>OX621196.1:6930765-9850132 GCA_951640565.1 Petrophora chlorosata | reverse complement strand
CAGTCTTGCTCCCGTCCCGCTCCTACCTCTGTCCCATCCCGTCCCGCTCCTACCTCTGTCTCATCCCGTCCCATCCCGTCCCGTTACCGTCCCGTACTTGTTTTATTCCGTTACCGCCACGCTCCTATATCGTCTTATAATCGTTTTAATCAAAAATATTGTTTTAAACTTTTGGGAAACATTGTATGGAATATTTAATTAGATTTTGGACTTTGGGTATAGCCCCTCTCACATACAAGAATGCTTACCACTTAATATGCTTTGCTTTAAACTATATAGCTTCTTCATAAATTGCAGCATCAAAGACATTAACTAATGTTGTGGAGAAATATTTATATGCTTTATTTTTCATTCTATATATAATGATGTGCTATAAATTGAAAGGGGTTCAAGAAAGAATTAATTTGTAAAAATATCCTTGTTTTAAACTTCAAAATTAGATTGCCGCAACATGTTGAAGCAAGAGTATGCAGTTGTCATTTTCTGAAATAAAAAAGAAATAACTAATTAGAACTGGGCAAATGGAGTAATTTATCACCGCAAAGCCAAGCGGTAGATACATAGATAGATTCCGCTTACCGCATAGTCATTTTATATTAGGAGTATATCTATCTTATACTAGCAACCGCCTGCGACTTTATTCTCGTCGATATAATAAAATATATCCTATAGCAATCAGGGTTCGTGTAGCTTTCTATCAGTGAAACAATTTTTTAAACCAGATCAGAAATTTCAAATTACACATTTTAAGTAGGCGTTGGTTCATACGCAAACGTAAAACGTATCTATACAGGTATCTACCCATTTTACGTAGGTCTGTACCTATTATTTGTTGATCTGTCGTTCAAAATTTATTTTTAAAACCGGAACATTCAGAAATGAATTCCGTTTATTCACCCAAGCTTACTGTACATTCTGACGTACATTTAGGCTTATCCACCTTATGATAGATTTTTTTGGGGTAGATGAAAGAAATAATTGTGTGTAAAAATAGATTTTTCTTTGAACTCACGTTAGCATAAGTTTCAAGTGAAATGTCCTGGAAGCCAGCCGCTTGAAGCGGCAACGGGCGCATGGCCATCTGCATCATGAGGACCAGGTACGGACGGATTACGTGCGTTGCGTTCCAGAATGGACAATCCCAGCAAGCATCACTTATAGACTGGATCTGGAAAAACAACAACTATAGGTTTAGCGTTTTATCTCAGTGTGGGTTTTGAGGTAGCTACGCGGTGCAAAAAAGGCGTGGTACTAGTATTCTGTGGTACTAGCACAGAACTATTACTCGACGCGAGAAATCAATCGGTCGTCCGTTTCTGCGGCGTTTCGTCTTTCGTCACTTCTCGTGCCGCTCAGTTACCTTGGATACGCTGGGATACGCTCAGACCATTGTCTAGCAAATCATATAGTCATCCATCGAAGCTTCTTCATCTAGTGTTAGACAGGGGTAGACTTCGTCTGACTTTTGTGGATGGCAATGGAGAATAACAATGAAAGAAATAAAATTGTAAACGACTACATACCATAGGTGTGACGACTTAAAGTATAATTATAAATATAAACCTGCCTTCAAAGCTAACAATGTGCACAAATAACACGGTATGAAGATCAGCACGACGATAGAAATGCAGAGCAGAACCAATATTCCGGGGATTTCTCCAACATCCAATTTCTAAAAAACCAAACAATATTATTTCTACTATATTACTTGCTGACTGTAAAGCGATGTGACATTAACCGAGCTAAGACGTATAGGCTTCGCATGGAAGGTTATGGCCCATACTCTCTCTCTCATGGACCTTTTCTGAGCGCAGTGAGCTATCTCTATCGAAGTTTGCTGATGATGAAGAAAGTTATGGTAGGTATGATGCTAAGATGTAATGTCTCGAAGCACTGATGCAATTGAGAAACAAGGCAATGTTATTTATATATAAGATTTTTGTTGAAAAACATAGCTTTTAAGACAAGCTTTTAATACATTCGTAATCGGAACCCCAAGCAGATTAAAATGAGCCCAAATACTAGCGATTTTCAATTATCCGTCAAGGAGTCCCAATGCCCACCTTCCGTCTCCATTATCATCGTTCGATCATCTGTCTGTCACCATAATATTGCATTGTCATTGGACTTTGACAAATATTCAAAATTTCAACTCCGTAGGATAAGAGGAAGTGGTTTTGATTCAGCTTGCAAGATTTGACCCGAACAAACATTGCTAGTTAAAAATAATAAAAATAAAACAAGAATACGTAATAAATTAAAAAAATATTCTAAAAACCACGTTTTTATGGATTTACAATGCATTGTCATCGAGTTGTGAGCTACCCTGAAAGTTTCAACCGGATAGCTATTCAGGAAGTGCTCGAAATTTGAGTAGGAAGATTCTACCCGGAACGACAGACAGATAGAGAAACAAACAAGAAAGCGACTTAAGAAACACGTGGTAATAAAATAATATAAAAGCTTGTAAAAATGGTACTTAGGTAGATAGATACTGACTTCGGCGGCACAAAAAGCGGTCAAGCAAACAGCAGGTCCAGAAAATGTTTGTTCATATATCAAGAAATTCTTATAAACGCCTGCGTAATCGTTCAATAACCTGGAAACATATAAATGAAAATAGTACTTCGACCTAGATATATTATTTTAAATACTATAAAACATGGAACAAAAACCCTGTCCGACCCGTCAAGGCTCTATTTAGCCTCTAAACGATGTTGGATTTTAGATAACCTTTTTGTTTTATAATATCTATGAAGTAAAAAAAAGTGATATTTAACCATTATGAAAACAACGATACGTATTTTGAGGAAATTCTGCACAGGGGAAAAATTACAACAGATTTTTTTGACCAACCCATGTTTAATTTTCCGCACTACTCTCTCTATGAGAAAAGGCCCGTGTCCCAGTAGTGGGAACGTGATGGGCTGATGATGATGACTACGGTTTGTTTCGCTTAAAATTGCTCGGGCAGGGATCGAACCTGCTTCTTTGGAATACCATCCCGAAGCATTAACGTACCACGTAAGATAAGGTAAATGTGTCGAGGTCCCTGCCCGAATTATTACATTTTTCTTCATCCTGATTATTGACACTTTTATTTAACCAGCAATATTGTGGGATCACTTTAAATAAACATACATAACTACCTCATAACCTGTTTAGTATTTTTTATGATTGAGTAACAAAATATCCATACATCCTTACAAACTTTCACATTCGTAGGCAAGTAGGATTTAATGTAGATATGTAGTAATTTAATCACCTGTTCATCGAATGATGCATCACAATGATGTGTCTCATTCTAAACTGAATCAACTGTGAAAAGTATTCTTCCTCCGCTGGTGATTCTGCTGGATGAACATCCACTAAGAGATCCTGAATACTCCATATTATGACGTCTGCTTTTGACATCAACTGGCGCACCCATACTATTTGGGTTTGCATCATAACTGTTACAAGTAAAAATAAACATAATATTATGTTAGGTTCCTTAATTTATCATTTCGCATATTGTCTTCTCTGACACTTCATAAGCCTGCCTATCTCAGGCCAAGTGATGCATCAGCCTCTTTGGTGCAGTGGTTGGGCAAGTCAGCCCAGAGGAAAAGAAGACGCTGCTAGCCTCAGCGAGAACTTATTTTCTCGACCCACAACGACCGAACAATTACCATCGGTGCAGAAAACATGGATTGCCGCCCACGCAACATCCCCCATACCACCAAACCCGGAAGGTTCTTATATCAGAGTGTTTGGAGTATTGCGAGAAGAATGCATAAAAGTAATGTCTGAATTTTTTGATTCTATGACATTATTGTGATTTGTTAATTTTTATCTTAATTCTTATTTTTCTTGACCTAATAATAATATTTTATTAATTCTGACTAATGTATATTTATAATTTTTCTGAAATGTATAGTTTATAACATGGTTTTTAATATTGTTACAAACATGCTTGACAATAAACTTGCTTGACATAATAAGTTATTGTTTTAATTTATGTTCTAATTTACCACAATGTTATATTTCATGTTGATTGTAGAGATTGATTGTTGAGAGTGTAATAGTGTATTTCGTGCTAATTAGTTAGTAAATAAATGTATGTCACAATGTTTATATTAACATGTTTGATTTGGTACTCACAGATATAAGTGTAAACGTGTGAAGCAACACACATATTGGCCAACACAAACATTGTTTCATAGTATGGGGACTCGTTTAAGTCTACATTGAAAAACCAATAAGGGAACGGTAGAGGCTTGTCGCCAGCGTCAGGATCGTTCTTATCGTAGTTGGCGAAATAAACGACAAGACTGATGTAGGCGCAGACCATCGTACCGGAACCAATGAAGGCAATGAAATATGAAGACAAGACGCATGCTTTGAACGTGTTTAGATGATTCTCGAAGAACTTCTTCCTGGAAATATAAATATTATAATTATCTGTTGTGGTCATGTCTCTGCAGGGCAAAGGCCTCTCTTCCCTTATTAATCCCATTTGCTAATAATCCCCTATTATTATTATTGCTAATGCTCCCTATTCTGTTTTTTTATAAACTGAACGCACTACCGTTGGACAACTACTTGTACTTACTTTGTGGAAGCTGACAATTTTCTGGGATATTTTACATTCAAAATCGGTTATATTTATCTTGTAAATGTAAACCAACGTAGTTTAAACTTAACCCCTGGACACGGAGAATCAGCAGTCTCGCCTTACCCCTTGTGTCACCGAACAGAAGAAAAGGACCAGGAAAATTCAAAGTCAGTCTTACTTGAGCTGTGGTCGTAAAATCATCAACCAAATGTGCTGTGTAATCCAAGCGTAAGGGCAGAAACAAAACAAACTCAAAATATCGGCATTGGGCATAAGTGGTTCGAGAAAAAAATAGCCAAACTCAACTTGCCTACTCTATAAACTTGTGATCTTTGACCACATCGTCAGTTCCCATCAGGTGAGGTCGTAGTAAAAGCCGATCCAATCCGTTGTTAAAAAAACGGTCAAGAAGCAGGTTAAGTGTACCTACACTTTTAAGCAAAAAGCTAGTCAACCCGCGGGTTAACCACGATGTCCGTTGACGTGTGCAGCTATGAAACCATGGCAAAATTAAAATAATTAAAATTTAAAAGAAATGCCGTACTATGTAATTATGTATAACATTACATAAAGAGAAAACACGAAAGAAAATCTTATTACGGTGCACAACTTTACTGCAGAGTCAGAAGGGAGTTCAGGCATATAGCATAGTAGTTACCTATTTTTATATAAGGAGTGAAGAGTCTGTTACCATTAAATTGATTGAATGTGTTAGAGGTTGCAAACCTATAAGTTTAATATAAACTACATCTTGTCTACTGCTTTACGTGTCCTAGCAACAGTAGTAATAAAAAGTCGAAAAATTATATTTTTCTGTTGCACTACAAATAAGTATTTTCTTTCTGCAACCGTATCTCATTCTCTAATATGGTAGCAGAGCGTGAGGAAGCAGAACGCGTATGATATAAATAATTATATTATCAAGTAAAAATTACGAAATCGCGAAAATGAGTAACCAGTCCGTCGCAATTGAAAAACTCTCCGGGGTAAATAATTACACCACCTGGAAATTTCAAATGAAGATGTTGCTTATTCATGAAGACTTGTTTGAATGTGTCAACGAGGTTGATAAGAAAAATAAACCGGAATGCGAAGACAAGAAGAAACAGGAAAAAGCGCTAGCACGAATCTGCCTCAGTGTTCAGCCATCTGTTTACTCCGTTGTCAGGAATTGCAATACTGCGTTTGATGCCTGGAAGAATATACAGAAATCGTTCGAGGACAAAGGTCTGTGTAGACGATTAGGTCTCCTCAGAATGCTATTTAGCTTAAAATTAGAGCAGTTTGAGAGTATGGAGGCGTATGTTACAAAAATTCTAGATACTGCCCAACAACTGCAAGACATAAATGCTTCTCTGGAAGACGAGTTCGTTGCTATAATAATGCTCAGTGGGCTTCCCAAGCAGTTTGACCCACTCATTATGACGTTAGAGCATAGTAGCCTTTCTCTCTCAAGTGAACTGGTGAAAAGTAAACTACTCCAGGAGGCACAGAGACGAGGTGATGCAGAAGGTACGGAACAGAATGCCCTAACGACTTCGAATTCGATCTCTAAGCGTCCCAAGTGCTTTCGATGCAAAAAATTAGGTCATTACGCTAGAGATTGCAGACAGAAAGCACCGCATAAGGATAAGCCATCTAGTTCCAGTTGTCAAGAGGAAGAAAAGGTTCAGAAAACTCCTGGTAGGACGACTATGTTATCCGCTCTGACGGTGAAGCTGGATCGAGATGTGTGGTACGTTGACAGTGGTGCAACTTGCCACATGACCAATAGTAGAGACATTTTACATGATTTTGTGTGTGATACGCCAAAGGAAATAAGCGTTGCGAACGGTGAAAAACTTTTTACATCGGGTCGTGGTAATGTGAAACTCTTTTTACAAAAAGAATGGGTAACTGTCAGTAATGTAGTTTTTATACCGAACTTGTCATGTAATCTGTTATCTGTCAGTATTTTGACACAAAAATGTTTTGAAGTAAAATTTACATCGATTTTTTGTAAAATTTACAAAAACGGAAAGGTAGTAGCTGTAGCAAAACGGGATGCATGCGGTCTTTATAGATTAGAAACCGGGGATGCGTATATAAATTCCGTTTCGCGCGTACATAGTATGCCAGTAAGCGTCTCCATGAGTACCCAGGTAGATCTTCCATCTCAGGGTTTATGGCATCGTCGGCTTGGACATCTGAATAGTCGCAGCATGAACCTACTCAAGAGTGGTATGGCGGCTGGTATCGACTATGATGTATCCACATACGAACAATGTATCGCCTGTATTGAAGGTAAGGTTACTAATTTACCTTTCCCTAAGAGATCCTTTTCACGTGCAAGTGAGGTGTTAGGACTGGTTCACACGGACGTGTGCGGCCCTATGTAAACTTAGATAACTTACGTGTATTTGGTTGTTTAGCATATGCTGTGCAAAATAATCGTAAAAAGCTGGATCGCAAATCTAAACCTTACATATTTGCGGGATATTGTGAGAACACAAAGGGATACCGGCTCTTGGATCTTGAGAGCTATAAGCTAACAATAGCGAAAAATGTTAAGTTCATTGAGAATCAATTCCTCAAGCATCTGAATTTCACTAAAGTGGAATCAGATGTGATTATAGAACTTAAGACTTCTTATGTATCCGAGAATAGAACAGAGTCAGAACAAACTTCTGTGATTACTGATGATGCTAACGATAGCGAGGCTTCGACCAGTAGCTTGGTCACAGATCATCACTCAGATGCTACTTATGTTCCAGATGTTTCATTTGAGACAGATGACTCGAGAGCAGAATACGTGGAAGCTGATGAGAACTCCTTCCTGTGTGGTTTTTTGACGGGAGAAGCGTGTGGCAGTGATGATCCAAGAACAGTTAAAGAAGCGTTGAATAGTTCTGAAGCCAGGCAGTGGCGAGCTGCTATGAAAGACGAATATCAGTCCTTTTTGGACAATAAGTGCTTTACCTTAACCGATTTGCCGAAAGGTGCAAAGCCAATAAAGACCAAATGGATATTTAAGAAGAAAAGAGGGCTTAACGGTGAACTATTACAATACAAAGCACGTCTAGTGGCAAAAGGATTTACACAAAAGTATGGAGTGGATTATTTTGAAACTTTTTACCTGTAGTGAGATACGAAACCATAAGAATGTTATTAGCTTTGGCTGTGGAGTACGATATGGAGATTGACCACATGGACGTAAAAACAGCCTTTCTAAACGGTGATTTAAAAGAAACCATTTTCATGGAAATACCAGAAGGTTTTGGAAAAGGTAGAGGCAATAACAAGGTGTATCGACTACACAAAGCTGTGTATGGTCTAAAACAAGCGCCTAAATCATGGAATGAAAAGATCAATCATATTCTTGTCAACAAACTCAAGTTCAAGAGATTGGTCTCTGAACCATGTGTATACATAAAGCAAAATGGCGACAAGTTTGTAATTATCGCGTTGTATGTTGATGATTTAGTAATTTTCAGCAATTGTAATGCGGAAAAAACTAAAACTAAATCATTACTGATGAAAGAATTTGTGATGAAAGATCTTGGTCCTGTAGAAAGAGTTCTAGGATTAAGAATCAGGAAAGATCATGGCAAGATCACTCTAGATCAAAGTGCCTATATTAAAAAGATATTAGAGAAATACAACATGCAAGACTGCAAATCTGTTGAAACTCCAATGCAGTGCCAAAAATTGAACAAAGCTGATAAAAAGGATGACAGTTTGGAGTATCGAGAATTGATCGGTTGTCTTATGTATGTAGCGGTCTGTTCGCGTCCTGATATATGTCACGCTGTAAGCGTATTAAGCCAATTCAATAACTGTTTTTCTGATGTTCACTGGAAAGCAGCTAAACGCGTGTTGCGTTATCTTAAAGGTACAGTAGATTACTGCATTACCTATAAGAAAACTGGCTTATCTGTGACAGGTTTTGCTGATGCAGACTGGGCTTCTAATGAAATCGATAGACGTTCTTATACGGGATATGTTTTCAAAATTGGGAATTCTATTACATGTTGGAAAAGTAGGAAACAGCGTACCGTTGCGTTATCGAGTACTGAGGCGGAGTACATGTCACTCTCCGATGCTTGTAAAGAAGCACTGTTTATAAAAACTTTCTTGCACGAATGTATAGGTAGTAACATTGAAATAACTATTTTCAATGATAATCAGTCGGCCTTGAAATTGACTGAAAGTAGTATGTTTCATGGTAGGTCAAAACATATAGACATACGTCATCATTTCGTCCGGGAGGCGGTCAGCAATGGTGCAGTAAAAATAAATTACTTGCCAACGTCCAAAATGACGGCGGATGTCTTGACTAAACCTTTGTCGGTAGAGAAACATAAGTATTTTGTAAACGAGTTAGGTTTGGCTACTGACGTATGTTAACAAGATAAGTTTAAGGGGCGGTGTTAGAGGTTGCAAACCTATAAGTTTAATATAAACTACATCTTGTCTACTGCTTTACGTGTCCTAGCAACAGTAGTAATAAAAAGTCGAAAAATTATATTTTTCTGTTGCACTACAAATAAGTATTTTCTTTCTGCAACCGTATCTCATTCTCTAATAGAATGTACATGTGTATACAAATAAACGTTATAATAAACCTACTATGTCTCTCACCCGCGCGCAAGAGTCGGTTGAACATGTTTTAACCTTTTTACTTAGAGCTTGTGCATTGGTTAGACATAAAAAAATCTTCTTTCAACGTTTTTTATGGAACTGATGATGCGATCATGTCGTTCGCCTGATGATAAACACCATGCCTACCCATAACAATTGCAGTGCCACCTAAAACTTTTAAAACTATAAAAAGCACTGTGTAGCACTGCATTGCGCTCATCACCCCGAGACATCAGTTATTTAGTCTCATATATGCTAATGACTTCGATGGCTACAATGTCTTCAAACCGGAACACAGTAATGCCTGCGCACTACTGCTTGAGCAAGTGTGGCTCAGTGAGCGAGTGTGGCTCAGTGGGTGAACGTGCGACTTTCGATCCGACGCACCTGAGTTCGAATCCCGCTGGCCCCGCACCACTGACTTTCTTAAGTTATGTGCGGATTTAACACTAGCTCTAAAACGGTGAAGGAAATCATCATGTGGAAACCGGCATATCCACAAATTTATCACAAAAATTCAAGGACATGTATGGCCTATACTCTCTCTATGAGAGAAGGCCCGTGTCCCAGCAGTGGGAACCTGATGGGCTGTTGATGATGATGATGACTACAGCTTAGCGGCAGAGTAACGTAAATAAGATACAAATATACGAACCTGTATACACTTCCATCAGTGCAAATATATTTAAAGTCGTCCCTTATAGCTTGCAATAAGCTATGGTAAAACGGCAAACGCGTGAATGTCGACGACAAAATGTACAATTTGTAAACCATGATGATCAAATAAGTACAAGATTCGGTGGCGACTGGAACGTCGAATATGTCAATATTGTGCATAGTGGACAGAATGCACTGGATTGTAGCAAAAGTTCCACAAAACGTCACGAATATTGGAGTAAGTATTCTGGAATGATAATTATTTTATTATATATTTTATTTTTACAATAATATAATACGATGTGGTGAACGATAACTCTCGTAAAACAAATATAATGCCAAAAAACACAATTATTATGTGTTTTCAGTGGATGAGCACATAGGCGCTTTTCATACAGAAATTATTACATTTCTTCTATTGTTAAAAATCTTGGTTGGGTGGGGCATTGTTTATGTAGAATTTTACAGATGAACATTTATTATTGTGTTCAATGAGAAATCATAATAACATAAAATGAACGTCAAAAAAGCAATCGTCAAAAATAGATGCCTGAATACTCAAAAGCCAAAAGTCAAAAGATATTTATTAAGCAGGATATTTATTTATTAGGTAGTTTGTTAAATAGGCTTTTAAACGTCATATTTACATACTACTAATCAATTAAAATACGTCAAAAACTGATAATTAAAAAAAACATCACTTTGAATAAAAAAGGTAAGCATCATACCCATTTCTTTCCCATACTCAAATTGAAGTCCGGGAAAGAAATGCGAAAACTGACTCTACCAGTGCTTTGGAAGTACGCCTGCTAAAGAAGATAGCACCAAGAAACTGTGCTGGGATGTCTCTTTTTAAATCTTTTAAAATGTCTAAAAATATAGCAATGAACAATGAAGTATACTACGAAGTACACTGTTTCTGTAGCTGGTAAGATTCGCAGAAGAAGGTATAAAATAATGTAAATTAAATAAAATTACGTCCACTTCGGTAAAGTTTCGTTATCCAAGACACGAAACAATTTTGTGAAAAGGTAGAAAGTTTTATGGAATTCGTATGGGTCTATCAGTCCTTCTGAATAATCGACGCCTTCTTTATTGAAAAAAACTTTCCACTTCTTGACGATACCCATTGTCGTGAACGCACTTTAACTTCTACAATGTGAGGTAATTTCTTTGAGCTTTTGTAGAGCATACGCCTTTTCATTAGGTAGTAGGTGCGGTTTAAATTATAGAGCCTAGTACCTAAGTATAGTACCTAACAGATACTTCAGGTAATTGTATTAGGTATCTACCTCTTATGTGCATCGATGAATTCTTCATTTGAGCATTAAGTGTATGTGCGTAAGTGTGTTTATTACTTCTTTACGCTCGGCTCAACAGATTTGAGTGAAATTCAGAATGGAGATAACCAATACCCTGGATTTACACATAGGCTACTTTTTATCTCGAGAGGTTTCTCTTCTAAAACTACTAAATGGATATTGATGTTTGATGTAGGTACTTTAGGTCCTGGAAAAGGACAAAGGTAACGTTTTTTTGCAGAAAAGCGCGGGCGAAACCCCGGGGCGCAGCTAGTTATATACGAAAGATCGGCATAGTCTCGAAAGAAGAATAAATATTTGTTAGAGTTACTCGTATGTTTGGTACGTAAATCTAAAAAAATAATTAAAGTATATATATAACACTTATATAATACTTATATAGTACTTATTATATATTTATACATATATAACGAAGCAGTAAGTACCAAAGTAAATTTTTTTTTATTACTCCTGAACCTATCCAAAGCAAGAATAAAAATGCAATATAATTATTTATGTAGGTACAGTTTTGGACATTAAAATATTCAAGTACATAAACATTGTCATAAGGTTATACTTTTAATAGAGTTCAAAGTAGAAAGAACAAAGCAAAAGCAAAAGTTTTTCACAAAGTCAAACAACAATGTCCAACAGAGAGCACACAGATTTCATCGCCGTTAAAATACGTAATAACGTAGTTTGTCACTGACAGTAAAAGTACGCTGAAATGTCTTTCTCTTTTATTACAAGTGCTCGACAATTTCTAGCCTCATAATTTCGAGGTCCAGTTTTATTATCACAAAGTACTTGCATTGCTTCAAGCGATACGGCTCATAGTAAGAATGCGTCTTTCATTATAGCGTTACGGGCGTTTCAGTAAGTGGCTTAATTATGTGCGAAAGGTCAGATATATCTATATACATACGTATGACTGCGCTTTTGCTCATATAATTTTGTCGCACTCGTATTTCAGTTTCCGAAACAACGTCGGAGGTGACGTCAGTGCTACGCGCCAACTTCACAACGAGCGGGCCACCCCAACGAAAGCGAGTGTGGCTTAGCGGGAGCATGTGCGACTTTCGATCCGACGCACCCGAGTTCAAATCCCACTGGCCCCGCACCATATACTTTTTGAAGTTATGTGCAGATTTAACACTCGCTCTAAAAACGGTGAAGGAAAACGTGCATGTCCAAGAATTAATCACGATAATTCAAGGACATGTGTATACTCTCTCTATGAGAGAAAGAATGTTTCCCAGCAGTAGGAACGTAATGGGCTGATGATAATGGGCGACCCCAACGGAGCGCCTCACTTTGACTCCAGCCACCGCCACGACAACATCGCTTAGTAGCTGCTGAGTATCAGAAGTATCAGCCTTAAAAAATGCCGATAAAACATTATATCAAGGGAAACTGAAATTACTTGAAATTACTGGGCATTATCTCAGGGAGCGTAGTGTAGCGCCGCGCAGGATTTTACAAAAGGATTTTCTATGGGTGGTGCTGTTACTGTTATAGACAGGCGTATTGCTTAACATCAGGCGAACGACCATCTCGTCTCGTCATTTAGTTAAAATAAAAAAATACTTTTATTAAAATTCAAAATCCGTTATTTAAATCCAGACTCTAAAATTAAAAGTTTAAATAAGAGTTAAGTTGTGTTTTTTTTAATTTGTATAATGTGAATAAAATAATATTTAATATATAATTATGTGTCTATAGGTGGAATGTTGTAATAAATTAATAATTATGATTTTCTAACCTTTTTTTTCTTCTCAAACGTATACCTATCTATATATAAAAATCATACTATACAGTTAGTAATTACATAGAATACAAAGATGCATGGAACATTCCGCTTCTACCAAGTAGCCAACTGGCACATACAAAAAAAATATTGTCAAAAACAAACATAAAATATTGTAACAAAAGTTTTTGGCGTATCTTCTGAGTAGTGGTTCTTTTTTCGATACGGTGGTAGAGTCATTGAAATAATAGACATTCATAAGTGCGTATGTGACGACAAAACTGAAATAAAGAACTTTTGAACTTTGAACTTACATCTCATAAAACGAAAGAAAACTAGAATGTCCGGAAAAAGGAGTACATTATATATTTTTTTCATCCCATCTATTCGAAAAGGACGACTTGGTTCGCCTTTATGTGCACCCAAAGGTGGTGTTTTGTATAAGAAACTTTTAGCGGGCAGTAATGAGTTTTTAATCCTCTTTATAAGTGCGCCGCAATTATCTTTGCCGCGCACTTTTTGAATTTGGAACATCTTAGTGTTCAGCACCAAAGAAATCGAACGCAAATATTGTTTGAATAAAGACTGGCTGGTACGACGGCCCATAGTCACGCCGCCGGATGAATGAAAAAAAAAAACAAATTAAAAAAGCGCGAACTACAGCCCGCGTTTTCGTAAATTTTCACGGATTGTTAGAAATTCATTGTTTTGTTTTGTTTTGAAAAATGAGTTCTTCAAGTGACAGTGAAAGTATAGAATTAACTCCTGAAAGCATTAGAACTGACGCAAGAAATGTGATGGATAATCTATTATTACCTGCAAAATCCCGGGAGATATAAGTTTTTAGTTGTTTTAATAAAGGATACTATTTAATTTCAATTTAGTTGTTACTCTATGTTTTATTAAATAATAATATTACAATAAAATATGAGGCGCTTTTATTTTCTCATAGTGGGTGATGAAAAGTAGAGTGTATCACTCGGGCGCAAAATATATTTTTGGCTCGGGCGACGTACTTTGAATCCAGAGCGAAGTGAGGGATTCTTTAGTAGAATCCTGAACGTAGCGAAAAAGCGCCCTCGCCGTAAAAATATTATTTTGCTCCCTTATGATACAATCTACTATTCAATAGCTTTCTCTCCCGTGGACGTTTTCATACCCGTGATTGTATTTGACATCAATTTTCAAACAACACAGTTTATAATCGAATTTCTAACTCTATCGGAGCACACAATTATTTCCGTTTCAATCTAACATTTAACCGCCTAACAATCTAACACAAAGTTAGACTAAACGTTTAAAACAAACTGTCTTGTCCCGGGTCTCGAGTAACACTTGTTCTGTAAATGCAGGTTTATAACTGGGACACAGCTAGTGTTGCCAGGTGTCCCGATTTGCGCGGGGCGTCCCGATTTTTAGGAATCTGGTGACACGTACCGATTCACTTTTGATGGGGACGCCAAATGTCCCAATTTTTCACTAGCCTCTTTTGTCTGTACTTTATTCGATAATAAATTATATAAAATAATAAATTATTATATATATATTGGCTGTATTTTTATATAGATATATAAATAAGTTACTATTGTTTTACAAGAAGCGCTGTTGGTTGTCTTAAATAAATAAATAATAGAGACACCAACTTAATTATATTAACTTAATATATATAAAAACCAACTTAACAAAATCTCTAAAAAAATGCACCTTAGTTTCTTGCCGTATCTTCTGAGTAGTGGTTATTTTTCCGGTACGGTGGTAGTCTTGTGATAATTTGACGTTCATAAGTGCGTCTGTGATGCCAAACATGAATAAAGACATTTTGACTTAGACTTTGACTTTGAATGATTATGATAAGTCAAAATGGTGACGTTTGAATTTTGTTATATTTTAGAGACTTATTTGTTCTACCATATAAAAAAAACTGACTATCCGATAAAAATATATACGCTGATTCACAAAAACCAGTCTTTTGTAGCCATAATAATTATCCCGATTTGAAAACCAAAATCCCCATTATGTTAACCTTCCGTTCCGAAATTTAACACACTGGACCTGGCAACACTAGACACAGCTGACTGCAGTTAAACCGAGGCTTTATGTCACCGGTGCTTCTATAAGACGTAATTATTACAGCTACCGGATTCGTAGCGATTTAATCTCGCTTATTAGGGACGAGGTAAGAGAAGTAAGTGAATTATTTCCTTAGATTATGAACTCTGGAGTGCGGACTTCAGTTTACAGTGGAAGCTGGTAGAAGCTTTTGACTAACGTTGTCCTTCGGGATATAATGTTGAAACAAAGCGAATATGAAGAGAGTTATGATGTGAAATGAAAAAGTTGTTTTGGTTTGAGAAGCTAAAAAGTTTTGTCAGTTATTTATCAGCAGGGGAATCGTCTAACTCGAACCCCAATTGCTTTCAAACATATATTTTGATCGGTATTTGTCTGTGGATTAGTCAAACTTTTCTACTCATAGTCAGCGTCCCTATCCGAAGTCCCAACCCCAATCACGTTCGTTAAAAATCGATATTGCAGTTTAAAAGATGCTAATGCCTTCCAAATTTGAAATTGAAGGCAATTGGGATCGGTGTTCAAGTTACATGATTCCCCTGCAGGTTATTATAATTGATACCGTGAGTGCTCACGGTGCTATGTTCGCGAACAAGAAATCGTCTAATAAGAGTCGCAAAACTTAAAGTTATTTGACATCTTATTAATATATTATTGTTGTAGATTTTACATATCCCGTCCATCAGCATTTTGAGAATTCTTCACCCTCTAAAGGTTGCCTGGAAGAGATACCGCTTTTAGCGACATTGTTACATCTATGTAAAAGTATTTTCGTTACATTTATTGTTTCTATTGTCTTGTAATATAATAATATGTGCAATAAAGCATTAGCAATTATAATAGTTAGGTAGACATAGACAGTACCTAAAAACTTGTAATTTTTATACTATGCGATAACTATAAAGAGTATAAAGACGAGAACATTACTTCCAGGTAATTTTCAAAAATTCTACCTACCTGTTTTAGTATAGTTTCATATCAAACAGAGGTCCGGCTCACAACTAATATCAAATCTCGAGTAACGAGTAGCTATTATATGACGGTAAGTAAACAACTAAGAACATTAATACCCTTATACGATTGATTGGATAAGTAATTCTGTAAGACGTTATTGGCTCTAATCCGAGAGCACGCCGCGCTATCCCGGTTGATTTGGCTCGTTAAGCTTAAGTACTGGTTATTGTCTGTTCGATGGACTAGTGCGGCTTTGTCCTAAGTACTGACTGCGGACTTCGAGTGGCTTACTCCCTATTCACTGGCCCTTCAGTTTATGTTAAGACTTTTTGCGGCTTACGATACTTAGTAGCTCAGTGGCAGCAGTACTTAACTTAGAATGGCAATTAATATTAGGCTTTTGTTTTTACTTCACACTAATCACATTACATCACATCTATACTAATACCTAAGCAAGGCCTAGCGCACTCCGCACTGTAGGTACGAAGCTACAAGTACATAGCCGGACACCGACGGCGGGTCGCGCGGCGTTACACGTGCCGCGTCAGAAGAGATAAGAGCTATGCGATAGAAAGAGAGGCGCTCTGTAGGTTAATATGACTGGTAGGTATGCAGCGCTACGCAAGGTGAATTGAATTTTATTGCGTCATAGCAAGAGTCGCTATTTGTTTAAATTTCTTTACGGAGTAATGCTTCTGTCCCTTAGTATTCTGTGCTAATACAATAAATGTGAATGTTTGTATGAAAGTGCGTAAGTGTGTGTGTGTTACTTATTCTTGCTGTAACTTAACAGATTTACCTGAGTGAAATTTGGAATGGAGCTTGTAACACAGAAAAATATTACTACGTACTTGATTAACACATAGGCTACTTCTTATCCTAGGAAACCGCGAGTGAAACCGCGGGGCGCAGCATTCACTCTTATTTACCACTGAGAAGAGAGAATGTTTTGTTTGTTGATCGTTTCTGTAGGTAGGTACTGAAAAAAATCTAAACAGTTCCAACCATATAGGTAGGTATTCTATAAGTATAAAATAAGATTTCTCAGAAGTCAGCCACTCTTATATTTAAATACATAAAACGAATATCTATCTTCAATGTTATCAAAGACGAAATTTATTAATGAATCACTTAAGAAAAAAATGGATAATTTCGTGGAAATATCGAAAAATGAACTTTGCCAGGTAAATGCTCAAAGTAATGGGTGTTCACACGGTCGACGTGTGTATAAATTACAGTTTTAATTAAATTTTGTGGAAAAGCCAGTAGGGTACAATTCTGGAGTGTGATGAGGCCTTTATTTAAAAGCTCGATGATAAATTATTATTTTCGAGAGAAATATTTGAACTACCTTATTAACATGGCTCAAGTAAATTATGACTCGGGAACCATGGGTGATTTGTTATACAAGTACGTTATGTTTAATAATTTTTTCATAAGATTTTGGTTCCTTACAAGTATATACTTACATTTTCTTGAATTCGATGTTTAATGCCGCGATATTTTTGACAGCCTCTGTGGTGCAGTGGTTGGGCAGGTTGGCTCAAATCTCATACACCACTGAGGTTGCGGGTTCGATTCCCGCGACGGGACAAATGTTTGTGCACAGAAAAAAAAAGCGCAAGTATATGTTCCGTGTCTGGGTGTTGTGGGACCATGGTCCTCATAGTTCCTGGATTCCTAGATACAGGGAATCCTAGTTAGGGGTCAGGATCTATGTATGTGATCGTTGGGCGTTATTTATTTATTTAAAAAAATAAAAATATTTATAACTAATAAAAAATATAAATATAAATGGCGTAGTGGTAGTAAGGACTATGTATTTATATTATTTATAATTAATCTTTGACACTTTCTATTATAATTATATGCCAGAGACATTTTATTTAAATTATACCTACATTTAATGTAGTAATATGAAATGTTTTATGCCAAAAATGGTGAAACACGCAGAACTCTTACTAAGATTGATAAACCTTATTATGACAACAAACTAATGAGTACAATTTTTAACATATTTTATTTGTATCATGTGTTTATGACCTTTAAAAGTGCACTTTTGTGCCTATTTAATAAATTATATTTGACTTTGACTTTGACCGTGTTTCCTACAAATAAATATCATTTCATTTTTTTATTTCATCTAGAGTGGTATAGTATACATATATGGTTTAAAACATCGAGACTATGATACCTATTATTATAACTAACAACATCCTTTATTTTTCAACTCCTCGTCCTCTCATTTGTCAAAGAAAATATTTCTTAACTAGCTGCGCCCCGCGGTTTTACCCGCAGTTTCCCGGGAAAAAGTAGCCTATGTCTTTTTCCAGGACCTAAAGTACCTACATAGAATCAAATTTCATCAATATCTGTTCAGTAGTTAATGTGTGATTGAGTAGTTGTCGCATTTATAATATTAATAGGATTTACACAGGAAAGCTCTTATTTTACAACTTACCCTGTATATTTAGGGGGAGAAAATTCAATGTATGTTAAATACTCTAGGGTATTTCGTCTGATAGAAATGTTAAACCTTTGGCCGGCTAAACCAAAACGGACAAGCTTTGTTAATTGACACATTGCGGCTAAAACCAAAACGATGTTACATCCAGGTTTGGTGGCATCTGGGGTCAGTAATTGAGCTAGATTTAGCTTCGATTTGGCCTCTAGCTGCGGGTTGTTTTATTTTAGATTATTCATTTTCAACTAGATTAAAGTGTTGTTTCAAGTTATTTTCAACAAGTGATTTCAATAATCTTGCAGCTCAATTGTAAATAACTGACTGGTATAACAATGGACTCACAATGACTGGTTTCCATTAATTAGCTTATATTGGTATTTTCCAATAAATTTAATATATAATCTCTCAGAATTTTCGTCTTCGAAAGCAGAGCCTGCATTTCAACACTTGTCATGCCGTCCTTACATTCAGTATTAACATGTGAAATGCCCAAAGCTTGGGTCGAGGTGGAAACGCTCAATTATGTCGGCGACCGGATGTGAAAAATTAATGTGTGCCGTAATGGCCGGCCATGTACGGTGGCAGAGACTGATCGCCCGAATGGATAGCACACTAGTCAAAACTGCACGAGACTAATCTATGTTAATGCTCCTGACAGACGAAAGACTACTAAAAATAAGGGCTACCGTATAATGACCTAGTTTCTGAATAATAAAACAAAAGTCATCATCATCATCAGCCCATTACGTTCCCACTGCTAGGACTCAGGCCTTCCCTCGTAGAGAGAGTATGGGCCATAATCCACCTCGCTGACCCAGTGCGGATTGGTGGATGTCACATGTCTTTGAATTTTTGTGATAAATTCTTAGATATGCCGGTTTCCTCACAATGTTTTCCTTTCCCGTTTTTAGAGCGAGTGTTAAATCCGCACATAACTTAAGAAAGTCAGTGGTGCGGGGCCAGTGCGATTCGAACTCGGGTGCGTCGGATCGAAAGTCGCACGTGCTCCCACTAAGCCACACTCGCTCTCGAAAACAAAAGTGACATAGCGTATATTTATTTATTTTCTTTACACCATAATTTAGAACACTTCTTGAGGAAGGTATATATATGTAAATTAAATCGCACCGATGCGATGCCTAGGCGGATCTCTAGTGTACTCATAATAAACAATAAATAGTGTGTACACTGCTTTTAATGTAGGTGGGTACATACCAATGAGGATTAAAATGATGAGCGGTCGTCGTAATAAATAGGCTAGATTTAGATAATAGTCGAAACTCACGAATAATAGGTATGATTCCGTTGAGAGTGTCAAAATACCCATATAATTAGCTTGTACAAATACACTTTTTTATGTAACTTTCATGGTCTAGACTCTAGAGTCTAGGTTTTGTTACAGAGTGGCGTACTTGTGTAATGATGTAATTGGAATACTCTGAAATGAACTTGAAATAGAAAATTTTCAACCGACAAATCATCGTACGTAAGACATAAGGTAAAGTAGGTATAGAAAACATCAAAAGCCCCACATTTTATTATCGCACAATTTGCTGAAGACACGTCTTTAAATAAGTAAATCTGTTGACATGTCACAATTCTGAGGAAGAGGACATAAACTTTAAGATTAAAAATTTTTGATCCTATCGGTTTTATGTACGCAGAAAAGACGTATATATATAATTTTGGAAACAAACATCACCATGTATCTACTACAGAGTCCGTTGATTGGCTGGAAACGTGTGGTGAGGCCATTCCAACCAGCCTGCTAGGCGCAGATAAGTCACGTATTCATTACACTAACTCTGGACGGAGCTGCGGATGCATGGCGACAAGTGGTGATCGATGGCAACACTGACCGTGTGGACATGGGATAGGCGGGGTGACTAAATATTATAGTCACTGGTGCCTAATTGCTCAGCTTTAAGTTGTTTTTTTTTATTCTGCAGGACTGATATGCTATTAATTAATTAATTAAACTCTTTATTTCAGGCAATATTAAAGTACATCAAAGTAAAATTAACAGAGGCCCATAATAAATAATACCTTACAGACTAACATAAAAACAAAATATAACATTACATTAAATAAACCACACGCACTACTTCACAGGGTTAAAAAAAATTCGCTCCTTCCCTGTATCTCCGGTATACTACCCCTACAGGCCAGAAGTCAGAATTCAGGAACAGTTCCTTATGCACCGCTGGAACTTGGAGCCTATAGGACTTGAATTAAGACGGATGAAGATAGCAATAAAAATTATCACAGTTTCCAATGATAAACTGTGAAATTACGCACCTATTTACTGCTCACATACACTTTACGTTTTACTTACCTATACCTACGATATTTTTTTTTAAATGATCTATCTCAGAAAGGCCTACTAAGACTAATAAGTAATTTTACTTTGACTTAAATTTTGAGCGAGTGTGGCTCAGCGGGGACTCGTGCGCTTTTCGATCCGACGCACCTGGGTTCGAATCCCGACAGCCCTGCACCAATGACTTATAGTTAAGTGTAGATTTTGCACGCTCGCTCTAAAACGGTGAAGGAAAACATCGTGATGAAACCCGCTTACGCGCTTTGGAGTGGTAGGCTCTGGCCGTGGTTGTACCTAATACCACCCACCGGACAAAGCCATGCCGTCAAACGACCTAGTCTTGTTTCGGGATGATGTTCGGTGAACCATCGGGGAGACGGGTCTGAGCAGCCGCTCAACTGCCGTCTCTCTCTAGATCTATGTGCTTCATCTTAGGCCACATCATCGCTTCACATCAGGCGAGATAGTGGCCAAACATGGATCTATTAAGCGTAAAAAAAAAATTGCTAAGTGTAGTATAACAAAGAATGTGTCCATTAACACTTTTCTTACTGTCTCTATTAAGGCGAAGACACTTATATCTACGATATACGAATAATTATAATATAATATAATAATAGAAATCGGAAACGGACCAGCTACTTAATCTTAGGCTATGTAACTACAATATGTTGTTATCTGAAAGGTGCTTATTTTATACCTGACCCAGAATAAATCATAATATATATTACATGTATGGATATTAAGACAGCCCGAATTGAATTCGTATTACCTATCAACAAGACTATATATCGGTGTCTATAGGCTGTTTCAATAAATTCTGAAATGTTATTTTATTTATTTTATTTTAGCCTTACATAAACGTAATCTAAATTATATGTCGGCCTAAGGCTAGGGCTAAATTATCTGAAAGGTTGGGCAAATTTTTATCAAGTCTGTTACTAGACAAATATTAGCGGTTTGAATAATACATTTGTTCCTGGAAATATCGTTTTACGACATCTACACACAACTTTATTTGTTACCAACCACAATTTTACTTTTTACATTCGAATATCTATGGCCTTATTTATTAGGACGACTGGCAATAAAATGGCTGTTGAATTTATTATCCCACATTCAATAAAGCTCACTTATTTATCCATCTCTAGAGATACTTTAGTTGTGTTGATCCCTCGAACACGGATAATCACCTAATTAAAGTGTACCCTCCAGTGGTTTTATGGTTTCGTTTCGTTCATTGATGGAAGATACATTGCGGGGAAAGGTTGTAAAGGGTGGATGAATATAGAAGTTGATATTTTCCGCTATTGTTATTTTGTTCCCGCATAATATTTTATGTTATCCCTTTTTAATGATATTTGCCTCATTTATAAACAATGAGAGTACTGTAAAAATATACTGAAACAAAATGTTGATTTGATTTCGAATCCCTCATTTCATCCGTTTTTTACTGTACAAATTTTGATTTAATTTAGATAGATAGATAGATATCGCTTTATTGTTACACAACAACAAGAAATAATTACAAAACAAAACTTAAAGCTAAAGCTGTTACAATGGGCGGTTTTATCGCTTATAGCGATCTCTTCCAGACAACCTTTGGATGGAGAGGACTCAATGAAACTGTAAGGGACGGTGGTGTTGTCTATAAACAAACTAACCAGTATAAAATAATAATATTATATAGAGACTACATAATCATAATAATAGTATATAAGTATAATATAAGTACAAAGGTACCAAAAAAAAGTACATATCATAATAAAGTAAACAAATATATATTTTTTTTGGTACCTTTGTACTTATATTATACTTATTTACTATTCAAGATTAGATTAGATTAGATTAAAGACTTTATTATAACACCACAGTACAGTAAAAGAACAAAGGTAGATAATAAACTAAAAATATGTGTCACGATGATAGGAATAGAGCTAAAATACACTCGAGAGCAATGAATCCGGGTCACTTAAAGAATGTTAAAAATCTCGGAAACTAAAAATGATAGGTTAATGCAATAAATTGTATTTAATAGACAATGTAATACTCCTTAAAAGAAAGTAAAAAAAATATGAGTCACCATACATTTTATTAACACAAAATTACATAAAGAAAAAAACTGCTGATCTCTCCTTAAAACAAAAATAGGAAACATGAAATTTTTTAACTTTATTACGATTTTCTTGAATTTTAATACTTCGTATTGCCTCCTCGTGCTTCCATTACTGCGTTTACGCGGTTTGGCATGCTGTACACCAAGTTCCTTATACGATTTTGGGGAATATTCTCCCATTCCTCTGTGAGAGCAATTTTGAGCTCACGAAGCGTGATTGGGGGAGGGTTTCGTTGTTTTACGCATCTGCCTAGCTCGTCCCAAGCATGCTCGATCGGGTTGATATCCGGGCTGCGCGCTGGCCACTCCATACGAGTAATGTTCATCTCTTGAAGGTAGTCATTCACAATCCTACCTGTATGAGGTCGGGCATTGTCATGCATAAATATAGCATCCTCACCTAAATTGACCATAAATGGACCAACGTGATCATTGAGGATTTCTTCCACATATCTTACGCTAGTTAAAGAGCCGTTTTCTATGATCACCAGCTCTGTGCGACTTTCAGAAGAAATTCCGGCCCACACAAGTACAGACCCACCACCGTAGGCTACTTTTTCTTCGATGCATGCTTGCTTGAATCTTTCCCCTGGTCTTCGATACACTCTGTGTCTTCCATCGTGCTTGTAGAGCATAAATTTTGATTCGTCGGAGAACATAACTTTTGACCAATCTTCAATACTCCAATTTACGTGGCTCTGGGCATATCTTAGTCTCGAAATACGATGCCCACGCTCCAGTTTAGGGCCGTTTGCAGGTCTAAGGGGTTTTAAGTTAGATTCAGCAAGCCGACGTCTTACTGTCCATGCACTTGGGTTACTTCCTCCGAGGCGTCGAAACTGATTGGTGAGTTCAGTTCCTGTGAGAAAGCGATTTCGAAGCATGGTGTTCACCAAGTATCGGTCTTCTCGTGCTGTGGTACACCTGGTTCTGCCCGTTCCTGGTCTGCGTAGGTTAGAACCAGTTTCTTCGTAACGTCGGAGAACTCTTTGTACTGTTGACAGCGACACACCGCCAGTCCTGGCTGTATCGCGCTGACTCCGGCCGGTTTCCAGCATTGTAAGTATTCTGGTGCATTCTTCAGGCGTAAGCGACATAATTTCAGCTTGAATAATGAATATAGAGCACTATCAACATGGTTTATGTACCCACATAAATGACAGATTACAAACAAAAGCAAAACCAAATGCTGTAATTTCGTAGTTCCATCTTCGAAAGTGGCCCTTTTTCAAATTTGATTTTTTTATGATATAACTTTACAATAACTAAGAAGTTTTAATACCTTCATTTAAGGAGTATTACATTGTCTATTAAATACAATTTATTGCATTAACCTAGCATTTTTAGTTTCCGAGATTTTTAGGATTCTTTAAGTGACCCGGATTCATTGCTCTCGAGTGTAGTTGGACGTTAGCTTTGTCCACTCACCAATGATTGCGATATCAACATCCTTTAAAATATTTGCTGGGCATTAGGTCGGTAAATTAAATACCTACATTAAGGTTTTGGTATAAAAAGTTTACGAATAAAACCTAGAGCCATTTAAATTATTTGATCCAATCGGCTTTCTTTTCAATTAGCCTTTTCTCGCGCGACTTTTTATTTCAAATCTGACTAGTAAATTAATTATTAAAGAATATCGTTGCAAGTAAAATGGATTCTTTTTCAAGTCTGCTATAATGGAATATCGTTTATCGACATAAGCCATCCGTTTTATAAGTGCTTGATACACTAGAGAGCTAGCGGCGCTGAAAAGGACAAGATCCTTTAAAAGCAAGCACACTTGAAGCTAGGAACTCATGTGTGAACAGTCATTTAGCAGATTCCTCGTCTTTTCTGGTACTTGACTCTCGAAGCGTTTCATTCACGATTTGTAAACAAGCGGGGAAAAATATAATTAACAAACATATGCACATTTTAACCCAGCTGCGACTGGGATAGCTCAATTTATACCAAGTTATTGCAAATAAGCAAATAGGTAAACTGTACTTATTTCCTTTCCGGATTGAGTGACCTGGAGCAGCGGGCTTAATAATATTGACCTAGCTTTGACTGAGAATACTTTTAAGTTCATCTTCTTTCATGCAGTTAACTGATTGTTAGATCATTTTAATGAAATATAAAGCGCTCTAGATTGTAAAATAGAAACACTGTCCAACAATTTCCAAACAAAAGTCAAAGATTATTCCAGTGGAGGGGCTCGTACTTAAGAATATCTCTACATATTTAGCAGGCTTTGGAATATCTCTGTATACTAAAGTATCACTACATACTTTTCCTTTAAATGAAAAAGTACATACAAAATCAATTTCAGTAATATTAAAAGAACAGTAAATATATGAAATAGTAAATCACAAAAATATTAAAATTGCGACAGTTTGTGAGTGAGTGTGTAAGTATGTATGTTTGTTATTTCTTCACGCTGTAAAGGATCAACAGAATTGAATTAAATTTGGAATGGAGATAGCTTATACCCTAGATTAACAAAGGCTACATTTTTATCCCGGAAAAACGAACAGTATAAACCGAATTCTACCCGGACGGAGTCGCGGGCGTCAGCTATTAACAAAAAATATTACATTAAAAATAAATAAATAAATAAGTGCAGACTTTAAATTTTACTGATCCATTACAGCATTTAAACGCCAATTCAGTAAAAATCATCAATTCGCGGAATACAAAGCATGCATTCACTTCCAATCCATGTCACATCCAAGAGCTTCTTCAAAATCAGTTCCGTGGCACTTGGCACCTCGGTCACGTAGCTCCTAACCGTCCCGGTGTTACTAACAAATTGATATTTTCAGATACTCCTCTGCAAACAAACTCTTTCACTTCAGAGGTGAACGGGAAGATTCGATTAGGATTTAGACGCTGCTTTTTCATGGAGTTGTTTTGTTTTTGCGGATTGTCGGTTGGATGTGTATAAATATAGACAACGAATCTTATATAAGTATCTTCATACTGCAAATTTTCAATTAAAAATAACACTATATTACACTATATTACTAAATTATATACTCGTATATGCAAGATTTTCAAATGGGTTGTTTAACATAAAAATAATGTTAGTATTATGTTGTGGTAAAACTTATTTATATTACTTATTTATATAATAATGTTAGTATTATGTTGTAGTAAAACTTATTGGGGTGTAAGGGGTCTCAACCTATATCTATCGAGACCCAAGTCAACCTCACCTGCCCGCGGTGCACCCTGCCGATCAGCAAACGAAGCTCTGACGACCGACCGATGGCGGTATATCCATCACAAAAATAGCGTAGCTAAATTCAACAGACCGGTGACGGGCAGCAGCGTCACCGGTGCGACAAGTTACGCCCTGCGGTCGCCAACCCGCATGTCCAGCGTGGCGACTATGGACAAAACCTTAATATGAACGGCACAAACAAAAAAAGGCCCCCAGTTCCCGGTCGCCCTGCTATTCCTGACCAAGGTGGCGGTCATGGTAACGGTGGGGCAGGGGGTGCGAAGAATCCCCGGGTGACGGTAGGCCACCAAAAACCACTCGACTTGGCAACGTATAACGGACGAACACTCAGGCTAGATGAACACATGGCACAGTTAGAAACGGAACTCGAAAAAATAAGATGGCAGATTCTGGGGTTATGCGAAGTCCGAAGAGAGGGAGAGGACACCGTAACACTGGAATCAGGTCACCTATTGTATTACCGGGAGGGCGACCAGCAGTCCCAGGGTGGCGTTGGATTCCTCGTCAACAAGGCCCTCGCTGACAATGTTGTAGAGATCTCCAGTGTGTCGAACAGGGTAGCATACCTCGTACTGAAACTCACCGAGAGATACAATCTCAAGGTTGTACAGGTATACGCACCGACCTCGGCACACTCGGATGACGCAGTGGAAGATATGTATGAGGACATATCTTCGGCGCTTCATAACACCACTAAAGTGCACTACAATGTTGTCATGGGGGACTTCAATGCCAAGGTGGGAATACCGATAGTTAACAGCGAATCGAAGGTAGGTCCACACGGTTACGGATGCAGAAATCACAGGGGGCAAATGCTCGTCAACTTTTTGGAAAAAGAGGGGCTGTACTTGATGAATTCATTCTTTAAGAAGCAGCCCCAGAGGAAGTGGACGTGGCAAAGCCCCGATACTGTGACAAAAAACGAGATAGACTTCATCATGACGGACAAGAAGCATATATTCAGAGACGTCTCAGTGATCAGCAGGTTCAATACCGGAAGCGATCACCGACTTGTTCGAGGCTCTCTGAATATCAACTTTAAGCTCGAAAGATGTCGAAAGATGATGAAGTCCTCGCTCCGTCCTAATCTGCTCCAAACCGTTGTGGGATCGGAACAATTCCAACTCCACCTACAAAACCGATTAGCTGTTTTGGAAACCACCGAGGACATGGACGAGGCTCTCCAACATGTAGTGGGTACTTTAAGGGAAGAGGGTGTAAAGTTTTGCCAGACCCAGCGTACGGGCACAAAATCTAAGCTCTCGGCAGAGACCCTTCGGCTTATGGACAAAAGACGGGAGGACACACAAGCCACGACGTCAGAAAAGCGGGCGCTCAATTCTAAGATAACTAAGCTGGTGCGACATGACCTCCGATGCTCCAATACACGCCGTATTGAAAAGGCGATTGAGCAAAATCGGGGGTCAAAAGTTTTCACCCAGCAACTGAAGCGCTCGCATCTGACTAAGTTAAAAACATCTAGTGGCCAAACCGTTTCCTCAAAGCCGGAGGTCTTTGCCGAGATTGAAGATTTCTATAGCCGGCTCTACGACACGTATGCTTTACGACCCGACTCCATCAGAGACGATGCTCGAGCCACTCTCACTCGGCACTACACCGAAGAACTGCCGGAAATCAGCCTGGATGAAGTAGGGATGGCGCTCGGACAGATAAAAAATGGAAAAGCCCCAGGGGAAGACGGAATAACTTCCGAGCTTCTGAAAGCAGGAGGTAAACCTGTACTTCGGGAGCTCCAGAAGCTATTCAATTCCGCTCTGTGCACTGGAAGAACTCCAAAGGCGTGGAACAGGAGTATTGTAGTACTATTTTTCAAACAGCATAACAGCAACATAAAGCGTTCCTGAAAAACTACCGTCCCATCTCACTCCTGAGCCATGTCTATAAGCTGTTTTCGAGGGTCATCATTAATCGTCTCGCAAGAAGACTTCACGAGTTTCAGCCTCCGGAGCAGGCTGGGTTCCGCGGAGGATTTGGCACTATAGACCACATCCACACAGTGAGGCAGGTTATACAGAAGTCCGAAGAGTATAACCAGCCCCTGTGCCTTGCTTTCGTGGACTATGAGAAGGCCTTTGACTCCGTTGAAACCTGGGCTGTTCTGGAGTCACTGCAGCGGTGCCAAGTGGACTGGCGGTATATCGAAGTGCTGAGATGTTTGTACGACGCCGCGACTATGAGTGTCCAAGTACAGAATCAGCAGTCTAAGCATATCCTGTTACGCAGGGGAGTGAGACAGGGAGATGTTATATCTCCGAAACTGTTCACTAACACCTTAGAAGATATGTTTAAGACGCTGGACTGGAAAGGTAAGGGCATAAATATAAACGGTGAAAACATCTCACACTTACGATTTGCCGACGACATAGTCCTTATGGGCGGAATCGGTGCAGGACCTTGAAAATCTGCTAAACAGTCTGGCTGATGTTTCACGACGTATTGGGCTCGGGATGAATCTAGATAAGATAAAACCATGTACAGCAATCTTATTACCCCGAGACCCATCGTCATCAATGGTACACCTCTTGAAGTTGTCGAAGAATATGTCTACCTTGGACAAACAATACAGTTGGGTAGAAACAACTTCGAGAGGGAAGCCGATAGAAGGATTCAGCTAGGCTGGGCAGCGTTCGGTAAACTACGTTAAGTTTTCACGTCGTCCATACCACAGTGCCTTAAGACAAAAGTCTTTAATGCGTGCGTCCTACCAGTAATGACCTACGGAGCCGAGACGTGGACACTCACAGTGAGACTGATCCATAAGTTCAAAGTCGCTCGGCGAGCTATGGAAAGGGCTATGCTCGGAGTTTCTCTGAAAGATAAGATCCGCAATGAGGTAATCCGACAGAGAACCAAAGTAACCGACATAGCCCATCGAATTAGCAGTCTGAAGTGGCAATGGGCTGGTCACATCTCTGCAGACGTGTCCTTGAGTGGAGACCGCGAATCGGCAAGCGTAGTGTAGGACGCCCACCGGCCAGGTGGAGCGACGACCTGCGAAAGGCGGCCAGAAGAAACTGGATGAGAAGAGCCGAAGACCGGGCTCAGTGGCGTTCATTGGGAGAGGCCTATGTCCAGCAGTGGACGAATACAGGCTGATGATGATGATGAAAACTTATTTAACAAAAAAATTGTTATTTATTTATTTCAGGCAGTATTAATGAACAATAAAGTAAAATTAACATAGGCCCACAGAATATATACCTGTGGGAATGATTGTGAACGCATGTAATGATGACGGATGACTGATTTATGAACGCAGCTGAGTGTGAGTGAAAGGGAAGAGGATGTGAGAGAGAAGGAAGATCAGAGGCAGATTAGAACGGCCATCACCGGTGTACATTATTGCAATTTTGGAAGAAGTAAAAATAAATGAAACTACAAGAAGATTTATCTTTTTATTGCTATAACCATCGATCCCACATTTTGGGGGCTCGTCCGGGATACCATACCATACCTTACACCATACATACCTTATAGACTAACATATATACAAAAATATAACACTATAACTAAGTATTTTATACGCTACTACACAACACAAAAGGAATAAAAAAAATTTATAAATATTAGTCATAAAGTATATTTATATATAAGTATATTTAAAAGTATATTTGGTATACATTTTCGTGGCCCAGACACGAAATTGCTTGCGCTTGTTTTCTGTGCACAAACATTTGTCGCAACACGGGAATCGAACCCGCAACCTCAGTGGTGTAAGAGATTTGAGCCAACCACTACACCACAGAGGCTGTCGTGTGAAATATCCACCGACAAATACATAGTCCACTGCTCTCTTACAATGTCGTTGTTGTGTTGTATGTTGGACGCCTTTAACTTCACAAGTTTGAATTTGAGGAATTTTTTTATCAAATTTCCATTGCCTCAGGTAGATACTATAGGATTGCAAGTTATTTACCTGCTTATCGTAGGTGCAATTTCACTTTGTGAGCCTAACTCTAAGTTATGGCTGAACTCGCTCTGGGCTTGTTCATATCATACCTCATGTACAATTAAACAAAACTTGTGCAACGAACAGGGCATCAGCTAACTTTTCTTTTATTCACTCGAACTTTCCGGAACAGTATTAACAAATTCATTTTTCGCCCGCCGAGACCGTTTCGTTTGCCCTTTTGAACTTTGAGAGATTGAAGCGAAAGTATTTGATGTAGGAAGTGAGAGAAGTGAGGCTGCCGTTTATTTCTTCGGCTATTATTGAGGGACCTTTGTAGAAAACGACGTGTGAATGAGGAGACCTTGTTTGCTACTCGAGGTGTAATTTGTCGCGGCTGTAAACACTTTTTATGACAAATTTTGAATATGGTATATATATGGTACATATGTATGAAAGCCTGAAATGGAGAAGCCAATATCATTATTTTTTGAGATACTACGACCTCAACCTGTTAAACAATGTTAGAGTATAGGTACTTATTGTAACGTAGTTTATCTAATGTAATGAACCACTTTGTACCTATATCAGCGTATATCAATAGCGTATATACATTATAAAGGTAAGTAGCCAATTTTTATCCAAATATTTTATCAGTGGTAACTGGTAATATCACGAATTCAGAGTTGCCTTTTCTGAGGGGATTCGACGTTTTCTGTGAAAGAGGGAGGTGGTCGGTTTTATGTTATTATACTGTAAAGCTCTAATATCAAATATATTCAAACAATGATTAATTAATATCTCTATTAGTACGCAGAATCATATTCCCAAAGCTCTCGGTGTCAGCGAATATCAAACGTCTCTCCGTCACTTGACTAGACCAAAGCGCTATGGTTAGCTATATTGGGATGGATGGCAGACTGTCCGTCGGCTATTCCAATAAGCACTAAATTTCTTAATTAACTGGGACTATTTGGTATTCTGTGGTATTCAGGTATTTTGGCGTGGCCATAACAACGTTACCGCCAGTTTGTAATTGACAAGTGGTGGCGTGGTAGGTATGCATTGTTTCAATTGATTTGAAGTTCCACTGAAATATAGAAAATTTGATGTCATTGACCTTACTCAATGTTTTATGTACGTGACAGTCGCTCAGCCACATGCTTCTGTTTAGAAATGACTAATACTTTTGTATAGATACTGTGCGTACTTCTACAAGTACAAGTACTAAACGCTACAAGTAAATATACAAACACAATTTACAATAAGACTAATGTTAATATTTGGATTGGTACGCAGCAAGGGTGCACACTACATCGCACTTGTGCGCCGGGCAGGACACGACTGTTCAACAGTCCCTCCACCCCGCAATCCGCGCAGTGCACTGCCCGAAACGATAGAACCATACATACAGACTACATAGATGTATATACACTACATATTATATGTGATAAATGTTGGTATACGAGTTTAACAAGTATTTTTTATTTTAAATTTTTCTAGTACTCAAACCTCAGTTGATCTCAAAAAGAAGTTTTCAGACGTGGAAATGTATCTACCGAAGATATACTTCAAAGTTATCCAAGCTTTCACTAAAACAACAGATCTCGAACAAAAACAATCATGCATTTGTTAACCCTCCAAAGCCTGCCTAAGCTCCTTGACATCGGCTACGAGCAAAGATGAACCGCCGGAATAGATCCTAGTCTAGGCGCCACTGTGTACACTCAGCGTTAATATTAAGTACCTAAGTAAGTGGGACTAAGCGGGGCACGTGGTTCACATGCATACGGAGAGGTGGGCAAGAGTCGTCACCCAGGTTCCACCTAGAACTTTTAATACCATAAAAAGGTCTGCGTAGCACTGCATTGCGCTCATCACCTACACATTAGATATTTTGTCAATTGTTAACGATTGAGGTCCAGGCTTTGCAGGTTGCACACATCTTTAGAAAGAAAGAAAGAAATGTTTATTTGCAACAACTTATTAACTATAAACACATGACATAAAAAACAAACAGGAAACAAAAATCATTAAATGTGTAACTCATTAAATAAAAAATTGGAAATTATTGCAAACCGGCCTGAACTCAGCGTTGTGCTAGTCGTGCGACCAGGGCTGGTCTTCCGTTGAGGCCGTTTGAGTGAATGTAGGTAATACATGTATGTACAAAATTTTGTTTTGTACACAATGAACTTATCCAAAAAAATTAAAACTAAAAACAATTTGCCAACACAAACATTTAAACTCATCCATCATCTGAAAGATCATGCTACTAGAGAAAATCAAAAATATCTAACTATAGAAATTTGCGATTTCAATTTATCTATTTGGCTCAATGTATCAGTATTGTAATCCAACGGGGCAATACTGCCAGCATCTTGGTTACGCTGCCAACTGGTAGTGGGTTGGAGCATTTGAGCTATCTATAGGCCTTTAATGATCTATGGGTTATCCAATTGCTTCTCCTTGTAAGCAGTTAGTTTAGTTTTACTAAGTAGAGTGTAGAGTTGTTTTCAGTAATAAAGGCATTCGCCCGTAAAAAAAAAAACGTAGAAATTAACATACCTCATAAGTCCCTATGAGGTAATTAGGTATGTCAATTTCTACAGTATTTTTTAGGTATTTATACTTACACCTGACTGTACTTTTAAGGCGCCACCACACCGGTGTACTTACGGCGGGGTAGCTCAGCAAGCTATCTCAAATTGGTCACGTATCACTTTCCCCTTACGTCGCACGTGGGGAATTTAATTTAATCTATAACGTTTCGGTTAAAGCGGCTCAACTGCTACGAATCTTATCATCTGTTTTAAAGAAAGCTACGCTGCCACCAGCGCCAATTTCATTACTCATGTTCAACTCTTGAAAAACCATGTGGAATATTCCTGAAAATAATTTCAACAATCTCTCATAATATCCTAAGTTAAAGACATGTCGCTGAAACTTTAGAAAGTTAGCATTGTTGGTTGCGCGACAATTGCAACTTACAAGTCCAAACTTTCAATGTGTGTTCCAATTTACAGCACTCCGTAACTTATTAATTTATCTTTCTGACTTTATGTATACATTTTATAAAAAAGAACCGACTTCGATGTATCTTCGAAGTCGAAGGTCAAATGTCGATGAAATGTATATGGGACCATTTCGTTGCTATACTGAACTATGTATATTTTGAACCCAAAGTCATAAATGACGGAGTTCTGAGGTAACAAACATAAAAAAACACGCAATCGAATAGAGAACCTCCTCCTTTTTTTGAAGTTGGTTAAAAATCAAACAAGGTTTTTTGGAAAGTAAAAATTCGACCACCAGCTGGAACTTAAACCCCCATCGCAATCTTCCCTCAACGCGGGAAGTGCTTTGCCCAATTGAGCTACGTTGGTCGTATTTTTTTCTTTCCGAAAAATCTTGTTTGAGCTTTACGTTTGGCATTCGTTAATGCTTCATATAAATATAATAACAATATTTTATTTTAACGTTTAGGGTAATTAGGTACCATAGGAAGTCCTGTTTTTCAACAGGAATCCCTATGGTAACTCACCCTGTATAGCGAACGGCAAACACGATAAGTTACAACCATTGTGAAGTAAACTAATATTCACTGGGAGTATTCAATTCTTCGCTGGTGCCGTAACCTTAGAGTAATAACGATATCTCTAGAGTAAACGTACTCCGGGAACTTTATTAAAAGTTTGCTACGTGATCTTTTCTTCGTACCTAGCATATCTCTTTAGATACGCTTCTTGCTATTTCGCAAAACTTTTCAATATAACATTTGAAGCGGATTATGTTCGTAAACATATGCTAACAGCGGATTTGTAAAAAACCTGGATAAGAGTCTTGTTAGGGTAACAATTTTAGAGTTTAAAAATGTTGGTGATCATTACTAATGACATACATTAGGGCAATACTTGATGATTTTAAAAACAATTTATATGGTTAGAACATTATAAAAAAACAGTTGGACCCTGGACACTAAGTAGTTTATTTTTTCTAGCCTACACTGTCCCACAGCTGGGCAAAGGCCTCCCCCAAAATCATAATTCAAGTAGTATGATTAAAAAAAATATAAAAGCACTTACAGAATTGATTATTACCTAATTACTTATTAATTTTCATTGAGTTTAGTTTCCATTAGTTCAGGTTTTAATTTATTTAGACTTCTTTAATAATTAAGTATATTAATCTATAGGTATAAAATTTCGAATGTTAAATAAATTTCAATTTAAAAAAATCATTGTTCAACTAAATGATCGAAAGCATAAATACAATATTTCTAAGGCGAAAAGAGAATATTCGTTCAATTTCGTCATGCCTACACAATAATTAAAGCCTCGTCCGAGCAGAGACACTTTGAACGTCATATTTGACACTAAAGCACTTAGTTCATACTCCTCGTAAGTTATGCAGCAACTGTGAAACATTCATCCCGTCAGATGCGTCTTTGTATGCCGCTCTCAGTTGAAGCCCGACGCGTGTGCTTCACAGATAACGCACAAAGGGATGCCAACTTGTGTAGGCAGCACACCAACAAAACTCGACCCATATTGAACCTTTCCCCTTTACGATAAGGAAAATTATCAGGCCCATTTTCATTACCAAGCCTTACTTTTGTTATATGCTAGAATGTTCTCTGTCACAATAACTAGCTTCTGAAATTCTAGCTGTCATCGCCTTGTCGAGGATTAATTTTCGCACCTTGCTCGGCTTTTATTCTGACGTCTAGATGGAAGCTGCGGGGATATTTACTGGATTAATTTTGACTAAGTAAAACGGCGTTAAATAAAAAAAGACTTATAGAAATTTTAATAAAGGCAGGGATAACCGGCGTACGCTAAAAAGCCGTATAATACCCTATCTGTGAAGGTTTAAAGAGGAACTTTAGAACTTTTTGGTAATTTACGATACCTATTCCGGTGACGGTCTACCCATAGCTTGAAAATTAAATTAAGGCCAAAACCTGTTTCTAAATATCAGATCGATGGATCATATTATATTTGTCGAGTCGTGTGTAAAACCCCCTTCATGAAATTATGACGGCAATGTCCGAATATCGAATGAATTTGAAGTTGGAATAAACTTGCAATCTAAATTCATGGGACGCCAGATCGGACTCTGTCGGACCGTGGCCGGTTTTTCTTATTTGTACATTTACACATTTCACACTACGTTTGTTTACTATTTGTAAACGAAATATTGCAGCTGGTTCTCTACGTGACTCCTTTTGCTGAACAAATGAAAACTGAACTGGGCAGTGAAAACTTTATTGGTCGGTTCCAACTTGAGCGATGAAAATAAGTAAGTCTAAAATAGTTTTTAGTAGATATGTTTGCAGTACTTGGCAATAGATCAGCATTTATGTTACTATTTTGATGTAACATCTATAATACGTTGTAACATAAAATGAAGAATTTATATCAAATCGTAAGGGGTTTTAAGAAAATGAGGAGGTGAAACCGAAGGGCGCAGTGCCTCGCGGTTTCACTCGTGGTTTTCTTGGATATAAAAGTAGCCTATTAGTATAAGCCTAAGTATTAATCTAGGGTATAAGCTATCTTCTAAATGTCATTCAAATCCGCTGAGTCGCGAGCCGTCACAGCAGCGAGCGTGGAGAAGTACATTCAAACACAAACTGTCGCATTTAATGCGATTGGTATAAGGTTCGGATCAAAATTTTGCCACATCTTATGCGTATCAATAGAGGCGTGACTGTCACAACATGCACGCGAATCGCTCGCACTAGCTCGTAATCACTCCACAATATGTTCAAGATGCACGTAGAGCGCACGTTCGTTGACGTGCGCAGTTGTGTATCCGCCTTAAGCTGCTGGAGACATTAGAATGAAATTAAGTGCAGAAGTAAACTATATTTTGGATTAGTATTGGTCTATAGTTATTTCGGAATTTACCTACTACTTTTTTTGGAAACTAAAAACTACATATATATTATTATATATTATAATCCTCATTCCGCACGACCAAAATCGGGGGCGTTCCTAGTTCTCCACATATTCTACCGTGTGAATAGTAGCAGATAACAGTTTGGAATAATAGGAACATCAACATGAACAAAATACGTTGACAATAGCTTTGCTATCATATTGTGACGTGACGGCGCTTGTCACGCGTGATTGGGCCGCGGTGGAATGTAAACAGGATCCCTACTAAGGTTTCAATAGGGACGAGCAGATTATTAGTGAACAAGATTATTGAAGGGATTGCCTTGATGCATATCTGTGAAGCTTATTTGGTGGCTAGTAACTGTAGGTAGGACTGTGTTGCGGTTGGGTAGGTTGCCTTACATACCTATCCGGATGTTGCGGGAGATCTTAAAAGTATTGACGCAGTAGAGTAATAGGTATCTGAGTTTGATTAGGTCGTGATAGCGTTTTGTCTAAAAACAGTAGATATAATTGTGTCTAACTTCAGTTTGTGAGTCGTTACATGGAGTTGGACTTTTAAATAAATCAGTGATTATAATTAAATAGCTCTGAAAATCAAAAAGTCAGTCGTATGCAAAACTTGGATTCGTGCACTGAGACGAACAAAAAATATTATCTTTTGGGGAGCTTTTTCAATATTAATATTTGAATATTATTTATTCTGACCCTCCATTCGGTCGAGCTTTTCTTTATTCTTGTCGGAAACTTTGAGCCATATCTATAATAATAAATTTGCTTTTGTCACTGTGATCTTAACCCGACATACATTCTAAGGAACCAGGTTTTTCTGAATATCACATATTAATATTTTATTAAGACATGCCGCAATAACTTATTTGTCTAAATAAAATGTATGAGATCTTTTTATCCATCTCGTACTTCTTACTTCTTACTATCCTCCTTCTAAGAGAGCCAGTAACATATCGGCAATGCTTTTGGTGATGCAAATGTCTTGGAAAAAGCTCCTCAAAAAGAGAAAATGTTCCTCAAAAAAGTCTGTCTGTGACTGCTATCCATCCGGCGAGTCGTCATCAGCTTGTTTTTCCACCCTGTTACATAAAAAAGACTATTCATTATATACCTACCAATTAATTATAGAGTCCTTAACTTTATATATAATAAATTATTTTTCAAAAATAACTAAACCGACTTCAAAACCACAAATGGCACTCAAAAGTAAAAAATAAATTATATAATTATCATAAGCGCTACCCACTCATATATTTGAAGTCGGTGCCAGCCAAGTCTAATAGGTAGCAGATAAATACTATGTATATAGTAAGTACTACTTGTAGGTAGTATCTATCTACTACCTTAAATACTATGTATATAGTAAGTACTACTTGTAGGTAGTATCTATCTACTACCTTTTAGACTTGGCTGGCACCGACTTCAAATATATGAGTGGGTAGCGCTTATAATAATTATATAATTTATTTTTTACTTTTGAGTGCCATTTGTGGTTCTGAAGTCGGTTTAGTTTTTTTGAAAAATAATTTATTTTACCCTTTTTAGTGAAAAACAAGTTTTAATTAAATTAATTCAAAAAGTTTTTAAAGACATGCTTTTATGATCTAGAAGCCACATCATGGCGAAAACGGGCTATCACAATTAAATGCACGTACAAAAAAATGTCATGTCTGTCCTATATCTCTGTTGAGGAGTTCCCTCGCCGGAAGTCAATCCTGGGTGTATCTGCGATGTCATGATGGAATTTAGAACAGGCTATTATGGTTAAATCCATTTACGAAATGTTTTGTCTGTACTATTCACCGTTGAGGAGTTCCCTCACCGGAAGTCAACCCTGGGTGAAGCAGGTGAAGCAGTCGAATACAAACCTCCACCTTTAGAAAGTTGGTTACGAAAAAAACAAGAACCGACTTGAAGATTAAACTTATATTTTTTGTTTTTGCTATTTTTTTCAAAAACTACTGAATGAATTTCGATAAAATTTATATGGGACCACCTTTGAAGTATTACCTACCAATCAAAAAAAGAATCATCGAAATCAATTCATAATTGGCGGAGTAATCGCGTAACAAACACAATAAAAAAGAAAAAAAAAAAAACCATACCGTCGAATTGTAAACCTCCTCCTTTTTGAAGTCGGTTAAAAAACAAAGGCATCATGTATGTTGTTTTTATTAAACTTAGATGATCAACTCCTGAATAATAGATATTTCCACTTTTTTCTTTTTAAACTTCACTGTCATTTTTAACTCATTTAGAATTTAGTCAACCATAGTCCACATCACAATAGGGGATCGCACAACTTTTTAGAAAGTGTTTAAAATTAACCATAATGTATATATATAGTCTTGAAAAATAATATTTTAATTAAATAAAGCCCTAAAAGTACCTAAAACTATGTTTAAATTTTATGGCTAACGAAACGACAAGCTCTACGAAAGCAAACTTGCGAAGTGATTTATACGTTTTTGTGAAGTTTAATGACTTTATCGTCATGGGATGAAAAACATATCGTTTTGATTTAGATAAAAAGCACAAATATAAAATAAACACAAGCTTCGCACACGGTATTTACTTTGAAATGACGTCATGCACTACGTTGGTGTTTCGGAACAGATAAAAAATGTCAGAATGATTAGATTTTATTTATTGATTTAAAAATATTACTATTTTACAAAAATATTGGTAAAACGTAGTTAAAGGAATGTTTGTCGACTCCGAAAGATCATTCATCTTTCGGAGTCGACAAACATTCCTTTAACTACGTTTTAGATTATTTTCGTTTACTGTCCGATCCCCTATTGTATCCTTCAGTCGATACCTGTCCTAAATAAGTAATATAGCTAATAATATTAACAATTTTTTACATAGTGTCAGCGACTGTAATTGACATGCCTCTATAGCAACAGACCGTCTTGAGAAGACTACGGTATTTACTAAATGGATGGTGACAAGGCAAGGCGTTAAGCAGGTGTGGCTTCTTCGAACTTGTAATGTTTCTTCGCTTCATTACTTCGCATTAACTCCCTTGAATCGCCGCATACCACGTGATTTTCCTAATTCCGATGTCTGTCAGACAGCATTGTCTGTAACATACATACCAGTAATTTTAGTATTGTCTATTATAAAATAACAGAAAAAAATCGACTATATACTTGATGAGTGACGCATGCCCTTCTCACGCCTAGGGAATTGTGCGGGCCCAAGTTTCAACTCATAGAATCTAGTACTTTTTCTTAAAAATGTGACAATTATGGATAAATTAGCAGACAATCCGATAAACTGACAATAGTGATAATTGGGTACAAGGTAGGTGCCCATGTTATAATTTTTTTATTGATATGCAATTGAACTCAAATCCAGGTTCCAGTCTTCTAGTTCTTATGACTTCTAATTTTGACGATCCAAAGTTCAAAAGTTCTTTATTCATGTTTGGCATCACAGACGCACTTATTGTCGTCAATTATTACAATGACTCTACCACCGTATCGGATTTAGGTATAAGTGTTATTTTCAGTTTTAAAATTGATAAGTATTTATTGAAAGTGGTAGGGCCTCGAAACGTTCAGGTGAGACATAATAAATCCTGGGCAAATACTCAGAAATTCCATATTTATGAGCTAAAATTTCGGTGAAATATTTAGATGTTGCTGAAACCTTGTGTATTTAAGCAAAACTTGTATTTGATGCTTAATACCCCGTGATCTCTTCTTTTTTTCTTTTTCAGCCTTTATCATCCCACTGTTGAGTATGAGCCTTCTCCCCATCACGCCACCTCTTTCTGTCTTATGCTATTCTTCACCACGTCTTTCCAACAACCTTGACCATGTCATCGACTTACATCCAGTCGACTTCACTTGCCTATCGTAGTCTTCAAACATTTGTAGTCTTTAAAAATAACGTCATACGTTATCTGTGAAAGATAAAACTGAGAGACGTAGTCATTGACTATAAAAACTATAGAGGACATCTAACATTTGAAAAATTGGTGTTGAATAATCACACAAAATAATACAAAATGGAGTAACATCCGGCCACCTTCTTGTACTTGCAAATTGTTTCCGTACCATATTATACTTTTACCAATGTGCAAAATACAGAGAGTATTTTGGTACTTCAGTGTAGAATTGCATCACATTTGTATAACACACAAAATGTATAGACGCATGTTATCACTCCTTTACTTCGTCTGATCTCTTTGGATGGAAATTATAATTTAAATATAAGAAGATTACCAATTTTTCTTCAATTCACAATATTGTTTCGATTCGGTGAACTCTTATTTAAATTTAGCGGAATTGGCCTTTAACAAAAACTCCACCAAGAAGTTCTGGAGAGTGTGATGTTTTATGGGTTAAATACTGTCATGACATGTTCTTTAAAATGCTCCGATTAATTTGTATCCTCATTGTAGACGATAGAGTTTTTACAGTTATAACATACCTATACGTACCTATTCTACCTATTACCATAATATATGAATGTAATATATTATGACAGCCTCTGTGGTGTATTGGTTTGGCAGGTTGGCTCAAATCTCATACATCACTGAGGTTGCGGGTTCGATTCCCGCGACGGGACAAATATTTGCACAGAAAAAAAAGCGCAAGCATTTGTTTTGAGTCTGGGTGTCGTGGGACCATGGTCCTCATAGTTCCTGGATTCCTAGATAGAGGCAATACTAGTTAGGGGCCAGGATCTATGTATGTGATTGTTGGGCGTTATTTATTTATTATTTATTTACTTATTGTTATGTATGCTATTACCATCTATTATGGTTGTATATTACATAATGGGGTCCCAATAAAAATTCGGTAGAAATGGAACCACGTTATTGTCCGTCTGTTGTCCAACTTGCACTTGTCCGTAATTTTAATAAGGACAGCGGCGCGCCGTTCTATGGTTCTGCGCCGAGGCGCAGTTTCATGCTACGGCTAGTTTACATTAGTTTCACGACACAAATAATATGTGAACTTCTTAGGAATTTAATACAGTAAATTGACTAGTCACCTGCTTAGCAATAAACAAAGACTAGGTACCTACGTTTTGGCTACAGCCAGACATAACGGAAATGGATTACAGTGGAAGCTAAAGTTAAATAACTTCGGCCGCGGCATCTTGAAACATTCTGTCCCGTGGACGTACGGCGCATTATTATACGCGTTATCCTTGTTGCATAAAATTAGTTTGGTGTATTTTGCGAACTTTAAAGTTATGTTTGAGTAATACTTTAAAATATCTAATAGTTTTACTCTTTCCGAGACAGAGACCTCGTGTCAGCCGTGGCAAGTTGTGTGAGCTTAATTAAATAATGATGATGAATAGCGTTTACTAATATATAGTGACAACCTATATCCTATCCTATCATATTATAAATGTAAAAATTGTGAAGGTAGATAGATGGTTGTTTCTTACTCAATCTATAATATCTATAATACTGACTGTTAAAAGGCCCCGGCAGTATCAATTATTTATTAGTTTATCAATCTGTGACATGCACGCGCTATTCCGTACCCACTTCGGCAAAATAACATTTTAACCCTTGAAAACATGTAACGTATTTTCAACGAATAACATTTTGAATAGGAAACAAGTTGCAGAAATACTAAACATTTCTGTATAGATCCCACCAACGCACGTTACATTCCACGATGCGATGTTTCTGCATACTTTACTCTGAAACTCACTGTTAAACTGAACATTGAAAAATGAATATAGCACGTTTATTTTATTACAATTAAAGAAAGTGTTACAATGGGCGGCTTTATCACTAAAAGCGATCTCTTCCAGGCAACCTTTGGATGGAGAGGAATTATCAAAATGTTAAAGACGGGAATGTAAGGTCTACAATAATAATAACAACATAAAATGTCAATAAAATAAACTACAATACCCCTACCTAAGCCTACATACATATAAACATACATATATATATATATATATATATATATATATATATATATATATATAGTGGTTTTTACTTATTTAAATAACAAACATTCGCAAATTGATCTCTATAGATATTGTGAAGATTACTCGTATTGGTTATAAAGATTATTATATAGAACCAAGCATTTTATTCCAGAAATCAGTGATAAGACTTGGCCAAAAAGATCAGCTATTGAATTTCTAATAAACAGACGGACTTTTTCCCTTTATAAAATATCGAGATAAAAATGTGAGGAGGTTGTTTACAGCGTTCTAAGAGCACTGAAGTGAAAAATTGATGCTCTCATGTGTAAGCAATTGCAAGGTTTTTTTGTACTCGGTACTTGGATCGAACCCATACTTGTTCTTGGTCAATATGTAAAGAAATAGGCAATGTATTACTTCATCCTAAAATTTTATCTTGATTTTGTTCCCACGTTTTAGGATTTTGTGTTTCTTTATCTTTTTTTGAAAAAGCAATGAATGTCATCCCTTTTCCTTTTCTCTGTCTGATATTTAACTTTATAATTAATTCATAATTTGTGTTAACTGTTTTAATCTTCCTCAAAAATACTCGAATTTATGTTGATAGTTGCATAAAGTAAGTAGTTAAGAAGTACTATACGCGGATTAACAGACAGTCGCGGATGGCAACAATTTTTTATACAATTTAGAAGATATAGGGATTTTTGTCGGTATTTTAATACTAATGCTGCAGACACAGTTATCCAATTATCAACAATTCTCTTTTTGAAGTACACTTAAGAAGAAAAAATATCTACAAGATTGGACAAACATAAATACAACACTAAATATAAGGAAAAGTTACAAGTGCCTGCAACTACAAGGACTTAGTTTAAAACTTGATATGTATAATAAATTACCTCTTGATGAATAGAATTCAAAACAAAAATTAAAGCGTTTTTCGAAACACATCTTTTCTACATAATAAACGAATTTATGACTAAAATGCTGGATGGCAGAAATGTTCATTTCCTAATCTCATATACCTTTATTCAAAAAATCTTATTTTAAATAGATTATAATTAATTTAAATTCGTAATTTTGTATATAATGACATGCCTAATATAACGTACATTGTTATAAATTCGTCAATAAATGAATTGAACTGAATTGAATTCTTACTTCCTATCAACTCATCTGAACAACAACGCCATCAATAATATTTGTATTTTGTAAAATTGATATCATGGGAATCAATTCGTTATTACATTATTTTGTCGATATTTCACTCGACCGAAAAGATAAATAGACTATCCAATCTTTATCTGTTTCTGGAAAGCGTAAATTGTTTTGACGTTCCTTCAAACCGAAACCTAATCGAGTGTTTACGTTTAAGGGGTGTTGTAGGCATGTGCTGCGTTCGAGCAATTGGGTGAATGAAATGGTGATCCATCCATCAGGGTTGTCAAATGTGGGCATCTACTGCGGGGAGACATATTGGTGTGTGTCATGCGGAGTCACGCGTTCCGTCATCACGTTACAGACGGTGCATTAATTTATTTATTATTTCTAATAACCGCTTGATTCTTTATCAAATATTTTAACACAGTCCAATGACACTTAAGAATCATATAAATGTCAATTAATATAATAAATTAATTCCAATAAAAAATATTAAAGTATGTTAATTTGAAATAAGTGAATGTAAGCAATCAAAAACAATGTAATTTTTTTTAATGTAATATGCACTTTTTGGTACTTTGAGGTCATTTCATGTAATTCATATATTTATGTATATTGTGTTTAGTTTTCTGATGGCCAGATGAGCTTTACAATTGGACGTAGTTTGTGTTTTTGCGTTTTAAATGCTAATTTATTTTAATTTTGCTTTTTTATAAAAGCTTTTTAAATAAATCTAAGAAGCTTTTATATCAAAGCTCCAATAAACAGTTATTAATAAAGATTATATTCTATAGTAAGGTAGTAGACATTGTGGCTGTTAATTTAATTAGGGAAAAAATATAATGACCATCAAAATAATCTTTGAGAACTCATACTCTTGCATCCAAAAATTATATCAGCAGATAAAATTTACTAAATGACCACCAAATCTTACCCGAATTGCCGCACCTCACTCTTTCATAGTGCAAATCGCTCTTACTCCTAGAGTGTATATAAAAAGCACGGAGCCAGAAGCTCGTGAAGCTCCTGGCTTCGGGCAACCGTGAAGCATGTGAGGGGGAGGTGGCGAGCAAACGAGCCGTCGACTTCCACAGCGGAGCTAAGGTCAAAAGCGACATGAAGGGGTGACGAGCGAGATTTCTGGTGGAGCCTACTTTGGTGATCATATACTAATTTTGATGACCATTTAATTTTTTTTGGTGATTATATTTTTTTATTTGGTGATATTTTGTTTGGTAATCATTTACTATTTTTGGGAATATAAAGTGATTTTTTGCCGTTATATTTTACTATATCTGGTGGTCAGTTAAACATAAGCCATTTAATTTATTACTATACCTAAACCGCGTGGCGATCCACGTTGTAACCACGTAGGCAATTTTCCTAGACAAAATGTGTGTTATTGACAGATTCTTGTCTATTATATTATCTAAGATGTAGACATAAGATGGATTGCGAAATAAAGTTGTAAAGATCTTGTTCAAAGGCGCACAGCACATTGCCTAGAACCCAGAATAATTAATAGTACAACCTGAAAGAGGAAATGAATACCTATAAGTACGAAAAACTTCGTTGCTGGGTAATTTCACAGAACGAAACGACCCCTCCTCATCTTTTTAGCAGAACCAACACCCCAGACGAACAAAAAGGCAAACAAAAATATCGTTTAAAAGTTTCCAAAGTTAAAATAAAGCGGACCAACGCACCAAAATCGTTATTAGCAAACCGACGATTGGGTCTATATTGAGCAAAACAAACATCGCCCGCCGCCGGAATAGAATTAAAAAAAGTATAAAAGTTGGAAATGTTTCGGCGAGCGGCGCAGCCTGTTTACACTCGTCCGCGGTCGCTTCCGCCGATGCGCGCCGTCAGCAAATACCTATTGCCTTTTCAAGCGTTTACATCATGAAAAAATATGTCTAATGCGAAATCAATGTTAGTTTGATATTTTCCATGTTAATGGAAATTACTTTTGCTGTTCAAACAACACCGTGCATTATTTCGGTACTTGTCAACGCTTTAGGTGATGGTTGTTGCAAACATTGCCTTTGAAAATGTTATGAACAACACGTAAATTTGTAACATAAATACATTTTTTTTCGTTCTACCCAATTCTTAACAAGATATTTGTTAAAAAATATATATTTCAATACAAGTTTTTAACAAATTCGTAATCGGAACCGCAAGCAGATTAAAATGAGCCCAAACACAAGTAGTTTACGATTATCCACCAAGAAGTTCCATTGTCCACCTCCCGTCTTCATCATCAGATCAACTGGTTGTGACCATAATATTGCATTGTCATCGGACTTTGACAAGTATGCAAAACTTCAACTCCGTAGGATAAGAGGAAGTGGTTCTGATTCAACTTGCAAGATTTGACCCAAACATTTCAAATTAAATAAAAACTTATAAAAATACCTATTTTGTACAAGTTATTATATAGGTTATATTCCAGAGTGTCTCCCCCTACCCCATACACATACTCCTCTTCAAACAAAAGCTTACTTCCTCGATTCATCAATATAACTTAGGTACATTTAATTTTTACAGCTCCATTAACGAAAGGAAAGTTATCAGAACTCCCACCCCCGGGCAATGCCTGAAAGTATTTCTATCCAAGTTGGCATCCGATCCTAGGAGAAGCCACAGCATCAATCCATCAATCAATTAGAAGTGGTTAGCCTCTTTTATTTATTGAACATGAGAGCCTTCCGCTCCGAAGGAGAATTTATTATTTTCCTAATGTGTTTCAATGGCAACTTCACCTGCTAAGAAAGAAGAACGTTCTTTGTTTATTTACGTTAGAATATGGTTTTACCACAATATTCAGTTTCATACAATTGTATTTATTTATTTTTACTATGTGTATTTTTTTATTAAAAGCTTATTTAAAATGCCCTTCTTTTAAAAATTACTAAACATGCAGCAACTTAGTTAGTATATGTAAGAACTTTTATTTACTAATTAGTTACAAAGTCATCAAAAAGCTTTTATAAGCTGTAAAAGTAATAGCTAAGACAAAGTATTGAAAGCTAAAACTACTATAAAGAAGTACCTACTTAGCTAAATAGTCATACAAAGTTTTCCTGAAAAAGAAAGTTGGACTACCTATCCGAACATACGCGTTGCTCCATCCGAAAGCTCGCGCTAAGGACGAGAAAATTTCATAGTGCACAATACAAGCTGTAACGTTGCATAATATGGCGCGTGTTCAGCCAAAGTATTCGTTATGGTATTTGCTACACCTATCCAACAACGAGGGCATACGTTTTTCGATATGACGCCGAACGTCAGGTGTTCATCTTGCGACCCGAATATCAAAATCTATTTTAATAGAGTAGCATTAAGTTCCATACGGGATCGCGTCGGTGGCGGTTATTTGCGTCGTTTCGGTATCGAGGGCGCGGGAGCCCTCCCTCTCAGCGAGAGCGTCGGCGGCAGCAGAGAGCACTTGAGACTCTGGCGCGCAGATCCCAGCGGCGATATTTGCGGGCCCCCACGAGCGCTCGCTGCATCCCTTTTGCTCGAAGCGCGCGGCGGGCGCGGGTGCGGGCGCTAGGCGGGCGGGAGGCATCCGCACCGGCGGCGGCGTCACTCACGTCGTCTCGGTCTCCTCGATCGTGTGTCCGAACCTCTCCTGTCCGCGACGTACGATCTCTCCGACCCCACCGGTACTAACTGTAGCGTGCCGCTTCTCACGCGAACGTCGACAACAACATATCCCCGTATCACGATCCTTTCACCCGATACGAACTTTTAAGAACTAATTAATTAAATTTTGATAACATTAGTGTTGTTAAAAGTAGAGTTAAGGCTTTCTTTGGCTTACCCTATGGTAAGGCCTGTTAGAACTTTTAAGGTCTGTGTGTGAAGGATTGTTTGGATTGTAAGAGCTAGTGCAAGCGGGAGCGCGCCCTCGCGCCGGCCGGTCTCATTTGCATCTGTCAAGCACTAGGTGAGTACTCGCTGCGTCTGCTTTTTTAAAATATTCGCTTGGTATATTTAAGTGGTCTCAGAGAGATCTTTCTTAGATAGCTTTAATCTCGACGGAACGCGGTTACTTACAAAAGGAGGGGACGAGATTCATTTTCTTTTTAATTTTAATTTCGTTGTTCTATGAAGGTAAGCGACAGCTACTCTTTGAGATCAGCTTTGATTTTACTTTTCCTTTACTGCTGAGTGAAAATACGAGGTAAAAAAATGCTTTTCTCTATTTGTTGCGGTCTTATTAATTTTTTTATGTGTTTTAGTAATATTTTCAGCCGGAAAATCTCGGGTTAAAGAAAATATTCCCCATTTATTCATGTAACTTTCAGGATTGGGTGTATATATAACTTGGCCTCAGGAAAATTGAATTACGGAAAGTTCAGCTGATATCCTACATTTTTGATAAGGCTGGTCCGCCGTAGGCCTCCACAAATCTATTGTGTACCGAAAGTTTCTTCGTTTTCTTTTTCTCTGGTATTTTAGGGGCTCACTGTATCTACAAAGCGGAGATTGAATGAAACAGATAAAGAATAATTAATGGCCAGAAACAAACGACCGAAAGCCTTAAGTTATACGTTAATTGCCTTTTAGAGGAAAGGGATGAGATTATTGGGGGAAGCACAACTCGTTTACTTCCTGATTTCCTTCCTGTTCGGGTCACTAATTACAACGTGAATAGACGTCATAATGTATAATTACACAAATTTCCTATTGTAGCACTAGTAACACCGTATATAGTTTCTGCAAGGTTTTACAAATTCTAGTATAATAGAAAAAACTTTAATAATTTTAAATATTTTATGTAGGTAGGTAGGTACTTACCTACTGACTCACTAGGTATACCTACATTAGGATAGTGAGATAGTAGCTATTAAGTAATCTATAACAATTAAGGTAGCTTTAGGTACCTTCATAAAATAATAAATTCAATTCATACAGGTACAGGTTCAAGTAGAACCTCATGATAGAAGACCTCTATTTTACAAAATAATTGTGGCATTTAATTAATTCTCTACTGACCGTGCCGAACGATAGAGGTAATAGTTTATCAAATGATAAACATCCCAATAGAATATTAAAACAAATGAAAAGAAGGAATTAATTTTACAAATTAATATAAATATAAACGGCTACACTCACGTTATGATTTTGTCGGATAACTCCGACCAGCCCCCCTACCCATATGTCCCTCAAGCGCCAATCGTATATCGTGATGAGCTCAGGTTAAGGTGTAGTTTCACTGCGACAATGTCTTATGATGCCATATATTGTCTCATTAAGTTTATCTCAACTTGTAGTCATCGTATTTTGCTATAAATGAATGAGATTAATTCGATTTCTTGCCTAAACCGACAATAATTAGACCTTATCTTATTAGTCGCAGTTACGCTATACCTTAATTCGAGCTCAACACGATATACGATTGGCGCTTGAGGGACAGGGGATGGGTAGGGGGGCAGGTACCAGGACACAATCAAAACGTGAGTGTAGCCGTTTATATTTATAATGAATATTTGACTGACGATAATATCCAAACGTTAAATTAATATAAAACTAAACACAAATAAAAAATCCAAACCAGTCGCAAAAGCAAAGCTCGAAGTTAGAAAACAAATAGAACTAAAGCAAAACTAAACATTAGATGGCAGCATAAAGTTCAACTGCTGCAGTTAGCTGCAGGAGCAACCTCGTAAAATGGGGCTACATTGACCCCGGTGGATCACGTTGTGACTGCGGTGCTGCAGCGCAAACAATGCATTGCTGTCTTGCCCTCAGTGCCCCAATACCTGCACTTTACAAGACCTGTATGGAGCTACTCCTCTTGGGGTAGCAGTACCCGAGCATTGGGTTATAACTATTTAAAAAAGAAACATATGGGACCATCGACACGAAGAAGAAAAAGAATAAAGATCAACGTAGAAAATATGTACCTACTTATGTACTAAGGTATAATACGCACCAAAGTATAAATACGTAGGAAAGTATAAATACGTCAGAAAGTTTCCCCTTTCAGGTTCTTTATGCGTAAATTATATGCGCTGAGGGGCGCAAAATGGAGACATACGCCACTATTGGGACCTCCGAGTTATTGTGCCTAACATGACCATTGCGAGGGCCCATTCATATTTTATATTCTGTAACTTATACGCTCAGAGCGACCGAGCACTCTGAATAAGGGATTTTACAAGTACAAGGTTAAAAGTTCATGTTATATTCATGAGTTAGGTACTTGTGAAGTATGAAGTAAAAAAACTTACGAGGTCAAGCTTTTACTTAGTTTTTATATTTTTGGGAAGTGCTTTCTTTTTACTGGTTACCCAGAAAAATAATGTCTACACTAAACTTTTAATGTATGCAATACCGATTCTCTCATTTGTAGGCGGATATTAATCGGGTTATTCTTTGTTTCAAATAATCTGAAAGCTTTAATTTTGTAAGAAAACTATTACAATTATGCCCTGGCTTTTTATCCAAAACCTAATATATAATTCACCATAAGTTGAAATGTTACATAACAATTGTTGAACTATGTTTTACTCATATTCACATAAGTAGATATATAAGCGTCAAGCGATTATAAAAATAGTTAATTATTTTAGTATTATAATTAGATTATAAAAGTTAATTACAATACTAAATACAATATGAAGTTTTTAAATAATCAGGAAGAAGAAAAATGAAATTGATCGTGCAGGGATCAAACCTGCGTCTTCGGAATACCGTCCCGACGCCTTAACCATTGGGCCATCGAGCCTTCTGCTCGGGTAATTAAATTTCTTCTATTCTTCTTATACCTATCGTCTTACGGGGACGATTCTACATTATCTGTCATCATTGTTCATATTGATCAACCGATCACATCTAATATTACAATTAGCAACATGTATTTCCGGATTATTTATAATCTTAAGACTTTTGCCTAGCATGCGCTAATTCAACATTAAAATAATAACTAGGCAAGTTAAATATAATCCATGGAAATTGCCGCAGTAATACTGAACATCGCATCGACAAAAACACTTGAAAAGGCTCTTACACTACTTTATTCTGATGGTGTTTTTATTCAATATGGAACTATGACCGCAATTTTTATGAAACATTTCTCGATACAATCTATTAGGGTCCCGGAGAAAAATGACTAGTTCATGACATTGGTTTTCCTCAGAGAAGATTGAGTGAGGTAGTGATGTATGTCGGAATCGAAAGGTATTTCTGGGAGAGGTATACGCAGTTAGAATTCCTTGGTCTGCGGCTTATGGGCCATGTTTTAGGATGTCGAAAAAGAAATATAATAGAAATAGGAATAAAAATATGAATTTGCGTGTGAGAACATATTTCGGCTTCTCTTGCGTCTTGATGAACGTCACTCCGAGGTGGTACAATTAATAAGTCAGGCAATTATCAATTGGCTCAACATTCATAACCTTTATAGATTTTTTAACCTTTATACTTACTGCGCCACGCAGTTTAACCCGCGTAGAATTCGGTTAATAGTTGCTCCCTCGGGAACTGTCAGTTTTCCGGGATAATCTCCATTCCAAATTTTATCCATATCCGTTTAGCCGTTGCGGCGTGAAGAGGTCAGAAACAGACTTAGGTACATACAAACTTTGACATTTATAATATTACTATAATGTGCTAGTCACCGGTTTCACCCGCGTGGTCTTTTTTCCTGTATAAGTATGCTCTGGGACTTAAAATAATATAAAGCTCTTTATCAACCATTCATGACAGATTTTTCAATTAATAGATAAATTATGTACATCTTTAAAACAAACTACCCTAAGAAATTCTAAACAATTTTATCAATTTAAAAAATTTCCTAAATTTAGGTCTGTAAAAATGTTTGTCCATAACTCCAAGTTACTTATATTAAAACTAAGTAGTCTCTTAGCGCCTGGATTAATGTCCTTCATAAAGCTTTCAGCACTAGACAAGGTTTCCATTTTTAAACCACTGGGGACTAGATCTTGGGATGTGCTTTTAAAAACAGAGTTGAAAATATTAGCACGTTGCATTCCTTACTTTACTACCTTAGATACATATATTTCGTAGTTTTAGCAGAAGTATTTGAATAGTAGGGGTTTAAGTCTAAGGATTTTACCACACCCTCCAATTGATTGACGAGCGAAGACATCGATCGACGCTAGTCGAGCTGCCTCAAACACTAATAAATGGCCAATGTGTATGCATATTTTCCATTAAAATGGTAAAAGAAAAAAAACTGTTATTACATTAAGTATATCGTTGACACTCCTTCGTTACTTTTCTTAGAAAACATATATATCTTTAAAAATAAAACAAGGTTTAACATGATGACGATCATAAAATGATGATTCTAAATTGATAATTGATACTAAAATATTGATGTATTTTTGAAACAAATTCCTGTTGTTTTATCCAGGTTTCGGCATCAGCAAATCAAATTTTTAGCTTTATTAAAAGCTACTTCCGAAAATCCTCTTAAAGCTATGGTTCCGGTGAACCGATTTTTAGGGATAATGTCTGGAAGCTTTTGGATTCGGTTCTAAATACTTTGTTGTGATCATATTTAGGTTTACAAAGCTTTGTCGAGTGGTAGAGCTGTAATCCAAAAGCTAATGTTTTTGCCTTATTAAAAAAATAATTTAATTAAATTGATTTCCTGTATCTAGGGAACCAGGAATTTCAAGGAATGGTCTCACAACACACAGACACGAAACAAATGCTTGCGGTTTTTTTCAGTTCATAAACATTTTTCCCTCCGCGGGAATCAAACCCACAACCTCAGTGGTATATGAGATTAGAGCCAACCTGCCCAACCACTATACAACAGAGGCTGGCATAACATTGACTTGTCACTGCGTACTAATTACGTAGATATATAATTTAAACTTACTTTGCAGTTTATGTTGATACCAAATTTATAAATTTCTAACCCCTTTCGAGAAACAAAAGCATGTATGTTAACGTAATATTACTACGATTCGCATTAGCATTTAAATAAATAGATATTTTTTTTATTAAGAATAATATTATTATGTTTGTAACTAAATAGAGCGAAATAAATTAAACTTTGGTGTTATGAAATTATTTTAATAAGTATCTACGATCTCATCCAGATCCATAATATATCCCTGTACCAAACATACAAAATTGTAATTTTCGAATACTTCGAGTCGATTAAATACTTAATCGATTCCAGTTAGTTTTGCCAAAACATCAAAGTCAAAGTCAAAGTCAAATATCATTTATTAAATAGGCACAAAAGTGCACTTTTAAAGGTCATAAACACATGATACAAATAAAATATGTTAAAAATTGTAACTTATGTTAACATGACTTTGAAAAAAGGTAAGTATGTTTACCAATTTCTTTCCCATACTCAAATTGAAGTCTGAGTGCTAAAAAGAAATGCGAAAACTGACTCTACCAGTGCTTCGGAAATACGCCCGCTAGAGAAGAAAGCACCACACATCTTCAATGTTCATTATACTACAGTTATTATAATAACTAAAGACTTTGATTACAGTATACTGGTTCGAAGTATAACATATTTCGTTTTCTTTGGTATAACTAAGGTGTCTATGCTAAAACATCATTAACATGTACTTATTACAATAGTAGATTGTATCATAAGGGAGCAAAATAATATTTTTACGGCGAGGGCGCTTTTACCCTCGCTACGTTCAGGATTCTACTAAAGAATCCCTCGCTACGCTCGGGATTCTACTCTAGAATCCCTCACTTCGCTCTGGATTCAAAGTACGTCGCCCGAGCCAAAAATATATTTTGCGCCCGAGTGATACACTCTACTTTTCATCACCCACTATGAGAAAATAAAAGCGCCTCATATTTTATTGTTATATTATTATTTAATAAAACATAGAGTAACAACTAGATTGAAATTAAATAGTATCCTTTATTAAAACAACTAAAAACTTATATTTACATACATTTGTGACTATGGGCCGTCGTACCAGCCAGTCTTTATTCAAACAATATTTGCGTTCGATTTCTTTGGTGCTGAACACTAAGATGTTCCAAATTCAAAAAGTGCGTGGCAAAGATAATTGCGGCGCACTTATAAAGAGGATTAAAAACTCATTACTGCCCGCTAAAAGTTTCTTATAGAAAACACCACCTTTGGGTCCACATAAAGGCGAACCAAGTCGTCCTTTTCGAATAGATGGGATGAAAAGATTATAACTCCATCCAACCATTTATTTAATTTTTACATATGCACGCCTATAAAGTTCCGTAATTATTGAAGTGATAAACCATAGTGAAAAAATGCAATACTTTATGGGCACTGTTTTTTTTTAGTGACGTGCTTATTATTTGAGATATTTTTGAGCCCATAGATTAAAATTATTAAGGTGATTTTTCCTTAAAAATATAAAGGGTTGTTGAATATTTTCATTTGTACATAATTATTATCGATAAGTAAAAGGTTGAATATTAAGATACCTATAAAGTCAAATAAAACAACCAAATTAATTAATTTGGTTGTTTTATTTGACTTTGACTATTTTTTATGAATATATGCAGTATAGTCATTAAAACACCTGATTATTTCTACAAACCAATACAAAACGTTGAGCAAAAATCTGTAAAATCGATTAAAACTTATTCATAAATAAAGTCGAATGTATTCAGTAATCGAATCAGTAGCGCAATTAGGACACTACTCGAGCTGTCAAAATATAAATAAATGGTTGGACGGAGTATAATCATCAGAACACTGATAATTCAGATTTCACGACGGGAGTTACGTACAATCTCGTCTATTAAATAGGTATCTATACCTACACGCAATGTCACGGCCCGCACAACTGGTGTGGCAAGTTGCAGGTGACTGCCTACGTAAATACCGGGAGAGAAACCTGTGTGGAAAGCTACGATGGACTGGTAGCATTTATTACTTTTTGCTAAGGACTTGTACGGTTGGAAAGGTTGATGTCGCGGCGAGTAAATATATCTTCAATAATAATAAATAGATAAATATCGATAGTTTGCGATCTGCTGAATTAATAGCCCTATTTCTGTATTTAATAAAAGTTGCCAAAGTGATTTATTAATTTATGTTGTCGAAGCGAGCAATTCTCATAAAATTACTGGATATTAATTTTCATTTCAATAAATATTTATTATCTAAGCGCAGATTTTTACACAACACGGTTCATTACACGTTTGTGCCGTCGATATACCTATATACTCGTTATAGGTAAGAAGGAATAGAAAGCTCTAAATAGCAATTTAAATTCTAAATTCATTCAACTAAGTACAGCTTTCTATTTCCCGTTTTTTGTTCCATCGATCTTTTTAGAATTGAGATAGAGATATCTTATTAAAAATAAAGCATATTTCAGTAAACTAAAATTTAAAGAAACCCCTCAACAAAAAAACCTATAAAAATTAAAAAACGGCTAACCGATTTTAATAAAACACCATCGCCATTCACCCGTTTAAGAGCTACGGTGCCACAGATAAAATAGTAGGTAATCGTTGTAGGAAGGTAGGAATGAAGGAAGAAAGGAAGGAATCAAGGCGAGAAGGGAGGAAGGAAGGAATGGAGGAAGGAAAGAAGAAAATAAGTAATGGACCTAGAAAGGAAGGATGTAAGCATTTAAATTTCAGATTCAGAGTTGAGGCGTGAGCTCGAGGTGTTACGCAATGCTGCGCCAGCGAAAATGCCGTCGCCCGCTTCGAACCAAAATGTGACCGTTCGCCGCGCCGACAGAACTAAAACGCGACTCGGCACTCCTGCGATGGTGACGCATGTCATCGATACACCGCGGGTCATCGCTCCGCCTACCGAGATAAAGCAGGTTGTTGATCGAGTGACCCCTCAGTCATCCGTCGTCGTGCCTCAGCCTGTGACATCAGCTGCTGCCGCACCGCCACCTCCAACTGGGCGTCAGAAGCAGTCTTACGCCCAGGTATCCCGAGCCTCGCAGCCAGTGAAGCGGGCCTCCGCTTACACGCAGCAGCAACTATCAGATGCGCTGCGTAGTACTACTGCAGCTGCCCTGCATTTCAAGTCCTACGCGCTCCAGGTTCCAGCGGAACACGCGAAGATGTTCCTTACCCCGGACTTCTGGCCTACAGGGGTAGTCTACCGCCGTTATAGGGAAAGTAGGCAAATACAATAGTTCCTTATGTGTTGTGTAGTAGCGTATAAAAATATTTAGTTATAGTGGTATATGTTTGTATATATGTTAGTCTATAAGGTATATATTCTATGGGCCTATGTTAATTTTACTTTATTGTACATTAATACTGCCTGAAATAAATAAATGCCTATCTTCTTATTGCATTAAGAAGAAGCTTGATATTTTTTTAGAATAATTTAGCTGTGAACCTTATTATTATTACTTCATATTATTTTCATTTAATACCTCTAGCCGTTCCTGGGACAAGTATACATTTTATTTAAAAAAAACCGACTTCAACTGATGTATCTTCGAAGTCCAAGGTCAAATATCGATGAAATTTATATGAGGCCACTTCGTAGCTATACTGAACCCAACGCAAAAATAATTTTCCATATCGGTTTATACATGACGGAGTTCTGAGGTAAAAAACAATCGAATTACGAACCTCCTCCTTTTTTGAAGTCGGTTAAAAAGTGCCTTGACAGACTGAGGGACAAAAAACAAAGTGATCTACTTAGTACAGGATACCCATCCTATACTAAGCATGAATAATGGGCATATTAATTATTCTGTGGTATAGATTCGGTTTTTTTTAAACTGTAGTTTTCAACTACATTGACATAATTACTATATTATTTTTAAGACTGTCATTTGTTATATGTTATGTTGTACTAATTTCAAACTCCTAATACACTACTATTAGAAACAGGCAGACTGATTATAATTATATATTAGAAATGAATTAAAATATTACGCTAAGTCTTGTCACTGTTGTCAGAGCGCTGCTTAATCGATGCGCAACTGAAACTCGTTAATTTTGATAAAAACTTAATATGCGCGTCTGTAACGCTGCTCAAGTGCGTTTGCGCTTTCAAGTTCAGCTTTTAAGATTTTATATAATTAGAAAGAAAAATAAAATTTCTCGAGTAGGGATCGAACCTGCGTCTTCAGAATACCATTCCGAGGCCTTAACCACTGGGCCACCGACCCAACTGCTCGAGCTACCAATTTTCTGTTTCGCCGTTGGGAGCTCACTCTCGTTTCAGCGTTCGGCGAGTCGACACCTGATGATGCCTCGTGCAGACGGCAAAACACGTGTCGTATTAGGAGGGTTGTTGTTAGGGCTTTCTTTATTTAACATTATTTATTATTTACTTAATTAATACATTATTTACCTTTTCTTATATACAATATTAAACTCATTACCATATTTATTATTAAATACACACATATATATATATTAAGAAAGGGGAGGGATTACTTATGTATATATATATTAATTTTAATTAATTTTACATTTATTTTGCAATCAACCCCCATACATATTATATTATTCTAACAACAACCTACATAATGTTTAGCGGGATTCAACTACATATTTTCATTGCGTTTCATTTTTGTAATATTTTTAGTCTATTTTAAAATTCTTCGTCTGCTAAGGTCTTAATTCTAACAACTTCGAACCACGTTCTCAGGTAACCGCTTCTAAATGCGTCTAAATATTGAAGTCCAACGTCTCCTCCTGTAAATAGCTTAAGTAACTCGCCAATGTAGCAACAACCGTGGGGTCTGTTTGAAGGATTACGTCTCCATATCGCCGCCATCCGGACCGTTTGGGAGCAGCCTAAGACCTGTCGGGTTGTTGACACTATAATGTACTAAGCTCCTTACATTTATGTAGCTTGTGGAACTTGAATGAGGAAGCTAAGGCTAGACAAGGCTTTACGTCCTGATGAAATGCTTACACGTGTTTTATGCGTAGGCCGTAGACAGCTCATTTTGTTGGACGAGTCCTTTCTAAGACCTTATTCTTACTTTTAGTAGTAATATTTAGTTTTCTTTGCTTATAGTAAGGTAAAAGAAGTACCTACTTAACAGAGAGCGCAGATATTGTACATTTTTTATGTTTTTTTTATGTAACTAGACAGATAACTAGAAGATGTGGAACGACCTACCTTCGTCGGTATTTCCTTTGAGCTACAACATGGAGTCCTTTAAAAGGGGAATTAATAGAGTCCTTAAGGGTCGGCAACGCATCAGCAATGCCTCTGGTGCTGCAGATGTCCATAGGCGACGGTAACCGCTTACCATCAGGCGGGCCGTCTGCTTGTATGCCGACAAATTCAACAAAAAAAAAAAAAATTGACGAGTCGAGCTGGTCGTTCGCCAATTGGTAAGCAATACGCCTGCCTATAACAGTAAAAGCACCACCCAGAACTTTGTTTTTCAAAATCCTGCGCGGCGCTGCACTGCGCTCGTCACCCTGAGACAATTAGCTGTTAAGTCTCAATTTGTATTTGTTTTATTAGTTGTATTGATGTTTGATATATGAAATACTAGCTGCGCCCCGCGATTTCCCCGGGTAAAAAGTAGCCTCTATCCTTTTCCAGGACCTAAAGTACCTGCATACCAAATTTCATCAAAATCTGTTCCGTATTGTTTTTGCGTGATTGAGTAACAAACATCCATCCATCCATCCTCATAAACTTTCGCATTTATAATATTAGTAGGACTTGCCGATACGGCCGCGACTCCGTCCGCGTAGAATTCAGTTTATAGTTGTTCCCTAAGGAACTGATCGTATTTCTGCATTACATTCCGCGCAGGCTGCTTAATCTAGGTACTAGGTATATATATATATAATTATAGTAGGGGATCGGACAACTTTTCAGAAAGTGTTTTATTCTAACTGTAATAAATATATAAAGCCATGAAAAATACTATTTAATGAAATAACGCTCTAAAAGTACCTAAAACTATGTTTAAATATTATGTTTCAAATATTGCCGTGCAAAGGTCACCTCAAAACTGGTGACGTCATATGAAGGTAGAAAACGACAAACTCTTCGAAATAAAACTTGCAAAGATATTTAAATACGTTTTGTGAAGTTTGGGACTATAATGTAGTAAGGTAATGAAAAAATTAGCAAAAATACATTTTATGAAAAGCAAAAACGTAAAATAAACACAAGCTTGACTCACGGCATTGGCCTTCAAATGACGTCATGCGCTGTGATTGTTTTTTTCGTTTGAGATGAAGAACAGATTAAAAATGTCAGTTTTTTAGATTTTATTTATTGATTTCAAAATTAAAAATATAAATTATTATTATTTCACAAAAATATAGATTGAATGATCTTTCTGGTTCAACGAAAATTCGTTCTAACTACATTTTAGATTTTTTCTCGATTACTGTCTGATCCCCTATTGTGGATATGAGAATTTTTTCGGTGTACCTACTTTATTTCGCATTTATTTATTTATCACGATGGATGATGAAATATAAAGTAATATCCATTGTGTATAAATTATAATTACTAAATGGATTTTGATGAAATTTGGTATGCCGGTTGTTTAGAACTTAGAAAAAGATTCGAATGAAATTTGGCACAGAGTTAGTCAGTAGCCCGGAAAAGCACAAAGGATAATTTTCATCCCAATTGAACTCGTGGTTCCTGAGGAATTGCGCACGACGTCGCGGGCAGTAGCTAGTCTTGCAGTTATAATATAAGTAGGATTATATTTGTAATTATTTTGGAAAATAATTAAGTTTTTTCCCTTAAGGAAAATTTTCGAGGAAAAATAACCTGACATAAATGTACTTATTATCTGGTTCAATGATTTCAATAACATTTACGAATATAATATAGTCGATAAATTAGTTCAGGATAGGTAAACTTCGACTAGTTAGTCATGCGCAAGTTTTAGTAGACAAAGCTGTCTGCAAAGTTCATAGTCAGTGACACTGCTTCGGAATGAAATATTGTGATACCTCATTCACTTAGGAAGACAAACTTATCTATAAAGTTTGCTAATCGACGTTGTCAATTTGCAATTATGAAAGGTATTAAATTAGTCGCTCGATAAAAGTAAATTAGATGCCATCTACTTAATATTTTAATTATGTTACGTATAAGCTCACATATATATTTTTGAGTAAAGCATCTGTTATACTTACACATTTCATTAGTCATCAATGCCATGTGTTCTTAGGTATGTGACAATACGACGAGATCTCATGCATTTAACATCAATTTTCTATAATCACTGAAAAAGAAAACAACTTTCATCGAAGAATTAGAAAACCAACACAATAATCCACATATACAGCGCTCAAAGTAGAAGCCAGCTCACCTTGTCAAACACAGTCTAAGCCGTGAGCTTCGTTTTGTATCTTGTTTTATCGCTACATAGCTGTTAACCTAATCATTTGCGTTTATCATAAAGACGGCGGCGGTTAAATCCTCTTTGGAATGGCCTTTATTGAGAATAAATCGTTGAATGCAACCGCGATGTTCACGATCATGGAATAGTGCGCGATAAAGGAAGGAATAAAACTCTTGAACCGGAAAGGACACTAGCCTCAATGAGGTCTCTCGCATAAAACTGACGTTTATTTTTCCTTTTTAAAGTGGCTTTGTGAGACGATACGACTAATAGATAAAGGAAAGTAAACGAAATGCTCCGACCCAAAACAGTCTTTGTGAAACACCGGCAGACCAATATATACAAAAATATACCTATTCGAATTGTGGTGAATGCGTAAAGCCTGCACGATACAGGCAAAAAATTGCCGAACTAAGTAAGAGCAGGCAGGGCCGCAGGGCACGTTGTTGCTCAGAAAAAGGAATCACGGTGCTAAACGATTTTAGAGTAAAGATTACATTATGGCCATAAACGAGCTAAATAAGATGCAAGAATGATATAAATATTATTGTGAAAATTTGGGAACTAGTAGCGGGAAAAATCAACTAGACTCTCACTGCCCATACTCGGGACATACGAAAAGTTACTTATTAATCTACCACAACTGTACTCTAAAAGTCTAGAACAACTATATAAGCCTAGCTGAATCCATCAAAATCTTTAATACAAAAACATCTACCAGTTTCCAATTTATTGTATTATATAACAGAGATACGTTGTTATTCAATAAAAATATTTACTCTTTCCACATGACAGGCAAAAGCACGCACGCTACGATATTTTGATCATAGGTACTTACATGTCCACACAATCGTGTTGAAAATGAAATCACTCATCCCTTGAAAGACGAGTACATGACGCGTGCAAAGGAATGTCGACAGCTCAACCGTCATTTATAAATCTCGCAGGATAACAATGACAACGAGTCGTCGTATCCACTCGCTGACGACTCGCGCCGGAAAATATGTTTATTGCCATTAATACCGGTAAATATGGGATTGCGGTTTGCCAGTGTCGTCATTTGATATAATGCTATCTGCCTGAAGAGGATATTTTACCTGAAGAGAGAAAGCTAACCATATTAATAAAATGTAGGGTAGGTACTATAGCTAGCTATACTGTAGCTCTGAGTGGTATCTTTTAGAATTGATCACCAGTAAGTCAAAATGGCTTGTACATTTGCAGAAAAGACATCAAAATTCAAGCTCACTGAATCAATAAAAACTTAAAAAACAAATAAAATGAAAACAATCAAATGCATTCATTGAATAAACCAAACTGAATTATTGAAAGGCAGTGCCATTGGAGTCATTGCCGTGAATATTCCGATAAAAACGCGATTGAATATAACCGCGTTTACGCATGGGCAAGGAGAATATTGCATTTTCACTGTGGATGAAGTGTCAACTGCATTTTAAATAACTTAGCTCGCCGCCGCTCGTATTGATTTGAGGTATTTTCGGAAAGCGGAACTTTTGGACGTCTCTCCCGTCAGCTGACTAATTTAATGACCACCGGCCGCGGCCTGGACTCGCTGCCTTTTATAGTTTGCTATTTCTAAACCGACGCGACGTCCTAACTGATAAACTTTTTTAATTAAAGCTAGCTCCACTTCAACGAGAAATTATGTGTCAAATTAAGTAGTATACCTTTTATGTATTTGCTCTTTTTATAAACACAACTTGTGCATTAGGGTCGCTAGTGTCGAGTAGGTGTGAAAGTAGGTATCTACTTAGCTTAAACTATTTAGCCCGTGAAATATAGAAACAGAATATAACAGAATACCTAATAGTATCAATGAGTAAGAAGATAGCGAAGAAAATTAACAAATCTATTTCATTTTTCATTCTGAATGATGCCTGCTGTCGTTTTGAACTTTCTCCTACCTCTTTTCAAAGTTAAGTAACGGTTATACTAAGATTTATTACTAGCTCGTTTACAATTCTAGTAGTTAGTAATTCATCAACTCCTAGCAATCAGTTAACCGAATGCTTTTCATTCGGCTTTCAAATAAATTAACAACACATTTCAAAACAATCTCGGATACGAGACTAGGTGAAATGAAATCTAAGACAACATAGAATAATATTAATTTAAACAGGGCAGGAATTTGTATTATTTCTTTAGAACGAGTCGTTGTAAGTAAAGTGGATAAGTACTTTAGCTCGACTTCACCTCTTTGACGTGATTTAATCCGTGCTCGGTACACACTGAATGCGAATATTGAAATGAGTAGGCGTCTTTTCTTTTACTCCAATGAAACTTTGGAAAGAGCGAACCTTATGAAATAGCTATTAACAAAGAGCAAAAACTCTGAAATCACATAGGTACCTGAGTTGTATTAGGTCTGAGCCGAAATTGGGGTTCGAAAATCTACGATAGGATATAGGGTTCTATAGCGAGTATAGTATCAACCTTAAGAAACAGTAACTAATGTTGCTAACCTTAGGAGTCCTGGATACGATAGGTACAACGACATTGTTACTCATGAGATTGGGTAAAAGATTTCGTTTGAAATAAAGCTAAGCGATTTGATAAAATAAATCTTTATCCCAATACTTGGCGTCATAATAACGTCACGATATTCTCGATCAAATCGACGTCGACACTATGTTTATAGGTATAGATAAAGATACTGGCAAGGAGTTCCTACTCGTATTATAAGAACATAACACCAACAGTAACATAACATATTCAGTATTAAACAATAACATGTTCATCTCTGACATATTCAAACAACATGATATGTTTGAAACAAAAATAACCGTAACCGCCATGCAAATTGGCGGCGGCGGCTTTGGTCTTTCTAGTGTAAAACATTATAATAATATAGAAAAGTAGGTACCTGTAAATATATAAACATCTCAAGCCTTTAGAAACGCGTCAAAAGTTCGTTTGAAGAAAAATATTATATTATCGTACTCCTTTGAACGGTTCAAATCGCGTCTCTCTTTATACAATCGTGATTTCTCTCCATGATTTTTCGTTCCCCGTTGTTTGGTATTTTCGTCAGTTGTCAATCTGGCATGCGTGACTGGACACAAGCGAGGGCCCGATTCGCATTGAATTTGCCTCAAAACGGATGCGATATTCGGTAGAGAACAGAATTTCGATGAAGAAAGATAAAACATGCATTTGTAAAGTTTGACATTATAATATTTATGGGAGAAAAGCGATGCTGCTCTGAATTCTATTTTACGAATGAATTTCATGCTAAAAGACTGTAATAGGTTCCAGTCGTTATAGGGTTCAGTGGACTATTTGTATTGCTTGTTCGCTACTGCATGAGAGTTTTTATTAACATTTAACAAACTATACATTTCAGAGAGAGATTACAGCACTCACAATAAATGCTTTACCGTACAAAACGAATTCCGAACCGATTGGATATTTTTGATGTTCGGGGCGGAAGTGCTTTTAACATGATTAATGGTTCTATATGTTTTTGTAGGTACTGTGGTGTAGTTACGAACGAACAATCGGAAACCAGACCACAATTTGTTAAATCCTTCTTACTTCACATAAATATAAGACTGTAGCAAGGTTGTTTCAAAAGGAACAACCCGTAATCACACAGTCACGTGAGAAATAAATACGAACGTTTCCGTTAGCAATAATTTGCATCAATTTCGCAAAAAACCCTTTCCAAGTACGAAAATAGAAATCTCTCCATTCGATGCCATAAAGGAAATATTTTTACGAATTTGATTCACTGATGTTTCGCAGCACACGGGTTTCGTGTGATCTTGATTTCGCATAAAAGTAACAAGAATTTGAATACAAATGAGGCGGCAAAAATGTAACTCACCTTTACGTAAAGCTTTGGTACAGATTACTCTACAATTTGAGGGGAAGATTAAAGCCCTCGTGAAATGTACGATGAGCTTATATGAAATGAATTCACAAGATTTAACATTGATAAAAATGTTTCGAGAAATGTCAAACTTTTTTGGAAGCAATTTGCTTTGTTTGTCATGGAAATAAACAGTTTTTATCAGTGGGTATGAGCTTCTGAATTCTATTAAATTACCCAAAAAAAATGTCTAAGAACTTTCTAAGCAACGCTCAATTATTCTGAACCTAGTTAAGAGTTCTTTAGAAGTGAAATGCTTAATAATTATAAACAAAATAGTTAACGTACATTAACAGAAAAGTTTTCCGTGTATCTGTAATCGTGTAATAACGGCACTTTTAATATAAATTAAAATTTATTGATATCGGTTAAAGTTCAAAGTTCAAAAGTTCTTTATTCAATTTTGGCATCACAGACACACTTATGAACGTCAATTATTACAATGACTCTACTACCGTAAAAAAAAAGAACCACTACTCAAATTAGTTAGTAAATACACTAATATTTAGAATACAATGTCAATTAAAAGTATAAAATAAAAATATGTCAAAAGTAGAGTTTTAAACATTTAATAACAATTATAATTGTTCTGTATTGGTTTATACAAACCTTTGTTGACTGAAAGAAAAGAAATAAAAATATTTTACGCGCCTAAATAATGCCTACTACTACTAAATAATGCTTACTAATGCCTTGCCGTGGAGCCTATATCTAATACCAAAACTGGTAACAATCGAAATACTTTAGGTTTGTCATTATTATTATGTTAAATTATCAATTGAAAATTTTAGCACTATCAAATTTGCAACGTTACAAATTCATCAAATTTATAAAACGTTACTACCGCTAGTAGACGCAGACCTCTAGGAATTTAAATAAAGGAAATCAAAATCCGTGTCGTGCCGTGCATACGGTTAGGGAACACGTACTTTTAGTCAGTATTTCAAACCGTTCAAACCATAGGCACTTAGTTGAAGTAATATTTAATTAAATAATTTTTTGAGTAGTGATGTACCAAAAAATCCCATATCCTTCTCCGGCTTAACCAACCCTCGGTACATCTCCAGTTTATTTATCTCAGTCGGTTATTAGTTTCTTCATTAGTCGGCTTTGTACGCTCGCGTGTCATGTCATCGTGCATATTAAACGGTACAGCTCTAACTGATGCTGTGATGGATTGCCTAGGTTTATGCATAATCCATTAGTTTGCCTTGTATACGCCGTTGTTATGTTTCTCAAGCTGTGTTGTTGTCATGTTATTGTGATGTGCTTAATCCATAATAAGCTTTTGTAGACGAACGATTAACACAACGCCGCGGAGAAGACACAATAGAAAATGTATGATTTGCGGCCACGAGGTGTCAGCGGCGGTCCTTAAACTTCATATACTCTCTGCTTCGTACAGCAGCTGTGCAGCGTGCAGCTTCATAAGCTGGTCAAATTTGTGTCAAACACGCCAATAACTGCGGTGTCCGTAAAACTAGCCAGCGGCAGATTTTCTGACAAAAAGTTATTATTTAACTGACATGAAAACCGTTAAAAGTTATTCCGTCTTATTTCAGAACAACACACTATTTTAAAGCAAAGTTTATTTAGTTTCGTAGCAGGAAGTTCGTTTATTCATAATACGTTTTATAGGTATCTACATTCCATGGCATACCTGATGAAGCGGAGGATACATGAACGTTATTGTAAATTAATATACGAGCACACAGGAATTTCTGCTGTCTCGGTATAAGCATGACAGTCTTATGGATATGTGTAGCTTTGAAATCCATTCAACAAAAATAGTCCACATAATCCTACTATTATAGTAGGAGTTTATAGTACTACTATTAAAATAATATTATAAACCTACTATAATAATAATATTATAAACGCGAAAGTTTGTAAGAATGGATGTATGGATGTATGGATGTACCTTTGTTACTCTTTCACGCAAAAACTACTGAATGGATTTTGATGAAATTTGGTATGGAGATAGCTTATACCTTGGACTAACACATAGGCTACTTTTTATCCCGGAAACCGCGGGTGAAATCGCAAGGCGCAGCTAGTCTAATATATATAAGAGGTTATAACCATTATCTGTGCATCACCATACTCAGCCCATTACTTCCCCACTGCTGGGACACGGGCCTACTCTCATAGAGAGTAGGTATGAGCCATAATCCTCTACGCTGGCCCAGTGCGGGATGGTGGATGTCACGTCCTTAACCTTTATGCTTCTTGGATATGTCGGTTTCCTCGCGATGCTTTCTTTCACCGTTTTTAGAGCGAGTGTTAAATCTGCACATAACTTAATTGAAAGTCATTGGTGCAGGATCAGCAGGATTCGAATTCCGGTGCATCGGATAGATAGTCGCAAGAGCTTACACACACTTGCTCTCTTCTCGCAAATATTTGTTACATGTCACTAACAGAGACATGTACCTAACAGAAGAACTTAGTCTGGTTTCATAACGAAGGGATAAAAATTTGTCTATTTTCTTCTGCAAAAGATACTAAAACTTTTGGAACCCACCCACACAACTGTTTAACTGCTCAGTAGTGTGTTTAGCGTATCTACCTATATCTTTTTTATTATATATTTTTATTTACGCTTAATAGTCTATGATTGGCCACTATCTCACCTGATGTGAAGCAATGATGTGGCCTAAGATGGAGCACATAGATCTAGAGAGAGACGGCAGTTGAGCGGCTGCTCAGACCCGTCTCCCCGATGGTTCACCGAACATCATCCCGAAACACGACTAGGTCGCTTGACGGCATGGCTTTGTTCGGTGGGTGGTATTGCAACAACGGCCTGAGCCTACCACTCCAAAAAAATATAAAAATATAAAAATAATATAAAAATATGGGCGGCAAATAAGCAAACGGCACGCCTGGGTGATACGCGGTCATGGTCGCCTATGCACTATTGTAACACTTTGCACGTTGCCTACCTTTAAGAACTCTTTAAAACCTTCTTTTGAGATCCTCCAAATTGTAGCCCCGCAAAAATACCTCAACGGTAGCTCACTCCATATCTTGCCGGTATACGACAAGAATAATCTGGAGAAACGGACAATGTGATATACTCGTACCTAAGAAGTATAAAGAAGCCTACCTGAAGAAGTTTAGAGTGTAAAGCATACACACCTACAGATTTACGTGCATTTAAACGAGAATCGCAGATATAGGTACACCACTATTGTGTAGAAATGAGAATGAATGCACCGTCTTTTTAGGCAGTCGCGCCTCCTCCACTTTTATCCACGTTCTATTGAGATGAATTCCCCAGATCGCATTATTATAGTGGTGGCTTTCGTGTCAATATGCAGCGGGAGTCGTCCCAATATTCCGAAGTGAGCGACGTCGGGCGAGCTACTCTGACATGCCCCGTACAGTACTTTGGACTTTTTGTTGATTTGAGGGAAAGTGGCCCGCGAAACTAACTTTACAATTATTTATTTGCAGTAATTATATTATAGAAATATTTATATGCGTCAAATATTTTTATTTTCTGTTTTTGTAATTTTTACAGAAGGATCGCTGCATGCATCGGTGCCAGAGGTTTCATGACTGCACTTTTAGTAAAGACCTAGTGGGCCCAATATAATTAACACAAATTAAAAAACCCCGACATATGTAATTAAATAAATATAAAAAATTTATGTAAAACATGTCTAAGACCCACCGCTAGAAAACCTGCTATCAAATTAAAAAAAAACGGCATCCAAATCGGTTCACCCGTGCTACGGTGCCACAGACAGACACACATAGTGCTCAAACTTATAACAACCCTCCTTTTTGCGTCGGGGGTAAAAAAGGCACAATTCTGATACGAAATTTAATGTCATTTAACTGTCTGTATTGTTCCTCTTTGAACATATTATAATACTTTCCTCATTAAATCGGTATCCTTATCATAAAGTAACAGACAGACGTGACATCGGCGTGACACTGGGTTGCAGACGTGACGCGTAAATATGCTGTTATTAGACAAAAGTAAAGCTAATTAAGCGTAGAGTTTCGATTCTTCTAAAAGTGAGCTGAAGATGCACTTAGTAAAGAAATACTTTTCAAAACATTATAAAAAAAGCTTATGTTTACATAAGCTTAAAACCAACACTATGTAGGTACATTATATTTTCTCTCCGCAGAGTGAATATCACGGGACGTCAGACGTGACAGTTTCAGAGTGTGACCGTCCCGTGACACTACCACAGAATACATAATAGTATAAGAGATTTCTTTGTTTTGTAATGACACGTCACTTGGAATCGTGTTTTTTATTTAGGAGATACAAAAATGTTCGTCCTACTTCCTACTAATATTATAATTGCGAAATACTGTATGTGTGTGTGTGTGTGTGTTTGTTAACACTATCTTCGTAAAGAAAACGAATAGGGAACAACTATAAACCGCATTCTATGCGAACGGAGTCGTAGGGTCTACACTACTGCGCCTAATTAATGCTGTTATGTTCATAAAATTGTCTCTAACATTAAAAACCTCAAGTATAATGTTGTACAATATCATTACCCAACGCTAAGTAAATAGTCGCCGACGTGACAGTTTCAGAGTGGGATCGCTGGAGTGTCGCCCGCGTTCGTTTCGTGACACCACGCCAGCTCGAGTGGATTTCATTGTTTTCAAATGGCACGTCTCCTAAGTATAAAATCATATATTATAAGTTCAGGAGGTGATTTCTGAAAATAAGCGATTTTATTGTCTGTCTCGATTGATTTTGTCTAAGTACGTAAGAACAAAATCGCGAGATAACTTTATTGTAAGTTCAATAGGTTTAATTTTAATCCTGATCAAAAATGAGTTACACTACGATACAAATTAAGAGAAAATCTTAGAGGATGCAAATATATATGAGAACTTTCTCTCTTATTTCATAATGATGTGCTAATAATTACAAACAGTTCACAGCTCGAAATCACCAGTAAGAAATGAAATCACGCGAAAAATGGAAAGTTTTCATTTCTACGGAGCTTCCTCCAATTAGCTTTAGGCTACGCTTTCGGGAATAATACCGAGCTAGAGCCACTCGGAAAAGTAGAGCGGGCCATGAAAAGCGGACGATGCCTAACGTAAACTCATCCTAGACCTGGAGAATAGACTTGCAATTCCACCTACGAACGTAAAACAGGCCGTCGCAGATCTATAAACCTACAATAGGTAGATGTGCGATTTATTCGTAATTAGCTGTATATGTGGAACTCGAATCAAGTTTTTATACAATACACAACACTTGCGAGTGCTCATAGGACAATACCTGGCTTGCCTAACGAGGCCTGCTTCAAGAAAATGGGAAAATTTAATCGTGCGTTAGATTTAAAACTGCAGTTGCTTTGCAAACTAAGTTATCGTTATTTTTACTAGCTTTTATTTAACTTGCAATGTATGTATGTATCTATTATAATACTATGGTGACAGTCAGCTGATCTGATGGAGACGGAAGGTTGGCAATAGAACTCCTTGACGGATAATCGTAAACTACTAGTGTTTGGGATCAATTTAATTTCTTATTTTTGCTTGCGGTTCCGATTACAAATTTGTTAAAAGCTTGTCTTGAAAAAAATATTCTCATCATCAAATTTATATATGAATCACTCAGTAACCAAATAAAGCCCAATAATCACATACCAACATTATCTATATAAAAAAATGCATGTTTGTTTGTTTGTCTTCCATGCGTTCCTAAACCATTGATCCGATTGTGATAAAAATTTGGTGGGTTCCCGGCCCTAAAAATTTTGCATTGCAGTGCATGCCGGGTACAGCTAGTAGATAATAATTTGCAGATTTCAATATGAACAACACGCTTTTAATTTCAATATAAAAAGCTCACTATAAATACGCCATAACTGCGGTGGGTCATGAATAACTACAATTATATTTATTTACATACATATAATATATAATATAGTTGACCAAATTCAAATACAAACCGTGTGGTCAAGGGTCAGTCACCGTAGATGATTTTTATTACGGAATGGACTGCAACCCTTTGTTGGTAATAGGGTATGAACGAATCGCCCGTCAGCTCCTACGGTTGAGAGGTTGGACTATACACCCATAGCTTGCATCATATTCCTGTAGGTTGCTAGGTATATTTCTACATGTATTTGATTCAGAATCGAATTCAAAACGTTCATGTTTTGTGGAAATTCATCGAATAACTCGATTTCACTGATAGATGACCGGTCCTCTTCTGAGGGTTTCAGCTCGTTGTAAATCGACTGAATCAATACGGTCGTTGCGGTTACTAAATTAGAACTTATGTTTCTGGAATAGGGCTGGGCTGGATCTTTTACATAATTATAGTAAATTGAAAATAGTTTTAGTTCAATAGACTACATAAATCAAAACACTTTTATTCTATTTTTGAAGCAAGATTAATCATGTGTATGGTCTATTTTGTCTTTTAGATAATATGTTCTTACATTCAATTGATTTATTGAAACTTCTTTTTATAGTGTGTATCAATTTCTGAAAAACGCATCTTTATCAACGTGGAATTGGGGTGACAGTGATTGGCTCCTATTTGGCCCCCTTAATTCAGCCCCAACGTGAAATCCTGTCTAGGGATAAGGAGCCTACATGCCAAATTTCAGATTCGTAGGTTTTGTAGTTCTCGTGGTGATACCGCTACCGCTGTATATATATATAATATGTATATACTATAATTCAGCGTGAAATGTCGAATTCGTAGGTACAAGTATACGCAAAAACATTTTTAGTCTCGTTATCTACATTCTGAGATGTCTCGATACACAAGGAACGCCATGCCTCAGTACTCCCGTCACTTTGATTTCATATGAAATGTAATGGCGGCTATACACGAGCGAGCTGTGCTCTTGGCGAGGAATATCGAGATAGCCGTGGACGCTCGCATGTCCTCGGAGTGTCTTGTTGAACCCCGCCCGACCAAAAGTCTGGGGAAAGGCTTGGAGATAGCTCTCAGGCGAGAGCGTGCAACCGCCATAAAATAATCTTTCTAAACGATTATTGGAAGGCAGTAAAATATAAAATTTCCGAATAAAATATTTATAATAAAAGATTTTTTTATGGGTGAATGCTTTTATTACATAAAAATACCTATAACTAATATAATTTCTTCAAAGTGAAGCAGCTGGACGACCATAATAGGCTTTTAAAAAAAGAATACAAAGATATAAATTTATATTCTTTTATATTCAAGTACCTATGTATCCTCGGCTTTTCAATAAAACGAAATTCATTTGGCAGAATACCTAGTTAAATTTGTTTGGTTTCACGCTTGATTTCACAATGGGTCTTTTTGATAGGTACCTACTCAACTTAGGGGCCGATATCTTTGTCTCATAGTCTTAAATATCTATTTCGGGACAATTTGCCATTGTATTTGGTTGGACCAAAAGAGATAAAAAATAATCAAAGAAGATAATTTTTGTTTGTATTCAGCCTTTTGAGCATGAACCTCTATTTACCGTTGTTTAGAGCTTTTCTTACAAAATACCTACGTACCTGTATTATAATATCATCATCATCATCATCAGCCCATTACGTTCCCACTGCTGGGACTCAGGCCTTCCCTCGTAGAGAGAGTATGGGCCATAATTCACCACGCTGGCCCAGTGCGGGTTGGTGGATGATATTATAATATACCTATCTTGAAAAAATTATGACTCAAATTACAATTTTTAACAGAGAAATTTTGACAACATTTTGGAGGTAAAGTCAAAGTCAAATATCATTTATTAAATAGGCACAAAAGTGCACTTTTAAAGGTCATAAACACATGATACAAATAAAAAATGTTAAAAATTGTAACTTATGTTAACATGACTTTGAAAAAAAGGTAAGTATGTTTACCCATTTCTTTCCTTTACTCAAATTGAAGTCTGAGTGCTGAAAAGAAATGCGAAAACTGACTCTACCAGTGCTTCGGAAATACGCCCGCTAGAGAAGATAGCACCAAGAAACTCTGCGGGGATGTCTTTTTTCAGCACAATTACGTATAAATTAGAATTAACAGAATGTAAAACAAGAAATGCGAGTGAGATGTCCCATAGTCATAGTATCAGTAACAGAAAAGTGTAAATAAAATATAAGTAGGTATGACAGTAGCAGTAGGAGTGACTAGAACAGACCAGTCCCCGCAAGCAGCACCCGTTCACGAGTATGACTTGTGGACCAGCCATCACCCCCCTCAACCATATTGGAGGGAAGGGAGTGACCCGACACACAGAACCGCCGCAAGCAAAGACATTTGAGTGAGCATGACTGTAAAACCTAGTCACTTCCAACTCGGTAGGTAGCTAGTAGGCAATAGCCTGGAGCATTTGGAATCTCGATAGTTCAAAAGTTGCTCTTTTTATAAATAGGTATACTTGCCTACCTAAGCGACAACCAATCGTAAACTAATTAATAACCGGCAGTTTATTGTAATAAAATCCGTTTCGCAAATCAATATAGACATCCTCGCACCCAAGAGACAATAAAATAACACGATTTAAAGATGCGTCTACCTCGTCAAACTGGGAAGTAGCCATGAATATAAATTTAATTACGCAGTATTATATAGCGCGTTGGAAGGTGACATTAATAAGCCCAAATACACTCAGCTATAATAACTGGGCGTCGCATTCAAACAATTAAAGGGGGAATTGAAATATGGGCCTTTAAACAATCGCGGCCTGATATTGGATTACAGAGCCTGGAAAGTTCCTTAGCAGAATGACAAACGGTGGCGCGAGCTCCTTGTAATTAGGTGCCCACATATTTGTTTGGGAAAGGGGTGCGTAGGAAAACCTTGACATTTTCGTTTTGAGTGTGGTATGGAAATATGAGCCTGCAAAATATGATAACGTAGAATACCTACTAGAATAGGTTGGTACATCTATTAAGGATAATTAGCGGTACCTTTAATGTCTTCCAGTATAACAGGCATTTAATTAATTAGAGCTACAAAAATACAATATTATTTTAATATTTCTTATTTTAAGTAGAATTTTAGCAAAAAGGAAAGCCTTCAATTATTTCATCAACGCAATCACAAAGAGCTATCTGAGTTCTATTACCGTTATTAAGGAATACGTTACGATACGTTTAGATACCGATGTGCCTAGATTGATACGTAACTATGTATATCGTTTCGCATTTCCTTCCCAGCACTTACCGTTAAATGAAACGCATTTAATTTTCTAATGCGTACTTCCAAGTAGATACCAGTACTTAATACGGTAGTACGTACTTCTAAGAATTTCCGATAAAAACTCTAGATAGAGTTTTAAAAACGAGTATTGGTACACGACTATCCAGTTACTGCGTAACTAACGACGCTCTCTAGACGCCCTGAGGCACATAGTCTAGGAACGATAGCTTAGTTATTTTTACTGAAGTGTTTCTAATAAAAACTAGGTACTTATAGGTATAGAGTATTAAAAATACGATAGGTATACGACAATCCAGTTACTTCGTAACTAACGACGCTCACAAGAAGCCCTTAAGCGCATGTGTCTCCGATGTCCCTCTTATAAAACGGTAAAGGAAAACATTGTAAGAAACCCAGCAAATAATAAAGAAAAACTAAATTTAAGGGCCTATGCCAAGCCACACGTGGTGGGTACTTGCCCCATACTTTCTCACTATCAAGAAATAAGGTCCGCTTGTCCCAGTGCACGTGGTGGAAACTTAATGAGCAGAAATGTTAATCATTATATTCAGTAGGTACTTACCCGCGGTTTTCCGGGATAAAAAGATATCCTATGTCATTTTCCAGGACCTACCTACAGTACGGCGGCATAGCAAAGTTATTAAGCAACGTTTTGTAATGAGCTAATGAGCGACTGTGGCCAACTGTACGTACTTCAAGTTACTAATTGTAAGTTCAGACTTTGGGCTGCATTGAAATTGAAAGCTACAAAAGATATACATTTTGTAAAAAATACATTTAGGCCCTTTTGAAATCACCCTCTTACCGACCCTGTTAAGAGGGTGGTTTTGTTAAAATCCTTTCTTAATAATACACCCCTACGTTACAAAAGGAACAAAGCCTCCAATTTCATGTTTTTAGGACCAGCGATTGAAGCTTCGCTTTGATTATAATGTCAGACTTCTTCTTTTACTTATTAAATATTGCATAATGTTAGTTTGAAAGCGTCATTTTGTGCCATCGCAAAAGCTAAAGTTGGCTCATAAAGTCATCTATATAATATCTGTAGAAAAAAAATTCAAGTAATTGATATTAAAACAAATTCAAATAAACCTAACATCCCTAGGATATTGAGACGCTATATGATTGTGCAAGTGTGTATGATAAAGATATCAAAAAGCTATAGCACACCGTGTTTGTATGACCGGTATCTCCCATACTACTCACAGTTCCTAGGCGCAACCGCTCCACATACACAAGCCTTTTTATAGGTCGTCAACCTGTCAACGTAAAGCCTGGAGACATATCGACTTACGGGAAGAGGGGAATTTTATACATACGGCGCGGGAGTTTTGTGTAACGCAATTGTAGGTAATGTAATTTTCAATGGATTTTATAGGCGGCGGAAGTGCATGAAAATTATTATCGAAGAAGCGAAACTCACATTCGCATACGTAATAGGTATTAATACTAAACGAATGTTGATAAAATTTCTACTAAAAGTACTATTTTTATCCCGGAAAATTACGGGAAAATCTACTAGGTGTAGTTTAGCAACCCGATTTTGCCATTTAGCTGCTCAACTATTATACACTTATTTTAATAGGTACCTAAGATTGACCTAATGGCCTTTTTACGATATAATACAAACAGTAAAAAATCCTTGACAGTGGGCTACGATTCACGAGGAAATACCTAAAATGATTTATCATTGAAGTGAATATTCAGCGAGAATTGTTTTGCTGGAGTATGGTTTGAACTCGCGCCTTTGAAACACTGTTCCGGCTCCGTAGCTAACTTTGGCATCGAACAGCAAGCAACCAAATTTCCTCCGTCCATTTTATCGAATAGTTCTGCGTTTGCCCCACATAAAAAAATCTTGTTCGCCTCACATTTTACTCCTAATTTATCTTCTTATATGGAAATGTAAAGAGATTATTAGACTAACCAACTACTATAGTTTGTAGGTATTGTTTTACTTACATACCTGTCGTTGAACCTTCGGAATGCTTCTTCGAGTGTTGTATACCTACTAGGTATATCATCCTACGAATATTATAAACGCGAAAGTTTTTAAGAATGGATGTATGGATGTACCTTTGTTACTCTTTCACGCAAAAAGTACTGAATGGATTTTGATGAAATTTGGTACATAGGTACTTCAGGACTTGGAATAGCATATAGGCTACTTTTTATCCCGGGAAACCACGGGTGAAACCGTGGAGCGCAGCTAGTACGTTTATAAATTGTCTAGTGTAGGACATTGCTCGTTGGCAGGAGAGCTATTTTAAAATAATATTGCTCGTCATGCTACTTCTATTCAAGATATGCGTAGTTGGATATGAGATGAAAGTTTTATTATTAGTTGCATAAGATAACACTCATTAAAATTGGTAATTGTCCAAAACTGTTTTTAACACATGATATATAAATAAATAAACACAGGATGCGGGACTAAACGGGATATATAACAAATGAGATGTAACCCTCCAAAGCAAGTTGTTGGTTTCATATTCATATTTATCCAAATAGATATGGTGACAAAAAATAATAGAGAGCCTTTGTCTGGCAGAAAAATCGCAGAAAACCCTCTGAACGGATTTGGATAGTAATTGGTATGGAGGTACTTTTGGCCCTGGAAAAAATATAGGGTACTTTTTACCCGTGAAAACCACGGGCGAACTCGCGGGTCGCTGCTAGTATTACAAATGCGAAAGTTTGTGAGGATATGCATGGGCGTTTGTTACTCAAATCATCCAAAATGTGCATTTCCGTTCGTTCCACCCACCACCGCCGTCGTCCCACCAGCGCGTGGGACGAACGGGAATTTAAACTATTAGATGGATTTTGATGTAATTGGATATGTGTATATTACTAATTTAGGTCCTAGAAAAGGACATACTTACTTTTTATCCCAAAAAACCACAGGTGAAACCGCAGCGTGCAGCTAGTAATATCAAACTCAGAATATCTCTATCAAAAAGCAATCTCAAATGGCTCAAATCGCGGCTCCCAAATATGATTACTGGCTATTAAATTGAACTCTAGCATTTACTATTTACTAAAGTTTGCTTGAAATTAGAATAGGCACCTACTCTTCTCTCAACGAATGCGACAAAAGCCCCTCAAAGGGTCCAAATCACGCTTCCAAATGTGATTACTTGCTATCAAATTGAACTGTAGCATTTACTATTTACTAAAGTTTGCTTGAAATTAGAATAGGCACCTACTCCACTATCAACGAATGCGACAAAAGCCCCCTCAAAGGGCCCAAATCACGCTTCCAAATGTGATTACTTGCTATCAAATTGAATCGACGGATTCAGTGAATGACGGATCTATCGCGTCGCGCCACGCCAGTGACACCGTGCGGTGGCTGTTAGCTATATTATGGATTTTCCCAACAATACGAACATAATTTAAGGTAATTTAAATAAGTTCTAAGAGTTTTTCCATGTGTTGTAATATTTTATGACAAAAGCAAAAAAAAAAGCCTCAACATAAAACTGTAAAATTACCTTTCATTATCCTACTAATATGATAAATGACACTCGTGGTAGGTCTCTCGTATGCGGGAGGCCGTCTGGGTAGGTACCACCGCTTTGCCAGTTACTCTGCCGCCAAGCAGTAGTGCGCAATCATAACTGTGTTCCGGTTTGACAAGCATTGTAGCCAGTGAAATTACAGGGCATATGAGATTTAATATTCGATGTCTCGGGCGATGAGCGCAGTGCAGTGCTACCCAGTGCTTTTTATGGTATTAAAAGTTCTGTGTGGCACTGCAATTGTTATGGACAGTCGTGGCGCTTACTATCAAGCGAACGACTTGCACGTCTCATCACTCAGTTATTTACATAAAAAATGCAGATGTTTGTTTGTTTATACTCAATCAGTCGCCTGATTGAGAAAACTGCACTAATTTTGATGAAATTTGGTATGTACTTATAGGTTCTTTTATATCCTCGAAAAAGACATAGGCTACTTTTTATCCCAGAAAACCGCATGTGAAACTGCAGGGCACAGTTTGTTTGTTTATAATAAGTGTTGGTATATACATATCGTTTCCGAATAATAAATTAGGGCTCAATATAAGTACGATTATTACTACAACATGATATTTTTTTTAACCTACTTGATCCTACTGCTGGACAAAGGTCTCCCCCATCTCCCTCCATGGATCATCATGGATATCGCAATGGAGAGGGCTCCATTGCGATCTCAGGCCAGTCACTCCAGAAAGCGTCGAAATCGTCCCGCCAACGATTTCCGGGTACATGGGTACATGGTAACATGATATTATATCCCTGCAAAATCATTTATATTATTTTATTTAACTTTAATTAACTCTGAACTTTTATCAGAGACACGAACGCCAGTGACGTCATCCGGCAATGCGGTTACGTCTCACTTCTAAATACACCTCGCTCCTAACTGCTAACAACATTTGCAATATTAATTATGCGAGCCGCCGCGCCGGCCCGATGTTCCGGGGTAATAACCGACGGTGGAATGGAATCGGGATTAAACAATATACGTTACCTAACTATTTGATGAGGCCGCGTACGCGTCACAGGAATCATATCATATTTTCTTTATGTCCCCTTTATGTGTTAGGCCGTTACTTTAATTACTGGAGGGAGCGACAAACCAATATTAAACTCTCGAAAGAGAAGTCATCATTCGCTCAGTAACATTCATTAATATACGAGAAGCTACCAGCTAAAAATCAAAGCTTACACAGTCTATCAATTTGGGTGTTGATGCGAGGTAAATTACTTACTTTGTGCGGAGACACATTAATCAATAGAGGATGATTAATGAAAGCCGGCACACGATCCCGATCGCTTGATGGATTAGCACCCATATGGCTCTGCATAATTTGCTGAGTGCCGCCACCTGTGCCCTTGTTTGTTAACTCACGTTAATTAGGCTTAGTTTTCCATAACTGCATCAAAATATCCGTCTGACGTTCCACCGGATACGTAGCATGTAAAGTTGTTAACTGAATTATACCTATCTGCGAAAAATCCGATATCCGTTACTCTGCGGAGATACTGATAAATTCCTAAAGTTTTTACGCGCCCTAGTAGTCTTATTTATGTCGATTACACCGATTTGAAAATCTTTGATTGAAATCTCAAATCAGCTATTGATATTTCAGAAGAACGAGTTTATAAGAGCCCGACTGTTTTTACTGGTTATTCCACAAGTTAATAAAGTGCGTGAATAGTTCCTCCACAAAAACAGCTTTTACTGTAACAAGAAGGAATATATTGTACCCGCGAATGTGAAGCCTTTTGGAGCTGCCGGAGCCACCTCTGTCACGTCTCCGTAGTTCGAGTAGGTATAACAAAGGAAAGCGGAAATATTTCTTGTTCCTTAAAAATCTGTTAACAAGGAATAAGTGGGACCTTTTTATACGGTCGAAGAATTTGGGCGCCCCGGGGCGGTTACGGCGCGCGGTACAGATTGGCAACCGCCAAATCCGAACAAATCCCGCCAAGCAAAGCCTTCCGCCAACGGGAAAAACACAATTATACCAAAACACCGAGGAAAAATAGGAAATTAATCACCTCGTTATTTGATAATACCTACGTACCTTATAAGAAGTTTCTACTATGTAAGTAATTAGATTTTATATTTTATATCATATGTAAGCCCTTAGTATGTCTATTATAATTTCTATCACCGCCGTCTGTATATGTTTCGTTATTCCTATCCATCCAAAGGTTGTCTGGAAGACATCGCTTTAAGCGATAAGACCGCCCATTATCACATCACTGTAAACATTTGACTTGCACTTTATCTCTAATTTTAAGGTGAATAATAAAGTGTTTATCTATCTTACCTATCTAAAACAGTGATACAATAATATTAATGTCATGCAGTTTGCAAAACCACCATTTATTTTTGAAGATAACGTGATATTAAAATAATATTTGCGGTATCATTTCCAAACTAATTAATTAGTATATGTACGAGAATTAATGAATGTAACAGTTATCTCAATTAATTAATTTTGATGACTATTAAAAGTTATTGAGTAAATTCAAGAAATCGTTTTGTTTTATACAATTTAATACCTTTGATATCGGAGCTTACCGGTTTAAAAGCACTTACAATGAGTAAAGGCTCCAGATATTCAAATTAATTTCAATCAGGGTATTGAAAAACAGATTATGGACGCGCGCTTTGCAGCAATTCCGTTGGGAATACATTTTCAAAGCTTTATAAAAAAGGTACAACAATAACGCCGTTGATAATGTTTATAGGTAGATAATGATAGGTACAGCTTTTTGTTTTCGTAAGCGAGAGGTCATCGAGGTTGGTATAACCGACCGCTTTGCCATTTTGCCGCCGAGCAGTAGAGTGAAAGTATTACTATGTTTCGGTATAAAGGGCATCGTAGCCAGCGAAATTACTGGCTATTATATTATATTTGACAGCCTCTGTGGTGTAGTGGTTGGGCAGGTTGGCTCAAACTCATACACCACCGAGCTTGCGGGTTCGATTCCCATGACGGGACAAATGTTTACGCACAGAAAAAAACCGCGAGCAATTGTTTCGTGTCTGGGTGCTGTGGGACTATGGGACCATGGTCCTTTCCTGGTTCCCTAGATATAGGGAATCATAATTCGAGGCCGGGCTCTATGTATGTGATCGTAGGGGAAAATAGAAAACAAAAAGTACAATTATACTATTATGTAACCTACATGGTCTCAGGGTGACGAGCGCAGTGCTGGGATGCGTAAGATTTTGCAAAATAAGGTTTTAGTTGGTACTGCAACTATTAAGACGTGTTATATACCATCAGGTAAACTCGTCTTTGGCGCTTAGTTACATAACAAAAGAATTGCACCATCTTGTTCCTCATTTTTATGCAATAACGAAACAATCAGGTGTTGCATTGATAGTGAGTAAGCACCACACCCTTAAGAATAAGTTCAAACTTCAAAGTTCAAAAGTTCTTTATTCAATTTTGGCATCATAGACGCACTTATGAACGTCAATTATTACAATGACTAGCACCGTATCAGAAAAAGAACCACTACTCAGAACTTTTATACGGTAAGAAACTGAGGGGCATTTTTTTTAGAACTTTTGTTACAATATTTTATGTTTGTTTTTGTTAAGTAAGCTAAAGTTCTGGGCGACACTGAGAGCCAGTGTCACCCACTTCAGAACTTTAGTTTACCTATTTGCGCGGCACTGCACTTGCTATACTTACCGAAATTCAAAAATGTTAGTAATGTACCTATATCATGCTTGCCCAAAAGTAGCTGACGCTGACGTATTTTTAACCGACTGTAAGAAAGGAGGAGGTTCTCTATTCGATCTCAGTACTCCGTCATTTATGAACCGATTTGGAAAATTATTTTTGCGTTGGGTTCGGTATAGCTACGAAGTGGTCCCATATAAATTTCATCGATATACCTTGGACTTCGAAGATACATTGAAACCGGTTTTTTTAAATAAAATGTATACTTGTTTGTGTAAAACTTAAAACAAAATAAAAGTTCCAAATTATCTATAGCTCTCAAGGTAGCTATAGACAATGGAACAAGCATCCATCTCCTGTTGGCAGCCATCGGAAAACAATAGAATGCACTCCTCGTCACTCGCAATGGGTATAAAAGCGTAAAACATAAAATTCCCTCCGACTTTATGATGTTTCCGGCAACATTGTCACGGTTGTGTATAAATGGTAACGGTAGAGAAATGGGATCTTAATGACATTGATTCGGATACTGGTATTCTGGTATTATCGGCTACTATTAGAATTGTTTAAATTTCAAAAGTTCTTTATTCATGTTTGGCATAACAGACGCACTTATGAACCGCAATTATTGCAATGACTCTACCACCGTATCGGAAAAAGAACCACTGCTCAGAAGATACGGCAAGAAACTGAGGGGAATTTTTTTTCTAGAACTTTTGTTACAATATCTTGTTTGTTTTTGGCAAAATTATGTTTCTTATATGCCAGTTGGCTACTTGGCAGAAGCGAAATATTCCATGCACCTTTGACTTTTATGTAACTACTAACTGTATAGTATGCTTTTTTTATTAGAATATTTTTACACGCAATTTGAATTTACTTTCTTTGAGCTCCGTTATACATTTTGGAATTTTATTGTAAAAACGTACGCAATGGCCCATGAAGGCTTTATTTGTTTTACTCATTCTAAACCTAGGTACTGCAAATCCTTATTTCTAGTGTTTATATTGTGGTGGTCAGTATTCACCTTGAATTTGTGCAGATTTTTACGAACATACATTATATTTTCATAAATATACAGAGAAGGCAATGCTAATACATTAATTTGTTTAAAGACTTCTCTTAATGATTCGCGAGCATCCAACTCATAAACAGCGCGAACTGCCCGCTTTTGTAATACAACATATACCTCTTATAGGACAGGGAATAAAATAAATAATAATAATAAATAACGCCCAACGATCACATACCTATCCCATATCGAGGATCCCGCGCTGTATCTAGGGAACCACGAGGACCATGGTACCACAATACCAGACACGAGACAAAATGCGCGGCGCAAATTGCGGGGCGCAGCAAGTATTTCATATATTTATGCATATAGCATTTCGTCAGCAGCACCACAGAGGCCGTCAGAGAAAGTTAAATTCCTTCTTTTTTATTTCGAATTTGGCTGTTCTATTATGTTCTATTATGTACGTATATTCATTCTCTCGCCTGATGTTAAGCGACGATGTAGCCAAAAAGCATAGATCTAACTAAAGGAAGGCGGCAGCGCGGCTGCTCAGTTGTTGCTGCGAAAGTATGTATAAGTGTGTTTGTGTGTTTGTTCCTTCTTCACACTGTAACGGCTCAACAGATTTGAGTGAAACTCGGAATAGAGATACCCTTGATTAAGAACACATAGGCTAGTGTTTATCCCGGGAAAACCCCGGGTGAAGCCGCACGACGTAGCTAATATTATATAAAATAATGAACTTGCCCTAACATGGACCTACACAGCGAGGGATAAGAAAAGTGCAGTTACGTCGGTCATGATTATTCCCTATATAGTATGGAGACTTCGCAGTTAGCTAACTGTCCTTTGATTGACATTACGGTACCTTTCTAGCTGTAGACTTATATTTTATACTAGCTGTGCCACGCGGATTCACCCGCAGTTTCCCGGGATAAAAAGTAGCCTGTCCTTTTCCAGAACCTAAAGGTTGTAGGTGAATGTAGGTTACATACCAGATTTCATCAAAATAAGTCCAGTAGTTTTTGCGTGCGTCCATCCATCCATCCATTCACCCATCTTCCCATTTTTCGCATATTATTTGTTTTTTTTCACTTCATTGTCCATTTTCCCGGTATGAAAAGTACGTTCTCTTCCAGGACCTAAGCCACCTACATACCAAATTTCGTCAATGTCCGTTCTGTAGTTTTTACGTGATTGAGTAACAAAGATCCATCCATCCATCCATCCACACTCACAATTTCTTTCGCATTTATAATATTAGTAGAATAAGTAGGATATAAATTAGAAGAAAATTCTACTGATATAGCCTTTGATGTTATGTTTTGTTAAGCTAAATACTTAGGTGTCAACATCATCAGCCCATCACGTTCCCACTGCTGGGAAACGGGCCTTCTCTCTTAGAGAGAGTATGGGCCACAATCCACAACGCTGGCCCAGTGCGGGTTGGTGGTGGGTACCTAGATGTACCTAGTACTTATTGACAAGATCGTCACAAATTTTTCCGGTAAGTATATTTTTGAATTTCTGTGGAAAAACTTTAGGAAACTTAGAATATCATTATACACTCATATTACAACTCACTATAGCTTTATTTCAGCTACGAACTATTTTTAATTCTTTCCAATAACTTAAAAATATTATAAATACTTAATAGTCATAGTCCCGGTTAAATATTAAATATGCCTCGTTTGTTATATTAATTTTACTTCAAAACTTAACTTGGAAACTCCGTTTAAATCGTTTCTCAGTTATTTGTACGTTTGTTACAATTGCACTTTCTGAATCAAAGTAATATTTTTCTCAACTTTCTTTTGAAAAAGTTGGTGCAAACCACTTGAAGGAAGAAAACTTGAGTGTAGTAACGAGAAGCACCAAGCTCTCACTAGCGACTACGCAGTGCTAGCGTTTGTCTTTGTTCCGGCGGCGGCTATGGCTCTTGCCAATTATTTTTCTAGACTGTCCCCGACTTGTCTTTTATGATATTTCGAGGGGAAATATTGTTTGATTTCTTTCACGATGATATAACGCTAAATGTTTTAATACATATAGCTACAGTAAAGTTAGATTCTTTAACACTATGCAGTCTAGAGCCGCAAAATTTTGCGACTCTAGACTGCATAGTGTTCTTGACTGACAGAATCTTCTTGACAGAAATTAATTTCAGTTTCATTGAACTTCTCATATATTACATACAGTTTTTCGGTTTTCCTACACCCGAAGGGGTTAGAGTGATTTTGAGATGATGTTTATTTCCACTGACTGTGGGTGCTAAATGCAAAGTACTTGACCTTGCGCATAAGCGATTATGCGTTTTGATCTTATTAGCACTCCTTATATATATTTTTTTACCTAGGTATAGACTGACTAAAACGAACAAGTCCTTTTTTTACGCTTAATAAATCTATGTTTGGCCACTATCTTGCCTGATGTGAAGCGATGATGTGGCCTAAGATGGAGCACTTAGATCTAGAGAGAGACGGCAGTTGAGCGGCTGCTCAGACCCGTCTCCCCTATGGTTCACCGAACATCATCCCCCAAACACGACTAGGTCGCTTGACGGCACGGCTTTGTTCGGTGGGTGGTATTACAACCAGGGCCAGAGCCTACCACTCCAAAGCGCTTTATGGGCAACTGCGTAAGTTTTTCCGATACGTTGGTAGAGTCTTGCGATAATTTGACGTTCATAAGTGCGTCTGTGATGCCAAACATGAATAAAGAGATTTTGACTTTATAGAAGTGTAGAGCATAAGTTAACTAATCATTTGTGCTCTTTATTGCATTCAACCAGAAGTGTGAATTCATAATATTATGTAATTGTTACTATAAACAAAATAGATAAAAGTTTCAATATCTGTAATCAGAGAGTTAAATACAGACTTGTCCTGCGTAACTGCCACGGACATAGATCTAACTGCGCATATGCGGCGCGGCGTTCCGTTAAACAGCTTGTTTAAGTTTGCAAACGTTAGTTGCGCTGATGTGTGAATGTAAAACCGATGTTGATGTGTCGTTTATAAGTAGTGATTTCTGTTCCGTCTTTCACAATTCATTTTTTTTTTACGCTTAATAGATCTATGTTTGGCCACTATCTGGCCTGATGTGAAGCGATGATGTGGCCTAAAATGGAGCACATAGATCTAGAGAGAGACGGCAGTTGAGCGGCTGCTCAGCCGTCCGTCTCGCCGATGGTTCACGGAACATCATCCCGAAACACGACTAGGTCGTTTGACGGCATGGCTTTGTTCGGTGGGTGGTATTACAACCACGGCCAGAGCCTACCACTCCAAAGCGCGTAAGCGGGTTTCATCACGATGTTTTCCTTCACCGATTTAGAGCGAGCGTGCAAAATCTGCACTTAACTTTAAGTCTTAACTATAAGTCATAGTCAAAGATATTAAATAATTAAAAAAGTCTTAAGACTTTTATTATATACGCTCAAAAATGCACTTCTAAACGTCATATACATAATATAAATCGATTAAAATACGTTAAAAACTGTAACTTAAAATATCATGACTTAATATAAAAAGGTGTCTACCCATTTTTTTCCCATACTCATATTGAAGTTCAGGCCCAGAATGCGAAATCTGACTCTACTAGTGCTTCGGAAATTCGCCCGTAAGATAAGATAGCACCAAACGCTGCGGGAATGTCTCGTTTTTTAAACGTTTAAAATGTCAAAAAATATAACAATTAAAAAATTTGTATAAGGTTTATATTTCGTCTTGTAATTATGTTTGAGGTATGCAATAAAGTGTAATTGTATTGTATTGTATAAAGTATAATTAACATAACACTCCTCCTCTCTATGAGAGAAGGCCCGTGTCCCAGCAGTGGGAACGTTATGGGCTGATGATGATGATGATGATGATGAACATAACACAATGTCAAACTAGAAGTGCGAGTGAGATGTCCCATTGTAGTATCAGTAACATACAAATATGAGTAATATATACATTGGTATACGGATACAGTAGCAGTTAGAGTGACCACACCAGACCAGTCCCCACAAGCAACCCAAAGCCAAATTATGTAGTGGCCGTGTTATGTTCTTCATCAAAGAGCTAAAAGCCCGTTTCGTTTTTTAAATCCTATGAGTTGATAGTTTTGTATCACAAAACATGAGAGATTTCTTATTTCATCATCATCATCATCATCACGTTCCCACTGCTGGGACACGGGCCTTCTCTCATAGAGAGAGAATGGGCCATAATCCACCACGCTGGCCCAGTGCGGGTTGGTGAATGTCACATGTCCTTGACTTTTTGTAAAAAAATCTTGGACATTCCGGTTTTCTCGCGATGTTTTCCTTCACCGTTTAAGAGCGAGTGTTAAATCCGCACATAGCTTAAGAAAATCAGTGGTGCGGGGTCATTGGGATTCGAACTCGGGTGCGTCGGATCGAAAGTCGCACGAGCTCCCACTGAGCCACACTCGCTCTTAGCCACACTCGCTCTTGATTTCTTATCTTCTTCGATTTCTTATTTGTTGATGTGAAATATGAGACTAGAGTCCCAAAGACTCTCCTCAATTGTTCACATAAAGTCCCAATAGAGTAGAGAGTAAGCACACCCAAATTGGGTACGAAAGTACAAGTGCTTACAGATATGCTAATAAGTCAACTATTTAGTGATGCCAGACTGAAGTTCATAGTAGGTGCGAAATTAAAGTCTGTTCGGCGCACGGCAAACACCACTTGAACTCGATCTTCAACTGACTTGACGGGATGTCGGAGTTCGATAACTTAGGGATTAGTTTCTTAGAATAATCCCAGATTGTTAAGCTATTCACTACAATTTCTTAGTAGGAATACCCGAGTGGCACGCCAGACAACTTGCGCTACTGATCTGTTTACGAAATTAAGCCGAGTTAAAACATCGTGCCAAATTTTAACGCCTAAATATGGTATTTAACGATGTTACTTGAAATACTTGCCAACTGAAATTAGTTTGCTATGCTAATTCTCAGTTTGACTTGATTGAGTGTTGCCACTTTGTTTCAACGTTTTCCGCGTCTTGGTTATTTCAATTTAGAACAAAGATCGCTGACCTCGATATAGTATGTATGGATTCATAGAAAAGGGATAGTACTTCCAGTATTTGAGGCAGGTATTGGATCACTCGGCTGCGGGATGCTTGGTCAATATTTAACCCGACACCGTCCCAAAGTTTCTGTTACAAACCAATTCAATAACTTTTCCTTGTTCAATAAAACAGTGATGTCTTGCTCTGACTGCATTCGGTTTCTTTGTGTAAGAACTTTTGATTAGTTTCTATACCAAGTTATTCCAACTTGACCGTATTTATTGCTCCGCATTTTCTTCGTGTATTGCTAATGTTTCCTCAGCATTCCGATTAAGTCAACAGGTTTGAAGCACGCACTGAGTAACAGGAAATTCTCCGAATCTCTCTTTCATTATGTAATCTTTTAAGTGCTATAACGTAGTAATTCTTGAATTTTACTTAGAGTTACGATCTATTTCAACGTCTATTTGAGAGCAAGGACAGTTCATTTGAGTGTAATTAATCTTTAATTGATTTGGGACAGTAATGAAGCGTCTCTTTTTTCCTTGTCGAATTTAAATAGGACAAGCTTTTGTTTCGGTGATTTGGCGACCTTAAATTAAACCTGACATTACCAAATGATTGTAGATATTGAAATGTATCTATGCCACAATCACAATCAATCACAAGCCAATAACACATTTATATATATACCTAGTTAATGTTACAAATTAATATTTAACGCTCATACATCACTTTACGATGCACCGTCGTAATATTTAGAAACGCATAATTTGTAAGTGTGTACTGAAATATCTTAAGGCTATTAATATATTGCTGTGACTAACGTAGTCTGGCTAGATTTGTTACTGGAACTGCACGACTTATATTTGAATACCTATTCGAGTTACTGGATAGATTGCAACTATGTTATTTGAACTAAAGCAGCCCCTCCGCACCAGCTTTGCCCTGGTGGAAATAATAATATTAATTTAGTATAATATTAATAAATCTTTTTCAAGGAAATCTATATGAGAAATTGAACGAGTTTTGTTTTATATTTATGTTTCCTAATAAATTATTCTGTTAGGTATTCATTATCTTCAGGTGCCATCTTTTTGTATAAAGTAGGTACCTATTTCTGCCATATTTTTTAGATTTTAACTTTGAACTTTGACTACAACATTAATTGACATTAGGTACCTAAGGTACCAGGCGTCAACTGAATTTGCCGTCACTAAACTGAAGCTTTAGGCACTAAATCATTTTTTAAAGTTAGTATTCAATAGCATCATAGTCTGGTAATATTAGAAGATTTGGCTCTTTTTTATAAAATAATCCGAGCCTTACTAGTCAGTTGCTACTGATTTACTAATCGCTACAATGACTGAGAAAAACTTATGTACTGAAATGATTGGATATTTAAATAATAATAACATAACAGCATATTTTACTTACCGCAGTAATTCTACTAGTAAGTAAATTAAAATAACATGTTTTCATTTTATAAAATAGTCAGTATAAAATAAAAAATAATCATAACAAAGAATATAATTATGATACTTACTTTTATTAATATTTTAATTTGTTTTGGTATATTTCGCACGTTTTAAACAACGTTACGTGTTCATGAATATTTTGTTGCGCGCGGTAAACAAATTAATAATTTGCAAATAAAGCGTAGCTTTAGTGTTTGTTTAACACGAAACCGTCGAGTTGATTTATTATTTAATCAGCGGACATTATTATTCAACTTTTCCAATGACTGCATCAATGATATTGCAAATGTGCAATTCTGTTTGCATATGTAATTGGATGGAAAATATTGCTGTGAATTTTCATTTTTCGGTCCAAGTCAAGCTTTATATTTGTGCATCGACATGGAATGAATTTACCTTAAATTATTTGCTTTGAATTCGTAGCAAAGGATTTGCTTTATTTTATTTTACAAACTCATTTTCATATCAAACGCTTTATTGGTAAGTACCTAATGCATTTATGTAGGTATTAATAATGTATAAATCGTAAGTAGTTCAATAATTATATTTTTTTTCCTATACATTACTGTGTTCCGGCTTGAAGGGCATTGTAGCCAGCGAAGCTACTGGGCATTATGAGACTCAACAGCTAATTGTCTCAGGGTGACGAGCACAGTGCAGCGCCGTGCAGGATTTTGCAAAACAAAGTTCTGGGTGGTGCTGTTATTGTTATGGGCTGGCGTATTGCTTACCATCATGCAAACGACCAGCACGTCTTGTCACTCAGTTACATAAAAAAATACATAAAAAAGAACTTACAACTATACCCCGCGGCTTTGTACATAACTTTCATTTCCGTTTATTTCTATTTAATTGTCACTCATTCTCACGGGTTATACCTACACCCGGTTTTTTGGAAGGCTTGCGCGAGGACATGGGTTCAATACGTACATGTCCTTTAGAGCATTTAATATAAATATTATTATGTAGGTAATGGGCAACACTTACACTTATTTTATTGTTATTATTATATGTTGAAAACTATTACATTAGCGAGACCCTAAAAGCAACGAAAACACGACCAAAAAAAAACAAAAAGAAGTTTTATAATTCAAAAATTCAAAATTCAAAATTCTTTATTTATACAACATCTACAGTTCAAGTACTTAGATTAAATAGGTACATTAGTGGTAAAGTGCATATATTATCAGGTGTTTCAGTACCCTTTTGTGAATCCCTGTTCCCTGCACTAGGTCTCATAAGAGCCTGTATAGCAGGATCACAGCGACCCTCTCAGGTCACTCCATCTACAATACATTATTTATATATTTAAGTACCTACATGCTGTGCATGCTGTGTACTAAACCTAATTCTATTCAGTATAAATATAATAATAATTACTTACATTGCTCCAGTGATAGGTATGCGTAGGCATTATATAAAAGTGTTTATTTATGTATATATAGATATTTTTATTTAAGTATTATAATATATGTACATATATATATGTATGTACATATAAATGTATGCGTATGTATTTTTTTTTATTTGTGGGCATCTCTTAATGACACCAGTCTCATAAGAGTCTGGGGCACAGGAGACGCCCACTATATGTATACTGTTTTGTTGTAATATTATTGTTATAGTATTTGTGTGACGGGGTGTATGAATGATGTGAGTGAGTTTTTCGTGTGTGTGTGAATGTTATGGTATATGTGTTGCATGTTCCTAGCATACTTACTTTCTATTTTATTCTATTCAATTGTTGCTATTAATTTTTCAGTTTCTCAGTTTATCGTTATCAATATGTTCTGGATATTTCTTACAAAGAGCGTCAATGAATTGACACATAGCGACGTCCCGTTGACATAGGTACCTACCCTAATGTCGGAGTAGAATTTTCTAAATAGAGTCTTAGTTAAGTTATGCTTGAAGTAGTGTCGGAGTAGAGTAATATCGAGTTCGATTAAGTCGTATAGGATTTTGTATAATAAAAGTGTGCCGGAATACAGTTTTGGAAACCAGAAGTAAAGTTTCATTAAAGTGTTGACGGCTCGCACCTTGTTTAACTATTCATGTACATGCGAATGACATGTTTTCGACTTAGCTTAAAGTGGCAAATATTAGTGTAAATATTTCTAGATATTTTTCGTGCAGCTATAGCTAAAAATGGTGAAATAAATTTTAATAAATTAACTTATTATATATAGCATACGATAACCTCACAAACGATGAATATGATGACTGAGTAACGTTATTTTATAAGCCAATAGATACGAGTTTTTATTTCGATCGATAGATACATGTTTCATTGGCTCACCTTCCTTCAATAAAATATGAAAACCGCATTATGTTCGGCTGCTTATAAATAAAGATAAAATCATAAGATAACTTACCACCCGACTCTATCAGTGCTTTAGGTCGGACCCAAACAAATATGGAAATGGCGGATTATGATCACATTTTCCTTTACAACCCTACCATCGCTTTATCCTTAGTATAGGATACAGCAAGGGCGGAAAAAAAGGGTTCTTTTACATTCATTTTTTAACGAAAAGGGGCTACATATAGTGACTGAGGATTATAGAAGGGTACGACAACGTACGGAAGCAACTTTGCGATGACATGCGAGTAAATATTTCATTGTTACGATACGGTATTGTTTTGTGATCCAAAAAATGGAATTTGTTCGTAAAGGGCGCCATGAATTAATTATTGCTAACCTTTAACATTGAGAGGTACCTACGTAATGCTTGATGGAATTTTCCTTGATGTACTTCCCGCTTCATAAAAAATATTCGACAAATAGACACAAAGAAAAAATGAGATCGTTTTATGTTTATAAAAGGCGTTTCACTTCGCATATCCACTCAGATTTTGTATTTTTCTGAAGTTCACTGCATTTTCTTGTGAATTGTGACAACTAAGATAATAAGTGAGCTTTTATTTCACGCATCAAACCGAGCATGGGGAGCTATTAACTTGTCGAATAACTCAGTCGAAAAACGAGAGCATCATTAAGGACTTTAAGTAAGACTTAGCAAAAGATTACAGCTTCTTACTCCCAACTTCAACAAATTTGTGCTTGGATCCCTTAAGTGGGTATGGTTAGACGGAGTTAAAGCTTTTAATCAATATTCCTACTAATGAGAATAAAAAGCGACGAGCGACGTCTGCTTATGTTTTTCACAATTACATCTCTCGGCTAAATGAAGTCACATTTTGGTTCATTTATTTTGTACCCAGGATTTTTTTCCCACTTTTGTATAGAACCTTAAACATTTCACCTGTTTTTTTTTTAATGTCAATTATATAATAAAATGTCAATGTATACAATAATATTACACAGTACAAAGCCAGGACGCCGGTAGGATTCCCTTGCAGTAATTTCGACATGATCATTGAATGTAGGACCGTGATCAAAAGTCACGCCGAGATCTTTGATAGTGTACCTACCAATAGAAATTTTGGAATGAAACTATATTAAGCCTATATCTACATATAGTTATTTAAACTACAGGTACATATTTATAATAACACTGTGTTATGAAGCAAAAGAAGAATGTTTGCAACGAAAAAGGAGAGATAGATAACTAGCTCTCTACATAGGTATGTAATAAAATACTCATGAGCGAGAGTATTTCAGTGGGAGCACATGCGACTTTCGATCCGACGCACCCGAGTTCAAACCCTGCTGGCCTCGCACCACTGACTTTCTTAACTTATGAGCGGATTTAACACTCGCTCTAAAATCGGTGAAGGAAAACATCGTGAGGAAACCGGCAAACCCAAGAATTTATCACAAAAATTCAAAGATATGTGACATCCAACCCGCACTGGGCTAGCGTGGTGGATTATGGCCCATACTCTCTCTACGAGGGAAGGCCCGAGTCCCAGCAGTGGGAACGTAATGGGCTGATGATGATGATAAGACCACCCATTGTACTAACATTGTAAAGAATTTTGTGTTACTATTATCTATGTTGTGTTGTAACTGGTATGCAATAAAGAGTTTTGTAATTGTAATGATAATACCTAGGTACTCATACCGAGGAGGACCTAGTGAGCAAACAATATCAATAGCGTAACACGGAAGGGAGCCTGAGCATGTTAACCATATTTAAACAGTGTATTTAGAGAGACAAACATATAGGTATATTTTGTATCTATTAGTGATAAGTGCGCGATCGCTATTTATTGAATTTATGCTATTTGACTTGTAGAATGTTACGCGATATATCGGTTAATTAAATAATTCTCAGTAGAGTACATTTCAAACGCAAATAATAATATTAACACAGCGAATGATTCCAATCCAGACGGACAAAATGGGCCAATTTTTCGTGAAGATGTCTTCATTATACAGTTATTGCTGGGCAATTTTATTATTGCTTAGAAGTAAAGTTTCGGTCTTTAGGATGTTTATAAAAAATATATTATTGTGAATTATTTATAAAGTAGTTTTAATTATTTATGACGAAGTTTGCTATTAAGATAAATTGAGTTGTATTTTATAGACATATTTGTTTGAGGATGGCCTGGCAGATGTTATATCTGTTTAAAGACTTAATGCAAGTATCTACCTTTGCTTTGATATCCAATAGCCATACTGTTGTTGGCTGCGGTTTGCGGTCACCACCGCAGAATATCGGAGCAATACGACTCCCTCGGCTCGCGTCTCCTTTGTAAACCTACCTTAGGAAGTAATCCGATATATGTATGTATCGCGCGGAAACCTCTATAATATCAAGTAAGAATGCTTCACCTAGTCCTCACAAAGTTTCTTACGACTTTTAAAAGTTATTCTGATTTTTCTCGAAGCACAGACAATATCTATCAAATCTAGCTATCTGGCATCGATTCCAAAACAAATTAGATTTTCGTCATTAAGCGGGCCTCTATTATTGGATTCTTAGAAACGAATCGCGAATTCCGAATTAAATTTTATGTTTAGAGGAACTCGAAAACACTTAATTTAATGGGGCGGTACGGGCGCTGAAGTAACTTTTACAGCTCAAAGCGTTTCAATAAAGATCAGTTATGTAAGAAGGAGAGACACGGATAAACATCATTATGTGCGCCAGTTTCAGTCACAATTTCATGTAAATACGAAAGTCCAAGGTATGTTTTATAAAGAATGACGTGGAACCTCAACCCTTGTGAGAAAGGCATTTTGTAGGATCAGTTTTCAAAGAAAACACGCTTTAACGATTCCGTTTACTTGGCGAATGCGGGCAGGTATGTTTGATCCAGGCGTAGAAGGGACAAGGGAAAATAATATAGGTACCTGTTTTTGTTTGCAGGACCTTTGTCGGTATTTTTTCTTGTGCCTAAATCAAAGAAGTAGTTAAATCAAACAGGGTAAGGCGCCGAATCAAACTAGTCGAAACAAAACCAATTACAAGTCCGTAAAGTTGTGGCACTGGAAGTTCTTCAAATCTTGTTGAGAGAGACACGCAAGCTGAAATGTGTTTTGCAATTATAAGCAGGTAAGCTAATGGCGACACGCTCGCATTACCCTTCGCGTACTGTTCAGGGTTCCTTTTACCGTGCCTAATAGTAGCTTTTCCCCAGCGGAGGACTAAGTGCAATTTATATTAATGCTGTCATATTTTCGAGCTGGTTACCCGCATTTTCATATTAACTGGAGTCCGTGGCTCCCATGATAATGTGAGGGTCCCACCTTCATCATTTGTTTGCGACCTGATTAAATTTACATGGCTAACGCGGTTCGCTGCAAAATTAATTCCCTTAATAGGTGTGTGGTTAAAGATTTTTCAAATCACGGCCCTTAATCTGCAGGGTACTTAATTACTTAGGCTTGGTAACTCTTTTGTCCATCGTTTATAGAATAAACAGAGCACTAGCCCGGCGCTCAGCTGATAGTTGGTACCTACGTTAAAATTTACTCCGGATGATATATTCAAATTGCATTGGATCCGTATTTATATTATGAAACTAAAGTTTGTATGAAATATTCAGATTTTATGATCATTTCGATCTATTTCGAGCGACGCATTCAGTTACAATTGACAGCATTCCCCACGCACTAACGAACTATTCGTACTAGTATTCGCACATTACACGGTCCCATTCAACCCATACATTTCACGTTATAAAACCTCGCATCCTGACTACAAATCTACACAAACACAAACGCCCACGTCGGAATTTGATATTGTAAATGCCGGTCTACAAACACGTTGATCGTTTTTCCATTTCGTATTGGGCACTTGTCTCATTGCGAGCGTAAAAGCGACTGGCGAAAGACAACTTTCTCGGCAGGGGGTTCTCTATTCGTTTGTATTTTTTTAATGTTTGTTGTTATCTCAGAACTCAGTCATTTATAAATCGATTTGGAATATTCTTTTTGTATAAATTTCATCAACATTTGACCTATTGGACTTCGGTGATACATGAGAATTGAAGTTATTTTTTTTATAAATGAATTATGTACTAGTTATAGTATGATGAAATTATATATATGTAATGTAATGGAATCAGGCGTGACGTTGCGGAAATTCATCTCAAAACTGAAACGCAATGAAAATATGTAGTGTAATCCCTCTGAATAAAATAAATAAAAATATAAATTTGTTTTAAAGGCAGGTATTAAAAAAACGGATAAGAATTGAGCTATTCTTAGTTGGTTCCGAAAGGTCCATTCTCGTCTTTGCAAAAGATCTTTAGACCTTTTGATCTCACAAAGCGCGTCGTCAATAGTCTCGATAGGCTGACTCATAATGAGGAAAGGATTGGAGAAATATAAAGTGATCAGAAATCAGAGCATTACGAAGCTTATAGTATCTACTTCTCGTTCTTCACAACACGCTATACTAGCTAATTCCTAACTCGCTAGCTGCTCGCCTACTCGCTACTCTGTTGCAATGGAACAGGACCTTTATCCAAGCTTTTCGTTTCGTTCCGTACGTTTAATATTTGATTTAATATCAGCAAAGCTTTGTCTGTTACCTGCCGTTGCGTAGTTAATTTGAAACAGCATTGATGCGGGCAACATTTGAAATTATAGAATTTGTAAGTTTAATTTTCTGCATCGTGTGCTGGTTTGAAATGAAAACGCTACATTTAATATTTCTTTATTGAACTGTGAGAATATAACAATCATTTGAGTTCACTAACATTTAATTAAACTGTGTTTAGAATAATTAAAACAAAGTTATATCCTACTAAAACGCGTCACAAAAACAAGAACAACTTTACGTCTGAAGCGTCTGATTACTCTAAAGAAAGAAATTGGAACAGTTTATCTCGAATCGTTTCTCAAAGAGTCCGTTGTTCATTCTCTCAGTCCATCTGATCTGATATCTTAGCTTGAGCTTGACGTGAGAACCGAGGAAGTTATTAATTTTCACGTAGGGAAGTAAGTTTCGCGAAAGGTATTCATTGAGCATTTATTGAAAAGCCGAGTGCAGAGAAAGCCTTTCAAAAGGCTTCCGTGAATGCCAACGTGACTTAAGATGACTATGGCTATACGTTGTGCTCTATTTGACTTTATTTTTAAGCTTTGTTACGTTAAATTTTTATTGCTTTTTGAGTAAATTGTGTACTTGTTTATACATTTTGTTTATATAAAAAAATTGTGGTTCCTTTTTTATAGGTATTAGGTACACTTCAAACATAGGTATAAACGCACAAGCAGCTTAGGTACGAAATCTTTTATATCTTAAAGAATGATATTGTACTAAGTGTTTTATTTTTTAAATGTGCAATTGTCTAAATAAACTTACTTTCAAAACTCAATCAACTTTAACGTCCAATAACTCAGCGATAAAATGCCTGAAATATAAACGCGCACTATAAACTGAAAAGAAAAATAATTTCAGCGCCAAGAGCATTTTTGTCATACCATGAAAAGCCTGCACTATGAACATTCTTTTCATATCTCGGGTGTATACCATTTTATGGGTTCATACTAGTCAGAAAATTAACTCTATTTTAACTTAAAGCTATACAGTAAACTATGAGAAATTTTAATTAAACATAAAAATATATTGTCGTAGAAAGCAACGAATTAGCTTCATTTAAATTTCGCTTTAGACGATCAAAGATCCGATCCTATTCGAAAAATATTTCATAATTTGTGATTTAGTCATTGACTTAAATCGGGCTAAACCCATTTAATTTGTCTTTGAGCGCCCACTTATACTTAAAGTAGGCTTTGTCGAGAAATCTTATTTACATACCAAAAATATGAATTGGATTTAATGAAATAAATATTCTAAATATTAGAAAGCTTCTAAATCCATGTCAAAGTAAGCAGGTAACTTTGTTGTTGTTTGAAACCAGCCGAAAAATGTATACAATGTCTATAAAAATGAAATGCCTTGTAATTTGCAGGCCCTGTAAATTTTCCTTAAAGGCGTCGGCACCCAAATAATCGTTTATTGGCCATTACACCCCTAACACACCATGCCGTACAATGTTAATGCGCTAACCCTTAACTCAAAATAGGCTAATTTTGGGCCAAGGAAAATTCATTAACTTACCTTCGAAGTTATTTAAGGGATGCGTACGTCATATTTAGTATCACTTTGTGGGACGTTAAGTATAATTTTGTGGGATATTATGTAGCGTATTCAAACGTAACTTTACGGAAAATGTCATATAAGAATGTAACGAGTCGAAATATCTCTAATTTGGACATAATTAAATATGTTGCCGTTAATAATGACGCCGATTTGCCGTATATGGCGCAGGAGCGAGACAGATGGAAGGAACTGGGGGAGGCCTTTGCCCAGCAGTGGGACAGTATAGGCTAGGAAAAATATATATATAATATGATGACACACATTTCTCATATTTTATAGAAGTAGGTATAGCTGACGACTTCTTTACTATTATAGTTTGTAATTTTTTTCCGGATGTTACCAATCCTGAGTAGTAGGTTTTTCGGAAAGAAAAAATATGACTGATATGCCTGGGACTTGAACCCGCATCGCAATCTTCCGTCAACGCAGGAAGTGCTCTGCCCAATTAAGCTAAGGTGGTCACCAAGTCGACTGGCGAAATTTTACTTCCGTTATTTAACCGTGTTAAGGGTGACGTGTACGCCATCTATTGATTTCGCTTGGCATTCGTTAATACTTTTTATAAATATAATTCGAACCCGACTTGTCTGTCAGCAACGTGCAATCGAATTCGCAACGACATTAAGAACAGCTTGGACCTCAAATAGTTAAATTTAGGACATGGAATATAACTTTTTCTTCTAAATTGGTTACATAATTTATGCGTGCAGTAGTAACAAACAAACAACCAATGTTAGGAGTTAAAATCACTTATGTCATAAATCTAGAGAGTCAAAAAATTCTTGTTGTTGCCCTATCAAAATTCAAAATACTGTAGGTACAACTTAAAACGAATATTATACGTAGACAAGCTAGGTTCGTGTCATGTTCTATTGCAATTACAGAAAGAAATAGCAAAGGTAATAGAAAGTAACGCCCAAGCAAATACCGAGTAAACAGGAACGAATCCGGCAGACCGTACAAATGTTCTGATGACATTAATACTCATTTCACGTTACACTAATTTGTGGGTCGGACTGAACGAAATTAGTAAAGCAAAACGGCTTATGTAGGTACGGGCGTATGATCAAATTGAAGCACGGCAAATATACGGTACGATTGAACTGGGTATATGATCTGATTGTGCGAAATGTGATCAAAATCAAATATGATTTAGTTGATGTTGAGAGCATGCGTGTATTCGCCTCCATGATTGGGAATTTTAGGTTCGATCAAGAGACGGGAATTGAGATAATAATGTTTCCTTCGTTCAGCCTTCATGTTTTCCACCATGCCAAGAGTTTTTGGAAACAAGTCGAGGTTAGTATGGAAATAGAAGACTGAGTACCTTGTTTCTCAATCACTAGTCTTAATAACAATGCAGTTGCAGAACAATATAACTTTAGTTATGGGTAGTACTGTTATTGTTATGGGCTGGCGTATTGCTTACCTTCCGGTAAACGACCAGCTCGTCTCGTCATCCAGTTACATAAAAAACTTACTACTTCCTAAAAATTTAAAGGTTTAACTTCGACGCTCTATTACAAATGGAAAACTTTGTACTGAAACCGACAAACTAACAACGCTACGTCCTTACTTGTTGTATTAAGTCTCTATCACTTTTTCTCTCTCGTAAAATAGAGATGGTCCTAGCAGTAGCATATCATCAATAGACTCATAATGTAACATGGAGCATCACTTTGCATTGTGAATTCTGCTGATACTTATTATAAATAATGTTTATCCAGTAGGCTTAATAATGTTTATTCAGTATATTTCTACGTATATTAAATTGTGTTGGTTTCGTATCGTCGTTGTATTTGTCGGTGGGGCTTTATTTAAAGCTGAGATTACCGAGCCGACTGCGGATTAGCTTTGATTATGTGCTTATACGCGTCTCTCCCTCACTCGGATGCCTAATCAAATATTTATCACTCATCTGTTAATTATTTAGATACTTACAGCTTTCGCGGAGGAAAGCTTGCGATGTGATGTGAATTGGAGAATTCGGGTTTTGTTATAGAGATTATATATTCTAATTGTTAATGTCGTGGATATATAAATAAGTAGATAGGTAGGTATAATAAATGTTTGATATACAATATGGAACATAGGTACACACTTTTTATGTAAGTTTTGTTGTATTGTAGGTCACCCAGAAACAATAACATATCTCTTAGTCTCACAGTGCCCAGTAATTTCGCCTAAAAAACTCGGATCAAGCCAGAACACAGTAATTTTTACACACTACTGCTTGGCGATTAAATATCTGGCAAAGATGTACTTCCCAGGACGGACTCTAGCAGAAGACTATCCACTATGAATGTTATATGAATGTTAATGATGTCATTATCGACATAGACAAGGTCGTGCGTCTGTGCTACGTCTGACCCATTTACGGTACGACTAAGTCGCTTGACAGCACGGCTTTCTTCGATAGTTAGTATTGCAACCACGGCTGAAGCCTAACACTCCAAAGCACGTAAGTAGGTTCCCTCACGATGTTTTCCTTCGCCGTTTTTCGAACTTAGGTGTGTTGGATCGTATGGTGCAGTTACAGCAAGGCCACAGTTGTTTTATACGGTTGCCATTATTTCAGCCATATTATTGGCCATAACAGACAAAATGGTGAGACAAGTAAGCATTTTGCTTTACTTAGTAGGTATACAGCTTCCAGTATTGCAATGTCTGTTAAAATTCTAAGCTTACCTACTTTGCTACTACCAATTGTTACGATAGTTTCAATTATTAATTTGCTATGAACCGAATAAATAGAAACAAAACAAACCTGAAACCATAGCTAAACAAGCTGCAGCTGAAGTTCGGAAAACCGATTCGCAATTTAACAACATCGCACCAAATACAAAATCCATTAGCTAAATACGTTTTTTTTTTTTTTTTTTTTTTTTTTTAATACTTATAGGCAAGCATTTGACCGCAGTCTCACCTGATGGAAAGTGACGACGCGGTCGAAGATGGATCATGCTTGCCCAGATACCGATTCACTCGAGACTTGAAGACACCCAGATTATATGAATCGGGAAACAAAGACGCTGGTAAGGTGTTCCATTCCTTAGCTGTTCGCACTAAAAAGGTCGATGCAAAACGCTTTGTTCGGGCAGGAGGAATGTCAACCATGTATGGATGCCGAGTATCCGTGCGTCTTGTTGTCCGGTGGTAGAAAGGAGATGGAGGAATTAGGTCATATAATTCCATCGCACACTCACCGTGATGAATCCAATAAAACACCGACAGGCTGGCAACTTTACGACGATGCATGAGACTCTGAAGCTTAGCTTCAAACATCGCGTCGTCACCAATAAGTTTTTTTGCCCGCCTCTCTATGGAGTCCAAGGCTTCGAGCTGATACTTAGCCGAGCCGTCCCAGAGATGACTACAGTATTCCATGCATGACCGGACTTGTGCTTGGTAGAGGTTAAGAAGCTGTCCCGACGTGAAATACCGCCTGACCTTCCCCAGGACTCCCAACTTCTTTGCAGCTAAAGTAGCCTTGGACTCAATGTACGTGCCAAAATTGAGGTTGGATGACAGAGTGACACCCAACAACTCAAGGTGGTTTGCCACCGGTATGGACACACCACGGAAAGTAGGAGTCAGGTTGAGGGGACTCCGTTTAGCGGTGAATAGACACGCCTGGGTCTTAGAGGCATTGAATTTTACTAGATTGGCATCGCCCCAATCGGAGACTGCCTGCAAAGCAAAGTTCATACGCTCGACCATCGCCTCCCTGTGAGACTGTATTTGTGCTCCGCTGGCTCGTGCCTCCGGTATGTATCTCTCTACAACAGTGCTGTCGTCTGCATACCCAAAAATACCGGGTTTAAGCAGATCGTTGATATGCAGCAGGAACAGAGTTGCAGAGAGAACTGACCCTTGAGGTACCCCGGCATTGATTGCCAATTGATCGGACGAGTAGCCGTCAAGGACCACTCGTATCGATCTTTCCCTCAAGAAGTCTGATATCCATGCACATAAGCCAGTGGGCAGGCCATATGATGAAAGCTTACCAATAAGGCTTTCGTGCCAAACCCTGTCAAAGGCCTTTGAAATGTCCAGAGAGACTGCAAGCGCTTCTCCGCACCTTTCAATGGCCTCGCTCCAGACGTGAGTGGCATATGCTAGAAGGTCCCCAGTGGACCGATTTCGGCGAAACCCGTATTGTCGGTCACTGAGGATATCATTTGCTTCTAGGTATGTTAGGAGCCTATTATTTAGTACACGTTCCATACTTTTACAAAGTATGGACGTGACTGATATGGGCCTATAATTAGCAGGGTCAGCACGGCTACCTTTTTTAGGCACTGGCTGCACGTTGGCAAGCTTCCACGATTTCGGCACTACACCAGTCTCTAGCGATAGGCGGAAGAGGCGTGTCAAGACAGGAGACAGTTCGGGAGCACAGGTCTTAAGAACTATGGCTGGTATCCCGTCAGGCCCACTGGCTTTATTCACGTCTAAGCCGCACAGCGTCTTGCGAACCTCAGTCTGACGGATGCGAAAGTTCGGCATGGTCACCTCGCAGTGAGGTAAGAGCGGAGGTTTTTCGCCAGCGGTTTGTAGACGTGAATTTTCCGCGAAAAGAGAAGCGAACAAGTTTGCTTTTTCTTCCGCGGTGTGGGCCAGTGACCCGTCAGGTTTCAGCAGTGGAGGCAGTGAAGGGCGACAGAAGTTAGCTTCAACCGACTTTGACAGCGACCAAAACGCTTTACTACCCGCAGGATATGAAGCAAGTTTGGTCCCTATTCGGCCGATGTGGTCGAAGCGTGCCCTTTTCAAAGTTTTCTTGCAGGACTTAGCAGCCTTGTTGAAGACTCTCTTCTTTTCTCCGATATCCTTTGCTTTGCGACGTCGAGCATCAGCCCATGCTATACGTGCAAGTAAACACCAGTTTTATCGTTTAAATGTACTTTAGGGAAGTGCAAACCAAACGATACGATCACGTGTGCAGACAGGCCAATCATGATCAATAACGGACCAGTTGATCGCAGCTCTACGTCATTGGCGGATCAACATCACAGAGCATTCGTTAACTACCTAGGTATATCGAGTAGTGGGACATAGTCCACGCTCGCACGAGGTACGCCTAACGATGCGTTTATAATAGTGGTAGGTCACTCGTATGCAGGAGGCCGTGTGGGTAGATACCACCGCTTTGCCCGTTATTCTGCCGCCAAGCAGTAGAGCGCAAACATTACTGTGTTCCGGTTTGAAGGGCATTGTAGCCAGTGAAATCACTGGGCATAATTATGAGATTTTATGTCCGAAGTCTCGGAGTGATAAGCACAATGCAGTGCTACGCAGTGCTTTTTATGGTATTTAAAGTTCTGGGTGCCAATGCAATTGTTATGGGCCGGCGTGGCGGTTACCATCAGGCGAACGAATTGCTCACCTCATCATTCAGTTCAATAAAAAAAGTATACCTACGACATACTTAAACATTTTAGGCGTATTGGCAAATGATTGGTTCAACGCGCCACATGCCTTAACATTTGACTGAGCACGCTTTGAACAATGTTCTTTGAATACTGATCAAAAGACTATATTTGTATTTGGAGTAAATGAAACTACAAATCAAATTAATGAATGTCTCATACCTATTACTATTATGTAATAGCTTTTGTCTGTAAACCGCACGTTAATGGAATTTCATCCATGTTACATAATAACTGTAGTGGTAGACTTGAGACCTCGCAGTTATAAACACGAATAAAATCAGTATATTAATAACTTTTAGTTTAGAAAAATGATTTTAATAAGCCATTGATTACATCAGTATACAAAAGAAGTACATTATTATTTTAGATAACATAGTATCTACTACTAAATTATTTATAGTGTTACCTATCTAGTTAGATAGGGGTAGTGGGACGAATAATCATCAGCCCATCACATTGCTGGGACCCGGGTCTTCCCTATTAGAGAGAGTATGGGCTATAACCGCCACGCTGGCCCAGTGCGGGTTGGTGGATGTCACATCCTTGAATTTTGTGCTAACTTCTTGGACATGCCGGTTTCCTCACGATGTTTTTCCTTCACCGTTTAAGAGCAAGTGTTAAAATTCGCACATAACTTAAGAAGTCAGTGCTGCGGGGCCAGTGGGATTCGAACACGGTGCGTGGGTTCAAAAGTCGCACGTTCTCCCACTGAGCCACACTCGCTTTCAAAAGAAGTATATTATTATTTTAGATAACATAGTATCTACTACTAAATTATTTATAGTATTACCTATCTAGGTAGATAGGGGTAGTGGGACGAATATGATGCCTATAAAATAAAACTATAATAAATACATTTTCCCCAACGAATAGATCAATCGTTGGACATCTGCAATGGGTATTAACATACTCTGCTAGTTAATCACGCTGGTCTATATACGTTAACGTATTCACGCAACAGTTTATAACACCATGAATAACGTTCCATGAATACACCAGTGACACTAAATTTAACATTCGAGTGCCTCTCAAATTTCAAAATACGAGCTCGTAGATGGGTGAGTAGTCAGTACAGAAATTGAATATTAAATAAGACGTCAGTTAGCATGAAACTGTACCTTCAGTCGCAATTGAATCAGATTATTGAATAAGTGCGCTGCGACATACGATGTCGGCCCCTACTCGGAGTTAGAGCGTGGCTAGAAATGGCAGGGGAAAAAATATTTTGAAGACAATATAGATCGCAACAATCGTAATGTTCATAAACATTAAAATAGTTGGCTTTTGTCTCTTGAAGTAACTCTCTTTTTAACCGACTTCAAAAAAGGAGAAGGTTCTCTATTCGATTGTATTTTTTATGTTTGTTACCTCAGAACTCCGTCATTTATGAACCGATTTGGAAAATTATATAGCTACGAAGTGGTCCTATATAAATTACAGCGATATTTGACCTTGGACTTCGAAAATACATTGAAGCCGGTTTTTTTTTCATAGAATGTACACTTGTCATTTATCCCATTTTATTTTTTTATATGCACTAGCTTTTTTATCAAACTGGAAACTAAAGTAAAACTATAAGGACTATCACAGAATAAAATATGCCACTATTGGGATTCTACCCAATGAACATTTTCTCTTACATAAAATAGGCATATCGCAAATATTGTTATATGCTTGCAGCAAACCACTATCACAGAATGCAAGTTTGCCAAACAACAATTTATTTCTGGACATTTCCAGCGATGCAAACTTCAATGGCGTCTTAGATAATCCAGTTAGGGGGCAGGTTGGTTTGCAGGACACGAGAGTTTCATGACATACGCCAGGGCATGGTGACGCTCTCATCCCATTTGGATGTAAAGAAGTCGACAACACACTCCCAGTCTGCTCTCCAGTGTCTCTCAGGTGGGCGAATTCTAAATGAAATTATTCTATAACGAATGTATCAAAGTAGCATTCAAAGGAAAACTGGGGGAACTCGGACTATTATTATTTAATGCTCTTACATATTAATACAGTTCGTTAGTTGGGTACCGAAAGGTATTGCGCTTAATTAGAGAAATGCGAAGTTACGACGAAGTTTAATTACGCATACGCGTTTGTTTTGTTTTACTCTTTTACAGATTTGAGTTGTGCTTAAATATTGTTTAGACATTTCACCTGAAAAAGGTCGACGAAAATATGAATTGGTCTGTTTTAATTCTCTCCCACGAGTACGTTATGTAATTTCAACTAATTTCCCATTAATTAAATCTCTCTTACGACGAGGTCTAATCCATTTTGCATCTAACTGGGAGAGACGTGGGGCGACCTACCTCAGGCGCTTGATGTAGGCACATTTTACAGTAAACGTTAACTTATTTACACATCTGAGTAAGTTAGTCTTTGCAGCGCTTTGAGATGTTTAAATAAAATAGTGCGGAATCGCTGATTTTGAATTTAGAAATATAGATGAAACTGTTGAAAGAGATCAAAAGAAACATTTTACAATAAAGGGTAAGCTATATATTTTTTTTAAATCTTGAATACGTAAATTGTAACATAATATATAAAAAGTAATACCTACTAAAGTAAACAAAATGTATAATAAAATAATACAAATATAATGTGAAAATGATAAATATAATGTTTAATGCAATGTAAATTTAAAAATTAGAATAATATTAAAAAAATAGTAAGCAAGAAATAAAAGACTTTTTTTTTATTTATATTTTTTTACCACAGAATACCTAAAGCTTTCCCCATAAGTGACGCAGTAGTATGTGTACACTACATATAATAGGTGGTTTTACCGCCTTTTTTCCAGAAAACCGTGCATGAATAACATGTATAGGGTGGCGCTAAAATTCCGCCTCTCCAAGTCAACATTTTAAGTTTACATGAATTCATTCCTCGCTAAAATTATAAAGGGCCTGGCATGGCCGAAAAGACTTTGAAAGGTATATCAATCTTGAAATTAATTTGAAAGTTAATAACAATTGCCTGTTAAAGATTTTTTTATTTCAATTTTATTTAATGTCTAATCTATCTTAAAAGAGCATTATACACTCCAGGGTGTTGTGCTATAGTGTATAATACTTCCACCAAGCTAGAGACTTATATTTCTTATATTTATATGAAGTTGACTTTTGCAGCATTTTGCTACTTTTCGACACGGAAAAGCGTTAGTTACACCACGTCTTTACTAAATGCCGCATGTTTAAATCAATATTCAGCAAAACAGCGTTGCCAAGAGTTATTTACTCTCATTTATAAAGTTTAAACTTGTTGAGCGATAAAAACATGTAAAACAAACTTTTGGAAACATGACAGGAACATGCACGGAGGTATTGGTTAAAAAGTATAAAATAAATATAAACATCATCCGCATTTCGGACACGTTCCTGTAACAACCATGTCATAATATCTGATTTATGTGGGTGTATAAGCGTTTTTATCGGGCACAAGGTGTTTTTTTTGTGCTTTTCCTCGACATAATGTACCTTTCATTATTCAGTTTTCGACATAATGTACGTGGCATATTATATAATTCGTTATGAATTAGTCTTCTACATTATTTTACAGATAAAATTGTTTATTGTTTAACAGAAACAAACTTACTTATCAGAAAGGCTAAAAATCAATTGCACATTTATAATAATAGGACGAAACACCTTTATTTATAATCATGATAGGTACCTCATTATGTCGAGGAATTTCGACATAATGTTGTCTCTACAATTTCGATGCTCCATAACGAATTTACAACCGACATCTTTATAATATACAACTACTTTCACCGATTTATTATATTTAAATTTAACAAGTGTAAATTAAAAGTTTGCAGAGTTTTTATTTATGTAACTGTACGACGAGACAAGCGACAGGCGAGGTCGTTTGCCTGATGGTAAGCAATACGCCTGCCCATAACAGTTGCAGCACCACCACTACTTAACAACTTTAACTAACTTTAACTTTTTTTACTTTTTCATTACTTAACTTAGTCATGCAAAATTCTGCACAGCACTGCACTGCGCTCGTCATCCTGAGATAATTATCTCTTAAGTCTCATAATGCCCAGTAATTTTGCTGGCTGTAATGCCCTACAAACTGGAGCACAGTAATGTTTGCGCTCTATTGCTTGGCGGCAGAATAACTGGCATAGCGGTGGTAGTTGGTACCCACCCAGACGGCCTCTCGCATACGAGTAACTTAACATCACTATTTGCCAAATTAAAGTTTCAATAACACTTTTTACCATCCAGGTACCAAATAGTCCTCTTCAAATTAAAGATTATTCCACAATACCCCACTGTCGTATAAATTGTCCAACAAATACGGTCAAATACGTATATATGTATTTAGCATACGTTCGAACTTGTACGGTAATACGAATTTACGAGTTATTGCTGCTGGGAATTGAACATTGTCATCCGCACGAAGTGTTACCACTACGGTACGTTGTGTAGGTACACATTTGTATATATACTTTGTATGTTTTCAATTAGTCCTTCCGTAATACATTAAAGCGAATGAGAGGGAATGTGGCTCAGTGGGAGCACGTGTTGCTTTCGATCTGACGCACCCGAGTTCGAATTCTGCTGGCACAACTGACTTTCTTAAGTTATGTGCGGATTTAATACTCGCTCTAAAAAACGATGAAGAAAAACATCGCGAGGAAACCGGCATTTCCAAGAATTTATAACAAAAAATTAAGGACATCCCCACTGGGCCAGAGTGGTTGATTATGACACATACTCTCTCTACAAGTACCGAGTACCAGCAATGGGAACGTAATGATGATGATGAATATATTAAAAAACAAAACTGTATAGTAAAGTAACTTAAATACAATTGAAAGAGGCCTTGGAAGTTTAGGGGTGGTCTTGTTGCATATTTGCAGCGATATTTTCCAGACGATCATTGGGATGAAAAGTTAAGACGCAAAATTCGACAAGACCATCACTTTACCAAAAAAAAACGTACTGTGTAATAAATTATTACATTTCGTCAATTGTTACATTTCGATTATAAGTGTGTCTGTGACGCCAAAACTAAATAAAGAGCTTTTTGAACTTAGAATTGAAGTGTGTCCATTATTCATTCCTCCATACGATTTTAGAACCTTCAAGCTAATTTTCCAAATCCGGGTTTTCTACATAACCCGCATGTGAATTGGCTCCATTATCGTTTGGAATACGACTGCGATTATTACAGCGATTACATTCAGGGGTAACATAACGAGTGTGCCTTTAAAAATGGAAAAAGTGTGTAGTCCATTCGAGCGCTTGCCGACGCGCCGTCCGCGCGGCTCATATAATATTGATGGTATGGCGCCGCCACCGCGCCACTGGGACATGTGTTGCCTCTTGACCGGCGGTACCTGCGCAGGTCAGCACTCTGATACAGGCAGTACAGGGTATACTAAAACCGACTGAACATGCCATGTTTCAGTCGTTTAATTTACCCGTTTTTATCAAATAAGTAGACGATTCAAGTTCATCGCTTATTTTCCCAGTCACTAGATATTTTGCGCTTATCGCGCTATTGTTTAATCTTTCTTGTTACTTAGTTTTTATTGGACGACCGGGAAACAAGCAGACATTTGGGCTCACATTCGGAGCTCTGACAACACCCTTAATTATTTCATAATACATTAATTAACTTTGTCTTGCTAACACATTCATGTAGGTACATATTATTATATATTCATGTACAATTTGTCAGCCTCTGTGGTGTAGTGGTTAGGCAGGTTGATTCAAATCTCATACACCACCGAGATTGTGAGTTCCATTCCCGCGACGAGGCAAATGTTTATGCACAGAAAAAAAGCGCTAGCATTTGTTTCGTGTCTGGGTGTTGTGGGACCACGGTCCTCGTATTTCCTGGTTCCCTAGATACAGGGAATCCTAGCCAGGATCTATGTATATCTATCTATGTGATCGTTGGGCGTATTTATTTTTATTGATTATTTTTTTTCCACACGATGTAAGAGTTATGTAAAATATGCAAGGCGATTGCATGCTGTTTAGAATGTTATGGCTTTTTGACTAAAGCAGTATGAGCTTTCATAATGCTCTATTTTATTAGATTTTATTTAGAATGAGCTTCTATTTAAACGCGTTCACCCATAAAACTACATACGTATTCATATAATGTTTAGTCTAGACTAAAGCATATTTGCTAAGAAAATACATATTGTACGGTATTGCTTGGCACTTGGCAACTCGTCGTAATTGATATAATGTAGGTACCTTTCAGTATTTCTAGATGTGTAGACTATTTGAGTGTAACGTTCGTGGATGGGCGACTCATGTAATATTGATGTTATGACGCCGCTCGGGACTCCCCTCTTGACCGAAATATAGCTCTACCTATAGGCTAGTACTCCGATATTGCATTTCAAACGAATGTTTTAATTTACACCATATTTTGTGGATCTGGTTAGATATTTTTGATAAAAAAGCTTACCGTTTCTCTGAAAAATTGTATGTATCAAAGCTGTATAAATAGTGAGCTTGAGATTATTCTAAATAAAGAATAGAAAGATAATATTTAAAGACTTAAAGATAATATTTATTATTTTCATCCTTCCTATCACATTTCCTGCTTCTTATCGGGTATATTGTAAAGATACTGAACAATACAATACAAATAATACTTTAGTGAACGTGTGGTGTCTATTTTTTGACCTGAGTATTATTCTTATATTTTTTATTGTACACTGTCAGAAGATTTACATCTTTGGATTATAAACTACATAACTACATGTACTAAGGCGAGTTTAACCCTAAAAAGAGTTTTCTGCAAACAAACCCTTCAGGAAAGAGACCTGTCACTTGAGCAAATAGGTTTCAGTGTATGGTTACGGTTTGAATAAAAAATAAGCAACTATAATCATAAATATATACTAATAATAAATATCAATAACTAAACATAATAAATATAAAAACAAATATTTATATACAGTAATACATACCTATATACCTACATACTTATAAGTATTAGTGAGTATTAAGTTTTTTCTAAATTAGCCTGAAGGTTAAACTGACTCAAGTCTTAAAGTAAAAGAACACAACACAAACTTAATAAAATAAAAACTTAATCTTAACTTTTGGAATTTCAGTCAATACTCTAATCTTTTTAGAGGGCGGGAGGTTTTTAATTTCTTCAGCTACTTATTACTAATATGATAGTGAACAGTTGATTGGTTATTCATAACTTTTGTTTCATCAGGCATGTGATGGGCTGATGATGATGATGACCCTTAAAACAAAACTACTTAAAATACGCACAGGATAAATTAATACCTACGCAAAACTTTTAGGTTCACGGTAAGACATTAACAGTAGCACGGCTGATCTGCCCAGCCACTAAGTTACAAGCCGGATCGCAGTTGCGCCGAGGGACGCAATTCCCATATTATTGTTGTGCAGCGATCGGACGCAACGCAAGGGGAAATCTACGTGAAATGTGTCACGTCACATATGGAAATGGAAATCTCGAATTTCTGACGTAGCTTTTGGTACTGAGCTAGATGGAATAATATATGTTCTCGTTTATTTAGAGCTTGGAATCAGATATCAAACGTTAGCCAGTGACGATTCTGACAGAAGATAGACAGTAGACTCCCTGCATGACTGCCCATTGTGACACTAATATTAAGTTTATTGTTTTTTTTTATGTAACTTAGTGATGAGCCGAGCAAGTTGTTTGCGTGATGGTAAGCGCCACGCCTGCCCATAAAAATGCATTGCCACCCAGAACTTTAGATAGCATAAAAAGCACTACTATGCTACACATTGCGCTCATCATCTCAAGACATCACATATCAAGACTCATCTGCCCAGTAATTTCGCTGGCTGCAATTAGTTTTATTTTTTTCTGTATTGTGGACATTGTGGTATTATAATAAAGAGTTATTCTATTATATTCTATAGGTAATCGTTTTATAAAACGATATTATATTGCCTATCTTTGCGCAGAAAATACCAAAAATCTAGTACGATCTAAACCCACTCAACTTTACTGTTCTCTTCCATTGCCGAGAATCGATAAAGCAGCGATGTTTTGTGTCTCATTAAAGTACCTACGAAAAAAATAAGAAGGAAGTAGTGCGAACGCAAAACACTCTACCCAATGATGCGTCAGTTTTGGATGCATCGTCGAAGCGGTGGCGTTGCCTTCGGAATTTTCCTATCCATATTTGATCGGATTTACCCGACAACACTTACTCGATCTACAAACTGGTGCGGAGGTGCTTTATGTATCGAAAAATTTTCTTTCAGCGGCTCGCAGTTTATTGAGTGTGGAACTAGAGAATTTTCCGGCTAAAGAAAATTGAGAATATGAAACTAAGACTAAACTCCAGATGTATTCGGGTGAGAATCCGTGCTTTACCTACTTACTTTTAGTTAAGAATTAGAAAATGTATGTGAAGGTTATTCGTTAGCGTTATGAACACTTTACTGACTGATGAAATTCTTCTGTTAGGTACTATTACATATATAGGTATAGTACTATTACATTTATTTCTGTTTTTTTTTTCTGTGAGAATATTTGAGTAGAGTCATGATAAAATCTGAATAAAAGGGATGTTTGTTATCGATATAAGTTTAGTATTACGAAATACTCTATTTTAGCAATAATGTTACGATATTATTGAAGACACCTACCGAGCTATATTATATAGTCGGTTCACTCATGACCTTGGAGTATACATAACTAGGTATTATATATACTCTAAGCTCACGACAGTGGTGAAGACGCACCTCTCCACAGCAAAAAAAATTAGGGTATGCATTTGTACGCATAAAACTCGTATTTAAAAAATGTGTGTGTAAAAGAACTAGCAGTACAGATAGTAAAAGCAAATGCAAAATAATAGATGTAGGTCATCGCTACGCATACGTTTACAACATTCGTAAAATGATATGACATATGACAATAATGTGACATGTATACTAAATATTATATAAATAATAACATAATTATAATATAGATAGGTACTAACACATAACCAGAACAATTGATTACAATTATATTAGCATAGCAATATTTATAATAACGAATTGACTTGGATACAAAATAATATGAATCATTGTATTTAGACAATAATGGCCAACTGACGTGCACTCATTTGCAAACACCCTCACAGGGTCCTTGTACATACCTACTATGATAGCATATTTTTAAGAACTCTCTGCTTAATTTAATTTGACTTAAATAATTTAATGAATGTACAATGGATGCAATAAATAAATAAATAAAATAAAAAGTGGTGGCGTGCCTTCGTAAGTTAAGGTATCTATAATACAGGGTCTAGAAAACCCAGTCACTCGATACTTGCGTTTTTTGGCACAAATATATTTGTCCCGTTGAGGGAGTATAACCCGCACCTTGTTAAGAGCCAATCTGGTCAACCACGTATCCAGGAAAGCAGTCAAAGTTTATTATAATTACTAAATTGCTCCTACGTTGCAACAAGCCAGGCAAGCGATTGTAGCTACGTAGCAACTCAATTCTGGAGTCGACTCGCAAGCTTACATCGTTACCAAGTTACAGTTACTTCCATTCACAACTAGCTGGGAACAATTCAGGAACCATTACAAAATGTTACCTTCAATTGGAGTCTCTATAAATAGGCCAAATAAGTAGCTATCTAGTACCTACACCATCAGGTGATGCGATCCAATAACTAAATGCTAGTTGAACCTTGCGAATTAAGTGTTCCGTATAGATTTCCAAAGTTTTAATATTTATTATTGTTTGGATCAATGACATACATCCCTGCGACTAGATCTATAATCCTATCCTAACCCATTGACATAGTCATTTATTATTGCTGGTATAAGTCTTTTTATTTATGTAATGACTTAAGTATATATTTATTATATATATATTTAAGTATATATTTTATAATTAGGCTTGCATAATATGCCTATACCTATTATGTATATATTAAGTTTATGTGGTTTAATATTTCCTATAACACACTTTACTACCATTTTTTCTTGCACATCCTGGATGACTGGTAGAAAATGCTATCTAGCATGAAGTCCTCCATGTACAAACTGTTTTGTGCTAAAGTATAAATAAATAAATAAAAAAGACGTGTGGCACTCGGAGACTGCCGCGGTAAAGCTATTGCATAGCATTCGGAGTGGGGGTGTTAGGTTATTTTCGTTACGGAAGTTCTGGATTTGGTCTCCACGCTCAAGGTCCGCGATAGAAGCTATGCAATAGCTTAATAAATAAATACATATTGTGTGAAAATCTAAAGAATTATAACTCATATAGTCATACATGGTTTGGCAGCTACGGGTAAAAGAGCTTGTGACAAACAAACAACAGAGAGAAAAAAATTAATATATGGTTATTGCGATCCTGAGGTTACGGTACCCTAAAACCAGCCCTTTGTAGATCTAAATAATTAATTTTTAGAAAAAAACAAAAACTGACTTCAATGTATCTTCGAAGTCCAAGGTCACATATCGATGAAATTTATATGGGACCACTTCGTAGCTATACTGAACCCGACGCAAAAAGAATTTTTCAAATCGGTTCATAAATGACGGAGTTCTGAGGTAACAAACATAAAAAATAAAAAAAAATAAAAAAATACAATCGAACAGAGAACCTCCTCCTTTTTTGAAGTCGGTTAAAATGTGAAGACTTTCAATTATTATATTAGGTTCTACAAAATAACGCAAATGTTGTGTACGATAAAATTTAACGGGCGCTCAGGTAATGGGGAGAATCTGTCAGCATAATTGGAAGAGATGCCACCCACTAACTTTGTCCATAAACAAAAATTTAACCAGACATTATACGCGGGACAATATCAAATTACCGAAGTTTGTTAAGCCACCATAAAAATTCCTTTAGCCGCGTTGCCATAACAGCGATTTGTACTAATTAGGCTTGTTTCCTCTAATTATCTTTTTAAATTCGCCCGACGGAATCACTTGACCTCAAAATTGTTTGAGATATTGTTTGTTTACTCTCTAGGGGGTGAGTGGGGGAACAATGAAACATTTTTCTGCGGGGGCAGGTAATGAATACGCTGAAACAAAGAGCCTTATGCAGGGCCTCATTAGCCATTCAGTCGTCGTACCTCCCTTAAAATCATTTACAAAGTCTTGATGAATGTTAGCACTGTTTATTAAAACTGTCAGGTTCGTTTTTGTGCTCTTCCGAACTTTTTTATTTCTTTCATTTTATTCATTTTAAAATTAAATCATGATGTAACATGAACGGTAAGAAAACTAACATGGCTTGCTAAAATGTTGCCATGTCTTCATTGAATTTCTGAGAAACGACTTCTTCACAGTCTCACATCGTTGATGGTCATGGTATACGAGTATACTATTACTTAAATAATAAGACTATACAACTTAATGTATTTCAGATACAGACATTGGCATAATAACAACAAAATTATTAAAAAAATATTCATCGGAAGCTACAAGTAACATATAATTGTAAGTAACAGTAACACATCTGAATAGAAAAAAGTGAAAGCAATGATTTACCTCGCAAGTCACTTTTTAAAAAATCCATGAAATTGAGTCTTATTATCCCGCTTTAATTTTTAATCTAATATTGGAAATACTATATAACAGTTTTTAGATCATGTTTAGGAAACGTAACCGATTTTAATTAATTATTGTTTAAAATAGGATCAAACTTCGTTTGCTCGTGATAATAGGCGGAGCAGTGAGGTGAACGCTTCAAGTTTGTCCTACGAGGTCTTTAATACTACTGCGGCGCCGGCTAAGTGATTTGTTTATTCATTCTAAGCATAAACTTAGGGAAGCATTTTCAAATTGTTTCGCGTACTTGTCATTATATTTTAAGCTGCTGAATTTAACCAAATGGGATTTTTGATACTACTCATAATTAATACTATTTTGAATATTGAAGCATGAATATTACTCCAGGGTGATATTACACCAGAGATAAAATAACGAAAAATTCTATAACTGTTCTAGTTTAACATACTATACAAAGTATTTGACCACACGTCCTGTACTATTCTACAAAAATAGAAATAATTTATAGGTCTGCCTTTGACCGATTTAAACGCCAGACATTTACAAGATAAGAGTTGATGATTGAGTCGAAAATGTGTCTAGTAGCTACTCTAGAGATGAGAAAAATGTTACAAACCAAAAGTGATCAAACTTCTAGTATTGTCTATTAGAAGCTCATGATAATCGATTAACAAGGACAGACAGAGAGAAATTGAAAATAGATTTGGAATCGATTATTACCGTTAGTAATAACCGATTCCAAATCAATTCAATAAGATCGAAACTGATCATCTACGAAAGAAAGCGAAAAGAAAAAAGAAAGCGCTCACGTGGCAGATTCCCAGTGCGATAGTCAGACCAAATAAAGGAGTAGGCAAACCGTCCAAGTTTGAGACTATAGTCCGAATGTCTATGGACAGGGAGCAATGGATATGTGTACCTAACATACAACAAGGTAATCACGATTTTCAATAAGAATCGATCAGGAAGATAGAAAGAGAGACAGATGTGAATGAACGCGTAGAACATTCCTCAAGTATTTGGACCTGATTCCCTCGGAAATGTTAAACTCACCTTTCACGAGCCTACATTAATTACATTGCATTGAACTTTCCCATTTCTATTTCAAGCAAGAAATAACAATATCTCAACTTTTCTTAGCATGTCATTGGGCATTCTGTTTGCTCAAATTTACTTACTCACGCCAACTTCTTTAAATAAATAACAACTTGTGGATGCAATCAAGTAAAACTTTTCGTTCTGCCGCCATTTTACTTGCTGACTAAATAGACACAATACTTTACTGGACAGTAATTTAATAGCATCTGAAGAAGTGTTCGCATCTGACGAGAATCAGGTTGAATGCCTGAATATAAACACCACGCCTGATTTTTAACCAATATATTATACCAAACAGTTCTTTGTTTGCCTTCCTGAGCTAAGGGTTAATAATTTCACTTACTCTGTTATTTATGATAAGGATTCAATTGAGCTGCTGCAAAGTCAGCTCTAGAAAAAGTTATAAAACATTAACCGTCAATTATTATTTAAATAACGATAACCAAAGCTCCTGTAATCAGAATTCTTTTCAAAAAGCTTTCTTTTGTTTACTTCTTTATTCTTTTTCGGAGTATTAATTTAACTCAAATTAATTAGCATTCAAACAAGGATTATTGTTCGGATGGAGCGAGAATTGAATTTTGTCAGATATAAAATTCAAACAATTCAGTGTCTTTATTGAGTTAGCGAAGTTTTTCTTCTTTGTCTCCTTGTTTAGTCATTCTTAAAAGTGAAATAAGTAAAGCTAATATTTCTTGTCATCAATTTTACTTTGAAGATAAGTAGGTACGAGAATATTAGTGGAATTAAGACTGATGGAGTAAATGATTCCCATGGGGCATATGTTTTACGAAGACAAATATTTATTCCGTGCTCGTCTAAGCAATAAATCATGGTCCCAACTCCTCAGACAGACAGGCACATAATAAGAGAAGAGCGATAGTTAGAACAGTTATAAATATTTCAATTTTCTGTTTAAAAGTCCCTACATTTTATAGAGTTATTGATTCTTAATAAGAATCTTAGAACGTAAGAGGAAAAATATGTTTCCTTATGAATGTAGGATACACCTAGATGGTATAGGCACATCTTGCTCATAAAAACGAAGGGTTAGTGCCGAGAGGTCGCGTGTGTTTGCAGCCTTATGCAAATGTAACGATAACACGCCTTTAGGGTCAATAAACTGTTACCTACTCAGCTTTACGACATGATAAGTATATTGCCGTCTTATATCTTTGTATGTTGTTAGCTTATGGGTCGCGGTGTTTGTGACTGATATTGTTTTCTGTTTTTATTTCAGATAAGCACACGAGCTTCGCGGTGTTAAGGTAAGAGATTTCTCTCGTTTGCTTTTAGGTTATATAGGATTAAATTTCGATGAAGCGCATAAAGCTTTAGCGCTTAGTATACTGAAGGTCACAAGTGTCATCGATTTAGACAGACCCGGAGTACATGTTACGTATTCAGGATAGATATTAATAGATCTTGTCACAACACCGATCATTCGACCGATTTTCTACACTTATGCTTGATTGAAAGAACAACACTATTCACATTGGAGTGGTATGCTCTGGCCATGGTTGCAATACTACCAACCGAACAAAGCCATGCCGTCAAGCGACTTAGTCGTGTTTCGGGATGATGTTCGGTGAACCATCGGGGAGACGGACGGCTGAGCAGCCGCTCAACTGCCGTCTCTCTCTAGATCTATGTGCTCCATCTTAGGTCACATCATTGCTTTACATCAGACGAGATAGTGGCCAAACATAGATATATTAAGCGTAAAAAAACATCCTTTTTTCCTACATTGTCTCAATCCTATTTCCATTCTCTTCAAAATTAGTTCCGGTCGTGTGCGCATCTCCGTAGTAAATTCCTCTATATTAACACAATTACTCATCAAATAGTAAAACAAATGATATCCAAGTGTCCTAGCTACCCCTGCCCATTAGTAAGTCCTTATATCATACAGTACATTCCAACTGTAGCGCATTGATGACGCTAAACATGGCGCCATATATGTAGCGTTATACTTGCCTCGCGATTTGTCCGCTAGTGAATACTTAGCTTTACACGGATAAAGTAGCGTGACAAAACAGAGACTAGGTCTTTATTTGAGGGAATTTCATCACGGCAAGTAATAATGCACTACTCTAAGACTCATATTTTTAAATTAAAATCAGAACTGAGTCTAGAAACAGGGAAAGTTTTCAAGCTTTGTTCGATTAACGTAACTTGAAACTAAATTCATGAATCAAAATCAAGTGAACGTCGACATCAACATCATCGTCATCACAGCCTTACGTTTCAAATTACGTTTATCGAACAAAGTTTGACTTGAAACTCTTCCTGATTCTAGACTCAGTTTTGATTTTAGTTTATAATAAATACGATCATATGTAGGATGTAGGTAATAACATTGACGAACGAGACAGTATAGCAGACGCAGCTCTTCTTAGTTATAACGCTCTTGGCTACAAAGCTGATGTCGGTGAACATCTTCTAAAATTTAACCAATAAAGTTATATTGCGGCAAAACAGCTCAATATCTATTATTTTCCCAGCAAGTAAATCAGCGGGAGAAAAGTTTGTTTACTAAAACGTTTTCGCTGAAATCTCGTACTTGTTTTCCCGCCTATTAAAATATATATTCATTATTATAATGATTCCCATAATGTTAATGAAGAGGCTACATTTCCTAGTTTACACATAAAGTTATCAACGCTTCGGAAATCACATTGTAAAATGCTTTAATGACGACCATAATAAGTAATATTTTTGAGATTTGATCATAAAGTTACGATTAGAAAAAGCTTTTAAGTTTATTGCAGTAATGCTTCATTTTAAAATTAATGGCGTTGTTGGGTATAATTCATTTATTATTAGTTATTATTATATCGTGATTAATCTGTGATAATAATTACTGGACATTGTAAATCGAGGGCATGAGACATCTACCAATCGGCACTGGGGCAGTGGTGCTCTCTCTATGAAAGAAGGCTACGGGTTTGTACCCGTAGCAGGCGTCCCTGAAACCTGACGACTCCTGAAACCATTGTTCTCCATCTTGTATGCATCCCGGAGTTAAATGCCTACGCGTAGATTGGAGGCTGTAGTTAGGACGAATGTGTGGTTTGTGGTTTAAAAAAAATATTTTTCAAAACAGAATATTCTTATATTGAGAAACACTGAATAACTTATAGGTGAAATTATTATACGAGTGGCGGAAACGGCAGCATCCGAGACCAAGTAAATAATAAATAGGCTAACACATAGATCTAGATTCTACTCACAAGACTCTAATAGACACAGTTTCCTATAATTTGGAGTCCTGTATGCGTTCGCATTTCAGCTTCTAAGATTTTTACCACTTTTTGTTGACAATACAAAAACATTACATCACATTAATAATAAATAAATATACATATAAATAAAAATTTCACTAATATTATAAATGCGAAAGTTTGTATGTGTGTAAGTGTGTTTGTTCCCTCATCACGCTGTAAAAGCTCAACGGATTTGAGCGAAATTCGGAACGGAGATAGCTTTTTATCCCGGGAAACCGCGACTGAAACCACGGCGTGCAGCTAGTACATTATAAATAAATATGAAAATATTTTGAGTAACAAAATAAAATTAGAACCCTATCTGCTCCTTTATTAATCTTTCTTGCATGCATGTCGTGTAGCATGGATTACTACACTAATTACCAATAAGTATTTAAGTTGGTAAATACACGCGATTGTTAATAAATTGCGGTACGACTCTTGAGATAATTAGTTATGTTTACAATGGGAGTGAGCGAGCAGAGAGTGAAAATATTGACATATTTACTCTCCGAACTAGATGGTGTCGTAACAATAATAACTGTAACACCGGGGCGTGAATGATATTTGAAGGGAAAATCATATTATCAAGCTTATTCAGAAGTGCTCCGTGGTCAAGTCGGTTTTCATTTGAAGAAGATGTTTTAAACTTAAATAATTTTAAATACGATAAATGAACTAATAAACCTAAACATAATAATAGTATTGCCTCGTAATAGCAGGCCTAGCGCACTCCGCACTGTACGTACGAAGCTACAAGTACATAGCCGGACACCGACGGCGGGTCGCGCGTCGTTACACGTGCCGCGTTAGAAGAGATAAGAGCTATGCGATAGAAAGAGAGGCGCTCTGTAGGTTAATATGACTGGTAGGTATGCAGCGCTACGCGAGCGGAATTGAATTTTATTGCGTCATAGCAAGAGTCGCTATTTGTTTAAATTTCATTGCGGAGTGATGCTTTTGTCCCTTAGTATTCTGTGGTAATAGTTACGCCAGCGACTTTAAATTTGAATACCTACGCATTTAACCTTATTCTGTTTCAATGTCGATAATTATGTTTTTATTGAAGATTGAAGTGTATAACCACTGTTGAACCTGATGGTACCTAAATAATGACGCGGTCGGCGATGTAGTACGCTTGCCAAGATAGTAGGTAGTACCTGTTTACTCGTGGCTTGAATATACCCAGGTTTTACCTATAATTGCAGCCTTAACAGTCTTAATACGATGAAGTTTGTTTATTTTAAGATGCCGACATCCTATTACTGGTAGATATATACGTCATTGTATGCGTATCATTTTAAAACATCAGAATGCCCATCTATCTGACGCATATAATTTTCATTCCTCGTGGACGAAGAGATCAGAGGTCAGTGACCGTGGGTGTACGACCCTAGTGTCTACGATATGTGGTCATAACCTTTCTAAATAGGTACATTATACTGTCAGTTACAGAGTAGGACTAAGTTTCACAAACGAAACTTAAAGTACATTGAACCTGAATACAAACACCTGACGAGCAACCAACTTCTTAGCTGTAATTATTCTCACTCCCATTCCGCTTCAAATAGGGTGATCTGTCTTATCGAAATCCATAGAGAGGAGACAAACGATCCGATATTGCGAATTACGCCTGACTGAAGTCTTTTAATTAAGGAGTACGGTGCTCCCCATCAATTCAAGAGGAGGACACACCTTAGCGACAGGGTTACGGAGGCAAAGCGTCGCCGTCGTCTGAGCGTCTATAACGCGACATTGTGCGATTAGCGATAGCGATACCAAAGAAAACTAAATATTACTACGTAGCGATACGCTACGCCAACGCAACACGGGATATTTTCTTCAGACTTTGTTAGAGTTGCCGACTCTTTGTATTTTATTATTATTTAGGTACAAAATAAAAGCAGGTAATAGACAAATAAAATTCTTGCTCCATTTTTAACCGACTGGAAAAAAAGGAGGCGGTTCTCTATTCGATTGTAGTTTTTTGTTTGTTACCTCAGAACTCCGTCATTTATAAACCGATTTGGAAAATTCGTTACGTTCAGTATATGTAGTTACAAGGCGGTCCCATATAAATTTCATCGATATTCGACTTTCGACTTTAAAGATATATCAGAATGTACCTAGGTTGTTTTTTTTGTAAAAAAATAATAATGTAGTTACAATACCTCGCATTGTAAGGCTACAGACGACATGCTCAAGTAGAAACTAACGAAACACGTTTGTCACGGCGGCAGTCGCTCGCTTCGTGATCTCTGGTCGCTTAGGTTAGTTCGGCAGTTTGTACCTTGTACCCCAAGGAGCATTTACACTTGGTTGTACCCTCGTGATTGTTTGAGCCATGCTTGTTAACTAAATACGTTCCGTACACCGCAAAGGTGTAACCGAAAGATGGAACAGTAAATAGTAGTCCAATCATGCCTGCTATTGAGTGTGTCGGGCGTCTCCTTTGCCTGAGACGCAATTCGATTTCGGGTCAATGCATATTGTGTATTAACTATTACGCGTTAATTGGTGTTTCAAGTAGTTTCAGGTTCACTCTTGAGTTCGCCTACCGACATTATATTGTCATAAGCTTATATTATACTGCTTTGGTACGTAATAATATAGTACCTATCTATTATGCATGCCAATAGTAAGGACATTATATATTTATGTTTTGTTTATCTTCTTTTTTTAGACTAGGTATTTTGATGTTATCATGATAGGATACAAAAACAAAAGCCGAGGAAATAAGTACCTTGAAGACTGTACACTGACTTGTATACATGGAAGAGTAAATTTTTTAAGATAAATAAATTCAGAAAAAAAATTACTGTTACATATACTTAATTTCTAATCCATTTATAGAGTACACTTAAGTGGATCATAAAATATTCTTAACACACCCATGATGTGATATTACTATATGCTGCTCACATGAGCCACTTCCAGAATTCTATGCCGTAAAAATAAAGTCGTAAAATATTTTATTGTTTTCACATACAAAGTGTTTGGGTAGGTGAGTTTATAGCCAAATTATTTGCTGATATACCATGGCAAAACGATTTTGGGCTTAAATTTCGATCAAGTGGCTGACGCACCTTGGTTATTCATTATCATCATTAGTTCATTACGTACCCACTGCTGGGATGAAGGCCTATTCTCTCATAAAAAAGCACAGACCATATCCACCACGCTGACCCAGTGTGTATTGTTGTATGACGCATAATCATATTCAAAATGATACTGTTACACGTCAACCAACTGAAAATTTAAGTAATAAAAGTTAATACATAACTTAGCAATAAAATGACAATGCTAGAAAAGGCTTACATTTGTTGTCACTACATTCTTCAAAGCTGTAGAACGTTTTAAATCATATTCCAACTTGCAAATTTAGTTGTTATTAACCTTGCGAATTTTTTCAAAGATCTAAACAATCGTTCAAAATATACGAATACACCGTCGAACAAACGTACAAACGCTGATTTGTTCCAGCAGATTCGGAGACCTCGTTTCTTTCGGTCAATTAGATCAACACCCAAAACAAAGAAAACGTATCGTAAAACAAAGTCCCCCAACTCACATCGGCACGAAAAAAACAGCAAAATACACGATTAAAGATAAAATGTTTGTTTATCATCTCCGTCTCATTTTCGTATAAAAGGAGTTTTGAAATTTAAGGGTTACTCGATAACTGAATATTTTATTAACTCGCTGTAATAAGAATGCTTGAGTGACTCCCCATACTTGTACACGTGAGCGCCCTTTTATGCAAACAAGGATTGCTTATCTGTTATATACCGATACCTTTTATAATAGGGAATGAATCGTTACCTTTATAATTATTGCAGTACCAAAATTATATTGTTGCTACTGATAAAGTTGCCGCTTGTCGTAGGGACAATAACTTGCTATCTTCTTCACAACCAGAATATGGGACTATACATATACTTAGCTGTTCAAAAAATCATAAACGTAACAAATTACGGTTTATATATACCGATATAACCCAACTCAAAATAATCCTTGCAGGCGAGCGCCCTTATGTGTTGCCTGAAATACAGATCGTGCTTTCCACATTTTGAAATGGATTTTTGTTGTTTTTGATCACGTCTTGAGACGCGAGTAAAGTTCTTGAGATTGTTTGAGATCACAAGACACCGTTTTGACACACTCTCCGAAAATATTCAGGTTTTCGTACTCGAGCCTATTCTTTTGTTCAATTACGGAAATTGTCTTACGGTATATAAACAGCGACTTTGTTGTGAATGGGTAACGTGATGTTTAATGTTTATTTCCCTTCCCCTGTCGTGTCGGAAATTTTGCTTCTCTGGTTTTGAAAAGGACAGTTTGAAATAAAAGGCTGAGTCACCGTGGTGGAAGGATTTGATGAGTCAATGAAAATGGTGGACTTTAGTTTAGGGTACATTGGGTGAGAGATGGATTTTCACAATGATCTAAAATATGTTAGTTAATTACCTAACATTGGGCGAAGACTTCCAGGCAGACCGCCGGCCAGATGGTCAGATGATATCGTTGAGTACATCATCATCATCATCATCATCATCATCATCATCATCATCATCATCATCATCATCATCATCATCATCATCAGCCTACATCAGACCACTGGTGGACATAGGCCTCTCCCATAGCACGCCACTGAGCCCGATCTTCTGCTTTCCTTTACCAGTCGCTACCAGCAACCCTGCTTTATCGTCGCTCCATCTAGTCGCAGGGCGTTCTACACTATGTTTGCCGATTCGCGGTCTCCACTCTAGAACTCGTCTATTCCAGCGGTAATTGGTTCTGCGGCAAATATGATCAGCCCACTGCCACTTCAGCTTGCTAATCCGCTGAGCTATGTCTGTAACTTTAGTTATCTGGTGAATAATTTCGTTCCGAATTTGATCCCTCAAAGTAATAACGAGCATAGTTCTTTCCATAGGTCGCTGAGCAACTTTCATTTTGTGGACTAGTCGTACCGTGAGTATTCACGTCTCGGATCCAGATGTCATGACACGTAGGACGCACTGATTAAAGACTTTCGTCTTTAGGCACTAGGGTAAAGGTGACGAGAAGACGCGACAAAAGTAAAGTACTAAACGTTTCGCTGATTCCTTGATCATAGGAACTGCTAAGGAGTGGAACGCTCTGCCAGCGACTTTGTTCCCAAACAGCTACAACTTGTGTCCCTTTAAGTCTAGAGTGAATAGACATTTCATGGACAAGCGTGGTCCATCTTAAACCTCATCTTCGCTTTCTATCAGGCGAGATATCGTCAAACGTATGCCCATATACCAAAAAAAAAGTATGTCGTAAAGTACGTCATAGGGCAATCGATGAGACTTGTACAGGACCGGCCTATACTCATCAGTGGGTGGATATGGGCTGATTAGAAAGGTAGAAGTATTTACCTACGTTTTTAAACTGACATAATTATTCATTAACACTAATTACAACATTAATATTAGAAGCGGGATATTTACCATGACAATATTTTATTTTGAGTTCATTTAGCCTGTGAACATGGCGCTTGCAGTGCCGACATTTCAGAAACTCATAATAAAAGAATTTAATGTTAATCATTTACTTTCTAATATAGACTGTCTGTTGAAGATGAAATGATGAATAATAACTGCTGTGAACGACAAAACGAAAGATATTTTTCCTTCTACTTCGTCGCTACAAAACGTGCCTAAGTATACTTTTATACCGCGTTACTTTTAAGTATTTATTGCACCCTATTGTAGCACCTAATCTCAACTACATTGAGGGTAGTTGTTGCTACCACGGTCACGTTCCACCCCGGTCGGGGTCAGGGGCCTTCGCGATAGTAAATTGTGTGCGAATGTCGGACCCCTATTATGCATATGGGACCCCATCGTTATTACCTTGTACTTTCTTTACAGGTCACCTAAAGTAGGTTGTTGTATTTTTAATTTGTGATCACAAAACGTTGCTGGACAAATCTGGAGTCTTATTACTCACGTCAATAAGTTATGTGTTAATCCAGCCTATGTGTTAATCCAGGGTATAAGCTATCACCATTCTAAATTTCATTCATATCCGTTGAGCAATTACAGCGGTAAGAAATAACAAACACACTTAAACACAAACTTTCGCATTAATATTGGTGTGATAACATTGCATATGTAAAATCCTCTCATTACATAAGCTTTTATTATAAAAGAGACGTGGCATGCATAGGTATCTAATGTTGTTAGTGGGATGAGCAATATTTATGTAGAACGGATGGTTTACTCTAGCCGATGTGATGCCGTGATAAACAGCTTAATAGTACATATGTATATACGTATATAACTATATGTAAATATACATAAATCAGTATCAAGAAGTAAGTAAGTAGAAGGTCTTCCAAACAAAAGTAAAAAACAAAGAAAAGAACCTATTCCCAGCAGAGTTATTAAACAGCCACTAGGATAATAAATCTTCCGTTTCCGAAGTAGTGACAGAGATTTGACGCCGGGGAGGTAGACGGCATCGAATTAGAATGATCTGTCGGCCGCGAATTGATTTCATGGCCTTTAGCTCGCCCCCAGCGATCCCTCTCCTCTTATACCTACTGCTCTCGGATCGTATTCCAAGAAAACGCTGAGTAAACGTTGCGAGCATTTGATTTATTTATGAGACGTTTAATTAAAATGTCAGCTTTCGTCGTACATGTAGGTAGGTACAAATAATTAACCAAATTATAATTAATTTCAAAAAATGTTTTTTTTATTTATGAGGATTTTATGAGTGAGATATAATTTCTACAAGGACATATAATAAAAGTAAAGTCTCTATTAATTTCATACATGAATATAGAGACTTTGCTGGTAAAGTATGTTGTATCATAATACTAATCTCTATTATTTTTATATATACCTACTCTACATGTAAAATAGTTGAGACTGTACTATGTAAACTTAAATGCGTATTATACGCAGTAAGGTAGAAATCCCGGAAGTCCATATACCTCTATTATAACTATAGGTAGGATGATTACTTATAACATAATATTGATACTAGGTGACTATAGAATATAGGTGTAAAGTGTCATAGTCCAGATTACAATCACATCAAATAAATTGATTGGAAAAGAAGAACAACAAAAACACGTGGTCTGTGAGAACAAAACCGTGATCAGCATTCAAATGGGGATCCTCCGTGCGTGAGGTCCTAACGGCAGTAAGTGGCTTAATGGGTCGGAACTCATTGGAAATTTGCACTAGGCTTGGTGGCCATGCGTCCCATTTTTCGCGGTCTCTGTACTAATTGGAATAGTTCTGATACTTGGACTAGTTTTCCTAAAATTAAACGGTAGCCATAATTAATATTTCAAAGATAGCTGTCATTAAATCCTTTTATTTCCTGAGGACATTCTTAGTAGTAAGTACTAGATTTATGTCTATTTTTTAACCGACTTCTTTAGTACACAGAAAGTAGATTCAAATTGAGTGTGAAAAATATTCTAATGAAAAAAGCATACTATACAGTTAGTAATTACATAGAAGACAAAGATGCATGAAATATTCCGCTTCTGCCAAGTAGCCAAAAAAAAATAATATGGTCAAAAACAAACATAAAATATTGTAACAAAAGTTCTAAAACATATGCCCCTCAGTTTCTTGCCGTATCTTCTGAGTAGTGGTTCTTTTTCCGATACGGTGGTAGAGTCATTGTAATAATTGACGTTCATAAGTGCGTCTGTGATGCCAAACATACATAAAAGAACTTTTGAACTGTATTGAATTGAGTACCTACCTACATATACATACAATAATATACATTTACGATATTTTATTTAAGATATATTTTTTTTACTTTTCGCCTGTACGGGGTTATGGTGGAGCGGCTATGGTAGAATTCACGAGTGACCGAAATGCTGGCGTGCGTTTCTAAAGAATCCTCCTCACTAATCAGCGCCAGCGGGGCAACGCCGGCCGCGCCGCCTGCCGCCCCGCCGCCGTTGCCGCCAGCATTTTGGATACTTTACCGGATGACGGGTGTTGGATTATCTGTATATAGCACTTAGTTGGTTACCGATACCCGATACGTTTTTGCAGATTCATTTTAATTTAGTTTAGTTTTTAATATTATTTACTTTAAAATGTGTAATGTGATTTTGCCATGTTTGTTTTGGAATACACTACATACTACAGACATACTACAGACTAATATCTCTCATATCACATGCTGGCAAGCTACAGACAACTTTGTATTGTTTTTATGACGTACTCGACTTGCTAAAATTGATAAAGATAACTTGAATAATATATTAGCCGCCTGTAATGATATACAAAAAAATATTTTCGATTTTGTTACACGTCCTAGTTTTCTTCACAAATACTGGTATCCCTACAACGCCAACGCCCAAGCAGGTTTATTTGCGCTTTTATTTGCTCGCTTCGCTACAACAACCGCAAGCTTGCGAAGACTTAGCTCTTAGTAAAACATTGGAGAAGCGTTTATTTACTTTTGATTTGTAAGTGATTTGCTCGTCTCTTAAGCTTCTTCGAATTGAATAGGCTTTGCCTAGTTGTTGGGCTTGGGAGCTAATTCAAAGATTAAGAAATATGTTTTTTATATTAAAGTACCTACTTATTCGTTGCCTTTGAAGACCATAGTCGATGTAGCTCCTGATGGTTTTCGAGACAGAGAAGTAAGCGGTGTACCTATCGTTATCGTTACGTTTTTGAATAAACAAATAAAAAAGTAGGTAGGTATGCGTTCGCTTAATTTTCGATTGGAATCAGAAAACAAACAACTTATCATTTAATTTTCCGTCACAAAGTACCATCACAACAAAAAATATATGTACATTTTGAGGTACATTGCTAAGTATAGAGTAACCCCGCATCAAGTGCCAGACAAAATAAAATAATCGGCTTAGCTCTAATGGGTGTTTCCCATTGCATTTTCTTTTACAATCCATTATTTTTTTGCTTTAGCTTTGAACTAAACAAAGTACCTATTCTTGTTTTATTACAATTCGAAAAAGTGTTAGAGTCGCGAATCTACGATTATGCTTTCTCAAGATCCGCGTAAATTTTCAGTGCCTATAGGCAATGGAACGATTTATAAAATTACTTATTTTCAAGGAAAATACCGTTTTATTTTCTATTCTCTTTTATTCTCATTTTATACCCAACCTTTGTGTTCAGAGTCCACATAATTATTTTATTTCTCTGTTCGATTTTCTATTGTATCGTTGTTTGAGGTAGGTACCTACATAAGCTTTACTTTTTATTTACCTTTGTATGTAAAGGTCAATTTGTTGAAATTCCAAGAAATGTTATGTAATTTATGTGAGCTCTCTCTCTCTCTCTCTCTCTCTCTCTCTTCCTGACTATGCATCCCACATGGTGGTGGGGTCAGCCTACCGTATATTTTTTTTCCACTTCTTTTTTTTCTCTTTCTTATTTTTTCTTGTGTATGTAATATAACTTATAATATAATAAATGCGAAAGTTTGTATGTAAGTGTGGCTCAACGGACTTGAGGGAAGGAGATGGAAGGGATTCGGGATGGAGACGGCATAAACCCTGCTATGCTAATTAACACATTGGCTACTTTTTATTTTGGGAATCCACGGAAGAAACCGCGGGGCGCAGTAAGCATCAAATAAATAGTGAGTGCCACAGCTAGAATTTGTGGAACCTTAACCATAATAACACATAGCTCATGAAGAATCAGTACCAAACAGTAGATCAGTATCAGTAACGGTGTATTGTAATAATTGCTTATACCTACAATTTTATTGTTACCCTAACATGATGGTATTGGATGAGAATGTTCCCGACGAAGTATGTCAACGTCAGATGATTCCGAAGTAGGTAATCTAATTTGCTTTGTAATTCCTAAACAAAAAGTGGGATGGCAAAAGAGGAATATGAATTAAATTAATGGTTGGAAAGTTGGTATACATCAAGTCAAGACATTTGTACCACGAAGCGTTTAGGTACGCTTTCATTAAGGTAATGGCTTGGCGATTTAGAAACTTGCCGAGTAATAAGGATTGATAGGTCCTGTCATTGATATTTAGTTGCTCTCAGGACTATGAGATAGTCATTTTGCTATTGCCATTCGATTCTATGCCAGTTAGTTTCAAGCCCAATGTACCTCGGCCTCTAACCATTTGCGGTTTTTGGTTCAAATTGATTTCAATTACGTTAAATCAATTTAGACGTGGTGACAAACCAAACTTGCCAAACTAATTTGGAATCCAATCAGAATTTGTAATTATAAGTACGTTTTGTTATCATTTCGCTATAAGTATAACCATATTTCATAATGTTCTAGTCGAAATGGGATGACGGCTGCGCTAGTTATATGTAGGAACCTACATATAGGTTATTTCTTATCTATTGTAAGTTTATTAATAACCTTAATCTATTGATTCTCACAAAAAGAGATTTTTCGTATTTTATAAAAAACGACAAAAACAAAAATATTTATAAAATGTAATGCTTAGAACAAGAAAAAATATATTTAATAACAAAATAAAAATAGAGAACTGTAATTATAGACATATACATTTATAAACTATGAACAGGTGCAGTGTAGAGAAGAGTTGATGATGATGATATTGATGATGATGATGTTGATGTTGATGCTGATGATGATATACCGCCTGAAAACTTCAAATAAGTAGATACGCCTAGACATGACAGCGAGCGGTTAGTATGAAGTGGCAGCGATAGATGTATTAAGTCAAAAGCGCTTCCACTAATGTGCCGGGGCTCCCGTGCATGTTTTGAGTCCCTGCGGACTTCCCACTTTACCTTTACCCCGCTCTGATTAATGATCCTTCCTCATTGTTCTCATAATCCGCAGTTACAATTAACATAATAACATGAATTGTGTCTCGTTTGTGATTAATTAATGGGAAATGAGACAAACAACAAACATGTTTTGAACAGAAAAAAGTAAAATAGCCCTCATTAAACGAAATCCAAACGACTAGGCACTGAGATCTTTTCTTTAAACGTTAGGTACGTATTTATTTACCTGGCGTGACAAAAATGTAGTATCCACTTACCATTATTTCAGCTTGTATTTTCTTGTTTTGAATTTCGTTATTTTTAATTTTTATAATAAGGATTATCTAAAAAGCGAGTGTGGCTCAGTGGGAGCATGTGCGCCTTTCAATACGACGCAACCCGAGTTCGAATCCCGATGGCCCAGTACCACTGACTTTCTTAAGTTATGTGCGGATTTAACACTCGCTCTAAAAACGGTGAAGGAAAACATCGTAAGAAAACCGGCATGTCCAAGAATTCGTCACAAAAATTCAAGGACATGTGACATCCACCAACCCGCACTGGGCCAGCGTGGTGGATTATGGCCCATACTCTCTCTATGAGAGAAGGCCCGTGTCCCGGGCCGTGCCCGTGCCCCAGTGGGAACATGATGGGCTAATGATGAAGGATTATCTTAAAAACTGTGTGATTGTTAACAATTTTAGATTTTTATTATGCTGTCTCTCATAATATTTTGCTTAATTTATTGGAAAACGCACTCACGGACAATATATTACACCAGTTTTATATCCGCTGTAGTGACAATACTGCGTTTATCCGTTTAACAAGTGCGCATGTCATGGTGACATGTCCAATTTGGTCTGATTGAGTAGACGATACGCGACACTCGACTCGTCGCCTACTGATTGATTTCCGATTCCGGCTATAAACTCAATTTAGTGCTCCATCAGATCTATAACTAAAAACAGGACACAAATTAGTTTTGCATCGACACCGACGGGGTTTGGACTAATAAAATTGTATTAGGGCATTGTAGCAAGCGAAATTAATGCGCATATGAGACTTAATATCTGATGTCTCGGGGTGATGAGCGCATTCCAGTGCTACGCAGTGCTTTTTATGGTATTAAAAGTTCTGGGTGGCACTGCAATTGTTATAGGCAGGCGTTGCGCTTTCCATCAGGCGAACGATTTGCTCGTCTCATTACTCAGTTACAAAAGAAAATAAAAAGTCCCTGTGAAGAGATCTTTCCCATTTCTTTAGTTAGTTATTTGTGGTACATAGAACAGTAAGCAGTTTCTTTTATTGACGCAGCTATTATATGAGCTTTTACAGGTGCTTTATTATCATCTGTAGCCCATTGTATTTCCAGTGCAGATGCAGAAACTTCTTTTCTTTTAAAGACTATTATTATGATAAATATGCTAAAGTATAGATATAAAATCCTATCCAGAAAAATATTGACTTACCAAAATCTTTACCAAAAATGAATTAAAGTCATTTTTTTAATAATAATAGGAAAATGGTTATGACATGGCCCATCCTAGAGGCACAAAGAAGTAATTAATCAACGTCAAATAAAGCTGATAATAAAACACTTTGATCAAGCCGATGTACAGTATCAAACAGGTTGTGATTGACATTCGAAAGCAAACTTTTAAAGATTACTTCCGAGTGCCTTAGATTCCAAGCCAAGTTACAAGATTTCTACTTTGTCGGAAGTCGTAAGTACTCGTGAAATACAGGAAATTAGAAAATAAAATAAGGGCTCAACGAATTATGAAATAAAGCCCGCAGTCTAATTTCCTGTATTATTTATTTTTGACAACACATTATTAAAAAAAAATATTTGTTTTACATAACCAACCTAATCTAATAAACCACTACCAGAGGGCAACGTTTCCATCAAAATGGTGGCAGCTTTGCCACGTTGACAATGCTTAAACTTTGGCCAAAATATAGGCCAGCATTTTGGCCACGTGTTGCCTCGACCAGAAGTTTTGCAGTATCTTTGAAAACTCTATGTGCTCCCAGTCCCCACTGTCTCAGCGTCTCGACCCCAAAAGGTTCAAATATGTAGCCACTATCAAGGCTACTATACTTGCACCTTTTGAGGTTCTCCGCGCTCCTTAAGCCGTTGCGCCAGCCTTATTATGAATCACGGGAAGACTACAGTACTTGCTTGTATTTTATGACTTAGGCACATTTTTGAGCTGATTTATGTTTATTACTGTAAGCCAACTAGGCCATGATACTTATAAATAACAAATGACAGTCACATGTTTTTTTTATTTGTAAAATCCATCGCGACATATCGAAAGTATCCCATTTCTCAAATTATCTCATCAAATTAATTTCAAGCCTACTCGATCTCGTTTCCTATCACGCGACAGTATTTGCCAATACTTGTTTGGCAGAAGGTAACATTAGGGCGCACAAATCGGATTCTTTATACGTAATGTGCAGGTAATCGCCCGAGGCTTCGCTTCGGGCTCGGAGGCGCCGCCGCCCGCCGTGTCCTTTCCTAACAAGATTTGTGCAAACAAGTCGCAAATCAGTATGGTGATGACGTATTCCATATGTATGTTTGTACGTTCACATACACGAGGAGTAAATTCAAATCTGGGTTAACTATATCACAAGCGGATTGCAAAATTTTCTCCTCCTCTTTCCAAAAATTTCATTGTCTTCAGTGTCTTTCTTGTCTCTTATGTAAAAGTACTTTATTTTATACCTACCCGTAATTAAACCTGTAACTTCACCCAACCCAAGGAAAAGAAACATCTCAACAAGACACCCTGTTTCGATTTTATAAAATAAAGCGCAAAGAATGTTCCTCAGTTTTCCAGAAATTACAGCGTTTAAGAGGTGTCACGCCGTTCCAGTCCGCTAAATTGAATAAAAAGTATTTGTGTACAAAGTGAGCCGATGATATAATCGATGCCGTTGAATATTTCAAACAGACGGGACGTGATCAAAATAAAATACCTTAGTTATCGCGTGAAAGTATTTAAGATTTTATATGGGGAGAATCAATTTCGTCTAAAATGTAAGCGTTAATTTTGGCCTCTATATAGATGTTATGGGTGACTTGACTAAGGATATGAAACATTTTTTTCAATTAAGTAAATGTCCTATCTAGTTATTTTTTAATTTACTGATTGACTATTTTTTTAAGGGAATTGAAAATTTTTAATCGCCTACTTTTGACGATATCATAGGCCTACTGCGCCAACAAAAAATCACGGTTAAACTGGGCTAACTTGTTTTTATGTATGATAATTGACACTTAATTAAACATAGCTACGTCGGCAAGAAGGTATCGCACCCCTAAACCTGTCATCTGGTTACGCCCACAATTTAAAAGTTCAGAGAACGTTGTCTCGCACCTCTATTGTCATGCATTTTAATATTGGCTTAATTTTATTTAAGCGGGCTCTAAACAATGACAATAGTTTTCTTAATAGCTCAGCTTTGCTGGAGAAGACATTTATTTTTCTTATTTACTTATCTCTTTCTACTAGCTTGGTTTCCAGACTGGACTAGTTCAGTCATTACAGAGAATTTAGCACATTGGTATTGGATAGGTATAGGTAAATTTTATAGCAGACTTTTTATAGCAGGTAAATGGTAAGGTAAATTTTATAGCAAGCTCAAAAGAGACATTACGCCAGTTCGTATAAACTTGGTTCCACGTTTGTGCACTACTAAAGAATGGAACTCTTTGCCGTCTTCCGTTTCCTGATAACTACAATTTCTGTATCTTCAAGGTCAGGGTGAATAGGTATTTTCTAAATCTACGTGCTCTATCTTCAGCCACATCGTCGCTTAATATCAGGCGAGATGGTGGTCAAACGCAGAAAAATAATTAGGTAATATGGTATAGCGAATAACAAAATTAAATAAGTACACACAGATTTGGTGATAAAAGGCGCAGATCTGATCTTTAAAATTGCCGTAGTCACCTGAAGCAGTGAGATCTGAAAACTCGGTAAAATATAGGGATTTTGTAATTTCAACTTTTCGGGATAAAATAGAATGACAGGCGTTTGGAACGCAAACAGAAGTTTATTTTATATCGACATACAAAAACACTACGTAGGTCTTAAACTGTCGTTGTAGGGTCTAAGCAAGTGGTTTATTTATTTAATGGCAAAATCCACGGATATTAATTACTATAGTAACCGTTATTGTCAAATCTACATCTTCGACCGCATCGTCACTCAACAACAGGTGAGATAGCGGTCAAACGCAAGCCTATAAAAAAAAAGTCTTCATCTAATTACGGATTTACTTTGTATAAAATATCTTGTTTAGAGAGCAGAGAGTAGATACATTCAACGAACAAGATCAACAAAAGTAGTTGACATGGAGACCTACGTGTTAAGACTCTGATATTGTTTGAATAATTGCGTTGAACGTCTGGATAGGAAATCATTGATTAGAGTTGGCTTACCAGCAGGCGTAGAGGTGCATAAACCCCGCTCCCTATTTAATCCTCGTAACGTAAAGGTCTGGAATTGTCGTTGCCCTGCCCAAAATATCGAAACATAACAAACTATACCACGATTACCAGCAAATCAAAAGTGGGTAAATGGAATCTGTCAGAGTGAGCGCGCCCGCAGGACAAGGGACGCCTATTCACTTTATTGACGCTAAATTGGATATTCACGTCGGTTAAATAACGTCCCTTCTATTTATGAACTTATTGAACGTATACCTTCGTTTTGAGGAGTACGCAATGTGTAAACAGCGAGACCCTGACATAATGATTTCGTATATTTTGATTATAGAAACAAAACTTTTCAATTTTGCGAAGCTGTATTATAAAGTACATAATTTAGGGCGTTTTGTGTAATATCAGAGTATGAAAGCAAATCTTAATAACAGTACCTAGGTATTGGGGTATAACGGATAATGTTGTTCTATTTTTGAATGACAGAAAGCCGACTCAAGCCGATTATTACAGCGCCGAAAATAAACCATTATAAGATGATCCGCTTTAATTCCTCTTTTCAGCTTTTGTAATTTGTACTGTTCCCTATCGAAGTTAATTTGAAATGCATTAAAAAAGACACCCTTCAACTACAGAGTTGATTTTAAGAAGTAGGTAGTGCCAGATTTGGCCTAAGCCATCTACTGGCTAAAACCCCCCCTGCCTGTCCACAGACCAGACGGCCGTTCCTTTTTATTTTATTTTATATAGCTATACTGTATACACATAGTTTAACGTAGTATAAAATACAGCAAGAGAACGATTAGGTATATACCAAAGTGCGCGCGAATTTAAAAGCTCGTTTTTTCAACTTGCTGGAAGACATTAGCTTGTAAACTGTGGGGACGGAAACAATTTTACACCATCTATTTCAATTATTAAACGTCGCGACGTTTTTCCCGTTTCGTTCGCGTCGGCCACGGCTGCCGCGCGACCCTCAAGCGACGGATAATTTCTAAACATCCAGCCAGCTTCCCGTCAAAATATCGCAGTAGAGTGCGGTAGTTTGCTCGATACAAGTAAAATTACGCACCGTGCCATTTTAGCTACTAACTTAATAACTTAACTTGCGGTTTTGGATCACGTGGACAATTTCCATACTACATCCATCCTGACAACTTTTTTTTTTTTTTTTTACGCCTTATAGATCTATGTTTGGCCACTATCTCGCCTGATGTGAAGCGATGATGTGGCCTAAGATGGAGCACATAGATCTAGAGAGAGACGGCAGTTGAGCGGCTGCTCAGACCCGTCTCCCCGATGGTTCACCGAACATCATCCCGAAACACGACTAGGTCGCTTGACGGCATGGCTTTGTTCGGTGGGTGGTATTACAACCACGGCCAGAGCCTACCACTCCAAAGCGCGTAAGCGGGTTTCATCACGATGTTTTCCTTCACCGTTTTAGAGCGAGCGTGCAAAATCTGCACTTAACTATAAGTCATTGGTGCAGGGCCGAGTCGGGATTCGAACCCAGGTGCGTCGGATCGAAAGGCGCACGAGGTCCCGCTGAGCCACACTCGCTCTAAAACTTTGATATAATGTACATAATATTTTTGACTATCATCATTCCCAACGCTGTACACCGCATTTATTTAGTCCAAACCCGTCACCATACTGGTTTGAAATGAACGCATGCGAAAGTGCTTAATATGCTTATCATTCATGATTCATACTAGAATACAAAGCTTATACTATTTTCAATTGTTTTCGTCAAGATCCATCCAAAAACATCCAACATTCACTACTGCGACCACCGTACTGTAACGTCTACTCCACCGCCGTCCGCCTGTGTGACGCGAGCACACGCAAACACACCGGTGTGGGTGCACCGGCTATTGATTCATGATTCATGCCGGAATTTATGCCCACTCCCTTGCTCTTAATCAGAAGTACGTCAGCGCAAAAAGGACGGAGGCTCACCTGCTGTAGGCTGGGAGATGTTGGTAATTCTGCATACGGATGAGGCTTGAAGAAGTTGTGAAGTTTCTTGGCAAGGGCAAGAGCCCGTATGTCTGATTTTATTGAATTTGGGCGACTATTCCTAAAGCCTACAACACTGCACTAGTTATTTTATATATTTTAGTTATATCACATAATCCATGAAATGAAATCGCTGAAGGGGCTGGTCACATCTCTCGAAGGACGGACAACCGTTGGAGTAGACGTGTCCTTGGTGGAGACCGCGAATCGGCAAGCGTAGTGTAGGACGCCCACCGGCCAGGTGGAGCGGCGACCTGCTAGAGGCGGCCGGAAGAAACTGGATGACAAGAGCCGAAGACCGGGCTCAATGGCGTTCATTGGGAGAGGCCTATGTCCAGCTGTGGACGACTACAGGCTGATGATGAGCTGACCTTAATTATTGTATTGACCTTAAGCAAATACAAAATCCTCGTATTCATAAAAGTAATGACCGCGATTTTCAACACGTCAAATTATTATATCATACAAAGTTCAGAATTAAATATTTTGAAGTAAATATTTTTAATTAATTTATTTAAAACCTCGTTACATAAAATTATAATGTGTGTTTTAATAGCAATATAAATTTATCAAAATCAGTATACTAACATATACTTCATACTTGTCTTGAAATATAAAGTCTATTATGGATGTTTTGTTTTCCTAAGGGCAGCTCTCGACCTAAAACTATCCGCGTGGCTGAAATGCCACCGCACCCGGAACTTATCCTGTTATGCTGGCGTCAAGCACTCATTAATAACTGAGCCGATGTTTTCATATAAATACAGGACCACTATGTGGATTTGAGAGCCTTCTGTGTGTGTGTTATATAGGTATATGGTATATATTATGTAGGCATTTATTTATTTGAACGATTTGATTTTGCCACCGGAACAATCAACGAGTAGATCGATTATTATTCAAATAAACATGACATGTAATTTTGCTGACTGCTGACTAGGTACCAAATCTATACGAATTGGACGACACTATAAAATTTTTATATAGTGTTTTCTTATCGTCGTGGGACGAAAAATCATTAATCATTGTCATTATATTAACCCACTTCATACGTGTGCTACCCGCGACCTCTATTTATATTTCCTAATTTTCTTTTTAGGTTTTTCCTCTATATCTCGGGTTATGGGGAAAATAGCGTGTGAGGTGTTAGAAAATTATTTTTATATTTTTGGATTAACCACAATCCATTGTGGATTGTGGTTAATCCGATAGGATTATGAGGATTATTATTACTTATGATAATAAGTAAACAAACAATGCCTACAGAGCAATGGGTTACTCCCGGAGCTGTTCGTTAGGGCTCCGATCTCGAAACTCCCCGGCGACCCCAGGCGACAAAGCATTCACTGCGCTAAGCAAAATCTAAACGACTAATTAGTTTGTTCTACGAGTACCTACCTTACCTTTAGATAGCACTTTAAGATGATCCCCACTTAATAATTCCGTTGGGGCAACCTTAGATTGGACATGAATTGCTCTTAATCGGAGATTTTAGATTTTTCTTCCGTAATCTAGGTAGTTAAGTAGCATTCATTGGAACCAGGTTAGTGAGTAAGCTGGGCTCTTAAACAAATAGTTTATTTCTACTACAGTACCTATAGGTTTAATTTTTGTAATACATTTTACAAATCGACTTAGGTATAAGCCGTTTATAAGCGGTCTCGCTACCACGCTACCATGTATTTAGTTAAACCGGGTTACAGCCTTCAATTAGAAGAATACCTACTGGTAGGTAGAACCTAAACTTTCCCTTCTAAAATATCAAATGATAAATTCACGGTCGGTAACCACAACAGAATTGTTATCGGCCCAAATTCGATTAGTTAATTTCTATAGTATTGTTTCAATAGGGCTTCACTTGATAAGGCATTAATAATGATGGTTATTGTCATGACTAAATCCATTATAGCTCCAAAATCACGCCACGTCAGGTATGACAAAAAGTTAATGAGATACTGCTTTGTATCAAATAGAATATCTTTCAATTTCCAAGTTAGCTACAATCAACGTACATAAAGTCCCTTAGTGCCGTACTTTGACGTCTGTGATAACATCGTAATAAGGTTTAATTTCAGTTCTCTTCTATACAGAAAGACCGTCAGAATATTGTCGTCCCACGGAGACCTCGCCCTTGGTGCCTCATTAAAAATTTGCAACAAATTAGCTATGCTAAGTGTAGGCTTCATTTCTCAAATTTCTCATTCTCGTAAGTTCTGAGAAGCATTAAATTTTCACGAAATTGCTACCAAACTTTTCTTCTCTCAATAAGCGCCAACTCAAGTATATAGTGCATATAAGGCATAGTTTTGACAACATAGTCCGCGGATATGTATTGTTAACTTCATGAAACAAACATGACTTTACTCGACAGGCACATACTCGTATGTAATGGAATCGGTGTTTCACCAACCGCGGGCGGGGAGTCGATTCATAACGGTTAAAAGGTTTCAATTGTTGAAATGGTTTTTAGTTTTCGTATTGCCTACTGCGGCTTATATTCATTCGCCGACCACTTTATCCGGGTGTCAGAATTGGAAATGAGCAGGCTCCGTAAGCGGGGTACGTACACACCGGTATAGATTCAGAGTTCAGACGTCGAGTGGCGGCGGCAGTACGAATATAGCAGCAGCCGGAGTTGCCTTAATAATTCAACAGTGCAATGCTTTTACAAAACCTGTCGGCGTCAATCCTAATTTAGCGGCGCCGATCGAGTCGCTTTCCGAAAGTGTCGCTAGACAAATGGAACTCTCCTGTTTTAGCGCAACACCTCATTCCCTCGAATGGACGTTTTAATGGTCAAGAATACACTTATTTCGGATTTGAATGCATGCTTAATTATTCGGAAATGCTTTTGCCATTTACAGTTATGGTTTTGGTTTTCAGTACGTGTTAGTCTTATTTAGTTTGAAAAGTTGCATTTATACATTCATTAAATTATTCAAAAGTAACAAAAGGCTGTAGAGTAAAATTACACTCTCATATTTAATAGAAAATGTATAACAAAATTATCGTTTTAAACTCATTCTAAAGAAAAGCATCTAATTCCTTCATAGTTGCACTACTATGTCTTGTGACAAAATGCTTAGTGACAATGTGCACTTAACAGACGGCAAATCACAAGTTAATGTAAATGAAGTCAAGCGGCGTCTTGCAGGTGCGAAGTAACTTCAGTTTAAGCAATCTGCAGTGCGCCGGGAGTCTGGTGCCTTCTGCGGCCGCAACGAGACTTGTGTCTTGTCTCGAGTCTCGAACTAACTTGCCGTCTGTCTGTTGCCTGTTTGGTGTCTTTAAGTGTGCATTTGGTTAAGTACGAGCATGCAGTGTTTGCATGTATCTTTGTATCTCTTTGACGTTCAAATTAGTCTCAGTATCACCAAAGAAAACTAAATATCTAGTATCACTTTCTCTTGAAAAGGAGAACGACAACATTTATTAAAATGACTCCTATCGCCGCTGTTGCTTTAACTTTAACAATCCATAATATCCTTTTGTCTTATCAAAGGTTCAATGTCAAAATAATGCCAAGTGCACTTATACCATTCGCTTTAATCAATGTGGCATTAATAACAGTAATCAAGATCCAACGAAACTCAATCTCAACTACTAAACTAATTGTTAATTAAAGAAACGTTTCGTTAAAAACTTTGCTGAAACTAAACTTGATTTCTTCTATAACAGTAACGGTAGTATCGTTTACGAAACGCTTACCCTAAAATCGATTCTCTATTCAAGAAAGTTATAGTAGTAACTTCAAAAGCGAAATTAAATCTAGAGATTTTATTTATAGACAATAATAAACTTACGAGTCTTTGAGATGTGAGCTCCAAGACTCCTATTATGATAACTACGTAGCCAAATCAATACGGTTAAAACTTTTTACCATCTGTTATAGTAGATACGTATACGTACCTACTTATAAAAAAAGTCTTTCAAACTCAACCCAGACACACTGTGATTGACAAAACGCAATTACGACTTAATCGAACTCAATACTTTAAGCATACAAATTACCTTTACTATTTAGAATATATATACTCCGACAGCAGGTAACTTTGACTGTTCCCCAGGGGTATAAAGAAGGCTTCACCAGAAGTCTTGCTCATCGCTGTTTCATTTCACTTCATCTATTTGACCTTCGCTCTACTCGGCCTCGTAGGCTTGCTTCATTCAGGACCTCTTTCGCGAGCTTTTGGCTCCGCGCCTTTTATATACACGGAAGCGTAGGGTGCAGCAATTCGTCGACGTACCATACTATTGGAGTAGAATGAATTCTAACGAGTATAGTTAATTCATGGCGACTTAAAGTATTGTTGGAGTAGAGTAATATTGGAGTTTGAATACGTCGTGATTGCGTTTTGTCTATAATATTATCTAGTGTGTCGTAACGCACTGAAAAATAAAGTTTATTGGACCGAAACCTTTACCGGAAAAAAGATCTTCGTGACTGATTGTCGATTGTGACCGGCTCATACCTTTATGTTGTCACGCACGTATCAGCAGGTAGGTACGAGCCGTTTTCACGTTTATTCTGATTTCACGATAAGTAGAACCTCAGGCAAAAGTAATTTATCTCTAATGATCGAATGATTGAGTTACTGTGTGCGGGGTAATCGCACACTCAAAGAAATGACAAATGTTTAAGAATGTAGATATTCACTGAAGTAGTTATATGAAAGTCTTAGTAATTTCACACTCAGAGTTTAAGTTACTAAAATTACTGATATTTTTAACCGACTTCGAAAATGGAGAAAGTTCTCTATTCGATTGCATTTTTTTATAAATATTTTTTACCTCAGAACTCCGTCATTCATGAACTGATTTGGAAAAACTTTCTGCGTTGGGTTTAGTATATCTACGAAGTGGTGCCATATAAATTTCATCGATATTTGACCTTGGATTTCGAAGATACATTGAAGTCGGTTTTTTTGTTTGATAAAACGTATACTTGTTAGTTGAAAGATGAGACTGATGAATTGATACGGATTATTGGTTGATAAAAAATATATAATGATTCAAGTGCTAAGGTGCCAAACTAACACTATCGCAATATATAGAGCAATGCCGATGGCGTAAACCTCCACAAGCATAGTTAGTAAACTGAGTGTCCGGTAATTTGTATTTTTATGGCACTGTGATGAGACGAGCAAGTCATTCGCCTGATGGTAAGCGCCACGCCTGCTCGTAACAACTCAGAACTTTAAATACCATTAAAAGCACTGCGTGCGTAGCACTGCATTGCACTCCTAACTCCGAGACATCAGATATTAAGTCTCCTATGCCCAGTAATTGCTCTGGCAACAATGCGCTTCAAACCGGAACACAGTAATAATTGCGCACTACTGCTGGGCGGCAGAATAACTGGCAAAGCTGTACAGTCAGCGACATATGTAGCTAAACTTTTACAATCTTTCAATTGTCAATAGCACCTAAAATATATAAATTACATTCGACTTTTTGCAATTTTTCTATTCGTACAGGATATTAACAGACTATTTAAATGCAACATTCAGAGAAATATGACAAATATAGAAAGTATAAGGTTAGTATTGACTCCATAGGCTCCCGAACTAGTCGATATTGAAGGTCAAAGATTCCCAAATATTCAGCAACTTTTATTGCTGACCGTACCTACCCCTCCCGCAAACCAGAGACCTACCACGAGTAACATAGAACATACGTGTAACTACACATTTCATTCATTCACCACATAATACAAATAAAAACCGGCCAAGTGCGAGTCGGAGTCGCGCACGAAGCGTTCTGTAACAATATCTATAAAAACGGCAAAAAATCATGTTTCAGTATGGGAGCCCCCTTAAATATTTATTTTATTCTGTTTTTTATTTGTTGTTATAGCGGTAACAGAAATACATCATCTGTGACAATTTCAACTGTCTAACTATCACGGCTCATGAGATACAGCCTGGTGACAGACGGACAGACAGACGGACGGACAACGGAGTCTTAGTAATAGGGTCCCGTTTTACCCGGTTCCGCACCCAAAGGTGCGGAACCCTAAAAACAGGTATACACTACCACAGCATCCGAGGTGGATCACAAGTACATTAACACCCCCGATACCCCGCTAATTGCAGCCATTGTTTGTGAACAACTTAATAACAGAGAACAAGATAATTATAGCCATTTCTAACAACAGAAGCTTTAGCGTTAACTGTCTATTTCGAGGAAGTTTTAATTTGAACGATGATAAATAGCAACAGAGATAACAGCTAAATGAGGGTGCGAACTCCTAAATGTAAACATTAAGTTCATCTAAAGGGACAATCAAAGGGCCAACCCGTGTTCTTGTGACGGGGAAAGTCTAATTAATTGAAATGTTTATGACATCAGCCTTGGGCAAGGCTCGGGAGCCCGAGTCCGTGCTACCCAATTTTGGAACTTGTTAAAATTAAATAACACCAATTAATGTATTTTAAACTCGCATCAGTTAGATGTGTGTTTTGTTTTAATTACTGGATTCCAGCTGCTGAAGATTAGACTAAACACCAATATAGCATAAAAAAATTACGAAATAAACCAAAGTATTGATTGTGCATTGCATTCTAGGTTTGACATTATGACCATGCGTGTGGGTTGAAATTCTCTCCTACGCATTTCATTAACCCCCGACGCAAAAAGGAGGGGTGTTATAAGTTTGACCACTATGTGTGTCGGTCTGTGGCACTGTAGCTCTTAAACGGGTGAACCGATTTGGATGCGGTTTTATTTATTTGAAAGCAAGTTTTCTAGCGGTGGTTTTTAGACATGTTTTTATCAAAATCGGTTCAGCCGTTTATACTTTTTATAGCCGATTTTATATTTAGTGTCGGGTGTTTTTTAAAATTTAAAGCTTTTGAGGATAAAGGGATAGATTTATGGATGGATGGATGGATGTTTGTTACTCAATCATCCTACTGATATTATAAATGCGAAAGTTTGTGAACATGGATGGATGGATGGTTTGTTACTCAATCACGCAAAAACTACTGAACGGATTTTGGTTAAATTTGGAATGTAGGTTTTTTAGGTCCTGGAAAAGGACATAGACGAGGTTTTCCGGGATTACAACCCCGGAAAACAGCGGGTAAAACGGCGGGGCGCAGCTCGTACATTACATTTTTGATACTCACAGATAAGGTACAATTAGGTATGTTAAATAGTAGGAGGTAAAGTACCTTGAAATTGTAGAAAATAATATAAATATAAGCTATGACGTACCCAAGTAACCTTGAAATATTTCGGTAGTACGGTACGGTACGTTTTTCATTCAAAATTCAACAATTATAACCTTATACGTAACCTTAATGCTCAATAAATATCAAATTGATTTGGTAAACTTTAGACACTACAAAATGATGTAAAGGTAAGATGAAAGAAATGCTGACGGCATTTCTTTTTCTTACCTTTACATCAAGGTAAGTTACATTTCTCAGAAATACACGAAGAATGTAAGACAATATTCCGAGACGAGAAAAGTAGGTACAGAAAAATGTAGCGAAATTCAGCGAAATGTTATTCAGAGTTATGATGTTTTATGATACTTTAAAGTAATTTAATCAAAGGGAAGTTACCCCAAACATAAAGTTAAATCCCCTGGCTCGCTGGTGCTAAACAAGGGTCGTGTTTATAAATTCTATGTTGTAATAGTTTGGGATTTACTTTTACGGAAACCTTCCTATTGGGTGACTTGGAAGGGACTTCATAGTACCTAATTGCCTGGATTAAATATGTTCAGTGTTGAGATTGCAGTTTGTTTGAATTATGCCTTAGTTCTAAGTTCAAAAGTTCGCATTTGGCATCACAGACGCACTTATGGACGGAAAAAGAACCACTACTCAAATGATACGGCAAGGAAGTGAAAAGCATTTTTTTAGAACTTTTGTTATAATATTAAGTTTGTTTTTGACAAAATTATGTTTCTTATGTGCCAGTTGGCTACTTGGCAGAAGCGGAAAGTTCCATGTTGTTAGTTAATAGGATATTATAGGTAGAGTAATTATGAGTTGGTTTTTTTATTTAAGGGGATTTATGTATTGACTTGTATTGTTTTATTTCAATTTTAGCTGCATCCCGCGGCTCTATCTGCGGTTTTCTAGGATAAAAAGTAGCCTATGTTTTTTTCTAGGACTTGAAGGCAATACCATCAAAACCGTTCAGTATTTTGCATGATTGAGTAACGTACATCCATCCATCCATCTATCCATCCTCATAAACTTTCGCATTTATAATATTAGTACCTAGGATTTGTGGCAGAAGGTGGGAAGGGGACGGGAGTTATATTTTTTTCTAAATTCAAAATTTATTTATTTACAACAAAAACCACAGCTCTTAAAAAATCTTAAGTATAATTTGGTATAGTGTAACTGACAGCCAAAAGGGGTTTTACATTTTTTGCGCTGTGAAATGTACAGCATACTTTCAGATAATATTAAACTTGAAATGAATTCAATCAGACAATTCAGAAATATTGTATTGACATTGAGTTAGGTTTTGTGGGCAGGTTTGATATTGAATCCCAGATTAGATTGAGATATAAGTAGATATTACCAATACTACTCACATTTTTTTCATAACATTGCTCTATTCCTTTCAAACTCTCTTGAATAAAGATAGACGGAAGGTTAGAGGTAGGCATACCTTTATACGCGTTTGTTTACCCTTGTCAACCATTCCCAATAGAAGTAACGTGAAAAAGGACATTCCTTTACACTTTTCCCATAAAACTGTCGAAATTCACCATTACCTCTTATATGTTTTAGCTAAGGTAACGACACCTTCGACATTTTCTTACGTGTTGATTATACAGTTATATTCAGACCATATTCCCCGGAAAAGCGTCTGGTAGGGTTTGGCGGTAGTTATATTAATGTAGTCCCAGTTCGACCGCGGCCTTTGCACCATTAATAATAGTATTGCGCAATCTTGATTTAATTGTGTAAATTTCAAACATTATAGGGTTTGGTTTCAGCGTTAATTAAAATGTAGAGTAGCTAATACGGTCCCTTATAGAAGATATACTTTCCCGATTACTTAAAAATACAAGACTTGTGATGGTAGGTTTCTTGTATAGAGAGGCGGTCTGGTTAGGTACTACCGCTTTGCCAATTAATTCTGCCGCCAAGCAGTAGTGCGCAAGCATTACTGTGTCCTGGTTTGAAGGGTAGCTAGTCAAATTACTGGCCATAGTCTCGGAGTGATGAGCGCAATGCAGTCCAAGCAATGTTTTTTATGGTTATTAGTTTTTATTAATTAGTTCTGGGTGGCACTGCAATTGTTATGGGCAGGCGTGACGCTTACCATCAGGAGACCGACCTGCTCGTCTCATTATTCAGTTCCATAAATAATCTTCTTCAGTATACCAGTCGGTATAGCTAGCTATAAATCAAATCAAACACCTTTATTCTTCAAAAATAAAATACAATATCGAGTAAACAATAACAAACCCGAGTTCAGGCATTCGGAAACAGATTTGATTGTTTTATCTATAAACTACGAGGGACACATAAATCGCGGCTTCACAGAACTTATAAAACTTGAAAATAGATTTTTTGCTCTATCCTGTTTCCTGGACAAGTTAGAAACAAGGTAAGACACCGAGATATGTTACCGAGAATAGAAAGCTGCTAAATCGATATTGATCAGTTGCAAAAGATCACACTAATATTATAAATGCGGCAGTTTGTATGTGAGTGTGTTATGTGTTTGTGTGCTTGTCTCTTCCCGCGGCAACGGCTAAACGGGTTCGGTAATAGGTATTGTTCTGACAGGATAAACTTGCTACTACTGAGATACAAACATGACTGGAAGAGATCGCTTAATATCCTATTACAGTTTACAGTTAAATTGTTATTTATTAACATGTAGGTACTGGTTTTAAACAAGATATGAAAGGCTAGGTTAAACAATATTTTGGACCTCTGTCTTACAAACTAGTTCGTAAACTGTATCTTGCAAGACAGTGTTCCTACAGAAGTCGGCCAGGGGGGTTAGCCCAATAAGGTGCGACTATTAAGTTATTGAGTTGACTGCTGAGCATAAAACTATATTTACGAAATGTATGTATGGATGTATGGATGTACCTTTGTTACTCTTTCACGCAAAAACTACTGAATGGATTTTGATGAAATTTGGTATGGAGATAGCTTATACCCTGGATTAACACATAGGTTGCTTTTTATTCCGAGAACCCGCAGGGCGCAGCTAGTATAGCTATATTATTATTATTCAAATATTTATTTTCCTTCTTAGGTAAATGTATTTGACAATATTTCTTTAAAAAATAATTTATAAAAAGCGCCATAAAAAAACCTAAAGGGTAAAAGGGTGCTGAGTAGAGCGGGTCAGGGTCCAAACTATCGGTGGTTAGGGCTGCAGAGTGAGGAACCACCTCACAATATGTACCTTTTCAAGGAGTACTACCTTCTGCAACTGTCCCCCGTCTAGCGAAAGCCTCTTGAGATGTTATTATTATTATTATCTGGAGCCTAGCTCATCCCACTGCAGGACAAAGGCCCTTCCATTTTTCCACATTTCGCGATCGATTGCCATTGTATTCCAGCCTTTTTTATACAATTCCTAGTATATAGCTATAAGACCGCCAATTTTAGGTTAACTTGTTCTTAAAATTAGCGGTCTTCTAGTGTTACTGTTATGTTTTTTTATTAACCGACTTCAAAAAAGGAGGAGGTTCTCTGTTCGATTGTATTTTTTTTATGTTTGTTGCCCGATAATTCCGTCATTTATGAACCGATTTGGAAAATTATTTTTGCGTTGGGTTCAGTATAGCTACGAAGTGGTCCGATATAAATTTCATCGATATGTGACCTTGGACTTCGAAGATACATTGAAGTCGGTTTTTGTTTTTTTCTAAAAAATAATTATTTGTTAATAATACTTCTGAATCATAAAGCGTTATCTGCCTGTCTTAATTAGGGTCATTTAGACAGAAGTTAAAACAATACAATACAGCAGTGCTCTGGATGCTTGTGATTAACAAGGTACAGGAAATACTCCTATTATCTATAGTACAATGGGCGGACTTATTGTTAAATACGATATCTTCCAGTCAACCTTTGTATGGAGAGAGCTAATAGAATGAGAAAGGGCGGCTAAGTTAATTATTATTGTCCCTTAATTTAATCATCATCACCATGCGAAATACATCCCAAAAGCATGTCACATGTCAAGCGAACGCTCCAGAAAAGGTAAAGAATGGTTCTTATGGACTATCGAAGTTTGCTTAAATAAATACGGCTTTGTTACAAAATTGAAACTTATCTACAAAGTGATTACCAACTCATTTCTCCACGCTCGTAGGTTCTCGTAAGTCTAGGAACTTCGTATCTTCATTACAATATGCGGAAAATATGCTAACTCTCATCTAACTTATCATCCGATTAAGCTAATATGAAACATGCGCAGCCTTTGCAGGCATAATTTAGTCTTAAGCGCATTTTAATCGTGTATTGCAGTTGTGGGAGACAGGACTATAAACTCATTATTTGCAATTATATTTATATCTTTCTAAGAGAAAGAAGAGATTTCTGAATAATAAAACTACACAGTTATGCGTTAATTTAATATTTTTTGTAATTGACTGACTAGATGAGGTAGGTCTTTATGAGACTTAAGAGCTATTGTCTGGGGGTGACGAGCGCAGTGCAGTTGCTGTGGAGGATTTTGTAGAAAAATGTTTTGGGTGTTGCACATAACCCTGCATAGCACTGCACTGCGCTCGTTACCCGTTCGTACTTTCAGAATACCTCGTGGTCACGTGGTCCGATTGCTTAGTCTGATGTTACCGCGAGAACTTGTTTTCCTGTTGGTTTGATTGAGTTATTCGGATATTTTTCATTTTTTTACTAGTTATAGGCTTGCGTTTGACCACTATCTCCTGATCTTTTTCACTATCTCCTGATTACATCTTAGACAACACCATCGCTTACCATCAGGTAAGCGATGATGTGGTCTAAGATGTAATACACTCGCCTAGAAGATACCTGTCCACTCTCGGTTTGAAGACTCCCTGGTTATAACTGTAAGGTAACACAGTTGCTGGCAATGCGTTCCACTTCTTAGCTGTTCGTAAGATGAACTTAGAAGCAAGACGTTTTGTTAGTACAGGAGGGATGCATACCATGTATGGTTGTCGCATAGTAGCAGGCCTAGCGCACTCCGCACTGTAGGTACGAAGCTACAAGTACATTGCCGGACACCGACGGCGGGTCGCGCGTCGTTACACGTGCTGCGTCAGAACAGATGCAGTATGCAGTGCTACGCGAGCTGAATTGAATCTTATTGCGCCGTGGCAAGAGTCGCTATTTGTTTAAATTTCTTTGCGGAGTGATGCTTCTGTCCCTTAGTATTCTGTGATAGTAGTGCCTCTGGTTGTTCTATGATGGAGTAAAACGGATTACCAGGACTGTATGTTTTTAATAACGCATTGGATCCCTACCTACTTTTATCAAAATAAAAATATAATACTGTCAAAATTCAATTTGCAGTAACACGTAACACATTGGTGTTTACTTCGATCGCATTAGTTAGGTGTTGGTGTGATAAAACGTTGTTATTAAAACCTTTTTTATATTATTTTCCATATATTTCTATATGACGTCAATAAATCGTCGCAATTTTACTCATGAATATAAATTGAAAACGGCATGACGTGAGTGATATTAGGCACAACCAGAAATATTATAAGTCAGTATAGCCTAGAACTCAATTATAGCAACACATTTTATTATCCTACTATATTTTTTTATTTTGTTTATTTATGGTTAATCAACAATTATGTATTACATTCGTACATGCTTAAAGAAATATTCGAAAAATATTATTGCTTTACGCATAATATCTTATAGGTAAACACCGCATGCAAAGATACTAGCTGCGCCTCGTTTCACCCGCGGTTTCCCGGGACAAAAAGTAGCCTATGTTATTTTCCAAGACCAAAAGTACCTACATTACAAATTTCATCAAAACCCGTTCGGTAGTTATGGAGTTAAGTGGTAACAAACACACAAAAAAACACGCACACAGACTTCCGCATTTATAATATTAATGCTAAAGTCTCTCTCTCGCTCTCTCTCTCTCAGTGCGTATATGTATGTGTTTGTGTGTGTTATCACATAACTCCATAACACAACTAAACGGATTTTGACGATTTTCCTTTTTATCTCGGAAAAACGAGACCTTTTACGCTTTTAGTTTATAATCAGATACTCTACCTTCTATAAAACTATTACAAAACAGTACCTACGTAGTACAAAGTGGTTTCTACAAGGCGTAGTAAGATGTAGGCGCAAATTGCTTTTACCAGTGGTGATGTACTAAACGTATTACTTCCCTGATGGAGCAATCAGGCAGACACTCTAACTTTAATGGGCTAGATTAAAAATCGATACGATAAGTGACGGGTTCCATTAAATAATAATTTAACGCAAGGATATACCGTTGCGCGTATTTCGGCAACAATATTGTAAATGTGTTTTAAATAAATAAACGTAAATATATTGGTAACTAGCTGCGAACCGCGGTTTCACCCGCGTTTTCCAGGTTTTAAAAGTAGCCTATGTCCTGTTCCTAAAGTAACTACATACCTAATTTGATCAAAATCCGTTCAGTAGTTTTTGCCTGTTTGAGTAACAAACATACATCCATCCATCCATCCTCACAAACTTTCACATCTTTTTTTTTACGCTTAATAGATCTATGTTTGGCCATTATCTCGCCTAATGTGAAGCGATGACGTGGCCTAAGATGGAGCATATAGATCTAGAGAGAGACGGCAGTTGAGCGGCTGCTCAGGCCCGTCTCCCCGATGGTTCACCGAACTTCATCCCGAAACACGACTACGTCGCTTGACGGCATGGCTTTGCTCGTTGGGTGGTGTTACAACCACGGCCAGAGCCTACAACTCCAAAGTGCGTAAGCGGGTTTCATCACGATGTTTTCCTTCACCGTTTTAGAGCGAGCGTGCAAAATCTGCACTTAACTATAAGTCATTGGTGCAGGGCCGAGTTGGGATTCGAACCCAGGTGCGTCTGATCGAAAGGCGCATGAGTTCCCGCTGAGCCACACTCGCTCTAAATCTATTATATTAGTAGGACTTACAGGTAGGTATCTTATTTTTAAACCATGGTGAAGTAAAATCATCAACTCATGAAGCATTACTTCTTCCTTTTTTATAAACTGAGCAACGAGACGAGCAATTCGTTTGCCTGATGATAAGTGCCACGCTAGCCCATAACAGTAAAATTGCAGAATTTTTAGAGTACTGCGAAGCACTTCTGCGCTCCCCGAGACATCACATGTTAAGAGGGAACGGCACGCTGAAATTTTCATACAAAAAGAGAAAACGTTTTTCTACCCTTAAACATTAACCAAATTCGATGAAATTTGAATTATTGAGGAGCCATTATTGAGGTTCGTAGGTTTTGATTTTTCGATAATTCCTATAGAATTTGAATAAATGGACCCAAAAACTCGATATTTACTCGAAAAATATTTTTGAAGTTTGGAAGCTGTTAACTTTAAAAAATACATAAACTTAGAAAAAGGAAAACTTACAAACCTAGTTTATTCTCCATTTAAGAAATTGAGACCAAAATTACCAAATTTGGTGAGAGATTTAGTGTGGTAGAAACGTTTTCTCCCGAAACGCTAATTTTAACAAAAATCTGAAATTGATACGAATTTAGTTAAATTATTATTATTATTATTTTTTAGTTAATTTATTTAATTTAATTTACGCATTTTCTGCGAGACCGTAAACCATTATTCAAATACCTAGTGCTCGCTGGCCACGGCTGTGCCATATCCTCTTAAGTCTAATATGCGTATTAATTTCGTTGGTTATACAATTCCCTTCAAACCGGAACACAGTAATACTAGCGCACTACTGCTCGGCAAAGGCCTTCCGCATTTGAGATACCACCTAGTACGTAAGGAAAATCCGGTTTTCACACATAAAAATGCTTATAATGGAACGAAATAAATTTCACTTTTCATCGTAGGTACGTGAACTTGTCAATAAGTTGTGCAAAATTAGCATCGTTGTGGAAAGCTATCATTATTTCCTTTAATTCATATTAAATATAAGTATATTATTTTTTATTTTTTTTAACGGGCGAATGCTTTTATTACTGAAAACAACTCTACACTCTACTTACTAAAACTAATCTAACTACTTACAAGGAGAAACAATTTGACAACCCATAGACCATTAAAGGCCTATAGATAGCTCAAATGCTCCAACCCACTACCAGTTGGCAGCGTACCCAAGATGCTGGCAGTATTGCCCCGTTGGATTGCAATACTGATACGTTGAACCAAATAAGTCCCAGCATTTTGGTTTTATAGTATATTAATATTACTATAATATTACGTCTGATGTCAGTAACGTTAAAAAGCGAGGGCGCCGCGCTCTCTTAGTTTGACGGAAATGAGGCTACTCCGCTTTCCATCGTGGAAACGCTTCAAAACTTAGCTCAATTCCGTCGATTGTATATGAATGTTGTCATTACACAGAGAGAAAAAAATATGCTATTTTTATTGTTTTTTTTTTTGGTGAAGTGTGGGAAAAGGCTGTTTGTATACAGCTAAATATCATTAGCATGGATTTGAACCAATTCTAAATGTTACAATATAAATACTTTTTTTGATTGAATTCAAATGAATTAGTAAAAATTGTATTCAGAATTTATCATCCATCAATTTTAGAAACAAACTTAATGAAACTCCATCAGAAATAATCAAAATTGTCACTTAACTTTCATTTGACCACATTCAAGTCCATCTAAGTCAACGTAGGGTAGAAAGCAGTAACGATGAAACTGCATAGCAATTTGACTAGTTCCACATCTCAGGTACGAGAATGGTGAAGAACGGCCGCGGGCGATAGAACGTTTGTATACCTGAGACCTCTTGTCTCCCGCACTACTAGCATACGGCATCGTCACTGCTCTTGACACCGCGTCAAATGTTCCGCATCGACTCAAGTCTAGTTGTGCCGTCGTCGTGTCAATGTGTTGACGCTGGGGTTGTCCCTTAGGTAAAAATGTGAATAAAACTGACCCAATTGAAGTATATCAAAATAATAATTTTTTGAAAAAAAAAGGACCGACTTCAACACTAAACTTATATTTTTTGTTATTTTTTTCAAAAAGTGCTGAATCAATTTTGATAAAATTTATATCGGGCCACTTCTGAAGTATGCCTACCAAACAAAAAAAGAATCATCAAAATCAATTCATAATTGTCGGAGTAATCGCATAACAAACATACAAAAAAAACATCCGACCGTCGAATTGAGAACCTCCTCCTTTTTTGCAGTCGGTTAATAATGAGATAAATAACTGCGTGTGCGTACTGTAGCCACTGTTTTTTATGGTATACACTGTCAAAACCAAGCAGTCTGTATATTATACAGACTTTATAGACACAGGTTTTATAGAGTCACTTTGTTGTGAGGTGCTAGAAAGTCTAAAATATATTTCAGATCTCTCTAGTCTATGAATCAAAAAGTTACATCACACAATTTAAATAATTTTAATAAACAATTTTAGTATAGTCTGTAAGTGAGAGAAATAACAAGTTTCTATGTGGAGTAGCTTAGAAATCCAGGGGGACACATTATTAATATTTTGCGAACATATATAGGTATCTCGCAACGGTATAGTTGATAGAAAAGTGATGTATTATATTACTTTCATTTTAAAATACCTATTTTACGATTCTCCATATGAGAGGGCGCAGTTAATTTAGGACAGACAGAGAGACCTTTGATCGTTTTGACCCTCAAAAACAATCTTATAAGGGTACTTTGTTGGACTACGGAACCCTAAAAAAGAATACTTAAGTTGCTCAGGTACACTCGTAGCTTAGTGGCAGAGAGGCTAAGCAATATAAGCAACATAGGCCACGATAGATGGTCAATTCAGTAAGGTAAACGAAATAATTATTTTTTAGATATATATATATATATATAATAATAATAATAATAAATAACACCCAACTAACTAGGATTTCCTGTATCTAGGGAACCAGGAACTATGAGGAAAATAGTTCCACAACACCCAGACACGAAACAAATGATTGCGCTTTTTTTTTTCTGTGTACAAACATTTGTCCCGTCGCGGGAATCGAACCCGCAACCTCAGTGGTGTATGAGATTTGAGCCAACCTGCCAAACCACTACAACACAGAGGCTGTCAAAGATATAGATATATATTATTATTTTTTGAGATAGTGTTTAAGAGATGGAAAGGACAATAAAAGTCTGTATATAAATTTTCCTGACAAAATGTATTGGTCTTTTTGGTACTGGGATATTACATTGCTGGTTTTGTTCAGGCAGTGGTATTTTTACTAAATAATGGCCGTAATCACTCTCGATTCGGGCAGAATCGTCAACAAATGTCAAATCCTTGATATGTAAAGTAATCATAAAAATAATTATAAAAATTGTATGAGATATATCTCAACATATCTTTGATACTTGACTCGTCAATTCGGTCATTCTCAGAATTGTTCATCTTACATCATCAAAGTTGTTTACTACTTATTAGAAAGAAGCAAGCTGAAAACAAAGAAAACAGTGATAAATATGGATAGAACGGGAGAGCACGGTGGGCGACCCTAAAAGCTTTTCGACAAATCAAAAACGAATAAAAGGAACAAGGAAAATAAATTAGAAGCAAACAGGGAAACGGAATAAAAACTCGTACGTCGTAGGGTCCTACCAGAGCTCTGATCGCAAACCAAATTGTAAAAAAATATTATGATAAAAAACTTATAAAAACATCAAGTGATTCTGAAACGTTTCAAAGATAAGACAAATTATATCATAGAAAATGTTCCTTCTTATTATTCGTATAACATTGAGGCAAAATATGAATGGCTGAGCATTTGTGTCACTTCTATTTCTTCTTACCTAAGTTATTTGTATCATCGTAATGGAATTTGATGGCGATGAGGTTTCGCTTCAGTATTGAAAACTGCCAACTCGAATTTCGTCATTCTTGCGTCGGAAGTTGAAAAGCTCTTAAAAAGGTTTTCCCCGAAGAGGTTTCATAATAAAATTCTTTGGTGTTTGAAGAGGCAGTCTCATTTAAAGTGATTCAAAAGTTTTGGATGATGTAACGACCTCTCGTCATCCTTTATAATCCCTTCCTTACCATTGGCTTATGTATTTACTTTCACAACATCGCAAATGCCGAGCTGATTAGAACAATGCCAAATAAACAGCTCATTGTTTCGTGAAAATGTTTCTTGTTTAATTGTGTTAGAAACGAGCACGTTCACAATTTTGATTGGCATTACCGAACTTGTTCAGTAGGTAATAACAGAGTTAAAATATTATGTGCAGATTTAAAATTAGCTCTAAACGGCATAGGAAAATAAAGTGAGGAAATCAGCATGTCCAAAAACTTATCATAAAAATTCAAAGACTCGTGACATCTGCCAACCCGCAATGGGCCAGTGAGGTGGAGTGGAGACCGCATTATTTCTGTGAGAGACGACCCGTGTCCCAGCAGTGTAACGTCATAGGCTGATGATGTAAATGAAATGAAAAGATCTTCATTTGTAGGAAACACGGTCAAAATAAGATTTAACAATTTACATACAAATTTTCATAATATTACAATTACTCGGATTACTTACAGATTTTATAGAATAAGATGGCTCTTTTAGAATTTTGTTTTAAAACTCGTAATTAATAAAAATTATTAACTATGATGTTAAACAAAAAGTATGTAGATACCTCTATGTGATGTCATTTCCCTTATCATTTAGGCACTCTCCATCAAAAGATAAAACATTTACGAAACAATAACGGATATTAGAACTGTCAAACTTCAATAGTCGACGCCGCCGGCTGTCACTTCTGTCACCGCCACAGACGTGGTTTCCTTGTGGTTTCTTTTGGATGATTAATTGAAATGTTAGCAAAGACATTGGCGACATTTAGAGGGTTAAATTTAAGATACAAAAAATATATTAGAACCGCTTTGCCAGTTACTAAGCGGCCAAGCAGTAGTGCGCAAGCATTACTTTGTGCCAGTTTGAAAGGTACGTGGCCAGCGAAATTATTTGCCATATGATCTCATCAGTCAGTTCCATAAAAAAAATGCATGCGTAGCATTAACATAATCTGTTTAGGTTTTTTATTTCAGCGTCTCGCTTATCTATAGCTATATCTCATTGTATACGAAGAGGGTATCAATAATTTTAAGAAGTCAATTTATTTTTCCTTTCGCAATAACGACACGTCACATTAAGTTGAGACGGAAACTTATTGTTCGATCGTCTCTCTTTATGTATCTCTTTCACTTGACTTGAGAAATATCTGGCCTAAACTTGACCTAATATTTAACTTCGACATGATGCTTCTTTGCTAGCTGTGCTGTATTTGTACAATATTTGCTTCATCAGATTTTTGCACATCTCTAAAATCTTTAGTGACCTTTTCGTATCGTAACATAACGCCACATTAAGTAGTAGTAAAAATAAAAACGGAATCTCAAAGCTTAAAAGCGCTCCTCTCCTGTACCTAAAATATCTGTTACACTTCAATTCCCACTTATATTATGAAATACTCCTTTCGCTCGTTGGTATCATCCTTGTTAAAGCGCAGATCCTTACCATGATATTTTCGTAAACGTTTTCATAGTACTCGTAGTACGGCGCCGAGTTTGCTCTGGCTGGAGGCGGAAGCATATTGTTTGGTCGCCCGTCGCTCCTCTCTTATCTGTCATGCAATGTTCACAGGTATATTTGTGCCCGAAATATTCCTGCGCAAGTTGAATTCGAAAACATCGATCGTGTTGACGTATTGATGGGACATCTCGCTTTACGAACAGATATCGCAGCTAAGGAAATATTTCAATTTTAATCATTTATTGCGTATTATATACGAATTATTATTAGACTATTGTTATTATTAAATTAATATTATTATTATCATACACAAAGTTACAACATTTTTCTTTAAACATTTTTCTTAAATGTAAATGTACGTAATCCATCGTCAGATAGCATGAATATTTAACTGTAAATATTAAGATGTCCTTTCTAATGCTTATTTAAGATTGTCACAATTTATCAAAGTGTTGATTTCTTACGGAGTTACGAAGTCAAAGACAGACAGACAAGTGCCTCAAACACCTCTTTTTGCATCGGGTCTTAAAATGAGGACGATCAAAATTTGGAGCAAATTTTCTTCGCTACAAACATGGCAAAGGTCCATCTAGGGGTACGAATAAGAATATCTTAACATTATATTTTGATGCATCACTGCGCTGTTTTTCTGTAGGCCTAGTGCGAGTACTACAGTGACCGCATAAATGCGTAGTTAGCGAGAAGAAATGGCGTAGTTTGGATGATTCATAAAATCGCTGCTCGGGGCTCTTCATACAAACTACGCATTAACGCGGTCGCGGTACTGTAGCAAAAACTCACACTAGGCCTACACCTATTCACATACACAGTAATAGAGGTTATAATTTATAATAATAGGTAGGTATATAGATTGTCCTTTATATTTAGAGTAATGGTAGCACATTGCATATTATCTACTTCTCAAATAATAATAATAGTTTTATTTTTTTGAGGACATCCCCATCACCCAATTGTCCAGATTGTAAGAAAATTGATGACGTATACCATATCCTAATGGAATGTATCCGAAATTAAATTATCCGAAACCAATGTCGGAATAATGCAGTTGCCTGAAATGGGTGGTTGTAACGGCATTCTGGCCGAGCCTGACTCAGTTAACAAATAGTTTGCTGATAAATTTATTATTTCATTAAACTCGTAAGTTAATCTTACCAGGGCGGTATATTCCTAGAAGCGGATAAGCCCTTTAACATAGATTAAAAAAAATACTTTTTAGGTATGCAAAATATGTCATCGCAGCCGAGCTTTGAACTGGAGACCTTTTCCTTCAGTACAGGAAACGCTCTAAACGAACTGAGCTACAACAGCAGGTACATCAGTGGTCAAAATACCTTCACACCTTTAGCTAAGCATAATTTTTGCTTAGAAACAAAAATTCTATTTATAAAGTACTATAATGAAGTAGCCTTTACTTTCCTTCTTTGACTGTAAATGCTTCTCTACCAAATATTGCACATGTTCGCCACAAACTAAAGCAAAAGCGCAACGATCTAAATATGAAAGTCACTCAATAATAGACCATGAATTTCTAATACTATTTCTGTAGCTCGACGTTGCCAGCGAGGGAGAAGAGGGGGAGATAAGGGGGACATGTACAGTCTGAAAGCATATGATATTATTACCAAAATAATAACATGGAGTACACGCCCGCTTCGCTTATTAGGGTTACCGATACATGACGTGAGTGAGGATCTTCAATACCTTCTTTTGGAGTGTTTAATAAACAGCAACGAAATAATAAACTTGGTAAAATTTCGGGTCGGAAATTGTTTTACCGGATTTACCTCAAAACTCCTCCCACATGTATGGATAAGGAAGTTGAAGCATATTATTATATCGAACAGTATTTGTAAAGGGAAGGTGGATCAGTTTACATATATGGTATCGCTCAATCATGGTTCAAGTAGGTACACAGCTCTTTTTCATATGCGTAAGTACTTATTTTCAGTTTCAAGACTTAAAAGTCGGTCCTTAGGATACAATTTCGACGATATCGTTCGGTGTTTAATAGAAAGACAGGTGTTGTGACGTGTCGTGTGTTAAATTTAAATCCTATCGTACGTAATAGTTTATCGTGATATACATTGCGCTATAGTTTGAAATGTTTAGACTGTCTTTGTATTTGAAATACAAAGACAGTAGCCCTCAACAGTGACTGCAAAATAAGTTCTCGCCGATATATCGCCCGGTGACTTTAATTGCAGAACAGGTGTGTGTGACATGCTCTCGTCGGCAACCGGGCAATCTATTTATTGCCCTTAACTTTGGGTTCTAAGAGTTTTGATTCAGAACGGTTCTTTGAATATAATGAAGCTAATTCGAGTTATTGAGAAGCATTGACTTTCTACAGAAAGTTATTTTAATGAAAATATTTGTATAGGTACCTACTAAAATAAGTATTAATATTTTGGTTCCCAAGAGAGAAACAAAATAATGAAGGTTAATGTCTCTCGCCGTGACGTGTTTTTTATATGACTGTAACGAGATGAACCAACTAAATGATTATATTAAGTTAATTTTCTGTATACTCCACATTATTGTGTTATATAGAAAAAGATCGTATTTAACTGTACCTCAATTTATTTCCGTGTTTCCACCAAATATTCTGATTGTGCACCAAAATATGTCCATTAAAATATTTCATAATGAGCAACTTTTTTTATGAACATTACGTGTTCACGGCGTTGGCTCGCACCCTTACTTATCGAAAGCTGTCCCTTATACCGTTGGGGTGGCCCAAGAGCCAAGGGCTGCCCCTTATACGTTTGAGTGCTAAGAACAGACCAAATTTGGTGCACAATAATTATTTTTTGTGAATGGTTAAAAATTATCCTATAAAAATGAGTATTTGTCTCACCCTTCGCTAAATTTTAATTGAATAAAGCAAGCTCTAATGGGTACCGTCGTCACTGATTTTAATCACACATGAATAGATGATTAAATTATATCACGTTGGCAGCCATTGCCGTGAGCGGGCTGGGCGTTGCGCTAATGCGAAACATGGGTCACAGTGAGGAATATCAATAGCATAATGTTTTTTTTATTTTAGTTTAAAAGGTTATTCAATTATCTTGTTTATATCAATATTACGAACTAATTGTTGGATGAAATCGATATAATTCAAATCGGAATCATCAATTTTCAGAATGAATTTAATAATGTGATTAAAAAAATGTTTTGTCTCCATCTCCATATTATTTACACGGTTATTAGGTAACCAATTATTGCGCAAGCGATTGACAAATCATTGAAAATAGGAAGAACGTAGAGCTTATTTATTTATTAAAATACGGAACGGTTACCGTATTTCATACGTTTCTGTTCGATTCAAATAGCTTTTTGATAAAGATGAAAATCCGGTTTATTTACCCAAGTAACCACACCTCACGTAGGAATTCCAACATTTTAACTGCTGACGTCAAAATAGAGTTGACGTGTCTCATTCCTCGCCTTGCCGGTTGTCAGACACAAAATGGAGCGGAGTCTGAGCCTTTTGTAGTAGTAGGCTTTGTGTGTAAAGTAAGCTTCCTACCGAAGCATCTGTGCGATGATGAAACTTGCCAGACACCGCTTTTAAGCACGCTTTATGTCTCGAATTAAAACTTTACAGGAGGAAATTAAACGTCGGAAAAATTCCAAGTGTAACATTCGCTCGGTTGCTGTGTATGTGCACTCTATTTGTGTGAGTGCTCTGTTTGCGGGCGCACTGTGCACACAGCGGCGGCGAGCAACTTGCTTGCCGCCCGAAATGGTCTTCTAATGAACTTACAATGAGTTTTGGAAGTTGAGTTTATTTTCAGGTACAACTTCGCTAGGAGCGGTAACTAATGTGCAATATTTAACTTTCCTTACTACAATTTCCTGGGCGCATAATTTTGCCGTAATTCTTTAATAGGTATTTAATTCAATAACTTACGTAGAATCTATACACGTAAATGTGATAAAGCAATCGTTTGAGGCTTTATCGGGCCAATAAAATAAAATAAAATAAAATAAAATTCGCACCTAAAGGGTCAACCACTTTGTAAATATGTGATAAAAGTGAAATATGTTCTTTATGCCGAGAATTAATTTAAACAACTCCAAAACACCCTTTTGGCCTCATTACATGTGCCTTTGTTATGACTTATTCTGAATATATTCTAACGTTGTCCTTTGTATGCTGTACCTTAAGTCAACACAGTTATTTGCCGTCAATAAATAAAATTCCAATGCAGGCGAGAGCGTAACAGCTAAGAAATTATTATGACAGTGTACGAGAACGCGTTTTCTCGACGGCAAAATTATCATGGCAGGGTATATTTCCACCCTCTCGGAGAACAAATTCCACTTGTCAAAATGTTCACGCCATGTTCACCGGGAATCACAAAGCGAGACGTTTACAAAGAACGGTCCTAACAAATTGTCCCGTCAAGCGGCATGTTTGCGTAATACGTGGTTGGCCGACATCCACTATCAACTGTGATATTATGTGTTTATTTTCGCCGCTGTAGGCCTCTAAACTACGTGTTTGTCCAGCTCGACCCCTATGCAAATTAAACAAAGTACCTTTTCGTATATGGCGTTAGAAGGCAGACCGTTTCGCGGCGACCTAACAGTTTTCAATTACTGATAATACTGAAACTTTCCTCATTAGTATTATTTAATCTTCTCATACTGCGGGGAAATACAATTTCCGCTTTATTTCCTACATAATTTTACTGCCAACGGAGTACGTAAATAGAAACCTATTTTTCAAAGGATCATGGATAAAGTCGCTAAACTTTGTTAAGCTACTAAATCAACTGAAGCAGAAACTATTTTAATTCACTTTGCACGAAAAAAGTTCTTTCATTGTCCTCTTTCTATTCTGGCATCACATTTTCTTCTACGTGAAGATTAAACCCATTGTTATGTCAGTCAAGGAATCGCGTTTCTGACAAATTTTTGTTCGTGTTACGCGGAGCAGAGACGTAACCTGAGTTTTGTGAGTCCTTTCTCCTATTTATAACATTGCTGAGCCGATTTCGAGTGACGGTAACCGGAGATTGATTTAGCTGATGGGTCATTGAGACACGTGACACCTGCTATCGAGACAGATGATTGGACATTTAGACAAGTGACGCCTGAGCTGGACCACTTTATCTGTTTCGTTTCATGTGATCATTTATTTGTTCATGCCAGTCATCTTGAACCTTTCACGTAGAAGTTCCTATTGGAGCGAAGCTTTAACGTTAATCGTGATACTGAACAAAAGAAAGTACACAGACACCGAAACGCGCCTTTTAAGACACGAATTTCTAATAAAATATCATTTTCGTATCCCGACAACAAAGTCCAGAACGCTAAAAATTTGCTCCAAATATTTACCCTAAAAGATTCCTGTCGTGATTGAGCAAGGAAACATCTTCAAAATGTTTACGAACTAGAAGGTATTTTACAAGTTACGCGGCTAACAGCTTGGGCTGGCTCACAAAACAGCTATTGGCAAATTATGACAGATGGAGGCCGCATCATGATATTAAATTGACATGAAAGCTCCCGACTCTCTTATTTTTACAAATAAGGAAGTTTGCAGCTTCGTGTAATTTGTGTGCTATAGGGGAACTAATGAATTATTAGGGTGTGACGCTGCAAGAAGTTTTCTATATCTGAACGGGTATTGGAATAATTACTTCTACCTAATTCGTAACCTATTTTTTAACTATTAATCTATGTTAACTGACTCACAAAAAAATAATTATAAATAAATATTAACAAGAAAAAGTTGTAACCTATACACAAAACAAAAATATTATTAATATTTATTTTTTACCTTAGGACCCAAAAGAGATAATAGACTTATGTCTACCTAACGACTCGATCCAGTAGTACCATAGACAGATAAATAATATGAAAGTTTTCGTGAGTTTGATTCATTATAAATATTTAATAAAACGAAAACCTAGGTCGACTAATTCGACAAACTACGTGAGTCCTAGCCGTTTTATTAAATATTTATAGATAAATAATAGTACTACTATTAGTTATCTACATATATAGTACATAACTACTTTCGCACTATAAATATATATTGGTTTATAAATTATCTCGAGCCCCAGGGGAGGTCCAGCCACTATGATATTCATGCTAGCTCAGGGGCGACTTGCCAAAACTTTGACCAAAGCCTTAAAGGCCTCCTAGATATTTTTGGCAAGACATCAAGATGCCAAACGGTTATTATATTTAGAATACTTGCTGTTGCCTGAGACATCACATAATAGCTTCAAATTTTATTAATCTAAATTACATAATTGCTTTAAATTTTAGATTGTTCACACTTCTTTTGTCGTATGGTTATGTGATCAACCCTGGTCACGAAATTAAGCTAAGTTAGTTATAGTTATTCAAAATTAAATTTACAAAATTTATTTCATTTTTAACTATAATGTTTAATTTACATTGCATAATAAATGTATTATTTTTATAAATGTCTTCGAAATCTCCATCGCATTATGGTAGATCCTACATTGGTTAACGTCACAACCTCTAACCAGCTTAACCGCTATGTTTTTATTACAGGTATAACAATTCCATAAACTTTGAACATTTACTGCAGACATACGGCACTACATCTCTACACATTTGTAACTCCCGGGTAGGGCTTTAGAGTTAGGGCTCAGGACAATATCGACAAGTTTTATCGACCTCTCTAGGTTATTTTTAACTGATATTTTAAGACATCGATTATAATATAATAGCTAATCAGGCTAGGCTAATAAGGCCATCAAAACCTTACGCGTTACTAAGACGAATATTGTCTTGGTAACGGGTAAGTAATAATGAATTCACATTGTGTTTTCGGACTTAATTAATTTAGCTAGTTTTCATACTTTTTTAAGGTCTTAATGTTGTTTTACCTGTGCCTATTTATAGTTAATAGCTGAGCTTCGTGGTTTCCACATGTATATTTCCAGTATACAAATTTAAATCTTATTTTAGGATTGAGAGTTTTTAATTCTACATACCGAATGTCATCAAAATTCGTATATAGACGTTATGGAGCTGAGTACCTAGTTATGGTAACAAACATACATACGCATAAAGCGGCACTTTAAAATTCATATCAAATCAAATCAAAATTTCTTTATTTAGTTTTGGCATCATAGACGTACATATAATATTGTAAGATGATAAGATAGGATAGGATAAGATCCAGAAGGCCGAATAACTAGATAACAACGTTTGAATGTCGATACCTTCCGCTACACATGACGTTCATCTCTAGTCCCGGGTTCCGTACCCTTGCCGTGTGCTCATTACCCACACCGAAACGTAATAAAGTAAATGGACCCGAAAATTATTATCTTCCGCTTGGCCTCTCAAATGCCATTACGGAACCGCCAAATTTTGTTATAATTTCATATATTTATCATTGCCAAAAATAATTTTCGTATGATCACAAACGATGTCCCAAGCGTTAAGCCTAGATATTTATAACATTATGGTCTTTACTCTATAGTATATAATCATATGATGTGCTTGATAGGTAGAGTGAGTAAATACCTATTATTTTTCACTTTTTATACCTATATACTTAGTACCTAGAGTAAGTAATTGCCAACAAGACTTTAAAAAGTGTAAAGTGATGCTTGCGATGTTGATAGTCTGTCTACACAGCTGACTGAATATAATCGTTTTAGTTACCATCTTCACAATGTTCGATCCCGCATTTTTTATTTACACCAGATTATGCTGATGTAAATATGTGCCCGAATTATTGCGAAGTAAAAACGGGTATCGCAGTTAAAAAATACTCTTAATACCAGTACTTAAAGTACTCGTATTTTAGTATAGTTAAAGTTAAGTGGTAACAATTCGATTTTATCACTATTACTTTGTACGTAGGTAAGTACACGTAGTTAAAATAAAAGCAACAATATGTTGTGTCTGTTCTGACACAACCAAATAACCATTAGATTAAAAATAAATTTTCCAATAATAAAATCTTAACAGCTTTTTTATCCTATTTTAATAAGTTTTTCGTGATTCGGTTATGCCAGCCCAATATTTCAAACAATTAATAGCGATGAAACAAGCGTCAACGATTTAAGTTGACAGGTTGGCCCACGTCATCAGAAACAACCAGACCGTCAGCAAATTCAGTCCGTGAGAGGCACGGACTGAATTTGCTGTAATTCTAACCCTTACTAACTCGTATTCTGATGGCAAAGAAAAACACTTCAATGTCGATCAATGTCTCTGAGCACTCAAATAAAATATTAGAGCAAAACAAAATAAACTAGTTACAGCTGAGAAAAAAGTCTCTAAAAGTGTTAGAGCAGAGCTAAGTGATTTGTTATGTTGTGGTCAATCGCACTTAGTGTTAGTTCTTCTAGTTTCTAACATAAAAGTCACTTTGAAACTTGCTCGTCGGGTTATTAGAGGCATTGATAGTGGTGTCTTTTTTGCCTTGATTTTCTTTTAGCAAAGCCGTCTGTATTAGCAAGTTATTTAGCCGTCTCCGGTCTCAAGTCTCCGAGTTATTTTGTATATTTCTTTTCTACATTCAAAGGTTGTCTATCGGATATGATGAAATGATAAATGCATTTTGAAATCGGACTGTATCAATCGCTGAGATACTTGTATCGATTCTAAAAAAATATTGACTAAATATCGTTTATACTTATTATACATAATTGTGAAGTTAAACAAAATACGGTCTGAAAATACTTTGTCGTTGAATTCGAGAAATCAAACGGAATCCAAGAGGAAACGGGAATAAAACAACTTTCAAAAGGAGGTACTACCAACGTTTTAAGCAAGGGAGGTAAACGAAACCGCCTTATTGATTAACGTTACATTTGAGTAATTACTCGTTTAAATTTTAGCTTTTTTGTGTTTGTATATAACTTTTTTGTGTGTGATATACCAAACTACTTGCTTACTACTTGGTATAACTTATTAGTTAGGACTATGAGGTCACTTTTCTCTCTCAGTGTAGTCTATCTAATGTGAAGTTCTTTATTTTTTCCGAAAGGGTAACTTTTCAACCTACCCGTTTGAAGGTTTCTCCGAACGCTAAATGGTTTCTACCTTTAAAGCTTTAGCGACCTGCAGGTTATTATGAAATATTTTTGTAAAGGACCAGACCAAAAAAGCACACTTGTAAAATTATAATTTTCTTATACTCGTACGTAGATAATATGGATTACTGAACATAACGAATGAATAAAAAAAATATTAAATAGAGATCATGAGACAAAATATAGCGAACTATTTGCCAACCGAGTGTACCAACAGAGGCCAACGCCATTGGACAAAGAAAACGGATAATTAAAGTCAAGCAACGAGAAAAAGAGATTTTTAATGAACCTCGACGTTTGCCACGTAATAAGACTTTATTATAACAGTAAAAAAAACCATAATTTAATAATAAAGAGGAGAAAAATATCTACGCTTACCGTAAATTCATCACGAAAAGTTTACGCCGGTGTTAAATTGATAATTCTCATTTAACGGTGTGAAAAGAGCTTTATAGCTATTACCTATTTAAAAAAAGTTACTATCGTATAATAATATATTTTAGATAGCTTTCTTATAACAATTCAATTATGTGTTATCACAGTTTTATTATGAAACTGTGATAACACATAATTATTGTGCAGCAATACCTATGTTTCGTTTAAAGAAAATAGTATAGGTTTAATTAATTTTATATCTGTATAGGACGATTCGTTGAACTCGCAAGGATGTCATGTATCAAATCGAAGTAACTCAAAGCGTTCCAAATAGCTATATTATATATACATTTTATATAATATAGCATATATATTTATATATAACTGTGCAGATTTTCAAATTTATCGAAATATTCAAACGATCTGCAATGATATGGAATTGAACCGGAAATAGACTGGAGAAGCTGTCTCCATTACATCCCGGGTAGGATGCTTAATCTAGCTCCCAATATCTTTGTGGATATGAGAATTTGTTCAGTATAATATATTTAAAAATAAATAATAAAGTCAGCCCCTGTGGTGTAGTCGTTATGGGCAGGTTGGCTCAAACCTCATACACCACTGAGGTTGCGGGTTTGATTCCCGTGTCGGGACATTTGTTTGTGCACAGAAAAAAGCGCAAGCATTTGTTTCGTATCTGGGTGTTGTATGAAACCATGGTCCTCGTGGTCCCTAGATACAGGGAATCCTAGTTAGGGGCCAGGATCTATGTATGTGGACGTGGGCGTATTAATTTGTTTTGTATTCGTTTTTTAGCGGTGTGTAGGCAGACCCCAGACACTCCATACAAATTCGCCGAGCTAACTGTCTAGTACTACTACTGGCGCACCGGCCTGTCCGCACACGTTTTGTGTGTGTGCGTAATTATTGTATGGATGAGCTAATACGAATCAAGCGCGACAAGGACAATGCTATACGTAATCAACCTAAGTGTTTCTCTTTCACACCCACTATCGCTTGGCTTGGAGACGCGAAAAACCAAAAAATCTTCGATTCAGAATCAGAATGTTTTATTGTAGAACTGTGTAGGAACATAAAATAGGTCTTAAATATTTACAAATGATTCAACAGTTTATCCATTTTGGACGTACACTATAATGTTGTATATTTGTATATTTCATAATATCATAATTAGGTTATTTCTTCTTCTTGTTTATTTTCTTTTTTTAATCGTCCCCATATAATTTTTTTTTACAAGAAATTCGGTTGCTTGAGCAGTTGTTTGGCAGCCCAGTGGTTAAGGCGTCGGGAAGGAATTCCGACGCAGGTTCGATCCCTGCCCAAAATATGTATATTTTACAACAAAAATCTTTTTCCTAATGATTTAAAATCTTTAGCGTAAGTTACTTTAACATAGCTACCCTTTATAGTCACAAATGTCTTAGCACCCGGTAATTTAAAAAACGGAATATTTATGTAACTACTGACCTAATTTCGTCTGTTAGTGTTGAGAAAACTAATAGAATTTTTGGTGCCAAAAGGCGTGATCGCATCTCAAAGGCGAGGCGTTTCGCATATAAATTGACGAATTTGCCTCCATTTACACCTAGCTGTCATGCAGGCTGGTTAAAGCCATTGTAAGTCAGTACTTGAACTTCAGTCACTCTAATTAGTTTTCATATTCTGAGGTTTGCATATTACCCGACATCTGTATCGAAGCCTGGCCAACTGGAGCGGTTGGAGCAAATCTTGTTAACCGTACGCGTATAATGCAGTTATGGGCTTCGCCTGTGTAATTCGTGACTGCTCTCGTCACAAGTAACTCTACCTTCGATTAAGCGTGGCTGCGTAGACCAGAGGTGAAGTCAATTAAGACTGGTTTAGTGTGCAGATACATACAACGAAATGAATGGATCAGGAGTAAGATTAAAGTGAAGGAAGTAATGGCTACAATAGCAAAGAAAATGGCAAAGAAACTGGGCATGGCCAGGACACATTGCAAGAATGGATGCGAGCCGTTGGGCGAAATGAGTCCTTAAATGGACACCCATGGCTGATTCTACAGGTCGCGGCCGACCACCGCTGCGCTGGGTGGATGACATAAGAAGACACGCAGGCCAGGACTGGATGCACCGGGCTCAAGACCGCCAGGAATGGAGACGGAATGGAACAGGCCTATCTTAGAATAAATAAACAAAAGACCTCCATGATGAGGATGATGTCGACATACAAGTTTAGCTACTGTTCAAATCTTATAGTGGCCAAAGCGTGCTCAAGTTCGTTAGTAATTTATTATCGCTTAGCTATAGTATACACGTGAACGCAGCGCGTCCCATCTAATTTCGCAATTGTATTAAGAGTACATGCATTTTGTATTCGGGTGTTGAAGTCGGTTGGGGAAGAAGATAATTCATTCAAATATTAAGGACATGGTTTAGGGCTGTTAAGATTACAAGATTATGTTAAGAAACATGGTTTAATATAGGTACTACAATCATCACACAGACAGGTAAATGCTCAGTACTCGTAAATGTGTAATTGATAGTAGATATAGTTCCCGGCCAGCTTATAGCGGACGAATTGTGAAGAAATACGAAACTAAGCAGGAACTGCAGCGGTCTCTTCGTAATGAGCCCGTATGACCTCAACCCGACACCGAATGTATATTTCACGAAAAAAGCGAAATTAAACGAATGGCGAAATAAAAGACCTCTCAAGATTGTGGCAAGCAAACGTGTTCAAGTATCAAGTCGTGCAAGCTCATAATAAGAGGGTTCCAGGGTTTTCCATCAGAGTAGGGAAATACGCCCAGACACTTGTCCCTTATCTTCTAATCGGGATCTTCACCTTTACCTACTGTTTCTGTTTTCACTTTCAGGTAAGACGAAAACGCTGAAAAGGTATTGCTGAGTTTACAGTGCAGGTTTCTTATAATAACTAATTTACTTAATTAAGAGTTGACACGTAACATACAGCATTTTTCTAATACATTTTTTTATAGAAATATACTTGAAAACTAGCTATACTAAAGTTCTACCATAGTTCTGGGTGATGCAGCAACTGTTATAGGCAGGCGTGTTTACCATCAGGTAAACGACTTGCTATTATCGTGACACAGCTTAATAAAAAAAAATACATTTTCTGTAAACCAAACATAAAAGCACGAGATATAAATTTTAGTCGGAATTAGAACACACTCTCCCCAAATAGAAATCACGTTAACGTCAGATTTTCAATGAGATTATGACAAAGTTACAATCGTTTCCCGCAAAGATAACGTCAAACTTGAACAATTAAAATTCTGTTTTAGAAAAAATCTTCATTGAATATTTCGATTAACCGATAGAGATTTCAATTTCCTTTAGTCACGTGCGCCGGGATATCGGATCCCGCGGTTGGTTCAGCCAGTAATGAGCGAACGGATGGCAATTTCGCTAGATGGGCTTTTGGTTACAGGGGGAACGGTTTTTATGTCAATGTGCTTTTAATATGTCTACCTCAGTTGTGTCATGGGACTAAGAGTTGTTGCATTTTATCGACTTCCGCGAACGTGCACCGATGTTTAGATAGTGTTTATACTACGCTTCGGGGTTATTTTATGGTGTGAGTGTATCTGGGCTTGGTTTCTGAGCACAACTCTGTTAGATTTTGTAATTAAATGTTTGGTATTAGAATGTTAACAAAAATTAATTATGTAAGCATAACTTAAATGGGTTTGGGTTTTGAGCAAAACTCTGTTAGATTTTGTAATTAAATCTTTGGTATTAAAATGTTAGCAAAAATTGTTTGTTAGCATAACTCAGTCAGCCAGTAAAGTTCTAGCCATGGAAATTACAGAGCATATGAGACTTAATATCTGATGTCTCGGGGTGATATGCGAAATGCATTGTTACGCAGTTCTTTTTATGGTTTTAATAGCTCTCGTGGCGTTTACTCAATACCAATAAAAAAAACTCAGGGCCTAACCACAAAATATAGACTACTACAGAAATCAATCAACATAGTAATTGCGCTCGAGCAACGCACACATAGACATAGCTCACGGACGCGATATCTCGAACCAGTTGAGACCAGTGCGAGCGCGAGTGCCATCCGCTTGAGACAAGCGACTGTGAACTTTTTTTGTACAAAAATCGAGCAACAAAGCAAAAGTTACTATAACTGCTCAGTGGACGGTTGTTTAAATTCAACATTAAACGGTGAATTGTCATTTTTTAGGCTACCAGTTGTTTCAGAGAGGTAAGTAGGTATTTGCTTGTATTTCGATGGTTCGTTTTCACGTAACACAACAATTAGGTAGGTAGGTAAGCGCCCCGGCCCCCGGCCCCGCGCCGATCAAGCGGACATGATTTTGTGGCCTTGTCATATTTTAACAATTTTTATTAGATATTTATTGTAGTATAAGCTGTATAAGCTCCGTGTTCAATAATTTAATGAGGAAGATGTAAATGTAAATTATTTGCATTTTTGTCTTCAAAACAACTTTATCCAATTATAGTAAATCAAAAAACTAGATACGAGTGCCACTACTACGATAGTTTTTTGTGCATAAGCCAAAGTTGACAACCATAGCGCAACTGCCGAACGTAGGTATGAAAAGTGAAGTACATACATGAGATTGCCTTCTGTACTAGTCTATATTTTGTGGCCTAACTTAGATTTGATATTAAGTATTTGCGTAGGTATTAAGTCGTATTACACCTAAATCTAATTCAGGTTTAAATACGTATGCTGTACATGTCGTGTTTTTTTGGTAACATACATTAAATGTTCAAGCATTTCAGTTATATGAATAAATAAATAAACAAGTTAATGAACACTTTTACGATCATGACCGTCGAAATAAAATAAATAGGTTCCCATATCTAACATTATATAAGGCACAATTTTGGGTCAGCTTTGAGATTCGCCATCATTATTAAGCCTATGTGACCAATTGACCAACCCCTGGAAATGTGAATACGGTTTTTCCGATACATTAATAATTTCCGGATATGAATAAAAGAAAATCATAGGGTTGAATACCTGTGCATTCAATATACTTACAAAATCCCTGCTGATATTCCGGCAGACATAAAGCCGACCCAAAATGGCATGAAGGTAGTTATTAAATTGGAGAAGTTATACAATATTCAAAGGGTTTCTGAGCAAAGAAAATTTTTGTTTCTATCCAACGAGGTGAGCATCACTCGAAGAAAAGTGTCTTGGAAAATCCTTGTTAACTTTAGACTTCTTCCTATATTATATAATAATATACAAGTATTTTTGTAAGAAATATGTTAATAATCTTGCCACTGGGATATTCCGCAAAAGTTATCCAAAAAGTCTTAGGAACTGTTTTTTAGCTAACACAGATTAGAGAATCCTTAAACGTATCATCGTCATCAGCCAATCACATTTCCACTGCTGGGACATGGGCCTTCTCTTATAGAGAGAGTGTGAGCCATAAACCATTACGCTGGCCAAGTGAGGGTGGGTGGATATCACGTGTCCTTCAATTTTTGTGATTAATTCTTGGATATGTCAGTTTCCACACGACGGTTTCCTTCACCGTTTTGAGAGCGAGTGTTAAATCCTGAAACGTATGACTGACAGTTTTACAAATAAGTACCTATGTTACGTTAGTTTACCTATATCATTCATAGATAATATGACTTTAAGTTAGTTAGACTATTATTAGTTTTGAATCATACAGTCTGAGCCATTATGATTATAAGCGTGCGTCAAATAACGCGATACAGCAATGATTTTAGCGGCGGCGGTCAACGCGGCTAAAAGCTATATAGGTACCACTAACAACTAACAATGCAGAGTATCAGTTGATCCACAAAACCTAATTAACACTTACCTGCATAATGCTATCGATGAAATTCGTCGAAATTCAGCGATACGCGATGAATTCCATAGCAGCGCCTAATGAAATTTGTCCTCAGTTTAGCTTCAAACGCGAGTTGAATACGCTAACAATTATTATACCGCTTCGGTTAGGATTAGCCATTTGCATAATGTTTTCGTTGACAATAGTGTTTATTTGATGCCAAAAATAGTGATAACAATTTACGATAATTTCAAAACACTTGCTCTAAACCGTGATTCATAAACGGCTTGAAAATTAGAACTTGTTAACAACTTATGTTTGTTAGTCAAGACCAAAGCCTAGGTAAATATTTTTCTGACATTACCTTGCAATAAACCAGCAGCGGCCGGCCACACATTTGTTGCTCTAATTGGGCGCTTTCCTTCCCAGGATAGAACAAAACGGGAAACAGAGAACAAAACTAATTATATCCCACAAACTTACCTGCACGAAATGAGAAATTAAGGTTACTCGCAGGAAATATGAATCCTTATTCGTGCACTCATATTTCTCAACAATTATCCCAAATAAGTTTGAGTAAACTCATTTTACGGTAAATTGCCCACTGCCTCGCTACGCTGCCTATTAAAATTAATAAGACAAGTTTGCGGCAAAATTCTGACCCACAAATGCCCGAATTCATATTATTTGTGTAAGGGCCTGCAAATAAAATACCTTACGCAGGCATGCCAGAATGTTAAGTACTTAGGATTTTCAACTAAAATATAAAATTATATATAGAAGGACTCGTTGGGATAAGTATTACCTATTTATTACATATACTACTGTGACCGATCGGTTTCAGTCGCGTAGTATATTACCTACAATTCATAGCTGCTATTACGTATAGTACCTAGATACTTCGTCATCATCAGTCCATTGTGTTCCCAAAGCTGGGGTACGGGCCTCCTATACCAGAGATTAAGGCCGATAATCCACCACGTGGCTGGCTCAGAGCGGGTTGGTAGATGTGACATGTGCTTGAAGTTTGAGATGTTTTAGATTAAAGCGAGTGTGGCCGACCAGTAACTTGTGCGTCTTAGGATCCGACTCACCCGAATTCGAATCTCCATACTCGGTTCTGCACCAATGACCCCGCTGAGCCAATGATTTAGAAAGATGACAACTAAAAATAATTTAACGCGTTAATCCTTCGGTTTTGGTAAGATTTTTTTTTTTGTTACCTTAGGCCATCCCGGAAGTATTTGATCGGTCTAAAAACTCCGACATCAGGGTTGGCCACACACCCACACGAGAAAAAAAGACGGAAGAAAAAAATGTATATAAGATGAAAGGAACTACTTAAAAACACATCGAAATCGTTTTGGCAGTTTTGTAGATGAGAACATGAAAATGTGTCAAAACGAACACTATTACATGTACTACAGTGCTCTCGGTGGGTTGGCACAATATCACACTAATATTAAATGCGAAAGTTAGTACCTATGTAAGCGTGTTTGTTACTTCTTTACGCTGTAACGGCTCAACTGATTTGAGTGAAATTCGGAACGGATATTATATTACTTGGATTACGCATACGCTTTGGAAGCCAGGGTATATTACTTGGATTATTGCTTTTTATCTCGGGAAACCGCGGGGCGCATCAAGTAACCTATAAAACCATATCAGATAAATTTTAAACCTATTTTAAACTATTGAAAATTGAAAACCGCTTCGAAATTGATTCAGCTATCTCGATGATGGATAGGATCTTAGAAATATGCAAAAACATACAAAAACGCATAATTTACCTCTTACACTTCTCCGTTCCGTCGTGGGTAAAAGGCGTTTCAAATAAATATAAAAATATTGCCTACATCAACATTATAGGTAGGTACCTATTACTTTTTATTATACATTATGCATCAAGCACTTATATAAGTACCTAACTTGCTATGCCTAGGTATGTACAAAAATAAGGGCTCAAAATGTTTGTAAAGCAAACATGTATAATAATCTTCTGTGTCTTTTATAATTAAAGTGTTTACCTGATACCTAATCTAATACAAACAACACCGAACTACATCCTGCGCATTTACTACCGCGGCGCCGGTAAAAGGACCAAGGCCTACCTCTTGATAGCATCCTCCTTAATAGATTCCATCCTGTAATGAAGCTGTTTCCCCCGAACCTCATTCCAGAAAACTGTTAATACCGGAAACTCATTATCGGCTAAACCAACCAAGAAATCTTATAATATTCTCTCTGAAATAAAATCTTGAATAATTGAATATTAAAATTTATGGATCTTTAACGGCTAAATCCCGGAAAACCGTTTTCCTAACACTGGCATACTTATTCATAAAATGCTTGTAATCTCAAAGCGTAGCTTGACAAATAAATTTTAAAAGTAGGGGAAGGAATGATAAATCGATATGAAAGCAAGTCGGCAAAATATTAATAGCATTAGCAGTAAAAGCCTAGCTCGCATTTCCTTCAAAATTTAATGTAAAATATATGGTTAGACCATTGCGACTGAGACTTTTCAGTGGCCAAATTTTATTTGAAATTACGTCTGTCGTAAGTAACTCCAAATTTATGACGTCATTTTACAGCCCACCACTGTTCTCATCTCTTTCACAAAAATAGGAAATTGTAACTGCTTGTAAGAGACATGAATTTGATAAATAAAATATTTTATTATGGACATAAGTACTTTTCAGAAGGTTTGTAAAAGACAATTCCTAATGAGATTCAGATAATCCTTTGCAAACAAGGGTCCAAGACAAAACGCAAGTGACATAATCACGATGTCCCTCGGCTTATTCAAGCTTTCTATATGCCACAACACCATTATCCCCTATATTTGATGTTTAAATCCACCTTCACCGTAGTTAGTTCAACCCTCGTTTACCCCAACCTTCCCACGTCTTAACCTGCCTGAAAAGGACCACTCTTTTTAATGTCGTCACCGAAGAAACGATATAGTCTTTTTTATTAAGAAGTTCATGCAACTCTTCCGGTCGGATGCATAAAAAATCGCATAAATCAGTCTGAGCAAAAGTTAAGCGTGTGCCTCACCTCTATTGTCTCTTTATGATTAAAATTTACCCGAGGCGAGGGCGAGAGAGTTTTAAAACGAGACCCGAAACTTGTGCGCCGTAGTCGGAAACCTGGTTCGAAGGCACGAAACAAACAGACTCTGAGCTTGCGACCGGCTAATGTAAAAACTTCCACGAGGTGCTGATGCTGTTTTGTTTGCATTCAAAACATCAACTCAGGGAGTAGGTATTTAGTCGTTTTCCGGTTCACATCTTTCGTAGACACAGTGCTCCGTAAATAAGTATTCCAACTTTTCATAAATGGCCACTATTTCCCTAAGCGTCCGCAAAATGCAACGTTTCTATCCTATTAAATAAAGCTGAAATGTTCATAGAAAGTAACTGCACCGGCAGGTCATTATTCCACGCGTTTAGCTACTAACAAGCAGTAGTCTTGCTCCGGGCTTCGCTCTGTAAGTATTTATTCCTTTAAAATGAGTACACAAGAAGGTAGATGGTACGTACGTATTGTCTTTTGGAGTGCGGCCAACGTTCCTCCACTCGGTAATATTTTTTAAATTCAATTTCGGTGAAGCCACACTGCTGTATCCAGTCGGCTTAATGTACACCTGGTGAACATTTAAATGAGATACTACAGGACTATTTGCTTATTTATGTGAGATTTTATTACCTTGGAGGTGTTCAGTTGCACCGAGGTGACTTGCTTACTGGGAAACGGAAAACAAGCACTAAATAAAGGTACTTCAGGAGCTGAGACCCATTCAACTCGCCCTAAAAAATTTAGAAAGGACACTAAATCTTTCTCAGTATCACTTTCATCCGACTCAAATTGGGCACTAGAACACTGGCATGGCCTGTAGCTTCGCTGCTTCGTTAAAGAAAGTAGGTAATGCGTACAACTTAACTTAAACGACGCTAGCGACCTTCAACCTTGTTTCTCTAAAGCCCGCTTCATAATTATGTTTGGCTTTACCCTAAACCCCCGCGTCAAAGTAAATATATCGCGTTTGGTAAAGCAAGCTAACGGCTCCATAATCACCGATTAGTCGCTCGTGAATTATAGTAGGAAAACGAGCATTAAAATGAAGTTAATAAAACACAGTATTCATGCCGTATAAAGGCGAGGCATAATCCCTTAATAACGTGCGGTGCATCGTGGCTTCATTAGAGCGGTTAAGCTTCCACCTGCAGACATTCTGTGTTACTCCATGGAAAAATATATTCTAGAATAGGATGTCCTGGTAATTTTATTCACACCCATTATAAAGTCCAGGTTTAAACCTGATTATATAGAGGTAAATCCGCAACATATGTAGTATTATAGTAATGACACAGTATTAATGGAGTACAAATGGAGTAAGTTGGTGGAGTAAGTTGGTTGGTATAACGTATGCTTGTTTTGTTATAAAATTCGGTGTATAGTATACCTAAACAAATTTCAACCTTGTGTGTTTCTGAATTTATGAAGTTGCCCTTTACATATAATATTACCTACTATGATTTAATGTTATGTTATAAGCAATATGTTAAATATTCATGAGTAGTTTCCCAAACATGTTCTTGGTTTTACGGACATTTAACATACGTATAACAGAGTTGGTAATATGGTATTCCAAAGTTTGGAACACCATAACATCCGCCGCTCAGAACTTGTGAAACAGATAAGCTTGTTTGAGAATACTCCTCACTAAAGTCACTAAACAATTCCCACAACAAAACAGTTCCTATTTTTATTTGGGTAACAATACAGGAGTAGTTTGTGTTCGTCACAACAATCCCATAAGAGGCGGCTCTCGGCGCGGCCGCGCTGAAAGCCACGTTAATTACGACTTTTCACTGCACACCGGTCCCCACTCGGAAAAATAAACTATCCACGACTAGTGAATCTATATCGCGCAGTTGAATATATTTTAATTCCTCCTACAAACAAAGTTGGCGAGAGCACGCTAGTTTCAATACTAGTCACCAGTGAGTTCGGCGCCAACTGAAGCTGAAATTAAATTTATTGATATGGGTTTGCCACTCTCTAGCCGCAGCCATATTCTCGCTAAAACAAAAAAACGTTGTTTGGTCCAGACAGCTTTTTGTGACGTGTTTCACTAATGGATTTCAATCTAAAACTCAGGAGAATTTTCTTTAATCGCCAGTAATTTCTTTATACCTAGTATCATTATCCATTTTTAATTAAGTGTACTCGCAAGAAGTCTTTCGTTAATTTTTCTGAACTGGTGTAAGTACTTTAGTTAAACGGCTATTTTATTCACAAGTTTCTGCGTATGTTTCTTTCAAGCAATATAAGTCGGTTCGTGGAAGTTTATTTAACATCTCTTGAGAAGAATCGCAGTCCGGAAGGTAATAAATACTTATCTCCAGTTATCGAGTTCATACTAAGACCCAGCTTAGGTTTATGATCCATACCGAGGTTAATTTAAAGAAAACTGCCTGGAAATTTAATGCCAGAATAATATCAGGTATCTTAGGCTTAAAGAATATGTAGGTAAAATATAATATAAACAAGAAAAGGTAAAATAATCAAGGACATCTAAAACACTATTCTAGTCTTCTAGTCTTCTTCACTAGTCTCGCTTCCACAATTCTCTTCCTTTCTTCCATGAGTGTAGTCAGGTTGATAACCCAGCTATGTTGCTCATTAAATCGCTCGCTCCAGCGATACATAACGAGAATGGAGTTTGTTTGTATGTAAACTGATCAGCGTCATATCAACATAACTAATTATACATCTACGCCTATTTTAGTTAGGTACCGAAAAAGTCTTTGTCAATAAACAGCTAAACCAAATCAATAAATTGATTATGGCGTTAAAACACTTCAAATAACCATCTTTATTGAAACGATTTCGCTTGTTTGCACACCCACCATGTTTATTACAATTTGGTGTCATTATACCATTAATAATATAACACTGCGAGTACCTAGCTGGTTCATACTCTCCATGTATTTATGGTTCACATTCGTCCGCTAAAACTTTATCTCGTTTCGCACATCACTCCGGGAGACAATAAAAGAGCTTAGCAAGTTAGGTGTTAATACGATTTACTTTTATTAAAGTTGTGTTGTTTGCTTGCCGCGAGCCCGACGAGATATTAGTGTTGGACTCCGATGTAATAATGGGAATTATTATACTTTGCTAGAACGATATTATTCAATATTAAGCTGCAGGTTCTGTAGTTTGATATGTTGTTGCTAATTACTGCTGGATTCGTTTATTTATTTACTAGCTGCGTCACGTGGTTTCACTCATGGTTTCCCGGGATAGTACCCAACACCGAAATACCGGGATAAAAGTAACAGGATCTCAAGTATCTACATACCAAATTTCATCAAAATCGGTTCAGTAGTTTTAGCGTGATTGAGTTACAAACATCCATCCATCCATCCATCTATGCATCCATCCTTGCAAACTTTCACATTTATAATATTAGTAGGATTTAACTCAATTGCATTTCATGTAATTAAACTAAACTTGGAAGGAGGGAAGGGAGGCCTTTGCCCAGCAGTGGGACGAAACAGGCTCATAAAAAAAAAACTAAACTTACCTAAGAATTTAATAGAAATATAGGTACGTAAATTTTGTTAAAATAGATCTACATCTGGCCCTTTATCGAACAGGGCGTTAAGCAGACTTATGGTACATTAGTAATAGTTGGTATTCTTTGCTTATGGCCTCGTTTGTTACCTTTGCAATGCAAATGGTAGCCACTCAAAATATGCATATTTATACTCTCTCCATAATTTCATATATCAGCCCTTATTAATTATCTGCTGGCTTCATCTCTTTCACTTCTTTTTACAGTTCCACGATGAATGCCGTGTCTTGCATATTAATTTATTTTCCGTTTATATTAAAAAAAATAACGAAATAAAATATCCAGTCGCTACAGATTACGAATTCCTCAGACAGTCTCTCCGACTTCTCTAGAAATAATTTGTAAAGAAATATTTCTAGTAAAGGTCAATTAAATTTTACGATTGAAAAGGTTTCCATCACGCGTACATGAACTTTTCCGTATAAGAGATATCTACTCAGGTATTCAATATTGAATAAACTATAAAAGATCAATATTCCCCGGGAGGTTCGACAGCTCTGTTTTGAATACAACACAATGGTCCTAGGTCGGATACTGCAGAAGTTTGCTTAGGACGTGGGCTCATTCACTTCCATCAATCCCTTGCTCCCATTATTTGTTTATGATGCAAAAGCCGATACGACACAACTGCACCTTTCCATGATACATTTTAAACCTTAAGACATCGCAGTTAAAACTTAAAATTCAATGGAGATTTGTTAACAGCGTTCAGTACAGATTTCGGGTACTCGAGAGTTCTATAAATCCGAGGAAAGATCTCCAATATTACAAAGGCACGGGCTTGTACATTTGTTTTGGAAAGTTTCTTTACGGACTATAACTAAGGCAGGTAAGTCAACCGGCTATAATTAAACTGACTTCCGAAGAAATCGTTTGAAGATAATAAGCTAGAAAAGGGTGAACGAAATTTTCCATGCAATATTTTTTAACAATAATGCAAACCTACACTTATTCTATCTTATCTTTCATGACCGTATCAAAGTTATGATACCTTTACGGGCTCAGCTGGGAATTCAAACTCAAGTGCGTGGCATCGAAATTTCCACAAGTTACCGCTAGACAGATACCTAAATGTTATCTCACATGTTCGCACAAAGGGATAATGAGGTTTGTCGTCAGTACCAACGTTGTCACATTGTCGTTGTCGTAAAGCTTGGCATGTGCGATAGTGCTTAATCAAAACTTCAATTAAATTTCCGTAATACCTTTCGTCGTGCGCCCTCATCCGCGAGAGCCCACAAATTAATATCAACGGACAGAATATGTTTTAATTTCAATGTATCATCGCCTGATGAATTTCCGTTTACATTAAATAATTTAATATGTTTATTTTTATTTATGACTCATTCATTTTGACGCCATACACCATTTCCATATTGTTGTACCATTATATTTATTTATATAAACTTTTGTTTTCTGTTTTAGTGTTTAAAAAAAATATTATTGTTTTTGTATAAGTTTGCTTTTGCATAAGTTTGAAATGCTGAATTGATTATTATTAATCAATTCCAGTTTTACTGTACTTATCTACATATACATATATACGCACTTACTTATAGTAGCTAAAGGAAAATATGCAACACATAACCTATATAAAAAGAGTAATAAAATAACTGGTGGACGGGAATCATCTTAGATAAATATAAGCTATCAAAAAAAACTTCCCGCCGCAGCAAGATACTGGTTTCTGTTTTTTTGTTGTATTCTGTTGCCACGTATACCTACGATGCTTTTTACTTTAATATAATTAAAGTTAAAGGAATAAAATAGTGAAGCTGATATTGAAAGATTAATAGCTTTAATACTCTATAAAAACAATTCTAACAAAATTTTCAGCTTCTTTTATTGGTATAAATGATCTTGGCAGGGAAGTTTGTTAATACTAATAAACGGCCGGTAAAGGCGGCAGCTCTTCGCGGCTAGGCCCATTTGTCTCCCGGCGTAACGAGTGAGTGGGGCTACCAGCCTGTCAGTTTTCTCCCGGACATAGCTGTAAATGTCTTTCCACGTCCCGAAAGCTATCTTCAAGTTTAAGAGTACTACTGTACCAGTAACGCTGTTTCGTCAAATTGAGAGGTTTAGAAAAGCAAATCATACTAACTATTACTTACGTACTTTAAGTCTTAAACAAGAATGTGACAGATTAAAAAAATAATCTAAACACCACATTTTTATGCGCCTTTTGAGGTAAGGTCGGCATTGCATGCTAATAAATGGATTTGGAATGCATTGTGAGCTCTCATCGCGTCATCGAGTTGTGAGCTACCCTTAAAGTTTCAGCCGGAGAGCTAATCGCCTAACTCGAAACTTGAGTTGCAAGATTCCACCCGGAACGACAGACATACAAACAAGAAAGTGACTTAATAAAAACGTGGTACTAATAAAATGCTTCAAAACCCTTGAATAATAAATAAGCAACCCGTACTTCATTAGACAGGCTGGAATATTGGGTCTTGTTTCTCATTTTCAGGCCAACCTAGTCATGGATCTCATTCTGACATCTGAAAAAATCTCTTAACTTTCCATGTGAGTCTTACGTTTTCCCGTCCAATGGTCATCCAACCAGTGCGATACTAATGGAGTCCCGGCCGAACCTAAGTAATTTAGAAAAACGATTGCAAAGACACACGACTTCCCGTTTTATTTACCTACTGTAAAATGTTACTGCTCGAAATAAAGAAAAAAAAATTATATGGAAATAAGTGTATAGATAATCATTATCTCACTTGTGGCTCTTTTTGTATAGTCGCTTAGAAATAATTTAGTTTAAGGCAATCAAAACTGGATCCAAGTAAATATTCACATTTATTGATATCAGAATTCAATTGAAAAAAAAACTTATTTTATTTTTCTTAATTATATAAATTTAACATCTTTTTCATGAAATCACTAACCCTATCTGAATACTAATCACTACTATATTTATTGCGAAGGATTAAACCATAATTACACAAAAAAATCTACAGATCTACTAAATCAGAACCTAAAGGTAACATGCGTCCCAAAGGTAATGCAAGAAAGAAATCCCCACGTTTATTGGCGAGAGCACAAACATCCTCCACGCGAGTGGTTTGCTCAAGACCCTCCATCCGATACAAGCAGACAGCTAGATTAACCTCTTTGCTATCGTCTTGCGAACAAATCGATCCCATTGTGTTGTCTACTTATCGGTGTTTGTAATGAGGGCTTTTATTGGGGGTTTCTGTATACTGTATACTATATACGTTTTAAGAAGATTGGGTCAGAAACAGACAATAATTTTATGCCTCTTGGTCAGAAATGTAGATTTAATTTGCTGCTACTTTTCATACTTTTCAAATTCTGTCTTAGCAATGAAATATTTTTTTCTTGTTGCAGATTTACCTGATTTTGGAACAACAGTTACACCAATTTTCAAATCAGCTTACAAGGTAATACGTTATTTTTATACCTACGTGAATAAAAGAGAGATCTTCTAGAGATCTTACCATATTATACAATACAACAATAAGCTTACTTGCTGCACACATTTGCTGCTAACGTGAATAGCTCAATCCTTCGACATTTTTTCTTTGAGCAATTGCATCATGAACTCCTCTATCTACGTTTTTAAATTCATTCCTCGTTTTAAAAGCCGATTGATTAGCATAATATCCGAGTATGCACCCAAGCTATTGGGTAATCAGACTAGGCACTACCACAGAATACTAAAGGACAGAAGCATCACTCCGCAAAGAAATTTAAACAAATAGCGACTCTTGCTGTGATGCAATAAAATTCAATTCAGCTTGCGTAGCGCTGCATACCTACCAGTCATATTAAACTACAGGGCGCCTCTATTTCTATCGCATAGCTCTTATCTCTTCTGACGCGGCACGTGTAACGAGGCGCGGCCCGCCGGCAGTGTCCGGCTATGTACTTGTAGCTTCGTACCTACAGTGCACAGTGCGCAAGGCCACTACGCAAATTGCATCGGAATGCTGTCCAAATGACGTTTAATGATTAACGCGCATAGGCGAGATTAATTACCCTCCTGAAACGTGGAACAAGCTCGTGATGACGGTTGTAGACAGGATGGCGATCAGCCTGGATTGGTTGGTTATGTGCTTTCATAGTCCTAGGAGGGTTGCGCACTGGGAACGTTTTAAATGACTACACATCAGTAGAGACGAGAAACTTAATCGAGATAATCTTCAACACAACGGCACATCACCACACAAAACATCTCTAATAAAATAACATACAGCAATCACTTGAAATTAGGGATACCTAAATAGGTAGGTATCAGCAATCACCTATAATTAGGGTAGGTGGATAGATATTCAGTTTGCAGAATAGGATTATGACAGCGTTTTGCAAGTACAAAGCTATATAAGTTGTTAGCGCTCTTGGTGATAGGTCCGAGTATTGTAAGTGATGCCTCAGGTTAACATATTTCTACATTATTTTAAACTTACAGCTTAAATGTAATTCCTTCTTAAGTGCAATAAAGTGTTTTCTATTCTATTCTATTCTATGTGGTGTCGTGTTTGGGCAGGTTTCGGGTTCGATTTAGAAAAATAAATTCCCAAGTATTTCGTGTCTGGGTGTTGTGGACCATGGTCCTCGTAGTTCCTAGTTAAAAACCAAAAAAAATTACAATGATCTTCTTCTTCGGATGCTTCTCCACTACTGAAAGTCGGCAGTCATCCTTCTACAATGTAATAAAAGAGGTTGAGCGAATAAACGCAATAGCGGTTACTCTTTTGCAAAGTATATGTTAATAACCTTTTTTTTTTATGTAACTGAATGACGTGACCAGCTGGTCGTTTGCCAGATGGTAAGCAATACGCCAGCCCATATCAATAACAGCACCACCTAGAACATTGTTTTGCAAAATCCTGCGCGGCGCCGCACTGCGCTCGTCACCCTGAGACAATTAGCTGTTGAGTCTCTAATGCCCAGTAATTTCGCTGGCAAATAATAATAGGTATGATGGGTAGGTATAGGTATAATAGGTATAAATAATAGGTATGTAACGAAATGCTACTTCTCATGAAACACTTTTGCTCTCCACACTACCTTTATCAATACCCTGTTTACCTATTGTGTTGCCAGGGAATTAACGGATTAAATTGTCTACGGTACACGTGGCTCGAGTGCGGTGGGCCCACACTGCCGACAGACTTGCGACAATATTGTTACGGCGAATGGGATTATTGTGTGAGGCAAAAGCTTTTATAGGTCAGCGGAGTTAGGAAGGTCATCAGTAAGTGTAAGGGATAATGGCGCTATTAATGCTGTTTTGAGTGATGAAGCTTTAGACATCAAATGTTAATAGACCACATGCCTTTGTTATTGAAGAGAAATTGCTTTAGCAGCATGAAGAATCCTCAAAACGGATATTTGTAACTTTGTAAACATTTTTGATGACAATGTTGCAACATTATTGTGATGAGTGAGAGAGTATTGTATGGTGCAAAAGCTGGTCGCGACGGAGCAAGTACCATCTGTTGGGTCGTTTTGTTACCTTGCTTTCTATACTTGCAACAAGAATCTTCATGGATGGCATTCAAGTGGAGCGCCAACGACCCACGAGGTGGAACAATGACATATTGTCGAACATTATCAGTTCTAATTTGTATTGCTGTCTCGCCTATGAAGAAAACATTATTTATGAAAACTTAGTCAAAAATAGTGTTAAAGTATGTGTTAATGCATTCATGGTAATTTTACTACTAGCTGCGCGGTTTTATCGGCGTTTAGAAATAAAAAGTAATTTGTCCTTTTCTAGGATCTAAAGTATTTGCATACCAAATTTCATCAAAATCCGTTCAGTGGATTTTTCGTGATTGAGTAACAAACATCCGTAGTTATATTATAAACGCAAAAGTTTCTTAGTGTGGATGTTTGTTACTCTTTCACGCAAAAACTACTGAACCGATTTTGATGAAATTTGGTATTGAACACATAGGCTAATTTTTATCCCGGGGAACCGCGGGTGGAACCGCGGGGTGCAGCTACTCCATCATTTATCCTCAAAAACTTTTGCATTAATAATATTTGTAGGAAATAGGACAGCATAGGAAAATAGGATAGGATTTGTTACTTATTATTATTACTTTTGTTAGTTATCTACTTATATTTCAACGTTGATATAATAGGAGTTCCGTCTAATCGCTTGATTGAAGCACTGAATAGTAAATTAGCTACGGCAGGTAGAAGATATCTGATGACTAATATCAACAATAATGAGGCATGTAGCTTCATAGCATTGTATACATTCCTTATGCAAGATATGACAGCTGTAACTTCACGGCCTATCTTGTCCTATGAACTGAATATGGTAGGATGAACTACATATCGTAAACAAACATCAACGATAGCTTGCGTGAATTAGATCAAATCATTTGAAAGGGAATCTCCGTACATTGCGCTAGTTATAATATGTTATCTCAATTCAACAATAACATAGGTTTCTGTTTTTAAAACCAATACTTTTCAACACACTTTTGGCTTAAAAATCTGGATTGGTACACTTTGGAAGTAAAGAGATCGTTTGATCCATTTCAAACGGCAACATTTACCCTCGATTTTAGCAGGTAAGTTATTTTCTAAAGAATTGAAACGAAAAGGTTTCGCCTCGTCAATCTGATAAATCTTTCACGATACGAAATCAGCGCCTCCATTCCGATAATAGAGATTACTCAACTGGAGACAGAACTCGGAGTATTTGGTGCCTGGCCTCCGGCAGTACAAGTTACTGCAGTGTGTATGTAGTTGTATCTGGTATACGTATCGGTACGACTGAGAAGACATCAATTATTTGAGACCCTGTGCGGCGCAGTCAGCCGTGGCCAATGATAGGAATTGAATTGCCAATAGTCAAGTTGCTTTGAATTTCTGAGTTATTGTATTCCCGAGATTCAGGTAAGCTTCGCTAGGGTTGCTAACAACTACAAATGATGTTTCGATTTGATGAATTTTAATTACCAATTTTTTAGATATATTTTTTTATACACTCTAATTTTCTTTTCTATATTAATGTATTAATACAATAATCTAGTTCGATTTTAAATAGATTTTTCGCCAAAAGTATTTACTTAAAGTTAAGCAAAATTCGAAGTGTGAAGTTAGGATACAGGTGCATACACATGCTTAAGAAGTCCATTAAGCTCTTAAGCTCGCCTTGTACACAGAGTGTCCAAACGCAATTAAAAATTAAAGCGAAAGTAGCATCGCCATTCCCTAAGTAGTTGCGTGAAACGAAAGAATCCCCGCGAGAGCTGACCTCATTCCGAGAGATATTAAGCACGTTTTAATGCGCAGTATTTAAGTGAAGGTGCTTACATCTCGCATAAAGCACCGAGTACAAAGTTTGCGATGGTCAAACTTATCCACAAGGATGCACACGGCGACACTAAGCCCCACTCCGCTTCTATGTAACTTTTCCGCTAAAACAACTTAGCCAGCCACAACGCAAACATTTATTATTTCACTATATCAAATAGCGCTGGCCACATGTAAACGTTTGCTTAACAGTTATGCGCATACGAGCGGAAGCCGCTGCTTGGTAATGAATGTCAAGTTCTCTCTCATTATGCTGTGGTACCAAATTATCTTCGTATCGAAGTGTGAGTTGAAGTGTTTTTGACAACTTTTATTAGTAACTAGTTTTTTTATGTACCTGACTGAAGAGACGAGCTGGTCGTTTGCCTGATGGTAAGCAATACGCCAGCCCATAACAATAACAGCACCACCCAGAACTTTGTTTTGTAAAATCCTGCCCGGCGCTGCACTGCGCTCGTCACCCTGTGACAAATAGCTGTTGAGTCTCATAATGCCCAGTTAATTCGCTAGCTACAATGCCCTTCAAACCGGAACACACTAATGCTTGCGCACTACTGCTTAGCGGCTGAATAACTGGCAAAGCGGTGGTACACACCCAGACGGCCTCTCGCATACGAGAAACCTACTCTACTTCTTTGAGGTACCTACTAGTTACCTCAAAGAGGTAAAGAAAACCTAATGAAAATGAAGAGAGCATGAGCTTTCTGATCGAAATATTAATACGAATTATGAAATAAAATAAAAGACGCGGTCTACATTCCAGGTAGACAGATATTTTTCGCGAATATTAGTTCGCACAAAATATTTCACCCGGTATATTCAGCTATTGTTAAACCGTTATTAATCCAAAAAACAGATCAGTGGATTCTAGGTTTCTTTAAACATTCCAAAAATATTTGAGGAGTTTTTAATCAAAAAATGTTTTTGGCAAGCACTGTGACGGATTTCCATGCGGTGCAAATAAACCGCAAGCGGCTTAATTGGCGTAAAAATAACGATGTAATTGAAATTCACGCATTGTTGAAATTAATATGACCGGCTGTGAGTTCACAGCGGAATACGCAAGGATCCCGACGAGCTTTTGTTTCGTCGTGCGTCAGTTAATTTAAGTTACATTTAAAACATGTAGGTTAATTTTGTTTCTTTGGAAGGTCTTTATATAACGAAAAGGACCTCGGTGATAAATTGTAACTTGGTGACTATTATTTTAATCGACTAAAAACATGGTTAAAGATTTAAGGTACCAGTGTGGTTGAAACCAAATATAATACAAAATTCCTCTGGTCCTTTCAATTTCCACTTATTATTATAAAGTATAAATACGTGTGTGTGTGTGTGTGTATGTGGGTTTGTTAGATTTTTTGCCATAGGTATAGCACAAACTGAATGGATTTGACGAAATTTAGTAGGTATCTAGGTACTTTACGTCCTGGAGTAGGACTTAGGACGAGTTCCATAAGGAACAACTATAACATAATTCACGGACGGAGTCGTGGGTATCGGCTGGTACCTAATAAACCTTCCTGCCCAAACCCTTGACTTCAGACAATTCTGCAATTAGTGGTGCGCAATTTCTGAAATGTTGACTTTTAATTTTACCTAGATTAGATATTGTATTACTCGTACAATATACATATTAAGGTATTATTAGTATTAAGTTATATTAGTATTATGGTCGGTTCCTTTACTCAATTAGTGAAACTTTTCCCTTTAGGTAGAATTTTGACAGAACAGAAAAGTTAAAAAATTTACTGTCAATTCTGTTTATATACTTGAATAACAAGAAGCGAGCAAGGATGATGACTGATTACTAGTCACTGTGCTATGATTTGTCATCTACAAATAACGACTGTGAACATACATACACCTTAGCGTACATGCATCTCATAAATCCTTTCATCAAACGAAATATACAAGCAAATTGCGAAGCTAAAAAGTACCATAACAGCATTTATGGTCACATTTCACTTAGCGCAGAGGAAACCCCATAAAACTGTTCCGCAAGATATTGAATAGTGAAACGCCCCAAGAGCATTCATATAAATGAGAATTTTAGTAGGAATATTTTATGTGGCCGTTGTTGGCCGGAACTTAAGTAAGATTTCCCACGGCACCACAGTTTATAATCAGCACCATGTTTCATTAATCTTCGGTGTTGTTCGATAAACGCAACCTTTATTTTTTACAACCCTGTGAAACTTATTTTTTCAGCAAATGGTTTATCGACATGCTCACAATATACGACAATCGAGATACATCCTACTAATATTATTTATATGGAAGTTTGTGATGATGGAATCGGAATGAATGAATGGATACTGAATGGATTTTGATAAAATTTGATATGTAGGGCCTGGAAAAAGACATATGTTATATTTTTTTATCCCGAGAAACCGCGGGTGAAACCGTTTTGCGCAGCTAGTAGGTACATGAACCTCTAGGCAGGTACGTAGGTAATACCTATCTAAATATATCTTTTTAACTCGATGCCACAAACGAACGGGTATTTTTTCATTGTCCCAAATAAACTGTCCTAAACACGAAAGCCTGGGGCCTAACTGCATTTCCCCACATTTTGTACGATGTTTATGCTCATCAAAGCTTTTATATAATGAAGTCCGAAAGGGACACATTCTTCTAAATGGAATTTACATTTCACACGTATTTAGATCTGTTTAAACATTTAATGTGTCTCATTGTGATGTTTTTCTGACAGACTAATAAAACGGAAACATTGACAGCCTCTGTGGTGTAGTGATTGGGCAGGTTGGGTCAAATCTCATACACCACTGAGGTTGCGGGTTCCACTCCCATGACGGGACAAACGTTTGTGCACAGAAAAAAAGCAAGTATTTGTTTCGTGTCTGGGTGCTGTGGGACCATGGTTCTCATAGTTCTTGGTTCCCTAAATACAGGGAATCAAGCCAAGTTCTATGTATGGGATCTTAGGGCGTTATTTATTTATTGTTGACCTAATAAGGCAGGCAGAACCAACCTACCCTAATCCTACAACCTCTTGTTGAATTTTTCTTGTGCCGGTTAAAGCAATTAAACACCATAACGATTGTGAAACAGCGTCCTTTTAATTATTACTTTCTCCAAATCAAATATACATGTTTTCATAAGGAACTAAGACCACAGAGTACCGAAGCCGAAGACCACAGACTACAATATTTTAACATCCCCCTTCGATTGAAAGTTTTAGTAATTTAGAAAAACTTGAAAAACGCTAAATGTTTACTGACATTAAATTATTTTACAAAAGTTACATACTAAAGATATTCAATAGGTAGGTACAAAACAGTTAAGAAAAGTTTCATAAACACATTTTTTGTAACACAAAGAAATCTACATTAAACTTCACTCTAGCAAACACAACTACAACAAAAACATAATACTTTCAATGAGATATTAAAACAATTAGTACATACTTCAAATACTGTCACAAATTCTAAACAATATTTAAATGCTTATTCAAAATAGTAATTTTATCATTTGATAAAGATTTTGTCATCATATCAGACAAATTACAATCAGTAGAAACATATTCTATATCAATTTCTTTCCTAATCTGCAAGTCCTTCAAAAAATGATTTTTGATGTCTATATGTTTGGTGCGCTTACTATTTTCAAATGATTTCGATAGTTGTATAGCACCTTTATTGTCCATAAAAAGCACACACTTCACATCACTGTCTAGTCCATTGATGTCATGATAAAGTCCCTTTACATATAATAAGTCACATGCACTAGTTGCTCCGGCAACATATTCCGCTTCAACAGTAGATAAAGCGACACAGTTCTGTTTTCTTGAAAACCATGCAACCACATTATTGCAGTAGAGGGTTACTGACCCTGACATGCTTTTGCGATCAGTTGTATTTCCAGCCCAGTCGGCGTCCGAGTAAGTATGTAGGCACAGATCTTCATTTTTCTCATACAATAGTCCTACATCAGTTGTTTGCTTTAAATATCTTAAAGTGCGCTTAGCTTGAGTCCACAAGCTTTGTGTTGGCTTATCCAGGTATTGACTTAAATAAGATGTTGCATAACAAATGTCCGGTCTTGATACTGTTGCCACAAACATGAGGCTGCCAATTAACTGTCTATATGGTACTTCATTTATCAATGGTTCATTTTGATCTAATTGAAAACCTTTCACAATAGGTGTTGTTACTCCCTTGCATTCTTTCATACCATATTTTTCTAACATTTTCTGTATCTGTCTCTTTTGGGTGATCTTTATTCCATTTTCCAACTTTTCTATTTCCATCCCTAAAAATGTTTTAGGAAACCCAAAATCTTTCACTTGAAATTCTTCTTTCAATCCTTGTACAACTTTTTCTATGTTTTCTTTATTTCCTGTCAGTAAAATGTCGTCAACGTAAATCAATAGTACAACTTTCATTTCCCTTGCAAAATAAAGACAGAAGTCATGTTTTGATCTGGTAAAGCCTGTTTTATTCATGTATTCATTAAATCTTTGGTTCCATACCTTTGGACTTTCCCTTAATCTATACAAACCTCTGTTTAATTTTAGGACTTTATTCTGTGAGACTTCAATACCTTCTGGTGGTTTTAAAAATACTTCTGATTCCAATTCTCCATTTAAAAAAACGGTAGGGACATCAAGTTGCCTGATCGGCCAATCTTTTTGCATAGCTTCAACTAGTAAAGTACGTACAGTAGACATTCTAGCCACAGGGGCATAGTTTTTATTAAATTCATCATTTTCCTTAATTTGAAATCCACGGGCAACAAGTCTAGCTTTCTTTTGTCCATTTTCTTTTACTTTAAATATCCATTTTGCATCTATCACTTCTCCGTTTTCAGGTAAGTTTGTTTCTGTAAATGTATTCATCTTTTCTAATGCTTTAAGCTCATTTTCTATTGCTTCTTTCCACCCTGTTTTCACGGCTTGATTAAAATTTTCAGGCTCTTCTTCTACATTTAATAAGCAATAAGTTTGGTGTAATTCATATTCATTTAAATAACTGGGAGTTTTAACTTCCCTTCCTGTTCTTGTCTTTATTGTCTCTCCTTGTTGTTCTTCATAATTATCTCTTAGATTTTCTTCATTCTCAACTTGATTATTATCCTCTTTTTGTGCATCATAATCCTTTTTTCTTTCATATTTTTCATTCATCTGTCTGTCTTCACTCTGGTAATAATAGTTATCTTCATGACTGCTTGCTGTCTCATTCTGATATTTTATATCGCCCTCATCAAAACGCACATCCCTTGATACTATTATACTATCCGTTTTGGGGTCCCAAATTTTGTAGCCAGTCTTAGCATATCCAACCATTCTGCCTTGTATTGCTCTCTCTGAAAACTTATCCTTTTTTGGTAGTATCACAGCCCAGGCTTTACTTCCAAAGACTTTCAATTTGTTAAGAATAAATTCTCTTCCAAATATTTTTGCTGGTATTTGATAATCAATGGCTTTTGATGGGCATCGGTTTAACATATATGTTGCTGTTAAAACAGCTTGGCCCCATAATTGCCTTGGTAACTCAGATTCATTTAATATTGTTCTTGCTTTGTCCAACAATGATCTATTCATACGTTCACTCTTACCATTCATTTGTGGGCTGTATGGGAGGCTATATTCTATATTTATCCCTTTAGTACTACAGAATTTCTTGAGATCATAAGAGCAGTACTCTCCTCCATTATCACAACGAATCCTTTTCACTTTCACATCTTTCTCCCTTTCTATTCCTTTAATATAATTAATCAAATTTTGTGCTGCTTCTGATTTGTTTTTTAACAAGTATGTTTGTGTAAAATGCGAATAGTCATCAATTATTGTTTGGAAATATCTCTCTCCATAACTAGTTTCTTGTTTCATTGGTCCTGCTACATCTGAGTGAATTAATTCGCCAATTTGATTACTCTGTTTATGTGCAACAGGTTTGAATGTCAATCTTGTCATTTTATTTTTCATGCACTCATCACAGCTTCTGTCACTAGATGGCAGTTTCATAGTTGCCAAGCCTTTTCTATTGAGATGGCCCAGTCGCTGATGCCATATATTGTTATCTCTATTTACACTATGGCACTGTTCACTCAAGTCTAGGTAAACTGTGAGTGTATGTAATTTTCCAATCTTCTGACCATAATAATTTGTTCCATTTCTGCTTATTTTCAACTGTCCTTTACTAAAAATTACATTATAATTTCTTTCCATTAGTCTATTTACTGAAAGTAAATTGTGAGTCAATCCGGGCACGATCAATCCTTCAATCTTTAAAGGTCTGTCTTTATATAATGTATTTAATATTCCCTTTTTATTTGCTTTTAATATTTCCCCATTCGCTATTTTTATACATATTTCTTTTTCTAGGTCTTCCACTTTACTCATATGTTTTATATATTTTTCTTGAATAAAATTGTGGGTTGCTCCAGAGTCCACCACAAATAACACCTCATTTTCCGACTTATTTTTCAACATGTTCTCTTCCATTGACAGAGCAACAAACATATTTTCATCTCCTTCTGTTAAGTAAGTTTTGTTTGAGGTTATCGATGACCTTCCTCTTCCTCTTGATCTGTAGTTATTTCTTCCTCTATGTGGCCTATTACTGTGGCCACCCCGAGCCGAATTATTATTGTTATTATTACACTGAAAAGCCTTGTGACCCGGCTTGCCACATCGAAAACATGATAGAAAACTCGCTTCTGAATCATTTTGAGTACTCGCTGTTGTCTTTTTATCTTTCATTTTCAATTCACAATCTAGTAGGCGAGACTTGACAAACTCTATGGTGATTTCCTTATCATTGCTCATAGTTTCTATTGTCGTGATCACTGTATCATATTCTTTAGGTAGGGTTAATAATAAATGACACACTTTGTCACTCTCCTCGATTTTGCAGCCAGCCGCCTCTAAGTCATTTATAAGTTTGTCGAAGTCATTGAAATGCTCCTGCATTGTTTTGTTAGGGAGACACTTTAGGCACAGTAACTTTTTACGTAGGAATAGTTTACTAAACACACTTTTGCGTTCAAAGACGCTTTCCAATTTTAAAATCATTTCGTGGGCTGTTGAACATTTTCTCAGTATGTCAATATGGCTGTCCGATACGCACGACACAATTAATGATTTTGCTTTGTTGTCTTTTATAACAGATTCCTTATCATTTGTCGGTTTTGAATTAATGATGTTACTTCGTTCTCTCTCCTCTAATAATATTTTCATTCGGAATTTCCACTTTGAAAAGTTTGAACCATCGTCCAATCTTGGAAGCACGCTTTGTGCATTTGCAAGACTCGCCATTTTTGATGTTCCTCTGGATTTAATAAACCACGCTCTGCTGTTGAATTTTTCTTGTGCCGGTTAAAGCAATTAAACACCATAACGATTGTGAAACAGCGTCCTTTTAATTATTACTTTCTCCAAATCAAATATACATGTTTTCATAAGGAACTAAGACCACAGAGTACCGAAGCCGAAGACCACAGACTACAATATTTTAACACCTCTTTCCTAATATGCCAACCAGCTCAGCCACTGTATCTATTAACTAGCGACCCGCTCTGGCTTCGCACGGATGTAATTTACTAATGTGGTGTCATTTTTGACGACTTGATCACAAAACATTGAATTCTCTACTATACAAATACTTAATTAGAATGTATTGTACATATTAACCTTCCGTCCCAGAAAACCGTTTCCAAATCCGTCTGAGGTGCCTCTCTAAAATTTTCTTGTGCTGTTTTGTACCAGCCAAGATTAGAATTCATTGTAAATAAAAGAAGAAACTCTATTAGATAATATAACTTTGTTCGAACTAAATTAAACTTAACACGGCTTCTTTTTTTTCAATTTTGTCTCTCAGCTGTCCAGTGTATTTGAAACACAGCATTAAAATTTCATTTTTCGTTCGCGTGCTGCATAACCACTATAATTCGTAAAGTTTGTCTTCATAATTATGAAGCGATCTCAAAGTTACGATGTTTGTAACATTAAAATAAAATAGTAGTTTATGTTTTACCCACAGTTGTACTAAGTAGAAACTTATTTGCGACGGGCTATAGGAGTTGTTAAAATATTTATGAAGAGACCCTTTTCTAATGGCTTTTTATAGGTACCCGTATAATGTAAAGAATTTACTGGTTCGATCCTTTAATGTAATTGAATGTACAAAATCGATTTCATGCCAGACGTAATTTTGTGGACGGCCATCTACGGAATATTTTATAGTTTATTTTACGACAATTTGAGCTTCTATTAATGATTGTTATATTTTGAAATTCGTTATCAAAATATAACGAATATCTTCACTTTCCTAATCATGTGATCATGAGCAAAGTTTATTAAAAAGTTAAGAACAATATAAAATAAATAAATGTTGGTTTCATTACTATAATTATAATGATTGTTTGTAGAACATCACCAAATAACTTATATTAATTAATTATTATAGATGTAATGTCGCAATGATGCCTTGAGAAATTATATATAGATGGTTCCCGTTTTGGTATTTTTTTCTAAGTCGACAAGTCTAAACATACCTATAATAAAAAACCGGCCAAGTGCGAGTCGGACTTGCGCACGAAGGGTTCCGTACCATTACCTATAAAAACGGCAAAAATATCACGTTTGTTGTATGGGAGCCCCTTAAATATTTATTTAATTCTTTTTTTTAGTATTTGTTGTTATAGCGGCAACAGAAATACATCATCTGTGAAAATTTCAACTGTCTTACTATCACGCTTTATGAGACCACTTGAGACCACTTGAGAGGTGACAGACGGACAGACAAACAGACAGATAGACAGACAGAAGGACGGACGGCGGAGTCTTAGTAATAGGGTCCCGTTTTACCCTTTGGGTACGGAATGCTAAAAAGTACATTAATAAGTGAGCATAGCTATTTCCCAAATAAATCAAAGCTGGATTTAAATAATCTTGCGTACGTAGCCGTAGAACGTAGCTGCGCCAAGCCAAGCGGAAAATCCGAGCGTCGCGCGGCGTTGCATTATACGTACTAGCACTACTTGGTCCCTGCACCGAGGTTACCACTAGCGACCAGCTACCGTAGCCAAACTACCGCTAATTAGTTAGGTATTTTCACGCGAAAACTTCAATTAATTCCGTCAAAGCCACCACGGTTCTCGCCAGCCTTTTTGTTGGCGCGAAAAGTCAAAAGCTCCGCGAAATCGGAATGAAGTAATGAAATTTCAATCGGTAAGTCTTGAAACTCCGCGGTTTCTTTCAACCTCTTGAACTGAACGCAGGTCGAGACTTTGGGTTCGGTGCTTAAATGTTAATCAGATGTATAAGATAGCTGCATGGTTTCTTGAATTATTGTACTTACAGAAATTATACGGAAAATTAGTAGTTAGGCTTATGAATGTATTCACATATCATTATGAAGCATTTGCCGGTAAACTTAAATAGGTATGTAAACCTGCCTAACGTTAATTTGCCCTAGTCTATTAGTCCATCATGCGCCAAACAGTATTGCCATGTAAGGCTTGACTGGCTAAGTAAGTAATAGCTAAATGAAGAATTGTATTATTTTCTTAGTAGGTAGGTATAACAAAAATGATGATTGGAAGGGATTTATATGAAGCAGAGAGAAATATATTGAATGCTTTTAGTAGTAGGGTTGAGTTGCTTATTATTAATAAGAACCTGCTATAAAAGGAATCTTTTATGAACCTACTCGTACCTGCGTTTTCTGATTTCGTATGAAAAGGGATACAATATTCAAAATCGGAATATGCCTGGCTAAATTAGCGTAAAGCAACACGGCGTGGAGTGTGGAATTTATTGATGTGTAAAAGAGCTCGACATGGCCATGTTTACTGAATAAATAATCATTTTGAGTGCGTGTCTGATTTAATTATGACGCTCTTGAAACCGTTCGGAGAGTGATAAACTTTCGGGATGACAATTAAGGCAAAGTTGTGATAGCTTCGAAAATTTATTACCTAGAAATAAGTACGTTTGCCTGTAATCAGAAAGGGTATACCTATCAAGTGAATTGATATAAGAAATCACATCGGCCGGTGAATCGAGGCGCGAACGGAACGAGAGACCGAGTGCGCGGACGTCGGGATAATCTCATTGAAAGATTTGATTTTCCGCTAAATTTGATAAAAGTAATGAAATACTCCCCCGGGATTTCACCAAACTCGAGAAGACATTAAAAGAACTTTACGAGAGATACTGATCTGGTAAAACGATGGCATTTTATAAGTTTGACTTTATCCAGATAAGGAGTTGGCTACGTGGTAATTGTTTCGAGAAGGGCGGAAAAGTTTTATTCTCTCTTGGAAAAACAGCTGTTTATTTTTGTGCAAAAATTGGATCGCATTGGATTGCTTTCAATCGTTAAATTCAATGAAACTAGAAACAATAAAGACTAATCCAATACTTCCAATACTTACTTAAATACAACGCGCAGTGCTACTCTACAATAAAGCGACTCACTAAACTGCGTCTGTTTATAGAGAAGGAAACATAAAATTAATAGTAAATTGAAAGCAGTGCTACGCTGTATTACTAAATTAACAGCAAAATCTAATCCGTCTCCGTAAGTATATCATCTGATCAAACCAAGTGTCACCAAACTGAATCCCGAAGTTGTTCCCCGAACACAGTCTATCAAACAAACTATACACATGGGGGCAAACTTTAACATTTCATTAGTACTGAGCAATAGGTTATAAGTGAAGTGTTTCACAGTTTAAGCGGCTGCGGGATACACCCCCTTTACGGCTCCGAGCACCCACTCGGGCGATATTCCCTACCTCTTATTCAATTTGTGAGCGAATCAGTTCTGCCAACCCGATTATCTTTCACGTCGAGATTTATATGCTCACAAGAGAGCTTTTTCAGAAGTTTACTCCGCGATCTTTTTATAATATTCACGAGAATTTCAATATACATATTTATGCAGATTCCCTATATTTGCTTCGAGTGTTTTCGCACTCTTTCCTGTTTCCAATACAACGCGTAAATAAAGTTTAACGACGCTCGTTCTTTACAGACTGTGCGACGTACTAATCACGTAGAAATTCAAAAAGCAAAAAAGGAGGTATCCTGTTTAACAACTAGCACGTAAATGCAGTCGGTATTAGCTATTAGTCTTTATTTACTGGCCCGTTGTGCCGTGCAGCGAGCTAGTGAGAAAACCAGGGTAGATAGTGACAAAAATGCAGAACGACTTCATCAATTTTGTATTCGATTATTCGAAATAAAATTCATAGTATTTTACCACATCGAGCTTACCAGACAGTCATCCGATACATATGTAAGAAAATTTAGCGACACATTTACTTTTTAACCAGTCAAAATTAGGAGGAGGTTCTCAATTCGACTGTATTTTTTGTTTTTAATTTTTTATGTTTATTACCTCTGAACTCCGTAATTCATAAACGGATTTGGATTTTTTTTTGTGTTGAGTTTAGTATAGCTTCAAGGTGGTCCCATATCAATTTCATCGATATTTGACCTTGGACTTTGAAGATACATCAGAATTGAAGTCGGTTTTGTTGTTTTATATCAAATAATTTTTAAATTTAATGTCAATGTGACAAGTGACTAGCTCGGCCGAACTAAAATGTTGTCGTATCAATTTAGTGTGTATGTTGGCCACAAACCCACACGAAAGAAGAAGTGTGTACATTGACTTATAAAAAAGCTTTCTAAAATTCATTTGAAAAACGTTTTTAAATATTTTTCTTTTAAAAAGGTTCTGACATTTTTGTACCTTATTGTACACGAGAACTTCAAGCTTCAAGTTCAAAGTCTATTACTATACTTTCCTATAATGGTGCACTTGGCACATGTACAGAGCGAGAGCAGAAGGCCACTCGGCTCGGCAAACATTTGCCCAATAATTGCGAGTCCTCAGTTACGCTACAAGAATAAATATTCGCTCTTCCCCGTGGGGAGTGGCGTACATTCCTTTAATTCAAAGCATTTCTTTATTGGACAAAAGTCATGGGCATATTGTTTTATTAACGAATAACTCGGGGTACCCGCCGCTTCCCGCTCTATAAAATGTATTTTCCTCGTTGTTTGCTTTATTGAAATATAACAAGAAATTAAAGATGAAAGTTGTTTGTAAATTAAAAATAATATTAATTAATTAATATTACGATTCTGATGTGTATTAGCAGAAGAATCTTTGAATTATTTAATTCCCTGCACATAATGGGAGGCAGAGCTTACAGCGTGCTCGGGCAAGGAAAATCATTTATGAATAATGTTATTAAGAATGCATTAAACGGCACAATGTCTGTGATCGCAGAGCCTACATTATTTGTATTGTTAATTAGAGTAGGTACGCTTTGAGTTACCTTGTAATGAATCTGACTGTAGTGGAGTCAGTCTAGATCTTCTAATGAATACCAAACAATGTCTGCACGTTTTACGGTTGGTAGCTACAGTTTTGATAGCTGCAGCGCATTTCTATGCGAAATAATTTCTGTATTTCGTGCATCTGTGCTCGAGGAGCCGTGAATTCAAACGTACTCTCCGTCAACTTTAACAGCTCACATAAATATGTCACTGGAGCTTTGCCGTGTCTCATTTGTTAAGTCACCTCTCGGATTTGTTTATCATTCAATAACATTGTCATAACGAGAGTAAAATACCATAAGTTGCTGACATACATTTTGTCTTTTTCTTTTTCATCCCTCAATGGTGTCTGGCCAACCCTGCTGTCAGAATCATACGCTTACAGATTTGTTATTGTTTATTTTTATATATATATCTAGGTTTTTATTTTTAGTAAAACTCTATAAATAATTTGAAAACTTATTTCAATTTAAAACTTCTAATACTTATTTAGGTAAGTAATATAGAAATTGATTGCCTATAATAAGTTGAACAACTTTGGTAAACATCAACTTATGATATAAAGTCAATTGGGCAATTACCCAATAAGGTTGTACGACTCGTGAAGCCCAATAAGACTTTTCAATCGAAATTGACATCACTTGAATTGGGTATTCCGCTTAGTCAATACGTATTCAAAATTAAATTAGCATTTAGTAGGTATCAGATCAAATTGGTTCCCCATGGGCTCAATGGGCTCGGTTCATGTTTATTTATTAGACCCTAGAAAGGATGCGACTAATAATATGCCAGCTTAAAGAATTTGCATCGCTAATTCTTCGCTTACCTAATGACAAATGGGTATTAGCTTGGATGATGGCGTATTGAAAATTGATACGTTTGAGGAAACTTGTTTAAAAGATTATGTTGGATTATGATGAACAAGGTTTGTATTTGGGAACAACATGCACATCCTAATTACATTTAGATTAAGGAGAGCTGTTTACGTTTACTTTGCATTGCTCATAACCAGAAAACAATACTAATTTTCAAACAACAAGCCCTCGCGAAAATACGAAGACTACGATATACGAATATAAGTTTATTTTTTGTTAATACTTCTATGCTTTGAATACGTTTCTGCTAAGGCCCACTTTTACTTTCACAAAACAACAACTACATAAAATTTTCTGCAACAAATATACGATACTAAAAAGGCTATAGGTGTCAAGGCGTAATAGCGAGCACAACAACATTTATCTACAGTCGTCCTCCGCGGTGACAGTGACAAGTGCTTCCGTGAGTGTCGGCGGTTATGCCTAACAATGGGTACCCTACATCTGCCCACTATCGCATTACTACCACTAGAAGACAGTCCACAAGTTCCATACAAAGCTGAAATTCACAGATGCTAGACTGATATATTATATACTTGCTCTTTAAGAATCTTAAACAGGAAAGACTTGCGTTATAGCATGAACCGATATTATGCTAAAAAAAACTAAATAAAGAATAGTCCTCGCCAAATAGAAATTGATATTATAGCTGTGCCAATGTCGTTGCCTATAGTTTCCCCTTTTCTAAAACGGCACAAGCTCTAGTTCTGTTCACAGTAATGATAGTGACTGTAAAGGCTTCCTCTCGTTCTACTTATACAATATCGCGTTGACGATTTCAATCAGACGACAGACGGGCGGTGGGTATCGGTCACTATCGGTGGCATTGTGGCCGATCTAGCCGTGTCTCATGTCAAGAAATCTGGGACGTATCAACTTCACTGTGTAACTTTGCTGTTGACAGAAATGTTGCGATTGTTTAGGCTTAGTCTGAAAGGTCTGTTAGCAAGGAGTTTCAGAACAATAGAATTCAGAAATTAACTGAATTATTAAAACTAATAAAATGTCGATGTTGCGTCGATGTGTGTGTCGTTTGAAACAGCGCGAATATGAAATTGGTTGGCGTTTAACAAAATGACTACAAAAACAATTCATTCTCTTTTCAACGCTGCTGCTGTTTTGTATTTTTTTAAACAGGTGACTTTTATTCTGCTGTATACTCGCTATTGTTATAAAACATGCTGCATCGTTTATGACTTCAATAAAAATATTTGGTCGAGATGTAGGGATCTCTATATTTTACCCATGTCAATTGGCATAATAAAATGCAACGAATAATTTACAAGTTGGGAGAGACAAACTTTTCTCATCGCTCCAAACGAACAAGTTCATAATTATTTGTTAGCCTCAACGTGAAAGCTACTATTTTAATTAAATCAAAACAAAATAAAGTGCGCTTAACCTAGCACGGTACTATTTATTATGTTTCATTTCAACTATTACTTTTTACAAAAGGGTTTTGACTGAAAACTTAACTAGATAGCTATTCATAAACAATTTCAAAGCGGAATTTGCAATTTCGCCTCGGGTTTCAATAGTTTTTGATAAAATTGAGGATCTGAATTGCGGTAGTTTGACAAAGGATTGTTATTGTAAACAAAGATCAAGTATTAATCAGCAGTGAAGTGGCCTAAGAATTAATTGATCCTTTGGCTTTCTGGAAACACAACGCTTCAATTTTGCTAACGAATATTTTGAGACTTACCTACAATAACACTGCTCTTGAAGAAATTAATAAACAAGAGATTTCCTTAAGTCAAAAATTGAGTACTGTTTAATTACTTAGCTGCTTTAGACAAATTGCAATAACTAACAAGTTTTTCGCATACCTCACTCATATATGCTTCACTCTTACATTATCGATTTTCTCGCATACACAATTAACCTATTGAAACCGACAACGTTGCCGAAAACTATTCCATTACAACTCCATTAAAGTTTGTTATTAGATTACTCGCTCGTTGGCTCGACGGACGTCTCAATTAAAAACTGTCGATTAATTTGTGGAACAATTTAGCTTGCGATCGGGCCATGTCGCCAACTTGTGTTACCTACCTGCCGATACGGTCGAGCTGACTCTGTCAAACTACTGAAAATTAGTTTCCCAATTTTGATGAAAACTTTAATTGGTTCCAACAGCCAATATGTGGCTGCTTCTGTTGGCTCAATCGAAAAGTCTCCGTGACTACGCCAAGGACCGTCTCAAACTTTTGAAATGAGATGTGACAAATTTGATTGATATGTAAGTTGTTCACTTCGTCATCGTTGTTCACAAGCTTTGTCTCTTGGGTTATCTTTTGGGTTAAACAACATGAATCTTAAATCAAGTTTCATAAATTGATTTAGTCATTAAGCATGAAAGGCAATTGTCTTTGCATCACCTTTTCAAGAATCCTTTCCTGAAATTATAAAAATATAGTAGACCAAAAGGATTGCGCTGAATATTCAGCAACAAAGCTCGTTGACTGCACATTACCATGCTCCCAGCGGCAGCGTCAGGTGTAAACATTTATAATTCCACGTAAAGTATCGTCCAAACATATACGTACAAATATTCCTCGCCATTTGGTGAGGCGGAGGTCGGGGTTATTGTTTGGTGTGCCATTCTTCTTGCCCTCAAGGAATCTGATTAATAGCAGCAATATTCGGGCACGCTATAGAAGCTACAGGCTCCGTGGAAACCGCAGGAATTGTACGACCAGTGGCAGGCATGTAGATAGAATCGAAGTTCGCGGGGGTTATCAGTCGGGATAATCGGAACAAGAAAATTCATCAAAAACTTAAAAAAAAATCAAAATAGATAGTTATCGACATCGACTCAAAATAGCCAGTCTATCGGTCTTCTATACATACATTTCGGCGAGTATTCGTCGGAATTGCACCAATTAATTCCCCCGTCCCCGTTTCATCATCGGACTACTAGACGAACGGCAACACGCCACCTATATGGTGGACATTCCTCCTGCGCACACTAAGCGTTTCGCTTCCACTTTCATTTTAACGCTAACGAGTGGAACTCCCTGCCGGAGTCAGTCTTTCCCAATACTTATAATCTTGAAATCTTCAAATCTAGAGTGAACTTGGCAAGCGTGCTACATCGTCGACCGCAGCGTCGCTTACCATCAGGTGAGATAGTGGTCAAACGCAAGCCAATAATGTATAAAAAAAAAGTTATAATTACGGCTAAAGTAAGCCTCGTGCTATTACGTTAAAAAAAATCAGGCATAACTATAAGAACCCCCACGCTCCTGCCTACGAGTCTGCCAACGCCCAGCTGTAGTGTGCACTACCCGTTACTCAATGCCGCGCCCCGTCTCGTACCTTGACTATTTTATTTTATTGTGCACGTTTGGCGAATAGTAATTTTTATGAGCTAAATTAATCGTTCCTATTTTATTGGTAGCAATGAGAAGCTTGGTATAGAAGTTTCGTAGCAATAAACGTAGGGTATTGAAACTTGGCACAATTTCAGCAGTGGCAAGAAAGAACTTGATTTTTGATATTGAATGCATTAGCGCATACTAGGCGAAAATCTCAAGATTTTAAATAATTAGAAAGAAGAAAAACGATATTGCTCGGCCAGGGATCGAACCTGCGTCTTCGGAATACCGTCTCGACGCCTTAACCACTGGGCACCGAGCCTACTGCTCGAGCAACCAAATTTCTTCTATCCTTCTCATATCGTCTTACGGGGACGATTCTACGTCATCTGTCGTCAATGCCCAGTGGTTAAGGCGTCGGGACGGTATTCCGAAGACGCAGGTTCGTTCCCTGCCCGATCAATATCGTTTTTCTTCTTCCTAATTATTTAAAATCTTAAGAACTTGATTTATACCGTTATTTACATTATGAAAATGGTATTGTTGTTCAGTGTCAATTATTATCATCGTTATGTCAGTATAAAACCTCAAATGTAGGTAAGAGCTTAATAATAAAGGAAATCACATTACATTTCAGGTCCATCAAATCTAGCAGGAAAATGCTATGAGAATAAATAGTAAAGAAAGCTAAAGCTTTTCTCGTAATAGAATATTTTGACAGCCTCTATGGTATAGTGGTTGAGTTGGTTGGCTCAAATCTCTCACTTACTAAGGTTGCGGGTTCGATTTCCGTGACGGGACAAATATTTGTGCACAGACAAAAAACGCAAGTATTTGTTCCGTGTCTAAGTGTTGTGGGACCATGGTCCTCATAGTTCCTGGTTTCCAAGATACAGGGAATCCCAGTTAGGGCCTAGGATCTATGTATGTGATCGTTGGGCGTTATTTATTTATTTAATATAAAAAAGATATCCATAAATTGATAACAATAATCAAATTACTCGAGAAATAGGTGTCGATTTAATATTTGTTTATTTTGTGGCTGAACCCTGGTTAAGCTAGCAATTAAAGCTTAATCGTCAATTTGCATTGATAATGCCCAGTTTGTTTTGTTAGTACTTCGAACATTTGTAGAGGGATGCCAAAAGCTTAATTTTAGTTAATCTGTATTGAGTGCGATTTTATAGGTGCGAAATTAATAAAATTATTGTTGTCGTCGATCAAACGGGATTGTGTGATGTTGAAGGAGGTGGAAATAATAACTTTTGTTTCTAATTCTAGTGAACTCGAGATTATAACTTATAGTTGTTGCTGCATGTGGAACATTAGTATTTTTTTTCTTAATAAAATACCTCATTAACATTACGATCTAGCCTAATAAAACTAATAAGTAATTTGAGCTTAGTCACGTTTAGCTTAACCTGCTAAGTAGAGTAGAGTTCGTTCGTAATATTTAGTTTAGTAGCTCGTATTTTTTAGTTATCCAAGCAATATTAAAGTATATCATCATCATCATCATTAGCTCATTACGTTCGAACTGCTGGGACTCGGGCCTTCCCTCGTAGAGAGAGTATGCGCTATAATCCACCACGCGGGCCAAGTGCGGGTTGGTAGGTACATCAAAGTAAAATTAACAGAGGCCCATAGAACATTATTAATATAACTCCGACCAAGTATCTGTCAATTAGTATGTATACACACGTAAGGTATAGGTATAACCTTTCAATTGTGCCTATTTATATACCTACGTGAAATTACAACAAAATAAAAGAAGTGTTATTTATCATTATCTGTCTAAATGTATGATGAATTAAATTTGGTACAGCTTTCATTTTATATTGACTCCATAATAGAATTCCCGTTCAGAAAATTGGCGTTTCATTTCAGTAACATTTTTGCCGATTAAACCAGCTATTTAGCTACGGAAACCGCAAAGCTTTTGGAAAACCGCCGGCCGCAGAATATCAGTGTCAGCACTAATAGAGCTATTGAAATATCTCCATCAAAAGTTAAAGCTAACAAAATTTTATCGCAACATTTACATATTAAATCAATTATTTGTGGCGCATTAATGATGCAAATTGGCAAATAAGCTATCGTTGGCCACGGTCCTGGTTCATTCTCTTCATCCGGGGGCGCTAAATAAATAGCTGTGCTTTCAAAGTCCTGATCGGTTTCAATAGCTCCGTGTACTTGGGAACACGGGTAATCGTGAGGCTAGTGATATTGGAATATACCTATTATTAATGGAAGGCTAATAATATTGTTGAAAACAATCTGGTTGTGATATTGTAGCGTGTTAAAGACGCTTGTAAACTTTACTGTTTATGTTAAAGTTTTGACAAGTAAAGAGAGACTTTTTCTCAAGTTCATGACAATAGTTACAGTTAGAGAATTTCACCGAAATGTAATTATATGAACAAAAACTAACTATATTGACAACATAAAATAACTATATTACCTTTGGCCCATGGGGTCCGGGCACCAAACATTATTTAAAAAAAATTGCCCACGTCTTGTCAAAGCTGCAGGTGACAAAAGGGCTGGCTCATACCTGGCTCAAAGATTAGCGTTAGCCATTCAACAGGGGAATGCAGCCATGGCACCATGCCGCATGGTCACCACTTGTATATAAATTTCTAGTTGTGAATACTTTCTTTTTTATGACAATAATAAAAAAATAATATTACTTTAAAAAGAAAAAAATAAATTATCTATGTCACAGTAAAAAAAACAGTAACTTGTCTCGTTGGTAACGCGCAACATGTAGTTAGGCAGAACAATATAAACCCGGCTTACCAAATAATTACTGCAAAACAAAATGTTTCAGCTCAAGAGACAAGAAGTACCGAATATAATAACAGTATCGTCAAAGAAATTTCGCTACATTTTCGAGCATCTTGTCTCTTTTATTATTCCACGTTTCCCTAATTGAAATTTATGATTCACAAACACGCGTACAAAGTATTGGATGATTGAATAACGAGGAAATGGGGAATTAAATTACGGTGTTATGAACCCAAAGGTAAAGCTGCCTGAGTAGGCTCTTCGGCGGTGAGCTCTTTATCGCTTTTTTATTTGTCTTCTTTGACAGTTTTGAGTTTGAGGTCCATCGTAAATATCATAGGTACAACGTTTTGTTAACCCCCGATGCAAAAAGGAGGGGTGTTATAAGTTTGACCACTATATGTGTCTGTCTGTGGTACCGTAGCTCTTAAACGGGTGAACCGATTTTAATGCGGTATTTTTTTTCATTGAAAGCAGGTTTTTTAGCGGTGGTTCTAAGACATGTTTTATCAAATTCAGTTCAGCCGCTTTTTACTTTTTATAGTTGTTTTGTGTCAGGGGTTTTATAAAATTTGGTGTACTTGTAATTACGACGAGATGAGCAAGTCGTTCACCTGATGGTAAGCAATACGCCTGCCCATAACATTGCAGCGCTACAAAGAACAAAACCCACCACGGTACTGCACTACGCTCGTCACTCTGAGACAATAGTCTCTAAGTCTTATAATGCCCAGTAATTTCGCTGCCTACAATGAAACTGTAATTCTTGCTTGGCAGAAACAGACAAAGAAATGGTATCAACCCAGACGGCCTCTTACATACGAGAGGCCTACCTATTAAATACCTATTATAAGTTTGACGCCTGTCTGTCTCTGTGTGTGGTTTTTTATGTCAGGGGTGTTAGAGTTTTACTTTACTATAATGTATGAAGGTGTGAACATAATATATGACGTGTTGTTAGAATTTAAATAACAGATCGTTATTTTATTTTTTATATACATATTAGTTATAACTAATAGCGAGACGATCAGTTTGTTTACCTGGTGGTAAACCACGCCTGCCCATTACCAAAGAAAACTAAATATTACCTATTACAGATGCTCCTCCGAAAGCCTTGCTTTGTAAAATCTAGCGCAGCACAGCACTGACCACGTTACGCTGAGACAAACATAGCTCCAGTAATTGTGCTTGTAATAGTATCCTTCAAAGTAAAACAGACAGCAAAAAAATACCATGCTGCTTAATCAAATTCACGAGGAAACTACCGATCGTACTTTGACGTTAATCCTCAATCTCTTGACTTATCGCGCAAAAACTGAAGGGCCCGCGAACAGCATTAAAACCAACTCCGAACTATGCTAATAAGAAAACTATAAGCCGAAGATTTTTGTGCATCTTCCAGAAAGCTTTCCGTTCGGTTTGAGTACGGAATTTTTGCATTCTGTTCCAAACGTTGGGATAGAATTAGCATTTATCGACTATATACTGGATTAAACGGGACGGAATATTGCAATTTTATACGGGAAACTGCCTTTCGCCCGAACTTTCTTCATGCGATTGCTGCAAGTTTGTAAATATTTATTATTTGTATACTGTTTATTTCATATCAAAAACTATGAACCGTATTCTAATAATATATTTGAGCGAAAGTTTGTATGTTGCAATGTTTGATTGCTCGAATGTTTATTAGATTTTGATTTTTTGCATTATATATCAAAATTATAGTCTGATTTACTATCAACAGGCCTAGCGCACTCCGCTCTATAGGTACGAAGCTACAAGTACATAGCCGGACACCGACGGCGGGTCGCGCGTCGTTACACGTGCCGCGACAGAAGAGATAAGAGCTATGCGATAGAAAGAGAGGCGCTCTGTAGGTTAATATGACTGGTAGATATGTAGCGCTACGCGAGCTAAATTGAATTTTATTGCGTCATAGCAAGAGTCGCTATTTGTTTAAATTTCTTTGCGGAGTGATGCTTCTGTCTCTTAGTATTCTGTGCTATCACCATCTTCATCATCAGCCCATTACGTTCCCACTGTTGAAACACTTGCCTTATTTCAAGTATGGGTCATGACTGAGGAGTTTCATGAATATTGCAAGTATAATGACAGGAACGTTTCAAATAAAACACGCGATCCAATGAATATATTTCAATTTGAAAAGCTACTGAAAACACTGTGTAAATCTAGTTCAATAAACATTGAAAGCCTCCGTAACTCAATTTCACATTTCAGCGTACTTACTTTATACCGCATATTTATCATGAAAAATTTTAGTGATGTTGAAAGAATATGCTGTTTTCATTTTATAAGGGTTCGCAATAATGAATATTCACCTATATTGAGCTTCATCTCTAGTGTGGGTGTGTGGCCAACCCTGGTTTCGGAGTTTTTAGACTGCATGAAGGCCTGAGAACAGTCGAAGGCCTTGCCGGACCTAACGACTATTCTCCTAAGACGAAATGACAACAACCGGCACCAACGGCTTAACATGCCTCCAAATCATCGTAGCCCTCAGATGACCACACTAAGGATCACCCATCCAAGTGATGTCAATTGCGAGCGTTGCTTAACAAAAGAGATCTGTTACGAACGACTAGACAAGCTTCTCTGCGAGCGCTACGATATTTAGATTAAAATTATATACGGAATATAAGTTAGTTTTTTTTACATATATTTAAGTATTTTGTCAGCCATCACAAAGAACTGAAGCGCATCAGAGAACATCGAAAACAAATAAACATGGCGAATATCCCGTTTCTAGAGTTAATTTGTAAATATTTTTTGTCTGTTCGGCTTACATCTGCTCTTTCACGAACCCGTGTCTCGTCTTCTTTCCGCATACCTAAGCGCCACGCACCTATATTATATTTAGAGGCCTGCTCCGATTTTATTCAATAAAAGAGTAAACAGCAAGGAATACGACATACTTTTTGGAAAAGGTTTTATGAATTTAAGATCATTTGGAGCACGGTTCATACTGATACAAACACCTAAAATGGATTTATTAAGGAATCCCGGATATTCATACGGATGAACAAGGTTTATTCTTCACACATTTTCTAAATAGATACATTGTTTTATACGAATAAAATATTAATACGAAGTAGAGTAGGTGCAAGTATACTATAGTATGAATATTTTAGCAATAAGACAAGGATTTACTAAGAGATTTAAAGAAGACGTTTATGAGTTGATTATGAATTAACACACGAAAATAAAGTGGTTCCCGGTACTTAAGTACAAATCCGTATCAGTCGCTATACCCAAACTAGTTTTCGAGTCAATCGCTTACACTTGCAAAGTTTCCTACTCCAGTGTTTTATTATACGGACATCTGTCTAGTTCCGGACCCTTTTCTACCCTTGTCGTATCCCTAACACTATTGCTTGTCAATGTCTTCATAGTTTTGTGTCGATATACTTAAAACTGGTCAAGGTAACTTATCTTGAATATATAAAGATATATATCTCCGCAAAAAGTATCCAGTCTAGACAGAGTTTAGGAAAATACAAAACTGAGATGTCCATTTTAGTTATATATCCATTTTGAACTAAAAAGACTAAAGATGTACCTATTTCTTATTTGACAGGAAAAGAGTTAGGAAAAGTAAGGGTAGAGCAACAAACAATTCAAGATTTTTCTTTAAAAGGCAGGGAAATAGCTTAGTTAAATCTGACTCTGTAAGGAAACACAAAGAAAATGTATTGTGTATACATTATTTGGGGCATATAATATATACCTATGCATATTACTGGAACTTCTGAGGGCGCTTTCGGGGAACATTTCGACCCCAAACACAAAAGGCGCTTTATTCCAGGAACCTTCTTCAAAATGTCGAGCCTTCAAGTGTGTATGAGAGCCTGCTTTATGTTGGACCATCAGTGGAACAGTCCGTATTCTATTCCAATACGTATCTTTTTCTGACCGTAATAATAAGTATGACGGCATGCTTTGAAGATCTTCATCTTACCACCAAACAAACAAAGATTTAGTGACGAATCATTATTTTGTCTACTATAGTACAGTTGTATTATATCAAGACGACACACTTGTAAATGATAAATATTTTTTTAAGGGCATCTTTAAAATATTATAACGAAAAGGAAACAATTATTTGCAATTGTTTTTCAGCGGGAATTTAGTACTTTTCTTGGATAAGGCTATATAATATATGTAGTATTAACAAATCGGGACATAAATTATCTCTGAGCGAAGTCCCATTAATTCAATTCATCCGTGATTTAAAGTAACTAAACAAATAAAGTATTTTTTTGCTATAGATAAAATGTTCGTTACATAATTAGGTATTTGGGTGTTACTTTACTTGTCTTTGTTATTTTTATTTCTCTTTTAATTCGTAATATCCTTGTTACCCTTGTTGTACCCTTGCTTTCATAATTCATTTCAATTTACTATAGATTGAGAGAGCCTAAGTTTTAATAAGAGGCATGTACAGGCCCGCAGGCTTTCGGGGAAATTACAAGCGTGCTGCCTTGTGGCCCGTTACCGTTTTTATTAATTAGACCTCTAACTCGAACGCATGAAACCGGAGAAATGGAGAATAGGCATGAAACGAATATTTAAACAAATTTATTCTCATTTAAACAAAAAGAGTTATCTTTTATAACTCTAAGATTAATATATACTTTTATCAACGACTATTCGCCGTTTCTCTGCATGAAAGGAATGTTTAAACAAAGTAAGATAACATTTTGTGTAAATTCCGATGTATATGAGATTTGCGCAGACCTGCCCAACCACTAAACCACAGCAGCTGTTTTACTGTTAGCTTGAGCCTACATCATTCTTAAGAATATGCCCATGTGTGAATACCCCAACCGCTTCCTTTTAAATCTCCCACATAAAATAGCACGTAATCAAAAGCTACCTTACCCGTCTAAGATTTTACTCTTGTGACAAAGAAAAACTGGCTTCAGCGAAACGCATTTCCAGCATAAAGCATGCAACTTGATAGCGCTAGTTAACACCTCCTCCTGGACGTTTTAATTAAATTTCAGTCTACACTGTTACAATTTAACGGCCTCCGTGTTATAAAAAGTAATGTTAATAAGATCCGGCCGCTGGTTTTACGCAAGCGATAAATCAGGTCTCTTTTCATTTTGGCAGAGGTGTCTGTTCATTTCTTTTCCGCTTACAGAGGAATTAAACTTGTCTATGGCCAATTGTGCTTCCGCTGGCGTGAATTAATATGAGTTTCAGCAGGTTACCCGGTAGGGAATTTTTATTGAGCTGGTGATAAAAGTTAACACGCTCAGAGGAAGTTTTGGAAGATTTCAGAATGAGGATGTGATGCTTATAGTCAAGTATAAAAAGCTGAATAAAACGTAAGTTAACAACTAAATTTTTAACAACGAGAGCAACTAACTTCTTAAATAGTAACTTCTTATGCAAACGTTTACCCATCTTTGAATATATTTTATGCTCCCATGAATATATTAAAAGGATGTAGGTATAATATATTAAGTCTCCAGAGAACTTTAACCAAAATTGAGAAAGCAATCAATTATCCCCTCCAAAGAATAACTTCCTTAACTATTTGCGCCTGATATAATAGAAACGAGTAGGTAATTTTCTCTACCACAGGATTTTCGGGTTCGCATTCTTCCTTAAATTTCTACCGCCCTTCCCCTCGAGTCTCGCTGCACCTCGATCTCACCTACGCCTAACTCGGGGTCACAATTCAATTTTATAGTGGCAATCGTTTATCGGCTTATCGGATAGAGCTTTAACTTTCAAAGAAAATCCATAGACTTGAAACGGTGAAAGCATTAGTTTCAATCGTGTCATAGCAATAGAATTCAACGGACCAAATTGAAAGAAAATAGAAACGTTTCATTCGATTTGCCTTTTTTACTTTTGACAAACATTAAGCTCAAACATGTACTTACTTTTTCTGTAGAATTTCAGGTTATTTGTTATTAACCAACACAACATGCTGCAATAATCCAGATCTACTTTACAAAAGAAGATTAAAGTATTTAAAGAAAAACGCTGAGAGCGAATACATGATTCCTTAATAAAGACAGGTGCAGTCTGGAGAAAATAATTTACAACATCTCTAATTATTCTCTCATTTAAACAAATCTGACACCGCCGACGCCCCAGCGTCTTAATCATGTGTAGACGAAATGAGCGCCACGATTGAACCTATTAGTCAACGCGACCCCTTTTTACCTTCACCGCTTTATGTATTCCCAAAATATGCAATTTCGTAACTGTACGCTCAAAAATCTAATAACAACACAGTTTATCATAAATCGTTGTTCCCTTGTGTCGTTCGAGCGATATTTCAGCAACCGCACCGTATAAATATTTCCATGAGCGTCAGTTAAAATGAAATTCCTTAATTTCGTAACTTTCGTGTACGCGAATACTTGGCAAACGTCTTGAAGCTGTATAGGCTGAAATCCCCGAAGTTACGAAAGTGGCTGTGAGTGAACGACTCTGGAAAACTTGTCAAAGACCGTGTCTCTACGGTTACACATTATGAACGGGGTGGTCCCGGGTTGCCGGCACAACTCGTGGTAGGTGGAAATTAACCGCGCACGTTTCATCTACATTAGGTAATTGACAGGCTCTTATGTAGTTTAAGTTAGCTCTCTGCTCAGTAACAGCAGCTGTTTGAATTGATCATGACGGATATCAGCCTCGGCTTGAAGAATTTAGGTATAGTTTTGTATCACATTAAAAGTTATGTAGGTAAACCCAATCTAAGTCACTGTGCTTATAACACAGAAAGCATAATTTTACGTCTTTGACTATGCCCATGTCATAGTCGTTAATCATATCCAGTTAGTGGTGTTTTATTCCAAGAATAAAATTGAGTAACAATTAATTCTTTGTAGAATTTATCAACACGGATTAGAATCGAATTTTAGAAATCTTAGTCCATAGTATTTTTTGATTCCCTTGTTCACTAGTCATTTTTGATAATTCTAATAAGGTATCAGATCTATGTATATCTATATAAACTGATATTTAGGTGTGATAGGTGCTATTAACTACCGAGCGAACCGAGGTCTTAGTGATAACTAGGGCGTCTCGGCATTTATTTGCATGTATTTAAGTTTGATTAATATCTTGCTAAAGGATGATCGGAACTTTATTAAATTTGGCTACAATATTTAACAATAAAACTTGTAAATTCGAAGATAAGCTAAATCAGTCCGGTAGTTGTTAAGATTTAGAGAACAAGTATAAGGTTCAAAATGTGGAAATTGCGCTGTCTCAGTTCGGAACGAACCACTACTTTATTTATTCATTACTAGCAGCTTGCGGTTTCACTTGTAGTTTCGGGACAAAATGTCATATAGCATTTTCCTGGACCTAGGGAACCTAAGTAATGAATTACATCAAAATCCGTTGAGTAGTTTTTGTGTGATTGAGTTCCAAACACTCATCCATCCATCGATCCATCTATCCTCACAAACTTTCGCATTTAGAATATTAATTAGTAGGATCAGTAGGAAACATAGGACTTATCCTACGCCTCTTACAAAACAGTCTTACAAATCAGGTTTACAGCTACCTACCTCTCTTGTTGTAATTGCCTGCCTTCCATACATAAGTTTACTTATATGCATCTATTATTCGGTGTAATCCCATCTAATCACCGGTGATCGTAATTGGCTGTGAGTCTGTCGTGAAGGATTATGAAGGTACCATACCCATTGTAGGTACAGGGGAGCAGTATTTAACGATGGTGGTACCAGGAAACATAAGACGGTTTACATGTAAGGATGGAATTTATAATGTGCAGAATGAAACGTAGACCTACCTCCTACGTAGAAAATTAGTCACACTGCTCCAAAAATAGCGATATAAGACTGTCTTCAAGGAAACGTAACATTTTACAAAAGCCAATTAAAGTCTATTTTGCATTATGGTTATTTTGTAGGATCGTTTATGATTAAAAAAACTAGCTTTTATATTGTCCTTAATTGTTATAGGTACTTTTTTATAATGTAGTTGAATTTTATAGAATTTAATTCAAAATATTGTATATAAATCAATTCTGTAACGATGAAATATTGTTCCACAAAGCCTACATAGAAATAATTGTACGAAGGAAGCGAGATAATGAAGAAGATGAAGAAGATATTATAGTGACAACTAGACGTCTAGGCACTATTTGTATGTTTGTTACGGTTGTTTGGGTCTTTATGAAATGTTTGGTGTAGATAGTTAATAACAACAGAAATTACTAGTTCGAAGATGAGGTTGTCGAGATTAGTCAAAATCGTCAAAGATTTTACAAGCTTTTATTTAACTTGCAATGTTTACTGTTCAGGTCAAATCTTGCGAGTTGAATCAAAACCACTTCCTCTTATCCTACGAAGTTGAAGTTTTGCATACTTGTCAAAGTCAATTGACAAATATCACACGTCACTTGACAAAGTTGTCCGATGACAATGCAATATTATGGTGACAGCCAGCTAATCTTATGATGGAGCCGGAAGGTGGGCAATGGAACTCCTTGAAGGATAATCGTAAACTACTAGTATTCTAGCTCGTTTTAATCTGCTCGCGGATCTATTTATGAATTTATTAAAATATTATCGAAAGTATTCACAGCTTAGCGCGCACTATGAATTTGAGCGCTGGCTGTGGAAACTTTAGGTGGTCGTTCGACACCAAAAAATTTTGTAAAGATATTTCGACGAGACTGGTCCTCGTTTCGGGGGATCTCAGAGCTGGCGCGTACTTTGCCCAGAAATTAAGCCTTTCGATACAAAGGGGTAACGCCGCCAGTATTCTGGGAACCCTGCCGCACGGTGGCGATCTAGACGGCGTGTTTGCCTTATACATAGTTTTGTTTATAATTGATGGTATTATTTAACACGCAACAAGTTGGTATATTATTTTAAGTAAAAGATATTTATATCGAAAAAAAAAAGATTGTCTTGAAAATATGTTTGAACATAAATCTTGTTAAAGATTATTGATATATTATGTCCCAACCAAAGTTCCAGAGCTCAAAGCTGCCATCGCTTGCACAGGCATGAGTCGTCTATTGCACCGCGCAGATTGTAGTGTTTAGACATATTTCCCATGCGGGGGCACCCTAATATCGCGGAGTGGGGTAATCGGATTAGACTCCTCCTCAGTTGGGGCTTAACTTACACACGGTGAAGTGAAGTGTTTTGACGGTTACGCAGCTTAGATGTGTGGATTACTCGTGACATAAAATTCGAGTTCATAAAATTCCGGACAATTTTTTTTTACCGATATATGTAGTTTATATGCTGCGTCCCACAGGTCGCGTTTTCCCGCGATTAAAATTAGCCAACGTCCTTTTTCTAAAGAACCTACATACCAATTTCATTTAAAATCCGTTCAGTAGTTTTTGCGTGATTGAGTAACAAACATCCATCTATCCATCCATCCAACCTCACAAACTCGCATTTATAATATATGTAGGATTATTTTGCAGGTTCTATTCTTTCTTTCGCGAATGTGGACACCCTGGTCTCAAAGTTTATAGACCGCCTGAAGGCCTATCAACTGCTGTTTTAAGCCCGAAGCAAGGTAGCGCTAAGATGTAAATTATATATATTACAGAGACGGTTACCCATCCAAGCAAATTGCTTAACTCAACAGATCTATTACGAACTATTAGATGAGAAACGCTACGAGCGGTACATTTCTTCTAATAGGTACCTACGTATATTGCTACGTACTGATATAGTTATCTTGAAAATTAAATTAAAAAAATTACCTACGAGTACATCGATCCACGGTTATCTGAAAGAGATCTCTTCGAAAGTGATAAGATCGCCCATAATGACATAATATGCCATTAAGCTTACTCTGACATTACTTGTTCCTTTTTCTGTTTTGTTCTTCAATTAATGTGAGAGTTCATTTATTAATTCGCAGTCAGTAAAGTCTTTCAATTTCGTGTACAAATAACTTTCATTGCAGTTGTGACAACATCTGTTTCCTTGCATTAACTTTCAAAACTAAGAAGAAATCCAGTATTATAATGAAAATTCTAATAAATTATTATATTTTCACACAGCTGCGTCATTATACTAAAATATTCCATTTTAAGCCTCCAACGTCAAGTCAGTCCCATTGAATAGGCGTCGCCTACCTGGACCTGAATATTTCCACGTGAACACAAACTTGACGTTGCATCTCTTTACAAGAATAAGTTCTTTTATGAGACGCCGCGGAGCTACGTAGCGACGTGAATGAAGCGCGGTCGAGTCACACACAGCAATTAAAACTTGCCACCGTCTACAGTGTAGGCAAAACAACCACGAAATATAATTAGGAAACTGGGTTTTATTGCTTTATTATGATTGATGGGGTGGGCGTAGCGCTACGAAAATTCGTAGAGCTCAAAAGTTGTTAACGAATTATATTTTGTTCAGCAAATGTTTTTCTGTTTTGTTGTTATTAAATAAGTGACAATCTGGCAAGCAGCCAGCTTGATGCTAGAGCCTTTCTGCCTGCAATTTAAATTACAGTACAAACCAAAATGCTAATATTCGTCAGCCCGTTTCTTTCCAACTGCTGGGACAGAAGTCATCCCCTCAGAAAGAGAAAATTAAGGTGACTAGCACACCCAGTGCAACTTGATCGATGTCAATTATATATAGGTATATTCAATTTTATTCTTTATTGCATTATATAATGTTAAATAGGTATTCATCATAAGTTACAATAGTTAATTATAGACCCTGTTGGGCACAGCAAGTAGGAGAGAGGAAGATAAAGCATTTTTTAATATTTATATAATGAGTTTCTTCCTGATTTTTCTCCTTCACCGTTCTGATAATAATTGACTACTGGTGCTATGCACTTATAGAATCTGGGATTGGATATTTCATGCATTGGGTCACCTCGCCCTCGGTTCTGTTATAGAAATGTTAAATGTTATACACATGCCCAAAACAAAGGGGCTCCACCCTACGTGACGTTGCGACTACTAAGACCGTGTGGCTAAGCCTGGCTTTGACTCACGTCAATTCAGGCTCCTTTCAATTCTCACACCTCGATTTGTGGACGTAAATTAACTACATTCATCAACTCGAGATGTGCTAGAAATTAGGTATACCTGCCTCTTCCAGATGCTGGTATATATGTCCGAAGTGTGTGACTTCTTACTATCGAGCTACGCATTTGCATTGCGATTAGGTCAATAATCGAAGCTTTGTTTTTCTTTTAACGAACGAAGTACTTTTGTTACAAAAGACAGGTAATATTAAAAAACACACTAAAATAAATTAAAACTTTTACAAAAGTGAAACAAGAAGACAACCTATTGGTCATCACAGGTCTTGAGTAAAGATAGCCCAAATGCTCCAGACCAATACTAATTATTTGACAGCAGCGTACCCAAAACAGGCAGCATTAGCCAAGCCTAGTTATATGCGAACAACTTAAGTATGTGTGTGTAATTTTCTACTGCCTAGTATTGTCCCAGCTTATGATGAACCATCCAGCTAACATGAGCTTCTTTTTGTTTTATTCACTTCTCATGCGGTTGCATTCCCATGTATCCTCAATGGCAATCAAGCAAGTTTAAACAAGCAAACATAAAAATCCGTCATGAACATCGCGATTGAGTTAATATCATGCAATACCCATCGGCCGTCAAAACGAAACAGGGTATACCTACTGTGGAAAGGTAAATACAAATAAACTATTCCAATATTGTTCAACGCCGTACAACGGCTTTGAGCGTCATGGGCCAGTGGGTTTGCAATAAATAACATATGGTATAGATGCTTCCCCGATGGCATAATTGCTTTCAGCGTCGATGACCTGAGGCGTGAATTACAGATTGCTGAAACTGAAATGAGTTTCGCGTATATTTGTTGATTTTGAGGCTCATTAAGAGCTTTATTGGAAAAATTAAAATTTATTAAGAATATGTATATAGTGAAATTACTATTATTAGATACTTTATTAGTAAAATGGGACTGAGGCGGTCAACTTGTTCCTCTCATGTGACGCATCGATGAGGGATAAAACAAGACACGGAGGACCAATGTGGAGTGATATGGCTGAACGGAATATTTTAATCATGTTATTTAACAACTCTAAGTTACTTGACCTGAATGCCTGGAGTAAAAGACCTGATTCCCAGCGAGAAATAGGAAGACACGCTCACTTTGTAGAATGGCTGGACGTATCTATAAAGCTGGAACGCCCGCCGCCGCGTTCCAGCGTTTTGGGCACGTTGCTGGACAACCGGATTTCCGTTGAACTATCTGTAGGGCTTTCATCTTCCTCGGTTAGTCAGATATTAAAGGGAATAAAAACTTCTAGAATTACTACCACTGGATCAAGCATGTTGGTACTTACCTATTTATACATACATTATTTAATTTTTTTTTATTTCTGTCATAATTTTTTAATACTATAATTTTTTTTTAATGAAATCTAGTCAATATTAAGAAACCTATTAAGAAGGAACCTCATCATTTCACACTTTTAATTTTTGAGATGACGCAAGCATCCTTCCTACTAATAATTACGACGTATACAATTTTTGGGTACCCAATATTCTAAAGTACTTTTAAGTATCCATCATATCAATTAATTTTAATTAATATGTACCTATTTTAATTGGTGATTCATTAAATTAAATTTCTCCAAGAGAGATGAAGTTCCTTCGACGCCTTCTGATTACTTCGCATAATTAATGTGGTTTAAACGGGATTATGAAAGCGGCGATTTCGATATTAATTACTGTCAAAAATAGAGAGCATAAAAGGAAATATTATTCGAGATTATTATTACCTTACATAAAAACATGTCTCACAAAAAGAACATAAATAAGGAGTGAAATATATTAGTAGATACTTCCTGGTTCTCTAGATACAGGGAATCCTAGTTAGGGGCCAGGATCTGTGTTTGTGATCGTTGGGCATATTTTCTATTATTATTTGAGCGCTTGGACTATACAAAATAATGTAGCGGACTACTTAATACAAGTATACGTCTACTTACTACCATCTGACTAAATTTGCCTGGAAATTGTAATCGAGTTTATCTATCTACATGCCATAACTAATTAAGCCGCAATGTACTACGACTAGTAGGTAATCAATTATAAATTGATATCAATGAGCAAATTTGATCAAGATGCACAGATAACACCCTCATCGAGTTTAGGTTGCGCTGGTATGCCAGATATCAATACACTCGGCGTTTAGCTGCTCACACGGATTCCTGAGGCCAAAACAATAGTGCTCTATTGTAGGTGCAATGCGATATCGCATTCATAACGTGCCAATGTGCCGGCGACATATTGCGACCGAACATGCATAGGCTAATGACTGGTTTGTGTTAAGTCTCTTGACATAGATATACTACTTGGTCTACACCTAAAATCTTAAATACTTACTGTATTCCGGTTTGAAGGGCACTAGTTCAAACAAATTAACTGGACATCATGAGATTTAAGACACCCACTCAGGGTGCCGACGACCTAGGTTGCAATGTAACATTTACGTCACATTTCAAGCAGTAGTGCGCAAGCATTATTAAGGCATATTGAGACTTAATATCTGTACCCTAATTCTACTAAATAAATCTCTTCAAATTGTAGTTCCGATCTAGTGTCGATCTCATAAATATCACAAATCGTAGTCTTCTAACTTTTAAAATAACGTCCAACGTCATCTGTGACAGAGAAAATTGAGAGACGTAGTCATTGACTTTAAACTATAGGGGACAGGACTAACAATTAAAAAATATGTGTTGAAGAATCACGCGAAATAATACAAAATGGAGTAACATCCGGCCACCTTCTAGTACTTGCAATATCAACTGATGCAATCTTACACACTTCATTCATTATTGACCTTTAACCACAATACATATTTATAAACATTAAATATTAACAAATTATTTAAATAATCTTCAGAGAAGAATACTACGAGCTGAATATTGAACCGGAAATCGGTTCCATACTATATACTTTTAAATCAATGTGCAAAAAACAGACAGTATTTTGGTACTTCAGTGTCGAATTGCATCACATTTGTATAACACAGAAATGTATAGACGCACGTTATCACTTCTTTACTTCCTCTGATCTCTTTGGACAAAAATTATAATTTGAATATTAGCAGATAATTTTTCATCAATTCATATAGTTTGGATTCGGTCAACTCTCATCTTAATTTAGTGGAACTGGCCTTCTGATGGTTTCTCGGGGTGAGCGGAATGCAGTGCTACGCAGTACTTTTCAAGGTATTAAAAGTTCTTTAAGATGTCTCACCATAATTTTTGTTTCTTTAATTAGTTTCTCGGCGTGAACAGCAATTGCAAAAAGTTGTTTGGTATTAGTTGTGGTATTAGGCACTTTCCTTTGACATGCTGTTGTTGCTGTTTGATGGTTTTCCGATAGACACACGAACTATGCTTCCTCTCAATAAATAAATAAATATAGACAAATGCACTTGAACTTTGAACCATACCTTCCTACGTGTACATCTATTATCTTTACGTGAGGTGGACTCTGCTGTTATTCATAAGTATCATTATTTTTTCAGAAGTCCTAAAAATATCTTTATTTTCCTGGAAATAATAATTGATACCATAAACATTTTTTAATTACATACTTGGTATAGTGAATTAAGATACTTAGTTAATGTATACTATGATATAATATATACAATCTCATAAAAATGCATGAAACAGCCTGTGAAGAAAGATAAAACCAACGAAATCTGAAAACTTAATTTGAAAACGACCGCCTCCTTCTAGGGGATTAATAAGTTTAATTGGTTCGTGGACTGGACCTGCTGTGAAACGATGTCTATTGTAAGCCCTTTTCGCCTCTTTTTCCAACTGCTCCCTCCCATAAACCGCTTTTTTAAGTTTATTATTAAATTTTGAACAGAATTTGATGCTTAATCTTTAAACTCTCTCTCAATTTTTATTGAATTAATAACTTTTTCATGGATTACTGATTTATTTTTTACATTATTTAATCTGTATGCTAAATTAACACAAATTTAATAATAATTCGTTTTACGATATTTATTTTGTTTTCCTTTTAGTTTTTAACTTTTTGATTCACGTTCGTTACTTTCTTTTACCGTCACTGGATAACTGGTAGAAAATGCTTTAGCATTAAGTTCTTCTTTTGTACATTACTTGTAATAGTGCACTAAAGAATTAAATAAATAAATTTTACACTAACTGCGTCCATCGGTTACACCCGCATGGACAATTTATTCCAGGGTCTAAAGTATCTACTTACAAAATTTCATCAAAATCCGTTCAGTAACATCAATACATACATTCTCACAAACTTTCGCATTTTTGATATTATGTAGATAATAAAAATTAGAATATAAATAAAATTGCTCCACACTACCCTGATGCCCACAATAGTTTTATTGAACTTGATACTTTTTACCAAAAAAGCTATCCATTATCCAACCCAAGAGAATCCTTGTTCCATTGTTTTTAATCCATTATAACCAATTACAAAGTAGTCCTTCATAATTGGTTATCGAAATTGGTCCTTAAAGAATAAGGACATATTTATGTTGGCAAATTATTGTCACATTTTTCCATAAAAAAAAAGGAATAAGAATACATAGTACTAGAAAAATATGATCCTCTCGGATATTATTATGTAAGAGTCGAGATTGAATAAAGATAACTACAATGCGAGTACACATAACATTACTATAATAGTGAAGGCTAACAAGATACTGAGAATCCTATAGTATATGTAAAAGGCAGAAAATTGAGAATGAGGAATATATAATGAACTTAGAAAATCTGAAAAGCTATCCCCATTGCTGTTATTTGTTACTCTCGTATTATATAGGTATTTATAATTATTATTCTCGTATGCGAGAGGCCGTCTGCGTAGGTACCACAGCTTCAGCAGTAGTGCGCAAGCATTACTGTATTCTGGTTTGAATTGCATTGCAGCCAGCGATTTAATAAGATTTAATAAGAATATCTGATGTCTCGGGGTGATGAACGCAATGCAGTGCTACGCAGTGCACTTTTTATGGTATTAGAAGTTCTGGGTGGCACTGCAATTGTTATGGGCAGGCGTGGCACTTACAATTAGGCGAATGACATGCTCATCTCATCATTAAATTCCATAAAAAATACAATAAGGTATTTAAGTATGTATAGACTGGATATACCTGCCTAGCCTAGTTCAAAATACTTTTGTTTACTATACGAGTATGTAAATCCTTGTAATATTCAATGTTCGATGTTTAAAATAAAGTTTTTTTTTTCAGATATTACAGTGAGACAACTCTTCACGGCTTCTACGGATAACTACCTACATACTAACATGTAAGTACCGATTAATCTAGCCCCATAGATCTAATCACACGATGGAGAACCTATACAGCAGGAGCTTTCACAACTGATATATTTGTACCGGCACACGTTTTTTTTACATAACCTGCTTTTCTGTTTGTAATCCAATTACTGCTGTGTCCGGTGCAAATCGCAAAACACGTATCAGGACTTGTGTAGTGTGAACGCTCCTTTATGTGATTTTCGCTTTTAATAGCAGGTGGCATAGCGTAACAGGTAGCGTATAGAATATAATGAGGCGGCATTTGCGGTTTGTTTAAGGTATAAAAATAAAATATAACTACCGAGTTCAAAGTTTTTCACTAAAAAAGCTTATGTACTCTATTAACCTTATTTTTTTCTCATGTAGCAATTAATAAAAAGTACTATAATATTTAGGTTTTATTAACCTATTTGATTTTAGGTTCCCTCTCTATTGCGATCTCAGCCCAGTCACTCCGGAAAGCGTCTAAATCAATTATTAATAATTTTGAATAATATCATGTACAACACATACTTAAGTCTGTTTATGATTGCATTCTGTTTTGTATGTAATAAATAAAATAAAAATAAATAAAAATCGTCCCGCCATCGTTTTCTGGGCCTTCATAATTAGGCGTCGGCGCCCGTTTTTAAGCATCCATGTTACTATTTTGGCCCATATAAATAAATAAAATACGAAAATACAAAGAAACCGCGAGACTATTTATCACTATTAAAGATAGTGCACAAAAGATTAAAGTTCCATAGTAAACACTCACCCAAGTTGTTGAATTATGAACGAAGATACAATGTAACATACGAATGCTTGGTATCTTGAGAGAGAAATATTAATGTTGGTACACAAACCACAGCGGGAATGGACTAGAGCAATAACTCAGTCGTAGAGATAAAACATTAAATAGGTACCTTTGCGATGTCAAGAGCTGAACTTGCAATACCACAGGTGTGGCAGAGATTTTGCACCATCAAACGGAATATTAATAATTTAATACCTGTCAACCCTAAATTAACACACTTGATGTATTCCACACTATCGTGCACTGGGATTATTGAATGCTATTTTTAACCGATTTCAAAAAAGGAGGAGGTTCTCCGTTCGATTTTTTAAAATCTTTTCTTTTTTATGTTTGTTTCCTCAAAACTCCGTCATTTATGAACCGATTTGGAAAATTATTTTTGCGTTGGGTTCAGTATAGCTACGAAATGATCCCATATAAATTTCTTCGATATTTGACTTTGGACTTCGAAGATACATTGAAGTCAGTTTTTATTTTTTTATAAAAGTTATTTATATTATAATATACCTACTCGCACGTGTAAACTAATGAAATCTAATCCTAAACTCAAAAAATATAAATTTGCGGTCAAACGCGATATTAATCCTACTGATTTTATAAATGCGAAAGATTGTAAGGATGGATGGATGAATGGATGGCTGGAATGGCTGTTTGTTACTCAATCACGCAAAAATGGATTTTGATAAAATTTTGGACGAATATGTAATTTCTTTAGGTCCTGGAAAAGGATATAGGCTTCATTTTATCCGGAGAAACCTTGGGGCGCAACTAGTTTAAGAATATAAAATTTAATGTTATGCGGTCATAGACAGATTCTGTTTTTACCATTAAATTATATTATAGGTATATATTGTATGTTTTTATTGTAATATATTGTTGATTTGACAAACGTTTGTAGATATTAACTACAGTACCTACATAGGTATATTTTATTTCCGGCTAAGAATAAAGAAAAAAGAAAGAAAGAAAAGTCATTTATTCGGCACATAAAAACGACAAACAAAAAATAAATATAGCCGTATATAATACGTGCCGAATGGGCTCAGCTCAGCATAAAATGCCGAGTTTTACACAACTCGGCGCTGATTTTTAGCTGATACCCGTTTTGCTATAGGAATAGTGAATAATTGACTGTACTTATCCACCACAAAAATTACGTATACATTAATTAGAATACCCTAACATTATAACTATTCCTAATAATTAATTAACAAAAATAATTTTGTCAGTAGAATTTTGATATTTATATATCTAAGTAAGATTTTATAATATAAAAAATATATGCATGCTACATCAAGTCAGCAATGTAGCAACTAATAGTAGCTAGGTAGATATGTAAGTGCGGTACTAATTACAGAATTACTCTCTTACGCTGAAGTGTTCGGGTCAGAAGAGCCCACTATAACATCCTCCATTGTGCGTCTGTAGGTATAATTAAAGGATAATCACTAGACAAATGACACTGGAGCTCACTAAGCCAATCCTTAGACTGGGATTATCCACTGAGAGGCTCGTGTGTGCTCTCTTACTTAAAGACAATGTCCAAGTCAAGTCAATCCTACCTCCCTACCCATATGTCCCTCAAGCGCCAATCGTATATCGTGTTGAGCTCAAATTAAGGTATAGCTTCACTGCGACTAATGAGATGCGGTCCAATTATTGTCAATTTAGGCAAGAAATCGAATTAATCTCATTAATACGATATAAAAAAATATCGCAATAAAATACGATAACTACAAGTTGAGATAAAATTAATGGGACAATATATGGCAACATAAGACATTGTCGCAGTGATTTTACACCCTAATCTGAGCTCAACACGATATACGATTGTCGCTTGAGGGAGATATGGGTACGGGTGCAGGTCTGCCCCCCTACCCATATGTCCCTCAAGCGCCAATCGTATATCGTGTTGAGATCGAATTAAGGTTTAGCTTCACTGCGACTAATAAGGTACGGTCTAATTATTGTCGATTCAGGCAAGAAATCGAATTAATCTCATTTATTTATACCAAAATATGATAACTACAAGTTGGGATAAACTTAATGGGACAATATTTGGCATCATAAGACATTGTCGCAGTGCATCTACACCCTAAACTGAGCTCAACACGATATACGATTGGCGCTTGAGGGACGATACACAATTATTGTGGAATAGTTTCTTTTTTGTTATTACCTACTTATTTGCGAATGCGGAGAACTTATGAGGATTGAAACTCAGTACCTATATATTTTATATCTATCGAATTAACTTGACCTCATTGTTCCTCCATAAGTCAACATATACCAGAGTCGCACATAGATTAATTACGTAACAAAAAAAATCCTGAGACACCATAAAGCCCAATCCAGTTCTAGGTAGGTAAGATAAGTATTTAATAGTTTTGCACAAAAATGGTACGAGGAATGACTTAATGCTATTTAGCATTACTTATATATTTCATTATAGGATATAGACAGGTCTCTTCTTACTAAGTATGGATAACTCTCATCTTGGCTGCCAGCCGCCTGACAAATAAACATCCCTGCGAAGATCGTCGCTTCACCTAGTCTTTAGGCATTATGCACTACCATTGCATACCGTTTGCCATTTAGCGGTCTCTGTTTAAATTATTTTCCTCAGATTTTGGCCAACATTTTGGGATCTTCGGGTAGGTAAATACCGTTATTACCTTTTCCTTTGCAGTGAAGCTGTTTTGTTTATTGGAAACATCAGGTAAATCATGGAGAAAATGAATATTTAATTTTTGAATTTTTTAAAAGGTTCAAGATCAGCCTACAAAACGATCCTAATTTAAAAAATATATAACTTTGGCTTACCTAATCGAAGCTATTTCCCATCAGAAATGTTTCACATAAAGTAAAACCATCTCGTAACTTTTTAAGAAAATTTAAAATATCTTTTTAATATTATCTGATGGTTTGCCACTTACGAAAAGTTGATGGTTTCGCTTGCTGCCATTTGTTAGTCTTCGGATTTGACTTGAGAAAACTTTTGTTAAGAAGAAAAATAAGTTCGCCGGCATTGCATTCAAAAACGCTGTTTTTAAAATTCGGTTAATCGTGAATCGTTCTTGCAATGGAATACCTATACCTATAATACCTATTAACATTATTTTATTCACGATATCAGATGCTCTTGTCAAGCATGGCTTTTGTTGAATAATTTGCTGTCCACCGCGCGAGCCCGTCATGAGGATTACTGGTATGCCTACGTTTATTCGCGGGATGATCCATTGCTCCCCACCTCCCCTGTCAAACCGGTTTTATATCCGTTCTTTATTTCTAACTATAAAATTATTCTATACTTCATTATATTAATTAAATAGCCGTTATCTGTGATAACTAGCCTATACCATAAACATCTATAGATATATAGGTCATCAAGCGTTAAATAAGTGTTACTTTAATTTTTGTATCCCTTTATAAAAATATAAAAAACACTTTATTACGCATAACTATATTAATAGGTATGACTGTATATTCACAGATGAATATAATATCTATTTCTAAACTAATATAACTTAAATATAAATATACTAAAAAAAAACTTATATATACAATAAAATGTAATATAATAATTCTAAACGGCCTATAGTGGAGGGGAAATAACATTATGCATTTGACACAATCACCGAATACTTAATATGTAGTACCAAGGGTATGCATAATTAAGTTAATTTCAAAAAATTATCACAAATTTGACATTTCATCATCATCATCAGCCCATTACGTTCCCACTACTGGGATACGGGCCTTCTCTCATAGAGAGAGTTTGGGCCATAATCCACCACGCTGGCCGAGTGCGGCTTGGTGGACGTCACTTCTCCTTGAATTTTTGTGATTAATTCTTGGACATGCTGGTTTCATTACGATGTTTTCCTTCACAGTTTAGAGCGAGTGTTAAATCCGCACATAACTTAAGAATGTCAGTGGTGCGGGGCCAGCGAGATTCAAACATGGTATGGGTGCGTCGGATCGAAAGTCACACATGCTCCCACTGGGCCACACTCGCTCTGGCTGAGACATTTATTAGACTAATAATATGCCGACATTTTTATTTTTTTAATTTGTATGATATTTAAAGCTCTTTGATTGATTTTGATTGATGTTCCTTAGGCAGGTACTATAATTATTTATTCTTCTGCCTAGATGATTTGGTCATCCTTTTACTAGATATTTCTATATTTATTAAGCAAATAAGGTAGAACATGGCCCCATACAAATACATCCGCTTAATGTGGTCTATAAAAAGTAATGACAACAGCTTTGAAGATCATTATCTCAAGTTGCACAAACTAAGGTCGCATGAACACACGCGATGGTTACGTGCACTACTTGCATTACCTTGTCGTCCTAGGGATAAACACGGCAGAGCAAACCATTGAGATGAAATCTTTGAAGAAATACGGTAAATGACGAGGTTTTCATAAGTAGGTATATACCATAATATTGAGTAGGTATTTCACACGGCTTAGATTTGTCAGAAATACCAAACTTACAAAGAATTTAAATAGTTTACCTACCACTTTAATTTGTGTCCCTTTATAACAATATAAAAACACATTATTACGCTTATGACACGCATGTGTATGTAACTATAAGACTATATTATGTATTTTATCCTAAAAATAAAAACGACTACGAAATCTACCTCCTTCTCTATTGTGTATCATAGATGCATATTTTTAAAGAATACATGAGAAATTTACTCGATATTTGATATAATGCATAAGGTGCTCTAAACTCACTCGCTACCTATTATTACGTAGTAATATTTAGTTTTCTTTGCTATTATTGTACCCCTACCAATTATACAGTTTTACAGGATCGTAATACTGTGATGTTAATAAACTGAGCCTCAGTTAGAATATGTACCTACTTAACTTTGCATCAATTTCTTATACCTAATGTCTTGCGAAAACCTATCTTACGTAAAATACATAATTACAGACATTTATATTACTTACCTAAATTTATTTATTTGAATCACAAGATAATAATGATATCATCCATAAATATATTATCATTAACTTACCTACATAAATACTTACACCATTACTGCCAGGTGTAACAGTATCTATAAGCAACTGCGTGCTACATGGAGAAATAATTGGGATGTACAATTAGCGGTAGCTAATCTCAAATAGAGCAATTAAAGTATTAGCCGGTAGTTGCACACTTCGGATCGCTGTTCAACAACGGCTAAATCAAGAAGCTGCTAATTACCTGAGCAATTTTACAGCTCATCTGAAAGCTGCGCTATTTTGTGATGAATTCCTTATACTTGGTTCTTAGAGTTCTAAACGATTAACACTGTATGACTTTCATTCACGTTTCTTAATGGATTTAATAAAAATAGAAATGGTGTTGATTTTCCCGTTGGTTTAGATTTTAGCCTCAGGGGCCCTCAAAAACATACCTACTTACATGTGCATATTATTGTACTATGTATGTACAGGATACAGGGAAAGTGCTTTCGTAGAGTACCTACCTAGCTTGTATAATACTTAGGTACCTACTTACTTACTCTACAAATATATATATACCTATATTGATCGCTTTAATGAAATGTATGTTTGGCCACTGTTTCGATACGATAAGATGTGGCCGAAGATAGGAGCACTTATATCTAAAGGAAGACGGTGTTTAAGCGACTGACCCATCTCTTGGTTCACCGAACAACATCCGGCAGACACGTCGGTCTTAACGTCACCTAAACGTGTCACCCGTCATACGTCGCCTAGGTGACAACGTGGCTTTATTCGGTGGGTTGGCATTATGGCATTACAACCGCGGCCACAACCTTTATCTACCATTCCAAAGCGCGTAAGAGGGTTTCCTCATGTTTTCCTTTACGGTTTTAGAGCGAGCGTGTATAATCCGAACCGCACAGAGTCGGCATTCGAACCCGGGTGCGTCGGATCGTAAGGCGCACGAGTTATTGCTTGGCCATATTTTTTTTTCTTTTTAATAAATATACCTACCCAACGATGACATAAATAGACCCTGGCCTCTAACTAGGAATCCCTATATCTAGAGAATCAGGAACTATGAGGACCATGTTCCCACACCACCCATTCGAAACCTTTCGAAAGGAATTTCGCTAGGAAACATGTCAAATATGCATTTTCTAATACTTATTATCATGATGCTACGTCTAAAAATAACAAAGACGTTATTAGTTCTATCCTTTGCCTACCATTTATTTATTTAGGGTGGTCCATATAGGTACGTATTTTGTAGCAACAACGTTAAATTAATTTCACTATGGCACAGAAGACTTAATAGTTATAGTTACTTGACTACTTCTCAACCTACCTAAACATAGATTACGTAGGTAGGCATCTAGCCTTACTTTGTACCTCAACAGTTACCCTGGCAAAGTCAATTTACTCTCCGTAACCCTTCAGGTGTGAAACAGTGAGTAAAGTACCTACTCGTCCGGGCCGTGTCTGCAAACATAATAGAAACAGCAGCTTTATTCGCTCGATGCGACGTTTACCTGGTGAAGAGTTCGGTCGAACGGAGCAGGGCAATAAAATGAAACTTATTTGCATGCGACAGAGCGTCCAACTTTATTATTGCCGCGTAGCTCAGAGGTAGGGACCTATCGATATTCTTCAGGGACTTGCATGCTAGGTTTGGGACAACATGATTGCAAAGTACAGAGCTACATGTCAATAAATATCGGTATTTCACAAAGAGTATACGAATATCATTTGCATTTATTATTTTCAAAATTAAATATCAAACAAAATTTAAATTTCCCGCCTATTCTTGATCTGCTCTGCCTTACCGACACTGCTGTCAAATTGACAAGTAAATGTTTCGAAAGTGGCGCTGCAGTCGCTGCTTTCTGCTGTCAAAAAACTCTGACAACTTTGACAATTTTGACATTACAATTACAAGCTTCAGCTCCGACGCGTCACCGTCGGAATATTTTTATTTTTTAATATTAAGTGACAAAGAAATTGTGATAAGTGTGATTTTTATACAAATCTTGGTGATATTTAGTGTTAAGATTTGTTATGTCATTGTTGCAAACTGGAAAATCAATCGAGGTAAGAGTTGTAGCACCGGGTCGGCTCCCGCGTATTGTTTGGTATCTGCGGGATCGATAACCTGGGTCGGCTAGCCATGAGGCGCGTCGCTGAGGTTATGTTACTCGCCGCGAACAGGTATCGGAGTTCAAGTAACGGTCCCGCGGTCGGAGCCGCCCGACTCGCGTTACAGCCGCAGAATCCGGTCGTACCTGGGACCAGTTAGCTTATAATAGCGTCTCCGATCCTCATTTGCCGCCCTCATTCCGTTACGCTTGCTACCGACGCTCACTGTAAATAAATATTTGGTAATCGGCTTCGCTTTGAACAAGGACGAGTGCCCATGCCCCACACCTTTAGTTGGCTCGAGACCTCTGGACGTTCCTTTTGAGATGTGCGCCTGTTTTCCAGCTTACCCTGCCTGCAGTGCGTGCCACGAGCCCCAGAAACCCAGCCATTAGATTGAGTGGAGTGTCCCCTGTGTCCGCCCACACGTAGCCCCGTACGCAGCCAAAATTCCGCGCGACACTACGGACACCTCCTCCAGCATGGAACTGGAGAAAGCCCCCACTCTCCACGAGGAAAACTCAAAAGTCACCCTCACTATCAGACTGATTATGCAGGGGAAGGTAAGACATCACACTTTATTTGTACATATTGGCAATGCTCACTTCAAGTGTTATGTGATGTCCTCATTGTGAAAGTGTACACATTACCTTCTTCTAAATACATTCCACATACATCACTTTACCTTAGAAGAGTAACCCTAGATCTAACACTACATCATACACCTAATACCACATTCCATACCCATTACAGCCTTTTGCAATTAGTGTACATAATCAAAATGATTTTATTGTTTAAATATTATAGTGTGTTGTATTATTTTCACTAGTGAAAAGATTCTAACTAAATAGTAGGTATTTAGTTTAGTATTTTTCTATTAGGGCGATTCTCTGTAAGCTCGCAATGGCCCATACAAACGCTTTCCTAGTATATTATTTTAGCATTTTCGCAGAAATATAATACTATTGCTTAGGAAAGTAACTATTACTGTTATTGCATAAGAGGGCCAATTGAATTTATTGGATTTTTTAAAGTTATTTGTATTTTTCTGATAAATCATGACAGGGGACTGTTAGGTGCAACAGGGGACTGTTTTATATAGAAGTAAGTCATATTATTAGTATCAATCATTTATTATTTTTATGACATATTTATGCATCAACATACTTACAACAATAATATTACAAAAGTTTCTTAAAAAAAACAAAGCAAAAGGCATAACTTCTCTTACAAATTAAATACTTTTTGTTTATCACAAACAGGGTGGATTTTTGAGACGGGACAGTAAGGACGTTCCTAGGAGACCATCCATAACTTTTTTTATTGATTTGACGAACTGGTCACCCCCAGAACTAACAACAAAATCGTTTGCACGTTGATTCGACGCCGTCTAGTGCGCCTTTACCGTGACTATTTTCTGTGTAGTTCCACATACATTTATTAACATCACAAGGACGTCACCAAATAACGCTTTATTGACCACTTCTTTTCTCTAAACAGGCTCGACTAACATTTTAAATAATATTGTGTTAGGCGTGTCCTCAACTTTTTTTTTGTTTCTAGTTTCAAAGACTTGCCAACCTTTTCCTGTATTATGTCAAGTTTTCTTTTTAAATCTGCGATCTTTTTATTTTCTTCTTTGTTATAGTTTTGTCTTTGCCTTTTGGATTGTCTTTTTCTTTGCTGTGAACTTATACTGTATATTGCTGGGCTTGGGCTTGGAGCTGTAGAAAGCTGAATTGAAAATGGAGTTGCCTTGAAGGAGCTGTCTTGAAGGGGGAGTATCTTTTTCAGGATTTGATAATGGCGTATTTTCACGCATAAACGTATTAGTAACGCTTTTCAGTCTCATTCATTAAGGTCGGTATACAGTTCAGTGTTCTTTCCACTTCTTTTAGGCAGCCCTGTTCCCTGTTCCCGTGGTGTCATATCTTTCACTAATTTCCTCAAACCTTTTTCTTTCCTTTTCTGGTATTTTAACCTCTCCTTTTCTTTCATCTCTTCACACATTTGAGGATATTTTTTTCTACGTTAGTATCTTATCCGCTCTGCTTCTCTTTTTTTCTAATAATGCCTCTCGGGATAACTTTTTTTTAGCAGGCATCTTAAATGTATGCGAACAACCTGTAACGTAATTAACGTTCAGTAAGATAAATAACGCGAATCATATATTTTTTAAAGCTCTTATAATTCCTACATTAATAAAACTTAGACGTGTGACGAATTTACATCAATAAAACTTGTAAATATTGACCAATAAATGAAATCTACAGCCCACTGTCGTATTATCAACCAGGGGACTGTAGCCAGGGGACTGTGTATTTTGGACTATTTGCATAATATTTGCTAAACTATTGAAAAATACTTGGTCGCCAAGCAACCAATAGATTTGGACATCAATCAAAGAAATAATATATTATATATATATACAATAACATTAATTAATATCAATATAATCACTTACCAGAGGACTGTTTGTCGGAGCGACCACGACGCATTCACCCCCACAGATGACGCTCGGACACTAAGTAAAATAGCGTTCCGCCGCCGTTTTTGACAATGTTACCAACTTCATAATGAATGCGTTACATTTCACGCCAAATTACGTTTGTAAACATAACAGATTTTTTCTATTGTATTTTTAAATTTTTGGCAGAGGACTGTTTGAAAAATCTCCGGACAACATTTACATGGCATTTTCAAATTGAAAAAATACGTAACTAGACTATGTTTTATGAAAAAAATATAATTTAACTATTCTATTATTATATATTAATAGCCAAATTGATACAGTCTTAATTACTTATTTTTAAATATTACCTCTAAGTGGGAATTCTGATAATGGGACAGCCAGGGGACTGTATTTTTAAGGCTTTGATAATTTCTAGTAAAACAGTTAAAATTGTTATCGTTCTAAATACAACTGCACTGTAAAGTTTGAGTCTTTTATTTAATTATAGAGTGATAGTTATTTTATTAAATTGTATTATTTAAAACAAAAATCGGTTCGGACAGCTATTTACGAGTTTACAGAGAATCACCCATTAAATATTAACCTTAGTCTACACAAATCGTGTAGTGAACTAAGTAACTACTCATTATAAATACAAACGGCTACACTCAGGTTATAATTGTGTCGGAATAACTCCGACCAGAAGTATATTTATAATTAATATTTCGACTCACGATAGTTTCAAAACCTTCAGTAACTACTAATAATATACTTTGAATAAAATGTTTGTAAAGTTGTACCTAATGTAAAGGGGATCCCTGAATGTTTTTATCACCTGTAGGTTTATGTTTGGCCACTATCTCGCCTGATGTTAAGCTACAATGTGGCCGAAGATGAACACATATAGGAAGATGGCAGTTGAAACTTTTCAGAACCGTCTTCCTGATGGTTCACCAACACAACTCATTTTGTTTCTCTGCGTTCATGTAATTTTATATGACCTTTTAATACATTTGAATCATAAGTCCTCTAAAATCAAGTTGTATTTAATCTGCCAGTCGCATTATACATAAATGGATGCTCATAAGGCTATTGTTATTACAACTTTTTACGCTTAAGTGGTAACACACATACCTGAGTTAATTAACTGAATATTTACATTATCTAATAAATAAAATTTTATTCAATTTATAAGTCAATTGATAGTGAAAGAAAAATTTCGTAAGTACATTTTTACTGTGCCAAATTTCACATTTTTGTGTCATGAAACTTAGAAAGAGTTAGACCTATTTACGTATTCATGAACACAATACATTATGGTAATCTAATATGACTTTGGTATTTAAATCTTGTTAGGATACACTCACTTGTATGGTTTCCTAACACAATATCCTGTTTGTTACCCGTGTATGCTTGCTCAGTGACTAGGCTTTCATTATTAACTTATTAAGTAGGTATTTACAATTATCTTCTTAATCATATAACTATATTTGCATACTCTATACCCTATTTACCTAGTACTCTGTGAAATATGATATTACACTATACAACATTTATCAAAGTTTCAAACAGAAGTATGTACATATTGAAGTCCTACTTTAATAATTAACTGCCTTAATGCAACAACAAGTTTATTTTTATTTATGTTACTCAATTGCAAATCTAATTTAGCACACCTAGATGTGGCTAGATAGGCCTGACATGAGAAATGTATTGATGCTAGTCCACCAACTCTTATGTGTAGGTACTTCTAATTGGCTGTAATCCAATACAAAGTACATCTGGATCGTTGCCAACTATTGGCACTCGCCCTGTTCATCAAATATGTCGATTTGTTTCTTTTTTCAAATTGAAATAATGTTTGGTTCATGTTGTCAGCCTTTAAAACACTTCCTTAATCATGTCTAGACAACTGCTACTTGTAACATTATTTGTTTTGTAAATACTTTTAATCTTTTGAGTTTATCTATATCATACTTCTATAAAATTAATCACTAATAAAATATTATAATGCATGTGTATGTTTTAGTTTAACATAGAATTTATCTTTTAATTCATAAGAATAAAATTATTCTACAGAACTACATTTTAATATATCACAAGTTTTTGTGTTAAAGGAGATGTTTCAAAATACAAGTAGCCTGGACCAGCACTATGTACACTATACAAATATATATGGCTATACAATATAATAACCGTTTCCTAATGTTTATTTTCTATAAATTTACTTTGTTTTATTGTATAATGTACACTACTTTCATGTCCCGAACTATCAAAGTCATGTGTTTATAGTGTTATACACAACAGTCACAGCTGCTCTAAAAATTGGGTTAATATATGAAAAACTCCCCAAATAATATTTTGTCCACAAATGTCTTTCTTTTTGGTTTTCTATGAAATTCCCCTTTTATTTTTTATTTTTCTATGTAGTGTACATAGTGCTGACCCTTGAAAAACACTCTACATAGATATGTACTATTTGTTTCATAATTACAACTTAAATTGAAGACAATTGATAGTGAAATTAATGCCAAAAGCCGTAAAATATTTTGTTTAAATTTGATTATTATTTATTAAAAGCCTATGGTGTCCCACTGCAGGGCAAAGGCCTTCCTAGTCCCTTAGGGATGCCTTTTATGAGATGATTGATGAGAGTAGGCCCTCATTCCAATTTTTCGAAAGTCATGAAATCAATATTCAATATTTACAATTGAAAAAATGCAAGTAAATAATTCATACATCCCGCTTTAGACCGTTTGACCGTCAATGCGTTACAGTTGCGGCGAAAGCGAAAGTTCTTTGAACTGCATTTACAACATCAATCAACTTTGCTATTTGTGTCGTCCCAAGATCTACGGCATGTTGCAAGTGCATTGTTCACATACTGCCGGAGTCAACATGCCCTGTTGGCAGGAACGAAGTGTTTGTGCACTCTAAAACTGTCGCGATGCAACCCCAATGCGTCAGAGCGCAGCAAAGAATTGTTCCCGATGCGACATCTATTATTGGCCTCCAGACGGGAAATCTTTCGTACCTACTATAAATCTAAACGCTATGCATTAATTGCGTGAGCGGCCCGTTGCACAATACGTGCCGATGCGTAATCCCTTGGACTATTTTAGTAGTGTAAGTTTTAGAGTAATTAATATGCTTTGTTTATTGTTTACAGGAAGTCGGTAGTATTATTGGCAAAAAAGGAGAGATTGTTAAACGATTTAGGGAGGAGGTAATATTCAGCTGTTAAACACTCAAAATTAATTAACCACTCTTGATGGTAACCATCCTATAATGTTCTTTCTTGTTTTTACAGTCCGGAGCTAAAATCAACATATCTGATGGATCATGCCCAGAGCGTATTGTCACCGTCACTGGCAATATCAATGCGATATTCAAAGCGTTCACACTCATATGCAAGAAATTCGAAGAGGTAAGTCGCACATATTCTTAATTTCCACCACATAGCTGTTATTGCAATTAATCCAACTTCTCGAGTTCAATAGAATTCGCTAGAAGGACCCCTTAGGTACCTTTTAAAATTTTATTGAAAACAAGCAATTTCTCGCTACTTCGTCCGCGTGAACGACAGATGAAGCCTTCATTCGTATAATTTCAAAGACTATCTTAGCAACACCTCCCCAGTATAAGAGAGCGCGTACTACGAATAGGTTAAGCTGTATCTTCGTAGTCACTCAACCGATTTTGATGTAACATACCCTATAACCTAAGTTGAAACTAATGCTACCAAATCCTGAAAACTCCATTCAGCAGTTTCCCAGTACAGATAAGAAACATACAAACAGACAAAAAGTCATAGATTCATGTTCAGTACCCCTTATTAAAACATAAGGACCATCGACACGAAGAAGACCCTTATGGTCGATCCCAGTTGGTTTTTCAAAAATATCTTCAATGTATAGAATTGGCTCAGTTCCATTTAAATTTTAGTTACAATTAATATTATAGGTGTGAATTTTTTGTATAAGACACTTTCACAAGATTGTGTTTACTTGTTTTCTCAGAGTATTGTTCTACATAGCAATATGCATAGACAATCACCTATTTCCGCCCTGATTTTATCAACTAATGTAACTACCGGTATCGGCATCAATTAGTTAAGAGCGGTCAATTACCAAAATCCATCGGCGAGTTAAGAGCGAGCGGTCAATTACCAAAAGAATTCGGCCTCGGCGCGAATGGTCTCTAAACAGCCGAAAATACGTCTGGTGTTTCTTGTGGTATGACGTTGTTAATGCCTAATACAATAAAGTAGGAGAGTTGATTGTGTTGACATCACAACGTCGAGAGTTTTTAGTCGAGACAATACGAAATGCGATCAAATAGTTCCTGGACGACGCTTTTAAGTGAGAAAGATACTTTTGAACTCCGTGACATTTTACTTGAAGTTGTATATCAAGCGCTCAATAGTATCAAACCGGTTACGCATGACTTCCGGATTTTTAAACGATTCCATCTTTTTTATGGAACCGAGTAATAGCACGAGCAAGTCGTTCGCCTCATGGTAAGCGCCACGCCTGCCCTAAAAATTGCAGTGCCACCCAGAACTTTTATTACCATTGCGCTCATCACCCCGAGACATCAGATATTAAGTCTCATAAGGCCAGTAATTCCGCTGGCCACAATGCCTTTCAAACCAGAACACGGTAATGCTTGCGCATTACTGGCGGAATAACTGGCGAAGCAGTAGTACCTACCCAGATTGCCTCTATCATACGAGAAACCTACCACGAGTCCAGTTAGTTTCGGTCATTTCTCTGTGATTTGTAAAATAAGCAATCCGGAGATTCTCATACTGTGATGTTATTTATCTATCTATCTATGCTGGCGCAGCGACTCAAAGTGTGTCTTGGCCTCCGATACTAAAGAGTGCCACTTCTTTCGACCCAGTGCAAGTTCCTGCCAGGCATCAACTTGTAGCTCCCGTAGGTCTTTTGCCATCTCGTCCTTCCATGTGTACTTGGGGCGACCGACCGGCCGTCGTCCAATTGGTTGTCCAGTTAATAGTGTATATCTACGTCAAATGAAAATAGAAGAGTTATTGACAATGTAACGTCAGGTACGTTGTCGAGAATTTTCTTTATTTCTTTACGGATTTCTTGATTAAATCCTATCCGTAGGAGGAACGCTCTTGACGTTATTCTACTTTATAATATACTATGGTTAGCACAATCTACAGTTTGTGAACTGTCCTTTTATTAGAATTAACAAACGTTAAGGCGTAATTATAAATTTAATCGCATTAGTTATCACGAAGCATGTTACTTACATTCCTAAACAAATACTTTAATGAATATACCTAAAGCTAATAATAAACAGCTGTTTTATAACCACAAAGCAATGTATTGTAAGGCCCTTGCGTTAAAAGAAAACAAGAAACTTGAGTAAAAATTTAAAACAAAATTCAGGTAGTTTCGTAATATTTCGACATTCGCTATGACCGTGAACTGAGTAACCGCCAAGCAGTAGTGTGCAAACATGACTGTATTTTGGTTAAAAGGGCACTGTTTCAAAAATTACTGGACAATAAGACACATTATGAGCTGTCTCAGGGCGACAATTGCTGTGATGCACAGGATTTTGTAAAATGACGCTGCGGTGAACGACTTGCTAGTCACCACTTCGTTACATATTAAAAAAAATACTTCCTTGCAAATGGTTCGTACTTGCAAATGTCTTTAGGGAACGACGACCAATAAATAAATAGATCATTAAATAAAATAAAAATTTGAAAATCCCACGTCATATGTATATTTTGCAGCGCCCGATAGATTGATGCAATATAACCTATCTTAGAACCAAACAGACCAAAAACCGCATTTATAACGGTTCAGCCATTTTCAAGATAGTATGTGCTCACACGAACACTATTACATGAATCGCAAAGCCCCCTGGTGGATTGGCACAATAACCTATCTGAAAACCTCATCGAAATTTGTTCAGCTATTTCATTAATATATTTAATAATTTATTTAATTAATCGTTTTTCCATACAAAATGTATGGGGAAAGTTTTTGGAGATTTATGTCATTTTTAGTACTCGTGCCTTAAATGGTCCCATTGAGTCTTTGATCCTTACAAGAAACAGGATCGATTGTCATAAAAAAATATATATGGTGTTTTAGCATATTTTTCGCGCTTGTTAAGTTTTTCAAAATCTGAGAATGCAGTTCAGAATATTTGGGATATTCTAAAGTTATAGATAGAAATGGATGGTCTCCTAGGAACGTTTTCCTGTAACTATAACGGTTAAGGTACCTGCCCTTACTGTCACGTCTTAAAAATCCACCTTATCCGTTCCGTCGTGGGTAAAAAATGGTTTGTTTTCCAGTGGTGCTCGCAGTTCAATGAAGGCGGCGGCGGCGGCGGATCGCGCGCGCCGATCACACTGCGGCTCATCGTGCCGGCGTCACAATGCGGCTCGCTCATCGGCAAAGGTGGCTCCAAGATCAAGGAAATCCGTGACGTCACCGGTGCCAATATCCAGGTGAGATCTCTTAGTGGTATGAACCAGTTTAATCAAGTAAAAGTCACGACTGCTCGAGCGAGTGCGGCTCACTGGGAACTCGTGCGCCTTTCGATCCTATATACGCACCACAGTTCGAATCCCGCTCGACCCCGCACCAAAGTCTTAAGTTATGTGCGGATTTAACACTCGCTCTAAAAACGGCATCGGAAAACATCGTGAGACATCGTGTCCAAGAATCACAAAATTCAAACAAATGTCATATCCAACAACCCAAACTAGGCCAGCGTGGTGGATTACAGCCCATAATATCCCTTTGAGAGAAGGCCCATATCCCAACAATAGGAACATTTTTTTTTTACATTTAATAGATCTATGTTTGGCCACTATCTCGCCTGATGTGAAGCGATGATGTGGCCTAAGATGGAGCACATAGATCTAGAGAGAGGCGGCAGTTGAGCGGCTGCTCAGACCCGTCTCCCCGATGGTTCACCGAACATCATCCCGAAACATGACTAGCTCGCTTGACGGCATGGCTTTGTTCGGCGGGTGGTATTACAACCACGGCCAGAGTCTACCACTCCAAAGCGCGTAAGCGGGTTTCATCACGATGTTTTCCTTCACCGTTTTAGAGCGAGCGTACAAAATCATGGACAACATACAACATCATGGACTGATGATGATGATGATGAATAAGTAGATCTGCACATTGTTACGGACGCCAAAGTCACGGAAGGTGTACCTAAAATTGCATATTGATCATTCAAATGTTTCAATAGTTGAACCAGTTCGTGACATCAGTAGCTACAATGAATAGCTCGTAACTTAATCTGTAATTCAATATTTGTCGATCGTGCCGAGGTCGTTAAGATGGAGATAAAAAAAACTATGTATAAAGATGAACAAGAACCAATCCATTCAATCTATTGAATTGAAATGCATATCAATAGACCTAAATAGTTTAAAATAAAGTTGTTTGTCTGCGCCTCTTGTGTTCTAAGTCCTTTTTTGTTATTGATAGGTTTGACCGCTATCTCACCTGACTACTTTTGCTTTTTTCCTTATTCTATAATAATTAACGTAATGAATTTTCATGCCTCACCATAATTAACAGAATTAAGGAAGGTTTATTAGTGTCTAATACTTTGTGTTTAATATAGGTGTATAATAAGTAATTAATGTCCAGTGCTAAGCCGCGGCGGGCAAAAAAATGCGATAGTATTTTATTTTGAATGCTACTAGCCCCTGTAACGCACGCGCTCGTGGGCGAAAAACCTTGTTACAAAATGTGTTTTTTTTTTATGTAACTGCATGACGAGACGAGCTGGTCGTTTGCCTGATGTCAAAAATCAATCAAAATCAAAATCTCTTTAATCATTTTGGCATCACAGACGCACTTATGAACGTCAAATTATCACAATGACTCTACCACCGTATCGGAAAAAGAACCACTACTCAGAAGATACGGCAAGAAACTGAGGGGCATTTTTTTTTAGAGATTTTGTTACAATTTTTTGGGATTTTACAATGTTATGTTTCTTATGTACCAGTTGGTTACTTTGCAGAAGTGGAATGTTCCAAGCATCTTTGTCTTCTATGTAATTAAGAACAGTGTAGTATGCTTTTCTCATTAGAACATTCTTAACGCGTAATTTGAATTTACTTTCTGTGAGCTCCGTTATACACTTTGGAATTTTATTATAAAAACGTACGCAGTTGCCCATAAAGGACTTATTCGTTTTAGTTAGTCTATACCTAGGTACAACAATCCTATCCTTATTTCTAGTGTTAATGTTATGATGGTCACTATTTACTTTGAATTTTTGGAAGTTTTTGCGAACATGCATTATATTTTCATAAATATATAAAGAAGGTAAAGTTAATATATTAACTTGCTTAAAAAAATCCCTTAACGAGTCACGTGGACCCAACTCGTAAATCGCGCGAACCGCACGCTTTTGTAATATAAAAATAGTATCTATATCCGCAGCAGAACCCCACAGCAAAATGCCATATGACATTATGCTGTGGAAGTATGCAAAGTAAACTAACCGAGCCGTAGCTATATCCGTTAATTGCCTAATTTTACGAACCGCATATGCAGCAGAACTAAGTTTTCCAGATAGAGCATCAATATGAGGACCCCACTGCAACTTAGAGTCTATGCCTATACCTAGGAATACCGTCGCTTTGTCTGTATCGAGTTTATTACTATTGAGCATTACGTTTGGCTCTACATGTCTAACATTAGGCAAAGAGAACTTTAAACATTTCGTTTTTTTCGCGTTTAGTAACAAATTATTCGCAGAGAACCATTTCGAAACAACATCCAATACGTAGTTCACCTGCGCCAATTCACTGTCCTTTCTATCTACTTTAAAAATTATCGATGTATCATCAGCGAATAGAACAATATCTGCAAGGTCTTTAACTACAAAGGGTAAATCATTTATATATGCCAAGAATAAAAACGGCCCCAATATTGATCCCTGCGGTACCCCCATTCTGACTAAGGATCCGGAAGATGTTACGCCATTTACCCCAACTTTTTGCTGTCTATCGGTTAAGTAGGACTCAACAAGATTCAGAGCAGTTCCACGAACCCCATAGTGGTAGAGTTTACGAATTAGTGTACTGTGCTGATGGAAAGCAATACGCCAGCCCATAACAATAACAGCACCACCCAGAACTTTGTTTTGCAAAATCCAGCGCGGCGCTGTACTGCGCTCGTCACTCTGAGACAATTAGCTGTTGAGTCTCATAATGCCCAGTAATTTCGCCAATATTTAGTTTTTAGTATTTTGCCAGTAGTTTTTTGGTTCTTTACATTATGTTAATATAATGAGCTTGGATACGGTTTTTTTAGTAATTTTCTAAATATACATCTTTAACTATGCCATTTACATAATCTCTCTAGCACTTCAAATAACTTCACAATATTTTTTTAAAGTTCGATAAAGAAATGTTGCGCGCTTATTTTTCTATGCGAGGCTGTGACGTCACAGTATTCCCTTAGCTTCACTCGTCTCGCTGAAAACGTACATGTCGCACTGTATTTGCAACGGGTGACGTCACAAGGTTCCGTGTTTTTGCTGAACTTAAACATTCTATAACTTTGTAAATACTTGACGTATCAATCTGAAATAAAAAATATTCTATATTAATATGGTTATTCTATTTACAATGTTTTATTTATATTTTATGGTGTTTAAATGCGTTTTTTAACCGACTTCAAAAAAGGAGGAGGTTCTCTGTTCGATTGTATTTTTTTTTTTTTATGTTTGTTACCTCAGAACTCCGTCATTTATGAACCGATTTGAAAAATTCTTTTTGCGTCGGGTTCAGTATAGCTACGAAGAGGTCCCATATAAATTTCATCGATATGTGACCTTGGACTTCGAAGATACATTGAAGTCGGTTTTTGTTTTTTTCTAAAAATTAATTATTATTTGTTTTATTATACATACACTGACGTTTTTCTGTGTACTTATTTACAGGTAGCGAGCGAGATGCTGCCGAACTCGACTGAAAGAGCCGTGACCGTCAGCGGAACGTGCGATGCGATCACGCAGTGCATTTATCACATTTGCTGTGTTATGCTTGAGGTACTTGTCTATATTTCACTTATCAGTCGTACATTGAGCCATTAAAAGTCATGCGAATAAAAACAACACTGTACTATGTCGTATTAATTTATTTGTCACGAGGTCTCTAGAGGTCGAAAAGTACTTGCTTGTACTTGCTTTTACTTGCGTTTTTAAGCAAAGTAACAAACCCGCTCTGGGTCAGCTTGAATTATAGTCCACTTTATGAAAGAGGGGTTACGTACCAGCAGTTCCCAGACGTAATGGGCAGATGATAAAAATGTTTTGACCTGACTTGAGTGGGCTCACTTTTAACGCATGTTAAAGTAAAGAAATAGAACAAGAATTATCAAAAGCGGAGTGCAGTGCTCCGCAGTAGTTTTTATGGTAATTAAAGTTATGGGTGACACTGCAATTGGTATGGGCAGGCGTGTTGCTTAATATAAGGCGGGTGAGCATCGCGGTTTTCCTAGTTAAAAGTATCTTATGTCCTTTTCCAGGACCTAAAGTACCTACATACAAAATCTTTTCAGTAATTTCTGCGTGATTGAATATCCTCACAAACTTTCGCATTTATATCATTAGTAGGATGTAGGATTAAGTCGATTTAATGATGATAAAGACAAATTACCTTTAATCGTCCAAACTACAATCTTGCAATCACTGTGTTGCAAAAACAGACCAGTTCGTAAGAAAATACACGTATGCTAGTGAATGGCAAAGAAACATTTTAAAAATACTTAATTTATGGCAAAAACCAACTAATTATAATATATTCTAATAGCAGAAACTAATCGTCAAGGGGAAATAAATATATTAGTTTTAGTTATGAAATAGTTCAGTCATTTGGTTTATTTGTTAGTAAAGAACAATTCATGTTACTCTAATAATGTATCATATGTATCATCTATAATGTGTCATTTTTTTTATTTATTTTTTTATTTATTTTTGATGTTAGAAGGGCTTTGTCGCTGTGCGACCACATCGCCCAATCGGTACATAATATATATTAACAACTAATAAAAAAACTAACATTGTCTAGTAGCAAAAAATAAATCTACAAGTTTATATAGGTTCAAAGCTTTGTCAGACAGCGGCGGTGACAATATGCTAATGTGTCATTGCAACGCAATAAGCGAAGCGACACTTAAATATTTTGACATTTTATTATTTCAGAGCCCGCCTAAAGGAGCGACGATTCCATACAGGCCAAAGCCAAACGTGGCCGGACCAGTTATCCTAGCCGGCGGTCAGGCTTACACTATCCAAGGAAATTACGCAGTGCCGGCTCAAGATGTAAGTATTCTCTATTTCTGAAAGAAAGAAAGAAAAGACATTTATTAGAGGCAGACACGCAACATTACATTGAACTATATACTATTATTTATTTATTCAGATGCTTGCTGTGCTTACAGTTGTGACCAAAACGCACAGCAAGCCACAATTTACAACACATAGTAAATGAAACTTAATCAAGAACAATCTGTACTAAACAATGTGTGTACTGATATCGGGTTAAAAAATAATTATTTTCTCAGCAAGAAATTACCGTTCACTTATATGACAAAAAAGGCTTAAAGTAAATTATGTGCTTGATATTTTGTAAATATAAAAGGTACTAAGGTACGGTAGGTAGGCAGGTAAGCAAACAATTTTATAATAAAACATTTTGTAACTACCCACGGGGATAAAATAATACCTAGTTTGGACGTACAATATTGACATGGCAGGCAAGAATACAGGTACGCGCCACAGTGCAAGCAACATCAGATTCAAAACTTGTCTTTTTAATTTATTTTTAAAAATGTTAAAAGAATCTGCATTCTTAACCTCCTTTAATTTCAATATAATTAAAACACAGGTTAATAAAAAAAACTTTACTTAGTATAAAAAATATTCACACATTACTATATTATCTGGTTCCTGAGCAATTAGGGCGTACTTTAATATCTACTTATATATCTATACTAATATTACTAATATTAATTATTATTATTTATAGGAGGTAATCTATGGACCTACTGATCCGATTTAAAAAAAAACTTTACCGATAGAAAGCTACACTATCCCTGAGTAACAGAGGCTATATTTTATTTTGTCAACGCGAACGAAGCCGCGGGCGTTGCTACTAAAAGAATACTATAATGAAACAATAGATAAATATATACTAATATTATAAACAGGAAAGATTTGTATTTTTGTAACGAATAAACTCAAAAACCACTGAACCGATTTCAAAAAATCTTTAACTAATAGAAAGCTGCACTATTCCTGAGTGACATAGCCCAGGGGTTCCCAAAGTGTGCGCCGCGAGGCCCTGGTGCGCCGTAGAGAGTAAAGAGGGGCGCCGTGAGGCGCTCCTGTTCTTGTTCTGTTATAAAAACTCAGCTTCTTATTGTAAATGTTTTAATTTTTGTGCCTATCTACTTAGTATCATTGTACCCTATTTCGACTAGCTAGGGGACGCCGTGACAAAATACTAAACCTGCATGTGCGCCGCTAACTGAAAAAGTTTGGGAACCCCTGACATAGAGTATATTTATTATGTCGACGCGAACGAAGCCGCGAGCGGTTGCTAGTATAAAATATAATAACAATAAGTAATACAATAAATACATAATATAAAGTACAATTAATGTTGCGCGATGTCAGGAAAAAGACTGCATAAAACTAACTACATTTGCAGCTATAACGCATCATTGTCTTTATAAGACTTGTTAGACGCAGTATGTTGCAAATATGCGAACAAAGTTTGATTTATGTTTTCATGCCTATTAAAGATTCATAGAACTCTTGCATAACTTGTAAGTTACGTAACAAATTATTATAGATTTGGAAAGTATCTCTAGTGCTTTTTCTAAGTTTTATATTGTTTTTGTGTCTTAAGTCAATCTAAATTAATTTATTACATGGAAATTTGATGAAAATCGACTAAAGTTCTAGAAGTACTATTCGTATTTCCAGAAAAATGTCCAGTTTTAGGCAAATTTAGAGTTATGCATTAGCATAATCTTTGAAAGGCTATTTACAATTTCGTTATATTGAATATAAACCAGATCACATCACCTTAGAAAAGTAACGGGAGGACCATTTATATACATTATTATTGAGTTTGTCTCCTAATTTATTTTTATAATAATTCTTCTAATGATAGTAAGATATTTGTTTAGTATCTCAACAAATTACAAAGCTTTCCGCATTCAAAGATCGAAGTCGCGGACGATTTCTAGTTTTTTACTAGGACACGAGCTCATTTCACATAATTGATTTTATAACAAAGAAACCGATTTCAATTCTGATGTATCTTTGAAGTATGAGACCACATTGTAGCTATATTGGACCCAACGCAAAATTAATCTTCCAAATCGGTTTATAAGTGACAGAGTTCTAAGGTAACAAATATTAAAAAAAGAAATATACAATCGAATTGAGAACCTCCTACTTTTTTGAAGTCGGTTTAAAACAAAAGCCAAGCGTTAAGTAGTGTGTAAAATGATGCGAAAGCTACGCCACAATACAAAGTTTCCGCGGCACTGTAGCGCGCGGACGGGTACGTAATAAGTGGGGGGCCCCTGCAGGCGGTGTGCGCGCCCGTGTTCCCCCTGCTCGACGTGAAGCCGCCGCTGGCGGGCGCGCTGCCCCCGCACTTGCTGCACCCCACCATCCACGAACACCACATTGTGAGTCACCGCTCCCGCACCGACCTCATATAGAATCATACGAATATCTCCTACTTGATACCTCAGAATGCCTTTCTTGAAATAAAAAATGCAGAATATTCGAAAAGTTTCCATAATGTTAAGTTCCTTTATTTATCTATCAATTTTACAATTTCTCTTATTAACTAACACCTTTAAATACGTTTGTCTTGGGTGTCGCATTCGCCCCATCCTGTCCTTCGCAGTTACATAGTAGATCAAATCTATTATGTAACTGCGAAGGACAGGATATTCTAGACTAGACGATTATCATAATGTTGTCTCAGCTTTAGTCGTAGGTACCTCTACAAGTATTTTCGACAAATCTGATAAAACGGTATCAATACTGTGAATAGTAATAGCATAGGTTGCATTACTACAATGCTGCATAACAATGTTTTGAGCGTCAGATCTTGAATATTTCGTTTAACTATATGGACATAATGTTAATAACGTTATATAAATAAAACTATACAATTTCTAGGGTAATTCTACTTTTAGAAGTTCTTTTAAACCTTAAGAATTTCTGTAAAACTTAACAAGACAACTGACAAAAGAATCATAAATTATATTTTTATTTCAAGAAAGGATTGGTAGAAAAATCCAAGCATACAGTCTGCTTGACTATACGAATGTGCCATCTGTAGGGTACTCACTTTTCTCGAATGAACTTCTTCAATCTACTCACCAATATTTTCAATTCAAAAATTCACCCACAAGGCCCTACTAGTATTAAATAACGCTCATTTAGTAACCATGTTAATAAATAAATAAATAAATAAATAACGCCCAACGATCACATACATAGATCTTGGCCCCTAACTAGGATTTCCCTGTATCTAGGGAACCAGGAACTATGAAGACCATGGTCCCACAACACCCAGACACGAAACAAATGCTTGCGCTTTTTTTCTGTGCACAAACATTTGCCGTCGCGGGAATCGAACCCGCAACCTAAGTGGTGTATGAGATTTGAGCCAACCCGCTCAACCACTACACCACAGAGGAAATATTTAATGGAATTATTTTCAAATTTTGAACAAATTCTTTACAACATTTTCATACAAAAACCTATCAATAATCTATGTATGCAATGTGAAGTAAAGATTTGCAGTTACTTGAAAACTAAGTTTCATGTTTTTAATTAAAGCATTTTTTTATTAAATGAGCCTATTTGAAACTATCTACTATTTTACTTGCCCTTAGGCAGTCTGTATGATTTGATACTTCTCATGAGTTTAGATTTTGAAATTTTGTTTTTCTCTATGAGGTTTTGTGGTACGGAGTGATACTGTGAATGGTGCTGCCCCAGAATCCCTCGAATTGGTTTGGATGTGTGGTGTCGACCCCGTAGCGGCGTTTGAATAATATACCCATAGTTTTACTAGAAACCCGGTGATGATTATTTTAGGAATGTATTTCATTTTAATTTACGCTGTACTGTCCCCCCCTTTTGCCTGAATCTCATGTTATTTCTTGTTTGCACGTTTCCCCTTACATTTATTAGCGGCCCCAGTAGAATCCAATGTAAATAAATATACGAACCTTAGAATTAATATTTTATTTGTATTTAGCACTGTAATCTTTATAATAGATAATACATGTGTAGAGAAAACACATTCACAGTTTAAGCTTTATCTGTTTGTTTTCTGGCATTGCCGAGATAAGAGCCTTTTGTACTTCAAATGAAGCTCACGCGCATTCCAGCGATATCAAGTACAAGACATCCCCGTACTTGCACCTTTCCTTATTTTGCCTTTGAATTGCCTTTCCGACATATCTCGTTTTTGTTTCACTTATTTTGTCACCAAAAATAATATTGATGATTAACCATGTAAGCGCATGGCTTAGGCGGCCCCTAGACGATCAATAAAACTGCAATATTATGCATTGCGCAATATTTTTGATTGGGCTTGTGTTAATAATTGCGCTATATTTAACAAGTGCAAGGTGTGATTCAATAAAATTGCACAATGACGTTATTGTACATGTTTATTGTATGTCTAGGGGCTGCCTTAAGGTTGATACGATTTGTTTTTTAGAGTTCAGTAAAACTGTGCCTATTTTTTTTTCGTGCGGTGCATACATGGGCAGCACCAATCAAGAGCTCACAATGTGGATTTTTGTTTACTTTTTGATCTGCTGAGAAAATTCGCAAACCTATACCCTGTCTTGCTTAATGCTAGTATGTTTAATCCAGTTTGAACTGGCTTGATTTGGATTAACCATGCTGTGTGATTGCGGATTTTCTTGGTGTTCTACTGTTTAGTTGATATAAAAATGTAGTTTCTACCCAGGTTACCCTATCCAGTATCCAGCGATCCCATCCCGGCTATGTCAGAGAAGATGAAAACAAGCAGTTGGAGCTCTATTATCTTATTCTAAGACTTTGTAAAAGCTGGTACAATTCTGAAGGTGTGGTGACGCAGTTAATGATAAAATAGTCGGACTAACGTTTGATCCTTTTCAATATATTTGCTACTCTCGCGAGGTGAAATTGAGTCTAATAGACCGTTATTTCTAGTGCCTTCACAATTGGCAACCAAGCGTTTGTTGTGAGAATTTCGAGTGTAGTGCAGTGCCGCGCAGCACTCCGTTCAATGTTCTAGGTGGCACTGCATCTGTTATGGGCAGGTGTGGCATAACCGGTCACGCAACCATGCCCGTCTCGCAACCTGACATTAAATATTTAAAAGTTATGTTGTAGCAAACATTTTCCAAAGTTTTTTAAATTTCCTAATCAATGGTGTCGTTTTAAGATGGGCGGTCTAGCGAAGTCTCCGCTAGCTGGTTTGGCGGCATTGGGTCTCGGCGGTTTGGGGCCCGCTAACACAACGGGTCTGAATCCAGCAGGTAGTGAGTTAACCTTTATTGCACTTTATTTTTTTTCACAGATGGTAAGACTATCCTACTAATATTATAAATGCGAAAGTTTATGAGGATGGATGTAGGGAAGGATGGATGGATTGATGAATGAATGGATGGATGGATCGATGAATGGATGGATGGATGTTTGTAACTCAATCATGCTAAAACAACTGAACGGATTTTGATGAAATTTGGTACTTTGTCCTAGAAAGGGACATAGGCTACTTTTTATCCCGGAGAACCGCAGTGGTTGTTGATTCTGATTGTCCGTGGTACAATCAGAATCAGCAACCAGTACAACAATTAGGTGTATATTATAGTATCTTGACACAATAACTAGTTTGATTTCAACAAGGGATTGGAGAGAATCAAAATTATCTCAAATACTTTTTTGTTTAAATCATTGCAACATGGTACTAAAATTTATACATTTTAATGCTGACTGTAGGTAAGGTATGATCTCAACTGAGTGTGTCAATATGGAGTATGCAAAACTAGACTTTTTGAAGAAAAAACTCTCAGAACTGAATACATAATAAACCTAAGAATAAATTTACTCAATGCTCAGTTTTAGTTTTTTGGTCAAGATCAGTCAAAGACAAAAATAAAGTCTGTAGGTTGCGAGCAGATCCGCTGCCGCTCAACTGCTGTCAATCGTCCAAAATGAGGAACAATCACTGAAGTTGGCGAAAAAATATTTTGCTATCTAGCCGTTAGTCTTTTTTTGCAAAATTGTTCTGTGAAGATTCGATGAAATCAAAATATTAAAACAAAAACAACCCCAAAATGTGTTAATGAAGTCTAAAGTGGCTTAGGGGAATCGTCCCGCAGCTGACGATCAAAGCTTTACGCCACAGCGTAAATATCGCCCCTGGCGGGTCCATTAAATAATCAAGTGGTTCCACAAATTTGTCTGACCCGGTGTGGGATAAATTTGTGGCACTCTAAATCGCAAAAATCAACCACCTTCAGCGATTGACGCATTGGAGCCTCTTTTGCGTACAGCAGTTAAGTGGCAGCAGGGGCCTTACTCTGATTCGTAATTACGAATCTTCGGTCCGTCGAATGAAAGGGACAGCGCTATAACGCTACCTATAACAGGAGTGTCTCTTTTAGTCCGCACGAACGACCGAACGAAAGCATCAGAGTACTACCCCTAGAGCACTCGCAACCGTATAAAGCAAAAGAACCGTGTAAGAGCTTGTTTGTATTTAAAGCAGCGTTGGCAGCGCTGGCGGGGTCGCAATTGCGCGCGGCCAACCAGTCGCGCAACCAGCCCGCCACCAACCAACAGTCGCACGAGATGACCGTGCCGAACGAACTCATCGGCTGCATCATTGGCAAGGTCAGTCATTAGGACCTAACTACTACACATTACTTTTTGTAACCGCGATTGGCGAGCGCAACTTTATTTTTAATATTTTTTTTTGTATATTTAGCATCCATAATCAGTATTTTTCAATTGCGGCAACTAAATAAGCGCGATTGCGCGTTTTAACGTTTGCTACTTTTAGCAACCGCGATCGGCATATTTTCGATCGCGGAACTATTTTAAATCTCTCGTATTTATAGAGCGAGAATTACAAGTACAAACTTGAACTCTGCTTTCGAAGTCACCTTTCGAGTTTCAAAGATAAACTTTACATGAAATTTTGCGAGCTTCCGCTACATGAAGTTATTTTAAACACTGCCACTACTTCCCTTAAAACCGATTGCCCACGTCACGAGTCACTAAACGTGACCACCGCATATTTTCAGGGAGGCACCAAGATCGCCGAGATCCGTCAAATCTCGGGCGCCATGATCCGGATATCGAACTGCGAAGAGCGCGAGGGGGGCTCCACCGACCGCACCATCACCATCTCCGGGAACCCGGACTCCGTCGCGCTGGCGCAGTATCTCATCAACATGAGGTAAGACACGTCACTGCTACGTTGCTTGCTTGCGGCGCGCGACGATGGCACGCGACTGTGTTTTGTTACGGTAACGTTGATTTCAGCGCCATCTATCTTTTGGTGGTGGCCTCTGCTCAGATGCAAGGCTTGCGCCTACAACTCTGTTCTATTGTGATGAGGCGATGTTTACTGACACTCGAATTAAATAGAGGCGTGGATGTAAAGCGCTGTGTACATACTGCGTTATCTATGTGTAATTTGCGTGTCACGATACAGTTCGACTCGTGCTGCGCTACGCTGACGCGTATCGCCGTCGCGCGTCGCCAGCATCGGAATCTCACGATGACAACGAACCACACCCTCCCAGACCTCGCCCAAAACTATCACACTTTGGCCTCTCCACTCAATATACCTTATGAAATCTCTATTATTTGACATTCCTCAATAATCCTGTTATTTATTACCTCACGGGCCGTTTCGAAGTCGGCGACTTATATCAGTCGGTAATTACTTACCCGGAACGACGCGTTGACCTGAGATTTGCGAACGCAGTCAGACGAAGAAGCGGACGCGCGTCTGAAACTTCGACGAGAACTGAGCGTATCACAAAGGTAATTAACATCATATCCACACGAGGAACTGACATCGTTGATACGTAGTGTGATAACTAAGAGGTGGTAAGATGCTTCCCTGTAGCGACAACGGGCGAGACCACAGCACGTGCTCCGTCCCACCGTCTCGGCGCTATCTCAGGTCAGCGTGGGTGCGCGCTTCGAGGCGGTCCCGCCCTCTGCCTGCGATGTCCCATGACGTGGTCCTGTCCCGCCCCCCAGTGTGGAGCTGCAGAAGGCGAACCTCGAGGGTAGCGGGGGGGCCGGAGGAGGGTCGGCGGCGGGTGCGGGGGGCGCGGGCGCGAGCCCGTTGGCGTCCGCCATCCCGCTGGCGCAGCTGCTGAGCAAGTCGGGCGCGCTCGGCGCGCTCAGCTCGCTGTCGGCCCTCGGCGGCCTCACCGACCTGCTCGGCGGCGCCGCCTCGCCCGTGCAGACCACCGGCGTCCACAGGAACCACAAATCCTTCAACCAACGTCGCGGCGACGACGAAACTCCCACCAAATCCTCGAAGGAGCGGAACAAGTACAACCCGTACTAGGCCCGCCCTCGCTCGTCGCGCGACCGATTCGCGCCGCGCCGCTCGCAGACCTGTGCGATTAATTACCATAGACTAAATAGAAGTCGTAGTCCGAGTCGTTTGGGGACATTTTTGCACGCGATCGACATCGATTCGATCTTGTGTTTTCGACTCTTAATGAGCGCGTGGTAGTTTAACTACGTGTTGAATCGTCGTTATGTATCTTTGCCAAAGTACGCCTACATGTCTGCGAGCGGGATTTTAACCATTTTATTTGATCGAGACTTCTCGTAGATTTTAAGACACAATCGTCGTTTAAGTGAAAATCATTTGGTTTTTGACTATTTAAAACATTATCAGACATTTAAGTTATCATCGAATCATGTATGTTTAGGTATCATAAAGTTAATATGGATTCGTAGGGAGTGGCATAGAATATAATCTCGTCGCATTTAATCGTAATGTAGGCGCTGTTTGTCGTAGGAAGGAAGAGGTGTTTGGTGAATTATTTAATTCCTGATCCTTCATTGTATAACTTTTATCCATCCTCACCAAATCTCCTCGATCCTATCATGTAACCTTTCAATGTATTCTCTGATAGTTTAAATGCTTAACGTAGTTATTTTACTACGCACATATGCCTTTTAGTGTGACGGCATTCATTTTACACTTTTGAGATGTTTAACTTTTCGTAATTGAATCTACTTATTAAGTTCACTTTGTATTGAAAGAGTAACGATCTTGTTACATCTCAGATATATGGAACACACGCAGGTTTATTACTTTATATTGTATTTTTATGTTTAGTTGTTTATCCACACGAATCATAAATATCTTAATCTCAGATTTTGGTAAATAAATTAACATTTGTATAAAGATTGAGGCTATCCTTGTCCTGCAACCTTGTCCTTTTATCCTTATCCCCTAAGTTAATTCGATAGAAGTTTTATGAATTCCTAATATTTTCGCCTGGATAAGTCTAGGCAATTTTATTTAAAAGAATATAGGTATTATTTTTCTTTTTTTCTTTTAAATCGCACGGGTTTAGGAGAACCAACTCGTAAGTATCAATGAAGTACACGAGTATTTTATCAAAGTACTGTTTTTGTAGAATCGGGTAAATTTATTTGCGTAATATCTCGTAGTATTTGGTAGGAGTTATTTTATGTTGCTCGTAATAGACATTGTGCGGCGAGATCTATACGAATAAAAAATACCATCGAATGTGTATTTTCATTTAAATATAGTAATTGAGTATACAGTAGGTATACGAGTAAGTGACTTGGAAAGAAAATACGCAAATTAAAGTGAAAGGTGAAATTTTTTCCATGGTCACTTTAGGTTGTCTTTACAATTCGGCAAAGAAAGACCATTTTAGGGAGCGACCACACGAAGTATATTTTAATTCAACTTTTGCACTGACATACTAAATCACAAAAAAATACTAAGCATTTTCTAATAATATATTTATTTATGTTGTAGTATTCATATTCAAGTTTACTATCTGATCCTGAAAGGTCTGCTTTATTTAAAGAGTAAACTGGGAAACTCGTGTAAGTACCTCAATTCTTTCAAAGCCTCACTCACACCCGTATTCATGAACAACACTTTGCTAAGTAAGGCACAGCAACAAGCAATGCAAATGTGGAGTTCTTATATGTTCGCTGGACTCTACTTAGCAAAGTGAATACAGGTGTAAGAGGATGTGAACATCATTGCAAAAGTTAACTATGATACGTTTCGTGTGGTATCGCCATTTACATTAATATACATTTTACAAATCGACCAGAACGATGTTTTTAACACGGTTCAACGAGAGATTAGTGTGATTTCGAAATAGAAATCTTGACAATAGTAGGATACGTAGAAGCTAAAACGCTGTAGACAAGATGCTTCGCGTGTGCATATTGCAAGAATCTATTTGAGGAAGAAAACAGGGTGAAAGGGAAACATCAAACTATGTGAAGGATTTCAACTTTAAAATAAAAAATGCGAGGGTTATAAAAGACGGAAAGCCTACATGAATCGTATTAGCGTATCTATAGCGTATCTTTCTTAACCAAATTACATCGTATGATTAATTAATTATGCAATAAAGTTACAAAATAAAATACAAAGAGAGACAAGCAGGTAGGTACTTTATTTTCAGTAAGTGGGGTCGTCCATTAATCACGTGATGATTTTTTAGCAACTTTCTAACCCTGGTAATACTCGGTGAGTTTTTGAATAGCTACCCGAAATCACGTGAGTTTTTTTGGTACTAAGTATATATAAAAAAATGAATGTTATCTCTAAATACAGGTATAATCTATATTAATTCTTGATTAAGCACCGTGATAAAAATTTCCAGACAGACATTTAAGGTTGCAGGTTGTTTCTGAACGTTGCCTGGCAACGGTGAGACAAGGTCACGCGCCGCTCGTTCAACAAAAAAATAAATACACCTTGTGATATTTCGTGATTTTTCCGAGTTTCATGTCATTAATGGACGATTCCTAGGTACTGTTAATTTCAAAAATGGTGTGTTTTTTATTGAATATTGAATTGAATTGATACGCCAAAGCGATTCTTGTACGCTTTAAAAAGACCAGTTGGTAGCCAATTTTGGAACAATGAAATAAGTTTTATCGAGTTTGAGTGATTAACAGCAAAAGTATAACAGCAATAATTTAATGTTTTTATTTTGATTTAGGTACTTAGATCTGATGTTTTGGTGAATAAGGAATATGCATGTGATGCCGTAACATCTGGAATTAACATTTGTTGATATATTACCCTTATAAACATTAAGTTCCGATATATATTTATATATAAATATCTTTTCTTAAAACTGTCGGAACATAATTGCAAAAAGCTTGAGTACACACCTACAAGGAGACCCAAGGTTCTTGGAGACCCTTGGATCGTACATGTTGACATAGGTAACACACAAACGACGCGTTTCTGTTGATTTGACTAAAATTGTCACCTAATGAATTACAAATTCATTTTTATTATGAATAGCAATTAATAGTGACAAAATACATGCATATTCCCTATTGCCTGAGCTCTGAAAGTTTTTATTGAAGTTTGTCTATAACTGAGCCGTTTTCGTGGTATCGGTCACGTATAATGATGAACACTTGCCATAGAATGCGTAAAATATAAAAATGGATTGTTTATATCGATATTTAGTCATTTAGGTATATTTTGTAAGATAAATTGTGTCGTAAATGTGTGTTGTTCTCGTGTTATATTCTATAGTAATTGTTCATCATTTCCGAAAACTTGGGTACAAATCATGGCTCTTCTTATATATTATACTTCAAGATTTTTTATATACCTACGGTAGTGTTAGAAGGTTTTCTAGATATTATATTAGTGTTTGATGTAGCCAGTATAAAGTTATGTATTGGCGAATTTGAGCTAGGCTTGAAAGTTGGGACAATGCGTCCGTGGAATAAAATATTAAGGTATTCGCAGGGCACTACAAAAAATGCAGGAAAATAATCAGTATTGTAGTACCTCTTAAATGTACAAGGTATGCAATACAAAATCAATGTGCATGATATATTTTATGTATATTTATAGTAGGTATGCAGTTGAGCTTACATTTCAATTTTCCACTGTAAATGAATTTACAAGTTTTATCTTTAACTGTATTTTACAGCGTCATTTACTATTTTCCCCTTATTTCAACGGGCACTTAAACGGAAGTATCTGTAATTTTGACCGTTTGGTGTTACCTTAAATAAAAAATTAAAGTGTTTTTAAGATTGGCATGAATTATTTTTCGCTACTTAATCGCATAGCGGAATATTTTATAACGTAAGTCGTAACTTAATTAAGTTACTTACGATTCTCATATATTTGGACTGTTTATATAATATTTTAAAGGCATTAACGTGGTCGTCTTAGATTTTAGTAAGCGACATAGTCATATAGTTCGATGATCACGCCGCCTGCAACCTTTTTAATTAGTGCGAATTTAAAATTGAGGTCCAATTCGTATGTTTCTAAAGATAGGTCAGCAATGTAATGTTTTTAATTTATAAAAATCATGTTATTTTCTAAGATGGTAGACATTTCGTATTCTTTCAGGATTTATATTAATCGCTAGAAGTGTTAAGTAAAAGTGTATTGTTTAAAGTACATACGTCTTAATAAAATAATAGTTTAAAACGGTTTTTCATTTTCAGTCCGTTTATTTTTCTGATAACATTGTATTTTAAGCATTAAGTACAGGAAAATAAGACATACAATCGTCCAAAACAAAGTTTCCTAGTCAAGCACCCACGCCACTACCCACCTACCCAGGCCAAACTTCCTGTGTTACCTGTATCGATGAATTCTGCTCCATCAAGACCTACATCCCACAGCTCACCGGATCATGCAAATTCCTGGTAAGATTTCCTTTACATTTTTTGCCCTAGCGATCCGACTAACTATGACAAGAATAAATACACCTTTACACCTCAATCGGGACTGATACTTTTGATTTGATCCACGATTCAATCCCGTTTCCATCTCCAAGCTATCCAGTTTCACCTTTGTATCGTGTTCGCTCGCAAGTTTACACGTTTAATATACATATCGAGACATGAGCTGCGTGAGTAAACAGAGCGGTCGTGGTAATGCAGACCTAACGTTCCAGGATCACGATGGAGACGGCCGGGCTGCCGCTGCCGGGGTACCACTACATCGCGCCGAACCACATCGTGAAGGCGCCGATCCATTGAATGGGGCTGGGCGGCCTCCGCGCGCGCCCCGCGCCGCCGCTCTACCGGACCCTAGCTCCGATATACTTCCTCAAACACTGAGACCAAAATCTCTACTGGTGAAGGGAATCAATTGGCAGTTCGTTAGATTCTTGCTGAACGTATGTTTACATTTGTTACGAGTTTATAAGTATTTTAGATATTCTTATATTTATTCTCCACTGTACGTATTTAATTGATTGGTGCGGGACGTATCGACTGTATAAATCGTATAGGACATACCTGAGAAGCTTAGGGATTTTGAGAAATGTAATATTGAGAAAAATTGAATGACTGAGATTTTAAAATTTTGAACTTTCCGTGGGCGGTGAGCGCCGACCCCGATTGCGGTGCGCTCGCGGCCCACGGCGCGTTGACAGAGTGTGTGACAGGAGTTAGCTAAGCTGATCGAATTTACTATGGAGTTAAGCGGTTGAGTATATCAATTGTCTATTGGATTTATTTTTGAATACCATCAGTACTGATCACAAATGTTCAAAATATGTTAAAATCGAGTGTCGGTGCGGTGTAGGTGTAGACGCGTTTCGATCGACCTCGGGCCCGCTGCCGTAGCGTAGAGTTAGTTTAGCGAACAGAGTGAGAGGGTTAAAGACAATATTTGTAAATAAAATAATCGTAATGACCTGGAGATTAGGTATTACAGTAATAGTTCCGTCGCGCGGACGCGGCGCGGCGACTAGAAACCGGTGGGATCAAATCCTTTAAGAAACTTACATTAAAATGGAGACAGAGGCGAACGTGAACATTTCATATTAAAACAAAAGTCGTGGTAAGAACAAAAAAGACGTTAGTTATAAAATAGTGTTGCTAAATGTGATAGTCTTCTAATTTATTTTACTTTTGAACTATAAAGATCTCTAACAACTACACAATGTGTAACATCGGCTTCTGGGAAAAATTGTCGAAGTCGAAGAATATATAATTATAATGGGAACAAAACCAAAGATTGTTGAAGTTTGTTTAACATTTATAATGTTGTGGATTTACGCTAAATTATTGTCAGAGTAGTTAATGTTTAGTAATTTATTAATATGAAACGGTTTATTTTGAATTATTTTATTACCCTCTCCAGACTGCTCATTGTATTTAGTCTAGATGGTCGTTTAGATAGTCCTGTGGTAATCTACATACTTATATCAAAAAATAATAAAAAACATAGGTTATAAAGTAGCATAAGGTAAATATAGGACCACTGTATTCGAGGCTTTCCAGTGAACGTTGTTTTGCATAGGATACTTGTGCCACGACACAGCGGAACTTAGTGCCAACGCGGGTTCAAATGTACCCAACTCATGAGTTGGTCGTATGAACCAATTTTACAGTTGTATTTTTTAAATACGATTTTAATGTTGAGTAAGATCTGACGTGTCAAATTTTGAAATCATATCTAATATTATCCACTATTTACTTATTAATTTTGCACCCTAGTTATAAGATAATGCAATTAGATTTTAAATAGTCGAGACATATCCCTTTTATATGAATATCCCTTGAGTCTTCCCAGTATGTATTTCAGTACTATTTGAATGATTGTGCCAAAGTTGTGTCTCGTATTGAGTGTTCAATTTTACAAAATCTTGTGAGGTGTGTGTGTGTGTTTATTTCTTTAATTTATGCTAGTCAAATTTTCTAAAAGACATTATTATAAAATCATTAAAATTCTAGTCAAAATTTATTTGAATCTGATTTATGTTTGAGAAAAATAAAACTCTATTTATCTCCTCATCAAATTTACAATTTTTTGTGTGGTCTCGCTTAAAATTAAATATAACTTAGCAATAAAATTTTGATAAAATCAATTATTTATAGTCTACATTGCAATTAAGAAAATGTATAGAGCTTTGTAAAGTAAGTACCACACAGGTTTTACTAGAAGTATTCGATAGTGTAACTGTGACAAGATAAGTTTGGAGAATAAAGTAGATATACATTATTACTAAAAAGAGAAGAGATTGAATAGCTGTGATTCAAGTTGGGGTGCACTTTTGTGCGCAGAGCTAAGTCGTGATGCTATAGATGCATTTGATCGGTAGAGGGCGGTAGTGTAGTGCACGCTTATAGTTCTGCCACTGAGGACTCTGCCGCAACAGTGCGCGGGCGCAGGCGCGGGCGACTGTCACAAGACAGTAGTCAAGCGAATACTTTCTATTATTAAAGAGTATTAGATCGGTGTCGTCAATATTAAAACTTAGTACAATGCAATTTTAAATTAAATATAAATTAGCGAATAAATTAGAATTATTTTTTCTGTCATGTGAATTACGTTCAATTATATTTTATTATAATCACAGCAATCAATATTAATCTTTATTGTACTCGTATTTAGAATACATAGTTATTTATATTCATTATTGTTACTGTTATTTTGATTTGCTCAATTTTCTGAATGTTAACGTAAGCTAGGCTTCGGGAAATATGTTAAGTTTGTTATGTTGTTCGATAAACAATATTCGTTGTGTACAAAAACGTCGTCGGGCGGAACAGAGTTCGTTTTTTATATAAAAATGCGAATTTATTTATCTATTTTGTCATCATCAATATTATACAGGCCATAGTTAAAGATATATTGCAGGATAAGTGGTAATAATTAATATTGGACGAGGAGGTGTACAAATATCCGTACTTATTTACAATTATTTTCTGATATCTGCTATGCTACGAACTGTATTTTAATACTCATAATTTAAGTTGACCCGCTTATCCCGGGGTAAATTATTAGGACCCATTTTATGTTACATTAATAAAATTTGTGCCTTTTGTGTTAATTTAATATCAATTTGTATACTTTATATCAGTTCAAATTTAATCGTATTAGCCTTTATTGACAGGGTCAAATGCACTGTTTGATAGTGTAAAGAATTCAATTTTATTAGCAAATTATACACGTAGATTCTTGTGTTCTATATAATTGTAAAAACGCACCAGAATATAATGGTTCTTGCACTTTTCCGTAAATATTATCGCCAGAGTTCGAACTTTGATCTGTCGCAAACTTCATTTCATGCACTAAATTTCTGAATAAAATATCTATATAAATAAATTTATAATTATTGTAAATTATAAGCTTTTAAATGCAATGTAATATTATAAAGGCAATATAACGTAAAAACACATACAGGTTTCGAGACGTATGGGTAAAATGAAAAGGGTTGTGTAATTTACTGGGCAATATACAAAGTATTGGCTTCATTATTTACTATCTACACCATATAATTACGAACATTATTCTATTTTTCCGAGTAGTAATATCAGGGTAAATGGTTAATAAACACGATTTTAACCCTAAGTTCACTTACGGAATCGTTTAGAATAATAGATAGATCAATGGCAGCAAAGAATAATACGGCTACTTACAAACATAATTTTTTACAAGTTATTAAAGCAAAAACGTTAGTCATTTCTAAATTAATAATGCTATTTTGTTTCTAAACAAATTCTAGACAAAGTATTTAAACTGTTCTAATATTTACTCTTTGTTCACATAACCACATATTAAAAGTATAAATTTGATCACTACAAGTTGTTTATCGTAACGTCATCGCCTCAGTGTACTACATAATATATCGTATACGACAGTGCAAATCTGTGTTTAATCTTTTAAATATTCACTCGCTCATGTGTATCAGGCATTAATTAGCCTTCATTCAGTTTCACATCTTATTTAGTATTAAAATTAGTAATAATTGACTGAGTATAGTTAAGAATTCAATCTCAAAAAGTCAACTGTCCTGATTTCACTGCTGCAATTTCAATAAGCATTTATTTTTTAATTCGATATCACTGTATCAGAGAAACATTTTTATTGACCGTTTTTACACACGAAAGTCAACTTGCGTATTTCCGACTCGTGCCACAGATGGTGTAATATTGTGTGTATAGGAACTATTCGTATACTTACCACATATTGGTAACTACAGTGTTATTTTTGTAAATGTCCCGATTTATGGTTAGCGCCTTCCCATACACGCGGCGGAAATGTGTAAGTCCTTAGTCCTATAGATTTTGTTATTCACTGCGTTCTTTAAAGGGCACTACTGCTAGTTACAATTTGACGTCTCATTCAAATAACTAGGAGTGTTGCCCACGTTCAGATAGAGCTTATTAATCTTTATTAAAATGTTTCGTATTGTTAAAAAGGTACAGATTTACCCCCCTTTTTGTCATCGAGCAGCTTTTTTCAGTCAACCAACTTACGGTTACGTACAGTTGCTCACGACAGCCGATTTTATTTTATATGAGTAGTTGGGGGTTTTACAATAGTTAGCATAAAATATATGTTATTCTACAATATTCTATATCACGTATGTGTTTGTGGAACGTTCTCGAATCACATTTTAGAATTCACTCGTCATATCTTGCAAATATCACTGTAATTTCGACATATCTAATCTTTTGTGAATTGAATTGATTAAATGTTATTTCTTAATATAAATGTTGTATTACGGTTACAGTGTAGGAACTGCGATCGAGGTTCATTTACATATGATATGACTTCAATGTTTGTTTTCATTATGTTAATTCAATAAAGTGTGTAAATAAATATGAGTTTTATTTGTTTAACCTATGTACCTCAATAGTATCTTGCATAGGTATATATAGTATAGGTAGTGGCGTAGTACACCTCTTATTTTATCGTACCTAAAGAAAAGAAATAAAGAAAGAAAAGAAAATGAGTTTTTATTGCCAATAACTTAATATAACTACAATATTTGTATACTATTATGGTTTGGCAATAAGGGGTAGGCTCAGCATCGTTAAAAAAAACTCACTAGAGTTTACACAGAGCTGATGAATATGACTTCTTCAGACAACAAAATGGTTACCGTCAGAATGGCTGGTCGCCTGTGGTGTCTGGCACTGAGTGTACTGCTACCAATTTGCTACCTTTCTTAAATAATTGCTACCTATAATATATTCTGAGAAATGTAAAACTAAGTTGACCTGCTATTCTGATATCAAGATGGCTGGTGGCCACTTTTTTTAGCATAAAGGTCGCAGATTTTCCAGAAGTCTAGTACTAATATTTCTACCTATTTGCTACTTTTACCAATTAAAGTCGAGTTTTGTATCTACATTGGTAAAAAAAAATATAACCTAATAAAGAAATTTTTACTGAGAAGCAGTGAACGCAAAGAAACAAGTGCCTGATTAAAATTTATTGTTGAACGCCTGCCTTATACAATATGACAATGAGATACAAAACGTATTGCCTTCATATTTTAATCAGGCACTTCTTAGTAAAATTTTCTTTCATGCTAAACAAAGTGACCACCACCCATCCTGATATCAGAATGGCTGGTAAACTTAATTTTTAAATTTCTCAAAATATATCATAGGTAGAAATTCTTGAATATACACTCAGCGCTAGACGCTACAGTCGACCAGCCATTTTGACGGTAACACAAAATGAACTCATTATTATCATTATAGTTGTTTTCCAAATCAAAATTTATACGTAAAGATTTCGTTCTGGGTTCACAGTGCAGTGTATTATCAACAATGTCACTGAACGCACTCCACGTCTGTCTGGTTCACGCCTTCAGCAAGTGAATGTCTACCCAAAGATACTTATTATTATTTAGATTATAAAAGCCAAAGTATGTGAGAAAGGATGGATGTTTGTTAATCAATCACGCAAAAACTACTGAAAACATTTTGATGAAGTTAGGTATGTATGAAGAACTAGCATCAGTTAGTTAATAGGCCTGCTCAAACGACGGATAGTCCGCAAAAACGAAAATAATTAGGTACGAAACTAAATTGGAACACTTGGACCAAATAGTCAGCGATTTCCTTTTTTTTTGTGGAGACAGTACGCAAAAGTCCGTCGACTGCGCTTTAATACTTCCGTAACTAGTTTCATTCTCGATCGACTTCTTCGAAAACAAAAATTCTAACAAATGGAAGCATACGATATAAAACGAAAACATAGAGTACCTACGTCAAAGATTATATCTACCTTGGACAAATAGTGTAGGTAGTTTAAAAACTACAGAAAAAGAGATACAAAGAAGAATCGCTTTAGCCTGTTCAAAGTACTGGGGATAAAAAGAAATAATGAAAAACTAAGGTATACAACTACATAGAAAAAAGTATATGAAATAGCAATACTACCATGCCTAACGTATGGATGTCACTAAGAAAAGACGACGATGAGAAAATTGGGTCGTGTCAACAAAAAATAGAAGTACGGTATATTAGGTATACAAATTTCAGATAAAATAAGCAATAATTATATTAGGAAAAAAACGAAAATAACAGATGTGAAAGAAAGAATAAGATCATTAAAATGAAACTGGGCAGGGCATATATGCAGGATGGATAAACATAGATGGACAAAGATTGTGACAGAGTGGATCCTGAGAGAGGGTAAAATAAAAGAAAGAAGATCGAAAACAAGGTGGAGAGATATATCTACCCCGGGATGTGGACCGGATTGGATGACACAGGCGGGAGAACTGTGGAGGACTCTGGGGGAGGCCTCTGCTGTTGAGGCGACTACTACACAGCAAGAAGAAAATAAATAAGTTAAATTTATTATTGAAGTAAATTTAGTTCTAAGTTAAAAGATAATGTTTAGTTTGAAAGGGTAGTAGAAATAAAAGGCTTTTTATTTTATTATTATTTATTTTGCAATAACTTTCATTTTAGGTATACCTACCTGGTTAATGCTGGACATTTATTTAAGTTAGGACTGAAAATCCTACTACCTAACTCCTCAGGTTGAATAAACTGTGGCAAAAAAGCACGCGATTTATATACCTACACTTATAAAGCATGAAAGGCCAACAAATGTCTTAAATTCGTGAATTTCCCATGGAGACAGAAAAAAATCGTTTTAGTTATTATTTCCTCGGGCGCTATTATTTTAACTGTCCTCTAACATGTAGCTACCTAGCTAGGCGTTTGCTACGGAAAAAACATCGAGCCGTGGCGCCATAGAAACTCGGTCAGCCACATATCCTTTGCCGGAGCTAGCTACGTAGCATAATTTCCAGGAGGGCCGTTCGATACCGATAAATATTTCAATAGGTTTGAAAGTTGGGTATAGGTATACCTACTTGGAAGTCCGCATGACCTATGCTTTCAACGCTGAACGTCTGTTAGTCGTTGGTTGGTATATAATAAAAGGAGTTAATTTACCATTATATGTATAAATACTCCCAACGATCACATACATACTTAGATCCTAGGCTCTTAAGTTTTATAAGATTCCCGTATCTAAAGAACCATAGAATCGAGATAGAATAGATATCTAGAAGACCAATGGTCCTACAGCATCAATACATGAAACAAATAGGTACCTACTTACGCATTTTTCGTTTGGGTAATCAAACTCGCAATCTCTGTGGAGTACCTATGATAATTATTGTGTTATGAGCTGACTCGCGCAACCACTAGGTATACCATATCATAGAGGCTGTCATTGATTTATGGATTTTTACTAGGTGTTTTATTAAGGGTCCTAGGTTTAATTACTTGTCACGGACGTTTGGTCTGATTGACTCGTCCTACCTAGTTATTAACTACCAACCTACTTTTTGACGAATCACTGCACCATACCTACCTATTTGGCATTTATAGTCAGATAAATTATTGTTCATATGAAATGTCATTTTTGATCTCTCGGAGTGAGGAGCGCAATTCAGTGCTTCGCAGTATACTTTTTATGGCATTAACATTTCTGTGTGGCACTTCAATTAAGTATTATAGGCAAGCCTAGCTCTTTCCACCAGGTGAAGGACTTGCTCGTCTCAGTGCTCAGTTCCATTAAAAAAACATGCAACCAAGAAACAGTATGAATACAGCAAAAATATAAACTAACCAGACCAGACAATGGGTATTTTCCCATCATTTTCCTTTTGAGTTTAAAATATTCTAATGTTCGATATTCTAATTATCTTCATTCAGTTGTTTCGTTGATGTCCTTCACAATTTGAAGAATTCCCGTAGTAGACTAGATTTGGTATAGAGAGCACTTTTTCTTATGTTGAATTTAGTCGACTGTGGCTTTCAAAAGTCAATTAATCATTTTTGGGCTTGCGTAAAAAACTAAAGTAGACTACAGGACATAAGTAGGTATTTATATTGATGTAGATAAGTTTTTAACCATTAAAGTATTATGTGTATGTATTCCTTTAGTATTCTGTGTATGTATCTAGTTTTTTGCCTTTTTTGTACCGATGTTAGGTAACCCAGTTGTTAAATATTAGGTCGATATTTCCGGAAATAAAATACATTATTCATATAGCGTACTTAGCTATTAGTTCACCTTTACTGGATATAACTTAGTCCTAGGGATATTGGGTCTTTTCTTACGGAAAAGTAAAGTAAAATAGTGAGTGAACTTTTAATAAGATCGAAGCTTGCCTGCTGGTTTGCTATTATCGTGGTTCACGCGATTTCTTGGCGCCCTGACCTCAGCCGTCGTTTTATTATTGACTCTCCTCAAACGGGACAATGTAATGTTCCAAGAGGGACAAAGTGAAATTGGCTTTGTCGTATTCTAATATTGTACGTGCTTGCGTTCTCGCGGGTCGTCCCATCTAGCTTACAAATTAAGTCGTCCCAGAGTGAGCCCACATCGTCCCGTGTAGGGGAACGATGACTGGTGGAAAGTAACGAAAGATTTATGACGGTTCACGTCGCTGGCGGCGGGCGCGCGGCGGCGGGCGGGCGGACGGCGCGGCGACGGCAGGCGGACGGCGCTCGTAGTGCGCATGCCCGCCACTGCGCCACTCGGGTGCGCGCTGCCCCCTGGCGGACTCGCGCCGCAGTGAATTGCGTAACAAAAGCACACTCGCCTCCCGTCGTCTCGCTGAAAACTTTCTCCCGGTGCGCGGCTACGCTATGAAGGGACGTAAAGCGATATAAAACTTTCCCGCGCCCGCGAACCTCTGTTTTGACCTTAAACAAATATTTATTTTCCATGTCGATTTTTTTATGACTTTCGGTCACTCGCTTGAGCCTTTTCTTTAGTTTTGAAGTTTTGTTCTAAGTTGACTGTGGCGAAAAGTGTACGGCTGCTGCTTTCGCCGGCCGCCTTTGGAATAGTGTGGACGTTCCAGTGTTGTGTTAATTTGCTTTGTTTTGCTTTGCTGAGCGGCTAGTGGTGCCGCCGTGCCGTGAGCCGTGAGCCGTGTGCCGTGTGCCGTGGGACCGCGCTCGTGGTACCAATCGATACTGCGGTGGGAGCGGCGAATGTAAGTTTTTTTTCTATACTTTAAACAGTTATAAGTTAAAAAGTATGTTTTGTAAGGATACGTATACGTGAAGTACTGTTAGCCACAGTTTTACGACTACGTTTTAGACAAGGCATTATGGGCGTCCGCGCATACTGACAGTATTTTACAAACCGTTAGCGCTCACATCACATGTAGGTAGGTAAACGGGCGTTTGATTTGAGTAGGAATTGGAATAGTACGTATTCCTACACTAATCATACTAGATAAGAGTGATTTTAAAGACTTTTCTCGGTTCTTCTTTGTTTGCGTAATGGTCATAAATTAAGTACCTACCTAGCGATATTACAATGTAAATTACGACATTCGTTTATCACTGAACAATGGATACCTTTATTTATCTAGCAGATAAAAACGACTGACACAAGAGTATGCTATAGAGCCTACGGCTAGCGGCGCCAGCCGTAGGACATGCTACGAAAGTCGTAGACAGGGCGGCGTTGCTAAAAAGTGCTACGAGTCTACGACGTAGCACTTTCCAAAATTTGGAATTTGGCCAAACTGTGACGTAGGTATTCTTCAGGAAACTAGGTCAAATAAAATAGGTCTGGAATGGAGTTCATAAAATGTTTTACGTCATAGACTATGTAAGGTTACATCGCTGTAACTATGTATTGTATACTGTATAATACGAGTATACATATGTACATTCTGAATAACTTATGACTTGGTAAATTAATTTTTGATAAGTCTTTTTGTATGTACAATCAATTATTATTTTAGTAAGTATTTATACTTAGTATATTATTATGTAATAGCTAAAGATGACAATTAGGAAATATACTCGTATTAACGTATAGTAAAGGGTATAATAATATCCTAAAAGTGAAACGTTTTTATTGTGTTATAATGTTCCTAATTATATTATTAATCTTAATGGGGAATTATTTGGTGAAATTTAGGAAAAGTGAGGACTCGGGTTAAAAATTTAAATAAATAAATGATGTGATATTTTTAACAACATTTTTGGTTTCGACTTTCGATACACAATAATAAACCTTTGTTAGGTAAGTCACAATCTTATATTGTCTTATGTTTCTGTTGTACCTATTTGTGATGTTGTACTATTTTACATATACCTACTATGTACCACACTTAAGTGAGTTTTAAGTTCTAGATAAGATTATAACATGTCCTTAAAAATATATATTTCATTTTTTTTTTATTAATTTAATCATTTATTTCAGACTACGGTCCATTTTGTAGTAAAATATGTCCTTTGTTAGTAAAATCTACACAAAAATAATATACACAAACACTGATATTACTGAGACACAAACATGTGATGTAAACCGCTGTTCAGTGTCATAGAAAGTGCGAGTCCACCCACACAATTAGCAAAGATGCTCAGTAAACTGTTGGAACTGCCCCGCACGCAGCGCATCAGGGAAGCGCTTTTACGTAGAACGTGCTTTCTTCAGCGAACATCCCATAAGTTCGTTTTAACAACACCCTAAACCCATTATTATATTAAGATAGATTAAGTTGAGTCAAGATGTTCATTTGGTAATTACAAGATACGTGGTAAAAAAAAACTGACAAGATAGCTGTAACTAAGTAATAGTTAGTTATCTTTGCTGTAACCTTCTGACTGATATTCACCACATGAAAACCTAATGTTAGTCGAGAGAACCGGCCGGTCACTACAAATAAAAGGAAAACTAAGAACAAAGAAAGCTGTTCTGATTTTGTACCAAAATGGCGCCTCCATTTTAGGATTCTAGGATCGATGCGGTGACTTTCGAATCTTTAGATTCCTAATCTTTGATTGATCCTAATCTATGATTCCGACACAGCCTTTTACTACTTCTGTTATTAAAGCTCATGTAAAAACAGAAGTAGTAAAAGTATAAACCTCTCTGACCCCATTAGCAGTTGTCCTATATTGGACCTATGGATAGTAAAAAAGTGAGTTTTTTCATTAACTCCGTGTATTGACATCGTTATACCAAAAATCTCTCCTTTGATGAACATGGCTGCTCGTAAAACTGTAAATGGGTCGTTGAAAGCCATCGGATCACTCTCGTGGACAAGCACCTACGCATTAAAATATATAAACTTTATGTTGATTAAAACACCTTTTATACAAAAATAGGGGTTAAAGTAAACCTATTTAGAGTTATTTTGCGTTGACTGCATTGGTTTAGACGATAATTAGGTAATACTATTTGTGAAGTGGTCACCGAACTGCAAAAGAACCAATTCGTTGAGTGCTTGACGGGGTTGATAGATGATGCCATAATTTTACACCTATAATTTACGATCATAAGGCCCTTGCCCTAAACTCGGAGTAAATAGTTACGAGTAGTAAGAACCTCTAAGATATTTTTACACCTAATAGGACTCTAGGTTTTCTGACGAATCTACGACGAGATTCCTTAAAGTCGCATTTTGTTTTTAGAATCATATAACATTTTCTTTCATCACATCAAAAGGTTACAGAAACGCATTAAATTCATCTAAGAAATTAGCCGCACTACGTGTACTTTTTACAATTACTTTTTCATGCTGGCTTACAATTCAAATAACAATAATTATGTCCTGTCCTATTAGATATTTACCCATAAAGTCTCAATCTAAAGAATACATAAACTGAAAGACAAAAATTGTCATAAAGACAGAATTGCTCCATAGGACAAAGAAACAACTACTTGCAAACATATCGATCAAGTTTCATGCCAAGTTGAAACATGTAGTGTACTTAGCAGAATACAGAGAGCTACTTGATATTTTACGTAGTGAGTCTATCTTGAGACATGAATATTGTATGAAAGGGCGACGGATAATGCATTCTGGGATAATAGAGACAGGGCACTTGACGGAGATGATCCTTGTGATTAGCTAAGTTTGAATGATGGTAACAATGGTGAAATAGGCTGACAATCCGTGAAGTACCCTTTCAGGTTACACTGCACTAATGAATTCTTCAGGAGCATATTTCTTCTGATATACACGTTCTTTTATATGTCACTCAAATTAGGTGCGACAAGAATCTTAATGATCTATTTGTGAAGGCGTCACTGTCAGGGTGAAGTGACGTTAGATTTGTGGTAACCAATGATATTGGTGGAAGGACAGATATATATAGATATAAAGTGTTCTTAGTGACGTAGGTACATTTAATGGTTACAGACAAGCGATGCACTTAATTCCTAACATAAATATAGCTATAATGACAAATATCGTTCTTGTACCAAGTCACGGTTACCAAATAAACCAGTATGAAACGATTAATTTCTACTTTGACCACGTTCAATAAGATCCAGGGCCCTAATTCACTATGACAACTTGGCGATTCCTTGCTTCGAGGAAACGTCGATTCCATCATTAATAAACGACATCTGGGCCCCAATTCACTATGACAACTTGGCGAAATCACGTCGATTCCTTGCTTCGAAATCACGTCGATTCCTTCATTAATAAACTACATCTCTATGACGCATTCATATATTCATATATGACGCGTCATAGAAAATAAAAATTCCGCTGATTACTTATATTATTTGTTACTTTGTTATACTTTAATATTGCCTGAAATAAAGAGTTTAATAATAATAATAGTGAGTTAGGGCCCTCCGTAATTTGTATTCTCTATGACGCGTCATATATATGAATATATGAATGCGTCATAGAAATGTCGTTTGTTAATGAAGGAATCGACGTGATTTCGAAGCAAGGAATCGCCAAGTTGTCATAGTAAATTGGGGCCCTGATATTATGTATATGTAGGTAGGTATAATGTTTGTTGTAAGTAGGCAGGTATATGTTGAGATCAAATAATATCTACCTAGTTAGAGATTGAAATGGATGAGAAGACTGAGCCAACTTGACGAGTTAACACTGCCCTAGTTTCGTAGCAAGCTCTACTGTCGTTCAATGATTAGGAAGGTACCTATTTGATACTTGCTTATTTAGCAGCTTAACTTATTAGTACGTAGTCGTTAGCGTCGTTGCTTACTACATTCAATGAGTATGCTTATTGATTTTCATGCTTATTCGGTTGAAAAGTGATAAAACTTCATTCAAGTTCGCATTTATATGAGAGAGATGAGATGAGTTGCTTCAGTAGATCTCTAACTTACTGCTTTGGAACATCTCTTGCGAACCTTGCTACAGTGAAATACTACATAGTGCCCTGTGTTATACAAAGCGAACGTTAATGAGGAATTCTTATCCATGCGTAGTCGTACACGTAGGTACCAATTATGACAACATTTCTACAGGCCAATTATATTATTTTGACTAAAAAACGAACAAAGTACATATAATTCCGAAAACTGTGTGTCGCAAAATCAGTACGTATTTTCTCTTCTCACAGATACACTCCCGTTATTACAAATCTTGAGCATCTTCGGCCACAGAATAACACCAAGCTGCTATGAATCTTGGAAATTTTTATCCACAGAATAACATTCAGTTTGTAGTCTGATTGTAACAAGTGTTAATGAGTAATTGGCGTGGGGCGTAGAACGTGCCAGCATTAGATGTGCGCGGCAGAATGTATTTTTAAATAGAGCCAAAACAAATGTCAATATTAGAGTCACGTCACCCGCACAATAGGGAATAGAATCGCACGCAGCGTACCGCACGGTCGCTGCCCTGACATGCCTAGACTTCCACCTACTGCTAGGCAAGGTCCGCTTCTGTTGATTCCGGTGCCTAAATATAAAAAAGGTATGTTTGTAGACGGGTTCATTATTTCGGAAAGCATAAATATGAAGTAAGTAGACCTTTTTTAATTATTGCAATCTATGGCCGGTATTTCTAACAGAAATTTTGATAAAAAATTAACGGAAGGTACATTCAAAAACTTTCTCATGTGGTATCGGTTTAGAGGAACTAAACAGATCAATTGACTGACAAGGCTCTTAAAATAGTTCAAAGATATTATTTATCCAGACAAGTATGTGTCTAATTTATCAAAAACTTAATTGATGCTTTGATGTATTTAGTGTCTATAGTGAGACAGACTGGCTTGTTGGGGCTTCATAGCTACAATATTAGTTAGTATTCTTTGGCTATATTGAAACAATTTATATTTTCGGTAAGAATAAAAGATTTATCCAATAATGTAATTAAATAAAGTACACTAGATCCTGTTTTACATATAATGATTACTATTACATAAATATACAGTGATTTATATTTATTACGATGTATTTTGTGACTTTCATTTTTCTAATATTGTGTCAGTGAGTGTGTGCAATAAAGTGTTATTGTATTGTACTGTATTGTATTAGTTTTATCCGGCTGGTCCACTATCCGCTTTTATATTTAGGGAATGGAATATAGGCCCATATTCTACTTCACACTAATCGTGCATTTAATTTGCCAATCATCAACTAGCGTAATTGCAATATTTACACTTAAAAGTTAATAGACATCAATGAACTCATCTACTATTCTAACTAATGAAGTGATTCGGGATTGATTGACTACCTAAACACTAAACAAGATTACGGACATCTCTGGAGACGATGTAAATGGAGGTAATTGAATGCGATAATAACTCATAACCGCCTGGGATGGCGGGTTACGCGGTTGATGGGTAACTTACTTAGATAGTGAAATAATAGAAATATGAGATACGGTACAGGTGCAATCTAGAAGCGAATAACAATGTGCTTAAATGCTTATTAAATGGAATGGTTAAGTGCCAAGTAGGTATATAGGTAGGTACCTATAGTAAAACCCATTAATATCTCTACCATCTACATTTCTTATCACTCTACGAGCGTTTACGTGGCGAACACGTTGCGTAGTTCGCCGCGGAAAAACGCTCTCAAATTGCTAGTGTGATAGGCCTATAAAGAGTTAAAATTTATTCGTGAGTATGTTTGGTTGTAGGGGGTAATATCTGTAAATACTGATCCGAGCTACCCTATTCCTGAGTGCTATAGGTATGCTATATTTTACTACGTCGACGCAAACGAAGTCGCGGGTGGTTGCTTGTTTTACAATAAAGATGCATTTGTAGAGTATCTTATCTACTCTATTTGCACCACAGCTTTTTTTCATCTATTTTATCATATCGCAAATTATGAAGTAGCTTCAGTGGTCTAAGACGTTTGGCAAAATACCGGTAGGTACCTACCAATTTTTCAAAACATCTTCTTTTTAACCGACTTCTAAAAAAAGGGGGATGTTCTCTGTTCGATTGTTTTTTTTAATGTTTGTTACCTCAGAGCTCCGTCATTTATGAACCGATTAGGAACATTCTTTTTGCGTTGGGCTCAGTATAGCTACGAAGTGGTCCCATATAAATTTCATCGATAATTTGACCTTGGACTTCGAAGATACATAGAAGTCGGCTTTTGTTTTTTCTAAAAATTATTTCTTATAAGTCATCTGATATAGGCGAGCAAGACTAAACCTTTTTTGATTTAACCATAATCTTTCATACATACAGTATTTGTACTTGCATAGAATATAATATAAGAATGGTGAACAATCTAACAGAGTAAAACAAAGACTCGCCGCAATTTTATTGCAATCGTCTAAAAGACCGCAGGCAGTGCGGTTCCTTTATTAAGTTCCTTTCAAACAGAAGTCGACCGAATGGAATCAGGAAAGTGGAACTTACTCTACGGACAATACGCTTTTTATACTATTACTATACTCACCAAATAAAATCACTGCATCGATGGCAGAAAGTTCGAAAAGGATTATTTTACAAAAGAAAAAAAGGTTAACAAGTGTTCTATCAAAACGGTTACGTAACTTGAACATTATAACTTAGGTAGGTACTTTTATTAAAAAAGCAATACTCATCAATCATTTTAAAAATAAGACCTACAAAACTTGTAGGTTTCTAAACGTACGAATAGGTTTGTTACGTTACTCAATGGATTTAAAAAGGTACCTAGCTACCTACTCGCTAAGAAATATTTTTTCGTAATGTAATGGAATCAGGCGTGACGTTGCAGAAATTCATTTCAAATCTGAAACGAATTTAAATATGTAGTGTAATCCCGCTGAATAATTACACTACACTACACATATTTTCATTTTTATGGTCAATAAACTATTATTATTATTATTTCAACTTTTACGGCGAGTGGAAAACCCTAATAAATATTATGATTTTTAAGACAAACCCTAACCTTATACGGCAGAAGACGTGTTTGTTCTGTCCGAAAAGTTTAGTAAAGTCTGCTAAAAACATGAATTAAGTATATCTACCTCTAAAGGGAAATGTTATTAAGTATATTATCCATTTCTAGATTTATGTCCTTATTAGAAAGTTGTAGTACCTACCTAAGTATAGATAACCGACTGCCGTAGACTTATTGATTAAATAATCAAGTGCATGTCTATTAATAGACTTCAGGTCGCTCACATACTAAATTATATACTTAGACTACCTAAGTACCTAGGAATATCCATAGGTGAGTTCTCCGAATCGCTTATAAGTATTAATAAATAATGTGGTGAATCGATTATGGGCTATAGGCATAGGTATTCGTACGAAGGTATCTAGTCTTAACCTATTTAAATGGTACTACTTGCTGGAAGTAATAGAGTTTAATGTTCCAAGGTTCTCAGGGAGCAATATATATATATGTATACAAAATATGTAAAATAGGTGTACATATTCATGATATTCATTATATATTCATCATTTATATGCTTTATTCTCCCTACTACCACAAAATAAATAATAATACAAATGCTACTACAGCACTTTCTCTGGGTACCTACATACATATATGCCTCCTTCTGATTTAGCTATGGTTATGAAAGTATATTAATATATCTATAGAAAAACTGTCAAAATACTATACCTACATACATGAGCAGTTGTGCATAATATAACAAGCACAACTTGATAAAAAAAGGGTAATATGAGAGATAAATCAAAGACTACGCAACAAACGCCTAACAAAATACGTGATGCGATTTCGTAGAAAAACTTACGGTTGCTCTTACCCTCGTCAGAAGAAAAAGTTGAGCTCACTTCATATAAAATGACTTTCTGAGATGCAGGTGTTCAGGTGGAACACGAAACTGCCAGCTTGAAATGGAACTGGGCTGGACACGTCTGTCGCAGGGTTAACGAGCTGTGGGCTAAACTTAAAAAAACTTTAAACCGTGAATAAAATATAAAATTTGATATGTAATGCAAACGAATCTAAAAATAGCTTCAGATTATTAAATAAACGACAACGACGGAATGAAACTTTTGCTCTTCACCTCGGAAACCTCTACTGAAATTATAAACACAATCTTGACTTGCTGCCATAGGAGTACCAGGTATTCTGTGCCATAGATAAGCCCGACCAATGAGTGATGAGACGAGCACGTCGTTCACCTGATAATAAGCGCCACGCCTACCCACAACAATTGCAGTGCCTCTCAGAACTTTTAATACAATAAAAATGCGAAACATCAGATATTAAAATATAATAAAACCGAACCGTGAACCCCACTTAATTAAAAAATTAATTGTTATAGTTATTGTCGTTTCTTTTCAGGTACATTATTCAGTTTCAAAATGCTAGTACCTACAATCAAAGACCTCGACAACCGACCGATTTTAACGGCTCGTTAAAATTGTCTGCTGAATTTGATATTCAACAATTAAAATGGATATTTACCAACGAGTCAAACCGTCGACATGTTTACACTTCGTCCAAGATAGAATGGCATCAGCCACAAGTCCGCCGAACGCGATATCTGTACATTTTACATATTATTATTAATAATGCGATATCTGCATTTGATTAAAAGATTTTAATTATCCCTTTATAATCATCATAATTTTATTTTCATCCTGCCTCTACCTAACAATCATCATAGATTTTATTTCATTTTTTAATTTATTTTTTCACACCCTACGCAAAAAGGATTTTTTAGAAAAAGAGTTTTAAGCTTGACCACTATTAGTGTCTGTCTGTAGCACCGTAGTTTTTAAACGGGTGAACCGATTTGGATGCGGTTTTTTATATGAAAGCAAGTTTTCTAGCGGTGCTTCTTAGATGTGTTTTATCAGAATTGGGTTAGCTGTATTTTACTTTTTAAAGGTATTTTGTGTCGGGGGTTACTGAAGTTCGTTACATAACTTTGTATTTATTTTTCTGATAAGTAAGTAGGTATAAGTTTAATTCAATGAATTCGTTACATAACTTTGTATTTATTTTTCTGATAAGTAAGTAGGTATAAGTTTAATTCAATGAATTCGTTACATAACTTTGTATTTATTTTTCTGATAAGTAAGTAGGTATAAGTTTAATTCAATGAATTCGTTACATAACTTTGTATTTATTTTTCTGATAAGTAAGTAGGTATAAGTTTAATTCAATGAATTCGTTACATAACTTTGTATTTATTTTTCTGATAAGTAAGTAGGTATAAGTTTAATTCAATGAATTCGTTACATAACTTTGTATTTATTTTTCTGATAAGTAGATAGGTATAAGCTTAATTCAACAAGTAACTATTTATTATTTATTTATCTTTGTCTTGTAAATTGTTATCCGACAAAGTGGGAACAGGCAGTAACTAACGGTAGCTCAACTTGTCTCCAATCAAAGCATTAATTGGCGCAGCCGGTGGTGGCGGCGAACAATTTGCTTGGCACCGGATCATCCGGATCAAAAGATTACCGGCTCCACAATTATGAAATCCGTGATCGACACAGACTTTGTTTAGCTAAAATTGGATTGGCATCAATTGTTTTTGGAAGGTTTAGGTAAAATAGGTGGAAAAGTATCGTGACATAATCATTTTGATTCAAGCACCAGCTAAGTGGGTCATAGCGGTGGGTTCACGGGTCAGACCCCAAGTGTTCGTATTGTGATCTGAAATCTTTTGGTCAGTGCTGTATCGTTCAATGACTACCCCGGATGTAAGTAGTAGTGATTGTGGATTTAAACAAGTAGAAATAAGTTTACATACTTACCTGTATAATTATTATATATCTACTATTAGTTACGCGTACGGTATGAGATGTTTGTATATTATGAGGTATACCAACCCCAAATTCTTTACGAAAACAATTTATGCTTCTGTATTCATTTTCCGATACGGTGGTAGAGTCATTGTAATAATTGACGTTAATAGTGAGTGACGTCTGTGATGCCAAAAATGAATAAAGAACTTTGAACTTTTCTGTGTAGGTACATGACCCTTTAACTTAACCTCCATCCCCCATATTCTTACTTAACCACTGTTATAATCCCGAACATTGTGCCCTCATAAAAGCAAGGGGCATAAGGTCGGGCGAAGCGTCATAATTTGCGCCAATCGAGTCTCGCGAAATCTGGAATGTTATTACAGCCACTATCATGAGAACCCTCCAAATGCCGATCCTCCATCGTCAACAGCGTAAATAGAGAATATTTGACCGTCGAAATGTTTGCTGTTTTGCTATTTTGTTCTCGGTTTCACCAATTTGCTGCTCTCTTTCCTACTTTGACACACTATTGAGACTTCCATCTGGATGTAAAATCTAAGTCAAAGTCAAAATCCCTTTATTCATTTTTGGCACCACAGATGCAGTTATGAGCGTCAAAGTATCACAATGACCCTACCACCGTATCGGAAAAATAACCACAACTCAGAAGATACGACAAGAAACTGAGAGGCATTTTTTTAAAGATTTTGTTACAAACTTAATACTCGTACTTAATACTTCTCGGTATATGCGTGCCAAATATATGTACCGTATACCATACCTGTAAGTAGTTATGTCATTTCTGCTGCAGGAATTACAGTCGTTTACCAAGTCATTCATCAGCATGTACCTACCTAAACACCAAAAATGTACTACTTTCTTACACCAGCTCCCAATAAATGGTTATATTATATGACCGTTTGTTTGGTGAGATTTAATTCCCATTTTAAAGACTAGTCTCTGTCGTTGTTAATCAATTTATTATGTTACTCATGTAATTTGTATCTACCACAAATATTTAGAAGTAGAATATATTATGCTTGAACAAATAAAAATTCTGAAATTATAATCACCAAAGCCACAAACATAATAAAACTCAAATAAAACGCAAATTAATTTCAAAATTTCGAACAGAAACAAACTTGACTAATCCGAGGGCGTGGTTAAGCCCCGATTCTTTCCCCTTGAGCCCGACCGAGGCGACCGATAAGCTCAGGTATTTCCGACGTTCAGGCCCGCCTCGGAAATATAAGCATCTGTTCTAAAGCTTTTGTCTCGGAACAAGAGCAACAAGAACAATCGGAATTGTGGACTTAGTTACGACGGAGTGTTCCGCTTTGATATTATAATTTGATCTCAATGAGCGCTGCCTTAACTTCTTCCTACTGTCTATAAGACTAATAAATTATATACCTACTTTTGAGGCTTATTAGATGTAAAAGTGAACGAGATGATGTGTTAAAATATTTTTGACTGGAAGATACGGGATCATAAGACCTTTATGTAAAATTACGAGAAAAGTGTCCGATGATTATATGTAGTGTATATATGATATGTAGAATATATGATAGATATCCTTGGTTGTCATAAAAAACTTAAGTAACTTTTATTTACACTGACGACCCCTGTATATTTTTTAAATAATAAGTAGGTACCGACGTTAATAAAATGCTTAAGCTACATCTTGAAAAAGAATGGTGTCTAAATACCTGAGCTAACACCTCATTAAAAAAAATACAAACAATCTAAGCTGTGAACCGTAACGTAGGAATACCTACTAGGTAAATATAATTATGCTCTTTAGGAATTGAGCTTACAAAAAAGCTGCAAAGTTTTTGCCTAAAGAAAATAATTACAAAGAATAATAATATTAATTTGCAAGGATTGATGTCAAAAGTTTTTAATATGCGTAGTTCATATTTCCTTTCTTTTTTCTTTGTGCATAAATTTCGTTATAAATAATTCCTTCTAAATTCTTTACGATTATGATTATGACCCAACGTTGTCACAAATATTTGAGACCCTAATACGAGTATGTATATCGTTATGTTTAGACTAAGTAATTGTAGAATAAGTCCCATAGTGTTCACTTTTTTCACCCGGATTTGCCAGCCTTTTTTTCTTATTCCTGTTGATTCAATATTTTTCTAAAACACCATTTAATTCGATTCAACTCAAATTATTTATTTTAATTTGATACTTCCGCTCACTTTTAAATATCAGGTCGAACCAATACCTAAATTTTAATGAATCAAAATAATACAAAGCATCAATTACATTTTTGGTCTAAACAATAATAATAAAAAAAACTAAAGATATTTCAAAATGAAATATGTAATAAGCTAATCAGTCAAGATGTTAATAATGCCCAAAAATTCTACTCCAAAAGAGAATAAACCGAATCAAAATTAATCCTCACAAAAGCTTCCTTCCTTCCGTCAAGTCCGAACGCCGAGGCAAGTGGCGACTGATTAGTACAGGTGTTTTCGACGTTCTAGACCCGCCTCGGAAATAATATAACTGACAGCTTTTATCTCAGAACAAACAACAAGAACAATCGGAATTGTGAACCGAAATCTTCCTCTTTGATATCATAATATCTCAATGAGCTCTACCTGGCCTCATACAATGCATAACAATGGTCTTTGAGACAAACAAATTATCTACTTGAGGCTTATTTGATGCAAGTGACCATGATGAAATCGGAGGCGATTTTTGCAAATGGTGACGATACCTCAAAATTAAGACTAATCTGTAGGCTGTCGGTACCCAGTTGTCAATGCCCATTTCAAGACTCGTGGGAAAAATAATTTCTTTTACTCAGGGGAACCTTTACCTTTCTACCTTTCCTACTGTAGACTTCCTTGTGTTAGGCTTGACTTGAAGAAATACAAAATAACTTTTAAAGAAACATGATTTAATAAATAAAGGTGCATATTTTCTTCGACGCTGGTTTGTGTTGAGCAATGTCTAATTAAAAATTAAAACGTAATTATAACTACAACAAAAAGGTGTGCTTTTCTTACGTTGTTACTTTCTTTTGTAACTGGTTCGCGGAAAAGCGGCAAAATTTGTTAGCTAAGGAAAATTATTGAAAAGATTTATGTAAACAAGTATTTATGACAGGATTTTCGAGAAATGTTTTCAATACTGACCTATTTTATTATTAAGGTGTAAGTACTTTCCTCAGGTTTTTACTTTATTTTGTCACTGAGTTCGAACGGAAAAATCTGTTGGCTAAAACTAAAATTATTGAAAAATCTTCAAAATATTTGTGACAGGTATTTTGGAAAAATATAAATTAAATATGCTAGGTCTGCGTCTTTATTTTTCTTTTACTTACGCAGTTTTTTTAGAATGTAGGTATACCTACTGAAACCTAAGGTTGATTTACGTTTCTATTCAGATTTCAAAGTCTAATTAGCTCTTCTTGTCGAACAAATACTACCTAGGTCTTACACCTATATAACGTTCTTACAAAATTACCCATAGATTAATAGAATTCTTATCAATAGGGATCATTTCTATATGAATCATGATCCCATGTAAACACCAAATAAGTACCTACGCAGATTGCTTTTTATCCACGTTCCCCTTTCCATATACTAAACCAACTAAATTAACTAATTATTATTGAAACGGTTCATATTTTCAATTTAAACTACCCTTGTCTTTCATTGTGTAACTTACCTACACAAATAAGCACTTATTTGACCTTTTTCAATGGCGTGATATGTTGGGGAAATTGAATAAAATATGAGGGTAGTTATCATACTACACGCATTTCCGCCCATTCTTATTCGTCTCGTGAAATGGCACGTGTGCATGCAAATGCGTGTCGGGTAGAGTCGCTTAGGGGAACATCTAGATATGTGGATACATCCTCGCTCAAGTAAATGTAAAATACCTACTTGCTTAAAGGAGATATTACTGACTGTTCCTTCGGTATTTCGTTGAGTAGGTAACCCTTTTGTCGAGGGAATTTAATATATATACTACGAACTCCTTTGATGTTGTAACTACATATGCGATGTTAAAATATCTTCTTACGTATTTACCATCAGCTTCAGGTTTCACTAGATTTATTATTCGAAGTAGTACCTAACTAAGTGCATCATTTACTATTTTATGATCATATTTGTTTTAGAAAATGCTCTTTCTTTTCGACTTTGTTACTTTACTTTTTTTCCCTTACGCGCTTTACGCACACTTTTGATTCATAAAAATGCATTTTGTTTCATCGAAATGGAAATAAATAAGCGACTGAGTGGTTAATAAATAATTATTTTAATTAAAAAAATTCTTATGATTTCGAAATTCAATTTTTTTTTATGTAACTGAATGACGAGATGAGCTGGTCGTTTGCCTGATGGTAAGCAATACGCCAGCCCATAACAATAACAGCACCTCCCAGAACTTTATTTTGCAAAATCCTGCGCGGCACTGCACTGCGCTCGTCACCCTGAGACAATTAGCTGTTGAGTCTCAAAATGCCCAGTAATTTCGCTGGTAATTTTTAAATTGAAGATAGTCAAAGCTAACACATGTTATTCTAAACAGATTTTCCACCAGTTACGTTTATAACACGTATGCGAGACCCGTCTTTACTTTATTCTAGAAATGCGCCCTCTCTGGGGTGGTCTTTTATTAAAGATACATATGACGAGGCCTGAATAAGGCATAACGAGTCGTGTCGTGACGTGATGAAAGGTCGCGGGGAGACCGAACTAATGAATAATAATTGTTGATGCCAAGGAGCAATGTCACTTGAGACAATCTGGCTGGTCTTTATTTACCTTATTATAATACATAGTATTGCTTGAGGAGCTCCAGCGGGTTGCCCGGTTGCGCGCCACTTTCAGGCTTCTCAACCGATACCAGATACATATATTCATCATCATCATCATCAGCCCATCACGTTCCCACTGCTGGGACACGGGCCTTCTCTCATAGAGAGAGTATGGGCCATAATCCACCACGCTGGCCTAGTGCGGGTTGGTGGATGTCACATGTCCTTGAATTTTTGTCATAAATTCTTGGATACGCCGGTTTCCTCACGATGTTTTCCTTCACCGTTTTTAGAGCTTGTGTTAAATCCGCACATAACTTAAGAAAGTCAGTGGTGCGGGGCCAGCGAGATTCGAACTCGGGTGCGTCGGATCGAAAGTCGCACGTTCTTCCACTGAGCCACACTCGCTCACATAGGAGATAAGATACATATATTAGCAAAGAAGATTAAGTTTTAAATGTTGCGTAAACTGTAACGGCTCTTGCCGTTTCGCAGCCCGCCGCTGCCATAATGAGTCATGATCATGAATTGAGCCTAAATAAAGAGCTCTGAAAGGATTAATGCTGAACTGGAATATCTTTAGGTACATTTTTCATTAAAGATGAGTACCTATAGTTATCTCGTAATGCGTTGGATTTTACAAAACTCTTATCTCAATTTAAGACTAGGTATATAATTCTTACTACTACGGTTAGAGAAGTGGTATGCATTTTTTTTGTCCTGATGGGGGAAATCCCCGGGATACCCGGGAAGGGAGGGCCCGGGTAGTGCCCGACTTGGCCTAATCCACCTACTGGCTAAAACCCCCGTCTGCTCTGCCTGTCCACAGACCACACGTCATATATTGTCAGGCGTACATCAGCTATGTATTTTTTTTTCTTAATAAGTAACTCCAATTTTTTTATTATACCTATCAATTTCGTTTCATTATTTTTCTTTATAATTATTTTTTTATTATGAAATCAATTTTATTATGAATTTTTATTTCCTAAACTAATCCTGAGCTACCAGAATCGGACCAGTGCCCACTTGCAGCACCCGTTCACGAGTTGACGCGTGTACCAGCCATTGCCCTTTTCAACCATATCTGAACTCGAAACGAAGTTGTATGCTAAAACCACAAATAGGTATTGTCGAGATAACGGAAGTGATCCGAGTATGCCGCATCAGAATGATATCGCGTATACTATCAGGTCAACGGCCTCATACAAGACTACGCTAAAATATAACAGAGTCATTTGCAACATTGCACTCGTCACGTCATCCTAAGTTTCATTCGGCAAGTACTTTCAGAAGAATATGGTAGAATTTATGAGTGGAATGTTAACGGTTTGGCTAAAAGCAGTGGCACAGTGTATCATGCTTAGTTAGTCTAAAAGCGAGCAATGCTTTTAGTAAAGCAGACTATAATGTACCATGTTGATTTAAGTCCTTAAAACCGAGTGAGAGATTCATCTGTGTAGTGTAAGATATAAGTGTTTAAATTTTGTTTTTAAATTTACAGTCGCGGTTATTGGACGAGATCCTGTCTGAAAAAGCAGCGGTAAAAACACGTGATTGTAGGGTAATGGAAACTTGTGCAATTTTCGTTTCGACGCACTGGAATTTTCGAATCCCGCTGGCACCGCATCAATGTCTTTCTCAAGTTATTTGCGGATTTAAGACTCTCTCTAAAAATAGTGAAAAAAACATTGTAAGGAAGCCGGCATGTCTAAGAATCACAAAATTCAAGGACAGCTGACATCCGCCAACACGCCCTGGACCAGCGTGGTCAATTATGGCCCATACTTTCTCTAACTGACAAGGCTGATGATGATGAAGAAAACACGAAATATTTACCTACTGAAGCGGAAATAACCAGAATTGAACAGATCAATACGGGATGCTATTTTAGAAGATCTACCACGTATCTCGCGATCCCAGCTTATAGACATCGTTTACCTACGAACTCTACTTTGTATTCGAGCGGCACTTTGCCAACTTCGCCAACTCCAACAAAAACTTAAAGTTTGCAACTTATGTGCGGATACGTGCTTGGGTGAGTTTAACTTGAATGTTTAGGATAATTGCATTCAATTGTAATAGTATCTATTAGAGAAGTAGATGCAGTGGACTAAAATTTTGTCCTCTTTTAAAGAAAAAAAAATATTTTTATGAATGCAACTTTTAATTGCCCATATACAGTGGAACGATGCGCTGAAAATTGAAAAAAATGAGCTCTTATGAGACCTAGTGCAGGGAACAGGGATTCATAAAAGGGTACTGTGACACCTTATAATATACCTAACTACTAATGTATCTATTTAAGGTAAGTACCTACTTGAACTGTAGATTTTGTATAAATAAAGAATTTTGAATATTTTTTAAATTTATTTATTTTATTTAACCTATTTGATCCCACTGCTGAGCAAAGGTGCTCCTCAAAGTAAAAACTCAAAAGTCCTCAGGTAAACTCAAAAGTCTAGAAGTTTGGTTTGTTTTATTATACCACAGAGATCCTAAATGTTATATAACTTATATTTGTGCTGTATTTATCTGCTGGTAGGTAGTTTTTTGTAGACTGCAAACCAAATCATGTATAGTTTAGCAGAGTATCCTCATGTTTGCTATGAAGCCGGCTTTCGCAGAAAGCTCTTGAACAAGCTTTATACACCGTTTATATCTGGGAATTTACGACTACGGTCGAAATAAAACTGCGGATGTCGACATATTCTTATATATTTTTGGTATGCCCAATTAAACTTTTGTCAGCCTCTATGGTGTAGTGGTTGGGCAAGTGGCTCCAACCTCAATAGGGGATCACTCAGTAATCGAGAAAAAATCTAAAATGTAGTTAGAACGAATGTTTTTCGAACCAGAAAGATCATTCAATCAATATTTTTGTGAAATAATAATGATTTGTATTTTTAAATCAATAAATAATTGTGACATTTTTAATCTGTTCTTCATCTCAAACGAAACAACAAACACAGCGCATGACGTCATTTGTAGGCAAATGCCGTGAGTCAAGCTTGGGTTTATTTTACGTTTTTACTTTTCATAAAATATACTTTTGCTAATTTGTTCGTTCCATTACTACAATATAGTCCCCAAACTTGACAAAACGTATTAGAATCTCTTTGCAAGTTTTATTTCGAAGAGTTTGTCGTCTTCTACCTTAATATGACGTCACAATTTTTGAGGTGAGCGTTTGCGCGGCAATATTTGAAACATATTATTTAAACATAGTTTTAGGTACTTTTAGAGCGTTATTTAATTAAAATAGTATTTTTCATGGCTATATATATTCATTGTACCTAGTTAATTTAAAACACTTTCTGAAAAGTTGTCCGATCCCCTATTACACCACTGAGGGTGCGGGTTCGATTCTCTCTGGACAAATGTTTTTGCAAATATGAAAATGAGAGAATGGGTTTTTTACCCAAGCATTTGTTTCGTGTCTGGGTATTGTAGGACCATGGTTCTCGGACTCGTAGTTCTTGGTTCCCTAGATACAGGGAATCTTAGTTAGGGGCTAGGATCCATGTATGTGATCGTTGGGCGCACCCAACTCAAACAAAGGAAACTACGAAGGTACGAGATATTTGACTACTGATGTAATTAACTGGAAAGAGTTCTACTTCTAACTGCGAAACAAATTGAAACTAAATTGTTTTAATGCATTATAAGCAATGTTTATACTACACATTGTAATATTGCAATTTTTTACATCTTTATTCCTTTCCATCGAAAGATTGCCTGTAATAAATTGCACATAACGATTAGGCCGTCCATTGTTCTACCACTATTTTATGTAACTGTAAACTTTTATTACCTGTTTTGCTGTTCAATAAAGTATTATTGTATTGTATTGTACACTTGTACCTCTAAAGTTGGTTGTAAAATAATACAAACCACTCCTACTATTCAGAGTAAACATGCTGCTCAAACTTGCCCGCGCCCTCGAGTAACACCGCGATCACATTGCTTCGCGAGGCAAACGGGGATCCACATTGCGCAGCTACCTTGTAAGGCAATACCTTGAATAACGAACTTTACTCTAACTTCGCTGCTTCTATACCTACCTATTTTTATACCTAGACAAAAATACAGTTTATAAATAAAAAAAAAACGTCAATTTGTCTTCGAAGTCCAAGGTCAAATATATATGAAATTTATATGGGACCACTTCGTAGCTATTCTGAACCCAACGCAAAAAGAATTTTCCAAATCGGTTCATAAATGACGGAGTTCTGAGGTAACTAATATAAAAAAGACATACAATCGAATAGAGAACCCTCCCTTTTTCTGAAGTCAGTTAAAAATAGACTGTTCTCTTAACCGTAATATCAAATTGTTACTCATCAACAGCGAGTGTGGCTCAGTGGGAGGGAGCACGTGCGACTTTTGATCCGACGCCCGAGTTCGAATCCCGCTGGCACCGCACCACTGAGTTTCCTAAGTATGTGCGGATTTAAGACTCGCTCTTAAAACGGTGAAGGAAAACATCATGAGGAAACCGACTATTAAGTCCGAAATTCATTGAAACACATGAGAGATGTAAATCGTGTATTGAGTTAGGTAGCCATTACAATCAAGTGTCATACTATTTCTTACTACCCTACTTAGTCCACATTATATTTTAACTACAAAGTAGAAAAGTACCCTACACATAAATATCAATCCTGTGACTAAATAACAATGTACCAACATTCACATATGACATACCTCCCCCACAAGTATGATATAACAATCAACAAAAGTACTATATAAATATATTGAAAATAACAGAAAATACAAATATTATTAAGTTGCCTCTAAGACAAATACAAGGTATCCTTAGGTCTTTGATATGGAGTTTTGGAATGCAACTCCAGCTTATTCCTAATTTTTCCTGGTGCGGGCGAGTTTGTCTCGGATGGTGGTATCCCTAACATATCAGCCCATTTATCAGCATCAGGGATTTCAATGATGATTTCCGATTCTTGGCTGTCTGTAATATTTGTGTCATCATTTCTGTCCATACTCTCTGGCTGTACCCATTCATCTGTAACTGGATTTGCAATGGTTCTCTCTCTCTCCTCTGGCCCGGACTCTGTAGCAGTAATTTTAATAAGTTGGTCGATGTGACGGTTAATCGTTGTACCGTCTTCTGTTCTAATCCTGTAACTTGATGGACCATCCTTATCAGATACTTTGCCCGGTAACCATCTTGGACCCACCATACCATAATTCCGATACATTACCGTCTGGCCCACGCTCGTCTCTCTAGCTTTTATCTCATTGTTCTTGTTTATCTGTTTTTCCGTCCTTTTATGTTGCAGATTGTCCGGGTGTATTGTGTCTAGCAATGTACGTAAACGTCTGTTCATTAGTAATTCTGCTGGCGTTTTATTTGTTGTAGAGCATGGCGTCACTCGAAGTCCCAGCAACAGATTCGGGATTCTAATGTCCCATGCTAAATCATCCATTTTTCGCAGTTTGTCCTTGATAGTCTGTACCATTCGTTCGGCCAGCCCGTTTGTAGCTGGGTGGTAAGGCGCTGTGGTTACATGGCGAACATTATTCGCACTGAAAAACTGATTTGTCTCGTTAGATACGAAACATGTGCCATTATCAGACACCACCACGTCACATAGTCCATGTGTTGCAAACACCGTTCTCAAAATTTTAATCACCGTAGCCGAAGTGGTATTGTTCACCATGAATAATTCAGGCCAACGGGAATACGCGTCAACGATAATTAGAAAATATTTGTTGTGGAATGGCCCGGCGAAATCTATGTGGATCCTTGACCATGGTCTTGTAGGTGTAATCCATTCATGGGCGGTCTTTGGGGGCATGTGTCGATGTTCAAGACATTTAGTACAAGTGCTCACTAGCGATTCGATGTCTTCATTGAGGCGTGGCCACCACACATAGCTTCTGGCCAGCGCCTTCGTTTGTACTATACCTGAATGTGTTCTGTGCAGCATTCTCAACACCGCCTGGCGAAGTGACTTTGGCACGACCACCCGACAGCCCAACAGTACACAGTCGTCTTGTTGCGATAGTTCTAAACGATTTAACCAAAATGGTCGTATGTCATTATCAGTTACTCGGGCGGGCCAACCGCGTTGTATATAGTAGATGATTTGTGATAATATCTTGTCACGTTTAGTTTCAGCCGCTATGTGTTCCACATCGTAAGGGAAGTCCTCTGGTTTTTCAGCCATCAGTAAAATTTCGCTAAGTTGTTGCTCAGGCTCTTCTGGAACAGGTTGTGGCCAGCGGCTAAGACTGTCCGCAAAACCGATTTCCGCTCCCGGTTTGTAGACTATTTCATAGCTGTGAGATGTCAAAGAGATGGCAATTCTAGTTAAACGCGGTGACAACATATTGGGCATAGGCTTTTTGGGGTCAAATATGCCAAGCAACGGTTTGTGGTCCGTTACTATACGGAAATGTCTTCCCATCAGGTAATTATGAAATTTGGTAATACCAAACATAATAGATGTGGCCTCTTTGTCTAGTTGGGAATAACGTCTTTCATGGGAATGTAGTGTTCTTGACGCCATGGCTATCGGACGTTCCTGTCCATCGTCAGTTTCATGGGACAGCACTGCACCAACTCCGTATTCCGAACTATCACACGTAAGTATTAGTGGTTTCCGTAAGTCATAGTGTACCAGTGTTAAGTCGAACGTCATGAGACGTTTTGCGGTGTCGAACGCATTTTGTTCATGCTCTGTCCACTTCCATGCCTGTGATGTCTCCAACAACCTATGTAGTGGCTCTAGTATTGTCGCCTTGTGTTGTATGAATCTTTCGTAAAAATTGTATAGGCCGAGAAATGCTTGTAGCTCTGGCTTGTTCTTGGGCTCAGGAGTATTCACGATCGCTTCCACTTTGCTTGGTGCGGGATGTATGCCCTCTGCGTCGATGACAAAACCAAGAAATTCCACTTGCTCCTTAGCAAATTTGCATTTGTTTTTATTAAGACGAAGGCCAGCTCGACTAATGCGTCCCAATACCTCGTCTAGTCTTTCCTGCATTTCCTGCCGTGTACGGCCGCTCACAATAATGTCATCAATCAGGACAGCTATTCCAGGTATACCAGCAAGCAAGGATGTCATTAAACGCTGAAATATACCCGGGCACGCCTTCACTCCAAACGCCAGTCTATGTACGGTGTATAGGCCCTTGCAGGTGTTCAAGGTCAATAGCTTGGACGTGTCATCGTTGACAACTACCTGCGTGTATGCTCGGTCCAAATCTAAAGTTGAGTAAAATTTGCCTCCGGCGACGGTAGCGAAGACTTCATTTGCCGTCGGCATAGGATAGGTATCCGATTCAGTCGCTTCATTGACTGTGCTGCGATAATCTCCACATAATCTTATTTCCCCCGATTTCTTCAATATCGGCACAACCGGTGTAGCCCACTCCGAATAAGAAGTAGGACGTAATACTCCTTCTCGTACTAGTCTGTCTATTTCTTCTTCCACTCTATCCTTGATGGCATATGGAACAGGTCTGGCCTTCAGAAATCTTGGTGTCGCGCCAGCTTTTAAATGAATTGCCACTGGCTGTCCTCGGTAGGTACCGAGTCCGTCTTTAAATACATCTTTGTGTTTAGTCATCAATCGATCGATTTCAAGATTATGATCGTTTGAAACGAAGTTAATATTCATCGTTATCTTGAGCGGTGTGAACCAATCGCGGCCCAGAAGATTTGGCCCGTTTCCTTTAGCAACGATGACGCCAAGGTCTCGTACCACTGCGTTATGTTGCACAGGCACCGATACTTGTCCAAGGAGACGGACGGGAGTCTCTGTCCACGTGCGCAGCGATAGCTCGGCGGGGCGCAGTGCATCCCGCGGAAGGCGGGCGCGCAAGGAAGACCAAGTTCGTTCGTTGATGATAGAGAAACTAGCGCCCGTGTCCACCTGCATGCGGACCGGCACCCCCGCAAGCGACAACGCCACTTCGTAGGGCGGTATGCGGCAGGTACTCTGTACACAGTAGATTCCGTTTAAACGATCTTCCGGCTCTGCAGCGAAATTAACGTCTCGGCTTGCGTTTTTTTTCTTGCTCAAACATATCTTTTCTAAGTGTCCCTTTTTCTTACAATACCGACACATTGTGTTCACAAAACGACACTCTCCAGCGTGGCGGTCACCGCAACGGAAGCAAAAACGAACGATGCTCTTTGATTGAACTGCATTAATGTCCATCGGCTCGACAACGGCGTGCGGTGTAGTACTTGGAGGCGTCAAAAACGGCTGTGACCCGCCCGGCGCTGGCCCGGCTGCATTCTGGATCATGCGGACGTCTCGCCCCGCGCTTTCAGCCGACAACATAGCGTCCACCACATCCTTATAGCACAAATTGTCACGTTTTAATAGTTCGTACTGAAGTCTATCATCCCGCATACCACAAACCAGTCTATCGCGTAACATTCGTTCTAAGTCTGCAAAATTGCAAGCGGAGCTTAATTTGCGGAGATGAGCTATATAATCCGACGCGGATTCGTCACGTTTTTGATCACATTTGTAAAACTTAAACGAAACTGATATTTCATTTGGTTTCGGACTGAAATGTTTTGTTAGAGTTGTTTGTATTTCTTCAAATGTCACGTCACTAGCTCGCTTTGGTGTGATTAACGCGAGCAAAGTTTCGTACACGCGCGAACCACATACTGTGAAGAAATTTGCTCGTTTAGCGGTATCCAACACGACTCCATTCGCCTCGAAACAAAAGTTTAAACGATCGATATATATGTCCCAATTGTCCGTTTGTGGGTTGAACTCATCAAATTTCACTGCTTTATTGTCCATTTTTAACACTTTTCACCATACGTCGCCACTATTAAGTCCGAAATTCATTGAAACACATGAGAGATGTAAATCGTGTATTGAGTTAGGTAGCCATTACAATCAAGTGTCATACTATTTCTTACTACCCTACTTAGTCCACATTATATTTTAACTACAAAGTAGAAAAGTACCCTACACATAAATATCAATCCTGTGACTAAATAACAATGTACCAACATTCACATATGACACCGACATATCCTATTACAAAAATGCAAGGACTTGTGACATCCACCATCAACTCGCACTGGGCCAGTGTGGTAGATTTTTGCCCATACTCTCTCTACGAGAGAAGACCCGAGTCCCAGCAGTGGACACGTAATGGGCTGATGATGATGACTGACGCAACATAAGACTTCTCAAACATGCCTCCAACTTCACAGACATGTAATTATCTCAGGTCATATTCAAGAACACATGAACAAGTTTGATGAATGCAGCTCGTCAACGATTCATAAAGCGCTGGTAATGACACTCACAGATGGGCTGCCGTAACATTTCTGAGCCGAAACTTACCCATTCATACCTACTCGCACATGGTTTTAACGTTTAATGTCGACAGTTTCATCAGCGAAGGATTTCATCATAAAAGAGACATGAGTCTTCTGGTTTTCCACGGGTTGTAAAGTGTAGGTAATAAAGCTATTATAATGCTTTAAATCTTTCAAAGTTGTAGAGATAAACATAGAAATACCGAAATAAAATATCCGGTAAGTATGTACCTATTGCCGAACCGATTAGGTATATGAATTGATTAAAAATACCCGAAATATATTTTATTTTTATTTATTTTTTGTTTAATTTCTGCAAATTGGTAGGCTTGTATTTTTATGTAGCTACCTTACGTCTGAAATAAAACATTTTATTTTTTTTATTTCATAAATACATTGAAATCTGCTATCTTTGTTCATATGAAAAGCCCTCTTACTTTAAGGAAATCGACCTATGTACTTAAAAACAACCGACGTTTTTTTTAATAATTGAATTCAGTTTTCAATTGTACTCTATTATGATTTATGAATGAAATAAATTCTAATATCCAACGAAAGTAAATTATACATGTATATTACTTTTAAGCTAGACTTGAATAGTAATTTATCTGACTCTGAAAGTGTTCTAATTAGAAAAACCATGCCTAGTATCCGACTCTATTTTAAAACATTTAATGGCTCACAGGATGAGCACCCTCGCTGAATGCACCGTCAGCTTTCTATGAACGCTATGTAGCAAAGTTAATGACGCAGAACTTGCTGCAACATTGTGAACGGAACATAGTGACGTAGTGACAACATTGTGAACATAGTGAGAAGACTTAAAAGAACAAAACCGTTTGAGTTAGTGTAGTGCCTAGTGATAGCAGGCCTAGCGCACTTCGCACTGTAGGTACGAAGCTACAAGTACATAGCCGGACACCGAAGGCGGGTCGCGCGTCGTTACACGTGCCGCGTCAGAAGAGATAAGAGCTATGCGATAGAAAGAGAGGCGCTCTGTAGGTTAATATGACTGGTAGGTATGCAGCGCTACGCAAGCTGAATTGAATTTTATTGCGTCATAGCAAGAGTCGCTATTTGTTTAAATTTCTTTGCGGAGTGATGCTTCTGTCCCTTAGTATTCTGTGGTGATAGTGAATTAGTGTAATGTAGTACGAGTGCTACCCATACAGAACACAAGAACAAAGTGTTTTGCGCCTTAATAGAGACAATAAGAAAAGTGTTAATGGACACATTTTAGTATTAGTTTATCTATCATTTTAAGTTAAATGTAAATTACTTATTAGCCTAATCAATTGGCGAGATTGTAATAAAAATGGGGATCATAATGACTACGAAACCATACGAAAAAAAATATTGTGAACGGAAATAATAATAGGCGATGTTTATTTCTAGGATGATCAGGTGTATTTTGGATATTAATACCTATGTTAACATATTCCTTGCGGCACAAGGTTAAAACAAGTCATTGTTAGGCGAGTTAGACTTCATCATCAGCCCATTAGTACGTTCCCACAGCTTGCAAAAATTTATTATTAATATTAATGTGTTAATGTTTAAAATTTTGTGTAGAATTAGGTATGTTTTTTACTATTATTTATATAATTTTACTGTTGACTTATATTTGATAATATCAATCAATGATAATCATGATAATGATTATGAAATTATTGACGAACCTACCTACTTACAGATGAGTAACCTTATACAGATGAGTTACTGCGCTCACAGTTGAGTTACACCGTTCGTAGGCCACCGTTAATTAAGGGGTAACTAACTGCTGCGTATAATATAACCACATAAAGTAGTTGAACTAGTCAGTTAATTAGGTGGATGTTGATTTAACAACTTTGTTGAACCGTTATGGGTTTTATCAGATTTAGGAAACTTTATAATCAGAATGGGGTTGATTTTTTATTCGGTTGTTGGTCACATTTCCCTTGGTAGCACAAGCGTCAGTTAATATGACAAATGGATAAAGGTGCTGACTGTACACAAATCCTACTACTTAATAATATTATAAAGTGAATGCGAATGTTTGTGAGGTTAGATGGATGGATGGATAGATGTTTGATACAAAATCACGCAAAAACTACTGAACTGATTTTGATGAAATTTGAAAAAAAGATCGTGTTTAATAGAACAAATAAATTAATGTTCCTATTGCTTGCTCATTTCATGCAACTTTTTATTTAAATAGATAATTTTAACTCGTACGTGTTTAATAAATAAAACTTTCACTCAAATATACATTTTGTTTTCTCTGTAATAAAAGAAAACTTTAAATTCCCCATTGTGTACGTGGCAGAATAGGTGCAAACCCTATGCGCGGAATATAAAAAAAAAACCTCATCCCTTTAGTCTGTGGCTGATCGCAATGCGCACGCATAGGAAAACTGATTAATTTTTCCCGCCATAGCAAATCATTTTTCACAACTCGTTTTCACTGTTGAAAATGAGTTTTTATTGTTATTTTATTCACAAGTGTGTTGAAAAACGTCGTATGATACACGTGTGTATTGATGATTACCGTCCTCGGCTCTCTTAAGACCCTGACCTAACGGCTCGGGCCTCAATGGCGCCTCAGCGGTAATCACCAACATTACACACTAGTACCATAATGTACTATTATATAACCGCGGATGAAACCGCGGGGCGCATCTAGTAACTCATAAGCCACATACTTAGAGATACCGTCAAGTATTTTATTAGACAAAATTATAATATCATAATCAGTACAATATCATTACAAACGATATTAGAAAGAGTTCTGCCAAAAGAAAGACAAGCATTCATGCGTCATAAACTAAACGTAGCAAAGTTATAGGGGTTCCATTAACTGTAAAAAGTACCTTGGGATACCTACGGAACCAAGGTCATTAAAAACCACTTTGAGAGTGCTCCCCCAGTAAAACCTAAATTAAAGTTTAGGCTGGCAGCTACTTTTTAACGTTTTACGAGGCTTTATCTCTTTTTAGTTTCGCTGATGTTATTAACGGCAAGAGCATTAACGGGGCAAGCATGAGCATTAAGGGTTCCCGTAGAGACTTGAAAACCCTAGGGAAAATAAAGTGGAAGCTATTTTACCTCGAGCGGTGAGCTCGGTTTAATTTTCTTTGTTTTTTACATGCAACTTTACAAGGATTGTAAAAAGCGTGCGAGAAATGAATGTCAAGGTCTTTACAGTAGCTTAATTTCTTTGTAGGGTTTGTGTTAGATATGCGGTTTAATGTTAATGAATTCAAGGGCTTAGAGTTCAGCATTATGAAACAAAAAATAATAGAACTGGTGATACGATAAATTGAACTGATTGAAAGATAAATGAAGCGTGATTTAATGAAAACAAATGACTGTTAGAACAATAGAATCAGGAAATTCTAATTAAAACTCAGTCACATAACGACATATTTATATAAATCTAACAGTACCTACATCACTTCGTACCTTTTAACTTTGAGACTTGTTTGTAATCTTTTGCGCTATTCGCAATATTACGATGAATTTAAACGATCGATTAAATATATATACACGCAACTATCACAGATTTTGCACGGTTGGTAATGCCTAGAGCCAAGTATTAACATTTTAATAAGCGTGCCGGGATGATGTGTTGCCGTTCACAACCGGTCGTTTCGCAGTCTGCATCAATATTGCTCTAATTAAATTTTAACGATACATTTGGCCGAACTGTTTGTAAATACTACCAAAATAATTGCCGGAATATTTAACGCTGGAGCCCGACGCTTAGTTTACATACGCTGTAAATACGGAACATTTTCAAACGTTTTTATTAGGTTCTAGCTGCTTCTATTATGTGGGATTATGGTACTCGTAGTTCCTGGTTCCATAGATAAAGTGAGTTCTAGTTAGGGGTCAGAATTTATGTATGTGATGTGGCATATATATTATACTGTATTTGGGGAGCCCGTGTCTGCGAGAAACGACGACTGGGGTATAATTATGCTACGATCTATTCGACTCTATACGTGTTAGTGGTAATTGATGGCGGTATAGGACTGCAATTTGTTCAGCATACAGCTATTAAAGAGTTCTAATTCTATGGATTAATAGCTAAAACAAAGTCATAATAATATATGAAATAAGTATTCGTTGAATTTTTTTTAAAGGCAAGCTTTTAACAAATTCGTAATCGGAACCGCAAGCAGATTAAAATAAGCCCAAACACTAGTTGTTTACGATTATCCGTTAAGGTGTTCTATTGTCCACCTTCCGTCTCCATAATCAGGTCACCTGGCTGTCACCATAATATTGCATTGTCATCGGACTTTGACAAAGTATGCAAAATTTCAACTCCGTAGGATAAGAGGAAGTGGTTCTAATTCAACTTGCAAGATTCCACCCGAACAAACATAGTTACATACATTTCAAGTTGAATTAAGGCTTGTAAAAACAAATAAACAGTAACAGTATTCAGTTTCCACTTTCCATGAAATATATTTTTTGTTGTTGGGCAGAAATTAGCCCTACCAAAAACAAGATCCAGCTAAGTCTAACTAAGTCTACCAAAAACTAAATCCAGGAATCAGAATAAGATTAGCAGTAGCAAAACACACTTACTTTTTTCCAAAATACATAACGTAATTTTGTCCTACACTCTACTTCTTTTCAAAGTACCTACGTCGTACGACTTTTGGTTCGCTTGGACATGTGATTGGAGTTTTCTTCCGAGGCTTACAAAAACATTTAACCTAATTGAGTTTTACTGCACGCCAGCTTTCGTTTCTTGTGAAATTATCTTTTATATACCTAGCAGTTAATTGAAATGCTTTTATGGGTTACATCTTGATTTACGAGGGTCATTAAATATGCCTGATAAAGTTAGTGCTCGCCTAATTGAGTGATCGTTTAATTTGAAATCTTGCCATTTTTAACTCTGCAAACTTTTTACGATCAGCTACGTTCATAAAAGTAAATTTTCGTGTGTTCATAGCAATGTAAAGGCAAAGAATCGTAACAGCATAGAAGAGAGATTTATTCGTGTTGTATGTAGATGGGTATGCATTTTATGTATGTGTATGTACACTAGGTAGCATAACAGACCTACTAAAGTCAAAGTCAAAGTGAATATATTAAAATGAAATAGGCACAAAAAAGTGCTCTTTTAAACGGCATAAACACATATTATAAATCAAATTAAAAATAAATTAAGTAGAATTCGATTTAGAAACGGAATATTTACCATGTATTTGTTTTTGTTTTGAGTTCTCGATATGTTGTGTGTCGAGAAACAAATCGAGTTAAGAGTGACAAAGGTGAAGTTAGTAATTGTGACGCGCGCAAAAAACGAGTGAGGAAGCGGGTAGATAGATATGTCTGCCCGTTATAACATTAAAAATCCACCCGCAAAAACTTTAGTATCGTCGTGATCATGGTGTTTGTAACAGTGACGAAATATCGAGAACTCAAAACAAATCAAATACATGGTAAATATCCCGTTTCTAAATCAAATTCTAGTGTCAGTGACCATGTTAGTTTAAAAACGTATATCAATTAATTATTTTCAAATTAAGTCTACATGACTGAAAAAAGGTAAATGTATCTACTCATTTCGTTCCCATACTCAATTTGAAGAGCAGGCTCAGTCAGAAAAAAATGTGAAAACTGACTCTATCAGTGCTTCGGAAATACACCCGCTAGGCAAGATAGCACCAAGAAACTATAAAAGCAAACCAGGAAATCAAAGGAGCTTAATACAATCAGGCGCTCTTGTACATCAATCTGATTGAATTTCCTTTGTGGCACAGACTTGTTTAGTTTAATTAGTCTGGCACATCCCATCGCCGCGAGCTGGTGAAGATGAGGCCACAATACGAGATTCCTTGCTTACTCTTTAAAAAGATAAGGTGGCAGTACTGGCACTTTTGTGACTTTTCTAGTAGTAACACTATGATTGCTGTATAGACAATAAAAACGTGCTTCCTGATTTTCGAAAGATTATCTATTTACTTTTGTGTCGTTTGATTTTAAACACTTTTGTATACATTCTTAAATTATGCTAACAATATTTCTACTGAATAAACGTAACCGGCATAGATTCTCACTAGTTTCCTCTCCTTAGCTCTGTTTTCAACAAAATTAGACAATCCTTACTGAAAGGACTTTCTATTGATAGAATCGTCAGAGAAAGCTAAAATCTAATAGACTTCGATTATCCGTGGTGTGAGTATTCTAAGGTCCTACTCCAAAACATATTAAACTAAAATCTATTCCTGTGTCTTTCATCCAAACCTATTCAGTCGCGGCGTCGGTATTCATTTGTTATTTAAAATGTATATTATAGATTATATAAATTATAACAGCTGCCAAACATATTTTTCAATTACCAATTTAAGCATCTACTAATGCAGCTTCACAGCGTAACGAGTCCATTAGGTAATATAAAGCTAAATGTTCTATCTGAGACCTCCGGCATCGTTTACGACATTAAGCACCACGGGGTGGGAAGAATGATTTCATATTTACTTGTGAAAGGGGAAATGGCGGTTACCGATGCAATACGTTACGCTTAATGTTCGTTAAAATGTTCGTGGGAAAACCTTTTTTGGAATTACGGAGCTTTAGAAGCCGTTTGAGAGAGGGGGTAATCGAAATGGCCCCGAAGAATAATAATTGTGATGGGTAATGAACGTACCCAATTCGGTAAATTAAAGTGTTTTCGGAAGTAGGTACACCTTGGAACTTTGGGAGAGTTTGAGGTATGCTTTAGAATAAGTGTTAGGAAAATCTAGACCTTGCTAATTATTATTTGTGGAACAAAGTTCTATATTACTATACAATATATTAAATTAAAAAAAGACCTATAAAAATTAAACAAAAGAGCTGATCATCTTGAAATGGCTGACCCGTTTATGATAAAAACATGTTTAAGCACCGCTAGAAAACCTGCTTTCAAATCGGTTCACCCTTTCAAGAGCTACGGTGCCACGGGAAGGCACACAGACAGACACACATAGTGGTCAAACTTATAACACCCCTTTTTGCGTCGTGGGTTAAAAAGTGTTGCCTTCCGTTTATATTACTTGCCCGTAATCAAAATTTAGAGCGTGTGTGGCTCAGTGGGAGAACGTGCGACTTTCGATTCGACGCGACCGAGTTCGAATCCCGCTGGCCCGTACCACTGACATTCTTAAGTTACGTGTGGATTTAACACTAGCTCTAAAAACGGTGAAGGAAAATATCGTGAGGAAACCGGCATATCCAAGAATTTATCACAAAAAATCAAGGACATGTGACATCCACTAACCCGCACTGGGCCAGCGTGGTGGATTATGGCCCGCGTCCCAACAGTGGGAACGTGATAGGGTGATGATGATGATGATGAATCAAAATCTAATATGCGCTGACTTATTGTTGCCTTTCATAAGTTTATATAGGACAGCGTCTTCTATTCGACCTAGACAAATTAGATCCCCATTGTAGGCATTCGCTTACAATAAAAAGCAATGAAAAGAAGCGGTCGCCAGTGTGACGTGTATTATAGAGTACCTAGTATCTACTAAACGCTGGTTGCGGGAAACAAGATAAGTTCTTAGATATTATGAAAGCTAGGATTCATCAGTGGGAAACCAGATGAATCAAAAAAAATATAAAATTAAATGTTCTAGTCATTAGGAAAGAAGAGATATATTAATAAGTATGAGTAAGGTAGATTAAGTACGTCTGATTTTTTGTAAACTTTAATTATAAAAAAAGTAATATTGATAATTCTAATAATATTAATCGAGATACAATATTAAAGAATATTTTCAATATCTTAGGATCTAAATTAAAGCAAATATTTCTTTATAATTCGCATATAAAAGTATATATTTCTTTAGGACAGAACCTTTCCAGCGGGGCTTATTACGAAAGGTTGTGAGTACATATTGATTTAAATATTGTTTTTTTAATCGCCATGCTTGTAAGTTGCGCAACTAATGATTGTTGTCAATTGCCTATATATGATTTATTTATATGCCTATAGGGACCGTAACATGTCCGCCATCTTGTACGATCGCCATCTTGTACCTACGACATGTTATAGGATTAAACTATAAAACTCCGATCGTTTTAAGGCCCAATATCATCATCATCATCATTATCACCATCATCATCAGCCTTCGTTCACAGCTAGACATTGGCCTCCCCTAATAAACGCCACTATATGAGCCCGGTCTTCGGCCCTTCTCATCCACTTTCTTCTGGTCGGCTTTCACAGGTCCTCGTTCCATCTAGCCCAGAATACCTTAAACAAATTGCCATCGTAAGAAAAGTATTGCCTATAGCCGTTGTAAGAAGCAGTGGAGAACCCGTGGCCTAGTGAAGCGTAAGTACTGAGGCTAGGCCACGGCCAGTCTGGCCAACTTGGCAAGAGAGCCCGGTTAATTATATCAATCTATCGTTCGCCTTGTTGTCTCTGCTCTAGGACGCACGCGTTTCCTGGTTATATTATTATGATATTGCTGAATGATTAAGAAGGTTTTTATATTTCCGATTTAGATTATTCATACTTTGAAAATTTTACAGTTTAGGCTATTTTAGAGCTTCAAAATTAAACGATTGCACCGTAAAACAAGCCACAGATTAAAGGGAACACTTTCAACCAGAGCTTCTTCTACATTAGACTGAAGTAAGACCACACTACAACTTTGCAAAGTACTTAAAACTTTCACAACTACACCATTAAGTTAAAGGATTCACCAACGAGCAGCCATCTGTCAGCTCATATAAAAATAAAGTAAAAGAGCGGAGAGCACTTTTCTCCGGGGAACAGTAATAAGCCGCTAACAGAGTGTGGAAGCTGCGTTCATTCAACCTAAGAAACTGATAGCGTTAAAGGAATAGGTAAATGCTTTGAGCTGGCATATGCTTAACTCGGATATAAGCAACTACTACGAAATGAGGGGAGGTTGTAAGAGACAAAATAATATCTTAACCATTACTCAAATGAACTAATTCTAGGCAAAAATTGTCTAAGTATAATAGACTGCGCAAAAGAAAAAACCGCATCTATTTGTCAGGTCATAAAGAAAAAGCAGAAAAGAAGCGACTTCAATCACATTATTCTCTCGAGAGAGTAATAACAACCCTGAGGCTAGGTTACCTATTACAAAGGCAGATGCGGCACAGAAAGTGTATGTATGACGTAACTCAAGCAAAGGCGTAGCGTTAACTCAAGCTTATAAAAAAACGCCCAGAATCTAGCGATACTAACCGCTACACAACACCAAAAACATTCAAGGAAAATCCCTCTGTACAATATACTACGCATAAAAATAAAGCAAAAGAGCTATGGATACATCTCCCATGAGAACAGTAAAAAGTGGCCAGCAACTAGTTAACTGATCACAAACAGAGAGGCGCAGAGGAGGCATCGTTCAGCCTGTCCAAATAGCCCATCTGAGCAGATTTATCTCCGGCAACAGCCAGTAATTGGGACCGGGAGGAGCGCTGCCCAGTTAATAGAGTACCAGTAAGGTACATCTTACGAGAAGAATTCTTTATAAGTTTAGTTTTCTCTTGTGTTAAAGAAAAAGAAAAAATGGAGTGGGCATTCCTGGTAAAACTTTGTAGGTATATAGCCTGGTTAGAACATGGTGAGACAGTAGATCACATAATTTTGCCAAACGTTTTTTTACGTTCTCTACAACGCCGCTAGTACGAATTACTTTATTTCACGCATTAACTATTCCATAACTTCAAAGCATGGTTGTGTTACTTTTTAGGTAGTTGTGCCAAGAATATATCTTCTGTTCCTACATCCCTTCCTTACTGTTTATTTTCCTGTGGCTGTAGCTGAACGGGGCTCCAACTTAATGTACAGCGGTCAGCCCGTTTACAATCAATGTCATTTGCACTCGCGCTTATTTGATATTTAGCATCTGTTTCCCTAATGGACTTTTGGAGAGGTGATTAAATCTGATTTGTGAGTTGAACTGAATTATACGTCGAAACTTGTGTGATTGTGTTTGTAGCGGATTTTAGAATTACATAACCATTCAGGGGCTTGATTTTGAATATGAAATGTTATAGTCTGGAGTTTAGAAGTCTTATCTAATTTAATGTGTTTTTTGTGTTTTATATGATCTTTTGCGACGTTATGCTTTAGTCTATCTAATTAGGTTTACTGTAATTGCGATGAACAAGTTGTAAACTGTTTTGATAATTGATTCCATCTATCTTATTATTCATCGTTCATCTTTTAAATCTATCGTGTTTGCATCAGCAATTTGAGTCAAAGAATTCATTTTATAAAAAAACATCTTAAAAAAAGTTAGACTTAAAACATAAAACTCCAGTAAATTACCAGACAGTCTGTAGATAAATTTGTTTGTTCGTCTTATGTAACTTAGCACCGACGACTAGGCGAAGCAAACAGAACTATAAAATATGAAACTGCCCTGAACTTAGATCCCGTTTTTATTTGTACGTACAGTAGGAATTAAATTAGATTAATAGAATATAAATTAATCGTCAAGTTATTTTTTTTATTTTTTATAGCTACAGATATTCTACATTCTATATTCATATTCAACTATCATAAACATAACATAAAAATGAAACAAGAGTAAAAACCAATTTCTAGAAAAAAATGTCCCTCAGTTTCTTGCCGTATTTTTCTAAGTAGTGGGTCCTTTTCCGATACGGTGGTAGAGTCATGGTGATAATTTAACTTTTAAAAGTGCGTCTGTGCTAAAAATGAATAACGAGATTTTGATTGATTGATTGAATATTGAGTTCAGGCAAAGACGGAACAAACCCCGATTTTTATACCGCATGCAAATATATTTGTTCCTTTATTGATACCGTTAACGGTATGCTTAAATATATGTACCAATGAAGTAGGCTTGGAATGAAAGTGTGGAAGCTGACTTCTTATAGTTTGAGCGCATTGCATTGCAGTGGCAGTGCCGCGGAGATCTTTTCAATTCAAAGATCTGGATCCGCAACTGTTGGGCAGTCGTGGTTCCTTTGAGCACACGTCATTGCCCATCTCGCATATACTTACTGATTACTTATATACATATCAATCAGTTAAAATACTTACAACAGAGTTTTTTAAAGGAGTGAGTTAAGGATTTTTTTTTATCTTTTTGAGCAAATCATGCCCAACAGAGGGGTGTAAAGCCCCTGAAATCCTGATGAAGTCAATAGTATTTCTGTTCGTGCTCTAAAATATTCAGTCATATACGCTAACGGTTGTATAGCCACCGTTTAACCCTCTCGCGTCCCAGTATCCAGTATGCAAGGAATTCGTATTGCAGCAATCCTCTGCCCTCTCAGCATTCGTGCGGCGATGTACGGCCACACGGGAACGTGTCGGATTCATTAGGCCGAACAACGCCGTATGAATGTATGCATGTTCGATTGTTTCTGTTTCTTAAACGAGCATAGTCGAGCAGTGCTTTGGTTTCTCTCGGCTACAGTCAATCAAGGAAATAGTAATTATTTTTTAATAAATAACTATTTCAAGACGGGCGTCGACGCCTAGGAAGGCCCAGAAAGTTTTGGCGGGACGATTTGGACGCTTTCCGGAGTGACTGGCCTGAGATCGCAATGGAGAGGGACCCATGAAGGGAGATGGGGGAGACCTTTGCCCAGCAGTGGGATCAAATAGGTTAAAAAACAACTATTTCTTATGTAGGCAGTGCGCAAGCATTACTGTGTGCCGGTCTGAAGGGCATTGTAGCCAGCGAAATTATTGGGCATATGAGACTTAACATCTGATGTCTAGGGGTGATGAGCGCAAGGCAGTGCAGCACAGTGCTTTTTATGGTACTAAAAGTTCTGGCTGGCACTGCAATTGTTATGGGCAGGCGTGGTCTTACCATCAGGCGAACGACATGCACGCCTCATCACTCAGTTACATTAGGTAGTTTTATTTTATTATTAAGCTCAAAGGATCCTAGAAAAAACCTTTGAACTTCGTCAAGCATGCGACATTGCTTAAAAACAAATATTAAGCACACTATACAATATAAAAATAAGCCACTTCCTACATTTCAACATCACTACAGAATATAAACCAACGCTCGTCTCCACAGACAAATATCGCCTCTTTACGGTTCACCCAATACCCAGGGGTATGCAAAGAATTCAAATTGCGCCCGCAACTCTTCGAAGCTCTCAGCTTCCCGGTCCCGTCTTGGCTTGTGCGGTTTAAAGTAGCGCAATTAAATCAGTAATTCAATGAAAGTTATTCATAATAAACATTATTTCAAAATACTTACTACTGGTGGTAGGTTTCTCGTATGAGAGAGGCCGTCTGGGTGGGTGCCACCGCTTTGCCAGTTATTCAGCCGCCAAGCAGTAGTGCGCAAGCATTACTGTGTTCCGGTTTGAAGGGCATTGTAGCCAGCGAAATTACTGGGCATTATGAGACTCAACAGCTAATTGTCTCAGGGTGACGAGCGCAGTGCAATGCTGAGCAGGATTTTGCAAAACAAAGTTCTGGAAGGTGCTGTTATTGTTATGGGCTGGCGTATTGCTTACCATCAGGCAAACGACCAGCTCGTCTCGTCATTCAGTTACATAAAAAAAAAAACTTACCCTTTAACAGCCGGGGCATACAACAAAATACAAATAAATATATTACTTAAATTCGATGTATCTCTTTTTATAACTTTTTTCTATATGTAAATGTAGGTAGGTATATAAATACTTGCTTAATTTATAAAATATTACTAAGCAAATATTTATTACCTAAGTAAATGTCCAGGTTTGGTTTATACCTATTCAACACAATGAAAACCGGCTCTATCTCTCTGCCTATTAGACTCACCAGTCACCACTTAGGAGCATGTTAAGAATTTAAATTGCGGCCGCCGCCCTCCGAAACCCCCCGAGTCCCACCCAGGACGGATTAGTGCGGACATAGGGAACACAACGCAATAATTAAACCAAACAAGAAGAAGTTTAATACAGAGCTATTTTTCTATGCATTGGATCCTTTGAGATGAAATCGTAAAATAACATCCTCAAAGCCATTATAATGGAAAAATAAAGGTGAAAGCCTATATATTCCATTTGTCCATTGGAAGGCGTGGTCAGCCTCATTTTATTGCGCCAATAAAACTCTGAAGTAGGTCTGTGAACATCGATCTGACTTTATTAACCAGCATACGAGACTGTCCTCTTTTAAATCCTTACATCACCGGGAACATTTTAGTTTAAAGTGAATCGGGCCTTAGATAAAATTATCTGATATGCGTACTTATCAGAGTAAATATTAGCACACCTATAACTGTACCTACACCTAAGATCATGTTAAGGATAAGTTTCAAACTACAGACAGAATAACAGTGACGTAGCTAGGTAACCAAAAGCCCTGGGGCAAAAAAAATAAACTAGGGCCCCAATTTAACTATTTAAAAACGTCTGTTTCGTATTTGTCGCGTTCCAAACTCTGGTTTATATTCCGAATGTGGGAGAAATTTTCCTTAGTTCAATTTATAGTTTGTAAATCAGAGTCCGAGGGGCCCCCGGGGCTTGGGGGCCCCAGGGCACTGCCCCGTCTAGCCCTCCGGTAGCTACGCCACTGCAGAATAAATAATAGGAGGTAGGTAATATGTACTATATAGTTATTGGTAGATAATTCGTTTGGCGATGAACAGAAAAGTATCGCAAAATTTTTCATAATTAAGTTTCAACATTATATTAAACACTTAAAGAATTAAGATCTGTTAAACGCTTTTCAATTATTCTTTTATTCGAGATGAATCGAAGAGGCTGTCACCCAACACAGAAGTATCTAGAAAATTTAAATTACGACCGGGCGGCTTCGTCCGGATTCGTGCAGCGATGCGCGGAAACGTGATGTATAGTAATTAAACTAAACAAGAGGGAATTTAACCGCGGTGATGCAGGGCCAGGGGAAATTTATGCATGTTCAATTTATATGTGGACAAACACTGTTAGTGGCACATACAGTAGGTATCGTCTCCGGCAGATGCATCATGGTTTGTATTAATTATATTGAGTATACCTATAAGTACATAACGCTGTGTAACTTAAATTGTTCGAATCATGTTTTCTGCAATTTGTGACTATTCTGAGCTTCGATATTCTATATTGAGAACATGCAAAATTTACTGGTATATGGATAAATGTACTGGTATTGTTGGATCTGTGTAACACTAGCTCTAGTAGGTAGGATTTCCTGTGTTTCTGAGAGCAAGTTTCCTACCTAATGTTCTTCTTTAAAGGTTCATCATTATAGAGATATGTATTTAGATTTGAGGTAAGTTGCATACTCAATTAATTAGTTACCAATTCAATTAATTAATTAATTTAATAGTTTATTAATTATCTGTGTATGTTCATTGAAGAGTGTTATTTCATTTTCATTTCATTTTCAATCAAGAACCCGTTGTAACTGGAACTGTATCATGATTGCTGAAAACTATATCAACTTCCGACGTGTAAACGGTTCAACTTTAGGGCTAAATACTGATGAGCTTATATATACATGAACAAAAGTATGTAAATAAAACCGATAGAACTGTGCATCACAGATGCGCTTAATAGACCTTGTGAAGTGAGCCGTAGCGATGCAATGAACCGAGAATCTGAACGCTTCATTGTACGGCTCACAGTGGTTGTATCGATGGCGCTGAACTTTGTCAAAGCCGCCGCTTACGTGCTTACTGGGGTAATGCTTAAATCCTGTAAAGCCGGTAAGATATAAAACAGAGCACGGCAACACATTTTGCAACTTGACATCGTTAAAGTAATGCATGTTCACAACGTGCTCTTGTGGGATTTGAGTGGCATGATGTACATAAAGTTTAGCCAGATTATGACCTACCTATCAATTATAGCGTCTTTACTGTTATGGTAATGTTTATTGGACTTAAAATACATTGTAATCAGTTTGATACTTCAAACAAGCTCTTAATTACAAAAGAATATCAATTAAAAAGTAGCACTGATCTGTTGGTATCATTAGAGAACCCTGAGCCCCACACTAGGCTGACCTGTGTCATGGGGTTCAGTCTTTTCCATTTGAGGATCTAATATAGGTAATCGGACTATCATTATTGTAATGTCTCGAAAGACAATAAAACACACGCTTTCAGACACTCAGGTGGATGTACGGTATGCGAAGCAGAACACGTGCGCACTCGCCTATGGCCGGTAAGCGACTGACTCGCCAATGCGCCTGCGCATACACTACATCCCTTCTTTATTTTTATTAAATTGAAATGTTTTAAGAATACAATTAAAGTAATTAATTTTCTTACTTAAACTTCTATAATATGGCGGTTAACTAATAAATTGTTTTAAATATTATTATTACAGATTTTCTGCAAAGTTTAACAGAACAGCCTTGATGTACTTAACTGATAACAGTACGTTACGTAACTTAGTTGATAACAGTAGACAACAATATAAAAGTATATCAATCAACAAAGAATTTGATTAACCACAGTCCATGGTTCATTTACTTTATATAAGCGAACTACATTCCGGCGATATTCTTTCCCGGTTTCATCATTCCGAGCACTATTATCACCGCCACTCACATCCGTTACTGTATGAGTAGTGGGATTGAAATTGGGGGTAAACTTAACTATGATAACATTTTTCACCATTACATTTTCCCCCTTTCCAAGTTGCTATCTGTCGCTATCCTTTTGAGATCCTCATACTCCTTCCCATTTTCTTTCATTTGCAGATTTCTGTCTCCCACCTCTTCGTCTATTGTTTTATACTCCATGTCTGGTGCTGCCGGGATCTTGTCTCTAAACTATAATTTATAAAATAATTTCGAGGGAGATTCGCCTGCTCTGTTATACATAATTAAATAACTGAAGATGATATTTATAGAATTGTATACATACTGTTATGTTAAGATAGTCTTATCAGTCAGATCAGTCTTATATTTAAGATTAATAGAACAAAATTACTTTGATGATGTGATTAAAGCTATCTTACTAGTTCTCTACATTAGTTCACCACTAATAATTTACTATTATTTATTTTTATTTTATTTATTTTAGCAATCCAAACAGCGTCTTTGCTAATTTACATAAATACAATATTTCTTGTTTATAAGGCCAAAATAGGATTACACAACTAATGTGCTTAAGTTAATATTAGCATGATTACATAATATAATAGTATGTTTACATATCCTTCGTTATAAATATACAAAATAGATATTTATATTATTATTTTAAACTATTAATCTCAAGGAAGACTAAATGTATAAAATTCTCACTGCCCAACGTTAGAGGAGTTTCTGCTCCTACTACTTAATATATTAGTAAACGGCAACTCTTTAGACCTTGTTGATTCAACGACATTCCTGGGCATTAACTTGGACTCCAAATCACAGTGGGGTCCACATATAGCATCTATAGCTGGAAGATAGAGCTCAGCAGCCTATATATGCAGTACGTAAAATCAGACAGTTTACTGATGAAGACACAGTATGATTAGTACATTTCCGTTACTTCCATTGTATTATTGCTGGTAAATGTCTTTTTATTTATGTAATGACTTAAGTATATATTTAAGTATATATTTTATAATTGGGCTTGCATAATATACCTATACCTATTATGTTTATACTAAGTTTATGTGGTTTAATATTTCCTACACATTTGACAAAAATGCATGGCCTGTGTGCCTCAAGCGCCATGATGATAACAGTTCACGACAATAAGTATTGTGCATCATATTAATAATGTACAGAGCCATGTGAAATGTCTCATCTCTTTAGTCACTCATTCAATTAAACACGTAAAATTTGGTATGAATGTTGAAAGTGACTAGGTTTTTAGTCATGTTCACTCAAATGTCTTTGCTTGTGGCGGCTCTGTGTGTCGGGTCACTCCCTTCCCTCAAATATGGTTGAGGGGGTGATGGCTGGTCCACAAGTCATACTCAAGAACGGGTGCTGCTTGTGGGAACTGATCTAGTCTGGCTGCTTCTGTATCTATATAGGTAGCTATTTATATATTACTCATATTTTCATGTTACTGATATTATGACTATGGGACATCTCACTCGCACTTCTAGTTTGACATTGTGTTATGTTAATTATAATTAATAATTATAATTTTTTTAATATTTAGAAAAAAAAAGATATCCCGCAGTGTTTCTTGGTAGTCTATATTGTAGCTTCTCTAGCGGGCGTATTTCCGAAGCACTGTGAGAGTCCATTTTCGCATTACGTTTCTTTATTTAATTTGAGTACGGGTAAAAATGGGGTAGTCATGCTTACTTTTTTTTTTGTAGTCATATTTTAAGTTACAATTTTTTTTAAGGATTTCAATTGTTTTTTATGAGTATATTTGACGTTTAAAAGTGCATTTTTTTTTTGCCTTTTTATTAAATATCTTTCAATTTTCGACCTTGATTCCACATTCATTACAATAGTTCTGGAAAACCTCGCTAGTAAATATTATCACACGTCAAATGCTACAAGTGTATAACCTCGACAAGTTTTTACTAGACAGCATCTTTGTCAATCCTAGGCCACCACACCTTTGTTTTAAGCCGAGCGTTCATCGCTACTACGCCTAGATGGCCTTCATTGACGCAGATTAAGGCGTATAACTATCCTAGTTCCCCAAAGAAGAATATCTCTATTGAAACACAATTTATTTTGTATGATTTTTAAGTTTATGCCTCAGTCTAGGTTACAATGGCACAAAAGAAATGTTTACATGAACGCTATTAAAGTGTATAACAAATTGCCAAACTCAATCAAAGATTTGCCTCTGACTACTTTTAAAAGAAATGTACTGCAATGGCTTACTAGAAATGTTTTTATGTACATGACATATACTGAATAATCTATTAAATTATTATATACATGTTATAAATTTTGTAATTGATTAATGTTGAAATGCATATTGATCTAGCTTTTATCAATTTTTTATCATAATATTATTTTAAATGTTGACATTTAAATTGACGACATTCTGACATTCATTAAAATTAACATAAAAATAATCTTACAATTAGAATTTAATTTAACCATATTTTGTGAAATTATGTTAATATTGCTCACCATTGTTATGGTAGAATGTTAGGAATTATCTTTATTATTTATCATCTTTGCATACAACATTCTGGTAATAAGAAATTTTATTATAAAAACGTGCGTAAAAAGGTGCCTTTCGAAAATCGACTTAGTGCTCTCTTCCATTTCACTCAGCGAGTGCCGACAGATGTCGTATCGCCTTCGCAATCAAAATGGTCTAAGTTGGGAAGTATGGATGATGCATGAGTCATTTTAGAGCAGCCTGCAGTAAAATGTATTGACTCTTATTTTTGCGTGGCTTTAACTGAAAATCAGTAACAGTATCACAACTGCATAGCCCTATTATATTTATACAAGTAGGTACTCTTATTGCGTGGACCTTATTATATTTCTGTGATTATGTTATTTAAACATAGTAAACAGTCCCTCAAAATTGTTACTTGATAAATCTGCGTGGCCCTTTGTAGTTTATTCATTGCGTGGCCCTTTGTTGTTTACTCATTGCGTGGCCCTTTGTTGTTTACTCATTGCGTGGCCTTTTGTTGTTTACTCATTGCGTGGCCCTTTGTTGTTTACTCATTGCGTGGCCCTTTGTTGTTTACTCATTGCGTGGCCCTTCGTTGTTTACTCATTGCGTGGCCTTTAAGTGAACCTTTATTATAGCTATGATTTTCTCAATATAAATAGTTGTAGTGTTACATATCATCTTCATTCATTTTTCATGACTCATCAAACCTATTTCTTATTTATTTCTAATGGACCTACTTTTATTGCCTTGAGGAAAAAGAAAACAGAATTCAAAATTTGATGAACTGACAGAGAACGGAAAAAAAGAGGAAAACCAGGACTTGAACTTGAGCTTGGAGAGAGAAAGGTTCTCTCACGATTTGTTAAAGGTGGAAATTAATATTATTTTTGTGGCTCCGTTGTTGTGAGGTATCACAAGTCGGTGGCCCGAACAAAGGCCCACTCACCACCGTCGAACGTCTCCTGGATTGGGAGAAGGACAAACCCAGGACAAACTTCCAGTTTCTCGGGAGAAGGACAAACCCAGGACAAAGTTCTACGTTCTCATTTACCCTCTTCGACAGGCAGAAGAAGCCTATCGACAAGGACAAAGTACTACGTTCTCATTTACCCTCTTCGACAGGCAGAAGAAGGCTATCGACAAAGTATACGTTCTCATTTCCCTCTATCGACAATTTTCATTACCCAGAAGATCTTTTTCTCAGCAGCACTGTTTTATATACTGTATTAAAAGTATCACCAAATTAACATAAATTTTATTACAGCTTCCATTCCCTCTCTCTCTCCCAGAAGGGTACTGTACGTGCGGAGGTCATAGGTAGAGCTAGCCGGGGGACCTCCGTAACGTTACATAGTGCAAGCATACGAATGAATAAGTTAAATATTTTAGTACCTAATTTAATTATTTTAGTTCATAATAAAATAGTAAAAGTAAACATAAACGCAATACACATATTTTGTATCGCGTCCAAACCCAATTAAATTATTATTTGGTTTAGGTTTGAAGAAGTTTATTTTCAATAAGACAAATGTCACTTAGGTACTTGAGAACAATACTAAACTTAAATATAAAATAATACATTCGTCATTCCGTCCGATCGGTAAGGAAAAACGCAGGTAGGTACTCATCCAATAATTCATTTGCATAAAAGGGAACAGTCTGCGATTAGATATTGGGCTATCTGAGATTTGAATGCACTAAATGACTTTACATTTTTTTAATTCTTGAGGGCACTATACAACTGTGCCCCTTCAAAAGTAAGCATATTTTTGCTATAGTTTGTACGTGGCTTTGGCAAGACCAGAAGACTAGCACTTCGTTAGCCAAGTTTGCCCATTTGTCTTTAATAGGCAGATTCAAGCTATCCATATCATATACCAATCTAAAGCAGTATTTAATAATAGAATAATAAATACAACATGTAGGTAAACAAGATTTAAAATGTAAGTAGGTACAATATCTTTTAGCGAGCTGCAATAGGTAAATCGACATTATACAAATGTATAGATTAAGATGAAACTATAAATTGTTCACAGAAAAGATATACTAATAATAAATAAATGAACGGTTAGGTAGGTATTCCTCATTATGTTGACATAAATAACACATTATATTGGTTAAATTTTTTAACTGATTGTGGGCAGGTACTGTTCAGTTGCATACGTGCACAATACACCTATATCTTTAACCGACTTCAAAAGGAGATGGTTCTCTATTCGATTTCATTTTTTTTAAATGTTTGTTACCTCAGAACTCCGTCATTCATGAACCGATTTAGAAAATTCTTTTCTCTTATATGGGTTGAGTATTGAGAACAAAGTAGTCCCATATAAATTTCATCGATATTTGACCTTGGACTTCGGAGATACATAGAAGTCGTTTTTTTTTTTTTTGTTTTTTGTTTAATAAAATTTTTGTAGTATACATAGTTTTGCGTGGCCTTATTTTCTTTCCACCTGATACGATGCATGGCCCTTAGCAATGAAGGATAGTAGTATGAATTTGCTTATCAGTAACAATTGTTTACCTATTGACTCGGTTCTTAAGTGATTTTAGTGTAGTGATTTAGGTTACATAACTCATTGTATAATGAGTGTTAAAAATTTTCTAATGGGCTATTTGAAACGAAGCTTCACGCTAACAATATTTTGAACAGATAGGCAAAATAAACAACAATTACTTATTTTTTCCTTCATTTTTTTGTTTTGTTTTAGTCTGTACTCACTTTTATCCTCGTCGCCATTTGTAATGTCTCGAAAGACAATAAAACACACGCTTTCAGACACTCAGGTGGATGTACGGTATGCGAAGCAGAACACGTGCGCACTCGCCTATGGCCGGTAAGCGACTGACTCGCCAATGCGCCTGCGCATACACTACAATTATCATGGATGGATTATATTATTATTGGATTGTGCATTATCATGTCCATAGTGGATAATTCAGATTCAGCAGAGGCTCAGATACAACTAAAGAATATCCCAAATGATTTAGCATAGATACCGTTAGTGATTCGAGTACCCGCAACATTTCATCTAAGTCCGTTCAGAAGTTTTTAAGTCTAATACCCATCTTTACAAACTTTTGCATTTTTTGTAAGTACCTATATACCTACCTATTAGAAGAATAGGGTTAGTAGGGTGAAAAGCCATACAAAATACCGTTTCAGTTTTCTACTGTAAGTAGTAGCTTCTAAGTAAGGGTTATATAATTTTGTGACGAAACGAAGTCCACCTTCCCTTGGGATTATTTATTTTGATACGAGAAAATTTTTTCGAGCTCAATCATCCATGAAATGATGGCTCCGGTGATTTCCTTACTTCGGTGCGAAAAATCGTATCTAGGTAATAAAAAGTGTGAAAAGAGACACGTCCCACAATAAATAGGTAATTTTATTGCCTTCGCTACGTCCCCGATTTCTTTGTGGGTCAGCCTAACATTTATTTTGATATCACACTAATATTATAAATGTGAAAGTTTGTGATGATGGATGGATGGATGTTTGTTACTCAATATGCAAAAACTACTGAACTGATTTCCATGAAATTTGCTTTGTAGGTACTTTACATCCTGGAAAAGGACGTAATTTACTGGAAACCCGTGGGTGAAAGCTATACGCCCCGCAGTTTTATCCGCGGTTTCCGGGGATAAAAAGTATCCTATGTCGTTTTCTAGGACGTAAAGTACCAGTAGTTTTTGCGTGATTGAGTAACAATCCATATCCATCCATCCACCCATCCATCCTTCCATCCATCCATCCATCCAACCATCCATCTATTCATCCATCCATCCTCACAAACTTTCACATTTATAATGTTAGTGGGAATAGGAAGTAGGATGCTGCTTGAAGGTAATAAAGAGGGCCGTATTAACTATTGTTCATTGTTAGCCCTACCTCATCATACCTCGTCGTTAGTTAAATATGTATAAGGCTCTTAAGCAAAGATCTTGATTAGTAAAGGAGAGAACTGCATTACGTATTCTGCGGCCCTAATGTTTGTCTTAATAATAGGGTCCGTGTTATCCCACTCTCGTTATGATATAGCCTGAAACAATGCCAACCAATTAAGATATATGGCACAAAGCAAATATTTGTAGTGTATTTTATATTAAGCCACATTTGCGACCCAAATTTTATGATGTAGATACATTTTGAAGGTATTCAGAAGTTTTTTTCAATTTTACTGGTGGTAGGTCTCTCGTATGCGGGGGGCGGTCTGGGTAGGTACCACAGCTTTGCCAGTTATTCTGCCGTTAAGCAGTCGTGCGCAAGCATTACTATGTTCCGGTTTTAAGGGCATTGTAGCCAGCGAAATTACTGGGCATATGAGACTTAATATCTGATGTCTCGGGGTGATGAGCGCAATGCAGAGCTTGTTCTTAAAACCTTATTCTATATACCAGTATATAGAATATGGTATTTTAAGTTCTGGGTGGCACTGCAATTGTTATGGGTAGGTGTGGTGCTTACCTTCAGGCGAACGACTTGCTCGTCCCATCACTCAGTAACATAAAAAAGTATATATATGGCACAAAGCAAATATTTGTAGTGTATTTTATATTAAGCCACATTTTGCGACCCAAATTTTATGATGTAAATACATTTTGAAGGTATTCAAAAGTTTGACAATTTTAAAGCCAGCCATAAAAGTTTGATAACCTTCTTCGTTGTATACCAAATGGTTTTCACTACAATAGCTAGTGGTAGGTAGCTAAAAATGGTCCAATGTCACGCTACCTATTTCACTGAAACACTTCAGCTATGGATATTTCATGATATTTGTTATTGAAATGCTAAAGTGAAACTTTACGCGAAAAGTTTAATAGGTTGGAATGAAAATTTATGATACGGGGAGCTCACATGAGACGAAGCTGTTCGTTTTTCACAACTTTCGTTTTTTGTGTTATAAAAACACGACAGTCTAACCCGTCCGAATATTTACACATTAAGGGCTGTGAGAGATACGGATATCGGTCTTTCTAATAAAATTTTAGCATGTCTGAAGAAGCCCAAGTCTCTACATAGTATGAAACAAAGTCACTTCCCGCCGTTTGTACGCTTAGATCTTTTAAACTACGCAACGTATTTTAATGCAGTTTTCATCAATAGATAGAGTGATTCAAGAGAAAGGTTTATGTATGATATATGCATATAAACTTTCCTCTTCTTCCGTGCGAAGCAGGGGTGGGTCGACAGTACTACATAGACCAGCGGATTGAGCTTTACTTTCTAAGTTATAAGTATTAAGATATTTTGTTTTTACAGAGCGGTGTGGTCCAACAGCGACAAAGCCCTTCAAATAAATGGAAAAAATCTATTCTATTGGCAAACCAACACTAACAGCCCTATCATACACCAGCGACTGGCAAACGTACATGTGGAATTGAAAACTTACAGGCTCGTCTCAAAATATTTTAGCCTAACCAAGCAAATAGAAAACTTTTCAGTAAGCGGGTGCTGCTTGAGGAGACTGGTCTAGTCTAGTCACTCTGACTGTATCAATGTATATGCCTATTCATATATTATTCATATTTTTCTGTTACCGATACTATGGGACATTTCACTCGCACTTCAGTTTTTTCTTAATTTTAATTTATACTTCATTGTTCATTGTTATTTTTAAACATTTTTAAAGAGTTGAAATTAGAGACATCTCCGCAGAGATTTTTGGTGCTATCTTCTCTGGCGGGTGTTTTTCCGAAGCACTGGTAGAGTCAATTATTGCATTTCTTTTCAGGGACCGGCCTTCAATTTAAGTATGGGAAAGAAATGGACAGACATGCTTACCTTTTGTTCATAGTCATTTTAACTGTTATAATTTTTGAGTTGTATTATGTGTTTATGGCGTTTAAAAGTGCACTTTTGACCCTATACCTATAATATATAACATTTAACTTTGATATTGTAGTTAATAGTTGGTTGCGCTAATTCACTACTTTCAATTTTTCATCCGATTTTTCTCCACGAGGTTTCAACCACAGTCCGGTAATGGAGGACGTTCGAGTAAACTGTTCATCAAGCCGGCAGCCCGGCAGCCGGCATTCCCGAGCTAGCTCAAAGTGTAACCAAGTAAATTATTCAACGCATCTGTTCGCGCACAATCCCTTGGGCCCGCCGCCCCCGATCTTTTGCCATGCAGATTTCTCCACATTATTTCTAGACCTGATAATAAAACGTGGCTACTTTGTTCAAGTTTTCCCGAATAAAATAAGGGGAAAATCCGTGATTATCACACTATTCTTATCGGAAGCTCGGACATTTGAAAAAGCTATTCTTGCAAAACGAGAATTCTCTTTAGTTATTCAGGACGTGTTTTTCTTTGTTATACTTAAGAGGCTATCAGACTGTTCTGTGAATTTTGACATTTTCATGAAGACATTTGTCATAGCTGTCAACCAATCCCAAATCCCAAAATCATATTATGTCAACTTGCAACAAATCCCATTCAAATTGTTTTTATGGAACGAGTAATGAGACGAGAATGTGGTTCGCCTGATGGTAAGCGCCACGCCTGCCCATAACAAATGCAGTGCCACCCAGAACTATCGAAAAAATAACTGCGCAGCGCTGCATTGAGCTCATCACCCCGAGACAACAGATATTAAAAATAAATAAATAAAATAACGCCCAACGATCACATGCATAGATCCTGGCCCCTAACTAGGATTAAATCTAGGATTAATAGGAATATTAAATCTCATATGCCCAGTAATTTCGCTGGCTACGATGCCCTTCAAACCGGAACACAGCATTAGCTTACGCACTACTGCTTGGAGGCAGAATAACTGGCAAAGTGGTACCTACCCAGATGGCCTCCCGCATACGAGAGACCTACCACGAGTGAACATTTAGATGTTAACAAAATTATATCTACCTATACTAAAACTTTACTATCAGTTGGATAACGAACTTGTACCTTCACTCACCCACGCGCACATCGATAGTCTTAGCAAAGTTACACGCTATCGGTTTCATTAAAGTAGCAATTGGATTATTCGGATAAGACGGCCTATACAAGGCTTAGCTGCTCGCCAAACTGCGGATTACTGGCCACATTGATCACACAAATAAACAACACAAGCGTGTCCACTAATTCCACCTTGTAAACATTTTTTTTTTTTTTTTCTCATTTATTTATTCAGGGCTTATTCTAATAGAACATGTCACCCTTATAGCTAAACAGATTAAATTAAATAAAAAATCAACAAAACCAAGCAGCTAAATAACATTTCTATGTTTTATGGCTTCCTGGTACAGGTCGTAGATCTTTACGGCATCATCCGATTGAGGTTGGGACAAGATACCGTTCAAACCACCCACCTGCCAGAAAGTGTGGTCGTCTTTAAAGAGTTGCCGACGCCGATCATCGTTCCGGGTACATTCCATGATAACATGAAATACATCCTCAACTTTATTACATAGATCACAATTTAGAGTACTAGTTTTATCCATCATATAAGCAAATTTATTTAGAGGAATATGCCCAGATCGAAGTCTTACTGCTACCACTATCTCATTCCTTCCCATGTTGGCTCCCAGGAACCATGGCAAACGAAGAAGTGTAGGTTGGACCGTTTTATACCAAATACCTTTAGTCAAAGATCTTTCATCAAAATATTCGGACCAAATCTCAAAAACACTCCTTTTAACGTGAGAAATTAAATCAGTATAGAAAGGTAAAACGTTGAATATTTCTCCATCATTGGTGGCTTCCTTTGCTAGTCGATCCACTTCTTCGTTGCCTCTGAGACCAACATGTGAAGGAATCCACTGGATTTTAACACATTTATTCATACTTCTTATTTTATTTAAACTTTCTAATATAGAATATGCTATTGGAATGCCTCGAAAGCTAGACCCATTGACACAACGAGCCAAATGAAATATGCTGCTTTTAGAGTCAGTGAAAATAACAAATTTATGAAAATTTATTGATTTTATATATGATAAAGCTTCTGCTACTGCTATAAGTTCCACATTCATAACACTTACTTTTGATTTTATCTTCAGTTTGACAAATTTACCGTTCTCTGCATCTAAAAAGGCGGCACCTCTGCCATCGCCAGTCAAAGACCCGTCAGAAAATATTTTATAAAATCCAAAATATTTCTCACATAAATATTTTCCGCATTTAAATTTTAATTCAGTACAATTATAGCGTCTTTTGGGTTTATCTATAATCTCAATATTGGGGTTTAGTACGTCACTCAAATTAATATTACTAACCCATGTATTAAGGCTAAACATTTGCAATTTCTTACTGCTGTAGAAACTATTATATTTAAGAATATCATGAACAGTTACTAGTAAGGGATTCTTTTTCCGACTCCAATACGGTACTTGTAAAAGTCGAGACAGCTCCTCAAGTAAATCAATAACCACATTATCACTGGTTGACTTAGACTTCAACCAATACCTTCCCGCTAGATAATGCCTACGCACAAACAAAGGTGAAATACAGAGCTCCGATTCCATTACGTGTATAGGTGTGCTTTTAATAAAACCTCCTACTATTCTTAAAAATTGGTTTTGTATCGTATCTAGCTTAGAGATTCTAGTACGGCAACTATTATCGTATAAGAAACTGGCGTAATCTATACGGCTGCGTACAACAGCTATATATAACCGCCTCAAATGAACGGGATGCACTCCCCACGATGAACCAACCAACACTTTGAAGATATTAACAAACTTGAGGCATTTTTCACGAACTTCATTTATATGTTTTGTCCATCGTAATCCGCGATCCAACCATAGACCTAAATATTTTATGTTTCCTACTATTTCTAATGGCTTATTATTTATTTTAATATTGAAATGATCTGTTTTATATCCTCTTTTAAATATACATACCTTAGTTTTATGTGGTGAAATGTCCAAACCTAAATTAGCCAGTAACTTAAACAATAAATTTAAAGATATTTCTAATTGATGACCTCCCTGAGTTATACTTTTACATTGATGATAAACAACAAAATCGTCCGCATATTGAGAAATGTTTACATTTTTTTCTAATAATTTGCATATATCCATCGTTGCAATATTAAATAAAAGGGGAGAGAGGGGATCTCCCTGCCCTAGTCCTACACCAGTAGTTCTTGTAATGTGGTTATCACCCATGTTCAGTTTTAAAATTCGTTCTTTAAGAAAATTCCATAGGTACATACTTATTTTAGGACCAACCTTTATTTTATTTAAAATCTTAATCAGTACCGTTATATCAATATTATTATATGCATTAGTCACATCTATAAAACAACCAATAGTGGAATGGCCTTGAGAAAACCCAATTTGGATTCTACTTACTAGCGCGCTTAAATTATCTGAGCATGATTTATTTTTTCTAAACCCAATCGTGTTCGTTGAAAACATGCCATTAAACTCTAAAAACCATTCTATTCTCTTATTTAATATAGAATGAAACATCTTGCATAAGCATGACAATAACGAAATAGGACGCAAAGATGATAGTTCATTCGGATCTCGCCCTGGTTTCAGAATAGGTACTACTCCTACCTCACGCCACTGCGTAGGTACAAAACCAAAAGATAAGCACCGATTGTATATAGACAGGAGCAAATACCTACCATTATCCGGTAGGTGTTTTATCATAGAATATGAGACACCGTCGCATCCAGGAGATGTATCCTTGGACTTAATACACGCATCTAGCTCCTGCATGGAGATTTCAATATCTATTTGTGAATTAAAGCTGACAAAACTTGGTTGGTTCGGAGAAACGAAATCCGGGGCAAGGGAATTCAGTAATTTGGACGCCTGTATCGCATCAATATGCTGTTGATTAAACCTATAACCTTTGACCCACCTCATACGCTGCCACATCTCAGAACAAGAAGTCTTTGCGTTAACTGATGAACAAAAAGTATACCACCCGTTACTTCTAGCTTGTCGAATTAGTTTTTGAGCTTCACTTGTTTTGTGTTTAAGATTATCTAGATTATTTGGTGTCGGATTTCCTCTGAATTTTGATAATGCTAATCTCCGTATAGCCACTGCTTTAGATAGCTGGCTGTTCCAGTAAGGTTTAGGTTTAAAATTTGATTCTGGATTTTGATAATATTTTTTAAATGGAATGTGAATATCTGCTGCGGTATTTATGCTATCTAAAAATAAATCATAACATTTTTGATAATCTGTAGGTATTAAAATATTGTCTAATATATCACTAAGACATTTAGTGTAACTATCCCAATCGGCTAATTTATAGTTTCTTTTAAGAATAGGTTTTTGTGCTGAACTATAACTACAACATAATTTTATAATGAGGTGATCACTACCTAGATTTTCTTGAAGAACGCACCATTTAAACTCCAATGAAATATCCGACGTAAGTAACGATATATCTGGAGCGGATTTCTGTAGGTTCCCATTAACTAATTTAACCCGGGTCTCTCGGCCATCATTAGCAACTATAAACTTACTGTCCAAAAGTGCGTCAAATATAATAGTACCTCTGTAATCTGTCTTATAGGACCATGTCGAGTGATGTGCGTTAAAGTCGCCTAATATAAGGGATCGCTTACTAAATAACGAAAATAAACTGCTCCAATCGTTTGGACTAGTACGCGCAGATGGCGAACAATATACTGATATTATATTATCTATTAATCTGCAATTAAATATTTTAACACAAACAACTTCTATATCAGTATTATTTAACTGTATATGATACAGTTGAGACTTGATTGATCTATGCGTAATTATGGCCACGCCCCCATACGAGTCCCCGCGGTCTGAGCGATAAACATTGTATTGACTTACCTTTATAGAACTGTCTGGACTCAACCAAGTTTCGCTAATAGTCGCAATATGTATTTTTTCCTGTAACAATAGTTGTTCAAATGTTGTCAATTTAGGTCTAATACTTTGGGCATTCCACTGTAAAATTTTCAGTTCTGTTAATTTTGTACTAATCATTATTGTGGCTGATTAATCCGTATATTAGTTTTAACATAGGCCAATCAGACATTTTATCTACCGCTACTATCATAATCCACTCAACACACAACTGAATAACACTCTTAACCATTGTTTGTAAATCGAGATTTCTCATAAATATAATTTCTTTGATTCGCGACAAGAGTTCTGTAAACGTTGTCTTTCCGGAATGCCCTTCATCTGAGTTCATAAACTCTCGTTGTGTTGCATCATGCCCAAACTCCTCTTCTTGAATAAAGTTCCATTCGGATGTGTTATTATGTACTGAGCTCTTAGATAACTTCTTTTTAGGTTTTTTCTTAGGCCTTGCAGGCAAAATAACGCTATGTTCCGACTGTACATCAGAGGTGACTATTGTAGACACCGATGCCTGAGAGCTTTGTTGAGATAAAATTTTAGATCCACTTGATGAAGTTACAACCTGAGTTTTGGCTAATGGGTCTCTTTTTATCACAGCTGGTTTGATAATCGGAGAAGCGGCATACATCTGCGCCGCCTTGCTATACGTATAGTTATATTCTGCCATAATATCGCGTATTGTTTTTTCTTTAACATAAGCTGGACAAGTTCTTGACATAGCCATGTGAGTTCCAGAGCAGTTAACACAATGGAAAACTTTAGTCTCGCAGTTGTTGTGATCGCCGCTGCACTTTGGGCATACTTCTTTTCTTACAGTACATGTCCTCACAGTATGCCCCAATTTCCAACAACGGAAACACTGGGTAACTGGATATACATAAGGTTCAATAACTACTCTTACATCATGAACATACACAAAAGTAGGTAACCAGTTGCCTTTAAAACAAAGACGAACTGACTCCGACGGACTCCATCTACCATCTTTACTATCTCTGTCTCTGTTTCGGCGGTCAAGTCGCTTTAACGATATAAGCTCCACAGAATCCGGGCATGTAATATTTTTCTTAATGTCTTCTTCTGATAACTCTAAGTCGACGTCTCTAATCACTCCGTAAGAATAAGCAACTTCCGCTAGTGTGTGAAGTCTCCAACCTCTGTTCTTAACGAACTCCTTCGATGCCAACAATTCAACGTTCGCTTTTTCATTAAATTGAACTCTAACTTTATAAGGGTTTAAATACTTAATACCAGCTATATCAGTGACTTTCATATCTTTAAATAACTGAGCTAACGCAAATTGCTTAGGCAAAGGTTCCTGACTCGATATATATACAGCGGTATTCTCCATTTTTTCCCCTTCAACTATTTTACTGCTTTCTCCTTGAGATAACTTCTTGTTTTTTCCCTTCACTATTTTCCATTCTTCATCATTGTTTTCCTCTTCTACGCGACATCTCTTTATTGATCCAGTTGACGCCACCTCCATCTCTTCAATATGAGCTCCTTCTTCAACACAAGACTTCTCCTCTTCAAACGACTGCATCACCTCTTCCATATTTCCGACAAACACGCGAGGAATGCGCCCGGGCAGGTAATAAACCCACTCCGGGCTTATCGCGCGCCTAAACAATAGACCGTAATTAACCTTGCAATAAATGTGCACAAGACCGTCTCGCACGCGTGCCGATACGAGAATGACCTTGTAAACATATAAATTGTTTTGGTTGCGTCAGAATTATTGGTCAATTTAAAGCTCAATACGCCACTGAACACATGTTCTCTTTGTATCTGGCTAAAGCAAAGCCAAAAAGTATACGCCCTATATTTATACGCCCAACGATCACATAGGTACAGTTTAGGTCCAGGGGGCCTACTCCGAGTTGCTTTCGTTTGTTCGTTCGTGCGGATTAAAAGAGACACTCTTATGCCTGTTGCATAGCACTGTCCCATCCATCCGACAGAACGAAGAACGTAATTACTTTTTCAGAGTTAGGCCCCTGGCCCCGAACTAGGATTCCCTGTGTCTAGGGAACCAGGAACTACGAGAACCGTGGTCCCACAACACCCAGATATCATGAAACAAATTCTTTCGCTTTTTTTCTGTGTCCAAATATTTGTCTCGTCGAGTCGCGGGAACCCGCAGCAATATGCTGTATGTAATTGCCAACCTGCCTTACCACAACACAGCAGAGGCTGACAAAATTGAATATGAATTATGAATATCCTGGACTATGTGTGAAGATAATAATTTATTATGATATCTCATAATAAGTAATAGTACTTTTATTATAAAATGAATTTCTAATGTAAGTATATTTATTTAGCAAGCAAAGCATCTATGTTAGTCTGTAAGGTATATATCTTATGGCCCTCTGATACTTCCTTACTAATATTATAAACGCGAATGTTTGTATATATAATAATAATAATAATAATAATAACGTTTTATTGAAAAAATACTTAGTTAACAAATACATAGTCCATTGGTCCCCAAACTAGGTAAACCTGTATCTTGGGGACCTCCTTCCTAAATGATACATATTCTTTAATGACAAAAAGAAAAACGTCATTTTCTAATATGTTATAAAATATAAAATAACTTAACTTAAGAGGCAAAACATAGGTGACATAAGTTTGTTTGAGTGAGAGGGTATGCCTCTAGTGTGACAGGTGTAGTTCATGACTGTGCGTGAGTGGGGGGAGGGAGGGAGAGGTGAGAGGGTGTGTGTGTACGTATGTGTGAATGTGAGGGTGTGAGAGGGTGTGTGAGTGTGTGGCTGCTTATGTGTGCATGTGTGGAGTATGTATGCGCAAATGTAATAAAAATAGGTGTGCGTATTTCAACTCTCAAATTAAAAATTATAACTTTAAATTTAGGAACGCAAGATTACAAATTCTTCCGTTTTTTCATAATCCATTGTCAAAAGCCACTTGTATATTGTAAATTTACATTCTGAGAGCATTAATTCATGAATATATTTAGTTTTATTTATTTTATTGTACATAAAGTTTGACATATAGGTGGTTTGACGTTGCAGGTAATTTGTACGGGGTGAGATATTGACGCAAATTTTGTTTCTCCTTTTGGTAGATCGAGTTTTCTGATAAGGCGTAGTTTTGTGTTTTCTTAGTAAAGTATGTAGTATGTAGGTCTGTCTTACGGTGAGTAATTTACTTTCATTATACAATTTTGTGGTGGAGTATCTAAATGGTCTAAAGAACATGACTTTCAGAATAGACCTTTGAGCTCTTTCTAGTTGCAAAAGGTGGGTTTTATGCGTACCTCCCCATATGGATATGCAGTATTGTACAATTGATTGGCAGATAGCCTTATAAACTATGACAATAAGGTCATTATTTGCAACACGTCTCAGTTTTTTAAAAACCCACGATAACTTACGAACTCTGCTAGTAATGAGGTCATAATAGCTATGTAACTCAAACAACAGATGCCTCAACTAGCCTGGCCATCAAGCCAATTGCTTGAACAATCAGATTTTTCTATTACTTGCTCAATATTTTAAAATATTAGATTTTAGCCAAATGGCTTATTCGATTCTTTTGAATGTAATAGTCTTAACAATTTATATATATAAAATTTAACAAAGCGACGAGCAAGTCGTTCGCCTAACGGTAAGCGGTACGCTTACCCATAACAAAGTAGGTACTACGTGTCACTGCATTCCGCTCATCACCCCAAGACATCAATTCCATGAAAATTCAATACGGACAGCATGATGTGATATAAGCGTCATAGGTTTCTTTTTTTGTGGAACTGAATGAGACAAGCAAGTCGTTCGCCTAACGGTAAGCGGTACGCTTGCCCATAACAACTGCAGTGCCCAGAACTTTAATATCATAAAATTTACTTCTGCATTCCGCTCATCACCCCGAGACATCAGATAATTATGTCTATAATATGCCCAGTAATTCTGAGTACAACGCCTTTCAAAACGGAACACAGTAATGCTTGCGCGTTTGACAGCAGAATAACTGGCAAAGTGGTGGTACCTACCTACTCACAGACGGTGTCCCGCGTACGAGAGACCTACCACGACTTTTTTTTTAATTACCTGATAGGCCAGAATTCACCTGATGGAAAGTGACGATGCGGTCGACGATGGATCATGCTTGCCTAGAAGATACCGATTCACTCGGGACTTGAAAACACCTAAATTATAGGAATCGGGAAACAGAGACGCTTGTAAGGCTTTCCATTCCTTAGCTGTTCGCATTATGAAAGTTGAAGCGAAACGCTTTTATACTAACAATGTCATGAAGTTAATGTTTAATAATAGAAATAACTTCATTCTACGCTGAGGTGGCTGGTTCGCTTCAGACGGCGGCGGTGCTATGACTTCATCGAACCTACGACTGATCGATATTTCAACGCGGCTAACAAAACACGATCGTGTTATTAATAAAAACGTTGTTCTACCTATTTATACATACGTACTTACCTACACACTTAGATTATTAAGTACTAAAACATCACTTAAGAAATTATTAAAAGAAAATAAAAATAATAAAATTCGTTTTGTACGAACTCACCTATACATCTATTAACGTCTCTTTCGCTGAGAGAATTTTGTATTAGCAGTTACAAAATGAGCGGATGATATTTTTTTATGGAACCGAATGATGTGACGAGCCACCCAGAACTTTGAACACCATAAAATGAGACATCAGGTATTGAGTCTCAAATAATGATGAGAATTATTGCTAACTAGCTACGCCCCGCGGTCCCACCCGCGGTTTCCTGGGAAAAAAGTAGCCTATGTGCTATTCCAAGTCCCAATGTACAATGTAAAATTTCATCAAAATCGGTTCGGTAGTTTATGCGTAAGAGTAACAAAGATCTATACATCCAAACAAACTTTCACGTTTATAATATTAGTAAGGATTATTATATCATCATCATCAGCCCAATACGTGTCCACTGCTGGGACACGGGCCTTCCTTATCCTTATTAATAATACTCTATTATTACCATATAGATGATGATGATGATGATACAGTACCATCACCATCGTATACTATCATTAGGTTAGTAGTCCGATTATTTCTAAAAAACAAACCGCAGAATCTGTCTAGCTAGCAGCACCGGATGGATAATGCCCGAGTCTGTAAATCTTGGTAAGCTAAATGGAATTTAAATTCAATTTCAAAGAGCTTCTAACTTTGTGTTGTCTTTTAGTGTGGGTTTTGGGTTCAGTACTTCCATCCATATGCTACACACGTACCATATCTATGTATCTTTGCTTACTTTTTGTGTATATAAATAGTAAAGTATCAAAGGATCGGTGAACCATCAGGGAGACGGGTCTGAGCAGTCGCTCAACTGCCGTCTCGAATCCCAAAAATCCCTATTAATATTTGTTGATGTTGATGCACACAAATAATATTAGTATGAAAGTTTTCATAAGTTTATGACACCGCCAAAGGTCGCCGCGATCTCGCGTAGACTTGCCCCTAATGAAAAGCATCGGATATTCTCAAAACCTAAGTCGACTAATACGACAAACTACGTGAGTCCTAACCGTTTTAGTAAATATTTATAACAAATAATATTATTTTGAGCTCCCGACGAATCCCACTCAAATTTTATTTACCATTATTCTTCTCTTTGAATTTTAAAGACTTGCTATATTGGCCGTATTCATTTAGTATCTTGAAGCACTCTGGACCATCTCATTACATACGACACCCAAGACAAACCTGTTTAAGGTAGGTTTTTGTAAATTTTATAAGGTGTTAAATATTTATGAAAAGTTGTAAAATTTATAAAAAACAAATAAAAAAAAAAAACATCACTTTAGGTACCTTTAGGCAATATTTATTTGGTAACAAAGCTTAGTAATTTATACTTGAAAATAATCCTAATTTATCAAATCTGTTACGCGATCCGTTTTACTTAATATACTCACAACAAATTTGTTTTCAAATTCAGAGAGCCCACATCTTAAGACTCCACATAGAACCCTTGCCACAACGAGTTTTCGTCTCGAGATATACAGTATGATCATAAATTATAACCAACCTACTTAAATTAGAGTGGCGCAGGCCCCTGACTTCGCTTCCTGAAGCCAACGCTTGCTCGGCCTTGGCATATATTCTCCTGTCATAACATTTCTGTGCCGTGACATGTAATGCGCAGATTTTAGTAGTCGCTACACATTAAGTTGGTTTATGTTGCTATGTAATAACAAAGTAACTAACATTAAAAGCAGGTTTTGGTTTATATCTTTCTGTTAGGGTTTGTGGAATAGAACAACAAAAATAGAAGTAGAAGAAGTAAAGTAAAAAAGTAATAAGACATCATTCATTTTATTATAACAAAATAAACCGACTTTATTTCTGATGTATATTCGAATTCCAAGGTCGAATATCGATGAAATTTATATAGGACCATCTTGTAGCTATACTGACCCCAACGCAAACATAATTTTCCAAATCGGTATATAAATGACGGAGTTCTGACCTTGAGGTAAAACATTAAAAAAACAATCGAATTGAGAACCTCCTCCTGTTTTTCCTTTTTTTTTAAGTCTGGAATGCAATTTTGTTCAAACGTTAGTTTTTCAAATTTGGCATCACAGACGCACTTATGAACCTCAATATTTGTCTAAACAGTGAATTAACGTAAAATTCATACATAACTTGGGGTACAATGTTTCTTACATAAAAATGGTACGTAGGATTTATCAATATCGTAGATATACATACATCGTAGAGATATATTTCAATGCATATAAGTTCCTGTTCCCTGTACTAGAATAAACTGTAACTAGATTAAAATTTTCGACTGAAGTATTGAATTCTGCAAACACGCTAATTGTAAGACTGCGAGATATATATATGAGAGATAGGTACCAAATTTCGTCAAAATCCTTTCAGTAGTTATAGAGTTAAGTGGTAACAAACATACACCCTCTCTCATACAAACACAGTCACATTATATATATTATTATATTTTTATTTAGTATTTATATTTATATATTTAGTAATTATATATTAGTATTTATTATTATAGGATAGGATAGTAGTAAGTAGCCTGAACCTATAAACCACAGGATTAGTAGGGTACCTATAACCTATTTCATGGTAGAACAGCTGATGCGTAGGTGGTACTTTGCCTCAAACGAGCTCCTGCAAAGAACTCACTGGCCACTACAATAGATAAATATACCTAATACTTGTTTACTATGTTTTGTCTTTTTGTGAACACACACTTTATGTAGACATAGTACACCCACTCAACTCTATTTCACTCGATATAGTTCGGTAGCATTCTGACGTTTTCTTTGTTTACACAGCTTATACTCGTACCAAGCTTATACCTACCTCGTGTGTTTTGTTTCTTGCGGTCGGTAAATATTTTCCTTAAGAGGATATGCCACAGCCACGGCCAGCGAGCACTAGGTATTTGAATAATGGTTACGGTCTCGCAGAAAATGCGTAAATTAAATTAAATAAATTAACTAAATAATAATAATAATTTAACTAAATTCGTATCAACTTCAGATTTTGATTAAAATTAGCGTTTCGGGAGAAAACGTTTCTACCACACTAAATCTCAATTAAATTTGGTAATTTTGGTCTCAATTTCTTAAATGGAAAATAAACTAGGTTCGTAGGTTTTCCTTTTTCTAAGTTTATGTCTATATTTTTAAAGTTAACAGCTTCCAAACTTCAAAAAAATTTTTCGTGTAAATATCGAGTTTTTTGGGTCCATTTATTCAAATTCTATAGGAATTATCGAAAAAATAAAATCCTACAAACCTCAATAATGATAACATCTCTTACATATCTAAATTTCATCAAATTTGGTTAATGTTTAGGGGTAGAAAACTTTTCTCTTTTTGTATGAACATTTCAGAGTGCCGTACCCTTACACCCTTGGTATGTAATACTATTATGTATTCTGTGCTCTTGGTAGATTCGAGCCTTAGGGGCGTTCATAAAAAACATTTACCAATTACAATGTAAATCTAAAACCTCCTAATTTTATTTAAGATTTAAAATGTAATGCTCTACTAAAGCTTACATAATTTATAATTGTATTCATTGTAATTATTGTACTAATCATGTTTAAATAGTTGAACACACATGTTTTAAGTTTTAATAAGCAAACTGCTTGCAAAATAAAAATTTTATTGTATTGCTTTGTACTACTAGGCTAAACTTACACTATTATTTGTACAAGTTTTAATTATTATGAGTAATAAAGATATTTTGAAACAAACAAAACAATGTACTATTAATTTGACTATCAGTTAATTAATTTTGAAAGCTTTATATAATTTTGTTTTATTATTATCATTATATTTTAGGTAATTCAGGGCAGAAATGAGAAATAGGAAATATACCTAAAGGGCAGCTACTTTAACAATTGAAGTTAGGAAAACGTAAGTTTATAGGTAAACTTATAGTTTTTTAATATACTTTAACGCATAAGTAGACACCTAGTTATAAGATAATCAAAGGTAAGTATTCCATTTATAATAAGGATGTTATCCTTAAAGCAAAAAATCGAATATACAGCAAACTTTGTAGTCTAGTTGCAAAAAGGGGTAGATTTTTATTTCTTCTGTGGCAACATCCCTATAGTACAACGCCCGGGATATGTATGTATACCTACAAGTAGGCATAAGAGTCTCGTGGTATAAGTATACATACAATGGCTGCCAAAGCCAATTCAATTTCTTTTCGACATGTTTATCGCGATACGATACAAGGATATCAAATAGATATCTTCGTATGTATCTGTTACAGTATTGTTATTGTTACATTATCTGATACAGGATCAGATTCCACTTTGCCTGAAGATAGCTAAGAAGAGTGAAAATATAGGTGCTCGTGTAATATTCATGATTATTATCATAGTATCAGTTTCATTGTTATGCTTTGCCATCTCCAATGTTGTCTCGTATTTTCTTCATCCAAGTCTATGTAAGGGCGGTGTGATTCAGAACTCATAGCAAATAATTTTGACATGAAAAAGGCTTCTGTAATGTTTTTGTGAGCATTAGTGACGGTGGCTTAGCGAAACTAATACAATTTTCCAAAAAGGCGGTGGCCTTTTTATCTCAGCAAATGTTGTAGGTACGTAGCTAATGTTGCTCCATCGAATTGATGGTTGAACAAAAAAGTGATTGATTGGAACCGTCCCTCTTCAATCCAGAATCGAGATCGAGGAAAACATCCGAGCCAAGGAGAAAGTACAATTAATCTGTCCTAGTAGTTTCTTGACGTATCATTCTCTGTGATGTATTATTATAGCGTAAGTTCAAATTACGCATACAAAAAGTTTCAACGTGGCTGCGTTTAAGTTTGAAGAGTTTGAACAATGATACCCTTGTTTTATAATAATGGTCAAACATAGATCTATTAAGCGTAAAAAAATAATAATAATAAAGTTACACTTTGATACCGTTTTTGGTATTTAGAAAATATAGTAAAAGTATCGTATCCTCTGTAGCGGGGTACGACAAGGTTTTTTCCATTGTGCGAGCGCAGCAATTTCGTACGTACAATGGAAAGTCAAGCCAGTCGTCTCACGTCACGCGCCCCGTCCAGTGTTTGTGTATTGTAACAACATTTGTAACAGTTGTAAACGTTATGTAACTTGGATTATGTAAATAGGTGAAATAAAAACCAGTTCAGTGAATGAACATTTTATTTTTATTCCAACTGCCTAGAGCACTACCTTTAGAGTCAGAACGATAATAGTGAAAAGTAGACAATAGTTACAGTGATCATAGAACATCCCACAAACGAACAAAGCATTCTATATGAAACGCCCCCCTTTTACAAAATGGCATTACAAAAGCGATACGAAGACGCTTATAATGTGGTAGCATCCCTATACCTAATTACGTTTGTGGATGCTCAACTCAACCTTTTCGTAAGAACAGGCTCAATTCCCGAGGCCAGTTAGAAGGTTTAGAAGTAATTTAGTAAATTGGGAAAGTAATTCTAGCTGAAACCGTGCTACGTGGAATCGCAATAATTGTTCAAGGTTACGGCTGCTCAAGCTTTGTTATTGTAAGTCTCATTTCTTTTGCTGACGTAATCTAGAACGTAAAATACTAAGGAACTCAGCTTAGTGTACTCTAATGCAGACGCTTAGCAATCTACTCTACATAATTTGTTTTAAATTGTAGGAAAGTTTTGCTTAACAATAATAAACCTTATAGTGTAAGAAACTTAAGTTTTTTCTAATCATCGCGCATCATAGCACTTATAATAGGACGATTACTACTACTGGGATACCTCTATATACTGCATAATCTATCAGGGCGGCTAGGTGAATGTCACAATCAAGTCCTCGGAATTCGCAGCCCTTGACCGTTGCACTTTAACGATGTTTTTCTTCACAGAGACCTTTACACAATTTGCTTTCAATTTTCTATAGGATTATATTGTTATATTAGTAAAAATATTATAATTTTCCGCTCGGTTAAATGAATGAAAATCTTTTCTCACTATAGACTTGTAAAAAAATCTTTGCCCTTGTAATAATCAGACACAAAAGTGTTAACCCTTGGTATACCTATCAGCTCAACCTTTCCCGAGAACTTTCTCTACAAAATGAGAAATTTTATTTTCATTCGGCTTTAATGCAAAGAGGTCAATGTTTACTTCCAATGTTTACTTGTATTAGAGTGAATGCCGTCCATCTCCGCCCATTTCAGCTAAAAGGCTTCCAAAGTCGGAGCTTTCCGACGACTTTCAACGTGAAAGCCGTCTCATCTTTTCATCTGTAACGAAATGAATGAGAATATTTTACTGCAGATCTTTGGAAGTATCTAGCAGTCTAACGAAGATATGAAAGGGTTGGTAAGCAATTCCTAATTCTTGTTCGGTACTTGCCAGCCCCGGATTTACATAAAGGTGCGGTAAATGTTACAAAAAAACCTCAAGAATGATTTCTAAATGATGGTGCAAACTGCATCAAAATCAGTCAAGTAGTTTAAAAGTACGTTCGCTAATAAACAGACTCGGAAGAGCGACTTTTTTATCAAGTCTGTATTTAGTACATTATTACTGGTAATAAAGAGATTCTTAAGGTTTTGATTGATTTAAGAAACAGCATTAACAAAATAAAAAAAAACGCATCCAAATCGGTTCACCCGTTTAAGAGCTACGGTGCCTCAGACAGACACACATAGCGGTCAAACTTATAACACCACCTTTTTGTGTCGGGGGTTAAAAATTGAATGTCATGGTATGACATTTGGTCCGCTTTGGAGTAAGCAAACGGCATTTTCTTTATATGCCGTACCTACTGCAATATCCTTGGGGGCACTGCAGTTGGAATGGACATTAATATACGTAAGTAAAAGTTAGTTTTCTTTGTTAATAACGTCTTTCCGTCGTGGCCGTTTAGTTGAGCATATCCGCAGTAGTTTCATCTTAACCTTCAAATCGTATTTTTAACAGTACCTTCATGCTCAAAATTATTATGTTAAAACATAAAATTTAAGAATTTCCTCAAAATTGTTAACCTCGTGAACTGGAAACTTATTCGCATATAACGTGGGGTAATGAATATATTCATCGTATGTAGCTACTATTACCGCAATGTATGGGTAGGTCAGTTTGATAAATTATTTTCTGCCCCTATCTCGAATTGGGCAATTTTCTGTTAACGTCTGAAATAGGGTCTTTCATGGGCAAATCACCGCGGTGGCGTTGATAACAGAGCTTTTAGGGCGCTGTAGCACAACGGAAGTAAGCTCCGCCCTTGTCAGGTTACGGGGTAATAAGTTTGAAAGTTGAGAACCGTTGATGTTTTTGTACTACAATTCGCGGTTTCTATTTTTAGACATTTACTTAATACTATGTTGCCGAGTAAAGACTCTACAATAGGTATCTTTTACGGTAGTTTTGTACCTACGATCATAAACCTGTAGGTTACTATGTAGACCTTTTTTAGTACGGTTGTACGCAAACACTGCCGAACAGATTTTATTGAAGCTTTCAATATTGCAGGTTGTTTACGTATTGAGGTAACTATGATCAAATAATTATTTCAGCGAGGATTTGCATTTTTATTTAGTTTTATTGCAGCAGGCTTTAGTGCCAGCTTTACGAAAGACATCGATTTTACGAAAGCTTTACGAAAGGGTACAAAAAATACGACAATATCTCGGCGGGCTTCGAACCCCTGGCCTTCCCGCTTATGTGCCACGTGATTTTTGTATCCTATTTCCTTGTATAATATTATATACCCAGTTTTTAGGTCTAAAATCGAAATCATGCCAACCTCAAGGCTCCAAAGTTTTACAACTTTATTCATAAAGAAACAAATCGGCTCTATTCATACATTTTCAACTAGGTATGGACAAAATTAAATCCCTCCCAGACCCTACGAAAGCAGAGTTTTGAGATCGTACCTCGTGTTATTGAAGGGACCTTACTTCCAATAGACAAGGATTCCTTTACAAATACTCCAAAAGGGATATAAATTTTCTATTCATACGAAATTAGAACCCTTCAAAAGACTCTCTTCTTTTTATGTAGGTACGTATATTAAATTTCAAAGAGGAAAGAATCCACAACTTCCAAAATTGGTTATACCTAGCTACAGTACAACAGAAAATGCATTGCGCGTGCAAACACACTCACTTTTATGTTTGTAATTTTTCTTGAAATTTATATATAGTTATTCGTTTAAGACTTAGACATTCAAGACCAATACTGTATTCCGGTTTGAAGGACATTGTAGCCAGCAAAATTACTGGGCATAATATAAGACGAGCGCAGTGCTGTGCTGCGCAGGATTTTGCATAACAAGGTTCTGGGCGCTACAATTGCTATGGGCACTTGGGCAGTCATGTTGTATACCATCAGGCGTCGTCTTGTTTCTCAGATTCATTAAAAACCCTAAAGTGTGAAATATTTACGTGCGTGCCACTTTCATAGAGCTCCCTATACAAGAAATAGCTTGTTTTACCTACTATTAAATGCATCAAGCACGCCACTATTTTGCAACGTCCTGTTTCAAATGTACTGCATTGCTTCGTATTCGTAAAACTCTGTCGCATTCAGCTGACTCTTGCAAACATTTTTGGAGCTCAAAACATAACGTTTCTCCTCAATAAAGACTCAACGTGAAGCAAACCATTAATTTGCATCGTTCTGTTTCGAATGCAAACGTCAGCCAGTTGTTCTTTTGAAGCTTGAACATTTCCAATTCGACATTTCAGAGGTACTCTCTCTTTGACATTTCGCAGATTGAAGGCTTCCGTCCATTCGGTTCCCTGCTTGCTGTGAACCGCAAAATATTTTGGTATTACAATTTCTATATTCGTTGCAGAAGAAATATCTTTTTCAGAGAGATGTGGATTTATTTTATTTTGTGAACTTATTTCGTCGATGGCCTATTCTTAGGCCCATTCGTTTTTTAGTTTCTAAGTAATCAATACAGTAGTGATGATAACTATAAAGATAAATATTATAAATTCCAACAAACATCACCTATCATAAACATTCAGAAGTGATTGACACAATTTTTAATTCCTGGTTCGAGAACATTGGTATCCAAGCTATGTTTTGGTATACCAATACCCTTGTTATAAAACAAGGGTCACACCTACTTTATACGGGGATCGTATTTATTTAGTATACAAATCTGTCTGGAAGAGATCGCTATAAGCGATAAGACCGCCCATTGTAACACTTTAGGTGTAAGTATTGTTTTGTAATTATTTTATGTTGTTGTGTGACAATAAAGCGTTATCTAATCTAATCATGTAGTTCGCAGAAAAATAGACATACAGGACGTACCTATAAAGTTGAACCATCCTATATAACCACAGCGCCTCAAAGCGAGCCTAAGATTTAAATCACCATTTACTGCCCCATCATGGTGGCCAACGCCGTTTTTATTGCGCAGTAATTCTGCTCTTGATTAAAACAATATTTTATTCACTAGCAGACAAAAATAAACAATTCTCTTTGTTCCTTTCTTATTCATGTGACTTAGTTCTGTAGATATACAGGTTTATATATACTTATAAGAGTACACACGTACGCGTTGGTATGCGTTTGTTTTGTACCGCCTCGCTCACCGCTGCCGTCGAGAACGTAGGTTGAAGGGTTTCCTATTTATTATTATCAAACGGCCCAAAGTGGAAAAGGGCCTAAAGGCTCAAGAAAATATCATGTATATCCCCAATTTCCAATACCTTAGGAATCCGTGGTCAAAGGCATCCATACTTTTTTGTAGCGTCTTATATTTTTAGCGTTAGCCAATAATGGATTCATAATAAACCTTAGGATTTTGGCAACCTTCACTATCTAAAGGATAACAGTAGCCATTTTATTATAACAACATAATAACACAATGTCAATACTGCCAAGGGTTGTGGGTCTTTTTCAGATAAGGCTGTAGAGTCATTGTAATAATTGACTTTCATAAGTGCGTCTGTGATACCAAAATTGATTTAAGAACTTTGAACTTTGAATGTACCTATTAGATATCCCAAATCGAAGTAAATCTCTATATGATTAAAATGATTTCATGTACTTATAAAACGATCATGAAAGTGGATCGCTATACACCTTAACATATTTAAAACATTTGTATTATAATTGCGTACATGTAGGTACACTTATATAGTATAGTTGACAATCTTTCTACAGCCCTAGCTGATGTAAAACAAATATACGTGAGTTTATTCAATGTTATCATAAAATACAACAAAAGAATACTATTACCAAAGAATACTTACTACTACTTACTATTACTACGTAGCAAATCTATGAGCATTTCGAGTATGTTCTGTCGGTATGCAAAAGGAAACCTTACAATAAATTCATAGTCCAATTACACCCACCGCATCTCGTCGATCCAATCTGGATTCAACTAAATAAGTATGGTTGACATGTGGAATAGAACTATTATTCGGAGTCATTATGTGGTATCCAAATAATTACTTAACAAAATATATCGGAGCTCTAATAGCTCCATACGAGACTTTTATTGCTCTAACTCATATTTCATAGACACTAATTTAGAAATGAAACACAAATAAAAATAAACGTTATAACGGTTCAAATAGATAAAGCTCGTAGATGCTTAAGGACACACATGTATATACAAACAAATAACAAAAAATATAAAATTATTGCACGATCTAATTGCTTTATTAAAACTGACAACTCCACTTAATACTGAAAGTGTCAAAACATGGTCGAAGCATTCAGAGAACCCGGCAGCTTTAGCAAACAACCTTCAACAAAATGCGTGGTTATTTGCTTAATGGCCGTTCCAGACACAATGCAAAACAGCTCTATTCATACTATTATTCAGCTAAGTAACACATAAATTATTTCAGCTAACATTCCAACCCGTATTCCAGTCTGGAGCTATGGCAGTTAGCAGACAAAAGTTTGTACGTAAGAGCCCTCAGTACAAAGATAAGACGCTGTAGAGTGACTCGAGTTATAAGGGCTTGAGTGGTTCCACAGTGACTCGTTGGTCGAGCCGGTCTTTGTTGGGAACTGAAATAGGCTTCTCGACGTCGGATTAAGCGTCGTTTGTGATAAATTGTAAACAATGATCGGCTTCCTTTAGCGGCTCGAACTCAATGCCTTCGGTTTCTCGTTGAGTGCTGATTTATGTCGTACTTAGTAAAGACAAATTGATTTGGGAAACTGTTACGCAATAAAGGATTTTCTAGAATCGATCTGATGGAACCTGTAAAGATTTTTATATTTAATGTGAATTAAGCGAAGGAAAACAAAACAAACAGAAGATAAACATGTCTGTTATGCCTCTTTGTCATGTTTACGGGAACAAAAATCATAAATCTTTTCATGGACATATTTTTGTATGGCCTAAGCAAACAGTCTGGGACAGGTATAATAAAGGCTCAACAAAAGATATCCGACGTGAAAAAACGCCCCAGTAACTTATTCCGGTAGAGTGAACACCCTCTTTGTTTTAGGACGAAAAAGGCCAAAGAAGGCCCAGTTAGGGACGCCGCACACAACTCTTATTTGCATATTTTCCTCATAATGTAAAAAAGGTCGACAGTCTGACTATGAAATACTGAATCTGATACATATCTATTAGTATAAAATGCTATATGTATATATTTTACTTTTTCAGTGATTTATTGTGTCATGTCGTATCCATAATTCAAAGCTTAGATAAAACGAACGGAGTCCAATTTTTGGTAAAACAAAAGAAATTACTAAACGAAATCGAAAACAAATCGAAAAGGCAGATTTATAGTTACAAGTGCGATTCCAAATCGTTGAAGCCACTAAATTCTGCTAAAGAACTGGCGACCGATCGATAAAGGTTATCGTCTGGTCTAGATATTCAGAACAATACGATCTGGCATTCTATTTCGAAATGTCATCAGTCCTTTGTTTCTAGATATATCAAACAAAAGATGCGACAAAACGCTTCACCGTCAAAAATAATACCTCTTCAATAGTCATCTCATCGTCAGCCCGTTGCATTCCTACCGCTGCATCGATATACGGGCCTACTCTCAGAGAGAGTACGGGCCATCACGCGGACCCAATGGTGCTTGGAGGATGTCACACTAAATTGTCCTCTAATTTGGAGATTCTTGTAAATCTGAGCTCCATATCTTCAACCCACATAGATTAACCTTCAGTAACTTGGTAACTACACATGGTAACTTTCAGATACCAATGTACATCTATTTTAATTCATTCCATTATCAGTTCTAATATAATTAATTGCTAACTCTGACCCACCCCAAATAAGAACATAAACCACTCCATGTTCAAATCTAATAAAGACGGTTTACGCCTACTTCCTCCGATAACATTAATTCCCTAGCTGTTATCATATCAATAAATAATGCCTTAGGAAATATATTACCCCTCCTAAAGAAAGCCCAACGCTTACCCTGTACCTACTTGATTGATGGGGAATATACATACATATATAAGTAGTTTGACCCAAATAAATATCTTAGGACGTAGATATATCTGTCGTCGACTTTATCTCAGTCTAGTGAGCTAAGTTTGGTTCTTATTACATCTTATCCTAAAATATGTATTTTTGCTTTAAGAATAGCTTTTGTCTTTTTCTCGCAGGGGCCGTTTCCACTTGATATTTTCGTTATGTAACATATTTTAGGATTCTAGAAGTATACGCTTTCGTTTTATATATCTTATACCTTAGTTTGTTTAACCTTAATTGGAAAAAAACATTTTTTCTTATTTGTCCCACAATTTGCTTTTATTTATTGTGTTAATTGTTTTTGGTGTTCTGATTCCAGAAAATATAAAAATTAAACGTTTTAAGTAAAAATGTATACCACTTCAATAATTAAGGTACTACCTATTCCAATTTTTACTTAATCTAACATGGAACTTAATTATGATAATGAAAACGTATACTAATAGCAGAACTAAATGACCAAGTTAGCTTACAAACAAAAATGGGTCAATAACATTCTAGTCACAGCTCACTTTAATCCTCTTAAAAGCCAAGACCTACTCGCAAGTGTAGTAAAATAATACATTCTTTCGTTTTCTATGACCGTTACCTTTGTACTGGATCAATAGCTGTGTAGGTAGATACACGGTCAACGAACCTAGTTGCCAATGTGTAGTGACCTTTACGGTCGTGATGTTATATCTAGATAAGGCTTGTATGCCAATATGACTGAAGTCTGGACCTGATATGTAGATTAGATAGGCAGGGTTCCGTACTTCGCTGAAGGGTAGTCAAGAAGTAGGGTTTATTTAGATTGAATCTTGTAACGTACAGTATAAAATTATTATGCTCAGCTTGCGTAAGCAATTTGTTTTGGAATTATGAACAGTATTTTTTCTATTATATCCCACTGCGGGTTCCAAAGGCGTATACTGCGCGTGAAGTGATGAGAGCATAAAATAAAGCGCAGAAAGACTATCAGAGTGAGATATAGGGCTCTGAAATTTGAGCTATAATCTAAAAATGTCTAGTTCAAGAGCCACCGAAAAAGATTTGAAGTTCCAACAAAAGTAATTTTTTTGAACAATTTTCATCCAGGGAATCTAAGTAGGAATCTAAACTTGAAAGATAAGATGACCTGCCAGTCCCTTGCCCAAGAATAGTCACGCCTTGTAACTTTGGCTTCTACAACTGTTCTCATTAAGACCTCGACTGTGGCTAATGAAGATCGACGTCGGTTTCCATCTGCAATTAACAGGAAGCAGTTCATGTCTAAATACTAATATCTTATGCTCTCTGGTGATCTCACTAACGAGATATTTACTATTGGTTAATTGGTCATTCATGAGAGTGGGACTTTGATCGTTGCAAATTAAAACTTATTACAAAGCTTTAAGACTCAAAATCAGAAAGGTAGAGTTAATTAAGAGAGTTATGGTTTCTATATTTATCATTCAATTTTCTATATTTAGCTCAGATTTATTGGGTTGATTGCTGGGACACAGCATTATAAAAATAGCACGAGGCCCATAACGGCTCCTTGAAAACTTTTGGAGATCAAAGTAAAGCCAATAGAACCAGTAGAACAATAAAAGACATGTACTGTATTATTATTTAAATTACTCATGAGTACTAAATGTTTACAATTTCTCTTTAACACACCCCTTAAGACAAATAATATGACAATTCAATCTCAAGGATAGATAATAACTATGCCATAGCATTGTAAAAATAGTATGAGGCCCATATCGGATCCTTGAAAAGTGTTGTTGATTAAAGTAATAGCCGTAAAACAATAAACATGACATTTAATTAGGAATTCGAGGTACTCGTAAATTGTAAATGTTTACTATTATTTCTCTCCGACACACCCCTTCAAACCAATAATATGACATTTCAACAAGGATAGATAATAATTATGTATTAGGTAAGGGTGTTTCAATTACTAATATGCCATTAAAATGTTATGTTATGTTGAATTTACTCTTTTTTAATAATTTTGATATTCTACTATTCTAAAGGACAAAACTTTCAGTATTTTGCATCTATTTTAATTTCGTTATTTGAATATTCTTGCCAGTGTCAAAGAAAGGAAGACAGAATATTAACCAGATATTAATATTCAATCTTTTCTTCGTTATTATTTCGTGCTTTTATTAAAGTGAGCCACTCCTTCAAGGTTTCATAACGAAGGAGTCCAAACATAGCCCGCAAATGGGGAACGGTCACGCAACGAATCACGTTTGCTAAACGCCCTGTGCCAGAATTAACATACTGTGCTTAGATACATACAAATGCTGGTTATTCCATTTTGTGGAAGCCATTTCTCATCGATCTTTACTGAAGGGTAACTTTACCTTCACAGTGTCAGATTTGTTAACAAAAATATTGCACGGCGCATAAGCTTTTCTTTAATTAACCGACTTCAAAAAAGGAGGAGGTTCCCTGTTCGATTGTATTTTTTTATTTTTTATGTTTGTTACCTCAGAACTCCGTCATTTATGAACCGATTTGAAAAATTCTTTTTGCGTCGGGTTCATTATAGCTACGAAGTGGTCCCATATAAATTTCATCGATATGTGACCTTGGACTTCGAAGATACATTGAAGTCGGTTTTGGTTTTTTTCTAAAAATTAATTATTTAACAACCCGGTTTTTTCATTCTTTATATGTAAAACAATTGAAATTTCACTCTTTCTTTAGGCACTCAGTTTTATGAGTCGTTGACCTACAACCTACTAGAAAATCATTATTATTATAGTCGCGCTACCACGAAACTTCTTCTAACATAGTAGTAGTTCATTACCCCTTTTATTTTATTAACATTTAAAAAAGTAAGCAAATATGGAAATCTTGATAAACTGCGTGTAAAGACAAATATATTATTTATTTCGTGTATGGGAAAATATACCTAATTGATAAGAAATTCATAGTTTTACAAAATGAAGTAACAATATTTATGGGTACGTTTATTTGATGCCCCATTCGATCGGCGCGAGGACGCCGCGCGCATTGTGAGTTTTATATGGTTATCAGTATAACAAGAAAGTTCATATTCACACCTCTCTTCGCACAGAATCCACCCGGAGTCTTGGAGTTGAGAAATATCAATTTGCGCTATGCGATATATTCATGCGCCAATATCATTTGTTGTGGGAACAAGTCTCTAGTTTCAACGTCACCGCGACGTTGATAGTGGTGTTCTATTTATAATAATGGGATATCATTATAAATTCATTCAGATTTTTGTCTCACATTATTAATACAACGTACCTAGGTGTGCTTAACTGCTTTGCGTTTAACGTTCGATGTTGAGTGACTGTTCAAAAAAGACTATGCTCAGTGGGCATGTCAATTATCTTGAGGAAATATGGTTTGCTGGCAGAAAATTCTTCTTAGGATTAAGGTCCCCTTTTTACATTTTTTTTAATAATAATAAATGAGTTTAATAATAAATGTACATGTACTTTATATTCCACGATGTAAATCATATGTGTTTTGGCATTGTCCAACTTCCTATCCTATCCTACTAATATTATAAACGCGAAAGTTTCTAAGAATGTATGGATGTATGTTTGTTACTCTTTCACGCTGCAACAGCTAAACGGATTGGGATGAAATTTAGTATGGAGATAGCTTATACCCTGGATTAACACATAGGCTTTATCCCGGGAAACCGCTGGTGAAACCGCAGGGCGCAGCTAGTCTACAATATAGAAAATTAGAATAAAACTATGGAAAATGCAAACTTGATTGATAGAAAATTGATTGGAAAAACATTTTCTTCTATCGTTAATCAACATCAAACACGCACAAACATTTCTATTTTCAATGTTTTTCTTGTTTATTTTTATTTTTGCGAAGTTGAGCTCGGTGTCCTTATAAAGTAAAAACTTTCAAGTACCACTTTTGGTGTAATGGCGGGTTGGCGCGAAATGGCGCCAATTAAGAGGAATGAAATCTGGAAAATACCCTCCTTTTTTATTTTATTTTTAGGTGGCCAGACAATTTACTTATTCAGTGTAGGTGTTACACGAGTGTATAATAAGTAACAACTAGATGATCCGCAGGGTGAAACTTCGAGGCATCTCTTCGAGACTTTTGTCGATTTCCCGTGGGAATTTCGAAAAATCCTTTATTATTGTACTTCTATACTCTATAGCGAACACAATTTCCAAAATTCTTGACTCTGTCTGCATTAGTGTAGGCGGTACATTGTCTGCCCGCCAGTAAGTCAGTCAGTCAGTCACGGAACTGTTTTATATATTCGGTATGCGTGTAAGATAAGAGATAAGATGGATCGGAACTACATACATAATTATGTATGAGTACGTTCAGCTCGATAATTTGGGAAGTAGTTTCAAATGTACTTACACGTTGACTCAAACACATACATATTTACATAAATACATACTTACAATGGAAGCTTATTAAAACAGTCTTTCGTAACTTCAACTCCCACCCTCATTTTGCTGTCAACCTTATAAAATATGACTTCATATGTGTCCACAATATATAGCCGCAGCTTGCGTTATGTTGGCACAAGTGAATTATTAACTCGCCGACCAATACTATGAGTATTTAGCAATATACCCCAAACAAGGACTGAGCAAACTTTCGGTCACGCTATTCCACGGGCCGGTAAACAACGGAAGATGAAACCAAGTTTTCGTGCTCTGTTGACTTGTACAATTTTCATATTTTCATAAGCTACCGCAAAAGGGTATATGTGCTAACAGATAGATAAACTATTACTAAGAATCTGTCCATTAACACTTTTCTTATTGTCTCTATTAAGACGAAGACACTTTGTTCTTGTGTTCTGTATGGGTACCACTTGTACTACATTACACTAATTCACTATCACTAGACACTACACTAAATCTAACGGTTTTGTTCTTTTAAATCTTCTTACTATATCCGTGATAAAACTATGTGTATTTGATTTTGATAAATTGTTTTTGTTAAACATGACCTATATGTACTTCCAGGTTAATCCCTTCAACAATAAAAACATGTTTTGGTATTTTTTAAATATATGTTTATTATCTAGATAAGCTAGCTAAATATTGTCAGATCTAGGGTAGTAGGTTAGTAAAAATGACTCTCCATTGACATCATCAATCACGTTTTTTTTACATGAAAGTTCAATTCATAAATCACTTGTGTCAACCCAAAAGTAGATATCGCCTTGGCCTTCGCCGTTTACACAACAATAAAGGATTTTTAAATAGGTTTTTTAACCGACATCAAAAAGGAGAAGGTTCTCTGTTCAATTGTATTTTTTTTATCATTATTTTATGTTTGTTGCCTCAGAACTCCGTCATTTATGAACCGATTTGGAAAATTGTTTTTGCGTTGGGTTCAGTATAACCAAAGAAAACTAAATATTATGGTATAACTACGAAGTGGTCCCATATAAATTTCATCGATATTTGACCTTGGACTTCGAAGATACATTGAAGTCGGTTTTTGTTTTTTTCTAAAAATTAATTATAATATATCAAAGCACGTATAGTGTCGGACTACCGGGAGGTCTTAAAAAAATACTTTTTACTAAAACTAATTTATAACGGAAAAGTCTATGATAGGTAAATAAAAGTTTGGAAATTGGCTTATATTTCCGCGATGGAAGTCGGAGAAGAACTGAACTACTAATTTATTACTAGGATGAACCATTGATTGAATAATGCTTACGTATCGATAATATAGGGTCGGTCAAGTATATTTAGTAACAGGGCTATGATATAACAGAACCATAATACAGTAATCTCTATGTACTGTAGTCGTACCTGCAATATAAATCAACATCCTAAATGGTCCCTTACTTAATTCTACTAATGCGTGAAACACATTTTATTTATAATTAAGTTCTAGATGGCCAATATGTATTACTACATATTTTTGAAGCGTTTAACACATATGACAATTTACACAATTAACAAATAATTAGTGTCATTATTATTATGACATTTAACACAATTTGATAGCTTCTATGGTGTAGTGGTTGGGCAGGTTGCCACAAATCTCATACACTACTGCGTTTGCGGGTTCGATTCCCGCGACGGGACAAATGTGTGTGCAGAAAAAATAAGCGCAAGCATTTGTTTCGTGTCTGGGTGTTGTGGGACCATGGTCCTCATAGTTCCTGGTTCCTTAGATGCAAGGAATCCTAGTTAGAGGCTAGACCTATGTATGTAATCGTTGGGCGTAATAAGACATTGTGTTTAAGTTCCGTGCACGATATACCAACACCAAAAACTCATCAAGAACAAATAAACTGACAGTACTATTTAAATACAGCAAATCTATTCACTATACAAAAAGCTTCAAAGAAATGTATATAGAACATCGCTACCGTCGAAATAAAATAATATCTTATTACGAATGTGAAATTAATAAAATGAGGTTATACCTAATAAATTCTGAGGCAAAATTGAGGGCGACATTTAAATTTTACTACACGACCCACCTAATTAGCGCTACGCGCAAGCCTCTCGTACAAATATCACTCCAAATACATTGAATGTAGCGTTATTTTATTTTTATTGTGATGAAATTTTATTGATCCTGAATTTAAATAACACCGTGCTTAATCTTTGCAATATAGATAGGTGAATAAAGAATTCATAATAGTTTAATCGTCATCATTCACAGCTTTTAACATCCCCCTGCTGGGTATAAGTCTCCAAGGAACATTTACTCTAGCGAGTAAGTGTCTCTCATATTATGCCATTCGCTTGTGCTAGTCGTGGTCGCGAGTTCTGATAATAGTCCACTAAGGATTTTCCCACATAATTCTTCGATAACTTTTTTAAAAATGGAGTGTGGTCATAATTGCTGAAATGATCGTGCATTAAATTTAAGGTTCTTTGTAGTGTCGAAGGGTCACATCTTATAAATCCGTCACATCTTAAAAATCAATATTAGGTATAATCCGAACGTGTCCATCCATACTCAAGATGGATGGATGGATGGATGAACACTTTCGGATTTATAATATTAGTAGAATAACTTCTAACTCCTTTAAAGCTTGGATGAAAATGATGACACTTCGACACCACAAATGGATGGATGGATGTTTGTTATTCAATCACGCAAAAACTGCAGAACGAAATTTGATAAAACTTGGTAAGAAAAGGGTAAAAAATAATAATAATAATAATAATAATAATTAGTAATAATAATAATTATAATAATAATTAGTAATACCCTATCCTACTTATGTAGGATCCTTATATCGTGGAAAAGAACATAGGATACTTTTATCCCGGTAAACCGCAGGTAAAACCGCGGGGCGCAGCTAGTAGGTATTAAAACAAAAGAAGGTATTAAATACTTTTTTTATTTTTATCACAACAAATCGCTCAAATTCACTTTCGACATAGCTTTTTAATATAACTATAGATGCCCTATTCCCAATGAACTGCCACTGGCTTCACTTAAATATAACTGTGTTTAAGTTTAACCCTGACATGGTTGCATTTCAAGGTGAGTAACAATGCAGTGCTGTGTAAGTCGGCTCAGCAGTTACACAGTTACATCTGCTCATTGCGGATTCAATGCCGGAGATTACTTGAGCTTGAGCTTACGGAGTGCTGCATTGCGTGCTGAGTCGTAACGTCACAAGCATGGTTTGGTACAGAGCAATGGAGAATAGATTTGTTGTCAACACACTTTTGTAGGAAAACAGTGTCGCCAATCGCGCACATTAAACGAAACATACAAAGAAATGAACGCACCTATTTTGTCACATTTATTACTGATGAAATGAAATTCCGTCGTTGAAAGCGGTCGGTCGTTGTAAGCGGAGTCGCAATAAACGGATGTACTTCCATGGTTGCTCATAACAAAACCAAACGTATGCCTATACTGACGTCGCTATAAACGGTCGGTCGTTAAATGCGAAGTCGTACTAAACGGACTACACTGTATTTTGAATAGTTATAAACGCTATTCATAAATTTTAAAAATATACCTTATTGTAAGAATTTACTGAATCAGTTATGACATGGTTTTGAAACTGAATTGCATACAGCGGATATACGTCTACGCCGTTGACTCAAATACGATTGTACAATCGTATGATCGCGGCGCGTCTGCCACGCCAACTCCACCATTCTAACATATTCTCCATTTCTCTAGTTTGGTATTAAACGTCACTGGAACATTCTCTATTGTAGAGTGCTACATAATCGTTGCCAGCATCATCATTGGTTAATGAAAGTGGCGCCGTCACTAAACATCATTCATGTTCATTCGTATTCTTGACGCAATACAATCAAAACAAACTTATACTAAGTTGTTATCTTAGTAAAATACTACTCATACTTTTCTACTAATATTATAAATGCGAAAGTTTATAAGGCTAGATGTTTGTTAATACTACTGGACGGATTTTGATGAACTTGGTGTGTAGATTACCGTAAATAGGGACACAGGATACTCTGCAGCACGGGAAATTGCGGTTAAAAATTGGGATGCAGCTAGTATATTTATATGACATTGAATATGTGTCATCAACTTTATTCAATAACCATCCTAAATTAAAAGCACAATATTACAAACATCCCCCTTGCCTCCTAAACGACATAAAAAGCTTACCGAAATAAAGCATAATTTTTAACGTTGCAATTAATTTACGAAAACAACATGCGCGCACAAATTTACATAAAAATAACAAATAACATAACATTGTGTGTGGGCTAACGCCAGGCCTGTGAGAATAACTTCATTACCTTCGTTACAATCCCAGCACGTTTGGTGAAAACATTTTTATATTAAAATGGAGACCTACGCTAACTGGCATTACAGATTAGCAATTTGGATTTTGTTTAAAACGTTATTTATTGAAGTGTACGTTTAGCTCATTAGATAAACGTCGAATGTGCTCATACGTAATTTTTATTTCCTAATATATATAAAATGGTCAAAATAAAATGTTGCCAATGTATTCTTACATTGGCAACATTTTATTAATAATAAAACGAATAAGCCAAACATTCAAAATATATCCATCGGGAACCACTGTGACGTCACGACACACTATGACACAACAAAGTTATTCCAGCTGTCAAGTTTTTAAACAATATTGCTAGTCAAGTTTTAGCAATCAAACTGTACTTTAAAAAAAATAACCTAATATACCTCGCTCTATAGCGTCCCGGGGAGAGCGACGTGTGGTGAAAACATTTTTCAATGTTGGAATGGTGCTAAATAAATTGGAACGTCTCGCTACTACAAATTGGTAGACGAAAAACGTAGTTTCGTAAATTCCACATTCAAAATAATTAGTTAAACGCGGTGTGAGCCAATATTTTTAATAGGTATAGTCAACATTCGTTTTTATTAGTTGATTAACATAAATAATTATATTACTGGATTTGATTACTAGAACTTACCAGTTTACGAGAATAGCACCAGAAATTACTTTACAGCCAAACTTTACATTTTTTTATAGTCCTTATTGATGAGACGAGCACATCGTTCGCCTGATGGTAAGCGCCACGCCTGCCCGTAACAATTGCAATGCCACTCAGAACTTTTAATACCATAGGACTGCATTGCGCTCAGCACCCCGGAACATCAGATATTAATTCTGATATATGCCTAGTACAGTCGCTGGCTACAGTACCCTTCAAACCGGAACACAGCGATGCTTGCGCACTACTGCTTGGTGGCAGAATAAATGGCAAAGCTGTGGAAAACCCAGACGGCCTCCCTACATAAAAAACACACAAAAAGTTTACTACATAAAAAGTCGGCAAACATTTTGACAGTATTATAGTTTGGGCACTTCTACCAGGATTTTATAGTATTTCAGTAGAAGCAGGCCTACCTACCGCACTCCGCACTGTAGGTACGAAGCTACAAGTACATAGCCGGACACAGACAGCGCAGGTCGCGTCGTTACACGTGCCGCGTCAGAAGAGATAAGAGCTATGCAATAGAAAGAGAGGCGCTCTGTAGGTTAATATGACTGGTAGGTATGCAGCGCTACGCGAGCTGAATTGAATTTTATTGCGTCATAGCAAGAGTCGCTATTTGTTTAAATTTCTTTGCGGAGTGATACTTCTGTCCCTTACTATTCTGTGGTAGAAGTTCAATTGAAGTAGAGAAATAGAGAAATTATTGTCGGAGCAAAAAAAAACTGCTACGAAATATACATTGATCATACAAAAAGTTTCAATCTGTTGTCAAAAACGTGTGAATCATTGATAAAACGAAAACCAGGGCTTCATACAACGCAAAATAAAAGCGAGTCTAATGACCTCGTCACCTGTGGGTTTCAGCTGAAAACCGAGTGTGAAGCACACTTCGCTAAAGCTGAGCTTCGTGTGTCAAAGAGACTTTTGACACTCGGACGCGGTGTTGCCGCTGAAAATAAATGCTCCAATGACACGCTAACTATGCTATTCTTTTAAATCTCAAGCGAAAGTTTTTCGTTTAGGTATAGGTATAAATCTGTGAGTGTAGAAGTATCGGTGTAGCTCACAGATACTTCAATCAGATCTCTATGGTGTAGCTGATGAATGTTCCATTTAATAGCATGATTACTTGCTTAACTTGCATTTTCAGCTAACATCCAAATTACTTTAATGGAATTCGTTATCTTAAACCTGATAGAAGAATTTTAATTTTTTTTTATTTAATAAGCTTTTCAGCATGCAAACTTCTTCAAAAAAATAAAGCGCTGTTTAACGTGACGTCATTAATTACTTACTGCCGCCGTCCTCATGCCTTATATTGCGATAACTCAGCACAGTACATTGAAATCACCGTTAAACGCTTAGCACTTCAGTAAAAAATATATACACAAAAAATAAATAGGTTCATTTTTATTACATTTAAATTAGTAACTACACTGTTTCTTTTTTACTTCAGAAATCTAGCTCATTCCGGAGATCGCTTAGTAGGTATAATATTTAGTAGGTACCTACGATCCGAGTAGGTATTTAAATAAATTATCGCGGTCACATTAATATAATTCATTCAGGTGTAATATTTATCGTCTACCCGCCCTCGGGCGAGCGCGCATACCGATATCAGCTCGACCGTATCGATTACCCGTTTGGTTTGCAAGTCGCGTCCTCACTTTGTGGTTGTCTTGTGTGCTGATCCTTGGTAATCTTTGATTTGAGTTACCGTACAGTTTTGAGTTCGTATGCTTCACGATCACCTTAGACTTTTCTTTCGGTGAGTTTGTCAGATTTTTTGATATCATTTTATGTTTCTTTAAATTTTAATGATAACTAAAGTTAGTAAAAATCACAAAGCGAGAACATTACCAAATAAGGCCTGTTCATTTATTTATTATGGTACACAAAACAGGATACAATCGAAAAATATATATTATGCTGGATTTAATCATGAAGTTGCGATCTAGAAAGTATCCCTAACTATGTGTACACAGCATGACTAAACAAAAGCAGTAATAGTAAAACAATTATACACAATAGGAAACATAGCAGTAACAATAACTAATTATTATTACTACTTGTGCTTTCAGTGACTTGCCGCTGTAGCGCAGCGTCACCAGTGATAATTGACGAAATGTCCTTTTTAAATTTGTACAATTTGGAATTGAGTATATCAACATCACTATGATTTTCGGACATTATATCATTGTATTGGCGACACATCCTGACTATTGGGTTATAAAATGAGGTGTTATTGGTATATACCTGTAAACCAAAAATGTTTGTGAATGGGTTACGGGTTCTGAATGTTAAAATTAATAAGAGACAAAAGAGTCGGTGAGTCTATATACGAATGGAAAATTTTGAAGAGACACGTGAAATCGTAGTACTTACGTCGATTTTCAAGAGACATCATGCGAAATTTTTCTAGCCTTTCTTTATATGAGGGAATACTACGCTGGAAGCCGCATCTATAACTAAGAATGTTCAAGCACCTCTTCTGTACCTTTTCAATGCGATCACAGTGGATAGCGTAATGGGGGGACCAAATGCTGGAGTGATATTCCAGAATACTGCGAACTAGTGTGTAGTATAAGCACAAAACAGTTTCAGGATTCTTAAAATCTTTTGTAGTTCTTGTCAGAACACCTAATACCTGATTGCTCCTACTAATTATACAATCAAAGTGCTCGCGAAAAGTTAATTTCTCGTCAAACATAACTCCAAGATCCTTTGCCACTGATTTCCTTTCCAAAGACTGACCTTTAAGTTTGTAGTCATAGAATTGTTAGCGTCGAATACCTAGGTAGTAGGTTATAGATACCGCTATATAGCTTGGTATACCAAGCAAAAACAAATGAGATATATCTCTTTACTTTAGGTACTTATGTTTTGTTTATAGTATTGTAACTGTGGCAGTACAGTAGTACCAGTACGTCTTCACTGCAAAAAGCAACATAAATTATTTACAAAATAATGTAAATAGTGTCAAGAATTCGGAGTTACTGGAAAGTTAGAAGAAAAATTATCAGCATCAGTGGGCGACTTCTGAAGAGAACACTACTGAAGAGAATCGGACGAATGTCTATGGCAAGGTATTAATATTGTATAACTAAATATACATAGTTGGTAGGTACGTGCAATAACTCATTTTCAAACGACCGAAGAGGAATAACTTTTTAATGACGTAGATAATAATTTTAATTTATAAGATGTTTCTAATTCAAGTTAGGAAAATGAGGCAATTCAAACTTTTTTTAATGTAAAATGCGCTGCTTTTAATTTCAGCGTCAAAACGAATTACGTATATTCTTGTCGCACTAATGTTTTTCTCAAATTCACAGGGAGTCTGAAGTTGAAACAAATTAGAAATAATAGCTCTTTTGTTCGTTACAAAGATCTGTTTCTGGAGTGGTTTTATCCAGTGATTGAGCTAAATTACTCGAAACCATATTACCCAGTTGTTCCTTCTCTTGTTTTGTTGTATATTATTATTTTTTGAGAAACATGATATTGAATTATGTGTTAGCTTTGAGCATTGTTGCTTGGCAGGCGGTCCATTTCACTCCATTCCATTGTAGCAGCTTGCGGTTAATAGTCTCGTTTTCGCTTTAGCATTGTTTTGTTGCTTAGTAAGGGTTACTCAGAAAATATGAAGAAATATCTATTATACTCTCATATACCTATCCTATATAGAAATATCTATTATAATGTCATTAAAAATAACTTTACTAAATCATTATCATCTCTCGTGTCTACAGGCACTTTCGGTTATTATGAGAATGAAGGCTTTGAGTAAAGCCGTCTTTCAAGGCAGAAATATTTAATGACTCGACTCTTTCTTTGACTTTGTCACTTTTGTCTTTAGCAAAAGTAAAAAGTTAAGTCGAGAGCCGATACTAAATCAACGATATCGCTAACTCCTAAGAAAAACAACCCGGAACACCTCGACGAATTTTAATTTTGCATCGCGATAAAGAGAGCGCTCAAACCGGTGGAACTTGTGAAATTCGAAGAACGAAAGGGGATAGAAACTTCCAAGCTCTGAATAGCTTCGGGGCACACCCCGACAGGCGAAGCCGTGACTTAGGTATAAAGTACCTGTTACAACCTGTACACAATAGGTAGGTAGGATCATTATCCTGACAAGAATCGATTGGGTCTACGCCAGTCTCAGGTCTGGCTACTACACACGTAGTTCTCACGACGACAAATACCGTTTTAGTTCAGTAAGGCAGGTAGCTCGCCTTTACTAAGTTTTGTTGTTTCTCAGTGAAAATCCTATCCTAATATCCAACTAATATTATAAATGTGAAAGTTTGTGAGGATGGATGGATGGATGGATGGACTCTATCACGCAACAACTACTGAACGGATTTTAATGAAATTTGTAGGTACTTTAGGTCCTAGAAAAGGCAGACTTATGCTACTTTTTATCCCGGGAAACCGCGCGTGAATCAGCAGTTAGTAGATATAATTATGTAACGATAAAGGTTCTGTTGTACAGAACTTTATACCCGGTTGCAAGCTATGTATGTTCTATTGTTATTCGGTTCTGCATTATTTACCACTTGCCCAATCCAATAGAAAAAAAACCGTTCGGGTTTCATCCAAAGCTCATCTTTCTACGATCCTGATCAAAACCGAATCGGCATAACCGATGATGGAAACAAACGGGCTGTCCGGATGGATCTATTCTCCATCGGTCATCCGTATATGACGAGTACAATTCCTCTTCATCTTTTGGTCTCGGCTCGGACGCCGAAAGTTTATAACCTGTTGAATTTGACATTCTTTTAGATGAATAATTCCGATTTGACACCACTGCACTGCGTAACATCCCTCTCATATTATAAATGTGAATGTATGTTTGTTTGTTACGCTTTCACGCGAAAATTACTTTACCGATCATCATGAAACTTTGTACACATATTCTTGGAGGTGTTAGAAGTAACATAGGATACTTTTTATAAAAAAAAATGTTTGCCAAAATATCTCAAAATCTAGCTACTTCAACGCCATCTAGCATTCCAGTAATGAAGTTCCAACCCTGAGTACTGTAATACCTTTGCACTATATTACCTACGGCTACGTCAATATCCAATCGACTATAGTTTTAGCTGCTTTGAGTTTTTCAAATTTTTTTTTGTGTGTTACATCAAAATAGGTTGGGTAGGGTGACTATGAAAATACAGCTTGACCTCTTCGTAATAGGCGCTCTCATATACTGGGGAGGTCTTGCTAAGATGGATATGTAAGAAATACGAAAACGGGCTTCTTCTGTCGTTCACGCGGACGAAGTCGCGGGAAAAAGCTAGTAACTACATATAGAAATCGCGAGGTATTGACTGTTTAAATATGTAGTTTTTGATAGTTTAATGAAAAGTAACACGCATTTGAGAAAAACCAAAGGGAAAATCTGCTGAAGCATGCCAATGCAAACCATCTTGCTACTAAGAATTTACCAAAACAATATTGTCACGTTTCGGCATTTACCAGCATGTCAAAGGCCCGGCTTTATTGCCTTTTAGCAGGAGCCTAATAACAAAGTTTTCGGGAAACTTATGATGCGCACATTAAGGGCCTCTGTCATTCAACCTCTTAACACATAAGGTAATAACAAACGTACAGCAATTTAAGAACCTTTTTCTGGGCCTTTTGCTTTTGTACACATCTTGTTCACGGAAGGAATAAAATATTCGGGGGAGAATTGGGCTAGTCGTAAAAACGAGGAGACAATATGAGGGGCCTAGTTGACCGTCCGGCTTTGTGGTCTTGCTATAAGGAAAGTAATAATGCATGCATGGTAGTAGTTGTAACCTGTAACGGGCGAAAATAATGCTTACGTCAAACAGAATCTTCTGCATCATCTTTACTAGAAAATCGTGTAGGTACTATACATACATACAGTAGGCATACGGTTGTCTAGAAGAGACTGCCTATTGTACTTATCTTATTAAGTATATTCAAGATGTAATTCCTTCTTAAGTGCAAAAGTGTTTTCTATTCTATTCTACTATGTGGGAACTTCTTATGATTACACCATACTTTTTTTTAATGAAATTGAGCAACGAGACGAGCAATACGTTCGCTTGATGTTAAGCGCCGCGTTTGCCTATACTTACCATGTTATAGGTAGTCCTTAAAACATTTTATACGTCTTCTTATTATATATATGAAGATTATTATTACGTATGCCAAGCGAAAAATAAAATAACGGAAGAAAAAAATCGACATACGAGTTGGTGACCATCGTAGCTCAATTGGTAGAGCGCTTCCCGCGCTGAGGGAAGATTGAAATGCGGTTTCAAAAGTCCTAGCCGGTGGTCGAATTTATTTTTCTTTCCCGAAAAACCTTGTTTGGGATTTTATACGTGGTATTATAGGTAGGTAGTTATATATTATACTCCAAATCACTTTGTTATTTAATTTATATCATACAATTATTCTCTCTCTATGAGGGAAGGCCTGAGTCCCAGCAGTGGGAACGTAATAGGCTGATGATGATGATACAATTATTATTAATTAGGCGATTACTGTAAATTTCAAATTACATGTCTGAATAAAAGTCTTATTAATTTATTTATTTTATACTCCTTACCATTACAAACTGTGTTTCAGGAACAGGATATAACGTAAAAAAATTAAATATATCAAAACACAAACTCATTATCAAAGATTATACCAAAAGCTTAAGCAAACATAACGTTGGGCTTGAAATAATCCCTACTCATCCTTATTTAATCCCTCTCACGTGAAACACCAACAAAAATATCCGAAACAATTGTAAATGTATTCAAATGCATAGCTTACGCGATCGGGATGAAAGCGTGTGATGTGGCGTTAAGTCCCCGCGGAATCGAAATGGAACCGGACGGGAAGCGGATGCGAGCCTCCGGGAACTCCGGGATTAGCGCGACGTGACCGGAAACCCGTTGAAACGCTCCGGGTTGTCCGGATCGGACTAATGCAATGCTTTCAGTAACGAAATTGCTGATGTGGCGTGATGTAGGCCGGCGGCGGGTGAATACGCGTGAGCAAGCCTACTACGTGGTTATTGTTGGTACTCTAAGGCTAACTGCGAAGATTTGTAAAATCAATTAATATGTTGTCAATATACGACTGATTCACACTAAGCGTATCCTTGACTGTTTTTATGCACAGTAAAAAAAAATTTACTACGGTTATATCTTCGATACAAGCATGTTGAAAATTGTGCCGTTATTTCTGTTTAAAATTGTATATCCACGTCATTTTCCTAATCTGTTTCTTGAAGTTTTGTCGGCGATCAAATCTTCTGCCCATTGTTACAAAACAGCTTTTGGTGCCGGCTGTCTTGTTTATTCTCAAAAGTTTTGTCCAAGGATCATTTCATACTTCGAAAAAGCATATTATTTACAATTCGACCCGTGCCTAAAGAGACATAAGGAGATTTATGCGTGTGCTTTTACCTAAAATTTGTGTTAACTGAGTTTGATGTTTTTTTTGTTAGACATTGGATTCCTCGCTTCGTAGTTTTTTTTTTATTAGACAAGTATCGCGTGTGTTTATTAATTGACGGTTAAAACAAATCGTCAGCTATTTTCGTAACCCTATTTTATTAACGATCGATCAATGGTTGTATTGTATTATAACCTGTGAACAGCTCTAGCCTTTTGTCGAACAAGTTTGAATGTAGGACCTTTTTACTGCCTCTTTTTCTATGGTGAGTAATGGCTTGACCAGTCCGATTAATTATTTATTTACTTGTAAGTTCTATTGTTCTACATGAATCTCGTGACCGAGAAAATTGGATTTTCCTTAGAATACTATATTACTAAAGCTGTGACAAAATTATAATATTTCATGTATGATTTTTTTTTGTGTAACTGTTTATATGTTTTATAAGACGAGCAAGTCGTCCGCCTGATGGTGAGCACCATGCCTGCAGTTTTAGTGCCACCCATAATATTTAATACCATCAAAAGTACTGCGTAGCACTGCATTGCGCTCATTTCCCCGAAACATCAGATATTAATTCTCATATGCCCAGTAATTTCGCTGGCTTCAATGCCCTTTAAACCGGAACACGGTACTGCTCGCTGGCAGAAGAACTGGAAAATTAAACTAACGCTGTGTCTAAATTATGATATTTTTAGGCAATAAAATCTTAGATTATAAGAATAGAACATACAGAACCGTCCCTGTAAAACGAGATAGATAAAGAAACGAAGACATTTGGCAATTTTGAACGATGACTCGGTAGCCCAGTAGTTAAGGCGTCAGGACAGGACGGCACTCCAAAGACGCAGGTTATCATCCTGCTAATTTCGTTTTAGTCCATGTATTTTGTACGTTATTTTTTATTCTGGCTTCTTGAGAAATCGTTTTGAGCGATATGACCACCTATGTGACACTTATGTTTATTATGCTTTTATATAATTTTAAAGATTAAACAGTTTTTGTTCCAATAAAGAGTAATTCATTTATCTATCAAGTGGATATAATGGGTCCAAGAGTCTACAAAAGGCTTCCCACTGATATCATCGCAGCTCTCAGTATGACTTGCTTCAAAACCCGACTAAAACGCTGGCTAAGCAAACGTTCTATAGTTTTGATTAATTTATGACATTGCAGTAATTTATATATTTCATTCTCTTGACATTTTTGGCTGATAATAATAATTATGATTGTTATGGGTTAATTATAATTTTGACATTGTAAATATTCTATTTTATTATTTTATTTTGACATTTTTATTTTGAATTTCATATTGAGTTTAGAATTTTTGCTAATTTATTTATTAGTTTATATTTTATTGTGTCGTACGTATACATGCTGGTATATACCTTCCACTCAAATTACTTTAATTAAACATTATGATGGTCTTGTAAACCCAGTTTAAAAATAAATGAGAAAAAAATAATAAAAAGTGTTTGAGTATTTGACGAATGTTCGTTCCCGTTCACAAAAAAACACATGTATTATCAGAGGCAATTTCCGTACCTGGTAATGAGAATGCGAGATCACGATTCGTTCTTGGCAAGCACCCAGCTTGGAGCTTCCTACCGTGCCAACGGGAGACAGCATTGATAGCAGATTCTGTTATATTGCATGTAATAAGCGAATACGAGAATGTAATAAGGAGTCTAGTGAGAACGCGCTCTGTGCAATTTGGATTCGACGGGCTGTAGATACCATTGTAGGTTAGTAGGTGGGCTATTGTATATATCTATTACACTTTGACAGTCGCGTCGAAGCTATCCCGAAATATGATGAGGTACAAAAAAGTACAAAACATACTTTGTAAAAATTTAGTCTCTCAAGAATTGACGTGATGAAGTCTGTGATGTTTCAAGCTATAAAGATTTTTTATTTTTAGAATCGTTTTAAAATAAGTACTCGTATGGTATAAGCAAAAATTCTTCCCGATCCAAAACTTTATGGTTTCGTTCAAACCAACGATTTGCGATAAAAAAAGTAAGTTCCAGTGAACAACAAGCTTCACTCAAAAATAATTCATGTGGTAATATTTTTCGTAGAGTAAATTCTAGTGATATAGAGATTAACAACTCAAAATGGAATTAAAATTCTTCCTTATACAAAATTTTATCGCTTCGTTTACACCCACAAACAAGTAGCGATACAATAACAGTTCCAGTGAACGACAAGCTTCACTCACTTTCTTGCTGTCAAGTATAATTAATGTGGTAATATTTATTGTAGAGTAAATTCTGGTGATGTAGAGATTCATAACTGAAAATAGATAGCATCGTGCCACATGACCTACTTGCGACGTAAATTATTGTTGTGTAAAAAAGGCACTTTACTTTTTACAGCGCACCATAAAAACATTCCGTCCTACATTTTAAACCAGCTACATAAAAACTGTAACAGACCAGCTCTTTACGTAACGCAACTAATCTTAAGCAAAGTCACGTCACGCTCAAATTGCTGCGGAGTTACGTAACAAAATTAAATCACTTTGGTTCCCCGCGTAGCTACGTAGCCCCTCTACGGAGCTACGGCGCTACGGTGCTACGAGGCTTCTCTCTACATAATTGCATTAGCGGCTGTAGCTGATAAGCCTCGAAACAATACCCTTAATTTGCATCAATGGCGCTCGCAATTAGTTACAAGTTTGAACCACCATTGTTCTTAAAAACGACAAGGGAATAAAATTGTGTGCGGCTATGGAATATTTTACCGGCTTTTTATGCGATGTTCGCTTGTTTATATGGAAATTGGGTAGGTACCACAGCTTTGCCAGCTATTCTGCCGCCAAGCAGTAGTGCGCAAGCGTTACTGTGTTCTGGTTTGAAGGGCATTGTAACCACCGAAATTACAGAGCATATGAGACATAATATCTGATGTCTCGGGGTGATGAGCGCAGTGCAGTGCTACACAGTGCCATTTATGGTATTAAAAGTTCTGGGTGGCACTGCAATTGTTATGAACAGGACTAACGCTGTCTCTTTGTGATGAGAACACTAATGTAGGTATTCTAAGTTCATGGCTACAAGACGAGCATTTTAGCGTCATTGACTTTAATAAAAAATACCAGCTATACAGGGTATTCAAAAATAAAATGGAGTGTCCATTAAGTAAACCCTCCTGTCTTCAATATTTAACGTAAATAAATCGCATGTACGTATTATGTACTCGCCCTCCATGTGGCAAAAGCTTGATTTTTTTATATTTTTGACATCGATTTGGTTGATAAATGTTTTTGTTCACAGTGAATTAAAAGTGAACATCATAATCTTACACAGTCACTCTGAACTTGAAGCCAATCGAAAGTGTTTGCAAATTATTAACCCCCCCATTCTCCCTCTTGTGTTCCCATTGGACTTAAAGCATTTCGAAAGCTATTGAAACTTTCACTTTGGGTTCGACGGGTTCCGAATTCCCGATAGCAATACGTTCTAAAGGCGAATTCCGGCAAAGCTGTAAACTTTGCAATCAAGTTAATTAATTCAAGACTCTTATCGTAATTGGAATGTAAAGTGTTAGGGTAAGTTGACATTCAGATTTGGAACCTACGTCATTGTAGTTTGAAATTACAGCTTGTGATATGTGTAGTTTAAGATCGTACCACTAGTTTAATCAACTCAACAGTGTAGGCCCAATGTCCCCGTCGTAGGCATTGTCCCCGCTACGGGAACAACAGGACGTCATTAAATTTTCGTACCATTGTCCCCTTTACGGAGATGCATCCTCTAGGTTAGGTTATGTTAGAACTGTGACCACACAGCGCGAGCCGAGCGAACGAAGCGAAAGTGCCGCGGCAGCGGTCGGCGAAGCGCCAGAAAGTATTTTCCCATATAAAGTTTACTATATTAACGGAATCAGAGTAAGGGGTCATCGGGACGTATTTTTAAATATTTTATTAAAGAACCACTGTCCCCGTTTAAGGGGTACACGGCTTACGGGGACAACGGTTCATTACAATTTTTTATTTTCTATTCTATTAGAAATATATCCTACTATTTTTTTCTTTGGTGCTATATGTATTTACCAAATAAGCTACCTTATAACACCACAAACAAGCATGGATTAGCGTCACATTTTAACGTTATTGTTGCCTCGCCGTTTTTCATTAAATTATCCATCGGCGATATTGTTTGGCAGTTCGTCCCTGGGGTGAAACTTAGTATTGCTGTACAATACAAAATTCATTATTCCCAAACCCGTTGGCGATAAAAATTCAAATTCAATCCACGCTCTGATGGATTTTATTATGTCGGTGGCTTGTTTGTTAAAAACATTCATTGTATCAGTTCATACACATTAATTTGTTTGAACGTAATAAACATCATGATTTCAACGCGTTGTTAATTTCAATATAAACCCACGGTGTTAATCCGTTTAAGGTACGGTTCCGAGCCACGCTGCAGACGGCAAACGATAGCGGCAGACGGCAAACGATAGCGGCAGACGACAAACGACAGCGGCAGTCTGTATTACTTTGCTTAAATTCACGATTTGCGCGGCATTTGCACCTGTGTGCCGAAAACTGTTTCACACAAATTAATACTGCTGAATATTGCCGTCAGCCGATGAGGTTTATTATCTTTCACTGTGGTGCCTGCATACCGTCTGCAGTGTTCTTTGTAATCGTACCTTATCAATAAACCCTAAATTAAGTTACGCAGGTACAAAACATAATACTGTGTAATTTGTTATCTATACAATCGTGTTTAACTACTGTGCATTAAAAAGAGATTAGACGTGATTAAAACAAGTGATTGTGAAGCGTTATCACAAGTTTCAATGCAAACAGCACACATCAAAGTTAACTACAAGGAAATATAACATAGTAAACAAAAAAGTGACAGTTTAAAAAATATATCTACTATATCTTTATGCGCTTTTTGAGGTTAGGTTGGCATAGCATGCTAATAAATGCACTTAAAATGGATGGTCATCGAGTTGTTAGCTACCCTGAAAGTTTCAGCCGTATCGCTAATCGGGAAGTGCTCGAAATCAACAGATGAAATCTCACACACTTCATTCATTGTTGAGCTTTAACCACAATACTCATAAATATTAAATATTCACAAATTATTTAAATTATCGCCAGAGAAGAATACTACGAGCTTAAAGTTGAACCGGAAATTGGTTCCGTCACCGTGACTCAAAATGGCCGACCCGGCTGAAAGGCGGAGATACGAGGTATCAGCACAAAAAAGTGACCAAGAAACGAAGTAGCTTTGATACCTTTTTCTTTCATGAATTAACAATGTGCAAAAGAGACAGACAGTATATTGGTAGGTAATTCAGTGTCGAATTACATCACATTTGTACAACACACAAATGTAGACGCATTTTATTACTCATTTACTTCTGCTGCTTTATCTCTTTGCTCTCAAGAGAGAAGAGAGACAGAGATAGAAAATGCAACGAACACCACATACAATGAACGCCTACTAAGCTATACCTTTACACAAAATCAATATTATGCTCAAACGTAGACATTTTAAAATTGATCAGCCATTTATCAAAACTGACTCTATTTGAACTACTTTGTGATGGCCGTACCTCACGCGATCGATGAAAAAGATAGAAAAAGCTGTTAAACATTTTACAGGACCACACCTCGACATTCGATGCAATTTGCTTGTAGTCACGAACTATTGAAAATATAATTCCTATCGCGCTATACAAGGTTATCTTCAACTGACGTTATGTAGTATTGGTGACGACGATAGTTTAAAATTAGACGGAGTAGGTGCAAATAGCGCAAAACAAAAATGATGAAACAGCAATAATAGATACAAAGATAGAAAATTCTTGATTGCAAAAAAAAAATTGTGGGCACATTTTTAAGAGCGAGTGTGGCTCAGCGGGGACTCGTGCGCCTTTCTATCCGACGCACCTGTGTTTGAATCCCGAGTCGGCCCTGCACCAATGACTTATAGTTAAGTGCAGATTTTGTACGCTCGCTCTAAAACGGTGAAGGAAAACATCGTGATGAAACCCGCTTACGCGCTTTGGAGTGGTAGGCTCTGGCCGTGGTTATAATACAACCCACCGAACAAAGCCATGCCGTCAAGCGACCTAATCGTGTTTCAGGATGATGTTCGGTGAACCATCGGGGAGACGGGTCTGAGCAGCCGCTCAACTGCCGTCTCTCTCTAGATCTATGTGCTTCATCTTAGGCCACATCATCGCTTTACATCAGGCGCGATAGTGGCCAAACATGGATCTATTAAGCGTAAAAACAAACAAACATGTAAGCATTATCTTCCAGTAACCTCGGTGTACTGTGGAGCTTTTTTAAGGTAGTGCAAACAAAATATAAAAAGTAAATATACAATACAATGTTTAATGGGTGTTTAACAGATGCGGAAGAAATTGACATACACATACATTTTATATCTCTATATATATATAATACCCTAGCCCTAGTACCTAGGTACTGATTTTTATTCTCTCAAAAGAATCAATGCTAATTGGTGAATACAGAGATATGGAGAACACATTCTCCAATAATACTAAATTTGTTTAATGTGAGCGAATAGTACAAAATTTGTTTCGTATTCCGAATTAGTCAAGAAATACAAAATGAACCCAAATTGTGGTGTGACCCTTCTTATAGCTTAAAAATGAAATATTATCCCGCCAAAAGTAAATTATACTTTTACACGAAAAATAAATTAAAGGCTTCTGTCTGTTCGTTTCATTAAATTGTGCGTGACCCGATGAAAAGGGGTGAAAAAGGGTCGGCATGAAGGTCCGCGGAGGCATCCAGTCGGCATTACTACGGACGCGGTGAATTAAGATCTAAATTCAAAGCATTGCTTTGAAAATTGTGTGTTTTCCTCAATTCATTCACCGAGAATTGTAAACATAACTTTTTTGAACAGAGAAATTAACGACGCCTTAGTTTCGATGGTTCATCATCTGTTTCTACTGCTAGGATAATGCACTCTGTGGCTGGGACTTTCAAAGCGGGTGCTAAATCCAAAAAGTAATTATTATGGCCGGGCAAGGATCTGAACTCCGATGCATCAGATCTTAGGGCGCGCGATTTTCCTCTGAGTATTATTCGCTCCTTACTTAAATGATTTTGGTACTAGCTGCGCTTCGCAGTTCTAACCGCAGTTTCCCGGGATAAAAAGTAGCCTATGTGCTATTTCAAGTCTTAAAGTACCTACATACCAAATTTCATCAAAATCGGTTCGGTAATTTTTGCGTGAAAGAGTAACAAACATACATCCATACATTCTTACAAACCTTCGCGTTTATAATATTAGTAAGATTGTCCACACTTATTCATAGTTAAGCTAAAATATACTTGCAATAAGACAAAACAAGAATATATATATTGAAATTTAAAAAGCCCCCGACACAAAAACCTATAAAAGGTAAAACGGCTGAACAGATTATGATAAAACATCAACATCAAAGGTACTCATACACATACATATACATCGAACCACAGCTAGAAAATATGCTTTTAAATAAAAAAACCGCATCCAAATCGGTTTACCCATTTAAGAGCTACGGTGCCACAGACAGACACATAAAAAAATTACAAATTAATTTTTACATAGTGGTCAAACTTATAACAGCCCTCCTTTTTGCGTCGGTGGTTACAAATAAACCTGAGAGATAATTATGCGACTCAATAAAAGTAGAACAATTCAAAAACAATAAAACACACCAAAGTTGTCATTTACAACGCTTCTAATTTATTCAGGTTCCGTGAAAGTTCGCGTTTCTTCAGACAATCAAAACTTTCCATGAGGACAACCGCGAGTTTACCTGTAGTTATTTAATTTTGGAATTTGCTAATGAAACATTGTAATTTGACGATCATTCGCAAGACCGCACGGACGACAGGCGTAAGGCGCCATCTCCATGTGATACGAACATAACGCAAACAAGCCTTCAGGACTGAAACCTTTTGTAATAGGTACTTTATGACATTGTTAACTTTCTACCAATCAGCTAGCATTTGGTTGGAACTTCTTCGATTCATTACTGTTCAAACCAAACCTGAACATATATTTTAAGTATATTTAACTTTAAGTACTAGCAATACTAAATAATGTGGAGATGATTTTTTGTGCTATGGCAACATCTCCTTTTTCTTTCTCCAACATTCAATACCAACGGCAGTGCTCTGTAAGATTAAATATATAAAATAGGAATAAAGACCTATTTCAAGTTATTCCACGCGTTTTTAAAAGTAATATTATGGGCAAACATATTTTCAGGGAACTTGCAAAATTTAAATAACACATTACCGACTTTACATACACATTACCGAATTATCCGACTAACCAATCTCGATTTTCGGTTCTTATATATCAATGACATTTAACCCTACCCTAAAAGGGTATAACATAAAACAGCCTTCGAAATTGCTTAGTGAATAGAATAAAATTAATAAAATATACAATTTCCACTCCGACCCAGAAGTGAAACGAGATAACAAAGGTGCGGCACTTAAACTTATCTGAATGTGCGCTATAAGCAAGAAATATGATTCCCGGATCATTGCCAGTCCCGAATTGTACCACCGTGTCTATTTTATGAGCGAACATAACCCCAGATTATGTTTCTATTTTATTTAAGGCTTAAGGCACAGTATTGTGAAATATTTTAAGGGTTCGAGACTTAAGGTTAACGATCTTTACAATTTGTTCATCATTTTACCATAGCGGTAGTTAATGCTTATTGACTTTATATGATTTTATTAAATATCAAATAAACCGTTATTGATATATTCAGTGGACAAAACAAATAATATCGCTATGGTCCAGTCTATTCAGTCTATGGGAGGGTTAAGCGTTCAAAGCACCAATATAAGTGAATTTTAGGACTCTAGGCTGCGTTTTCGCTCGGAATATCGTTTCTCTATAATATTTAATAAGTAGATAGTAGTGATCATAGGCATAATAGTGACTAATAATAATAATAATTTAACCTTTTCCAAGTCGATCTCAGACTTCTACTTCTAGAGGTTATTTTTGTCCGCTATACTCTATAGCATTAATTTGCTAGCTAAATAAAATCTAAGCTTGTGAATTCTGAGCTTTACTGGCACGTTTCGACCTCCTTTTTCTCAGATGTAGCCCCGAGGAAATTCGGCTGATATGTGTTTTACGACATTGTTACAGATCGGGCGCCATGTTGTGGCGAAGGTCGCAGGGAGCGCGGGCGAGCTGAACCATCTCCCCACATGCCGACAACACTCTGCAGTCAGCAGAAAGGTTGGTTTCATTAAGGGAAGCAAATAAGAGAACATCTAGTCACAGATGAAAATGAGCCCATGTTAATTACTGGAACTTTTATGTATTTTATACCTGCCGTAAAGCAGGAATGTCTTTTATACCTGCAGTATAGAAGGACTATCTGGTTGTAGGTATATAGAAAGCATAAAAGTGACTTATCTAATCAGGCTGAACTTAATTAACTTGACGTACGATGAAAACACGATACAGCTGCTTTCACTTTGTAAATGTTATATTTACATACATAGGCTTCCTTCAAATATCAATAGCGTAGTTGATATAAAGTTTTTTTAATAATCTTGAAATTTTTAATCTAAATTAGATACCCCTTAGCTTTTACCTAAATATTAAATATTACAATATTGTGCATCAGAAATAAATGAAAAAAAGTAGGTACGTTAAGCGTTCGACATTAAGTAATCGACTTTGTTCCACACTCGCTCTAAAAACGACGAATGTAATCATCATAAACATACTTTCTTTGAAACAAGGCCCGTGTACTCAGAATGGATTTTTTTCAATGTTACTTACAATTACTTGCTTATTTCTCGTTAGTATATAAACTGTAACAAAGTCAAGTTCAATACGCCGATAAACAAATTACACATATGTATAAAAAGTTCTTCAGATGATTTTATTATTTTTATCTGCATAGGTGACCATAATTTGACATAAGAGCGGTCTCGGAAAAAATATTTTCAACTTATTTCGTCGTGTTTTTGTTTCTTGTATTAGATATACAGCTGTGTAATATTCTGACCCTAGCGAAATTCTTTGTTTATCCCGTGTTCTGTCAGATGTCTGTAAACCCCATTTCTTTTTTACCATCACTGTCGAGTATTTCAACTTCTTCCTCCATCCGCTACACAAATGGGATACATCAAGTTTAATTATATGGTTTAAGATCTTTATTCTCATAAGAATATAAAATCATCACTTAAAAACAACACTTAATTAACATGCAAATAATTACCTAATTAACCGGGCTCAAAAAATGTATATAATGATTAAAAAATATGTATGTACCTACACTGATTTAATATAATTATGTACACTGATTTTAATATACTATTTTAAAAATTCTGCGTGACAGTATGTATGAATATTATTAATAGTTCCAGCATTTTTTTTCATATATATATACTTGTGACTATTGCGATCTAATCGACTCAAAATAAGTAGCTAACATGCAGGTGTTAAATCGAATAATTAGTTAACCCATTACTTCCATCAATGATTCGCGTGTCCTCCAGCATATTGACGTCATATTCATAACAACTTTTAAAAGTAGGTCACGTAACTCACGTATTCAATCTACGGACCGGCAAAAAATTATATCATGTATGTACGGCCTTGCATCACGTCAGGACTGAGCATTGCATGTGCTGAGGACTACTCGTTTGGAAACGTATTTGGAATAATTATGGTAATGTGTATTAAATACTAAGTTTCCACCCAGAGCGGTTTTGGCCAGATTTTTTTGTTAAAATTTTATAGAAATCCTTTTTTCGGTAGCATCTCAAAGCAAAGAAGTACATAATTACACGGGTACCTAACATACGTGCCATATATTATGTTTTTATAGATTTTTAATTCAGAATATTACGTGAGGAGTGAGTCAGTGGTCGATGGCCTTTTTTAATATTTGGAGGAATAATTTAGAAAACACTTAAAGTACTCTATATTTAATTTTCTAAGCCCTATTTATGATTTAATGCATAGATAGGCGGTCTAACGCGTAATTAGTAAGAATTGGGTGTTAAAAATAGTATCAAAACAACCTTGCACCACCCTTTTCGAGTAGCTTACTTATAGTATAATTTGCTCGTGTCAACCCTGAGTCGTTTCATTTGGAAATGTATTCGTAATAATTATGTTGATACGTAGATTTATGACGCGGGGCGGAGGTTTCTGCATGCCATGTGAAGTAGTGATTGCTAAGTAACAGGGCCGTTTTTACAATATGTATAGGTACACATTAATGTCGTATATCCTTTAGATTTTTTCCTAGCATCAGAACTTATGTTTTGATGAACTCAAGTTAAGTTTATGAATCTCCTTAAGGAGTGTCAATAGCATAATTGTGAAACAGCCTGATGGATAGGTATTACTGTGAAGTAGCTGGGCATTAGAGTCTTGAAAGCCCCAAGGTTACGCAGTGCAGTATCACGTAGGTTTTGGTAATTGAAAGTGTCGGCTTACTATCGGGAAATCAACCTTGCTTATCGTGTTACCTTATAACATACATATAGAAAAACTTTTTGGAAGTCTGTTAAAAATAACAACGATTCTTAAAAGTTATTTAGTTAAATAACTGTTGACAGTTATGAAATACATTACTCTCTTTCCGCCGTCTACGCAACCAAGTTAATCCGTTCTTGGTGAAGTGAGAGATAAATGCAAAGATAAAGTGAACTAATGATAGATGATTTTAATGATAAAATATAGAATAGTATAGATATAACTCTTTATTATAACACCAAAATACAGAAATAATGAAAAACTAAAATATTAATAAAAATAATATAATCATTATCCAGTCTCTCACAAGAATAGGTATTAAGTAAAGTAATTTAGTAAGTAAATTAGCCATAGATTCTCAATATTGTAACACTTATTGTGAGAGAAAATAGATGAATAATAATAATTATTATTATAGCTCTTTCGTTAATGGAAAACAATTGTTGCGGCAATTTGCCTACATGAAACAAACAATATGTTTAGATGATGCATGACGTTATTCCGTATTTGTACGGTAGATAATCCTAAATGCGGTATTTTAATTTTCTTTGAAACTACAGTTAATTTCCAATTCCAAATAGCTGGAAATGTTTATACATTTTGAATTTATACTAAAACACCAGTTTATTTGGTTAGCATCTCCACGGCAGAAACTTTGGTTGTAGACTCGGAAAATGAGGACAATTTGACAAAACTTGAGAATGATGTTACCCCTGAAAGCGGAACTTTCACACTTGCGGATGAATTTTCCGTACAATTTTATATAATCCAAAAAGTAGTTTGGTAATTTACCTCATATTTTATGATGTTTTTAACCAAGACGCGTACAAAGTTTTATTATTTCGGTTGAGATAAATAATAATAAAAAATAATAAATACGCCCAATGATCACAAAGATCCTGGCCCCTAACTAGGATTCCATCTAGGGAATCAGGAACTACGAGGATTGTGGTGCCACAACACTCAGACACGAAACAAATGCTTGCGCTTATATTTTTTTACTGTGCACAAACATGTGTTATAAATGACTGACATAATTATTGAACTACAATTATGAACAATTTTGTTATGAATTTTTTTAATTTGAATTGTCTTGTCACCGGAATCGAACCCACAATCATATCAAGCAATTACAGCGTGTGGGCCCCCTAATAACTATATATTGGGTAAGTTATGGGGCCATTCTAATTAGGAATGATATTAAAGTAGTTAATCAACGAGCGTGCAATGCCACTATCTAATAGCGACTTTAGTAGATAATAATTGTATTGATGGTTAACATACCTATTATTTACTGTAGATAAATACATTGATTTAATTATAATAAAGCAAGCAAGCATTGCCGTGTTCCGGTTTGAAGGGCATTGTAGCCAGCGAAATTACTGGGCTTATGAGATTTCATATCCGATGTCTCGAGGTGATGAGCGCAATGCAGTGCTGCGCAGTGCTTTTTATGGTATTAAAAGTTTTGAATGGCACTGCATTTGTTATGGCCGGCGTAGCGCTTACTATCAGGCGAACGACAACTCGTCTCATCACTCCGTTTCATTAAAAAATAATAAATATAAACTCTACTTACATCTACTAGCTATACGAAAATAAAAGTCTTACAAAAACAAAGGTCACGAAAAGCTGCGAGATTGGGTGTTACAAATAATAAGGAAACGACCCTGCACGGCCCTGGGTAAAATGCGTAATATTATGAAGGTGCCGTATGTACCATAAAAGTTAAATTAACTTCCAAAACAATATTACAATTCCAAATTATGATCTACGTGTTACTACAATAAGGCCAAAACAAGAACAACGTCTGCAAACTTCACAAAATGATATAGGGAGGTAGGTAGGTAATTTCCGAATGGAGCTTAAAGTAGCGGTTGTAAATTTTTACTCAACAATCCGATAGTTCTGTTCATTAGGCGGTTTGAGAGACCTGACAATGTGCTATTTCCTTGTACGTTACCTAAATACTAAACTAATATTATTTACAAAAACGTTGGAGCACAGTTTGCCAAGCTAATAGAATTGACATGTCATAATTATGTATCTATAAGTAGGTAGGTATTAATACGTACCTATTGGTATTTTTTAACCGTCTTGAAAAATGAAGAGGGTTCTCTGTTTGATTGTATTTTTTTAATGTTTGTTACCTCAGAAGTCCGTCATTCACGAAAAGGTTTGGAAAATTCTTTTTGCGTTGGGTTCAGTATAGCTACGAAGTGGTCCCATATAGATTTCATCGATATTATTTGACCTTGGACTTTGAAGATACATTGAAGTCGGTTTTTGTTTTTAAGTAAAATTTAATTATTTTGTTTGTTTCCTCAGAACTCCGTCATTTAAGAACCGATTTGGAAAATTCTTTTTTCGTTGGGTTCAGTATAGCTACGAAGTGGTTCCATATATAAATATATTCATCCCATATTATATAAAATTATATTTTTTTTATAATATGTACACTTCTTTAACTAAATCAGAGAGCTTTGAACGGCCGATAGGTTTGGTCCTTACTCGAGGAGTTGTGAGGCTCAATGGATTTAATAGTTTGTATATTTCTGTTTTCAGATGTCCTAATATGGGTTGGTCATGCGTCGTGGCACGCGCCGTGGCCTTCTTCCTAATGCTCAGCGGAGTATCGGCTCTGACATCCGACATGTAAGATTATTCATTTAATTTCTATTTCATTTTGTGTGTTTGGCAGCGAATATAAGTTTGGAAAGAATTAAAAATAATACATCAGCTATGTATTAGTACCTAATATGTAGCTTGAATTAAATTGGATTAGGTTAAGTTAGAGCAAGAGACAAAGAATACAGGTAGGTAAATCTTGAGGAGTTTGAAGAAACTAAAGTAAGTATGTGTCAAGTACTGAAATAACAATTCATGTATTCAAACGAAACAGGGTGCAATATTAATTTGGATATCTCTAACAAGTATGACACTGAATCAACGTAAGTATATAATTTTCAGTTACTACACGTAAAAGCGGGCGGGCGGGGCGCGACGAAGCGCATATAACGCGGTGGCCAGCCAGCAGGCGCCCGGCCAGCCGTGACCGGGCCGTGCCATTTATAGAGCCTTCTCTGGAACAGCTGGAAAATAAACCTTTAAACCAGCTACCTTCCATGGATAGTGTAAATTTGTGGCACAAACTCTCAGCGCTCCACGAACCATGTTAGCTAGTTCTAGCATATTATCATCCCAGTTTCATTTATCACTTTCAGTTGCCGCTCCGCGTACCCTAGAGGGTAAAGTTTAGACGGTAATGAGTTTTCTCACCTGCAGAATAGATTGTTTTTGCAAAAGACTTTGCGCCACAGAAGTGGAGGTAAAAATAAGACAGAAAAGAGATCAATTCAATAGATATGTATAAACAAGACCGTATTTTTTCCAAATAATAATAATAGAATAGAATAGAAAAGAATATATTTATTATCATAAGGATACACATTGCATTATACTTACATAATGAATGTTACACATTAAGACTCGTCTCTACATGATAACATTACGAATATTATTATTTAGCATACATAAGTATAGGTACACATTTTAGGCACTTGTGATTGAGATGCAGTGTCTTACTATGATGCCATTAAGCATAATTAATTTAATACATTTTATAATATATTTTTTTAATAGAAATCGAGACCGCATTAATTAAACATCAACAGAATACGCTCACCACAAAAACAAACATTTCATGCATCAAAGATGCTTTTGAACTTCTCAGTATACAATTCACTCTATCTTGTTAACCTGGAATATAACAATTATGTTTCAACTTTGGCTCGAGTCAATTAATTCTACACACTCAAGGCTTACCGTGGAAACTTGGAAACAGTTCTCGTAATTACGTCATCTAAGTAAGCACACGTAGAAAATTTATACTAATATTTACCTCAGAACTTTGAGCACGCAATAAAGTATAACTGTATGTCTCCTATTATGAATACAATACAAAGTGTGACACGAATCAATGTTCTATTTATTAGAAAGGCTGAACACTCTTGCAAGGTAACAAGAGTTAATCTAAAATCGATAACAGCAAGCCTGCGGTTCTCACACAGCTAATTTTCCGTGTAAAGCGATTTCACGCCCGCAATTTTTCGCCGTTCCTTCTGAATTCAGGATACGGACCATTTATTCGGGGAAAATCAAATACAGATGCCGCGAGAGAGGAACAATGTGGGAAATGTAGCACGGGGCTTTATGGGCAGGTATCCACACAATCCGATGAACTGAGACATATTTTACCATATAAAAACCAAGGGAATGAAAGTCAAAGACATATTTAAAAAATATTTCTCAGTTTAACTGAGTACACTCTGTTTCAGTATACCTATGTAACGGTCCTAGTACCGAAAAACTATGATTAATTCACACGTACGATATATAGGTAGTGCCGTCTCTCCTATCTCATTACGTTTTCAAGAGGTCGTATGGTGGTGTGACCTCCTTGATATCGCTTTGCCGTTTAGGTAGGTGCAGTACGGCGTCGAGAGACATGGGCAAGCCTACCAACTACATACATTTAAACATCAATGATTTACGAAGGAGATTCTACATTCGACATTGCGGATCAAAGTTAGATGAAATAGGGGATCGGACAACTTTTCAGAAAGTATTTTATGTTAAGTACAATTAATATATATAACCATGAAAAATACTATTTTAATTAAATAACGCTCTAAAAGTACCTAAAACTATGTTTAAATATTATGTTTCAAATATTGCCGCGCAATAGGTCACCTCAAAATTTGTGACGTCACATGTAGGTAGAAAACGACAAACTCTTTGAAATAAAACTTGCAGAGATTTAAATACGTTTTGTGAAATTTGGGGACGATATTGTAGTAATAAAACGAAAAAATTTGCAAAAATACATTTTATGAAAAGCAAAAACGTAAAATAAACACAAGCTTGACTTACGGCATTTGCCTACAAATGACGTCATGCGCTGTGATTGTTGTTTCGTTTGAGATGAAGAACAGATTAAAATATCAGAATGATTAGATTATATATATTGATTTAAAAATATAAAACACTATTATTTCACAAAAATATTGATTGAATGATTTTTCTGGTTCGACGAACATTCGTTCTAACTATATTTTAGATTGTTTCTCGATTACTGTCCGATCCCCTATTCCAAACAACAATACATTCAATGCATTTTCATTTTATCCTGACCCTACGGTGCCTTGGAGTAATATTGGTTGATGCCCGCGCTGCCATGCCTAGGTTAAAGTTGTTATTAAAGTTTGCTAATATGAAACTTCTTCATTCTAGTTTTGCGGCGGGGAAGTCGGACAAGGAGATATTGGACAATCTCCTGAAAAATTCCCGCTATGACAAAAGACTGCTTCCACCAGTAGATGGTAAGATATTTTCATTATTTAAGTTCTTAGTTTGAGTGTATAGTTCATTCATCACCATTATTAACTTTCACTTGATATTTGAATGTGTGTAGGTTTTGTTAGTTCCTTGCAGTAGGATGCATCTATAGGTTATACAAAATTGGTATAAATTGCAGATCCAGAATTCTGTTGTGGTCTTACATCGCCCAACGACTCTCTGGCACAAAATAGGGTCGGATTCTCGTCGCTCCGGCCTCGCTCGCACAACCGTGGTGCGTTGTGTTCAATGTTTATGAAAAGAGAAATATCCTTATTGCATTTTATGTAAATCGTAGATTCCTTCAATTTATGTTCTACTGCAACCAACTATTTGCACGCAATGTTGTATAAGTTTCACCACACGCAATTGTAGACACTTGTATATACCCACTCCCTCGCTTTAGACTACTTATAATATATAACGACGGTACTTTATTCTATGTTTAGCTTTCAGTTCATTTCTCAAATGCACCTCTTGATGTTTAGCTGGTAGAACATAACACTCGAATCCAAATCTGTCGATTGAACGTTGTAAATATGTACATAAAGATATATTGCTAACAAAATTAAATTCTGAAATTGGCCAGATTCAATAAAGATGAATGATGGAATTTACCGTTTTAAAAAATTTACTCTTATAAATAGATCATAAATCTATCTTATATATTTATATGTGGTTGTATGCTTCATAACTTAAATGATTTTTCTCTTTTCACAAACATCAAACACAAAGTGTTCTTGTATTCAGTTTAATCATTTTCATATTACTTTTTCCAACCGAAATCGGATCTGCCTATTTCTTAGTTACAATCAAATTATTATTACAAAGAATTGCTGGTTATTTTTGCAGTTTATTTTATTTTGACTACATATGAATAGCTCTTTCTGAATTAAAAACAGCTTGCCTACCCAATATACTTACATATTGCCAATATTGTTGATAATGTAAAGTTAATAAAAAATAAGATTACAATTTACTATACTTTTACCTGCTGAGCTCTAGCACAAAGTAAAGCATGTGTATAATGTGTTGTTGTTTGTGTGTTCCTTCTATAGATATAAGTGCATATATCAACTATGTCACCGGCGTAACTCATATCATTCCTGTATCAATTTTCAGGTGTCCTCACCGTAAATGTTAGCGTGCTACTCCTTAGCTTAGCATCTCCTGATGAATCTAGTCTTGTAAGTTTCTTTCTTTTACTTTTATATTAAGTCTAATTAAAATGTTGAGTTTGGCGAAATCTTCTGGTATTTACAGTTAGTTATTGGTTACAGAAATACGAAGTGGAGTTTCTACTTCAGCAGCAGTGGTACGACCCTCGGTTGCGCTACTCCAACCAGTCGCACTACGACTTTCTGAACGCCATCCATCATCACGAAGACATCTGGCTCCCCGACACGTACTTCATCATGCACGGGGACTTTAAGGTCAGTTTCCACCGCAGCGCAGCTATACACAAACTAAAATATTTACGGTAACATCTAATTTTATACATAATTGTTTCCACCATGCTTTCGTCTGAAGGAGTTTGCCGAGCACTCATCGGTATTTATAACTACATACAATGCTTCTTGAACCTCAAAGGACTTTGTACAATACAAGTTTTTTTTTTCAATAGCTCGCACTATTCTTTTCTTGGCCTCTATTTTTTGGCGGTTTTTACTTCCTAAGCGCCCACCTTTAAGCTGGTCCAGAGGTTGACAAGACGTTGATAGCAGTTGCAAAGCATATGGGTGTTTCTACCTTAGAGTTGGCACATTGATAGTTTTGACAGGGATTTAGTTAGAATTTCGTAGATGCTTTTGTTTATAAGTTTTGTGTTTGGTTAATCAGTAAACGTAGTTATTGCATTTCAGGATCCGATAATACCGATGCATTTCGCGTTGCGTATATATCGCAACGGCACAATAAATTACTTGATGCGGCGGCATCTAATCCTGTCCTGTCAGGGACGGCTCAACATCTTTCCATTTGACGACCCATTGTGTTCATTTGCCTTAGAAAGTAGTAAGTAAACCCTTCGTAGTTCTACTTCTTGAAGCTCAACCGCATAATAGTATAGTAAGAATGCTTTGCGCATTTCAGTGTTCATAAATTTAAGACACGTTTTATTTTCAGTATCCTATGAGCAATCAGCTATCACTTATGTATGGAAAAATGACGAGGACACTCTAAGGAAGTCGCCGTCGTTAACGACTCTAAACGCGTATCTGATTCAGAATCAGACCATCCCGTGCCCGATAAAGGCCAGCTGGAGAGGTAAATATCGTTTCACTGAACCTTCATACATGAAAATTACATCGCTTATTGAAGCATTTGACAAAGATATTTTAAGTTCCGACTTCGAATCGAATTATGTAGATTAGAATCCAAAAGTCCTTTTCTTTTATTTTTCAAGCACATCCTTATACGTTGCACAGAGGAACAATGATGATTTCGTAATTGAAATTCTGATTAACTCTTTTCAGCTTGGTCTTGATTTCTATAAGATGTAATTTGTTTATAAGTTAATTTCCTTTTCATCGGTCTAGACGTAGTTAGCTTCCTAGAAGATACGTATTGTTCTTGATATGTGTGAGTTGAGTAGCGTACCGATCGATTCGCTAGCTGTAACGCATGCTCATTAGTTTGTTGATCATATCGTGGTACTTAACCACCCTAGTGACACTCGAAACAATTCAGTAAAACTAACACGTTTGCTATTACAACTTAAAAGTACCGACTCGATCATTAGTGGTCTTATCGAGAATGTTTGTTCAAGTAAATGTAGAATGTAAGAGTTTATTAACGTCTTTGCAAGCAGCTGAGGGTAATTCACTTTACGAGGAAGATGAAGAGCTGACATGTAATCTTTGCCAGAGACGCTTTGAGGAGCAAGGTACTTGTACACCGGACGAGCACCGTTCCGTCCGGTGTCGTGGTATTTCACATATTTTCCGCTTATGTGTGAGTAAATGCGTTATTGTGTTATACGATGAGATGTTCGGTGTAAAAAGTCAGCCGTTGAAAAGGTATCCCCGAGGCCCATTACTGATTCATATCGACGCGCCACGTCCATGTTTTCAGATATATAAAAATGTCATCTTTTCACCTTTGCCATGCATGAAATTATCTATGTGGAAGCACGTGTGAATAGTACTTATGTTCTTGTTTTGGTGGACTTCATGTGCTACAATTTATGTTCATGAACACTATGACACAACACGCATTACTCATACATACAGGATTGTAGTTAGTTAATTAGAAGACCTTCTTTTTGCCGCTATAAGTTTTACAAACCTTTGTGACAAGCAAGGCCTCTGAATGGAGTTACTTGGAATTTTATATCCACGCCTTCTTCACCTGGAATCCAAATTTTTATTTTTATTTTGGAACAAAGTACAACATACGCTAATAGAATTAAATGTGTTGTGCGATGTTCAGATCTTATCTAACAATTCACTTCGCAGGTAACTACAGCTGTTTAAAGGTCGACTTAATCTTTACTAGAGACCGAGCGTTCTACTTTACCACTGTATTTATCCCTGGAATAATCCTGGTGACTTCTTCCTTCATCACATTTTGGCTGGAGTGGAACGCCGTACCAGCCCGTTCTATGATAGGTAAACTCGGCTGGCAGTCGGTCTCGGTCTTGCGTACTGCATCTCTTTCTCTCTCTTTGTAGATGTGGCTGGGGCTGTCAATAAACACGCTATCTAATTAATTTTGCAGGTTCCGCTTATGGCATTGTAATCTAGTGATGTATATAACAATGCTAACTTTAAAACTTCTAGCCAGCGAGTCACTATCACCAACACCATAATTATATTTTTTATTTATTTTTAGATTTTGCTTGTAATTTTTAGGTAATTACAGCTGCCTGAAAGTGGATCTCATCTTCACGCGGGATAGATCATTTTACTTCACCACAGTATTCATACCGGGGATCATTTTGGTGACGTCATCGTTTATTACTTTTTGGCTGGAATGGAATGCAGTGCCTGCTAGAGTAATGATAGGTTGGTTTTATTATTTGCTTAAGTGTTTCTAAGAATTACACTGGGTTTTTATTTAATTAACATTCAGCTCTAGTAGCGATCTGGTGGGGACTAATTGGTTAATTTATGTGAGTACTTACAAGATGAATGTTATATTTTAAGAGCTTTGTTAAAATGGAAAGATTAGACGCTTCAGAAGTAATTTGTTATGATTATTAACGCATGGATGCTTTATGTTTTAGACCTGGCGCTTATTCTTAGAATTCTATTCATATACCTACTTAATACTTACTTTAATCATCAGATACTTCAACACTTATAAGCCACCAGCTTCTTTTTTGTTTTTCTTTAATTAACAGTGACGTGTTAAATATTCTAACCATTTCTATTTCGCGCGCAGGTGTAACAACGATGTTGAATTTTTTCACAACATCGAACGGGTTCCGTTCTACTCTGCCGGTGGTGTCAAACCTGACAGCCATGAATGTGTGGGATGGGGTCTGCATGTGTTTCATCTACGCTTCACTGCTCGAGTTCGTATGCGTCAACTACGTCGGCAGGAAGCGACCTTTACACAACGTGGTCTACCGGCCAGGCGAAAACCCAGTCACTCAGGTGAGAACCGATCTAACTCGATCGATATCTGTGTCACGTCTATGTTTAGATGTCCAATATTCATAAGCGGCTATAACTTTTGCAGTTATATTATTGGTTAGATGTTTTGTGTCAATTTAGTTTCCAATTGTATGATCTATGTCGTCTTGTAGCGCCGCATTACAAACTAAAATTGCACTTTTAACCTATATAGATTTCTGGAAAGCAAAATCTACCCTTTGCATACTACATATCTCCTATCTAAGTACCCTAGCGTGTAAATACACTCATTACCTACATATTTTATATTTTGTGCTATTGAACAGTATTTTACCTTAGTTGTGGACCTTATAGCAAAACGCAATATAACTATTTGAGCACTTTTATTTCGGATTTCCAGCCGATATTTACTGAGCATTTACGAAGGACCTTATTATTAACCTTGGCTGCCTGTTCTGTACATTTATCAAGTTACTGCTAAAAACGCTTGAATACCCTAAAATAATTTCGGCATCAAATGATGTGATGAAAAAGTTCCTTCGTGAATACTGAGATTTTTCTATCTTTACTCTTTGCAATGTTTTCTTTCAACCTTTTAACAACAGTACATCGCATGATACCTTATTTCCCTACTTATACCTTATTCTTTTTACACAGTCGGCATTATCATGTGGTTTAGTTTTCCTTTCACAGCATGCTTATCTCATTAGCAATATCCTGCATGTAACCGATCAGAATTATATAATTGGGTAAGCTAGAATTCATCACCTCTTGTTATATGTATCGAATCACTCCACAGAAATGATGAGACTATTTTGTGTGGCCATAGAAATCATTACAAAAATATGATATGATTCAACATTATATCACATTCAAATTCCTTCATCAACTTTGTACTTTGGAGTACTGAAATAAAAATGTAGAAAACATTGCAAAGACTGTCTTCGGACTATTGACCTGTGTTGATAAGTTTACCGCGTGGCCACAACAACCTAGTCTACGTTCACTGCACAGTCAGACCATCAGTCACGAGTGAACAAATGTGTGTGTGATGTGTTCGCAGCGACTGCCCGCTGTCCTGAGCAGAATTGGCATAATACTGGCCAGCCCCTTGGTAAGAACGTTCGCCGCATTCATTGGCACTATTCGAACATTGTCATGTATATTTCTTTTTATTTATTTCTCTTTTATTTTCAAGCGGCTGTAAATACACTCTACAAAACAGATGACGATCAGTAGACTACCATTTTTATGGATTAGTTTACTGACTCTATCGTCATGGTCTAAACAAGAGTAAACAATGCCTGAACATACCTACACTTATTGATGTAGTGTTGTACACTTGAATCATACCTACTCACCAATTTCAAAACCCAAGACCATTTTATATACTTTGAAAAGAAATGTAAACAATGTTTGGTCATCATTTCCAAAAACGGCACGCAGACCTACCCCTTGTTTGTAACAGCATGTCTTAAATACACACCCTTTAAAAAGCTTTTAAAGGTACCTATTTCTTAACGTCTGAATAACACTGTTAATTTTGTTCTTATTATTATTTTTGCTTAATAATTAATATTAGATAAGGGTAAGTATCCATAGGAACTGGAAACCACAACATTTAACTTGAAATATATATATTGTTTTGCATGCTTCCTGTGCTTAAACTCAATTGATTCGGAATTTCAGATAGTGTTCTACATCGATGAACGTAATACCTATCGGCTTGGTGGGTATGATATAGATGTATTAGTCAACTTTGAGTATTAGGTTTCTCATTTAAATCAGCAAAAGCTTCAGCATTTGCAGCAAGCGAGTTAAAGAGACATTGCTTCTTGCAATCTACGCTTCGTCACATTTCTGCTGCGTCTTTCGATTGCCGTCATGCTTTGCTAAACTATGTTCATATTTACATAGGAGGCGATGGCTTTCCTACAGTGGGCTAAATCAGAAGGCCCACAGGCGGAATGTAGCGGTGCTGTAAGTGAATATGACAACCATCATCTGCCCCATCATCATTGAATGATTGTGGTATCACGAAAACTAACACATATTCTTTTTTAACGCTGCCTTGGATCGCTACAGCCTGTGAGTACAAAATAACTTCATTAATTATGTAGTTTTTCTCCCTTAACTAGTACTATAAATTGCACTTCTTCATAATTAACATTTCTGTTAGACATCTACTGATTAACCAATTGTGTTCCACGCCATACACCTTATCGTGAGGAATTCGCAATCACGATGTCGATCCTATCCCACAAAAACCCAAAGACTTTATTAAGCATAGTTAATAAAAAAATATAGTGATATGCGATGATAAAATTATATTTCAACTTAGTTAGATTTCGTTCTCAGAACATGATCTTGTTCAACGGTTTCACGTTTCACTTTTCACGTGTTGTCTTTTCTTTATATACAGAAGTAACGTAACAAAAGCTTGATAACTTGATAACCGAAATACTCGCTGTTTTCATAACAATTGTAATGTGATTCTAGGGTGACAAAAAGCGGGAGTCGACAGGGGGCGCGGATCTGGTTACATGTACGGCATGTACCGGAGCCCCCGGCTCGTGTACCCATACCGCCAATAATGGCGGAGTTTCTGAGGTAAATATATAGCATATTTTACATGACACGTAGGCCGGTTGCTACATTGATAGAGCGCGTGCAGGTACGGTGGCCTTCTCAATGCAGTAAAACACTTTTAGACAAAATTTAGAAGAACTCTCGCGCAACCCGGCCTTTTATCTACTGATTAGTATGAACTGTACGTACTCGCACTTGCACTAATAAATGTTGCAACTGGTTCTAAGATATCGTCTAAAGCGCACTTACGTTGCAGCAAAGGCGCGTGTAGGCAAAATTTTTTATTATGAACTTCGAGCATGAATCCATGTCAAATTAACGTAAATTTTTCTACAAGTGTTTTATTTAATTACAGTTAAACAGTATTGATTATATTTGGTCAAAAGCGCGCTTAGCGCAGCGTAAGTACGGTTTTAACATTATTTCATTGGCTTACTTAAGTAGGTGTCACGTAGTACACGGACTTCAATCTAAAGGAATCACGTCTGAGTACATTAAGTGCTTGCTTGCTATAGAAAACAGGCAAGTAGAGACCGCTCGTAATTCGATCAATCACAACACCATAGTTATGGAAATAAGACAAAGTAAAGAAATTTGCCGTACAAGTAAATAATGTTAAAAGGCAGTTTGTAGAAGCTTATTAATCGAAAAGCCTTTTCCGCACTGTGGGAACGCAACATTGCGCTTCGTTCAGCCAATTCATAGTTCCATCACAGTGAACACACACACAGTATCCGCTTACAGTATCATCATTCATTTGCAAATTAATCTCTTTCAGCCATGTTTCGTCCAGGTTCGCAAAAAAGAACCGCCGCACCCGATCCGAGTGGCGAAGACGATCGACGTCATCGCCCGGATCACATTCCCCACTGCCTACGCCGTGTTTCTCATCTTCTTCTTCATCCACTACAAGGCGTTCTCTTAATACTGCCTCTACGTTTGCCGCTGCTGCTGGCCGCTTCACGTAAACGGACTATTATTCTGTGTTCTCGTTTTGATTCGTCACGTTTGCACACGACGTTACGCGCAACGTTCGCCGATCGTGATTATACCCGCATAGAACCCTAAGATAATAGTTTTAAGGAAGAAGCACTTTGAACGCGGAGAGCTAAAGTTGCAGCTTTCTGTTTATTGTAAGATAGATGAATGAACATTTTCTACAGGTTTTGAAATAGTTTTCGAGGAAAGTACTTGAATAGATCGATTGTAATATACCGAGTAAGTTTTACAAAGACATTTTGTGAATACAGAAAAATACTTATGATAGAATAAAGAGGGATCAATAACATAAATGTATGCTATAGAGTTACGGCGAGTCGAAGCCGTTTAGAGGAAATAAAGATGAAGAGAGTTGGAACGTAAGATGGAAAATTGTCTTTCTCTTGATATGGAAATCTATTTCAAACCTAAAGACCAGTCCAGTTGAAATGCTTTTAAGTTTAATAAATTATTGTATCTATACGTTTTAAGATAGCAAAAGACATGAATACTTTTATATTGTGTAAGTAGAGTAATATCAACCACTGTAGTAATGATTTTCATGATACCCTCACCTGCGTTAATGCATATAATGTGATTATATTATGTTTACCTACTGCTTCTTGACATAAGAACGAACAATTTTGTTGCTGTGTTTTGGATTGAAGTAATGTAGACGCGTAAGTAGGTAAAGCTCAAGTTGATTATAACCTTTAATTATTATAGGTACATTTTATTTAATACCAAAGATTTTGATTGTTAATGAAAACTTAGATAATATGTTTCAATTAAATTACCACGTTGTGTTTATATGAATGTACCATGAACATGCCTTCTTACACGTTAAAGTTATTTTGCCTACCTTAATATTAAGTCAATGGTCGATTTATCGCTGGCTGTAAATAAATTATATAACACCTATCTATACGTAAGGTATAAGTAAATAATTATGTGAAAAACGTGTGATGTGTCGTCGAAGAAATTGTTATCGCTGAGTCCCTCGTCGTCCGAAAACAAATGTACCAGAGGATATCAAAGTTTGTATTCAGAAAACTTCAGGTACATATAAAAAGGGTTAGCAATAGATTTCCTCGACAACACAAAAGTTTAATATCGTAAGTGAATATCGTGCTGTGAGACCATACCGTCACCTAATTTGTTGCGTTGTATATGTAGTAGAGATTACTTCTTGTAACTAAGGTATATATTTATATGAGACCTATTAATATTTCTTGGAAATCACTTTTTGTAGTTTAGTGTTCAGGAGCACTAGCGGCTAGCTATTTATGAACTAGGCGTAGCCTTTTGCTGTTCGTTATTTTCCGCGACTACGTCGGTACCCATATAGAAAACTTGTTATTTTACTTCTATTAAGTACCTACCTAAATATGGAAATACTATAACTACAATTATATGTAAACGATATTGATATATATTAACGTCATTTAAATTCATTAACACCATCGACACGATTGCCTTTTGCTTATTAAATGAGCGGACCAACGAGTCAACTGTTTTGGAAAATAGATTTTATAGTAAATTGATATCTTGTAAGAACGCGTTTTGGCTGTGCTTTTACTCAAAATTGACTTATAATGTAATATCACTGTAGCCTGATGTTGTAACTTTATATTTGATTTAATTTGAATGTGGTTACGAAAGTGTAAGCGTAAATATTTTGAAGTAGGTACCTACAAGACAAAACCATAGCTCCGGTACGCCGCCGTAGCACTGGCTACGAATTGATCACACTTGTGAAATAAATTTATTCATGAGTGTTGAGAACCTACGGAGCTTTTCAACCTCTGAATAATATTATAAAATAACAAAATCACCTTATTATGCAGCAAATAACTGAAGCTCAATCTAATACTGTATAAATTAAATTATTGCAATCCAAGTTAAACCTAAAAGTGTTTATTTATTAAATTGTCTATTGATCTCCAGTGTTGTAGAAAATGATAATTTTATTCTATGTTATAACATTTATAGTCTATGAAAACGAGTACAATCAATGTAAGCATTCCCAATGGTCAAACACAAAGTGATAATATTTTGCTTCGATTCGCAAATAAAAATATACCTACCTACGAATTAAAAATATGTACCTTAAAGGTGTAAACAACATATCATTCGCTTTATAAGATTGTATCTGCCTATCTATACTCCTATTAAAGTAAAATATTATATTCTATGTTGCCTATACATAAATTTAAATTGTTACAACTTTTGATATTTAATTATTTTAATACGAATGTATTTTGTAAGCTATGTTATGCCATGCCTCGAAGTTTCATTATCTACAAAGTAACCTATTTTAGAATCCAGCTCGTTTGTACTAGATTATATAAGTTTGTACTTTAGGGCCTTTTCACCGACCTAACAATTAATGTTCATTAGCCTGTTCAATGACAAAAATTAGCTTATTACCCATCAATTGTGTTTATTGACAAGATGAACAAAGATTAATTATAGATCAATAATATTTTTATATAGTTTATTGGATAATTAAATATAATAATGATTATTTATTATGAATGTTGAATAAAATGACCTATAGTACTTACATATACCTACCAATAAGTGAATTTGAAAATTTATTTTAGACATCTTTTGCTTATGATGATCAGTTGTTTATTGATAGATTGGTGAAACGGGCCCATAGTCGCTCAGATCTTAATGCCCTCTGCCGCAGGTTGCTGTTTCATCGTGAAAATCCGAGCGGAATAATATTACAGAGAACTTTATAGAAGGTATAAATTCTGATATCATTAAGAATCGAGTAGATAACAAACTCGGTAGGTACCCAAAACAAACATAATTTTGATGTTAACTCTATATCTAATGCTTTCTCTGTTTTACTCGTGAATTTCTTATCTAGAAAACACTATTTTCGTGGCTTTATTCGAACATCTGATAAAAACTAAACTATGTACCTACATCGTATACGTATGTATATATTTTACAAACATATTGCTATTAGTAGTTCGTATTTTGGCTTTGAATATTACTTAAAGTATTATGGATACCTGCCTATACTAATTACCATGTACTAGACTATTTTTTATTATTTATTATGTATATTTATTACCTTAGACTTCTTCTAAAAATAGCGAAATAATTATTTCGAAAAATAATTTGTTATGTTATGCACACGAGTAAAATATATTATGTAGCATTATGCAATAATGGAACGTATAAAACTGATGTAACTACCTAATTATAATATGGAACTACCTAACTAAAGTAATTATAAATTTAATTTATAATAAATTTCATTTAATTTATATTAGAAAGTCTTAGTTACCAAATATAATATTACTATGTTTGGTATTATTTGAGAAATAACTAATATACTTTTATGAAATGTAAAAATATTAAATATTTAATGTATTTACTTACTATTATTATTTCAGTTTCGATATTTTTCTTTAAATTATGACAGTAAAATAACTACACAAACTGTTATATAAATATACCTGTAAATATTGTACCTATACCATACGCGGATCTGTGTAAATTAAAAACATAGGCAGGTACCTACTTTACCCAGTTGATTTTAATAGGAGATGCTAAGATGAATTGCAGAACCTGTAGATAAACATATGTATAACAACTAGTTTAGTATAGCTTAAGGCCGTCGATATATAGCGATGCATGAAAAGACACTAGTGAGATAATTAATTTGAAGTGAGTAAATACTCAACACGCAATTTGTCCTACATAGTTTGAATAGATATTAAATATGTTTTAATTTAAATAATAATTATAGTATCTACCTGTATAACACAAACGAAAAGGATTTGTCTCAACTTGTGGTAATTGATTGATATTTTTACTGAAGCGAGTTCTAATATTTTATATTATTTATTTCCAGATTTCTTAGACATTAAAAAATGTATCTAAAACTACTAAAATCTACCCACAAATAAATATACTAGAAACGTTTTTGTACCTACATGGTGGCATAGCTAAAAATATTTAATATTCGCCGTTTAAACATAAACTTACGTTTATTACATTTAAACTTCTCTAACAACAGTTATTTTATGACCAAAGATATTTTTTTCTAAACGACAAAACGGGGCTTACCTATGTCATAGACATTGTACACGTATTGTGAACACCTCATTAGTCAAAATATATTCGCATTGTAATGGCTGGCCATGATAGAAACACTTTGTAGGCTACATTTTGTAATTAATTAAGGTACCCACCTTTTATAAAGCAATTAAATAGATAATAAATTAGATAAGTACACTTGTAATCAATTATTTTGTTATTGCATATATAGATTCAGATATACTATTTCTACTGGTGGTTGAAATGCGCTATTGAATTGCATTGCGCACCTACCCCATTTATCTGGTACCTAATAAGTGACTGATGTGTACTTATTGGATAAATTAAAACAAAATGTAGATCCTTACTCAGGATCCCTGCATCCTAGAACTTTTGTATAAAGAGTAGGTATCAAAGCTAGTATTTGCACTGATTAGGTAGGACTAACGACTTAGAGATGCGTCAATGGAAATAAATAAACAGGCTTGAATGTGTACCTTTGTCTGTTCCGTTGCTAATGATAAGTAAATAAATTTATTGTTTTGTTATTTTTGCAATTTCTCAACATCACAATCTTTATAAAATAATAATATTCACCCAGTGTCGCCTTTGTAAATATAAATTGTCAGCTTGCTGGCCGCCAGCTCGTGATATATAATTATTATGGCATTGTAAATAATTTTTAAATTAAATTTATTAATTACAATTTTCATCAAATAAAACACAAATTCGATCTAAATATGTAATTGTTTGATTCTCTCTCTCCGTTCGATGCTTTATGACTAAAGATCACCATGTCTCATACACGTCTCCATCGTTTCCAACGCCTCTGGTGTTCCAGTTGTCTATAGACGACGCGACGGCGACCGCTGCCCATAGGCTATATCTATATGGATAGATATTCATGGTCTATGGAAAGCGCATGCCAGATTTTGAATTTTTTAATTAATCACATCTGAAAGAGCGTTTAGTTAGTGCTAAAAGCATTAGGTACTTAGGGAAGGATACCTATGACTGGATGGCCAACTCGGAAACGATAAGAAACAAAGAAACACGATCAAAAAACTTTGAGCTCTAGGTATTTTATAAAAATGTTAAAAATAGGTGAACAGGGTAAGTATTTGAACAGGGAATAGGGGAATAACAGCAGCAGCAGGGGCAGCAACTTTTTGTTAGAAATCCGTCTAGAGGTTTTTAAACCAATTGTATAACGTTTTTTGTTTAGGTACCTACTGCCTAGAATCAACTAAAAAAACATTTTATCATGAAAATGAGAACTGCTGCGTAGAGGGAACAAAATAGTCGTATGGACATTTTTCTATGCTTGTTACAACTTAATGAAAATCAACATTGAGTGTTCTATTGTATAATGTATTAAAATAATTTTATAGGCTAATATATTTTTTTTCCATATATCTAAAACTAGGGTTTTAATAGGTTTGAAAAACTAGATGGATTTCTAACAACAAATTATGTTATGTCTAACGGTTAGGGTAATTGCCGTAGGGATCCCTGTTCAAAAACTCAGGCTGTTTAATAAGGTATCATATTTTAATCTCAACCCTAGCTGCAAGATTTTTAACGACCGCGCGTATGTCCTTAGCACACCTAAGTACTCGGCACCAATCGGTCTGTCACATAAAAATTACACATGCATACCTAGTAATTTTTTATGAAGGCCTCGGAGTAAAAACAGATTTAAACCTCATAAAAATATGTGATTTTCCAGGTGTTCCAACAACTTATCCATTCATCAAATAATAGTTAAGTATAGCAAAAAAAGCAGAACTGGACAAATTTTTCATTGTTTTTTAAATGCAGAACTTAGGTAGTTTATTCTAACCTGGGTCCTCCTTCCCATATCTATAGCAGTTTAGATATTAGCCTTAGAGACCCTAGAAAATCTAATATTTCGTATTAGGTATTTTTATTATAGGTACCTGCGTGTTTTTTTTTTAGTTTAGTGTACGTATACTTTGTGATTAATATTTAATTGATCTAAGGTTTATAGATGTAGTTCGATTTTGTTTTATTATCTAAAACAAGTGTTTCTTCTCGAGTTGTTGGTGAATATCTGTTTGTAAACGTGCACGAGTGTAGACAAATGAAATAAAACAGTGTACCTAACATTGCTTTTCATGTTCTCCCAAGAAGTGTATAGGAAGCTTCATGTAAAGTTCATTTTACCACCATTGGACACCATTTTACTGAAACACTATGACCGCAGTGTTACAATGCTATGTTGATCCATAGGTAGGTACTAGGTACCTCCTAGTAGGTAATGTTTTTGCCGGACCCTGCATGCCGTATGGAGGGTCCAGCACGCAGCCGATACCCTCAACACTATTTGAAGAGCATATTTGAAACTTGCATACTAAGAGCAAAGAAAACTAAATATTACTATATACTAAGAGGCTCTATGTTGCAAACCGTACCGGACCATAAATATATTTAAAAGAAAATACTATGAAAGAATCAAGTTGGAATCAAGAACGTCTATTGTCTTTTATGTTTTGTGCCTATTTTGTGTTTTAGGGGAATAAAAAGCAAATAATGTGAATGTCAAATTTCATTCAATGTCAATGTTACTAAAGTGTTGCTAGTTTAAGGAGTTTCTCTTGAATAAATGAAATTAGGCAGTACAATTAAGGCAGTTTGTAAAACATGTCTTAAAAACCTACAATATTAATAGTAGATTATTTGACATGGGGGTATGACGATCCATTTAATACTAGATAGTTAGCCGCACAAGTGCAGCGATGGCTTACCCCGAGTTGAACTCTGCTTTTCACTTTTAATAGCGAGAAAATAAAATACAATTATATTTAAATAAGGTATGTTTTATCGGATACCAAGACATTCCGTGTACTGTGAAAAGGAAAATAAGTTTACATATTATAAGCATCATTCAAAGAAATTACACGTATGTAATAAAGTTTTTTTAGCAATTTACGGGATATTGGGATAATAGTGCTAGCAACAATCAAAAATATCTGTCAATGTCAAAATCGAAAGTCGGTTGTCGGTGGTGGTCGGTGGTCATGACAACGAAATTTCACCAAACCGAGTTTAAATTCCTTGTATGGAGAAAGAAACAAAGCAATTTCTTGTATTAATTTTTAAATGTAAGTGAATCGTGACCGAAATGATAGTGTTTAATCTTTGGTCTGTGCTCCAGTGGTACCTCAGACCTTTTTTAAAATGGTTCTTGAGGAAGACTACTCGACTATGCGAGTTGCAAAGAATATGCTACGGGGATAAACCTGGAGCAGCAAGGACTCGGAACGTAGAAAAGTCTCTAATGCTATCCCGAACGAGAGACGTGAAGGAAGTAGTTTCCTTCTTGGATACAATGGTATACGAACGAAGATTTGTACCATCGAATTTCCGCGAGATTTTGAATCCATCTATAGCAATCATACTCAGGACGAAAAAGATAAACCCCAAGTTACATGGAGCATTTGTAGTGTCTTTCAGAAAATGCCTAGAACAAATTTGGAGTTACAGAAATCTAGTTGATGAAGTAGAAGATATGCGGAAAATGCAATATGATTCAAACAATCCCAATCATGAAGAAAAATTATTAAAGCTATGGTCTTTGTTGGTTCCTAATGAAGAGTTAGAGAATCGTGTTACTAAACAATGGCAGTACATTGGATTTCAGGTAAATATTTATTGGAAAATTATACATTGTTTTGTACACAATTCATTTACATTTTATTATAACTTGTTATTCTTACCTCTCATATTTAAAATTATCTTTTCTTTTTCAGGGTGATGATCCAAAAACAGACTTTCGTGGCATGGGCTTACTGGGACTAGAAAATCTATTATTCTTCGCTACAGAGTATCCTCAAGCGGCTAGCCATGTGTTGAGTCACTCACACCATCCGAAATATGGTTACACCTATGCAGTTGTTGGCATCAACTTGACCTCAATGGCATACTATCTACTGAAAGATGGTTCAGCTAAAACTTACATGTTTAACGCTAAGCAATTACCTAACATGAAACTATTTCACAAATTCTACTGTTATCTATTTTATGAATTTGATAAACTATGGATTGAGTCAAAACCACAGGATATGATGGAGTTTTCATTAATTTTTAACAAATTTGAGAATGCTATTAGAACTGAACTCGCTGACCCTGCATCAGTGTTTAGAATAGACATTCAAATTGATACTGTTTAGGCAATGTTTAGCTAATTTCACAAATGTCTAAAGCAATCTCATGTTTGCTGTTCACACAACATGTATCAATTTAGTGATTCATGCAAACTCATGGCACCAATTTAATGAGCTTCCTATAATTCACTGTAACTATGCAGAACTTGAGTTATGACACTTATTACTATGATAGTTTATTTATTTTTATATTATTATTTTAGCTAATTCCACTGATATTTTTATTGGGGCGGGCAGGGGTAATAAGCACCATTCTGGGTTAATCATATTTAATGAAAATGTCAGTTTCATTATGATGTTGAGATATTAAAATATTCATGTATAATGAGAAGAGTGAGAAATACTCAAAGTTATATTTTTAATAAGGTCACATCACATAAAATGACAAAAATAATCTGTATTGTATTTTTGTACCTTGCATAGTGCTCTCACCATCACAGCTTAGTACAATGTTCAGATTTAATTTGTGCTGGTCATTTAGTAAATATTAAAAGTAATATTAGACTATTTCAGTATAAGCAATGCTCGAGTTATGATGGGTTAGTATTAGTATTAATTAATTGTGTTGTCTGAGGAAATTACTTGTTAGTCAGAACTAAGTATTTTAATTACATTCCTAGAAATTGGCATTTAACTCATGTGCATAAATTTGCAATTAATGTAATGTGTGTTTATTAAGGAAGTGGTTAAAATATCATGTAGCTCATGGTCTTGTTCCTTATGTCAATTTAATTATCTATAGTTCTTTAACTTATTAATGCATTAAAACGTGTGTCTTAGTGTGTGCACTGCCCAATAGCAAGGCAGATTTTATTATTTGTAAAAGAAACGGTGCAATACGAACAGAACAGATAAGAACAGTACGATAAGAACGGTGTATGCAATAAAACATTTAAAAGTTATACTTGATTTTTTATTTTACAAACGGACGGTCTCCAGTTTAAATAGTTCTATCACATGTTTATAAATTTTAAGTCATTAGCACAACCTTACTGTAAATGGTCTATAAGTATATGTAAATAAATAAGCGACAATTACAAAACAAATAAATTAAATAATATAGTTATGAACTTGAGTAAGTAACAAAAACATAGATATAAATGCAAGAAATATTAAAAAACGTCATGACATGAATATTTATTATCAAATATATTTCACTAGGATATTATTTTACTGTAAACTTAATAACATATACAACTACATAATAGGTGACAGTGTAATTTATCATTTACGTTTCTTCTCCTTCTTAGTATCTTTAACTGGCCTCGAGCGGCCTGCTTTCACTAAAGCAATGAGTGCAGTTATGGCCACCAGTCCGAAGCCAGCTACACCTATTTGCCAAATCCAAGGATGTTGCGCAAGAATTTCCAACCCATAGGCTATGATGAGCTTGAGGGTTGCCACACACCAGTCCACGGCTTCATCGCTAAAATGAAAAACAATATGTAATAATGTAAGAATTAACCTTGAGAAGCATCCTATACATAAAAGATACTAAAATTAGAAAAACAACTTTTTAGGCAGATAATAACTAATTAGCTTCATAGTTACTTTTAAACATATTTTAATTAATTTGTAATTTATTTTTGGCTAATCAAAAAAATAACCATTTCAGCACTCGCCGACTGAAGCTATTAAGTAATCTGTGGTTGTAGGCACAGGTTCGATGCCCATTAACAGTCGTACTTTGCGCACCCCTATGTCCCTAAACTTTTTAAAACCGACAAAAATTGTAGGTATGCAACTACAATCAATTTGAGACTAAGACTCAACTGACGTAGATTCGAAGCGACAAATGTCTTTTTACTCCAAAATGTTACAAAGAATTCTGAACTTTATGTCCACTATGTAATGTACAAAGTGTGAAGTAAATATCATATATCATGAATTCATAATTTTACGATATGAGTGATAAACAAACATAATAGGTATTATAACTTATGTACATGTGCAATTAAAATGATTGCACCAAAGATATGGACTGTTTTAAAATTAAAATAGTAGTTTTTACATAGACTTAACGTTATATAAAACATTACAACAGTTTGCATTATACCGACAAGTTCTCCTCAAAATAATAAGAAGCATAAAAATTGTTTAAGAGTATAAATTATGTGAATAAAAGTAAAATTTCGTTCACGACATGAACACCTATTATTATGCGCATAAATAAACCAAGCCATTTATAGCAGTTATTTACAATATGGGCGACGTATCTTGGCGAGTCTGAACATAGGCTCTGCGAACTTTATTGCAAGTACACTTATGAAGAAAACTGTTACGCTGATTATTTAAAACACTATTATGCTTTTGTGGCATATTTGGTTGATTTGGCGAAATAAGTTCCAAATTACACGAATAAAACTGACTTAACGATTAACACTAAACAAACAACTTCAACACCTGTTAATAACAACACTATTAACAATAACAATCAATACATAATAAAAAAAACTCTGAGAAAAACCCAACGTAAACTGTTGTAGTCGACTGTGCTAAAGACAGCGACACGTAGGTACACTTCACAAATACTAACGTGTGACTGAGATACATTACCTTTTACCGAGCATTGCCGAAAAAACACGAAGCGCTACGAAGTAAACAAAAAGGGGTTATGCGTGCCTTTGGGTGATGTTAATCGATTTTTATTAAAATCGATGGAAATCAAGTAATAAAAATAATATTTCTATTTGATTGTTTAAGATGATTTCAAACAGTTCCTCATCAAGTAATCGTTAATAGACAACTGTTATTTAAGTAAATAATTTTTTTCAACCGAGAGAATGTAATTTTATTAAAATCAGTTTTCTTTTTTTAACAAAATCTTTTTTATTAACGACATAATTCACTGTAAGTATTAGTAAATCTATTTATTTCGTTTAATATATTATAGTAAACAAAATTCATGATTTCTAAATAAAAATAATCGGTTGCGATGATTGATCGATTAAAGGATTGATTGTGTTTACGTAAGGTACATATCTAGCCTAGACCACCTCCCCGCGCACTTCATCTCATGCCACCATTTGGTTCCTAAAATGTATTACTGCGCAGCCTTCTGCGCGATGTTCAGACTCGCCAAGTTACCGTATTGTAGTTGACCGTACTGTAGTTTGTGTTTGGTGTGTGTAGTCACGGACAGGGTTCCGACTGAAACCCAGTGCTAAGGTGCTTAAAAACACCTTAGAGTATGCTGAATTGGAACCTTTTCCTTGCATCAGGCAACATTCACTGTGTTGTATTTTTGTCTTTGTTTTGCCCTTATTTTAGTGTGTTCAGTGTAATGTATTATAAAAACTTACAATGGTGACGCAAGCAGGGGCACAGTTTCTCCTTTAACGTTCTTATACCAATCTTGAGCAAAGGTCACAAACGATTTAACATCTGTTTTAGGTAGGTCGTATTTGTAGACTTTGCCAAGACGAAAGCTGAAAAAATATTTTTATAAGCAATTAATATAAAATCAGCTGTATAACTATTGGTTTACAGCAATTCACGTAAAAATCGGGAAACCTTAGATATAGACAGAAATAGTAATTATAAATAGTAATAATTATTGTCACCCTATTATGGTGACACATGCTTACACACACTACCTTGAGACTAGGTCTACCAGTTTTATTTGAATGTGTCGATTCCGGCGACGGGAAAAAATGTTTGTGCACAAGCAAAAAAAAAGCGCAAGTATTTGCTTTGTGTCTTGTCTGGGTGTTGTAGGACCATGTTTCGCGTAGTGCCAGGCCTAGCGCACTCCGCACTGTAGATACGAAGCTACAAGTACATAGCCGCTTCGCGAGCTGAATTGAATTTTATTGCGTCATAGCAAGAGTCGCTATTTGTTTGAATTTCTTTGCGGAGTGATGCTTCTGTCCCTTCGTATTCTGTGGTAGTGCCTGGTTCCCTAGATAACTACAGGGAGTTCTAGTTAGGGGCCAGGATCCATATATATGTGGTCGTTGGGTGTTAATTTCCACACAAGACCTAAGTCTTAAAACCTAAGTCCTAAGTCTAAGACCTAAGTCTTCTTAAGTAGTGGTAGCCCTCTTCTCTTCTGTAAGAGTCCGCCTTGAGAAGTACCACATCTTTGCCAGATATTTTACCGCGAAGCAGTAGGTGTGCAAACATTAATGTGTTCGAGTTTGTAGGGCACGATTTCAAGTGAAATTACTGGGTTGTTCTTGATATCCCCCAGTTGTTGGCCCCAGTGGGGGGCACGCGTAAGAATTTTCCCGGATGTTTCCCACTTTTATAAAGGCATATCAGGAAGATTTTTTCCAAACTTTTATAAAGTAGTGAACATCCTGAAAAAATCTTCCTGATATCCCCAACTTTAAAAATGGGCGGAAATCCAGAAAAAATCTTGCGGGTTTCCCTCACTGGGGCCGAAGTCTGGGGGATAACAGGAACAAGCCAAACTATTGGGCAATATGAGACTTAGAAGACATTAGTGGTGAACGCAATTAAGCACCGCACAAGATCTTGCAAAACGAAGTTCTGGGTGGCGCTGCAACTATTACGGACAGGCGTGTTACCTGGTCTCGCCAAAAAGTATAAATATGGTATATTTAGACGCATGACTCTTCTAAAAAAAAGCAGGGAGCCCTACCTTTTTGTTAAATGTTTAAGGATGCAAGGTTCTACAATCTACATCATCAATATAAACTTGTTCAAAGGGATTATTTAGTTTATCGAAAGATAGTACTTACAAAAGGAAAGCTGGAAGCTTTGTGACATGAAACCGTTTGGCTGTGTTCACGCCAGCCAAGTTAGCATCCATTCGAGCTACATTGACTCGGTTCTTCAACGTTGCACCTACGCCTTCCCAAACTCCATGTAATCTTTGACATTCTACACAGGAAGCACCATAACTGTAACAGAAATTTGTCTAAATATGTCATCAAAGTAAATTGGCTGGTCATCATCACCAGAACTGCTGGTGCCAAACAAGGCAGAAAACAAATACTTTTTAGATTGGTTTCCATTGGACCACTATCTCACTTGACGGTAAGCGATGATGCGGTCAACTATGTTATGTCACGCTTGCCATTATAGTAGTAGTAACCAGTCCACTCGTGGTTTGAATACCGATTGTAACTATAAGGAAATACCGACTTTGGCATGCAGGCAGTTCCACTCGTAAGCGGTTCGCACAATGAATGTGGATTTGAGGTGAGTGAGTGTGAAGTATACAGAAAATTAATTGCGAGAAAAATAAAGTCCTCGGCTGATGTTTCGAGGACTCAACGAACACCGCGCTTTTACTAAAGAGCTCAACCAAGTAAGCGCACCCAAGGAAATGAATATTTTGAGAATACGGCGGAAAAGCGCGTACGTAGCTACGGTTCGTGTAAAAGCACATGCGGACTTTTTTATATTTACTTTGCGATGGCACATACAATATTCCAAGTGTTGTACTTTCCCTGACAAAAAGCTTGGCGTTGCTTCGGCGTTGTCTGTGCCCAAACCACACAGAAAGCACAGCCGGCCTCTGTTGTATTGTTTGAATATATAACACATAATGAATATATGAAACACATCACACACAAGGCGAGGCGGGTGCGGACCGGCCCGTGGCGTCCCGCTCTGACAAACAAGCAAGGCGGGCGTGGATTGGAAGAAGGGCTTGTGCGCTGTATTCCATGGCATTGTATAGAACAGCACACAACATGCGGAAGCAGGCCAGATGATGGTGGAAATTTTGGGTTCTTCACATTAGATACATTAGTATGAGGTTCAGCGCACTGCTGCGCCTTTTCAAAATTATTATTATGATTTTTAATAAGGATACTTACAACATTACAAACCAGTCCCCAGTAGTTGCACCAGTGGCAGCTTGTGTGATATGTTCGAAAATCTTATCAGTCAGTTCTTTCACTGCAGGTGCCTGATTCTTTTCAAAGAAACCATAGATTTCATTCTCATCAGGCTCTCCTGTAATGTATGTGCATGATTTAACACTATATCAATGATTCATTTTATGATCAAGTGAATATAAAAGAAGCTGTAAGTATTAAACTATGCAAGGTAAAATAAAACTTTAAATAATAATTCGACACAAAAATAATTCAAGTAGTCTAATAACCATGAGCATTCATGGAGTTCTTTAAGATCACATAGTACATGGGCAAAGCTTTACAATAAAAAATACAAATACAACCATTAATGTGTGATACAGCAACTTACCACTAAACAGCAGTGGTACACCATGTCTAAAGAAGACGAGTGCCGGTTCTTTTGCAGGATTATAAAGGCGAGCTAGGTGACTGTTCATAGTTATGACACTGGTTGCATCCATATGCTTCTTGAAGTCATCCTGCAAACTCTCGACATGTTTTTCTAGTATGTCACATGTTTTACAATTTTCTTTTGCTGAAAAAGTATATGATATATTTAAGAATACAGACAATATATTTTTTAGGTTAATAGATTAATACATAATTATTATAGTGATCTGAGTACTAATAGGCTTATTTTAGTAATATTTAAAATTAATAAAATGGTTTGATATTGTTGTGATGATAAGAATTTTTGAGATCTATTTATTAGCCGCCGTCATGGGCTTAATAGTAAAATTCACACTGATTATAGCTTCTGCCGAGGTTTCATTGATACAGCTTGTTATAAAGTTTATTAAATAAAACATAAAATACTTACAGAACAATACAATAAGTTTTTCTTTGACCCGTATCAGTTCAAGTAGCTCATCATCGCTCACACTTTGTAAAGATAAACTATCGGCTTTTATCACAGCCAATAGAAAAAGAACTAAACAAAACATACGCTTCATTTTGTAGGTACTATTATGCTTACAAATAAGTATATAACTGCTAAATAGAACACTAAAATAAAATGCAGCGCCGCGTCGTCGTTAACAACAAATCCACAAAATCCGCCATTGAAAATGTCAGCCAGTGACAGCTGACGGTGACGTGTGAAACTGTATTGATTTGGGTTGTCAGATGTCAAAGTCAAAAAAACTTAAAACGTCAACGTCAAATTTTTACTATTTCTAGGGATGTCAATCTGCCTGTTTTCGCCGGATTTATTATTAGGTGGATACTCCCCTACTATATGGCATAACAAGAGTGATAACATGCGACTATACATTTTGTATGTTATGCAAATGTGATGCAAATCGACACCGAACTACCATGATATTATAGAATACATCGTATTGCATAAAAACTGATTACAAAGATGTTATATAGCGTAATTCTAATGAACTAACTGCTTGACCTCTGGGACGTACAATATTATTTAAGTTCAAATTATAGTTAAAGTAGTTTTAATTAAAGTAGGTAATCGTTAGTACCTATACCTATTCCTACACATTTATTAAATATCTTAATGATATATTATTTTTAACATAGTATTAATTTTATAGTTTCATGAGAGCATAAGCCTTAAAATTAATTATTATTAATTCAATAAGCTATGAGTTAACATTTATTTCAAAAGGGCATCACAAAATTGTCTGTCTCTATTGCACTCTCGTAAAAATTATGTGTTCATGATAGAAAAAAGTAGTAGAAGTTACATCGTTTATTGGTCACTTTTTTGTGATGATGTCCCTGCCTACTTATATTCCTCATTAAAATCATTGGCCATAACATAAGAACTATAAAGAACTTTTAACATTAAAAAAGAATGTGTTGAATTATCAAACAAAGCACTTTCTAGTATGTATTTCCAATATCAACTGATGAAATCTTACACACTTAGTCATTGTTGACCGTTAACCAAAATAAATAAAAACTGAAATATTCACAAATTATTTAAACCAGAAAAGAATACTACGAGCCGAAAGTAAAACCGGAAATCGGTTCCGTCACTGTGACACAAAATGGCCGACCCGGCCAAAGGCGGAGCTACGTGGCGTCATCAAAAAAAGTGGCCAATAAACGCAGTAACTTTTGCTGCCTTTTTCTTGCATGAATTTATACTTTTTAACAATGTGTAAAAGAGACAAACAGTATATTGGTTCTTCAGTGTCGAATTGTATCACATTTGTATAATAGACAAAATGTGTAGACGCATGATATCACTCCTTTACTTCTTCTGATCTCTTTGATATTTCTTCTCCCACTTTTTCCGATTTTGCCACCCATTGATGTAGGTGTACGCTGTGTGATTTTAATAAAATATGATTTAATAAAAAAAATTTGTTCGTTGTAATGTATGGCACTATTACTTTAGCTGTCTAATTGAACGTTTCCTACATGTTATCTGTAAAAGATTATTGGTTCCAATTTCTATTCTCGCTAGATGGATTATACTCTATTACAGTAATGTAATCCGCAATCAAAGGACGTGCCAGTAATGACAAGACAAGTGTAGGTGTACAACACTACTTCCTACTTGTCAGCAGCGGAGTCCAGGGTTGCCAGACGTACAAAATTTCTCGTATATGTGTAAATTAATTTGGGTTCAGGTACTGCTCACAGTACATTCTACAAGGCAATTTGTTTTCTCATTTGCAAACGCTTATAATATTAGTAGAATAATAGATTTAGTAGGAAGTGAGACTTTCGTCATCTTAAAATAGAAAAAAAGTCACCTCACTTCTAAAAATTGCAAAAAGAAGGGTATCTTTTGAAATTACCGTTTACCATTTCTTTTGTTTTTTTTTTACCATTAAATCTATGTTTATCAAATATGATATTTGTAATACAGAAAAACTAAAATAGAAAAATACATTTCCCATGCCGAGGCCACCTACCATCTTCCAGGTTCCCAGCTATATGGAGGGAAGCGAACAATTTGTGTCTGTCATCACATCATATTATTATCACCATTCCTCACATCATGAGATAGTGAGATGGTCTGATCATAGGGCTATATTTCGCTATATCTATCTATTGCTAGCTTAACATAAGGTATAATTGTGTCATTATTCACATAACTAAGATGTCTAGTAATACGATGTTTTGTTTCTGGCGTTTAAAGTTACTGAGCAGTCGCATCGCAAGCCTCCGTGTCGTTAACTAAATACTGTTAAAACAATTTATTAGGCTGTTTTTATTAAAAAGATCCATAAAATACAACGCAAATAAATGTGACAAACTTTAAACTTAAACTTTTACTTTTTAAACATAAGTTTGGTACGGATATATTTTGGTTGGTACACAGAATACCAAGGGACGAGAATACATTGGCTGTATTAAAGAAAATCGAACTTTTTATGGACACATTGGACAGGACCATCTGGCAACCCTGGTTACGGTCTCTCCCGTTCACTCCTCATAAAATAAAATATAAATTGAAAATACATACATAATTGGTAAACAAACAAAACAAAATGACTACAAGAGCAAAATAAATGTGTCTAATTAGTGTTAATTTATGATTTGCTTTGCCTTTTTGCAGATAAAAGTGCTCTGTGAAGTGATAAACTTGGAATAAGCTGAGATATACGAGATCAGGTGAAGGTTATCAACTTTATTATCCAAAGTCACGCATTTACTGACCTACCGTGTGCTTTTCAAACACAAGATTGCCTTGCAAACATCGATCTAACAAGAATCTCTAAGTGCCTTCATATCCAAATCACTAATTCCGAACATAGTATTGGTGTGAGTTCACAGTTAAAAAAAGATTGTTGTGATTGTGTGTGATGGTGAGTCATAGATGACCAGTGTTTCCTAATGGCACGGATGTTTGCCTTCTCAGAATCTCGTAGCATGATGGCTGATACTTTGGAAGAGAAGGTGGTGATGACCCCGAAGTGCAAAACTGCTTCATCCACTACTCTGGTGGTGGAAAGAAAAGCTGTGGAGCCTGAAGCCAGTGACAAGATTCATGTAGCGGGAGGTCATCACACTGGCATCATTATTAACAAAGAAAAAATATATGGTAAGATGCAATTAAAGTTACACTGTAGTTCTGACAAATGAATATCAGACAGTAACAACTGCAAAGCCTTATCAATCTTTTTACTAATATATTATTTGTTTGCTACTATTTCAGCATATTTCTACATGATGTTGTCCTCTAATTCCTGTATTATCTAAGTTATATATATCACATAATAATATTATAGTATTTAGTTGTATGTAAAGTCTTCATATAAATGTTTATTAAACCTTGCCATATTTATATTCATCAACTAAAGCTTTTAGTCACAAAAACCAAGCCCATATTGCCCTACCTACTTGTTCTAGTTATCTATTTATTGCCAGTTAGCCATTATCAGTCACCTGACACCTTAATAAATCCAATTAGCTGAGTGGAACCCCTCAGTGTTATTTGAACTAATTTGTTTGAAGGCAGAACTCTTATAAGTAGTCAAGAGTAAGTAATAATAATAATAATAATAAATCATTTATTCAATATGGTTGTTAAACTTATTTTGCAAGTTGACAAATTTATAATATTGAGGTATCTGCTGCCGAACTAGGCTCATCGCCCGTGTTTCAGTGTACAGTGCCCTCCCCTAGGGTTATACAAATATAAAGGCTAGCCTGTAATATTTTGCTTAAATACAATGACAAAAGAAAAGAGAATACAAAAACTAAAGGAACTTATCTTACATGTTATGATGTGTGTTCCTCTCTATGAGTATAGTGAGGGAGTGTGTGTGTGAGAGGGTGTCAGATTTGAGCGTACAGTAAGTAAATATAATACCTACTTATTGAATGAAATACTAGTTTCAATGTGAACATTTATCAAATTGACTATAGTTAGTGCTCTTGTTTATAAATAGAAACTCTACCCAGTACAATCTGCCAGCACAAGTTATCACTGAGTTGACCTTCCTATATCCTGTTTGAATTTGTTATTTTCCTGCTGTGGTTTAAATGATATGTAGGTATATTTGATTTCAGAATTTAATAACATCAACAGTATATAAAGTTACTCAATGGTTACAAATCATTAATTACGTAACACCTCCTCAATAGGAAAAAGCAATAAAGGTATGACTAACTGCAATACAATGCTCATTGTATGAGCCTAAACATCTCTTGGTCTCATTAAGTCATTAAGAATGATATAATCTGCCTTGTGCTCTATAGCACTTGTTAGCAGGGCTGGCACTTCTCTGATTTAAAGTCATTGACTTGGTATTTTGTTTTGCTATGCTTTAGGCCACCAGCAGCTATTATAATGGTATTTATTAAAGATGAGTTTATATGGTGATGTATATGGTGATGTATGGTGATAGTTTAGTCTTTTTGTATTTAAATTAATGACGAGACGAGCTGGTCATTTGCCTGATGGTAAGCAATATGCCAGCCCATAACAATAACAGCACCACCCAGAACTTTGTTTTGCAATATCCTGTGTGGTGCTGCACTGCGCTCGTCACCCTGAGACTATTAGCTGTTGAGTCTCATTATGCCCAGTAATTTCGCTGGCTACAATGCCCTTCAAACCTCAGATAGTTGTTCTCAGATAGTTGTGACAGAGTACTAACGTAATGCCTGGTTATGGTTATGGAAAGGATTTGTTGACCAATTACAAACTAATTTTATTATAGCACATAACATTCTTGCGATTGACTAAACATTTAACACATCTAAACATTAAACATTATTATTAACATTTATGAGACTTAATATCAGATGTCTGAGGGTGATGAGCGCAATGCAGTGCTACGCAGTTCTTTTATGGTATTTAAAGTTCTGGGTATCACTGCAATTGTTATAGGCAGGCGTATATACGTGGCGCTTACCATCAGGCGAACGACTTGCTCGTCTCATCACTCAGTTCCATAAAAAAAATCCATTTAATATCTCTTTCTTTTAGTATGTTCTCTTGAAGGTGGCAGCCCTGCTTGCTAATTAGATAAGCTAATGGGTACATTACCCTGATGATCTTTGATCTGGGACCACATGTGATGCGATTGAACTACAGGCCTATCATTAATATTGCCAATATGTTTATGAACTATAATTGTATTTTGTATGAATATTTCAAGGTTAAACACTTGGAGGTCATTTTAATGGTCCGTTTTTTAAACAGAGTATTTGAGTGGTTGAATTTTAATATAATATAAGTAAGTATACCTTCATAATTAGCGGAAAAACATTTAGGATTCTTATAACATTTTGTATAAATAGGTACTTGAAATGAAATAACTCTTTACCGAAACGCAATGAAAATATTTAGTGTAATTTCACTGAATATAATGTAGGTTGTTTGTAAAACCTACATAATATTCAGCAGAATTACACTTAATAGATATTTTCATTGTATTTCAGTTTTCAGATGAATTTCCGCAACATGACGTTGCCTGATTTCATTAGATTAAATAACTCTTTATTGAAACACACACAGCAAATGTATAAACTAACAATAAAAGCATATCGGTAGTGTAACAATTGGCGGTCTTATCGATAAAAGCGATCTCGCCCAGACAACCGTGTAGGGAGAGGAATAACGCATAAATACATGGATGGTGGTTTTCACTTTCTTAATACACTTACATAAACCAATTACATAAAATACACACTAATAAAATAGTAAATAATCTAAATATATAGGTACATATGTATATATAAACTCGTACAAGATCTATATATAAAAAATGTCATTCCATATTCTATACATGTTATAAACATAGAAGAGTAATATATTCAATACTCAAATTCTGACTTCCATCAATTTATAATTATAGAAAATGGAGTAACGGAGCCATGTCATGCCCAACTGGAGTTCTGCGTATACTTGGTGTCCGCTGCGACCGGCAACCACAAACGGGAGGCGAGGGCTCTCCGTTTCTGGTTTAAACCTCAGGTGCCACCAGATGAGAGGTTCCATGAAGCACAGGCTTTCTTCAGGGAGCTTGTCAGTCCACAAGACTTTCCGAAAGGTATCTATAACTTTTTTTAACGTCCTGATTAAAACTGCGTTCTGACGGCAGCAGCAAGCGAAGCGATCGCTGGGAGCAGTGCAAAATGCTATGCAATGTAGCTTTTAAAAAGACGGGCAAATTTGGGCACCATTAAAGGTAGTCGCTACACATCTTGCCCATAAGCAGTACACCTCAGATGTTTGAATTGCATTTCTCCGGCTCAAAGCTCAGTCATTTCGCCGGCACCAATGCCACTTAAACTAAACCAGTAATGTAGCGCAATGCTATTTGCCGGCAGACTACCTTACACTACCATGGTACTTTCTAGCAGACTAGCTCCCGTGACCCTCTCACTAACAATTTTGATTATATTTATAACACGAGATGTTCCTAAGTCCTAAATCTTAATTCTGTATTTCTATGACTATCTAATAATGTTTTCCGAAAAGAAAATTTTAATAATATGTAATTTTTTTTACATTACAGATTATGTGGGATTCATCAAGAAAATAATGAAATTGATGCAGAATAAGTACCATCAATTGAAATTGTTGGAAGTTGAGCTTAGACAAGAAGAATGTCGAACTCCACCACCAGGTTTGTTATCATTCTTCTAGTAATTTAGTATAATATCTATTTGGTCAGTGGGTAAATCATATTAGCCGCAGAACCGGTAACCGATGGGGTAGTGCCGCTCATGATATAGTTAGATAAAGACATCAAATTCTAAGATACCTATCTTGGGCTTTCTGCTTTATGTGAACGTCAATACAGCGTTAAACGATTTATTTAATGATACTGGATTAATCTGCCAACAAATCTGTAAGGGGGAAATATATCCCCTCATTGTACATATTCTAAATCGTAAAAAATAATTATGCTTCTGAGACAACAATCAACATTACGCTTTTATGATACTTAAATCATCGTCTTTCTTATATATAACCATATAAGTAAACGTCTATCTACTGGTGCATTGAATGAATTCTTGTCATTTATATATTTTCGTAGTTTAACATAACAAGTTCGTGCGTCACCAAGGGCCTGTGCTGAAAACCAGCGTTGTGGATTCTTCACAACATTATGCTGAGCACAGACCTTTTTTTGACTGCACTGTACACGGCAGCGATCTCCATACACACGCTGTGACTGTTTGTTTTATTCTGTCCTCCTGCACATGTGTATGTGCGTTGTTTGTTGTGTGCAGTTTTGTCAAAAATAAATTGTTTCTTTCTTTCATTGTATTTAGATTATTTACAGGACTCTTCGAAAATATATTTTTAATTTTGCCATACAGAATCGAACGGCGTTCTCAGTAAGAGCATAATATACAACTATAGTAACGGCTGTATGTATACTATTATAAGTATAGTATGTAATGTATTTGTGCATGCTTCGAGTTTTGCATTGTTAGACTGTCGCAATTCCTTTTTATTTTCATCTGTCCTCCTTAACTTACAAGTCTCTATAATACTTCTTTTGTGGTTGTGACTGCGCTAATAATTCTGTTCTATTTTTTCATTAGTAAATACTTTTTATATTATGTATTGTATATTTATGAGCTAAATTCCAAGTTAATGAATTGTACATATATTTTATGAGTTGTCGTATTTTGTGTTATCTTAATAAATTCGTTAGTTTGCTATGTTAGAGTTTAGAAAACTATTGGTTTTAATAATTAGATGTTATTTTTAAAATATTTGTATGCAGTATAATTGTTTTGTAAATAGTGTTTCTATTTTTCGCAAATATGTATTAAATTGTATATAAAGAAATTTTTCTTGAATAGAGATATAAAAATTCGTAAAAACACTTGCCCGCATTTTGACACCATGTGTAAACTCACACACTTATACATAGTGAAACTTGTCACTCTGTTTGGTGCACTCTATTTGCACTATTTCTCCTCGTATCCATTAAAATTTTGTTAAATACACCGAAATCTTGCAATAGTTCCACCTTTCTAGTTACATGCTAGTTCAGACCTCATTATGTCGTTTGTAAACTTATGTTAATTTTATTTTTCAGCATACATAGACGACAGCATATTGAACCATACGGCGGTTATATCAGAACAGAAAGTGCTGGACATGATAGAAAATGCTTACCCCAATCCGATGGCAGTGGACGATTTTGTCAGGTAAATTGCATACTTGTAAGTGTAATTGCATAAGATTTTAAATAATTAGAAAGAAGAAAGATTATATTGCTCTGGCAGGTATGGAACCTGCGTCTTCGGAATACCGTACCGACGCCTTAACGACTGGGCCACCGAGCCAGCTGCTCGAGCAACCAAATTTCTTCTATCCTTCTTATATTATCTTACGGGGACGATAATATAATTCTTGTTCTTCCTAATTATTTAAAATCTTATAATTTTCGCCTAGCATGCGGTAATGCATTCAATGTAAAAAAATAAATTGCGTAATATGCAAATGTGAGAAATGTGATGATTATAAATCATTCGTCTTCGGATTATATATATATATATATATACGTTATATAATATTATACGTTACACATTATACGTTATTAACAACAACAACATAACATTAACATTTTATTTTAGCACATAACGGCACGGATGTGCATATTATACTTGAACACATGATGCGCCCACATAAACATGACAGGCCCGATGGCTGGCTGCTTTATTCGCCTTGAATAAGCGCTCATTAATATTTTTACCGACGCAAAAAGGAGGGGTGTTATAAGTTTGACCACTATGTGTGTCTGTCTGTGGCACCGTAACTATTTAACGGGTGAACCGATTTGGATGCGTTTTTTTTATTTGAAAGCAGGTTTTGTAACGGTGGTTCTTAGACTATTTTATTAAAATCGGTTTAGCCGTTTTTTTTACTTTTTATAGGTTTTTTGTGTCGGGGGTCTTTTATCCATTCAGTCAGGAGCTGGTTTACAGAAAGCTTTCTTTAGTTGACCGCTCTCTCGACGATGCACTTCGCAAAGTCAGCCTCTGTATAGTGTAGTGGTTGGGTAGGCTCAAATCGTTACTGAGGTCGCGGGCTTGAGTTCCGCGACAGTGCTATTGTTTGTGTACAGATAAAAGCACAATCATTTGTCTGGGTGTTGTGGGAAGATAGTCGTCGTAGTTCCTGGTTCGCTAGATACAGGGAACCCAATTCGAAGCCAGGATATATGTCCATCGTTGGGCGTTATTATTATTATAATTTAGCTTGAGTTTGTCTATCTGCAGCTCAGAGTCAATTTGTTGCAAACTGTTTGCCTAGTGCAAATCGCGTCCTTAGTCCATACTGTATCATTGAACATACGATTATGTCAGTAAACCGCCTTTTTGAAGGACACATTGATTTTGCGACTATAGGATAGCTAGACTTTATTAAGAAAAAAATCACCTAACCTCATAAAAACCTCATATAAATATAGAATTATATCATTGTCAAAAAAACCGTCACCGATCTTCTAAAAAAACTTAATTATACCGATACTGAACATCTACTATCTATCCAACTATGAACGCCCCAGCTTTAAGTATAAATATCTAAATATCCCTACCTTCTACCTTGCTAACCTTCGTAAACTATCTAATTTAACATCACACAATCAATCATATATTAAGACAACCTTAATAAAAACAATAATACGAAAATATAATACATAGATAATATATATGTATAATACACTTCTCTTGGTCTAGTAACACACTCATTCAAACAAACACACCACATCCACAACATACCCATCTTTAAATAAATGCACTCAACACACTAGTAATGCTCTGACACACTTATATCCCGCAACTTAGCTCGACTACACGGTGAACAATACAATCACGCACACAACTGCAATTCGCTAGTTCCACTTATACAGCCACACGAAACACACTTAGCACGCACTCCGCACACATCCTCACCTCTCACGCAAACAACTTGCAAACACACACTATAACGGAATAAGCTAGCATGCTTACCCACACTACATCACAATCTGCGACCAAACTTTATCTAGTTATAATTTTTTTTCTGTCTACCTCCAAACTTGTATCTTATAAATTAAGTAGTCCTTGTCTTTTGCAATATAACGATGCACAAACTATTAGTTTATAGTAAGTAAAAATAGATTAATTAGATCCGTAGAGAGTGGCCTGGTGACCTGTGATACAGGCATTATATGCCTACCTCAGGCACCAGGCTTCGCAAAACAGGCTTAGCATAGTTTACTTGTCAATAATTTAGTTACCTATTTTGTACCTTTTTTGTGAAGAAAATAAATGCTTATTATTATTATTATTATTGTTCTGGTCACTAAAATTTCCTGTAACTAGGAAACTAGGAACTACGCGGACCTCCTACAACACCCAGACACAAAACAAATACCTACTAATATAATAAGTATTAATAATAAATAAATAAGTTTTAGTAATATAATACTAAGTATTTGTTTGCGCTTTTTTTCTGCTAATAAATCTGTCTCATAGTAGGTATCTAACCCGCTACCTCCGTGGTATATACAAGATGTGAGCTGGTCTGCCCAACCCCTGCACCACAAAGGCCATCGCACTTACTATCTAGATGCCCGTGTTCCGTTCAGAGTACCATAAAGCGTAACGAAATCTTTTTTCTTGTTTCAGTGCTGGAAAATGGTCAAAAACGGAGGTGAAAGATGCACTAGAAGCTTTAGAAGAAAAGGGTCTAACTCGCGCCATGTCAGATGGCATTTATGTCAGACAGCATAGTGTGGATACGCAGGTTTGATCACAATTATATTTTTTGCATAACAATGAACGGCAAACAAACAGACAACTCACGTTGATACGCAGCATGCATGGACGCGGCGTCTTTAAGAGGAAATACCACGGGCTTGAGGATTGGAAATTAGGTATTTGTAAAATCTATTGCTGTCGCGCGATGCCCGAACAAGCGAGCTATCAATGTGTGAGTGGGACTGTCAATGTGTGCGTGGCACGCCGGACGACGCCGCTCCGCCCTCGCGCCCCGCACCCCGCGCCACGCTCGCACTCGGGCGCAGCAGTCTGACTGACTGAGTCTGTCTGTTGATTTCGGCGTTTGCGGAGTGTTTCATGTTATTGTTTTACCTACCCTGCTCTTTGTTTGACCTTGGCTATTGTTTACTGGACTTGTTTCTTTACTTCACTGTTTTGACTCGGCTTGTGTATTGGATTTTGGAATTTTCTCTGGTAAAAGAAGATAAATCGTGAGTAAATTTTGAATTTAATTATGAACTTTTCTGCATAGTGGTAAAGCAGTCAGCTAAAAATATATTCTACAACTACCACTCTACGTTTTAAGTTCATTTCAGTACTAAATTTTAATGCTAACCTAAGTACCTAATTTTTTTGTTACAGGTAAACCCTTTCTTTTGTTTACAATGGGTAAAAGAAAAGGGAATAAAAAGCGTTTATTTTTATCCGCTAAACGAAAAAAGCATCACTTTAGTATAAAACGTCAGATCCATTTCGCACCGCGTTCAATCTCAAGGTTGGTATTTTTTTTAATTTGATGTAGGTAACCAAAGATGTAACACGCTTGCCGATTACCTAAAATTGTGTTTGTGCTAAGGGAAGGATGACCGATTTAGAGTATTACCCCTTATTGGGACTGTCTCACGTTTTTCGTGCACGAAAATAACACTTGATTACTAGACAAAAGTGAGTGATCAATGTAGCCCCAGGACATCAAAGTAATCCCAGTTTACCAGTACCTATACCATGACTTATAATTTTATTTAGCGAGTTGACAGCTAAAGGGTTACCAAGTATTGACAAAAAAAATAGTGGAGTGTTGTACGAATAAACTAAATCGACATAAATCTAAATAATGTAGGTACTTATGTGCACATTTTATCAAAAAAATAAAAACTTATTTTTAAAACACGATTTAAAGGATTAAATATTGTAGAATTAATTATTCAAAGTAATTCTGATATTTCCACGAAAGTAGAATTACATGACTTTTATTTCGTTTAAATGAGAAGAAATAAGAGAAGGAAATTATTTTTGTTAATAATTATTATAATTTTTAGTTTTCCACTTGTTATAAACGATTTAAAGTTATATTTAAATTAAACCATTTTTATCATTCGGTCATACATCGTTCTTTACGCGAAGTCGTTCATTACCCAACTCTATTAGTTGTAGTATGGTATCATTATTTTTCATTGAACTATCAAGTCACTGAATAAAATTATAAGTCCGGGTATAAATATTTGTTCACTTTCATACCAATTTTGTTATGGTTTGCATTGTAATAGTAAGTGTACCTACTATTTACGCTGGGCCTGACTTTAATAAAATAATGAATGCCTTTTCTTTTATTTTTACAGTGATAATAACAAGGAAAACCCAGGTCCTTCATCACGAATGCGTGAAACTTTAAACGAGAATCGTGAAGTATTCGAAGAAAATGCGAGCTCATCCTCAGAGTCTACTCTTTCTGATTTTGATAAAACAGTTTGTAATGCTGATGATAACAACTGTGGCGAAGTCGTTCAAGATGAACAATTAGTAGGTCGCAGAATCGTAGATATAAAATATTTGTTTACCGAGCTTTCAAATATCAAGCACGAACACACAGACTGCACGTTTGCTGATTTAAAGTTCCTAGGAGAACAGCGAAATGGATTTATTAGCAAATATACATTTGAATGCAAAATGTGTAAAAAAACTGAAATGGTGTACAGTGAAGATCCTAAATTGAAACTATCTGTAAATGACGCTGTTGTAGAAGGAATAGTCTGTTCAGGAAATGGGTATGCACAATTAAATGAAATATGTAGTGTGTTAAATATGCCAAATATGAGTAATCAAACATACACGAAGATTGAACGAAGTCTGGCACCAAAAATTGAAGAATGTGCCCTAGACGAGATGATCGCAGCAGGCCAAGAAGAAAAAAGGCTAGCTATCTTGAATGGTGATGTAGACAAAGATGGTTGTCCTCTAATATCAGTGGTTGCAGATGGATCTTGGGCTAAACGGTCCTACAAAAGCGGATTTAGCTCGGCATCTGGTGCTGGGTGCATAGTTGGACTGCAGACCAAAAAGGTGTTATTTCTTGGAGTTCGGAACTCTTACTGCTGTATATGTGCTAGAAGTGCAAAATTAAATATAGATGTCCCTGAACATAGGTGCTTTAAAAACTGGAATGACAGCGCTAATGCCATGGAAGCGGATATAATAGCAGAAGGGTTTGCAAAAAGTATGGAGATGCATGGAGTAAAATATAATAGACTTATCGGAGATGGCGACTCTAGTTTAATGAAAAAATTGATATTGAACAAGCCATATGGGCCCAATTTCACTATAACTAAAATTGAGTGCAAAAACCATTTGCTCCGCAACTTTTGTAATAAAATCAAAGCATTAGGGAAAAAAACAAACAACCACAAAGGTTTTGTACCTGTCGATCTGAGAAAAAAAGTTGTATCAAACGTATTGCGCATGAGGAAAGCAGTGGTTGGAGCTATAAACTATAGAAAAGAAGAAGGTAATACTAATCAAGGCGATAAAATAAGAAATCTTAAAATGGACATAAAGAATGTCGCTAATCATGTATTCGGAGACCACAAAAATTGTGCGTCTTATTATTGTAAGCCGGAAAAATATATTAATGACACAAATTTGGTACCCGATCTCCAATCTTGTGGAATATGGACGGATATTCAGCAGTACCTCTTATTGTTGTTATCTAATGCAGAAAGCCTAATTCTAGATGTTACAAACAACACAGTGGAACAATTTAATAATGTCATTGCGAAATTTATTGGTGGCAAAAGGGTGAACTACACTACAAGAGGTTCATACCAGGCACGGTGTTTTGGTGCAGTAACGTCGTGGAACAGTGAAACGGGTATCCACTCACGCCTTTCAAAAAAAATTCAAGATTGTAGCCCTGGCAAATACACTAAACAGTTTATAGAGAGGAAACGGCGCTCCAAAATAAATACAGAAAAGTGTCGAAAGAGAAAAATTGCGTTCGGCGAAGATGTACCAAGCAAAAGAAGAAAAGTTACTGGACCTGACGAGAATTATGGTCAGTTAGATTTAGAACCAGATATGCCACCTGAGATATTTGAGCAAAAGAAAAATGAATTTATTTTGGAGTTAAATAACACCGAAATTGATAAGCTTCAACGGAACACTTTAGGCCAGAGCGAGAATAAGTTGTGGGCAGTTGAAAGACGTAAACGCCTTACAGCATCTAACTTCGGTCGAATTTGTAAACTACGTAAAACAACTTCAGTAACAGGACTTTTAAAATATTTCCTGTATTCTCAATTTAAGGGCACTCTTGCCACAAACTACGGTAAAGAAAAAGAAGATGAAGCAATAGAAGAATTCACAGAAGAAACGGGACTACCGGTATCAAAATGTGGATTATTCGTCGACAAACATAAAACGTTTTTGGCAGCGAGTCCTGATGGTCTTGTTGAAGAGGATGCAATAGTGGAAGTTAAATGTCCTTATAAAATTGTTGATTTATCACCTAAAGAAGGAATAGAACAAAAGAAAATAGACTTCTGCGTACTTAAAAACGATACGCTGGAGTTAAAGAAAAATCATAATTACTACTACCAAGTTCAAGGGCAATTACACATAACTGGCCGAAAATTCTGCTATTTTATTTTGTGGAGTCCTAAAGGCATGCTTTACGAAAAAATTAAAAGAGACGATGTATTTTGGCAGAAAATGGAACCGTTATTAGAAACTTTTTACATGGAATGTCTGTTGCCAGAAATAATCGACGGTCGTATCCCACGAAATTTACCAGTAAGAGAGCGAAAAGGATTAGCCACTGAATAGTTATTTTTTACACCTAACTTTACGTTTACCGTAAATTTTTTGATGTTTTTGTGATTATAGTATTTTAATAAAGAAATATGTATCAAAAAGTTTATCAGTTACTTAATATTTTCCAACAATCGAACAACACAATAATCTATTAAAAGCACTTCACGCAAAATATTATAACTAGAAATATCGATATCAATGAACAACACTAAAATATCGATACAATTATCGACTACGTGTCACGTCTCAAGCGTGTACGTAGTCCGCGCCTCCCCAACCTCAAGCCTCCCCCCGCAGAGCGCGATAGAGACAACTGCAGCTTTGACCGAAAATACCAATTAAAAGTACACAAAATCAATGATTCGTAGTCCCCTGATTTCTTCTCCAAAACTAAACCGATTTAACTGCTTTTTTCATTAAAAAATAAAGAAAGACTTTTGCCGTGTTCCTATGTTTTCTATTTTTTATATAATTTAGTCAAATTTGTTTTCTGAATGTTTGAAAACAGCGGAAAATCATGCCAATTTTTTAGGTTTTTGAATATTTATATCTCTTTTAATAATACATTTATGAGAAAAAGGAAAACATAGGGACCTGCCAATAGTAGCCATGGATATAAAAAAATATATATATTGATCTACTGGCATTATCCAGGGAGGAAACAGGGGACTAAGTTTGTATGGAAAAACGGCCCTTGTATTTCCTCTTAAGAGGGAACGGCACGCTGAAATTTTCATACAAAAAGAGAAAACGTTTTTCTACCCCTAAACATTAACCAAATTCGATGAAATTTGGACATGTAAGAGATGTTATCATTATTGAGGTTTTTATTTTTTCGATAATTCCTATAGAATTTGAATAAATGGACCCAAAAACTCGATATTTACTCGAAAAATTTTTTGAAGTTGGGAAGCTGTTAACTTTAAAAATAGACATAAACTTAGAAAAAGGAAAACCTACGAACCTAGATTATTCTCCATTTAAGAAATTGACACCAAATTTACCAAATTTGGTTGAGATTTAGTGTGGTAGAAACGTTTTCTCCCGAAACGCTAATTTTAACAAAAATCTGAAGTTGATACGAATTTAGTTAAATTATTATTATTTAGTTAATTTATTTAATTTACGCATTTTCTGCGAGACCGTAAACCATTATTCAAATACCTAGTGCTCGCTGGCCGCGGCTGTGCCATATCCTCTTAATTGCCATACATAAAAGTGCGATTAGTCGGCAGCCTCTGGTGGTAGGTTTCTCGTATGCGAGAGGCCGTCTGGGTGGGTACCACCGCTTTTACTAGTTACTCAGCCGCCAAGCAGTAGTGCGCGAGCATTAACTGTTTTTCGGTTTGGAGGGCATTGTAGCCAGCGAAATTATTGTTAGGTATTATGAGACTCAACAGCTAATTGTCTCAGGGTGACGAGCGCAGTGCAGCGCCGCGCAGGATTTTGCAAAACAAAGTTATGGGTGTTGCTGTTATTGTTATGGGCTGCTGTATTGACAGTCGTTCAGTTACATAAAAAAAGCCTCTGTGGTGTAGTGGTTCGGCAGGTCAGTTCTAATCTGAATCGAACCCGCAGCCTCAGTTGTGTTTGAACACCACTGAGGTTGCGGGTTCGATTCCCGCGGCGGGACAAATGTTTGTCGAGAAGAAAAAAATTGTTTCGTGTCTGGTTTTTGTGGGACCATGGTCCTCGTAGTTCCTGGTTCCTTAGATACAGGGATTCCTAGTTAGGGGCCAGGAGTTATGTATGTGATCGTTGGGCGTATTTATTTATTTATTTATTAGTGCATATAAATCGCACTAATCTCACGAATATTAAATGCGAAAGTGTATGTAAGTGTGTTTGTTACTACTTCATGATGTTTAGCGGCTCAACGGATTTGAGTGAAATGTGGAATGGAGATAGCTTATACCCTGGATTAACACATAGGTTAATTTTTAAACCGCGGGTGAAACCGCGGGGCGTAGCTAGTATGTATATACGAAAAGAACCTTCCCAAACGATGTTGTTGGATCCTCTGTAAACTTTAAAACGCCTGGACTGTGAGTACAATGTTTCAAATTAACAACTTTCTCATAATCCTTTTACCGCAACGACTTGGCTTCTTAGCTGGTCCCACTAAAGCAGCGGTCTTAGCGTGTAAGTGATGAGGAACCATTTGATCAAAATGTATCTTGCCACGGACCTCCAATATTTTTTTTCATCGGAAACCTTTTGCTTCCAAATAGGCATGTGAGGATTGTAACGATTGTAGCGTTAGGGGTGGCGCGAGCTGAGCGAGCACTGATAGCTTTTTAGTTGGAAATTCATTCCTTTCAAAAAGGGGCACATAGGTATGATTGTAGAAGGATTATAACTAAGAGTTGTGGTGGATGCGCGAGCGAAGCGAACACGGATTTTTTAACCGACTTCAAAATAATTAATTTTAAGAAAATAATAAAAACCGATTTCAATGTATCTTTGAAGTACAAGATCAAATGTCGATGAAATTTATATGGGACCACTTCGTAGCTATACTGAACCCAACGCAAAAAGAATTTTCCAAATCGGTTCATAAATTACGGAGTTCTGAGGTAACAAACATAAAAAAATATATTTTTTAAACGTCGGGTTCAGCATAGCTACAATGTGGTCCCATATAAATTTCATCGATATTCGACCTTGGTCTTCGAAGATATCTCAGAATTCAAGTCTGTTTTTATTTGTTACTAGCTTTTTCCCTCAACTTCGTCCGCGTAGACGACAGAAGCCCATAAGCGTCTTTTTTCCATAACCATTTTAGCAAGACCTATCCAGTATATGGGAGCGCGTACTACTAAGGGCTCAATCTGTATCTTCGCAGTCACCCAACCAATTTTAATGTTACATACCCTATAATCTAAGGTGGGACTGATGCTACCAAACCCAAAAAACCGCATTAAAATCCGTTCAGCATTTTCCATGTCTATAGATAACAAACACACAAACAAACAAACAGACAAAAATTCTAAAAACCATAGATTCCTGTTCAGTACCCTCTAAATAGTCCATCCCAGTTAGTTTTGCAAAAATATCTTTAATGTACAGAATTGGCTCTTTTCCATTTTTATAATAGTATAGATAAAATGAATTATTTTTATTACAAAAATCAAGCATTCAAAACGCGAACACAAGAATTCAACGGACAGCAACTATAAGATATGGACGCGAATTTTGAAGCTGCTTCACTTTTGTTTTGGTTCATCCTTATTAGTGCTAACGTCCAGAGAATGGAATGTCTTGCCGTCGTCTGTTTCCACGTAAATACTAGTGATAATGTGAGTGTGTTCAAATCAAGAATCAACAAGTATTTACTGGGTAAGCATGCTACACCTTCGATCACATCGTCACTTCCCATCAAGGCCCTAATTCACTATGACAACTTGGCGATTCCTTGCTTCAAGGAAACGTCGATTCCTTCAACGACATCTGCGAAATTTGTCGTTTGATGTCGTTTATTAATGAAAGAAACCACGCGACGTGATTTCGTAGCAAGGAATCGACGTGATTTCGCCAAGTTGTCATAGTGAATTGGGGTCAGGTGAGATTGTGGTCAAACGCAAACCCAGACTATAGTAAAAAAAAAAAATTAGATATATAAAAAGTTATATAAAAACGTAACCTAATCTACCTAAAGTGATAGACTACGTAATGTAAGGAATTCCATAAACGTCACAGTATGTATCACAAGTCAACTGACCGTCCCTACATGTACAAAAGTTCAATAATGACGTTTGGGTTATTCAATGAGCGTGACGCAACAATAAGCACATGGCTTGCTCTATATGTCATTTAGTGCCTATACGGAATCTATCCCTACAACCTTGGATACAGGTACCTATTTGGCTTAGTGACTTTGACTAACATAACCTACATACCTATTATAGCCGAAAATGTGTGGTCTTGTGGGAAATCCGCTGTTCGGCTGAGCTAATAAGCTCGTAATTAACAATTACATGCTTTTATTTAACTTGCAATGTTTGAGTCAAATCTTGCAAGTTGAATCAGAACCACTTCCTCTTATCCTACGGAGTTGAAATTTTGCGTACTTGTCAAATTCCGATGACAATGCAATATTATGGTGACAACCAGCTGATCTGATGATGGAGACGGAAGGTGGGCAATGGAACTCCTTGGCAGATAATCGTAAACTACTAGAGTTGGGGATTATTTTTAATCTGCTCGCGATTCCGATTACGAATTTGTTAAAAACTTGTCTTGAAAAAAATATTTTTCAACAAAAATCTTTTTTTTTTTTTTTTTTTTTTTTTTTTTTTATTTATTTTGGACTTTGTCGCTGTGCGACCATATCGTCCGGTAAGGAAAATGGTAATAAATTAATTCTTTTTTAGTCCTAAATCTACTAATTTATACAAATGTTGAGCTATATCTGACAATGGGCAAGCTAAGATCGAATTGCAGAATCCGACATCAAAAATTATGTTGTATTGGCCAAAACAAAATCTTCTATAGTTTTCGTTCCGCACACATTCCATCAAAATATGTTGTACGTCTTCTATAACTCCACACTCATTACAATTCGGAGATGACACTTTTTTCATTAAAAATCCAAACTTATTTGATGGGATGTGTGCAGAGCGCAACCTGAGAGCTGTCACTAACAATTTTCGATTCATCACATTGTTGTCTATCCATGGAAATTTTGAAATCTGTGGTTGTATAGTGCGATACCAAATACCTTTTTCCCTTGATCTTTCGTCGAAATATTCTTGCCATAGAATTCTACACTGCTCTTTAATTAATTTAACACGATCCGAAAATAGGGGAACAACTTCCAACGGAATTCCGTCTACTGTAGCCTGCTTAGCTAAAAGGTCCACAGCTTCGTTTTCTTTTAATTGGATATGAGATGGGATCCATTGCAAAGATATTTCCCTACTTTGAGATTGTAAGCGTAAGATTGACTCCAGAATATGATAGGCAATCGGTGCGCCTCGCGTTGTTTGAGAGGTACAACGAGCCAAGTGTTGCAGGGAGCTTTTGGAATCTGTCAAAATAACAAATCTCTCAAAATTTACTGATTCGATGTAGGATAATGCTTCCAAGATCGCTATCAACTCAATATGCATAATCGATATATCGGAATCAATCCTCAGCTTAACGAAACATCCCTGTAAAGGATCCAGAAATGCTGCGCCTCCACTTCCGCCATCCTTAGACCCATCGGTAAAGATTTTGTACCAACTTTCATATTGTTGTTCTATATAGTTAGTACATATGTTGTTGAGAGCGTGACAACTATACATTCTTTTAGCGCGATCAACCAATGGAATAGAATCAAACACCACTTGCGACAGATTAATATTGCTTACCCATGTCTCCAATGAGAACATCTCGAGCTGATTACTACTTTTAATAGGTATTGAACCGAAATCTGATTGTATTGCGACAAGTAGAGGTTGTTTTTTATTCGCCCAGTACCGAGACCGAGAAGAATTACAAAGTTCTTGTAAGATGTTAGAAGTCTTATTATTAGAAAATGATTTAGACCTCAACCAAAATTTTGCAGCAAGAAATCTTCTACGACAACAGAGAGGTGGGAGATGTAGGTCATTTTCCATTACATGGATTGGTGTACTGCGTATATAACCACCTATTACACGCAAAGCTTGATTCTGAATCCTGTCCAGTTTCAGCAAGTTGGTTTTACAGCTGTTATCATATAAAAAGGAACCGTAGTCCATACGACTACGAATCACAGCTATATATAAACGTCTAAGATGTTTTTGGTGAATACCCCAACCTGAACCTGACAGCAATTTTAACATATTAAGCGTTTTTGAAACTCTTTGAGCTGTCTCATTGATATGCTTACCCCACCTTAAAGCGCTATCTAGCCAAAGACCTAAGTATTTAAAATTATTCACTAATGGTATGGAGTCATTATTAATCCTGAGTTCAGCAATATTTCTAAATCCACCTTTTCGAAACACACAAAACTTGCTTTTTGTTAATGACATACTTAACCCTAAATTATTAACCACTGAGTTAAATTTTTGACAAGCAGCTTCTAGTTCTCTGATAGCCAAATCCAAACTATTTTTTGATACATATAAGACAAAATCGTCGGCATATTGTGAAATTTCGACATTTTCTATATCTTTACAAACTTGTAGGGTCGCTATGTTAAAAAGAAGTGGAGATAGCGGGTCACCCTGCGCTAGGCCTCGACCAGTAGTTCTTGCATAATCTCTCCCATCTACAGAAATGTTAAGTCGTCTTTGACATAAATAGGACCAAAGGTATAAACAAATCTTTGAACCTACACCTAACCGATCTAATGTGTTTGTTAGACAAGTCACATCCACATTGTTATAAGCGTTGTCTATATCAATAAAGCAAGCAACAGTGATAAAATCTTTTGCAAATCCTATTTGGATTTGTGAAACTAAATGCGTGAGGTTATCATAACAAGATCGAGCTTTCCGAAAGCCTACCATATTTTCTGAGAAAAGATTTTGTTTTTCAATAAACCATTCAATTCTTTTGTTTATAATAGAATGAAAAATTTTGCACATACACGATATCAACGATATGGGACGTAGTTTGGGTTGTGTAGTTGACTCTCTACCTGGTTTTGGGATAGGTACTATTTTAACCTCACGCCATTGTGAAGGCACGAACCCGGTTTCAAGGCATCTATTATAAAGACTTACTAATAATGACTTGCCCATAGATGGAAGATTTTTAATCATCGAAAAAGAAATCTCGTCACTTCCAGGAGCTGTATCATTTTTTTTTATAGAATTCATTAATTCTTGCATAGTAATCTCGGTATCTAAATTCACGTTAATTGAACGAAACTGTGGCATAAGAGGGTTAACATAATCAGGAGTAAGATCGTTCAGTAATTTTTCGGTTTTTTCAGGGTCAATACAGCGATTAGTGGAGTTTACACGGTAACCCTTCAGCCATTTCATTTTTCGCCACAAAACGGAAGAAGAAGAATTTTCATCTATAGACGAACAAAATCCTTGAAAGGAACGACACTTAGCTAAACGGATGATTCTCTGCGCATTACTTATTTTATGTTTTAAAGCATCTAAATTTTCAGGAGATGGACATCTTCTTAGGTTTGCCAAAGCAAGGCGACGTTCTGCCACCGCTTTCGACAACTCTGAGTTCCAGTATGGCTTAGGCGTGAATTTGTTATTAAAATGTTGTGGTATTTTAGTGTAAGGTATGTAGGCCTCAGCCGTGGTCTGAAGCGCATATTCAAACTTATCATAAAATGTTTGAGGATCATGCGGAATACTAAAATCTGAAAATACAGTTTCTAATCTCGTTTTATATGATAGCCAATCGCATTTTTTAAAGTTTCTTTTCTTAACCTGTCCCCTCGGTAAATATATATTTCCTGATATCTTGATAATTAAGTGATCACTACCTAACGATTCATTTGTAGTGCTCCAAAACAAAGAAGCAGCTAAATCACAAGAAACAAATGAGATGTCGGGGGACGACTGTTGCAGCAGACCATTAACGAGTCTGACTCTAGTCGGAGATCCATTATTTAATGAAATAAAATTATGGTCTAACATACTATCAAAAATTTGGCATCCTCTTTGATCGGACCTGCACGACCAGTTTGAATGATGGGCATTAAAATCGCCCAATAGTAATGTCTTACTACTGGTAAGAGCAAATATATAATCCCATTCATTTTGTGTTGTATGAACAGTGGACGGACAATATATTGATATTATGTTCTCAATATAACGACAATTAGTAATTTTAACATGTAGAAGTTCAATACCGGAATTAAGGCTGCGTGAAGGGTGCACTATTGCTTTAACAGATTTATGCGTCATAATAGCTACTCCCCCGTACCCATCTATTCTATCTAACCTATAGGTGTTATACATACTAATGTTAAAGTAACTCTCAGGTTCAAGCCAAGTTTCACTTAACACAGCTATATGAATTTTTTCTTGACTAAGATATGACTCGAGAGATATATATTTAGGCCTAAGACTCTGACAATTCCATTGTATAATGTTAACAGATATATTGATATTGTTGTTATCCATATTCATTAATGACAACGTTCATGAACGTTGACATTAACGAACTCGCTGACATACCACAACCAATCTTAGATATAATCCACTCTGTGAAAGATGACACCATCAGTTTAATTTTGTTTTCCAACGATTCCCTGCTAATTAAAATGTCCTTTAATTTAATTAATAGTCGTATGAAACTAAAGTCTTTTGAACGGCCTGCCTTAGCGGCGGTCTCACTATCGTCACGAGAATAGGTATCCGGACACTCGTCTTTATTCAATTCCTCAGTTTCCATGGGAGGCGGAGGGGGGGTTGGGGGACGTGACGGCCGTGGTTTTCTCAGCTTTTTACGACTTTGAGCAACTTTATAAGAACCGTTATCATCTGCAGTAGATTTAAACAAATCAGACATTAACTTTTCACCTCCTATCGGTTCACTAGTATTCGAAGTAGACAGGGCTGGCATGGATATCTGGGGCATAAGCACTGGAAAATTCCCTGGACCTGGTACTGAGTTAGAGTCTTTTTCAGGAATGGGAGAAGGTGGAACGTACAGACTTAGTGCTTTCCTATAAGTGCAGTTGAACTCGGCCATCAATTCTCTTAATTTTCTCTCTTTTTTATAAACTGGGCACACCTTTTGTAGCGCCATATGATCTTCAGTGCAATTAACGCAATGGAATGTGGTAGTCTTACAATTTTCATGTCCTTTCGAGCACTTCGGGCAAACTACTTTCTTCGACGGGCACATTTTTAAAGTGTGACCGAATTTCCAGCATCTGGAACATTGGGTAACAGGGAACACGAACGGTTCCACTTTGATTCTCAGACCAAGAATAAAGACATGAGTCGGAAGCATAGAACCTTTAAATCCAAGGCGTACAGATTCTGATTTTATCCAACCAGTACTAGAAGATTCTACGCTATCTCTTTTATTGAGCCTCTTAACATGTAATATTTCAATGTCACATGATAGGTTTTTCATAATATCTTCATCCGCAAGGTCCAACTCAACATTTTTAATTACGCCATAAGAAAGCCCGACTTCTGATGTCCTTTGACACCTCCATCCTAAATCCACCAGTGCCTGGCAATTGATAAATACATCTGCAAATACATCTTCATCAAATGTTATCAACATTTTGTACGGGTTAATGTATTTAGCACGGCTAACACCTTTTAATTTATTTTCTTTTAGTACGCGAGCAAAGGCAAACTGCTTAGGAAGCACAGTGGCGGATGTCACACTAACTTGTACTTTATCGATTATGTCAGACTGACTAGGCCTCCGACTAATCTTTCGTCCTCTAGAAACTGTATTCCAACAATCATCCGGCGAAATTCCTTCACGGGCCCGTTTTCCGGCTGACCTGTTCATCTCATCGACGTCCATGTTATTTGTTAAGTCACTACATTCCATAATATTTTCTGCTACTATTTCGCTTGAACTCCTATTTATGCATTCACTCGTCAAACCAATCTCCACTGAATCGTCTACGTAATACGGTTCACTTTCCATAACGCAGAAACGGGCGGCCGGCTATGCCGGACCGGTCCGCGCTTATCACAAGTTATTGTTCTCCGCGGCGAAAGGGTACGCGACCTATTGCTACGAAGTGCAACTACTCACTGAACAAAAATCTTATTTTGCCTTTTAATTTTTTTTACATTTTATATTTTGTTTGCTCTACCTAATAAAAACTCCCGAGGTTAACTGGAAGATAATGCTTACTAGCATTAAGTTCGCCTATGTACCTACAAATTTGTTTAGAATTTTCTATCTATCTATCTATTTTAGTATTGTAAGCTATGTTGTAACTTTGTTTTGTTCAAAGGTCGTGAAACAAATGCCAACGTTGTGCTCATCGCGCCAACCGAGCATAGCTGTGATAACTGCCCTCTACTGCGAAAAACAAGCCGTTGACGCTATGATGGACAACCAAGAGACTTATGTGCGATATACCACTGTCGGTGAGTATGTTACGTTTTGTATTATTTTTAGTTATAGCTTTAATTACAGAAATCAAATCACCGTCACACAGCAGTAAGTAGGTGTCATGAACAATCAAGAGACGTGTGTGCGGTCCATTGTTGCTGAGTTTAACTTGTGGGAAGCGACTTAAACCGCGAGCGTGTAACGCGCTGTGTCGTTTATTTTTTCCTTGTTCTCTACGCGTAAAAACGTTGAGAAAATTAGTCTGTGAAACTAAACGCTGTGTGATGATAACATACATGAATTTCGTACTCTAAAACGACTTGGGTGGTCGGCGTCAACGATCAACAATCATCAGTTTCCAACTGACATTAAAAAATACGTCATCAGCGAAGCGCATACTGACACATGAGAGCGCTGTCGAAATCCAGGAGGTATGTTTCCAGCAGGCCTGTTACCAGCAGTGGGTTGGTACGGGCCGATTAGATAAAGAAAAGTAAAATAAATAATTTACAAATTTTCACAAATCCGCTATACAATTAAATAACATATTGATTTACACATGCACCGATTTAATGTAAGATTATCGGTCCAAAATAGGCTAGTCCTGTATCTTGCTATCCATTTCGATTTGACTTTTTTTATGTACCTGACTGACGAGATGAGCTGGTCGTTTGCCTGGTGGTAAACAATACGCCAGCCCATAACAATAACAGCACCACCTAGAACTTTGTTATGCAAAATCCTGCGCGGCGCTGCACTGCGCTCGTCACCCTGAGATAATTAGCTGTTGAGTCTCATAATGCCCAGTAATTTCGCTGCCTACAATGCCCTTCAAACCGGAACACAGTAATGCTTGCGCACTTTTGCTGCTTGGCGGCTGAATAATTGGCAAAGCGGTGGTACCCACCCAGACGGCCTCTCGCATACGAGAAACCTACCACAAGTAAAAGCGCTTGTATTTGTTTACCAGTAACAGGTAGAGTATAAAACAATTTTATACAAACGTTAGTTTAGATAGAGTATATAAATTATATCTGATTAATTATTTCAATGAACTGTTAGATAGATTCGCAGTGCACATATAAATAATAATTTATTTAAGAAAACAGACAGGTATACATAAATAGTAAGAATACATAAATAGTGCGATAAGAATCTCGTGAAATTAGACACAATTATGATAAATGAATAGATTCGTCAGAAGTTTCGTCGTCATGAGCAATCGTAACTTACCTACTTACCTGCGGTTTTCAACTATAGGTGAGCATTTTCCTACCACATAACACATAGGTACCTATAATTAAGCACGGCTGTGAGCTTATCCTACGACTGACGATGACGCTGTTTACGTCAGTGTGAATAATCAAGAAACGTATTCATAAGGCCTTCAAACTTCTCTTGGTAAAATATTTTAGTGTGACAAATAATTTTAGTCATTATGCTTTTATTATAAAATCAAAATCAGGACTGTCTTTATGGATTTTATATGAACTAAAAAGGAGCTCCCGGACTAGGTAGCCGTGGCTGTTTCTTGTCGCGTGTTAACAGATCTATTCAGGTTCTTAGACAGTAGGTACCTATATAAGTCTACATAGTGTTGTAGAATAGTTTTAGCTAATACCTAATACTACTTGTATTATTAAGTCTTCTGTGCTAATACTAGGTAGGTATACTGTTTGAAAAGTTATTGTTCACAGAATGAGAATAATAGTAATAGACAGTAGAGAGATACATAACTTGAACTAAATACCTATTTAGATAATTGATAATTCATCACAACACAAGGATAAACCCTAACGTTACACGTGCCGCGTCAAAAGAGATAAGAGCTATGCGATAGAAAGAGAGGCAATCTGTAGGTTAATGTGACTGGTAGGTATGCAGCGCTACGCGAGCTGAATTGCACTTTATTGCGTCGTAACAAGAGTCGCTATTTGTTTAAATTTCTTTGGCGAGTCATGCTTCTGTACCTTGGCATTCTGTGGTTTCAGTCGGCTCAAGCCGACCTCGGCGTAGAGAGCACTTTTTTTGTAAGCCGCGTATAGCCGACATTGGCGGTCAATGGGTTACAATCTCTCTGTCTAGACTAATAACGCTCGAGACAATAAGACAATAACAATAACGGAAGATATAAAAAATGTTTTACTACAATGGTCTCACCGTCCTTAGGAAAGAGGACACACAAGAACCGAACCACTTGGCCTACATCCAATGTGCTATAGTAAAAACGTTATGGTCAATAAACAATTTAAGAGAGTCACAAAATAAATCAGAGAATCTATTTGAATAAAAATACCTACGTGTCGAACTGAGAATGGCCTCCTTCTTGAAATCGGTTAGAATAGAATAGACTCATTTATTCACCATAATAAACGAAGTTTGTTATTCTAGGCAAGTCTCAATTACAATATTTTCTTATGTCATTAATAGGTATACCTACATGGAATAAAGAAATTAAAATTTGAATTACATAATTACTAATTTGAATAGAATTATTTGTATTAAAATTGATAAAAATATTGAAATTTACATTATGATAATTATTCACATATTAAATTATATCCTACTAATATTATAAACGCGAAAGTTTGTAAGAATGGATGTACCTTTGTTACTCTTTCACGCAAAAACTACTGAATGGATATTGATGAAACTTTACAATAATATAGCTTACACATCAGAATAACACATAGGCTACTTTTTATCCCGGGAAAACGCGGGTGAAACCGCAGGGCGCACCTAGTAGGTTAATAATTACAGATACGACTTAGGACACAAACAGGACATTTTTTGTTGCAACTAGAGGATTGCATGAACAGGATGAATTCGGCAAGGGTAATCTGACCACCTAAACCTATTTGACTTAAATTTCTATTATATATTATTACGGTTTCAAAAATAAAACATAATTTATTAAGACAAAAATATATAATAAAGATATTCTTACAGTTACATCATTATGTTAATGTGATGCAATTTAAAACATAAAATTATACCTTTACAATTTATTGATAGAGTGGAGGTACGCGGCCAACTTAAATATTTTTAACCTAAATTTACTACTGTTAGTACATATAGTAAATAATTTTAAATCCAATCATATTATAATATATTGCTGAGAATTTATGATCCACCAGAATGTCAGTATTTTATTAAATTATTTATTCATTTCTAACGCTGTCAAAATTAAAAGGGTACAAATGTTTGACTATAATAGGAATGCTAAAGCATATTACAACCCAAAACGTACAAGTGAGGAGGTGATCAAACTAATGTACCGCTACATAATCATAAATGATCATTATATGGCTTCCGTAATGCGAACATTTTACGATTTATGTAGTTACTCTTACACATTATTTAATCTACCAAGGGACGTAAGAAATACTGGGTTAAATAGACATGAAAATGCAAGGCACTTCTCCGCATCACCTAAACCGGCAATGTTTTGCAGCAAAATGTTGCTGAATGATTGCAAATTATAATGAAATACTACGCATTTTGGCAATATATTAAGCAGTATTGCTCGGCCACATACGGCAAAATTTTGTTACAAAATTAATTAAATTGTAAGTATTTAAGGCATGTCAAAAATACATCACCTATGGCGTAAAGAATAGCGAAAACAACAATAGCGATCGCGTGTGACCGGCAATACTTTATTACACTATTAAAAATGCATCAAAATTAGCTACATTTTATAACATTGCCTGTTTAGGTGTTCCTTAACACATACTTACTACAAGATTATGAAACTAATACATTAATTATAAATATAAACGGCTACACTTAAGTTATGATTGTATCGGATAACTCCGACCAGGTTTCGGACAATTAGGATGTCCCTCTTCCTTTTTTTTCCTTTTTTTTGAGCTGGTCGGAGTTATCCGACACAATCATAACGCGAGTGTAGTCGTTTATATTAATAATGAATATTTCGACTCACAGTTTCCAAACCTTAAACTAATACATTTATAGTTAGCATTTATAGGTGGCTTGCAAGCCGGTCTAGGTCTTCGAATTAATGACTACCAGGTTTCGTATCCACATTATTATTTAACTTTCCGTATTTGTAATACAATAGGTACTATATATTATGTATCACCTGAACTTTTATACATGACGTATTACGAACTTCGTCGCATATCGTACATTGTACTAGTACGTACGCTTCCATCCATTCCGTAGCAGCGGAGTACTGTATAATAATTAATAATATTGCTAAAACAAATAATAAGTAAAAGTATTGATGACTTAAAGTTGAAAGAGATTAAATACATAAATGGCATGGAATTATCAGACCAAATAATTAATACTTTGCTTGACCATAATTGAGTATGCGAACAATTACGTCGAGACAAATGTAATATTATGTAAAATCATTCGCAAACTTAAATCCTAATTCTTTTACTTCTCCACCGGTTACAGATATATACTTGATATCACTTATATTATGTTCAAGGGGTACAGTCTCAATGGAACTTCCGTTCGAGTGTATGGATATACTACTTGTCGATGATAGTTTAAAACTGATGACGATTTCTGTTAGATCTGTAAACGAAAAAGTAATATTAATATTTTCAATCTTAAAACAGTTTAAAAACATAGTAGGTATGCAGAAATGTCGTTACTTATAATATTGGGTTTTATTGCCTTAAAACGTAATAGTGATTGGACAGTGTTTGGTGATATAGTAAATTATGCCCAAAACATGGCATTCGGCCCAAACCAGAGAATTCTTAAAAGTGCAAATACTAAATATTTGCAAAAAATGAATATGTTGAAACCTAGAATATTAATATCGCCAAACTAATTGGGCTGCAGTTTCAAATATTTCGGACAAACCCGCGATGTGCACTATAGTAACAGTCATCATAGTTACCTACATAGTGTTACCAGCACACAAGCAATTCAGTATGGACTGAGAAATGTTCCATTTGCCTATTATATGTCCTATTTAAGTATATAAAGTTAACATAAACTTACTAGAAAAATAATCAGAGACTGCATTATCATCGTTCCAAAGAGTGTAGTTGCCATTTAACACATTGCTTAATATAATTCGATCTTGGGGTTGTCCACTTTCTTGTGAAATCAATTGCATTCGGCACACTATGTTGTATTCACCGCCGTCTGGAGTTAGTTTTATATCTAACCTGGAAAATGCACAAAATTACCAATAAAGATGAGGTCGGATTAAGTTCATAATGTAAAATAGAATTAAATATGTTGCAACAAGTGGTGATAAACATGACAAATCATGGTCCCCTCCACAAAGGCCTCATCCAAGAGTTGAAGTTGACATGAAAGGTCAGAAAGAATCTGAGAAAGAGTTCAATCCACTTTGTGTGATGTATGACAGCAAAAAAATATATATTTGAGTTCACAGTATTTATACTCAGAGCTCTACAGCAGTTTCAGAAAAATGTGCTTATACAATTATATTTTTAGTTCTGAAGTTGCCATGGGATCCCTGCTAAAAAACTTACCTTGCATGCTACTTGACTACTATTATTATTATTTGTTTTTTCTTTGAAAATCTCTCATTGCCGAGTTAATACCAATAATCGAGGGCTTTTGGCCAAACGAAAATTAGTGTTTTAAGTTTAAGTTCCTATTCACCTATAGATAAAAACTTTCATACAATTATGCACGTATTTAAGATTACGGCTTTCTGAAGAGTTATTAACAATAATAATAATTATTATTAAACTCTTTATTTCAGGCAATATTAAAGTACAACAAAGTAAAATTAACAGAGGCCCATAGAATATATACCTTACAGATTAGCATACATTCAAAGTTATAACATCACATTTAAAAAACCACACACACTACTTCCACAGGGTTAAAAAAATTCGCTCCTTCCCTGTATCTCCAGTATACTACCCCCAACAGGCCACAAGTCAGAATTCAGGAACAGCAATTTCTATTGCATTGCTTTAAGAAACAAGTTGTTTTGCCTTTGGGCAGTAATATTTAAACATGTTTACTATGGATGTTATATCAAAATTTGACTGTCTGTAAGCAAAACATCTTATATATAGTGCCACAAGCATATCTGACCGGTTGACAGCATCGCTGCTGACTTTAAAATTCTTCGGTTACTGAAGCTTTTTGTTGTTTTTGTTTTTTGTTTTTGTTAGTTCCAGTTATGGGATCAGATATGTTTCCAGCACTCTACTTAACTGAACTTGAATAAAGAAACCTGGCATAATTGGTTTTGCTCTAGTCTTTATTCTTTACCAGCTGCACCCCATGGTCATGGGATAAAAAGTAGCCTATGTGATAATCCAGGGTGTAAGCTATCTCCATTTTCCCAATTTCACTCAAATCCATTGTGCCGTTACCGGTACAGCTTGAAGAAGTAACAAACACACACACTAACATACAAACTTTAGCATTTATAATATTAGTGTGATGAATTTTACAAATTCTATTTATCCAAAAATTTGGTACTTACATTCCATCTGTCATATTGGATTTTATATATATTTCATTGGACTCTTTTAATTGTGTTGGCACTGTAAACATTTTTCCGTTTTGCCCATGAAATGTTTGCCACTGTGGAGTGCTTCCGTTTAGAGGAACAGCATAACGATCATCAGTTTGCCTTTGCTGGTCACTATAACAATAAAACATTATCGAACAAAAATAAAGCACAACACCTAGAGCCCGCATTATTCCTTGAGTCTATAAAATGAGTATGAATGAAACATGAAAATTATTAATATTTATATAGATGTCAAACTGGAGGAAAGTGAAATTATAACTATATATGTATGTATGATTTGTGCGATGATGATGTAAACATTAAGTTCCTGTCACTATTAGCTTGCATAAAAAGTCCAAATGGAGGATTGGCCACCGTTATAAAATATTAGGCAAAAGTTTGCCATATTGACATGTAAAAAATGAAAATTTAAATAAGTAAATATAGAGGAATAATGCTCACTTTTAATTATATTGAGTTCAGATTCTTATATTATGTAAAAAAATATAATTCAACTAAAATCTGTGACTAATAAATGACATAAATGGGAAGGATTGTTACCTATAACAAAGTAAGTACATAATAGTTTTAATATAAATGGTATATATATGTTAGTCTATTAGGTATATGGACCGCTGATAATTTTACTTCCATGTACCTTTATTATTGTCTGGAATAAAATGTTATTATTTTTGATCTAGTATAAGAATATGTAATAATTAAAAGGTTTTAGTGTACTTATACTCTTATTGGGATATTTCACTATGCGTTGAAATGAGACCTTCACTCAGTATAGAATTAATTGCATTATTGACTTACAATTTTTAATCTCAGTATCGTTTTATGAGTTGCATATGAAGTATAATGTTTAGTTTAGGTATTTTAGACTGCAATAATATTACATAGGTATCTACTTCTTACCAATGTTATAGGTACAATAATCAAATTAATTTGTCAGACCTCTACATATAGTTAATTGCATATATTAAACTCTTCACAGATTTCTCACATATATTGAAACAAATCTTTTGTAGATAAAGGAATCGGTAGGAAAATCACTTACGATAACCGAACTGTAAGTAACGGAAGATAGTGTTGTAGGTTGGTTGATTGCACTGCTTTTAAAGCTGGATACTATCTAAACCACTCCACTGTTTAATTACTTTAAGCGTTTTATCTTATTATATGGTGTTTTTATAAGACTTAATAAACGGAAAATAACTAAAGCCGAAACAGAAACATAACCTATTGAATAGGTGGTTAGGCACCTATTGTTTGTGCAGATGTTAGCAAATAATTAACCACCTTAATTCGTACACAAGTTCGAAAAATGTTTTATTTTAATATCGCTTCTTTGCGTAATCTTCGAAATCATTAGGCATTAACATTTCTCTATCTCAGCTGGCCGACTGAGTGACAGTGACATTGACATTGAGATCGTTGCCGTGGTTGCGCGTCATTAAGCTATCTCCACACGACTGACCTACATACATAAAAAATAAATCGATCGGTATACACATTGATATTTTATCCATTACTACCAGTTTCATAAGCAAAACCACATCACAGAAAGGCAAATACTACGAGTAATAAGATGCAAGCACAGCATACAAACAGTAACGTGTTTCCCCATGGAAAGTATCTACTTTAAAATTGAAGTTTTAATAGGTAATTGATAGAAATAACTCATTAACACCCCACAACATGAATCTCTTATCTGCTAATATAATCTGACCTAATCAAATCGTACCCTGCCAAGCAATCCCAACAAGCTTTCAACATTTTTGTATATTTCGATACACTTTTATTCCCACGTAGCGCTTGCGCAGCTTGTTGGCGGTCGGTACCGACAAACACGTCTCGACAACTAAAGGCATTTTGTAAGATGGAGGCGCAGATTGGTTGAGGTGACGTAAGATGAAAACAAACACGCCTACCGGTAGTGAATACAGAGTAGCGTCGTGTGGCATTCATAATTTTCATTTTAATTTGATACTCTTCGTACTTACTGATAAAACTTCATAATAGGTAAACAATTATAGAACTTGATTCTTTGTTTTATTTTTAATTTTAATAAATAAAACCTACCTACTAAACGGTTGTGAGCTAATTAGTAAGTAACATAAAATTTACGAATGTTCGTCCAAATGACAAGTGCTAACACCATAACAACGCAATCTTGATGAATGATGATATACCTACCTAATATAAGTAAATGCTGAAGAATAATAATTTTATTTATTGTTCATAGACGTTAGATTTGACCACTGTCTCGCCGAACGTGAAGCGATTAGGCGAAGATGTGGTAAAAGATGGATATTATATAAAATGAATAATGATAGAAGAAGCCAAATTTATACCAAATTAAATTATGACAAACCATTGCGGCACGCAGACCTTGACGGTAGATAGTTTCCTACGTCGAAGGTGGGTTGGTAGGTATACAATAGTATACATTTACCTTGGTTATCGATTGCCAAACTATAGATTTATTTGTATATATTTGTATATATTCTATTTATTTTGTATATATTCCTCAGGTCTGAGAGTTAGACAACGCAATGATATTGTTAATATGAAAGCATAAAAGGCACATATTACCATGTACATATATTACTAAGGAAACGTGCTTGTTATACCTAGCTATTGAGAAAAGGAGGTGAGTTTATTGAATACGATACATTCCGCAGGAATCTACGTGAAACCAACTTTAAAAATAAGATCACGTTGCAATTTCCTCAGCACAGAATTTTTATAGAAGCACAGATTGGGAAAATTAAATATACTTAAATTATTTTTGATCCAAAGAACAGAATATCGACTAAACGTGCCAAGCTCTTCTACTGATTGCACTCGTTAGGTATAGACTGAATCACTTACGTTACTGAACTGACTATAGAAGTCATGGTGCGTTTCTTAAATTAGATTTGTTTTGTATAAATAAACAAAAGAAAAATTCTCTACGAGTGGCTAGGCGCAACTGGCCGATAACAAAAAACGAATGTAAACTGTTCCGTTATCTTCTAGCCTAATCTGAGATATCTGTTCTTCAGATTCTGTGGTTATAGTAAAGTTGTTTTAGGTATACGTATATATTTGTTTTTGTGTTAAAATTTTTAACGATGCCACAGAGACTAAAAGACAATACACAATAGGTAAGTTGTCACAAAATACTTACCTAACACAAAAGGTATATCTACTAGGTACTACGGGGTATGACTTAGCTGGAACAACCCGTTCTTCTTTAGAAAAGTATAATAACTTATATCACAGTTTTACAACATTGTAAAATTGTGATATTAGCACTTTTAAGTATTTGTGATGTTTAGTATATTTTTATTTCATTAGATGAATAAATAAATAAATAAAATATTTTTGGATACATATTTATCACATTCGGCCAATAATAATAATTATTATTATGAAACTCTTTATTTCAGGCTATAGTAAAGTACAACAAAGTAAAATTAACAGAGGCCCATATAATATATACCTTACCGACTAACATACATATACAAAAATATAACATTTCATTAAATAAACCACTCACACTACTTCACTTCGGGTTCAAAAATTTCGCTCCTTCCCTGTATCTCTGGTATACTAACCCTACAGGCCAGAAGTCAGTGTTAATACCTAATACATACATACAAAATAATACATACAATTTAAATGAAATAAAACAAAAAAAAAAGGTTCTAGCTGCCGCTATTATCACACGGTACAAGCACAGAATAATGAATATTAGAAGATTAGGGTAAGCAGATACCTAATCAAAATACAATTTCTGTGATTTAGGACGGCTTCGATCCCGTTGCTTACTTAGTAATAATATCAGGAATGTGACGCGACAGGGCGGGTTTTCAACAATACCTGAGCGAAACAGTTATAAGTATAGTGAATTTGACAACGTTATAATAATATTTTATGATAATTAAATCACTCTTAATGCTGTATATACAATCTACACTCGGGCAAGGCATAGCGAGAGCACTCGGACAAGAGTGTACCATAACCAGCATTACAGTTTGACTTGTCATGACCTAAAGTGACTTAGTAATGAAAATGACCGCTTCGTCTTTATTAGATGAGTCAATCGACATTATTAGATTAGACAAGACACCACGCGATACGAGACTGATAGCAACTAATGGCTTTTAAAATCATAAAACACTTAGAATTCCTACATTGTAAAGCTATTAAAATGTTCTTACGTACTAATTTAGTGTTACGGCTTACTTTTGTACGGTGTCCAACAATATTCCACGGGTGCCAATAACTAAACTCTGTGGTCTCTATAGTTTATTAGCTTTGGTAACGGATCGAGAAATTTCGCCCGTTTTTTCAGTGTTTTCGCGCGTTTCGTGTAGTACTGGTTACCCGTTCTTCGTCAACTACCTACCTAGTACCAGGCCTAGCGCACTCTGCACTGTAGGTACGAAGCTACAATGACATAGCCGGACACCGACGGCGGGTCGCGCGTCGTTACACGTGCCGCGTCAGAAGAGATAAGAGCTAAGCGATAGAAAGACACGCTCTGTAGGTTAATGACTGGAAGGTATGCAGCGCCACGCGAGCTGAATAGAATTTTATTGCGTCATAGCTAGAGTCGCTATTTGTTTAAATTTCTTTGCGGAGTGATGCTTCTGTCCCTTAGTATTCTGTGCTAGTACCTACCTGATAGTCGGCGCTATTATGGCGAATCAGTTATATTGTGTGTTATATATTATAAGTATATGACCATTGTAATTTTTATCCAGTTGTACACGTACCGAAGAGGCCAAGATAAGGTAGGTACTTACCTGTTGAGTACCTTCTTTTCTACAATACCTAGTAATTCCTAAGTAAAGTAGGTATATTTCTTTAAAGAAAATCTGTGTTCAAACTTTTACTACGTAAACCTAATCTTACCCATGAATCACACACACGTGACATTCCTCGCTCTTCGCACGTGTTACCACAAAATAGACAGTCAGTTTCCTTCTCCAATCTCTCACCAGCTGGCCGATTCAGAACCTCACGACAACTCATTTGTCGATCGATTCGGTTTGATATCGTACGATTCAAAATATTTTAAATTCACAATAGTCGAATCGACGTTCAAATTGTCGTAGTCGATAACCAATCGTAACCGTACGATAAACGCGTATTTATCGACCGAGAACGTTATTCACAATGCAGATATCGAAGCAAAGTTTTCGAACGTCCGATTAATTTCCACGACAACTTATCGAGTGCAACATATCACTCGAAAGCATTAGATTTGACCGTCAATACCGAGTATATTCCGTGTGTTGTTAAATAAACTACATTTTCTACTACAAATAAAATAAAACTCACAGTAAGATTCAACATAAACTAATTCTATGTAATAAAGTACCTACCAAGTCTAGTATTTATTTATAGGTTAAGTTCGCTTTGATTGTTTTAGAACTATTTACCTACTACTATAAGATTACTTAATAAGATGCATAAATCTACCGAAATAAAATCACTGTACCTATATAATTATTATAAAGTACTCTGTGATACTATGTAATTGTAATTTTGGTATTTACTTAACATTTCTAACGAATCTTGATGAGGCTCGTCTTCTCGCTCGATCTTCTTTTAATATTTTCAAAACATGATAAAGAAAACAATTTGCGATAGACATTTAAATTTGGCGGTTTGTCAATGTCTAAAGCATAGATTAAACATTAATGTCAAGTGGATATCAGCAGGTGGGTGTTTACGAAGCTCTTGTTTTTTTATATTTCTACCAATATCTGGCGCTTATAATTGTTGATTATATTTTAATTCGTGATAAACGTTGTTATAATAAATTTTGATAACTTGAAAACATTTTTATATCGTCTAGATAATAATACAATTTTCTGCGAGTATTGCACACAAAACGAACTCCGTAAATGCAACACGTTGTCGTATCGATTTCGATATCGTAACCGAAACCGTGTCGAATCCTCGGGGCGGATGTTCTGAATAGCTCGAAAAGAAACCTACGACACGAGATCGTTATCCAATCGAATCGATTCGGTATGTTGTCGTGGGGTTCTGAATCGGCCAGCAGCTGGCCGATTCAGAACCTCACGACAACTCATTTGTCGATCGATTCGGTTTGATATCGTACGATTCAAAATATTTTAAATTCACAATAGTCGAATCGACGTTTAAATTGTCGTAGTCGATAACCAATCGTAACCGTACGATAAACGCGTATTTATCGACCGAGAACGTTATTCACAATGCAGATATCGAAGCAAAGTTTTCGAACGTCCCATTAATTTCCACGACAACTTATCGAGTGCAACATATCACTCGAAAGCATTAGATTTGACCGTCAATACCGAGTATATTCCGTGTGTTGTTAAATAAACTACATTTTCTACTACAAATAAAATAAAACTCACAGTAAGATTCAACATAAACTAATTCTATGTGATAAAGTACCTACCAAGTCTAGTATTTATTTATAGGTTAAGTTCGCTTTGATTGTTTTAGAACTATTTACCTACTACTATAAGATTACTTAATAAGATGCATAAATCTACCGAAATAAAATCACTGTACCTATATAATTATTATAAAGTACTCTGTGATACTATGTAATTGTAATTTTGGTATTTACTTAACATTTCTAACGAATCTTGATGAGGCTCGTCTTCTCGCTCGATCTTCTTTTAATAATTTCAAAACATGATAAAGAAAACAATTTGCGATAGACATTTAAATTTGGCGGTTTGTCAATGTCTAAAGCATAGATTAAACATTAATGTCAAGTGGATATCAGCAGGTGGGTGTTTACGAAGCTCTTGTTTTTTTTATATTTCTACCAATATCTGGCGCTTATAATTGTTGATTATATTTTAATTCGTGATAAACGTTGTTATAATAAATTTTGATAACTTGAAAACATTTTTATATCGTCTAGATAATAATACAATTTTCTGCGAGTATTGCACACAAAACGAACTCCGTAAATGCAACACGTTGTCGTATCGATTTCGATATCGTAACCGAAACCGTGTCGAATCCTCGGGGCGGATGTTCTGAATAGCTCGAAAAGAAACCTACGACACGAGACCGTTATCCAATCGAATCGATTCGGTATGTTGTCGTGGGGTTCTGAATCGGCCAGCCGGCCCGGCCGCGGCGGCAGGCGGCGCCCCGCGTTTCTTATGAAGTATCGCTTTAGATCTTGATTGATCATAACCGGCAATTAGTGAAGCCATGATTTTTAGTTTTTGGTTATCGACGGAACAAGCGCATCTTTGTAACTTACAAAGATGCGCTTCGATAATACTTACAAATTGTAAGTATTATATTAGGTATATGTCTATATGGTAGGTAGGTACCATATGTAGGTAGTACATAAAATATTAACAAAGTCCACGTCCTCATCTCGAAGGCCGAAATAATCGTAACTTCAAAGCTTTAAACTAGCGTATTACTCAAATATGTACTAACTGAAATTACTTAAATGGCACACATAAATGTGTAGTTGCTTTACATAATAAGTAGGTAAAACTACCTATCTATCACGTGCGTTTTTGTTTACATATGTGAACATACCTTGTAAAGTAAACAGTGTAATTACAAGTTAGCATTAACATCATAATACCCACCTAGGTAATTATTTTCCCTTTTAGTTTAATGCTTTTTCTGCTCTCGTGAGGGTGTGGCCAACACAGGTGTCGGGTTATTTAGACTAAACTTAACTCAAAGCAACCAACCTGTTTTAGATTTACTTGTTTGGAAAACTAGGCTAAAGTTTACAAAACTAGGATCTATCTTAAACAAATACCTATAGGTACATACAGCATTCAGTTGTTCGACCTCTTTGACATACAAGGTGCGGCTCAACACAAAAGAAAATAAAACGATATCATAATTGGAAATTCTAGAACACAATGTTACACCTATTTCACACGCTTGGTAACATAATTCTAGTTGCGTTTCTAACGAAAACGATAATAAATCTTTGTAGGTAACTCCTCGAAACAGACGTGACTTCATGGGCGCGACACAGCGACACATTGACTACTGTTCTGTCGTAATCGCAACGACACACATATCGGCCATTGTAAACGTCTAATGAATAACAGTATTTAAAAATGTTATGCGCATCATTCTCTAAGCAAAGAGGACTAACATCTTGTAAGTAATTTGGAGGAGCCTGAAATTATTGATGGTACCTAAATTATGATGGTAGTTAGAACCTATTTTTAAATATAAAATGGGGCCGATGACCTGATGACTGATTATGATGAGCCTGATGAGGAGCGCCTAATCGCTGAAGTTTCTCAATTTCCTAATTTTAATCCTGGCACCCTGGCATCACATTCATCGAAGTGATAAGAGAAGCAATATAAGTAAAATAAAATGCTTTCTTATATCAATGTAAACATATTTATTTAAATTCTAACATTAAAATGCAAAGTAATACACATGTAATAAATAATATTTCTAAATTTCATACGTAACCAGACGCTTTATATTATATAAATTAATCGATGACTAGAATTGTAACCGTCATAAAACACAATGAATTTCATCTACCTACTTAAAAATGCAATTAGCACTGTCACGAACGCCACAACACAGGCTAAATGCCTAAAATTAAATTACTACTTTATATATTATCACAAGTAATGTATCTAGTGGTATGTCTGCCTGTTCTACAAAAACTCAACTAAAAGGCTGGTCAAAGTAAGCAAGCCCTGTCTGAATTCCATGTGTGTAATATTGTCGTAACTGTCGATTAGACAATATCCTATATCTATTTCACCGGCTCTGTTGACTTCAAATGACAGTTTGAACCTGTTGTCTTCTAAGATCTTCAGTACTATTGAGAACGTTGGAGGATCTGAAAGGAAAAAAATATATAGAACAGTGTTTAACAGCTACAGTCGCAAAATCTTTGTTTGGCGCACTGGCGGCTATAGAATAAACAACTCAAGTATTTAAGGCAGATTGCTTTTCTTCGCTTCTAGGTGATCGCTAACGCTACGAGAGAAATTTGCGTGAAAAAAGAAAACTCAAACTCGGGCGAAGCCGCGGGGCGGAAAAGTTTCATAAATCTTTCTAAAAATCTTCTCCTTACTTGAAGGGTCAGTCAAGTTTCCATAAAAATCGTAATTGGTTGATTCAATCTCATTATCTCCTTCCGCTGGGGAAATATTAACCTTGTTTTCGTTTATATGGTATTTTAACTTGCAATGTTTCTTCTCTTCTCCACTAATAGATGGGAACACCACTTCCAATCTGAAATTGCAGTGTAAGGTCAGACGTGCTTACGAGAATTATCTATATTCAATTGATGCAAAGGTCTATGAAATTTATTAGTAAAGGCTTAATAGGAACTTACATATTATTATTATGTTGTGTAGTAGCCATGGTTCCATTTATAGTCACGTTACATCCGTGTCTTAATTGCGTTGGGAATAAAAATCTGAAAATAAAAATAATAAAATTATTAATAGGATGTCAAAATCCTTCTATCGATTTAGATCATCTTCAAGTTCTAATGTTATTAACTACCTCTAAGCCAAATTTTATAAACATTCAACAACCGTTCGATAGATATCGTCAAACGAACATACAAATCTCGATTTGTCCCCGTAAGCACGAAGATCTCGTTTCGGTCGTTAAAAAGGGCAAACATTGGGTTTGTTTACCTAGACGTTGCAGCCAAGCTGCATCGACAGTGGTCACGAAAAGAATTTGCCTTAGGAATTTACAAAATAAGCATTATTAACAAGAAATTGTCGTTACCTCTTTGTTTGATCATCCGTACCGCTTGGACGTGCTAACACTATGGTTTGCGTTATCGCGAGCACAGAAAGTAACACAACAAAATCCATTTTAATTATAATATGGAACATTAAAAAACTCGAGTTTTATATCACTGGTTACTATTGTTTTGAATTGTGTGGTGTCGTGCTTAGTTTATTATTGTAAAATTAATTTATTGGTTGTCCCGATTACAGGACTTTCAATATGCAGTTAGTTGACATGAAGTGGATGGTCACTGCTCGTCGTTTTATTATAAATGCTTTATTCTGACTCATAAATACGTCACAGTATACGATTGTCCGTCCATTCATTCAGAAATACATAATATTACATAAATTAATTATTTTACCTTTAAAGGATAATATAGGTACATTTATACATACTATTAAGGAAAATACAAAAAAATAGTAACACTTATCGACAAACTACGTTTAGTTCATGGCAACTCATTATTTAACAGTACTGTAAGTTTTAGGAGATACCTACTGCAATTATTGATATAAGAACGTCTTATCTAGATAACATAAATGTTAAAAAAATATGGAAAAGACAAGTCTAGGTTCGTTTTCATTTCATAAAATAAACCTATAGCATCGAAAAAACCAACGAAAGAAAGCTTTTAATTCAAAAGCATCAAACCACACATGCTACTTTTAGCAACGGTTGGTTTAAAAACTAAATTTTTGGACCCAGATAAAAAAGTTAAATATACATTTTCTATGCGAACGAAGGGAAGTCAGAACTTATTTCCGTTCCAGATCCACTTTAAGAGTTATTTATTTACTAGGTGAATCAAATGTCTATACGCTGGGAACGATCGGTGCTCATCGCGTGGTCACCACCAAGCTGCCATCTGTTGGCCGAACGCGAGAAGCTATGACCGCGGCTGGCAACACCACTACCAGACTCCTTGGGATCTTCCAGAAGGTTTGATATTGATTATTTTTGCTTCTTTTCCCTAGCGTAGATACGTTGCTCTTTTTCTCTATCTTCTATAGTAAAAAAATACAAACTCATTTTCATATGATGATTGATGATAAGATAAGAACTAAGATGTATTGTAAGTGTCGATAAACTTTTGTACTGAAATTACTTGACACGAAAGATGAAGATTGATTTTGATAACTTGACCCCAAAATAGTAATTGGTGTTATATTTGGTTCTATGAATGGGTCACAGAAATGCTATAATATACTCTGATATTAGAGACTGGGATCAAATTCACGAAATTAATAACCAATATTCTAGAAACGAAGTCAGCGTTATGAGTCCCTTAAAGATTTATATTGAGGCCGTTGTCGTTTTTCATTTACGTAAAGTCTGTAACAAAAGTTATTATTTATATGTTTGGTCAGCCGTTCTTTATAATTTAAATAATATCAATTATGTTATTAATGTTAATTAATTACTAAAATTCTGCATTGGAAACAAGTTAAACAGTGCAAAATTTTCATGTTCAATCTACAGGCTTGTTATTATTAACATGCCTAATACAGCGAAGAGTATTTAATTCATGTAATTACCCATTCGATAATCCATAATATAATTTTACTACTCATTTCTCGGCTACCTATTTTAAATAATAATTTAGGAGATTGCAACTCCAACAGTTTCTCGTTTTTTATACGTATGCATCGTTTATACATAATCCAGTGGTGCAAGCCATGGTTTAATATTATACAGCCCATAGAAACCAAGCCTAGAATGTTCCTTACTAATCATTCCATAAAAGAAAATAGAAACCAGGCTGAGCCACGTGTCGATTGTTCACCTTTTCAAAGTCGTCATTACCTGCAATTGGGGATTTTTAGTTCCCAACTTGCGACTAGGTTGCCATCGTTTTGTCACTGACACATTATATTTTATGGACTTTAACCGGCGCACGCACGTAAATGACACAAATGAGCTGTCCTAAATAATCTAATGGTGATGTACGTATGTACTGGAACACCGTTATTTGTCTTAGGTATACACGTTAGTGACCCCAGCCTGCGACCGTAATGCGATCATGATTATAAATATTCTTTATGTAATTATTAACTATAAAATTGTGACAAGGACTGATTTTTTATATTGAATTCATTGCACATGCTAGGCGAAAATCTCGAAATTTTAAATAATTAGGAAGAAGAAAGATAAATATCATGTTTTATTATTTCAAATATCATTATTTAAAATTACCAACCGCTTTAACCACTGGGCCACCGAGCGCGAGCCAACTGATCGCGCAATCAAATTTCTTCTATTGTTCAATTCTACGTCATCTGTCGTCAATGTTCACATTAGTTAAGGCGTCGGGATGTTCTATCCCTGCCCGAGAAATAAATTTTCTTCCTAATTATTTAAATCCTAAAAGCCTGATTTTACTGGAAATCAGCTCAAGCTATCGATGGCGCAGTAATCTGTATCATCACCATCATCAGCCCGTACTCGTCTACTGCTGGATATAGGCCTCTCCCAATGAACGCCACCGAGCCCGGTCTTCGGCTCTTCTCATCCAGTTTCTGCCGCCTTACACAGGCGCTCCACATGGCCGGTGGGCGTCCTACACAACGTTTGCCGACCCGCGGTCTCCACTCAAGAACACGTCTACGCCAACGGTAACCTGTATATCTATTGAAAAATAATTAAAATCATTAAATTTAGACCGAACGAAGTAATTAGAATTACCCGGTAATGGTATAAATCTAATGCTGCGGTCCCACGGCCTGATTTATCCCAGGCCAGATCGCGCCACGCCAGGCTGACAGGCCGTAGAAACCGTCGCATCCGATGAAGCCCGCGGTGAAACAGGCCGACTCACGCCATGGGAACACTCGGAACGCGCCGCGCCAGGCCGCACTAGGCCGACTCACGCTATGGGAACACTCGGAACGCGCCGCGCCAGGCCGCGCCAGGCGTTGCCACGCTTGGCGCCGCCTGTTGATTAACGGGCCGTGGGACCCACCTTTACAAATTGTCTTTCAATTGTAATATTGTTACGTTAAAGCAAAAGCTAAAAAATTTTGAAAAAAATCTCACATTTTTATTTAAATAAGTATCATGTTACCTATAATTTCAGACGGGTCATGTATTGAAACGTAGGTACATACCTATTACCTACGTTAATTGGTAAAGAACAATAATATTGTCAAATACAAGTCGAGAAACAAGTAAAATTTGTAAACCATAATCATAATCATTTATTGTTAATTACACTGTTACACGTCACCTATAAAATATCATAAAATTCAAATTATATAAATTAATAAATGTCATACAATAATTAAAGACAACAAACAAACAATAATAATAGATTGTAATTTAACATGTAAGTACTATAACTACAAAAATGTTGCGATGTCAGAATTACAAAAGGTAAAAATCAATTATTAATATTCATTGTAATGTCAAAAATAATTAAATGTCAAAAGTAAAAAATAAAATAATTTATAATATATACTGTACTACATACTGTACTGTAATATATACATACTGTGCTAAACCACAGAATTTTAAGGCTAAACGACATAAACATTTGAAGAATCTCATTCCTACATACGAAATAGAATTCAGAATGCTGATCGGTCGCTAACAAACAGCTATTTTGGTTTCGGTTTCGCATAGTGCCGTTAATCGATTTATTTATGAGTCCTTTCATAGAGGTGCGCCTTTGATATCGTTCGAATCGATAGAATGCGAAGCACACAGTCGATCTATTTATATTCTCATCAGTATCGCGAGCGCGAATTTCTCCAATAACGCGTATGGCGCGGAATTCAAGGTTCAATGGGACATATCGGAAAGAATTTGCACTCTCAATGCCGATGGTCCGTCTTATTATGCGTGATTCGAGTTGCTGCTTCAACAGCAGCTTTTCAATCTCTAATTAATATAGGGTGTGAACTTTATTGGTTTCACAGTAGTCGCTAAACTGACTATTGTTTTATTAAAACACCCGACATACATTTATAGAATATCTACTACTCTATTGAGTTATCAAGCAACCAATGTTAATTGGTTGTTTTTTCGATTATTATATCGATTGATTGACGCCGATCGCAATGTGGTGCCCTCGAGATCGTTTCTGTATCCAATTGTAAAATAGCCATGATCGCACGGGAATGGCATGTTCGGTTCATATATGCTTGGACGAATATAGCTCGCTTGATATAATTTAATAATGTTGCCAGTAAGCAGTTCGCATGTTATGATTTGACGCGCCAGATGCGAGATTTTAGGTTAAGCATTGTATGTTTAGAAATTGCAGTCTTCCTATTGTATCGAAATTAAACTTTTATAACAAGGTTCAATCGTGCGAGTTTAATTTTTACTTCTAATAGACTTACCCCTATGATGAACAGACTAAATGAACGGCAACGTCCAGCGCCACTGAGATGTGAATTTGTCTCTTACGATTCAAAGGATTTTTTTTTTCGGAACGGAATGTGTCAATTACCCGCATGCAAGTGATCGTACCTACGCTACACTATAACCTAACGGCGCGTCGTCGCGTCGCGTCGGCTGTCTAAATTTATGTCGTGACGTCGCGTCGATTCCCCCTAAGCTGTGAACTCGTTGTTAAGTAGGTAACATGACAGATTTTTTATTTTTCATGATTCGTCGATTACTTCTCTATCGTATTCTAATGTCGCTACAGCAAAACTCCGCTGTTTTGATGGTGGCAAAATAATTGCAATTTAGATCGAAAGTTGGTGGAGAGTAAAAGTTATGAAGTTAATATGACAATTATGAGATCATAACGAGAGTCATAACGTCATAAGTAATACTAATAACCCATATTCCTCATATTAAATTCATACCTATTAACTAAGTTATAATAAGGAATGTTTAAATGCAAGTAACCTGACCTTTATTGAAATAAGTTTATGCCTTAATTTGGATGAGTACTTACTCACAATGTTTCTAAGGGTAGGAAATCAGTGATATAATATATGACTATATGTAGATGACCTGCCGAACAGGTAATGGGTAATTTTGACTACGTAATTTGCACGTGCTCGTGAGTCGTTAATGTGACACACTGTATTCTATTTTTGTTTGATCAAGGATCATATAAATTGACTGTTATGCTTAAAAAAGTCATTTCTTAAAAAAAGTGTAGGTCCGTTGTCCCCGCTACGGGGACAACAGGACGTCATTAAATTTTCGTACCATGGTCCCCTTTACGGAGATATAGCCACTAGGTTAGGTTATGTTAGACCAGTGACCACACAGCGCGAGCCGAGCGAGCGAAGCGAGCGTGCCGCGGCAGCGGCCGGCGAACCGCCATCGCCCGAAGGTAGTTTTCCCATATAAAGTTTACTTTACTATATCAACATAAACAGAGTAAGGGGACATCGGGACGTATTTTTAAATATTTTATTAAAGTACCACTGTCCCCGTTAAACGGGACACTGCTTACGGGGACAACGGACCTACGCCAAAAAAAATATCAGCTTAATCTACCCCTACCCCTTTTATTCCCTATATCTAACCCTATTTCCCATCAAGAATGCTTCCCTCAAAGTAACCCATTAAATCAAATCGTAAGTTTTTGAGTAATTTCGAAAAACCTTACATACATTTTCACCTGTTCTTCCAGTCAGTTATAATGACAAACTGTAACAATACCCGAATATTTTTTTAATTCAGAACAAAATGTTGTTTGAAAGTGTACTATTACTTTTTACGACACAAAATAATTACTTCAAAATACGAAAATCGCGGCGAACCCGCAGCTAGAACAAAATGTGTGGAAAAGTGATTTTGAATTTTCAAAAATAGTTATAATTTAATTTGATGGGTTACTTTGGAGAAAACATTCCTGATGGGAAATAGAATTGATTAAGTCCGCCTTGATCTTTTTTTTAAATACATTTATGGGCATGACTATAGTTTTTTTTTAAATCCATAAACCCAGTATTTATTTTCTCTAAAATTCATCCAATGATTCCTAAGAACAAAACTTCCTCGCGGGACTTACCTTGGAGGTCCAAAATTTTACATACAGGAGGTAGCTTTAGTTTTTTCCTCTGATCCTAAATGTCCCATTTCACGTGAAATAGAATGCATTGTCAGCACGGAGCATTTGTAGATTAACCTTACCGCATTGCCGAATATGCTGCCGTTTTAAGGAACAATGTGCGGTTTGCGGTTTGTAGTTCAGTATAACCAGTAGTAAGAATTAGATATATACCTATAGTTATAAACCTAAATGAGCATCATCGTATCACATTTCCGAACTTTTTTGAATGCGAAAACCTTAAGATTTTAAATAATTAGGAAGAAGAAAAATGATATTGGGGGTACGGGACGGTTTCATTCCGAAAACGCAGGTTCGATCCATGCCCGAGCAATATTATTTTTCTTCTTCCTGAATATTTAAAAGGTTAATCGGATCTATATCGTCAGAGCGGCATAAAGAGTCCTATGATCACCTATCTATATTAGTGACACAATATAATAAATTTTTAGAAAAAAACAAAAACCTACTTCAATGTATCTTCGAAGTCCAAGGTCACATATCGATGAAATTTATATGGGACCACTTCGTAGCTATACTGAACCCGACGCAAAAATAATTTTTCAAATCGGTTCATAAATGACGGAGTTCTGAAGTAAAAAATATTAAAAAAAAAATACAGTCCAACGGAGAACCTCCTCCTTTTTTGAGGTCGGTTAAAAAGGGTCTGAATCGCATGAATTGGGATCGTTGCTTTGACATTATATTGCATGATATTTGCACTATTATTACATTATTATTTGCATTATTATTGTGATGAGGGGATGAGGCATACATTAGGTCTAGGGGTCACCATTTCAATATGACAGCGTTAGTTCTTGGCCATGTTCTCCTATTTTGCTGCACATTTTATTAAGAAATAAATAATTGATTGACAGGTGGAGTATGTGTTCCTGGTAGGTGTCGGTGGCGGTGTTCCTCACTACACGGACTATTCGAGGCACGTCCGACTGGGAGACGTCGTTGTTTCCACGCCAGCCCCCGACTTGCCTGACAAGTGAGCTTTCATTTTCTTTTTATATGGCTTACCAAGTTCTGTCCATTGAACCAGTACGCAGTGCAAAGTCAAACAAATGTTTATTCATGTTAATATTGCTTATAGTTTTATTTAGGATCATCAGCGCCCACGGCTTCCTATGGACTCCTTGAAAGAACATATAAAAAATTTTCACTGCTTTGATTTGCTTTCATTCGCGCAAAATCGAACTCCATTGCTGCACACTTCCCGCTAAAAAGACCCGACAAATGGGTATTTATAACGCATCGGTTGATGACCTGAATTTGAAGCATTAGATTTTAATTTTAGACTACGAATGGTCCGCATCGAACGCACGGCGCGAATCGGTTTGAATAAAAATGTCGGTAGCCGGCTATACGAATAGTAGGAGAGTAGAAGATACAAAGCAAATAAAAATCCGTGCCGTGCGTGCATTGCGGTCGGTGCGGACCAATGGACGCGTACTATATATAACACACACATAGCTAGTGACTTATTTTTAAGCTAGGGCTCAGGTTAGCATTCATTGAGCCTTTCAGTGCACATAAAATAATTAATTTTTAGAAAAATAAAAACAAAAACCGATTTCAATGTATCTTCGAAGTCCAAGGTCAAATATCGATGAAATTTATATGGGATCACTTCGTAGCTATACTCAACCCAAGGGAAAAGAATTTTCCATATCGGTTCATAAATGACGGAGTTCCGAGGCAACAAACATAAAAAAGTACAATCGAATAGAAAACTTTCTCCTTTTTTAACCGATTTCAAAAAAGGAGGAGGTTCTCTGTTCGATTGTATTTTTTTTTTGTTTTATGTTTGTTACCTCAGAACTCCGTCATATATGAACCGACTTGGAAAATTCTTTTTGCGTTAGATTCAGTATAGCTACGAAGTGGTCCCATATAAATTTCATCGATATGTGACCTTGGACTTCGAAGATACATTGAAGTCGGTTTTTGTTTTTTTTTCTAAAAATTAACTATTTGAAGTCTCTTAAAAATCTCATAAACATTAGACTTGTTTTTCTATAAGTTAGTTTCACACGAATTTGTAATAAAATGTGCCTGCATGAGTACGACAAGAAATATATTAACTTTTTACTTAAACATACAAATCGTATAAATATAAAATGGAGCTCAAGTCATTGTCCGCGAGTAAGGTACCCAAAAGGCTGGCGGCATTACCTGGTTTAATAGCGATATTAATTCTCTGGCCGAGCTATGCACCAGACCTTTTGTCGTTTGTTTTTTCTAGTATTTAGTCGACATAGAATTAATAAATATAATGCTTTTTCAATATTAAATAAGCAAGGCAAGCAAATTTATTTTAATGTTTATAGGAAGAATTGACGTAGGTATAATATTTTTACATATCTGCAAAACGCAATAATGACAAATTATTTAATTGTGTAATTAATTATTATAGCACATATATTTTATTCGTTGAATTAATATAGTAATACCTATATATATAACACCATAGTAACAAACTGTATAGTACGTAGACTGACACATCCTATGTCATTAGGAAGATTGTAAGAAGGTTCATTCCGGTTTGAGGTCAACCTAATTTGGATTTTCCTCAGATTCATCATCGTCATCATCATCGGCCTATACGAGTCCACTGCAGGACATAGGCCTCTCCCAATGCACGCCACTGAGCCCGATCCTTCCAGATTGTATTCCCTTTAACCGTAATATGTTCAAACCCATGTTTTACCATGAATTATGTTTTTGTTATCTTTTTAGTATTTCTAGCCATAAAGAGTCAAATCGATTTTTATCGTACCATTAACCACGATACGAAGAGCGAATTTATAATGAAAGAATAAAGTATAATATGTAAAAAAAAGATAAATAAATTGTTCGAGCGTGATTCAATTGGCTTTCACTTGGCTATGCGCAGATTTCAAAGATATATTCCCTGGGGCAAAATGGGGCAGATCGGTACTTAAATTCCTACCTGTTCCATTGATGGGGAGCTTGATGAGACAGTTGGGAATATATTGATTAATAACTCGCGTTAAAAATGGTGACTTAAAACATCATGATAAAATCGGCATGTCGAAGAATAACAAATTTCACGGACATGTTACATCCGCCAACGTGGCCCGTACTCTCGGTTGTAATACACTCGAGAGCAATGAATCCGGGTCGCTTAAAGAATCCTAAAAATCTCGGAAACTAAAAATGCTAGGTTAATGCAATAAATTGTATTTAATAGACAATGTAATACTCCTTAAATGAAGGTATTAAAACTTATTAGTTATTGTAAAGTTATATCATAAAAAAATCAAATTTGAAAAAGGGCCACTTTCGAAGATGGAACTACGAAATTACAGCATTTGGTTTTGCTTTTGTTTGTAATCTGTCATTTATGTGGGTACATAAACCATGTTGATAGTGCTCTATATTCATTATTCAAGCTGAAATTATGTCGCTTACGCCTGAAGAATGCACCAGAATACTTACAATGCTGGAAACCGGCCGGAGTCAGCGCGATACAGCCAGGACTGTCGGTGTGTCGCTGTCAACAGTACAAAGAGTTCTCCGACGTTACGAAGAAACTGGTTCTAACCTACGCAGACCAGGAACGGGCAGAACCAGGTGTACCACAGCACGAGAAGACCGATACTTGGTGAACACCATGCTTCGAAATCGCTTTCTCACAGGAACTGAACTCACCAATCAGTTTCGACGCCTCGGAGGAAGTAACCCAAGTGCATGGACAGTAAGACGTCGGCTTGCTGAATCTAACTTAAAACCCCTTAGACCTGCAAACGGCCCTAAACTGGAGCGTGGGCATCGTATTTCGAGACTAAGATATGCCCAGAGCCACGTAAATTGGAGTATTGAAGATTGGTCAAAAGTTATGTTCTCCGACGAATCAAAATTTATGCTCTACAAGCACGATGGAAGACACAGAGTGTATCGAAGACCAGGGGAAAGATTCAAGCAAGCATGCATCGAAGAAAAAGTAGCCTACGGTGGTGGGTCTGTACTTGTGTGGGCCGGAATTTCTTCTGAAAGTCGCACAGAGCTGGTGATCATAGAAAACGGCTCTTTAACTAGCGTAAGATATGTGGAAGAAATCCTCAATGATCACGTTGGTCCATTTATGGTCAATTTAGGTGAGGATGCTATATTTATGCATGACAATGCCCGACCTCATACAGGTAGGATTGTGAATGACTACCTTCAAGAGATGAACATTACTCGTATGGAGTGGCCAGCGCGCAGCCCGGATATCAACCCGATCGAGCATGCTTGGGACGAGCTAGGCAGATGCGTAAAACAACGAAACCCTCCCCCAATCACGCTTCGTGAGCTCAAAATTGCTCTCACAGAGGAATGGGAGAATATTCCCCAAAATCGTATAAGGAACTTGGTGTACAGCATGCCAAACCGCGTAAACGCAGTAATGGAAGCACGAGGAGGCAATACGAAGTATTAAAATTCAAGAAAATCGTAATAAAGTTCAAAAATTTCATGTTTCCTATTTTTGTTTTAAGGAGAGATCAGCAGTTTTTTTCTTTATGTAATTTTGTGTTAATAAAATGTATGGTGACTCATATTTTTTTAACTTTCATTTAAGGAGTATTACATTGTCTATTGAATACAATTTATTGCATTAACCTATCATTTTTAGTTTCCGAGATTTTTAACATTCTTTAAGTGACCCGGATTCATTGCTCTCGAGTGTAGATCTGTCACCATCTTCAGCTTATTAAGTTCCCACTGCTCGGACACAGGTCTTCTCAAAGATATTTATACGGACTTTTATCTTATCGCTAACCTGGGCTCCATTTATTTTTCTCCACGGTCTTTCATGTAGTAGTCTATGGAACAAAGCTAAAATCATAATTTCAAAACACTAGAGCCGATGTAGGTATAATTATTATGTAGGTATGTATGACATTTTCCTCAAGTAATGAAATCAGAAATAATTCCGATTTTATTCCGACTTAATTTGAGATGTATGTAGAATACTTATATAAAATTCCCACGTGGCAGTGGATAACTACAAACAGTGTCGTAATACAAAGTCTTCAATTTTACTAGTTAGTATGGATGCGCTATAAAATAAAACTAATATGGAAAATTACCAAAATTGTATATAGCGTGGGAATAATATATTAAAACACGTAGGATGTTGATTGTTTTATATATGCTATAAAAGTCTCGATATGGAATAGAAACCCACTTATGCTTCAAACTATCGTCAAAATTACACACGCGCAGTTGACCATAAGCACAGAATACGAAGGGACAGAAGCATCACTCCCCAAATAAGTTTATACAAATAGATGCAAAAACGACTCTTGCTATGACGCTATAAAATTCAATTCAGTTCGCGTAGCGCTGCATACTGTCAATTACTATTATTCTCATTTTGTAAACAAGAACTTTTCAAACAGTATACCTACCTAGTGTTAGCACAGAAGGCTTAATAATACAAATAGTATTAGGTATTAGCACATAAGACATCTTTTAAAAGTCTCAAACTCAAGGTCAAGCATACTTAGACTAATTAAATTTATTGAAACGTTTAGGGTTTTTTTTTAAGTACCTACTCCTTACTGATTTACTTTATACCTATTATCACATGTTGTGCTATTTGGTAATTTGATTGGGCTTAGCCAACCCAGCGGCAAGGCGGTAGCGGAGTTGGTTTTTAAGATTTCCTTCTGCCTTCTGCTTTCGAGAGAGACGTTATATTAGTTTGATAAATATGTCGTCAGATGTACAATATATTTAAATATCACATTTAGTAGGTAATATGTTAATACTTTATGCTTTAAATTGCCAGATCCGTGTACGTGTTTTGCGAGAAAGCCGAGAGAAATAGCAAAGGGGGATGGGACTATGAAGTGAAGCCTTACAAGCCTGAGAGCTTCCTCCTGCAAGAGATAGCCCTGCGCCTTACAAAATCGCAGGCGGCGTGGAACACTTATGTCAGTGAAGGTAATGTAGCAACTGTTTCTTCGGGAATTATGCATTATTGATTACTTAATAAACATAAAACTACTATTGCGCCAGTCGATAGTGTTACTGATAGGTATCAATCTTGAAAGAAAAGTTACGTAGGTTCTGTAGTTTTACAAACAGGAGTCTTGCTTCGTATTGACCCAACTGATTTCGTCATAGGTATTAGTTAAATTGACATGACAGAATGACTGTTACGTCAGACTTTGTTGTATGAATTAATAGTTTCTATGAGTCCCAACACCGATAGTTTTTGGAATCATCCTTCCTGTATGGAAATAAGTTCAGAATAAAGCATAATGTAATTTATACACTAATCCTTTTTTGTTGATAGTTCAGTAGCTTTCACTAAATTATTAGATTGTGTAATTAACTAAATAGGCAATAAATCAAATAATTACTCGATAATTGTCACGGGTATGTATTATGATTTTATTTATACCTACCTATTGAAACGTATATAGCATTACGTACACATTTTACATTAGGTATACCTATTTGATTTAAGTGACGCGTTAGTTTTTCACACCGCTACCTTACACGGAAAAAATTGATGTCGTCTGGGAAAAAACCATGAAGTGAAACCTTTTTCCTCTAGGTTTGGACCGTTTGAGGAGCGTCCCTGGACGTTGGGAGCCGCCAGAAGGGGTTGCTGACAGACTGTGCATGGAAGTAGGTGACGGAGCGTACATCGAGGTGTCACATCCAGCACCGCAAGGAGATCAGATGTATGTATACCTTCTTTTTAATATGATACCTAAACAGGTAGATAGCGGAGCATTTTGGGCATCAAGGTTGGCTACCGTTTCTGTTTAAGTTAGACAGTTCGTTCGGTCTTGGGAAACTTTAAGTCAATTTTGAAAATATGAAATACCTCATCTTACATTGAGCTAATATAATATGAACTACATACTGGCCAAGCCACCGTACTTTATTACTATGTTTCATTCCAATGAGGCGATATCGCCGAACTTCCGCTACTATTCTTTCTTTCTCTTTCACGCGCCCGCGTTCATTCCTACCGCGTCTGGTGTGGCACAGGACCTTTGTTCGTCGTGTCTCCTCTAGTCTTAGTACATGTAGCTCTATCTCTCATTATTTGATTTTTAAGGTACTATACGATCAGCTGAAAATCGGCATTTCTCGAAAAATATATTTTGGGGTCAATCGACTCTATTCATGGTCCCTAACTAGGATTCCGTTTCTAGGGAACCATGCGACACGAAACAAACGCTTGCGCTGGTCGGTCTGTATTTATAGTGAATCCTTCCAACAACAGTCACTACATTCATTGTTACGAGTTCATCGACCCATTCCGCAATAAAAATCCCAATTTCCTCTTGCCACTTATCTTATTAGCCACTCGTAAGATTCACCTCGCCTCGTCGCTCATGTGGCCAAGTCATTACAATTTTTCCATAACCCGTGTGTATCGTAAGATCGAAATCGCAACAAAGGTGTCTGCCTGGATCCCAAGCGGTTAAACAAAGTATCATGCTAGGATACACGAGGGAAGACTCCGCGATCCTCCGCGATTCGAGATCTTGATGGTATAATAAGTCCTAGCGGCATTCTTCTCACGTTCAACTTTGTCATCTAAAATTTGTCCGCCATCATGTGGTAGGCGATACACGTAAGAAAAGCTACAAAATTATGGACCATGACATAATCGAGGGCAATTAACACACCAAATTAGGTTAATTTGAACCGCAAATCATTACAGTCACGCCACCTCAGTGGTGTATGAGATTTGACCTGCTCGACCACTAAACCACAGAGGCTGACTGCGGATATAAAGTTGCGATTTCGAGCATGGCTACAGACCGTAGACCGCAGGTACTCGTTACTATGCGACAAGGTAACCTGTCCAGTGACCACGCGTATGTAGATTTCGTAGAAATCGGTAGCGTCACTGCGGTTTACCTCTCCAATCTATAGTTGCCGCGTTGCTCGGATCCTTCCTGAAGCCTGAAGGCAATAGTATTCATTTAGTCACGGAACTGTTTTTTATGCATATATTTAGGTACATACCATATGAGAACATTGAAGAGACCGTTTTCAGGATTTAAATTATGAACGGTGATTTTGAATACGAGTGGGAGGGGAGTACTCGCTATTAATATTATGGAGGAGTGGGGGTAGTGGATTCGTAGGTATAGGTTTCCACTGTAGAAGCGCCTCCATTTAATAAAGAAGATCTTCGAACCGAGTCAAGTGTTATTGGCCAAGGGACAGCTGTCATTTTTATGTTCAGCTACTTTTGACTGTACTTACGTTAAACTCAGTCGAACCAATATTGATTATCACAACACCACTGTGGTGTAGTGGTTGGGCAATTTGGCTCAAAATACGCCACTGAGGTTGCTTCGGGTTCGATTCCCGCGATGGGATAAATGTTTGTGCACAGAAAAATAAACGCAATTATTTGTTTCGAATCTGTTGTGGGACCATGCTCATTTTTTTACATAAGGTAGATCTACGTTTGATCTTTGTTTAGCTCTTCATAGTTTCTGGTTCCCTAGATACGGGGAATCCTAGATAGGGGCCGGGATGTATTTATGTGACTTCATTGTTAATTATTTATTATGAATGAACAACATGTTTACCTATAATGATGCGTAAAGTCCACAATTCATTCATTAACATTATCCCATTGCACGTCCTGATAAATTCATAGTAATATTTTCTATTAATATAAGATTTCACTATTTACATTGTGATGTAAATAATGTTATAACAACATACAACAAATAAGGTAAATTAATGTAGACGGGAATTTTAAAATAGACTACAATAACAAGTTTTATATTATTATGAATTATAGGTTCAGTTTAGAATACTAAGAAACAAGATGAGTTAAAATACCCTCACCACAGAAATACTTAGTTAAATATAGAGCCTTGACGACTGAACTATTGATAATATCACCATAAGTCTATTACCACAGTCTAGTAACTAACTTACTGCGCTATTACCTACTAATTTCCTCCCAACAGCCCTTCTCAAAGGGAAAGGGGAGAGATAATGAGTATAAACCTCAAGTGACCTCAAACAAAATCTTAATTAAAATAAAAAACATCGAGGAAACGGGTCTGAGTAGCCGCTCAAGTGCCGTCTCTCTCTAGATCTATGTGCTCCATCTTAGGCCACATCATCGCTTCACATCAGGCGAGATAGTGGCCAAACATATTAGCGAGATAGTGAGTAATTTGAAAGTTTATATATTTATATTGTTTGTGCACATTTCTATGTTCTTATCTTCACAATGGCTATACCGATTTTCAAGCAATTTTCGGTATTAACTTTAGATTTTTTTTAAAGATGGTATATTGTGTCAAACTGCTAGTGGGCAACTTTGGTAGGGTTTATCTTAATTTTGTCATTTATGTAAAAGATTGGCAAACATCAGACCCCCGACTGATAGAAAACGCGTACTATTTATGAACCGGTGAAAATAAGTCATCGGTGATCATATTGTGGAGACTTCAACCGTCACATATATCAACGATATGCTCACAGATAGCGCTGACACAAAGTAGCATAAACGCCAATACAAAGTCGCAGATTTCTATACAAATCCTACATCGCGCAAACGAAGTTCGCACGACAGATAAGACCTATACAAGTCTCAAGTAGGTTATGTTGGACACAACTAAATAATATGATTTTGACGTATAGTACCTATAGGATTTATGAAAATTTAATAAATTCGGCAACTTTTGTCACAGAGTGTACCTACTTAGTTATATTCCTCAGCTGATAATAATAAATATATAAACAAGTAAATAAGTACTTATTTTATTTGGTTTACAAAGTGCGTTATTTTGTAACAACGCACTTTGTATTTTGTTTGATTTACAAAGTGCGATGTTCTAAATTCTAATAATACAACGCACCTTGTAAACCAAACAAAATAAGTTGGTAGTTAATTACTTGTTTATTTAGTTATTTCTAGCCACTGCCCGTGACTTACATAATATAATATACTCAGGGATAGTGTGGCTGTCTATCTTTGAAAGAATTTTCAAAATCAGTTCAGTAGTTCCAGAGATTACCTCCTACAAACATACTTACAATTTGATTATACTTCGTTTTAAAAAAATAGTTCAGAATGTATTTTACCAACATTGCTGATTCCAGAATGTACATACAAGGCAAAGTACCTAAATAAGTATACGCTACTTCCTAAATAGTGGCTTACATGATTCCCATAGCGGTATAGGTACCAGCAATAGCTCTATACACTTTATAGGCTAGAAATGCTTTTTGTGCCCTGGAGTTACCTCACGAAATAGAACATAATATAGTACTGAGGACACGTGTCCTGAAAAGCCTTTTTGAAAAGAGCTATTACGTTATTTGTAGAGCACATAAACAAATCTATTTAATTTATTGCAAACCTCAAAAAGCTCTTTCCAATGAGTCTTTTTACAAATCATTATTAAAGAAATATTGTCAGCAAATAAAACATAACAACTGGATGTAAAGTCAGAAAAATCATTTATATATAAAATAAATAAGAGTGGCCCCAGGACACTGCCCTGCAGAACACCAAAGTGATTTTACCCTAAAAGTAGCCCTAAATGCGTGAAGTTCTTTATTTTTATTTTTCACCTCTACACATTGTTTTCTATTATCAAGGTAAGTTTGCAACCATTATAAGCTGGTTAAAAGTTAATGCAGTCAATTATTCTACTGTAAAATAATATGATTTATATTCTTTAGTTTGATTCACATTCAACATGTTCAAAGTTCTTTATTAAATTTTGGCATCATAGACACACTTATGAACGTCAATTATTAGAATGACTCTGAAATGAAATGAAATCATTTTATTTGCAATCACCACCATACCACCTTTCTACCACCTCTCTGTTGGACCACCGTATCGGACAAAAAACTACTACTCGGAAGATACGGCAAGAAATCGACTCGAATACCTATGTACATAACATTTCTCGGGGTGAAAAACGCAGGGCCTTGCTTCAACCTATTCATAAACTAAACATTTTATGATTTCTTTATTTTAGCCGTGTTTGTCCCACTGCAGGGCAAAGGCCTACTCTCCTTCCATTCCTCACGGTTTAATGTTTTTTGCGGCCAATGCTTCCAGTAAGAGTGTAGCTCATCCCCCCCATCTCCGTCTGAGCCTGCCGCCACAAAACAGATAGGTACAGAAGTCAATCTACATACATAGTGCGCTCGAACAACGCGCGCATAGACACCGCTGACAGACACGATATCACGGCGCAGTTGAGCTCATTGCGAGCGCAAGTGCCATCCGCTTGAGACACGCGTCTGTGAACATTTTTGTGCAAAAATGGGGCAACGAAAAAAGGTTATTATAACTGTTCGGTGGACGGTTGTTTAAATTCAACATTAAACGGTGAATTATAGTTTTTTAGGCTACCAGTTGTTTCAGAGAGGTAAGTAGGTATTTGCTTGTATTGCGATGGTTCGTTTTAACAGAGTTAGGTAGGAACAGTGCAGCGCTGCGCAGGATTTTGCAAAACAAAATTCTGGGTGGTGCTGTTATTGTTATGGGCTAGCGTATTGCTTACCATCAGGCAAACGACTAGCTCGTCTCGTCATTCAGTTATAATATATTATATATTATATATTCAGCATAAAAAAAAGGTAGGTGAGCGCCCCAGCCCCCGGCCCCGCGCCGAACATGTCTTTGTGGCCTAGTCATATTTTTACACTTTATATTAGATATTTATTGTAATATAAGCTGTGTAAGCCTTGTGTTAAATAATATAATCTAATGAGGGAGATGTAAATGTAAATTAATCGCATTTTTTGTCTTAAAAAATCTTTATCCAATTATAATAATAACTGCGAAAAAATTTTGTCGTTATCTTGTAAAGTGATTTTTTTAATCAATCAATTTTGGACCCAAAATCGTCCGAGTAACCGTCGTGACGTCATACCGCCGGGTCACAGGCAGCGGGCGCGTGAGAGTAGGTATGAAAAGTGAAGTACATACATAAGATTGACTTCTGTACCTATCTGTTTTGTGCTGCCGCGTTGTCGTCTGAGTTTCACTACTGAGTGGGGCGCTGTCGACCCACTCAGAGTGGTGAGTTTGGCCCAAAGTTCGTTCAACATGCTGCAGACGTGTCCAGTCCAGTTCCATTTCAAGCTTTAACATGCAAGTTTTATCCCACATTTAAATTTTGGAGGGCATTACACTGTTTCTTATGCGGTCCGACAATTTGAAACCTAAGATGCTGCGCTCCATAGCTCGCTGGCAAACCCTGAGTGCGGATTTCTTATGTTTTGTTAACGACCAAGTCTGAGCAACGTAGGAGAGAATGGGAGAAAATACATAAAGTCAAAGTCAAAGTCAAAGTCAAATATCATTTATTAAATAGGCACAAAAGTGCACTTTTAAAGGTCATAAACACATGATACAAATAAAAAATGTCAAAAATTGTAACTTATGTTAACATGACTTTGAAAAAAAGGTAAGTATGTTTACCCATTTCTTTCCTATACTCAAATTGAAGTCTGAGTGCTGAAAAGAAATGCGAAAACTGACTCTACCAGTGCTTCGGAAATACGCCCGCTAGAGAAGATAGCACCAAGAAACTCTGCGGGGATGTCTTTTTTCAGCACAATTACGTATAAATTAGAATTAACAGAATGTAAAACAAGAAATGCGAGTGAGATGTCCCATAGTCATAGTATCAGTAACAGAAAAGTGTAAATAAAATATAAGTAGGTATGACAGTAGCAGTAGGAGTGACTAGAACAGACCAGTCCCCGCAAGCAGCACCCGTTCACGAGTATGACTTGTGGACCAGCCATCACCCCCCTCAACCATATTGGAGGGAAGGGAGTGACCCGACACACAGAGCCGCCGCAAGCAAAGACATTTGAGTGAGCATGACTGTAAAACCTAGTCACTTCCAACTCAAATACAATTTTTATAGCTTTATTTGAATGACTAACTACATTAGACATCTCACATAGCATTGTACAATCCAAGAAGAAATGAAATATAAACATCATGCACACACTGATGTGTTAATCTTCATCATCATGGGGCTTAGGGCATACAGGCCATGCATTTTTGTCATTAACATATTCATTTATTGAGTAGTATGCTTTTTTCATAAGGTTTATTTTGATAAATGATTTAAATCTACGCATTGGTAATTTGTCAATGCCCTCAGGTAGTTTATTATAAAAGCGTATACAGTTCCCCATAAACGAACCATTAACTCTCTGCAACCTGAATCTAGGTACATACAATTTATTCTTATGTCTCGTGTTAAAATTATGCAAGTCGCTGTTTTTGTTAAAGGTGCTAAGGTGTTTGCGAGCGTGCATTAAATTTTCATAAATGTATTGGCAAGCCACTGTAAGAATGTTGATCTCTTTAAACCGTTCCCTAAGCGAGTCACGAGCTTTCATGTTGTAAATGGAACGAATTGCTCTTTTTTGTAATACAAATATGGATTGAATTTCTGCGGCTTTACCCCATAGTAAAATTCCGTAAGACATGATACTATGGAAGTAACTGAAATATACTAATCTTGCAGTGGCTTCGTCAGTGAACTGTCTGATTTTACGTACTGCATAGGCTGCTGAGCTCAATCTCCCAGCTAGTGATGTTATATGTGGACCCCACTGTAATTTAGAATCTAAGTTAATGCCCAGGAATGTTGTTGAGTCAACAAGGTCTAGAGGGTTATCGTTTACTAAGATATTTGAAGGAGCAGAAACTCCCCTAACGTTGGGCAGAGAAAATTTTATACATTTCGTTTTTTTTGCATTTAATAGTAGATTATTTGTTGTGAACCAATGTAGAACTAGCGAGATGGCTTTGTTCACATCGTCAAGGTTATTATTGGTTCTGTCTATCTTAAATATTAGAGATGTGTCATCTGCGAACAAAACAATATCGCATAAGTCCTTCACAAAAAAGGGTAGGTCGTTAATATAGACTAGGAATAGAAATGGTCCTAGTATTGAGCCCTGAGGGACTCCCATTTTTGTGAGAGCTCCGGATGACCTAGACCCGTTAACATCAACTTTTTGGATCCTATTGCTAAGATACGAGAAGACAAGATCAAGAGCTTTTCCGTGAATTCCATAATATTTTAATTTACAAATTAGTGTGTCATGATTAACGCAGTCAAATGCTTTAGACAGGTCACAGAAAACTGCAATAGCATCCTGTGACCTCTCCCAAGCATCAAAAATGTGCTTTAAAAGTCCTATTCCTGCGTCCGTAGTGGAGCGACCTTTAGTAAAGCCATACTGTTGATCGTGAAATAATCCATTTAGATTGAAATGTGACAACAGTTGGCTTAATATTAATTTTTCAAAAATTTTGCTTAGTGCTGGTAGTATAGAAATAGGTCTATAATTAGTCGGATCACTCTTATCTCCTGACTTAAATAATGGAATCAATTTGCTATACTTCATTATGTCAGGAAAGACTCCTTCATCTATGCACCGGTTGAATATCATAACTAGTAAGGGAGCAATCAATTTTATAATGTTGATTAAAATTTTGGTTGATATTCCCCAAAGATCCTCGGTATTTTTTATATTAAGCAACTTGAATGTCCTCTCGATCATATGGACATTAACGTGCCTGAATGCAAATACTACATCACACTCATTGACGTTATTAGACAATAAAGATGAAGCTTCAGTCGAAGATGAATTTAGGGGCTGTGTGGTTGTGATTGGTATATTAGAGAAGAAATTTTCAAAAGCGTCAGCAACTTGGCTATCGTTAGATATTAATTTATTATTTACATTTAAGATAAAGCTCCGGTCCCGAGGTTTGATCTTGCCGGTTTCGGTGTTAATTATTTTCCAAGTTGCTTTAATCTTGTCATCAGCTTGTTTAATTTTCCTACTCAAGTGGAGCGATTTTGCAATATGACAAACTGTTTTAAACATTTTTGAATATTTTTTTAAATATTCCAAAAAAGTTACATTACTTGCATTAATATTTTTTTGAGAGTATAAATAATATAATTTGCTTCTACTCTTGTAAATACCCGGCGTAGCCCAGTCATCAAACTTCGGCCTGACGCCCCCTCTACATATTTTTTCCTTAAATATATTTTTGTACTCTACCTCTAGCAAATCGAACAAAGTTTGGCAAAGCTCATTGGGATTTTCATTATACGGTAGAAGTGCCAGTTGGTGGTCTACGTTATGTGAAAACTGTTCCAGGCGATTGGTGGTGATAGGCCTGTAGCTGAATTCATGACATATATTACTTCTCTTACAAGGGAAAATAACACTCTGTCCAAGATGATCTGAGCTAAGGTTGTCTATTATTGCCATACCTTGTGATTCACAATTACAGAATATATTATCTAAGCATGTTGCAGATGAGCTTGTGATTCTCGTGGGCTGATTGAAAAGGTTTTTTAAGTCAAAGCACAAAAATAGATTTAGCAATTTGTCGCATAAAGGATTGTGTTCGAGTATATTGACATTAAAGTCACCACAAACCACAAGGTATTTATTACTATTAAAAGTTTTCCTTAATACTTCCTCCATTACAGACTCAAAAACCTTAAAATCACCAGATGGAGGTCTGTATACACAAACAATAATATGCTGTTCAAGCTCCACACATGACAGCTCTATAGAACGTTCAACAGACAAAGACACAATGTCCTTCCTTTCTTTAAATTTGCAATTATTAATAACATATATTAATGAACCACCATGAATAGCTTTTTGCCTGTTGAACGAACTTGCAATTTGATAATTTACAATATGAGGCATTAAAGTATTAAAGAACAATGACCATGTTCCATACATGCGATGACCTGTCATTCATATTTTTGTTCAAAAGATGTATAATGACTTTCAATGTATTAAATTAACTATTAGTGTCCAAATAAACCACTGTGTTAATATGTTTCGATTTGCCAATCAGGGAAAGAAGTTACAATGGAAACAATATTTGGGGTTATGTACTTGTCAAAAGGACGTGGACCACAAACACAGAATAGATAATAGTACTTAGAAAAAGTCTCAGTGCCATTATTTTCAATCCCATTTACGTTCATAAAATAAATGCGTATATTTTTAGCAAATGGAACAAGAAACGTTACACTTAACTGTACCTACCCTACCTATACATTGAAAATCAATTGGGAAATGCAATGAAAATAAAACAGCATGTTTATTGTACTTATTACTTTATTCAAAATCTTCCCTAATTACAACATTTTCTAAAAATGAAGCTGGAGGTACAATGTTGTCTTGGTACCTCGCCCATCCAAGGTACCACACCAACGTCATAACATGTGCACAACAACCTACAGTGCGACGTCCTACAATGCAGTTGCAGCAATATTCCTTTATTCCTTCCCTACCATTTACATTATTTTCAATTAAAATATATACATAATATTGCCGCCTGCCAATATGCCTTGATTTTATTTTGCCCCTGATTAACGAATTTTCCCCACTACCTCTTAAATGAAACTCATCCATGTTAAACATTTCTCTAGATACTTCTATTCTATATCTGCCATGGAAACGTACATGTTCGCCATAATACGATCGTGCTTGACGAATTTGGTACGTTCCCAAGGCAAATAATATCAACTCGTTATATTCTAGACGGGGGAACAGAATATGATTATCATTAGTAGTAATACTCCTGAAAAGGGATGCCCGTCTATTTAGGTTTAATGCTATAACTGCTCTGGATAAATTATTTTCTAAGGGCATCCTTTCTCGTATTAAGCTCACAATTTGGGCAGCATCAACTCTATCATGTAGGCGAACACCAAACTTATTTATTAAGCATGCTGCTATTTGGAAATAAGCCATCATGTTTGGCACTGTTTTATTGAAGTGGTCAAATCTAAATAACCTATAATCTCTTTTAAAATAACCGTTGACCACTTCTACCACCCATCTGCAAATAGTAACACAACGACTTCTATTTGCTTGGGCGGTAGTCAATTGGTGTTCACCTTCACTGAGGGATTCTGGTACATACACCTTGAAATTGCAACTTTCTAGTAAGCTGATGCTGTCCCTGAAACCCCGGTCTAGAATCAATATGTCATTTTCTTGAAAATAGCGTCTTAGTGGGGAATTTTCATTTTGAAATAGAGACTTCATGATTTCTGCATCTGATGTGGTAGCCTTGTAGGGGCCATAACAATCCAGTATATAACCGTCACATGTTACAAGCATAAATGGTTTCAAAAGATTTCTATATTTGTGTAGCGAATATGAATCCTTTTGGAACATGTAGTTCCCACTTTTATTTAAATAAATATATGTACCATCGCAGATGACAATAGCATGCAGGTTATTCTGATTATATATTCCATTGGGAATTGTCAAATTGTGTAGTAATAACTCTTCTCTCGTTTTATGATTTATCCCCAAGTTTCTGGGTACAAAGTCCTGTAGTAAAATCTCCCTCACTTTACTCATTACTCTTTCCAGTGTAGTACGTGGTACTTCTAAAAGTGTGGATATTCTTTCGTCCGAATCTCCCGTTCGCATTTTTATTAAAATACAGGCCAAACCTAATACGCCCCTGTGTGTCTCTAAGACTCTGGGTAATTCTATTATCAAAGATATAAAGTTATCTTTTGTCATACCCATCCAGTATCCAAATAGGTGATCATCAATTTGCCCTACAGACACCATGCTGCTAAAATCCAGAAAAGGCTTCGCTATGTTTACAAATGATAGCATGTGCTCTATTTGTTCAACTGTGAAGTTGGACATACTGTTTTCTGCATCATATAGGGAATCCCAACTATTTTGTTGCAAGTGTTCAGTGCAAACTCGGCCAAGGATGGGTACGTAGTATCTATAATTAATTAGGAGTGTTCTTCGTAAAGGATCAGACACTCTGTGAAGACCCGAGATATGATCACATCCATAAAAAATACAATGAGATGCTGTATTTGGAGCCCTTTTGTAATTTGTCAAAACTGTATCTGGTAGGCTTGGACGTCCAGAAGGTTGCTGTACCTGAGGTTCTGGACTTGCTGACTCGGGGGAATCTTCTGATGCCTCATGTGGAACTGCAGATGGCTCAGCATCTGAAGATTGTTCGACATTATGATGAAGACCTGAATTCTCAGGTTGCATGTGGTCTTCAATGGCAGGAGCATTGTCAAGATTCACAAGCACATTTCTTGTTTCATCATGTGCTTGGTTACGAATGGCTTGTCTTTTAACATGCATAAAACAGGCATGGCAAATGCGATCAGATGGCGATATCTGTAAACAAAAAGGATAATATCTTTCTAAGTTGTTTTTATCAAAAATGTCTAGGTAAATTCTCTAAATAGACAAACATAAAACCATATTTTTCTGAGAATATGCACACAACTTTTTAACTTTTAAGTGAATATCAATGCAGTTTTCACCATCATTTAGAACATTTAACAAGAAATATTTATATTTTATAGTACACCACATCTATGAAGTCAGTAGTATTAAACAAAATTATAAAAGAATAGTGATTTTAGTATGCAATGAGTAATGTTAAAGAAAATAGTTCAGTATTTACCTGACGAGGTGCTATTCTACTCTCAACAATTTCAATCATCTCTGTGTGATGAGATGTAGTCTGGCTCAGAATAAGGTGACTTTGTAGTTTGACCAATGATCGTCCACAGAGCAAGCAGACTTCAGTGTGGCCACGACGAGATGGGCCTGCGCACCGATCATTATTATCTCCATGAAGTTCAACATTCACAGCTTGCATAGCTAAATAAAAGCATGCCTCACAAATGTAGTCCTCTTCAGTAACCTGAAAGTATAATAAATCTTTAATGAATTAATGTCATAATTCTTTTTTCCTAAGCTTATATTGTCCTGCTGGGCAAAGGCGTCCTCCAATTCTTTTCACCTGTCTCGCTACTACGCCACCTCCTACCAACTAATGACATACTGGATAAAAAAAATAAAGAGCTTTGCCCAAACTGCAAGGAGTAGTTCGACACAGAGTGTGGCTCAGCGGAAACCCACAAGTCTCACCCAGCCCCACTTCTCGAATAATCTCATCTTTCGATCTGATGAATTAGAGTTGGAATCCCACTGCCAACGCATCAATTACACACATACGAAATCCACCAATTGTGGCCTAATATATACCAGCAGTGAGAACATAATGAGCTGATTCGATGTGAACCTCAGTAGGCCTCCTAAACAGTTCTAAATAGCACTTAAATCTAATGTTCCACAATTAAACTAGTAGAAATGTGGTAGTCTATTAAATGTAAAACAAAACTTACTATGACTGGAGATATCCAGTTGCTGATAATAGAGATGACTCTTGTGTTTTGTTCGAAGACGAGATAGCGGTTTTGTGTATTCGATGAATTCACGCATATATTGCAGTTGATACAATGTATCCGCTGCAACATCTGCGATCTCGTACATTCACCCATGGTGCCCTCGTTCATCACAAGCGCAGGTGGCTCCAAGTTCGAAGCACAAATCAGTATCCGTGTAACACTAGCCGAGGTAAACGTAAGCGCAGGGTATCGGGGTCCGTTGTGAATGCAAATGTCGTCAGAAAGAGGAAAGCCGTAAAAACACACAGAACACATCGACGCCAAAGCAAACGAAGGACTGCAAAAGGACATTTTCATAGCTAACCGACGCCAATACGCCATAAAACGACTTGACAGTTGGACAAAGAGATAGACATAGAGAAGGGATGGATGACAGCTGACAGATTGACAGAACAAAAAAAAAACGTTCCGTTTCATATCTATAGATTCACTTAATAACTTCACAACCATAATATGAATGATTTTTAACCATAGATATGTACTTGCAACTATTTAATAACATATTATTACAACTCATACACTCCAAAATGTAGTAAACAATGCGGAAAACAATTATGGGAACACCGCGTACATGTGTCAGACGATAGAAAATGGAACGTTGTTTAAATGTCTGTAACATAGAGTTTTAGAATCTATGGTTTGTAATGGCCGCCTTTTGTTCTAAGGACTAATATAATAAAGCATTCAAAAATTATTTTATTTATATCTACATTACCAATTTTGATTTAAGTTAGTATTTCGTAAATATAAAAAAATATGCTATTTAATACAATAAATAACATCAGTATACACTACAGCTCCTGTCAAAATGTTTGACAGGTCAGATCTTGTCATGATTCTTTGAACCAATGTTCAGTTATACACATTATGTCTACTTTCATACATCCTAAAAATAACTCTATTTCTAACGCTTTGCTGGAAAGGCCTTGTATATTCTGATGGACAAGATTTAAGTTACAAGGTCTGCCCATTGTCTTAGCCGTCAGTTTAAATTGGCTGATATGCAATTTTTATTGCTGCTCTGATTGCTGATGACTGCAGGAATATTGCAAACTACAGTATCATCACAATGATCCGTTGTACAACATAAAACGGGATCAATTATATTATATGCTAACAATTTAGCAATCTTTAATTTGTCATTTTTCGACAGGTACAATGTATCCTGAGTCAATATAAATTTACTAATAAACTTATTAGTGTCAAAATACAATATGTCACTATGACGACATGTCAGATTATATAAACTCATGTTATATTTAAAAATATCATTATTTTTGTCTGTCTTTACTGTGTGTGAGTATGGTAACGCACATAAGATTAGCTTTCCTAAGCCTGAATCTAGCTTACGTGTCAAGACATCAATTAACCTTACTACATCACGCCTATTTACAGACAAACTATTACCTAACTGTACGATAAGCGTTGTGCCTTGGTTGAATTGGTCACATTCAATTTTTTGTATAATTGTATTGATTGGGGCCTTTGGAAAACAGTTGTTTATAACATCCTGCTTAATACAGTTTTTGAGTAGGTATCCCAGACCAACTCCTATTTCATCTGTATATAATACAGTTTTATGAGTCAATGAACCAGTAGCGGCAGGTAATTGATTTTGTTTATCGGCTAGTGGGACTCCCAAATTCTGTTCTGTGCTCACAGTGCCTGCAACGTTAGTACAGCTGGAATTCAGTTCAGAAGATATTAAAGCAGACTGACTTAGTACAGGTGATGGTTGAGCATTTATGAAGCCGTTAAAACATTTGATGGGGCTATCTAACAGTTCAGAACTCTTTGAATTAGTGGTGCTAACTTGAAGCAGGCTGGACATTGCTGCCACATGCTCATTAATTTCCTTTTTTGATTGTTCATATTTCCAACTAACCCCTCTAAGTGACCTCTGGAGGCTGTGAGTTTTAGCATTTAAATAATCTAAGTCTCTGGAGTTTCTTCCCAACAAGTTATAACATGACTTTAGCTCAATATGTAGATCTATTTTTTCCTGCCTAAGTTTATTTGACTGCAGAAACTTTTTTTGTGACTTTAATGTTTTCTGAGTCTTTTTAATGAGCTTACTTAGTTTAATGTATTTTTTAATTTTGTTGGAACCTCTTATAGGCATAACCTTATGTTTGGAGTTAGGTGTAGTAAGGTCAATGATGGGAATATCAGCAGTCATACTTGTAACAAGCTCATTATATAAGTTTAAAGTATTTACAGAATCATTACTCTTTATGATACTCTCTAGTTCTTCTATTTTGGTTTTAGCTAAGAGCAACTCTTGGTCCTGATCCTTTATTTGCTGGAGCGCTTCCTCATAGATGTGATGGTCCTGGTAGGTGGAGTTTAAAGCATGTTGAAGCTGATCACGTTGATCTCGCATGTCCTCAAGTAATATGTCGTGCTCAGCAAGTTCATTTTTCAGGGAGGAGTTTTTACAGTTAATCTGTTCTATCTCAGCCTCGCTGTCTTCACGTTCTTGTAGAAGTTGGTCACGAAGCCTGTTGCTTTCTTTTAGTTCTAATAGGGCCGCCTTCAGCTTGGACTCCAGGTTGCATGCTCTTCTAGTCATCATTGTAAAGGATGTAGTACAAACTGAAAGATGTAAATAATTCAAGTGAATAACACTGTAACCAATTTAGTTTGAACTAAGCTTACTTTACTATGTGAAGCACAGTCTTACAGATAAAAAAGGGAAATTTTAAACAGGAAGTTAGTAGTAAATAAGAACAGATAGAAAAAATAGAAATAAAGAAAGTAACAAATAAGTTAGAAAATAAGTTAGACACTGAAGTATGAAGCTTCTATCTGTAACTGTACAAATAACAAGTGAAAAATGATATACAACAACACTTATTATTCACTGCTATTTTAATTAGTTATTAAAGGTGTTTCAGCCTATATTAGCACACAATTTACATTGATTACTTAACGAGTAAGAGGTCTGTACCAATACCTACATCACCATAATTATTCATTCAAGTATTAGAAAAATTTTACCTAACCTGTGAGCTACCTAAGAATATACGAATTAACTACTTAGATATAGATTTATAGGATGGAAAGCTTTTGTTTAAAGTTATAAAATACAAAGTTATGTACACAAATTGTTTAACCTAACCTTAAGAATATTACCTACGAGAACATACAGTACAATTGCCACACAATTATTGCTAACCCATACGTCCATTACTTTCCTTTTGAGTGTTAAAGGAAGTTTCATGAGATCTTTCATATTATTTTCCTTTAGCTATATGGACGTATTCAATTTCACCAATTTCTTCCAATCAAATGTTCATCAATTTCTTCCAATTATATAATCGTCAATATTAGATCTGTAATATATTATTATCTATATAATAAAAGAACAGGGTTTTTTTCTACAATCATCGCACAGCCGAAACCGCTTAACATAGAAACTTGAAATTTGGACCACGTATTCTACAAGTAATGAAGGCGTCATTTAAGAACGGATTTTTCGAAATTTGACCTTTAAGTGGGTCAAATGGGGTCATAAAGGATGTATGGGGAAAAAAAATTATTTTGTCGCACGGTCACGAAACTTTGGCAGTATACTATGCAAAAGAAAAAAAAGAGCACGTGTATCACAGTTTTTTGAAAATCAACCCTTAAGGGGGGTTTAGTGTGGTTTTTTAGATTGGAATGCGGAAACTATAATGTATGCTACGGTGATTGTTTTTTGACCAATAGTTATAAAATTTTGCGGGAGCATTAAGCATCTAAATACTAAGAACTTATTTTCGGCATTTTTCGAAATTCGACCCCTAAGGTCATTTATTGGGGTCGCAAATTTTCCATGGTGTATGTTTTTTTAGTAAAGTTATGAAACTTAGTAAATTGACTAAACATAAAAATTTAAAAATATATTTTCAGTAACTTTTAAAAAATCAACCTTTAAGGTCATTAAATAGGGCCGCAAAGTTTGTATGGAGTAGGAGTTTTTATTAGTGGGACACTGTAGCTACAGTAAAGAAATAGGGTAAATCAACTAAGTTTGATCAAGCTTAAAAATTAGTTTTCAGCGTTTTTCAAAAATCAACCCCTAACAGGGTTAAACGTGGTGGTAAAGTTTACATAAGAAATCTTTGTTTATAGCGATGAAACTTGGTACACACACCTAACAAATATTATTAAAAGGTGATTTACAATTTTGGAAAATCATCCCTTAAAAGATTTAAACAGGGTGGAAAGTGAAAATTATTATTTTTAAGCTATAACGATGAAATTTGGTGAACGTGGTTAGCTAATGAAATTATAGATGTGTATTTCACCATTTTTTGAAAATCATCCCCTAACAAGCCTAAGCGGGGTGGTAAAGTTTGTACAGAAAATCTTTGTTTATGAAGTTTCGTGGCTATGATAAAACTTGGTAAAAGAAGATAATTAAAACGTGATTAACTATTTTTGAAAATCATCCCTTAACAGGGTTCAACAGGGTGGAAAGTGAAGATTATTATTTTTAAGCTACAACGATGAAATGTGGTATACGTGCTTAGCCATTGAAATTATAGATATGTATTTCACATTTTTTTTAATCATCCCCCGACATGCCTAAGCGGGGTGGTAAAGTTTGTATAGAAAATCTTTTTTATTTATGAAGTTTGTGGTTTTGATGAAACTTGGGACATAAACTAAGAAAAAAAAGGTAATTAAAACGTGAAGCAAAATTTTTTAAAAATCTACCCCTAATTAGGTAAAATAAGGGTGAAATGTAATTATATTTTTTTAAAGCTACGACGATGAAGTTCGGTTCATTTACTCAGACAGATAAATTTTAAGCACGTCTTTCACCATTTTGCTGAAATCATCCCCAAACCAGTTCAAACGAGGTGGTTAAGTTTAAATGAAGAATCTTTGTTCATAAAGTTATGGCAATTAAATTAAGTACACAGAGTAAGCACAAGAAATAAATTTAAACGTAATTCGCCATTTTTTGAAATTCACCCTCTAACAAGGTTAAACAGGGTGGAAAGTATCAAATTTTTTTTAATGCTACAATGTTGAAATTTACTATAAGTACTCAGCCAGTAAAATTATAAACACTTATTTCACCATGTTTTAAAATCATCCCCTAATAGGGTTATACAGAGTGGTAAAGTTTGTGTGGAGAATTTTTGTTTATGAAGTTGTAGCAATGAAATTTCGTATACAGACCAAACAAAAGCAATAAATTAAAACGAAACTCGCTATATTAATTAACCTCTAAAAACGTTAAACAAGGTGGATAATATTTTTTTTTCTAAACCAATGATTTTGAAATTCGGTACGTATATACTAATCAAAGATACTATACGCACATGTTTCACTACTTTTTAAACATCTTAAAAGGTCTAAACGGGATGGCAAATATTTGTGTGGAAAACCTTTGTTTGTAAGGTGAAAGCTAAACTTTGTATTATAGACTAGGCAAAATAAATGATTTCTAACGTTATGCAATTTTTTGCAATTTCCTTATTCGTACAGGATTTTAATAGACTTTTAAAATGCAACATTCAGAAAAATAAGAAATACTAAAGGTGTAGTCAATCGAAGATTTACAAATATTCAGCAACTTTTGTCATTGACCGTACGTGTCGCAGGGAAATGAGGATATCTGGGATTTCGCGATATTCCTAGGGATACGACAAAATCATGGTATAATCATGTATGGTAAGGACCACTTCTCCGTGGTCCGACTAGCATTTACCCCTAGAGTGTATATAAAAAGCGCGGAGCCAGGAGCTCGCGAGGAGTTCCTGAGCAGAACGAGTGCGCAAGTTCAGAACGAAGCGAGGGGGAGAGGTGGCGAGCGTAGCGAGCCGGCGACCTCCCGAGTGGAGTGATGGTCGAGTGCGCAAGTGAAGCGAAGGGATGACGAAGCAAGAGTTTTGGCGAGAGCCTATTTATTAAAACCGTACGTCGTATCCCTAGAGATTTCGAGAAATCCCTGGTATCCTCATTTCCCTGCGACATACCATATTTTTTCTGGAGCTACGACGATTGACTTTTGGCCAAAATACTTACATATACTTAATCGTGAAAAAAAACTATTGACACATGTATTATTACGATTGTTTTGAATACCATCCCCTGATAGATTTAAACGGATGGTAAAATTTGTAAAGAAAATATATGTTTATAATGTAAGTAGGTATTCTGTCTATTTAAAACGAGATAAGAGCTGAAAAAGATCGGAATAGAAACGAGATGAATTCGGGTTAGGATTGGGATAGAAGCAGGACAAAATCGGCATAGAAGCGAGAGCAGCCGGAAATAGCCAGGAGCAAAATGAATGATTTTATTAAGCGTACAAAGTCGCGGGCAACAGCTATGTATATGTAAATAGGAGACTTAGGTTTCAAAGATTTCTGTAACTCAGGCTTCATGTATGTACATGGCGCCGGACCGGCGCTGCCGCCGCACCGCAAACTCATATAAATTATTACAAACCCGGACCGAGACCACGCGCGCCGCACCGTCCGTCCGTTTGTACGTATTACTGGTATTACGAATCGTAAATGGTCCGTGGCGGTTCCCCCCCGACGTTTCATTTCCACCCGGTTTCTATAGTCTGTAATATGTTTCAAACTACTACGCTAGCGTTTTGTACGTTTGATACTTGGGCAAAAAACTATAAATACATGACTCACAAATGAAGTAAGGGCCGAAAAATTTGGTAATTATATCGGGACCGGAGTGGGATTACAAAGGGACAAAAAGGGGATGATAACGGTATAGGAGGGGAACTATAACACGGTAGGAGGTTCGCTAGGGAGGACGATAAAGGGTTAGGATCGGAATATGATTGGTAGCAGAGTAGGACGATAATGATATAGGAGCGGGACGGAATCAGGACCAGAGCATTACGGTAACGCTATAGGAGTGGAAAGATAACGGGGTGGGAGTGGGAAGGTAACAGAACAGAAGCGGTAAGGTACGGTAACGAGATAGGAGCGAGACGGGAACTGGAATGTGAATATGATGGGACGAAAAATGTTCGGATGCAGGATGAATACTCCACTACGCGGACGAAGTCGCGGGCATCAGCTAGTTTAAAATAATTTAGTAATACACCGAAACGAGACGACGTCATTAATGATGCTCGTGTCATTAATAATTACGTAGAATTATTCGTACGTGCATACATACGTAGTTACATATATCTAACTAAAGTTGGTTTAAGGTACTTCTACGATTTTCTTAAAATGCCTGTTCTTATGTTGCCTGTTATCCTTCTTAGCGAAAAATGAGTCACCGTAAAGATTATAATAATGAAGGTATACTAATGATAATTAGAATAACTCGTCAATAAATTCATGCTAGGACATAAAATACGTAATTTACCCACTGGGATATATTGAATACATCTAGGAACAAGCGTAGCTAGGTACTTACAGAGTTGGTACGTAATAGGTGGTAAAAGTATTGAGTTTTAAATAGAAGCACATGGATGTACGCGGTAAATACCCTAAACGGCAATAATGGTTTCTGCTGGGTATTAACCATTAATATACGGACTTTTTACCTTAATACCTGGTACCTAATTACCTAAATTTGTAACTATTAAGTAATCTGTCCCTAAATGGCGATACGAAAGGTTTATTGGACTGTCCATTTTAAACCAGTACGTATTAATATGTTCTAATCTGTGGCTAAACTTAATTTTAGATTTTTTAAACTTACGCAGACCATTATTAGCTAGATTATGTTTCGTGCATGAGGGGGTAATATTGGTGCCAGACCCATTTACAAGAGATTAGGAGCTTCTTCACCAACATATCAATAACTTTTCATTATTGAACCATAATACTTAAATTGGAAGTAATTAGAAAAATATTGTTTTGTTATCTTAAAGTGACTTTAGGTGATTGATTGTTTAGTTTAACCAATCATCAAATGTTGATGAAGCAGCCCCAAATCACCAATCACTTCGACAGTTATCCTCATTGATATGTTTTCCTTACTTTGAGTTTGCAACATTCCATGAAAACTCATTCCAGTATTCTGTGCTCAAGTGTACAAAACAGGAAATACGAATATATATATCTTTCATAACGCAAATTTGCATTACCTTTAATGTTGATTAATTATGTCATGGTCGTTCTATACGAAGAATCACTTGATCAATATTCTATATTTAGACAGCCGTCTGCAATTCCAGTGATTTCCATGATTCCAGCCAACCTTAGAAGTGGCAGAGGGAAGGAAAATTCTATCACATAAATACTTCGTATAGGTATCGGTACACTACTGGAGACTTTTCTACTATCTATACTTATAATAAAACTGTAACGAAGCGGCTACCTACTGCATTTAAGATATTTTTGAAAATCTATTTTTTATGAGTATTTGAGAGCAACAGATCCCAAAAATACAATTTTTTCATATCATAAATAAAATCTGTCATAAAATCTGTTTGTCTGTCCGGGATAAACTCGGAAACTAGGGCACGAATTATAGGGCAGTTTTTTAAAATATGTTCTATGGAGTCCAGCGCTACACATATTGTTTCATTAAAATCGGTCCAGGAATATTGATGATTGATTAATAGAAGCCGCATTAACAGCCTACCACGGCTACGTGTCATCGTTACTAAGCTATATCCTCATAATTTGGGGAAACTCTGTAGACATGGACAGAGATTTTAAAATGCAAAAGCACTGCATTCGGGTGATTAACAAGGCCTGGTTCTTAGATAGCTGTAGACCACTATTTAAGATATTTACCTCTTACTTCCTCTGCCTTGTATGTGTATCAGAGAGATGTGTGTTTTCAAATCCCATCCGGAGTATTTTAGAAAACGCAGCGAAGTGATAACTAAAAAAGAGCAAAATTTGTAAACCTGGTCTTTCAACCCCCTTCTCATAAAGAACGTTATAAAAAGAATGCTTATAATATGTGTATTTATTTGTATAACAGGCTACCAAAGGACATTCAATTATTAGATGGATATAAATTTTAGTGACAATAATAAATAAATATTTGCACGTCTGCATGCAGACTGATTACAATGACTATTGTACTCTGTAACACCATTCTAGGAATAATATGTACCTACCAATATGTAATGTAATTCTTATTCTTATTCTTGAAGTTAGGAAAAAATATACATGTCCACTATAAGTTGAACCCCGGAACATACCGGACCCTTAGTGCACAAGGCTCAGCTTAAACTGCTTTTTGCTTACCTTGAGAACTAAAGGATGGGTTGACATGCCGTTTTCTAAAAAATGATTTGTTGAGTCCTAGGCTACAACGAAATAGGACAGGAGTGCGACGGTTACGGGATACGAGAGGTACGTTAACGGGATTGGAGCGGGTTGGCAACAGGATTAGAGGAGGATGATAACAGCATAGGTGCGGTACGGTAACGGGATAGGAGTGGCATGGTAACGAAATACGAGAGGGTGATGGTAACGGGATATGAGGGAGAAGGTTCCGGGTTAGGAGGGGACGGTAATGGTATAGGAAAAGGACGTGATCTGGATAGGAGCGGGACAGTAAAGGGATAGAACGGGCACGGGATCGGAATAGGAGCAGAGCGGGAGCAGGAACGAGATTAGGGCGGGATGGAGAATTGTCGGGAACTGTTTAGATTACTTCATTATATACGCGTACGAAGTCGTAGGCAACAGCTATATTAAATAAATCTACAATATATACTATTAACTTTAACGAAGCCAGCTCTGTACATTATATAGATATTTAATTGTATAAATCCAATTGTTATTGACTATTTAGAGAGAATAGAGAATACCTACTGAACATGAATTCTGTTTTCTGCCGTGTCACAAATCTTTTCCGTCCAAAGATTGTCCGGAAGAGATCGCTTATTAGCTAAAAGACCGCCTATTGTACAATTTTAATGTCTATGTTCTATTTTTTATTTGTACCGTATATTTTTTTGTGTACAGTAAAGAGTTATTGATATAATCTAATCAAATCATGATTTCATGGTTTTTAGAAGCTTTTATTTAACTTGCAATGTTTGGGTCAAATCTTGCAAGTTGAATCAGAACCACTTCCTCTTATGCTACGGAGGTGAAATTTTGCATACTTATCATAGTCCGATGACAATGCAATATTATGGTGACAGCCAGCTGATCTGATGATGGAGACGGAAGGTGGGCAATGGAACTCCTTGACGGATAATCGTTAACTAGTGTTTGGACTAATTAACTTGTTCCGATAACGAGATTTTTAACAGCTTGGTTTGAAAAATATTTATCAACAAAAATGTTATTAGAATTTTTGTCCGATGTTGTCACTTAATAAATTAGGCTTAACTTTCCTTTCAGTGACAACATAGGCACTGGTCTGCGCGTGCACTGCGCGCCAGTGGCGGGCGGGCGCGCGGTAGCGTGCTCGGGCGAGGCGCGCGCCGCCTTCGCCGCGCACGTGCGGGCTAAAGCTTACGACTGCGAACTGGACGCCGTGCTCGATAGCGTGGTCGGAAACAGGAAGGACTGCTTTGTGTCTGTTAGAGGTAAGTTTACGCCTACCTTTTTTTTATTTGAAAACGTGATAGGTGTAAGCAGGTTGGATTTTTGAGACAGGTCAGTAACGGCAGGTACCTTAACCGTTATAGTTACAGGAAAACGTTCCAAGGAGACCATCCATAACTTTTGAGATATTCTGAACTGCATTCACAGATTTTGGAGAAAATTACAATCAGCGAAAATGCTAAAATAACAAAAAGTTATGAATACCTTCTATGTATATGACGCTCATCCGTCCCTTACTTATATAGGTATTTGTAAGTGTAACACCGAATAGAGAAAAGATACATAGAACAAATAGGTTTTTTTTTAATGAAATCTACTTTTAGATATCTACTACAATAGCCAAGCCAATTACCGTAGTACTCCAAACGCTAAATCCTTTTCCATAGTACAATTCTTATATGCTAACTTCGTTCTACCTCACACTTAGCGACTATTTCCCACAACTTACCTGCATAATTCATAGTTTAGTGACTTAGTATTTTTTTATCAGGGATCTCCGACTACCGAGACGGCACTCGAGGCAAAGAATGGCAGCCACATGCTGCTTTGGCCGCCGCCGCTGTCATGAAGACAATAGTCGCTGCCATGGACCCTCCTACTGATTAAAACTATGAAATCAGGGGAATAACCAAGCGTTCTTTTACAAAACGATGACAAAGATTTTTTTGTATATTTGACAGTAAGGCTTGTTAGGCTTGTAGGCTATCAAATCCTAAAAAATCTTACATTCTCATTCATTTTGTGTAAGGGCTTGGCGTTCAGAAATCGGTTAATGTTCACCAGTTAAATATTAACTAACGCATTTCTAAACGCGCATCGAGTAATACAGCGAGTCAGCCAATCCAAGCCAGTCATTTTCAAGATCAAGATTTCCCACGCTTTTGTTTTTCAGTTTTAACTGTTATTTTGGCAAATATTTTAATTTTACCTTCCATTTTGCTCCAAAAACACGCAATGTTTATTTTATTTATGTGTATAATCAATGCAAAATATTAAAAAATGTAATGGAAAATGACAACTGACAACTAGTAACTGACAGGTGAAAATCGTAACCCGCTTTTGCATCGGTGAATATTTTCAACTGTCAGGTAAACACTTACTCGGGCGAGGACTCCCTGATTGGTTTTCTAACGGCTCAGGATAAATGTCAAAGTTCACCTGAGTGATTTCTGAACGGCATTAGGGTATTTAATAATTACATTCACTGGGTGATTTCTGAACAATTAAGTGACTTTGTTAATCCTTTGGATGATCGTGCTATGTCGCACGTTTGCTAACAATATACAGATCGTCGCATCAATAGGTATTTCATACTGCGTCATCACTCATCACGACGTCATCTAAACATAACCAACACGCTGAACTTAGCGGCCACATTACACATTACGAGAATAGATTCCAATTCACAACTTTCAACGTAATTCTACACGATTCGTGTTTATCAATATTAAACCTCAGGGAAATTTAGCATTCCTTGAATGCACTTGTAGCTATTAGAATGTTAGCCAAACCAGGGTGGATGCCAAATTTAACAATAATTTTCACCTGTTATTGTGATATATCTATTCTATATTATTATAAAACAGTAACTGAGCCATATCTGTGGCCTTACTCTGATTCGTAATTACGAATCTTCGTTCTGTCGGATGAAAGGGACAGCACTATGCAACAAGGCATAAGAGTGTATCTTTTAGTCCGCACGAACGAACGAACGAAAGCAACTCAGAGTAAGCCCCCTGTACGTTGAAGATGTTTTTGCAACACTAAATGTGATCGATAAATTAATCAAGGTCACTGAAACTGAAAATACAGTTCTTAGAATTTTTGTCTATTTGTTCATTATCTTTATAAACTTTAATCTACTGGACGATTTGATAGCTTAAAACACAACCCAACTTATTATGTATGTTACTTCATAATCCGTGACTTCTTGCAAGTACGCGCTCACATAGAGCGAGTGTGGCTCAGCGGAAACTCATGCGCCTTTCGATCAGACGCAATTGGGTTCGAATCCCGACTCGGCCTTGCACCAATGACTTATAGTTAAGTGCAGATTTTGCACGCTCGCTCTAAAACGGTGAAGGAAAACATCGTGATGAAACCCTTTGGAGTGGTAGGCTCTGGCCGTGGTTGTAATACCACCCACCGAACAAAGCCATGCCGTCAAGCGACCTAGTCGTGTTTCGGGATGATGTTCGGTGAACCATCGGGGAGACGGGTCTGAGCAGCCGCTCAACTGCCGTCTCTCTCTAGATCTATGTGCTCCATCTTAGGCCACATCATCGCTTCACTTCAGGCGAGATAGTGGCCAAACATAGATCTATTAAGGGTAAAAAAAAAAAACATACTGGGAAGGTCTTGCTAAATTGGTTGTGGAAAAACTATGGACGTAGACTCTGTATGGACCATTTTCCTGATATCCACGTTGACGAATTAGCGGGATAAACCTAGTTATTTATGAAAATATAATACACCTACTTATCTGACGTAAAATAATGTACCTATTACAATGTTTTGACATTTTAAACTCGACAATAGATACGTTTAAACAATTTAAACTGCCGTATTTATAGCTACTACAATAAGTACTATTTATTATATTTAAAGTTGAAATATATATTCCTACCTAATATTGATTGTTGAAGATTTGATTCGCTCTCGTGTTTGACATAGGTACTCAATTTTTGTAGAGTACGATATAGAAGATTTTTAAGGTGTAAGGCAATGTATGAAAAGGAATGAACATTTATTGGATTCTTTATTCAATCTAATATAAACTCTGACCAAATACTTAACTTTTGGTATTACATTACGTATATTATACGTTTTTTCCCATCTATGGGTTGATGTAACATTTGTATCTAATTTAGAAGACTTACTTGCCTTAGATTCGGCTGTTATAAAATAATAAAGTTTATTGCAATCATGTTAGAGTTATTTACACCATTAGTGTAGCATAGAAATGCATATATTAGTGAGATACTTTTTATTTGTTGATAAAATTACCTGCAAAAACTCGTGTCATTTTAATAATTTTTGTAATTTATTTTATAATTAAGTTACATAATGCGAGCTCAAAATGTCTTCCCGCTTACCGGCCTACCCAATAACTACCAATTTTTATTAAGTACAATTTATTAACTATAATAATTCCGTGGATGTTATAATCCCAATTGTGAAATTTTGGACTTACATAGTACATAGTGGCCATTCCATGTTGTAGCTCTCAAGGTGAATTTTAAAATATTTCAAATATATTATGTATAGGTAACAGTGTGAAATTATATTTGAGCTTAGAAAGTACTACTAGAACATAACTTATTTATATGTATATTACTAACTCACTGCCATAAATGGCCTATTTATATTAAGAAATTATTGAAATTATATACGATATTGTTATCATATAACTGTTGTGAACATTTAAACCAAAGTTTTAGACTTTTGGCTGTTTTTTTGAACACCCGGACTAGTCGCTTGAAATGTGAAAATAATATTGAAACTTATTTACAACTGAATAGTGACACTGGTGTTGTTAATTCAATTTTATTGTTTTTATTAAACCGGTTGTTTTATGGTACATTTTTACTGCCATTTGTAATTTATATTTGTTATACCTATCCATTGTAAACAAGGATCTTCAGACCATTTTTCTTTAGTATTATGTTATTGTTCACGTTGTTAGCTTATTTAAGACAGGTATTGTATTGTTGCTTTTTGTATTATCTTGTATTTTCTGCATTATTTTATATTACGCTGTGCACAAATAAATATGATTCTCAAATGATTGCTTTTAATTGTTATTTTTTATGCCCCATATCATATCACATTGTTTTAAATTAATATAATATTAATATTACTGTAGATCTAAATGTTAAATATATATCCATATATACATTTATATCAGAGGTATGTACTCAAATAAAACCATTATTTTTATACAACCTTTTATTACACAATAAATTAATCTAAAATTATAATATACATTGGTCAATGAAATTGTTGGAATCATTCTGATATTATACACAGTGAATCGTATGAAACAGTCTTGGTACTTAAATTATAAAATAAGCTTAATTATTTAATTTCCTTCCAACAGATACTTTGCTCCAGTTCTGGTAATAATCTGGATTTCATTCTGAAATAATTTTTATTATGTTAATTCTCACACATTCAATTACTCCCATACATCATAATACCCCTTTTAAGTAATTTCTAAAACATAGGTTGACACAATAATATTGCGATAAATACATTAAAATATGTACTATAATGGTAACCACAGAATTAATGAAGGTGATGTAAGTGTCTTGATTAACACCCAATTTAGTCAATTTTTTTTGGGTGTATCCCACTATTTTCATTAGGTATTTCTATCGATAGAAATACTGGGACTGATTCTCCCACTACTTCCATTGCTGGCGGAGGCAGCAAAAAAAAAAGACTGCATCACCTCTTATGACATTGTGCACATAGAAACATGTTCGTTCTCCATTTTTTTTTAATAACGAGAAGTCATGTTTTTATTTTATTCTATTGATTATATTCTCAATATCTCTTTAGAATTCTATTTATCAGGCCGTCATAAATATTAAAGTGGAAACCGATTCTCAAATAACACAACTGCGTTTTTTTGCCACAATAGAAATAATGGGATATAATTTGGAGAAAAAGCTAGTCCCGCTTTTTGTATTTTGTATTTCCAAGGAAATAGTGGGATACATCCAAAATTTTATTTTCGAAAGACAAGGGTAATAATAAATAGAAGTGAGAAAGGGTTAGTCCACAGGATAGGTCTTAATATTACGTCTTACTTGCATATAATAGTATTGAAAATCATGAAAGTTGAGGCAATGGTTATAAAACTATTAGGGAAATGGAAACTAAAAAATAACCAAAATAAAACTATTATCAAATACACTTTACAGAATACATTTTTATATTTTGTTACTAAAATGAAACACTGCCACAGGATTAAAACTTGGGTTTATGTATGTATGCAAATAAGACAGATTTTAAATCATTGAAGGCAATCCGCACTGATCCATGAAACAGTTGGCTTTAATGGTAACAAGCTGTCAGGTGACCGGGTTCAGTGTGGATTGTCCTTTACTGTCAGCAAATCTACATTATTAGTACAAGGTGCAAACACAAAAAGCATGGTCAATATTGAATTATGTTACTTGCATCAGTCTTAGAAGCATGGCGACACTCGAGTAGCCATCTAAGCTGTTATTGTTGATCTTCTATAAGTTTACAAAAACATTATTTATACATTCACAACATAGTAACAATACATATCAATCAGGTTTTTGATTTATTACAATATATCAGGCAATTATTTCAAAACATATCATCATAACATCTCAAAGGAGATTCAATTAAAAATTGATTAGCTTTAGCAACTGCCTCCATATATGAAAACTGACAGAATAAACTATTTTAACACTCAAAATATTGCACAGGCCCAATCTCAGAAATCAATTGAATATTAATTTTATTATGTAATAACAGACATAATTATGATCAGCTCAGCTATTCAAGAATGTTACATTTTACTTACCAACATATTTAACTTCATCAAAAGCCTTCCTAGCTTTCTTCAATTCCTCATTCATTGTAAGCAGATCTTTAACTCGGGCATACTTTCTAGGGTCCTTACGTACTAGAAAAATAATATCTTCCACTTGTACACGGCCTGTTCTGCCAACTTCCATGGCTCTGTAACAGCATACAATATTGTTATGACATGTTTTTTTGTCAAATAAACTTCTACTAAAGAGGAGTTATCCAAAAAAGTTCCCTGGTCTCAGCTTGTGTCACTTGTTTGATTTCACATGTAAAAGAAACGAAACGTGTTTGCAAGAGCGTCTTAAGTGTGCCGAGTGTTTTATAACATTAAGTATTTTAACTTTATCTACTTAGGATTTACTTAGGATGTACAACTTACTTATGAGTGGTTTCCGTAATAAACTCAATAACCAGATCTTCCAAGAAGTCGACACTTTCAGTGTATGGATTCTGATCATCACCAAAACCATACATCATGCATCTCAATTCTTTGCTGAACAGCCTCTTACGTCCACTAGCAGTCGCGCCCAGTTGTTGTTCGCCTTCATCCTCCTCATACTGCAAAGAAAAGTCGTTCAAATGATGCGATTGGTCCCACACTGAGAGTATTCGATCGCACCTGAGTGGTTAAATCCCGCTCTTGGTGGAGAGCAGCCTTGTGCTGTCTATCGGAAGTGGCACGTATGGGCTGATGACAAATAAACCAAATATACTACTAAGGAAACTATGGAAAAAACTACATTTCTACAAATCAAAATTAGTAGGACTAACAAGGAAGATTTGATGAGATAATGATAGGACTAAACACTTTGTTGCCCACCTGGTCATAATTTTCAGGATCCGGAGTAGGTGTAGTCATTGTTTCTAGAAAGAAGGTAGGGAGTTTCCGTATATACAATTTTTATCTATAATAGGGTGTGATATTTATGATGTATATCACTGACAGCACAAACAAACACCTTTGGAAACGTTTTTGTTTAGAAAAGTTTCAAAAGTTATGAAATAAGAAAAGAACGGATGAAATAAGCGCTGAAAACGCTGAAAGTGCAAATACAATTTTTATCTAGGGTGCAAATTCGAAATAAATTTATTAAAAATAAATAAATATTTTTTTTTTTCTTATTTAATTTTCCCGTTAGGGCAGGCTAAAGTCTCTAGGACCATACCGCCATGTCTTACTTAGTTTTTATTTGATAGTTTGTAAAAATTAAAATAATTTCTTTTGTATATCGTTGTATGAGGGTCACCAGCAACAAGCCGGACCCTCTCCTAGTGCTTCAAACACAAAATTAAGTTTATAACGGCCCTTAACGCACGCCCGAGGCGAGAACACCGTGTCCCTGCTCGTTTTCTATAGACGGGACACTGGTGGACCTTGCTCATCGTGCGGGGTTGTGTTATCTGTGCTTTCATTTAAAATTAGAATGGTTCTCGAGAGTTCTGGCATGGACGTCCGTCATTATTAGAAAAATTCCTTTTAGTTTGTGTACTTTTATATTAATTAACTTTTAGTAGAGAATCATATTAAAATTCGTACTACCAAGAAGCGCATAGTTATTTTACATCAACGAACCCTACACTAAAGTGGCGCCAACGTGGTATTTTTTTTTCTCGTGCTGTGGAGAAAATATTTTTTAGTGCTTGTGTAAAATAACTTGTAATGCGTATTTATCTGAAAGTATCACAATGGGAAAGTTTACTCATTCGCCGGTAAGAACGCGGTCGCAAAATAGAGATGGTCAGTCTCCGCCAGTTGCTACTCAGGCTGATGGCGCCGAGTCGGCGTCAGCGTCGCCTGGGGGCGGGCCCTCTTCCGCCCCGTCGAGTACCTACGTGCAGGAGGAACCAAATAATGCCGTGACGATGTCCCAGCAGGATTTTGTGTCGCTGTTTGCGTCACTACAAAGAACTCAGGCTGAATTTTGCCAGTCGCTTCTCCGGGAAGTTAGATCCTCAGCTGTTGCGGAGAAAGCGAGCCGTGAGCCAGGATCAGCTGTCGGTGCTAATTTTGTACAGTGCCAAGCTCGATTTTCCGGCGCGCCTGGTGAGTCAGTCGAGAATTTTTTGGATGCGGTAGAAATTTATAAAAGTGCGGCAGGTGTTACCGACGAAAACGCTTTGAAAGGCCTAGCACTACTTTTTTCACATCATGCCGGCACTTGGTGGCAAGGAGTAAGAGTACATCTTACAACTTGGAAGGATGCAGTAGACAGCATAAAAAACGCTTTTGGAGCTCGTCGACCAGCATTCCAGATATATAAAGAATTATTTGCTATGACACAGAATGGCATGAACACAGAAAGATTCGTAGCTCAAGCTCGTGCACTGCTGGCAAAATTGCCTAGAGGTGACCTAAGCGAAAAAGTGGAGCTGGACATGGTATACTCACTTTTAGAGGTCTCCGTCCGAGAGAAAGTGGACCGTGACTCAATCACGAGTTTTGAGGCTCTATTAAAGAAATGCAACAGTATCGAGGACGCTATAATGGACGCAAGGCCGTCGTACCGACAATATTGGGCGGCTGGCCCGAGCGGGACCGCACGACCATCGCTGTTTCAGTCGTCGCCGTGGCGCAGCGCAAGTGCCAGCTTGCCGCGCGCGCCTCCCGCATGCGCTGGGGGCGTCGCCGGTGGGCCACGCATGCCTACTGCTGCAGGTACGGGCGCACCCGGTGATGCGCTACGTGCACCGCCTGTGCTTCCAGGGGCATCTCCTGCTTCAACTCTGGCTCAGCACCAAACAGTGAGTCAAATCGAGAAGCGTACATACTGTGCGTATTGTAAAAAAGTAAGTGAACATTCAATATCTAACTGTCCTAGACTTCGTAACAAAAACAATATTTCTCAAGTGCCTGTGCAAGTGCTACCGCCTAGTAATAATAATAACCATATTGCATGTTATGGCTGTGGGGCTATTGGTGTCATCCGCGCAAATTGCTCTAAATGTAAGAGTGAGGAGGTATTTTATGCTATTGATGATACAACTAACATGCTTGCTTGTAATAATAATTTTGTACAGGGTTGTACTCAGGCTGATGTCAAAGTAAATATTTTGAATGAATGTGAACAGGGCTGTACTCAGGGCAATATTGCTAATGATTCGTACATTGCTGATAGTTCTTCAAATATAAACAAAGCTTGTTATAATATTAATAAAGCTGATATACAGGGGGAGATAAAGCTTGCCACGCGTTGCAATTCGGCTCTCAAGGGGGAGTGTGCTTCTTCTTCCTCGCCTGTTGACTTTCCTCAAAATGATTTTAAGAGGCCAATTTTAGATATTGAAATTTTGGGTGCTAAAGGGACTGCTTTAGTGGACACAGCTGCTAAAAGTTGCATAGCTGGTCACTCCCTGTATGCACACTTATTGAAACAAAACCATCCTTTTCGTGCTGAACAAAGGTGTATAAAACTTGCTGATGGTGAATCAAAATTAATGAATGTGTTGGTAACAAAAATACAAGTCAGAATTTTGCATAAAATAGTACCAACTGATTTTGTAGTTTTCCCAGAGGCAAGGAACAATCAATCTTTGTTAGGTATAGATTTTCTAAATCGAGCAAACCTAGTTTTTGACTTCGGTAAATCGATGTGGTTTTTCTCTGAAAATATAAATAATAAGTTTGATTTGCGTTTCGAGCCAGGTAGTGTTAACCAAGCAATACATGCATGTGAGAACCAGAGTGTGACGCTTTCGCAATTGCTTGTCAATTACAGTGACCTTTTCAACGAGTCCGGTGAAGCCACAGATTGCACGGAGCATTTCATAGAAACAGGCGACCACCCACCCGTTGCAGTGCCACCGTACCGCACGACTCCGGCTCGAGCAGAGGCGTTGCAGAAGGAGATTGATAAGATGCTGGCTGAGGACATCATCGAGGAGTGCGAGTCAGCATGGTCATCTCCAGCACTGCTCGTACCCAAGCCTAATGGATCTTTTCGCTTTTGCGTGGACTACCGTAAGCTAAATCAAATTACTAGATCAGATACCTACCCGATGCCAAAAATTGATGAACTGCTAAAAAGGACAAAGAGAGGCTGTGTCATGAGTACGTTGGACTTAAAATCTGGCTACTGGCAAGTGCCAATCAATCGTGATAGGGATAAGACTGCATTTTCGACATCTACAGGCACATACCGCTTTAAACGCATGCCTTTTGGTCTTAAAACTGCACCCGCCACATTCCAGCGCCTTATTGACCGTTTGTGCTCTTGTCCTAAGTTGAAGAATGTGACTTTGTTAGCATATCTCGATGACATTTGTATTATATCGGAAAATATGAGTCAGCATATAGAGGATCTGCGTGCTGTATTTGAGAGACTTCGCGAGTTCAAGCTGCGAATGAATAAAGAGAAGTGTGTGTTTGCACGTGACACTCTCAAGTATTTAGGTCATGTGATTTCGAAAGATGGTATTTTACCTGATGAGGGTAAGGTTCAAGCGATCCTTGAGATGAAGAAACCGACTTCATTAAAGCATCTTCGGACGTTTCTCCAGACTGCCTCTTGGTTCCGAAAATTTATTCCCGGTTTTTCAAAACTTGCAGAGCCGCTATCGAAATTGACAAGGAAGAACGAGCCTTGGCGGTGGGAAACTGAACAAACTATTGCTTTTGAAGATTTGAAGAGTCGTCTAGCATCGCCACCGATCCTCATTCAACCAGATTATTCAAAACCTTTCGTATTGAGGACTGACGCTAGTAATTACGCGCTGGGTGCCGTCCTCCTACAAGGTGAGGGTGCAGAGGAAAGGCCAATTGAATATGCGAGCCGTCTACTCTCTTCTGCAGAACGAAACTATTCGACAACGGAACGAGAAGCCTTAGCTGTAGTCTGGGCTGTTGAGCGTTTCCGTTGCTACATCGAAGGTCACAAAGTGGTGGTTGGAACGGACCATCAACCTCTGAAATGGCTTTTATCATTAAAATCGCCATCCGGCCGTCTCGTAAGGTGGGCGTTAAAACTTCAAGCCTTTGATCTGTACTACCAATATACGCCAGGAAAAGTGAACGTGATTGCAGACACGCTTAGCCGTCCAAACTGCGACGAGAAGTCCTTTGCTGCATGTGGAATCTGCTCAGTCACAGTAGACTTACCTGCGCGAAGTCCGTCAGAGCTTAGACGTAGCCAGCTTGCAGATCCTGAGCTGAAGAAGATTATTAACGACCTGGAAGGAGAAGTGGAGGTACAAGGTTGCCATTGGTCAGGCAGAGGTTACTTGATGGTACAAGGGGTACTCTACCGTTTTAACCCTGACTCTGATAGTGAGGAACCTCAGCTTGTGGTTCCCGTCGACTTGCGGGAGGAAATATTGAAAGAGTGTCATGACTCTCCTTTTGCAGGACATACAGGAGTTGAGAGGACGTATCTAAGAATCGCGCAACGCTTTTATTTTCCAGGGATGCGCCGCATAATATCGGAATATGTGAAAACCTGTACGTCGTGCCAGCGTTATAAAGCGTCGAATGAAAAACCGCCAGGCTTGCTGCAGACGCCGGTTCTTCACCAAAGAAATGAGGTTCTAGCGATTGATTTATTTGGTCCCCTCCCACCTGGTCAAAATAATGAAAAGTGGATTTTATTAGTGGAGGATACAGCCACTAGATGGGTTGAATTATACCCACTACGAGAAGCGACTGCGGAGGCATGCGCGCGTCTTCTTATAGAAGAATACTTTCTGCGATTTGGTCTCCCGCGCCGCATCATTTCGGATAACGGCGTCCAATTCATTTCTGCAGTGATGCAACAGTGCATGTACATCTTAGGAATAAAGCAGGAGCTGTTGCCGCTGTACCATCCTCAGGGTAACCCTGCTGAGAGGAAGAACAGGGATCTAAAGGTACAGCTTGCTCAATTAGTAGGAACGGACCATTCCTCATGGCCTACTCACCTGCCTGCCATCCGGTTTTCGATGAACACTGCTCGTTGTCAGTCTACTGGAACAACACCTGCATACTTAATGTTCGCCCGAGAGTTAAGATCGCCGCTTGAAGTCACGAACGATCCTCGTGCGGTACTGGAAAAGGAAAACTTTGTTCCGCAAATAACACCTTACCTTCGGAGATTCCTGAATTCTTTGGCTACGATCCGAGAGAGAGTAGAGGATCAACAGGACCAGAGGAAAGTGTTCGCTGATAGATCCCGGCGTGTCGGTGACTGTATTGAGGTTGGTGATAAAGTGCTACTCGCTACACACGTTTTGAGCAACAAATCGAAAGCTGTGAATTCAAAATTTGTACCGAAGAAGGATGGACCATACGTAGTTACTCAAAAAGTGAGTCCTACTACGTACCGGGTCGCTCCAATAGGTGATCCTAGCAAGGATTTGGGAAAATTTCACATAAAAGAAATTACCTTGTATCACAGTCGCGATGCTACCCCACCGAAACCCGTAGTTCCAAAGCTAACTCGTGGTAGGCCTCGTAGGGAGCGCGTCAGTGAACAGGATGGTCTTGTGGAAAATAATCTTGATGTTGTTGATAATCAAGTGTTTGATAATGTTCTTGAAAATGTTGTCGTTAGTGATAATGATTCTGTTTTGTGTAAATTTAATAATAATTGTAATGATGTTATTCCTGTGTTTCTTGAGTCTGCGAACTCACAATTGACGACTTTGCCAGCACATGAGCGAGGACGCGGCTATCATGTACTGGAGGGGGAGGATATAACGGCCCTTAACGCACGCCCGAGGCGAGAACACCGTGTCCCTGCTCGTTTTCTATAGACGGGACACTGGTGGACCTTGCTCATCGTGCGGGGTTGTGTTATCTGTGCTTTCATTTAAAATTAGAATGGTTCTCGAGAGTTCTGGCATGGACGTCCGTCATTATTAGAAAAATTCCTTTTAGTTTGTGTACTTTTATATTAATTAACTTTTAGTAGAGAATCATATTAAAATTCGTACTACCAAGAAGCGCATAGTTATTTTACATCAACGAACCCTACACTAAAAGTTATAATTTTATATTTATAGTATTTTAGTTAAATTAGTACAATTTTTTAAGTATTTAATTTTATACAATGTTCTTCGAGTAGACAGCACTTTATCTGAGACAATGTTTATGTTTTTATATATTATTTCAAAGTGTATTTAGTTATTTAGGCTTACTTGAATTCTAAATTTTTATTATATTATTTGTCTGATTTTTCATAAATTACCGATCTAATTCTCCATGATAAATGTCGATCTATCCATATGACATTGGCGGAATTGTGGTTTGGCAGTATGGCAACTCCACAAATACCATGAAAACATTGAGGAATGTGAGACCTCAATGCATTGACATTCCTCAATGCCTCAATCATTGATGGCCTCAATGCATGAAAAAAAGAAGTAAAGTGAAGTACCCATTGAGGAATGACACTACCTCAATGGAAGCTTTGTATTATAAAACGAAGTCTAGTCTATATGTATATATATGAATATACTATCTAACTAAGTATGTTTTTTTAAGCTATTGCATAGCTTCTTTCGCGGGCCTTGAGCGTGGAGACCGAATCCAGAAATTCCGTAACGAAAATAACCTAACACCCCCCACTCCGAATGCTATGCAATAGCTTTACAGCGGCAGTCTCCGAGTGCCACACTTTTTAAGCTATTGCATAGCTTCTATCGCGGGCCTTGAGCGTGGAGACCGAATCCAGAAATTCCGTAACGAAAATAACCTAACACCCCCCACTCCGAATGCTATGCAATAGCTTTACAGCGGCAGTCTCCGAGTGCCACACTTTTTAAGCTATTGTATAGCTTCTATCGCGGGCCTTGAGCGTGGAGACCGAATCCGGAAATTCCGTAACAAAAATAACCTAATACCGCCCACTCCGAATGCTATGCAATAGCTTTACCGCGGCAGTCTCCGAGTGCCACACGTCTTTTTTTTTAAGCTATTGCATAGCTTCTATCGCGGGCCTTGAGCGTGGAGACCGAATCCAGAAATTCCGTAACGAAAATAACCTAACACCCCCCACTCCGGATGCTATGCAATAGCTTTACCGCGGCAGTCTCCGAGTGCCACACGTCTTTTTTAATAATTTTTCTTTATGTATAATATTAATAATTGATTAAGGCCGCGTTCAGAAATGGGTAAATGTTCACGAGTGAATACTTGTCAGTTAATCTCAGTGACATGGCAAGTTACAGTCCGTCAAATCTAAGAAGTACCGTTTGACAGTTCTGACAATTGAATGATAGGGATGGGATGAAAAAATCGATTACTATAATATCCGAACTTTAAGAGATCGATTACTATAATATCCGAATTTTAAGAAATCAATTGTTATAATTAAATAAAAGAAATGTTTAGGATATTTTTTTATTCACTACTAGTACTAGTATCGTCGTCTTCGTCATCATCGTCATTTAAATTAATGACCAGTTGATTGTCCATTACATTATCAAAGTGTACGTCTCTTTCGAAGTCGTCCATTATTATTTTCTTTGTTTTTTGTACTACTTTACTCCAATCTTCCTGTGTAACTTGGGCACATGCTTCCTTTAATAAACCTTCCATTTTCTTGACACTGAAGGGTGGTTTTGTGTTGTGTCTTGCTGCATAACCTGTAAAACAATAATGTAACTATTTGATAGCAGACGAAAACCATTGTTTAAATTATAAATGTTAGAAGTACTCGTGTTATTATTATAATATTATAAAATATTACCTTTAACTTGGGCCCAAATCAGTTCAATGGCATTATATTGGCAATGGTACGGTTGGAATTTAGCCAGGTTTCGTCCAAAAATATTACATTATCCCAGTTTATAATTTGTTTAACTTCGCGCAGGAATGTTAGTCGCTGCATAATTATGTCATGTCGCTCCATAACAATTTTTCGTTTGTCAACTTTTTTGTATCTGAAGCCAATTCCTGTTATTACCGTTCTCAACGACTCTATGCTTCCCTTATACAGCCCGGCATCTTTTAAAGTTGCACATAACTTAGCCAATGTTGGAAATTCGCCTCTTGTAAAATACCCGTATATATGGTTTCTAATAGCATGACTATCGAATTCATCGATGCCTGTCACAGGTTTATTTCTTTTTCGTTTTTTCGGTGTGTGAAGTACGTTACTGTCACTCCCCGAAGGCCCATATTTTTCACTTAATATTTTGCCAACGGTGCGGCTACCAATACCGAGAGCTTCACCGACGCGATCCCGAACTTGTGTAACTGGCAGTAGAAGTCCACCATTTTGAGATTCACGCTCAAAATACTCGTGTAATTTCACCACCAATTCACGAGCCTGGCTGTTCAAAGTACGTCCTCTTTTCGACATTATTAATAAACACTTGCTTAGTTCGGAGTCCAGTATAAATATTGCCAAGGTAAACGGATAAAGAATGATCAGTCCAGAAAAGTAATAGCCAAGTCACAAATTGTAAAACACAAACGAGAAAGCAAGTACGCGCACAGTCAGCTTCCAAGATGGCGAGAGACTGCTGACGCCGAACCGACCGAGCGGACCGCGTGCGCTTGTAGTTGGCAGTGTTGCCAGAAAAAAAAAATATTTTATTTTTTCGCTTTCGACAACTTTTTAAAGAAGCAAATATATTTGATTTATAAATACGTATTTTTGGTGAATGGGTTTTATCTCATATTTTACGATTACATAACTATTTAGTTATGTAATCGTAATATGTGAGATAAATCCCATTCACATGAAAAAATATTTGTTTGGTTGTCAAGTGTAATTTGTAAATAATACATTCGATTTTTCGTATATGTAAACGATTTTTTTGCATACAAGTGTATCCGAAGAGTCGCAACACTACGTGCAGTGACCTAACTACGTAACTTTGTAATGAGTCAAGAATATAACTATTAGAAATTATTTACTGTGTAAATATGTGTTATTTTGCTTTGTTTGAAAGTTTTCAATTACATTTAGATATTAAGAATTGTACATTTTTAGATACAATAATGAAATCTTTCTAAATTCATGGTTTTATGAAAAAGGTTATCGAAACTGAATAATGTACGTATGAACAAAGTTGTTTCGGTTTGAAAAATATGAAACGTCAAACGGTACCTCTTAGATTTGATGGACTGTAAAAATTAACTAGCGCCTTTCTGAACGGGCATCGAGTAATACATTAAGCCAGCCAATCAAAACCAATCATTTTTAAGACCGAGATTTCCCGCGCTTTTGTTTATCAGATTTAACTGCGTTATTTTGGCTAATATCGGAATTTTACCTTATATTTTGCTTCAAATACACGAATCGCTTATTTTATTTGTATGTACAAAAAATCAATGCAAAAATATTGCAAAATGTAAAGGAAAATGACAACTGACAACTATTACCTGACAGGTGAGAATTGTAACCCGTGAATATTTTCACCTGTCAAGTGAACTTTTACTCTCCCCAATTGTTGTTGTTGATCGTTCTTCCACCTCCCCCTGGGGGGGTGGTAGGGGTGGGCCTCGGGGTGGATCCCATTGCCCAAGCTGAAACTCACGGGGGCATCTACCCCCGGGGAACTGGCAGGCCACCGTGGGCTTCTCTTGGAGTGCCTCATCGGTGGCTCTGTGTTGGTCGTCGTGCCCTCCTGGGGCAATCCGCCGAGGCGCCTTCATCTGCCCTCGTTGCGGACATCCTCCTCGTCCTGCTGCGGGAGAATGTCGCGGGGCAGTGCACGCTTCTGCGGTTCGTCGGGGGGCCTTGTGTGGTGGGGCGCAATGTCGTTCAGGTGAGGGTGTGGTCCGTTGTCGGCGCGGTCGTACATACGACGCGCCAGCCGGACCACGAACTCCTTCACCGACTCAATCCCAACGTCGCGGGCGATTACGTCATTGCGTACGTAACGGCCCGCTCCCGTGCACATGCGCAGGGCGACGTTCTGAACTATTTGGAGTCGCCCCCGTTGGGCTTCCGAGCATAGTGGATACCATGCCGGTGCCGCGTACGTGAGGCGAGTACGAATGTACGTCTTGTATACTCCCACTTTCGTACGTAGAGGGAGTTTCGAGGCTAGGACCGGACGGAGGAGTGCGCAGGCGGCCTTTGCCTGGCAGACGGCGTTGTCTACCTGCGGGCACATCCTCAACGTCCGGTCGATGCGGACGCCCAGGTACTTCACTGTGGTTTCCCACTTGACGTCCTGTCCAAATAGTTTCAGTGGAGGTATCAGGGTGCGCTGGGCTGCGGTAAGCATCGCGGCCGTCTTCCCCACGTTAACGGCCATCCTCCACTTACCGAGCCACTCTGGCAGGAGATCTAGAACTCGCTGCACCCTGTTCGCCGCAACGGTCGAGCTGGTAGACGAAGCAAAGTACGCACTGTCGTCGGCGTACAATGCGAGCATGACACCCCGTTCTCCTGGCCGGAGATGTTCTTCCTCCAGGATCGGGATGTCGTCAGTATATAGTCCGTACAGCGCCGGCGAGAGGCAGCTCCCCTGCGGTACGCCTGCACGGACTGGTCGTTCAGTCGACGTGGCATCCTCTACAGCCACGACGAACTTTCTTCTGTCGAGAAACGACGCCACGATGTGCGTCAGAGCCGGTGGCGTCGTTATCAGGGTGAGCTTGAACAGGAGGCCGTCGTGCCACACTCGGTCAAACGCCTTCTCTATGTCGAGATAGACGCTGACGGTGCGGCGGCCCCTGTTCGTCTCTTCTGCGAGATAGTGCATCACCCTGACGAGCTGAAGTGTTGTCGAGTGCCCGGCGCGGAAACCAAACTGATCCTCTCTCGGAGTCAGGTGAGGTTTCATTCTACGCAGCAGCAGGCGCTCGAACAACTTTGAGATGGTCGGTTGCAGTGTGATGGGTCTGTAGCTGGCGGCTAATCGGCGATCCTTGCCTGGTTTCGGCAGCACGATTACCCTTCCAGTCTTCCATTCCTGGGGGAAGCAACGGGTGCGCAGGACTCCGTTGAAGAGCCGCGCTATGGACACCAGGCCCTTCGTGGGTAGCTGTTTTAAGACAGCATTTGTGATGCCGTCTAACCCTGGTGCCTTTTTTCCCGGTAGTCTTAGCACGGCCCTCTTCACCTCCGCCGGCGATATAAAATCATCACCTTCTAGCGGTGGCGGCGGGGTGGCCAGGAATACTGCGACCTTTTCTTGGACCATCTGGTGGTGCTCCAGAACTGCACGCGCGTCTGTGGGGATTTGGTGCAGCTGGAACTGCTCTTCCAGATGGTCGGCCAGTAACTCAGCTCTCTCTTCGGCTTTGTATCGGCGTTGTCCCGTGCTATCCAGCAGCGGGCATACCGATACCTTAGCCCTGGTCAAACTTCGGTTGAGTTGATACAGGCTGGCTTTCGTAGGATCTTCTGCAATCTCTGTGATCCTTTGATCCCACGTTTCGCCCCGCCATGCCTGTACTTCCGAGGAAAGCGTCTCCTTCAGAGCATTTAGCTCACGCTTTACTCGGGGACATCGGGTGTGCGCCCAGAGCTTTCGCAGTTGCCTCTTCTTCCGGTGCATCGCCCGGAGGTGTGGCGGCAACTGCTCCCTTCTTTGGGTGGCAGGGACAGGCCTCGAGGCCTCGTCTTTGGCTTTTGTGATCTGGGACATGATGTCGGTCGCACAGCTCTCCACTTCCTCTGCGGTGGAGAGCGGGCCGACTTTCATGTCCCTGAGGCCGTCCTGAAACTGCTCCCAGTTCACCCTCGTGCTCATGGGGCGGGGGGCTGTAAAGTCCGCACCTATGGCGAGGGTGATGAGCACCGGGAGGTGTAGCTCGTCCAGGTCGTACAACACCTCCAGGCTGATGGGGCAGTTTAGCTGCTGGTGCGCAACTATGTCTAGGACGTCTGCTCTATGCGTTGGTCGACTCGGGATATGCGTTGGCGAGTCTGGTCCAATCACTGTATAGTGATTGGTCTCGCTATCCTCGAGGAGGCGCTTCCCTACAGGTGTTACGACTCTCGACCCCCATGCCGTGTGTTTGGCATTGAGGTCGGCCGCGAGAAGGGTTGGCGAGCGCCCGTCCAGGATACGACGCATATCCCTCATGTTGAGCGTGGGCTGGGGGGGGCGGTAGCCGGCATAGATTTTCACCTCTCTGCCGGCCATGCTCACTCTCACCCCCGTCGTCCTGACGTCGGTAAACTCCAGGTGCGGGAGGTCCTCGTGGATTAGGTCTCTCCGCACCAGGGCGGCTGTTCCCCTGTAGGCCGTGCCCCGGGGAGACACCTCGTCCCGCCGGTAAGTGAAGTAGTTCGGCACCCGGAGTTGTTGTGTCGGTGTTAACTTCGTCTCGCCCAGTAGGATAACGTGGATATCCTGGTCCTGGGCGAGAGTGCGGAGGGCGGAGATCTTGTCTCGGACGCCCCCGGGATTCCAATAAAGGATGCGCAGGTTGGCCCTATCCATTAAGACACCCGTTAATTGAGGCCAATCCGCGCATCGCCGCATCTCGGAGTTCACCTCCAGCAGCAATGGTGCTCAGCAGGTCTACCAGGATTCCCAGTATGGCGTACATGGGATCCCTGGCAGACTGTGGGTTGAACCGCGGCTGTGGCGCCAATGGCGCGTAGAAGCCGGGTGGTGGTATTTGTGTGGCGCGTTGTTGCATCCGGGGGCCGCTGGCGAAACCGGTCGACCCGGATGGCTGCTGGTGCTGCTGCATCTGTCGCTGCTGCCACGGCGCATATTGCGCATATGACGCCTGTTGTGCGACGTAAGGCATGGGCATCTGTCGTACGTCACGTGGCCGCTGCGCGGCATGCTGCGCTTGCGCGACCGGCATGAAGTGCCTTCGCGGGTCTGTGTAGGCTTGCTGCTGTTGAGGAGCCCTCTGTGTGTGTGGGGCTCCTTCTGCCAGCTGCGGCTCCGGCCTGGTGGTGGCAGTGGTGGTGGTCATTGTGGCCGTTTGTGTTGTTGGGGCTGCGATCGTGGGCGGCCTTCGTTGGAGGCCTGGATTGACGGTGGTGGTGGTGGTCGCTTGAGGTGGGGGGGGTGTGGTACTCACCCTGCCCGGTTCGACCAGGTCAGTCCTTGGCCAGGACTTCCTTCGGCGGCGGCGGCCCCTTGAGCTCGGGCGTGAGCTCGGGCGCGAGCTCGGTTGTGAGCCGGGAGCCTGGCCGTGGGTAAAGGCGAAGGGTGGGATCTGGCGGGTATACATCCCCAGGGCAGAATTCGTGCCGGGGATGTTGAAGGGCGCCGCTGGTGCCAGTGGTGGACCAGCGTGTTGCGCCACTGGTGGTATCGATGGCGCTACATTGGGACGCCATTGTGGGGCGAATGGTGCGAATACGTGCGGATGTTGGTATCGCGGCAGCGGGGTTGACGCTGCCACGGGAGGGAACCGCTGTTGTAGGTCCTCCCTCTGTTTTGCTCTTTGCCTGTTTTGACGGCGTCGCACCGTTTTCTTATTTGTGATCGCTTGCGCAAGTGGAAGCCCGCGACGCGTCGCGGGATTTGCAGGCGGCTGCAGCGTTGCAGCCCCTCTCTGGTAGGTTGGCTGCATCGGCTGCCACATTTGCGGTGGCTGCTGCATGGGCCTCGGCTGGGGCGGGGCGGTACGCCTGCTCGGGCGTGCTTCGGGTGACACAGCGCGGTATCCACGCGGTGGGCGCTGGTCGGCATTCGGAGGTGGTAGGAGAGGCCCAGGCACTTTAATATTGCGCCTCCTGGCCTCGTTCCTATAGACAGGGCAGGCACGGCTGTTTGCCGTGTGCTTGCCCTGGCAGTTGGCGCATGTAGGCTTTGCGCCTTCCTTCATGTCGCACTGGGCGGCGACATGAGGTCCTCCGCATCGCACACATTTCGCAGGGCGGTGGCAGTTCACTGACGAGTGCCCGTAGCCCTGGCACCGGTGACACTGTGCCACTCGCGTGTGGCCTCTCCACGTTTCTATGGAGACGCCGGGCATGTTAAGGAGCTCGGTGGTGGCGAAAAGTCTCCCTAGCTCGTCCTTAGTCATGGGCTCTAGCACCACGTGATAGAGCCCGGGTCTGGTTGGACTGCGCGTGGGAATGAACCGCGCGGACGTCGCTTTAAAGTTCAGCGACTGTAGGGCGGCCACAATGTCCTCCGGGTCGGTATCAACTGGGAGGCCCCGGATGGCGGCTTTCTGCGGGCGCTCAGAAGCTACGCTGTAACACCACCATGACAATTTGGTGTCGATGTTAGCGGCCTCTGTCAAGTACTTCTGCACGACTCTGAATTCGTCGGCAGAGTGCGGGGTGAAGCGCACGCCTTTGTCGAAGGCGCGCGCATTCGGGGGGTGTCCGAGCCGCTTACGTAGCTCGGCGAAATGTGTCGGCCACTTCGTCATGCACTCCACTATAATAGGCGGGTAGCCCTTGGGTGCATGGGTGACCGATGATGTCTGGCGCGTCCCAGCCTGAATCGGTTGGCGCGTTTGTGTGGGCGGCGTTGGGATGCGTGGCGAAGGTGGCGTCCTCAGCGCTGCCGCGTACGAGGTGGCGGCTTCAGGTGGAGGGGAAGGCGGCGAGGGAAAGGGGGCGGCATCCATCGGCACGGACTCGATTGCCGCATACGACGTCGACTTCGTATCGGAGTCGCCGAGGTATTCTATGTCCGTGTAAACTGACTCAGAACTTTTGTCGCCCTTCTGGCCCTCGGAGGATGAGGATGCGGCCGACATTAAGGGCGATTCCGGTGCGGGGAGTACGACTTTGGTTGTCGTACTCCTACTTTCGGTCGGTGATGAGGAGGCCGAGCCCTGTCGCGCCTCAGCAGGTCCCCCTTGCGTGGGGGTGGTGCCTGGCGGCGACAGGGTGGCAGCTTGCTGCATCTGTGAGGGGCCCAGTTGCACCATGGCGGGAGCCTGGGCAGTGGGCGCGGCCGCGCGACCTGTACGGCTATTGCGCTTGGTGCGCGGCGGCAGCGGGTCTTGTGATCCTGCAGACCGCATTTTGAAGACGGGCGTCGGGATCCTCGAGGTAGGTGGTGGAGTAGGGGGGGAGATGGGCTTCGTCTTGAGCCGCTTCTCGTCCCCTCCCAGGATATCGTCGGCGGAACGCTCGTGTAGGCCTCTACGGACCGGTGCGGCACGCGATGTCTCCGGCTGCGGATCACCTTCGCGCCGCACCGGCGGGCGTGTTCTTGGTGCGCGACGTAGGCCCAGAGCAGATGCAGGCACTATCATGGTCTGCCCTGGGTAAAAGAGGTTGCGAACAACAGTCCCCTGCTCTAGTGGGCCTTCGGGCTCCACTAGCGGGGCGGAAGTGTTTTGGTCTGGCGTTTGCGCCATGTCACAATGTTTATGCAAAGTACACGTTAATACACTGGACAAAAGTACACACACTGGTCAAAATGTACACAGGTTACTGCCTATCGACTGTTACAGTAGGTTACACGGTCAGAATTCACTGGTCTGTAGGTTTCACAACGAAACCACTAGTCAGTGGATTCTTGTCCGGTAGGCTGAACACTACTGTTGTTCAACGTTGTCGGGGCAGTTACAGTTAATATATGAGCGTTAACCACACAAGGCAAAAACGTCTCTTGTATGGTGCACTGTAACACTAGTTGGAGCACTAGCGAGCAACAACGAAAAAAAAAAAAAAAAAAAAAGTTACTCGACGTCAGTAGACGGAGTCAGTCGCTGATTGCTCGCTCGAGAACACGGATGTAACCGAAGACGCCCGACGTCGCCAGACGGAGACAGTCGCGGTTGTTCACTCGCACCGAAGTACGGAAACACCCGACGGTGCTCAACGTCGTTAGTAGAGGTGGGTCTTAGCGGCTTTATCGGGCAACGAAACGCAACTATTTATTGAATTTCAATAGCGGTTTTTAAAACTATCTATTTTGATAGCGGTTTTTTTACAAGGTGCTATCCTATTCTATCGCTATTTCGCGGTTCGAAGCGACTCTTTCGTAAGCATCCAAATGTTTCTTACGCAAATGGCACTTCCAATTCTTTATTTATCTTCTTTTTTATTAATTTTATAACTATAATTGTCACCGCACAATGTACAATTAGCCTTCTTAGTAGTGTCGTCTTTTTAAAAAAAGTCCCATAGCACACTCGCGTTAATTCGCGACATTATGCACTATGTATAGTTTTATAAATTCACTTAATAGTTTAGTTAATGTACAATGTCCTTATTACTTATATTATTATGTACAGTATATTTACACTCCTTAATCGAATTGTTCATTATCTACACTTCATAGTATATTTACATTCTTAAATCTAATTGTTTTTTAACTACACTTCACCAAAACAAATATAATCAAAAACTTTTTATTCACTGTTTACAACAACTCTTGGAAATATGTACTTAGGTACCCAATTACTATATTAATAAAGTTTTATTACTATAGTAAGTAGGTAGGTACGTCTTTACGCTGTATTATCTTACATTTTTACACATTTGTGAACTCGAAAATCAGCGATAATTATGGTGTCTAAAAACAACACCGCATCAACAGACTAATTGAATTCGAGTGGGTCAAGGTCACTTTCTCTTCGATACGATATTCACACTTCAAATTCCTTTTCAATTGAACACAAACAGTATGTTACATCTATAGTTTGTGTCCTTATTTCATACGAGTTAAAGTTGAAAGTTAAATAGCAACGTGTGAATGTGACAAAGCGATTTTATTTTCTGTTTCGTTCGAACCGCGTGCGACTTCCGCATTATGCCGATAGCAGTTTTAGCAAGTAGCGAGAATAACCGAACGTTGTCGTGCGCGTGCCGCGCAGTGCATTCGCGAAATAGATAGTTTCCAAGAAATAGATAGTTTCGTCGGAGTACGATAGCCGCTAACGGCTATTGAGCCGATAGATAGTTGCAATAACTATCTACGTTGCGCAACGCCCACCGCTAGTCGTTAGAGTTTCCGTAGTTGTCAACGTCATATGTCATATAATTAAATGATCAAAATAATATAACCTAAAAATCGTCATCCTGATTCCTGAACTGAAATTATCAAAACATAAACAAGATTATTTGCAAAAAGTTGTTTTTACAATTATCTAAGGAACCATACGATTTTCATTTCGTAAAATGAATCCTATGACGTAAGTTATACTTGAATAAAATTCTTTGTAAAATTTGGTTATTCATATGTAGGTAATATTTAATAGGTACTGTACCATTTAATCATGTCATATTTTTTAGCAATGTGAAAAATGTACTGAAGCTTAGCGAACGGGAGCTCGCCAATAACTCAAAGAGCTCCTGGCACGATCAGTACAAAAACAGCGCCTGGGTATTCGTTGGTGGTTTGCCCTACGATCTGACTGAAGGCGATGTCATTTGTGTATTTTCTCAGTAAGTATATACTAAAAATATTTTAAGGGATGTACTTCCTGTAAGTTGCATTTACACCATAGCCATTGTTTACTGATGAGTTGATGACAGTGCTTGATCATCTCTCACAAGTGGAAAAAGTAAATTTAAGCAAATTTTACAAGGTTTGTAATTAGTGACATCAATTTCAGGAAACGTAAATACCTTATAATAATAAAGAGGAATTGGTATTTACTTTCTAAAATCTTTGCTAAACTGATTACAGGTATGGTGAAATAGTCAACATCAATCTCGTCAGAGACCAAGCAACGGGCAAGTCAAGAGGCTTCTCTTTTATATGTTATGAAGATCAACGGTCTACAGTACTTGCAGTTGACAATTTGAATGGGATCAAGGTACCTACTATAATAAAATATTTTTACATAGCATTTAGTTATTATTATTAAGTTACAATATAGAACAGTTGACATTCTTCCCATCTCTTTCAATGGACCTCTTTCCATTGCAATCTCAGGCCAGTCATTCCGAAAAGTGTCTAAATCATCCCACCAACCCTTCCTAGGCCTTCTAACATATAAACAGTCTTAGAAAAAATTGTTTGTAGACTGTTATAATACTGGTTGATGTTATAGTATTATCATGAAACATAAAAGGTTTATTAGATCCCCTAGTTCAAGTTGTATTTAAAAGATTAGCTATTTCAGATTTTAGGTAGAACAATCAGAGTTGACCACTGTGAACAATATAAAGTACCAAATGCAGATACCAGTAAGATAGATGACGAGACTGCAGCCATCAGAATGGAAGGATGTGCCCCAACAGTCCAAACCAGCACAATTCCTTCTGTTGTCCCAAATAGCATAAAAACTGAAGTAACAGTGAAACAGGTAACATTTTATACAAAGTTACTCTAGCTTTATGATGATACCTGCCAGGTATTATTATCTACTACATTTTTCTTAAATTTCTTTCGCTTTCAGGAAATAGAAAAAGAACCTAAGCCAAAAAAGAGAAAAAAGGAAAAGAAAAGCAAAAAGAAGAAAAAGAAGAGAAGTAGAAGTTCTAATTCAGATTCTTCAAGTGATGACTAGTTTATTAGTAAGAAATAAAAAAACATTTTATTAACATTACATCATTTTAATTCACATAAATATTTCACCAATAACACATTTTTATAGACACTTAATATAACAATAATAATATAACACAACCACAATAATTAACATATTACAAAGTCATTAAATAATCAGATTAAAGGAACAAGATCATTGTATATAGATTCAAAGTAATATACTAAGTAGAAGTTCAGATAAAATAGTAATTGAAAGTGTTACAAAGTATAACCACAGAATACATAGTATCTTTAACCTTTTGAACACCACAATACAGAAGCATGCCGTTGCACACCAAGCTATGCAATTTTCATGTTTTATTCGGTTCAAGCCCACCTCGGCGTAGAGATAACTTTTTCGTATGTCAGTTTTAGCTGACCTTGGCAGTCAAAAGGTTATAGATAGTAACACTGATACAGAAAAAAAGAACTAGATGGCACACCAGAGCTAGCTCACTTATTTTATTACCTAAAATAGCATTAAGTTCAGCCTTGTTTACATAAAACAAGTATTCACTCAAGAGAGTATGTGATTGTAAACATGACAAACTAGGACAACCTATGAAATATGTCTGGTGTAGTACACATTTTGAAAATATAACAGACAAGGACACCCTATTAAATATCTGATGCAGTGCACATTTTGAAAATATTAAGAGCTATTGATGTAATGAAAATAGCCTTCAAGAGAATCTTACGGAGACGAGGTTGTTGACAAATGCAAGATGTATCCTGAGTACAAAGTGAGGACCAGTTCATAATATCCTGTGACTACGATGGTAGACGAAGACATTAAATAATAAGTTGCATGTGCCAATAGTGTGTCCCATTGGCTGGAGGCTGCAAGGGTGTTGTGGCTTTCTTTATGTGGGTCCATGTGTGACATGAACAACCTGCATGTAGAACATCTGTGGAGATTTACTGGAAAAAACAAACAGGCCAGAGCAGGCACTATGATGAAATTCATAATTGTGGAGCAACTATTGCGTAAATGAACTTAACATCATGCCAGAAGCATTGAAGTTCTGTCAGAGTTTCTCAAGGTCAAGAAAAAGAAAATTTGAATCCTGAGCACAAAGTGAGGACCAGCTCATAATATCCTGTGACTATGATGGTAGACGAAGGCACATGAAATAATAAGTTGCATGTGCCATGAGTGTGTTTTATTGGCTGGAGGCTGCAAGCGTGTTATGGTCTTCTTTGTAGGTCCGTCTGTGTAATGAAGGACCTGCATTAGTGGAGCAACTATTGCGTAAATAAACTTCGCTTCATGCCAGCAGCATTACTTACCGCGTACCGTAGTTGTCGTCGCGCGCGTCTGTATTTCGTGGTCATCGCAATGACCCAGATAATAATTGTAAACAATTGTTAAGGCGTAGCTATAACTTGTAATTATGGCTTCGTCCGGTGAAATTACAATTAAAACGGAAACTGAACGCTTACTATACCAACATTACGAGAGAGAAAAAGTAGAACGGAAAAGACTGGAGAGTTTGGTAAACGAACTCAAAAGTCAAATAGAAGAACTCCAGAGGAGGGAGCAAAATAAGGTTGTTTCGGAGAAACAGACTACAAACGAGGTTCCTTCTGTAGCAGTCCAGTATGAGACAGATGAAGAGGATCTCGCAAGAGAAACTGAGTGGGTGCGTCAGAAAAGCAGGAAGAAGCGGAAATTGAATACTTCACTGTCCCCTCTACAAGGAGAAGACTCCAGCCAAAATGATAAAGAAAAACCAAAGGTAAAGAAAACACCTTTACCACCACCCATAGTAGTCGAAAATATTAAAGACTACCAGAAATTTTACGATCTTCTAGCGACGAGTGTCATAAAAGATTCGTTTATCGTTAAAATGATGAGCGGAGAGACCGTAAAAATTAACGCCAAAGATGAAGACTCGTACAGAGCCATAAGCAAGCTGTTGTTACAGAACAACTGTCTCTGGCACTCTTATGAGAACAAACAGGACAGACCGATTCGAGTGATGGCTAAAAACTTACATTCCTCGTGCCTGCCTGAGAGAATAGCTGAAGACCTTATTCTCAAAGGCTTTAAAATTCAAGATGCGGTTAACAAACTCAGCTGGAGGAGCAAGGAACCGCTCAACATGTTTATGCTTTCATTTCAAAAAGACGAAGACATAAACAAAATCTACGGCATTAAGTCTATTTTGGGCTGCAAAGTGGACATACAACCAGTAAAAACTTCTAAGCTGATCCCACAATGCAAAAGGTGTCAAGCTTATGGTCACACACAAAAGTATTGTTCTAAAGAGCCTAGGTGCGTAAAGTGCACCGGTAAGCATTTAACTAGGGATTGTACTAAACCAGCAGAATCAAAGCCAAAGTGTGTCCACTGCGGCGAACCACACCCTGCCAATTACAGAGGATGCATAGTTGCCAAAGAATTGCAAACCATAAAAAATAAACTAGCAAAGAAAAATGTTTCTGCGCCCACCATCCAGGTTCCAAGTGCAAACAAAACAAAAACACCGAGTGCTAAACTAAATGTCACAAATAATGTTTCATTTGCTCAAATTACGAAAGGAGCTCAGCAGAGACCAGTATCCCAAACGCAACCTAAGCAAAATAGCTCGGACGTTGATGTAAAATTAAATAAGATTCTACAACTGATGACCTCATTCGATGAAAGATTAAAACAACTTGAAAATAGCACCAAAATAGCTACCTCAAAACATCATAAATGATTAAGTCACTTAAAATAATGGCATGGAATGCAAATGGGCTCCTTCAACATCGACATGAACTACAGGCAGTGTTGTCTACAGAAAATATTGATGTGTGTCTGATATCGGAGTCCCATTTCACCAAAGAATCTTACATCCAGATCAAAGGTTATAAAACATATCATGCACTGCATCCCAATAACACTGCTAGAGGAGGTAGCGCCGTGATAATAAAGGAAAACATCTGCCATTATGAAGAGCATAACTTTGAAGAACAACATATACAAGCCGTAGCTGTTTGTGTTAAAACCAAACGCTATCCTATCACTATATCAGCCATATACTGCCCACCAAAGCATGCACTAAAGGCTGAGCAGTACAGAAACTTTTTGAAAGGACTTGGTAACAGATTCTTGTTGGGTGGTGATTTGAATGCTAAAAACACCTTCTGGGGGTCTAGGCTTACCACAACCAAAGGAAAGGAGCTACTAATTGCCATCAGAGATATGAAATGCAATGTTATATCAACGGGAAAGCCTACCTATTGGCCGACTGATCAGCAAAAAATTCCAGATCTCATAGATTTTTTCATTTACAAAAATATATCACCTAACTTTTTAAGCATTCAGGAAGGCTATGATATGAGCTCAGACCACTCACCTATAATACTGACTTTAAGTGACAATATTGTGCAGAGAGAGAACAACCCCACCTTGGTAAATAAGAACACGGATTGGGAAAGTTTTAAATTAGATCTAAATTCTATGATTAATCTGAATGTTCCACTAAAAAATCCACAGCAGCTAGAAGATGATGTGAGAAAACTCATAACAGATATACAACAATGTGCTTGGAAAAATACACCTGAAGTTAAAATAAGAATTAGGAATAACTGCTATCCAATAGAAATTAGAAACCTGATAATTGAAAAGAGGAAACAGAGACAAAAATGGCACACAACGAGAGCACCACAAGACAAAAAACTACTAAATAATCTTACGAAAAGACTTAGGAGGGAAATTCAGAAATTTAACGACGAATCTATGAATACTCAATTAAGTCAGTTAACATGTGACCGCACAACGGATTACTCGCTATGGAAAATGACCAAAAACCTAAAGAAGCCTATAATGCAGATTCCACCAATAAAAGAAGCCAATGGAAGCTGGGCTATCAATAATGAACAAAAGGCAACTAAATTTGCACAACACCTGGAGCAAACCTTTCAAGAAAGTGAAGAAACTACAGATAACATTATTTTGAACAAAACATCGAAATATGAGCTAGAAATTAAACTCGTCACTCCAAGAGAGGTATACAATGAGGTCAAAAAACTAAAACAAAAGAAATCTCCTGGTTATGACCTCATTACTGGAGAAGTTTTACAAAACCTCCCACGTAAAGCCATAGTCAAACTTACCACTCTTATTAATGCTACATTCAGACTTAAATATGTACCCGATGTGTGGAAAGTTGCCGAAGTCATTATGATAGCTAAACCTGGAAAACCACCCAATGAAGTAACATCATACAGACCGATATCACTGTTACCAATAGTGTCCAAATTGTTTGAGAAACTACTGTTAAAACGTATGAAGCCTATCATAGAAGAAAAAACATTGATCCCTGATTATCAATTCGGATTTAGAGAAAAACATTCTACAATAGACCAAGTACACAGAATCACCAACATTATCGAAAAAACATTAGAAGAAAAAAAAGTTTGTTCTACTGTCTTTTTGGACGTAGCACAAGCATTTGACAAAGTGTGGCATAAAGGCCTTATATTCAAACTAAGAAATATGCTCTCACAACAGTTCGCAGACCTCTTAGAATCCTATCTAACACAAAGAATGTTCAGAGTGCGACAAGACGATGCTTACTCAGAACTTAAGCAAATAAAAGCTGGAGTACCACAGGGAAGTGTCTTAGGTCCGGTCCTGTACTTATTGTACACTTGTGACATTCCAGAGTTAGAAGAGAATACCATAGCAACCTTTGCAGACGACACAGCCATCATGGCCACAGGGGTCACTCAAGAGGAAGCAGTGGAAAAAGTTCAAATAGCCATCAATACCATCTTTGATTGGACCAAAAAATGGAGAATCAAACTCAACGAATCTAAATCCATTCACATAGATTTCACTAACAAAAGACCAAATTACCATCCGGTGTTCATCAATAGCAAGACGATACCGTACGAAAATACGGCCAAGTACCTTGGCATGACACTAGACGCAAAGCTTCGCTGGAAGGCACATGTCAAAAAGAAACGCGACGAGTTGGAACTTCGCTATAGGAAAATGTATTGGCTACTTGGGAGGCATTCTACGTTGTCAGTGCACAATAAAGTACTATTGTACAAACAAATCCTCATGCCAATATGGACGTATGGTATCCAGCTGTGGGGGTGTACCAACCAAAGCAATGTAGCAATGATACAAAGATTCCAAAACAAAGTACTCAGGGGTATCGTAAACGCTCCGTGGTATATTCGAAATGACGACCTCCATCGGGACCTGAAAGTGGACCTCGTTACTAGTGTTATTAAAAAGTTCGCCGAAGCTCACGAATGTAGACTTCACCATCACGTGAACGTCGAGGCTATCCAGCTCCTCGACACCACAGACCTAGTGAGAAGGCTCAAAAGGACAAAACCTTTTGAGTTAGTGTAGTGAAGTGACAGTGTACCGTAGTACCTATACATACTTTAGTGCTACCCGTAAAGAACACAACAACAAAGTGTCTTCGCCTAAATAGAGACAGTAAGAAAAGTGTTAATGGACACATTCTTAGTTATACTATATTTAGCAATTTAAGTCAAAGTTAAATTACTTATTAGTCTTATTAGGCTAGATTGTAATATTAATGGGATGTCTTTTTGAGACAGATCATTAAAAAAAAAAAAAAAAAAAAATGCCAGCAGCATTGAAGTTCTGTCAGAGATCCTCAAGGAGATAAAAAAAATAAAGAAAAATTTCTGCGAAATGCTTCAATACCAAATTGACAAGTGCATATGATACTGTCAAGCAATTTTCCTTACCCTTTTTTTTAAATGGTTAAGCCATTAAAAGTTGTTAGTCATACTTACATAGGAATGTCTCCGGATGGGATATACAAAAATGCAGTCATTAAAATAAAATTCTCAATAAATCCCCTGCTTCCCTGCTTTGGCCAATTTTTGTTGAAAAAACTATTACTTAAATCAAAATTTGGTGTGTCTCTAGGTTTTTCAGTCAAGATAAATATTTAATTTGTAACATGTCTAACCAAGAAATGAGATGAAACTTGGTCCATGTAAACAAAACATTGAACTAGTTATTGAATTAAATTCGATATTTTGAGTCATGACTACACATGACATACACAATTAAATATAGGCTCTGCCTTTAGTTGAAAATGCTTTCCATTTTCTCATATACAGATTTGTCAGCATAAGCAATGACACCTCCAGAGTTGCAATATTCTTTGGTATCTGCATCTTCAGGGTCATTGTAGGTGATGGGAGACTTGGTGGTATAGTTGAGGAGGTCTCCTCCTTTGGCCCGAAGGATTGAATGTGGGGCACAGGTGTCCCAGCGGAAAGTAGTTCCTTTGGAGACTATGTAGGCTGCTGCTTCACCTGGAATTTTTATGAAGTAAAAACCCAGTGAGGCAATAAAATTACAATTGTATTGATTGATAGATGTCATATAATGTACAAATTACTACTTTGTTAAGTTAGAAGAAATTATGAACATTACTTGGCATCATTATGAACAAGAAATGGTAGTGATGAGTTGGATGTCAACCTAAACAATTTCAAATACTACCAATATAAATACCTTACCTAATGCAACCTTTAGCAACTTATGTCCAGCTCCAGGCACTGATTTCACATCCCATCCCAAACTCTGGATCTTCTCAGCCACTTCAGGTTTGTCCGCGGAACTCATGAGGATAGTGTTTGTTTCTGTGACAGAGTCAGGGTCAATCCCACCCCATTCACTGACTTCTCCATAGCAGATACCCCAAATTATACGGCCTTTTCCACTGTGAAAAAAGAATTCTTTCTCTAACCTTGATTGGGCTTGGTATTGTATTAGAATATTCAACATTTATTTCACTTCTGCAGTAATTCATGAATGTTACATTACTCATTTTAATACAATTATTGTAAAATGAAGAGGGAATGTAAAATAAATGTCTTACTTATCATAAAATGGTTGGTTGATGACTCCCATCAGTGGCTCTCCGGTGGAACTCAGATAAGCTCCAATGAGGACTGTAACACATGGAAGACCTCGACCCGCACTGGCTTCACCTTGGGCTCCAGCTATAAACTCTGCAGTGGCATCTAAAAATAAAGTAGAATCCCGAAATTAATGCAAAAACACATTTCTTCAAAGAACTAGTTTTCTATGCAAATATTTTTTTAATTTTGTGTACCAATAGGATCAATCCACACTCCCACATCCGAAAGGTTTAATTCTGGGAGACTTTTCGGCAGATTTTCCAGTCTGATGTCTATCGCGCTATGAGCGGCTTCAGCCATACGCTTCGCTGCATTAGGAGGTACGAGGTAGTTCAGTAATTCAGTCGTTCTTTCTAAACTTTCCTGGATAGCTATGTTCACTCCACCTATTTCAGAGCACTCTTCGCCTCTCACTTTATCAGCCAGCTCAGGAAAGCGAGCAGCTATTTCTGTTTTAGCCGATTCCTGAGCTAAAACATCTGCTATAGTTTTGAAGTCCTTATCGAACCGAGCGTTCGCCTCGCCATCAACTTTTTCCGCAACAAACAATGCCTCGTGAGTAGAATCTGAGCAACACGCTCTTGCAATAGAAGCAGCTCTTTCTGACGCTATGATAAGAGTTTCTAAAACTTCTGCCATGATTAATGAATAGAAACAGGCAGAATTGAAATCAAAACAAACCAAGCCAAGCCCAAATCATGAAATCAAAATCAATAAGCAGTTGACACCTGACATTGACAATTACTCTAAAGTTGTCAACTTCATAGATCATATGATATCAGTCAAGTTAGGCCGCGTTCAGAAATGGGTAAATGTTCACGAGTGAATACTTGTCAGTTAATCTCAGTGATATGCCAAGTAAAAAATTAACTAACGCCTTTCTGAACGGGCATCGAGTAATACAATAAGCCAGCCAATCAAAACCAATCATTTTTAAGACTGAGATTTCCCGCACTTTTGTTTATCAGATTTAACTGCGTTATTTTGGCTAATATCGGAATTTTACCTTACATTTTGCTTCAAATACACGAATCGCTTATTTTATTTATATGTACAAAAAATTAATGCAAAAATATTGCAAAATGTAAAGGAAAATGACAACTGACAACTATTACCTGACAGGTGAGAATCGTAGCCCGCTTTTTATCGGTGAATATTTTCACCTGTCAGGTGAACTTTTCCTCTCCCCAATTGGTTTTCTGAACGGCTCAGGGTAAATGTCAAAGTTCACCTGAGTCATTTCTGAACGGCGTTAGGGTAATAATTAAATTAACTGGGTGATTTCTGAACGCGGCCTTAGTCAAGTTAATCTTCCTCCTCCCCTGAGGGGTGGTAGGGGTGGGTCTCGGGGTGGTCCCCTCTACCCTGGCGTAAACGCACGGGGGCTTCTACCCCCGGGGAACTGGCAGGCTGCTGGTGGCTGCTCCGCTAGTTGGTGCGCCTCTCAGCGGCGCTGTGTTGGACCTTTTTTTTATGGTTGCTGTCGCCTCTGCCCTCTTGGTCTTCTTCTGGCGGCAGAAGAATGTCGCGCAGGGCGCGTTTCTGGGGTTTGTCGGGGGTCTCGCGTGGAGGGGTGCGATGTCGTGCAGGTGGGGGTGTGGCCCGTTGTGGGCGCGGTAGTACATACGACGCGCCAGACGGACGAATCAGATCTCTATGGTGCTGTTTTTATTATGGGCTGGCGTATTATTGCTTACCATCAGGCAAACGACCAGTCATTTACATAAAAAAAAATAACTACACTACCTCTAATAGTTGCAAAACCACCTAGAAAATTATTAGTATTGATTTGGAGCAGATTTGGTCGGAGCGTGGATTTTGTCATGTGGGTTCTTTCAAGCTTGAAGTCGATATTCAGGGTGTCTCGGACAAACGGATGTCACTGCCGGTGTTGAATCTATTGATCACAGAGACACCCCTGCACACTTATGTGTTTCCTATCTGTCCTGATAAAGTCGATCACATTTTAGTGACGCCATCCGGACTCTCGCTGTGGGATCGGCGCCTAAGATAGCTAATATACTAGGTACCTATTACCAATGTGGGTGGACATTCATGTTTTTCCTAGGTACGTATATTGGTAGGTACCTACTTGTGAAAGACTCAACTTAGCTGGTAGGTACTTCTGACTCAGCGCTAGATTTGCGAAATACTTATCTGTCCTTTAAAATGTATCATGACTGTCAAAGTAAAAGTTTGACACCAAGGTTCTGAATATTGGCGATTACGAACAAATGCGTGATCTTTGTCGCGGGTGTAGTGCGTGCTGACCTTAGAAACGGGTCGATCGCATTTTTTTATTAAAATTCTAATAAACTGTAGGTAGAAAAGACATTCAGTATAACCTAGAGATTAGAGATCTTAGAGTACCTACCTACTAGTTGGGCTTGATCGAGCTATTTAATAATAACAAATAATTATTTTTCAAAAAAAACTAAACCGTCTTCAAAACCACAAATAGGCACTCAAAAGTGAAAAATAAATTAATATAATTATCATAAGCGCTACCCACTTATATATTTGAAGTCGGTGCCAGCCAAGTCTAATAGGTAGCAGATAAATACTATGTATATAGTAAGTACTACTTGTAGGTAGTATCTATCTACCTACTACCTTTTAGATTTAGCTGGCACCGACTTCAAATATATGAGTGGGTAGCGCTTATGATAATTATATTAATTTATTTTCACTTTTGAGTGCCTATTTGTGGTTTTGAAGTCGGTTTAGATTTTTTTGAAAAATAATTTATTTTACCCTTTTTAGTGCAAAACAAGTTTTAATTAAATTAATTTAAAAAGTTTTTAAAGACAAACTCTTATGATCTAGCAGCCACATCATGACGAAGTTTGAAACGGGCTATCACAATTAAATGCATGTACAAAACAATTTCATGTCTGTCCTATTCTCTGTTGAGTAGTTCCCTCGTCGGAAGTCAATCCTGGGTGTATCAGCCATGTCATGATGGAATTTAGAACAGGCTATTATGGTTAAATCCATTTACAAAATGTTGTGTCTGTACTATTCACCGTTGAGGAGTTCCCTCGCCGGAAGTCAACCCTCGGTGAAGCAGGTGAAGCAGTCGTATAGAAACCTCCACCTTCAGAAAGTTGGTTACAAAAAAAAAAACAAGAACCGACTGTTTCTGCTATTTTTTCAAAAAGTGCTGAATCAATTTCGATAACATTTATATGGGACCACCTCTGAAGTATGACCTACCAAACAAAAAAAGAATCATCGAAATCAATTCATAATTGGCGGAGTAATCGCGTAAAAAACAAAAATATATATATAACATGCGCAGTGCAGCGCGCAGCGCCGCGCAGGATTTTGCAAAACAAAGTTCTGGGTGGTGCTGTTATTGTTATGGGCTGGCGTATTGCTTACCATCAGGCAAACGACCAGCTCGTCTCGTCATTCAGTTAAATAAAAAAAAAAAAAATTAAGACCAACCTGTTTTTTTTGACAAATGTCATTTTTTGGGTGAACCGTACTTTTTTTCAAAAATCTAAATATGGCAATATTTTTTTCTTCAAAATAAAACAGAATGTTCCTAAGAACAAAACCTTCTAACTACAAAAGAAAAGGTACCCTTAAGTGGCCAAACATTTGCCCCACCCTGTATAATGGGTGGGGCAAGTTAGACATGCATAGGTACCTTTTTTTGAAATTCATGATATTTTAAGATACAATTTTTATCGTTTTTTAATTGATTAGTATTTCTTATGTATATGATGTTAACAAGTGCAAATTTGTGTCTATTTAATAAATATCTTTTTACTTTTAAATCACGTCTTCCGAACCCGGAACTTTCTATGGGTACCTTATACCTATACTTACCTAAGTAGATACTTAGGTAACGTACGTAGGTACGTAAAAAGTAGGTCATAGCGGTTGTAATTCTAAGGATAACATAAGTAAGAACATACTTAAAAAAGTAATATCACAAAAGGTACTCAACCATTATGTAGGTACACCGTACTAGTGCATAGTGAGTCACAGTCTACTACGTAGTACACAGAATAAATATTAGTTGTTGCTGTGGTTGTAGCACAGAATACTAAAGGACAGAAGTATCACTCCGCATAGAAATTTAAGCAAATAGATACTCTTGATTTGACGCAATAAAATTCAATTCAGCTCGCGTAGCGCTGCATACCTACCAGTCATATTAACCTACAGAGCGCCTCTCTTTCTATCGCATAGCTCTTATCTCTTCTGACGCGGCACGTGTAACGACGCACGACTCGCCGTCGGTGTCCGGCTATGTACTTGTAGCTTCGTATCTACAGTGCGGAGTGCGCTAGGCCTGGTTGTAGTACAATTTGCACAAGTAGGTATTCTGTGGTAGAGGCATACTACGTATGGTAGAGGCACAGGATTTGTGGTAGAGAGTAGACTTGATTATTTTAATAATAATCATAAATACCTACGCTCAACGATCACATACATATGTAGATCCTGGCCCCTAACTAGGATTCCCTTTATCTAAGAAACCAGGAACTACGAGGACCATGGTCCTACAACACCCAGAAAAAGCAAGTATTTGTTTCGTACAAATGATTTTGCTATTTTTTCTGTGCACGAACATTTATCCGCGTCTTGGGAATCGAACCCGTAACCTAGGTGGTGAACTTATGATATTTGAGCGGACCTGCTCAACCACTACACCACAGAGGGTACTGTATTAAGTCTTCTGTGTCAGACGCAGTGTTTGTAGGTAGGTAGATTGATATAGTTTATAGGTAGGTGCATATTGTGTTTTGCAACAAATCGTGAATGTCGATAAATCGTTTCTGGGGCGTTAATGCCCTTATAACATTATATCTAACCTTTTCAACACAATACAATAATTATAATTATTATTATTGAGTTTCTATCCATTTTTCTAAACACAATAATAATTATAGGTAAGTGGATAGGTTGCATGTAAGAAATCGCACTTAGCAATAAGGCTTTGTTCTACCACTATTATATGTATCTGTCAACAATTTTTTCCTTTTTTGGTGTTCAATAAAGTATTAGTCCAAATTCCGGCGCCGGCGGCGGCGGTGCATAAATAACTATTCCTGAATTCTGACTTCTGGCACAGAATACTTAATAGTACCAAGGTACTTCTGGCCTGTAGGGGTAGTATACCGGAGTAACCTGAGACATAGGGAAGGAGCGGAATTTTTGAACCTTGTGAATTAGTTGTTTATTCAATTTTATGTTATATATTTATGTTATAAATTTTACTTTGTTGTACTTTAATATTGCCTGAAATAAAGAGTTTAATAATGATAATTATTATTATTGCATTGTATTATAATGTAGGTAATCTATTATTACAACAGGTGTGATAGCGGTCAAACGCAAGCCTATAAATAGTAAAAAAAAAGGTATAGTAACATAAATTACAATAGATATTTTACCGTCGGTAAGTACCTACTATTAATATAGTTTATATGTCGTTACATATTAAATTATAATAAATATCTTACCTACCTATACTCAACGTGGTATAGTAAGTTTAGTAGTCCCACCTATTAATTATTCTGTGGCCATACCCACACCAATGTATTAGGTAGGTAGGTAGGTATGTATATAACTAGTTACTTATGCATGCATTATAAACATAATTGCTTTCATGCATTAATTATATAAGTATGTACACTTAAGTAGGTACCTAATTTCGGGAGAGCCTTTAAAATTCAATATCTACAAAATAATTTACATGATTGTACCTACGACATCACCCAGTTGCAGTAAGCTCATCATTAAAACTTCTTTACGTAAAGTCCCATAAAATTTAATGCAGCGTTGCCAGATAATATGCGGCGAATCCTATGAACGGAAAATCTACCTCAAAAGGTACGAAGAGCTAAATAGGAACGAGACGTTGATGCCTCGCTGACTTACCTAATGGTTTGGCTCCATCATTTGCATAGCCCTCAGGTAATCTCGGCAGAACGCCACTATACATACACCGAAAATAAGAAGCTATTGAAATATCAAAGTACAGGAATTTTAACCGGAAGGACGGATTTTAATCGAGAGAGCCTGGAATCCAGTGGTCCGACTACCTATGTAAAAACCGCAGAAGTCCCGAAAAAATCACGAGCACATATAATACGTTTTGTGTGCCGTGACCAATCGAGTTATAAGTGACAAACAGGACTACAGTACCGGCGACGAACGTAAAAATCGCGAAATATCGTTCGGCAGATTGTTTTATCTGCTCTTAAAAACTTCCCACCCGCGACATCCTCATTGTGATCATGGCGCTTGCAACACAGCGCCGAGTATCGAGCGAATATCGAGCGAATATCGTGTCTTTGAAAATGGTACGAAAATAAGATCGATGGTGCAAAGTTACGACCATGACCCAAAGTACAAGTTCAGAGTTTTCATACCCTTCTAGCAACGCTGATTTGATGGGTTATTGAGAATTTGATATGAGACAATAATATAATGACAGATAAGTGTTTAAGGTCGTCTATAATATCTACATTTAATGATCGTTTTACGTCATCGCTTTTAAAGAAATGATCTTAAATTTTTTATCACAAATCTGTCATTAAATTATTGTCAAATTTGAAATAATAATATCTAAGTGTTTTGGTACCTCCCTAGGTAAAGTTAGCAGCTAAGTTTAATGACTTTTAAATTGATAATGCTGAAAATATATAAAAATGCTTATGTCACTTGGTCAGTCTTTCCGGTTTCATTCCCACAACCGAAGTCGTAAAAAATTAAAAACCTCAAGGCCTTGGGAGTTCAATAAAAGTAGGTACCTAAGTAACTAATTAATTAAGCCTTTTGTAATGCGGTTTCTGGTTACTCAGGTCCGTAGGAAAGGTGCATATCCTTTCGCAGGGGCTTTCCAAACATGCACCAACTTACTGCACTTTTTTGACCTTGCACTAAATTAATGGTAGCCAATTTGCGAAAGCCGTTTGGGTTAACATGACACAAAAGTTGAGCAATGTGTGCGTGTATGTATACCTTTTCTTACCTAAATTACTTATTTTAATGTGGTTTAAAACGTTTGAATAACTACCGCGTTACGTGTTTTTGTAAAATAGATTTAGGTAGGTACCTACGAGTAAAGTGTTGAAGCAAAGAGGAAAGGCGTTCCTATATATTATCATGGATATTATGCAGTGAAACCTAATCGCCGGTATTTCAGTAGAACGTGGTAGAACTAACACCCGGTTATTGAACTCCATGTCAAGAAATAATTAATTGACAATCTGGTTAATCTCCAACTAATCTGCAGCCGCTTCGTTTTATCTATAAGTAGTTATCGCTTGACCAACCAAGGGTTAATAATTGTAGAGGTCACCTCAGCATCATCAGCTCGTTATTGCCCACTGGTTAACACAGGTCTTACAGGTTTAGTAATGCCATTCTCATCTAGTTAGCTATCTCTCGCCACTCATCCAATGTTACCTGCAGTTCTCCCGACGTCATCCGTCCACGGACATTAGAAGACCGGCACTTTTCCAACTTGTAGAGTTTGTGTGAACGTTTAGCAAAAGTCAGACTATCTTCCGTTTTTTCCCTGAGGCAGGTCAAACAACTAGGTACCTACCTATTGTTGTTTGACTTTAAAGGCTAGGCTAAATGATATGAACTTCAGCGGGACCTTCATTAGAACAAAAGATGCTAATATTTTCTAGTTTGCAAGATCACGTGAACGTCATCATTATGAAGTTGCGTGCGGCTGCAGTAGGGCTACCACGCTTTGGAGATATTGGCACTTTAGGTAGGCTAAAACCTACTGTATTGTGCAATATATAACAAAATATACAATGTACTATCTGTGGAGACTTGTAATTGGCTCTTTGTTAGCTACTTGTACTCATATCTTGTAATTGATAGCTGTAGGTCCTCCAAATAAAATAAAATTATGTTTATGCTGGTAATAAGGTTAGTGTTATCATTTATTCATGGTAATGAGACAATGGCCATCGATATCGTTATTAAAGGCGAAAAAATAATGTTATACTGAATTTATAATAATAATTTCGATACATCCCTAAAATCTTTGCATCACAAAATTTTAAATCTCATGTAAGGTCTTAAGTTAGAAATACGAGTATATACATAGTTGGTAAGTTAACCTAGTATTATTTTATATAGGTGTGCTCCTACCCCTAACTGATCGTTGCTAAGTCATGCAAGATGCTGTGACACAGCATGATAACAATGGCATGACTATTCAGTGCCTACTTATTGTCTGTAACTAATTATGGGGCGGCCATTCAAGGTCCTAATTAATCAAGGTATACCGTGACAGATCTTTTTACTAAGTTTTTGTATGAGAAATCGTTTGCTCGGGAATTAGTAAGCAACTTTACCAGATGTGTGGTGTCTAATCCATTATTTTTTAGTGGTTAATAGCTTCATCAGCATTTGCACGGGTTGTACCTAACTATAGTAACATCTTCATATATTACCAGCTGGAGTATTAATTTGAAAGGTCTCGTTGCATTTTTGTAGCATTTGCATTGATCGCTCTATATGTTGTATGTATAAGTTTTTTTTTATGTACTGTATTAATGACGAGACGAGCTGGTCGTTTGCCTGATGGTAAGCAATACGCCAGCCCATAACAATAACAGCACCACCCAGAACTTTGTTTTGCATAATCCTGCGCGGCGCTGTACTGCGCTCGTCACCCTGAGACAATTAGCTGTTTAGTCTCATAATGCCCAGTAATTTCGCTGGCTACAATGCCCTTCAAACCGGAACACAGTAATGCTTGCGCATTACTGCTTGGCGCATTACTTACAGGTAAGTAGGTACTATCGTAGGTAAGTTCCATTTCATGTTAGATTTCATTTACTGGTGGTAGGTTTCTCGTATGCGAGAGGTGGGTACCACCACTTTGCCAGTTATTCTGCCGCCAAGCAGTAGTACGCAAGCATTACTGTGTTCCGGTTTGAAGGGCATTGTAGCCAGTGAAATTACTGGGCATTATGAGACTTAACAGCTAATTGTCTCAGGGTGACGAGTGCAGTGCAGCGCCGCGCAGAATATTGCAAAACACAGTGTTGGGTGTTGCTGTTACTGTTATGGGCAGGCGTATTGCTTACCATCAGGCGAACGACCAGCTCGTATCGTCACTTGGTTAAATAAAATAAATAATGTCATACTTCTATAAAAGTGCCTAGAGAAATTATCGTTTTGTAAAAATCAGAGACATCGCATTATGTAAGAGTTGCAGCCCTCCGAGCTCTCACGTGCCCTCGTAAACTCGTAATGACTTTATACATTATTGTTTATTTTCATTACATTACATTGTTTTTTTCATTACATTGTTCTTTTTGTTTGCATCTGTTGAGCTAAGTTTGTCACATAATAAAATACCTAACACGGAGCATAGACATCGGAAGTTGTCTAGATATCAGTGACACGGAGAGTGAGTGGGTTGTTACTGCATTCAGTTGGTACAAAAGATCAATTAAGTAGGTAGGTACCTTACTTACTCCTTTATTTTGCGGTTTTTATAGGAAGCGGTGGTATGACCGTATGACGTCATATATTTATGTAACGATATCAATACCGATGCTTTCATATTTGAATAGGTACGCTATTTTATTTAGCTAATTATTTTGTATTATTAATAAACAACTTTTATTTTGTAATTCTTCGAGGCTCGATACCTCCACCGTCTGCGGAGGTCGGGTCGGGAGGCACCGCGGCTCGCCGCTCTACTTGTATTTAACTACTTGAGTATTCTGTGGATCTACCATAGAATAAATAATAGTGGACCTTTTCCCGGTAGGTGACCTATAAGGGTGGCCTGGAAGACCCTACCAATCGAGGAATTCTGAATACGGTTCTATGTATAACCTGTACTATTAAGTCTTCTGTGGTGCCATTAGAATTTACAGATCTATAGTTTTGTTTTTCTTACATTTATAGAACGATACCAAATATAAGGTACCTATTTTTATTTATTTTTCGTATTCCTACGTTACTCTACCTCTCTCTAAGTAGGTATCTACGTAACTTGGCCGACGTTTATGATGACGATTACGATTCAAATTACACAACATACTACCTACACTGGCTACACAACAATAACAAATGCCGATAATACGGCCATAACCCTAAATTTCTCGAAATATATACAGTTAAAAAAGTCGTAAAACAAGACAGATTTGAAGACATAGAATTATAGCGAGTGGTCTGGTATTTTGAAAATGACCCTTAAAGATTACTATTGTGTGTCGTGCGTGTCGAAGACATGGTATTTTCTTTTTTCTTTCTTTCTATAGGTACTTGGAGAGCGAGTGTGGCTCAATGGGAGTACGTGCGACTTTCGATCCGACGTACCCGAGTTCGAATCCTGCTGGCCCCGTACCACTGACTTTCTTAAGTTATGTGCGGATATGACACTCGCTTCAAAAACGGTAAAGGAAAACATCGTGAGAAAACCGGCATGTTCACCAGCCCGCTCTAAGCCAGCGCGGTGGATCACGGCCCATATATTATACTCTCTCTATGAAAGAAGGCCCTTGCAGTAGGAACTTAGGTAATAGGCTGATGATGATACTTTTATAATAAGTTCACAGATTACGTTTTCCCTACCTACTTTTACTCTGTCTGCACAAGCCGTTATTGTATTGCAACATATACCTCAGCATCTCTAAAGCAAGTATCAAAGTCGCACGGTTAACTGAACCGTGCAAGTCCGAATGTGCAATGAGAAAGGATGTTGCGAAGAAAATAATATCCGAAATTGGAACAAAACCACGGTCATTAGATATTCCATTAAATCGAAGACAAAAGAAATAATTGCAAGATCAGATGCTCTCAAACCTCGCTATCGTTGAATCTTCTACGTAACTTCTGTTTATAACGTATCATTTATTTACTTATCTGTATAGGTAATTGCAAATGAAAACAGTACCTACCTAACTGTAACTATTGCCTATTTTGTCACTGCATAACTCACTGCTGGGAAGTACTGCAAGACTTAATACTACCCCAAAAGTACCCTATAGGTACATGACATGAGGGACAGGTAGCTACAGGAAAACGTTCATAAAAGACTATTTTATTTATTTATTTTTTTAACGGGCGAATGCCTTTATTACTGAAAACAAACTACACTCTACTTATAAAAACTAAACTAACTATATACAAGGAGAAGCAATTGGACAACCCATAGACCATTAAAGGCCCTGAAGATAGCTCAAATGCTCCAACTCACTACCAGTTGGCAACGTACCCAAGATGCTGGCAGTATTGCCCCGTTGGATTTCAATACTGATACGTTGAGCCAAATAAGTCACGCGTCGCATCGATCAGGCGCTCTGACAAGAGACTATTCATTATATTTGAAGTAATGTACAACTAAATTCTCAGGTTTTGAAAACCTACTTAGTACCTATGGTCAGCTACGACAGGTCTAAGTTGATAATGGCTAAACTAAGTTAAGGCACTCCTTGACAGCGTCTATGTCATTGTGGCCTAGTCTAATACTTAGTACCTAAGTGTTAGATTTAACCTAACCGTGACCTAATAAAAACATTACGTAGGACATTACTATTAAATGTTAGGTACCTATACCATAGAAACAGACAATGCTTATAACTACCTATCAATGTAGGCGCTGAAGATAATAATTCAATTCTATTGTAGTGGTAGACAGAAAATAATTGATCAAAGTTAGATTGAAATATGAACCTACACTGTTAAATAAATGTAATGTTTTAAGTTTTAAAACATAACGTAGGTAGGTGTAGTGGTAATCCTATTAATATTATAAACGCGAAAGTTTGTATGTATGGATGTACCTTTGTTACTCTTTCACGCAAAAACTACTGAATGGATTTTGATGAAACTTTACAATAATATAGCTTACACATCAGAATAACACATAGGCTAATTTTTATCCCGGGAAAATGCGGGTGAAACCGCAAGGCGCAGCTAGTACTTACTAGATAGATAGATAAACACTTTATTATTTACCTTAAACATAAACATTAAGTACAAGTTAAATGTTTACAATGGTGTAACAATGGGCGGTCTTATCGCTCAAAGCGATCTCTTCCATACAACCTTTGGATGGAGAGGAATAACGAAACATAAACCGACGGCGGTGATAGAAATTATAGTAGATATAGGTACTAAGGGCTTACATATGATACAAAATATATGATATCTAATTACTTATTACTTATACATATGACTACATAAATAAACTTATATAGCTAATTAATATACATACATCTATCTCTACATACATAGGTATGTAGGTAGATATGATAAAAATCGAAATTGTTAATTATAATGTTCACATGTTAACAACAAAATAAGTAATTACAATTTATTACAAAAGGGCCATTGCATAGTATACACAAATGTTACTATATGTTAGGTTTAGTAATCTTTATGGAAAATGTAGGTACATACCATATTATTATTTGCTACTTTACATTTTTTACAACATTGTTACGGGGCAGTAACATGGCCGTCACCTACCAACCTACTTCTATTTATACGTACATACTAACTTAGGTACAGGTAGAATTCATAAAAAACAATATATTTTAGAACACTTACCAGTTTTTTTTTATGTAACTGTATGACGAGACGAGCTGGTCGTTTGCCTGATGGTTAACAATATGCCAGCCTACAACAATAACAACACCACCCAGAAATTTGTTTTGCAAAATCCTGCGTGGCGCCCTGTTGAGTCTCATAATGCCCAGTAATTTCACTGGCTACAATGGCCTTCAAACCGGAACACAGTAATGCTTGCGCACTACTGCTTGGCAGCTGAATAACTGGCAAAGCGGTGGTACCCACCCAGAAGGCCTCTCGCAAACGAGAAACCTACTACAAGGATTATTTCAGACAAAAAATGAAATTATAGTGAGTAGATACTTTATTCAATCGGTTTCCTAAAATTGAGTAAGTCGTGATGACCGAAACCGAATTTACTATCGAAGTGTATAACCTAGTAGGTAACTAGATAAAGTACGAATAAGATAAGTACCTATAACCGTTAAAAATTTCGAAACAAATAAAACAATGATTACGTTTTCGACCACTCCATTTTCCTAAACGACCGTTTCCGAATAGGTATATTCGGAACCTAGTCGTAGGTAATATAACCACACGAATATACCTAGTAAAAGTTTAGTGGCACAAGGTCTATATCTCAATGCTTTGTTATCAAACTCTTGTCACTGTACGGTGGTTTACGTAATAGTGGCACGCAAGAGTATACCTATATATCAATTACCGGTCTACGGAATACTCAGCTAGTCTACCGTCTCTACGTAATAGGCCTAGTCCATTAATGCTATGGATATTCGTATAGAAACTTTATTGTACATGGAAATATGAGAAATGAAGGGCTACATGAACCTTTTACAGCTAGTATATTACATAGCTACACGTCCTACTGACCGTCCCGATATTTTTCGTTTACTCGTGGCTACTGTCAAATACTTAGGTAGGTATAAAAACTTGCCTTCATAAATTTCCCATCTCTATCATCATAATGGTATACCTAATTCATCGATACTTCTAAAATATCAGCCTCTACAGATTTTCCTAAATCAAAAAACTACCTATAAATGGTGGGAAATTATAAATTATTTTTATTTCCGATACCTATGTCTAGTTGCTAGGAGCCCTGCGAGAAAATAGATAGGTGCTTAGTAAACATTCATACAACGATTCTGCATGCAAAATTACAGGTAACTAATACTCAGTGGAGGCGTAGTATTGCTGTTGGATTGTGCGAATCTGTAGAGCTTAAAGAGACTGGCGCTAGTGCCTACAGGTACAATTGGAAATTTTTTAAACTAGAAATCCGTACAGCTGGAACCTATACAATTGACAATCTGTAGGGAGAGTTGAGACAAAATTAAAATTAAATTAAAATTATAATTAAACAATTTATAATTAAAATTAAAATTATAAATTGTGCAGAGGAACTAATTTTCTATACCTAGGTATATTATACCGCAAAACATTTATTTACTATAAGTATATAGTTGTTTTACTTAGACATAACTATGGAGTTGCATTAGGTTTACCTAATAAAAATTCTACGAGTATCCTCGTTAAGAAAATACCAAGTGAGAGTTTAGAGGAGACAGTTTAGTAAACATTGATATAATACGGGATTACCCCATCGCATGTCGGAAACAGCGCGAGTCGGTACCTTTGCCTTCGACCCAGCGTAGGTCCGTAGGTATTTCATTGACTGAGTTTCATTACCACGGCCTTCAGATATTCACAAGTGAGCAAGATATTTCGCTTCATTGTAGCCCTCTATTTCAGAGGTTGTATGAGTTTACCGCGCGCGGAGAGCAGACCTCTGAGAGGATATAAGATAAACGTCGTGACTTGTATTTAAAGAAAATCTAAGTGTATGTCAGTGTTTGCTTTTTAGAGTGACACAATGTTTGGGGAAGTTAGCTGGTGAGTTCTGAAATTGAAACTTTTCTAATTTCTTCTTATTAAATTATTTATTAACTATTCTAGGGCGTCCTCTGTGGTGTACTTGTAAATGTTGTCATTTCTGATCACAAATGGTCCAATCATTAGATCATATTTTCTTTGAGTCTCCATCTTTCAACATTCAGCGCCTTGTGTTGATAAATGAGCTTCAAGTCTACGATGAACCTGAATTGGTCCCGCATTGCATTCAGGAGTTGCTTACGAATGCCTCCACATTTATTTACTTGTATAAGTTTATAATAAGTACTGTAAAGGAAATTTAGATCATCACGACATGAAAATGACGACAATGACAAAAAGAAAGAAGTTATTGTACTTTTTCAAACTATCAATAAAAAACTATATACGCAAGACAAGGCAGTATGGTCCTAGAGACTTTAGCTTGCACAAACGGGCGAAATAAAAAAATAAAAATTGTAATTTCTGAAAGCAATATCTCTAGGATGTCTTCCGTTTGTACCAAGAAGGTATACATAGATCCTGATGTCCTAGATACCTAAATAAGTAAAGAAAATCAAGATCGAAATCTAGAGTTGTATCTGCATGGACAGATATCTATAGATGGTAGGTATAGCTACTTAACTGTTTACAGTTAGGTACACTTACACTACACCGCCTGAAATATGATACATTACAATAACAAAATAATTAAAAATTACGAGCGCACAATTACATAAATGCAACAAATAAAAACTTATGATAATCCACTTCATCAAAAACTTATGATAAAAGGGTAGGTAGTAGCTAGGTGTACATAATGCTAACGTTATTAACTTCAATAATAATTCTATGAATATTTCATATTTTTAATTTGTTATTATTTGATATAATGATTTTAATCTTTTCATTTCAATGTTGATTAATTTTTAAAGAATAAGTAACTATTGACTATCAACATGCTGAACTGCATTACATCTACCTACATTAGTACGTACATCGCGACGTGCAGTCATGCGAACTGCATAAAACCGCATTCAAACTGCAATTTTACAGTTGGATTGCAGTCTAAACATATCGTTTTTAATTTGTTTTAATGTCTCATAATAAATAGAGGATGTTGCAATAATATGTATATGTTTAAAAATAAGTACCTACCTAGTTCATCTATGAAACATGTACATGTTTCTGTAAATGTTTTATATATTTTAATGTGTCCGCCGATGTCAAGCTTTTGTAGGTTCTATCAAAGATAAAATATAAAAAAAATTTCTTTGGGTTCTATAGTAGGTCCGATTTTTTCACCGTCATTTGTCACCTATTTTGTGTGTAAATTGTAGGACGTGTGCGTTGCAATGTGAGACACCGTATATTTCATTTTCACCGATAAAAAAAATCGGTCAATAATTATCTAGTGTCAGCCTTATAAAAACATAAAACAGAATATATTTTATAACAAATGTCCTAAATATATGTATTTCATTTGAACATTCACATAATTTAAGAAATTACACATACGTATTTGACATAGGTATGGCAACCACCTACAACCACAGACCACCTACACCAATGAGGTTGCGGGTTCGATTTCCGCGACGTGACAAATGTTTGTGCACAGAAAAACAAAGCACAATCATTAGTTTCGTGTCTGGGTGTTGTGGGACCATATTCCTCTTAGTTCCTGCAGGGCGATCATGTATCTTTTATTTCAATCAATTTCAATAAGAATCCAGTTTCGATAATGGTTTTGCGATCACGTAGCCCGTTTGTTGCAATCAATCGTCAACGAAAGCTCAATTGAAATAAAAATAAGTTTTGACAAACAACGTTTATATCGGTATTTAAACCATAGACAAGAGCCGTATTACACAGTAAAATTGAATAGATTGGCGTATAGGTACATAACGATTTATAGCACAATCTCGCTTTGTAAATTTGTCGGGTAATCGATAGGAGCACATTGAAATCGAGACATAAAAAGTTACATGATTGTATTATATCGATTGAAAGAAATTTCTATTGCACGTTAGTCCGCAACATGCGATGTTCGCAACAGACTTACGTGATCGCCCTGCTGGTTTTCTAGACACAGGGAATCCTAGTTATGGGCCAGGATCTATGTATGTGATCGTAGGGCGTATGGGTTAAAGAAAATTGCTGCTCAAAACTAGAGCTAAAGCGAGAAGCGCCTATTACACAGCTACTTATTCTGTGCAACGAATAATATAGAACTAAACGCTGGCTAGAGACAATATGCCTGTACTATTGAAATCGCCCCAATGAACCAGCCCTTATTTTTTTTTTATATTTTCAGGAAGCAATGGTGGGTGATATTGGGCATGATGTCGGTGTCAGCGTACCGGCGGCCGGCTCCCAACATCGTCTTCATTATGGTTGATGATATGGTGAGTAAATCCATGAAGTACTAATCTGTTATGGTAACCGCCTGTTGTACTCTTTACATAATATTTAATCACACTAATATTATAAAAATGCGACATTTGTGTGCGAAATTTTAGTTTCTTCAAACATCATCATCATCAGCCCATTACGTTCCCACTGCTGGGACTCGTGCCTTCCCTCGTAGAGATAGTATGGGCCATAATCCAGCACGCTGGCGCTGTGCGGGTTGGTGGATGTCACAATCATGTCCTTGAACTTTTGTGATTAATTCTTGAACATGCCGGTTTCCTCACGATGTTTTCCGTCACCGTTTTAAGAGCGAGTGTTAATTCCGCACATAACTTAAGAAAGTTAGTGGTGCGGGGCCAGCGGGGTTCGAACTCGGGTGCGTCTGATCGAAAGTCGCACGTGCTCCCACTGAGCCACACTCGCTCGCAAATTCAAACATGTTTCATGCTAATTCAGCCTCTGTAATGTAGTGGTTGGAGGTGAAGAGAATCCTAGTTAGGAGCCAGGATCTGAGTTTGTGATCGTTGGGCGAAAAATATAAGTTTTCAGTTAACTATATATCTCTAGATCTATGTGCTCCATCATAGGCCACATCATCGCTTCACATCAGGCGAGATAGTGGCCAAACATTGATCTATTAACCGTAAAAAAAATAAAATGTAATTACCCCCGACATAAAAAAACCTATAAAAAGTAAAAAAAAACGATTGAACTGATTTTGATAAAACGTGTCTGAGAAACATCGCTAGAAAACCTGCATTAAAATTAAAAAAACCGCAACCAAATCGGTTCACCCGTTTAAAAGCTATGGTCCCACAGACAGACACACATAGTGGTCGAACATATAACAGCCCTCCTTTTTGTGTCGTAGGTTAAATAAATATTAGTTACGTTCGTACGTGTTTTGCTATTTTTAGATGTTAATACACTCGAGAGCAATGAATCCGAGTCACTTAAAGAATCCTAAAAATCTCGGAAACTAAAAATGCTAGGTTAATGCAATAAATTGTATTTAATAGACAATGTAATACTCCTTAAATGAAGGTATTAAAACTTCTTAGTTATTGTAAAGTTATATCATAAAAAAATCAAATTTGAAAAAGGGCCACTTTCGAAGATGGAACTACGAAATTACAGCATTTGGTTTTGCTTTTGTTTGTAATCTGTCATTTATGTGGGTACATAAACCATGTTGATAGTGCTCTATATTCATTATTCAAGCTGAAATTATGTCGCTTACGCCTGAAGAATGCACCAGAATACTTACAATGCTGGAAACCGGCCGGAGTCAGCGGGATACAGCCAGGACTGTCGGTGTGTCGCTGTCAACAGTACAAAGAGTTCTCCGACGTTACGAAGAAACTGGTTCTAACCTACGCAGACCAGGAACGGGCAGAACCAGGTGTACCACAGCACGAGAAGACCGATACTTGGTGAACACCATGCTTCGAAATCGCTTTCTCACAGGAACTGAACTCACCAATCAGTTTCGACGCCTCGGAGGAAGCAACCCAAGTGCATGGACAGTAAGACGTCGGCTTGCTGAATCTAACTTAAAACCCCTTAGACCTGCAAACGGCCCTAAACTGGAGCGTGGGCATCGTATTTCGAGACTAAGATATGCCCAGAGCCACGTTAATTGGAGTATTGAAGATTGGTCAAAAGTTATGTTCTCCGACGAATCAAAATTTATGCTCTACAAGCACGATGGAAGACACAGAGTGTATCGAAGACCAGGGGAAAGATTCAAGCAAGCATGCATCGAAGAAAAAGTAGCCTACGGTGGTGGGTCTGTACTTGTGTGGGCCGGAATTTCTTCTGAAAGTCGCACAGAGCTGGTGATCATAGAAAACGGCTCTTTAACTAGCGTAAGATATGTGGAAGAAATCCTCAATGATCACGTTGGTCCATTTATGGTCAATTTAGGTGAGGATGCTATATTTATGCATGACAATGCCCGACCTCATACAGGTAGGATTGTGAATGACTACCTTCAAGAGATGAACATTACTCGTATGGAGTGGCCAGCGCGCAGCCCGGATATCAACCCGATCGAGCATGCTTGGGACGAGCTAGGCAGATGCGTAAAACAACGAAACCCTCCCCCAATCACGCTTCGTGAGCTCAAAATTGCTCTCACAGAGGAATGGGAGAATATTCCCCAAAATCGTATAAGGAACTTGGTGTACAGCATGCCAAACCGCGTAAACGCAGTAATGGAAGCACGAGGAGGCAATACGAAGTATTAAAATTCAAGAAAATCGTAATAAAGTTCAAAAATGTCATGTTTCCTATTTTTGTTTTAAGGAGAGATCAGCAGTTTTTTTCTTTATGTAATTTTGTGTTAATAAAATGTATGGTGACTCATATTTTTTTTACTTTCATTTAAGGAGTATTACATTGTCTATTAAATACAATTTATTGCATTAACCTATCATTTTTAGTTTCCGAGATTTTTAACATTCTTTAAGTGACCCGGATTCATTGCTCTCGAGTGTAGATAGACAATTATTACATTATATTTTTTATTACATTATTTTTTGTATATATATATATTCATCCTGGGTGGTTTCGGCCTCGGCGATCAGACTTCGCTTCAACGCTAAATTAATAGATAGAGCAGGGATGTTTACTTTTTAAGTGGCTCGCATATCCAATTTTTGCTGTGAAGGTATATTTTTTGTATATATCATTGATGACTGATTTCTATGAATTCTATTTCTCAAAAAGAAATTTACACAATTAAGATCTCAATAAAAGCAGCTGATGTAAAATTGACACAATGTCAAAAGAAATCTAAAAGTAGATCTTGTTAGTACCTACTTGTACATGTAAAAATGTGCTACTTATTTATTGATATATATATTACATATATTATACATATATATTATATATATTGATATTTATATTTGTTTAGCTCAATGTACTTATGAGTTTGAAAGAGTAGGTAGCTATCGAATCGAATGGAAGTGGGTTACGGCGTGACGTTACGGAAATTTATCTCCAGTCTGAAACGGAATATAAATATCTAGTGTAATTCCGCTAAATATTATGTAGGTTGTTGTTAATATAATATGTATGGGTGTAAAAAATAAATGTAACATGAATTAAAAATTAAAATATGTCTGTAAATAAAATTCACTCTGCTATTACTACTTTTTAAATACATGTTATATTGAGTTTAATAATGTATAAAAAATAATTTAGTAGATACAGTTAAATAAATAAAGAAAGCCCTAAACTGACCCTAACGACAACCCTTCCTGTACGACACGTGTTTCGCCATCTACACGAGGCGTCATCAGGTGTCGCCGAACGAGATAAAATTAATAATATTTAGCAAAATTACACTCGATTTTCATTGCGTTTCAGATTTTAGGTAGCTATCAGTAGAGTTAGTAGAGTTCACACGCAATAAATCGTAATCAATTATTGTGAAATTATCATGTGGCAGAAAAAATATATGCGGTCACGCAATATCGCAGAATATTATAATAGTAGGTATGTCAACTGCCAATGTCAAAGTTCCATGTGATGTGAAAAAAAATGATACTAAACACGTGATTGTGATTTTAGGTACGTACCTATATGGAGAGAGATACGGCTAGATTTATAAAAAAATATTTGAGAGCCATATTTTAGTGCCAAGATAATGAAAAATCATAACAATATTTATAAATACCCATCTGTATAACTTATGAAGTAGGTAACAAGTTACAAGCTTTTGTTAGCTTTTGCAAGCTTGCAATGTTTGTTTGTTTGGGTCAAGTCTTGCAAGGTGAATAAGAACCACTTCCTCTTATCGTACGGAGTTGAATTTTGCATACTTGTCAAAGTCCGATGACAATGCAATATTATGGTGACAACCACCAGGAAAACATCGTGATGAAACCCGCTTACGCGCTTTAGAGTGGTAGGCTCTGGCCGTGGTTGTAATACCACCCACCGAACAAAGCCATGCCGTCAAGCGACCTAGTCGTGTTTCGGGATGATGTTCGGTGAACTTTGGGGGAGACGGGTCTGAGCAGCTGCTCAACTGCCGTCTCTCTCTAGATTTATGTACTTCATCTTAAGCCACATCATCACTTCACATCAGGCGAGATAGTGGCAAAACATGGATCTATTAAGCGTAAAAAAAAAAACCAGCTAATCCGATGATGGAGACGGAAGGTGGGAATGGAACTCCTTGACGGATAATCATAAACTACTAGTGTTTGGGCAACGGGCTCATTTTAATCTGCTCGCGGTTCCAATTACGAATTTGTTAAAAGCTTGTCTTGAAAGATATGCTTTGAACGAAAATCTTAATTAATCTTATCCTTCCTCTATTATAATTATAACAAGTAAATACTATTATAATTATAAATGCGAAACTTTGTGAGGACGGACGGATGTTTATTACTCAATCAAGCAAAAACTTCTGAAATGATTTGATGAAATTTAGTATGCAGGTACTCTAGGTCCTCGAAAGGACATAAAGCTCTTTGTCCCGAAGTGAAATCGCAGAGCGCAACTACACTTTATTACTGCAAATAAGCAGGTTTATTAATTTTTACGTTTAAAAGGAATTACTATATTCCTTCTAATCGGAGAAGGTTATAATTAGGCTGAATAAACCCTGACTCATAGAGCGTAATAAAGTTAATGACTTATTGGGAAACAGCCTCTGAATACAATTGTCCTTTTAACAATGAGTGCATTAAGTTTTATATTCAAACATTAAATTTACCTTACAAAAGGAGAAGGGTATTGAGGTACGATCGCTGAAATGCTACCTAAGTTACCCAAAATAAACGTCGCGTGTTTACTTTACTTGTGTTAAGTCGAATACATATAATATTATCTCGAAGACTAATACTATATCTATGACTAGCTTTTTTCCGCGACTTTGTCCGCGTGAGCGACAAAAGAAGCCTATATTCGTATTTTTTCCAAGACCTCCCCAGTATATGTGAGCGCGTTACGAAGAGGTCAAGCTGTATCTTCGTAGTCACCCAACCAATTTTGATGCAACATACCCTATATTCTGTGCTATAACCTAAATTGGGACTAATGCTTTCAAACCCTGAAAACCACATTAAAATCCGTTCAGCAGTTTCCGAGTCTATAGATAACACACATACAAACAAATAACAGGAAAAAAATCTAATGACCGTGTATTCAGTGTAGGTATTCAGTACCCTCTAAATTGTCGATCCCAGTTGGTTTTTCAAAGATATCTTCAATGTACAAAATCGGCTCAGTTCGAAATTTATAAAAGTAATAGATAATAGATAGATAGATAGACTAAAATATCTAGTGTTAACTATAATAAGTCTTAATCCGGCATTGATAGCGGTAGGTATATTACGAGTACATCGTAATGCTATGTGTCCAAAAGATACCGACCCTAACAGTTACACTTTCTCAATCGTTATATTGACCATGGCTTTCGTCTTTCACAAAGCCAGTACAATCCCAACCCCGTCGTAGTGCATATTCATATATTCATTACCTAGTTCAAATAGGTTCCTCCTTTTCATCATTATCATTATCCTATCGCAGTCCACTGCTAGACATAAGGTCTCTCCAAATGCACGCTATTGAGCACGATCCCCGGCTACTCTCATCCAGCTATTACTAGCCACCTTGCGAAGATCGTCACTCCACCTAGCCTGAGGGCTTCGAACACTACGTTCGCCAATTCGTGGTCTCCACTCTAGAACGCTCTAGGTTCCTCCTTTTATGATCGATCTGTAGGTTAGTAATTTCTCACTTATATGATTCTACATGAGCTACGTACATTCGTCGTTGTTTTGTTTATTACAATCTTGTCTTTCAGGGCTGGAACGACGTCTCCTTCCACGGCTCAGATCAGATCCTGACCCCCAACATCGACGCCTTGGCCTACCAGGGCGTGATACTTCAGCAGTACTACAGCGAAGCAATCTGCACGCCCGCTCGCACCGCCCTTCTCACCGGGAAATACCCCATGAGATTAGGTACCTATAACCCGTTTTAATTTGAGAATAAACGTCAAGTAATATGATTAACCAATCGGCATCGCCAGTGTGAATTCCTTGCGATAACGTGTATGGTGCGGAATTCATACCTAACTGAAAATAATAAAATAATAATTCGTTACAAGACAAAGGATGGCGTTCATACTACCTCACACGCTAATTACAGGGCTCGACTAAGGCTGAATGGCTTAGAATAAAATATACTTTTATTTAAAGAGACCAAGAAAACTCTTTTTAAAAATCCTCCTTTTAAGTACTGTAATCCAAGTATACTTAACAATACTTTGCTATATTCATACCTATATTATTTTTCAATCACCCAAAGACCCCTAAGGGATGATGGGGTATGCTGAGAGAATCCATCGGTAGATATAAATAGATATAAATATCTACCTAACAATCTAAAATTTAGTAAACCTTTTCATGTATTGGTATACCTACTTCGATATCCTTTAGTAATTGGATTTAGACCACTTCCTTTTCGCTTTTCCAGCAGAATCGAAGTCTGATTTGGCTTTCCGATAAAATTATTATAAGTTTGCTTTAAGTTAACTTTCTAAGTGATTTCTAATAACCTAATTGGCCCTTGCAGTACTTTTACTCCAAACTTAAATATGAAAGGGGTATTTAAACTTTCACGCTCGTTAAGCGTAAGTCATTTAACGGATATCGGTTTAATAATAATAAATGCAATAACAATTACCTAATTATTCATTATTTATTATAATTGACTATGAAAATTGGGAACCCAGAGCGGTCGAAATCTACAAGAATTTGGCGGTGCGGCTGGTGGAGTCTTCACGTGACCAAAATGCTGGCGTGTGTTTTGGTCAAAAAATAAGCAGTCTCGCTAATCAGCAAGGCAACGTGCCGCCAGCAGCAACGTGACTTCGTCATTTTGGGCACGTTGCCGGACGGCGCCGATGATGACGGCGACGGCTGATTTATCTGTAGGCTATTATCAGTAGGCATTTCAGTTAGCTCAACTGATACCCGTAGGTATTGTATAATTCATTTTTATTTGATTTTGTTGCCTTTACTTTAGATTTTAATTTTATTTAGATTAGATTGTGCTTTTGTTATAGTTTTTGTTATGATTAAAAAACATATTACCTATCTACTTACTTCGAGTTAGCTTGAAAAATTTAAAAATAAATATTTTAAGGATACATAAGACAAATAAAAATTGAATGTGATTGTTCTATGTTTTTTAATGATAAAACATTCTGATTATTTAAAAAAATCAATAAACAATAATTTAAAACAGATGAAGGCTTTATACTGAGTATAAAGTCTATCACCCAGTTGCAGAAAGATAGGTAGAAAATTCTTTATTGCACAAACAAATATGTAGCTACATAGGCGAACTTAATGCTAGTAAGCATTATCTTCCAGTTAACCTCGGTATGTCGTGTAAAGATCATCATTAAAAAAACTTCTTTACGTAAAGTCCAGTTATCAAAAGTCGTCTTTAAAATGTAAAGATCGTTTTGCAACTGAGTGTTTACAATATTCTAAACAACTGCGTGACAAATGTTGCTTGACAGTCATGAAAAATACATTTTGAAATCTGTTTTACTACAAACTGTGTAACAACACGGGGCCGTGTTGTGACGCGATAGCACATAACATACAATTTCCTGCTGTAATAACTTAGTTTTTTTTTAATTTTTTTTTTTACAATTTATAGATCTATGTTTGGCTACTATCTCGCCTGATATGAAGCGATGATGTGGCCTAAGATGAAGCACATAGATCTAGAGAGAAACGGCAGTTGAGCGGCTGCTCAGACCCGTCTCCCCGATGGTTCACCGAACATCATCCCAATCACGACTAGGTCGCTTGACGGCATGGCTTTGTTCGGTGGGTGGTATTACAACCACGGCCAGAGCCTATCACTCCAAAGCGCGTAAGCGGGTTTCATCACGATGTTTTCCTTCACCGTTTTAAAGCGAGCGTGCAAAATCTGCACTTAACTATAAGTCATTGGTGCAGGGCCGAGTCGGGATTCGAACCGAGGTGCGTCGAATCGAAAGGCGCACGAGTTCCCGCTGAGCCACACTCGCTCTTTAGTATTTTTTCTACTCTATTGACAAAGGCACACTAAAATTATTATTCCTATAGCATACTTTACTTTGAGTATCCTATTTAAAAGATACGCCATATTTGAGTCAGAAGCAAACTAAACTTTATTCTACAAAAACAATCTATAAGTACCTACATATAGGTATACCCACATATGATGATTTATACAATCAATACATAACATACCTTCCTCTCATATTTTGAATACAATAATCAAATGAACATTAACGAACTTCTTGTGATATTGATTTAGATAACAACAGTACAATAATTAAAATAATAATGTCTAGCAATTACACAATCAACATTAAGAATCTGGTATGCCAATAATATCTGGCCACAAGTGTGTGTCCGGTATTTCAATAGGCACTTCATCGGAGGGTGCCTGATGATCTGAATCATTATCTGGACGGTCCCATGATAAGCGCCGCCGATCAACTGCTCCATCACGGCGCGCAGTTCGCGCCAGAATCTGGTCTGCGTGTCGGCGATGTAGCTCTCCATCTTCCGTCCTCACCCTATATGTGCTCGGTCCCTCTATAGCGTCGACAGCACCCCTCTGCCAACTCTCGCCTGGCCCATACATGTGTATCAGTACCGGTTGGCCAACCTGGAAGCGTCTGGTAGGTGGGTTTTGCGACACTGTTTCCAGCTGTGTATCTGTCCGTGAGGGTACATTTTCAGGATGCAGTCTAGATATGGCGGTTCTATACTTTCGTCCATTAAGCATCTCCGCTGGGGTCTTATTTGTAGTACTACTTGGAACCGTTCTTAAGTAAAATAAAGCTTTGGCCAATTTCTCCGCCCAGGGCATCTGTAAGCTTTCTAGCTTTTTAAGCTTATTTTTAAAAGTTTGTACTGCCCTTTCTACTTGCCCGTTGGTTGCTGGGTGGTACGGAGGAGAATACAGGTGCTTAATTCCATTCTTCTTTAAAAAGTCATTAAATTCTATAGAGTTGAATGCCCTTCCATTGTCAGATACCAAGACATCAGGCAATCCTTGAGATGCAAAAATTTTTCTTAATATAGTAATGACAGTCCCACTGCTCATCGAGGTCACAATTTCTGCTTCCAGCCACTTGCTGTGACTGTCAATTAAAATTAGAAATGTCTTCCCTTGGAAAGGTCCAGCAAAATCCACGTGCACACGACTCCATGGTTTTTCAGTAGCGATCCAGGTCTGTGGGTCCCTTGGTGGATTGTTCCTTACCAACTGACATTGTTCACACTCGGCTACAACAGTTTCAATTTCTTTGTCCATATCGACCCACCATACATATCCTCTTGCATAGGCTTTTGTCTGGACCATACCTGCATGTGGGATATGTAATAATTCAAGTACCTCTCGTTGAAGGGACGCTGGTACAATGACCCTGTTACACCATAGTAAACAATCTTTACTATGTGAAAGAGCCTCTCTTCGAGTCCAATACGGTTGTAGCTCCAACTCAGTGTTGTGGCGCGGCCAACCATGCAGTACATGAAACATGACCTTCTGTAGAATTGGGTCCCTCCTTGTTGCAGCTGCAATCCTAGTCGCGTCCAAATCCCAGTTGTCTGGGCGCTCTTCTAGCAATAGTACCTCTTTAAGGGGCTCTTCCCCTGTTCCTGAGGATGTAGGTGCAGTCCATCTGCTAAGAGCATCAGCATTACCGATTAATCTCCCAGACCTATATTTAATGCTATAATCATAACAGCCCAATTTCAATGACCATCGTAGCATCCTTGGAGATATCTGGTCTGGGATGGGTTTCTTTGGATTAAATAATCCCACAAGTGGTTTATGGTCTGTGATTATACAGAATCTACGGCCTGATAAGAAGTCATGAAACTTTGTGAGACCAAACATAATGGCTAAGGCTTCCTTATCAATTTGCCCATATCGTCTCTCATGTGGTTGCATTGTCCGGGATGCCATCATAATTGGCCGTTCTACACCATCATCCATTACATGAGCAATTATAGCCCCTAGACCATACTCAGATGAGTCACAAATCAGCAGCAGTTCTCTCTTCAAATCATAGCCCACCAAGGTGAGGTCAGATGAGATCAAGTCTTTGGCTTTTTCAAATGCTACTTGTTCTGTCTCTGTCCAACTCCACTGCCTCTTAGATTCCAGCAACCGGTACAAAGGTTCCAGTAATGTTGCCTTATCCGGTAGAAATTTTTCATAAAAATTATAGAGACCTAAAAAGGCACGCAGTGTTTCCTTATTGGTTGGGGCTGGTTTCTCCTTGATCTCTTTTACCTTTGCTGGAGACGGATGCAGGCCTTCAGCATCAATTGTATGTCCAAGAAAAGTGATGCTATCAGATGCAAAGATGCATTTCTTTAAATTCAGCCGGAAACCCATTTCATTTAGTTTGGACAACACTTTCCGCAGCCTCTGGTTATGTTCTTCTACATTACTTCCCGTAATGGCCACATCGTCAAGCAGACAAGCTACTCCTTCTATATCAGCCAAAGCTGAAGACATCAGACGTTGAAATATTCCTGGTGCCGCACTAACTCCAAAGGCGAGACGATTCATCTTCATCAATCCAAGTGGAGTATTGAGTGTCAGTAGCTCTGCAGTGTCACTATCGACCTTCAGTTGAGTATACGCTTGCCTCAAGTCCAATTTACTGAATACCCGGCCTCCACTTAACTTCACAAATGCCTCCACAGACGTAGGAAGTGGATATGTATCTACATCAATGGCTACATTTACAGTAGCACGATAGTCGCCACATATACGAAGTGAGCCATCATCCTTCTTCACTACTCTTATAGGTGTAGCCCATTTTGAATATTTTACTGGAGTGAGCACACCATTTTCTATCATCCTTTGTAATTCTTCATTGACTTGTTCCTTTATAGGAAATGGTACCGGCCGTGCTTTAAAATATCTGGGCACCGCATCCGCATGGGTATGCAATGAGACCTCCGGGCCCCTATATTCTCCAAGTTCTTCTTTAAATAAATCTGGAAACTCTTGCATCAATGGTGTTATCATGTCTTCAGACCAACACAGACCGGACACCGAAATGCTCAGGGGCTTAAACCAGTTCCTGCCCAAAAGGGTTGGTGTATTCCCTGACACTACCAAAAGTTCACACTGAGCTTCCTTGTCACCGAGCACTACCCTTACATGTACCACTCCTAGAACTTTGAGAGCTTCTCGGGTCACAGTCACTAATTTCACATTAGTAGGGTGCAACGGAGGAGGCACTGACCACAGTTTCTGATATGTAGATTCACATATAATGGACCGGGATGCACCAGAGTCTACCTCCATACGCAAGTTCACCCCATCAATGTTTACTTCTGTAACAACTGGAGGTTGATAATCCCCAACACAACACATATAAAGTCCCATCATTTCTTCCTCTCCTCCGGAAGTATCAGAACTACTTTTTACATTATCTTCTACTTGGTGTACTTGTGACGCCTTCTTCTCACATGCTGCCACTATGTGCCCTGTCTTTTTGCAGTAGAAGCATCTTGCTCCTGCAAACCGACACTTTTCCCCGGCCTTGTGTTGCCGAGAACAATGGCGACATCCTGCGGTTTTAATTTTACCAATCTCCATCGGTTCAGCGACACTAGCGTGAGTTTGCTTAGAACAGCAGGCATCAGGGTACATATCGGGGAACGTTGCCTGGTAATTTAGACACATCTGCAAAGACATTGCATACGTAAGATCTTTAGTTTTGAGCAAATCCCTCTTCAAGCGCTCATCGCGCACCCCTAACACCAGCCTGTCTCTCAATTGACGTTTCAAATCTACGAAGCCACACTTCGCTCCCAATAAACTTATTGCGGCCACAAAATCCTGCACGCTTTCTTCTTGTAACTGTGAGCGTCTATGAAACTTTCCCGCTTGCAAAATCTCGTTGATTTCTGGTTCATAGAATTGGTCCAAAACTTTGATTATTTCCGATAACTTCACGTGTGTAGGACGAGCAGGCACCAGCAGCGACGCGATTAAAGCATATGTTTCCTTGCCGCATTGAGATAAAAACAGAGATCGCGCTTTGTCTTGTTCAAGATCGTCAAAACCCGCCGCGTCGAGTGCACACAACAAAAGTTCCTTGTAATCGCTCCATTTATCAGTTTTTGGGTTAAATTGTCCCGGAAACACAATATTTGCAACATTAGACGCCATTTCACTGCACAATTACAAATTAATTTTTCACGTCGCCAATAAAAGATACGCCATATTTGAGTCAGAAGCAAACTAAACTTTATTCCACAAAAACAATCTATAAGTACCTACATATAGGTATACCCACATATGATGATTTATACAATCAATACATAACACTATTGAAACGAGCATCTAGCTATCATGTAAAGTAGGTATCTAGTAGGTATCTAGGCGTTTATTTAAAGTAGGTAGGTATGTAAAATTGCTGTAAAATTTTCGTCAAGGACTCTGGTATAGTCTTAGTTGATTCGAGATTTTAGAATATACATACTGCGTGATCATTCACGATAATTGTAATATTAATGTTCTATGATCAAGGCTAGGATTCTTATGAACACTAGTTACCGCTAATTGACTGGCGATATAAACGAAATAATTCGGCGTTAAAACGATTCACTTAAAACAACTTGAAAATGTTCATCATCATCTTATATATAAAATTCTCGTGTCACAATGTTAGTTACCTCACTCCTCCGAAACAGCTTTACTGATTTTTACCAAATTTGATATGCATATTCAGTAGGTCTGAGAATCGGCTACTATCTATTTTTCATACCCCTAAGTCATAAGGGTTGTTCACCCTTAACATTTTTTTTTAATTTATATGGCAAAACAACGTTTGCCGGGTCAGCTAGTATTTATATAATAAGAATAATTCATTTTATTACAAAATCCCGACTTCTATTCTGATGTATCTCCGAAGTCCAAAGTCGAATATCGATGAAATTTATATGGAACCGCATTGTGGATATACTGAACCCAACGCAAATATTAGCGAAATAATTTTTTAAATCGTTTTATACCTAAATGAAGAAGTTCTGAGGTAACAAACTAAAAAACATCCTCCTTTTTATAGTTGGTTAAAAAGTAACTCGGGAACATGTTACGGTCTATTTTAATTCACTCAAAATGCCGTTTCCATTCGGATTCGATGCTGTCACACGGAAATATATAAGAATTTCATGCAATCTTGTTAGACGCAAAAATTGACGTTTCCGACGTTTCCGACGTTGCTACGTTATCATGATTCTCTAGTTGGTAAATTTGTATTACCTACATATTAAATCTTTACAACTTAATATTTATTATAAATGAAACATTCGTTTTAAAACTTATTTTAGTAGAACTGAGTAAGACGCATGTGTAATTGTGGTGTCCGGTGGTTTAACAGCTAGGTCACTTGCCGGTTCATTATAAACATTAGGCTACGGCTTGTTTTTTTTTTATATACCTATTATATATGAAATTGTTATTATGTATATATATGTATGTATATATATATATATATATATATATAGGTATATCTTATATATTTTGTATTTCATATTATTATGTATGTTTATAATTGGTATATATTATTGTATATTTAATATAGATAATAGTATATGTTATTATAGTTTGTACTCTTTGTACATACATTTGTTTATTATGTCATTTATGTTGACACCTCCGTCTCTTACAGTTTCTTTAAGTCCTCTCCATCCAAAGGTTGTCTGGGAGAGATTTGAGCGATAAGACCGCCCATTGTAACACTATAGTTTTTAAGTTTGTTATTGTACTTTTTGTTATTATGTTTTCTGGTGGTGAAACAATAAAGAGTTATTTAATCTAATCTACGGTTTACTTTTGGTCCCTAGAAGTACATCCAAAATAAGCAATAGCGTTCAATACATTTCCAAGTTATCATGATAAGATCACTGGGCTTAACATTCTCTAAATCCGGTTGCAGGAATGCACGGAATGCCCCTCTTCAATTCTGAAGACCGAGGCATCCCGCTCACAGAGCGCCTGCTGCCTTCCTACCTGAAGGAGCTAGGGTACTCCACGCACTTGGTCGGAAAGTGGCACGTCGGCATGTCCCGTCAGGAGTTCCTGCCTACCTCGAGGGGTTATGACACGCATTATGGCATGCGAGGAGGATATATTGACTACTATACGTATAACAAAATTGAAACGGTAAGTGGAAACATCTAAGACTATTGAATCTTTGTCAACTTCACGACTTGATTATTTTTAATTAATAAATACATGATAAATCATAACTATAAAAATTACATCAGAAATTCTGTTAGGTTTAAAAATGTTTATTCTAAAAAAGGTCAAAGTCACTTCAGAACAATAAATATGTACTAATAATAATTGATTGTTTTAAATTATATAAAAATTCATTCATTATAAAAATGTAGGTATAGCTACTCATCTAATACATTTGTCAAGACAAAGTTCTAAAAGATGTTCAAATAATTTGGTATGAATGAATGAAGAATGTATTCTATAAACGTGAGGCTTTTCATAGAAAATGTATAGAAAAAAGTTTTTTGCTTTTTTTTTGGTTTTAGTGGCCAAAATCGAACTATGTATTGTAGTTCGAGAAATGTCGTCGTCTTGCTTTTTATTAAAAATCTAATATTGACTTTTTTTTTCGAAATTGACCCAACAAGAACTATCTTTAACCTTTGATCCAAATTTTTTTTTTTACTTTTACATGAATAATTAAGAATAATTTAACAGCATTATAATGAGTCTGTCTAATAAAAGTAATGCGTCTTTATGAATTCTTCCTTCAATTTTTCTTTGTCAGGGGAAATAATTAAATTATTTATTATAGACTTATTATCTTAGATCCTCAAATGGAAGAGACTGAACCCCATGACACAGGTCACCTTAGTGTGGGTTTCAGGGTTCTCTAATGATACCAACAGACCAGTGCTAGTTTTTATTGATATTTATTTAATTGTATCTACTATGTGTGAGTATCATACTGTTTACAATGTATTTTAAGTTTCAATAAACGTTATTATTATTATTTAAAATGTCTAGATCTAAATCATATGAGGTACCTACATTACTTAAATTACCAAATTAAAAGTCGCATGACATAAGCCGTTAAGCCTCTGAATAATGAAAAAATTAACCTCTGAGGACAGAGGTCAGTTTTTAGATCGAAATAATTATTTAATTCTTATTTAATAAAAAATATTATTTAATGGAATTAGCAGACCCGTTGAACTTCAAATTATAGATACCCTCTCAATCAAGATTATAAATTATAATGCCATAATCTAATTTTAGCGTGCATAACAACATGTTTGTTCACGTATTCTAATGGCATGTTGCAAAATTATAAATGAATGGTCGTGTTCTCTGCTGACAGTTGAGAATTTACTTCCTACCACTGACTATACTTACCTATACGATTTAAAAGATTAAGCATAAAAAATATGACATGTACATTTTACGGGAAGTACCTACAATAAACCAGTGAAGGAGTGTCCAGTGTCCATTGTGTGAACGGAATGATATCCTCTAGGTAATAATTTATATCCTTGATCGAATCGAATCAATTTCTGAAACAGTGCTCGAATCGTCTATTAAGTAACTCGTTGAGTCACGGCTATCAGACTCAATGGTTTTTGTATAGTTACATAGTGCCTTTTTATAATAGCTCGTCTTGTTTGCAGTGGCCCAACGGACGGCTACTGTTTGGGCTTGATCTCTACGACGGGCCTGACCCTCAGGAAGATGAACAGAGATACGTTGTCGATGCGCTCACAGATAGAGCCATAAAAGGTTCGTAAAATTGCATATCTTTTCACGAGTTTTTCAATTTAGATGCCTACTACTTATCTGCGCAGCTTTTCTATGAAAAATGTGAGATATTGTTAAAAATTAACGGTATCTTGCATGAGCTCGCATATTGAAAAACCTTGCTAATTGTTTACTATAAATATAAAATGGTTACACTCACGCTTAGGCTTGGGCAAATTTTTTCACCTTGACAAGGTCGTTTATCAAATCTCGTTCAGTAAAGTGACCTTCTTCATTTAACTCGTTCAGCAACTCATTGAGTAAATCTGTCCGAGAGTCGATATAGGTATACCGATCTCGCACAGAGTCACATAACGCATTGAACTGCTGAAGTGCGGAACGATTTTGATGAATGAGGTTACTTTACTGTACTTTTGTAGTAGGTACTTTATTGTACTGCACAAGTCTACTCACGTTATGATTTTTCTCGGCATAACTCCGACCAAGTTTCGGACAATTATTAGGTTGTCCTTCTCCCTGGAGTTTACGCATCGAAATCCCGACGCAGATTTCTTGAAAGTTATGAAAATATTTTGTTCATTACACAGGCGTATTGCTGTATAAATATTATACTATTTTAGTTGTAATACCTAGAATACCTACTAGATATTATTAATTATTATTTCTTTATTTGTATTATTTATTTATTATACTTTGTAATCATTGTAAGCATTTAACTTTCCAAATTAGACGTGTCTATTGAATTTCAGACTAGACGTTTCAAAACTGAGAGTGAGTTGTTATAAATGACTATAACTAAGTTACTTGTCTTACAAATCCAGTGATCCAGCGCCACAACACGAGCTGTCCCCTATTTCTGCATGTGACGCACAACGCGCCTCACGCGGGCAATGACGGTGCGCCGCTGCAGCCGCCTCTCTACTCGCAGGTCAAGCACCAGCACATCGCCAACTCCAACCGGAGACTGTATGCTGGTAAAAAGAGTGATATAATCATGACAAAGACACCGAAAATCGTCGTCAGTTACAGTTTATTCTATTTTAAAAGTAAAAACGCTGCGGCATCGGACTACTTGATTCTTATTGTGACAATTGTGACATTGATCATTATCGTTATTGCCTAACAAAGGCACGAATAAACACGCAAACACCCAAACTTACTGGTTCTGCCATAACTCGATTTAGCAACTACAAGACACCAGTGTGACCTAATTTAGTTGAGTGAAAGGACATAAAAATTGGGGCTCACGATCGAAAAATCCATTGTTAGCTATGGCAAGCCTTTCTTAACCAGTTTCTTGAAGGCCAAGAGAAAGGAGAATTAGGGCTATTTACTTTATAAATTGCAAAAAATAATAATTTACCTACGCAAGTGTCTACTGCGCACGTAAATTGTTACAAATAATAAGAATCAAATAGTGTACCAACTAACCCACAAAATGAAAGAAATTGAACAATATTCTTGAAATTTAACTATAGATATAAAAGTAACAAATGAAATGTTTTTTTCAGAGGTGGTGAGTCACATCGACCGCAGTGTCGGACGAATCGTACGAGCATTATCAGATAAAGATCTCTTAGACGACACTATCATTATCTTCGCATCAGACAACGGGGCACCAACAGTCGGTGCCCTCCAAAATTGGGGCGTCAACTTACCTTTAAGAGGAAAGAAGAATACGCCCTGGGAAGGCGCGGTGAGAGTCCCAGCATTTATCTGGCATTCTTCACTCAGACCCAGAGTATGGGATGGCCTCATGCATATTACTGACTGGCTTCCGACGCTAGCCACGGCCGCGGGGGGTTTAGTCCGCAGACAAATAGATGGCGTTAATCAATGGGATTCGATCGTGCAAGATGGACTGTCAAATAGAAGAGAGGTTCTCCTTGCAGTCGAAGATAGCAATAGGAATATGTATGCGGCTTACAGAGCTGGCGACTACAAAGTCATTGTTGGCAACGTGACTGGATTAAGTAACGGTTATTATGGACAGGAATTAATGATAAATCGAGGACCTACACAAGAGTACTATCCTACGCTGAGAACCTCTGATGTTGCGAGAACGTTTGAACAGATGGGTCTGTATTTGGATGTGGACGAAGTCAACGCTTTGAGAAGTGCTGCTACTATAAGGCAAGAGGACACCGTTGCGGATGCCACACCCTGCTTACCGACACCTAGTAAGATTTTGTCAAGTATTTATTAAAGATAGATAAACTTTTTAACTAAATCATCAATAAAGGTACGAACCTAAACCATAGACCAAAGTCAGTACATGCCTATACAACATATACCAAAATTCTTCATGTTTTTCCAACCGAAATAGAAGATGCAGATGGCACTTGAGTGACTCTTCAGGCGCGTTTCCCATGATGGTTCACTGAATATTATTCCGTAACACGACTATAGGTCGCTTGACTTAGCTTTGTTCGGTGGATAGTAGGCAACAGCAGCCGGAGTCTACCACTCTGAAACTCTCAAGCGCGTAAGCAGATTTCCTGTTAAAATTTGCACCAAGTGTTAAGTAATTGGTCTGACCAATGACCTGAAAACCGTGAAGAAGAACTTCGCGAGGAGACGCTTACCCGCATTGGAGTGGTAGACTTTACTTGCCGTTGTATACTAACTACCTAGCGAGCAAAGTCTGTCAAAGCGTTTTAGAAGGATGGTTCATTAACTTCATCGCAGGGCCGAGTTGGGTCGGATCGTAAGGCGCACTGACCGTTCGTTGGTTTATATTTCGCGTACGTAACCACAATTATTTCGATTTTGTGTTACAGCTCGTGGTTGTCTGTTCAACATCCGGCGCGACCCGGCGGAGAGGCACGACCTCTGGAGCCGAGCGACGAAGATATCGGTGCTGCTGACGTCGCGCCTGCGCGGGCTGTGGGCCGAGCAGCTCCGGCGCGGCGCAATCAACTTGAGGAACGAGTCTGATCCCGCCAACTTCGGGTACAACTGGCGCCCTTGGATCAACGAACTCAGCGACAACGTGATCCCGATCGACAAGAAGATTGATAGCCTGAACCTGTCGATCAAGGTGAGCAGCAATCGGACGAGCAGTCAGCCGACTCACGCCTCTGCGGTTAATTGCAACGGCACAACCGGAATAAGGAACTTTTTGTGTATACTGAAGAATGTCTTCTGAGTGACTTTGCTATAATTTCATCCAGGCGGTTCGTTAGCGACTTTATCCGCTAAGTCGTGAGCGAACTCAGAATTTGACAAACTCCTTTGTGGTTTTATCTCACACTAACTCGGGTAACTATACCTAAAGTTACTTGTCACTTAGTAAAGGTTCACGTTTCAAAGGATTTTTATAATTTACCGCAATTAAACCTAGACGTCTGAAAAATATATTTGTAAATGTTTGTGAACATAAAGATGTTTAGTTACTTGTCATCACATAATAATACTATAGTACATACATAGGTAATATATATATGTATGTAATGTACACACGGGTAATCTTCATTTTAAATAAGTAGTTAAACTGGGCTGCCGAAGAATATTAGCTATATAGGTACCTTTTAGTCTTATATCTAATATCCTATAATAGAACAATAAAATGGTCTTGTATCCTGTATCCTTATAATTTATTGTAAATTTCATTACGGTATTGATTGTTGTGTACCTATATGAACCAAATAGATTAATTTAGGTAGTTATTTCTAATGAATAAGCGTTGTGTTTTAAGTTAGGTATATATAATTATAGAAACTTTGTGATACTTGTTTTATACTTACGAAATTTTAGTAAGTATTTATTAATAAATAACTGATAAAAAACTACAACAGCTATTTTTTATATTTATTTCTTACATCCTTATTTTAATATCTTCGATAAAAATATGTTCATACATTTTGTTGGCATTCAATAAAAGACAACATATATTATTATGTATATATTTTGATTTACAACAGTTGCAATTAGCTAGTCTGTCACTTTTCTTTTGAAATTTACTTATTTTTAAACCTAGGCACTCAGAAAATTGCGAGTAGAAAAATGCGTGTCGCGCAAATGAAGAATAAATGAAAATATTTTCCAATTCATCAACCAAATGGATTTTACAAATCAAACCTAAAATCAACCAAAACATTTTCATAAATAAATAATTCAGAAAAATCTAAGTCTAAATCAAATCTAACTCTGTCACAAAAATCAGGCAATACTCTTAATGGAAAATAACCTGTTCAAAATGATGTGCATTTGTATCCAACCTATAAAATAATGATCTTTAACAGTAAGAAAATCCGTGATCTCCTTTGTGATTGGAAATTGGCAACTTTTAATATAATTAAATATTTTTTTAGCCATGGTCGCCCATTGGCAGAGCAAAAGAAACGCTTTTGATTATTTATTTATTAACACTTTATCACAAAACAGTTTGTAGCATTTTCTACCAGTCATTCACGATGTGCAAGAAACATTATTAATTGTTCTTTATGTTTCAAGGATTATTTAGATAATTAAGATTATTCATTATTGTTCGCCAGTTCCGATTTTAAATGTATTTGACAAGTAAACACGTCATAACACAATGTTAAAATAAGTAGAAAACTGTTATTTCTTATAGGCACAGAATACAAAGGTAGTATAGGCAAAGAAAACTAAATATTACTAGTATAGGCAAGTTTGTTTATCCGCACTAATAAACATTCCATTTATTTACTTTTAGAAATTAAATTAAACATTTATTACCCAGACTTTGAAGTCTATTACAATAAATTACATAAGAACATAGATTTAGTAGTAGGTAAAATTAATATCGATATTTCAAAAATAAATAAAATGAAATACCTAATAATAATAATAAATGATGTAAGTATCTATTACAAACTCTTAAGCTTATCGCCCACTTGTCTATATTTGAATGATAAGTAATAAATAAGTGCACCGAACACGATGTATTATTTTTAGAAGCGAAAGATGCGGAGTTAACTTGATTAGAAAAAATATGTCACCGTGAAACGCGTCAAAGCGATATATTATCTTCCCCAGAGCACAGAATAGACATCAGTAATACGTAGAGCCAGACAGGTCACATTGTGATTAAGTAACTTTCATATCAATAGCGATATCTCTATGAGTCTCTACATATAATAAAATGTATGGTGTCTCGGTCTGTCTGTTCGCTTACGTACTTGCATATCTTAACCACTAGTTATGGAGAGTAAATTTATCTTGCGAATACATATAGGTAGTAAGCGTCAAGCGTCACAACTAGTAAAGTTGATGAAGAGACGCAAGAGAAGGCGATATTTGATATTGTCACTTGGGGCCAAACCAGTTTAGAAACTATAGGTAGTTAAAAATATAGTAATATATATAAACATTAAACTACATATTAGCTACTTCAACTGGAGACGAATAGATAACACGTGTCGCGAGTGGTTACAATTTGTAAACTTCGTTTACTAAACCGTGTTTAATATAATTTTCTATGAAGTGAAGTGAAGTGATGAGGAAATGGATTTAACTCGGTAAAACATTCTACCAGATAGGTATAAATAAATATACTTTAATTTGTACTTACGTATGTATATATGTATACATCTATGCAATTGTATTACCCTACTACCGAGACCTAATGACAGTCCAATTAATTGACAAAAATAATAATTAACTTGATGCGTGCACGGTGCATCAAGTTAAAAACCCCATAAATAAATAATACTAAATTGGGTTTCAGAATGATTTTAAGTTGTGTTTTGTTGTTTGTGCTGGTCACTGTGACGATTCATGGAGATCCTACTCCGCCTAACATCATTCTTATAGTTGCTGATGATTTGGTAAGTTTAATGTAATATTTGTTTTTAATTAGATTCCAGAAGCAGGGTTTTATCATTAAGCGCGTCATGTTTTTTTGTCATTTCATATTGAATTCATGATTAATTTAAAATTGCAATTTTTTGATGCTTATCAAAGTTATTAATAAAGTATTTTTATTCCAAATTAAGAGAGGGGATACTAATTAATTTATGGATTAATTTATCTTCATGTTGAGCCATTTATTTTTTGATTACTAGGGTTGGGATGATGTAAGCTTCCACGGATCAGATCAGATCCTGACTCCGAACATAGACTTGCTTGCTTACACGGGAGTGGCTTTGGGCCGGTACTACAGCCATTGTGTGTGTACTCCATCCAGAGCAGCCCTTCTCACTGGAAAATATGGATATACGTTGGGTAATGAATTGTAATTTAATACCTAAGATGAAAAATAAATAAGGAGAGAGAGAGCTCTTACTCGAAGACTTTTTGAATGTCTGATGCAGAAACTGTGTTATTTTGTTTTTTGTCGTGAAACTAATTTATATAAGTTGCTAAAAAGTTGCTCTATTAAATAAATAAAAAATATATACCTAGTGACATCTACGTCCACACTTGACCTTTTAAGAAATATCTCGATTCTTTTTATATAATTTCTAGAGGTAAACTAGGGAGGTAAATACTTAAAAAACTATGTTTTAATTTTTTAACATGCCTCATAAATTGATCAAATTCCAAATTTTAATATTCGCAGGTATGCAAGGCTACCCTCTGACTTACGGCGAGGACAGAGGGTTGCCAGTAACCGAGAAAATATTGCCACAATATCTGAAAGAACGCGGGTACGCGACGCGTTTAGTGGGAAAATGGCACGTCGGACTTTCTCGAGTGGAATATCTTCCTACGATGAGGGGATTCGACACCCATTTCGGACATAGAGGGGGGTATTTGGATTACTATGAATATATTACACAAGAAGTTGTGAGTACGAAATCAGATCATTCTGTACTAATTAGTAACCGTAGTAATTAGAAATCGTAGATTCTCGGTGAATTCGGATGACTGATGCGCTAAAATGAAATGATTTATCATTTCATTGCTGCATGTTGCTTTTAAGCAACATCATTTAAAAACATTTTGAAGTAATTATTACACTAATTTGTTACTTAGTTTAATATCCAAGTTTAAGTTGTATGCTTTAAAATGTTAGTAGTCATCTTTATTTAGATATACTTACTCTATAAACTACGCGTAATATTCCACAATGTCATTTATAATGGTTGTTATCTTTTATGTTACAGTGGCCTTCCAGCAGAGAAGCTGGCCTGGACCTGTACAGGAACATGACACCTGACTGGGAATCCGAGGGCTACATTACGGATCTCTACAATAAAGAAGCTAATTCCAGTAAATATTCAAACGTCCAAACAAATATTAAATCATTGTCTTAAATTCTCAATCAAAATTATTAATTTACAAGCTCTGTTTCTGTGCGTTTGGTCAGGTTAGCTTATGACATATCGCGGAGGTGGCGGGTTCGATTACCGCTACGGGAAAAAAAAATATGCACAGAAAAGCGAAAGCGTTTGTTTCGTGTCTTGGGACCTCTAGTTTCTGGTCCTCTAGATATAGGAAATCCTAGTTGGAGCACAGGTTGGAGGTCAATGATTATGTTCAGTCTTATACGAGAAAGAATCTATCTATCATTTACTCAAGTAGGTACAAAGTAAATGAGACACTGAAGATATTTCAGTCAAATGTACTTAATATTTCTATGTGTACCTACATACGTGCTTCACCTCAATCATTCGATGGATGAAACCAAAATAGGAAAACTAAAACTATTTGCTTACGATTTTCAATTGCATTGTATTACGTAAGTAATAGTTAGTTTTCTTTTTACTACGCTACTTTGTTTAATTTTACTAAGTAGGTACCTATACGACAGATTCAGTTGTAAAAGCCTTATGGAATCGACAATAGGGCGGCGGTGGCTGGCTTTTATCTAAATTTGATAAAATCAATCAACTCCGTAGTTGCAGTAATGCAGTTCCAACTCGAACGGTATTATTTCAAGTAAAAAATATTGGAGTAATTGCTACTATGTTGTTTTAGACGTGTGGGTTAGTTAGATTATTATGTATCTATCTATACCTATGTTTGCCTCTGTGGTGTAGAGGTTGGGCAGGTTGACTCAACCTACACCACCGAGGTTGCGGGTTCGATTCCCGCCACGGGACAAATGTTAGTGCACAGAAAAAAAATGCGCAAGTTTTTCGTGTCTGGGTGTTGTGGAAGATGTTGTTGGTTGTTGGTCCTCATAGAGCCTGGTTCCGTAGATACAGGGAATTCTAATTAGTGATAGTAATTTTTAAACTTTCGCGATTCGAACACATAGTTTATGATAATAAAACGGGGCTTAATCGCGCTAAAAACATTAATTTTATTTACCTCGACGTTTCGACCAACTTGCATTGGCCGTGGTCACGAGAAGACGAAGTAGTCTTCTTGTGAACACGGCCAATGCAACTTCCCGCAAAGCAAAGTCCCGTTTTATTATAATAAACTATGTATCCTAATTAGTGGCCAGGATTTAAGTATAGGATCGAAAAAAAACAAAACAAGAAACATTATAGGATATCGATACCACACATTATGTTTACGCTGTCCCTAATTTGTTGCCTAGTGAATGTTTTATTTCCGTTCACTGGTCCAGCCTACGAAGTTGATATTTTTTTACATATTTTTAATTTTCCCGACAGTTATCAAGAACCATGATACATCAACACCCTTATTCTTGATGCTGGCTCACAACGCGCCTCACTCTGGCAACGACAATGCTTTGCTCCAGGCACCACCAGAAGAAATCAGGGCTCAGAGACACGTTGTTTTACCGGAGCGACGAATTTATGCAGGTTAGTCCTTAATCGATCAGTAACGAGTATTCTTTGAACTACAAATTTATATTTAAGAGAAGAATGTAAGTTAAGTTGCCCGATGAAAATACTTAGATAGCAGCCCTTAGTCGAGTCTTACTAAACCCTGTTACATGGGACACCGCACGGCTCGATTCATCTCTGTGATTTAAATTATGTGATATTAATTATTGGCAAAATGTTTGTCAAATCACTAGAAACAATAATAGTCGAGATGACGAGAGTCACAAAAAACAGTGCTCATTTCACTTACGCGTGAAGTGGTAAGGCGTGTACTCCAGGTGTGCGAGCAGAGGACGCGGGTCGCCGTCTTGTGAACCTTTCGAAAGCTTTCGACGTCATGATGTACTTGATTCCAAACTGCAACACTACGGAGTGAGTGGACCACATGAATGAAGTTCCCATCAAACAAGTAGATTAAATAACTTTTTTGCTAGATCGCGGGTTGACGTGGAATTCACATATTGATAAAGTGTGTGCAAAACTTGGCAGCGCGTGTTATGCTCTTAGCCGTCTAGCGCATGTGGTTTCCACGGACGTCGTTCGCACTTGTTATTTCGCAACCGTACATTCGATTCTCCAATATGGCACAGAGCTGGGGGCCGCGCGGCCGATAGGCTACGCGCATTCTGAATGCAGAAAAGGACCGTGAGGGCGATCGCACGCATGTCTCGACGCACTTCGGCTAAACCCTATTTTGTATCGCTTGGGATTCCGACTCTGCCGTCACTTGTGATTTTACAGTTTGCTGTCTATGAGCGACAGAACCTGAATGAATTCACGAAGCGCGGGGACAAACACGCGTACAACACCCGAACACAAACTCGTAGCCGGAAGCGGTAGACTCGCGCGTTTGAATCGAATAAGTTGGCACACGTAATGGGCCTGACGGTATATAACCATCTGCCGGAGTAGATTACATTAGCCCCAAGTTTTAACTCGTTCAAAACTAAACTTTAAACCTGGCTGGACGAGAGGTCGTTTCACAGTGTTGAGGAATTCCTAAATAAGTAGGTCTTCCATAACTATTGTGTAATATTTTTTAAACAGCTGAATATTATTTTAAATGATTTAGGTAATTTATTTACTAATATTTTCTTATTTTCTACATTGGCTTATAATTATTACTTTGACTACATATTTAAAATTTTAAAAGTGAATATATTCGAATTATGTTTATGACCCGACTTATAATGAAAATTATCAATAAAAGGTTTATCTGTTTATTTATGTTATCCACGTTACAAAAAAAGGGTTAGGTATATAATAAACATGTTGTATGGTAGTCCTAGCCGTTTTGTCAAATATTTATAATGAATCAAACTCAAGAATACTTTCATTTTTTTATGTAATTGAATGACGAGACGAGCTGGTCGTCTGCCTGATGGTAAGCAATACGCCAGCCCATAACAATAACAGCACCACCCAGAACTGTTTTGCAAAATCCTGCGCGGCGCTGCACTGCGCTCGTCACCTGAGACAATTAGCTGTTGAGTCTCACAATGCCCAGTAATTTCGTTGGCTATTATTTCATGAAATATAAAATACCATTAAATATGATAACACATGTAAAATATGTTACCATACTTCTCCAAATAAGTTATGCCACTGCGCTTTCTATCGTTGCCTAATGTGACAACTTATTTATGGTCGGTTAACATAAATTTCAATTTCAATATACTCGTCGTTCCAACCTTATCATTTTGTTGTTGATGATGGAATAGGCTTAGAGCCACACCGCACTGTCAACGTATTTCAATTTTAAATTATTTAACCACAAAACCAATGTGTGCAACCTCATTGCGAGAGATTTTACAGAAACGGAATTTACAGAAACTTTAATTACTACTCATATGATGAAAATTCCCCTACTAATAATTTTCCTATTTCAGCGATGGTTAAAAAACTAGACGACAGCGTTGGTGACGTCGTTGACAGCTTGTTAGAAAAAGGAATGCTGCAAAATACTATAATCATCTTTATATCTGACAACGGCGGAATGACATCAGGCAATTCTTTGAATTATGCTTCTAACTGGCCCTTAAGAGGAATCAAAATGACATCGTTCGAAGGTGGAATACGAGTAACTGGTCTAATCTGGTCTCCAAGACTCAATGTTTCACACCATTTGTGGAATGGATATATGCACGTATCAGATTGGGTGCCAACTTTGCTCAGTGCTGCTGGTTTCGCAACTCCTTCAGACATAGATGGAAAGAATTTATGGAATAATATAAGTCAAAAGACAGAGTCAGATAGAAATGAAATCTTAGAAATCGATGATTATACAGGATTTGCTGCAGTTATTGTTGGAGATTATAAACTACTGACTGGCGATATGATCCAAGAATATAGCAACTATCAAGGAGACGATTTAAGGGATATAATTGGAAATGGTCCTTCATATCAAGATGCTTTGAAGAAAAGTAAAACATATTATGCTCTAAATAACATAGGAAAATCTTTCAATACAGATGGAATTAATTTAAGGAACGAAGCAAGAGTGAACTGTGAGAAAGGTGGCGCAGAAATGTGTCAACCTACAAAAGGTATATAAACAGATATTGCAAAACCAGACATCCATTTTTCTACAAGAATTGTATGATCATAACAATTAATGTTTCAGATAAATCTTGCCTGTACAACATCAAAGAAGATCCGTGCGAGACCAAAGATATATCTGCAAAATATCCAGATGTTGTGAGAAGACTTTCGGCACGCCTGTCATCCGAAATGAAAAGAGTTAAAATACCTAGAGTTGTACCAATATTTAGGGATCCTAGAGCAATGCCTAGTTTATTTAACTACACATGGACAACGTGGGCTGAGGGTCTACTGTCATAGCATCCTTTGTTTCTTATCAAAGTAGTTTTGATTATAGTTAGTAATTTATTTTAGAATGAACAAACTGTACACAACAAATAAAGAAGTACAGAAGTATCGTAAAAGTATAGCTAGTTGATGTACCAGCATCGTTGACCACAGATTACTTAGATATAATGTGAACAGAACAAATATATGTATATGTAACGGTAAGTGTGATTAATTGAGAATTATTAATAATTACCTATCCATCATCCATCATTATTAATAATTATCTCATGGTTTGGTAAATGTGATTATAAAATTGAAATTCATTACTTTTAGCAGTTGTTATTAATAATTAACTACTCTCGTCGGTAAAAGTAATAAAATACCATTACCATAATTTCGGTTCGTGCATTTGGGTGAAATATGTGTTAAAGGGGCTTCCACTAAAATGTCTTTACTAGCCAGAACAGCCGTAGAGGTTCATGGGATCTTTTATATCGCTATAAAATAAGATCCCAAAAACAAGTCACTTATTATATAAAGTCCTCTTATAGCTCCCTCGTTTGGTGTAGTTGGCGAAAGTGGCTCTGAAAATGCACGATATATAGATAAATCCCATAAAATGACGCTTGACAGAAATTTCGGAGTTATATTGAAATTATTGGTTTATTTTCATATACCTCCGTTATAATGTTTGTCAATCAGTGATGGAGCACAGTATTTTGGGTGTGAGATTAAGAGACCGCATAAGAAACACAATAATGCGCTTGAAAACACAAATCGTGGACGTTACCTAAAAAAGCCACCCAGCAAATTTGTGTGATATTTGACATAGTAGAGGTAGAATTAAGAGTAGGTACCTATATGACGGTCTGACTTAAATAGAGCACAAAGTTTTCATTTAGAACTTTGCAATTTGGAAAACCGTCAGCTCCTTAGGTAAAACTTTTTAATGCAACTGAGTTATGAATCGAACGTGCCGTTCACTTGATGGTAAGCGCCTCGCTTACCCATAATAATTGCAGTGCCACCCTATAACGCAAAGTACTAGCACTGCACTGCGCCCATCACCCCGAGACGAACCTGAGATAACAAACATTAACTATAGGTAAATGGAGTCACGGGTATTATCTATATACCTTTAATATAAAGAAAAAACTCTATAAATATGATTAAAAGATTTCACTGAATTTGATAAAGGTCCATATTTTTATAACGTACTACGTAGAGACAGAGGGGTCACATATTGAGTAACTTTCCTATCAATAGCGGTATTTCTATAAGTACATATAATAAATTGTATGGTTTCCTGGTTTACCTGTTCGCTTGTACTTAATGATAAGAAGAAAGTAGATTTATCTTACGGAGACATAAAAGCGTCGAGCATCACAACTAGTAAAGTTGATATAGTATCGCGATAGAAGGCGATATTGTCGGTTGGTGCCATAGCAGTTTAGAAATTATAGGTTATAACTATAGTAACATACTTAAATATTTAAATTATTAGCTTAGTTTCGATATGTAAACTGTGTTTACTAAACCGTGTTTAATATAATTTCTTTGGAGTGAAGTGATGAGGAAATAAAAGTAAAGTATTATTAGAACTTTATACAAGAACTTTGATCTTTGCAGTGCCACCCTATAACGCAAAGTACTAGCACTGCACTGCGCCCATCACCCCGAGACGAACCTGAGATAACAAACATTAACTATAGGTAAATGGAGTCACGGGTATTATCTATATACCTTTAATATAAAGAAAAAACTCTATAAATATGATTAAAAGATTTCACTGAATTTGATAAAGGTCCATATTTTTATAACGTACTACGTAGAGACAGAGGGGTCACATATTGAGTAACTTTCCTATCAATAGCGGTATTTCTATAAGTACATATAATAAATTGTATGGTTTCCTGGTCTACCTGTTCGCTTGTACTTAATGATAAGAAGAAAGTAGATTTATCTTACGGAGACATAAAAGCGTCGAGCATCACAACTAGTAAAGTTGATATAGTATCGCGATAGAAGGCGATATTGTCGGTTGGTGCCATAGCAGTTTAGAAATTATAGGTTATAACTATAGTAACATACTTAAATATTTAAATTATTAGCTTAGTTTCGATATGTAAACTGTGTTTACTAAACCGTGTTTAATATAATTTCTTTGGAGTGAAGTGATGAGGAAATAAAAGTAAAGTATTATTAGAACTTTATACAAGAACTTTGATCTTTGCTCGGTAAAACATTTTACAAGATATAAATAAATATACTTTCATTTATGTAGGTACGTACATATATATCTACGCAATTATATTACCCTACTACCGAGCCCTAATGACAGTTCAATTAATAGTAAAAAAAATAATTGATGCGTGCATAAATTTAAATTGAATGTGTGCATCAAGTTAAAAAGCCCCATAAATAAATCCTACTAAATTGGGTTTCAGAATGATTTTAAGTTGTGTTTTGTTGTTTGTGCTGGTCACTGTGACGATTCATGGAGATCCTACTCCGCCTAACATCATTCTTATAGTTGCTGATGATTTGGTTAGTTTAATTAGCACCGCACCTAGAATAGTTCTAGGGACCAGGACAACCAAAAAACTTAAATAGCTACTTATAAGTTGAAAGACATATCCGATCCTACCTATTGTTTAGCTCACATTTATTTAGTTATGTTCCTAATTATGAATATAGATCCCTATATACTAATTATAATTAAAACGTTTTACGGAAGAGACTAGTGTCCCACGACACAGGGAATCCTAGTGTGGGAACTAGTGGACCTTAAATAACTTAATTATACTTAATATATATAGAATAAGTTTCCGAATGCTCTAATATTAAGTTTTTTGTACCAACATTTCTAAAAATTTATAAATGAATAAACAAATTATTATTAATTATTATATTTGTTTTTCATAAGATTCTAGAAGCAGTGTTTTATAATTGAGCGCATCATGTTTTTTTGTTATTTAATAGTGAATGTCATTCATGATTCATTTAACATTGTATTTTTTTGATTATTGTATAAAGGGTTTATATTTCAAATTAAAAGCATGGTTACTACTTAATTTATGGAATTATTTATCTTCATGTTAAGCCATCCATTTTTTGATCATTAGGGTTGGGATGATGTAAGCTTCCACGGATCAGATCAGATCCTGACTCCGAACATAGACTTGCTTGCTTACACGGGAGTGGCTTTAGGCCGGTACTACAGCCATTGTGTGTGTACTCCATCCAGAGCAGCCCTTCTCACTGGAAAATATGGATATACGTTGGGTAATGAATTATAATATGAAAAATAAAGGAGAGCTCTTACTTAAAGACTTTTCGAATGTCTGATGCAAAGCAGAAACATTGTTATATCGCTTTTTTTGTCTAAATTAATTTAAATCAGTAGTTATAAAGTTGGTCCATTAAATAAAAAATAAAAGATATACTCGTATAGTAACATGTACATCTACACTAGACCTTTTAAGAAGTATCTCGATTCTTTTTATTTAATTCTAGATGTGCAACTAGGTAGGCAAGTACTTAATTTAAACAGAAAGACTCTGTTTTAATTTTTAACACGCCTCATAAATAGATCAAATTCCAAATTGTAATATTCGCAGGTATGCAATGCTATCCCCTGACGAACGGCGAGGACAGAGGGTTGCCAGTAACCGAGAAAATATTGCCACAATATCTGAAAGAACGCGGGTATGCGACGCATTTAGTGGGAAAATGGCACGCCGGACTTTCTCGAGTGGAATATCTTCTTACGATGAGGGGATTCGACACCCATTTTGGACATAGAGGAGGGTATTTGGATTACTATGAATATATTACAAAAGAAGTTGTGAGTACGACATCAGATCATTCTGTACTAATTAGTAACTTGTTCAAAAATAAATCTTAGATTCCCGTTGAATTCGGATGACTGCGCTAAAATGAAATGATAAAAGCAACATCATTTAAAAACATTTTTAACCGACTTCAAAAAAAGGAGGTTCTCAATTCGATTGTATGTTTTTTTGTTTTTAAGTAGTTATAACACTAATTTGTTACGTAGTTTAACATTTACGTTTGTGGTTTTAAGATTCTAGTAGTCAACTTTATTTAGATATAGGTACGTACGTATATAAACTACGCGTAACTCCTACATTTATTTATTACCTACATTTATTTATTTTAATCACAACTCGTATTTCACAATGTCATTTATTCGTCACAGAGACAACAAATAATACGTGCGTAGTGGCGATGTATGTGAGTAGAGGCCTTTGTTCAGCAGTAGACGTCTTTCGGTTGATTCTAAATCTAATTCTCTCCTGATGACAAGCGCAGTGCAGGGTCGCGTAGGATTTTTCAAAACAAAGTTCTGGGTGCTGCTGCAACTGTTATAGGCAGGCGTATTGCTTACCATCAGGCGAACGACCTGCTCGTCTCGTCATTCAGTTACATAAATAAGGTATATTAAAAATGTCAATAGGTACCTATGGTTGTTATCTTCATGTTACAGTGGCCTTCCAGCAGATAAGCTGGCCTGGACCTGTACAGGAACATGACACCTGACTGGGAATCCGAGGGCTACATTACGGATCTCTACAATAAAGAAGCTAATTCTAGTAAATATTCATACGTACTTGTCCTACTCTAAATCATTGTCTTAAATTCTCAATCAAGATTATCTTTAAATAAAAATAATAATTCACAAACACTGCTTCTATGCGTTTGGGCAGTTCAGTTTATATCTATATAACATATCCGCAGAGGTGGCGGGTTCGATTTCAACAAATGTTTGTGCACAGGGAATTCTAGATTCTGGCTACCTGATATAGGAAGTCTTATTTTGAAGTCAATAATTATTTCAGTCTCTTATTGCTTACGATTTTCAATTGAATTCCCGACTATGCTTCTTCGTTTAACTTGACTAAGCACATATACGACAAAATCTGTTGTAAAGGCCTTATGGAATGGACATGAGGACGGCGGTGGCTGGCTTTTATCTAAATTGGATAAAATCAATTTACTCCGTAGTTGCAGTAATGCAGTTCCAAGACGAACGATATTATTTCAAGTGAAAATTATTGGAGTAATTGCTACTATATTAATTGTTATAGCCGTTATATGTGGCTTTGTTCCAGATTATTATGTACCTATCTATACCTACAGATAATTATGACACCCTCTGTACTGTAGACGTTGGGCAGGTTGGCTCAAATCTCATACACCACCGAGGTTGCGGGTTCGATTCCCGCCGCGGGACAAATGTTTGCGCACAGGAAAAAATGCGCAAGTATTTCGTGTCTCGGTGTTGTGGGACCATGGTCCTCATAGTTCTTGGTTCCATAGATACAGGGAATCCTAGTTAGTCGCCAGGATCTAAGTATGGGATCGTAAAAAAAACAAAACAAGAAACATTATATGATATAGGTACACCCGTGTAGGTATATCATGTTTGCGCTGGCCCTTATTTGTTGCCTAGCCCAGTGAATGTTTTATTTCCGTTCACTAGCCTAGCCTATACGAATTTGATATTTTGTTATATAGTTTTAAATTTCCCGACAGTTATCAAGAACCATGATACATCAACTCCCCTATTTTTGAAGCTGGCTCACAACGCACCACACTCTGGAAACGAAAATGCTTTGCTCCAGGCGCCGCCTAAAGAAATCAGGGCTCAGAGGCACATTGTCCTACCAGAGAGAAGAATTTATGCCGGTTTGTTCTTCATCAATCAGTAACGTGAATTCTATGCATTACAAATGAGTTCAAGAGAAAAATTGAAGTTACGGTATGCCAGACCATAAAGTAAGTTAACAGGTTTATAATTTGTCTGGTTACCATACATCTCCAAATAAGTTATGCCACTGCGATTTCTATCGTTACCTACTCGAAAACTTATTTGTGGTCGCTTAACATAAATTTCAATTTTTAAATTACAACTCTTTGTTACAACCTTTTCATTTTGTTGTTAATGATGGCACACGCCCAGAGCCACACCGCATGTCAACGCATTTCGGTTGTAAATTATTTAACTACAAAACTATTGTGTGCAACCTCATTGCGACAGATTTCGGTTCGCAATTTACAGAAACTTTAATTACTACTCATATAGCAATGAAAATACCCCTACTAGTATTTTTTATTAGGTAAATATAATTTGCTTATTTCAGCAATGGTTAAAAAACTAGACGACAGCGTTGGTGACGTCGTTGACAGCTTGTTAGAAAAAGGAATGCTCCAAAATTCTATAATCGTCTTTATATCTGACAACGGCGGAATGACATCAGGCAATTCTTTGAATTATGCTTCTAACTGACCCTTAAGAGGAATTAAAATGACAGCGTTTGAAGGTGGAATACGAGTAACTGGTCTAATCTGGTCTCCAAGACTCAATGATTCACACCATTTGTGGAATGGATATATGCACGTATCAGATTGGGTGCCAACTTTGCTCAGTGCTGCTGGTTTCGCAACTCCTTCAGACATAGATGGAAAGAATTTATGGAATAATATAAGTCAAAAGACAGAGTCAGATAGAAATGAAATCTTAGAAATCGATAATTATACAGGATTTGCTGCAGTTATTGTTGGAGATTATAAACTACTGACTAGCGATAAGATCCAAGAATTTAGCATTTATCAAGGAGACGATTTAAGGTTATAATTGGAAATGGTCCTTCAAATCAAGATGCTTTGAAGAAAAGTAAAACATATTATGCTCTAAATAACATAGGAAAATCGTTCAATATACAAAGCATTAATTTAAGGAAAGAAGCAAGAGTAAACTGTGATAAAGGTGGCGCAGAAATGTGTCAACCTACAAAAGGTATATAAACAAACATTGCAAAACCAAAACATTCATTTTTCTACAAGAATTTTAAGATCATAACAATTGGTTTTTCAGAAAAAATTTGCCTGTACAATATCAAAGAAGAACCGTGCGAGACCAAAGACATATCTAAAAAATACCCAGATGTTGTTACAAGATTGTTGGCATGCCTGTCATCCGAAATGAAGAGAGTTAAAATACCTAGTGTTGTACCAACTTTTAGGGACCCTAGAGCTATGCCTAGTATATTTAACTACACTTGGACAACGTGGGCTGAGGGTCTACTGTCATAGTATCTTTTGATTCTTATCAAAGTAGGTACACGAGAGTGAATGTGACAATGACTGCATTTGACTTTTATAGAGATTTGATCCTTGAGATGTAAATACTCTTTATCTATGTAAGATTAGTCAGACAAGTCTGATATTGATATTGATGTTTTTTTTTAACACAACGCACTTAAGTATTTCATAAATAAACTGAATTAAATGTATAAAAATTTGCAAGTAGATAAACAAAGAATGCAGTTTTAGCTTAAAATAAGTATTTCTTGAAAAATCTATAAACCCAATCAAAATTATCTTAACTTGCATCACAATTTCACAGAAATAATTTTATTGTACCTATAGACACGACAAATGGGTCGTATGTTTGGTATTCGTGCAATAAAGTTGAAGGCTCCGACGTGATATAATGAATTATTCTTGTAGTTTAGGTAGTGAGTTCCCTTGGCCGTGATTGTTCAAATATTTATGCCAGAACTGTAGCGAAACCGGGCTCGAATTTACTCTGTCTGGCCATTGTTAGAACCTTTTCTAACCCACCACGCTGGCGGCGGCTAGATATCTAAGTTACTTCGTTAAATAACTCATTGTATTAGATCGGGAACATTTAACTTTTAAAAGTTGAGTTGAAGGGAACCAGGAAACTTTATCGATGCTTTATGATGGTAGCTGAACTTAGTTTTATAATGAAGTATAGCAGATTGTATGATTTTGTTTAAGTTTGAGTTTGGGCGATTTGTACTAAGGTAAAAATTGTTGCTCATTGCTGCGATAACACCTTCGATTACTTAATTACGTAAAATGGGCAAAACGAAATGAAAAAATTTATGTAATACAAAAGAGACTAAATGTTCTCGTATTTTATAGTGGTAGGACTCTGCTGTAGTCTTAGGCCTCTTCTGCGAGAGTTCGCCTTGAGATCTTCTACAACTTTGACAGATATTCAACCGCCAAGCAGAAGTGTGCAAAACATGATTGGCGCTGCAACTGTTATGGGCAGATCAACCTGTTCCTTACCATCAGGTGAATGACATGCTAGTCTCACCACTTAGTTACCTACATGAAAAAAAGTCCCAAAACAGTTGTTTCGTTGCGAAATAAAAGTAGATTCCAAGGTCAAGGCCGATGATATGGTAGACTAAAGATATAAAATCGGACAACGCGTATAATACACCGAACTAAAGGGTCAACGCTACCTCCTTTAAAAACCATTACCATAACTTCGGTTCGTGCATTTGGGTAAAATATGTGTTAAAGCGGCTTCCACTAAAATGTCTGCACTAGATAGAATAGCGGTAGAGATTCATGGGATCTTTTATATCGCTATAAAATAAGATCCCAAAAACAAGTCGCTTATATGGCATACAACACTTATGTTGTACCTATACCATACCAGCTTTGGGCAAAAGTCCTTACATATTGGGTTCCAGCCGGAGCACCAACGCGTGCTCGGCCCCGCCGTAGGTGGTGCGACGACCTAAACGCCTACAATAAGGAATGGCCCGTCTTAGTGGTAGACAGAAAGTCATGGAAAGGGAAGGGAGGCATTTGCCCAGCAGTGGGACGGCATCATCATCATCATCGGGTGCCATCTTCATACTGAAGTTTGGAGGTTAGTAGGCAATATTTCTTGCGATCCCACGCTGCGCTTTTGAGATCTCAGTAGCTTAGTCCAGTCCATACTTTGATGTCGTACTTCTAAGTAAAATTAGGACAATTGGAACTGTAGTCAACTAAACCTGGTAGATCCGTGAACAAATCTAGGTATATATTTTTAAATGAATTGTTAAAAGATTTATTAAAGAATGTTCTGTAGATGTATTAAGAAATGTATGTGTTTTTTAATGAACAGTTAAAAGTTTAAAAGATTTAGGGTGTCTCTGTCCCTTTAATAAGACAAGATGAATATTTCGTTACTTAGCGTAATTAAATTGTGCTTTTTGGGGAAGGAAGTGAATCTAATTTAGATTAACATATAAAATGGCTTCTTTACAGTCATTAGGCGTCTGAGGATGAAAATGTAATATTATAACACCCTGGGCGACTATGAGGCTGCTTTGAGCGAAATTAAGAACATTAGGTATTTTGAAGTCATCTTCGCGTCATGTTCTATCCTATTTAGGAATTTAGAAGGTTACAAACGCCTCATTTGCAAATAAATACGCCTGATTTTACTAACAGTCTGCAGAGCTTTAACCTACTTATGTTTTATTAAGACAAACTTGAAATGTATCTACACCAGCAGGTAACTTGTTCATACGTAAGTTGTGTCTTCTTTTAAAATAAGAACATATAACATATTATTATTTTTCTTCTTTCTGTTGTTTGTTTTGCCTTATCTACTTTTTCTTTATACGTTCTTTTTTTGTTTATTTTTTTTATGGAATTGAATGATGAGTTGAGCAAGTGGTACCTTTAGTTACCTCTATGTTAACCTATAATAATCGCAGTTACTTATCATGTTTTAGATAGGTACTAATATTCGTATAAAAATAATTATCTTCTACGTATAATATACGTATATATACATATACACATTTCCTCGCTTAATGTGTATAACACTTGCCTTCTTACTTACCTACTTATATATAATTCAGTAAATAGCCGCAAATGAAGGCTCCTCGCCGTCGAGAGCAATGAAACCTCAGTCTATGGGACGGGAAGTGCTTCTACAGTCTATTAAAGTCTTATTAAGATAAGAAAGCGGAAAGCCTTTCATATCCTGAAATGGATCTAAGATAATTGGGGCTATTTCCTTAACAGTTGAGTAACGAATAAGCAGTATTAATAAAGGCAGGCTTTCGAAGTAGGACTGACTGAGGTTATAAATTCAAAACTTTTCTGTAGTTTCGTTTGAGACCGTGGAGAACTAATAAATGGAAACATACCATGCTTCGGATTAGGGATGTTACGGAGGTGGTTTTATCGGAACCGAAGTCGGAGTCGGAGGTTTTAAATTTGGTTTATCAGAGTCAAAACCGGAATCGGAGTCGGAGGCGGAGCCGGAGGTGGTGGCAGAAGAGCGATGTATTAAGATTTAGATGATATAAGGTGGATGATATAAAATCTTAATAGACCTGGACCGACCTATCTAATCTTGACTTTCCAAATTCTATTAGTGAACAAGTATATATTTAACCAAAAAAAACCGTCTTCAATGTATCTTCGCAGTCCAAGGTCAAATATCGATGAAATTTATATGGGACAACTTCGTAGCTATACTGAACCCAAAGCAAAATAATTTTCCAAATCGGTTTATAAATGAGGGAGTTCTAAGGTAACAAACATAAAAAAAAAACAATCGAATTGAGAAACTCCTCCTTTTTTTAAGTCGTTTAAAAACCGAATTTTGCTTAGACAGAGTCGCGGATATTGGCTCGTAAATTATAATTAGGTAATTGTTCTATATTATTATAGTTCTTAATTATTAACTATTATAGTTCTTAATTAAGCAATCAATAGCCAGAAAGCATGGCGTCATGTCCTTTTTAGAAAGTTTCGGGCAGGGGTCGGCCCGGTGCCCGGTGCCGGGTCTGCACTAACAGAATTTCATTATGCCGTTATTATCCTGCAGTACTTTGGTACACAATTACAAAACACTGAGCCGCCATGCCGTTGCTAATGAAAAAAGGGCCAGATATAATTTGCCTAATTTTATTTTTGCATTTTTGGGGATGAACTTTCATTTTGTTAGTATCTCCTCAGGAGGCGGGAAACAAAAATGTATGTCTACGACTAGATTCAAAATATAAAATATCAAGATATAAATACTCTAGTTCCATTACACTAAGTGATACAAAATGATTGAAATACTAGGTAACTTTCTTTGCATATACCAAAATACTATAGGTAGGTATAGATATTATATTAAAATACTGATGACGGAAAACCCAAAGGCTTTTAGCCTTTGAGTTTTGCGAAGAAACAAATATTACCTCATGCAGCCTTAAAAATATTACAAATGCAAATACACTATTCCTAAAAAGTTGTACAAAAGCTGAAACAAAGCTACTGTTGGTAGGTACTATTAAGTATTCTGTGCTACTGTTGACACTGTTTACGTGCAGTTCAGTGCATTTCTGCAGAACTACTATAAGCACCTACAAACACACTAGTACACGTATGTCACATAATGGTAGGTCCACACCATACGATAATGTTGACTATGTGCGAATCAGTTTGCAGAGTGCTCTGCTCTGACGCGCTCCAGTTTGCCTCCACACGTACTGTAGTGTAAGTACCTACAACAACAATTGACAGCTGGTAAGCGTGACTTAGTAGATACTAAAGCTTACTGTAATTCAGTGAAACTGGATCAATACATACATTTGTGCCTTGTGATGAATTGAAGATCTACAAGGAGATTACTATTTAATCACTGTCTAGCTTGTTACTGTGTCAGTTCTAAGCACTTTGAGGCTACAAAGGTAGTTAAACTCATTGACTAATATTCTACTGACAGACAAGCGCATTCATGAAAACCATTTGTTCAAATGCTGGTGAGTTAGACCTAAAGTTCGCTGCAGCGCTAAAACTTTAGTTATGTCGTCTAACCTTATAGAGTTTAGTTTACTTGCGATAAAAAGGTCATGCGACGCGACGGTTAACGCGTTTTGTTCAAGATAGTGTAACAACATGGTGTCCCTATAGATTTTACACCACAGAAGTGACCGCTTTTGTGTCTATAAAACTTCATTAGAATTCGTACTCCATTTAAAAATTTCTTAAAATAATATTAAAAATTATAACACTTTTCAAAAACAACACATCGAGTCTGTGTTCCGTCACATTTTTTTACCTACAACCGGTTTTGTAATGGAACATCTGCAAATTTTATTATATTTCTATGATTTTAGATGGCGAGGCATTTTCATGAACAATTTTCTGTTTTATTGTGGTATATACGATATTGATTCCTATTTATTTACTCAAAAAACGAATATACTTTTACGTACTTGACTACTGAATTATTATTTATGTCCAGGTTCACATTTTGATTCGAATTTTTATGGTATTAGGTGCCGGTCCGTACGCGTCCACACTGTGTGAATGTCGAAGCCACACTAACGTAAGGTGTACGGATTGCAGTACAGTTCAGTCTAACACAGTGAGTGTTCGGATCGCGAAATCTAGTGCGTAGTACATATATATCGACGGTTAAACTGCATCAAGTTGAGGTAGGTGCATAAAATAATAATAATAAATTTATTTATACAGCTAGCACAGCAGGCATACAGTTAACAAATTAAAAGTACCAGAGGCCCATAAAATATATACCTTACAGACTAACATATATATATAAATTATAAAATACTAAGACTAGTATAAGGGGCATTTCGGTTTAGCCTCTCTGTAGCTTCAGAACACTATTCCCTCGGGCCAAAAATCGGGAACCAGGTACATCTCCTTATATTTAGCGGGAAGCCGGAGCACGTAGGACTTGAAACTCCAGCCTCGACAGGTTCAGATCTTGAGTAGTTTATAATTACAGTTGAATAATAAGTAATGACGCCCAACGAACATTAATTTGATCTCGGCCCTAACTTTCCCTGATTTTTGTGCACAAATATTTAGCCAGCAGCGGAAATCAAACTCCGCGGTAAGCTGACCTCCGTGGTGCTAGCTCCGTGGTGAACCCACCCTAATATAATTACAGTTATATTTACAATTATAATTATAATTATAATTGCCCAGTTGTGTCACACGTCGCCGACAAAACGTGTCACATAAATATTTTAATATAAATTGTAAGTATGTTAGTTCTAAGGTGTATATTTATATGGGCCGTAGAATAAGTAAAATTACATCTGTAACTTATTTTAATATTGCCTGAAAGATTAAATAAATAAATAACATCCTTACTAAATACAAACTATTTTGTAATATGTTACTGTAACTTTCTTAAACTATTGTATCCGGTGGGGGTGTCGGTATGCCAAAACACAGGTCCTAATTTGGGTACCAAGGTTTTCAAAACTAGGAATACAAAATTGTGTCACACTTCTGAATGTTTATTGGTGATGTTTGTTGGAATTCAAATAAATGTATCTTATCTCGTTTATCTTACCTTATCTTAATCTACGTGTGTCTACGTTATTTTTACAGTTTTATATAAGTGAATATTGAATATACCTTTGCTCCAGATACGAAATGAGTTAGCCCCGACTTACCCTTACTCGGATTTACGATCTCTCGTAAATTGTGTGACATTTTGCGGTTGAATTTCGTTCATCCCTTACTTTGTTGCTCATCTTGTTTATTTAGGCTGGATCGAACAATAGAACGGCCATAAAACTGTATGCAAACCATTAGTTAAGAAGTTACTAAAATTTCCTGATGGTAATGCCAAACCACGTCGGCTCATACCTACCAGTTACATGTCACCACACACGGCTGTCTTGCGCCCATCACTTATTATTAGCCTCATGATGATACACAATTCCAATGTTCTATATTCTATTAAATATTACATTTCAATATTTTAATATAAAAAAATCTAATCAAATTTACAATCACAAATGTAATTCTAATTTATATTATTTTATTCCATGTATATTAACAATAACATTCGTGTCACAACGGGCGGTCTTATCGCTCAAAGCGATAAGACCGCCCGTTGTATCACTAATATTAAGTTAATTGTTATTTTAGTTTTAATTGTTTCTGTATTGTAGTGTGATAATAAAGAGTTATTCTATTCTATGAATTGGATTGTAATTAAGACTTGCCTAATAACCTTGTTATTATGGTGAATAAATGATTATATTCTCTTCTATTTAATTGAGTGACGAGACGTGCTGGTCGTTCACCTGATGATAAGCAACACGCCTGCTCATAACAGTTGCAGCACCACCTTAAGCATTGTTACACAAAATGCTCCGCGGCACTGCACTGCACTCGTCACCCCGAGACAATAGCTCGTAAGCATAGAGTATACATTACTCTAAGCTCGTAAGTCTCATAATTTCCCTGCCCAGTAATTTCCCTGGCTAAAATGCCTATCAAACCTGAATACAGTGATGTTTGCGCACTGCTCTTTGGCGGCAAAATAACTGGCACAGCGGTGGTGGTACCTATCAAGACAGCCTGAATGTATGAAATCTGACCTTTGTATTTATTATATCTACTACTTAGGTATATACCTTTTTTCTAACCATTACCTTGTCAAGTCTCAGTAATACAGTGTGAAACTCGGCCACTCTCCCATTCGAGAGAACAATAACGTATCCAGCTATAGAAATCAGATGTGTCACGTCGGCGTCGCATGGTTTAGATACCTAGGTATATCATGTATTGGGACTGCAATCATATGAACGACGAACCAACGGGATACAATATTCTATGCATTTACAAGTAATGATCTAAACTCACTCCTATCCTAACCCTCAACTAATAAAAACAGCAAATTAATATGCTTTGAATATGTGTATAGGTACTACTTAAATCACTACGTTTGTATAATACAATTGTACCATCATATTTTTCCCCAATATCCAAACCAAAATCCGAGTGTATGATAGAAATGGGAGAACTGACTTACCAGTACTTCGGAAATAGGTAGGTACACCAGTTACAGAAGATAGCACTCCTACCACCATATCTACTGGGGTGGTAAACATTATGTTAATGTACTTACTGGGTAAGCGTGCTACGTTTTCGACCACATCGTCGCTCTCCTTCATGCGAAATCGTGGTCAAACGCTGACTCAGTCCAATGGAAAAAATTTAAAATAAAAAGAGTGTGTTCTATTCTGAATACGACAAATGTAGGTACCTACGTTGAGTTCGTAAACCAACTACGCGTATGTCTCATAATTATGCTCCCGTTTTTACCATCCGCCGTTCACTAGCAAATGAAGCTAATAAGAAAAAACTGCTAAGTTTGAAAATCTATTTAATAAAGTCAAAGTCCAGCTATTAAGCTATAGCTTGTTAATATGTTGATGTTTTTAGCCTTTAGGTTCCCGCTAATTACAATGTAATAATAATAATATAATACGTACGTACACATTAAAAAGAAATTCATACACAAAAAAAATCTCTGCTCTTCTTTATACTAATTATGATTACCAGACTGTGCTAATACCATATAAATGCAATTAAGCAAGGTGGCTCTACCATGATTGTTTGCGATGCGTAATTATGCCGGCATACACAATTCGCTTTGGACTGTGGTAATTTAAGCCCATTTGATGATATTGTTATCTCTTTGTAGAGCACTGTTGTACCAAAATTGAGAGAGCCCTCAAAACATAATATTTGTGTTGACATGGCCGGCATGACTTAAAGTGGTTTATATTTGAACAAAGTTTGTTTACATGTATGATTTTCCACGTAGTATCCATGGTTATATACAGATTTAGAATAAAATGAGCAAGGTTTTAATGTAACTACTATTACAAAGGTGCTTACATATGAAACCTGACTTACGTCCCACTTCAAAAGTTAAATCTAATTATGAAATTTTTTTTTAGGTTTGTGCCACTTCAAAAGTAAATTTTAATTATGAAATATTTTTTTAGGTTTGTGTCTTTGTGTGTGTTATACAAGGCATTATTTCAAAGCTGCAGTCATGAGGTTGAATAAGGCGTAAGATTGACTACACATCTGAAAAAGGTTGTAATTAGTACTTTATTTGGGTAGATTTTTTTAAACGACTAGGTTAATAAATGGTTACTTTAGTGTAGTGATCGTTAAATATATTTAACGGCTACAAAGAAAAACAAACACTGTTTTTATGTGACTGTTTCTGATAAAGCGGGGGAAAAAGAGAGTTATGGAGCCGTTCGTTTAGTTCACACATGGACTAAATATACATGGTTCACACTAGTTCAGTTCAAAGTTCAAACAGAATCAAGCTAGTTTGTATACTGGGCAGGGCAATGAGTGGGGCCCAGACCGAAAAGTGAAAATCATTTTTAGCAATGGTTAATAAGCAACATTTTTCAAGACAAGCTTTTAACAAATTCGTAATTGGGATCGCGAGCAGATTAAAATGAGCCGAAAAACTAGTAAGTTAACGATTAACCGTTTAGGAGTTTTGAGCCTTCCGTCTTCACCATCAGATCAGCTGGCTGTCACCATAATATAGCATTTGAACTTTGATAAGTGTGAAAAATTTCAAATGGAAATGGTTCTGATTTGACTTACAAGATTTGACCCAAATAAACATGGCAAGTAAATAAAAAGCTTGTTAAAACACTTACAGCGGAAAACGTATCCAGACAAATGAAGTAAAAGATTGTTTTGATACTGAAGGGTTTCCCGGCTCGCAGTATCATGAACAGCACGGTTTTCCGGACGCTGTTATAGCGACACTTCTCCCATTCGCACGAGTAGATGGCTTGCCGGAACTTGTCGCTCTTGATTAAAAAAAACTGGTTTATATGGGACTTTTTAATTCAAATAAAGCTTTATTTAGGGTTATCATTTGGTGAAATTCGGAGTCAAGTTAACCAGTCGGTCAACATTAATCGATATACCCTAGTTAAAATAATCAGGTTTACCTACCATAACCCGATTTATCGATTTATTGCGGGACTACTACGTATAAACGCGGTATGCTTCAATATCAAATTAGGATAATTCTTATTACTGTCCACTATAATGCATGAATATATTATCACAGAATACTAAGGGACAGAAGCACCACTCCGCAACGAAATTTTAACAAATAGCGACTCTTGGTATGACACAATAAAATTCAATTCAGCTCGCGTAGCGCTGCATACCAGTCATATTAACCTACAGAGCGCCTCTCTTTCTATCGCATAGCTCTTATATCTTCTGACGCGGCACGTGTAACGACGCGCGACCCGCCGTCGGTGTCCGGCTATGTACTTGTAGCTTCGTACCTACAGTGCGGAGTGCGCTAGGCCTGATATTATAGAGTAAATAAAAATGTGCACTTCTTACCGTTTCCATTAAAATATCGCTGAAATAACACGGCGTCAAGAAGTGAATTGCAGCAGCGAATAAAAGGATAATAAACTCCACATTAACAACTCCATCAGTACGATACGACTACGGATACGATAAAATAATTAAATATTTTATGAATAATTCAAATTACAGAAATCTAAATAAAAAGATGTTCAGACAGTAAGTCTTAGTAAGAAAAATATTTTATTTCATATTTACCGCAATAACTTGGAATGCGTTGCATGGTAGTATAAAAGTCGTGGTCTTCATATTAAACTCCATTAATATCAAAAAATTATTTTGGACTTGGTCTATAAATCTGCAACATCAAAAGTACTGAGTATATTTATTTATTTCGAGATACAGATAATAGTCTCATGCGTGCCACAGAGAGTCATGAAGCATGCCATGCTCGGCATCAGAATACAAGACCGAGTCCCCAATATTGAGTTCTGGCGAAGAACAAAAGTTCGAGATGGTAACAGCATTATGGGACTCGAAAGGAGTTGGGCGGGACACGCGGCCAGGCGGAGTGACGACAGGTGGAGTAACGTGCTGACTGAATTGGGCCACGATAGGAAAAGAGTTGGGCGTTCCAGAAGCAAGATTGGTCGACTATATCACAAAAATCGCGGGTGGAACCTGGACGAGAATGGCACATGATATGAAAAGCCTATACCAAAAAGCCTATACCCAGCATCCATCAGCATCAATGAATCTCATCCCTATAGGATTATATTTGTATGTGACACGTAGGTATATTATCTGTCCCAAATGATTTATTATTTAATTGGGGAAAAAAATAATGCTTGACCTGTATAATTCCTGCAGCTTTATGTTAATGTCCTTAAGCTTATTAAGCATTTCTTGCTCAGTTTTCGATTCAGAAATTACTTTGCTTATTCTTAAACTTAGTAATTCCAACTGACCGCACACATGTAACGTAAATATTGGAATTAAAGGTTCAAAGCCGAGGTATACAAAAAAGGCGTAGCTGTCAAAAAATAACGTTAAAAAGAATGTTCCGCAGAATCCCCAAGTTGTTTCCTTGTATCTCTCTACGAAGTTCGGATAGGTTAAATCGAACATGGGTACTTGACGGAACTCCCCCTTGTGATAGTAATAAGCCATCAAAATGAAGGCTTTAACAGGAAATATGCCGCTTGTTACAGAAGCAACAATGATCCAAAACTTGCAGATTTTCCTGCCTTTCCCAGAAAACGAAAGGACGATGTTTCTTTCCTCCTCATCGAGCTTTTTAGCTACCTCATAATCTCGATCTATAGAGTTTATCAAATTTTGGATTGACTTCCGGTAATAAAGCATGAGGAAGTATTTACAAGTTGTATTACAGCAGATTAAAAGCATAGCAAAGCTTTTGCTGGCATCTGCATAGTTACCCGTTTTGGCGTCATGTATAAAAATGGAGTTCAAAAGCAAAACTAAACACCCCAGCATCACTGCAGTCAATGAAAGGCATTGCACCAGCCAAAGTTTGTCTCGTTTGAGAAACGGATGCGTCCGGTCTATGAACATTGCAGTTGTGGCGATTTTGAACTCATTTTCAAAACGCCAATTACTTAATGTTTCGTCAGGCATGATTGCGGTAAGCCAACTCAAGACTGATTAAGGTAGGGTACATTTTAAAAGAAATTTATTAATGCAAAGTGGTAACAGTCGTAAATTAGCTTAAATTACTTAAACAGCACTTTCTTGAGAATCAGTGAGTGCATTTGACAGGAACATATTTTCTAGACTAAAAGAAACTCATAAGACAGTTCATAAGTATTGAGGTACAACACATTAGTATCTAAGGTACGAGTAGTACAGATATAATAAAATTAACAAAAAAATTGGAACTATAAGTGATTTGTTAAGAAGAAGGTATACTATCTGTCCCAACATAAACATAACTTAAACCACAGCTAAGTATACCCATTGTCTATGAACCACGCTTGACGCCAAAGATGCTTGACGCTATACCGTAACTAAAATTGTCCCTTTCCAAAAAAAGGCGCATAGAATATGGGCAGTCCGTCAGCCTGATGTCCATCCATGAGTACATAGATACCTAGTACCTACTTAATAAATAAGAGTTTCTCGTGAATTTAAATGTCAGCAAATACTTTGTTTCAGCAATATGCTAAGCTTTTAAATTTTAATGAGAAAGCTTTCAACTTATCAAGTGCAGTAAATATTTTATCGTCAGGAAATGTTGCAGTAAACAGAAACAAATCGGTTGAAACAGATAAATCACGTATGATGAACGCACCTTTTATGTAATGCGCGTTAGTTCTACGAGTACCTCTACTTTCTGTTCTAGATACTATCTCTAAAAATGTGTATTCAAGTCACGAATGAACAGGTGTGTACTATTTTAGCAAGCGTGCTACACGTCAACCACATCGTCGCTAACCATCTCAACAAGCGAATAAAAAAAAAAATAGTGAATGCTAAAAAGCCTATTATTTATAGATAAAATGAAAAGGAAATGCTGAAAATATTTAATGAGCATCCTGCACTGCAGCTGTCTTCTGGACAGCAGCTCGCACTGTGTAAACTAGAACAAAATGACAGATCTTACCACATTTTTCTCTATATTTCGTAATCATAAGAACATTAGCTCGCCAATTGAATTACAGTTAGACGTCATCAATCAGGGCGCGCCCGCACTGCTCCTCATTTTGCTGTCAAACTGAGCACTTGAGTACTACTCACGTCCGTAACAAGTAACAAGCTCAATCGTCACAAATTACCGGCATGAAGGGTCCCTATTCGAGGTAATGGATTTGAAGGTAAGATTGGAAATATTTGAAATTGGCAGAATTCACATTAACTTGTCAAAAATTTAATTTGTTTCTGTTTTCTAAGTTCACATGAATTATGAATGACAGATGTAATAGGTAACTTGATACATTCTAATACCTACGTATTTATGACTGAACCCCGCGGTTTCAAAAAATATATAAAAAATATTTTTACTCAAATCAACAACAGTTTAACCGTTGCGGCGTGAAGAGGGAACTAACACACATATACAAACTTTCGCATTTATAATATAAATACTATCTATATTATGGTAATAAATAATCTTTAAAACGTTTTGAGTGTACATAATTCCAAAGTTTGATATATAGCTTTGTCTAGATGCATCATAAAAGGACTCTGCTTCATATGAGCAATCGATTTCAACGGCAAAATAAAGGCTTTGTTTCCAGTTCCACAATCTATTCAATCTCTTTTGAAAACTTGAACCCTCATTACGTATTCTGCTGTGAATTCCACAAACTGGAAGAGGTCCTTCTTGGTCCGCAGGAATGGATTAAAAAAAGGCTTTCTCAAATTTTGAATAGTTAACGAAATTAAAGCATGATTAAGAATTCTGTTTCAGTACCTCTAAAGATCCAGGGTCGTATTTGCGATCATAAAATACATTGCTACTTCAATGTCGACAGCGAAGGGACAAGCGATCTTCGCCGAATGGGAATGACCACATTCCCATTTAGACAATTTACACTTGTAAATAATATTCAGAAGAGAGAAAATAGCGACATCATTTCCGTGTCCATTTAGGACAATCTCGGGACACCGCATACATCATGTTCATCTGTATTCTGCCTGCGGCCCAAAGAGCCACTGCTGTGTTGAATATCTTATTTGAGTGTCTTTTACAAGTCTACACTTTTACACCAGAGTGAAATAATCTCGTTCTTCATAACGCTTGCCTAGTAGTTTGTAACGTGATGGTTAAATTATCATTTCGTGCAAAATGATCTTGGACCTGCAATAAACTGTGCGCGTGAAAGGTTAAGGGACATATTAATAAAATAGTGATGTGATGGTATGATGCCGTTATATCCTTGTTAATGAAAGTAATTGTAATCCTCATATATATTATTCTACTATTTGCCTTTAAGTATGCGGAAGATTGGACCCCCAGTTCATTGACCCAACTATAAAGGTGAGAAAGATGTCGGTATATTAACTGTTCACTGACTTTGTCGTAAAAATAACTAGAACACTAATAATACTACATTCAAATACGAAGATAATGCCAGTATACACTGTCTGTATAATGAGGTTAATGTAGAAGCGATTAGCCCGAATTTGCAAAGCGTATTCAACATTTGCATAACTGTTAATGCCTTTAAAGCGAGCGTTTCGAGCAAAGTTGGGAAAAATGTTTGCTTACATTCACACGATGTTTCAGCTTTTACAAAGTTTTTGAGTTGCTAAAGCCTCGTAGTAATGTTGCGAGTATATTGTTAGTAAATACCTTGTAAAATTTTAGGACTTACAATACTTAAACAGAAATGAAATGTTCTGTATAAAAAACTGCAATAAAGAATATTTGTCAATATACCTATCTATCTGCGTCCTTATATCTAGGTTATCTAGAATACAGAAACAGGTATATCTTAATTATAATTCATCTTCAGTTACTTACACTTCCTAGTTAAGTAGAACAAGGAATTACTCGTATCCTGGCTTCGATAATTAAAAAAATAAATACCTACGCCCAACGATGGCATACATAGATGCTGGCCCCTAACCAGGACCAACTTCGTTGGGGCGATTCCAATAGTACAGGCTATTCCATTGTACTCAAGCCAGCTTTTAGTTCTAGAATTATTATTCCTTGCACAGAATAAGTAGCTGTGTAATAGGCGCTTATCGCTTTAGCTCTAGTTTTGAGCAGTAATTCTTTTTTAACCCATATCTCCTCCGATCACATACATAGATCCTGGCCCCTAATCAAGATTCCCGGTATCTAAGGAATCAGGAACTACGAGAACCATGGTCCCACAACATCCAGACACGAAACAAATGCTTGCGTTTTTTTCTGTCACAAACATGTCTCCTGCGGGAATCGAACCCGTAAGCTCAGTGGTGTCTGAGATTTGAGCAAAACTGCTCAACCACTACACTACAAAGGCTGTCCATAATTAAAGAACTTTGAGAACGGTGACCACGGTGTACGGTGAACGGTGATGACTACGGTGACCTGCTATTCAACTTCTTGTGATCTAGTTATTACCTAAATAGAGCTTTGCCAGGTTTCCTTTAGCAAGGCTTGGCTTTCTTGTAAGTGAAACACGAATGGAATAACGAGTTTTCACACAACTGTCAAATATATATAACAGTATATATAATATAACAAGTACCTATATACGGACAAGTACAAGTAGGTAAAACCTAAAGCTCTCCTTAACATCCAAAGCAAGCGCTATTTTAATTACCAGATAAGATATAGGGTTCGATAATGTACTGTAGTAAAGCGTAATTAAACAATGCTTATCATAACACTAATTTCCTAAATGCTTGTAGATATTGTTGATTGTCTTATGTAAGTGTTGCATGACAATAGGCGTCAGACATCATGTTTGTCCCGATAATCAATCTTAATCACTCTGACTCCTCGGATGGACAGATGGCAATTAAGCTTCAATGGAGAACCATTCGCAAAACAGCTTCGAGTTAACATCGCATAGAATTCATAATCATCTACTAAAGGAAGATAAGCTTTCGTCGCATTAATTATTCATGCGGTTTATTCATAAAACAACCCTTCCGGCCGTAGCTAAATATTGTAGCAAATAAACATTGTTCGTGTAGAAACACAAATAAACAGAGGTAAAAAAATACTGGATGGGAATTTAATTCTCTGTGGCCGGGTGGTAGCGTGGAGGTGTCGGTGCCGAGCCCAAGCGGCCAAATAGACAGCTTGATGGATTACCCGTACTGCCCAGCAAAGGGCGCTCGCCGCACGGTCCAGTATTCACTATTTTAGAGTAGTTCGCTCGTCTTTAGTGCCGGGATACGAAAGGTTTGTAGGTCACTCTCTCCATGATTGAGCTGATGGGAAGGTTGCACACTGCAGAATATATATTTGAATGTCTATATACTACCGTGTACATATTTAATTGAATTCTGTATGTATTATTTATATGATAAAAGGTCCTCTGTAACAATCGGTATAGTAAGCGAAGTTTTCTTTACACACCTGAAAATAATAATTTCACTAGGTCATGCTTTTCTTCTTCTTCTTTTCGTGTATCCACACCAGAAAAAGAACAAGAACCTGCCTGTGTGGCCAGGCCAACCTTGGTGTCGAAGAAACGACCGCCCCAAGGTCTCCGACATGGCCTAACGATTGTTGACATAACTGGGACCGATGATGGCTGAACGTGGCACGTTAAATCCCAAACAAACGGTCACCCATCCAAGTGGTGACAGAGAGAGCAGATCGGTTACGAAAGATTAGACTAGCTACGATACGAGCGCTACAGGTAGGTAAGTACAGTAAAAGGATACAGTACAGTAATAAGTAAAATTAGTCAACTATTCACTATTAGCTGCACCCCGCGGTTTCACTCGCGGTTTTTCAGAATAAAAAGTATCTTATGTCCTTTTCCAGTACCTAAAGTATCTACATGGCAGGTATAGATAGATAGATAACACTTTATTGCACTACCTACCTACTTAATACCAAATTTCATCAAAATCCACTCAGTAGCTTTTTCTTGTTTGAGTAACAAACATACATGTATCCTCACAAACACTGTTAAAAATCTGTTGACATTATATCATTAGATATCGTCCAGTAGTTGTGGACACAGCTTTTAAGACTACGCCGACTCATCGGAAGGGCGTTAGCATTCCTCGCTTTATTACTGGAAGGTCACGACCGCAGTTTTCGGAAACCGGAGACCGGACCGGAGTTTTTAAGACAGGGAAACGTGTTTATGTAATTTCTAAATGTAATTATTAATAAAAAAATCTTCTACTCTCCTCTCTCGTGTGTGTGGCCAAACCTGATGTTGGAGTTTTTTGACCGCCCAAAGCCCTCCGACATGGCCTAACGATTGTTATCCTAAGACGACTGGCACCGAGGGCTCAACGTGCCCTCCGAAGCACGGTAGCGTTCATGCAGATGTGAACACACAAACGGTCACCCATCCAAGTTGTGACCGCAGCGAACGTTGGTTGACTTAGCAGATCTATTAATTATGAATAACCCGGCGAGCTATACGCTATGAGCGCTACGAGCTCTAGCGTAGCTCACCTCCATCTGCTCCATCCAGTTCCATATTAGATACCTATACGTAATAGTTAGTATTCTTTGTCTATACTGCCATCTCATTTAACTGTCGTATAGAATTATGTACCTATATTATAAGGTCACATCGAGCTGACATTCAAGATCCGCACGTGGCATTTGATCCCGGGTTTCCGACCTTAACCTTTATTAGTTTTCCAATCCTTTAGAGATATACGCTAGGTCAATGCATAGTTATTTGGAGAGGTACATTATTTGATGGCTTATTTGAAGGAGGTTCCATTATGAGAAAGGAGAATCCTCTATCAATCGAAAAGAAATGGCCTACTTTCTGGAAATGGTGTGGTCAGGGTCAGGGTGCCACTTCTTGAAAATTTGTAGGTACGAAGGTATACTCTACATTTCAACGATTCGGAAAACAAAGGGATGTTTTATACAGGCCCACTTAAAATAGTTAAGTAGAGTACCATGTGTCTTAGCCGTTTTATAAATTTCAATTATGAATAATAGTAACGAAACTTTTCAAAATCTAGTTACGTAGCGTTATACCATTATTATAGTTTGTAGTTTTTTTTGTAACTCAAATCTTTTGGCATTCTTATTTATTCTTATTCTTATTCGATGAGGGGGCGATGAGTCCTGCACTGACGTCCCGCATGGGGTGTATTGTGCATTCCCCCCGCCAGCATTTACCCAAGCCATCCCAACTCCTTGAAATAACGGAGTGCGGCTTTGGGGCGCTGGCATAGCTGCTCCAGTGTTGAGGTTGTTTGTGGGGAAGATGATGGTGGTAATGAAAGTGATGATGATGATGTGTGTCCGGTGTCTGCCGTGCCGTCTATTGGCTTTGTTACCTTTGTTCGGATGTCATCCGTGGCCGTACAGTGCAGCAGCACGTGTTCAACTGTTTCATTTTCCAGCATGCAGCCTCTGCATAGGGGGCTGTCAGTGGCTCCGGTTTTATATAGGTGATAATTTAAGTTGCAGTGACCTGTGATTAGGCCTACCATAAGGCGGAGATCCTTCCGCTGCAGCTTTATGAGATTGTTGGTTATGTTTCTGTTGAGAGTCGGGAAGACGGCTCTGGTGTGTTTGCAGTCCGTTCTCTTGTCCCACAGATTTTGGTGTTGGATTTCCGTATGATGACGCAGCTGTTCTCGTACTTCCATCGCTGATGGTTTACAGAGAACCTCTGCTTCGTCACTTACCTGTTTTCTTGCTCCCTCTTTAGCGAGGGTGTCTGCAGCGATGTTGCCTGGACAGGAACTGTGGCCCTTAGTCCATTTCACTTTGATTTTGTATTTTTCAGTCAGTTCTTGTAGAGCTTTATGGCACTCTGCTACGACCCTAGATCTGGTGACGGGTCTTCTGAGTGCATATATGATCGCCGCACTGTCCGTGATGAAGATGAGGAGTTCATCTTCCTGGTCTTTTACCAAGATAGGTGGTTTTACTTGCTTAGTGATTGCCCTTACCGCTAGGAGTAGAGCTATGGCTTCTGCCTGCAGAACTGTTGTGGTTTTGCTAAGGGCCTTGGATTCAGCAAGTCCGAGTTCCGGTGAATAGTAACCGCAACCCACCCCCGTTTTGTTCTTAGCACCGTCAGTGTAGATATTATAGGAAGGTTTTGGTTCTTCCACGGCGCTGTCTTCTGTGATTAACTCGTACCTCTTGTTGTCGAGGTGCGTGCTAGCTATCTTATCAGTTCCTTTACTGGCCTCTGGTATGATGTGTATTGCTTTGTCAAGTATTTTGCAATGGTTTATTGTGGGCCCATTACCCTTCCATTGGTTTGTAGATTTAATCCTTAGTGCTGATACCATTGCTTCTTGCTGTATGTGCAGATGCAGCGGCGTCAGGCCAAGGATGATGTCCAGGGCAGCTGACGGTGTCGTTTTCTTACACCCGCTGATTAACGAGCACGCCAGTCTTTTGGCATTGTTCAATCTTTTTAATTCATTTGGTACTAACCAAAGTTTTAGTGAAACTTTTAGTTCAATGTTTTGTCTAATCAAAGATTTCTAACTACAAAACTTCTCTCCTACTGTTGTGTTTGCTCTCATTTACTTCTCATTTAGATACTCCTTATATATTTACTTTGTCCAAGTAATTAAACTTAGGAACTTCCCGAAGTTCCCTAACTAGTTAATCGAAAAGCTTGTGCCAAAACAAAACCGTCGATTCATGCCATTCATTCCTGCTTCGTCAGACGGGACGATGGCAGACGATGGCTACAAAAACCATTTCCACCCCTTTGTTTTGCCTTCGTTGCTGTAGTTTTTTTGCTTCCACTCGGCCGGTTCAATTAGTTCGCGTAGACATGCCTCTATCTGTGCTACGTGAGCCCAGATATTCGCTAATATGAGAACGGTGTGGCACAGTTTCAGAATGTGGGGCGTTTGATTGAATGTTTTGAAATCGCATCTGAGCAATTGTTCCGAGGGAGAAATTATTTTTAAGTGATGAGTAGATCCCTACTTGGACTGCTGTATCTTTATCTGGGTAATTAAAACAGGCATCTCCACTGAACTTCTTATATAGAATTAACTTTACTTTTTAAGGTCTCTCTACTACCTAAGCACTTGAAGTTTGAATCCAGCGTATGTGAAATCAGAACTTTGATTTTCAATTTCAGCCATTATTTTACTGTGCAACATAAGACTTTTTATTAACTTAACGATCAGTTTGTATGCCAAAATTTGGCATACAACATAGTAAGGTACACGACCACATACATGACATAGAAATAACTTTGGTCAATACCAAGTTCATTACCACGCCTGAAGAGTCAAATTGATTACCAAAAAAGATAAAAGATCCCAAAATTACCTTGAAACTTGATACTTTTTGCATTGGAAAATCTACTTGCCTATAAAAAAATAGATATAAAATTATTTTTGTTTGGTGTTCAATAAAGCATTTTGTATTGTAATGTATAAATTTGTAACCCATCCAGCTATTACTTTGACATCCTTTATGTAGGTACAATATATACTATATCAAAGCTATAAATAAAAACAACAAACAAAGCCCTTTCCTTTGCGCTGAGAAAGGTGTGATACAACTTATTTTACGACTTGACCTTGTAATACCTATCCCATTATCCAGTTTCATTTGACCCGGGGGAAATGTTACTAAAAGTAATACAAAATCTAACGAGCAGCACTCTGCATTATGCCGACGGTACACGAACTTACACGACGAGCATCAGAGGTACAAAACATTTTTAATCAACCTCAAAAAAGGAGGAGTCTCAATTCGATTGTATATTTTAATATTTGTTACCTCAGAACTCCGTCATTTATAAACCGATTTGGAAAATTATTTTTGCGTTGGGTTCAGTATAGCTACAATGTGGTCCCATATAAATTTAATCGATATTCGACCTTGAACTTCGAAGATACATCAGAATTGAAGTCGTTTTTTTTTATGTAATTCTTTTTATCATAGTAGATTGTATAGACACCGTTCCAATAAAAATGTAGTGTTAGTTTGGCTTAACTTAATTAATCTGCTTCTTGTATCAGATTGTTATATAAAACTTTATTGCAATAGTGTAGAGTATCTACAGTAGGTCAAAACAAAATATAACATAAGTAGGTAGATGGTTACGCTTTGTTAACATATATTTACCGAGTTTAACAAAGGCGAGAAAAGCTCTTGTAAACGCTTTGCTAAGCTTACGGCAACGCATAAAAATAAAAAGCAAAAGAAATTTTACAAAAGGGTATAATAATAATATCCTTCATTTACTTAAAAAACACACTGTTTGATAAACTTTTTGTGGTTAAATGAAAGTTAATTAATATTAGCTAAAATCCTACTAATATTATAAACGTGAAAGTTTGTAAGAATGGATGTATGTTTGTTACTCTTTTACGCTGCAACGGATAAACAGATTGGGATTAAATTTAGTATGGAGATAGCTTATACCCTGGTTTAACACATAGGCTACTTTTTATCCCGGGAAACCGCGGGTGAAACCGCAGGGCACAGCTAGTTGGCTATAAAATTTTCAGGCGTTCGTCACGCTACCGTCGTGTGACACACACATACACACGAAAATCCCGGGAGGGGGATGTAAAGATGTCAAGAGCGGATGCGGATGCTAATTATAATTACACGCGCGTCATCAGGAGGATTCAGAACGAGTCTGTCTCACGTATGCGCGATTGTTTCGAGTCGTTTGATGCCCGGCGCGCGGCTAACGAGCCCAACTTCAACAATTAATTTCGTTTGGACTCCGCGACATTTGGAAGTATTTGCGTCCTCCCAGCTACGGTAAATTGAAACTTCCGGTCTGTCTCTGAAATATCTTAGCTATAATTAATCAGTTTTGCATGAGTTCTCATACCACAAATTGCATTAAAATATAGATTTTGATTGATTACATTCAAACATTCAACAACTGATCTTTATTTTGCCATATAAACATAAAAAAAATATTTATTGACATGATAGGTAAGTATTACAATTTCAGTTTTGAAGTCTCTAGCCCCCGACGTAACTTGATGCTGCGTTCCAAGGACTAGCTCCTTCTCCCATTTTATTACATAAAATATACATACTTTTAATCAAATAAAATAGTATTTTTCGTAAATTGATTGTATTACCCGTTCCCCACCCGATCTTCTGTTTATAAAATACACCAGCTGGTTTTCTTCGTTAACGTGTCTAGGCAAATAACCTCCAGTTAGCGCCTAACCGCGGAGTAATTAATCAAAACAGTCTCCGCACAGAACCTAAATTGATGAAGATCGCGCGCAGCTGCGGCGCTGAGCACGGCAAATTGGATTCTACGATTACCCGCGACTCAGGTTCACTACACCAAATTGGAGTACACTACCAGACAGTTAGGTCACAGAATTTATAGAAAGTTCGTGCGGAACTAAAGCGCTAACATGCCTATATACATAAGACTTGGGTTCACTTAAACAAATTGAAGTAATACCACAGAAGACTTAATAGGACAGAACACACAATATAGAATGGTAATACAGAACCACAGAAGACTTAATAGTATCTACAAGTAGCAGGTAACGGGTGCTGCTTTTGGGGACTGGTCTGTTTTGGTCACCCTAACTGCTACTGTATCTATATACCTACCTATATTTATATATTATTCATATTTCCCTGTTACTGATACCAAAGAAAACTAAATATTACTACGCTGATACTATGACTATGGGAGATCTCTCTCGCACTTTTAGTTTGACATTGTGTTTTGTTCTCATCTAAGATAAATTTTTAATACTTTGTCTTTGGTTCTCATTGGTCAGTGTTCTGTTTTAAGACATTTTAAAAGATTAAAAAAAGGAACATCCTCGCAGAGTTTCTTGGTGCTATCTTCACTAGCGGACGTATTTCCGAAGCACTGGCAAAGTCAGTTTTCGCATTTCTTTTCTGGGCCCGGCCTTCAATTTGAGTAGGTATGGGAAAGAAATGGGCAATAGACATGCTTAATTTTTCTTTCAAAGTCATGATATTATAAGTTACAATTTTATACGTATTTTAATTGATTTTTATTATGTGTATATATGACGTTTAAAAGTGCATTTTTGTGCTTATTTAATAAATATCTTCTGACTTTTGACTCACTGAAGTCTAATTTCAGGTAATTCTGGACTTTCAAACAAACCGAAAGAAAACAGTATACATACCTATTTACACTACAATCTCGTATTTTTGTACCTATTTAGCTAAACTAAACTAAAAATACCTAAACAAATACCTTCGCTACCTCTCTAAAGTATTTCCAATCTCGCAAGGAATAAAATCTTCGAAAAACTAAACTCATCAACGTAGGAGCATGTAAATCCGTCAGTGATCGACGCGACGCGATGTGTAAATCTTCCAATCAATTTCACTAATTGACATAAATTATACCTATTTGTATAAGAGCGAGTGTGGCCCAGTGGGAGCACATGCGATATTCGATCCAACGCACCCGAGTTCAAATTCCGCTGGCCCAACACCAATGACTGTCATAAGTTATGTGTGGATTTAACACTCGCTCTCAAAACGGTGAAGGAAACGTCGGCATGGCCAATAATTGATCACAAAAATTCAAGATCATGTGACATCCACCAACCCGCACTGAGCCAGCGTGGTGGATTATGGCCCAAACTCTCTTCTTATATGAGAGAAGGCATGTGTCCCAGCAGTGGGAACGTGATGGGCTGATGATGATACCTATTTGTATACGTATAAGAAATAATATATAGAATTCGACAAATTGTGAAATGCACACATGAAAATAATTATATCATATTTTATTTTATTTAGTTCTTTCCATCCAAAGGTTGACTGGAAGAGATCGCTTTTAGCGATAAGTCCGCCCGTTGTACTATAGTTTTTAAGAAAATTTCGTGTACCTTGTTTATTTCTTGTTTGGTGTACAATAAAGCATTAATTATTATTATTATTATTATTATTATTTCCAAATCTAAGTTACTTGAGAAATACCTACAACCTTAGAAATACAGTGTTACCGGCTTCAACCTGTGACTATTACTTAATATAGGTAGGTAAGTATTTATATATTTTATAGGGCCAAGGTTATAAGGAAGCCCTACATTTATCCGTAGTCAGAAGCCGACACGTGTATATAGTCCGAATTGGCACTTATATGTCACGAAGCGACCTAATAATAGGGAGATTTAGGTATAGGTACTTACCTACCTAACTGAAACAATTAATTGACACGATTTCCATATTACAACGGAAATCTACAAGAACACGTCAGTCTTCACAACTGTGCAAGCTTATCAATATGTTGTACACGTTTCGTACAATTTTGGAGGCCTTGAAGCGTAACGCAAATAATATAATTTATGACAATGCCTACTTCAAATTGAGCACTTTGGCCTTGTCTAATTAATTTAATAAGCAAACGATATTTTGTTGTTTTTTGTTGTGAGATATCTCACATAATCGTTTAACAATCTCTATTGGATTGACGCAGTTTTTAAGCTATTGCATGGCTTCTATCGCGGGCCTTGAGCGTGGAGACTGAATCCAGAAATTCCGTAACGAAAATAACCTAACACCCCCCACTCCGAATGCTATGCAATAGCTTTACCGCGGCAGTCTCCGAGTGCTACACGTCTTTTTTCTTACCCTTTGTATGCCACGGAACCATAAATTGGCTTGTAACAAATGTAGCAATATTATTTTTATTCTTATAGTTTAACTGGTACACTAAAGATTAATAATAACGCCCAACGATCACATATGTAGATTCTGGGCCCTAACTAGGATTCATTGTATCTAGGAATTACGAGGACCATGGTCCCACAACACCCAGATACGAAACAAATACTTGCGCCTTTTTTTCTGTACCCAAACATTAACAAGAATCGAACTTGCAGCCTCGGTGCTGTATGAGATTTGAGCCAACCAGCCCGCTACATCACAGAGGCTGTCACTATACCACAGATTAATAGGTTTATTTTTAAATTGTTACGGCATGATGACGATGTTCACGAGTTCCACGAGACTTTCCAAGCATGCACGGTATTCAATAAAATTAATAATGCAAAGGTACCAGTGTGTGACTTTTAAACCAGCTTTGTACTGGCAAGGCATAATTATACATACGATACGTGACAACCACTCATTGTGTTGCGCGCCTGAAATCGATGTGATGCAGACGTAGACGCTACGTTATCTACAACATGCAAGTATTCTCACTATTCAGGTGGATAAACGAACCCTCATTCTAAGCAGATTGTAATATAAATTATTGTAAAACTAGCTCTTTATTCTATTTTTTATTATTATTTCAGCCGTGGTCGTCCCACTGCAGGGCAAAGGCCTCCCTACCCTCCTTCCACTCTTCACGGTTCAATGCTCCTTGCGGCCAATCTTTCCAGTAGGAGTCCAGCTCATCCCGCCATCTCCGTCTGGGCCTGCCGCAAGCAGCTTTTTGTCCCACGTCGGCGATTTGGGTTTTGGGTTTTGGCTTTATTCTATTTAGTTGAGAGAGTAGAGTTTTATAAGTTTTAAAAGGAACTCAAATTCACGATGTTAATATAATAAGATAAGAAATTCTTTATTGCATCAACAACAGGCACACAGCTTTTTCGAGTACTTGTATCTATACATAAGAAATGTACCTACAGTCAGAGTGCAAAACGAGTAAATTCTGCATGTGCTGTGATCACATCGTAAATGAGAACGCAGCGCTGTTTTTTCCAATATACACCTGTGATTGAACTGGTTTGCGTTGAGATAGTAGATATAGCAGGTAACATTTAATACCAGATTATAAACAGTGATTTATATATAAGTCGCAAGAATGACAAGGCGTGAGCAGTTGATCTCACTCACACATACATTCGCAAAACATAAGTTAGTGTTACAGTGTAGGCCCGTTGTCCCCGTAGGCCTTGTCCCCGCTACGGGGATAACAGGACATCATTAAATGTTCGTACCATTGTCCCCTTTACTGAGATACAGCCACTAGGTTAGGTAATGTTAGAACTGTGACCACACAGCGCAAGCCGAGCGAGCGAAGCGAGCGTACCGCGGCAGCGGCCAGCTAAGCGCCAGAAAGTAATTTTCCCATATGAAGTTTACTTTACTATATCAACGGAAACAGAGTAAGGGGACATCGGGACGTATTTTTATGACGCGGCTTACGGGGACAACGGATCTACACCAGTGTCACGCTGTGTGCCCCGCGCGGTATAACACAAGGTGCTCGTTAGGTGGTTTTTGTAACCTGTCTACAGCGAAGAGTCTCTTGAGCACTGGATGGGTGATTCGTCAATCGGCAGAGTTTCATTGTGCGGCGTTAATTACCGTCGCTTGCACGTCACGCTCCGCGATATTATGAAGTGACACGTTGTCTGCCCCATGCGGGAGTTTCACAAGGTGTGCTTGTTATACAAGCGATATTATCTTAAATATTTTAAATGTAAAGCTATTTATGTAGATAGTACAACAAAATAATGGACCATACAATTTGACTAACTGAAATCTGAATTAAATAAAAGTTTATCGCATATCCATAACATATCTATTGATAAACCAATGTATAAATAATTTATTTAGAATAAAAAGTTCAATTAAACCTATTATATTATATTTTACTTTTTAGATTAGATTATATAACTCTTAATTGTTACACCACCAGAAAAATAACAACGAATGAAAATAATAAACTTAAAACTAAAGTGTAACAAATGGGCGGCCTTATCGCTCAAAGCGATCTCTTTACACCTAAGCCTTATTGTACAGACTGCAAGGTAAATCTTCAAAGAAAATCCGCAGACTCCCGGGACACTTCGTTTCAAAAGTTCTGTAAAGCCCCGACATCTGCGAACGGACACCTAAAGTCGTGACTTTGACCGATGTTTATGTAGAGATCTAGCTTTATCGGAATATTCCATTTATCTAGTCTAGGCACATAGACAGGTAAGCCTGCAATATTAATAGCTTGTGTACTTTATGGTTATTATTTTATTAACAATGGAAGAACCATTCAATGGTGTCACCCCGGGGGACACCATCATTGACAGTTTAAGTAGTCAGTAATTCATAAATTGCTTTCTCTGTCTACGATAAATTCATACAGCAGTTCTATTATACTATTAAACAATTAGAATTTTCATCGATTTCTCGTCTACGAAACGCCTTTTTTATGGAACTGAGTGATGAGTCGTGCACGTCTTTCGCCTGATGGTAAGCGCCAGGCCTTCCCATAACAATTGCATTGCCACCCAGAATGTTTAAAACCATAAAAAGTACTGCGTAGCACTGCATAAACATTAAACACGTGTATTGCGCTCATCACCCCGAGACATCAGATATTAAGTCTGGCTACAATGCCATACAAAACGAAACACAATAATGCTTGCGCTCTACGCTTGGCGGCAGAATAATGCGGTAATATGGCCACCCAGATGACCTCTGCATACGAGAGACCTACCACGAGTAAAACCCTTCAGAATAGGATTAGAGGTGCTTTCTTTATTTATAAAAATAGGAAAAATTGGATCCAAATGACGTCATAATCCATTAAAACTTCTTAAACAGTCAACGGGTACAATCAAAAGCAGATCTATATCTGATGCCAATGTATTCAGTAACCCAAAATGATTTGTTGCTCTAATAAGTGCAAATTCAGATGACGCGGCCGCCGGAGCCGCTTTCGTAAATTGGATTCCTGTGTCGCAGCGGAGTTTGACTTCCAGCTCCGACTTTTGTAGCCACTTACTTTGGCGGTACAGGTACTGTAGCTAAAGTGATATAGTCCTATTTGCATACATACCTACATAATTATATAGGTACGTAGCAGCAGCGAGTTTAAACAAACGTATGGAAGTTGGATAGGTACCTACCTACATTTATTTTTATTTTATCTTCGATGAATGTACAAATAACAAACGAAACGGCGTGTACTTATTTATTGCAAATATTAACAGTCTAAATTATGAAAATTGCACTGACGATGACTGAATGTAATTTGAAAAGCTTTTACAAGTACACAGTATGATCATATTGATCATACTAAATTATTATTAGTAGTACTAATATTATAAATGTTCATGTATGGATGTTTGTTCCTAAATCACGCCAAAACCACAAAATGGATTTGATGAAATGATCAATGGACATACAGTACTTTTTATTTCGGCAAATATACCATTAGGAAAAACCGTGGGGTGCAAGTAGTATTGAGTAAACGTGAATTAGATAGCATTAAACAAAAATCGATTTTCCACATTATCTAGCAGCTTCCAAAATGCAGACTAACATTTTTCAAAAAACTAAGTCTTTTAAATTTATATCATAGAAATTCGGCAACATCTCTAAGAAAGAAGAGAGAAATCACGACGCAGAAGTAATTCACATAAACGACGTTCATAAGTGCGTCTGTGATGCCAAAACTGAATAAAGAACTTTTGATTGATTTATTGATTGAAACAGCTGAAGGTTCGTTCAATTAACACCACAAACAATAAACAAATCAAACTCAAATAGTCACTGAACTAATTTAGCAGCTAGAGTGGAACACGCGATCGAGGCCGCGGCTACAAGTGCTAAACTTTTAATTAGTTCGACAACTCGCCAAGGAGCATTTAAGGTTTTCGTACCGGTTGTTTGTTTCTACTTCACGATCAATGACGTTTTGTCCGATAATTGGTAGAAGAGACGTTGATGTCAACTTTAGGTATCTAAGTGGGCAATGCTTACATAGTAGATATTATGTCTATACGATTGAGATATACTAATTTTGACTTTATATCAAGGTAAAACACGCGTTTTCTATGAAAGATATTTAATCAGCCTGACAAATGAACTGTGTAACTTGGGTACATGGAAGTGGGTTCTAAAATTAATAGGTTTGCATCTAGCCTCTTGGAAAACTTAACAATTTTAACATAAATTAATACCGAATTGGGTATCTTATAAAGTATCTATGTACTTTTACGTGTATATAGGTTGTGGCCAACTCAGGAATTGGAGTCGTCCAAAGGCCTCCGACATGGCCTAACGACTGTTATCCTCAGACATAACGCCTTATGCCCGGTTCCTATATCTTACTAAACGTTGTCGGTAAAAGCTACCACTCGTTTTCTCGACAACCGTTACCGCCGCAGAGTGGCTGTTTCACAGCGCTTGTAACTTACCGACCGGTGGCGAGGACCCGCCGGTAGCCTGTACCGACGCTCCCTCTATAGCGTTTCGATTTTGCTTAAGTTTTACTGCATGTGGATATGGTGCAAATGCTTTTTTTTCTATTTTATGGGCCTAAAATATGAACCATCTTAATTTTAATAGAATTATGACATTTGATCATATTTTAAATTGCAGAATTGCTTGGTTCTCAATGTAAGCTCTGTTATTGTAACATAAAAACGAAACGCATATTTAACAAAACATCTTTTTGCAACTATCATTTTCATTCCACTCAATACAATACAATAATGCTTTATTGAATACCAAACACAGGAAAAACAATAGTTAACAAAGGTCATAAACAGTGGGTACAATGGGCGGCCTTATCGCTATGCGCAATTTCTTACAGGCAACCTTTGGATGGACAGGAATTATAAAAGTAATATTGCGGTCAGTGTGGTGAATATTATAAAAAAAACTCCAATTATACGTAAATATGATATAGTACTATTAAAAAAAGAAATAAAAGAAATATAAATAAATTAAATATATACTATACCTAAATAAGTAACATAAAATTAATATACATAAATAAAATATATATATATATATATATATATATATATATATATATATATATATATCTCATTCATAGTTCCCGCGACTTTTTGGCGGGAAGTAAATAATGATAGAGTTCGATTTTATTTTATTTTTTAAACAAGTGTTACTTCGAGTGATCATATGTAATATCGGTGGAATATTAACCATTATGTGTTCGTAAACGTGCACGAGTCTAGGCAAATGAAACAAAATAGAGAAAACATTGCTTTTTATGTTCTCCCAAAAAGTTAATGGAGAGCTTGAATAAAGTTCCACCACTTTGTTGAAGTACTAAGAGAGGGTCCGGCTTGTTGCTGTTGACCCTCATTCTCAACAACAGTATAATAAATGGAATATTTAACTATCAAATAAAAACTACGTAAGACATGGCGGTATGGTCCCAGAGACTTTAGCCTACCATAAGGGGCGAACTTAAAAAAAACATAGTTCCCGCCACGAACCTAAATATCCAAAAAATACCACGCAACCAACGCAAACTTCGAAAATTGATTTATTTCATTTAACTGCTTCGGTGACTTGCTTAAGTTCTTTGATACAGAAACGTGATTACAGATGTACGTAGATAATATTACGGACTCTTCCGACAGTAAGAACCTTCCTATTTTATAACTTGTAAAATTACCACGACGTGGCTAACACTAATTTGAATAATTAGGTATAGGTACATTATTAGGACAAATAGAAGTCTGCATTATAATTATGTATTTAATTTATTTTACAGAAAACTAAAAAACCATGAACAAGGACGAAATAATGTTATTATTTACAATTACCTGTTCTTATTACAAAAGAAACTAACGCAGCAACCAATAAAAGTAGAGACTGATAAAAATTGCATTATTTGCATGTCAAGATCCATAGCTAGCTACTAATCTAAAATTTATTTATTTCACAACTTTTGTTTTAAATAAAATAAAAGTAAAAAACTAATAAAATTGCATAGAATTTTGTGAACAACCGCCCGAAATCGGCCGGTTCGGTAATTACTTACGGATGTTCATTTTGACACATGTTGGACACATGTTTGACATTTCTCCTGACTGATGGATTTTAATAGAAACAGGTTTGAGTGTCATCTCCATACATTTTGGCTACGGACGGTCGTCAGTGGTCCTCCCATCCGTAGGTCGGTAGTCGTCGGTAGTCTCGGCTACCAGTCGTTGATTATAGGAACACATTTTAGTGAATTTTGTACCGATCGTTAGCAAAACCGTCCGTTAGTAAGTTATAGGAACCGGGCATTAGCAGAGGCTCCGAGGCTCCGAAGCACGGTACTGCTTAGATATCTACCACAAAAACGGTTACCTCCAGTGATGACACCAGCGAACCTAGCATATCTGTAATGTTCGACATAAAGTCGATGATGAAAAATGTCTAGCGATATTGTAATGTCTACGAAGCGAGAATTGAGGCCCAGCATAGCGAAAATTTTCTTGCGTCATAAATAAAACTAGACTTAATAAACATTCTATAACCTGTAAAATAGTGTGTGTAAGTTTGATCTACTCTGGCATTGAAAGCCACACCCTCAAACGGTTTGCAAATATTACGATGCTCTTGAGAATGCAGCTTGCTCATCTTGTCTGCAATGTAATTTTAGTTGTTGGAAGTCAAGCACGTAATTCAAACTTGAAACGCAAGGGGGCATCTCAAGTTGTCTGCTTCCAAACTTTCTAAGTAGATGTAGATGTAGACGGTATATAACTAGACAACAAGATTTAAGGACAACGGTATTGGATGCCTACTAAATAGGGGTAAGATATCTATAAGTTTACTGAAGTAAATACGTAATTGTGCTGAAAAAAGACATCCCCGCAGAGTTTCTTGGTGCTATCTTCTCTAGCGGGCGTATTTCCGAAGCACTGGTAGAGTCAGTTTTCGCATTTCTTTTCAACACTCAGACTTCAATTTGAGTATAGGAAAGAAATGGGTAAACATACTTACCTTTTTTTCAGTCATGTTAACGTAAGTTACAATTTTTAACATTTTTTATTTGTATCATGTTTTTATGACCTTTAAAAGTGCACTTTTGTGCCTATTAAATATATAAAAAAAAAGAATACATCGTTATTTGCTTTTCTATATTTACAATTACAAAATTCTTTAAATTATAATTGCTGCATGAAAAATGTAAAATTCACATGCATTTTCGGGAGCAATTTTGTGGCGAACACCAAAAATCTGCGATAGCTACGGGAAAGCTAGAATTTTCGCTTCAAATTGAATACAAAATTGGATAAATCCATATGTGAACAGTGTTGGTAAGTGAATACGGGAAATGAGTTCTGAAAAATGCGGGAATACAGTGGAATTTTGGAAAATAGGTATTCCGTCAACAGCTGTTGCACGTCAGAAAGAAGTGAAATTTAAATTCGGTAGGTGTACGCAGATACACACGGGATCCATAAAGTAGATGTTGCAATCTGAATGAAAAATTTTACCAAATAAGCACATAAGTCCCAACGATAACTCAGATTTTAATATTAATCAGAGAAATGGAGAGTTGGGTCATTTCTCTGGAATCAACAGTTATTAAAAATAGCTCTTTCATACAAAAACATACATCGCAATTTTTTTACGCCCAGCTATTACTTACATAGATCCTGGCCCCTAACTAGGACTTCCTGTATCTAGGGAACCAGGAACTATGAGGACCATGGTCCCACAACACCCAGACACGAAATAAAAGCTTGCGCTTTATTTTTCCGTGCACAAGCATTTGTCCCGACGCGCGGGAATGGAGCCCGCAACCTCAGTGGTGTATGAGATTTGCGGCGACCTACCCAACCACAGACGCTGACACATTTATATGTCATGTTATTTATCATTTCCTAGCAAAATTGAGGCATAGTAATCACCTATTACTATTTTCTTCGGATACTCCGTAAGAAGCTTAATCGACGCGCAGTTTTTAGGGCATAAGTATTTATTTCCTTTCACCCGCCTGCTCAACCATTGTTCTCATGTAGCTGTTGACTCTATAAACACAAAATCGCAGGGGAAAACGATAAAACATACACTATTCTTAAAACTAACTGTAGGATGAAGCGAGCGACCCAAAACTTGTCTTGGTCTCGTAATATTTACAGATATTATAAGAGTCGCCAATTCAGTCTGCTTGCGTCAGTCCTGTCAACTTTCGACGCGGAGGTATAGATGCGCAAAATACTATTACGGTTGATATTGATAACGACTGACTTACTCGACCTGAAATCTTCACGTCTCGATAGAAGCGCGACACCTATCAGACAAAACAAAAAGCGTTGCTATAAAATAAAAGGAAGAATATTTTCCGCGACTGAAATTGCCGCTTTTGAGATTTATGGCCATAATATACAGGACGAGAGTGATAATGTCCTTGGGCTGCTGGCAAATAGTATTTTTATACGGAGAGATGGGTAGAAGCTGCGATAAGTGTAGCCTCCTTTGTTAGTCCGACATCGTAAGGAGGGCGCGGGGAATGAGTTTGCTGGAGGTGCAGGTAAATGTTACACAGAATGTTAGTACTGTAAGGTAAGTTTTGAGATTCTCTATCTTTCCAATCCTCATTCCCTTAATTCCTCAGATACCCTTCAGCTCAAAACTCCTGTCCATTTCTACGACAAATTTTTCACAATACAATCTGTCCGTCTGTGGAATGCGTTGTCCGTAGAAATTAGACATGCTAAGTCCATTGCTATTTTTAAGAATATGGTGAAGAAACATTACTTGTCTAATAACAACTAAATGACATTGTATAATTATGTTCATGTATACATAAATATATATATTGTAGCTATGTATTAATTTTATGTTATTTATTTATAGTAGGTACTTAATTTATTTATATTTGTTTTAATAATATTAATAGTATATCATATTTACATAATATAATTGGAGTTTTATGTAGGTACAGCACGCTGACATCAATATTTCTATAAAAAAATCCTGTCTATCCAAAGGTTGCCTGTAAGAAATTGCGCATAGCGATAAGGCCACTCATTGTACTCACTGTCTATTGACTTTGTTGACTATTGTTTTTATTGTGTGTTTGGTATTCAATAAAGCATTATTGTATTGTATTGTAAGTGTAGGTCAGTTTAGGGACTACAAAAGACTTTCCAAAACGGTAAATGAAAACATTCCGAGGAACCAACACTTCCAAGAAACACTACAAAATATAAAAGGACTTGTGACATCCGCCAACCTACGTGGCGTATAAGCCACGTGGTTGAGCCCACGTGGTGTTTAAGAGAGAAGGCCCGAGTCCCAGCTATGGGTATAATGGAATGATGATGAAGTCTGTACGGTTAGTGATTATACTTGTTTCTTCTTGGCGAGCATCTTATTGAGATTTGGATTCGATGTTTGAATGTCCCTCGCACCTATTTTTAGTTCTCTTAATTAGATAGATGTATAGAAGATAGAAAACACTTTATTGTACTATTATGAACATACTTTTTTATGATAAGTACAATAGACATTTAGGTATGTATGTATGTATGTATGTTAGGATTTCCTACACTCGCTCTCACTACTGCTAAAATGCCTTTAAGGTGACTTTATAAACTAAACCTATGCCGAGTCGTGGCCTATGAGTCGTCATAGGTCATATTATATGTACATAACTTAGATATGTAAAATTACTTGATATCAAACTTTATATATTTCTTTTATGAGTTTATAACTAATTAAGGCTTGTTTCCTGAACACCGCAAGTCCGCGTCTTTTGAAGCAGATGTTCTCATTCTTCATGCAAATTGTTGCTTTATAGCAAAAACTTTGAAATGCTCTTGTTTTTTGTACAGTCAGCGACAAAAGTAGCTAAACATTTTTAACTTTTCATACAGCTTCTTTACACGTAGGCACACGTTAGTTCTCGACATTAGAGCGTCGAATGATCAGTTAATTAAAACAGAGCATCTTTTGGTTGCTGTGTGTGTGTGATTGACATGTGAGGATTCTGTGTATGAATACTATGTATAGAGTTTACGAAAACTTGAAAATTTTCAGTTACTTTTGTCACTGACCGTACCTACATCCGAAGAATCGGCTTAATTGGGATTATGAAAACTCATTGTTTTGCGAGTTTCAAACATGTAGATTGTTATTAAACTGTATAAGTAGTTGCATACCTATATAGGCTTTATTTTTCGTGATATGTTTACAAGCTTACATACTTGCTTAAAATGGTAGATAAAGAAAATGTGTATTACTCTCTAATCATTTTCTTTACGTTGTATTCTAGGCTCTCTGATTGGTCTAAATAAAATTGTCTCAGATATTCGGGTTAAAGAATATTTATTTCTCAACAAGAAATTACATTTCACTTATATGAGAAAAAAAAAAGGCTTAAAGTAAATTATGTGCTTCGACATTTTGTGAATATAAAAGTAACTTAGGTATAAAGCAGACAATATTATCATAAAATATTTTCTAACTACCCGCAGGGATAAAACCGTACCTAGTTTGGACGTATAATATTGACATGACAGGCAAGAATATACGTAGGCGCCACAGTGCAAGCAACATCAGATTGATAACTTGTTTATCTTAGTAATGTTATGTCGTTCAGTATGTGTCTCTTTAGTTTATTTTTAAAAATGTTAAAAGAAACTGCATTCTTCACCTCCTTTGGTAATTTGTTATAAATTTGTACTCCCGCAAAACTTATGGTTCTCGTACCATGGGTGGTTCGCACTCTTGGAAGTATGATGTGGTCTTTTCTACGACTGCTGCGGCTATGTATCTCATGTATTTTAGTAAATGAAATTTCGGTATGAATTGACTTATTAAGAATTTTTCTTATAAGTATACACGTGCAGTAGTTATATAGTTGTTTAATATTCATGTACTTTGTTTCCTTGTATATTTTTATTGTAGGTGTTAGATAGTCATAATTAAATAACATTTTAATAAGTTTGTTTTGTGCAATCTGTAAGTCTTTAAGATTAGTTTTTGGAGCGCTACCCCAAATCTCAATCAGGTATAATAGATGCGGCTTCACTAATGAATTATATATCGTTTGGCGCACGCGACGGGGGAGGCATCGTACTATATTACGCAGAGAACCCAATAAGGACGACAGTTTAGAACGAATACGGTCTATATGTATATTCCAATTTAGGTGATTATCTAAATGTAGGCCTAGGTATTTTTCGGAATATTTTTCTTGGAGTATTTCCTGATCAATTTTGAAGGGCGAGTCTAAAAGAACTTTTTTGTTTTTGGATTTAAAAAAGACGTAGCTTGTTTTAGACGCATTAATAGTTAGGAGATTATCTTGGAACCAACAAACGAGTTTGTTTAGGTCTTCTTGAGCTTGGTTTAGCATATCCGGTATGGAACTTCCAAAATAGAAAAGACAGGTGTCATCTGCATATAACGATATGTTTCCGTGCAATGCGATTTCGTGAATGGAGTTAATGTAGATTAGAAACAACAGCGGTCCAAGTATGGACCCCTGTGGAACACCAAAGGATATTTTATGTGGTTTACTTTGATACTCACCGATCTTCACTATCTGGAATCTATTAGTCAAATAAGACTCGAACATTTTATAGGCCGTTCCTGTTATACCTAGGTCGTTTAGTTTTTGGAGCAGAATAGAGTGACTGACTGTATCAAATGCTTTTTTCAGGTCAATAAAAATGCCCAGGGCTAGCATTTTCTGATCGATATTAGTTTTAATTTTGGTTATCAAATCTGCTGTCGCTGACAGAGTATTTGAGTGTGATCGGAATCCATATTGTCGTACAAAAAGAAAATTGATGGAAGTTAAATATTTGTCTAAGCGTGAGTGAATGACCTTTTCAAAGATTTTGGAAATAACAGGTAATACCGAAATAGGCCGGTAATTGCTTGGATCAGTTTTAGTACCCGCCTTATAGATAGGAGTGACCTTAGCTACCTTTAAGGCATCGGGAAACGTCCCTTCAGCTAGATGTTTGTTGATACAGTCAGTCAGTTCATCTCCTATTAAGTCACTTATACATTTGATGACTTTAGTTGAGATACCATCTATTCCCACACTATTATGTAGATACATTACATTGAGGTTAGGCCTTTGCAAGCGCATCAACGATATCACATTACACCATGAAGCGTGCCTTACTGAGCGGGCATTCACACCTGAAGACATACAAGTTAGATAAAATAACAAAAATAATTAAACCTTGTTACGATAGAAAACAACAGCGAATATGCATGTGTTGTCTAAGAATCCGGAAACTAACTTTTTATGATAGATTCCTTTAAATCATTTAGTAGTGACATAATTATGATTATTAATTGCGTAGTTTTTTTTAGTCAATTTTTGACATAGAGCCCGTCCCGCCGAGATATATATATATATATATATATATATATATATATATTAAATTTATATATATATATATATATATATATATTAAATTTATATATATATATATATATATATATATTAAATTTATATATATATATATATAATATATATATATATATATAATTTATATATATATATATATATATATATATATATATATATATATATATATATATATATATATAGACAGACCAATGAGGAGTTCCTAGGTCATTTTGACGTCACACACAAAATGGCGCGTTTATGTTGACTTAAATTTTAATTTAATGATTGTATTGACAAATGATGCCGTACAATTTTTTTTTATGAATTTTATATCTATTTATTAATGAATCGATTCAAGGATTAAAAAAATACATGGATACTCCCTATTGTTGTTATTTTTTTAGCCAAATGCCTATCTCTGATAGTATGGTGTGAAGTCTTGCGTGGCCTGCCTTGACCCACGACGGCATTTTGCAGTGCTGGGATTCCACTTAGTGGTCACAATTAGCCCAGCCATAATTCAGACTTTCGTCGCCGGACTCGCCGACTCAATACCACTTTAACTTAGCACCTTTTATACTACATACATACGAGTACCTATATATATACATTTTAGTTTAGAGCGCAGATTGATGTTTCCAATACAATTGGCTAATATAACAACAAATATGTCTTTTATTGGCTTCTGGCAAAGCTAGATTTATAATTAAATAGTAGATAAATCAGCTTAAATAAATACCAAGTGCTTCGGGATATTTATTTATAATAACATTAATAAGTATTGAATCTGATGTCAATTTCGGGTATTTATTGTTTAACATGAGTTATTATGAGTCTAAAACCTACAATAACATATGTTCAGGAAGGTTGTTACCGATTTATAATGTTGTTACGAATTATTACTATTACGTCTTACGTCACATCTTTGGATCGATACACGTTTACAGGTATATTTATTAGTGAGGCAGTTTTAGTGATCTTAGGATACAGGTGTAGAACAGGTGCTTTATTAAGACTGCTGAGATGGTAATACAAATAAAGCGGATTAAATTTTCATGAAACGAAAACCAAAAAATTAATATAAAAAAATATTTATTTCATAATAGTACAAATTACAATTTGTTGCGACTCTAGCCACCAAACTAGGTGTTGACACACCTGTATCTTGGCAGTTAGCTTCTTCCCAGCTTTGTTCTGGCTCTTGTACATAGGTAAATTAAATTTAGTTGATTAACAATTATTATATCAGTTTTAATTAATAGAAAATAATAATTAAAATGGTAGCCTTTGTACTATTAATGTATGTCCATTTCAAACGATGTACATTTATCCTAATCCTTAGCATAGAATACTAAATAGTACGAGTAGGTATTAGTTAAAGTTATCTGTGTTAATAGTCTAAGTTTCCTATATACTCAATCACGATAATTATAATGAATTTGTCATATTATAATGTCGATAGGATAATTCTATGTGGTCGAAGTCGTGAATGAGAACTAGAAAGCAATATATTTAAAAAACAACAACAACGTCAACGTTATATAACGTCCATAGGATTATCACCATAAACTACCTTAGTAGGTACTTAGTGCTGCTGTACTTACGTTATTTAGATAAGAAAAACTAAATAGATTTAACATTTGATATCAATAAACAATAAAAATAGATGTTAAATTTATATTTATATATATATATATATATATATATATATATATATATATATATATATATATATATATAATAGATAATATATTATCTCCCGCATAGATTTTATAAAATTTAGAAAAAGTAAATAACGTTACAAACTAAGTGGAAGTACCTACCTACTCAATTTTGCTAAATTGAGGTATCTACCATTTTCCGCCCCGCTTATCACGATATGCATTCTCGGATGTGCCGTAAATTATTTCCCGAAAAATATTATCAAATATGTCCTTATTGTTATGTTAATTTCTTAATAATGTAGGTACCTATCTTCATAATTCTTAAAAACATGACAGTCGTGAAGTGTTTAAACATGAAGGCTGTGGCTTAGTTATAAAAACTATTTAATTTTAGCAAAATGGCAGTTTTCATATTTTAGTAAGTAGATTTCTTAGTATGTGAATAATACCGTTTCGCCAAGATTAATAACCTTTTTATTTTGACTTTAATATCTTAATTATTAATAAGGCATTTATGTACCGTACATAGCGCATTTTTTTAAAATATTCTTCATTAGTTATCTTTTTAAGGTCGTGTGTCTTTAGGGAAATTCAGCTAACCTGCCAGCTTCCAACACCATATCTCAAATGAGTCAATGTTTTCCTGTTCACTTACTCTAATAGTCCATAATTAAAAATAATAACAATAACAACACCTATATACGTATAGGTACCTATTGTTAAGATCTTTGTTCCATTCATGGGTATTTATTAGACTACGGTCCTCGTAGTTTCCGAAGTAAGTGAGGGGAATCCTATTAAAGACTCGGGACCAGGACTACATATGTGATTGTTAACCGTCCTTATTTATGGAAAACTATTGAGGGAAAACATAGTAGAATTTACAGTGGCCATGATTCCTCTCTCGCTCTTTAAAATGTTAATTAACTTGAGCTGTTGTTTTTTTTTGCAGTATTTTGTCGTTATATGCTACTCATATAGCGGGTAATGAAATAAATAAGCCACACATCATGTTCATGGTTGGAGATGACATAGTGAGTATCAAATATAAATATTTACCATGTTTATCCCAACTATCTTTTCTTCTCCTCTTCTCATGAAAGGATCGGCAACACATTAGCAATGCTTGTAGTGATATGCTTTCTATCTGACAGGCCTCTGCATGTTCATCATCATCATCATCAGCCTATTGGACATAAACCTCTCCACCTACACGCCACTGAGCATTATCCTCGGCTACTCTCATCCAGCTGCTGCCAGCCACCCTTCGAAGAACTTTGCTCCATCTAGCATGAGGGCTTCCTACACTACGTTTGCCAATTCGCGGTCTCCAATCAAGAACACGTCTATATACTCCAGCGGTTTTCGGTTCTGCATATATATGGCTGGCCCACTGCCACTTCAGCAAACTAATTCTGTAAAAATATGGCAAGAATAAAACATACCACTGACATGTAAATATAAAACGCCTACATTCGCGTTATGATTATCTCGGCATACTATCGATCAGGATCGCAATGGTTTTCAAACTTTAATATTAGTAACTTTTAAAATAACTACTTGAGAAACAGGCGTCCCTCAATAAAATACACTAAGCGTTCCCTCCTGCCTCTATAGTCAATATTGCAATATCGTTGTACAGGGCTGGGACGACATTAGCCTGCACGGCTCGGACCAAATCCTAACTCCAAACATCGACATGATTGGCTATCAGGGAATCATCATCCCGAAGTACTATACAGACTGCCAAGGAACACCTTCAAGAAGCGCCATGTTTACAGGGAAATATCCAATGAGAATGGGTAATTATTTTTTCAATTATATTGTTTATTTCATTTCAAGTTATGGTTTGTTTTTTTGTTTCAAATTTTTTGAACATCTGTGTCAAGATGTAGATAAAATTGTTAGTAGTTGGATTGTATTCAACCATATGGATCATCACCAGCCCATCACGTTCCCACTGCTGGGACAGGGGCCTTCCCTCATAGAGAGAGTATGGGCCATAATCCACCACGCTGGCCCAGTTCGGGTTGGTGGATGTCACATGTCCTTGAATGTTTGTGATTGATTCTTGGACATGCCGGTTTCCTCACGATGTTTTCCTTCACCGTATTTAGAGCGAGTGTTAAATCTGCACATAACTTAAGAAAGTCAGTGGTGCGGGGCCAACGGGATTCGAACTCGGGTGCGTCGGATCGAAAGTCGCACATTCTCCCATTGAGCCACACTCGCTCACAACCATATGAATGGATATATTATTTATATAATCCAACGTATTTCTTAATTTTTAAAGTATTAAAAACAGTGTTGATTGATTGATTAATACGTTCGGAATTTTGTTATATGAATTTGGTTTCTTAAACTGGATGTTTTGTAAGAAGAAATGATATTATTAGTTCTACGGTTCAAAACTCTAGTAGGTATATGAAAAATGTTTATAATTTCAGGGACATCTACTAAAATCTTTAGGATTTAGAAATTGTATAGTCGAAGTAATATTTTGGCTTTCATAAGAAAGCTTTTTTACTCCTCTTTGTAGCTTTGCATATTTGCACGGAACTTATTGTACAGCATCTTCGATCATATATGATCGAAGTACAGCATAAAAAAAGGTTCCTAATACAACATTGTACAAAAATAATTGTTATGCGATGTGTGGACGAATATTTAACGTACCAGATGCCATTAAAGACTTGCCAACAAATCAATTTTTAAGAGAACTTAATAAATGGCTTTTGTAAAAGATCCTATACTCCGTGGCAGACTTTTTTTTAAATTTGCACACCAGCATATAAGTTATACCCAGACTGATATGATTTGATTGATATTACTTAATATATTTTATTATATACCTACTATTGACATATTATTGCAATCAAATCCATATTATGTAAATTAATTCAATTGTGTATAATTCTATGTTTGACATTGTAATTTAAATATAATAATAATAATGTGATTCCGCATGTAATTTACTTATAAATGTCATTAAACTGTTATTTTATGTATTGAATATTTGCATGTCACTTATAATTGACTATGTGTTTCGGATCTGATCATATTTAAATTAACATCTTTAATGTATGTACCAACATGTATTGCAAATGATTTCATTTAATTTCATTTCATATTTTATGCACAACCTTAAAATATACTGGGAAATCAAAATTTTAAACACACGATTACACTGATTTATTTCCAGGAACTCAAGGCCCATCAATCGGAGCGGCCGAAGATCGAGGTATTCCGATATCCGAACGACTATTGCCCTCTTACCTAAAAGACTTGGGTTACGTTTCGCATTTGGTTGGAAAATGGCAGCTCGGCAAATCGAGGGAACATTACCTTCCGACGAAAAGAGGTTTTGATACTTTCTACGGCTTCACTGAAGGCAGCGTGGATTACTTTACCTACAATCACGTGGAGGTAAGTCAAGCACAAAAACGGATATAAATAACTAGTGGAGTGGAAAAGGTGTTGGGTCATGCCTGGCAACAGCCCAAATTAGAGCGTTCGTTTTTTGGAACTTGCCAACAAATTGAGTAAAATTTTTTGTTGAAAGAAGTTGGTGCACGAAGCATTCTGAACGATCTATGTTTGTGAGGATTTAATTGATTAGATATAGGTATGCTTTATTACGAGCGAGTGTGGCTCAGCGGTAACTCGTGCGACTTACGATCCGACGCACCGGAGTTCGGATCCCTCTGGCCCCGCACCACTGACTCTCCTAAGTTATAAGCGGATGTAACGCTCGCTCTCAAAACGGTGAAGGAAAACATCGCGAGGAAATAGGCATGTCCAAGAATTAATCACAAAAATTCAAGGACATGTAATATCCACCAATCCGCACTGGACCAGCGTGGTGGGTCATGGCCCATACTCTCTCTATGAGAGACGACCCGTGTCCCAGCAGTGGGAACATGAACGAGCCAGCGGAGTACAAATACAGTCTCACAGGGAGGCAATGGTCGAGCGCATGAATTTTGCTTTGCAGGCAGTCTCCGATTGGTGCGCCAATCTTGTAAAATTCCACGCCTCAAAGACCCAGGCGTATGTCTATTCAGTATCAGCTCGAGGCCTTAGACTCCATAGAAAGGCAGGCAAAAAAAAACTTATTGGTAACGATGCGTTGGTTCAAGCTAAGCTTCAGAGTCTCGAGCATCGACGTAAAGTTGCCAGCCTGTCGTTGTTTTACAGGATACGTCACGATGAGTGGTCCGATGGAATTACATAAGTTAATTCCTCCATCTCTTTTCTACCACCGGACAACAATACGTACGGAAACTCGGAATCCGTTTATGGTTGATATTCCTCCTACCAGAACAAAGCGTTTCGCTTTAACTTTCATAATGCGAACAGCTAAGGAATGGAACACCTTACCAGCGTCTCTGTTTTCCGAAACTTATAATCTAGGTGTCTTCAAGTCCAAAGTGAATCGGTATTTTCTAGGCAAGTATGATTCATCGTCGACCGTGTCATCACTTTCCATCAGGTGAGACTTCGGCGAAATGTTTGCCTATCAGGTAATTAAAAAAAACAATGATGGTCAATGATGGATAAGATTATGATGCCTTGTTGTCGTCACAGAAACGTAAAAAGTTTACGTAAAAGTGATGGAATTTTTTTTAAATCTAAAACATACTTTGTAGGTAGGTAGGTAAATTATACACGTTATGCGATACCTGTAGCTAATCAGCAGGGCGATCATGTATTTTTTATTTCAATCAATTTCAATAAGAGCCGTATTACACAGTAAAATTGAATAGATTGGGCGTATACATAACGATTCATAGCACAATCTCGCTTTGTATATTTGTCGTAACAATTTGTCGTAGTTTGTGTTTGGGTAACTGGTTTCTCATTGAAATTGATTGAAATAAAAGATGCATGATCACCCTTCAGATATGTACAAAGTGTTTTATGATGATGTGAGATTTAGATGTGACTCTAGTACTTATTTTGTCTTAGACAGTGCATTTTAAACTTACGTTTGATTTTTTGAAATGCTTTAATAACCTCCGATGTACCTTTATTGATAAATATACTATAAATATAAATGATCAGTTATAGATATATTTTTTTACAGATTATTAACGGATCGGCATTCTACGGACTTGATCTTTTCAATAATCTAGAACCCGTGCGAGACCAAGGTGGACATCTCACTGATGTTTTGACAAACCATGCCGTAAAATGTACGTACCGACCTCCTTTCGTAAATGCATTAATTTTAACAAAAAACTAAACTAGTACCTAACTTAGTAGTTACCTAACCTATTTTAAAATAATTAGAGATTAGGTGCTCACGTAAGCTGATAATATTAATAATTATTATAAGAACAAATACTATTTTTTTTTGTTATTATCTCTGGTTAAAAGAAATTGTACGTTTAGTATTTGACCTTTTAAGCAAAGAAGTTTTAGGGAAAAATCACATCTATGTTCTATTAATTTTCCATTGTTAAACCGTTCTATTGTAGTAAACGTAAAAATAAGCATAACGACTTAATACACTTCTTAAAAAGTCAATGGAAGACGGTAGACTGATGCCCATTTCAAGGAGGGATATACGAAAATTTCCATATTTTTGTAAGGATGATCGAATGAATTTCCATAAACAAATTCATGACAAATCTTTTATTGGATCGACAGGATAATTTTGCAGACTTAATAAATCACTATTTATTTATATTATGTATAGCCTGTACCAGATTCTTGTTTCTTGTTTCATTTTCTTAGTTTGGTCTTTAATCTGTGTGCCCTTTGGTAAAAACCTTTTCCAACCCTTTCAACCGTCCCAAATCGTCATTAGTTTCGACAGCATTAATTGTAGCAGCAGTTTTGACTGTCGCTCTTTCCATCTTATAAGCTGTCGCGCTTTCTTTCTCTTTTCCTCTTTTGCGTACTTACCACTACCATGCAGATTTGCTCCATTTCTCTGCACGTTGAATTGTGTTCAGCCCAACTCCACTTGAAAGTTCACCGTTACAAATCTTTTATTGGATCGACAGGATAATCATCATCATCATCATCATCAGCCGGAAGACGTCCACTGCTGAACATAGGCCTCCCCCATAGATCGCCACAACGAGCGGTTGCTCGCTGTATGCATCCAGCGGCTCCCCGCGACTTTTACCAGGTCGTCGGTCCACCTTGTGGGGGGCCGTCCTACGCTCCGCCTTCCGGTCCGTGGTCGCCACTCGAGAACCTTTTTGCCCCAACGGTTATCGGTTCTACGAGCTATATGGCCGGCCCATTGCCACTTCAACTTGCTAATTTTGAGAGCTATGTCGGTTACCTTTGTTCTTTTGCGGATTTCCACATTCCGGATCTTATCTCGCAAAGAAATCCCAAGCATAGCTCTCTCCATAGCTCTTTGAGTGACTTTGAGCTTATGAATCAAGCCAATAGTCAGCGACCACGTTTCAGTGCCGTAAGTCATCACTGGCAACACACACTGGTTGTACACCCGCGTCTTCAGGCTCTGGGGAATTTTAGAGGAAAAGATATAACGTAGCTTCCCGAACGCTGCCCAGCCGAGTTGGATTCTTCGGTTGACCTCTTTCTCGAAGTTGGACCTACCTAATTGGATAATCTGTCCTAGGTAAACGTATTCGTCAACAACTTCGAGAGTATCGTCTCCAACAATTACCGGTATAGGTGCGACATGGGCATTTGACATGAGCTTTGTCTTGTCCATGTTCATTTTTAGACCTACCTGTTGAGAGACTTTACTGAGATCACTAAGCATAGTACTGAGTTCCTCCAGCGACTCCGACATAATCACTATGTCATCAGCAAAACGAAGGTGAGTGATGTATTCGCCATTGATGTTAATACCCATTTTGTTCCAGACCAAGAGCTTGAAAACGTCCTCCAATGTGTTCGTGAAGAGTTTCGGGGAAATTACGTCTCCCTGTCTCACGCCTCTCTGTAATTGGATTGGTTCCGAGCTCTGTTCTTGTAGTCGAACTGACATGGTGGCCTTGTTGTACAAACACTTCAGCACTTCGATATACCTATAGTCGATTTGGCATCGCTGAAGGGACTGCAGCACCGCCCAGGTCTCGACTGAATCGAAGGCTTTTTCGTAATCCACAAACGCAAGACATAATGGCCTGTTATATTCCTCACTCTTCTGTATAACCTGGCGAAGCGTATGGATATGGTCTATGGTACTATAGCCTTTTCGGAAACCTGCTTGTTCGGGTGGTTGGAAGTCATCAAACCTGCGTGCGAGACGATTAGTAATTACTCTCGAAAACAATTTGTATACGTGGCTCAAGAGTGAGATGGGCCTATAATTCTTCAATAAGGTTTTATCACCTTTCTTGAAGAACAGCACCACCACACTCTTGTGCCAGGCTTCTGGCGTAGTACCCTCCAGGATGACGGAATTAAAGAGCCTCTGAAGGACTAAAAGTACCGGTTTTCCACCCGCTTTCAGAAGCTCCGTGGTAATTCCGTCCTCGCCTGGCGCCTTGTTGTTTTTTAGTTGTTTGAGAGCCATCCTAATCTCGTAAAGGCTGATGTCCGGGATATCTTCGGTATAGTGTCGGGTTAATTTGGCTCTTATGTCTTTAACTGTGCTGGTAGCGGGTTTTCGTGTCGTAGTGTATAACTGCTCATAAAACTTCTCAATCTCTCTCAAAATCTCTGATTTGGATGAGACGACACTACCACTGTCAGTCTTAAGTTTTGTCATTTGGCTTTGCCCTATAGACAAATCTTTTGCGAACACTTTGGAGCCCTTGTGACGCTCGATTGCGTGTATAATACATGACGTATTATAGTTACGCAAATCGCGTCGCATGGACTTGGAGATTTGTCTATTAAGCTTGCCGTAAGCCGACATATCAACTGAAGATTGCAGTTTCATGTTGCTCCGTTCCTCCATGAGTTTGAGAGTTACACTTGTGAGTTTTTGGTTCTCTTTTTTACGGTGAGTCTTATAAAATTTAGCTCCAGCCGACTGAACAGTTTCCACTAGCCCGTTGTTTAACTCTTCAACAGTTTCGCAATCGGCTAGGCACTGGAATCGATTTTGTAGCTCTAGTTGAAAACTTTCCAGGTTTTGGATTTGGACAGGACTTGGACGAAGCGTAGACTTCATCAAGCGTGACCTCTCAAGCCTCACATTAATGTTCAACGTGCCTCTGACGACACGGTGATCACTTCCGGTTTTTACCTTGTTGATCACAGAGACATCGTTGAAAATGTGCTTCTTGGTAGTCATAATAAAGTCTATCTCGTTTCTTGTGGAACCGTCGGGGCTTACCCACGTCCATTTCCTGGAAGGCCGCTTTTCAAAGAAGGAGTTCATCATAAAAAGTCCCTCCTTCTCCATGAAATCAGCCAACCTCTGGCCCCTTGGGTTCCGCTGCCCATATCCAAATAGTCCCATCCTCAACTCATCACCGTTCCTTGTGCCCAGCTTCGCATTAAAATCACCCATTACAACCGTGAAGTATGTCTCAGAGGTATGCATGGCTTTGGAGATATCCTCATACATAGCGTCGACCTCATCGTCTGGGTGTGCCGAAGTCGGTGCGTATACCTGTATGACCTTCAGCGAATACCGATTGGAAATTCTGAGTATTAGGTACACCACTCTAGTCGACACACTATCTACTTTGATCACGTTGTTAACGAGGGACTTGCGGACGAGAAACCCGACACCTCCCTGGGATAGCTGGTCTCCTTCCCGATAAAAGAAGAGGTTACCTGATTTGAGGATTATCGTATCCTGTCCCTGTCTTCGGACTTCCGATAGTCCTATAATATCCCAGCGTAACCTTTCCATCTCCTCTTCCAGCTCAAAAATCTTCTCGTCGGTCCTGAGTGTACGTGTGTTATACGTTGCCAGGTCCAGTCGTCGGTGGTGGTAGCTGGATCTCTGCCGGAGATTCTTAGCACCCCCTGTTCCGCCGTTACCGTGGCTGCTACCATTGCCATGAATAGCGGAACCGCCGGGGACTGGGGGCCGTATTTTTGTTGTGTCAATCATAGTGGGGGGGTTTTGCCATAATCACCGCGCTTGGCAGGCGTCTTGGTGATCGCAGTAGTTGGTGGTGTTACACAGGAAAATGCTGCTGCCCATTTCCTGGAATCCCTTAGCTGGTTCTCACAGCACCCGCGGGAAGAGAAGGGGTGGTTCTATTATTAAGCCGGACACCACGCGGCAGACAGGACAGGATAATCCTGGAGACGTAATAAAGCACTAACATAGAACATAAATCTTACCCTGATTGCAGTGATCGAGGAGCACGACACGTCAGCGCCGCTGTACCTTCACATTTCGCACGCCGCCGCGCACATCGGCGGCGGACAGGTTAACTTGCAAGCGCCTTTCGAAGATCTCATGACAAATAAACACATCGTGCACTCTGCTCGGAGACTTTACGGAGGCGAGTCAGAAGTTCTTTTAACCGAGCAATCAAACATTAGCATGGACGTTTTCGCAAATCAACAAAAATTATACCCTTTTTAATAACAAATATTTGTATGCTTTCAGCTCTAGTTACGGGTGTTGACAGAAGTTTAGGGAAGATAATTGATGCGTTAGCTAAGAAAGACTTTCTTCATAACACGATTATAATATTTGTATCTGATAACGGAGCACCTTCTATGGGATCATCGCGGAACTATGGATCCAACCTACCTCTAAGAGGTACTAAAGGCACTCCTTGGGAAGGTGCTGTTCGATCCACTGCAGTCTTGTGGCATGCAGGAATTAATCCGAAAGTCTGGGATGGAATCTTCCACGTCACCGATTGGCTACCAACTTTGGTAGGGGCTGCTGGTGGTAAAGAAACCGAAAATCTTGATGGCATAAATCATTGGGATTCTTTGTTAAACGACGCAAAGCCAGAACGAAATCTTGCTATCATAGCAGTTGATAACTTGGAAGAATGGGGTGCTTTCAGAGACGGAGACTTTAAAATTATCGTTGGCAATGTCCCCAACACATGTGGATACTACGGCCAAGAACTGAGTAAAGTAACAGATGAAGCACCGGCTTACAAAGACACATTGCTGGAATGTCAGACATTTAAAACTTTTAGAGACACGTTAGAAATTGGATTAGATATCACTTATGCACTTGAAAAACGTGATTTGTGTAATATAAATAACCAAAGAACTGAATCAAATAATACGGCAATCGAACCCAGAGAATTTTGCGTACCCACAAAAGGTATGTCAACCACGAAGTTGTTCCAATGGGAAAATAATTATAACTAGTTTTATTTTACGTACATGCTAATAATTCCTTGATTCCTTTGGAACATGACACCAGCTAGTGCCATATCTGATACAACTAATTGGTCGGCTTAGTTGATCGGAAAGGAAAACTTAGTTTTAAACTGTTAGCTATTTAATAACTTATTATAGCTATGTATATCAATATCAAAATTAAATTAAACAATTTTTATTATCAGATATAAATTATTTTGTTTCAGTCAAAGGATGCTTATTCAACATCAGCGCCGATCCGAAAGAGACACAAGATCTATGGGAAATGTTTCCTGATGTTGTTTTACACATGAGCCTACGGTTCCGGTTGCTATGGCCCGAGCTAATCTCCAGAAGAGCGCCTGTATGTGACATGAGAGCCGACCCAGGTAACCACAGTTACATCTGGTACCCGTGGCTTAAAGATGATGACGAATCACCGGCTTCAGTAACAGAGGTGTCACAATATCCTCTGCTCATGACACCCGGTGAACTTGATTATTTCGTCAAAATGAATTTGCAAGTGTTCACAGATAGATTAAACGGCTATTTTAGGAGCCTCGCCGATACATTCGTGTCCAGCGTTAGCAGCATATTTGTCTAAAACTTGAAAATATAATTTATAAAGATGCTCTTGTTCGTGTGCCCTGCATATTGTATGTATTCATTCAGTTTTAGTGTCATAAAGAAAATGTTACGAAGTTTGCGAGACAGAGCACAGCAGTGGCAGCTTGTTGGGGCGGCCGCCGGCCTCGAATAACGAATTTTATGGACCGTCGAGGCATTTTGTCATCGCTCGGCCGGTCGCCTTTGATCAGGGGCCAGGGCGTGCATTAAAAAGGAAAATTGGTCAGCTTTTAGGGTTCACATGACTGAGAGGACACCCTACATAATTAGGAGCTACTACTCGTACACAATATATTATGTATCTTCGTAATATACGTACATATACGGTATCTATATCCTTAGCTGTACAAATATAGTTGGTAATTTAAAAATCAACGAAGGATTATATTGACTTTTGTCTGATTATTTGTTTAATTTAATATAACATTATTATACTCCAGCGAGTGTCAGACAATCAAGAAATACTTTGATACCTCTATAATAATATAAAGGCCGGACTATAATATTTACTTTTCATTTACAAAATATCATGTAGGAAAGTAGGTAGGTACCTACTCGTATTGTGTTTTTTTTTATCGTTTCTGTTGCAAGCGGTTGCAAAATCAACATGCGATACAAATAGTAGTGAAAATACAACGGCATGAATAAAACATGCCAACGTCCGCGTTCCCATTGATCTCGTATAAATAATCGGAATAAAATCTCCGGTGACCAACCAAATTGAAGTTTTATATCTATTCATTTGACGAATATCAAAGTTGGGATCATGAAATGTTTTATTAATATACAATTCAATAAATGTATTGTATATCTTCATTTGATTACAGCGTGTACCTAGTGTAAATTGGAGGGATTCTGTTACATTAATTATAAAATACGAATTCAGTTCAAAATTATTACTTTGATCTTTACCTTTTTTTGTTTCCACTAAATAATATATTATTTACAACAATATTTTATTATTATGTTTGTTTTTATATAGCTAATATGTTTATTATAAGTTTATATATCTAACTTATAATACCAATTAATAACATGAAACTAAAACTAAAAACCTTAAAAAATATAATACTAAAATATATTATTGAAATATATTATTTACAACTATACAATTTATAACACAACGTTTTAGAGGGTTATTTTTCCGAATAATAGCAATTAGTCTTGAGACCTGGAATGACTTGGAAGTGAAAGCTTTCTAAACGCCTAGAATCGACTTAGTATTGCCTTCATAAATCTTTTGAACCGTACAGCACTTTAATCTAACGCTTCAAGTTGACAAGAAATATACGAGCCTTCTTGCGATTTGTGCACCATTCTTGTCCGGCTAAGGTCCAAGAAATGTGATTTCAGATATTATCAAAAGAAGCGCATAGTAGCGTTGACTCTCCGTTTGAACTTATAACGATGTAAGTTGAAAATGTTTTAGGTCTTGTCAATTTTATGTGAGCTACTTAGCTTTTGTTGAAAAAACTTTAATGGATAAGAATATTTTTTTTGCATTGGGAATTTATCAAATAGTTTAAGGAAATAAAACGTCGCAGGCAACGTCGTAGAATTTCTGTTGCTTTAAAAACATAATAAAAAGAAAACCAGAATTTATGCTTAAAAATGTTAAAAGATCTTTCTGAATCCAAAGTATGTTTTTGGCCATAGAAGAGTTTATCATCGATCTGTTATCGCCGGGTGAAGTGAGTTGGCTCGCAGCCAGGCTCTGGTGCGCTTACTAACAACTTTATTATGCATTACCCGGTGTCGTGTGAACCTAAATAAGCAACTGTTCACTTGCCAAGTTTTGGCTTTACATTTTCATTAGCTGGTCTGTCATCGCGGCAGGCAATTAACGGTTGATAGGCGGCAGCTTTTTATGAGTTCAGAGTGCGACCGCGTAGATACGGTGTACAAACATACTGCGTTTACGTTTAACGTTCATGTGCCTGGCTTGACTAGATAAATGGTATATTAGGTAACTACTAAGAAAATCTGAATTTCTTTCTTTGTGCGGTGAAATCATTTAAATCAGCTCTGAAATTTACATTTTCGTTAAAAAATATAGGTCTGGCTTCATACTTTTTTCTAAAATGTCGATTTAGGTATTTTTTTATTTCTAAAACAACACGTGAAGTTTTTGGATATTGAAAAATACAATTGTAGTACATGGGCGTGTGCATATACTAGTAACTACTAGGTTTCGGATAGAGTTAAAAACTGGATGAATTTTTATTATTGCTTTGTATGTTGTACGTTACATTAGTTATTGTAAGCAGCAGCACCATTTCAACAGCATTTAAAAATATCAAATCTAATATAAGGCACAAACAAGATGAATCCTAAAAAAATTAGCTCCTCATACAAATCCTCCGACTTTGATCCACTTTTCTCATTATCGCTCGCTTTTTGGCATATTTTGTGTTTAATTATAAATTGTGTATTTTTTCTGAGTTTGTATATTCAGGCTGAAAATTGTATCCTGCTATCCTGCTATCCTACTAATTTTATAAACGCAAAAGTTTTTTAAGAATGTATGGATATATGTTTGTTACTCTTTCACGCAAAAACTACCGGAGCGGTTTTGATGAAATTTGGTATGTAGGTACTTTAGGATTTGGGATAGCACGTAGGCTACTTTTTATCCCGGGAAACCGCGGGTAGCACCGCGGGGTGCAGCTAGTAAGGACATACTTTTCAGTGACATCGAGATACTCATTCTTAGCGGACCTTGAAGAAAAAGCAATAAAATGCCGGCTACATAATGTTGTTGCAATTTCCTTTAAGGATAGACTAGGTACTCGCTAAGAAAATATAAATTATCTTCTAAAGTTTGCTGTTTTCTCTGGAGGGCCTCCTACGGTGGTAGGTATTTTAATATTTTGCATCTAATAGCATAAAAACTTTGTTTGTTACTTCTTCAAGCTGTGATGGCTCAACGGTTTTGAATGAAATTCGGAATGGATATAGCTTATATCCTGGACCTTTATTTTAACCCGGGGAACTATGTGGGCTAGTTGCCAAATTTTACTTTAATGAGTTTTATGTATTTTATGACTTACTATGTTCTTAAAACCATTAAAGTCAGGACTCTTTCTTTTTCAGTGAACAAAATGTAATCTCTGGCAAGCACTTCCATTTTAAGAAGGCTTTTGATTGATTAATTATTGATTAACTCTTTACTCTGTGCAGCTTCAAAAAAAGAAAAGAAAAAGAAAGGATAATAATAGAAAGAAACAGTTTTGTAACAATGGTTGGCCTTATCTCTTCCAGGCAACCTTTGCATGGACAGGACTTACCACAAGAATTTCAGTAAACTAAAATTTAAAAAAACCCCCGACACAAAAACCTATAAAAAGTAAATGAGGCTGAACCGATTTTGATAAAACATGTCTAAAAACCACCGCTACAAAACCTGCTTTCAAATAAAAAAAAACACATCCAAATCGGTCAAATCGGTTCACCCGTTTAAGAGCTACGGTGCCACAGACACATAGTGGTCAAACTTATAACACCCCTCCTTTTAGCGTCGGGGGTGAAAAATAGTAATGGACAGGGTTGCAACATGATTGTGTCTATTAAGCTGAAAACACTGCTCAGTATTTTTAAAGCTCGATATTGCACTAATGCCGTACCTAATGCTTGAACACGTATTGTTATTAGCCGAACAAAGCTGGTTAATTAAAACGCAACTGTGTAAAGCGTAAGCCTAACAAACATGCACAACTAAATGAATGTTATAGGAATGGAGGCTCCAAACGCAGATATAGGTACGCCTGTTAAGCCTTGCTCCAATTTATCCGATCTGTTTGCTATCTAATTGGAATCTGTGTTTGCGGCTCGCCAAATACAGACGTGCATTTTCAGCGGATTATCGGTTTTAGGTCTTACATTTAATAAAACGAGGTATGGTGGGTACTTTCCTAACAACTTCCTTCGCAGACTTAAAATTACTAAGAAGAAAGAAAGAAAATACATTTATTCTTGACAACACACACTGAATTATACAAGAACATACTAATAACAGACAAAACATACATAAGTAACAAAAAATATATAAGAGAGTGAGATGTTGCGTGATGTCAGGAAAATATTCCGACTCAGCATACGCAAGGTGGTTTAGCACTGGTTTTCAGTCGGAACCTCTGTCCATGACATCACGAACAAGATACTATGTAGATTAGTAGTTAATTGGCCAGTCTTAATTACATTATAAATGAGAAAGTTTGTGAGGATGGATGAATGGATGGATGGATGTTTGTTTGTTACTGAATCACGCAAAAACTTCGGCTTTAAATGAAATTTTGTATGGAGGTGTTTTTGGTCCTGGATAAGGATACTTTATATCCTAAAAATCCGTGGTTGAAACCGCGGGCCGCAGCGGCGCGCGGCGTATTTAACACAACTAATCTCAACATCATCGAATCCAAGCAAAAACAATAATATATTATCTCAGAGCTTGTGTCGATGATCCATATTTTTTGTTTCTCAAACCACTCAAAAGCAGTAACAGAAACCTGTCAACAAGAAGGAAATTCTTTCCAAACTTTCCAGCAAAAATGAGCGGCTGTGGGGTAAATGTTAAAACCTTGGGGTCAACTTTCGGCGGGTTCACTATTTCTGAGATTCCTTGCTGTTATTTACACTAACAAGAGTTGTTTCCGTCCCAACAATATTTGCAAAATCTGAGGTTTCTTTACTCGGGCTTTGTTGTTATTTAACCTAGGTGTAACTGTACTCAACTTTTTATGTTAGAACTTTTGCTTTCTCTTTTTAAGGATCGTTGAAAGAACCAAACATTTTCAGTGGTAAAAATAAACAAGAGACTTGCTATTATCATACAAAGTTGACCTATAATATAATATGAGAATCAGATACAATTGACTAATTTGCGGTTTCCAAAGACATAGGTACTTTATAGTAATAGTGTGCAAAGGCTGAGATCGCCGTGGCCGTCCCGTATTAATACTGTAGTATGCAGTTACCTCCGCACCATCTATACGCATACGTGCCTATGTTATATTATGTATAAGCACTGAACAAGGTACATTGTATGTCTCCGCACGTAATCCCGGCTAGGCCTAGCAAATTAACCAATTAACTTGACTGATTTGAGCCTCGGCATGTTCTACACGTAGTTCCTAGTAAATAGTTTTGAAGACATGCTCAAATTGAAGTACCAACAACATTTTATATACTGTGTTCGTCATCTGGGGTAGTGTATTATGACTGACTTGTACCTACTATCTACTTTCACTGAAAGAAGGCCTGCCCGTGTTTCAGAAGTAGAAACGTTTGATGATAATGATGATGAAAACATAGTTATAGCAGACATTGTTCTTAAAAAAATGAAAGCACAAACTTTGCATGAGCTTAAACTAAAGGGTAGTTAGGTAGATTAGGTACATTTATTTTTTTATAAATTGCTATTGTTAAAATCATGACCTGCATTTTTAAATCCGTTAAATAAAATTGTTCTGTAACATGCTCTAAACATTCTGCAACCCATACAAAAAGTTGAAAATTACAAATCTTTCCACTGGATTTTCTGTTCTCGAAAGTTTAGGGCGAACTCCCCTTTATTACAAACTTAACCGCTGAGAAACCTAAGCTTCGAGCTAAGGCCTAGAGAAAGCAAATGTCTAAGGAATACTATTATGCACGTAGTAAAAGCCAGTTTCGCCTAAGCTAGTTCCTGTTTACTGTAAAGTGCAACGAGGACATTCGCAAGCCACCTTCCTTGTATATAGGATATATTTCTTTCAAGCTTCCTTGTGTAATTCAACTTTACAGCTTTGATACTCGTGCAGGTAAGTTCTGATACATTTATTTATTTATTTAATTCAATTAACACGGTTAAGACCAGTTACATTAACTAAATCACAATAATCATAATAGTAAAATGTCAAGAAAAAAATACATAAGAAAGGAAGTCATAATATTAGTAATAATACAAATTAATTTCAAATACCTTGAAAGTCATACAATATTTTAGTTTAAATAAATAATTTTGAACCTAACGTTCGTAAAACAGTCATGCATCCCTCTCACAGAACCTCAAACACACCGACAATATTTCCATCCATCCATCCGCAAACAGATCGCTCTCAGGATTGACATTCAAGAGAGCGTTAAGCGCGGAGAGGGTGTGCGGTAGGGGGGAGTTAGCGCGCGCAGCGGTGCGACAACGAGGTACGGCAAATAATTTGTGCTTCCTGCTTCTGCAGTAATTATCTTGGACGAAAAAACGGCACAACTCATCACTCAGCTCCGAGGCGTCTACCATACCACGAAAGATCTTACAAACCGTCACCAATTGGTCAGTCGCTCGGCGAACTTCAAGGGAGTTATATCCCAAGCAACCTAGAAGAAATTTGGTTGGATACAAGTAGGGATAATATCCGTAGAACCTCTTGTAAAGGTACCTCAAGAAGACTTTTTGTATCTTTTCCAAAATCAGCGTATATGTTTTTTCAAGAGGGTTCCAAACACAAGCACTGGTCTAGAGTTTCGTTCGGACAAGAGTGCTAAAAAGCAATTTGATTACACCGGTGCTGTGGAAGTCACGGGCATTTCTTAGTACAAATCCTAGCCGCCTAAAGGATTCCTTCACTAACAAGTTGATGTGGTCATGGAACGTCAGCTTTTGGTAGAATGTGACTCCCAAATCTCTCATTGCAAAAGTTCTGCAAATTACACTGTTTTGCATTGTATAGTCAAAAGAAATTGGGTGCCGCATTCGACCGAAAGTCATCACATAACATTTGCTGGACTTAAATTCCATCTTGTTAGCCACGCTCCATTCATATATCGCGTCATGATGTCTTTGTAGCGCTAAACAGTCAGCCTCCGACTTAATGGTCATAAAAAGTTTAAGATCATCCGCATACAGAAGGCTTCTTGCGTGGTAGAGGACTGCTGGAAGATCATTTACCATTATCAAAAATAGTAATGGACCTAATATTGACCCTTGACTTACACCGGAACGCGTGTGATAGGGCCGGGACTCGTAGAGACCTAGTCGGAAACTGCTGGCGGTCGCGCAGATAATCAGCGAGCAACCGGAGAAGACCCGGAGCCATGCGTATAGAGCTCAGTTTAGCCAGCAGTATGTCATTGTTGACCCTGTCAAACGCCTTCCTGAAATCGAAATAAAGCACATCAACCTGCTGCCCTCTGTCCATACTCTCGGAAATATAATCCACAAGAGTCAACAGATTAGTATTCATAGTATTCATAAAATTATTCATCTTGAGTTCACAAAGATGTTGACCGTTCAGCCATTGACTGGATTGACTAATTTGACTTTGACTGTAATAATAATAAAATAAATAAATTCTTCCAACGATCACATACATAGATCCTGGCCTCTAATTAGGATTCCCTGCACCTAGGTAACCATGTACTACGAGGATCATGTTCCCACAACACCCAGAAGCGAAACAAATGCTTCCGATTTAAGCCCACCTGCTCAACCACTACACCGCAGAGGCTGTCAAATGAATATAACAATATTACATAAAGCCAAACAAAATATGTAATTTAACTGCTGTACATATTCATAAGTACTGCCGGAATTTTCTTCAACCTACCTACCCCAAAAGCGACTGATATAGCCCAAAGCAACAGCTGTAAATATTTTAAAGTTTCACGTACAGCTTTTCTTATTAAACCAGCTCTCAGCATGATCCTTGTTAATTAACGGATAACCAAAGTTATCATACATTTAGGAAGATGGTCTTATTACTTAGAAACTAACAAGCTACGCAAATATTAATAAGATAAGAGACTGGGACCGCGAAATCACTATGGATCGCATGAGATGTTACATAATAAAGTACATGTACCATGATGTGGTGTGATGTGGAGCTACTTACTCAACTGACTAACCAAGCCTCTAAAAGCTCGATCAGTTAATCACCGATTAAATCTGTTGCCGACTGTAAGTAAATATATTATTGCTATGTGCTAGTCATACTTGTGATCAAAGATTAACATTAATTCAGGCTTTGAGATTTGCTGTAAATACATTACAAGCGTTAATTTATACATTTGGAGTATGTGTGATGTGGTGATAGAATATGCAAAGCTGCGCTAATGGAAATGTTTAAAACCATATATATACGCAGGTTCAGCTCATCCGTGATACTTCTACCCTTCTCTCTCTTCTTGATAATTACAGATGGCTTATAGTAAAGTTAAATACAGCTTTTTATCAGGAGCGTCGTTATCTTGCCTGCAAGGTTAAGCATTAAGGAAATAGGTATTTAGATCCTCAGGTTATTCGTTCGAAACGAAACTAAGAATATGTCTCTCTATATACATAGTACAAAACAAAGTCGCTTCCCGCCGTCTGTACGCTTAGATCTTTTAAACTACACAACGGATTTTAATGCGGTTTTGATCAATAGACAGTGATTCAAGAGGAAGTTTTATATGTATAAAATAGCATATATACCTTCCTCTTCTTACGTGCGAGGCCGGGGCGGGGCGCTAGTATATAAAAGTTAACTGTGAAATTGTTTTTCCTTTCCAATCATGTTTTTAAATATTTTATAATTATTTTTTGCAAGGTTCAGTATTTTTAAATACAAAATTGCACGTAGGATACAAATATTAAGACAGTAAAACTAAAGCAACATTAAAACTAACCATCTTGATTTGATTAGTTATTACGAACTTACAGCAGTTTTCCTTGTTGCAAACCGTGCTAGCACTAGAAATTAAATGTGCTAGCGTTTGTCACTGTACGCTAGCGTGAGCTCGTTTAGTAGGTACCAACTACCAACATAAAGTGTCTCGCAAACTTCTCCTTAACTCTACGGAAAAGTTGGCGCTTTAAGAAGTTAGTATAAACCATCTTACAAAGGAAGCTTGACTGTAATACTAATGATAATAAAACTTTCAATAACGCACGGCTTTAATGTATAAGGAATTCTGAACGTGAAGTCTGTCTTTCCGGCTTAAGTGATAAGTTTAAGCAGTTTTAGGAGATAAAGGAAGTTTGAACTGAACACTACATTACCCTGAAACCACTGAACAGGTTTTGGTAAAGTTAATGAGGTATCTTCGCTACGCGTACGAGGGTCAAACTGAAAGTTTATAGAAAATCAAAAACTGATTAAACAAGCTAGTTATTACTATTGTTATATCTTTTCAAAATAGTGTCCGTTCACGTCAATACGTCGCTGCATCCGATGGAACCACTGAGAAAAACACTTTGCCCACTCTGTCCTTAGGGGTCCCTTCGACGGCCTTTTGAAACGCTGCCACTTCCTCAGCGTCCATAAAACGTTTTTCCTTTAAGTTTTTCTTTTATTTTTGGGAATAAATAAAAATCACAAGTTGCGAGGTCGGGACTATACTCGGATGACCCAGTACCTCCACGTTTGACGTCGCCAAATAGCCGATCGTTCGCCTGGCGGTGTGCGACGAGGCTACCATCTTTTTTTCCACGCTTCGACCTCTCTTCACTTTAGTTAGCAACTCCTCGGAAGGAAACACCCACTGAGCAGACTGTCTTTTGGTTTCGGGATCATAACAGTAAATCCAACTTTCGTCACCCGTAAGTATGTCGAACACAGCATTTGAGTCTCCTCCGTTAAATCTTACGAGCATTTCACGGCACCAATCAACACGACGGAGTTTTTGGGCCTCGGTCAAAATATGAGGTATTCACCGGGCACAAAGCTTCCAGACCGCTAAATGTTCATGGAGTATTTTGTGCACTTGACTCATACCGATGCCAAAGCTTGTCCGAATCTGCTGATAAGTCACTCTTTTGTCAGTCTCTATCATACGACGCACAGCACAGATGTTATCTTCGGTCGTTGCCGTAGAATGCCGTCCCTTACGCAGATTATCGGTGAAATTAGTGCGACCACGCTTAAACTCATTAAACCAGTTGTAAACAGTGGCGCGAGATGGGGCTTCATCGTGAAAGGCCAATCGTAGTCTATCATAACTTTATTGTTGAATTACATGTAATCGAAAGTCATATATATATATATATATATATATCAATCATAGCACGAAAATTTTCTCGCGTTAAATTCATGCTGACGTTATACAGACAATTTTCAATTTGCCACCAAATCGTAAAACAAATGACAATTGAATGAAATTCATACTCAATAATATTGGCAAAGAGTACCATTTTCAAAATTTAAATTATTTTTTTATTTATTTTGTTTACAAGTGGCCAGTTCTAAAAACTTTCAGTTTGACCCTCGTACCTATGTGTAGTTTGCATTATCAAATCAAAATCAAATCAAATTTCATTTATTTCAGGCATGTCATGACCCATATTATGCCCGAGGTTGAAACTCTGACGTCATAGCTACAAAGCGTACATTACACATTTTTCATTTTGCGTACATTTGTTTAATATAAGCAATTGTATTCGAGTAGTTACATGAAACTATGAAACGATCATTAGCAAAGCTTACACAACGCAAACTAAATGAGCAGATGTCCAAACACAACCACAAACGCGCGGTTGTTTTCTAATTCATTATAGACCAATAGCTAACTGATATTTTTTGTCCTTCATCGAATGGTATAATCTGTTTACTTCTGATAAAATTAATGATTTAATTTTATTCAATTTTAATTTTACTTTTATTTTATTTTAGTTTAAGAAAATTATAAAGTGTCAAATGAACAATGGCAAAAGTGAAGCTGTTCATTCACGATTCAGTTTACTTTTGAGTTGCGAGTGAAGTCGTGGGAAAAAGGGCAATGGCATAATATATAGGTGCAAAAGGCACATTCGTTCTTAGGAAATCAAAAAAAAACTTATTAGAATTGATAAGATATGTTGTAAAATCTATGTAATCGAAATTCACTGTGTCATTTTGCAGCCACGGACTGCTTCTCGCTACTCGTTCATTTCTTGTCATCATCAGCCTGTCGCAGACTACAGTCCGATGCTGGACATATACCTATTTAACTGCACACCTCTGAGCACAATTCTCGGCTATTATCATCCAACTGCAGCCAGACGTTAGCCAGCAGCTGTACCTATATATACAAAGATCGTTGCTCCATCTAGCTTGAAAGCGTCCCACACTAAGATTACGAAAAACATCATGTCATGTCATTGTAACTCACATACATAGGTATATGCCCCAATGATAAAAAGACCAAACATTCCAAAAATAAACGCTCCGAAAATAGGTACTCCATAAAACGGCAAGTGAGAATCAATTTATTTGTAACCGGGGCGGGGAACGAAACGACAGTTTGACATAAAAGCATATTTTTCTGTGGCAGGAATTACACGGAAATGCACTTTGTTTGCTTGAATACCTCGTTCCATTGCGCATTACAATTTTTAATTCAACAGCCTGTGTTATTACTGCGAATAAAAGGAATAAAGTGAAATCCATTGACAGAATCACGCGGCATGAATTATGATAAAGGGATGAATAAACGATTAATTGCTCATGCCAGCAAATTAAGTAATGTAATTGTTTGTTTTACAATAAAGCTGTTAAAATGTTACGTTTCTCTTTCTATTGGTAGTATAAAAAAATATATTCTCGAGTGGGGTTCCATCTCCGGAATACAAATCCGCCAACATGGCTCCAGAGTACCACAGCTCTTATTTATTTTTTTTACTTAGTGGTATAGGTCTCTCGTATCACTTGAGAGGCCGTATGGGGTGGTACCACCGCTTTGCTTGCTATTCTGCCACCAAGGAGTAGCGCAGAAACATTACTATTCTAGTATAAAGGGCATTGTAGCCAGTGAAATGACTGGCCATAAGATACTTAATGCCTGATGTCTCGAGGTAACAAGCGCAATGCAGTGCTAGTGCATAGTGTTTCGCATGGCAAAAAAGTTCTGGGTGGCACTGCAATTGTTATGGGCAGTCGTGGCGCTTACTAATAGGCGAACGACTTCCTCGTCTCGCAATATCGTTGCTCAATTGCATAAAAAATGGCTCATCGTAAACTGACAGTGATAGCCGTGAGAACTTTTACCCCACTCACTGACCAATCATCATCATCATCAGCCTTATCGCCCGCTGAGCATAGGCCTCCCTTTAGTGCTGCCATTTTCGCCACTCTAATCCAAACATTCCCTGCTGTTCTCCTTCCTTCATCCCTGCTGTTCACTGACCAATACTAGGTAGGTATATCAACACCACGATGCTCCGACTTTAATTTACAATGTTCTTAAATGATCTGTTTCAGAACCAGATAGGTTAAATCGACAAACCAAGAAGCAAATGAAAACAATTAAATGATTAAAACAAGGAAATAAGACAGCCTCTGATGGGGTAGACAGTGTTTGGGCAGGCAGCATATATATCTCATAATACCACGGAGGTTACGGGTTTGTTGGCCGCAGTGGAACAAATGTTTGAGCAAAAAAATTTGGTATTAAATAATACCAAATTTTTTGTTGTTGTGTAATATTCTTGTGTGTTGTGAGGTCACGGTCCTCGTAGTTTCTGGTTTCCTACATACAAGGAATTCTATTAAGAGACGAGGGTCTATGTATGAGATGGTTTTGCGAAGTGTTTCTGAAAATGTTAGTGTAAGACACTAAAACTTGTTTGTTTAAACCCCGGCGCCTCCCGCCGTAGCGTAATAGTATATCCACCTTAACACATTTAAAAATCCAAAATCATATAATAAATACAAAGAGCATTTTGCTCCTCGCAGTCTGGTAATAAAACGCTTTCGTGCTGAAACAAGTGTATTTTGCTCAAAATGAAAACAGCACCATTTGTAACATAATAAATTCAGGTTAAATCTAAAGATTTGTTTTGAAGCTCAATTAATAGTCATTCCTCGATTTTTCAGTGAAAAGAACGAATATAAGTAGAAAATGGTTTAAATTTTCATAAAAAACGAATTAATATGAAATTTTACTATTGTTCCTAATATGAAATAAGATTTGAATTAAGATTTACCTATGAGTAAATAATATATCATTAGAAATAATCGAAATATTATATCTGTGCGAGATAGCACGCGAAGTGAGTCTGTGGACGTGACTATGGAAACACTGTTTTACGAGAATAATTATGTTTTATTCACCACTAGTTTTAATGATAAATACTATTAATTAATGATGATAATGCTGCTAAATAAACTATTGCTAATGAATGCCCCGGTTGCTGATCGGAAGTGCACTGACGCGGGCCGCGACCGCCGCGGGCCGCGTGCAGTAAGTATTGCTGCCTCAGCATGTGTTCGATTGCATCGAACATGCTCCCGAGGGCAAAAAAGATGAGAAAGATAAAATGAGGATGCTACAAAGATAATAGTTAGGTGATACAAGATGATAAACAATAGTATGCTTATGCTAAATGATAGGTTAGTTATAATTTTGAATGAAATTGAATAACAAGATGATAAAACATTTGTTTCTTATTAGCTAAGACGAATCAAACTATAGACTCGTCGACGCGAAATATAGAGCGTTTATTCGCGACGGGTGAGGTCGACCTATCTTGCTTCTTTAAACGCAAACTTGACCACCGCTTCCCTACTGTAGGCTCACGCGCACTGACACTCACACTTGCTCCTTGTTCGGACAAGGAGATATCACCCGCACTCACACTAGAGCTTCGCTCTTGTACCGATCGCTTTACACTGATATCACTCACACATACACTGCTGCTAGGGCCTCTCTCGGCCTTTATTGGCTTTCACAGGAACGAATCCCGTCAAATCAATTCCTGTGTGGTAAAATGGTGGGGCCGGGTTTGTTCGATAGCTTGGTAGATCACCCATTATTTGCTGTAATTTTCTAGGTTCTCGTTTTTTGCATATCACGCAATTACGTAACTGTTTTTTAGTCGCTCGATTCCCTTTAACGATCCAGTACTTTTGTCGCAAAAGAGACAAAGTCAATCTGGCTCCACCGTGAAAAGAGAGCTCGTGAGCTTGATCTATGAGGAGCTCTGTTAACCGTCCGCTGTATGGGATAATCATGGGGTGTTTCATATCCTCGCTGATATTAGCATTTTTGATTCGCCCTCCCACTCTTAAAATGTCCTCTTGATCCAAAAATGGATTCAAGCATGCTAATTTGCTGTCACTCGATAGATTTTGTTGTCTTTTTAAATGATCGATATCAGCTGAGAACTCGGTATATTGTACATATTTTATTATTAATGACTTGGCTTTCCTCAGGTCTTGTAATGTGAGATACGTCGGTTTTTGTTTCAATGAAGGAGTGATTGCACGTAATATCCAAGCTAGTATTCGTGTTATTTTAGTAAATGAACTGAATCGGTTTAATAAATCATTAATAATGTTTGAAGTCTGGATGGTATTTTGAATGACGTACGCTTGTTTTTTGATCTCTAGATTGGTTTCATAGGTTAGCTGCTGTTTGGGTTTGAACCCCGGGTTTGATAACCACTCTGGACCGTGCCACCACAACGAGTTCTCTTTCAATTGCGATGACGACTGCCCTCTACTAGCCGCGTCAGCTGGATTCTCCTTTGTTTTAACGTAATGCCATGACTCAGGTGGCATTGAAGTATTAATTTTCTTGACACGGTTAGCTACAAAAGGCTTCCAACGGTCTGGACTGCCCTGTATCCAGCTGATTGCAACCATCGAGTCGCTCCATCCAAATTTCTTTGTTTCAATGCTGTCGATGGTGTTAGTAACTTTTGTCATGAGTTTAGCTAATAATTCAGCTGCACATAATTCCAACCTCGGCAGTGACACCTCCTTTTTATTGGGTACTAACCGGGTTTTGGCTGCTACGAGCACTACTGATGCTTGAGTTTCCGTAACTACTCGTGCGTATATAACACAGGCGTATGCTTTTGTGGATGCGTCACAGAACCCATGCAATTCAATGACGTTGTTCAGCTCGCTATGAAGCCACCGCGATATTTTAAAATGGTTGATGCTCTCTAAATCTGCTTTTAATTTGATCCAATCATCTTTAAGTTTGTCTGGCACTAGGTCGCCCCATTGCAAATCTAATTCTAGCCATACTTTCTGAAACAGCAGTTTCATTTTTGTTGTAAGAGGGGATAACATCCCAAGGGAATCAAAAGTTTTAGATATTTCAGAAAGCAGCATCCGCTTCGTCAGCTTCGATGTGTCCGGGTTGAGCTTGTCATATTGAAAGGAAAATTCATCTTTGACTGGATCCCATCTCAAGCCTAACGTTTTCGATGTATTATTATTATCGGTTTTGAATGCAAACGATGCTTGCTCGCTTTGCTGATTTTTATTTAGATTCTTTAATAGTTTCTCATCGTTTGCTGACCACTTTCTTAACACGAATCCGGCACTGTTTAATACATGGTTTAACTCTGATATTTTGCGTTGTCCTTCAGTAATCATATGGGCTCCGGACACAAGGTCATCCATGTAAAACTCTTCTTTCAAGCCTTTTGCTGCGTTTGGAAAATTATGCTGTTCATCTGCGGCTAGTTTATGGAGTGTGTAAATTGCCAAAAATGGAGCTATGGTCATTCCGTACGAAATAGTGGTCAATTGATGAGCTTTAATAGGCTGCTCTGGCTTTTCTCTCCACAGTATCTGCTGTAGCCTTTGATCTTCTTCGCTGATAAGTATTTGCCTATACATCTTCTCGATGTCAGCCGTGTAAGCATAACGATACTGTCTCCACTTCAGTAACAGGGCTTGCAGATCCTTTTGCAAGTTAGGCCCTTTATGCATCAGGTCATTAAGACTGTGGCCTGATGATGTTTTGGCGGACGCGTTAAAAACTACGCGTAATTTGGTTGTGCTGGATTCGGCTCTCTGCACCGCATGATGAGGCAAAAAACATTCTTTACCCTTGCTTGGTGACGCTACCTTCATATGACCTAACTGCTCATATTCGCTCATGAACTTCTTATATTGCTCCGCTAAATGTTCTTGCCTGCTCAACTTACGTTCTAGATTTCTAAATTGTGCTGATGCTATCTCTTTCGACGACCCCAATTTCTCGAGTGCTTGCTGCTCTATGGGTAGTCGAACTTCGTAACGTCCGTTCTCTAATCGCTTTGTTGTAGAAAGATAAAAATCCACGCACTCCTGATCTTTTGCTGACATGTCATTTTGCTCCTGAATATCTTCGATTTTCCAAAACTGATGGATATCTTCAATGTTATTTAAGATAACATTGCATTGAAAAGTGCTGACACTGCCTCCACACAGTAACCATCCCAGCTGAGTCTGCTGAGCTAAGGGTTGTTTCAAATCCCGGCCTCGAATGATCCCGTCTAACATAATCATGGAGTAGATATCCGCTCCCAATAATAAATCAACGGCGCGACTTTTGTTATATTCTGGATCTGCTAAGTTGATGTGTGCTATATGTGACCAGGTAGGTTTATCAAATGAACGATTCGGTAGATTTTTTATAAGGTTATTCATAATAAAAACATTGGCATTAAAAGTAAAGTCTGTGTAAATAGATTGACAAGTTATTTTTAACATGCCCTTGCAGTTATTTTCTTTTTCTCCTACGCCAAATATTACGCCTTTACATTGCTGACGTTTCAGACCCAGTTGTTGCGCTGCTCGCTCGCTAATTAAAGATATTTGCGAACCTTGGTCGATCAAGGCTCGCATAGTATGTTGAGTACCATCTGCTGCGGTTACCTTCACCATCGCGGTCGCTAACAATATTTCAGACGCATCTCGCTGCGACACGTGAGAGTGGTTGTTGTTGTTGCTAGGCATCTCCTTGTCATTTTTATAGACAGGCGATTTTTTATAACTAGGGCCTGGGGTGAAGCTAGGTTTTTGCTTAGCAAAACAATCATGCAATGCTGTATGATGATTTCCAGAACACGTGTGACAACGTTTCGTTGAATGGCATTTATTTCCATTATGATCGAACATGCAGTTTATACAATAACGCAACTGATTCACAGTTTTAAGTTTCTTTTCATTCGATAGGTCAATAAACTGCTTGCAATTGGAGAGGGCATGGTCAGCGGAACACAGTGGACATTTATTTGCTGATATATGCATTGACGTTAGTGAAGGTTTTAGCTGGTTATTAGAATAATAATTGCGTTTTAAATTATAATTATTATTAGGTGATTGAAATTGGAATGCTTTCCTGTTCATTGGCGATGATGGTAGATTATGCTGCTGCTGAGGATGCTGAGACCTCTGTCCCATGTCTTGTCTTCGTCGCGATGCTTCGAGTGACGTAAACTTATTTTCCAGGAAGTTTAAAAATTCCTGTAGCACAGGCAGCTCTCTCGAATTTTTTAATGACTCTATGTACTCTGAATAAGTCTCACTATCTAACTTTTGAGACAAGATATGCACCAGAAGAGGGTCCCACGTGCTGATGTCAACGCCAAGATTTTTGATGGCGTGAAGGCTCTCTAACGTGACGTCATGTAGCTTTTTAATCGATGAAAATGATTGCTGCTGGACATTGGGAAGGTTTAGAAAGACGTTAGCATACGATGTAAATATGAGTTTTTTATTGTCGAATCTGTGATTTAAAATCTCCCAACAGACAATATAATTATCCGAGCTGATGGGCAGATGCTGGATTAAACGGTCGGCTTCTCCACTAACTTTCGCTTTTAAAAATTGCATTTTTTGTGCATTTGATAAAGAGGGATTTTTATGAATTGTTTCGCTGAATAGGTCCTTAAAAGAGACCCATTGATGGTAGTTTCCCGAAAATATAGGAATGTCCATTTGTGGGGTGGACTTGTCGCGGTACGATGTTGAACAGATTCTAGAGTTGATGGCCTTTCTTATGTTGTTAAATATTTTTTCGTGCTTGGTGAAGTGAAATTCATAAGCTTCATCTTCTTCTTCTAGCTCGCCGACTATCTCCCAATGTAGGTTGTCGATTGCTGTCCAACGACTTTGAAGAATTCGAAGGGCGTCCTCGAATTCCCATTTTTCTACGATGCTGACAATTTCTGTATTTTCCACCGCTCTCATAAATGCCTTAAAATTCACAGACTGCTTACGTAACATGTCATCTAGCTTGCTATTCGATCCTTTCGATTCCAAGATCGGGGCTCTGGTCCGTTCTTGTGACTCACTGGTAGAGCCACTCGCTGCTGCTTCCTGACGTGCCTGCTGCGGTACCTCTAGTTGCTTAGATGGTCCTTGTCGCTGCTCATCTTGTTGAAATTGCTCTTCGTAACACTGATTTAGTAGCCGCTTGGTCGTTAAATAAATGTCTTGGGTACGCTCAAATTCCGAATTAACAAAATATTGATGGTTTGACCTTTCGTAGGGAATTATTTTTTCATGGTTGATTTGATAGTCTCTCCAGTACGACTCTAACATATCTAACCGCTGCTTACAATAATCAATGGTCTTACGCTCTGCACTATCCTTTTTAAAATTTACCAAAAGCTTTCTTATCTTCTCTCCAATCTCAGTTTGAATAAAATATAAAGTCTCCATTTTGCTGCTTGATAGATAACTTTTAAAAAATAAATGGAAAGATCTTACTCAATCTCTCGGCTTTTTGCTCACTCGACGTCGGTCGCTCCCGACGCCAACCCCTGGCTGTAGGTATGCTCTGCTTTGCTGCTTGCTGCTGCGTGGCTGCTGGACACACGTAGGGCGCTCTCCCCGCGATGTGGCTGTGCTGACGTAAGCTGCGCGCTCACGTTTCGAGTGCCAAGTATTACACTTAAGCACGATGCTGCTGCTAAATGCTAAGTCACTTTCCACAAGGACACACAAACACTGCAATCCAATTCACTGATACCGAAACTCCACCGAAAGTTCAAAGAACTCGACACGTGGCGTCCCGGTTGTAATAATCCGGTTCGAAAATGTGCGAGATAGCACGCGAAGTGAGTCTGTGGACGTGACTATGGAAACACTGTTTTACGAGAATAATTATGTTTTATTCACCACTAGTTTTAATGATAAATACTATTAATTAATGATGATAATGCTGCTAAATAAACTATTGCTAATGAATGCCCCGGTTGCTGATCGGAAGTGCACTGACGCGGGCCGCGACCGCCGCGGGCCGCGTGCAGTAAGTATTGCTGCCTCAGCATGTGTTCGATTGCATCGAACAATATCAAAAACCGTAACCCAAAAGATTGTCATCTAAATGACATCAACGGTAATCAAAATAACTCACATCCGGAAGTAGTAATAGGTAGTACTATTATTTATTCTGTGGTAATAGTAAGTAACCAATGAGACAGACACAATGCGCGGTAGCAACAAAACGAAACGCAGAGAAAGTAGATAGTACCATAAAAAGTTGATTCTTAGATATGGAAACAATGGCCCATAATCGGTTCCCGTCACGTCTTCTCGAAACGACGGTATAATCTAACCGAGCGCAGGTAAAAACCCACCTAACACGTCAAATTCTTTTCATATGACTATCAAGAATATAAAAAACACCTTTAAACATACAAACGGTTTTGTAACACGTTGTAACCGTGTTTGTGGTAATCTAAAATAGATTTTCGGCGCGTGTTTCTGACACAATGTGTGACAATAGATGATCTATTCTTGGTTACGTTTTCACTTTTGTGGCCTATTCTGTTTAGTTTCACAATTCACTCTATATTTATATAAACTATATAGGTGTTCAGCCTAACAGAAGTTTGTGGACTTCTCTGCGCTCAGAAATACATGGAATACATTTTCAGTTTTGCGATTAAATTTTTGTTGTCACTAACCGTATGTTAACATATGTATATAACAAAATCAACTATTAATAAGGACTGTTATATATAATGTAAAAAACAAAAACTCTACATTAGTATTTTTTTAAATGTATCAAACTTTTACATTTATTTAAGATAACTTGAGACTGGCCTAAAAAAATCAAAGTAAGAATATACAAGTAGCCGGTTTAGAGTGAAGGAAGTGAGCTGACAGATGCTAATAAACCAGTGTTAACTAAGTTGAATCATCGCTTGTAGCAATAACTCTACATCAATTCGTTGATCTTCCATTGATCACTTGAGTTCAATGATATTATGACTAATGGACCGAATGAGAGCAAGCTGCCTGTTTCGAAATCATCTCGTTTATCTGATCAACAGAGCTCTCTCGTAATTGTATTGTGTCGTATAAATAAATCAATTAAAAAATATAAGGCATCGGAAACACCTTAAGAATTCATCGCAATTAAACCCCCGAAGATTCTTCTAGTGAATTCAAAAAGTTCCACGAATTTTAAGAGGGTATTTAATTAATGAGCGAGTACCCACAAAACTTGCAAGGGCTTCCTTTTTATTCAACTTAATTATAAAAACGATAAACTGTTGCTTACTTTAGGAAAATATAAACGCTAACATGCACAGAATATAATACTTTCGCAACCGGGAAACCTAAGCACACAAATCAGCATGGGAATTACATAAGCAGCAAAGCTGCTCAGTAACCTTGGGGAGCGTTTGACCGTTAGCGCGTGTACAAAATCAGTCAAGCCTCAGGAACACCTTTAAAGTTCGAGACAGTTTCGAAGCCCAACGGCCGTTGATGACTCGGATGACCACTGGTTTCGGTCGAGGGATACCTAAGCGCGAGCGGGACAGAGCACCGGCCTGCTGCCTGCGTCAACGCGGCTCGGTTTGCCGAACTCGCCGTACCGGCATTTACCGCGCCGCATTCTCGTCCTCCGCGCGTAACTCCATACTCCGTGTGTTCATGTAACTCGCGAGTGTTTTGTGACTTTGTTTCGGATGTTTCTGTGGTCTGTGACGATGGGTGGGCCACTGGTGGTGTTGTTAGTGATGTGCTTCGGCCTCGCAATCGCGGACAGGAAGTTGACTGTTGCAGAGAAACTTCAGAGCGATGCAGATCTTTCTCAGGTACTAAAACTTTTAAACAACTTTTGCTCATGAATTATCTAAGAAATAATTTTTCAATAAAATCCAATAAGCTTTATCAGAGAAACTAACTTTTATGCTAGCAAATACAGTGTTTCTTATCCCTTTGACCTAAATGACAAGGTGCATAGAGTTGAATAACTTCATAAAAGTTTTGTTTCTGTAAGTAACTGGTTTTCTCGAGACAGGTATTTTATCAGTTGTTTTAACAAGAGCATTACTGTTTTTATTTTCGATAAATTTGTGAAAGAAAACAATGAACTTATTGACTATAATTATTATGAGTCAAGTGTCATTGATAAATCTGCATCTGTATCTGTCTCTATACATATAATATGTAGGTATACGTAGTTGTTTAGTCAGAGTGTAAAAACCATTTTGATTTATAATTAAGTTAAGCGTCAATATTTCATAGGTTCCTACTTGCCTATGTTCTATGTGAGAATCCACTGAAATTAATTTAAAAAAAATTGTTTCAACGCTCGTATGCCTTTATTACTGAAAAACAACTCTACATTCTACTTACTAAAACTAAATTAACTACTTACAAAGAGAAACAATTGGACAACCTATAGACCATTAAAGGCCTTCAACCCACAAAAAAATTAAAATATTAAATACATGTTATATTGAAGTTTTGTATCTGTTGTCAAATAATAGAATTAGCCCACGCAGGCATCAGGCAAATATAAAACGAGTAATAATGGAATCTCAATATAGAAAAGTAACCATATCTATACCCACCTATTTCTTTTACCAGCACGATTCTTCTTAGAAGCGTGCCAACTTAGTTTCATATTTGATTTGCATGAAAAACTAATCGTACCAGGCATAAGCTAAACATAACTGCATAATCGTTACATATTCTTGAGTCATTGTTTCCTTGCATAACCTCATAACAGTTGTGTTTAATTATTGCGAAATTATCGTAATCCGCCATCTGGCTAACTGTGACTCACGAATAACCCTTAGCTTGCAGTCTTCCGTTCTACGGTCACGCAATGGCTCCTAATTCACTGTATACTTACTATGTTTTATGCGTTCAGTGTCTTTTGGTGTAGAAATCATTTACTTCTTTCACTACCTCTTATTTTGTTATGGCTGCACTATTAAGTATTCTGTGCAGGGAAATTAATACGGCTTTAATTTTTTTTGAATATTCAGTTTGTCTGTCTTGTCCAGAAATTATTCGTTCTTGATGACTGACTGAATGACTGAATTTCTTTTTGGAAATCCTGTAAGTTGTACCAGTTATACAGCGTGTTTCAGAAGTGGGGTTGGTACTATTGTAGGTACTTACTCATATAATACAGATTACTTCTAGTCATTATTAAAGATGTTCACTTATTTGTCAAGCACTCTCGAGTTGATTTTTCTTCTTCAAAGCAAGATTCTTTCAATTGGAACAATTAAGGGCGTTAAACCAATGAAGGCGTCAATTTTCTCTTTATGAGTTGAAGTCAGATTGAGCTTGAACCAGATTATCAATCCTAGCATGAATCGTTATTCATGCTAGGATTGATAATCTGGTTTTTCAACATAGGGCTCCCGGCTGATGTTTCTTTTTTCTTCAGTCAGAGTTAGTCCAGCGCTACAGATTGTGTGTGCACATTCAATATCGAATAAAAACTACTACTAGTACGCAACTTGTATTACCACTAAATACCAATACCTATATTACCAGTAGGAGAGCTAAGTAATAGCACAGAATACTAAGGGACAGAAGCATCACTCCACAATGAAATGTATACAAATAGCGACTCTTGCTATGACGCAATAAAATTCAATTCAGCTCGCGTAGCGCTGCATACCTACCAGTCATATTAACCTACAGAGCGCCTCTCTTTCTATCGCATAGCTCTTATCTCTTCTGACGCGGCACGTGTAAAGACGCGCGATCCGCCGTCGGTGTCCGGCTATATACTTGTAGATTCACGCTTGTGCGGAGTGCGCTAGGCCTGGTAATAGTTAGTATTCTTTGGTAGTAGTACCTTATGACAAATTCGCAGATTCAACGTGGTTTTCTACTAAAAATTTATTCTGGAACTGATTCTGCATTTCAGTTATTAAGTCAAATATTATTTTCTCTTTAAGTATGTATTATTATATACCTACTTAAACTAGGTACATACACCTACGATGTTTGTAACATTAATGTTACATAATTCATAATACAACATATATGTTTATATTGAAGAAGGATTTGACTGTCTTATCGTCAAATTGAAAGCTGAGAACCAATCACGTTGAAGTTGACGACAGTCTTAATGAAATGACGCAAAATTAATTACTTTGCCATGGGAATGTACAGACGCTGAGTAGATAAGGGAGACAGGTAACTCATAAGAGTAATATGAAACCTTCCAACGCGCAATTAATTAAAATTAACAATGAGAGATTTAAACGAGAACCAATAGATACAATGCGTATGTGGAGGACAATTAAATTATATATTTTCAGTGTTATTTCTTTACACTTTGTATAGAGTCTTCAAAATATTTGAATTTTTACTTATTATGAATATTTTTCATAAATTTTTGAATATTTTTTATAGCATTAGCTTTTAATGAATTACTAAGTAACTTGATAATTGTTATCATAATCAGTCTGTCATAACGGCTCGCTGCCTACTACTCCTACTTAAAGAACCCTCCCTACCTATGTATGCTTCTCCCAAAGCACGCAACTTGTCACACAAATGTCATCAATGAATATAACTTATTAAAAATATACTATGTATTTTAATAATTACCATTTGTCTCATTCGCGGTATTTCTACTTTACAACGAGCTATTTTGTTTTTCCACATGAACTACGTATATAGTATATACGCAGTTATTGCCTATATATGAAATGAAAAAAATATCATAAAGGCGAAAGTTTGTAAAGTATTGTTGTTTGTAAATTTTGGCTATATATATATATATATATATATATAGCCAAAATTTCATCCGAAAATATATAATATATATACCTTATATATTTTGGCTATATATATATATATATATATATATTATATATATATATATATTCAAAATTTTATCCGATTCGGATCAAACGACGCAAGTTGTATGTTTACATGTACAAACTTTCGCCTTTATGATATTAATAGGATACCTAACCGTTTATTAGACTGAAATTGTGCAGAACCAAATCGTGCGGAAATCTCATTAGGCTTCAATAACGAAGCAATTTAATGTGGTACCTATTAGTAATAATTCGAGATATGAAGAATTAATAGGTATATGAGATAGCTAACAAGAACACACAGTTATAGTTATTACAGCCATTTCAAACGTCTTTAGTGTTAGGTACGCATAGTTTGTCATTGCACGAAAGTCCGAAAGTGGCTTTAAAATGTCTTCTAACTACATTTTCTGCATATTCAATAAGTACATTTTGCTATTTAGTACAATTTTTTGGGGTATTTAAATAAAGGCAGAGCTAAGAGAGAGGTTTTAAAAGCACTCTTTTGCAAGAACAAGATGAGTCTAAAGGGATACTTACTATAATATTTATATATATATATATATATATATATTATAGCAGTTTATGTTTTTCTTTTATAAGTTCTCATATCAATTTAATTAAGATCTTTTTATGGTTAGAATTGTCATTAGAGTCAAGCAGAATTTAAAGCTCCAACAAATGAAAGCGAAACAAAATCAACTTGTAAGATTTCACGACGTAACCAAAGACAGGCGACGTTAAAAAAATAAGAATTGAATAGAATAACTCTTTATTACAACACCATGATACAGAAACAATAAGCTTAAATATATTGCGAGAGCTATACTCGTATTCATATATTGGAAATATATTTATATATTAGGTCTTAGTAAACTTATACGGGATCTCACTACATTTGTTTATGGTTAGATGATTCCAAGTTAATTTTAAACGACATAACGTACATCAAACTCAAAGCTTTGAAGATTGCACTAAGGACGACTGAAGTTGTCAACAACTAATAGTAGTGAATAGGCTATTGTTTGCCGTACCCTAATTGTATAGAGATAAAAGCCCTTAGTTACATAATTGAGCAGGCTCAAACGGCTGCATCCGTTTGTCTTATGACTGTTCCTTAGTCGCAGTATGAAGCAGTTACTAAAATGCATACAAATGAAACGGTCTTAATGTGAAATCAGATGGACGCAAATGGTCCAGTTTACGTAGCATTGTAAGAGGTAGTTTAAACGCTAGTTTCATAAACCATATTTTAAATAATTTACACCTAACAACTAGGTTGTCTGCCAGAAATTGAATTTTCTAATAATAAACAAGTCAATTTCACTATTAATTTTATTGGCAATTAACTTTTTATGTTAATTAAAATATTACTCGACTCATTTTATTGATATTAGTTTCATTGGTCGTTTGTCTCTCGCTGGAGTGCTCTCGCCATGCCTCGCGCGAAACAACGGAGAGCTGGCGAGGCTCGAAGAGACACACCGGAAAGCTTTTTATATACTCTCGTATTATTTATTTATTTAGGAACTACAAAAAGTACTAACGTAATGGTCCTAAAATGATCAATAGAACAAAATATACTTATTACAAGATAATGCTAAAGTTAACAAATGTTAGACCCACACCGTAGTTCACGAGTTAACAGATAGCGTTTAGTGTGTTCAGCTCGTTTTCGGCCTGTCTCGGTCTGTATCGCTGAGAGTCGCCATTAGAAATGTTTTGCAAAACAGATTGTGTGACTATGAGTCGTGCAAACCTTTACCACTGCTTTACAGTTTACCTTTTGCTATTGTGGACCAACTTCGTCAAAGGAGTCTCTGGCTATTAGCTTTGCAACTGTTAATAGTCACTCTTACAATAGAACTAAAGGCTAATCTTTAGGTTCCTACCGCGGAAAATCCGCCAGAGCTTGTGGGGTAGGATTATTCCTTTGAAAACTATGCTTTAGATTCAAATACTTAAGCATTATCAGTATATTCCTTAAGACGTAAATTAGGGCAGCTTTCATGTGCGCCACCTTTTCATGGATCCATCAGACCCAAACGTAGTTAATTAAGAAGATAATAAGTATGCCTTAGCATTATCCTTAATGACACGTGTCTAAATGTACATATTTGTTCAAAACCTACGCAAATAATGATTAAACGATACAGCCACATTAATAAGAAACTTGCTGTTCTTTTGGTATGTGAAGCAATTCTAAATTGGATTGCTTGTTTGCTAAAGTAATTACTTACTCTCTCTACAAGCTGATTAAACTCTAAAGCTTGAATAAAATCAGGTAGAAAGACTATCCCTGTGTATAAGTTCGAAATAAAATACGATCTAGTCTAGTTACTCCTACTGCTACTGTCGTACCTACTTATATTTTATTTACACTTTTCTGTTACTGATACTATGACTATGGGACATCTCACTCGCATTTCTTGTTTGACATTCTGTTAATTCTAATTTATACGTAATTGTGCTGAAAAAAGACATCCCCGCAGAGTTTCTTGGTGCTATCTTCTCTAGCGGGCGTATTTCCGAAGCACTGGTAGAGTCAGTTTTCGCATTTCTTTTCAGCACTCAGACTTCAATTTGAGTATAGGAAAGAAATGGGTAAACATACTTACCTTTTTTTCAAAGTCATGTTAACATAAGTTACAATTTTTAACATTTTTTATTTGTATCATGTGTTTATGACCTTTAAAAGTGCACTTTTGTGCCTATTTAATAAATGATATTTGACTTTGACTTTGAATTTAATCAAATCTAGCCGTTTTTATATTCCTCTAAGTTGTTTTATCTTATGTTCTTAACTAGATTTGGCTAATGCGCTGACATCCTTAGTCTCTTTTTCTAGAGAAAAGCGTATTAGTTACCTGAGCCCTAACGCTATTATTTATTTTGTGGCCCTAATCTTGTTATCTTTTGAACTACGTTATAGCTGAAGTTTATACCTATCTACACGCGTGACCATAAACTAACTAAATATTACGAGTTGTACGTCTCTTGATCTCGTGTTAAGACCACGTGAACAACATAATGATTTAAATACGAATACTCATCTTACCCGCTTCCTTTCCAAGATAATTATTGTGGACAACGGGTCCCTTCGTCAATCAACGGACAGTTAAATTTCATTTGAGCTTCCTTTGTGAAGGTTAAACTGGGTATCGGGTTACTTGTAGAACTTAATAACTTCATTGAGTTGATGGTTGCTACATAGTTGGAAGTATCAGTAGCGTACTATCAACCTAACTTATAATAAATCGTATACCTACTTATGTGATTTGTACAAGTTTTTCAACAAAAACAAACCAAAAATTTTGTATACTACATATATTTTATATTTCTTCAAGTCTCGAGTGAACAGGTACTATCTTGGCAAGCGTGCTAGACCGTCGACCGCATCGTCGCTTCCCATCAGGCGAACAAGTGAGTTAAAATCACTTCAAACATCGCCTTTATAGCAAATATATATTCGTAACAAGCTACAGAAGATAATTTGTAATAAGAAAAACACTCATCTGCAGCGAAAAATAAAACTTACTTTACAAACAAAACATAATGCGGATGTGAATACATCGTGAGTAATTATAAACCGACTCGTATTTCATTTTCAGCATAATTGGGAGAAAAATGTTTGAATGAAAATTGTTGCGTGTGTTGTGAATGGCATTTGAGGCTCCGAGCGGAATCCTGTTACAACTGGCTCCACCGCTTCCACCGCAAATTCAAAGTATTTTAATAATCTTCTCTCCTGCCGAACTCTGAACAAGTATGCTTTTATCTCTAAATAATTTGCAAGAATGTGTTTCATGTCATACATACCTCAAGATGAATTTGTGGTGTTTATGGAATTCAATTTATCACCCGTAGCGTAGGTGTGCCTTTCGTGGTCTACCATGTAATGATGATGGGTTTCTCTGAACATGCGCATTTGGAATATAATCTGGAGTAATGTGAATGAGAAACGAACGACGACGCTTCATATTGAGTATTCATTTGGGGTCTGAATTACAGTGTATTCTTAACCAATTTACGTGAGTACTGGTGTTAATCATCATTATCACAATTCTAGTAAATTTTAGAACAAGTACACATCATAAATATCTATTTAGAAGGTTTTTGGCTGGAAGGCTTTCTTTAAAGCTGTGTTATCAAGCTTTGAAAACACAGCTTTAAATAAAGATGTGTTTGAATTCTCGAGGTTAGCCGATTGATTCATCGATGCTTAGACCGTTAAGACAGAATACCCAATGGGTTTAAATTATTCTGCATCGGAGTGAGCTAGTTCGTTCCAAAAAGAGGGTTGTTTTGTGTCCGCAGTGGTTTCAAGGCGCGGTCTAGGTAATTGGAATCGGATGAATAGAAGGAAATTACTCCGGCTTCGATGTAAAAGGTTTTCGCTGCAGTAAGTGATAACACAGCGGTCGACGGTGCAACATTACCATTTCTCTCTGGTCTGAGTCGATTTCTGAACAAAGAAGCAGGCTATCTTTATTTATTCATGGTTTTATTGCTTTTGTTGTCCGTTTGTTTAAAATAAATTATGTGATGGTTTACTGAATAAAAATCGGCAAATAATAATACTTCGAAACAGATTAAGACAATTTCTAAAACGTAAGTGTATTTTCTGCAGTATAGTACAATTTAAATAAAATAAGTTATAAATTATGGTATCATGATATTAAGAGTTCTTGAAATGTATTGATAACGCCATACGATCACATATTATCATCTTCTACACTTCTAATATTATAAAGAAATAAAATTTGCTTGTGAGTTTGTTTGGATGTCAGGGGTAAAACCGGAACTACTCATCCGATTCTGAATATACCATATATACCTTACAGACTTACATATATATATAAGCATAAGCGAATAAGCTTTTTATATTTTATATTGTTTTATATTTATGTATTAAACTAACACACGGAAATAAAAAATGTTATTTGTAATAGACATTTTTAAAATGTTGCTCAATTGTAAAAATTTTCTCATCCGTAAACAAAAATTTTCTGTGACCTCCCTTTACGTACCGCTTCAGTAATTGTTTCGATTTTACCATCCCATTATTTTTTTAAATTATCAGTTATGAAATGACCAGTACGTCTCTTATAGGCTGCAGTACTAAGTCATCTTTTAAAATACGTGACATGCCTATCTTCAACTCCCGAGATAAAATCTTTTGATTTCGGACAGGATTTCTTTGAATTCTTTCCCTTACACCTTTTTCATACAAACACTACGTGGACGGCCAGATCTTTTTCTGTCACAAACAGAGGTCTCATTGTACCTATTAATAGCCCGGTACACAAACAGTTTACTAATACCAAGCGTATGGAGAGTTTTAAAAATTGCATTTGGCTCCATACCTACTTTGTGTAATGCAATCACAGCGATTCGGTTCTCTTTACCACCCATTCCATTTTAATATCGCAAAATATTGTACAATGTATTGGCGCCAAAATGAGAAAACTCAATGAACAATCATATAAAAATGACAGATTCCAAATTCAAATGTAATATTTTGTTTAGTTTTAATTGTAACAGTATTTATGGCCAGACTAAATATTCAAATCCTGGGCCTCGAACTAGGATTCTCTGGTATAGCATGCCTACAAGGAACCAGAACCTTTTCTTTAATTAATATTTATACCTGGCATAAAACTACTAAATAAGGAAACAAAAACAGGTAAAGATTTTGATGCCAAAGATCCTGTTTACGTCACTACAAAGACGAAAAAACCACGAGCCGCTTCCTCTAAATCCACTTACATTCCCGTACCTCAAACTCAATATTCTCCTTACAATTGTAGCCTACAAGCGTACTGTCTGAATAATGTAGGCGCAATATGGCAATATTTCATCCATCCTGGCCGCTTCCTGTGTTCCTAGAGCGTGGAGGTGGCAAAGTATCAATTGGTCGGAATTCAATATAGTGTTAATGCGGCGCGTGACGCGCGTGACGCACGCCCGGGACAATTTTTGGTGGTAAGATGGGTAGATTTCAGATTTTTAAGACGATACTGTTACTATGAAAATGACTAACCATGACGTGATTACTTGGTTCTCAAGTTGTGGTGTGATGAAATGTGGAATATATCCATATTGCACAATATAAAACGCTTCTGAATAAAAACTTTTATTGTAACCGCGATTGATTAAAAAACCGCATGCTTAGGTTTATAAAACAGTGAGAGGTCAAAACAGCGAAAATACGCTTGAGGCAAAATAATTGAATGATACGAGTAGAGGTAAAATCTACCTTTGCGACCGGCCCCACTGGAGCTTTTGTATTCTGTCCCTGTCACCTACACACCTGAGATGTATCCCTAATGTATTCCTCGCCTAAACTTATTCCAACGTATTTTCGACTGTCGTCGGTTAAACTTGCGACCACAATTGCCTATAAATAAGCCTTGAAACTGAAGCACTCGCCGTTGATAATTCAAATAAGTTATAATGAATCATTTCCTGTATCTGTTCGACGAATGTAAATATGTAAGCGTCAATAAGAAGTTTCTAAAATTATGATCGTTGCGGCTACCGTCATAAAATTGAACGCCGAAGATGCAGTGGCGCTGTAAATTTATTCAAATAGGTACCTAATTAGACTTATAGCACTTCGGGCGAAATATATGAAGCGAGCGCACTCTTAATTACCTTTACTATTACCGCAGAGAAACTGCGTTTCCTTTTTTACCGCCCTTATACGAGTTAAACATTAATATGTTACAGCTTTTCATGAGGAAGTTGCTACAGTTAAACTACAGTTTAAATAGAAAATAGGAAATAATTAAACACTTTAAACAGTGGTGTTATTATGCTATTACCACAGTCTAGTACATAGTTATAGACAGTGCTATTACTTTAGCTATTAAGCCGTATGTGGTCAGTTTCATTTGGTGCTTAGCACGAATGTGTTGTTTCCAATTCTAGACGTTGCTGCTTGGTTTGGTATTAGGCGTTCGTTTAAACTGAAGTAATAAACTGAATTGCAGGCAAAATAGAATAAAACTCGTGATAAATTAAAATTGTTGTTTAAAAAGATATTGATAATATTCATTGGGTGAAAAAAGGTAAACATTAGTATTTTTTATGTCAAAGTTCCCCTAAAAAAATTCAAACATGGTAACTTTAATTAATCCAATTAAAAATCATAATCGCAATGGAGAGAGATCCTTGGAGGGAGATGGGGGAGATCTTTTCCCAGCAGTGGGATCAAATAGGTTAAAAAAATCATAATATTATATCAATAGATGTGTAAGTGTATACAATATAGTTTTGTGTATGGTATGATGAAGGTTCGTACTGGTGTCATCTAATGGACCACATCTTATTGGTCCTTCGTGAATGTTATACTTTTCAAGCATCTATTTAAGGCCAAGTACCGTCATCGTGGCTGATTCAAAACGTTTTAATATATCGTGGACGAGATGCAAATAATGCTGGGATCCGACAGGCTGACAGTGATGCGGGTGACATCCACTTAAGTGATACCTCTTGTACAGATTTATGTGTGTTGTACTCGAATTTACATAGGCACTGTGGTGAAATGTATTGGGAAAAGAAATATACGTACGGAGTTCTTTCAATAAACTTCAGCCTTCGTTCAGATATCAAGAAGTCAAGAAAAAAGTAATGAAAAAAATAAATAATATACTAGCTGTGCCCCGCTGTTTCTTTTTTTTGTGTAAAGGTACCAAGTTTAATTGCATATTTTCATTGTTAACCAACAACGTAGCGCAGCATACGTAAGTTCAACTTTGTTTTCCGCACTCCCACGTGAGTTATGAACAAGTTCTTTAAGTTTGAGCAATATGCAATTTTCCAATTATAAAGTTCAATTGCTTGAGATTTATTGATTGACTTTGATTTCGAGAGCTACGAGTCTACGGGACAGGTGCTCCTAACTGCGTAGCTATTAAACAGTTTGCGAAGCAGTTAGCGATTAAATACACATTGCAGCGCCATGGCTTCAACAATGCCTACAAGGTTTCACGACTTGATTCTATTAATATCCATGAGTTGGTCTTCTATCTCGTGTTGAGAACATCGTGTGAATCCTAATTAGTGAGGCGTTCAGGACTCAGGAATCAAGACAGTCAAAACAGTTTGATGACTGCCAATAGCAATTAGCTGCTTTTTCTTTTATATGGCTTTGCACGGTTTGTATATTAAGCCTGTGTTTAATAATTAAAAAATACCAAGTTTTAAATATGTTTTAAATATGGTGTTCAGATCAGTGTGATCAGTTCTAGGTATTTCCCCTAGCGCTTTAGTAATGTGGTGAAACTTTACATTAAGCTTCCTATGGACTTCTAGGGAGAACATGAAAAGTAATGTTACGTACAATTCTGTTCATTTGCCTACATTCTGCACGTTAACATCACATTATGTGCTCGACATAATGTTTAATAATCCACCAAGATTATACATTATCATTCAATTGTTTTGGTAAATAAAACAAAATTAACGCCATCGCTGTTAACTTTTCAAAAAGTTATATTTGCCACTTGTGTACTAAGTTTAATTAATTTAACTAAATACGAAAAATATTAACGGCGACACTAGGGTATTACAGATAGATACTAGGGTAGTATATTCTTACTGGCTAGTCTTAGATCTTCTTTTGTTTTGGCTTTGGCCAACTACCACGTGGGCCCAGGAGTACGATTTGAACTGGTGACAATAATACAGTTGATATAATTTACGAGTGCCTCTCATTTGTATTCGAAGTCACCAGTTACTATGATGACTTTCAAATTTCTCAAAGAAATTGTAATAGGTATCATACTTATTTTTTTAGCTTTGGCTTTCTTGGCTTCCAAAATCGATATCGCCATCGTCGTGTTACATAAACGAAACGTCATCGAATGAAAACGAAATGTCATCCGTTTTCATATAGATTCATGTCCCAGTATATTCGATTCGCTGCTATAATTCGAGACCTTTGCCAAAACAACTACGGAAAAGTAAACATCGAAATGACAGTAAACGATATCTAAATGGCGCTACACGGCAGATGACATACGAATGAACCCAATAATGTTCGGGCTGGCATCATGTCTCATGCAGGCTGAGAGATAGAGTCTCCTTTATATTCACTGCGGGCCACGAGTAATGCGCGGAGCAGAACCAGAATTTGTAAAGTCGCAGTAGACATTTCTTATTTGTGTTGGTAAAAGTATTGTTTTCCGACGGGATGTTCCTGTTTGTCTTTTATTTTTGTCGTTTACCAGTATTTATTTAACTTTGCGACTAATATGCTAACGTTTTTGCCAAATATTCCGCATAATTGTAGGGAATTAGGCACAAAATATATTTCTGTTGTTAGTTTGCAAATACTTATATTGCATTAAATCTAGACTACAAAATTAGGTACAAACAATTCTGCAGCTAATAAATAATTTACCAAATTATTTACATGGGTACATTAAGTTAGAGAAGTGGACAACCTCTAGGCAGTAATAGACTCGTAAAACAGAGATACATTAGCCAAAAGTACAATCCATCGCCAACTTAATTACAACAACTGTAACTATTAAAGTATATTCCATTATTTGAAACTTTACTATCGATTCATGTGAAACAAGGCAGAAAGATAATTGAGTAATTAAACTTTTCCTTACATCTACGTACCACCACTTATATCACTCGAAACAATGAGTATATCAACAAGCGCAAAGTTTCCGTGATTCTATCGATGTGCCCAAAACTTTGTCATACGAACCTTGTTCGAGAGGAAGTCCTTTTACCTCACATCCACATCTACATTGTTCGCTAACTGTCAGGTAAAGTTTTGTAAAAAATCTGTACGCTTGACATTCACCCTGGTAGAGATAACTATCGCACGACGTACTTTATACAAAGCCAGCATTCGAACGCCACTTGATGTGCAAGGTGCGAAGTGCCTCGCAGCGCGAAACGTGACATCACGAGGGAATTCAAAAGGTGATATAGGTACTATAATATGTAGCTCCATCCACTCCTATAGAGCATCAAACAATGTCTCTACTTTTCAACCTTAGCCCTTTCACATAAGAATGTCGTTACTTCTTTCTACGAGTTCTACGACTGCGATATTATATATATTTGCTATCGACTTAGGTACCCCTTGTACGGCTGCATTCCCTTTAAAGAACGCATTATGTGGCTCCTTTTTGCCGACCCTTTCCAAATGATGCTCTTTTCATAGACTGACACCTCAGTTGATTTTTAAATTAGCCCTTTTGGGGTGTGCATATTTAATGTTATGCAAAAGAAGTCAATTGTTTTGTACTACAAATCAGAAACAGGTCTTTGTGTACATCGCGCAACGGATTTGAAAGGGGACGGGCATGTCCCGGTATCTTCTCACTGATTTTAAAAAGCTTGTATGGCCCATTAAGTCCGTCATCGGGTTCAATTTATGGTCGGCTGTCGATGTCCCCTACCAATAAAAGTCGATGAGCCGTGATCTGTATGCCAAAAGTTCCACAATGGCGCAATAAGTCGGTATTATTGTGTACCGAAGTACCGAAAACTTCCTGGTGCATCACTTGGGGGACTTAGAATGGTTGTATAATTAAACTGATGATTTATAGATGTTATAAATTAAAGAAATTATCTATTTAGAGTGCGCATTCGATTCGTTCCCGATACTATAATAACTTTTACTCATGGGGTTCAACTTTAACGATTCACTAAGGAGAAGATTCAATACCCCGAAGTCTTGCATGAAATCTCTTCTCTACAACATTGTTAGATATTTAACTGAATTTAATAACAAATAAGTAAAGAGAACATTAACCATGCATATCCGACATGATAAATTCCAAGCTCTATAATCTCTACCATACGCAAATACCTACAAATAGTCAAAACACAAAGGCATCAAAGATAAATTCTACTCGAGCCTGAATATTCAACGGATAACTCGGATGGTTTTAGAAATTCGATATTGTTTTATAAAGATAACTATTTAGGTATACTATACATTATTATTTATTTATATGTCTAGCCGGCAACCGCGACTCCGTATTTTTAACTGATTTCAAAAAAGGAGGGGGTCTCTATTCGATTGTATATATTTTTTTTTTTAATGTTTCTTACCTCAGAACTCCGTCATTTATGAACCGATTTGGAAAACTCTTTTTGCGTTAGGTTCAGTATAGCTACGAAGTTGTCCCATATAATTTGACTTTTGACCTAGTACTTCGAAGATACATTGAAGTCTGTTTTTTTGATAAAATGTATACTTGTCTTAGGACTAAAGTACCTTCATAGCAATATCAAAAGCCATTCAGTCGTTACGAAGCTCTGCTAAGTGCAAGCACACACACACACACACACATTTTCGCATATTTTTTTACATTTTAAATTTAACTAAGACGCCAAATCAATAAGTTTTGGTCTGTTTGTCTGTTTCATTAAAAATAACTTCCAGAAAACGCGACAAACGCCACGGGCAGGAACTAGTAAGTTTTATTTACATAATACTTATATACTTATGAATGTTTATACATGTCAATTCTATGTACTCGAATTCTCGAGCTTTGTTCCCAGAATCTTTGTTGTCAAGTTTATTTGTTATCCCATTTCTGAACCCTTCAGTAATGGTTTCCTCCAAATTCAATGTGTGTTGGAGTTCACCTCTCTTTTCAACACAACACAATAGTTACATTTATAACACTCACAACAAACGTGAAGGTTTTATTATAAAATATAGAATGATATAAAATTACGAATGTGTAGAAGTCAGTAATAGTCAAATGCAATAACAAACATTCAAATTTTCCGCGTCGTGCAATTTTTAATCAACTTAAAAAAGGAGGTTCTCAATTTAATTAAAAAGTTTACTACTAAATATAATTAACTACTTTTCGTAAATATTCGTACATAATTCATAACAAGTATTACGTCACATATTAATAAATAGTTATTGTGCTATGATCATATTTTTATATCATTAATTTATGTAAATAAATGGATACTATTTTATAGCAAAGAAATATCTAAATCTAAACTAAAATAACTTAAATATATATACAAAATATAATATAAAATATAATTCTTTTCGAATATTCTATTTTCTACTTCTATATATTTATGTTTTATTCTTGTTATCTACCACCGACATATGTTTAGGCTTCCCTCATTGGTGTTATATTTTTGCTACATTTCATTATTATTTTTATATTGTGTATATTTTTGACATTGATACACTAAACTTGTAAATATCGGTCCTCTAATTCCGCAAGTTCATCTTAATATTTATTTATTTTATCCTACTAATCTATATAATAAAAGAACAGGGTTTTTTTCTACAATATTCTATATACGAAAGATTGTGAGGATAGATTATAACTCAATAACGCTCGTGGAAGGTCTCTCGTATGCGTGAGGCCATCTGGGTAGGTACCACCGCTTTGCCAGTTATTCTGCCGCCAAGCAGTAGTGCGCAAGCATTACTGTGTTTCGGTTTGAAGTGCATTGTAGTCAGCGAAAGTACTATATGGGATTTAAAATCTGATGTCTCGGAGTTATGAGCACAATGCAGTGATATGCAGTGGTGTTTATGGTATTAAAAGTTGGCACTGCAAGTGTTATGGGGAGGCGTGGCGCTAACTATAACAGTTCCATAGAAAAAAAAAACACAAAACAATAATTCGTAACTGCTACTGCTCAAGTAGCGGGTACGCAGATGCAGATTGCAGATACTTTTGAATTACCGAATCGCTGGTATCACGAATGGCTTCGTTACGCATATTTTTCGTTCAAACGCTTTCCAACTTTCAATTACAGCAATTTGTCAGATCAATGACGTAATAGAGAAAAGTAATATTTAATTATGTGATTTACAAGAGAGCGTGAAAAAAAATATCTGTTATAGTCCACTGCTGATCCATAGGCTAGAAAGATACTTTAGCAAAATTTGACTTTATATGCTTTTGTTTTTGGGCTAGGGCCCAGCCTACTACTTTTGCCAGCCTACTGCTGGGCAAAGGGCCCAGCAGTAGGACAGCACAGGCTAGGAAAAAAAAGGTTTTAAATTATGAGCAGCAAAATACGTAACAGCGAAAATAAATATCACATTTGGTAAAAAAATGATTCTTTCAAAAATCCAAGTATTTAAGTTTACCTATACGTTCGGAAAACTCTTGATGGATTTCTAACAACAAATTGATATTCTATCTCTAACACCGTTACGGTAGCTGCCATAGGGATCCTTGTTCAAAAAGGCATATAGGCAGATTCAGCTCTTTCTACGGAGCCGAGGAAAATAAAAAAAAAGACAGTACCATTTTTTTTCAAATATAAGACGACCTGTAAATGTCATTATAATTTTAAGAACATTTATGATATTAGACTGAGCTTTTTAGATACTTATTTATTTTAAGTGAATGAAAAAGATTAGATTAATTTTTTTATCTGTGTATTTATTATCCAGCATTCCAAGAATCATAAGAATATTACACAGTCACAACAGCTTCTGTGGTGTAGTGGTTGGGCAGGTTGGCTCAAATCTCATACATCACTGAGGTTGCGGGTTCGATTCCTGCGACGGGACAAATGTTTGTGAACAGAAAAAAAAGTGCAAGCATTTGTTTTGTGTCTGGGTGTTGTGGGACCATGGTCCTCATAGTTCCTGGTTCCCCAGATACAGGGAATCCTAGTTAGGGGCCCGGATCTATGTATGTGATCGTTGGGCGTTATTTATATAATAATTAATTTTACGACGTACACCAAAACGACTAACGACACTTTTTACTCGTTTCTAAGTCTGCACCTACATTTCTCAAACTTTTGAGTACTAGACAGGTGCAAGACTGTTCCGAGAGTTTTTCTAGTTCTTAACTTCGCTCCTTAGAAGCTGTAGGTATGACGTCACAGCAGGACGTAGTTAGAAAGCTTACGATGGAAATTAATGAGGTTACGAGTGAATGAACTTGGAAGGGAGTGTCTTGCGGCGTGGAAGCGGACAACCACAGTGGACTTAGGGTTGCCAGGTCTTACTAAGATTATCCATAACTACAAACTGAATCACTTTCAAATAGCCTTTGTAGGATGGTGGGTGATAAGGTTGGTGGTAATAAAAATGAAGGGTGCTGGTTCCATTTTTTTAAATATTGTGATTATTCTCTATTTAGGTGGATAATTAGGTTCATATAATTCATGGCTCCCTAGATAAGGATTATATACCTACTATATCTACTGTATTATAATAGTCAGGCGTTATTTATGTCATTAATTATTTTTGTTTAATATTGCTTAAATATTCTCTAATATAATAGGGACGAGGTAAATAGTTTGATAACGATTGCCAGTAATAGAGAGCGCTATCAGAAAAATCTGTACATACATTGTGAGATTGTACTATATATTAGATTTTTTGTCTGGCAACCCTAACAGTGGTACATATAAGAGTAAGTTAATATTGTTATGTCAGTTAGGTACCTACTTCATTCTAATGGAATCAGGCGTGACGTTGCGGAAATTCATCTCAAATCTGAAACGCAATGAAAACCTACTTCACGAAGTTAAAACATTACGCATTTCTTAAGTGATAACTCAGTAACTCAGTAGCGTACGGTACAATTCTCAAAAGCAGGAGTTAGCGAAGTTCTAGAGACCGGTCATCTTTGATTTTCATAGTCTTTTCAGCTAGATAGATATTAATTTGAACTGTATCTTCTGGTCTATATTTCGATTGTCTGACAAGTCTAGGTTGCTATTAAGACCAGATCGCGATACGACTGCATTTACCTATATTGGACTAGTTATCCTGGCGTCTTCATATCGAAATAAATCGGCAGATTTTACTATTACTAGATATCCAGATACCTTGACGTCTTCTCATAATATGTATAGTAAAAAGGTATAAAGTAAACAATTTGGAAACCATGTTTTATCATCAATTATTATTTTTCTGTAAAAAAACATTCTTTGACTAGACTAATTTTTAATCCACCTTATTGATAAAGGAAATTTTATTTTATCATAAATTGTAAATTGTTAATAAATTGTAAACTGTTATAATGGGGAATATTCTGAAGAGCTTTTTGACCTGCTTCCGCCTTCCCAATTTTACCACCGCACATCGCGCCATCGTCAAAAAGCTCACCCCCACATCTTACAAAACTGGAGTTCCCACACCACTCGCTTCACTCGCACTTTCATTCCTCGCACTTGTAAGATGTGGAACGACCTACCTTCGTCGGTATTTCCTTTGAGCTACAACATAGAGTTCTTTAAAAAGGGAATTAATAGAGTCCTTAAGGGTCGGCAACGCATCAGCAATGCCTCTGGTGCTGCAGATGTCCATAGGCGAAGGTAACCGCTTACCATCAGGCGGGCCGGCTGCTTGTTTGCCGACATATTTAATAAAATAAAATTAGAAAACGGTTTACGAGCAGATGCGACCAATATAAATCATTATAACTTGCTCAGATTAGCACGAATTACTATCATTGAAGGCAATTGAACATGACGCATAGTACATTCAAGGTCGGAATATTTCGTGCGTAATCCTCTATATAATTTGTCATATATTTTCGTCCTTAATCTATACGTTTTTTGCCGCATGTTTGGGGTACAAAACGTACAAAGTATACGGTGTTGTACAACACGCTATTGTTGTTCTCGGCAGCGATACATCTGAATAGTTGTCTATTGTGATGGATAATCGAATATGCGGGTATAATCGATGCTATAAAATAACGCCATTCAGTAAAAGCGGTTATTGTGTTCGAGCAGATTGCTGTAGAACTCTCGCTTTCACTTTGACTACTCAGCTATTACGGTAGCCTAGGTGCTACGCATTAGCGCAATTAAACCTGCTATTAACTTTCTTTTTGTTGGTGTTTTGAAGAGAGTACTTATACTTAATGGTATCTAGACAGACTAAGAGATCAGAAGATCTAAGGTTGGAGACGGCATAAGCGCATTGCTTAAGGTAATTTAGGTATTGGGCCCACGTTCGAGTCCAAGTGTCCACATGAAAACCATAGTTATTTTACAACAAACAGAAAGTGAGAAGTTTTAATTCGATAACTCAATTTGTTTTGTTGCTTTTGTCGCTTCGATCATCCGAGAAAAATACTCTGCAGCGAAACTTTGCACAGCTCAAAACACTCGGGCGTGTAGTGTTCTTGGGTAAAAACTAGGTAAATTGAAGGAAGCCGGACAAGGGGGTGTTCCGGTTTCGAGCGAAATGCCTGCTGGGCACGGGTAGGGCTTCCAACGCCGACCGCAGCGCCCACTTACTTACCGGTGTATATTAACTAACCTACCTTGTTGGCTATAGTTGCCCCTTGTCACAATAAATATTTATCAGTCACTAAAAAAAATTTATATTTGTTTATTTGGACATTAGGTACATTCTTTATTTGGAAAAGGTAATAAGGTCGTTGCTTTTACGTTATGTAACAAGACATGAGACAAAAGTGTCGTCTTTTCTATGTAAGAAGTTCAACACAAAATCTTACAATGTAATGCAACCAAAGGTGAGGTAATAATAACAAACTAAGTGCTATCCCAAAATAGACTAATTAAAAAAGTTTGTAGAGTTACATAGACGTGGTTAGGCAAGCTGATTTAAATAATTGTTGAGTTTCTGAGTGACACATTTGTATGTTTCGTGAAATGTGACAAATTCTGACAACTTGTTAAAATATTTTAATTCAGTTCAAAGTTTAACGTAAAAGAGCTTAGTTGTCGTTGGATATAAATCGTGGCACTTTGTTCTTCGAAAGTGTCTATACCATTCAGGAAGTTCAAAATATGTTTCTGGTGTTGACATTTCATTTAATTATTTTTGGTAGAGCAACGTAGTCGTTTATTTTGACATTATTCCTCTCTTCGCAAGATTGTCCGGAAGAGATTGCTCTGAGCGAATATAATTATCTTTTAGATGGGTACTTAATTATAAAATAAGTTTATCTAATCGTTGTAATTTACTTAAATGTGGTGTTTCAATGAAGTAACTCGAATCGTAGGTATCTTCTCGGAGTCTCGGAGTCTGGATCGATACCAAACTTACATGGGCTGTCCACATCGATAACCTATGTAAAAAACTTAGCGGAGCCACATATGCTATAAAAAAAATTAATAAACTGGGGGGAATGAAAGCTGCGAAAGACACATATTACGTATACTTTCATTCTCTGATGACTTACGGTGTAGTATTTTGGGGTACAGCAGCCGAATCAGATAGAGTCTTTATACTACAAAAGCGTGCGATCAGGTGCATTTTGGGCTTAAAAAGTAGAGATTCATGTAGAGAAAAATTTAAAGAGCTAAATATTATGACAATGGTTGGGGAGTTCATATACCAGAGCATACTGTATGTTAGGGAAAACATGGACAAAATGACCACAAATAAAGATGTCCATCACATAGACACTAGAAATAAAGACAATTTGGTCCTGCTACGGACAAGATTATCGAAAATTGCTAAAAGCTTTGCCTTTATATGTGTTAAACCTTTGGAAACAAGAAACATGAATAATAATGAACTTATATATACTTATATACTATATGCCTTACATAAAAAAACATCTTATTAATAAAAGCTTTTACTGTATTGACGAGGCTTTTGCCGATAAATCCTAATTTTGTAATTGAATCATTAATAATTTCTGTATATACATGTATTGACGGGGCTTTTGCCGATAAATCATTATTTTGTAATTAAATATTATTATTTTTTGTACATTATGACATATCTAAGAAAATTATGAAATGTCAAAAGATAAATAAGTTGAATTGAATTGAATTGAATCTTTATAATATATTTCGTAAATCTGCCGTTTATTCCCGACCCTTTTTTTATACCTAATCGTATTAGATTAGAAAAAGCAAGCCATAGCATTTCGCTAACGGCTACGCAAAAAGTCTCTGCACAATGTGTTGGCAAAATAGTAACAAAAATGGTGGCGTTAACTTAGCATAAATTTAAGATTGCGCACCATTTTCGGTCCGCAAAAACTTGCTGTTTTTGTTCGTGAGGTCTCATTTGCAGCATACATGTGTTTGCTTCGGGGCAATAACGCAGCCACCCTACTTTTTGTGGCCATTACCATTCATATTCTGTTTACATTCGCAAAAATTAAAATAAAGAACGTGTTGAAATGACTATATGAAAGTAAAGGTTTCGTTTAGCCGATTTTACGCACGTCCTGCAACAATATTATGATCAGAAAAAAGTACCCGCTTTATTTTTGCAAAGCATTAAATTTATTTCGAATTTATTCTGTTTCTTTACTCAAGACACATAAAGTTAATAGCATTACAAAAATTATAGCCAGAAATTAATTCAATTTATTCTACTCAACCGCTTATGAATTTCTTCGCGTCCGAACAATAACTCTGAATTCCTGGAATAGGTTACAACAAATATTTCGAGGGAAATGAATGATTACAGTTTTCGCAATTCTACTGGGAGATTTATTCGGGTCCAGCTGTAAATAAATGGACGTGCTGCCGTCAAACCATCAATAAAATGTTTACAAACATATCACTCAAACAACTTTTACACAAAGCAAAGATGAAACTGACAGAGAAGTATGAATTTTGTGGTCAAACCTGCAAATAACTTATCGTTTTTTTTTTACAATAGATAAATTAGTAAATTAATATTGCCTCAAGAAATGTTCTAAGCTTACCTATGTTTTGCCTTTTGGGTTACGATTAAGGTACCTCGAGATAAAAATATAAAGGCAATAGTTGAGAGAAACAATTTTCATTTAATAGCACTCTATTTATCTTTTTAGAATGTGCGCGTTAATACGTGAAGTGAACATTATTTAAATGAATTTTAAAGCGAGATTAAGCTGCTGTTTTCCATTTACATACTCGTTTTATTTAGCGAAAACAGTTTAATATACTAAATGGCGCTCACATCCGCGAACACAAAGCCAGAGAAGATTTATGCAAATTTTCGGAGGACGATACACTGGAATGACTTAGTATTGAGTCATGGAATAAAGAAGCAACTGCTCGGATTCTTTCATGCTTATCAGCCGGGCTAACAATGGTTCCGTTGTCCTCGAGCCGTTCATATTGAATGCAACCGAGCGCGCCACTCGCGCAGCCAGCGGCAAATCAAAAGGGTACGATTACGCAGGAAATTCTCAGCCGGTGGTCTGATATCCATACCGGAGCTAGGTACTTCGTTATATCTCAATCATAATCTGATAGCCTATGTCTGACTTTAATTCGTAGTTAAAAAGCACTTCAATTCAGAAATACCTTTTATTCTCGTACTGTTTGAATTGAACCATTGTTACATTAGCGAATCTGACACAAAGAGCGTCTGCAGCAAAGTCACTTTGAGTCAGTAAAGGTCTCCAGCATTTTGAAAAGGCTTTTCTCTTGGACCTCTTGGCGACCTCGTCTTTGGATTAATATTTTACCTCAGACTAAAGTCCAGACGCTAGACGCCTTAATCAATTCGGGCTTCCAGTTTTGTAAGCACCTAATCACTGAATCCAAGTACGTTGCCTTTGAACTTCGAGGTAGCCCAGCTCATAAATATATTAGTAGAGAGATAGACTCTCATAGAGCGAGCTTTTGAGGTATAAATAATAATAGACGACCTGATGTTGACTTCTACAACACGAAAAGTAAATGTAGCTTTCAATATGAAAGCTGATCGTAAATTCAAATCCATTACTGGAAAAGGAGTAGCGAAAAGCATTCCGAAATACTACGATGTATCACGCTATCAATGTACCAGTTACATTGAGTTCTACTGAAGAGGTTTGTATATATATATATAAGTATATATATATATATATATATATATATATTAAATTTTATATACCGTATTTACACAAAACATAAGCCCAAATTCAAAACATGTTTTGGAGTTTTAATTCCAATTCTATTCAACGACTGTCATTTGTTGTGGTTGTAGATTGAAATGGGTTTTCATATTATTATTTGTGTTTTCAAATGAAATGTATTGTAATAACTCGATTGAATTTTGTAAACAAGTCATTTCTTTTTTGAAGCAAAAAAGAACTGTTTGAGATTATGTTTTTTTATACTTTAACAGATTATTTTTATACTATCAACTAGCTTGTTTTCATGATTTTGTCTAGTAGTTTTCAATTTTTGAGGTAACAATCAAACAAACACAAACGTTCAAAAACAAAATTTTCCGACTTTAAAGTTTAAATTTAGTGATATTAATAATCAAATAATCTATCCCAGTTAGTTTTGCCAAAATATCTAAGTGTACAGACAAGGCTTAATTTACAGTTTTTTTTTGTTTTTTTGTGAAATTTAAATCAAATTATAAATTAACAAGCAACTTACATAGCGTTTACTTTATATAAGGCTGCCCACCCACGACACATAAGCGGTCACCGACTTTTTTGTCGGTGAAAATGAAACATACAACCTTTCATATTGCAACGCGCACGTTCTATAAAAAGTCGGTTACAAAATAGGTGACAAATGTCGGTGAAAAAATCGGACCGACTATCGGACCAACAAAAAGTCTAACGTCTGTGGAGGCTCTAACATTTAGCTGTAGGTACGAAACAAAATGTGACAGATTACAAGATATTAATTATATGTACCTACGTATTCAAAACGAAATGTCTGGTCAAATGCGGGCTACTATTGTTCATACGTTCATCTGTCTACCATTTAGGCACTTGACATTTAACATCCCTTTGTATGTTCTCCCAGGCGAGTTTGGAGTGTTAGAAATATTGCCTTTCCATAAAACGTATTTTCATCTAGCTACTAAAGTGCTTTTGTAGGCGTTTCTGAATAAAGAACTTCAAAGAATATTTATAAGCCTTTATAAACACGATATTTCCAGAAGAATTGTGTCTGCATATTTAAGCGTGACGATCGCGGAGTTGTGATTTGTGATGATAAAGTCTTTACTTCTCTAGAACAGTGGCGTACAGTCTGCAAATTAAACTGTGAAGTACAACAAGCCAAATGTGACGCGCGATCTTGAAAGATGTGCGCATAGATTTGCAACAAGGCTGCATAGCGACATCGTACAGATTTAAAATCATGAATGGTGGCAAAGCAAAAGTCAATTTATGTTTATTTCACAATGGACGCGAGGTCCGCTCACAAAACCCGGCGATTGTTCATACAAAATTAATCAGGGCCTAATAACTTCGCGAGGGTGCACAAATCATTCCGGGAATTAGCACAAATACTCTGGGGATTTGGAGATTCAACGATTATTCGCCTTCATTGTGTTGGATGCATATGGCAAATTAATATTTCAGTAGTGCCATGTTGATCCTGGATTAGTTTTGCTTTAACCGTCGCGTATGGTGCCGATTAAATTCAGTATAGGCACTTACCTAGGTATTACGTAAGTAATGCGAGAATTAAATTCATATATTTGACATAATAGTTTTTGGCAGTTTCTCCATAGCGTTTGTCTAATTTCTACAATGCAATAATTAATTCTATATTTATTTGGAGAAACAAAAATGAACCTTTAGAAATAAATACCACATTACTTAACGTATTCAAGACTTTAGTCACACATATTTGCCAGAAAAGTGTAGGCACCTACGTTATGTAGAGTTCATATTGTATCCAGTACCATTGCGTCATATCTCGTGAATCAGGATGGAAGCAGAGGGGTCGGTGACCTCGTGTTGTCTTGTCGCCAGCTGTTTAATCCGCAGTCTCCGCCGACGGTGGTGGCGCCGGCAAGACTGCCATGTCGCGACCAACCGGCGCCACCATCCAACCCGTAAACTAGATCATTGCTCGTGTTTATCCTTGGAGACGCACCGTCGGATTTTCGTCGGCTATCTGATATGATAGCGAATTGGTGTTTTACTTTTAGAAGGCTCTATTAAGGGTTTGGTTATTAACATCAAAACAAAAGTTCCTATTGATTATTTGAGACGCCGAGTGTATACAATCTGATATTACGACATTCATAAAAAAGATACGGTAAAGACCTCATATGTTTTCGACGAGTAAATAGAGATACTAAAAACGCACATCATAAAATAAACAGCTCTGTGTAAGCACTTTTTTATCTTGCTTTATTTCATTTTATGCGCCATTGGACACCTATCTGGCGCGGATGTGCCAATCGTAAAAACATCGATCGTCCGCACTTCCTCAGATTTGGGCAATTGGGGTACCAATTCACTTTGCATGCAATGATCTCACTTTGCACGGAATGATCTCGTTTGCAGGGAGTTGCTTTGAACTTTCGCTGAGGTAGCTGAAGTGTGTTTGTAGTAGCACGCCGTATAGGCTAATCTAGATCTCCAGGCACTTACGTGGTGAATAGACTGGCTGGGGCCGACGTTGTGGATAATTGAAATCCTACGATGCCGGAAGAACGGCAAAAGGCTCAAAACCAACCTTACCGCAAAGGAAAAGAGAAAGAATGAGATAAAAATTGAATCAGATGTATGTATATAGTCTACATAAAATAATTTTTTTGTTTTCAGCCTAAATTTGATCGGAACCTTTGGTTGGGTTCCATGGTGAATCTCCTGTGGGTTTTGTGCCTAAATCTACCTATTTCGCTCAAGGCTAGAGTCAACATTGTAAATTTGAATTTTCCGCTCGGAGAGTCAACTAATATAAGCTTGATACTTAATTCCGCAAAACGATTGGAAAGATGTAGATAGGTTCTGGTGAAAGCGTTGAGATAGGAACTGTTTGATTTAAAATGTTGTAAGAATACGCACGAACTTAGTGATTTATTGTGAGACGTTATCGAAGCCATCTTTAGGTCTGACTTGGTGTAATTTATGGTAAAAGATTTTCTTTCTATTTGCGTAAAGTGGAATGCCCAATTTATAGATACAGGCTAGTAATAAAATAAAACGGAAGGCCTCTGAGCCATCGGCTGTTTGAAGGATTTCAGAGGATTCGTTCCTCCCGTGCCCGTGTTTTATGTGCTGATTCTGCGTAACTTGAACGATTGGCACGTACTTGTAATAGCCCCATCGATATCTTTATAGCCTCAATCTAAAGGTTTTCTCATCGTGCGGTTGATTACAAACGGCTATTTGATATTTAAGCAAATCCTTTGCGGCGGCTTTCTGGATCAATACGGGCAGCAGTGGGCGCTTGCATCTCTTGCAAGTGCAGATAACTTGAATATGTTATATCCATTCATTTTCGCTTGTTAAGAAGTTAATGATTCCTTAGAACTAAGGCAATGTGATGACTTATAAAATATTTTACACATGTCAACTTCTCGTACAATACTCATGATTAAAATATAATTAAGCATTCGAATCCACCAAACCGTTTAGTAATAAAACCAAACTCTTCCTTGACCGAATCAAGTGCAAAATAAAGTTTGTAAAAGTTAGGGATACCCCATCCAATATAGCATGCACTATCCAATTCACGTTTATCTTCGGCCCGGAATAATATGTCTCTACCTGCTTCCGAACCATGGTGCGGTCTTATTTCTCAATTGTGCCAATATCCCAGTTCTTTGAAATAAAGGGTATCTTCTGTGATTTGTTTAACGACTCTAGCGACAGGAGAGACGATCTTTTTAATTCGATTTTTAGACTCTATTGTACCTATGGACTGTAGATAATAATATTTTACTATTCTGCTTTATTTTCTATAAGGAATTTGCATTATTTAGATTTTAATAAATCTGTTCGGTTTATTTAGGATTTTCCTATTTGTCATAAAATGGTCTAGAAATATGTATAAGATAATTAAAAGGCAAAAGCTAAATTAATTCCAATTCATTTTACATTTGAAATGTTTTAATAAACATAGATGTCAGCATAATTAACTATTTATTATTTTATTAGTGTGTATTTTATGTAATTGGTTTATGTAAGTGTATGGAGTATATTGGAACCACCGTCCATTATTTTTGCGTTATTCCTCTCCCTGCACGGTTGTCTGGAAGATTTTAGCGATAAGACCGCCAATAGGGGATCGGACAGTAATCGAGGAAAAATCTAAAATGACGAATTAGGACGAATGTTCGTCGAACCAGAAAGATCATCCAATCAATATTTTTGTGAAATAATAATGATTTATATTTTTAAATCAATCAATAAAATCTAATAATTCTGACATTTTTAATCTGTTCCGAAACACCAACACAGTGCATGACGTCATTTGAAGGCAAATGCCGTGAGTCAAGCTTGTGTTTATTTTACGTTTTTGCTTTTCATTAAATATATTGTTGCAAATTTTTTCGTTCCATTACTACAATATCGTCCCCAAACTTCACAAAACGTATTTCAATCTCTTTGCAAGTTTTATTTCGAAGAGTTTGTAGTTTTCTTCCTTCATATGACGTCACAATTTTTGAGGTGACCTTTTGCGCGGCAATATTTGAAACATAATATTTAAACATAGTTTTAGGTATTTTGAGAGCGTTATTTAATTAAAATAGTATTTTTCATGGCTATATATATTAATTGTAGTTAATATAAAACACTTTCTGCAAAGTTGTCCGATCCCGTATTGTAACACTATAAATATGCTTTTATTGTTAGTTTTTAATTATCTGTGTGTATTTCAATAAAGACTAATTTCATTTTTCATTTCATTTCATACATTTGTAGGTAGTTTTCGGTATATTTGTATATGGATTTACTTTACCTATAAGTTTTGAAGAAGTTTTATTTTTAGAATCAGCTATATTCTATCTTTTATTTGTTGTGCCGCTCTTACTGTTTTTTCATATGACTGAACACAGTATTCCGAGTTTGTTCATAAAGTTGTGTTCATAAACCTACCTACCTTACTAAACATTTATATTTCTCTTTCTTCCTTCGCTGTCTGGTCTAAATTGAAGCGATTCTTGGTTTCTTTTCTCATTCTTTTGCAACGAATAATGTTTCAACCCATTACTTGTATTGTGTAGTTGTGTTGTAGATGGTACGATACCGGTGTCCAATCAGACCTATAGAATAGAATAGAAAAACTCTTTATTGTATACCAAATTAAAGAAATAGACAATAACACAGTCCTTAACTATGGTAGTACAATGGGCGGTCTTATCGCTTGAAGCGATCTCTTCCAGACAACCTTTGGATTGACAGTATCGGAAGAAGTAGACGGCGGTGTATAACAAAATTTGTTAATTACAACTAAATACCTACATAATCTAGGCAAGCATGATCTATCGTCGACCGCGTCGTCACTTTCCATCAGACGAGACTGGTCAAATGCTAGCCTATGGTAAAAAAAACATACATACATGCTAATATTGTGTGTGTTGTCCTATATTGTGTTGTTCTATCAAACATTACTAAGTACATTAAAGCAAATGTTAATTGTGTTTCACAATTCGACTCTTTTTCTATGTTAATCGTCTCATTGCAGTGTTTGTGTGTACTGGTGGTAGGTTTCTCGTATGCGAGAGGCCGTCTGGGTGGGTACCACCGCTTTGCCAGTTATTCAGCCGCCAAGCAGTTGTGCGAAAGCATTGCTGTGTTCCGGTTTGAAGGGCATTGTAGCCAGTGAAATTATTGGGCATTATGAGACTCAACAGCTAATTGTCTCAGGGCGACGAGCGCAGTGCAGCGCCGCGCAGGATTTTGCAAAACAAAGTTCTGGGTGGTGCTGTTATTGTTATGGGCTGGCGTATTGCTTACCATCAGGCAAACGACCAGCTCGTCTCGTCGTCAGTAACATAAAAAAAAAAGTTTTCTGTTAGCCAAATAATTTTAATATACTTATATCCTGTATTTTTTAGTTTTTAAATTTACAAAATTGCATATAATAAATTAAGAACATTAATTAACTTGTATGTATGGACAAAATAAGAAGAAAACACTTAAAAAATAAATGATGAGCTCACGGAATTCTATAAGAAGTTAGTAGTATCTAGTAAGTATAAAATAGTTACTGTTCTTTGGTATAAATGAGCTAAATTAGATATCAGACTACGGTAATGAGAAATGGTGCTCATAATTAACGTGCCACCTAATTAATCTTCCAAATTGGGTCTCTCATTTGTACAAGAGAGTAAATATCCACTGGAATCGGGGAAGCACTTAGTTCAACTATACCTACTCGTTCTAGATTATATTCATAATGAAAGGTCAATAAAATAATGTAGCTTATCTGCTAACTTTAGCCGTAACATATTTTTAATGTTTACGTGGATATAGAAATAAACACAATTGATTGGTTAGTGGCAGTAATGCCATTGACCGGTCTTAGTTTTTAAATAAACTTCAGCTCTTGTGTCGCGGCAAAGTTTTAAATTATTCTCTAAGGTTTGCTGTTGACTCTGCACTCGAAAGAGCTTAGCGTGGTGGCATGTAACGTCAATTTACCTAACTGTTCTCTCCAAATAAGCTCCGTCTACAATATACGAGTACACACAATTTCATTATTAATATCGAATAAAAATGCAAATTTTATAGCTGTGAAGTTATTAAAAGCTTGAGAACTCAGAGTAACGATGCAAATATACGTGTTTAACTAACATTTAGAGTACATTTGGGAAGTGCGGAAGCCTCACTGTTTAAACGCGATTATGGACGCTTTAAAACACGTTACTTACTTCCAAACTTAAGTACATTAATAACTTTGCCTCCTTGCCGTGTAATAACCCCAAGTACCACCCGCCGGTAGATCAAACATAAATTATTGAGTAGATAGAAATTTATATATATCTTAAATAATTTGGTGTTTAGGCTTCATTCTAAATTATTGCACCGTAATATTCTATATATTGTCCTAGCCGTTTTATTAAATATTTATAATTTTAGAAACTTCGCGAATTTAAATTTTGTACCCTACTTTAATTTTGTACCTCAAACTGCTCATACTAATATTACAAATGTGAAAGTGTAGTAACGTGTGTGTTAACTGAACGGATTTTACTGTAAAAGCCCGTATAGTGTTGTATTAGCGTTTGGAAAATGCTAAGATATACCAATGACGGTTAGTAAATGTTAGTTTTGGGAAAAACAATGAGTATTATTTTTGTTACAACAAGAATTTACTACTGATCTAAGATGAAAATCAGTTAAAACTAAAACCTAAGATTTACGGTGTGTATGATGGTAAAAGTTCGAAATGAAAGACGATCACAGACCAGTTCGGACTTTTACCATTAAGGGTTGGGTTGGTTAGGTTTTACTGGTTAATCTCAAGATTTACCGTAGCCGGGCTTTTACAGTAACATATATACTAGGCACTTTAGGTCCTAAAAGTAGTTTTTTTAGGGAACAACTGTAAATCAAATTCTACGCTGACGGAGTCGCGAGGACAAGCTAGTAACAAAATGTTGAATGCCGTCATTGTGGTACAACGAAATACTAAAAAAATTAATGAGATACACGAATCTTTGCACAGAAATAACGAGTTAAATATTAAAATTATTTGTGCCCGCTCAGCTGTAACTGTGACAGTTAAAAATAATATTTTTGTAAGGCAGAGAAAATTTAATAATGGAGAAATTCTGTGCCAGAATCTTAAAGCAAATTAGGTTAACAAGCCAGAAAATCTTCGGCCGTTTCTCTTTTTAATTGAGCGTAGTAATTTATTACAATGTTACTTTATAAGGTACCTACATAACTGAGAGATTTATATACACTATATACGGTTTACGAACCCGAGTTTATTTTAAAACAGTACGTGCTGGCTTTTATGATATCTCAATGGGACACTGGAACTTACATTATTAGCACAATTTTTAATAAAGCAAATGTTTAAGTTATTATTAAATTATCGGTTCGTTTCGAGGGCGTCAGGGCACTCGAAAAAATCTTACTTTAATAATTGTGTTTGTATAAATGGAGCCCTTTTATTGTTGACAGTATAAAATACTAACAATAGCTATTATTTTACCAAAAATAAATAGATTTACTTATTACACATCCACATGCATTGTCCCTAAAGAAATATTTCCCATTAAATAATTCCATCATCCTAGAGCAATATTTAGACGCAGTGGGTCCCTCGCGAGTTATCCCTTTAATGTAGTCCTCGGAATTTATGTAAAATTTCCATTTTCTCTGTCAATCATCCGCCTACAGGAATTCCGAAGTGTGAATTCTGAAATTGAATTACAATTGACAAATTACTTATTGAAAGTTATTATTCGTCATCGTTTGGTACACAATAAGCTTAAGAATTGTATAATTTTAAGTTATAATTGAAGGAAGCAGGTAAGAGCTACGCAAGAATTTAAAGCTTATATTTTATTCTCTTATATTTCTTGGAAAATCTGCAGCCGTACGAGATACGTATGTACCTAAGCAGGATTAGCAGGGCGGACAAAGAAACCAGGCCACAAGCTTTTATATACACAAGAAAAGAATCCTCATGCACGAAATAAAAATGCTTTAGATTCATAAATATGCGAAGCAGTAAAATTGCGCGAAATATCGAGACGCTTTTAACCTTCCTCTGTTGCAGGGGGTGCGGTGATGAATGAATGAAAGGAATGAATAAATAAGGCGATACGTGTTTTGGCAGAAACATAGAATGAAAAGCAAGCGGAAAAAGTGGCACAAATAATTACGAAACCAGTCACGAGCGGCGTAAACGTACGCTGCCCTATGAACATGATTTTTATGTTCAGCGTTTTTCCAACTTTGGCGGAAATGCTTTTTTATATTCTGAGTGACAAGTGGTTTCGTATTGCCAGACCTTTTTCATTGAGGTCAGGCATAATAATTAGGGCTCTGTTTCAAATTACACACTCCGTTCTTGGTAATTCTAAAAGATATAATATAACAAAGACTTGTTGGAGGTCCTAATTGGCTTAGCTGAAATTAATATTGACAAACAACTTGTTAATTGTTTTTGAAAGCCTGGATACGGTTAACGCGATAAATTATATACTGTTTGTTTAAATACAGCTTCAATAAATCACCCAAATGAACATAATAAAACTAGGCTTAATAATTATATTTAAACATTTTCTCCTTGCTTCCACGAGGCGCATTTCTCATTAACTCTTGTTTAGGTATTCATGCGGCCAGCCTTCTGTCCAGACCTGTCTGCAAACGTAATGCGCCTACATTAACTCGTTTTGGTTTATCTCGTAAAAACAGAAGAACATTTTTGCGAGGTATTCATAAATATTTTAATGAGAGCTCTCTGCAAAGCTAATCCCCAGTCATTTGAACGGACACTCGTTCATAGTAATTTGACTTTCAGATTGCTGGATTCATGGCAATTTGTTGTTGGCTTGTTAACTCTCGGTTCTCTACTCCGACCTCAGTGACATTTTAACTTAATGAGATAGGTACAATCTCATTACTCATAAATGTGTCTAATGAAAGTAAAGGCAGAATACCTACCTAAGACACCAGAATTCGGGTTAATAACTAGGTCGTTATTAACCCGAATTTTGTGTGAATTCTTCCACAGATAATAAAAGTAATTTCATAGGTTTTTTAAAGTCTAAAATTATTTCAATTATCACCCATGTATAAATGGTCCGTGATAGGCACTGTGTTAAAAGCCAATAAAAACAAGCGGGAGTGTTTCATTGTATCTGATTTGTAAAATCGATAGGCGCAACATTGTCGCAACACATTGAGTCCACAATAACTACTCTTTTCACTATGAGGGCTTAAATTATTGTCCCAGGCGACCCTTTCATTGAAAAATGTCATACGTCTCTCCCGCTGTGTAAATGCATTGAATTAAATCAGATTAACACTTAGCGAAGTCGCGCTTTTGTAAACGCTTTCTAATCAAGATTAGGGGTGTCACACAGTAATTCTTTGCATTTAAATTTTGCCAACAAAAGCGAGCTAAATCCGAGTTGTAATAAACAATTTCACACGTTGCTATTAGGGTGCCTGCCGGAGATTTTATCGACAACTGAATGAGCCGACCTTTACGTGAACGAGGTTTCTTTCGTTCCTACCAGTATTATTCTTACAAAAATATAAAAGCAGATGTAAGCACTGCATTGTAAATGAATGAATATTTATTTTGATAAAAATTGGAGCATTATTTTACATGTTGGTAATAAAAATACGTAAATGGTGGTCGCAAAGTAGATAAGTCCCATCTGCTATAAATTATAACAGCGTTTCGGTTTTTTGTGTTAAGGTTTTTTTTAATTGAAAAGAGGTGTACATTTAATATCGAGGAGAGAACGTTATTTATTTTAGAGCTTTTATTAGGTAGATATTTAATGTCTATCTGCTATCAATATTAGGTATAAATACTTTCCTACTTTATAATAATGTATAGATACATTTGATACATCTAGGTGTGTAATATACCTATGAAAGCATTTTACTACATGGTGCTTGAAAGTAAATTTAATTGTATACGTAACTGAGTAACGAGCACTGTAATTTTTCTGGCTACAATGCCCTTTAAATCGGAACAGAGTAATGCAACGCACTACTGCTTGGCGGCAACCAACCACCAATGTAATGTCAAAAAATGACATCACGTTAGTAAATTACACCCGTGCGAATCCGTGGCGTCGCTAGTTTATAATATTAGTGTTCTATTACCTTTTCCAATAAGTGCAACCATAGCGGACATGCAGCCAGCGCCCATTTACTGACACTTAACCGCCTCACCTGCCTGTTAACGTGAATGACTTACAGACAGGGGACTAGTATGAATTTTTATTTACCAAAATAATATTGACTTCTGCCGGCGACATGGCGTCTTTTTCACAATGTATTTTCCTTAGACGTCTATTGTAAAAAGTTATATGTCTATTTCCCTTTCTTCAAAGCGGACAAGATGCAGCGCCCACTTCGACTCAAGAGCGCCCACATTTTATGTCACTTTTTTATGGAACTGACCACTTCGACTCAACGAGACGAGCAATTTGTTCGCCTGATGTTAAACGACACGGCTGCCCATTACAATTTCGGTGACACCCAGAACTTTTAATATCATAAAAAGCTCTGCGTATCACTGGATTGCGCTCATCACCTCGAGACATTATCAGATATTAAGTCTCAATGTCCAGTAATTTCGCTGGTTACAATGCTCTTCAAACCGGAACGCAGTAATGCTTGCGCACTACCGCTTAACGGCAGAATAACTGGAAAAGTGGTGGTACTTACCCAGTACCAACATGGTCTGTAAAAAAACTAAGTAAATTTTGTGCTTTTATTATTAATTTATTTTGTAAACTGGTTTGCAATAAAGAGTTTTGTATTTGTATTTAAAATATTATATTAATATAAAGCATGTTTATTATTTCACTAATGAATAATCAGTTCAGTATTCAATTAGACATTAGGATGCAACCGATATCATTATACCTAAGTAGACTTAATAGCTAATTATATTGTTCATGTTAATCCACTTACGAGACCTTTAGCCAAACATACACCTACGTATGATATTAAATCAATGCTTATGTACGTATTTGTATTTTTGACAGCCTCTGTGGTGTAGTGGTTTGGTAGGTTGGCTCAAATCTCATACACCAATGAGGTTGCGGGTTCGATTCCCGCGACGGGACATTTGTTTGTGCACAGAAAAAAAAAAGTGCAAGCATTTGTTTCGTGTCTGGGTGTTGTGGGACCATGGTCCTCATAGTTCTTGGTTCCCTAGATACAGGGAATCCTAGTCAGGGGTCAGGATCTATGTATGTGATCGTTGGGCGTTTGGGCGTTATTTATTTATGTAGCGCACGTAGCGTAGCTACCCTAGCAGCGGTCACAACTTAGATGGGTGACCGTTTGTGTAGTTCTAACATCTGAGCGCTTCTGAAGGCACGTTGAGCCGTTGCGTCGGTCGCTCGAATAACAGTTGTAAGCATGTCTCAGGCCTTAGGGCGGTCTAAAAATACCAGGGTTGGCCACACCCACACGACAGAAGAAGAAGAATGCTTCTGTGAATAAGCAAGTTAGCTTTTAACAATTTGGGCTTATGGTAATGCTGGTATAAATGCCACTGCGAGGGAAATTTCTTTTCAAGCAGAAATAGGTAAAGCTAAACCTTTTTCAACTTTAGGTAGAGAACATGGTCCTCATAAAATGTCTCCCTAGACAAAGGAAACCGTAGCTATTGAAACATATACGATTATAGACTTAACAGTTGCGAATCATCAAGCGTCAGTCATATTGTGAATCCATTATTTACCTAATGGTCACCTATATGACTAGTCATGCGGTCAGTTTCCAGGACATCAGATGCAAGCGAGACACCCACAGTACAGTTAACATCTAATTTACCGTAAATTTGCTAATCAACGTAACGGGAATTAGCGGACTGAGCCAATGTGGAACGGTTTTCGTCACTTTAGACACATTAAACCTTTTGACGCTAAATTCTCTACTTAACAGGCCCTGTGAACACATCTGCTTTGTCCGTGTAATGCAAGTGAATAGAGCTAATTACGTGCCAAGTATCTTGAACATGCTACACAGGACAGGAGCCAATGTTTGTACTTTCGTCACTGTAGCTAAACATTGTACTTACCTACACAGGGATGCTAATTCTGTCCTCATTAAGCCTTGAGTCTGAGTCACCAACATGATGAGGGTAATATGAGTATTTTTGGACAGGCGCCAATTTTTCTTCATTAGGTACTTTTGTAACGTTAGCAGATTTTATGTTTTATTATATTTATTTTATTATTTTACTTTATTATATCCACAAAACAAATTACAATCAATACTGAGTTATAGCTAAATATCATATAGTTTTGAGTCTAGATTGAAATCCAAAAATATGTGTACACAGAAAAACATAGATGAAATAGTTTTCGAGGTTATATACAACGAAATAGATAATAATTATAATATACATATACATTATGCAATATATGCACATCTGCAAACACGAGATTTACAGACATTCAGTACAAACATTAGGTATAAATATAATTAGGAGTTAAATTTATGGAACATCCAGTCTCAACACAATGGTTGCGTCTGGACGGTCAGGTTTGGTATAAGGATATCTTTAAATATTATAATATAAAATCTGAAATTCAGAGTGAAAATATAATTATGTAATAGATGTACAGTAAACGGACAAAAGTGCATTAGCACCTTAAAGTCGATAATCGGCCACACGGTGTAAGCCCGCGCATGCTGCATATTTTATCTCTGTGTGTATAATGTCCTTACGCACACAACAAAACGTCATACGGTATAACTATGAGGAGGTGCACTTCGTCAGATGCATGTGGTAAACATTAGAAAAAGATAACAGTATATACTCGCTTTCTTCTTAGTGAGTTATCCAGTTTTTACGCTGAGCCGACTCAAAACAACAGCTTAAATTCGTTTACTTACATAATGTGACAATGGTGGAGTGGCGTAAGTAGTAAACTCTTATACGATGGTCAATAAGGGTATGGGTTCAATCCTGAGTGCCGTGATCACTTTTTGGTATTTATTATTAAGTTTAAATCCCTGTTAATATAACAAACTATAAGTTGCAGCCTTTGTTAAACATGAATTAAAATAGTCGTTCATAAGGGAACATTTATTAAAATCCAAGTTAAAAAACATTTTGTAATTTAATAATTAATAACCTACTTATGATAAACATTTATTTACTTATAGTTTTTAAAAGAAATAGAAACCAATACATCTCTTATTACCTATTGGTTATTAAAGGTTTATATAAGCTTAAAATATTCATTTTCTCAAGGAAAAGAGGTTTGAAGCTTAACCCCTTATAACCACAAACTACAAATTTTTCTTTAAAAAATCATTCAAATTTACCTACTAACTATTACTATTACTAACTATGACTTAAAAGTTTTATCATCGGTAAATATTGTAGTAGTCTTCCAGTTAAAATCCATATATTCTCGAGCAAAACGCAATCATTCCTGTTTATATGCCTTCGCGTCAAACATGATTTCTTAGCAGGTATTCGGTGATGTAATCCTTCGGCATGGAGTCCGCGGTGGACAGTGCGCAATTACGTTTCCACTTATTGTTCTGTATTCGTTTCATATTGTTCCACCATAAAACGTCGCTGAGACTGGCAAAAAAAATTACTCCTGGCAGATCTGCAGACTGCCTTCCTCGTTGTGTCGTTTTACCCAACGACTCACAGTATTTCTCTAAAACAGAATAATCTTTATTATAATTATTAGAACACTTTTAAACTAGCAATTTACACCACAACGCAACTATAATAATATCATCACATAATCTATTATAACTTACACATAAGCCGGTTTCATTGGAAATTTGAGATATATTAAGTCCATTTTTCTATAAAAGGCCACTATATTTGCCCTTTCATCGATATTTCTATTTGCTTGCATTTGTAATAATAACTATCAAACGAAACAACACCAGTAACAATAAATCTACCGCTCGCAACAAAGTTCACCAACCGACAAGTTCACTATTCTATTGCAGCTTGTTTCAAATCTACCTTCATTATAACATTAAAACATTGAAATAAAGAAACAACACCACATCGATGACATTTCAAACAAAATTCTAAAAACTAAAATGTAAAAACGATTTATAGTACGAGAGGATTCGAACCGACGTGTCGCATAATATGATTTTTGACAATTAAATACTGTGCTAAACCACTGAACCAGATAGACACTTATCCAATGACTCGAAATTAAAAGTTATTAACTTGAAAAGTTTACGACAGGAAGACGATTGATAATTTCGCTCTTTGATTGGTTCATAATGAAAGAATACATTGTATGGGTGTGTGTGTGCCTGCAAACGCTTTGTAGAAGAAGGTCATTAGTGCGATTTACTTTGATGCTATTGCTTTGTGAGACTGCTACTGGATTTTTGACCGCCACTGTACCTATTGTAAATAAATTACACTAGTATGTACTACTATTGTTTATTATGTGCTAGCAGTTAGTTTAGCTAGTGTTTCGTTCTTCGAGTATAAGAGATTACATTTATGGCATACCATAAATGTAATTCGGTTTCTGTTTAGTAGTAACTGTGTTGCAGCTCTACATTTGCATCGAATAAGGATATTATTCAAGACTGGAACGTAATTGCACTACGGGTTAACACCTGCGGTGACTGTGCTTACAGATTTTAGCAGATTGCTCCGCTCGGAATAGAAAATTGAATATATAGGAACATATGCTTATCCCCATAGGTACATTTATTTCTAACTATAGGAACATTTCGGGAGTAATTCGTTTTCAACCCACATTTTCCACTTCACACACTGACTAATGAATTTGAACCTCTGAACTGTTTTGCCTCGAAGGGCGTACACCAATTGGCATTCAAGCCATTCCATAATCCGGCACAGCGCCGTCGAATTGCAGCATTTCGCCGCCACATAATATCCACAATTGCATATTTAACCTCATAATATAGCCCGTTGCTTCAACGATACATAAAATATTGTTACTCCGATTCGCTTATTGGATTTAATTAATTATTTAATTGAGTACCTAAATAGTACGTTAAGTCTCATTATAGGGTCATGTTTAAAAGTAGGGACACTTATTCGACAACACATTAAACACACATTATACACACATACAAATACAAATCTCTTTATTGTATACCAATAAAATAAAATAAACTATTACAGATAAACCTTATAACTAGGGTAGAACAATAATAGGTATAAGACCGCCCGTCTTATACCTACTTGTTTACGTCATTTACATTTAAAAATTGTAGGAAGTAGAAAATGACAAATTAAGTTAAAATATAATTAAATAAATACCATCCATCCTTACAAACTTTCATATTTATAATATGAGTATATAGGAGGCGGATATTAGAATAACACGACGTTGGGTTTGAAGTTTATTTTGGCTTCACTGTGGGGTAGATATTATTGAAATTAATGCACAGACAGGTACCATTGTCGGTTCCACAGCTTACTAATGACATTTGAAGTTAATTGCGCCTTCTTAACGAGGATAATAAAATGGAAAGAGTTGAGCCACCCCCAAATTATATTCTGCAAACCTGGCTCTTTTCTGTAAAAATTGAATTTACCTCAACTTGCCGAGTCCGAAAGACTGTGCTGCCTTGGGGTGAATTTAAAATGTTGTTATGAAGATTTCTCTTAAATTCTTAAACCACGTAATATTTATGTGGTAAAAAATGTAAAGAGATACTCACAAATTTTCGTTTGACTTATTAAATTGAGAGTACTTATATAATAATTACAATAATTGACTGTCTACAAACTCACAGCACACTATGATACACACACACACACAGTCAAAAATGTAAATGCAAAATAAATAAAGTACCTACCTAATTATAAAAAGTACATTGTCATTTAGGTTGGTCAAGGTAAATGATCTTGTAATATTCCATTTATATTTGATTATATAAATGATAAAGAAATATGAAAATGAAAAAATTGCGAAAGCCAAAGCTGAAATGAAAGAGGCACTCATAAAGAAGCAACCTGCGATAATTAGCAGTCCCTGCAAATCTGTAGCCTTGATGTCAGGTACTTTATTACGGTCTATTGTCCCACCTGTGCAGCCGACGGTGTAGCCACCATTTGCGGTTTTCCTTTGCGGCCACATGCTGCGGAGCCATTACAGCTCCCTAATTAGAAGGGCACGCCAAGTTTCACTTAGTACTAGAAACTATCGCCATTGCAATCGCCAAAGCCTATTCGGAGGAACAAAGCCATTGTCTGCATTGTGCAAATTATGGCGGTGATAAATAATCTACAGCAGAATACCTTCGCTTGAGTGTAACACGGACGTGACAGCCGCATAGCTCTGTATAAACAAACGACCAAACATCAAGCACTTAGGTACCCATAATTTTTCCTCAATTCCGGGTCGAAAGTGTTTTACAGCTATGTCGGAACAAATTTAAAATTCCAATTCGTCCATAAATTTTCCTCAAATATACATACCGCTGCCTGTACAAAAATACCCTTTTAAAAAGCTCACTCATCTTTATGAGTCTTGCAGATGAGTGCCGCGTTAAAGCCGTCGTGTCAACATTAAAGGCGGCAAGAGCCCTAAAGTAATTACACGAAAAACGTCTATCCGAGGGTCGTTGGCATTACAGACAAAGAACCCTTACATACTTACGCGAGCAAATGACAGAGTTCCACATTACTGACTTACGCGAAGATTGTGGATGCGGTAAGAAGTTTTTGAACCGAGCAGATATTTCAGTACCCAAAGTTCTGAAAGTTCAAAGGTTCTTTTGCCAGAACCAAGCTAATTTGATCCAATCTTCGTGCGGTTTAATTTGTAGCAAAGTTCGGAACTATGGCGTCATTAAATGTCCCACAAATAGGAGGTTAGTTCTCTCTCTTACTTTGCCAAATCTGTCTGTATAGTTGGGCCCGCCGCGGCGGCGCCAATCGCGGAACGTAGCCTATTTTGCAAGCCAATGTAGTACGAGTATGTCATACTTACTCGTAACCTACTTCTACTGCTATAAGATATACTGAAACTCACAGAAATAATATATTATGAGCTTCATAAAATTCTGAGACATCGTCATTCCTCATTAGGAACTTTGGAGTTGAACGAATGACTTTTTGTTTTATCCATTATAATTAATATTCACAATAAGAAAAGTAATGAATGTAATTCCAGTGGTAGCGAAACTGATCAACTGAAATATAAAGGGGCATTCATTTTCATGACGCCTTCGACTGGTAAATACTTCTACTTTATCTGAGGGTAAATACGATAAATTTTCCCAAAAAATAGTTTCGTACGTGTGGTTCATACAAGGTTCTGAACGTCTGACCAGAAAACATTGTAAATTGAGAAAATCTTTATGGACTCAGAGATACATGCTTGTTTTGCTATTTATTTATTTCAGATTTCGAGTAAATTTTTAAATGTTAAAGCAATCTTATTATTATTTTTCATTTTTGCGTCAAAATCATACAAAATCACGCAACCACCGTTCAGTTCAACACCACATGCCACTCTTGATTTTCCGTTTTAGCTACGATTTGAATATGATTACCTACCAAATGTTGAAAATTAGGGTAAACAACACGACGCGGGCGGGAAATGCCAAGAGAATTTGTTCACACATTTTCACAACGGATTAATTTATATTATACATTATTACAACTCTTGTACGATGGTATTTACAAGTGCCTATATAAAAGCTTGTCCGTCTGTTGCGTCTGTTTCAGGATAAGGACGCCATTCCCGATGTCGCGTAAATGAAAGAATCTCTCAAGTACTCTGGACAGGTCAAGTGTTCTTGATAGCTTTATTGGCTTTATTGGCTTTTATTTGAATTATAACACACATCACTATATAGAAATATATATATATGAACTAAGTACATATTCTAATCCATTTTACCTATAGATAAGTGAATTGCTAATGGAATTAATAGCGTTGGCTTGGATTGTGGTATTGACTAATAGGTACGTGGATCATATTGTTGCTGGTGGTTTCATATTCCTTCATCCTTGTATTGTAGTAAAGTGAATTATACAAAGTCGATTGAATTCTATATACGAGTACTTGTATTGTCAGCCTCTGGTTCAATTACTGGATTGATAGAACCTTTAAAGTTGATTTTATTTGGGCTGACAAGGTCCACTCCGCGGGCTAAAAATAATGCTTTTCTGAATTTTAAAGAAGATATTGCTCGCTTTTTTTTTGTAAACTTTAAGGAAAATTAATTGGGACAAAATGATTGACAGGGAAACTATTTAAGCGTCTTTCCTAGCTTTTCCCTCGAGAAAATTGGAAGGATCATCTTGGTCGGGACTTATTTTGGCTAACTTCTTTTGGAATAGCTGTAGGTAATTGAAACACTTAACTAACTGAGAGAATTCGCGGCCCTTTGTCATTGTAAGGAGAAACAAATATAATTTTCGCGCCTACAAGATAATGTGGCCGAGTTAAATGAAACCGAGGAAATTAGTTAAACATCATTAATTTATTAGGTACGTGATTAATGGGCTCGGAAGGAATTAAAGTAATCGCTATACTTTACATAAGTAATTTAAATAACTATTGCAAAAGGCTTGATATATACCTAATTAGTAATAATGTTAATGGAGATAACCGTATACGTATGTAGAAATAAATTATTAATCACACAATGGTAATGTAAATCGCAAACAATTCTAGCCAGCGAAATTACTAGGCATTATGAGACTCAACAGCTAATTGTCTCAAGGGGACGAGCGCAGTGCAGCGCCGCGCAGGATTTTGCAAAACAAAGTTCTGGGTGGTTACTTGTTACTTGTTATGGGCTGGCGTATTGCTTACCATCAGGCAAACGACCAGCTCGTCTCATCATTCAGTTACATATATAAATCGTAATCCCAATATCACCAAGTCTACAAAAACTAGGTAGGTACTATTAGGTATTTAGATACTTACGTAGATATTTACTTATGCACTATGATTTACAGTTAGATATTGGTTAGACGCCTATACTCTGCAACTTCGTGATTTAACATAAAATCCAAAAAGTGTTTGTCTTTGTACTTATTTTCAGGTCCTTTTTACTTGAAGGTACAGTGTTCTATACATAGACGAGGTAACTTGTTTCTTGATTCATGGAAAAGATATCACGTTGTTTTTTTTACTGACCTGCTAAACTTGTGTGGGATGTTAAGACGAAGAGGTTGGGCTTGTGGGATTTGTTGAATCACTTATTATTTGATTTAAATAATGACTAGCTATGGAAAGAGCTGCTACTACTTATACTTGAGTATCTCTGAAAGATCGTATCTGGAACGAAGTGATCCGATAGAGAATCAAAGTCACCGTCAAGTGCATAGAATTCTAAATGAAAGTACCTCTTTATTACATTTCTGCAGTCATATGGCAGTGGGTCGGCCAAATTATATACCGCAGAACTTGCGCTGGGGTAGATCTTTTCTTGGAGACCACGGATTGGCAAACGTGTAAGACGCCCTCAAGCTAAGTGGAGTGACGATCTCCGCAGGGTGGCTGCCAGCTGCTGGATGAAAGTAGCCGGGGATCGTGCTCAGTGGCGTGCAGTTGGACAGTGGACTGCGATAGGCTGATGATGATGATGACTACGTGAAAATAGTTTTTTTCGGTATACTTGAACACCATTACTAAAATAAATAACAAAAGCCCCGTAATATTATTGGATGTAATTAACGATAATTTATTAATGACGGCCTATTGTTCGGTCATGGAATGCAGTTGAATTTTAAATTATTATATGTATAATGTTCTCTCTGATGGAAAATCACTGGCGAGTAGTTCAAGAGCTGGTTATAGTAATAATTGTTGTGGTTGACGAATTAATATAAATTATATTGCTTGTTACTTTATTGTTGCATCATTGCTTATAACTTTCATAACTTAGTAGTTATTAGTTAAGTATATAAAGTATATTATATTCCATAAAGAGGCTGTTTCATGAACCTTGTATAGAAACAAACATAATGATAAATTATATTTTATTATATGATGTTGATTTCAGATAAACAAAGTCAAAGTTAAAGTCACAATTTCATTTATGAAATAAGCACAAAAGGGCACTTCCAAACGTCAACACATACCCAATACAAATCAACACAAAACTATGTAGTGTAATTTAAGTTAACATGACTTTGGAAACAGGTAAGCATGTCTTCCCAATTCTTTCCCATACTCAAATTGAAGTCCGGGCCCAGAAAAGAATTCGGAAACTGACTGTACCAGTGCTCGGGTCTACACCTAAATTATATAGTTTAGCTAAAGAATATAGTTTATTACAGTGGGAATAGAGATTTATTAGAGAAACAATTAATTGCTAAATGTGACTTTTATTTATATTTGTTCATTCTGTCAATAAATACTATTAATTAGTAGCGAATAATAATATATTTCTTATTAAACAGTATAGAAATTCCTTTATGATAGATTCATGGCAAAGTTTAACAATCCTAATAAACATAAATATTATTGATATTAAACACCTCCTAAACTTTGTTAAACTAAAATAAAATAAAAGTTAAATTAAAATTGATTAAAATTAAATCATTAATTTTATCAGAAGTAAAAAGATTATATCATTCGTTGAAGGACAAAAAATATCAGTTAGCTATTGGTCTATAATGAATTAGAAAACAACCGCGCGTTTGTGGTTGTGTTTGGACACCTGCTCATTTAGTTTGCATTTTGTAAGCTTTGCTTAATGATCGTTTCATAGTTTCATGTAACTACTCGAATACAAATGCTTATATTAAACAATGTTTAGGCGCTTTGAAGCTATGACATCATCAGTACTGAAGAAAGAGGCTAGAGTTTAAACCTCGGCTAGAAAGAAATATTTTGCATACCCAAAAATGTATTGAAAAATACTCTTACACATAATAAACTTTTATTTACAGAACCAATTAACAATTATGTACAAACATATAGAATGATAAAAACTAAACTAACCTACAACAAAATTAAAAAATGAAATTAAATATAAAACACAGAATTTAGGTCACCGTCTGCGGGCAGGGTGCCCATTATAATTACCTATTAGATAAAATTGGTGAAAATAAAATTTCATCTTAAAGCCACCTTACGTTTAAATGCTTAAGTATATTGATAGCAAAGAAAACTAAATGTTTGATAGGTTGGTGAAACAGAGATTCAATGAATAAGTGATTTTTGTTTTACATTAATCATACCATTGATACAACAGTCGTAAGTAAATTTAGGTTCAAGTGTGGTTCAAGTTTATGTTTAAAATTTACAGAAGAAACATATTTAAACGAAAATTAATGTTATATCTTTTGTTACAAGTGCAATTTTGCTATAAAATCTTTTTTATTTTTATTATAATTACTATGCTAACCTTGTTAATTTCTTGTTTAGCGTACAAGCATTATTGAATTGTATTGTAACCCAATTTTGATAATCATGCTTCAAAATGTCCTATCCAACGATACCCACTACTCAATCGTGCCAGATTTGGCCATATTTTTGCCTTGCGCCTATTAGGGTTTTGGTCTATCCCGCATCACCACAGCGCCCGCATCACACTTACGTCCGGACGCTTCCATTTGCTTTACGTTGCTAACTAAAACTATTTCAGCGGCTTTGCGCTGCATACACACTTTAAACCTTAATGCTTTAGATATAACACACATTCTCATTTGCCATAGAGCGAATCACTGAACCAAGTATTGAAGTGTCAACATGCCTTTGTAATTCAACGGTCTAGAGCTGTCGTGCGTGGCACGTACAACTTACATTTACTGTCAACTCGAAGATTTATATGCAAACATCATGCTCATAGATCGTTCATTGATTTTATCGAAAAACCTCGTCGTTTTATTTTATATTGGTAATTGAGTGTTTGACGATATCTCGCCTGGTGGAAGCAAAGATGTGGCCTAAGGTTGAGCAGGCTTGCCTATGAGATGCCTATTCAATCTAGACTTAAAAAGATACAAGTTGTAGCTGTTTGGGAATAAAGATGTTGCTAGAGCGTCCCACACCTTAGCTGTCCGCATGATGGAATCTGCGAAACGCTTAGTACGGAGCGGTGGGATATTAACGACGTATGGGTGAAACGACTCTCCCAGCCGGGAAGTCCTTACTGTCAAAACTTCTATTCGCTACCGAAATATGTGTAGACCATTTATAAACCACCGTAAATCTGCCCAAGCTAGCCAGATATGGCCACGCTTCAGTCCGGGGCTTAGAGTCCATTAGAGGTTGCTCTAACCCGTATTAGTGCAACCCGCATGTCACTTACATCCGGACACTTCCATTTACGTTACGTCGCCACCTAAAACTATTTCAACGGCTTTGTGACACTGCAGATTAATGATGTTAACCGAATGAAGAAGGCAAAAATGTTTTAGTTTAATCATATTTTGCTAAACAAAGAAGAGTCATCATCCTGTCCTATCCTACTAATATAAACTAGCTGGGCCCAGTCAGTTTTTTCCAAATTTCCCAATTTTCCGTGCAATTTTCCCTTTTTTTCAATTAAACCGAACTTTTAAAAACTATTTAAAAAATCACTAAATCAGTTCTGCCGTTCTCAAGTGATGCGCTTACCAACGAACAGCATTATTTTTTATTTATGTAGATGTGAAAATTTGTTAAGATGTTGGATGGATGTTTGTTACTCAATCACGTAAAAATTCTAAAGGGATTTTCATGACATTTTGTAAGTACAAAGATACATTATTTTTTTTTTAATTTGGGTCCTTGAATAAGACATGAGATATCCATTATCCTGGAAAATTTACTAAGCGGGTAAAACCGTGGAGCGCGTCTATAGCCGTTCTATTCTAAGAATAACCAGACATACCTACTATTTGATGTACTAATTTTATTGTAAAAAGTAATGTTTTTTGTTTCCAAGGAGAGAGTTTTTCATGATTTACCAACTATCGCTTTTCCATCGTAACGTTTATAATAACAAAAGTCAGAACTGGCAAAATATTCAATACACAAGTGTATCCACTACGTGTCGTACGTGCCTAGGTGCGTTCATGCGTGACAAAATTACAGTCCGCATATTTTTCTCATACAACTTTACCCACACCGGAAAACTCGTATCTAAAAAAAAGTTATAACGAGATTTTGCAATGTACAAATAACTTGTGTACAAAGTAGTTTCAGTTGTCTTCGATACGATCGTTAGCTCATTTTTATGACAAAATAAAACTACGGACCGTGCTACCGTACGAGATGCCAAGGGAGGAATTGTTTTCTTTATTGAATCACTTGAATTGGGAAGTTTTTTTACTTGTTCTGGTTTGTATGGTATGATAAAAGTTTAATTACATGATATGCGTAATTTTTACTTAATTAAACACAATACAATATAAAATAATAAACTACACTTTATTGCACACCATAAAGAAATACATTTCTTTTTTCTATAGTAAAAGAAACATTTAATTTTTCAGAAAATGAGCCCAATAGGCAGTCTTATCGCTAAGCATCGATCTCTCCCAGACAACTTTAGTTAGGGGCCGGTGATGCACCAATCTTTACATAGTAAAACAAAGTCGCTATTCGCGTCCTATTCTCCTCCGCTTACTTCTAAACTACGCAACGGATTTTGATACGATTTTTACTATTATTTAGAGATTTTTACGGTTTTTACGGTTTATGTACGTACATATTAACCTTGTATGTAGCATGTATGTATGTATGTGTATTGTAATCAAGTTTTTGTATAGTTGAGAAAATTTAATATTTGTTACAAAGTCGTCAAAAATGACACCACATTAGTAAATTACATACATGCCAAGCCGGGGCGGGTTTGCTAGTCTTAATATGAATAAAAAGATGAATAAACCATTGACAACAATTTAAATAAACCATTGTTAATTATTTTTAACAACTAAATACCAGCACAATGCATATAAACAAATATAAGTTATATAGATCTATTTAAGTTAGGTACTTCATGTGCCTACCTACTTGTAAATATGGAAAAATAATGTTCTATTGGAAGCAAAATGTTCGCTTATGTAACTCAATCTACCAGAGTCCATTGTTCATACAGTTTGTCTGGAAGTCCGATCATTACTAATCGGCTACATGAGTTGTCTATTACCGAACTGCTATTGAGACACAAGATACTGATAAATACGGCTTATTAAAGGTCAAGGGCGACGATGTCCATTCATCTTCCCGTAAAGTCTCAATGGCTTACTTCCGGCCACATTACGGCAATTGTGTCGTATGAAACAGTACCTGCCTACTTGCGTCCGAAAATAGAATTGTGCTCACATCCTTTCCTCCAGGGCACGATACGAGTAAGTATTTATACTTATACGTATGTATATGTAAAATATTCTTAAACCCTTCCGAGGAAAGTAAACTAGTTTTACTTTTACTGCCTTTTTTAGGTTGTTTGAGCAGTTTTTTATATAACTTTGGAGATATCGGTTATAGACTTTTTCGTGCCTGTTTCTTTTGGTATGTATTTGGAATATCGTATTTTATTTGAATATTTCTAAGTAACTCTCTCGCGTAACGTAACATGTAACTGATCTCGTTATTTCTCTACAATACAGAGCAAGTTGGAAGCATAAATGCATATACGTAAATATAGAGATAAAATAAAGTAAAATAATAATATAATATACTAGCTGCGCCCCAGGGTTTAAAAATAAAAAAGTATTATATGTGTTAATCCACGGTATAAGCTATTTTCATTCCGAATTCTACTTAAATCCGTTGAGCGGTTACAGCGTGAAGAAGTACCAAACACCCTGACACACATACAAACTTTCGCATTTATAATAGTCGTGTGATGTGATGTGATGTGATATGATAGGATTCATAATCTACTCGACTTCTGTAACTGTATTTACAAACTACAAATAGGTATGTAATATAGCAAAATCACTAATATAATCATGTTAAAGTTAGATTCTCGGAAATTGCTACTCCCACACAATAATGTTCAAGCAGAAATTTCACTTCAATTTATTCGCAAGCATCGCATGGCGTTAAAAAAGGGAAAAGCCGAGTTCCCGCAGTCATGTTTCAGGTTCAGGTGAGTGGGTTTTACAGCGGCACTAAAATAAATACTTGTATAAAATTGTATCACACTACCCCTAGTTAAGCTCAACTATTCATTACGAAAATACTCTGACCGAAATCTCTCTGACATTGAATCATTCAACTGAATTCATTCGTATCGCGATTTATGCGTCCCGTAGCATTATTAATTGCTGTTCATTTTATTTTATTGCGTCGGAAGTAAATGCCAATCGCGAAATTCACAGTAATTTGTGTAAATCAATCTTTTTGGGGCAACTGAATTGGCAAATGTTTCCATAGATATGGCCATGCGTGGGCGTTGGAGATAAGTTGTGATCTCGAAAACGCCAATTACGAATCATAAACATAATATTAACGAGGTTGTTTCTCTATTTACTACGAACTAAAGCAGTTTTGTATTACGGGGCATTAAGGCGATATAGCAAACAATATTATTGGCTTACCTATTGAGATCGTGCCAAGTAGGGACAAAAGCGGCCTTTCACTCAATAAAGGCCATCCAGGTACCAGGAACACATAAGTATATAGAGGTAAACACCGGCTCTCGGGGACCTATTGTTCACAACAGCAAGCGGCGCAATATAACTTGATTTCTATTCATTTGCGACTTTTCTTCGGCATAAGTTATGTCTCACTTTCACAACTATGGCTTGCCATCCGTTCGCACTCATTCAATATTATCATTCAATCATTCAATATTTTATTAATAAGCCAAAGTGTAGGCAGAGGTCGTTTTTTTGGTTTTATTCCTTTTACTGAATCATACATGTCATTGTGCGTATTATCCGCGAACGCCTTTGATCCGCTTTTACATACGAGGTTTGGGCCTAATTTTATTTGCAAGCTCCCGATCTTTGATTTGAAGGAAATCTTCAAAGTCATGATAAATTAGGTAGGTACATGACTAGATGTGGGTAAGTCTAATATGTAATTCATTTTTAAATAATGTTAAATATAAAACCTAGGGATTCAACAATTTTTAATATAAATTATGGACAGGCACAACATAAATTATACGTTAGAGACTCCTTAGAGAGACATAATTTCTTAGAAGCCTATAAAACTTTAGAACAAAATTAGACTTTTGCAACACAGGCATTTTTCTGTCTAAAATAACTTTCGACAAAACGTTTCAAAATTCATTCATTCATTTCAATGAATTCAAGATAAACCTGAAATATCAAAATTTTTTATTTCAATACATTATGTCAAAATGTTTGGGAATTTACGTTATTTGCGTGGATTGACGGTAAAAGCCAATCCACGCAATGAAAATGCGCAGCTCTAAACTTTACGAATCTGTTATATAACAAACGGATCATAATATAAAATCTGGTGTACCTATTCTATAATTTTGTTTGACATGCTCGTATGTTTATGCTACATATATATTTTCAATATCAAATAAGTACTTTCTAAAAAGAAGCCATTTAAAGCTATCTTACTAAATACTCGTTTAGCTGAACAATATGAGCCCAAATCTGCTCACTTTTGTCCTCACTTCTGCCTGACTCTACTCTCTCCTCTTTCTACTTCTCTCTTTCTAACCATAATTATTATATAATCATAATAATTTATTTGCAAAAAATAAGGAATGTTGTGACTTATTTTATTTGGTGTGCATTAAAGTGTTATTGCATTCTATGGTACAGGTGTTATCAATGTCAAAAAAGATCTCTTATTCTGCCTTTGCAGGCGTGCAAATGTTTCCAAACATATTGTACAAAATAAATACCATCAAAATATTAAAAATATTAAATTAAACGTCATTACAAAACCAATTCCATATACAATATTTAGCAAGTTTTGCAAGTCAGTAGTGCAAGGTTACGCTCCTACCCTCGTTCTTTGTTCATTGAACCATCTGTTACAACCAATTTTATCTTTTGTCGCAGTTCCTGGCGTTACTGGAGCGGAACGTGGTGGCCAACACGAGTCTGCACTACCGGCAGATGACGCTCTTCGCACCTACCAATCAGGCCTTCCAGCGGTATAATGGTGAAATGGACGACAACCTAGTGCTTTATCATATTGGTAAGACAATTTACCCTCCCTCGCACACTTACACATACACACACTATCACACACATATACACACCCTCACACCATCCCTCAAACACACAATCACATACACATGCAATGCGTGCGCAAACAAGAACCATTCTTCCAAATATATCTAGCTTTCTAAATAACCATTGTTGATGTACCTTAGTCCTGTATCCTTGCGGCGGGCGTTGGTGTCTGTGACACAGTTTTAATAACTACTGCAGGCACCACCGATCCGACTTAGATATTGTCAATGCAGTACATATTCCCATCATTTTTTAAACTTAAGTACTTACCTAATTAGAAACCAGCAAATTGTGGAAGATGAATAAATACTTTTATTTATTTATTTATTACGTATTAGATAAGGTGCCATCTGCTGCACAGTTCAGATATGCGGAATTTTTTTGTTGTATCTATACGGCTGACTTCGTATATTTTGTCCGCGATGGACTTGAACTTGGTCAGATCATAATATTACTATTTCTTTCCTTTCTTCATTTAATCTTTCCTTTCTTCCTTCCTTTCTTCTTACTTTCTAGTAAAGTGGTTCAAACAGGGCCGACTATCGGGACTCCAGGGATCGAATCCCATTGACCAAGGCCTACTGAAAATTTTGCCCTACATTTCTACCACAGATTTTTTCCTACTTCGCCTTAGTAACAAAGACACAAGAAGTAGTAATTTGACATTTTCGGGGTAATATCAGTGCTCGTGTGACTTACAAAAGAGTATAGTTTAAACTAAATTGTGTGAAGTGGAATATTCCCCGAATACCGTGACGCCAATCTATAGTAGGTATTTTTCCAATTTGTAAGCTTATGAACTTACGACAGCTGTCAAGTTGCCGAAAATAAGGGCCAATCTTCACTAAGACCAACACTCGCAAGCGACAAAAACGACACGGAAGATTTTACGACTGACAGCGCTTGAGATGAACATCGAAGCGACAACATATGAGTAGAAAATATTTGTATGCAAATTTTTAAAGCCGTCACTTATTGTACAGCCTTGGTGGGTTTATTTAATGAGAATTGTCGTCGCGCTTTTTACGACATACGTTACTCATGTCGCCATTACTTGCCCTACTGATGTAATTCCTACTGAACTCGCGCCAAACCTAGTTGTTATAAGTACAATTTTATGAAATTAGATCAGGATATGTAGATAGAATAGATACGTACACTAAGATTTTAGAATGATATCCTTGTTGTACATATTTGATTTGTTTGTTGATTCTCTAACCAGCCAAGACCATAAACTATTTGTTTTTTTTAGGATCTGATTCACGTAGTGATAATACCAGAGAAATGGAGAATAGTGTGGCAGAGGCGCCGCGATCTTACGATTAAACAATCATATGTATGTAAACGGCGCCGGCGCCGGCGTGTCGTTGACGTATATCCGCCGCAATTCGGTGTCATAAGTGTGTATCATGTCATAACTGATTTGGTAATCCATTTGTGCCTTACAATAAGGTGGAGGAACCTGTAACAGTATAAAATAATTAATTAACCGACTTCAAAAAAGAGGAAGTCAAGTTGAGGTGTTGAGGTTGAGTTGAGGTTTGGAGGAGGGTAGTCTAAAAGGTAGTAGATATTTACTGCCTACAATGGATAGTACCTACGATATACATAGTATTTATCTGCTACCTATTAGACTTGGCTGGCACCGACTTCAAATATATGAGTGGGTAGCGCTTATGATAATTATATTAATTTATTTTTCACTTTTGAGTGCCATTTGTGGTTTTGAAGTCGGTTTAGTTTTTTTTTGAAAAATAATTTGTAGTTTAAAACAGTAAAATTAAAATTATAATAAAGTAACAAAAAGTAATAGTATTAGAAAAAATTACATATTTAAATAACTTAAAATGTAAAACTTTAGTAATGTTTGTAAAAAATAATTGTAACAAGCAAACCCTGTGCGCAAAGCCAGAACTCAAACTTGCGCTATATTTTTAACATTTATGAATGGCGTTTATAACGATTCAAACTAGTCATAAATGTGACGAAATAGGTGCATTGATTTCTTTGTATATAGATGTTTTGTTTACGTGTGTGCGATTGGCGACACTGGTTTTCCTACAAAAATGTGTTGACCACCATTCTAGCCTATTCTCCATTTCTCTGGATAATACAACAGGCTGATAATGTGCAAATTCCTTATGATAACGCTTATGGTGCAGAGTTCAAAGAGTTGAACGGGTTGCTCCCAAGATTTAGGTGGATGATAGGAAAGATACCTACATATGTTGTGCTATGCGTTGTTTGACGTCTGTCCAACGTGTAATGTGTCAGCCTTAAATTTCCTACTTACTTAATTACGATTAACAAAACTCATAAATAAGATATAATACTCCCGCTTTATATGAGCGTGTTTGCATACAATGTTGCAACACTCGTCAAACTATGCCGTCGACGCCAACGCGACGCGACGGGGATAAACACACGACAAAGTTGTGAGCTAGACTTTAGTTATAATGCTTGCAATACATCCTATCTAAACTACGAGGTAGGTACTAGCTAGATAGTTGACGTTTGTAATAGTCACACAATTCGTGGTAGCCCTTGATATGGAGCAAAAAGTGGCAAAAGATACTTCTTTATTTATAATTAACGATATTTATTAAATTTACTATCGTCGGCCGCGATTTATAAATTCATAATTTTGATTAAAGAGGAAGTATACAAATTAATTAAGTTAATCCTTAAGTTTCATCGTTTATCTTATACTCCTTGTTCACAAGATCTTCCAAAGCCCAACAGCAATCAACATAAGTACCTACGCTTGCGATTTGCAAGCTCTCAAAGTTTCGGATCCTGTCAATGTACCTATGCCTCGCTGAGACGCGGATAAACAGAGGGCAAAGTTACGCCTCAATCGAGCGGGACTCGAGTCGCGATGTATCACCTTATCAAAGCTACGAAACTTGCACAGGATCTGTGATAAATCGGATTTCAATTGAACGAGACTATGACATTTCTGTAATAGGTAGGGTACCTACATTATTTTCGAAAAGTTGAATCATCATCGTATCAATTTGTAGACTTTCGTTTCATGAACCAGACCCGTTAGATCCTACGCCTGACCATAGGAATAAACAATATACAATAGACACTGCCCTGACTATGAATCGAGATAGGAAAACAAGTGAAGTGAGCAAAATAATATATCGTTTATCATATTATTTTATGCCCTACTTTTCACCTTTTATCAATAAATTAGCTTGCAATTTGCAAGCAACTAAAATCGTCAACTGTGCCGACGCACCATGTGGATAAACACTAGGCAAACTGGGACAAAGTTGTGCTTCCATCGAGCTCAAGTTGTGACGTGTCACCGTATCACAGCCATTGAGTTTGCGGTTGAACGTCGCTTAAACAGGTTGACGACATTGCGCGAAAACGCTCACGAGTATGTTTGGTTAGGAACATTTTCCAATACGAAGTTTTTGTAATGAGAAAAGTTTTTCAAAGTTGGCCGTGTAGCTATATGAACCTTAATGACCCTAAAATCAAAACTTAATGACGGCATACTTTGCCTAGCGCTGTTGACTGTATCCCCTTTTCTTATGTTTTAATGCTTTAGGTACCTAACAAAGTTTATAATAGCAGAACCTAACTTAACAAAATACTTAATTAAGAAGAAGAAGAAAAGTCAACCTCGACCGAAGCGCAACCACCGCGGCACCGCTCCTCCTGCAGCCACAACAACAACGTTTCTTGCTGCAGAGCCCAGGATGGCGATATACCTCTCCCGATTTGACCAGAGCACGTCGGGAATGATATCATTAAGTATATCAAGGAGAGGTTGCGGAGGAAGGGTCCAGGACCTGAACCTGTCGAAGATGGAGTCAACGATGACTACGAGTTTTAAGTCCTACGTGCTCCGGCTTCCTGCAAAATACAAGAAGATGTTCCTGGTTCCCGAGTTTTGGCCCGAGGGAATAGTGTTCCGGCGCTACAGAGCGGTTATACTGAAATGCCCTTTATCTTAGTGTATAGTGTTTTATAATTTGTATATATGCTAGTCTGTAAGGTATATATTTTATGGGCCTCTGATACTTTTATTATGTTAGTATTATTGCCTGAAATAAATGAATTTATTATTATTACTATTAATTAAACAATTGTTGCAGCCAACCTCGCCACGACCTTGACAAACCTGGACTACGCGATATCATCAGAGCTGGACGGCAACCCTCCTCTCTGGGTGACGAGACGCCGGGACCCGATGCATGACGACATCTACGTCAACAACGCTAAGGTCTACATCGCCAGGTCGTACCAGGCGGTGAACAGGAATAACAAAAGACAGGTAAAACACTACAAAGTAAGGGGCTTGAAGATTTTGTTTTGTTTTCTCATATAATAAAACCTTTAAGTTTAAGGATAAAACTTATAAAAACCTCAAAAATAAAATTAAAGTTTACACTGTTTTTTTTCATATTAGGCATTAAATACATCGATGCTTACATCAGCAATAATAAACGAGTTTTTAGAATTATAGATTAGATAAAAGATTTCTATACAGGAATTTTCTTTAATTAAGAATTTTCTCATAAATAATCAGTTCATAGAAATGTGAGATACACTAAAAACCAAAATAGCATCTCAAGAGATGTTATTTACAAAGTAGGTAATACTTAAAACATTTACATTATTAACGTCAATTCTTGTAACACATATCAAGAGCAAAAGGCGTATGAATGTCTATCGCAATTATTGAAGAGGGGGTAGTACAGCCAATAAAATGGGTAGTAAATATGAAATATATATCCAGGCGTGGGAAAAATGGGTCTCTAACAATGCGGTAGGCGTGAAGAAATGAATATATATTAAATATCATACATACCAACAATATTCATATGGCTATATGATTATTCATTTGTATGTTTTTATCCAATAATAGGTATTATGTGTGTAAAAAAACCAGCATATCAGGCGGGTATCACTAAAAATGTAGGGCAGGTATAACAAGCATACGTTTTATCAAACAATAAACCGACTTTATTATATGTATCTTCGAAGTCCAAGGTCAAAATCGATGAAATTTATATGGAACCACTTCGAAGCTATACTGAACCCAACGTAAAAAGAATTTTCCGAATTGATTCACGAATGACGGAGTTTTGAGGTAACAAACATAACAAAAAAAATCGAATAGAGATCCTTCTCCTTTTTAAAGTCGGTTAAAAAGAGACTAATTCTTATATTATTCTTCGCCTAGGGTAGGAGTTAGAATAATATTTTTTTTTTGGAAATAAACATCTATTATTATTAAAGTATTATGTAATTTATGCCAACCAGCATTGGGCCTGCATCGTGTGTCATACTCTCTCTTCCTCCGAGATAAGGTCCATGCCCAAGTTGAGGGAATATTTTAAGAGATAATAATGATGATGATGATGATGATGATTTTGGTTTAGGTGTTGCACGTGATAGACCAAGTACTCCAGCCACTCCAACCACACGGGACGAGCTCGTCCAGCTCGCCCGGGCCAGTCTACAACCCCAATGCGTACCAGTTCCTGGAACATTCAGATGTGTTCAACATTGGACAACATCGCTTGAGGTATAATTGATATTATAGTTGCTATAATTGTTAATAATAAATATGTATTCATGCAATTAAAAAAATGATTTATTGATTGATTTTCTGACGCAGAAAATATATTACATTTTTAGTATAATTTGTACGTGTTCCTTAAAAATACGAAGCTAAGAATATTAGTTATATTCTTCAGGGTGAGGCAAAATTTTGGGACCTTCAGGGTAGGAATACCTTTTTCTTTGCAGTGAGAAAATTTTGATCTTAGAAAATTTTGGGTGCATATTTGAGAAAATAAAAATTTAATATACTGTATATTTGGAATTTATTTGTATCAGTCTGAATGTTTCCGAATGATGTTCTATGATAGACTTTTAAAAGGCTAAAAAAGGTATGACTGAATCGATCATAAATCCAAAAGGGTATGATAATATAAACTTCCATTTACAATCTGCTTTTTTGTTTCATCTTAGGGGTCTCGAAGTTGAAATTTAATTTGGGTATATTCGACACTCAACGCAGGCAGACGGTATAGAACACATCATCGTACACAGCTTCAGCTTTAAAAATTCGTAATTAGCATGTCGCTCCTTTGCCCACGACGTGGTTCCCATACTCTATTTGGCACATAACTTCATAAAACTCATCTGCATTGTTCACCAACTCACAACGACGAATTTAACGTAGCGAACACAAATTCCCTGTAGCAATTAAAAACAAAACTCCCGGAGAACTCAGTTACGGTTGCATTGAACTTTTAGCATTAATTTTTATGCCTGTTTGTTATTTTCACTCTGCTTCTATTGAAATGATGTCAATAGCGTCTACATTTTTAATGAGAATCGATAACAATTCACTTAAGGCAGTTTCTCAACTCATAACAAAATTATTGATTACTTGAACTACTACCGCCGCCGTGACTATATATGTGCAATCAATTACATTTTAATTTGTCTTAAGCGAAATAAACTATTTAAGTTTTTGTTGGAAGAGCAGTGTCGCGAGAGAAATTCATTGCTTAAAAAGGGGAGTGTCGCTTCTTTACGTAGTAATATTTAGTTTTCTTTGCTGAAGCTGTGTACCTGTTGTTTGTTGTTGCAATAAAGACTGTCTTATCTTATCTATCTTATTTCTATTTCGAATAATTTGCAACATTCTAAGTAAACCGAAGTTATGTTACTGCTTATGTGTAGTATGAGTAAAACTTTTATTTTCAGGATTGTCGTTGTCAATGAATCTTATAAATGCTATATCGTTTTGTATCTTTGTATTGCAGGTCGTTCAGACAGAAAGTTAATCAGTTACAAAAAAGCAAAGTGTTCAATGCTGATGGTCGGCATACGTTCTTCATTCCAGTCGATGAAGGTTTCAAGGTAAAATTTGAATGTCCTTAACTATCTATCGACTCGCCAAGGGATCCCATTTATTATCTACATATTAATAATTTAATTATCTACCTAACTGTGTCGAAGGTTCAAGGTTCTTGTCGTCGGGGTCATGGATGTCATGTTTTTTTTACTAGTAGATAGTAGGTATTTAGCGTAGTTTAAATAACTCTGACAAACTTGCTTATGGTTATTCCAATAGAAACTAAAATCCAGCACCTATTTTCAACAATTTTATGGTCCTTCTTATTTTTAAAGCGCCCTTCTTTCAGCCTACGACCAGGTCAGACCTCATAGATGAGAAAGTGGTGGACGGTCACGTGATTCCGCACCACGTGCTCTTTACCCAAGCCACTCCTGATGTCAAGGAGTTTGAGACCCTGGCCTTCGGAGATAATGTCAAGGTTATCATTTCATTCAGCACTGCCATGAATGGACGAGAGGAAATCAGTAAGTAATTACATGAATTTATGCCTTAAATAAAAATACGGGTCAGTTATTTTTCAATGCTTCGCCATACCTCGTTAATCGAAGTAGTCAATTCCGCATTAGGTACCTAATACAAATCTGATATCACTATGTCCAGCCATACATTCTAATATTTCGAAGGTCGATTTTCGCCTACAAGATATGAATTTGGACCGTTAAAATTATATGGGTCACATACTTTACAATGTTTTGCAACCAAAATGGAGCCGGGCTCTTGGAGACCTATAAATATATCATTGACAGTCTTATTAGTTAGATCCTACGATTTTTATTTGTCAAAGTAGTTACTGAAGCCGGACTATCAGTTACTCTACAATATCGTTTTATGTTACGATTACGACGTATAAGTGGATTATGCCCGACCTTTGTGCTTGTATAAAAATCGATAACTTTCAGTCAGCAATTGAAATAGACATGTCCATTTCGATGGAACCATTATTTCCGATTTGTCTGTTAATTCAGGAACAGATTCATAAGGAAATTTTCTTTTTCTTTTCCAAGTGGAGCCTCTTTATTTATAAAGCTCTTCATAGCTTCTACCTCATTTTATTATTTTAATTTTAGTACTTCATAGTAATTATGTGACAAAGCGTGAAAATCATTTCGACATTACAATCCAAGTGTGTTTGCTCTTTGAATTTCTAAAGTTTGACCTGCCGATCTAACTAAAATTTTTTTTAATGACTATGTAAGTTGAACATGACATCTTAACATCTAATCAGGGTATCTGTGAATCCATCTGGCACGTTAGATCCAACCGTCTAAATTGAACCGTCCGTCCTCCATAGATTTACAATTCCGATAAGAGCAGAAGTTCTACGCGGCCATTAATTAAACCACGGCCGTGTTTGACTACAACCCTGTCATTACTGCCTCTATGTAAAGCTTAACAAATACCTAAACGACCAATGCGACTACAAAGACTTAAACGGATAAAAACATCTGTCACACGCGTGACATTCAAAGGGTGTTTATATGCAGCTTATTTTTACCAGCTGTTTAGTATTGCCATGGTCAATTCTCTCTTTCGGTCAAGTCAGCCCATCAAAAGCACTGGCTCGTGTGTTTCCAAAATCATTAACAATATAGTGACAGTGACCTATGTGAGTGTTTTATTTGCTAAATAAGGTATTAGAACCCTAAAAATATCAAACATTAGCTTATTCTAATATATTATAAAGGCTTTCCGATTGTATTCGATGCGGGAAGTCTTTAGTTGTTCCTTAAGACGCTCGGTATCGGGACGTTATGACATACATACATAATTCACGGAACGGACATACATTTCTCAACCCATGCTCCCCATTTGCAATATTGCTCGAATAGGTTTGTCCGTTTTATAGTTACCGAATCTGGTGATTTTCTCGTTTTACGTTACCTTTTCGAAACTAAAAACTGGGTTTTTCAAACCTTTATTTTTAGATAAAAACTGTTCTAAAATACCTGGCGAGCGGTAACCTCTGCTATTCCAAAATAGCGATTGTTCGAGATTCGTACTTTTGTGCACTACGTGATAATGATGTAATTAAATGAAATTTTTGAAGACCATGTATGTGTTGAGTGGGTCTATTTTAAGGTTAGCTCCTTCTAATACTAAACTGGATCTTAAGTTAATGTTGTTTCATAAGTACAAATCATTAATGCAAAAATCTTATTGCAGCTGAGCATAACGAAACCGAAGGTATTTTACCTAATAATGAAATAACAAGTTAACATAATGTATGCTCGCCAGTATAAAATATCATTGCTAGAATTTCATAAAATCAACATACTCTTAAAGTCATAACATTACAAATTTTCATTAGTACCTACCCAAATAGCTATACCTACGTTTAAATGTTAGGTAAATATCGAATATTCGTACGCTAAAAAGCTGTTCCAAATTTAATATTTATATCCCTGTATATCCCTGTGCTAGATATTCACTTATTTTAAAGGATGTCGTACATCGCAAATATTAGTTCAAGCCCCATGTTGGGCGCCATCAATTTAACAAACGCTAAATGTTAAGGATAATTTAATATATTTGTTCATTCAACCTTAGATAGCATCTTTTATATTATATTACATGATCAAATGTGAATATTTCCATTTCAACCTTGATAACTTACAGCTTACGTGAAATCCAACACCGTGGCAGGCGATGCCAAGCACAGCCGAGGAGTTGTGCTGGCAGATATAGTCCGCGCCAACATCCCCGTGAAGAATGGTGTCGTTCATCTCATCCAAAGACCTTTGATGGTCGTCGACACCACCGTCATCGACTTTTTGAAGGTAGGCTTGGTTAGTTAGAATAAGTATTCAAGTATTCTGGGCGTTTTGGTGATGGATCTATGCCGAGTGGTTTCAACATCTCCTGCACATGAATCAATTTCGTTTGAGAAAGTTTCAAAGTAATGCATTTTAAGAATCTGCCACGTCACTGTAAACAGTGTGGTTAACCACACAAAATTTATCAGAAGGTGATGAAACTGAGGCAAACAACATGATGACGTTAATAATTTACTTTTCCACGCTAACTTCTTCAGCACAAAATGCTTCCTACGATAACTTTACCTATTGTTTAAGTTTCATCTCAGATGAACGATTAATGTTACAATAAACCGTTGACTTTTCGCTTCATTTTTATGGGAACCAGGCAATGAAGGTAAAATGATGTGCGTCATTTATAATTTATTTTTTTATGAATTATTTTATCCCTGTGAGTGTCCTTTTACTTCATTAATTCTCTCTCATTATCAGCAATAAATTGAAGCACGTTTCCATTAAATTTATGTGGGAAAATGTATCGGAGTAATGTTTTGGTGAGCTTTTTTACAGATATAGAATTGCGTTTGCAGAACATATAGTTGTATAGTTCCCATACCATCTGATAGAATCAGTTGTTTTTGACACTTTTATTTATTTAGGCACATCTCAAATATTTACGTTCTCTGCGGTGCGGTTCCTGTAATTCTAAACCACGAAAATGGGCATGAGTAAAATATTTTCGAAATAAATGCTTTGTTTTCCACGTATGTTACTTAAATCATAAACCTCTTAATAAAGTGTAATCATATTTAAACGTATGTAATTATAATTACGATTGTGTGTAATATATTTATTATTAGTGTTAGTTAAAAGACATTTGTCTGTCTTTCATACATTTGTGCGTCCCTCCTGCTGCGATGTTGGACCCTGCATGCCCTTGACAACTTTAGGGGATCGTAAGTACTGCCTTATCTTGCATGAAATCTAAACGCCTTCATAGACCAAAGTATCTACTTAGATTCATACTGGTGACTTAGAATAGAAAGCGGTATCAATTGATTCACTTCAGACTTGACTTACGGTACTTTGGTTAATGAAGGCAATTAGTCTTAGAATTTTCTTTCCTCTACTTTCTCTTGTTCATAGTTATATACACATAAATCCATGTTCCTTTTCAAATGTGATTTTAGCTAAAGGTAAGATGTACTCGTAATTAATTTATTTTTTAAAGTGAAAACATGAAAGCGCTTTCAGCGAATCGAAGCTATTAAGGTTATTTGCTATTGTAATTAGAGAAATATTAATTACTGTTAACATGAAGTACTCGTAAAGCGACGCTACAATAAGAGCTTCACAATAAGACGTAGATTACTTAACATTAATTAAGTCACTGTTAATATCTGGTCTTTCAAACATTGCGCTCGAGTTTCAAATGTAAATAAAACAAGTTGTATGACCGATATCACTTTAATTTTTATTTTATTGAAGGTCAATTAGTTTTACAAATTGTGGAACGTCATTATGATAGCGGTTAAATGGCCAGCGGAGTACGAATTCTAGAAGTCAATTTTTCATGACTCTATTGCATAAATCGAGCTCGATTTCATTAATGACTCGGGTGACTATTACATATATAATAGTTTATCATATATAAGTGACAATGAAAGTTTAAAAACTTATGAAATTACTAATATCATCCGAGATATTAGTCGACAAAATTGACGCATTTGGATCTATAAAAAGAAGGGGTGAACAGTGACGGTAATTTAACAGTTATTTTATTGATCGCAATAGCATGGCTACATAACCGTGTTCTTATTAGCACAAAACAAAAATACTGAGAGTAGACTATTAATTGATACCTCCTTATCCTATTTTGCCATGGGTAGGTATACCTATCCACCAACCCACACTGGGCCAGCGTGGTGAATTATGGCCCATACTCTCTCTACGAGGGAAGGCCCGATTCCCAGCAGTGGGAACACAATGGGCTGATGATGAGGTATACCTAGGACTTTAATAATATATAAAATTTCAAGTTCTGAATGCCCATGAAATTTTGTTGTGGAGGCGTTGTGCTTACCGTCGGGTATATGACCGGCTATAGTTATATAGGTAATTATTTAAGTAAATGCAGACACTGATTAATGCAGACTTGTTTTCCCCTTGGTAGAAAGCGAAATGGTCATCATCACAGGTAAATGGCCCCTTGCGTGTAATACGTTGGCCGACGCCAAAAATTTTATTTCTCAAAATTAATAGTGGCTATTTTTCGCTTAGGAAAAAGAAGATGGACCTCTCTGCAAGTTTTACGAAGTGATCATGGATCTGGGAGCCAATAACCAGTTCTTCACGGAACTGACCATGGCAAAGGACATCACTCTCTTTGCGCCTTCCAACGAAGCCTGGAATGACTTCAGCGTGCAGAATATCTTACAGTAACTTTTTGATTTATCTTTTTCTTAGATTACACGGCTGAAAATTTCGATACATTGGACAATATTTCGACAGGAAGGCAATTTATTGAAGGAAATTGAAACTGGTTCATAAACTTGACATAGTTACAATTTTTTTGCCTATAATTGCTTTTTTAACGAAAGGATTCTTGATACAAAATAATATTCCTCGTAATAATTTATCATAAAGTACTATTAATATTAAAGATGTAAATAGAAAGTTAAATAAATTAACCTATTCTTTTTAGGAACCATCAAAAGCTGAAGGATATTTTGAACCTACATTTGGTTCGCGAAAGACTTCCCATGGACGCAATTATCCACAACAACATGAACCAGGTAAACATTTACTATTTAAATACGATTAATTTTGGTGGTGATTTCAAGTTATTGCATTAAATATTCGTTCAATATCGTGTTTGCGACACGATGTTCGACCGCAATTTTATTTCATATTATGCATATCCGTTAAAATTAATTTTCGTGTACTGGATTACATTCTCTGGTTTCGACGCTGCGCGGGATAGCTCCCTGGAACTGTACGTTGATTTTAAAATTCAATTTATTCCATTATTATTTCAATTATTTACGATTCTTTTCGCCGTGTTTTACTGTCAGGCCTTTTATTTCAATTGACTGTTTTCCAATCATCAAGTTTTGAAAGAGCCCCTATGTGTATTGCATGTTATGTATTCTCTATGGACTAGGTAGTTATTAGTTTGTAGTTTATTGATTTTAAGTAGGTAATGTCATAGTGTCATAGTGACCGTATTTGATCGCCATTGGATACGTTAATGTTGCATGTCTATCAAGAAATTTAGATTAAATCGTTTATGTAAGTTAAATGTTAATAAATTATGGTTAACAATATTAGCTCAGAAGCATACCACAGTTGTAATATAATGACATTGCAATTACAACTTATGAGGAGCATGCACCTTGTGAACGCATGCAAACGTTTTTAATTCTCGGAAAAACAAATTTACTGCATGTAGACATGCTACTTAACATAACGCAGAGGCTATGTTGTTAACCATTTTATATGTAGGTATAGGTGCATTAACTACAGGCGCAGGAGTTAAATAAAACTATCCATTTTAGATTTACCAGGCACCCACGGCTTCACCCCGCAAGTACCTTTACTTCAACGTCCTGACTCACGGCGCCAACCAGACGCTGACGGTCGAGGGTGGAGGAGTGAACGCTACAGTAACACTGCCAAATATTGCGGCAACCAACGGCTTTGTGCACATCATCGATAGGGTTCTTGGAGTGCCTTACACCACAGTCTTCGAGAAACTGAAAACTGATCCGATGCTCAAGTAAGTTTTGTGTTAGTAAACATTTTTGGTTGAATAAAGTATCTGTGTCAAATATCTCGGTAGCCTACGAGTTTGTTTAGTAAATTACCGATCATGTCTGAAATGCTTAAGTTTGAGAATCGCGTTCAAGATATTAATTTTATTAATAACCTACGGGTAATAGCTAACGGGCATATAATATATCTAGAGAACTAGGAACTACGAGAGCCACGGATAAACAACACCCAGACGCGAAACAAATAATTGCACTTTTTTGGCTGCACATTTAACTGACCTGCCCCTGTACCCATATGTGCGTCAAGCGCCCATCGTATATCGTGTTGAGTTCAGTTTAGGGTATAGATTCACTGCGACAATATTTTATGATGCCATTTATTGTCCCATTAAGTTTATCTCAACATTTAGTTATCATATTTTGGTATAAATGAATGAGTTTAATTCGATTTCTTGCCTGAATCGATAATAATTAGTCGGTATCTCATTAGTCGCAGTGAAGCTATACCTTAATTTGAGCTCAACACGATATACGATTGGCGCTTGAGGGAGATATGGGTACGGGGGCTGATCGCAACTACACCACAGAGCCTGTCTATTCGATAAATAGAAACCTACGTGCATATCTTTTTATTCCTCTAGCATCACCTACAATCTCGGCAAGCGTCAGATGTTCAACTCGCAGCTGAACGACTTAGAGCACCGGTACACCTACTTCGTGCCCCGTGACCACGCGTGGTTGAAGTTCCAGATCAAACACCCGTCGGCTTACAAAGCGCTTTTCAGGGAGGACTATGGCTACTTTGTAAGTTTACTTTAACTTTTTAAGTTGGTAAAGAAATGGTCTAATTTCAAACTAAATACAGTTAACAAAACATCCTTGTTTTGCTGCACGTCAACCGGAAAAATCAGTAATCTACGACACTTAATTTAGATCGTAAATATTTATGAGATATTATATATTGTTTTTTATTTATACTACAATCTGGAATAAAGTTGTTTTTGTTGACAAAGCTTTGAAATCAAAAGAAAACCATACAGGATCTCACATTATAAACTCGTTTAAGATCATCATTCACAGATTTTTCTGTACCAACAGTGGTATCAAATAGGTAGTACAATTTTATTATAATTTTCCATTATTTTGCAAAATGCGCTTGCTTACTATGATCCTTATTATAGACCAAGCAGATCCTAGAGCGCCACGTGATCAGGGCTGGCCGAGCGTACACTGTATCTGACCTGAAGCTCCTGGCCAACGAGACCCACCCTTTCGTCTTGCCAACCTCGCGAGACCCCCTGCGACTGCGTGTCAAGGAATCCGATAAAAGTAAGCTCCAGTTCATTTGCATCATTATCTGCTGAAAAGGGAGGGTTTCTAAATTGAAGGGTGAATTTGCCTCAGTCTATTAATTGGACTCAGATGTCTGATTTATTAGTAATTAATTCGCAATGTGATAGGGTTTCAATTTATTTGCAGCTAAAACCTTGCTTAAGAGAAATGATTTAAAATGATCTACTTTGGAGTTATTATTATCTAATTTGTATAAAAATTAGTTATTGGACAATTACTAATTTGAAAGCTTCCGCCGACGAAAATATTAAAGACAGGTTCTTCGCAAACAATGACATAGAAAACGGTATCGCACTAGCGAAAAGATTACCCAAAGCCATCCCCCGATCGATCTAAACCTGCCGGTTTAAATTGGATTTGTTACGCAGATTACTACGTGGAATGGAACGGTCACTGGATCCACGTGTTCAGGCCCGACGTCGAGTGCACCAACGGAATAATCCATGTCATCGACGAGCCTTTCGTACTGGAAAGTGACATCCGAGCCACCGGCAGCGCGGATCAACTAGCCCACAGCACCTTCTTTCTCCTTTTATCTCTCTTCATTGCAAGGGTACTAGAAAACTAAAACGTCCGATCATTTAATTTAATGTCAATTAATATTGAGTCAGGTCTTCGAGCCGAATGTATCGTCTCATTTCAAGAGAATCTCGGTAAGTATTTTAGTTGGGTAAATTATTATGACGCAATAACTTAACTTCGTTACCATAAATGGTTAATTTTAATGTTAATTGAATTTTATTGTGGATTTTCATTTAGTATGTAAATATATGGAATTATTTTTAAAAAAATTGTAACCTCTTCATAATGTTTATGTCTTTAAAATAGAATAAACAATTACATACTTACGAATCGAGGATAAATATAAGTTATTTACAAAATTCTACTGCTTAGTATTTCGTAATAAATTAAATGTAATGTTTTATTCCATGCTAACTGAACTGTCCGCGAATATGCCGATTTATGAACATAATTATGTAGACTATATCATAATTACTATGTATCCTTTTTTACCTAATTATATACCCAATTCACTGCCAGTAATATTAAACTTTTGAAATAATATTTATGTAAGTACAGAAAGTACTGAAATACGAACTTCTTTAAATAAAACCTCTTCTTTTCTTTATAACTAATTATTTTAAGAGTAATCCAGATAAATTAGTTTATAAAAACCATAAAAACATTGTTGTAGTATATAACAACTCTGTGTACAGGCAAAAATAAAAAAAATCATAGCTTATTTTTATTTTCAAACAAAAATACGTATGATTAATTTCATATTTTAATCCGTTGTGCCTTCTTTAAAAAATCCTTAATGTACCTATTTTAAATTATTTAAAATTCAATATTTCAGATATATTTTAAAAAATATACGTATACATACATTCCATGTTATTTCTCAAAGATCTATTATATATATAACATCTACATAAAATATATATGCACGTTTACATAAAATATATATTGTCATTTCTAGATGAAATTTTCTTTATATTCAAAGGGTCCTGACATCAGCGAGTAAAATATACGGGGCATTTAATAGGAGTCCATAATAAATGTCCATTATAGCTTCCGAATATATTAACTCTAAAATTATGTGCGCAGAAAACCTTCTAAAGGTTGCTTCAAATTATTCCCGCACCAATAATAAACATGAAACAATATTCTGGTCTTACATTATCCACAAACGTATATACCTAAATATGATATTATTTAAATAAACTTACTGAAGTGTTTGAATATTCAAAGATATTTGGAGGTAAATAAATCTCCCTTTAATATTAAAGAGCTATCGATTTTGACTTGTATATAGAGATAAATGTGCTTATAAATTGAAATGGTGCATTTGTGATTCTCTTATGTTTTAGGCAGATGTAAATAATTTGTGTAAGTTACGGTAGTTTTTATCATTAGTTTAGTAGTTATTACTTAAATGCGACTGAATTTTTGATCACACTTATTTGGCGTATTGCTGTTCGGAAATTACGAAATATATCAACAAAAAAACTTAGGAATGCTGCTTCGGGCTTCACTTGTATATCAGTATTGAATTACAATTATCAATGTTAGCTGATATCATTAAATGTCTTTGTACTTACTTCTAGGTATATACCCGCATACCAATTATTTATATGAATAATACAGTGATTATTGAGTGAAAATCCAGCAAAGAATCAATATGATGGGACATACATACATAAGTAGACGTAGAAAAGACATGAACTCCAGCTATAGCAAGGCGAAATAGTTCTGCTCTTTGTTGAGTGAGCATTTACGTTTTTTCTTTGTCTTTTATATTGTGTTTATTTTATTTTTTATGTATGGCATTGCTGCGTTTTACAAGCTTTGGTGGGTTTTCACCCTAATATTAGATTTGAGGTAAAGCAGCATTTCTCGTAAGCTGGTGGAGTTTTTGGTTATCTATTATTATCAGCGTTTTAGTTTTATAGCTCTGTCGCTTTATAGATTTAAGTATATTACGTGTAAACACTTAATATTATTATAATAAATAAGTTTTACTGAGCCAAAGCTATGCTATTTCAACTGGATGATAATTATAAAATACTGTACTATTTGTAAGATTTTACTATTACAATGTTAGGTATTTGAGATTGAAATTGTAGCCGATATTATTAAGATACATAATTATATAATTAGCGTTTTCATTACAATGTGCATAGCCCATGTTTAAAAAGAATTTTCGAAATTTATAGGTACCTATATTATGTAATTTAATGGGACGGAATGACCCGAGACAATATACCTAATTTTGACCAAATATTCAAATATTTGGCTAAGTATGTAGGTACTGAAGCATTTGATTTCCATATTAGTGGAACGTTTGTAACCATTCGAATATATCTGTCAAACTAGTTTAATGTTATAAAAAAGTGTTTCAGAAAAGTGAATTTATGTATAAAAATATAGATATTATTAATGTGTTTTTCTTTTTTATTTCCTCAATTAGTCCTATTTCATAGATTTGGATTACTACAACCTCATACCATATCACGTATTCCAAAATATTTATAAAAATTAAAAGAGGACGTCCACTTCGCATTTCATAGTTAATATGCAGTTTTTAAACATTTTAGTAAACACCTACCTACTCCTACTAATAGTGCTGCCTGTGCTGTACAAAAATGTATGGTACCTAGAGATTTAGGGAAAAAAATAACGCTTAACCAAAAATAACATTAAGACGTAGAGTAACGTAGATACTGTTTACAGTACATAACTGTATGGTTGTTACTGAGAGTTTGTACTCTGACTTACAATGTCGGTGCATTCTGTTATTTCGACTCTGAGCAAAAGCACTCGATTTTTAACCGACTTCAAAAAGGAGGAGGTTTACAATTCGACGGTATGTTTTTTTTTTTTTTTTTTTTTTTTTTTTTTTGTGTTTGTTACGCGATTACTCCTCCAATTATGCATTGATTTCAATGATTCTTTTTTTGATTGGTAGGTAATACTTCAAAGGTGGTCCCATATAAATTTTATCGAAATTTATTCAGTAGTTTTTGAAAAAAATAGCAAAAACAAAAAAATATAAGTTTAATCTTCAAGTCGGTTCTTGTTTTTTTCGTAAGCAACTTTCTAAAGGTGGAGGTTTGTATTCGACTGCTTCACCTGCTTCACCCAGGGTTAACTTCCGGTGAGGGAACTCCTCAACGGTGAATAGTACAGACACAACATTTCGTAATTGGATTTAACCATAATAACCTGTTCTAAATTCCATCATGACATGGCAGATACACCCAGGATTGACTTCCGGCGAGGGAACTCCTCAACAGAGAATAGGACAGACATGAAATTTTTTTGCACATGCATTTAATTGTGATAGCCCGTTCTAAACTTCGTCATGATGTGGCTTCTAGATCATAAAAGCTTGTCTTTAAAATCTTTTTGAATTAATTTAATTAAAACTTGTTTTTCACTAAAAAGGTTAAAATAAATTATTTTTCAAAAAAAACTAAACCGACTTCAAAACCACAAATGGCACTCAAAAGTAAAAAATAAATTAATATAATTATCATAAGCGCTACCCACTCATATATTTGAAGTCGGTGCCAGCCAAGTCTAAAAGGTAGTAGATAAATACTACCTACAAGTAGTACTTACTATACATAGTATTTATATTAAAGTAGTACTTACTATACATAGTATTTACTATACATAGTATTAAAAGGTAGTAGATAAATACTACCTACAAGTAGTACTTACTATACATAGTATTTATCTACTACCTATTAGACTTGGCTGGCACCGACTTCAAATATATGAGTGGGTAGCGCTTATGATAATTTTATTATATTAATTTATTTTTTACTTTTGAGTGCCATTTGTGGTTTTGAAGTCGGTTTAGTTTTTTTTGAAAAATAATTTATTAACGGAATAATTGAATGGAACGTAGAGACGCAGTCGCTGTCGGTCTCTTAATCCCACGAGGTTTGAGTGACGACAGAGCCTCCCACTAATCCTTCTGATGGATGAAGCGCGGCCTCTATCAACCCTCCCTATTAACCGAGAGGACGTTCGCGCCGCGGAAATGTATTCGTATGTTTGCGTTGTTGCAATTTTCCCTCATTTCCATGCAAACGCCTTGTTTGGAAGGCGCGGCAAAATTGAACCTTGTAGCTTTGAAACAACATTGCTTTGCTGCTATTTAGTTCAAATCTCAAAGCTCGCGGCCATAACACTTTGCCAGCGAATATATTCAAAAGGTAGGGATGGTTTCGTAGTTAACAACTGTTGGTAGTAAATAAATTCTTGGTCCGGACTCATATTATTGCGAATATTTTACTACGTTAAAAGTTATTGTTACTTAAAGAAAGAAATAAAGAAAGATTATTTACCTACTCACAAGAACGTAATAACACTATATTTTACCCCGACACAAAAAGGAGGGACGTATATCACCCCTCCTTTGACTTGAGTGTGACCACTATGTGTGGCTGTCTGTGGCACCGTAGCTCTTAAACGGGTGAACCGATATGCACGCGGTTTTTTTTTATTTGAAAGCAGTTTTTCTAGGGTTGGTTCTTAGACATGTTTTATTTTATCGGGTTTTTTTGATGTAGTATCGAATAAGTAGCTAGTTAACTGAATAGCATAGAATTTGGTCATAGAATAGCATGGAATAGAATATTTTATGTATGAACATAAAATATGCAAATTTAAACTAAAAGCGTTTATTTCTTTTATTTTCCTTCACTCTTAAACTATTGAACCGATTTGAATGTAATTTAGAATAATGTACGTACTGATTATGGATTGCGTATTTATTTTACCGAAACGAGGATGAAATATCAAGGAAATGCGAAATCCCTTCATACCTTATCTTCAACTACATTAGTTTTATTAATAATAGTATTCCATTAAAACAATTGATAAATTTTTATTCGCGAATTGAAAATAAAAAGAAGAAATTGAAAATATCTGGAATTTCCGGATTATCTGAAATCTGGAGTGTCCGTTATTTGTCGCAAATTTATGTTCATCGCTTAGAGAATCATTATTTTGCTTATTGAGGAAAATATGATATTATTTAATAGGTAATATGAGTTTTGCTACTCAAAGGAAAATACGTATTTCATTAAATTATATGAGCACCAGCACGTTTCTATGATATTAAATACCTCGAGATTAAATAAAATTAAAAGAGCACCTTCTCTTTATTTATATTTCCGTCGAGTCGAAGTCGAAGTCGAGAGAATAATATGAATTGAATATACTTTAGTTACTTATATAGTCTATTTATAATAAAGTTTGGTGAAATGGGTTTACTAAGCATAAATAATCCATTTAATTTACCGCTCTCTTACAAATTTAATTTTTTTTAATTGTTACTAATATTTTGTATATTCAGAAAGAAGAAAATAAGTCAATGGGGCAGGGTTCGTAACTGTGTTTTTAGAATACTGTCCCGACGCCGACGCCTTAACAAACTGAGCCTCTTTTATATAGACATAATTTTCAGATAAAATTAAAATAAAATATAAAATAAAATTATAGTACATAATAATATATACCTAGTATAGAAATATATACCTACATAACTATGCGTATTTTTATCTACACAAATTTCTGAAATACATAAACTCAGGTATGTCCTCCTGAATCTTTCACGAAATAAATGCAAGCTGTTACGGTACCCTCCTTTAGGCAGGCAGGAAAATAAAAAGATTTTACAAGGACGATTTATCTTCCGCGCTTAAATGGAACACTCGCTTCTGCAGAGAGTTGAATTGAGTAAACTCAGATATATGGTATCCTCTTGTACCAATACATTATCTATATTATGGCTATAAAAGATAAGTATAAAATGCTCCTTTATTTATAAAGCAAAGCTAATGCTTTAATAAACAGCGGTTTTCAGGATGCCGTAAATGAGGATCGTTAAACGTAGACGAAGAAAGGAAATTAATGCTTTATTTTACTTCAAAATACCTATAATATTGTAAATAAGAGCTCGGGGGAGACATAATTCTTCGTTTTGCAATTTTTGTTTAGGTCGAATATTTATTTGTAACCTCTCCATCCAAAGGTTGTCTGGAAGAGATCGCTATAAGAGATAAAGCCGCCTATTGTTACACTTTCGCTTTAAGTATTGTTTTGTAATTATTTCTTGTTGTTGTGTGACAATAAAGCGTTATCTATCTATCTATCGGTCTATATAATTATATTAATAATAATTTGCTTGATGCTTATTCTTCACAAAACAAGCAAATTGAAGAACTGACTAAAAGGCCTGGAAGCTTCGTCAATTGAATTAGGATCGGTGCTATTGAATCCGAGATTTAAATCTAAAGCAAAAATAAAAGAGGAACTGGTGAGAAAATGAATGGCATTGAGAATTTGCAATGCAAACGGGACTTAGGAAAAGGGCACCTTTCTATTTTCTTAATTAAATTTTTAAATCCAGTGCAATTTTTTATTTCACCCATAGCTAAGTAGACGATGAAATTTTACATAATTATAAAAAAGTCTTACAAAATGTCTTTAAGTAACAGTAACAAAGCTGTTTTATATTAGTTGTATTTTGTATCGACATCGTTTTAGAAAGTCTCGATTAAGTTATATAGGAAATGAAATGAAATGAACATTTATTGCAGAAATTGTGTATATATTGTATAAATAAAATTATTAAAAATTTGGTTTGAATTTCTAAATATTTTATTAATTTGTTAGTTTTTCAAAATATTGTACGTCCGTCCTGGATAAATTTACTTACACCAATTTATATACAATTTTTGCAATAAATATTAATTTCATTTCATTTCATTTTCAGACAATTAGCACAGAAGCAATAATAGGACTTGGCCTCCGTATGAATTTTCTTATTTGACTTTGATTATTATATACTAAACTAACTAAGGTAAACTATTTAAACATTTATATTTATTAATAACGGCAAAAACCAAAATTCGTTAAATTGAAATCATTTAGGTGACGCTCACTCTAAACCATAGACGAATATTTTCCTCTGAGTACCAGTAGATACCTTATCAATCAATCAACATTTCTTTATTCAGTTTTGGCGTCAAAGACGCACTTATGAACGTCAAATTATTACCATGACTCTACCACCGTATCGGAAAAAGAACCACTACTCTGAAGATACGGCAAAAAACTGAGGGATTTTTTTAAAGATTTTGTTCATTATTTTTTTCTACAATGTTATATTTATTATGTACCAGTTGGCTACTTTGCAGAAGTGGAATGTTCCAAGCATCTTTGCCTATATAATTATGAACAGTATAGTTTCCCATTAGAATATTCTTTACGCATAATTTGAATTTACTTATCTGTTATCCTGTCGTGGTCGTCATCGTCGTGTCGACGTCGTCGGACGTCATGGGCCCGGCAGTCTACAATAGACTACCAGCAGTAATCACCGAAGCAACCAGCTTAAGTTTATTTAAATTAAAGATAACGCGCTGGCTTATCGATCAAACCTTCTACAGCTATGCAGAATTTATAAATATAAAGCAATTATAACACATTTTACAATTTATATTACTTTGACATTTTATTACATAATTGTTATTATAGTGAATTTTATTATTAATATTCATTTTACAATGTACAACTTTTATGTTTAATTATGTTTTTTTATATTATTATTTTATTTTTAACTGATGACTTGTATTTAAAAATATCAATAAATAATGATTATGATTATGATTATACTATTTATATGTGTGATGCGGTAATAGTAGTCGGGTCTAGCAATACTATATATATTTCTAGGCATCCTACACACGACCGTGTGAGCGTGAACATTGCACAAATACAAATGTCGATAACGAGGCAGTTCCGGCGGGGTTCGGATCGGAGCACACTCACTGTATCACTGGATATTAGCGATGTAGCGACTGTTCGCCGCCTAATGCTGGCCTCTTAATTAGAGTCTAGACTTATATGAACTATAAAAACAAACGTTTCAAATCATTTTTGGTGCGAACGTCGAAGGAGTGGAACACCTTGCCTTCGTCTGTGTTTCTAATTATGTTATTTATAATGAAATGTATAGGAATATAATTGCTTTGCATGTGGTATTACGGTGTAAGTTTCGGTGTGATTTTTATGTGTATGTCCCGTTACTTATTACCTTTTTGTAAAATTTAAAAATAAGTTGGAGTTAGAACAACGATTGTGAATATTACTATAAGTGCTGATATTTAAGTGATTAGACGTGTTGCAAAACGAAGCACATATTCGTCGTAACTATAACTAGGTATCCAGCACACTACTACTGCCCATAAGAGTATTGAACAAATACAAGCGTCGATAACGAGCAAATTCCTACGAGATTCGGATTGGAGCACCGATTGTGGACGTTTACCGGCGCTTCGCTACCGGCCCTCGTGCGTTGTGATTTGAATTTGTACTTACCAGCAATGCACTACAACGTCTGCGAAGCTTTTAAAACATTATAGGTCGCGTTGTGGCGGCAATCATGGAAGGAAATAATCACCATTTCTCTGTTCAAATTAAAGTACGTACATACTGTTGAATAAGAAGACTGACTGACAGTATAGGTACCTAACTCTAGCTTACTGCCAGTCGCTTCACTTTTACCTTACTTTATCTCTTATTGTTGATGTACTTTAAACCTGTATACTTGCGGGGGGCGTTGGTGGCTTTGGCACGGTTTTATAAAAACTGCGGACACCACCGATCCGATTCAGTTATTGTCAACGTAGTACATAATCCTAGATTAAACGTGTTTAAAACTTAAGAACCTACCTAGAAACTAGTTAACTATAGTGAGAAGATGAATAAATACATTATCTTATCTATCTTATCTAAATAACACGAAAATACAATACAATACTCTACAGGGAGGACATTTGAGAAAGACGTAAAAAGGAGAACTTAAGCATATATAATCGTATATAGGCGTTACCACTAATAAAGTATGTCCGTATGATATTTACCTAGGTTTTATTACCTAGGAAATACATACTTCCAGTAGGTAATTCATACACAAATATACGTCGATAAAGACAGACTTTTTACGGGTCAGCTCAACTCAACTCGCACTGATTGTGGACATCAGCATCCGGCGCACCATTTCACCGCCAACCTTCGTTAATGATCATCATCATCATCGCCAACCCGTATTAGTCCACTTGTAGACATAGGACTCTCTTAAAGTCAGTGAGCCCGATCTTCGGCATAGCTTCTCCAGTCCGCCAATTCAATTCCAGTTCCTTAGAACTGGAATTGAAATGGAATTGGAATTGAATTCACGACTGGACTGGAAGACCCTTAGGTCTTCCAGTCCAGTCGTGAATTGTATTAGAACATTATAATAGTATATTCTGGTATTGCACTTATATTAAAAACGTGAAGGTATTTAATTCACATAGTTGCAATATTAATGGATAACTCACGTCCGTACGTGTGAGCATTGAACAAATACAACCGTCGATAACGAGCGAGTTCCTCCGGGATTCGAATTGGGATTGGAGCACCGATTGTGGACATTACCAGACGGCGGCGGCGCGGCGCTTCGCTGCCGGCCACGTGCTTTGTAATTGGATGTTGTGCTAGCACTGCAATTGTTTTTGTTGGCTTGTATTTCACTTTCACTCCTAGATTATCTATTCTGTGCAAAATATCTAACAATTTTGTTGGTAAATTTCTACATCAAATCAAAATTGTCATCGCTTCATCATTTCCTCGAGCAGAATATTAATAACTAATAATTTTTTTACTCTAAATACATACATATTTATTGTAGTTACCTATTTTTTTACATTTAGAAAATAATGAAAATAGACGCAAAAGAACAATATGTAATTTAGTAGCTGCGCCGTGCGGCACTTGTGATTTTCCGGGATAAAAAGTACCCTATGTCCTTTTCTAGGGCCTAAAGCACCTACATACTTAATTTCATTAACATCTATTCAGCAAAGATTTTGCACGATTGAGTAACAAACATTTTTAGGTTGAAAATGTACCTATGAAACTTTAATTGACCACTATCAATAAATCTTCTATCATCAATTAAATTATACCCTCTTTAAAATCTGCCTTGCATGTGGCCTGCATGTGGCAAACGTTGTTAGACGCCGGAAGCGGTTGCCTCGGGAAGCAGGTCGCCGGAATCGCGCGCCCTCTACTTCCGGCCTCTGCATTTCTGATCTATTCCTGTGCAGTCAGATAAAATTATGCCTAAAAATTGTTTGTAGAAAAATCAACAAATACAAATAGATTTTAAATTTGCACAATCTCCGCATCGCTGAGTAGTGTTGTTCTTATCAAAGTTAAATCAGAGCTCGCGCGTGCATTTTAAAAGGCAAATACCTCAAGAAAAACTCTAAGTTCCGATTTAAATACGTAATAAATAAATATATCTGCATATAAATAAAACAAACCATTAAATCGAAGCGGGATAGATAAGAAAGGAGAATATTTCAACTTCTCTATTACAATAGCGAAGTTGCCCATAAAATAAATAATGCTGGAAGGTGGTTATGCAAATTTGATTCTGCGGCAAACTTAATTAACTAAGAAAGATTATTTAGGATGTGTACATACTAAGCACGTACTGCAAACTCAAACCCATCCAGACTGCGCTCGCTCTTTTGATTATAACAAAAACCTAATTATATACCATTGTTATGTCTATTTGTCACTAGCGGACTAGCATATACCCATGACTCCGCCCGCATAGCATTATGTTTGTAATTGTTCTCTAATTAAATGTTGGTTTTTTCGTTACGAAAATTTCCTATGCCCTATTCCAGGACCTGAAATATCTTAATATAATTATGTATCCAGTCGTAGTAGCTAACACACACTCTCACACATACACTCACACACTTTCACATACAATACAATAATGCTTTATTGAACACCAATACAGGAAACAAAAGTTTACAGTTACAAATAATAGACACATCAATACAATATTAATATAATATAATAATAGTTCACATTTACAATATTAATAAAGGTTTAAAGGATTACCTAACTCATCGATGGTTTGCATGATCAGTGCTTTAATGTTTTGGTAATTCTCGATTTATTTTTATTAACTATAAATTTTACTGACTTCGAGTTTAATCTTATACGTTAAGCAACATTTTCACATGTTATGTGCTTACACCCTTATCAGTTGCTACGTTAGGAAAGCAATGTAGCAAAGATTGACTTGCTACGTCGAGAGCGTAGCACGGTGCTACGGCGTTTATACGCGGCATGTAAATCACTGGTCTATGTAGTGTTACGTGATGCTACGCCAGTATGAAGGTATCTTAGAAGATTCTGTTTCATGATGGACCTGGAAAATTATGAAATAATCTCCTCAACCAATGTCTATAACTAATGTACGAGGTTTTGCAATTATATTGAAGTAAGGAGGAAATTACTAATGATTTCTAGAAGCCCATTGCAAAATTAGGAAACTATTCTAATGAAATAAGAGTTTGATGCATTCGTTTGCGTGGGGCTCTTAGACTAAAAAGCAACTATTAGAACTTATCGATTTAATTATCTAGAATAGTGTTTTTCAACCAAGTAAACCACTTCTCTCTTTTGGCAAATCGTAACGGCGCAGACGTGACTTGCCAGTAATTTTTTTTTTTTATTAGGTGTAAGTAGATGAAGTTTGTGCTCCGAGTTTGCATTAAACAGAATACACATTATTAAGTTTTTCAACACATCAAATGCCAAATTGAAGAACAAATTCAATCCCAAAATTGTGCCCCTGCAAGTCTGACTAATATAATAATATCTAAGTATACCTGCAATTCAGACTTTTCAGACCATGGTCAAAGAATACTAATTATTACTTACCATGGTGATCTTAAAAAGGATGAGAAACTATGCCCAGGGAATATAAAAGGCCCTCGGTCTCGATGAAAGACTTTTAGTTGAAATTTAATTTAATATTAATAAGTAATGTAATTATGAAACTTGTGGAACATTTCAAAGCCCGAAAGATTTAGTAAGTTGCGCAAGGGTTCCGAAGGGTTAATTAAAATAATTTTACTTTCGAACTAAGTCAACAATAGGGATGCCGGAAACGATTCAACGCAAAATTTAACGCGAAAATGTGAAACTTGTTAATCAAATCAGTTTTATTCGATACTCACCCACAAAAGATATCGCTAAGAACAATAGGCTATTTATCATCTATGTATTTATTATTTTAATAATTAATTAACTAAACATATATTGTCGTATCACAAATCCTCTCCAGTCAAAGGTTGTCTGGAAGAGATCACTTACTAGCCCATTTTACTATATTTTTTTTTAATTTGTTTTTGTTATGTTATTGGTGTAAAATAAATTGTTAACAATCAATCATATTTTAGAAATAATGAATCATAATATAAATAATATTTGCTCCAGCCCATTACTAATAGTGTTAAATTAGTTTTGGTAAATATAGTGGGTAATTTTAGTACCTAATAAAAGCATTAGCACGGTAAAACACAAATATAAATTGAATAAGACTCACGATACGTTTCTAAATATTAATTATTTGGGAAGATTATAGACGGGATCCCCGTCTCAAATTCCCTACGCAGAATTTCTTTTAACAAATATTGTGCTTCAGTTCTGACTGGGTTTCGAATTTTACCTTTCGTTTACTTGAGGAAGCCACCCCTTACGCCTGAAAGGTAAATCTTCTCACACAGTAAATAATTGCGAATGCCGAGAAAGCGCAACATTATATTCTTTCTCAGATTTCATTACAATCTCAGTTTCTTTATTGACTTTGTTATATTTTATCCCATGAGGAATGTAACATAACAAAAATATTAAATTGCATGTACTTATTTATAGGCGGGGGCATAATGTAAGCTTTGCAAAAAAAGAGCAAAAAGTTTGTTTGTCGAACCCAACGTTCGGCCCGCTTATGCAATTTACATTTATTTAGGAGCTCTCCGTGAAGTTACCACAAATGGGTAACATTTTATCTTTTTTTATTTCGCAAAAGGGCAAATAGCCTAATGGTTTACTGGCAGAATTAATATTGAACACACACATTCAGTGCCTTAAAAGTGCTTGCAGAAGCCAATTAAAATTTTTCGTAATATTTTGTCAGTCTATGTAAAGCGCCAATCATATAGGTAGCGTGTTGAGCTCAGAGGACTAGATTCATTGAGACAATGTCTTGTGATGCCATTGTCCTATGAAAGTTCATCTCAACATGCAGTTATCGTATTTTGATGTAAAGTAAATGAGATTAATTCGATTTCATGCCTGAATCGACAATAATTAGACCGCATTTCGTCGCAGTGAAGCCGATTGGCGCATAACGGACCACTGAATACATCTACACGATGCGAGCTGCTACCAGACACTACATCTTCAACAACCAAAAGGTAACTGAGTGGCAAGTAAATCAAATAATTTCTAAAAGCATACTAATCCATGGAAGAATACCTGAATGAAAGACCACAAGTGGAGTTGTAACAATCATATAGTTATATTATTTACACAATTCTTAGTTTGATAAATCACTTAATAATAAATACAGTCAATATAATTAAGTAGGTATATAATTGATTATAATTAATCTATTATGACATTATTATTATTTTTAAGACTATATAAATTAATGTCAAAGCGACTTATAACAAATTGTTATAAAGAAATAAATAAATAAAAGTATAATCTAATAAGATTCAATGACACCAGTTCTAAACATAGCATTAGAAATAGGATGTCCACTTAAATTAACCAAAGTAAAAACGTCAAAGTCCAGGAGTAATATATTGGCTTTATAATAGCTAATGTGATTGAACATTCTTTACACAATCATTCACGTGAAAATAAATTCAAAGGATATCAACGTAATCGGAATTCAAAGATTAGGTACGTAACTGAAATTTTACGGGTCGTTAAGCACAAAAATTCGCTAAAGAAAATAACTTCCTCAGTGAGAACCCTGTGTGAAAATAAAGATTTATTTTTGGCTTAAAAAGCTTGAGTAATGTGAGATGTATGTATAACTAAGTGTTTAGCGGGCAATTGTTTTCATTATAAAACATATGATTTATGTAGCTTTCTTTTACACAAAAACTATTATTTAATTACTTGAAAATGTTTGTGCACTTACATAAACTTGGAAATATTATAGTCTCGTATTTCAGCATAAAATTTTAACTTGATTATATACCTACCTCTAGTGTGAAGTGTGATAAGCAAAGCGCTTCGCTTATCAACATTCACACTTATATTACACATGCAAAAGTTTGTATGTTAGTATGTTTCTAAGTGTGTTTGTTCCCGCCGCAACGGTTGAACGGATTTGAGTAAAATTCGGAATGGAAATGTCCTATACCCTGAATTAACACATAGACTACTGTTTATCCCGGGAAACTGCAATGCGCAGCTAGAATTAATATATATCGTATTTCGTGCTTGAAAGTTACTTTATCAGTTTAGACCTCAAACAACAAAAACTTGTTTTAGCCTTAGTGATTGTGTAAGCTTCAATGCAGCCCTTATTTAATTACTAAACAGTGATTTAAAGTTCCACTTTACAAAGGTCTGATTGAAACATGCGAAATCGTAGTTACGAATGTTACTGAAGCTTCCTGAAAACGCTGGAATCCTCGACGGATTAAATTTTCACGGAAACAGGAAAACGCACACCCAAGAAGAAAAATATCCAGTCAACCTTAAGTGGATGCTTTAAAGGTCAAAATGGAATGGACTTTGGAAAGGTTTGCTTGGATTTTAGATAGATTTTTTGGTAGGCGCAAAATGTTCTAAATAGATATGTTTCGATAAGATCCACTCGTTAACAAAATGAAGATCGTCCTGAGTTTACACATAAAACGAGATAATAAGAATAGAAAAATTTGGTACCTCGAGCACAACGCTCGGTAAACCGGTTGGTCAAGGCGTCGTCGTCGGGACGGTATTTCGAAGACGCAGGTTTGAGCACTGTCTAAACAATTTCATCTTTTCTTAATGAATATAGAAAAATCCAGTTAAAACGGTTAAAGTTCAACTTTTATAAAAATTCTGTGTATGTGCTTGAATGATATAATTCATTTTATAACAAAAAAACAGACTTCAAATCAGCATCCCAATCCTACTAAATAAATCTATTCAAATTCTAGTTCCGATCTACTGTCGATGACGTCATAAATATCACAAAACGTAATCTTCTAATTTTAAAAATAACGTCAAACGTCGTTTGTGACAAAGAAAATTGAGAGACATACCTAGTCATTGAGTATAAGAACTATAGAGGACATCTAACATTTAATAAAATAAGTGTTGAATAATCACACAAAATAATACAAAATGGAGTAACATCCGGCCACCTTCTAGTACTTGCAATATCGACAAATGAAATCTTACACACATCATTCATTGTTGACCTTTAACCATAATACATATATAAACATTATTTTTTTTTATATATTTGCTAGAGAAGAAATACTACGGGCCGAAAATTGGTTCCTTACTATATACTTTTACCAATGTGCAAAAAAGACAGACAGTATTTTGGTACGAAATGATGACAGTAGTTTGTCGAATTGCATTACATTTGTATAACACATAAATATGTATAGACGCATGTTATCACTCCTTTACATCTTCTCTTTGGAGGAAAATTATAATTTGAATGTTAGCAGAATACCAACTTTTCTTCAATTCACAATATAGTTTCGATTCGGTCAAATCTCATTTAAAATTAGCGGAATTGGCCTTCTGATGTATCTTCGAAGTCCAAGGTCGAATATCGATGAAATTTATATGGGACCACCTTATATCTATACTGAACCCAACGCAAAAAAAAAATATCTTTTCGAATTGAGAACCTCCTTTTTTTTGTCAAGTCGGTTAAAAACAATAAAAACTAATTTCTTTAGTTAAAAGTGTCTGTTTTTTATTTGGGTAGATACATGACGCTATTTTTACTAAGTTATCTCAATAGTTCAGTCAAATAATACTAACTAGTTCAGTCCTGAAATATTGTGTACATAGATACAACAGAGTTTTTAATAACTTCATCTGTCAATTAGTCTTTCTTAGTACGTCCGATCCGATTTACTGCTATATACGATCTCACAACGCATCTTAAATCATAGTATACTCGTATTTTTTTAAATAAATAATACTTTAATAAAATATTTATAACTTATTACGCTGAGAATTAGTGCTGAATAATAATATAATACTCGTAGTTCATCGTCATAATTCAGGCAATAATTGCAGAGTACATTGAAGTAAATGCATCGGAGGCCCATCATAAATCTGATTTAACTTGATTTATAAATATCGTTAACACTCACAGATAATGCTGGTACTGCAGAACGGTTTGGTAAAAATTCCTAAAAGATTTTTTTTAAGAACTGTGTGATAACATGTGCAAGTCGTTTGACGCCTCGCCTATGCCTATAACAATTGTAGTGCCACTTAGAACTTTTAATACCATAAAAAGCACTGCGTAAATAGCATAGCGCTGCATTGCGCTCATTACCCCGAGACATCAGATTTTAAGTCTCATAAGCCCAGTAATGTCGCTGGCTACAATGCCCTTTAAAAGTGACCCCAGTAATGCATTCGCACTACTGCTAGACTGCAGACCATATTAATAGATCGGATCGGGTGCAGTGAATAAAACCATGTCACATCGAATTTTGGATGTCCGCACGCTCAGTTTGATCGGCTGCCTGCTCGTTCTATCCATAAATAATAAACTAGTACGGCGCTGCCGAATACCACAAAACATATATACTGTGGGTGTGGCAAATTTTGGGACCTTCATGGTAGGTACCATTTTCCTTTACAGTGAGCAAGTTTTGTTCCAACATCTGGTAAATTTCAAAGCCCAAAAATTTGCCACACTATGTATACGGATGGTTACAAATCAACTGTGTATGTACCTAAGGATAATATAAGATGGAACAAATTGTTGAATATCACTTTACATAGCTCATTAGCAGAAATACATTGTTTACGTAAGCTAAGTCGATAAGTCAAACTTGAATCCGCCTGGAACTCGATGTGACCTCCTGTTCATCAATTAGGCTACCTATTCACACACTGTTTAGGTAATTATTTTATTTTTAACTGACCTTTTTGAAGTTCCATTCCGTTCCATTGTATTCTTTATGTTTGTTCCCTCAGAAAGCCGTCATTTATAAATGATTTGGAAAAAATTTCGTTGGAAAATATGTTTGGAAAATTTAGCTTCAAGGTGGTCCCATATAAATTTCATCGATATTCGACCTTGGACTTCGAAGATACATCAGAAACTACGAAAAAAAACCGACATCAAGGTTTTTTTGTCATAACATGAATTATTTTATTTATATTAATTTAGGCATGGTCATCGTGTTGTATGGATTCAGTTGATTTCAGTGTCATATACAAGCTCACACGCTTATGCCTATTTCCGTACAGAACCCGTGCCGTGGACAAGAAAGCCTTAGGATATGGGCCTTATTATACGTTGTGCTTCTCATTTCAGCGATTTTGCATGTCACGATAGTATTATTCAATAGGAGACAACATTTCTCTAGGTATACATCAGTGGTAGGTATATTCCGTAACAACAATGCACAATTGAACAATCCAATCGAATCGTACTTATAAACACGGTCAATGTGTACAATGTTAGGTAAACACCGATCTCTCGGGTGTGATGCGGTGAAATCCAATTTCGCAGCCGAAGCGCCGATGTTTAATCTTGCACTTCGGAAAACAGCGATAAATAGATACCCATTTGAATACTTAGAGCTTTGAACGCTTTAAAGTATTTTAATTAAATGTACACTTCGGATTCTTGATGTTGTTATATATGTGTTGTTAGGATAATGTTGGTTATTTATTTAGAAAAGTAAAACCTTAAGATAAAATCAAGAAAATCTAGTTACACAGTAGGCAAAGGTACTATCTAAAGCTTAAATTATACTAGCTACTGGCTTCGCACGGGTGCGATTTACTCAACATCATCATCATCAATCTGTTTTCGTCCACTGCTGATGATGCCTCTCCTAATGAACGCCACTGAGCCCGGTGTTCGGCTCTTCTCATCCAATGGCCGCCTTTCGCAGGTCGTCGCTCCATCTAGCCGGTGGGCGTCCTACACTACACCTGCCGATTCGCGGTCTCCACTCAAGAACACGTCTACTCCAGAGATTGGAAGGACGGACGTCCTTTGCGAGACCGGCCCATTGCCACTGATGCAATTTACTAATGTGGTGTAATTTTTGACGACTTGATTACAGAACATTGAATTTTCTCTACTATAGATACTATGTCCGTTAGAAATTTCTAAATGACAATAATATCCTTATCAAAACCCGTTTCGTAGTTTAGAAGTAAGCAAATAAACATAAATGAGGATGCGGGTAACGACTGTATTTTTTACTATTTAGAGTTTTTTTATGTGAAAGAGTGGCAATGATGCCGACGGCCCGCCTGATGGAAAGCCGTCTCCGTCATCTATAGATGACGGAGACGGCTTTCCATCAGACGGCTTGCTTTGGTGTTGCAGATATTCATATGAATATCTGCAACACCAAATACATTTCCGATGTATTGCCGATCCTGTACCCTTTTTACGCCGTTTTTGAAGGACTCCATTTTATAGCTCCGCGGCAAAACTGTTGACTTAACTCATTACACAATTTAAAAGTATGTGGCAGAAATATACGCATCATAAAACACGTTGTACGCGACGGCCAGAACTCATTGGTGTGTATTATAGAGGTTATATGAGCATATAACCTTTACGTTAGTAGGTAGGTGTAGGTATTATGAATAACGTTCCTTCCCAAACGTACGATGACCTTCGCTTAAAATACCACTGCATTAATTCGCAAAATATATTCCTGTTCAGACGCTTATTAAAGCAGGTAAATACATAAAACAAACAAACCTTCCTTAGAAAAAACTCACGGCAATAAATTCGTTTCGAGAGAAAGCAAACAGACGATCAACGTTCAAAGAAAGTTTTGATTTCAAATCGGAAAGAACTGACAAAGTTTTTGTACCTATATTATTTTTCCTTCATTAATATTAATATCTCCTTTTCAGTAAATTTTATTTTTCTAAAATAAAAGTATTTGCTTTTCTGCAATATTTGCTTTTCAGAGACAACATGCCACACGTTACAACAAACGCAAATATTTGAGAACAAAAATTCAGAGATAAAGTACACATATTCACCCGCAACCGAAGCAGTAAAGATAAAATTAAAAGTATCTCGTTAACAAAGACGTGTTTTAATTTCTGTTTTATTGTCTGGAATATTTATGCAAATGTTTGAGTGAGCATGAAAAGTTATTAAAAATTCTTTACTTACTAACAAAGGCGTTCAACATGTGAAATAGTTCTAATTCTATAATTTTTTTCGCCGTGAATGTAGTCGAGCTGTTTTATTTGTACTATCGGCAAGTATATATAGGAAAACTGTAACAGTTGTAGCAATAAGAACAGTTCCTAGAGTGTAGATTCTGTATTTCCAGACATTGAAAGTAAGGATATCAGAGCATGTGATAATTTAAGAAAAACGACAAGCAATATGTATACAACCTGAAGTATTCGAGAAATACACCACCTTGATCCAAAAAATCTAACAAAATTCCATAACAAAATTCCACTTCAAGTAGTGACATCGTATTACTCTCGGTGTGATCGTGTCTTAACAGACAGGTGCGTCGGACGTTTATGCTAAAAAAAGCCTTTTTAAAGCGAGACATATGAATATGCAAATTTGCTCCCGTTTCGACTGGCGGGCGTGATGTTCGAACAATAAAATTAATTCCATGAAAATAGCTGGAAAAAGAGATAGCACTGTCCTGTGACACTTTCCGCAATGCCGGACACCGGGAGCGTGTCATTTTTCACTCTTTGAATGGGCGAGTTTTGTCGTATAGTTTTTGTTTATTTTTTTATAACGATTTTACATAATACAATATGCTGTTTTATATATTGTACTGTAACTGTTAAATAAATTAATTTATTCAAATAAATTTATTCATAAATTATAAGATTTATATTTTTTCCTGTACATATAGCGAAGTAAGAAAATACATTAATAATATTGTAAGTGCTAAATGAGATAGCAAAAAGAATGGACGATTTAGCCTAATTCCTGAAAAACGTATTCACTGCTTAAACAAATCATATTTTGGTAAACGAGTAACTATGTTATGGTTACCTCAGTATGCAATTGTAGAGTTTTTAAATCTGTGACACCCAAGTGGAGTCGTATTTCACAGCTGTATTAGGGATGTAATATTTATTTTATTTAAATGACTTGATGTACCGACCTATGTATGATGTAGTGCGAAATGTTTTTATTTCCTAGAAACAAAAGCTTGAAGCTGGAATGAAACAAATGCCTGTCTCTTACAAGGAGTTAAAAGTTAGTTCACTTAGGAGTTAATGTTTTCGATTCTTAACAACAAGCTCGTTTGAAGTAGGATTACCACCCGTTCCCTTTTAAGGGGTTATTTTGAGAATAAATCCAAAATCGACATGGTACGTCAGTTTTGGATTTTACTCTTAAAAAGGAGTAAACCTTTTTATCTCATGTAGGTAGCTACTCTATGTTTGCCACCATTCTTGCCTAATGTAAAATGACGATGTGGCCGAAGATGAAGCACACAGAAGACAGCCTCAGTGGTGTAGTGGTTAGGCGGGTTGGCTCAAATCAAATATCTACACCATTGAGGTTGCGGGTTCAATCCCCGAGAAACAAATATTTGTCCACAGAAAAAAATAAGCGCAAGCATTTTTTTCGTGTCTGGGTAACGTGGGACCATGATCCTCGTAGTTCCTTGAGCAACTGCTTGATGGTACACCGAACAACCTGAAACACGACTTGGTTATTTTATCACATAATCTGAGTCAACGCTGCGTTGTTCGGAAAAATAACCACTACTCAGAAGAATGAGTAAGCTGTGTGCTAATCGTGGACTATCATTTCATATTGATGATTTATAAGCAGAAGAATAATTTATTCTTAAAGCTCGAGCTACATCGTTACACCAAAGAAAACTAAATATTACTAGTTACACTCTCCCCTGCGTCATGGAAACCCTAACCAAGTGCTCTCCAGTAATACCGTAACAGGTAGAAACAAAATGTGCCAAAGTAGATTCAAATTCCTGCAACTTGCTTGTTGTTTTTCGTTCAAGCTCTGGAAGTCAAGATCGTGAATCCTTCAGTATTTGTATGTTGTTTGGGGAAAACAAATATTTATATTGCCAATTGTGGAATTGTAAACGCGACGTTTATAATACGATAGAATAATAAAATACTGATATGATTTCTATTACACACTGTTCGTGTCTATATTACCTATAAGAAAATGTTAGAAAATACATCAAAAGTGTTTATTTATTCAAGTGTTTATTTTCATCACTGTAACCTAACATAGATTATTATAATATTGTTGATTTAATGATATTGAAGAGCGAGTGTGGCTCAGTGGGAGAACGTGCGAATTTTGATCCGACGCACCCGAGTTCGAATCCCGCTGGCCCCGTACCACTGACATTCTTAAGTGCGAATTTAACACTAGCTCTAAAAACGGTGAAGGAAAACATCGTGAGGAAACCGGCACGTCCAAGAATTAATCACAAAAATTTAACGGCATGTGACATCCACCAACCCGCACTGGGCCTTCGTGGCGGACTATGGCCCATATACTCTGTATGAGAGAAGGCTCGTTTCCCCATGAGCGTAAACGTGATGGGCTGATGATGATGATGATGATGACAAACATTTAGGTACTTAGCTATTACTTTCATTCAGTTAGATGCTGCTATTTTTACATATTCTCCTTTATATATCGCATTTGTAGATAACTTCATTATATAAACCTTTCTAACAGTTATAAATGAACTAGAAGTTACGGAGTTCATTAAGACTCATCAAGCGATAATTAAACTTAATGCCCCGCTATTTCAAAGTAAAGCGCCAATAAACCAAGTTCGAGCAAAAACTAAATAGTTCAAAGTTTTAATACTGAAACTACTTGGATAGAATACGCTTGTTTTTCCATTATAGACGTCGAAAACAGGGAGTTAAAGTCAACTACGTTATAGATGAATTTGCGTTCTTTCGAAGTAAACAAGAGCGGAGTCTGTTAGCTTTTTATTTTGTACGGTAATTGGATCCTGAGACCGGATTGGATGGTGAGAAACATAGACTTACCAGAGCAGAGTTCCAACATTACGTGAGGATGATGATGATAATGCATTCCTAACCGTTTTCGGCTACGGCGACTGACTTAGGTTAAGTTACTGTACGTGTTTGGTGCATCCTCACATGACTGACGTATCCAATTTTAGCTGTAAACGTACGATTACATGTGCTACATGTGAGGACACCGGTCACGTAATTATAAACAATTTTTTAAGGAGGTTTACTTTGAGGTGGTCTCGTTTCGCATCAATATATTAATATATACATAATTCCTGTCCATCCAAAGGTTGCCTGTAAGAAATTGCGCATAGCGATAAGGCCGCCCATTGTACCCACTGTTTATTAACTTTGTTAACTATTGTTTTTCCCGTGTTTGGTATTCAATAAAGCATTATTGTATTGTATTGTATTGTATTGTATACATTTTGCTGCACTGATTGCCTCCATTCCAAACGATTTTCAGCTGAGGATAAGGAATAGGTGATTAAAGATTAGATAACAGCAATAGATCTAACGATAAATACAAGTGGGGTGGTCGATTATCTATTGTGTGAATCCGTCTTACGCTATCAAAATAAAAGATGTAGATGTTAAAGAACTGTCACGCCGTGATTTATAGATAGGTATTTACGTCTATTGATAAAAATTTGGATACATTATCTTTGTGTTTGTTATACCAAAATACGTAGGTGTTACACAATGATAAAGATATTTTTATCTTTAACATTTTAAAACATCTTGATGAGATATGTACCTGCAGTTAATCCTAAATAACAGTATTTAAACTGGATACGCACAAACATTTTTGCTTCAATGCTTAGATTCATTAATCTCATTATACAGACAGCTCTTAAAAATGCTTATGCAAGTTATCTGTCAACCTTTTTTCCTTAATGAAGAACAGAAAAAAAAACATGGTCATTGAATTTTCGTTGTTTAACGAATGCACAGTAGCTATACGGCCTTCGTTATATCTACCCACTTAGTTTCTGAAAACAATTATAAATGCACAAAATGAGAAATAAAAATTTTCTTGGTATTTTTTAGGTTTGTTTTTATTGTTTGTATTGTATTGTATTGTACTTTAGACTGTACTGTGTTTAATTGTACTGTGGAGTCCGAAATGACAGTGTTTGGGTGCTACAAACTTAGTTCCTATGTCCTAGTTTGAATAACTAGAGTTGGTACAGATTGGCTAAGACTAAAATACCAAACTGATATTCAGTATTCAGATACTCATCATACTCATTCAGATACTCGTCATTTTCAGATACATTTACCAACTGATATCTAACTTTGATGAAGCTCTAAAAATAAATTGCTGAATACGCGGAAAAGAGCCAACGAGCATTTTCTTATTTTTTCAGCATTTTCAAAATCGATTCCAAAACACTTTGAAATTAATTAAAACAGAAAACTCGAATTAACAAGGAAGTATCGACACTTATCGGAGGGTTTCAACCAATAAAGCACCCAATAAGATTTTCATGAGGCTTAAAATCTAAATTTGGCGTGTTACTGAGAAGCCGAACAAAGTTTAACCAAAGTAAAGTTTGCCTCTACCCTTTCAATCGATCATTCATTAGTATCACTTACGAACAATTTTGAAACAAGGTTTCAGCTCGGTAACTAATTAGGTGAAAATAGGCATATTAGGAAGGTATTCAATAATTTTCAAAGCCGAAATTGAACTTAACTGAATTTTTAAAAATAACAAAAATAAATGGTGCGTGTCACTGTGTCAAAAATAAATGGATGCAACTTAGATAAATTTTAAAAATAGTTTGGTATAACCACAGAATAAGAAGGGACAGAAGCATCACTCCGCAAAAAAATTTAAACAAATAGCGACTCTTGCTATGACACAATAAAATTCAATTCAACTCGCGGAGCGCTGCTTACCTAGCAGTCATATTAACCTACAGAGCGCATCTCTTTCTATCGCATAGCTCTTATCTCTTCTGACGCGGCACGTGTAACGATGCGCGACCCGCCGTCGGTGTCCGGCTATGTACTTGTAGCTTCGTACCTACAGAGCGGAGTGTGCTAGGCCTGGTATAACTCACGATACCAATCATAAAACACATCCATTCATCTGATAGAACTGACGTGATTGACCAAAAACTTAAAAAAACCTATCCGTCTATCACCGACTAGCCAATCTAAACCTACACCGTCAAAGGCTCAGTTGTGAAATGTTCAAATTGCCTGCAAGCGTCAAATCCACGGTAACAGATATTCCAGCAAACAAGTCATTGATACCCTCAGAGCAATGTTTTTGTTTCCTCTTCAATTGCGTCGTGCTTAGTTTTGTCATTCAGTGAATCGAATACATACTAGCGGAGTTACTAAGTGTTGATAGGTAGTTTTATTTTCCTGTAAACAAGCTCTGGCGAGTATGCAAGCACTTAGATGGGGCTGGAAATAAACAATTTAGGTATTTACCTACTTTAAGGGTTCAAATAAAAAAATCTGAAACTATACATTTGTAATTAAATAATAAAAATATAGTCTTTATTTAAAGTACGTAATCAATCATTGAGGTTAAAAAAACTACGAGACTCGATTCCTGAACTATTTATAATATATACCTACAAATTTGTACGGAATCCTCGGTGGGCGAGTCCGAATCGCACTTGCCCAGTTTTTATTCTATAGAATTATACATACAAATGGTATGAATTGAGCAAGTACGTATCGTCTTCCAATACTTAGAAAATCTTTAGGTATATTTACATATAATCTCTACAGTACACAGCGACATGATGTAACAACAATTGAGATGTTTCAATAAGATAAACTGGTTTACTTCTATTGTTTCACCTAATATTTGCTGTGTCAGTCTTGATGTGAGGACAAATTCTGTAGTTAGATATTTAATAGGTAGATTAGATATATAAGGAGAAGCCTCTGGACATATTTATGATAAGCAAGTTTATTCGGGTGACATTTGTGATTTGTTTGAATAAAAGTTTTAAGAATAAACACGGAAGCCTTATTTGCTGTTGATGATGTTTATTCAACATGCTTATTAAAATTACATTGCTGTGTCTCAATTGCAGCTGCCGCTATAGAGTAAGAATCATAATAGATAGATTGCCAATAAGTTTTCATTTCACTTTTCAAGAGACTTCAATAACATTTGTATAAAGTACTCTCACTTATATTGAGTAATTACTTATATTAAGTACCTATGCATCAACTTTACAGCAAACAACCTTTTTTAATTCACTGCACTTGTTTCAAGTAAGTAAGAAATAGTTCCTTATTATATAAACTACACCATACACGAGACGTTCAAAGAAACTTATTTTCGTTCATTCTTTACAATTTCAACTCTGTATCCAAGCGCGTAGAGAAGTAGATGACCATCGTAAGTAAATAGGGCTACATTCATTTCATCAAACATTTTAATCAGAAATCGCTACAAAAATTTCAAAAAAAGACCTCTCATAATTACTAGTGAACTACTCCGAATTGCTTTTGTTGGTTTATAAGTGCGGACTGAAAGAGACACTCTTAACGCCTGCATGGTCAGTACTTTTTCTGTTTATTAATAAGAGAAAAGCAGCCACATTTTTTCACTTTTAAACAAAGCAATATTAGTACTTCCTCCGACGTCAGACTTTTTGTAAGTCTTATAGTCGGTCCGATTTTTCCACCATCTTGTCACCTATTTTGTGACCGACTTTTGGTAGGACGTGTGTGTTACAATATAAAACGCCGTATGTTTCATTTTCACCGATTAAAAATCGGTGACCAATTGTCCAATGTATATAATACGAGTATAATGTCAATTGCTGAAGCAATTAATAATACAACCTCCTAAAACTTTCCTAATTCAAACGAGTATTGTCACTTCAAATGTATCTAGCATTGTATCATGCAGCCCTGACTTGCTCAGCTTATAAGCTACACGAGACGTTCAAAGGGCGGGCTTTTACAATTCCAGCTCTAAGTATCCAGGCGCCTGGAGGTGCACACTCGCACATTAGGGGGCTTTAGAGACGCATTGTCTCTCGATGAAACATCTTACGAGGCATTTAAGCAGTATTACTGAACAGCTTTTTTGACACGATCATTTTCGTAGCTTCTCTTTATTATAGAAAATAAGAAACATATTAAATATTTTAGTACTGGAAGGGAACTTTAATTATTAATAAATACAGGGTGATCCAAACCGTGACTTCCAAATAAATAAAACCCAACACACAATATTATTATTGGCTATTTTGTTATTACACACACACAAAAATCTTAGCGTGTTCAGATGACGAAATAACAAGTGACACCTATTTTGAGTTACACCAACTGGACACACGCGTGTCCAGCCCCTGGTGTCGAGTTGGTGAAAAACCTTATATTGTAGTACTATAACTATGTAACATGCCTTTCTGGCGCGTAGTAATCATAAGCACAGTAACATGCCAGTATCTTTCATCCTGATATGCTCCCACGTACGTGACTGTTCAAGGGAATGCGTTCCTGAAACTTTAGAAGCGGTATCTCGCATCTCACCCTCGTCACTCGTCACAAACAATACACACAACAGGTGCTTGTATCACGGAACTTGCGGCACAGAATTATGAATAGTAGGTACCTAATTGTGGGCGAATCTATTTATTAGAAACGCTCACATTTTTTCGCAAGAAACCATTAAATAAGCTGCGAATGTCATATTACGTGAGCTAGCCAAAAATAAACTGTTAACAAGTTAAACATCATTTATATAACAGCCTTTTTGAAGACACTGCTGGGCCAAGGTGGTCAAGAAGTGAAATTGTGTTTTTTACAGAGTATTGTTAATGATTATAACATCATTCTATGTGTAGATACACTATACTTACCGAGAACTTTATTTAAGATTATTTTTCTACCAGATGCGCTCCGCGGTTTCACCCGCGGTTACCCGGGATAAAAAGTGCCTAAAAACCTACGACTATGTGTTAATCTAGAGTTATCTTCTTTCCGAATTTCACTCAAATCCGTTGAGCCGTTACGGCGTGCAGAAGTAACAAACACACTAACACACATACAAACTTTCGCATTTGTAATAACAAGTAATAATAATAAGATAATAAATACAATACAAAGAATGTATTATTTCTAACGTCTTTATTTATTAGTTTACTTTGGCTTTGCCTCCCAGTTTCAGAAATATTCTTGTATCATATTACAGTTTCAGGAAGATTTATGAGATTCGAAGCACCACGAGGCAGCCGGCAGCCACTTGAATAATTTATTTAATACTCTGTGTGATTCAACACCGTAATTTGTGAACCACAGTCGTTATTTTCTGCTGGCTTTGAGGTATTACTTTCCTCTTTTGGATGCGATAGCAATAAAATGTAGCTTCCTTTGGCAACGTTAGGTATTGTGACTGCTCACTGGCTTTTATTAAAAAAGAGTCGTAAGTGGTATTCCTTTTTTAATACTCGCACCTTCAATAAAAATGGCAATATTGAAATGTGAATATTTGAATTCTTATGAAATAGGTACGTCCCAAATTCCCTGTGCTATGTATATAAGTATATTCGGTTCTTTAGACCCATATCCAAATCCAACAAGGAGAAAACTCATCCTTCTTAATGCGAACAGCGAAAGAGTGGAACGTCTTGCTTTTGTCTGTATAGGTATTTCCTGATACATAGAACCATTTCATTCGTTTCATCCGTGTTCAAATTCAAATCCAGAGTGAATAGTGAGAGTAGCAGTTCTACGCAGTTCTGTGCATGGTTTAAAAGTTCTGGGTAGCACTGCGATTTTTATAAGCAAGCTTGGCGCTGACCATTAGACAATCGACCCCCACTTCTCATTATTAATTTGCATAAAAAATATATTTTAGAAAGCACCATTTTCAATGTTTCCAGAACGATAGTTATCAAGGCTAAGCTCCGTTTACGGCGGGCGGCTATCAACTCGCAGCTGCACTGTATAGGCTCCGCGTCTGATTCCAAGCCGGCCTTTGGCTCGCCGCGCATCGCAAATAGTAGATACCTAGGTTATAGTGTATGATAGCGCAAATACAAGGAAGAAGTATAACATAAGAACCAACTTATTTGAGTTCCTCTTTGTCAAGTTCCTCGACAAATAATTTTCTAAGCAATCAGCCACTGCATAAAACTCACAACATGGACTCTCACTGTCACTGGACTCATGGACATGAAAACAATGTTTTGTGGAAGGATTTGGGGATAAGGATTAGGGGTCAGTACCTACGTGGGACTTCAGGCAAAATAAGTATTTAATGGATTGTTCATTTATTTATCCAGTTATTTTCTTTAGCACTCCATACCAAAGCAATCTACGGATAATCCCCATTTACGGCGGCTATCGGCACTGCAAGGCATCTGCTTTGGATTCCATTCCAGCTCCGGTCACGGACGTGCACCATTCATACTAATGCGATGGCTCAATATCAAAATAATGGTACGGCGCTTACAATACAAAGTGGACTGGATACGGCGTACCTACATAGTAGTTACTTAGTACTTACTTTAACGACGATTTTAATTATACCCTACACCCAACTGCTCGAACTACGTAATTTTAAATTTTTTTTTTTTATGTCGGCACTTAAAAGAATGTCAAACACGCAAACGGCCTGCTTGATGACGAGTCACCGTCGCCCATGGACCTGCAACAGCAAAATCAATACGATGTATTGCCGATATTTTAAAGAGGGGAGGAGGAAGAAGATGGGAGAAGAGGTGATAAGGGGTCTTGTACTTTGGTGACAATAAAATTCCAAAATGTATAACGGAGCTCACAGAAAGTAGATTCAAATTGCGTGTGAAAAATATTCTAATGATAAAAGCAAACTATACAGTTAGTAATTACATAGAAGACAAAGATGCATGGAACATTCCGCTTCTGCCAAGTAGCCAACTGGCACATAAGAAACGTATAATATTGTCATAAACAAACATAAAACGTTGTAACAAAAGTTCTAAAAAAAATGCCCCTCAGTTTCTTGCCGTATCTTCTGAGTAGTGGTTCTTTTTCCGATACGGTGGTAGAGTCATTGTAATAATTGACTTTCAATCGCATTGATTGATTGGTGTCAAAACGAGTCTACGTTGATCATTATTAACACATTGGATTCCGCGCCACACGCATTATTGTAAGAAATTCTTACTCGCGAGGCAATAGACTCTCTAACGGAATAGTCATCATATTTTTTTTTATCTATACTTAAGTAAAACGTGTAAAACCACTTCATGTGAACAAGCGTTTAACCATAAATTTAGAACGCTAATTGTATGCGTTAAAGTAGGCACCTAATTGAAATAGGTACCTTCTATTATTTATTCTGTGGTTTAGGCATTAGATGTCTGTTGAATCATGCGAACAATGTATATACTACGTGAATTGGACAAACTACTCGAATTAACCAATCGGCATCGCATGATCGAATTCTTTACGATAACGTGCATGATGAATTTGCTTCCTTTCCCGTAAAGAACACAAGAACATAGTGAACATAGTGTCTTTGCCTTAATAGAGACAATAAGAAAAGTGTTGATGGACATATTCTTAGTTTTACTCTACTTAGCATTTTTAATTAAATTCAAATTACTTATAAGCCTTATTAGGCTAGATTTTAATGTTAATGAAGTGTCATTTTGTGATACGACATTATATAAAAAATGATGAATTTGCTGTTTATATTTACTTTACTATTTTTGATAAGCAATCACCAGCTCGGTTGTCACTACGCGTAGTGTGTGGTCACCGTACTCACCGGAGTCAACGGCTATTGGTCACAGGTTCGTATCCCATCCACGGCCGATGTGTGCTACAAAACAATACCTACCTACACAATAGAAACGTAAAGTAGAAAGGTTTATACTATTCTAGAGACTCAAATAATTAAGATAAGTACATGATAAGATTTGGATAGGTAGATAATAGTAGATATACCTACTACATATATACAATAATAGGTGTACGGATTTATTTGGTACAAAGAAATTGAAACAAACTTCACAAAGAAAAGAATCACGAAGCACCAAAATATCAGTCTTTGATGTCATGAGGTAGGTATATAATAGGTAATATGCATTAGACAAGCATGCAAGTTCAGTGCCAAGTCAAGCCACTCGCAAACGCTCTTTCAGCAATTCATCAATACAAGTGCAAAGGGAAATACGTACTTGTTTGACGATTGAAAACTGAAGATTTTGATCTCAAAACAAAATAAATTAATATAAGAAATAGGTACCTACTTATGATTGAAACCGGTCCCTATTGTTTTATTATTAATTTTTGCATCCATAATTGCCTGAGTTTTACCATTTAACTTTAAAATAAGCGCAATGATTATATGAACGTACCTATAACAGCTCCGATATTTTACTCTTTGACGTAGGTACCTAAATATACAAAATGCGTCAACGTGTAAAAAATTCAAGGTTATAACTATGTTCAAGTAAGTTCAAAAATAACCTTATATTTTTAATGTTGCAAGATGAGCTAAGATTTTACCAGCATCTAAATACTAGATAATATTATGTAGTCCCTAAGTATAGACTTAGGAATGATTTCCTACAGCAAGAAATTCTCAATCCACTTAAGAAGATTTTCAAAGACGTGTACCCTACTTAAGCTAAAAATTGCCATTAGCAGTTTAGATCTTCGTGTATAATAAGGTCCATATTTCTTTTAAGTGAGACTGAAACTTAATGCTTATATAGGACCTATTAAAAATGATTGAGTTACGGATGATAGTCATGTGTAAGTTGGAGTAGTCCAACTATATCTCGTTTCAACCACGTCCTATATGGTCTTTCTCAAGGCGAGTGCGGTACGCTTGCAAACGCGACACCTCTTTATTTATGACCCGATCGTTTCCTAATGAGCATTTAAAACCTATTTACTAACGTTCAAAAGTTCCAAGAAATAAAGCTCGTTTAACATGCTAAAAAGCCATAATCAATTTGAAATTAGTCCCGAACAAAAACGTTGCTAGTCCCAGTAATTAATCAAAGGAATCCATGGCATATTGCAATTAAGAAAAGAAGTTAAAGAAAGTCAGCGGTTTTCTAGTAAAATGTAAATTTTCCAATTATACTGACCCAATTTTTAAACTAATTTTGCCTGTTCAACTTCATACAAATCAAAGAATCATACGAGATTTCACAATTCTACAATAAACTATAATATCTTAACTAACTACTCTTGGTGACTTTGATATTATGTACTTCAAGTTCTTTTTATTTAAAAGTGATATCCATTATTTTAAAACTTTGAGTTGAGGACACGCGAAGATCATACAAAACTTGATGGAAATGAACGAAATTCCTGAAAAAGGTTTCATTTGAACGCAAACGTTTGTCAGCAACAAAAATGACAATATATCATTCCAAAGGCTCAGTTTCCCGAGAACATTCAAATTGAGTATTTTGTTTGCAGTACAGTCGGTATAAATCACGCCATCCCTCGGCGGCATTACAAAGATTACCCTACATAATAGTGGGTCCTTTCCGTTCAATTTCGCAAATCGCGTTGTGTGGACCGATCCCTTGACGTATCGCGCTTCTGCTTACAGAAAATACGGAATCTACCATTGATAACAAAAAGGAAGATACGTGACATTCATATTACGCGTTCAAATGAATTAATTACTATTTTCAATGTCATAAACTGAGGTCGGTATATATAAGGTTCTTCGCTTCAATGTTAATTTAATACATACCTATTTAAAGTAAAATCACAGTTTGCAGGTGATCATTTTTTTTTCCTTCGTATGGTTTCATAGTCATTATGATCCCCATTTTTATTACAATCTCGCCAATTGATTAGGCTAATAAGCAATTTACATTTAACATAAACTGATAGATAAACTAATACTAAGAATGTGTCCATTAACACTTTTCTTATTCAAATCAAATCAAATCAAAATCTCTTTAATCATTTTGGCATCACAGACGCACTTATGAACGTCAAATTATCACAATGACTCTACCACCGTATCGGAAAAAGAACCACTACTCAGAAGATACGGCAAGAAACTGAGGGGCATTTTTTTTTAGAGATTTTGTTACAATTTTTTGGGATTTTACAATGTTATGTTTCTTATGTACCAGTTGGTTACTTTGCAGAAGTGGAACGTTCCAAGCATCTTTGTCTTCTATGTAATTACGAACAGTGTAGTATGCTTTTCTCATTAGAACATTCTTAACGCGTAATTTGAATTTACTTTCTGTGAGCTCCGTTATACACTTTGGAATTTTATTATAAAAACGTACGCAGTTGCCCATAAAGGACTTATTCGTTTTAGTCAGTCTATACCTAGGTACAACAATCCTATCCTTATTTCTAGTGTTAATGTTATGATGGTCACTATTTACTTTGAATTTTTGGAAGTTTTTGCGAACATGCATTATATTTTATCTATCATTATATTGTCTCTATTAAGGCGAAAACACTTCGTTCTTGTGTTCTGTATGGGTAGCACTCGTACTACATTACAATAATTCACTATCACTAGACACTACACTAACTCAAAACGGTTTTGTTTTTTTAAGTCTTCTAACTATATCCGTCTGGTCGAGGAGCTGGATTGCCTCGACGTTCACATGATGATGAAGCCTATGTTCGTGGACTTCGGCATATATTTTAATAACTTTATCGAAGATCTTTACTTTAAGATCCCGATGGAGATCGTCGTTTCTAATGTACCAGGGTGCGTTCACAATTTCCCTTAATACTTTTTCTGGAAGCGTTGTATGATACTATTTAAAGTAAAATCACAGTTTGCAGGTAATCATATTAGAAGTTGGAATTAGTGTGTTCCAAACACATTGACGATATAAATAACTCAAAACGATAAGGATTGTGTTAAATTGGCTCAGTTTTCTCATGCCGCTAAAGAAAAATCGGCGCCGGGCAAAGGGTCGTGCCGTATCTTTAGACTATATCATTGGAATCTAGTTTCCTTGATGGCAAATTGAATTCTATTGTAAACGCTCCCAGGAGTTAACATTTCAGATAGGGTATTCTCAACCCATTGCTGAATGCTCCAGAATGTTTGTGAAAAAGGTTTGGCGTTAATGTCCCCCGTAATTGAATAAGTTTCATGCCGTTTTAGAGTCTGAGAATGTTTTGGCATTGGAAATGTTATTTATTAGCCTTGTTTTAACACGATCATTAAAGAAATATAAAAAAATACCTAACCTACCTATGTATTAAAAGTATTGCGCTCAACCTGTATAATTATTTTCAATATTGTTTTTCTCAAAAGAACCCTACGATCTCTATACCTAAAATCTGTTTTATTTTTTCAAGCAAACTTGTTCTATCCTGTGTTCTTCTCAGTGTTTGACTTTGATAGTGGCCTGGTTTCTGTATTTGTGTAATGCATATTGGTATCGAAGATTAGTATTATTGGTTAACCTATTAGAAGCGCCCGGTTTTATCATAAAATTGTCCATTGTTCAATGTCCATCAAGACTATACGTATGAAAATAAGTAGGTATGTGTACTATCAGTCCATTACGTTCTCACTGCTGGGACACCGGTCTTCTCTCATAGATAAAATATTGGCTATAATCCACCACGCTGGACCGGGGTGGGTTGGTGGATGTCACATGTCCTTGAACTATGTAATTCTTATGCATGTTGTTTTCCTTTTGAGCGAGTGTTAAATCCGGAATTCGAACACCGCTGGCCCCGCACGTCAGCGGGGTTCGAACTCCAGTACGTCAGATTGAAAGTCGCACGAGTTCCCGCTACGCCACAAATCGCACACGGTGCGTTTACGTAGTCATCAAAATAAGAACCTTGACCTTAACGTCCAAAGTCAAAATCGCAAAGTCATGACATCAATGCAAAACAGTTTCTTCATAATATGATGATAATAATAGATAATGATGATGCTGATAACGATCTTGGTGATGGTAATGACGACGGTGAAGAACATAGAATTTAAAACGTACTCGTACCTGAAAATGAATGGGAGCAGGAAAAAATAAATTACTTACCTATGGAATTCCATAGGTAAGTAATTTATGTGCACCGCTTATGTGTTTAAGTTTATATACCGCGTGGGAGGCGTAATGTTATAACATTATATAGGTGAAGCTACGTAGAATCTAAACCGCAAAGTATAAAGTCGAACAGGACAAACTTAATTTTTAAGTATCCTCTATGGCATATAAATTATTAATAGTTATTTTGAGATTTCAAATAAACAAACAACAGTATCATTTTCCTCTAGCGAGCTCTCGTGTGAAGCGAATTCTGATCGTCGAGAAAGTAATAGCATTCTAGAATGTAGGTAGGTAGGTACAGCTAATTGGGCCGATTACGATTAAATCGAATAATGAGATAAGAGTAATAGCATTGGCAGCAGATACGTTCTATATTATTTTTTACCTCTCGATACACTTAGTGTAGTGAGTGTGATATTTCAGATGGGTGTCGAAATTAATAACTAAGGAAATAGAGTCTCGTTGTTGGCAAAAATCATACTTGACCGCGTGAAAGGCGTAATGCTTGCGCACTACGGCTTGGTGGCAGAATGATTGGCAAAGTGGTGGTACCTACCAAAATGGCTTCTATGTCACTTGTCTCTGAATTTGTGATAAGTTTTATAGGCATGCCGATTTTATCACAATGTGTTTCTCCAATATTTAATAATATTAAAGAAAGAGTTAAATTCGCGCATAACTTCCGAAACTAATTAGTAGCACGTATTATCTGCCTATTCTGTGCTCTGGCGCATCAGATTAAAATCCGTAAGAGTCATTATTTTTTTATTATTTAATTCTTTATTGCACTATTACAAGTAATGTACAAAAGGAGAACTTAATGCTAAAGCATTTTCTACCAGTTATCCAGTGACGGTAAACTAAAGTTACAAAGCGTGCATCAAAGAGTTCCCGCTGAGCCGCTGAGTCTATTCCACGTTAATCCATTGCAAAAATCCATTAATGGATGTCTTTCCACGTTATGTTCATCTTTAAACTATTCTCGAAATGGGTTTTATTCAACTTACATTTTAATTCCCCACTAATGCATTTTTTTCTAATATTTGATTTCGTTTATTGAATAAGACGAAAAAACACACTCGCTCTCGATATATACCCATATAATTATTCATACAACATGTACTTAGGTATAAGAACATTCAAACTCACAAAGTTCCTAAAGAATGAAGGGAAAAATATCGAACTCTAAAACTGGGAAATCATAAAACAGACTCGTACATGACGGTGATTCGGTAGACATTAGGGACCTCCCACTTTGATCTGATCCACATTCATTGAGAGGTAAATAAATATATATATATAGGTTCACCGAACAACATCCCGAAACACGACTAGGTCGCTTGACGGCATGGCTTTGTTCGGTGGGTGGTATTACAACCACGGCCAGAGCCTACCACTCCAAAGCGCGTAAGCGGTTTTCATCACGATGTTTTCCTTCACCGTTTTAGAGCGAGCGTACAAAATCTGCACTTAACTATAAGTCATTGGTGCAGGGCCGAGTAGGGATTCGAACCCAGGTGCGTCGGATCGAAAGGCGCACGAGTTCCCGCTGTTATTGACATACCTAGACATATTGCTGCATGCACATAAAATATTGAGATACATATTACAAAGATTTAACTACTGGAAACCTGCTTGGACCTGGACGTGATAAGGTCCAAGGTCCAAGATAGAAAGATTGCCAACAAGTATTAGGTATCTTCAAGATATGTTTTGTGTCACTGATGCAATGTATAAAAGTGCATTGTATCAGATATAATTATATTTAGTGCAATGCTGCATTAGGAGTTCGTTTTAGTCTGAAATTGTTGAAAATAATACGACGAATTATTTTTCTTATTTTATATTTCTGTAGTCGACAATTCATAAGTCATAAGACAGTGTGGGTCAAGTTAATTAAAGTGTCGTATTTTTTAAACTAAAATCAGAAAATTCTGATTTTAGTTTAAAAAATAGTTAGTAGTCTAGACTCAATTTTGAGTCTAGACTCAGAGAGTTTCAAGTCAAGCTTTGTTCGATAAACGTATCCATAATTCACCTTTGACGTTTGAATTTAGTGAAACGAAATTCAGATACGTTTATCGAACAAAGGGTGACTTGAAACTCTGATGAATTTAGTGAAACTAAATTCAGATACGTTTATCGAACAAAGGTTGACTTGAAACTCTCATGAATTTAGCGAAACTAAATTCAGATACGTTTATCGAACAAACGTTGACTTGAAACTCTCATGAATTTAGCGAAACTAAATTCAGATACGTTTACCGAACAAACGTTGACTTGAAACTCTCATGAATTTAGCGAAACTAAATTCAGATACGTTTATCGAACAGAGGTTGACTTGAAACTCTCTCTCTGAGTCTAGGCTCACTTCTGATTTTAGTTTATGAGTACGAGCCTTAATAATATTGGCAGATATCTTGCTGTTTCAGTCTTGTCAGTCAAATAAGGCCCGATGATGATTTCTCTAATGATTTAAAAATATAGACACAAATATACTCATTTCCTTATCAACTCATTAATCATTGGATATTAGTGGTAATCACTGGTAATTAAAAGTTATCATTTCATGGATTACAAGCTTGTTTTTAAATATCGTGATCGATTAGTGAAATGTCACCATCAGCTATCGCATCGTTTATAACGTAAATAAAGAAACAAAAGATAATAAGTATAAGTATTTAGGACATATCTAAACGTAAATCCTTTGATAAAATAAAATTAAACGTAACAGACCGACCAGATACAGAGAATTACCGATTACATGTTAGGTACACCCGAAATGAACACACCAAATGGTTCTAGTCGCATCTTTGATATGGGATGGATGCATAAATAAAACAATGACAACCTCTGTAGTGTAGTGGTTGCGTAGGTTGGTTGCGGGTTCGATTCCCGTGACAGGACAAATGTTTGTGCACAGAAAAAAAGTGTAAGCATTTGTTTTGTGTCTGTTCTGGGACCATGGTCCTCATAGTTTCTGGTTCCCTAGGTACAAGGAATCCTAGATAGGGGCCAGGATCTATGTTTGTGATCGTTTGGCGGATATACATTTTTCATAAATTATAAAATATTAATCTTAGTTCTAGATTCAAATAAAAAAAAGAACTTATTGTTTACACCCAACTATGTATCTATCTTGCATAGTTATGGAATTGCAAATTAAGAAATACAAAACCATTGCTCTACAACATCTATAGCAAATTTATACACTAAAATGACAGAATTAACAAAAACGGCAATCGAACCCTCCGTATTATAAATAAACCTGTTTAACTACTAGTTTACATAAGCTTTTAGTTTTTAACTGGTTTGTGAATGAACTTATTAAATCTAAATCAAATAAATATAATGTTCATAAGTGTCAAAATCTTTACAGATCAACAGGTTAGTCAGATCAATCACGATTTAAAGTACTAAATACCTATATCTACAGCCACTTCATTCGCCAATCCATAGTTCACTTATGAAATATAAAGTGAGAATGAAAAAGATAGTTCGTAGTTCCAATTTAAACCAATTACTCGTTTTACGGTAACGAAATTCGGTTGGACGCTCAAAACTTACTGTTAACTGGGAGGTAACCAAATGAAAGAGCCTACAGGTGCAAAATAATAATTGGAATTTAATAGCTTCACACTATCAATCAGTTCAATTATTTCAATACACCTATTGAATGAACATTTATTGATAAAATTTTAACAATACCTGTCAGGTAGTAAATCACAACATAAACATATGATACCTATACAAAAAAGCTTCCTAACTAAGACTTATTTTCTTTCCAATATAAAACCGATTCTCTTTAGCACCAGGAAGTCAATTGTAGCTCAGTAGAGATCTTTCTCAGATAGATTTTCTATGACAGTAAAATCAACAAATTAGCGAATAGAGAAAAAGAAAGAATTGCTTCCTTAGTAGAGAAGCTAAATTTATAAATACGAGCTCCAAAAGGATGAGAATATGAAAAGTAGAGGGTATAATTAAAAATTGGTAAAACCTTAGAGCATTTATTTGCTTATTATAAGGATAATATTCTTTTCCTTAAGATACATTAGGTGAATAACACTTAGCAGGGTCATTGCTTATTCGTTACTATATCTACATTGTGGCATATCGCAGTTGTCAGAAACCTGATTGCAGAATGAAACTACTTTCTCGGTCACTGATTGGCGTCACGTGTACACCGGTTTGACCAGGAAAATAACACAACCTTAGAGTACTAACAAATATATTAAATAAACAAAACTAGAAAAACTTCTAAGCAAATAAATATTCAGGTCAGCTTGCACGGATTCCTTTAAACATGTTTAAGAAAGTAGTACCAGTCGACCTTAGACTAGGAGACCAAAATGTCATTATGTTCATAGAACAAAATATATTTGGCATAGCTATTTTTCGTTCACGATTTAAGAAAATTTACACTAATTGTTTACAAATTAAATAAACCTCTCCATTGAATAAATTACAATTAATATTAACTATTTAACCTACTGTTCTAACATACGAGTACCTAGTATTTTTATTTATCTTTTTTTAGGAAAATCAGTTTGTAGAATGTAGTTGTCAAAGTAGCACCCAAAAAAGGTCCTGCCCAATAAGTCCAATGGACGTTCCACATACCGCTCCAGACGGCTGGTCCAAACGACCTGGCAGGGTTCATACTGGCCCCCGTAAGAGGACCACCAATTATAGATAACCCCACTATAGCCAGACCAAATTTAATAGGTGTCGAATCCTGCTTGTGCTCATTAACCGGGTCCCAAATAGCACAGTTCAAGAAAGCAAGTACCCCAGTCAGAATTATCTCAATTCCTAGCGTTTGATAAGCGTTGATTCCATGATGTGGCAGCGTCAGACAAATCCCGTCAGAAGCTACATCTATAGGCGCGAGACCCACGAGAATACCGTAGCCAATCGTAGCTCCCAGAAGTTGAACGATTAAGTAGCATATTCCGAGAGGAATCGAAATGCTACCCCATATTATCCCGCATAACGTCACAGCTGGGTTCATATGTGCTCCGGATATATGTCCGAAAATTTGAATATTGAACATGACAGTTAATCCAAACCCGAGTGGTCCGTACAGGGGTGACTGCTGAGTTAATCCTTCGATTGGTATACACGACATACAGCCGAACAACACGAGCAAGGATGTAGATATCAATTCGGCTAGTATTGCCTTCCATTGTGCGGAGCACCACCCCGCTACTGAGCGAGGTTTGGGCGTATCTTCCATTGCCTTACTTTCGCCGACTTCTACCATCGCCTGGGGGTTTGCACTCGATGTCATGGCCGCAACCGGCGATTAATATCCAAGGATAATATCGACAGGAATTAATGCCAGCCCACTGTTAGGTTTCGAACCTCTCGAAATTGATGTTTATACACGTCCACTTCAAACGGTTACGGTAATTGTCTAGAACTGTTTAGTTTTATTATTATGCACGGTAAATAAACGCACTAAGTTCATTCAATTTAACTTTGTTATGGACGCGACCGCTCCGCAGCGGGCTTGAGGTAAAAATATTGATATCTCCGGCAACACATGCACGTCGTACCTACAGTGTGTAGCGTCACCGCCACTGTCGTGTCGGATCAACTGATATTTCGCTTATACTGGCTCTGCTCTGACAGATGTAGGTACATCTGTTGTTATCTGCCTAGTCATTGGAAATCAACACAATGAACATAACTTGTAATCTTTTAATGAAATCTGTCTGAAAGAGACAAAAACCCTAATTATTTTAGGTTAATTTATTATGAAGCCGTAATTATGTACCTAACCACGGTAATTAATCTACCTGCTTACCTAATTGCTTATTTAAAATCAAACAACATAAGAAGGCATGGTCTTAATAGTTTTCAGAGGTCTTATTTTAGCTTGTAATCCTTAATATGGTATATGTAATCACTCGGAATACCTACTACAGCTCGGAATACTTACTACAGATTTAAAACTTAATTAATATAAAACGTAGCAATTACGTGTTTCCCTGACTAAGTACATTATTTAGCCGAAGCAGCGCAAAGCAACAGAAGTATTTTCTCCTCTTAGAAAACAAGGCGATATGGCCGGGAAAAACGCGGGAGAAATCCCGGCTATTTACTATAATCCGGGAAAAGTGTCGGCCTGATTAATTGCCTTCTTCTACATCGGCACAATACAGCATGCAGGCAGTAGCTTAAGTAACAATCATTTACACAGGTATTTAATGTTCAGTTTCTGAAAGTTTAATGTCGGTATGTTGATGTAATAGAACGCTTTGCATACGGCGACCAATGTCACAGGATACTATAACTATTACTAGGTACTATTAAGTATTCTGTGCTTTTTTTGTACTACGTAATGCCAATGTTATTATTATTATTATATATAAACTAGGACCTAGATGTTTTATACACTAAATATAGAGTTGTCGCCATATGACGACCAAAATTCGTGTTTTATTCCTAGTCATTTAAATGTTTATATTAAGCAATCAGGCCAATGCTTATTATATACCTACATCCTCATCCTATATACTTGATTCTTGGGATTATTCGCTTCAAAACGTGCACTGTTCATATCGTGCTTAAGATATACCTAATTAACAAAATATTGTACATCAATAATATGAAAGTAACGAAAAATTGCAAAGAAAAGTGAATGTAGAACCCGATAAGAGCGGGTGTTATCTATTGCATGTTGGCCGTCATAACAGAGATAAAATATCATTATGTTACATTCCACTACATTTTGGGATTAGCACTATCACTACAGTTATTTTTCAATTGTAGTGTGGATGCTTCTTTATTGCAATCTAATTTCTAATGAGTGGTTGCGCGCACCACAGCACAGTTACGTAACATTTTTCAGGAATTCGCTTACTGACTCTTTACATACTGTGATTTGGGTCTGGGTTAAATAGGTGCCCTTATTAATGGTGCAAACAGACAGCATCGCCTGTATTTAGATTACATACATTTGTCAGCGATAAATATTGGTAGGATTAGCGACCGTATCGCTGTCCATAATAATGTATGTTTTTTACCTCGTATATATATACCTATCGGAATTTTATACCTCTATTACTAAACTTACGGCGGATACTTAATTCATCTTTTACTTATTGATGAATTCCTCTCTAAATTTACATCGCTTTTAGCTGCACAACTTGAATAACAAAATAACTAAAATAGGTATAAACGTAAAAATTAAACTTTACCGCATAACTAAACAATACACCGTTCTATTAATCTCGCCTAAAGAGATGTCAGCGCCTTTCAGATTCCAGTAAGCTTTTCACTATTTATTATGTCCCCACAAATTGTTAATGTTAACTCCGTCACACAAACTACAAAACCCTGTAGCGAACCCTCCACACGTCAGGGATTCGAACTTCTTTATCATCCCAACACATTACAAAATGACAAGCGTACAAAACAAAGTTCAGACGGCATTCTGTGCACGTCCGACACCCGAATCCGCGCGGTCGGTTTAAGTGGCGTATATCCCGTATGATGAAGCCCAGCCACAGTTGGAGACATCAGTCAGTGATCTACATTCTAACGCTAATGTGTCAACTTATAAAATGTGTGCATTAAAACTCTTGGTTTTTTTTTCATCGATCCACATCCATAGGTCCTGGCTCCTAACTAGGATTCCCTGTATCTAGGAAACCAGGAACTATGAGGACCATGGTCCCACAACACCCAGACACGAAACAAATGCTTGCGCTTTTTTTTTCTGTGCACGAACATTTGTCCCGTCGCGGGGATTGGAACCCGCAACCTCAGTGATGTATGAGATTTGAGCCAACCTGCCCAACCACTACACCACAGAGGCTGTCGAAGCATAGACTCATCTACATCCTTAGCCTATTAGCCCTGTGGGCTGTGTGACATCAGGTCTCTCGGCAGTTATCATATCCTACTTATATTATAAATGCGAAAGTTTGTGAGGAATTATGTATGTTTTTACTCAATCATTCAAAAACTACTGAACGGATTTTAATGAAATGTAGTATGTAGGTACTTTAGGTCCTGGAAAAAGGACATAGGTTACTTTTTATCCCGGGAAACTACGAATGAAACCACGGGGCGCAGCTAGCACATTATAACCTATTCTGATATATATTATAATTATAACGTATACGTAAAATATATTATAATTGTAACTTGTACGTGAACGGCTTGATCGGGGAGCTCAGGAGTTCCAAGGTCGGCTGTCATTTAGGAAACGTGTGTGTAAACAACCTGAGCTATGCGGACGACATGGTGCTCCTTAGCCCCTCGATCAAGGGGCTGAGAAAACTGCTTTCGATCTGTGAGCATTATGCCAATGCTCACGGATTGAAATACAATGTTTCGAAAACTGAAATGATTGTGTTCGCGTCGGGTCAGGGTCCGGACAGGATACCCGAAGTATATTTGAATGGTTCAGCAGTCCGTGTTGTGAAGCAGTTTAAATACTTAGGACATTTGTTGACGGAACGAATGCAGGACGATGCTGATAGCGGGATGAGCGGGAGCGCAGGGCCCTCGCCATCAGGGGCAACATGCTCGCTCGCCGGTTCGCTAAGTGCAGTACGGATGTACAGACCACTCTCTTCAAAGCGTATTGCTTGTGCATGTATATATGCCAGTTGTGGATAACGTTCACGCTGAAAGCAATAAACACCATAAGAGTTCAGTATAATGACGCATTCCGAGCTCTTATGAGGTTACCGCGGTACTGTAGTGCGTCGAGTATGTTCGCTGAGGCGGAAGTCCCTGATTTCTTTGCCGTATTGCGATCGCGAGTTGCTTCGTTCTGGCATCGCTTGCGCCGTTCCAGCAACAAAATACTTGTGGCTGTCTCTGACGACATACGGAGTCCTATGTTTAGGCGTTGGATTTCTGTCCATATGGACAGTAACAAAAAATGACCACGCACCATTGTGCAGTGTCTTAGACCGGGCACTATTGTGCAGAGTGTATGACCGGCCACTATTGTGCATCTTTTATATTTTAATTTTATTTTATTTTTTATTTATGTTTGTATTTTAACGATATTATGGGTTTCCTTTTGGTGCCTGCAATAAATGATTTTTATTTATTTATAACCTATTATGATAATATATATTCTATTCAATTCTGGTTCTGAGACATGCCACTTTCCTCCCATTTTTTTTTTTAAATGTCTTCTTTGGTCGTTTGCTTAGAGAAATTAACTACCTTCACCGGGTGAATATTTGTGAAGAGAATTTTGAAATAATGTTATTTTTTTTAAATAACTTTACCTATCGCCGGTAAGTACCTAACTACTAACAATTGACAAAAAATACCTAGGTACTCGTAACTCGTTTCAGTGAGTGGCCTTGAAGGTTTTAAAATTAAGATAGGTAGGTACCTACCACAGTGCACTACAAACAGTAGAACTAGAAGGTAGTTCTACTGTCTCTAATGCACTGTGGTCTGGAAGGGCCTTATTCAAAATCATCCCACAAGGATTATCCTTTGTTTACTCCTTAACTATATAATAGTGGTCGGATGCTCGCGATGTAATTTAAACTGAGATATGTTACGATTACAGATGCTGTGGAAAGGTTTACATTTATTCAGCTATCACATTTATGTTATTGTTTTTTTGTACTAGGTTTGTTTGCAATCCTACGCTAAAACGATCATATGATATAATGCTACCGTACGTGGTTGAATTTGAATTGTACGAGTTTGCACTTTGATTTAACTACCATTAACTGTTGAAATACTTGGGATTTTAATAAATTGATAATTTATTGATTTAATTTGATTTAGTTTTTTTTTCCAATACTCCCTACGATCGCATACAAAGATCCTGGCCCTGAACTAGGATTCCCTGAATCTAGGAACTACGAGAACTAAGGTCCCAGACACGAAACAAATGCTTGCGCTTCTTTTTCTTTGCACAAAGTGCATTTGTCCCTCTCTCCCATTCCCGCACTTATCAATGACCGTTATCATCATCAGCCCATTACGTTTTCACAGTTGGGGCATGGGTGTATTCTAGGCAATCGTGAAGACACCGAAATGTCCAAAAATTATAATGGCATCATAATCTCCACCATCACAGTCCACGCTTGCCCAGTGCACGTCACACGTCCTTAAACTTATTGGACATTTCGGTGTCCTCAACATGTTTTACTTCACTAATTTTAAAGCGAGAAAATCACTGGTGCGGTGTCAGCGAGATTCGAACTCCGGTGCTTCGCCGTCGGATCAAAGTCATACGAGTTCCCGCTGAGCTCCACTCGCACTCAATCTTATAATACGAGTAGATGAACAATCACCACCTCCCCACGAATAATATATTTCTATTCGTAGCCGCCACCATGCTACGAAGAGAAATTAAACGACTCACTAATGAAGAAATGTAATGGCTAAATAAAACTTTAAATGTCGTTTTTATTTACACGAAGCGGTGCAATAAGACAGAGTGCAACATAACTTTGTTTACTTTTAATTCCCGGCAAGCGGAAAACATTCACTGCCGAAAGAAAAATTGCTCGTGACGGTTGTTAATTGAAAGGAGCAATTTACTCAGCTAAATTAGCGAGACAGAGCTCACGGGACAACATTGCTCGCTTTGCTTTGTTTATTAACCTAATCTGATCCCGCCCTTGATTCTGATCTAATTAATTGCGGTCTCCAATGAAATTCACACCTGCACACAATAAAGATATTTTTATGAAACATTTTCCCCCGAAGGCGAGGAGCAAATATGTAAGTCCTTTGACATTAGCCCCCGAGCGCGCACCATACACTGTACATTTTATTTCCACATTATACTGGGAACTCGACATTTGACTTTTAAGGCTCTTACAATAAGATTTTATCAAAAGCGCGATTGCACCATCTTGTCTGTCCGAGGCGAAAACTAGCATAACGATATTTCTCTCCGAAACTTTACGAGATGAAACTTTAACTTTTGATCAAACCGTTTTCACGAGAATAAAATTCCGGAGGAACAATCGGTTATAAAGGGGACAAGTTGAAATCGATTTGGTAGTTTTATTGAGAAATATTTTATTTGCAAGCTGAGCATTTAGGATCGAGATCACATCGGCACACTTCTATCGGAACGGCCCCGTCGAAAGACTTGCTGTAATCCCACAGAACCGATACGGTTCCGTTTACGTAAGGGCTCTTCGATTTGTTTTCGAATAAAGTGGCTTCGCAGAATACAGTGTCGCCTAGCAGCATCGCATTAATAACTGTCTCTTCGCCGTCGAGGATAATTTTACATTTCCAGGGAGTAAACGCCATATACAAATGTATTTGCGTAATTTTCACGCTGATGCTGTCCCTCGCTCCGCTTCTGATTGTCCAAACATCTGCTTCGACAACTCGGGGACAGAAGCTGGGGCCAGCCATTATGGCGGCTACATTGTTCGGATAAATGATATTGTCGTTACCGCATTCCTGTTTTGTGCACTTGCTCTTTGTTACGCACCAAACACAGAAACTCTTTTGTATGCACGATGAGCACGAGGTAATGAGCGCACATTCGTCCTTTTGTGAGTCGTTGATAACTTCCGCCAAAGAAGGCAAAACAACCGCTACAAATAGAGTCACTACTACTTTTCTTAACATCATTTCTATGACTATCTGAAAATAAAATTTACTTGATTAAACACTTTAATAACTGTAATATTATGTTAATTGCTAAAAACACACAAAGCAGAAAGTGACGTCTTACCTTATACCTATTCTAATACACAATGAACGTGTTTCCGTTAACGAGCTAACTTCAAATATAAACATAGTGCATTGATAGAGCTAATGGAAATGAAATCAAACATGACATTAAATAGAGGTCAAGTAGAATTATAGAAGATAATTTAATTACACATTTATCTGGTAGATAACGTGAAGTCGCAGCGGTCAAAAGGATTTTCCATGACATTGTTATCTGCATGCTTTTACCTACTTATTAAGTTAATATTAAATTGTGCTTTACACTTACAACTAGCAGGGTAACAAGTTGCAATACTGAGAAGAAAATATTTGATTATGCAACGTACGTATAAAGCGCATTGCAAGTGAAACCTCGTGCTTAGTGCATTGCACTAAGCACGTGGTTTTCTTATCATCTCATGAACTATGAACTTTACTATGATTAAGATAAGCTGTTTCGTTGCTATCACTTCCTATGTAAGGTGACCTCCCTGCCGATTACTATACATATACTTCCCCTGTACCCACTGGTCCCTCAAGCGCCAATCGTATATCGTGTTGAGCTCAAATTAGGATATAGCTTCACTGCGACTAATACAGTCTAATTTATTGTCGATTCAGGCAATTTATCTTATTCGTTTACACCAAAATACGATAACTACAAGTTGAGATTAATTTTGATTGGACAATATATGGCATCAAAAGACATAGTCGCAGTAAATCTACACCAACACGGTACACGACTGGCACTTGAGGGACCACTGGGTACGGGGGCTGGTCTGCACCACATGAGCAATGTCTCCGGTGCTGTAGATGTTCATGGTCGTCTGCTTAACTATTTAAATAATCATTTAAAAAAATTACTTTATATACATTTCAAGTACTTAACGCATTATTTGATCTTACTCATATGGAACCACATGGCGGGTAAACTCTTTCAATCGAAAAAATAATCGCACAAGTCGGTTCAGTGCTTTTGGAGTTAAGGTACATATGTATATAAAACCTACAAAAAATATATAGGTGGGCTCCAACTATTATAAAGTTCGGTTAAAAAAGCTTATCAAAAATGTAAGTTGAGGCAATTAATGTATAATATGTGGTCGAGGTTCATAGTAATATTACCTACATATCTATTATATGATTGAGGTAGTTGCTTTGATTGATGTTAAATCAAGTAGTTACCTATATGCTTGAAGTGATAACTACAATGTTTATAAGTTTTTTGGTGAGAAATATATTTTTAAGACAAGCTTTTAATAAATTCGTAATCTGAACCGCAAGCAGATTAAAATGAGCCCAAACACTAGTAGTTTACAATTATCCTTCAAAGAGTTCCATTGCCCACATTCCGTCTCCGTCATCCGACCAGCTGGCTGTCACCATAATATTGCATTGTCATCGGACTCTGACAAGTTTGCAAAATTTCAACTTCGTAGGACAAGAGAAAGTGGTTCTGATTCAGCTTACAAGATTCTACCCGAACAAACATAGTTACATACCTACATACATAGCAAGTTAAATAAAAGCTTGTAAATAAAGTAGCTGCAAAAATCTAATGTACAGTTACTGTTAAATTCGAAGTTAAAACTACCTATATTGTTGGTCTCGATAAGATGTGATGTAATATGCTATCTTCTACCTCTTACCTCGACTACAATACTGATAAAAACGTTTATGATATTGTTACTGCACATATAGATGTGACATATAGACAAGATTGCTATGACAGAATCAGTCAAATTTCTTGATATTTGATCATAATCTTACTATCAGTGCTATTAAATCAAAGCTGCTATCAGTAAAATATAGCTGTGCGTCTATTACAGAACCTGTCAAGCGCAAGTTAGACCTCACGCATTCAGAGTTCCGTGATGTTTTCAAAAGTTTCAGTGTTTTGCGTTTTTTACTGTGCACAAGTAAACATTTGTACTGTAGCGGGAATCGAAGCCGCTACCTCCTTGTGCTGACCTACTCGCCCAACCACTAAAGCAGAGACTGTCGATTATTATGAAGGAAATGTTTAACTGTTATAGAGGGGGCGCTTAAAGGAGGCGTAAATAGAACGTCGTTTACAAAATATACTCCTTAATGACTACCGCTATCATCAAACAACTACCGAATATAAATGCTATGAAACACGAAGGCCATTTTGTTTTTAAACGCCTGCATATGTGCATGCGAATATTTCATTTACTATATACTATGGTATTAATGATCATCAGATAATATCTATATTAATATAAAATATAAATAGTTCAGGGATTCATAAATAAAACATGATATGTATTTATGGATGGACAGATACATAATTAAACATTGAATTTACGATTGGGTTTTGTTTTTAACTGACTTCAAAAAAGGAGAAGGTTCTCTATTCGATTGTATTTTTATGTTTCTTACCTCAGAACTCCATCATTTATGGACCGATATGGAAAATTCTTTTTGCGTTAGGTTCAGTATAGCTACGAAGTGATCCCATAGAAATCATCGATATTATACCTTGGACTTCGAAGACACATTACTTTTTAAAATTGCAGATTAGTTGTACTTCAAAATAAGCGGTACTTAATGTAATGAAAACCTCTTTCTGGTTATCTGAGAACCTTCCTTACAAAAGGAACCCATAAATTTTTTATCGTTTGTAAGACCTATTTTGTGGTAAGTATCTGTTTCCTAACTTTTGGGATTGGCATTCCCACAAAACTTTTTGTCCATAAATCTTGGTTAAAAAGAAACATTTATTTTACAAGGATTTACCTATCATAAAGTATTTAACCCTAGTACTTCAGCAGGGCGATCACGTAAGTCTGTTAAAAACGTCGCATGTTGCGAACCTACGTGCAATAGAAATTTAATTCAATCGATAAAATGCGATCATGTAACTTTTTATGTCTCGATTTCAATGTGTTCCGATCGATAACTTAGAACGTGAACCGGAGTTAACCTTACAAATTTACAAAGCGAGATTGTGTTATGAATCGTTATGTATACGCCCTATCAATTCAATTTTACTGTGTATTTCGGGTCTTTTGTCTATAGTTTATTTATATATCGATATAAACTTTGTTTGTTAACACTTATTTTTATTTCAATGGAGCTTTCGTTGACGTTTGATTGCAACAAACGGGTTATTATCGAATTTTTGTCGAATTGTTATCGAAACTGGTTTCTTATTGAAATTGATTGAAATAAAAGATACATGATCGCCCTGCTGATATCTATGACTTAACCCATAGGTATCTTATAGTATTTCAGATATCTATGATTCAACCCCATTTCACCATGGAGTGAAATTTCAATTGTTACACTTTTAGATTACTTTTATTATTACTTTATTTTGTCTGTGACACTTCAATAAAGAGTGTATCTGTCTATCTTGGCTAATACGTTATAATATATCTATCCCAAGAAACATAATATGAGCCAGGTACTTAGTTACCATCACTTTTTAAGTTTACAAGACGCAATATCAATTATTCGCACTATATTTTTCCTCATTATCTTCTTGCTCTAAATCTGGCGCAAAAGTGATACCCTCTTGATTCTTCTTTAATTTCTCTTCTTCTTCCACCAATTTTGACTGATCAGAGCATTCTGTCGCCAGCACGCATTTCCTAGCTGCTTCGTCCCACAACTTCGGCTCGCGACATTCGCAACGGGTATAGTCACAGACGTGGCCCAAGCTCTTCGCTATTGGTTGGCGGCAGGTTCTTTGCGACATAGTCTCGTTCTCGCATCCAGTTTGGTAAACAAACATTTCTTCTGAACAACGCTCGAGACCTGATAATAAAAAAACAGACAGATATAGCATGGATGATAAACGATATACCTAAATACTGCATAGGAAACATCAATTCATCATCAAAGTTATATTGCCAGGCAGCCGACGTTTCAAATAGTATCTCATGAGCATTTAAAGCTGATAAGCCTTATTTTTATCTCCCTCTCATATTTTAAGTAATATAAAACAACATGTTTGACGCAAATTGTGTTGTTGAAATGGCGCACCTTAAAGATAATAATCGACACACGTTGCACATAGTTAAGAGTAGGTATCTAATGGAAATTATAGATCACTGCAATTGCCGAGAAGGTTCAAGCGGAAACCAATAAAGCTACTTACATGTGCCGTCTTCGTCTACGTTCGCGCACTCCTCCTCACCCCTACACAAACAAACCAACGAACAAACCAATATCGCCGCAAACAAATTATGAAAGTGCATTGTCACGGAATCCAATAGTTTATTCGGCTTATTCGGCAGTTATGCGCTGAAAAAGCGGCAGAGTCGGACAGAACGATAACCGATTTCAACGCCGAATTTAAATACATTTTTATTGGATTTTCATTTGATAAAAGAACAGGAAATTGTTTTTGGTAATTACTATTTTGGCAGGAATAGAGTAAGAATTAAGTACGTAAATTAAACGCGTAAAATAGTTACGAGTTAACTACCATGCCGAAGCGCGTTACGATCCAAAAATCACCTGCTTAAAATCCATTAAAGAAATATAACTCATGTCTTATACCTACTAACCTTTTTAGTTTTGAGTATATATATTGTATATATATATATATATATACAATATATATATATATATATATATATATATATATAAATTTATATAACGATAATAGATAACGATAATATATAACTACCTAATTGTCACAATAACTATAGATAGTTACTTCATGGTTTTTTACAAATTCCAAAATGCCGAAGTTCTCATAAATTGTCGGCTGATATATACCTATTTTTAACATATGTATATTTCTTAGTATGATTTGTGGTATAATTGACATAATGGTTATGATTAAATCTTTTATATTTTTATTCGAAATTGCTTAGATCATAAATATCAAAAAGTTTAATTGTCTTATGTAGAAAATTTAAATAAAAGCTATCAAAATATCTAATTAAAGATACGTATTTACGTACTTCTTACAAACCTAATAAGATTTTGGCGTTCATCAATGCACAAAATAATAATATAGGTAGCAAATATGGTAATAGCACATTTTTGCGATATATATATATACACATATTTATATAGGTATATATCCACGTTTTTTTTTTTCTTGCTTGTTTTTTTCTAATCAATATAAATGAAGACTATAACATTCAAATTCTTAAATTAATAATCATATTAAATATACCTTCAATTATATCCACGTTGTATTATTTATAACTTTAATAGTGATATATTGATTTCTTCTTCTATTTACGATTTAAAAAATGCCCCTCAGTGTCTGCCGTATCTTCAGAGTAGTGCTTCTTTTTCTGATACGGTGGTAGATTCATTGTGATAAGTGCGTCTGTGATGCCAAAACTGAATAAAGGGGTTTTAATTTGATTTTGAGTCACAGGTAAGTAATGTTTGACCGATTTTCAAAATTTATGTTTACAAATTTAATACAAATGTATGTAATAACAACCACTGTGACTACCTATTATACATCCCATGCAATAAACGGTTGATAGAAATTCAAAACACATAATTTCAAAAGAAAACATTAATAAAATATAAATGAAATAACAAGTATTAAAGATATAAAATCACCACACGTTGGAAATGTTTTATTTGAATTTTAAAAAACATACGTAATTAAACATCGAATCCTTTAATTATATTTCAAACTGTTAAATGTATTCCTCGCTTCATTCGTCGTCGTACATAAATATGACTTTGGCTTATTCTTCTACTGGTGCATCGCCGGCCACTGCCGCGTACAACCAACGTATTTCAAATAAAATTATACCAATTGTCCGTTACGGCAAAAGTCATTTATTACCTAATGAACGGTATTGAAATGTAAATAAGTATGTAAAATGTATTTCGAAGAGATGATACGCACCCACTAAATTTCCACTAATCATAGATTGTATTACCGATAACTCGCTCACAGCAAATTAGAATTATCGTAAGCTATTGACAGCTTGTTGACACAATTACATGATCAATTCTAATATTTATACATAATATTTCAAACTTTATCTCCGTGCAAGGTTTTATTAGTACACTAGCTGCGCCGTGCGGTTTTCTAGGATAAAGAGTATGCTTTTGTCCTCTTTCAGGACCTAAAGAACCTACATACGAAATTTCATCAAAATCCATTCAGCAGTTTTTGCGTGACTGAGTAACAAACCTCCTTCCTCACGAACTTTTGGCATTTATAATTATTAGTAGGATATAAGTAGTACACACGTTAAGATTGCCAACGCAAAAAAAGATTGAGAGCATTCTCAAAAATCATAAAACTGCTGCGAGCAGAAATACGCAATGCGCAAACACGGTAAAAAATATTTTGAAAATTTATTAACAAAATTAATTGCTGATATCATTGAAAGGTACTAATTTCCGCATAATAGCATTCCCTGTTAAAACAGAAATATTTTTCGCCATTTTTGCGGCGCGCCTGACTGCCTACACAATTTTACAGAATGGGTTTTTTGTTTATAAATTAGAGAAATAGCAATGTATAAATTTTTGGAATAATAATATTAAATTAACATATTTTCCATGTACATCACACACATGCACCTACTCGTATACCCAAAAATTTTGCTGAAAATTGCAGAGGGCTCGTACACGGATTATAAATATTGCATCTTGCTGAAAACTAATTGCGGAAACTGTTCCACGAAGTAGCAGGATATAACCGGTAACTGGAGGGCTTATACAATTGCAGTAAGTAGCAGAACTGTAACTACTTTCTTAAAGCATCGCATTTGCTGCAAACACCAATAAGCAGTCTGAATCTGAATCTTTACAATTTTACCTTTACGATAAATGGGTACCTAATATTTAACCAAAAAGTAAAATAAATGACTTATCATTAGCGCTCTCAACATTTTAGTGTATACCTAGCAAAGGTGCACACATGTTTACTTTTATTAAAAATTTTGTTTATAATCTCTAACATCCCTATTTTAAAATTGTACCTACTTTTACATAATTAATGCACTCAGCTTTTTAGTAAAAAATTAATAAACGGCAGCGGGTTTTCCATACTGGCTCTGAAACTTTTGTTGGCATGTCGCCTGAGCCTGAAAAACAAGACATTCACATGACCTCGAATTTTGTCGGATGTTCCGACAAAATTCGAGGTCATGTGAATTACTATAACGCTTAGGTACTGACTCTACCACTCTGTTTGAAAGAAAGCCGATGTCTCAGAATTGGGAACGTAATAAGATGATTACGGGGATGGTGTTCAGATTAAAATAAGACGAGACATTGGCACAAAAAATGTGAAATCTCTACATATACTCGCGAGATATGTTATTTTTCTTAAATAACTAAGTGACGCGACGAGCAATTCGTTCACTTAATGGTTGGCAACCCTCACGCCTGCCCATAAACATTTACAGTTTCACTCAAAACTTACTTATTCCAAATCTTGTGCGGTACTGCACTCGTCACCCAAAGGTCTGCCGACTATTGACTCCACTTTTGCCGACCAAGGTGGAGTCTCGCAGAAGAGTCCTATTCACTACAATTTATATTTATTTAGCCGGTTTTCGCACTATCATTGAGGTAAACTAAACTATCAAATGAGTGTAATTTAGCCTCGTCTGTAACACAAGCTTATAAGTCTAACACGGACTGTACCCACTGTACCCACCACATAGCAGGCGTGCGTTCCTGTTTACGCAAAGTTCCTGAAAATCCGGATTCCTCGTACAGTTCGCACATATGCCGGTATGTACCTACTATCCACCTGCTTCTGAAAGGCAGCGTTATGTGCACGCTGGCATCGGAATGTAATGCAGATCCAGAGTGCGGGTTCGGGGACCTACTCGGATAACAACGGCATTGTAGAATGTTAGGTTAGGCTAACCTAAGGTAACATTCTACAATGCCACAGCTTTTGAAGTAAAAGTTTATTTTAAGAAGGTTAATGCCTCACCATTACGACTATATATAGACAGCTTGGTATTATTATTTCCTTTATGAACGTCCAAAGTCATAACCATTTTCTCTGAAACTTAATCTAATGTGACATAAAACAGAAACATAAACTTGATTTGATTAGGTTTTGTGTGTTCAAAACTCTGTTCGGTTTCGCATTTTATCTGTCATGACCGGATATAATGTCACTCAAAGGAATCATCGTCGAAATGAGAGTGTCATATCGCATACTGCTACCAAACTGTGGCTTCCAGCTACATAACAACTCAATGTGCAATTAGCAGCTGCGACTCAACCCACAAGTGACTAGAACTACAATTCCACAAAGGCGTCAGAGGCTGCTGACTTCCGAAGTAGCACCGCGGGCCAGTGCTACTAAAGCCAGTGCCAACACTAATGTCCGGTGTTCACTTGATGCACATTCACAGAGTGTTGCATTTTCGTGCTTTGTAAAGCTTATGGCGCGAGATTTACCTAACGTATATGGATTTCGGGATTTGTAAATCTCGAACAACATCCAAATGAAACCGACAGACATACATACATAGGACATAGGTATATACCTAGTTTAAAATTTATAGGTACTCAACTGTGTTACATAGGGTACATAAGTGAAATATATTTTAGTGAATGAATTATAAAGGTAGATTTACTTGAGAAAAATCCATAAAAATACAAGATATGCATTGAATCACGAATGAGATCCGACTTCCGGTACGCTTCATTGTCAGTAACCATTGAGGTCTTACACTATAGAGGGATAATTACGAAGTTTTCCGACCTAAAAAAAGATAGCGCTATACAACAGGCTCTTATAAAGAACGAGGTACAACTATTATCATATTGTCTCTATCGCGTAACCCATTTTCTTAACATTGGTCATGACATGTTAAGTCAAAATAGTGGTCCGGCAGGGTCGGCTTGTGGTTTTTTAATTTGTGTTGTGGTATTTCTTATTATTTTTAAGTGAATCTTTGTGAATGTGTACTAGAAACAATTTAGAATTGAATGTGAAAAAATATTCGGGTGTTCCATTCATGGTGAAGTGAAAATTGTACTGAAAGATTAAGTTTTCAAACGTATGTGTTTTTCTTGTGTTTATTGATGTTTTTCGGTAACTATAATTTATGTGGATGTAACTATACATCGGGTTCGACAATTAGAACCTGCATTTGGCTTGATATATTCAGTTTTCGGTGTTATTTTGTTAAAACAACATTGAGCAGTTTCGTGTGTCAGTGTGGCCATCGTATAAACATTTCAGTTCTCATTACGTCGGGTAACAAATTGCATATTTGTGTAAAATGTCAAATGTATTAAAATTGTGCATTCTTACACCATTTAATTAAGATATAGGTAATAAAAGTAGTTAATGATTATAGTTTTTATTTATTTTAAATTAAAAAGTTAAAGTTTAGTAAGAAGAGAGTAGAATTGTGTTAATAGTAAAGGCATTCGCCTCTTATGTACGAACATATGTTGTAAATAAGTTCTTATTTTTAACCGACTTCAAAAAGGAGGAGGTTTACAATTCGACGGTATGTTTTTTTTTTTTTTTTTTATTTTTTTTTTGTGTGTTTGTTACGCGATTACTCCACCAATTATGCATCGATTTCGATGATTCTTTTTTTGATTGGTAGGTAATACTTCAAAGGTGGTCCCATATAAATTTTATCGAAATTCATTCAGTAGTTTTTGAAAAAAATAGCAAAAACAAAAAATATAAGTTTTAATCTTCAAGTCGGTTCTTGTTTTTTTCGTAACCAACTTTCTAAAGGTGGAGGTTTGTATTCGACTGCTTCACCTACTTCACCCAGGGTTGACTTCCGGTGAGGGAACTCCTCAACGGTGAATAGTACAGACACAACATTTCGTAAATGGATTTAACCATAATAGCCTGTTCTAAATTCCATCATGACATGGCAGATACACCCAGGATTGACTTCCGGCGAGGGAACTCCTCAACAGAGAATAGGACAGACATGATTTTTTTTTGTACATGCATTTAATTGTGATAGCCCGGTTTTAACTTCGTCATGATGTTGCTTCTAGATCATAAAAGCTTGTCTTTAAAAACTTTTTGATTTAATTTAATTAAAACTTGTTTTTCACTAAAAAGGGTAAAATAAATTATTTTTCAAAAAAAACTAAACCGACTTCAAAACCCAAATGGCACTCAAAAGTAAAAAATAAATTAATATAATTATCATAAGCGCTACCCACTCATATATTTGAAGTCGGTGCCAGCCAAAAGGTAAAAGGTAGTAGATATATACCACCTACAAGTAGTACTTACTATATACATAGTATTTATCTGCTACCTATTAGACTTGGCTGGCACCGACTTCAAATATATGAGTGGGTAGCGCTTATGATAATTATATTAATTTATTTTTTACTTTTGAGTGCCATTTGGGTTTTGAAGTCGGTTTAGTTTTTTTTGAAAAATAATTTATGTGTAATAAATTTATCTGACAGGTCCTTGCTGTCGATTACTATGGCCAATCATCTAATTCCATTGATGGATCACAATCCTACAATAAAAATGTAAGCAACGAATCTCGGATTTCTAATCCTAATTAACGCCACATAGTGAGAACGAGTTCATGAACGTAGACTTCATCATCATGTGAACGTCAAGGCTGTTCAGGACACAAAAGGACAAACCGTTTCGGGTTAGTGTAGTGAATTGACAGTTATGTATAGTTAGTGCTATCCAATACGGTGGTATGGTCAATGTAATAATTGACTTTCATAAGTACGTCTGTGATCTACTCCGACAGTATGACATTTAACTGAGACACTATGCTATTTAGAATACTTCAAGTGTTTTTTTTAACATTGTGTTTATCTATCTACCTATATCCTAAGTATCAGTTGTGCTGGAGTCTTGTAAATTATGTCAAAATACTAGTTCTTCTATTGTAAATTTTACCTGTATGGAAATAATGAATGTATGTATATAAATGTGTCATATATTTTATTTGATTATTTTATTTACCTGACTGGTTTAATCCTAGATAAAACCTGGTTAACAACAAAATATTAATGATTGCATAAGAAGCATACCGTAAGGAAATGTAGTTACCGCAATGTCATTCGAGCTCTGCGTTTTATCGCCGCCACTATAGCTTCAGAAAGTCGTAGGTAGTTGGTTTGTAAAAGGTACGAAATCTGTACTATTATTCTGTGGCCACGCTAGAACGTATTCATTACTCGGCCACCTAAAAGAGACCTTCACCTTTTGATCTCTTAACAGGAATCTATCATAAAAAGTAATTTCTAGATTTTTCGACAGCATATGCATATTCCCTATTTCCCTATTCTTTCACTCTGGGGTACAAAATAGTACAGATGTCCTACCTTTTACAGACCAACCACGAACTTCTGAAGTTATAGTGGCTGCAATGCAACGCAGAACACGTTACATTTTCATTCAAGCGAATGGGTGAATTTTTCATAGGTATGGTAAACACTCCAAAATTACTGTCAAAAAACTATTGCTTTCCAAAAGTGTTACGCTGTCAAGGACTCTATAGTGTCATTCCTCAATGTCAGTAACATAATCTAGATTTTTCCAATGAGAACTGTCATTTGCCAGGTTCAGATAAAAATTCTCATGATTGGCATAGTTTTCAAATTCACAATCTTTTTTTTTTATCTTGGCTTTTATAAAAGTCTGTGTATATTAAGCATCTGTTTAGTTGCGAAGATAAGGTATATGAAATGGCTGGGCCACGCACCTGGTGACATTTTATTTAGTACAACAGTAGGTAATGTCCCACTGCTACTGACAAAGGCCGACCTTCCCTCTTTCTATTCCTTGCGATTACATATTATACCTACACGAGATCTATTGTAACTATTTTGTAACCTAAATAGTTGCTGCAATAAGAGTCAAGTTCGTCCGGCTATTTCATTGTATATGTCTATTTCTTTCCGCTACGTCTACTGACATTCTGTGGCCTCTACATCGCATCGTCGTGATTTTAACCAACGCGACAGATGTCTCTGACTCAGGTCCACATCACACAGGTGGTTTATTTTTCCTGGTCAAATATTTGTTTGGATTGCAGTCTTCTTTCTTTTTTGTGTTGGTGTGTGGCCCCTTAACCTGGAGTCGGAGCTTATAGACAGCTCGAAGGTCTTCGATATGGTCTAACGATTATTGTCTTAAAACAATAACCGGGACTGACAGCTCAACGTTCCCTCCGAAGCACGGTAGCGTTCTGATGTAAATACCACCAGTATTTTGTGATACCACACAGTCGGTCACCCATCCAAGTGTTGATCGATGCGAACGTTATCGCTACTGCAGTATTGTAGGTACTTCGGACACAATGTCTCAAAACACGATCCGCAAATGAAAGAAATTGGAAAAGCTTAAAATATTAAAAATCTATTGGAAAATAATATATTATTATGTTTACAGTAGCCGGTTTCTTTCTGTATGCGGTAACGAAGCTTCCTATCTGACTTTACGACCAAATCTGGCACGCTATAATTAAAATTGAATTAATTTTAATCCATCCATTAATTCACCACATAACAGATAAAAAACGTAGATATAAGATTTATAGAATACTAGCCACTCCCAGCGGTTTCACGGGACAAAAAGGAACCTATGTCCTTTTTCTGGACCTAAAGTACCAACAGAAATCTACAAAATTATATGATTGAGTAACAAACAACCATCCATCCACTCTCACAAAGCTTCGCATGTATAAAATAAGTAAGATACCCAGTACTATTTAGCTTAGAGATTGAATCACTTTTTTGCATCAGACAAATAATACTGTCAGTGATCCAGAGATAACTGACACTACCTGTGAACAAAGTTGTGCAAATCAGTATCAGTTTGACTCCTCTTTTACAGCAGTCAATAGTAAAGTTCTAAGCCATCGTCCACCAACACTTACCTAATATCACGTTTTACTCTACAAAGAGGAGCGAACTTAGCTTATTACCGAACAAAGCAAACACAGCCGAGTATGGTTGTAATTGGGAATAGTCTTCGGGGTAACTCCCCCGCGGTGGATCAGAACACAAAACCGTGTGATATTTCTAAAATGTTCGACCCTTGAAATGAAACACCCCTGAAATGAAATCCCTCGTAAACAAGGATAAAAAAGGCAAATTCGTTCTTATTAACTTGATCGTGAAAATCATGAAAGCACTGTGGCATACCCCAGAACACAAAATTGAACAACATGTAAGTTCAGCCAAGTCGCACTGGATCACGCGTGGTTGATTATGGGCCATATGATAAAAAGCCTGCGTCCCAGCAGCAAGAACATCATACACCAATGATGGTGACGGTCACCCCCAAAATCAGATCCTAGCTACGCTCACACGGCAGAGTAAACAACAGAGAGTGGTACCGGAAACGGCGCCATCTTACCGCCGCAGCGCTTCCGCCCACCCTAACTACTTCCGTCGACAACTTCCTCCCGTGACGCTTCGCGAAACCAGTTTCATTCACAACACATGTGCTGTAATTTATAGACCATGTGAACTACAGATATTAAATCGAAATACAAGAAAGCTGTTATTATACCGCCAATATGAGCAGTAGCTTTTTTTATATATATAACGGCGCGTGGACAATTTAATTAGTTTAAGTTAATTATTATTATTGGATTTAATCAGTTCTTAAAATCAGATCAGGTGTTAATTGAGTTGTATCGTATCTATATTGGTTTTAAAATTGTCTATGCCGTATTTTTAGAGCGGTTAACACCGAATGGAGTTGTGAGTGTCATAGTGACGGCTGACTAGCACTTTTTGGCAGCCAAGCGCGATGCACACGCACAAAACCATTGGCTCTAAATCAAATTGTATTACATCAATCTTGTGCTAATACGAGCAATTAAGTATCCAAATCATTAAAATAGTGTTTGATTAAAAGTTTCTTGGTGTTATTTTAAATCTCCTACACGTGCACGCCCACCATGGATAACCTTCAACCAAAGATAACGGATCCGCCTCCTGAGACCTCACCTCGGCATCCTGATGATCCGTTATCAGAAGTGGGATTACCGGAAACGGCGCAGAAACACACAGACCACGAAGGTCAGAGTATTAATACTTCCTTAAATAGTGAAAATGCACGTTGGAATATGTTGTTTGAAATGCAACAACGTCAAATGATGGAACTGATTCGTGCGGTTAGAGATCCTAATGCAGGCTCATCCAAGCTAGTCCTGCCTGAATTTAATCCCGATTCTCGAGATAGTGATGCAAGAGCTTGGTGCAATACAGTAGACTTGTGCATGCAGGAAAATTTACAATCTGGAAGCAATCTTATTATTGTAATGAGTAAAGCACTTAAGGGCTCCGCAGCTATATGGCTATCACAAAGTAGTTTTGCTGGAATAACGTGGTCTCAGTTGAAAGACTTGTTTCTCGCTCGATTTGATTACGTCGAAACTCCTGCGGGCTCACTATGCCGGCTCTTCAATGAAAGCCCGAACGAAGGCGAATGCTTGTCATCGTACGCTAGTCGATTTTTGAGTTCGTTAATGAGTCAATGGCGCTCCTTGTCCACGGAACAGATAGCAATAGCTGTAACTCTGGCACACGCGACCAAAATCGAACCGAGACTACAAAGACTCGCATTTACTACTGAAATCGATTCCCGAGTCAAATTGCAACAAGAATTGATGGCTTTTTCCTATCGGAAGAGGGGACCTTCTTCACAAGACAAACTAAATGCACCTAATGACCCTAAGAAACCGAAAATGGAGTCGATAAAGCGGTGCTACCATTGTGGCAAACCGGGCCATTTTGCGAATGATTGTTTGACCAAAAATACTCGCGATACTCCTGTTTACTCGCGCTCTCAGTTTTCAGGCTCAAGTACATCATATCAGAGTAAGGAAATCAATGTACAACCGAAGAAACCATCGCCTACTGTCTGCTACTCCTGCGGCGAGCAGGGCCACATTGCGACGCACTGCCCAAAAAAGGAGTCCAAACCAAGCGATGATCGTGTAGAGCGCCGAGTGGATGTCTGCACTGTCAAGCCAGCTGTGGACCAACTGATAATTACCACCGGTGAGAAGTTTTCATTTTGCTTTGACTCTGGTGCTGAATGCTCTCTGATTAGGGAAAGTATAGCTAGTAGATTACCCGGTAAGCGACATCATAACTTAGTGACCTTGTTAGGCATAGGTAAATCTTGTTTGCAGTGCAATGCTCAGATATTAAGCACTGTGACGATAAAGGGGTATACTGTGCAACGGTTACTTCATGTTGTGCCTGATTATAGTATCTCGGATACACCATTGTGATCGGACGGGACTTACTTTCATTGAGATTTTCAGTTTAAATCTTTGAACGCCTGTTGGTTTAAAAAAAAAAGTAACGGTTGTTTCTGTTTGTGATGTAGGATCCAAAGTTAGTGACTTTAACACTATTGATAGCAACATTCCCACTGACCATAGAGACGAGCTTTTTCCTTGCTTGAAGATAACGCCGACGATATTTCGTTGAAGGGGCTCAGAGTACAGGTAGAGTTAACACAGGCGAATTAGAAATAAAACTAGCCTGTGTGGCACTAGCCTGTGTGACATTATATAACCTGTGCGACATAATATAGCCGGTGTGGCACAAGCCTGTGTGGCATTATATAGCCTGTGTGGCATTATATAGCCTGTGTGGCACTGTATAGCCTGTGTGGCACTAGCCTGTGTGGCACTAGCCTGTGTGGCACTGGCCTCTGTGGCATTATATAGCCTGTGTGGCACTAGCCTGTGTGGCACTATCCTGTGTGGCACTATCCTGTGTGGCACTATCCTGTGTGAAACTAGCCTGTGTGGGACTGGCCTAATAGCACTTTCGAGCATGTGTGGCACTCTAAAACCTGTTTAGCATTTTCGATCCTGTGTGGTTTGAGCTATGCTGCTCTGTTTGATTCGTATCGGCCTTGGTGGCACTTTATTCGCCTTCGTACAACTTCTTGACCTACCTAGACTTAGTGATTCGAGTACCTAACCTACTACTGAGATATGATGCGAAACGGTCAGAATGACCGAGTGATTTACTGTGTGTATGCATTGGTTATTTGTTTGTTTACAGATGATAAAGTAAATGAAACACACGAGGACGTGTGAAGATGCAGGACGGCCGTAACGGCGCGTGGACAATTTAATTAGTTTAAGTTAATTATTATTATTGGATTTAATCAGTTCTTAAAATCAGATCAGGTGTTAATTGAGTTGTATCGTATCTATATTGGTTTTAAAATTGTCTATGCCGTATTTTTAGAGCGGTTAACACCGAATGGAGTTGTGAGTGTCATAGTGACGGCTGACTAGCACTTTTTGGCAGCTAAGCGCGATGCACACGCACAAAACCATTGGCTCTAAATCAAATTGTATTACATCAATCTCGTGCTAATACGAGCAATTAAGTATCCAAATCATTAAAATAGTGTTTGATTAAAAGTTTCTTGGTGTCATTTTAAATCTCCTACACGTGCACGCCCACCATGGATAACCTTCAACCAAAGATAACGGATCCGCCTTCTGAGACCTCACCTCGGCATCCTGATGATCCGTTATATATATATTTTTTTGTACCGCTCAATTTGCTCTGTCTGACAAAGGCGACTAAGATAAATGATATATAATAAATAATCTTTTGAGGTGCTTAAAAGGTAAATTAGGTTAAAAGTATAAATTCTAAATCCGCGAGGTTTCACTTGAACTTGGTTGTTTATAAATAAATAATTAAATGTTTATTTCAAGCCACATACACATCATACAGTTTAAGTTTTTTAAGCTTAACAAAACAGTAATACATAGTTTAATGTATAAAAGGCTGTTGGGAACAAAAAAGATATAAGACCATACACTATAGAATAAGACCTTTGTAAATTTAGCTTGACAAATAAATGATGATTATGAATAATTATCATGGTCCATATTACTACTTAAATAGGTTGTGGGTAATGAAATTCAAAATAAAGAAAAAGTTGGGAAATCCGCCCATAATCCTCTTAGTCGTAAAAATAAATCGACATCTTAATCTAGCTTGGCGATCTGGCTTGTAATAAGATTTTAAGGTTGAATAGAGTATAAAAATAAGACGTAATGTAGATCCTAGTAATTTTTTCTAAATAAGAACTTTTCTTATGATATTACCGAGAAAACGAGGTACCCAACTTCTTAGAAAATGGATCCATGTGTCTTATCAAATAGCCTATCAAATAACCTGTTCATGGGAACAGAGCGGAGTTACTCAGTGAGATGACAAGTACCTACTTCAAAGAATTGAAAGGTAAATAAATTGGGGTCCAAAGTAAGCACCAAATTATAGGTATTCCTTTGATTCATATCTACTCAAAACAACAAGAAAAGTTTTTATGCATTGCCATGGAAAATAGTTCTCTACCTAAATTAAATATTCTAAAAACCTCTTCGTGCTAACTTGAAGGAACGACGTTCTGACTGGAAGAATTCGTAGAAGAATGTGTGATTATAAAGCAAGAAATCTTTCCAACTATAGTGAATTTCAGGTAAGACCTCCTTCATCGCCTTAGTATATTTCACAAAGGAATCTTAAAAATCTAGATTCGATCTCAGGATTTTCTGGCGCTTTTGTAGGTAAATACAAAGAGTTAGGGAGAATTGTTCCTTTTGTCCGCTAATAGATAATGTCTGCACCTCCATTAACATCAACCCTTTGAGCGAGCTCATAATAAAAGAGCGAGTTATCAGTGTCAGATAAAAAGGGGAGGTTGCTTGGCGCTGTCATTTCGCTCGTCGTTAGGTAAATACGGACGGTAAATGTGGCAAGAAAGGGAAAAACGCGGCGTGATTGGCTATTTTCAGGAATATATTGGTCGTTACTCGTTAGTCATGGACGTCGTGGTTTTGTTTTTAATCTATGATTACTACTTGAGGATGTGGCTAATTTTATGGATGTACTTATCTGATAATGGACATGATCAGGTTATCGTGCTGCGTAGGTATTCATTTGAAATTTTTAGTTTTCACCTTTGAATAATATTACCAACATACTAAAGTCAGATTTAAATAATGTGATAATAATTCTATAACATTTCTTTAGATTGAACTAACTGACTTTTCTATAAAAATTTAACTATAAAACTTTCGTACCTTAACGTCAACTAACATTGTAGAGACGGAAAATATTGACTTTATTGTCGAAAAGTCGAAGCAAAATAATTTAGAATAGGTATACTATAGAATAGGTACATATAATAGTTATTTGTGCAACAAGAGAGCAAAGTCGTTTTTTGCTGCGAGTGCTGATTTTGAATCCTGAGCAAGCGAAGGATTCAACGTTTGAATCACGAGTGTTAGCAACGTAGAATAACTTAACATAATGATAAGACTTTGTATTATTAGTAACGTAAGAAATAAAGTTGAATATTACTTAGGGCCTAGGATAAGAAATGTATAGTTAGGTTGTTTCACTTTTGTCCTCCACCAATAGTAGAGCCAAAACGCATGGAAAATCCCCAGTTAGAGCGAGGAACCAAAGATACAAAAGAAATAGAAAGAGATAGGACATATTCGAAAAAACTTCAAGGTCAAGATAGAAAGGGATAGACTTATCGCGGCTCTACTATTGGTGGAGACTCGTGCGTCGCTCCTTATGACTGGGGGCGATTGCCAGGTATGAGTTTTGAATATAAGTAGAGCAATTGTCAACAAAGTTAGTTAGTTACGATCAGACAGTCCACTGAAAATCAAGTAAATAAAAATACCTCGAAGCAAGAATTGGAAGCGTTTTCTTCAGCCCGAACCAAGCTGTGCCCCCTACAACGAGCGTAGCGAGTGATTCTAAAGTTGAATCCTGAGTGCGGCGAGGGATTCAAAGGCACGAGATGCAAAAAACTTTGCTAAAACACACATAACTTTTCACTTCAGTGTAACACACATAACTTTTCACTTCAGCAGCGAGAACACTTTAGGAGATAAAATATATTACGTAACATTAATGAAACTAGAAATAAATATTTACAGGTAATATATCAGTTTTATTTGCAGTAAATACATTTTCGTTTAAATACAATAATAAGTTAAAAATTCAATAAATTACATTAAAAGACATAATTATCTTTTTGCAAAATTTCTTTAGTTAGTACGTAATTCCGAACGTGTTTGTCTTTGAGGTCGAATTCAAAATCGGAACAGTCGGAACTTCGAAAGGGCTAGTCTTTGTCTCTCTCTGTTTCTAATGGTGGGAAAGAGATAGAGTGTGAATGTTTCGAATTGCATGATTAACCCAAGGCTGAATAAGATATTCGCGGCTGTCTGAAAACAAAAATTAAACAGTTACTTTGTCTCACTCAGTGGGCAAAATCGCATTTTGCTCACTGATTTCAGGCAGCAAAACCTACATGTTTGAGCTACTGAAGTGAAAATTAAATTATTATTATGACCTGGACGAGAATGACACAGAGCCGATGTGAATCGCATGATATTAGAGAGGCCTATAAATAAATTGGTGGGGCACGAGTGAAAAACTAGGGGGAGGCTTTTGCCCAGTAGCAGTAGTTTGTAGTTTGTAGTAGTAGTTTGATAATATTCTTACGGTTAAAGAATTTATATATCATAAGAATTTACAAATTCACTTGCTGAGAAAAACAATTTTACATTAAAATATAAATGCCGGTAAGCTGTTAATGTATTTTAATTACATTAATTAACAAAAAGTACATTCATTATTATTTTTTAATTAATGTACTTAGCTTAGTATACTAAATTATCTCACATGTAACACACATTTGGCTAATTATTTTTTACCATTAGTAGTTTATTTTTGGTAAATACTATCTAAAAAGTTAGGTCACAAGAAAACGTAATAAAGCTGACCTCATAATTTTTGACACTTTCTGGCATATTCATTTTGACGTAAGTTGAAAGTGACAAACGATGTATTTATAAATAGAGCGGTGGGGATGAGTTCAACACTCGTTAAACATAAGAAAATATAATAAAGGCTACGACCTAAATGATGAGTCAACTCCCTAAAGACCTGAGTAACGTAGACGTGTGTGAACGTAAACGTAGTAAAACTGGAAGACTAAGCGACGGTCGTGATCGGCTGCGTTCGAATTTATGGCAACATTACTTTTAGCACAAACTGAGTAAGCTATTCTCGTCAAGTCTTTTGGTTAAGAGTTAATAAATCTTCACAAAGTGATAGAGCCAAAAACGCATGTGTCATGTGTGTTTCCTTTGATTTATTGAAAACCACTGGGCGTACTTATTTTTAGGAGTTTATTTGCCTCACACCAAGCTAGTATTGTGTCGAGATCCTTTTGAAGAGCCCTACCTACTACAGTCTTGCAATGATTATACAGAAAAATTAAGATTTAAATCGTCTGCATAAAATAACTTACTCAGAATTTCATATGTCTGATGTCATCGACATCATTTTTGCAGTCTATAGTCAATTTTGGCACCTCTCTCTCTCTGTCTCTGTTCTTTTCTTTATTTTTTTGTGGTTGTCGAATACATGTTTTTTCTTTCTTTCGTTTAGGAATGACTTCGCTAAATTATGTACTATAATGAGAAGAGCAGTGCCTTAACGATAGGCCGATTCTTGGTTGACTGACTCCTGAACGTGTAAGTATGGTATGGCGACGAATGGTAACAATAAAGTTGCACAAAATGCTGACGATCTCTCTAATAGTTGGTATACAGAAGAAAGTTGAGAAGCAAGTCCAGTATCACTTAGTTTCTGGAGTAGGAAATACCAGGGTGAGAAGGTTAGGTGTTTACAAGTCACCTCTTAAATGCTGGGCATTACTAGGGTGTCGTTAACATGTTTGGTATATATTTTATTGAGTAAAATCCTTTCAAATAATCTTTTCTCTCTTTCTATATATCTCTCTATCTCACTCTCAAGACTTCTTCAAAAAGAGAGAGAGAGCTTAGAGACAATATCAAAGTTACATGTAATGTAACATGGTGATAAAAGATAATTTTATGATGATACCTTCTTAGGTAGTTGTAAATTGTACATACGTTACAGATTCATATAAATTCTTATAAAGAGCTTCGCTAACGAAATATCTACTTGCCTCATTTTCTGTTTATAATCATTACGACACGTCATATGTGGTCGTGTACAATTTCCTTCCCGCGGAATCCCCCGGGTAGAACCAACCCTGAGCCAGATAAATACCTATCTTGTGATTCTGTACCGCTTCCGGACTCAATCATATCCAAAGGCTCTAGAGGTTCTAAGCTTGGCTTCTGAAGTTCTATGTGACACTGATATTGCTCCCGTGCCAAGTAAGTATAATTATCTTTTCTGTAGCTAGGTGTATATATTGCTATTTTTGACGTTCTTTACATGCTGCAGCTACACAATGGTACATTATAATTTGTATTACAACTCATATTAATGTATAACAATTAAGACTTCTATCAATCTACTCGTGGTAGGTCTCCCGTATCCGGGAGACAGGTACCCTTGCTTTGCCAGTTATTCTGCCGCCAAGCAGTAGTGCGCTAGCATTACTATGTTCCGGTTTGAAGGGCATTGTACCCGGCGAAATTACTGGGCATATGAGACTTAATAACTGATGTGTTGAGGTAATGAGCGCAATGCAGTACTACGCAGTGCTTTAATGGTATTAAAAGTTCTGGGTGGCACTGCAATTGTTATGGGCAAGCGTGGCGCTTACCATCAGGCGAAAGACTTGCTCGTCTCATCACACATTTCCATAAAATAAAAATACAATACAATTACAAACAAAGGTCAAGGTCAAAAAGGATGTCTTGATTGTGACATGTAAATACCTTATAAGCTACCATATACAATTTCCCGGGATCTCCCGCGGGCACCGACTAGATCAGCATTACAGGAGATATCCTGACTTACCGGGAGCACCGCGAGGTACCCAATTTCGCCGGAGATACGGTACAGTGTTGCCCGGTGTGGATCCACCGCACGCAGCCCAAGTGATAAATCAACGTTATTAAAAACTGATTTATGCAACAGCCGCATGTGGTGGGTGATTGTTTTGGCTTTCAGTTTGTGTGTGGCAATTTGCGAATTGTGTAGGTATGGTGGGTGATAAATGATCTCGTTACGTTTCTAGTCAGATGAATCACACACTCAACACTTATTTCCTTTATCTTGTGGAACAAACATAATCATCATCATCATCGTCATCAGCATATTGCAGTCCACTGCTGGACACGGCCTCTCCAATTGCACGCCACTGAGCACGATCCCCGGCTACTCTCATCCAGCTGCTGTCAGCTACCTTGCGAAGATTGTGGCCCTACCTAGCCTGAGGGCGTCCTACACTACGTTTGCCAATTCGCGGTTTCCTCTCTATAACACGTCTGCTAACCCAGCGGTTATCGTATCTGCGGCTAATAAACATAATATTGATTACCAATGAAAGTATAGAAACCCAAAACAACTTATATCTACGATTACTTCTACGAAGACGTGACTAAAATGCTCTAAGTTCTGCTCTGTAGGTATTACTTTTAGGTAGGTATATTGCGCATTGAAACGAAAAGAGCTTTCATGAATCTTTAACCTCATTGAAATCGAACGCATTTGCCGGAATTCAAATCTCGTAACCAAACACTGTTCCATTGCTCTGTATTCCTTTGTTACATATTTCGCTCGTGGTTTACTCCACACGCGAACTGATTTAGATTATCCAAACGTCCCGGGGCGCCCGCTGTGTGTCCCGCCGAAAGATTGCTGCGCAATTAGCACTTTGGACTGGACCACAGAATAATTATTATTACAAGTACCTGGACATTGTTATGTATCTACTATCTACAATGTATGTATAAATTGTAGATAGTAGATACATAGGCAAATATTTAGATTTCTCTCTGCGTTTAATTGGAATGTTCATTTGATAATTGAAAATATGAAATAGGAAGTGGTTTTATTGTATTTTTAAGATCATTGATGAATAGATGTTGTGTACCTTATTTACTTATATGGTTCTACCGGAAAATGAACGTAGGTCGGCGATGAGAAGTATATTTAGTTTATTAATTCATCGCTTACAAGTATACATTTTATAAAATAAAAACCTTCAATTCTGATGTATCTTCGAAGTCCAAGGTCTAATATCGATGAAATTTATATGGGACCACTTCTTAGTTATACTGAACCCAACGCAAAGACGCAAGAAATTTCCATATCGGTTTATAAATGACGGAGCTCTGGGGTAAAAGAAATACAATCAAATTGAGAACCTCCTCCATTTTTTGATGTCGGTTAAAAATAAGATTTTTTAATGTCTTATATTCTACATTATATACCTAAGTAGGTACCGTATTGTAAATATTGAGACGCTTTTAGCGCGCTTATTTCAGAAACGTAAAAGGAATCAATATTTTTCGTCCGTACTTTTCTTTCTCTTTGACTTTCCTATCAACAAACATTTAATCCCACGCTGTATTTCCGCAAAAAATGATAAAATCCTTTCAATCATTCAGATGCTTCCATTAAATTGTCTTTAGTGCGTCAATCAACTTGCGAAATTAATTTTCTTTCATTCAATTTTATTTATCACGGATTTTAATTATATTTTTTAAACTAAGTAATCCATTTTCTAGAAATCTGTGTACTTACCCATGAAATGAGTATAAGAACTAAAACATATTGCGATTAGAAGACAAGTAGTCAAATACTCTTTTTGATAGGAACCAGCATCAACTGTGACAAGTGTCAACCAGTTGAATTCAAAGCTCTTTAAGCGTCTAGACTAGACCAAACTATAAAACTACTATACACTAAAATGTCAGTTCAAATCTTCTATTGCCGGTAGGTACCTATTCGATAGCAGTTTTCACTTACCTACACAATGCTCGACTATAGTTTCCGTCTCTCGGAAGTCGGCCAAGTCTGGCACGAAGCCACCAGCGAATAACGAGTACCTAACCAAATTGAGTAAAACCGCCAATCCTTAACTAAATGTTCCGAGAATGCTCACCATCCCTAGATATCGGAGAATCATCCCATCAATTATAACTTATCTAATTCGCTTACAAACTTAGCTCACGGAATATTGTCAATTTAGAAACAGACCGCAATATTTAGAGCGGATGTAACAAGATTGGATATTGAGATACTTTTAAAGGTTCTTTAAGTTTAGAGTGTTCATTATTAGACATTCTCTGACTTGTAATCAGATACAACTCTTTCTAACTTAAATCATCAACATATCAATCTTTAAGCTCTTTGTACATAACATCAGTAAACCTACAAAGAGCTTAAATCGTTATAATTATCCTAAAATGTCATCCTATATTTGTTATACGAAAGGATATTTCAGGAACACTTGAAAAAAGGTTTATTTAAATCCTCAGTTTTTTTTCAATGAGTGCAAAATAAACAAGCTTAGCGCCAACCTTTCCGAGCCAACATAAAGTGAATGCGGAGAGCCCTCAGCCGCGTATAAAAAAACTACATAGGTATAACGTACATACCTACCTACCTACCCTAAATGTTGTCACCCCGGTTCTCATCCATTATTAAAATCTTATTAACTCGGACCGGTTTGATGAGGCCCGGACAAAGACCTTTTTAAAATAAAAATAATCCCACCTTTTTGAGTTGGAAACAATTTCGCTGAAAAATATAAAGGACTTCTTTTGGAAAAGTTTGCCGCGGATGATATTTTATTTGCATTTGCAGATTTTGAAATTAACGTTAATTCACCCTGGCCAACAAATCTTGTTATTTTATGGCACGAAGTTCTTTACGAACATCCCTTGTGGTCATTTAAACCAACTGTTTTTGCGGCATTCGGGTATTATTAGAAAATCTAATATTAGAAACAGAAATAGATTTATTTCAGGCAACAACCCTGAAACAAGGCTAAATTCTCTCGTCGGACAGTAATTCTGTAAGTATCTAGGTATTCAAATAAGTAGATATTTTATATAACTATGAGCTGAGAGATTTCTGTCAATGAGCAGTTTCTAGTTTCGCAAGCGTTTTTATCCTGTTTGCACCAGGAAGGCAGGAAACGCAATAGGTAGGTGGAACCTAGGTACTTACACAATTGTTTATATGGTGTGCGGACAGTGTATTGATCGTTTGAATTATTCATAAGCGCCTGTTTATACAAGCAGGTGAGCATTGTGATGAGATGGCGTGGACAACACACCCAACATTTAGTTCAATGTTGGTAGAACAGTAGCATAAAAAGCCCAATTAGGCACGTACCTACTAATTTCTAGCACAAAATTGATTGTTCTACATACTAGTCTTAACGTTTATGCCTAAATAATTTCACGAATTGCTCGCAAAGGCAGACAGACGGACTGGCGTAGATATGACAAAATTATAATGGTTCTAAATGTTTACTCGTGGTAGGTCTCTCGTATGCAGGAGGTCTGGGTAGGTAGGTAACCACAGCTTTTCCAGTTATTTTACCGCCAGGCAGTAGTGTGTAAGCATTACTGTGTTCCGGTTTGAAGGGCATAGTAGCCGGCGAAATTACTGGGCATATGAGACTCAAGATGTCTCGGGGTGATGAGCGAAATGCAGTGCTACGCAGTACTTTTAATGGTATTAAAAGTTCTGGATGGCACTGCAATTGTTATGGACAGGCGTGGCGCTTACCATCAGGCGGACAACTTGCTCGTCTCATCATTCAGTTTCATAAAACAAAATTGTCTACGAAGCTGGAATGGTATTTTTAATTTTACATTCACAAACATCACATAACTCGTACTTAATAAATATCAAGCAAGCAAATCAATTTGATGTTGCTTTTACATTATAGTCCCTTATAAACAGTCGGCGACACCTATCTACGTTTACAGTCCCTTATTCTGAAACCTATTTTGCATAGACAAATAAGGAAGATACGCCTCGAGATGAATTTATCATTCTGTAAAGGTACCGATTTACCTGAGCAATCTCTTGAAAAAGAATACCTAGTGGGCATTACGCTAACACTCTCGTATTTGTCGTTGTCAAAGTACCGTGGATTGAATTATGATTATGAATATGGTTCATCCATAGTCCGGTTAGAAATTTCGTAACAAATTTTAGCAAGCGCTCAAGTAAATGCTCTTCAAAGTTACTACAAAAAAGATTTTTGTTGAAAAATATTTTTTTTATCGCGAGCAGATTAAAATGAGCCCAAACACTACACGTTTACCTTCCGTCTCCATCATCAGATCAGCTGACTGTCACCATAATATTGCATTGTCATCGGACTTTGACAAGTATGCAAAATTGCAACCCCGTAGGATAAGAGGAAGTGGTTCTGATTCAACTTTCAAGATTTGACCCAAACATTGCAAGTTAAATAAAAGCTACAAGCTTTTATTTAACAAGTCTATACTATGCTCGGCAAACAGATCGAAGGCAATGTTTGTTAATTCGCTGAAACTTCTTGAACTAAATGCTCATGCGTATCGTGTGAGCATTCACTTCTAAGTAACATTCGCTAAAATGCTCATGATAATTTTGACAAGTGAATTGAATGCTCAGGTTTATCAGCGCCTTAACATTCCTAGTGTCAAATGCGAGAAAGGCAATCAAGAACATTTTACCAAAGGAATAAAACCACGCGAAACAATAAGAAAGAAGCGACGGCAGTTTAATAAAACGGTAGTTCTTGTTTAGCAATTCTAATTTTAATTGCTGATAATGTCTTTAATGTTTATAGCGTAGTTTTAACAGCCTGAGTGGTTTGTGGAACAGGTACAGTGGAAATAGTAAATAATAAAATTTTAGAGATACTGTACTTCATATTACTAAGTGAAGAGACGAGCAGGTCGTTCGCCTGATGGTAAACAATACGTATGCCCATAATATCTGCAGCGCCATTGCCAAACAGAGCTTTGTTTTGCAAAATTTTCGATGGCACTGCACTGCGCTCGTCACCCTGAAAGAAGCTCGCCGCACGTTTTTCTTGGTCTACCCATACATTTAATGTAACATTCGGAGCGGGCTTGAAACAATTTACGTGAATGCTGAAGTTAGTTTCATTATTATTACATATGTCTTGCCTCCTTCCTTATACTCTTATTTTCTTCTTCCCTTCCTTTCTTTCTCCGCTCTTTCTTTTTTGAAACATGCACTCCTATCTCTATATAGGTAACTTACAGTAATGGATGGATGTCATTTTAGTTTAACGTTGTTTTATTATTTACTTCAGCTCTTAAAAGCATCCTATGTTCTTAATTTGGTTTACTCTAGACTAGAGCAAACCTCAAAAGCTTTCTTCAAATGAGATTACTTACGTAATCGGCTCTACAGACCAGTATATTACATTACCTATAAGTTGACAGGTACGCACAGCGGAAACGGATGTTATCTGTCCTTCCTGCCCGCCCGGTAGCAACTTCCGCCCGCTAGACCGTCTGCTTCCTGTTACTGAAATGTACCGAGTAGAGTAATACCGAGATAGTTAGATTCAGAAATATTTAGATACGGAAAGAGTAGGCTCTTGAAACGTCTGAAAGAATTTAACTTACCTCGGACAGAGAGTCCTTCCATCATTCTCACTGACCAATCCTTCTTTCTTCTTCTTCTTTATAGTTGAGGTGTGTGACCAACCCTAGTGTCGAAGTCATAGACCGCCTGAAGACCTCCAACATAGCCTTACGATCAATGTTTGAGGCGTGTAAAACGCGTTGAACCAAAGCTAAAAATTTCATCAGCCAATCGAAAATAATGCTCGATCACTGCTTAATCGATAATAGATCAGTTTGTTCGATGGCAAATCGGTTTGCACACAATGATCAAAGTTTTAAAATCGTTACTTATTAATACCGCCAAACTATGTTAGTCGAAAATTAAAGTTTATAAACATATTTTTATAGTACTGAGTGATGAGACGAGCTGGTCGTTTGCCTGATGGTAAGCACCACGCCTGCCTATAACAATTGGAGTGCTAAGTTCAAAAGTTCTCTATTCAATTTTGTCATCACAGACGCACTTATGAACGTCAATTTTTCAGACTCTACCACCGTATCGGAAAAAGAACAACTACTCAGTTCCACCCAGAACTAAATTATACCGAGTGTACGGCCTGTTAAAGTACATTAGGGGTGTTACGTACATGTATGTGTACCTACACCTTTAATGTAACGGTTTATTTAGTTTGGTTAGCCATTGGAAAGTGCCTGAACAAATGTCGTAAGGCCAAGCATTCGTCTAGGCAATATTCGTGGCTTAATATTCGCACACGATGAACGTACGAGTATATTGACTGCTAAACCGTAAAAGCGATTCTAGTAATTGTGGGAGTATTTTTAAATTTAGCACAATAGATTTAAAAACTCAAAAAAAGAATTTTTAGAAAAGTATAATTAAGTAAGATACCTACTATCAGATCTTACATTATCTCATAATTAAGTGTCCATAATATATAATGGTTTGGTGAACTAAGTTATACAACTTAAATAATAACATACTTAATATACAGATAAACTCCCATACACTACTTTTTTGGATTTACATTGTACAAAGTCCGCATTTTACCTGCTAATATTACAATTCCGGAAGTTTTCCAACTGCACTTTGCACATCATTTCCTCCGCTGGAAAGTTGGAGTTTCTACAAAAGAAATAGTTGTGGAATTCCCAGTTAGTTACGCACGCGGGAAAAAGTTTGGCCACTTGTGAAATTACTGAACAATTTAAATGTTCCGGTTAAGCACTTCTGGTTACGCAGTCTGCGCTCTGTAGGCACTATAGGACTATCGTGAGAGACGATTGGTTATGTTCATAAGGTAACTAAAAAAAACTAGTATTACTCCCTACCTAGAATAATTAATTTTATTTAACATAATCAACACTTTTCAATAGAAAAACAAACAAAACAAAAGGCTTAATAATTTAAAAACTAAATAAAACTAAACTAAAAGATATTAAATACTATGTAGGTACATGCGGGTATCGGTTGAGCCAACTAAATGATTTTTAATATACCTAGAATAAGGTATAACTATAGGTATAGAACTAGCTGCACCCTGCGGTTTCCCGGGATAAAAGTAGCCTATGTTAATCCTGCGTAAGCTATCTCCATACTAAATTTCATCCCAATCCGTTTAGCCGTTGCAGCGTGAAGGAGTAACAAACATACATACATACATTCTTACAAACTTTCGCGTCTATAATATTAGTAGTAGTAGTTTTTACTGGTGGTAGGTTTCTCGTATGCGAGAGGCCGTCTGGGTGGGTACCACCGCTTTGCCAGTTATTCAGCCGCCAAGCAGTAGTGCGCAAGCATTACTGTGTTCCGGTTTGAAGGGCATTGTAGCCAGCGAAATTACTGGGCATTATGAGACTCAACAGCTAATTGTCTCAGGGTGACGAGCGCATTGTAGTGCCGCGCAGGATTTAGCAAAACAAAATTCTGGGTGGTGCTGTTATTGTTATGGGCTGGCGTATTGCTTACAATCAGGCAAACGACTAGCTCGTCTCGTCATTCAGATCTACAAAAAAAAAGTAGCAAGTAGGAGTAGTAGGAAGTACGATTAGTAGGGCTAGTAGGATGTTTCAGTGGACCTTCCCAGTTGTAACTAAGTTAGTTTAATCCCTTTGGGGATATTACGGATACTTTAGGCCTACATAACAATTTAAAGATAACAAATTCGACATCGTAGTTTACAGTACCTTATACCTACCTAAAGCGCACTATTGAAATTTTGTACAGATATATTGTTTCCATTATTTTGTATTAAGTGTTTTTAATAGGTGGTTATATATATCGTATGCGAGAAGCCGCCTGGTCGGTGCCAGTTATCCTGCCAAGCAGTAGTGCGTAAGCATTACTGAGTTCCGGTTTGAACTGCATTGTAGCCAACGAAATTACTGGGCATATGAGACTTATTTGTATCTGGTGTTTCGAAGAACGAGCGCAATGCAATACTACGCTACGTACTTTGCATGCTATTAATAGGTCTGTATGGCATAATTGCTATGGGCGAGCGTGATGCTTACAATCAGGCAACCTACTTGCTCGTCTCATTGATTATTTATTTGAAATAGAATATAGTTACATCAGACCAGTTCACACATTCGCTATTAATAATTTGAAATTAAATCCTTGTCAAAAACCCTTAGCAAAAATGACTGGTGGCTATATGTGTATATTCCGTTATACACAAGTAAGTGCCTAACTATAAAATGCTTTACGAGAACAATGTTTGTTGTTTGGTTTAACTTTGCATGGAGCAGTTGGAATTGTTTTTAATTTCAACTTAGCATAATGTACCTGGGCTGAATAGAATGATTTTTGCAGTTCCCAGTAGGGGCATATAATGGGTATTCCAAACGGTAAAAGCACCTTCGGCGCTCATTTTCTTAGATTTCATTCCCTTTTTGCGTAGTTTACGAATCCCGATCAATTGATATTAGAGTACCTAGAAATAGTAGTTAAGTACATGATGCTTGCCCGGACAAAAGTGCAGGCTAAATTATATTATAGTAATAATAAATAGTTAACATAAATAAAATAAACCATTATTGCCAATTCTTTATTTCACAATATTTAAACTAATATAATTTGTAAGTATATAATATTTCTTATTTAACTATGATTCTAAATTTAATATTTATCTATTTATCCAAGATATGCCTACATAAATAATAATTGATACCTTAAAATAAATAACTAAAGAAATATTAATTAAGACTCTTTCACAATACAGGCACACTCAGGTGCCCTAAATATTTTCGGTCGTAGTAAAAGAAACATAGAAACACATCCAAAGTACCTACTGAGTGCTACGTCGGCAGCTAATCCGGTGGCTGTCTCACAAATCCGCGCCGTGGAAGCCGCACCGCTACAATATTTCTAGTTTACTTATGTAGTTGGAGATATACTGCTCGAAAAACTCGTAATCGATATCACCGGTAACTATTATACCTAGTCACCGACCGGTTCAAGAATCGCACACCTGAAATGTAACTGTATTGACAATAGGTACTATTTAGGTTAACCACTCAATTTTCTACAGAGCACAGAGTTTGGACTTAGAAATATAATTGTAATAAAAACAATAAAGAATCTATAGTAGTAACCTAGATCATCTACTAGTAACCTTCAAAACTGATAATTTTAGTTAGGTGCTACTTGTATAGTAGGCAGGTAAAAATATTTGCACAGTATAGCCTCTTATCTCTGCGTCGACATTTGATGTTCTGTGCATAGGATTAAATTAACTCGTCGAGCGCTATCAACTAAAGTCTCTACCGAAGAAAATAAATGTAGTAGGTATCTAAATGCAACATTCACTTCAAAACGTAAAAAACCAGCGATAAGATTTTCTAAAAAGAGAGTAGGTATATATAATAAATATAGTATATTATACGAATAGACAGAATATCGCAATAGAAAAAGATGGCCCGTAATATCATGAAAAATATATACTAACGTATAGGTCTTATAGTATTTAATTAAAATTTAACTTTTAACGAGCCCCAAGTTAGCCGTCGCCAAAACACGAGAGCTTAACATTTTCAATTCTGCGCATCGCGTAACCAAAACATTTCTGAAAGTTACTGTAACGACCTCGTAACCAAAATGACCTTTAACAAGACCCCTCCTTTGCTCTCCTGTTCCACGGATCCATGTGTCGAGACAAAAGCCCGCAGGCCAAAGTTTTGCCGCAGCCTCCACAATACCTTTATGCACCTACTTAAACTATGACAATATAAATTTTAATCTAAGCGACGCAGAGCACTGGAATTTATTACACGAGGGTGCTGTTGTTAATAAAATGGATGTTCTCACGCCATTAAGCCAAGCTGCTTGCTATGAAAATTAAAAAGTGTAAGAACGCGTTAGAGCAACATGCGGGGTCGTGGGGTATTATGCTTACATTCATGAACTCGTGCGCCTTTAGATCCGACGCACCTGGGTTTGAATCCCGACTCGGCCCTGCACCAATGACTTATAGTTAAGTGCAGATTTTGCCCGCTCGCTCTAAAACGGTAAAGGAAAACATCGTTATGAAACCCGCTTACGCGCTTTGGAGTGGTAGGCTCTGGCATTGGTTGTAATACCACCCACCGAACAAAGCCATGGCGTCAAGCGACGTAGTCGTGTTTCGGGATGAATTTCGGTGAACCATCGGGGAGATGGGTCTGAGCAGCTGCTCAATTGCCGTCTCACTCTAGATCTATGTGCTCCATTTTAGGCCACATCATCGCTTCACATCAGGCGAGATGGCTAAACATGGATCCATTAAGCGTAAAAAAAAAGAATGACCGAATAACTTACCCAACTCATAACGCTACAAGTTACAAGTTGCTACACAATCTGAAACCTTAGAAACATAACGACGCGACAGATTGAGTCGTAAAGTGTCTTTACTATACAGATTACTTTACAAGGGTTTGGCTTACAGGCACCCGGTGCGGTTTCTTGTTGGTGTCCAGCCGCACCAATAAAGTACCATCACGACCGAAAGGGAACAAGGAACGAAGGGAAGCTTGGAAAAGCAGTTTTCAGATATGTTTAAAACTTTCGAAACTAAACCACAGGAGTCCAAGTTACACTGTTTTGTGAATCTCAATGCGGTACGGTAGGTATGCAATGAATGCAATGTACTTGATGGGCATGTTGTATGGGAAGCAAGAAAGCGGTAATATTCATAGAACTTATACATATTGTTATACGTCAATTTTCTATCGAAATGAACAATTAGTCATTTTGATAAAAAATTGACGTATAGTCACAGTAGAAATTCTAATCAAGGTAGGTACGTCGATTGTAATTTCAATTTGGCCAACTCTCGTCATAACCATTTCTACCTATGTATACTTACATATATATCAACAAAGTATAGAGCCAAGACAAGACTTTGAGGAACGGGTCCCATCTGGAGCAAACTCTGCCAATGACAAACTCGTCTCACACGCCGAACACCCGTCTATCAAAATGTTCTTTATAAAACAAACTTCTCACAAAGTACGGAGAATATCTACGTCATCTTCTCGTACCATCTATGTATTATGCTGTCATTTTGGTTTGAGTGAAAATTGGTTGGAATTTATTGAAATTTAGATTGGAAGTTGATGTCTTTAAGATTGTATTCAGAGAAATGTAGACGGCTTGACAACGAAATCCAGGTAACCTAACTTAGAAATCTATGTGTGACCTAGTTACTGAGCTAAAGTGCTTGCGCTATTAACTATAATGTAGTACCCACTTGGAAAATCTTTGAGCTTCCCACTCTAAACTTCTTCTTTGTTTTATTTTATTCAGCACGAAAAAGCTTAGCAGAAATGGGAAAAATTATTTGCAACTATTATAAAAACAGTTCCCAGCGCAGCTTTGCAAAACAGAAATATCATTTACGGTATTGTTATGATAGAAGTCAATGTAACTGGGGCTGCGGACTGTGCAATCAATTGAACTTGCAACCAGGACGTATTAAAAATATTTACGTTTCGCATATGCATACATCACATAGATAGAGCATACAGCGTCGCTCGGACGTCCACACAAAATAAAATGCGTCATCGCCAGTTGCGCTGATATGACCAAAAATCCGGTCGTGTGTACGAAGCTTTACGGGATATGGAACTGCGAATTTCAACGTTTCGTTTTCGTCAGCTGTATTTAAATTTTAAAGTAAAATTGGGCCCGCTTAATAAAGCGACATACTTTATTTTGTCGTGTTGTCCCAAAATGAGGAAGTGTCATTTTTCAGGATCAAAGGAATTCTTGGAGCTTGTATTTAACAACGTATGCGTTTTGGTAAAAACAAACTCCCTATTTTATAAAATTCACATTGCAGAAGCAAGTAAAGTACAAATATACATATATACAATAAATATCGCGATGACTGCCTCGGATGAACAATAAAGTCCGCGGAAATAAAAACAATTGCAGAACGTCTAAAATATGATAAAATTGGACTCTGCCCTCAGTGTGCACAGTGTCGAAAATGTAACCGAATAACAGTTGGAAACTCTTCAATAAATTCCACTTGAACAACTGCAAAGACCTCAAATTAAAATTAATTTCGAAAAACGAATCCGAGCTCCTTACCGACGATGCGACGTCTAAGGTTTGAGGTTGCGAGAAAATTGTTTGAGAAAAGAAAGTTATAATGACGATTCGACTGAAGCAATCACCTAGAGGCTATGTACAATAATTTTCTTTGTCAAGCTTTGACGGCTACGGCGTACTACGTAGTACATATAGCTCAATGTGCATATATCGGCTTTGTAAGCCACCATAAATAACGCCTAACACCATAAAAAGACTAGATATGACACCTACATAATAAGTTGGTTTCATATCTTATCTAGACATATGACCACTCTACCTAGATAGACATTGACCTATACATATACATGTGTACGGTTCATGTCTAGATAAGTGCATCTCCTCATACCCGTAGAGAGTACCTTATATTTCAGAGGTATATTAAGGTTTCCTATAGGTATCTACATAACTACCTATATGTGATTCGCTATAACAAATACTCAACAACTTTGACGTTCGAAGGGTTAATCAGAAAATCAGCCTTGCGTAAACTTTCATAAGTCTACGCGTATGGCGTTAGAAAACTGAGCAAAATCATTGGAAATTATATACGTACCCAACAAGAAAAAAGGAAGAAAGTACATTTATTCCTAACAAGTATTTCAGATAAGTACCGGTTATTTTCTTTGTTCTTATAACTTTACCTATACTAAGTATTGGAAATATTCTGTTGTAAGTAGTGTCCCTATAGATAACGTACAACGTCGTCCCTTTTCAAGCGAAATTACTAAGAATTATGGAGGGGTGACGAATACAATGTAGTCCCGCAGAAAACTATGCAAAACAAAGTTCTGCATGGGTGCTGCTACACACTGTTATTGGCAGGCGTGATGCTTAGCATCAGGTAAATGACCCACCCGCTCGTCTCATCACCTATTTGTATAAGAAAGCTGTCTGTACATCTTAACAAGCAAAACCTGGAGAGATTAAGACCTGGGGAGTTCCAACGATTCTATGGAAGGCTGGCACGTGACACCACGCAATGATGTCTTAATCAATCAATCGAATCATTTATTGCGAGAATATAGTACATAAAGGTGATTTAAGGTTAATGAAATGCTTTTACTTATATTTTATATTATATGTATGTTGTCTGTAACTTATTTATTTATATGAGTCTATGTACTTTTGTGACTTGTTGCCTTAAACAAACGATTAAAAATAAAAATTATCTTACATACAAACAAAGAGTCAAACATCCGGACTTAAATATTGTACTTCATTTAAGTAAATAGTTACTTAAATTAAGTACATACCCCTCGCTTCTTTCAGCTTCATTATACTTGTTCTGTTGCTGCATGAACAAATTCCTAAATCTGGAGTGTACAAAAATCTCTGATTTCACGCTTGGTTTGAAATATTGGCAGTACGCCACCTTAACGTATTTATCTCAGACGGTTTCGGTACATATGTATAAGAACAAGAGGTTGTCTTGTATTTATTTTTCTTTTATTTATACTTACAATAGATATACTTAGCCATTGGTATTCCAATGTAATAATAACAAACATAGATGACGATATTATCTTATGAACAATTCCTCTGAAGTCAACAGAGTTGTGATTTCACGCTCCGTTTAAGATAAGTTCCGTGGCACATGTTAGTAAAACCCATGCTGTGACTTTAGGAAGGGAAGGGTCGTTAACTTCAAAGTTTGTACCAACATGGTAAGGAGAAGCTACGGTTTCTTGAGTCACCTCCTTTTAAGATTTATTTTACTTGCATCAATGAGAATTTTTCGTTTATTTTCTAGTGTCATGGTTCTTCCATCGTTAGGTTAGCTTTCCATCGCTAAGTTAGCTTTGGAGAATAAGTCTAAATTTAGTCCAATTGTATGTGGACATTTTGGCTGGGATTATAAACTGATGGAGTTCGATGATTACTTGTGATTCGAGTAGTAACATGTAATTAATATTGGTGGAATATTAACCATTTTGTGTTTGTTAGCGCGTATAGGTACTTAGGCAAATGAAACAAAATACTGTAATGTTTCATTGCTTTCATGTTCTTCCAAGAAGTCCTGAAGCTTCTTGTAAAGTTCCACCACTTTACTAAAGCGCTGGGGGAGGAGGGTCTTTTTAAACCCTAATTTAAACTTGTTATATATGATTGAATTATTTGACACCGGCTACATACTTAACGTACGAAACCAAAAAAATAACAAAATATGTTTCTATTTTATTATTATGTCAAGCTAATTTCGTTTACTCATTGCTTAACTTACATAATATAATAATATAAATATTTAATTCCCAATAGAAATATAGTGAGCATTGTAATTGAAAGCTATAATATTTTCATAACATTCCTATGTGAAATAACAAACGCGTGGGTACCAATACTTTTGTGTAATCCACAAGAGTATAGAATACGCGTACGTTCTAACTAGGGATTTTTTCATTTTCGATCCCACGAGGAAACGAAAGACCGATTGGATGCCGTACTCATAATTTCAAGCGAAAATTCAACAAATGAAAACAGTGTAGCGCCTAAACAGACTTACCCACGTAAAGGTGTCAGATAACATTTTGTTTTGGAATACGATCCCACAAGATTTCAATAACGATATAATTAACTCAATCTTACGTCCTTTGTTTGTCCCTAGCCGAAAACTCCTCGTTGATGCTTTGTTTAGTTTCCGTTAGTCAACATTCCTTTTAATGTAACTATCTGAGTTGTATGCTATATTTGTTTAGCAAAACTGCGGCCGGCAGCGAAAACTACAATTGTAACTATTAATACAGAAGACAGTAATTGTTATCTTACATACAAAACATCAGTGTACGTTTCTTGTTATTGTGATTTACAACAATAACACCATAAGGGTTCATTCAACATGTCTATCGTATGAATTGTATCATATCAGAAAGTTGTTCGTTCTGAAGTAATTAATTTCTTAACTCATATAAATCGCCATTCCACCATCAGACAACAAGATGATCGGCACAACGCAACGCTACCTCTACATGGTAGAAGTCCCACCTATTCGTACGTAGCGGTTTGGCTCATCCTTTTTAATACGTACAGCGAAGGAGTGGAACGCCCTGCCATCTTCTGTGTTTCCTGTTAAATACAACCTGGGTGTTTTCAAATCAAGAGTGATTAGATACTAGGCAAGCGTGCTTCATATTCGACCGCATCGTCATTTCCCATCAGGTTAGATCGTAGTCAAATGGTTGCCTAGACAGTTGTACAAAAAAAAACCTTTGTTTTGCTTCGTATCTTTGTTCGTCGTGTTTATTTGTGAGGGACTTACACAAATAGGTCGTCTTCTATGCCAGTTCTCCGCTATTCTTTTTTCGATAGTAAATGTATTTTACACTTCATAATTTCGTAGCTAAATCTAAACATAAAGCAACTACCTTCCTAAATCTATAATAAACTCGCTCTATAAGCATCTGCGACGTCCTTATTTCCAGCTTTGTGCTCGTCGAGTTCGCGAGGGTCCTCAGTCGAGTGCAATCCAAACAGCGACAAATCTTGACTATCAGAATTTCTTCAACTCTTTCCAAACAAGTGGCTGAAGATAGCTCGTGCTACTGTCAGGTCGGTGTTTCGTTTTGTGCGCGAAATTATATCTTTAATATCGACTGGAATTGCTGTTATTAGACCAACCTAGCTACTTGTAGGTACTTAGATACCGTATGTGTTGAAACGCAGAATAGCTTTATTAAGCCTCTGCTTAAAGCTGTTATTTGTAACTCTACGTACCTACCTATATACTACCTAATACGTCTTTAAAACTAGACTGAATAAGTTTACGGCTTCAAGATACGTGTTTTCCATATCCACAAAAGCGTAGTACGTAATAGTATTAACTAACCACGTTGACGCAATGTTTCGTTTCGTTTCGGATATTACATCACTTTCAAATTATTATAATGCCTATTTTCACCCTAATCTTTTCTTAAAAGAATTCTTAAAGGATAAGTACAATAAATAAAGTCTAGATATTTATATAGATATTTATTACCAAATATAAGATTTTTGTTCATAACTATTTTTTTCAAGACAAGCTTTTAACAAACCGCGAGTAAAATAAAATGAGCCCAAACACTAGTAATTTACGATTATCCGTCAAGGAGTTCTATTGTCCACCTTCCGTCTCCATCATCAGATCAGCTGGCTGTCACCATAATATTGCATTGTCTTAGGACTTTGACAACTATGCAAAATTTCAACTCCGTACGATAAGAGGAAGTGGTTCTGATTCAACTTGCAAGATTCGACCCAAACATTGCAAGTTAAACAAAAGCTTGTAAAAAACAAAGGTTGTCTTTTGACAAAGCGGTAGACTCAGCTTTACGTTGTAATTAAATTAATCCCCATCACATGATAAACCAACTCCGTCAATCTTTACCTATAATATTAGCTCGTTGAAAAACCAAGCTGCCGTCTAGCTGAAAAATCCACTTTTGCTTCGGTTCATAAGAAAAATTGGAGGTTGAAAAAACCCAAACAAGATGGAATTTACGCTCGGAATCCAAACATAATTAAGAGGCAGCAATTAGTTGATATGAATAAACCAGGTTGGAGTTTCTTCAAGTATATGCAGGTTAACTCGTTGCTTAACTCAATGAGTAATTAATGGCACCATTTTTTAACCACTAGTGATAGTATGTATGGAAATAAATCAAAATATTTCATACCATATTATACCTTACCTATACAGTAAGTGATGGCTTCTTGAAAGATTCATATCTTTGTGTTTGACGTGAGAATAAAAACATTTTACTTTAAAAAGAAAACGTTTATAGGGTCTTCGATAAATTATATTTTATGTACATTGTACTTCAGTAAATCAATTTGCATAAAACTTCCAGAATGTTGTATTGTTTTTGCCGCGTATATAAAAAAAAGGTTGAGTAAAACCAAGCCGTTATTATATTTAGTTATCGCCCGCTATGAAAAAGTAAGGGGATTCCAAACGTCAAGCGATGGCAGTCGTTAGCCCAACCATATCGAATTATCCGATCCAAAACTATTCAAGCGCGATGCAGATTTTTCACCTGATGCATAAAAATATTCAAAAGTGACGTTCAGTCGGAAAATTCAGGGAAGATTCATAAATCTGAAAGTGGATAGGGTTCGTGATCATTCGCGCGTGCCGACATGTCCCCGGCGACGAGTTCCTTTGTTCTACCCTCGACTTTTATCCACTTCTATATCCGTCTTCCGTATTCTTACTTCACAGGTCAGATCCAGCTATAAACTGAAGATTTATTTTAAATGGAAAACCAATAAAATCTCATCTAAAACCTTTTACAGGGATTACATTTTATTTAGCTACGTGGAATTGTTAATGTTTGCTGAAAGATAAAGCATAGGTTGTCTGGAAGAGATCGCTTTGAGCGATCAGACCGCACGTTGTGACGCTAATATTAAGTTATTTGTTATTTTAGTTTTTTATTATTTCTGTGTTGTGGTGTTATAATAAAGAGTTATTCTATTCTATTAATTGTTACAAAGTTACCAATTCCTATCTATAGGTTAGCCTAATTAAAATCTCAACGACTTACTTTACTAAACCCTGACCCTTACTTGACTCTAGACTTTAGTTTTATAGTAGGTATCTACTGTAAACTGTGTACTTAACTACAAGAACTTCTAGTTAAAATAAGGACAAAGTCACAACTCTGACAACAGTCAAAGTAAAAGTAGAACTCCGAATCTGAAAGTGAAATGAAATCAAACCCTTTACTAAGTTGCTTTAGAATTTCAGGTAGATAGGTGGATTACCTAAAATTAACACCTAAAAGTTTAGAGTAATTTAGAAGAAAGGCTCCATCCAATTCCAAGAACTAAGCAAGTAATTGTAATTTTGATAGCGCTGAAAATTATTCCATCTGAAATAAGAGACGATAGATTTTAAATATTGAACACTACGCCAACGGCCACAAATAACGTAGCGAGTAAACTGAAACCATTGGGGCATTTAGGTTTAGGTACAATTTTTGAGTGTATTTATTTAATTTAAGATTTTTTTATGTAACTGAATGACGAGACGAGCTGATCGTTTACCTGATGGGAAGCAATACGCCAGCCCATAACAATAACAGCACCACCCAGAACTTTGTTTTGCAAAATCCTGCACGGCGCTGCACTGCGCTCGTCACCCTGAGACAATTAGCTCTTGAGTCTCATAATGCCCAGTGATTTCGCTGGCTACAATGCCCTTCAAACCGGCTGGCCGATTCAGAACCTCACGACAACTCATTTGTCGATCGATTCGGTTTGATATCGTACGATTCAAAATATTTTGAATTCACAATAGTCGAATCGACGTTCAAATTGTCGTAGTCGATAACCAATCGTAACCGTACGATAAACGCATATTTATCGACCGAGAACGTTATTCACAATGCAGATATCGAAGCAAAGTTTTCGAACGTCCAATTAATTTCTACGACGACTTATCGAATGCAACATATCACTCGAAAGCATTAGATTTGACCGTCAATACCGAGTATATTCCATGTGTTGTTAAATAAACTACATTTTCTACTACAAATAAAATAAAACTCACAGTAAGATTCAACATAAACTAATTCTATGTAATAAAGTACCTACCAAGTCTAGTATTTATTTATAGGTTAAGTTCGCTTTGATTGTTTTAGAACTATTTACCTACTACTATAAGATTACTTAATAAGATGCATAAATCTACCGAAATAAAATCACTGTACCTCTATAATTATTAAAAAGTACTCTGTTATACTATGTAATAGTAATTTTGGTATTTACTTAACATATCTAACGAATCTTGATGAGGCTCGTCTTCTCGCTCGATCTTCTTTTAATAATTTCAAAACATGATAAAGAAAACAATTTGCGATACACATTTAAATTTGGCGGTTTGTCAATGTCAAAAGCATAGATAATACATTAATGTCAAGTGGATATCAGCAGGTGGGTGTTTACGAAGCTCTTGTTTTTTTTATATTTCTACCAATATCTGGCGCTTATAATTGTTAATTATAATTTAATTCGCGATAAACGTTGTTATAATACATTTTGAGAACTTGAAAACATTTTTATATCGTCTAGATAATAATACAATTTTCTACGAGTATTGCACACAAAACCAACTCCGTAAATGCAACACGTTGTCGTATCGATTGCGATATCGTAACCGAAACCGTATCGAATCCTCGGGGCGGATGTTCTGAATAGCTCGAAAAGAAACCTACGACACGAGATCGTTATCCAATCGAATCGATTCGGTATGTTGTCGTGGGGTTCTGAATCGGCCAGCGGAACACAGTAATGCTCGCAACCATTTTATTTTAAGAAAAGCATTTAGGTTATCTATCTAGGTAGATATAACAAGTAACAAGCTTACTTACCTACCTACTGGAAAGTTTTATTGAATTAAATGGGAATCAAATATTAGAAAATCGTAACCACGAAGGCAAATAAATCTCTTTATCTCTCGATTCTTGGAGAATAAAATAGAAAAATGAAAAGGAGTTTATCAAAGAATTTTCATTAAAACACTCGTGGCGCCCCTGAGGTGAAAAAATCTTTGAATTCTGTGAAAAACTGTCATTAAACTCATTGGAAGTAATTATAAGTCGCCGGAGTGGCGAAACGATTAGACTTTTGGAAGCTATTATTTGAAAGCTATTAGGCTACTACTTGGATAAGAACTTAGGATACTGCGGTAATCCAACGCCAACGGTATATATAACAATGTCGTGCATCATAATAATTGTCGCTTGCATCTGCACATACTTCACATATAAAAACTCTGCTTAGAACCATGCCTATAAATAAAAAGGAAAAGTGACGGCGCAAGTTGTCGTACAATCTACCAAAACATGTCGCTGTGAGCCCCCCTTTTTCATGTTATCTCATGGGAAATTTTACCGGGGCAAAATAACAGCCAAAGAGATTTCTTTATTGTGTCGAGTAGAACACTATAGATATTTGACATTTTGTTGACCTCCAGTCTACTTGAACCTTAGGTACGAGTACATATCGCCTATATATCTCCCCAGCAGTTCCAAATGAGACCCACGGCGAGCATAAATTACTAAGCCGTCCGGAAATTATTGTCCGCAAACGAGATACTAATATTCCCCGATATCGAGGCAATTTATGCCAAACGGAATCTGGCGCAGATGATGCATGCAATCAATTTAATGAGCTAAGATCATGTGCTTTACTGCCTCATTAGTAACTAGAATACACTGTTTATTTAACTGCAGACATCCAAGATTTGGCTGCTGTAAGCATACATTACAACTCCAATCTTCATGCAACTTCTGTAGATATTTAAAAAGTTCTATAACGATGAGCCACGTATCGAGGACCTTAATACAAATGTACATAGTAAAATATAAAAAGATAGAAAGAGAACATAGTAAAAGAAGAATATGCCTATATGTAGCGCCTGAACTGTTCTGACAACCTAAGTACCTACAACTAAAATATGTTCATTTCATCAAAGCAAGCCAATGAACTCTTTAACAAGATTAGACAACTCATGAAAGTATCAGAAATCTAAGCTTTCAAACAGTATCAAAGGCGCAAAGTTTTCAACAAAGTTGGTTTCACGACTGCGAGCTCATATTCTCTAGTAGGTGGGTGCTTAGCAACAAAACCGCGTTTTGGGTTGGCTTACGTGCTTTTGCAGGTGAACTTTTGGGATACCTATCTACGTAATAAAGTCGAGTTCTCCCTCTCAATAGTTCAGTATTGCATTTCGGGCGCACTTCGAACATTTTACTTTTGAATCTTCTTTGGTGATGAACTCAGCTGGCAGAAATTGGTGTGAAGCTTATCTAGTCGTTTATTCATAGTATGTAGGTTTTTAATTTGCCATGTTGTATGTTTTATATTTCTATATGTGTACCTTGTGTGACGTAGACAACTAGGCACCAAATTTTGTGACCAAAAAATGATTATAACTGACATTGAAATTGATTTATTGACCCCGCTGAATAGGTACCTACGTATCATGATTTATTCCTAATCTCACAGAAAACAATGCTATAAATACATCTGCATGATTACAGTCATGCAATTTTATATATTACTGGCATTGTGATTCATGATCGATCGATATCGATTATTATAGCATGTAGGAATAAAATTAAAAGGTTACCTATGATACCTTTCCACATGCTTATTAATATTAATCACTCGAAAATATTGCCTACTAGGAAAGTGGTTTTATCTCATGCTAATGAAAAATATTATGGATTTTGTCTAGACATTAGCATTACTAGAGTAATGTAGGCAAGGAAGCTGTGAAAGGCACAAAGGAAATATTTAATATTGAGGTCGCCTTGAACTTAACGAGCGCCAAGTCAGCCACAATACATTTTAAACATACTGTAAATATGAAAATATATAGGTATATAGGTACCTACTGTAAGGGGTTCCTATGTAGGTTTTATGAATAGTTAGAGGTAAAAGTGCCAAGACGGAAAGTACACAGAAAATAAGTACTAAGTAAATTGTTTCACATGCACAACTAACGAAAGCCAAGTTCCTACTCCAAGTAAGACATACAGTCGTAGGTATCCAGTCTCATTAAAAAACATAAACGCATAGCAAAGACAGTTAAATATCAGAACGTAGTAAATAGATACTAGCGGGTTACCCGGCGTGTGCTAATACGCTAAAAAAAGAAATACATTTTGTTTATTTGTTTTAGTGGTTTAAAACCATCTTCGCGTTATTGCCTTTCTAATGAAACCGGTTTGGAGCACATCGTTGGATGGTTTCATAGTCTATAACGGAAATAGGTAGAAACGGGTAGAAAAGAAAGAAATAGGTATTTTAGAACCTACAACTTATTAGGTGATGCGAACAGGAAGGCATCGGGAAACCGGGAACAAGGCAGGCGATAAATATAATATCGGAACCGCTCCGCACCTAACGAGAACCGAGCCAAGTCGATGGATTCGTACGCTCGAGAGCATACCGATAATACCAAAATAAAAAGCGTGTGAAAGAGAAATGGAAAATAATCTTCCTCGGTTCACTTTAATTTGATAAAATGTTAAGTGATTGTGGACTCTACGAAGTCGATAGGTATGTCCTAACTAACTAGTAAAATACAATAACAGGTAACTACTAAATATGTTTATGTAAGCAGAAACGAACTATAAAAGAACAGAAAGACCTCGTCCTATACCCTCGTCCTACTAGGTATACCTACTTAGTAGGTACTTTAGAGGTACAACAAAGGTACTTAAGGAGTGGGCGGTCTTAAAGGTCAATATGCCCACATGAATGTATCAAAATACATACATTTAGAATGTAAATATTTTATTAATTCGTTTTAAACTCTTCAGCCAATCCTAAAACCTTAAGGTACCTCAAATACTCGTAAAACCCACTTTTTTCATTCGATTTTGCAGTGCATTAAAAGGAAGCTCTTTTCTCCACGTTCCTGTGAACCCGATTTTATCAATTTACGATCTAGATGAGTGCACATCGTAGTTCTACCGGACTCAGCGGTTAACCAACCATTTCTTACCGGAGGTAGCTAATTAACAAGGGCTCGCATTTCGTATTTAAGGAACTTGTATTGAATTGAAAGGTCTCATTTCGCAGCTCGCTTACGATCGAATTGAATAGAACATACGAAAGGATAGTCTAATGAGAATGCAATTTACTAATAGGTATAACTATTAGGTAGGTACATAGCTCCCATGTTACGTATGGTTTCACTAGCTCCGTATGCGTAACCGCAAATGTATGCAGTTAATTTCCTTTACGACTTGCTGAAATTCTGTTTCCGTTCCTAAATAGATTTTCTGAAATACAAGATGTTACAGCAATTTCGCAGACTAATGTGCTAGCACGCTTGTGAATGGATACGTAGATACGAGTAGGTAATTATCTACCGCAATTTAGATAGTGCTTCTATAATTTGGTTGTATCACTTTACTAGGACTACGAGTGTTATGTAATAGGGGATCGGACAACTTTTCAGAAAGTGTTTTAAATTAACTACAATGAATATATATATATAGCCATGAAAAATACTATTTTAATTGAATAACGCTCCAAAAGTACCTAAAGTTTGTTTAAATATTATGTTTCAAATATTTCCGCGCAAACGGTCACCTCAAAAATTGTGACGTCATATGTAGGTAGAAGACGACAAACTCTTCGAAATAAAACTTGCAAAAAGATTCTAATACGTTTTGTGAAGTTTGGGGACTATATTATAATAATGGAAAGAAAAAAATAGCAAAAATATATTTTATGAAAAGCAAAAACGTAAAATAAACACAAGCTTGACTCACGGCATTTGCCTACAAATGACGTCATGCGCTGTGATTGTTGTTTCGTTTGAGATGATCAACAGATTAAAAATGTCAGAATTATTTATTGATTTAAAAATATAAATCATTATTATTTCACAAAAATATTGATCGTATGATCTTTCTGGTTTGACGAACATCCGTTCTAACTACATTTTTTCTCGATTACTGTCCGATCCCCTATTATTATTCTGACTTCAACTCTTATTGACTACTCAAACTACTCAGCAGCCCCAAATGTTGCCAATCGAGATTGAACCAAAACACAATAGGCACGCAAACACATGCATGAGTTGTTGTATTATAAATAAAGTACGAAAGATTACCTCCGTTGAACTCGGTTTCCGAAAAGCGGAAATCCGCGGCGAACATTTCCAAAGGCGCCTGATCAAACGCTCTCTGCGAACAAACGGCATACCTACGAGTTTATGTATGTATGTACATAGGTACAAACAATGCGTGCCAAATGACACGTTTGTGTCCGCGCTTTATGTGGGCGAACCTTTACGTTCCGAATGTCTACATTTAGCCGTGATTTTATTATCCCAATAAAAGAAGGTAACGGAGCCTTTTCGTATTTTTTCTACAAGACACCGGATGGACTGAAAAGATTTAACATTTCCGCGGTGCTGCTTACCAAGATTGAGAACTTACCTAAACCTGATTTCTGGTTGGTCATGTAATCTATGTTACAGTTACATAATTAATATCGGCAATTTATTTTTTTACAAGTTCAGCTGGCATTCATAATAGATAACTTACATTATTATTAGCTTTAAACGCCCAGTTAAACGTAACCATTGAAAATCGATTATTTGATGTCAGCTGTGTGCACATCTAACAATCGATTTCTAATTGTCTTAGAGACTTACGCACTAAGTAATTTGCAATATTGACTCTTGAGAAAAGGCTCATTTCGTTCTAATTTTGTAAAACATGCGAGATATACTAAAAAATCTGCACTGGAGGTAGGTAAAATTTTATCAACAGCTATTATTACAGGCACTTCAGGCACAACATTACTAGGTAACTGTAATAGAGTTTCTATAATCTGAAAACACAGTCACATTTATTGTAATGATACTTACGTAACTAATATAGCTACCCTTTTGGTACCTTACCACTTTCTTCTCACTCATCATCATCAGCCATTCAATCCTAATGCTGGGGCACGGGTGTTCTCTCATAGAGAGAGTATGGGCCATACACCACCCTGTCGCTGGACCAGTGTGGGTTGGCGGCTGTCACTTTATGTCCTTGGATTTTGTGATTGTACATGACGGTTTCCTCACGTTTTTCTTCACCGTTATTAGAGCATCCTCACATAACAACCATTGGCCAGCGGCATTCTTGTTTTTTTTTTTTTTACTATTTATAGGCTTGCGTTTGACCGCTATCTCACCTGTTGTTAAGTGACGATGCGGTCGAAGATGTAGCACGCTCGCCTAGAAGAAACCTGTTTACTCTTGTCTTAAAGACACCCAGATTGTAGCTATCCGGAAACACAGATGGCGGCAGAGAGTTCCACTCCTTGGCCGTTCGCATTATGAAGGTCGAAGCAAAGCGCTTGGTGCGAGCAGGAGGGATATCAACCATGAATTGATGACGGCTTGCCGTACGTCTGGTCGTCCGGTGATAGAAGGGGGATGGCGGAATAAGTTCATGTAATTCCGTCGCACACCCTCCGAAATGAATCCGGTAAAAGACCGATAGACTGGCAACTTTGCGCCGATGTTCAAGACTCTGAAGTCTTAACCAGCGCATCGTCACCAATGAGCTTTTTGGCTCTTTTTTCAATGGTCTCCAATGCTTCGAGCTGGTATTTGGCGGAGCCGTCCCACAGGTGAGAACAGTACTCCATACACGACCGGACTTGTGCTTGATACAGGGTTAGAAGCTGTCCCGGTGTGAAATACCGTCTCACCTTCGCCAATATACCCAGCTTTTTTGCTGCCACTTTAGCCTTGGACTCTATGAAGCTGCCAAAGTTTAAGTTAGATGACAGGGTGACACCTAATAGCACCTAATAGCAGAAAATATAATGATTCTAACTCCGGTGCGTCGGATCGAGAGTCGCAAGAGATCACTCTGAACCACACCCGCTTTACTGATTATTCTCACTGATAAAATTAATTCACACATCTCTGATTATCCTATAATACACTGATAACGACAAGAAATGAAGCGCCAAATTCTTTCATCTAACGACCAAATTTAGGAGAATCTATTTTGTTATGAAATTGGTTGAGCATATAATTGAATATTTCGATTTAGGTAAATGTATCACAAACATTTTTCTATTTCCTTGCGTGAGGAAGTCCAAAAATAAACAAATACATAAAATAAAGTAGATCGAGTCACTTTACTTTATGCAAAAAGGGTCTCCAGAATTGGCAACGGTGGATGGGTTACATAAAAATATTTTACTTTTGGGACTGATTTTTGGAGGATTACGAAAACCGCGCTTCTTTTGTTTCGGTTTTAAAAGTTTATGATCTTTTTTCAACTGAAGCGGGATTAGCTTGCTGTGAAAATATTTTAATCCGACGAAAATGATGTTCTTGTTAAATTTAAATCATTTTGCGATGGCATCTTCTCTGGAAGGTGTGTTTTATTGCGCTAACCAAATCAGTACATATAGTTTGGAATGATCACAAAGCAGTTTGGAACTAATAGCAGCCAAACGAACGAGTGCGCTCTACTATTAGCTATTGCTTGACAGGTTGTACCTATAATTAGTTTAATTAGTGACTACAGAAACAAGCCCACGCCCACGGGTGAATAGGTACATAATTCAAAGGGGGCCAATAGCTGGCTTGCTATAGGTATGTGTAGATAGACTACTCATTTAAAATGTGAAAACGATACAATTTCCCAGCGTTCAGCGTGCGTCTCAGCAGCTTGATTCGAAACTACATAGGACTCCCTTCATATTCAATCAAAACACAAACAAGAGGTCGGGCTAAAGGACCGGACAGCTGTATCTGTGGAAGAGCTTAACATAGTGTTATATGCATACATAGGGCGGTAGAAGTGGCCATTGACACGATGATGAGTGAGAGGAAACGTCGAAAATAAACCAATAGGTAACTACAACAGAAACTATCGCGTTTTCTTGTAGTACCAACGAGAAAACACGGAAGTTTCTCATATGAAGACATTTTGCGTCGAGAGAAGTTTATTAAAATAAATGAAGAAACTTATGGCGGGGTATAACTGCATGACATGCTGTAGTGGAGAGATAGATAGATACCGAATGAACGCTTTATTGCAAACAAATTGAAGACATTACATATAAACAATTAAAGAAAGTGTTACAATGGGCGGCCTTATCGCTAAAAGCTATCTCTTCCAGGCAACCTTTCACCTGCATATGATGTATTTAATATTATTGATAGTTGAGGTTTGGTATATATTAGTAATAAGTTTTAGTAATACATGTCAAAAATGGTAAGCAAAACGGTGAAATATTTTTAAATCAAAAAGTAATTCTATGAAAAACCACGTAAAACTTAGACACAACTAAAATGTCTGTTTGAATTGTGTCTCTATAGACTGTTATAGCAGCAGAATTTAGTAAGTATTTATTAAAATATCACTAGTATACTTAGATCACATAGACTAGTATGACTTAGTTGTGATGCAGACAAGAAGGCAGCGGAAAGTCAGGATCAAGGCAGGCGGTAAATTTAATATTAGGAGCCGCTCCGCAACTAACGAGCACCGAGCCAGCCAAGTCGATGGATACGTTCGCTTGAGAGCATACGGCTAATAGCTAAACAAAAAGCGTATGAGAAAAGGAAAATAATGTTCCTGGGTTCAAATAGATAGTAGATTTTAAGTTTGTTGATTGTGCACGAGCTTACTAAGTACTTGCCTAGTTATCACGTTTCAGGTAAATAGGTAAGAATGTACCTAAACAATGTTTCTTGGTAAAAGCATTTACCTAATGGAACAACAGATATAAATGTAGGAATATAAAAATGATAAAATGAATCTATTTACACATGTATTCATACCTACGTATACCTATGTATATACGTAATTAGGTGCCTTTTTTATAAGGAAACATGTGACTAATGCTTCTTTACTTTATTTAACAATGCAACTAATGCTATCACCGTACGCAATGTGAAAGAAGGGGGATGGCGGGAAAATCTATATTATCTTTCTCATGTAATTTTACAGTAGCTACGTCCTTTAACCTTAAATTCTTCCCAGTTCTTTTCTCAACGTACCGGTGGAATCGATTATCAATTTACGATCTCAATGAGTGCACATCGTAGTTCTACCGGACCCCGCGGTTAATCTACAATTTCTTGCGGGTAGGTAAAATACGACTGTTCCATTAAAAAAAACAATGTTGCTTAAACAAAATTAAACAATCTTGCATATAAATGCTGAGGTAAATTGAGAATGCAATTTTGTTGATAGGGAATTTTATACCTTGCTTCCATGCTAGGCTACATTACAATGTTGATTTCGCTAGCTCCGAACGCGTAACCGCAAATGAATGCAGTTAGTTAACCTTTACGACCTGGTGAATTCTCTTTGCTTATTCGTTGATAGATTTTGTAAATTACAAATACACTAAACCTACCTACTAAGTACTTGGTCCACGTTACTACTTAAATGTGTGGTTGAAGACCTTCAGCCTTATTTGTTTAAGTACGTGATAATCGTAACTCGTATATAAGATAAATTAATACGACCGATTTACATTCAGCCACTATTTTTTAACTTAGTAATGGACAGTTTTACAAAATACATACCGTGGTACTAGTGAAATGGTATGCAGGTATATTTTATATTAGTAAGTGCTATAGTGATGTGAAAATGAGGCAAAACTAACTACATAACCTCGTCGCACAACTGTTGTAATACTCGAACTGACTTAGTTTCCATTTAATTAAAAGCTGTTACACGCGTAAACTGCCGAATAGAGACGGCATTATCGAGGCGGCAGGCAATTACGTTTTAGTTAATGGACGTAACGAATACATAGAATAGATAATAGAGCTCTTATTCTGATATAGTTCCTCACTAGTTCACTGTATCAGCTAAATTAAAATGTATTACTGGTCTGTAACTACTAACTACTAAGCCGGTGCTTAACAAATTCATTGAGGTATAATAATGATTTCCTATAAAATTTTAGTTAGGCACAATATACATCAATAACATAACATGGTCAATAGGTTGTCCAATCGCTTCTTGTAAGTAGTTAAGTTAGTTTGAGTAAGTAGTGTGTATAATTGTTTTAGTATTAACTAGCGACCCGTCCCGGCTTCGCACGGGCGAATTACAAATGTGTAACGATCGTCGTCAAAAAAACATTTATTAATAATTTTTTGACGACTTACGGTTAAATAACTTTATTTATCTCTTAAGAATAACAATTATTCACTTACACAGTAAAAATACAACATACAACTTAATAAACAAGCAAAAATACCTGTATTATTACTTAAGTTTTGACGTCTTGATTACAAATCATTGAATTTTCTCTACTATACAAAAACTTAATTAGAATACAATACAATACAATACACACAACACGATAACACTTTATGACACACCAAATAAACACACAATACAAAAAAAGAAAATAAAATGTATTTGTTCACATATAAATCTTCCATAAATAATTAATTTTTAGAAAAAAACAAAAACCGACTTCAATGTATCGGTGTCCAAGGTCAAATATCGATGAAATTTATATGGGACCACTTCGTAGCTATACTGAAAACAAAGCAAAAATAATTTTCCAAATCGGTTCATAAATGACGGAGTTCTGAGGTAACAAGCATTAAAAAAAATACAGTCGAAAAGAGAACCTTCTCCTTTTTTGAAGTCGGTTAAAAATCTCTAAATGACAGTGAAAACCGTATTAAAATCCGTTTTTTATCCGTGGAGAAACAGAAATGAGGTAGCGGATAGCGACTTTAGTTTTATACTACTGATACTACTTATCGTGATCCTCGTACAACAAACGTTTTATTTATTCTAGGTCATATATTGGAATATTACGATAACCCCATTTCTTTTCGTGGAATAAACCAGTAAAGTTCGTAATTACTCCTGGTAAGTAGGTTCAAACTAAACTTGCGCACCCCTCTATTGCAATTTTCACAAGTGCAATTTTAGTTTGGTATCTCTCTACGAGTCGGTGTATATGTCTAAAATTTCCATGGAAATAGACTATTATTTATTGAAGTACATAGCGTGTATTAACGCAAACGACCTAGAAAATTTGTCTCAGAAAATCACAATATGGTCTGTGACTAATAGCAGCAAGATGAACGGGTGCGCTCTACCCTACATTCTGCACTAACTGAGATTAACTCTTCCCACTGCCTCAATTTGTGTAATCATTGCCTACAGTTTACGGATGACCTACAGTGTAGGAGGTAACTACAGTAATCAAAGCAAACAATATTGCTAGTTTGGATCTGGCGTGGACCGTTAGGAGTCCGAATGAAAAACAGATGTGCATCTTCATTACAAAGGAATTTTGAAGCTTACAGGTGTTCGCAAACTAACTAATAAATAAGAATAATGTTTTTGATTTCCAAATTAGGTTTAATTAGGTCGTTTGTCGATCCGTTAGAGGACGTGTAGCTGTAGGTGTCTTGTAAATGGCGAATGAAAGTGTGAAGAGTCTTTGTTTGAGTGATAACGTATGTCTAGTTGACAATAGGTATCAAGTAATACACTAACTTTACGAAACCAAAAGTGACAACTACAACAAACTACGAGAAAACACGAAAGTTTCCCATATGAAGATATTATGCAGTCGGATGGAAGTTTGTTGGAATAAATGAACAAACTTGAGGCGTGATGTAGCGCGCGACGGCGATAACTTGCCGACGCGCAAATGATGAATTAAATATTTATCATAGTTGGAGAGTCATTCGCTGGGGAGGAGTTTTGGTAGTTATGATTTATAAATCGTGTAGGTCGTTTTGTTTGAATATGTTATGAAGCTGGAATGAAATAATGGTTTAGTGCGTTAGCACAATAATTTTTGGTACACAAGTGTAACGCAGTGATTACTTCATCTAGACGAGGGCTTCAATAAATAATAACATCACTATAGCAAATGTGCCTGCTACGGACTTTACTGAGGGAATTTAATTATTTGTATTGTGTCTGATATCTATAAACAAAACTCGGATTAGATAACTACTCGCAGACAATACCGGGATCTGATTATTCAGATTAACTAGCAAATGAATTAATCCAGGACGAGCGCGCAACTTCGCCGTTATCATGTTCTAGTTATTAGAAAGAAGCGAAAGAAAGAAGCGTTTATTTGCAACAACTTATAAACTATGAACATGTGACATGAAAAACAAACAGAAAATAAAAAAAAAAACATTAAGTCTGACAGAGTAAATAAATAAAATAGGTAATTGTTGCAAACCGGCCTCAACTCAGCGTTGTGCTGGTCGTGCGACCAGCGCTGGTCTTCCGTTGATTAGAATTAATTATAGAGTCGGCGTAGTTTCTAAGACGTGCTCGGCGACGAGTGCCGAGTGGCGAATGCTAGAACAAAGCAATGCCGCCCGATTGTTCGACCCCCGCTCTCGAACAAAGTACTTTTCTGACTAAAGTTTCATCACCTCGCCGCACACAATGTATGAATTCACGACGCGCACAACTTTTACAAAATATCTACAATGACCTGTAAATTGTTTATGAGCAAAACAGGGCTTAAGTTGCTGTAGCGCCTGTCTGCCCATGAAGTTTGAGGTTTAATTTCCTGTCGAGAAAACTGTTTTCTCATTCTTGCTGTAAACATTTTGTACAAGAGATATTTTAAATAGAATTTAAACTTTAAACACTTTAAAATATTGCGGTAGCTTTTTGAGCAACGTTATTGGGTAATTTTAGAGCAATAAACTTTTCACCGATATAATTAACTTGCGCGATTAGTTTTCCGGAATGCGGAATTTCCAATTAAATTTAACGCAGTTGTGGTCGATTTGTGCCGATGAAAATGCTGTAACATGTAGGTACAATGCAATATTAATACAATTTATGATCACTACAATGATCTTCAACCACGGTTTTTTCTTATTTCGTTTAGAATAGATACTTAATATTTATAAGATAGGAATTAGGAAACTTAAAAACCACAAACAAAAAGTCTAATATAAATGTTTCAATTCATTTATTTCCGTCCACAAAACGTAATCTACGCACGGTAGAGTCCACAATAAAAAGCTTAGAACAAAATACGAAACGCAAGTGATTTTAATTCTTAGAAGTATACAAAGATTAAAAAGCGAAAGAATATCATAAGTACCTATTTACAAAAATCACTTTAACTTTAATACTTTATCCATCGACATAAAATAACTTAAATCTATTTCCTTTTAGAGATTTTTCCGTGTAAATAATTAGGTGTCATTCTTCAGTTGTTGTTGTCCTCCATATCCTGTAAGGGAATATTCCTTTCAAATAAATGTAGTAAGTCACTGCACAGGAACTGTAGAACTAACGGCATGGAACGGGAGGGGTGACGGATGTCCCGATAGCCAGGTCCACACCGGCCGATCCACTCCAAAGCGCGTACTAAAATCACGATCCAAACGCGCCAGTCGTAGTCGGTGTGGACACGTCTAGCCCGATCCAAACGCCAAAGTCACGAGACGTTACGTTGTAACTAGTAGTAGTCTGTGACGACGAATCAAACGAAGTAAATTTTTGATCGTGGTTCTTAACGTGGATCGGTTGGTGTGGAACCGGTTAATGTTTTTTTTTTATTTACTTAATAAAACGGCTAGGACTCACGTAGTTCGTCGAATAATTCGACAAATTACTGAGTCCTAACCGTTTTATTTCTTTTTTATCTTTGTTAGTTTGGCTTGTTTGGCTACTATTTTTCCTGATAAGCGATGATGTGATCTAAGACGGAACACATAACTAGAGGAAATCGGCTCTTGATCGACTGCTCAGGCCTGTATCCCTAATGATTCACCGAACATCATCTCACAACTAGATCGCTTAACGGTATTATTTTGATTGGAGGTTGGCCGGAGCCTACCACCCCATATAGAAGTTGGCACCCAACTGAAGCCCCGCATCAATGATTTTGAAACTTATATACAGGGAATAACATTAATGTGTAGTAATACTGAAAGGTGTGTATGGGTATCTAGTCATGAATCATTGGGCAGAATATACAACCAAAAAAACACTATTATATTTTCCATACAAAGTTTAAAAATTATTTATTTGAATTATTTTGGACAATCCTAACAAGCTGTGGCCTAGTCGCGGTAGTACGGGTCATTGACCGAGCTACTTTGTGCCTAGGCACAAAACAGATTAGTACAGAAATCTACATACATACAAAGTGCGCTCGAGCAACGCACACATAGACACCGCTCACAGACACGATATCTGGGCACAGTTGGGATGCGAGTGCCATCCGCTTGAGACACGCGTCTGTGAACTTTTTTGTGCAAAAATGGAGCAACGAAAAATAGGTTATTATAACTGTTTGGTGGACGGTTGTTTAAATTCAACATGAAACGGTGAATTGTCGTTTTTTAAGCTACCAGTTGTTTCAGAGAGGTAAGTAGGTATTTGCTTGTATTTTGATGGTTTGTTTTCACGTAACACAAAATAGGTAGGTAGGTAAGCGCCCCAGCCCCCAGCCCTGCGCCGAACAAGCGAACATAAGTTTTTAGCCTTGTCATATTTTTACAATTTAAAATTAGATATTTATTGTAGTATAAGCTGTGTTAGCCTTGTGTTCAATAATCTAATGAGGAAGATGTTAATGTAAACTAATCGCATTTGTTTTGTCTTCAAAACAACTTTATTCAGTTATAATAGTAACTGCGAAAAAATTATGTCGATATCGTGTACAGTTATATTTTTAAATCAATCAATTTTCCTCCCAAAAACTTCCTGCGCCGTCCGGTATGAAATGTATGAAAAGTACATACATGAGATTAACTTCTGTATTTATCTGTTTTGTGGCCTAGGCGCTCTGTCTTTGAAAACGCCGAACATTTTACAAGGGCTTGATTTCGAGTCTCAAATACCGGAATTTCATACTGAACGGATCTTCGGACTCGGTCGTTTCCGTTCCGGAACTCTCGTAAAAAAGGGTATTTCCACATTTTTACACGACTGCCCAAAAAGGAGTATTTCAGGGTTTACGTATGTATGTATTTATTTATTCCACCATTACTTCTTATTGCCTGGACAGATTTGAATGCATTAAAACCATAATAAAAACATAGGTTTAAGTTTTTTTTACCATAGTTTTTTTGCATGTTCCGGAACCGGTATACAAAAAAATCTCCGCGAACGTACCCGACTTAGCCTTGCCTTGATTAGTTTCAAATTTTTATCCAACTTGACGTCTTAGAATTCATATTCAGAAATAACCTAAAAAGAATTTCCGAAACGAAAACGGTCCTCTTCGGTGGAGTTTTATGGGGCGGCGTTAGAAGGTAACTTTGTTTGTGCCGCTCGACCAATGAGGAGCAGCGGCTATTATTTATTAGGATTACATCTTTATGATTGGTGCAATACGAAACAAGGCTAGCGAATCATGAAGCGGCGGCGAATGTTTGATAGCTTTAGTGTTTGCCGCGTTTTGTCAAAGATTAAACAGGTTTATTTCTGAAAACTGACTAAGTAAAGACGCTTTATTGATTACTGACTTACGAACACTCTTTTACTATGCAATGAAATCAAATGTTGGAAATGTCTTAATCATCATTATCAGCCTATTACATTCCTACTGTTGAAATTCATGCATGATGTTTTTTACATCCTATTCCTACGGTGGTTGGTGACCTCACGTATTTTTTAAGAACATCAGCCATGCTCACTCTTATTAGGCGTTTACACTGATTAGATCCTTATTCCTGAATGTTAATTGGAGCGATGATGTTTAATGCTGTAATTAATAAGTAAGCATTAATAAAAATAAAAAAATACCCTGCCAAAAACATTATCACTTGGGATGATTTAAGGATTCCGAGGATACCCCATACATCCAAATCTGTTGAGGCATTTTGTAATAAAAAAACGCACATACATTAACCCCGAAAACATTATATTCCTTTTTTGGGGAGTCGCGTAAAAAGCAGTTTGCTTGAAAGTTAGTTGTAAAGTAAGGTTGGTAGGACAGCTGGCTTTGCTAACTGAAGATAAAATTTGTTTGTCAGATCTGTACACGCGGCGCACTAATATTCTTTGTCACAAGTTCATTGCTCTTTATCAGCTGATTGTTAGGGTTGAAATGAACTTGATTACCAGAAATGTTTAAATTATCATATCTTGTGATTTTAAAAAGTTTCTGGTGATTTGCACTTGGACTTGAATTATTAATAAGCTTCTATATGCGTGGTTTAATTATTACTACACATTTATGTTACACGTTGTATATTCATCTTGGATCACTGAACCACACCCCTTCCGCACCGAGCACGTAAGAATTGTTGAGTTAAATGAACTCATACATGTTTCTTTAAATTTATAGGAAATCAGAAGTCACACCAAGTGTTTATAATTTGTAATACAACAGACAATATGTTTTTATTAAAAAGGGAACTGCCCGGTCGTTATAGCTTCGCTTCTCTTGCCCTATACCTCCGAATTTTGGCAGTCAGCCACAGAAATAATTGTGGTAGGTATATATGAATACTTTTTATGGGCCATTGATCGGAATTTACATACCTACAATGTCTGCTCGGGTTATTAACCCCCGACGCAAAAGGAGGGGTGCTATAATTTTGACGACTATGTGTGTGTCTGTGGCACCGACCGGGTGAACCGATTTGGATGCGGTTTTATTTTATTTAAAAGCAAAACTAGCGGTGGTTCTTAGACATGTCTTAGCCGTTTAGCCGTTTTTCTTTTTATAGGTTTTTTGTGTCGGGGGGTATTTTTAATTTTAGTTTACTGACATTCGCTTGTGGAAATTAAATTACGTAAATCAAAATAATAGTACAATCAATTAGATGTAAGGGAAAATGTGCATAAATTCAGAATAGATTTCCTTTACCCTAATGCCGCTACTAGCCTTTGATACGCTCGCTACGCGACGCTACGACGTAACCGAATAAGGGCGTAGCGGGAGGCGTAGCGGTCGTAGCATGGTAGCTATAGGCTAAATATTACCTCATATCAATCTAGAGTTACTAAGTTCTAGTGAACTAATTGTCTCTGTTGCCATCAGTCTTGAAGTCACGTTCCAACAAAACTACATCACAAGATAAGTTTATTTCAATATACGAGTTGTAAATCATATCCACGTTAATTTAGATTCTCAAGCGAGGAGACATCGAGACTTGTAAACCAATGTTATTAATGGATAGGAGTAGTTCATATTTTGGCCGCGGCTATTTTATAAATAATTTATTATGGTACGACATATAGTATTGTACGAAGTTTGTATCGACACTATAGGCCCGAATTAATTTCAGTAATAACCACGCCTGTTGGTCTCTGTATTGAAAAGCAAATAGAGGTACTTTTTTCTTAATTTATCGATGCAAATGCAAAACATGATTTTCTTCCCTTTTTTGATGAATAAAAAATTTAACAAGAGCTTTACCGATGATTTAACTTAATTATTTATGACTATAATATTTAGAAAATTTTAATATTTGTGTTGTTAATAAATTTCAATTCAAAAGTTACTTTTTATTTTTGATGCGCATGCAAAATAAGAAACATATGTTTCTTAACTTCGGTCATACTGATAGAAGCGAGTTTGATCGCAGGGAATAAAATCGCTTCAAAACAGTGATTTTTGATAGAGGCGAGTAGCGTATCACGCCAAGCGTGCTTGCTCGCGACCATTCGCAGCGAACATTCGCATCGCGTGACCGAAGCTACTCTTTCTATTGTTAGGTAAATATAACGAGTCTTACCGTAGGATCGCAGTCAGCACAATGCCAGGAGTAGCCTCGTTTCTTCGGATTCTTGCTGAGCGGCGGCTCGAGACACTTGAAGTGGTACCGTCGCGCGCACTCGTCACACCTGCATATTATTGCCCTGTTTACATCACTGCGACACGGTTCAGTATGAACACGCAAGACTCAACTAATCAGCGTGAGTATTGCTACAAGTTGGTGTTGATACAACCACTTTGCCAGTTATTCTACCGCCAAGCAGTATTATTAAAAGTTAACGCGTGCTACCGAGATCGCGTAAACCCGTTTGTAACTTGTAGTAAACCCACAGAATACTAAGGGACAGAAGCATCACTCCGCAACGAAATTTAAACAAATAGCGACTCTTGCTACGACCCAATAAAGTTCAATTCAGCTCGCGTAGCGCTGCATACCTACCAGTCATATTAACCTACAGGGCGCCTCTCTTTCTATCGCATAGCTCTTATCTCTTCTGACGCGGCACGTGTAACGACGCGCGACCCGCTGTCAGTGTCCGGCTATGTACTTGTAGCTTCGTACCTACAGTGCGGAGTGCGCTAGGCCTGCTATTATTAAAAAGTTAACGCGTTCTACCGAGACCACGTAAACCCGTTTGTATGAAAAAATGAGTAGCGGCGAGTTTATGAAACATTCAAACTATCATTTCTTCATAGAAACTTACTCGCCAAACGTTGACTTGTAGTAAAACTCACACTAGGATACTGAAAGTAAGATTTTCACTAAAGATAACGCAAATGTCACAGCGGCGCCCTAATACATGTAGAATTCTGCATTGCATCCACTGCATCATTGTGTCACTGTTTTTCTTACACCCGTTTTTTTCCGGCTAAAAAGAATACTATCCTTTTCCAGGTTCTTGTATGCAGGTGCATATAAAATTTCATCAAAATACATCCATTCACCCATCTATGCATTCATCCCCACAAACATTCGCTTTTATAATATTAGTAGGATGGGATAGGATAAGCTAGATGATCGATGATCTATGATGATTTGTTTTTACCCCCGGCGCAAAAAGGAGGCTTGTTATAAGTTTGACCACTATGTGTGTCTGTCTGTGGCACCGTAGCTCTTAAACGGGTGAACCGATTTGGATACGCTTTTTTATTTAAAAGCAGATTTTCTAGCGGTAGTTCTTAGACATGTTTTATCAAAATCGGTTCAGCCGTTTTTTACCATTTATAGAGTTTTTGTACCAGGGCTTTTCTTTTCAATTTTTGTTTACTGAAATTCGCTTGTATCTGTATGATAGTGTAACTCACCGTACAAGGTTGGTATTGTCCCCTGCCTGCGTGCATACATCGCACTGTGTCATCGGCGTCAGCTTGGTGTTGGGAATGGCCGTGCCGCCCGCGCCCGAACCGCGCCCCGAGCGGGACTCGCGCGACCTCTGTGCGTGTTACAAAAACATAGTAGCCGCAAAGAAAACTATCATCTTTCAAAGTTCAAAACTGTTGAAGTAATCTTTAAAACGAGAGTGAACGGGTATCTTCTAGGCGAGCGTGATATATCTTAGACCACATCATCACTTACCATCAGGAGAAATAGTGGTAAAACGCAAGCCTATAACTAGTAAAAAAAGAAATACAGACGGATAATCGAATGCATTTCTTTGTCTGGGCCAGTAAAAATAAAGTTGCTATATACTCTGTGGCCATGTCGTGTGGTTTTATTAAATAATGTCAATTTCAACTTGATGAGAGGCATTGACAGATGATTGACATTTTGTAAACCAATCAGCACGTTTAATATTCGGTTTCCGTATGCATTTTTTGACACACGTGCTGTTTTTATTTATTACCTATTTTAGATGTTACCTTTGGTTTAGTCGACGGCAGAGGTATCGTCGACAGTTCAATAGGTTTCGGTTCCGGTATAGGGTCAAGCTTGCACAAAAACATACATATTCATAGTAAAATGTTTAACGTTGATGAAAAAGCAACAGTTTGTAAAAAGGGTCCTGAAAACTAAGCAAAACATGCGTGACATTTAAGATCACATTCCGCAATCATCAAACGCTTCGTCATTCACACGAACTAGTATTATCTGGCATATGATAGTTTATGTAATCATCCGCCATACAAACCTGCTGTTTTAATTTCACATTTCACTTGCGAGTTAATTTTTTCTGGGCTTTTTACGCATGCTTGGCGACGTTGAATTAACTTTTGAGTTCCCGAAATTCATTCATTCCCGTTTCCGAAGAGGTCCTGACCTCTTGGCTCTCCTTCTGGTTTGTTTCATATTATTGATTAGGAATTTCTGGTACTTACAGGAGTAGTGTCTACTATAGGCGGTTCGACCGACGCTGGCTGCGGAGGGATTTCTTGCGGCAGCATTTCTTGTGCCGCTTGTTTGGCCGCTTCTTGTTCCGCTTGCTGAAACAATATTTATGAAAGTAGTTACAACTTATGCACGTGGAAACAGTAGAGATGCAAAGTCACGCCTCGTGTCATTTTCTTGTGGAAGTTTTTTTAGAAATATCTAAGAATCCTCAAATGGTCTTTAGAGCTCTGATTCCTTTTTCTCCTTTTTTCCTTTATTTTGATCTGCAGTATCGCTCACTTGCTCAAGAAATGAAGCTTCAATTCAATTGCAAGCATATAAAGTGTAAGAATTGCTTTACATTCCAGCCAAATTTGATATGGACGAAACTTTAAAAATCACTAACTTAAATCAAATTTTAGTATCATTTCACTTCCTTGTGTTTAAATGGATTTTTATCTTTCTGTATCGTATTTATATTGAGTATAGATTCCCTGAGTCAAGCTTACCTTGTTAAGTTTCTTCATGACAGATGGAGGTGGACCGTCGTTGCTATCAGTGGGGACGTAGAACATCTGCCTGTCCAACGATCCATCCGGTTTCGGTATTGGCTTTATCTGTAAACAAATTATTCACGTAGTCGGAGAGCCTCATTTTATCGACAACTTCAAAAAAAAAAAGTAGTATTTAACCTTTCGAATGCCAAGTGACGCAAAGATTGTGTTTTTATTGCTTACTAGACACCAACCTAATATATAGAAAGTATTATGAAAGTATAGAGATGGGCAAAACGTTCTGTCGATAAATTTATTATCTACGCGGCTACTATGTTACGTTTTATTACGACATTCGGTTTAAGTCCAAGTCTATGTATGTGATCGTTGGGCGTTATTTATTTATTTATATTTGTTGATTTTCATATGATACAATATTTGACTTCTAATAAATTTATGGCGTAGAAATCACGAAAATGTTTGACTTTTACAGGAGTCCGTGGTATCTAAAAATTTAAGTGAAGGGTACCTTGATGGTAATCCTCGGGTGTGGCGGGTCCGGATTTTCCATATCCTGATTCTTCTTCTTCCTTTTATGTTTGTGCGATTTCGAGGGCGACCGTAACAAGTCCGGCGAATATCTCGACCGGTGTTTCTCCTTCCTTCGTTTTCTGTTCGCTTTGTACGTCGCGATGTCGGACGATAGATTAGCCAACGTGCTCTCTATCGAGCTCTCGATAGTCTTACTGTCTCTTTCTTTATCACTAAGAAGAGATGCGAAAGAAAGATTCTGAGGAACAAACTCCTGTTTAGCCGTACTCGTCGACGCATTAGAGTTTTCGTTGTGAGAATCGTTCGGACTGTCCGCTACTATTGGCGTGATTGACATGAGAGGAGTGTTGGTTAAAGCGGGAGATGTGAAGCTTCGTTTATGAACTTTCTTAGGAAGATCGCCTTCGGCGGACGAGTGGTCTTTCTTTTTCTTGATTTTCTTTTCTTTTCGCAGTTTTAAGTCTGTTTCGTGGTCGCTGCTGAATTCGAAGGGTTTTATCGTCACCTTAATCGGTGATTGGTTCTCTGACGTTGCTATTTTGATCGGGTTCTCGATCTTAGGCGGTTTTTCAGCTGGCTTCGGCGGTGAAGGCTCCGGGTTAGGACTCTGAGGGTCAGTGAGGATCGCGCCATCCTTGCTGTAGCGGATGCGTGAACGTCGCGGTACTTTCTTCTCTAGCACTTCGGGCTCCGAATCAGACGTCTTGTCGCATTCCGAGCATTGCCTGCGAAATTAAAACCATATTTAGACAGTACCAAAAATGGTCTTGTCCCTGAGCGTACAATATTTACGTCAATGTTCAATCATCATTATGAAAAAGAAGGGTTGGCAACACACTATACCCAAACAAGTTGAGGCTTTTTTTCAACCCCGCTTTGTAAAGTTAAGTCTTGTAAGTTAGTAATCATCATAATAAATTTCATTTCAATTTTAAATTATTTCATATCAATTCAATTATATTTCAAACTTCTTTTCATTTTATTTCCATATGGAAGCCTTTTTAAAACGTTTTGACGTTAAGAGAAGGGTAATATAATAACCATCCGTAGAGCTTGCTCTTCTTGGGCGGGCGCTGCAGCGGCGGGTTGAGGCAGTGCAGGTGGTAGTGGTGGCGGCACGTGTCGCACGCCGCCATGAGGTGCCGCTCGCTGCTGCGGCCGCACGCCGCGCACTCGCGCCCCGCCACGCTGCCGCCCGCGCTGCCCACCGACGCCGCTGCGAGGGAGTCACAACGGAAGACGTTATAAACGTTTCTCATTATCATTCTCGTTGGAATGTGGTTCAACCGTAGCATGCTTAAGATTAGTTGTATCCACAGGGTCACGAACGAAGACGTCTTACGACGTGTGCATAAATCCCGAGAACTCGTTCTGACCATCAAGAGAAGAAAAATATTTTTTCTTGGATATGTGCTAACGCAAGACCACTACCGCCTTCTCCAAAATGTTATGATGGAAAAGATTGAGGTAAAACGCCACGTCGGGAGAAGAAAATCGTGGCTCAAGAATGTCCGAGAGTGGACCGGAATCGTAGCGTAGAAGAGCTATTTCATCTGGCGAGGAACAGAGATGAATATGCGGAGCTGACGGCCAACCTTCAGTACCATCTTAGGCCACATCATCGCTTCACATCAGGCGAGATAGTGGCCAAACACAGATCTATTAAGTGTAAAAAAAAAAGTGGGGAGGCACCGCAAGAACAAGAATCATTCTAGTAATTGAGGTTACGATTGGTTATCCTAATTTGGTTATAGTATTTACGCGGTATTTTGTATAGAATGTTTGTTTCTAAGCAATAACGCATGATTGGCTATGGTTTAACGAACTTTTTTAGATATGCCAAAATGTTTAGCCGCAGCAGAGGTTTGTACTCGGGACCTTATCCTTCAGTAAAGGAAGCGCTCTAAACCAAATGAACTTCTGCGGCAGGTACCTCGGTGGCCGAAAAACTTACACACCTTTTCTTTAGTCTTAGGGTGAACCTCGGCTGCGGCGAAAAACTTTTCATGCTTTAAAATACAAAGTTGAGACCGGTTTGCGACAGTTTTTAGAAAGTTTCTACTAACATTGTAAGTTACTTACTACTTATAGTTGTAAAATATGTTGCAAATAACTATTTCTCATTCTCTAAATCTCGTTATACACACTTTTACTTTTCCTTTGCTTTTAATGGCAAGCTGTTACTTCGCATTTAAAAAAATTAATGTTTAACCTCTAGCATAAAAGGGAACTTGTATGTCAAAGAAATATTTCAAAGTAGTATTAAGTAGAAAAGCAGATGAAAATATCCAAATTAAAGCTGTTAGGGCTATAAAGTAATAAAAGATGGTCTCACCTTCCAACGAAGTAGACAGAACTTTTCCTTGGCGAGCGTCCGGGTTGTCGCTAAGAGGAAAACCAACGCCCATCTTAAGTGCGGCCGCGGTTGGCACGGTCATTGACCTGCTGGCCAAGTCGCTATACAGTAAACCATTTCTCAGTGTTATTTTGTAATGTTTGATGGTTTGATGGACATAGCGGCTGGAGCGTGTTTATATCAATTTTAGGATCAACATTTACTCAAAAAAACGAAACAAGACCATCGGCGAATAGACAATCTTACTGAAAATATTAAAAAAAAATATGTAAAAAAATTCAGTAGCCCCCTATAAGCAGACGTCACGTTTCATGGAAAGCGACCCTTGTCGTATATTATGAAAACCTGTAACACTAGACAGTAAACACGCCTTTTATATTTAGGTTGGTGAATACTGGTCCTTATTGGAGTCTAATGTTGGGATGTGAACTGAATTTGCAATTTGAAGTTTAACAAAGTACCTATCATTGTTCCAAGAAATTGTAAAAACATAGTAGTAAATAATTATTGTGATTAGTAACTTCTCCCAACACCAGACGTATGATTTAAACATGCTCCAATGAAATGAATATTATTGTAGCTCAAGATTGATATAGGTACAATAATGAACATGTTACTTTTAAATCTTTATCAACATTAATATTTGATATACCACCACGACAATTTTTTTAAGCATATAAAAAGTACCATTTTTGTGCAAAACTTACTGATCTAAGAGATCAAAGGTAAAACTATTAAATAAATGCATAAACGAGTTATACATTTTGGAATTTTATTTTAACTATTACTGTCATAGTTAAAAGTATGACATCATACCGTTTCAGCAACTGCTGCGGGGTGACTTTAGGCGTCGACCGAGGTAAAGGTTTGGGCATTAGCGGAGTATCTTCCATGATAGGTGGAACGGCCTTCTTAGGGCTTAGGGCTATGATAGCGTCGTAGATCTTTTGTAGCCCGGCGCGGGTTGATGTCAACTCGGCTAAGGCGTCGCTGTTTTGCTTGGATGCCTGGAAATAAAGAAAAAATAGAATAAGTCAAGCATGTTTTTGCCAGTTATTCAGCCGCCAGGCGGTAGTGCGCAAGCATTACTGTGTTCCGGCTTGAAGGGCATTGTAGCCAGCGAAATTACTGGGCATTATGAGACTCAACAGCTAATTGTCTCAGTAGTAATTGTGTACAGCGCCGCGCTGGATTTTGCAAAACAAAGTTCTGGGTGGTGCTGTTATTGTTATGGGCTGGCGTATTGCTTACCATCAGGCAAACGACCAGCTCGTTTCGTCATTCAGTTACATAAAAAAAAATGTTTTTTTTGTTTGTGACTCAGTCGACTTTAGAGGTAGCAGCGCAAGCGAGGTGATGACATGACAAAACTATAGAAACGGCCGCCCGCAGATAGCCGAAGTCTCGCTTTAAGGAATTTGAACTAATAGCCATCTCATATAATACAAAACAAAACACAGAAGATTTCTAATTATTTTTTTTATCCCTCTGGATGTGAAACATGTAGAAGGCATAAATACTTCAGGATATACTTAGACGCTTATTGTCAGATTTTAAATAACAGTTAATGTTTCCTTAAAACGGCATAAACAGCCGCGACCAGAGAGCAGAGCTTTCAAAAATCAAAAGTAACCTCACCTCATCATAATCAGTTCTAAGATTCTCATCCTCAGACAGTAACTTCTCATTTTCCTTCGTAAGTCGTTCGAGGGAGCGGCGTAGTGACGTCACGCGGGTATTCCTCTCTAAATAGTACCCGACGAACTCAACTGAGAATGCCGGAGGCACGTGCCAGCGACGAGACACGTCTTTTAGAGCTGCCATCTGTTGGGAGAAATTGCAAACTAATAGATAAATTTCAAAAACTGATTATATTGCAGGTATCCAAGCTATCCAGATATCCAAGATAGATTGCTGTGTAAGATTGGCAAATGCCCGATTGATGGAAAGCGTTCAACATCGCCTACAAATACTTACTATTCGCATCAGAGGCAATACCGATGGCGATGTATTGTCTACCCTGTTATACTCCGTCCAACCATTTATTTAACTTTTGTCATATGCACGCCTATGAAGTTCCATAATTATTGAGGTGATGAACCATTGTTAAAAAATGCAATACTTTGTGAGCACTGTTTTTTTTTCAATAGTGACGAGACGTGCTAAATATCTTCGATATTTTTTGGGGCCATAGATTGATAACCAAAATTATTGAGGTAATTTTTCCATAAAAAAATATAAAGTATTGTTAAATATTTTCATTTGTACATAATTATAATCGATCATAAAAGGTTAAATATTAAGATATAAAGTCAAATAAAACATCCCTAATAATTCATATTTTTTTTTTTATGAATACATGCAATATAGTCATTTAAACCCCTGATTATTTCTATAAAACAATACAAAACGTTGAGCAATAACGGTATATCAATTTGTTAAATCGATTAAAACTTATTCATATTTAAAGTCGATTGTTTTCAGAAATCGAATCAGTAACGCAATTAGGACACTAATCAAGCTGTCAAAAGTCAAATAAATGGTTGGACGGAGTATAGTTAGGCAAGGCCTTGGTTGTCACCAGTGCCGAAGATGACAATAAAAAATTGTAGAATAGTATGCCTGCATGTTATTTGTAGATAAGTTAGTATACCTGTGCATCTTCAAACTCCAGAGCATGGATATCAATGCCCATACACTCGGCTTTGTGTTGAAACTTTCTCATCGCAGATGCACTGCTGTACAGCATACGAGCCATCTTCTGCGTTGGTACTGAAAAATACGTTAATATGAAAAACAATATACAAAATACAAGTTACGTCTCCTCTCTCTTTCTTATTATCTATTTCTTTCTCTCTATTTCTCTCTTATATATTTTTTCTTTTGTTTCTGTATAGGTGGAGACAGGTAACAGACAAAAGACGATCTCTAGACGGTATCGTTAATTAACGAATTGAGAAACTTACCCCATGGAGGGTTTCTGTTTTCTTTCTGCTGCAAATACTTTCTTCTGTATTTTATTAATTTGCGCTGAGTTCTTGCTTTCTCTTCTTCCTTTGGATTATTTTGCAATTCTAACTTCCTAAGGAAATAAAAAATATAACTTATTTAGACTCATAATTTTCTAAAAAATATACATATAAAAAACAACCTACATCGTTTCCAACTTTTTCAACCTTATGGTTAAATTTAAACTTTAGACATGATTGAATATTGCTCTACATAAAGACATGAGTTACCTTTTTTCTGTTCTAAGTTGTAAAGCAAGCCAATTCCTTTTTCGTTTCTTGACGAAAGTCTTATCAGAGTGAAGTCGGCAGTGAGCGTAGAATGGATCGGCTTGCTCGGCTTCTTCTGAATGCGCCTCCGCTAAGAGGCCCTCGCGTTGTCCGCTACGAAATAAAATAGAAACATATGTACGTAGTTACATAAAAGTAGGTTAAAAAAATAATATTTTTATTAAAGGTGTCCCTAACTCAGGTGTATATAGGTTTCATTTCAGCTACGAAAATTATAACAGTAACTCATAACCGTAAAGCGTTTTTTTTTTCAGAAAACATTTTGATGTTCGACTGTGTTTTTGTTGATAAGAAATAATGCTTGACGCAACGATTTATACAAACGTCGACTGGAAAGAAATATTTATTAACCTGGTTTTTACTGATTGGATTCTTAGGTTCTTAAATTAGTGCTTTAACAAAAAAATATGTCATACCAAGTAACATGGAAGAAGGTCTTGCACAGGCCCGCGTCGCATCCCACGCACACACCCGTACGCGCCAGCGACGCGTCCGCACACAACGCACACGAGCGCGCGCCCCAGCGGGAGTACGCCATCTCGAACAGTGTTACGCCTGAGAGGCGCTCCACCTGAAAAAAAAAATAATTAAGTCATTTTTTCTTGTAGCGCTCGTAGCGTATCTCGCCTGATCTGCCAGGTTAAGCAACCTTCGCAGCAGTCACAATTTGGATGGGTGACCGTTTGTGTGGTATTTACATCAAAGCACTACCATTGAAGTGCAAGACTATTAAATAAATAAATGATTCTATTGTAATGAAGTCTGTTTAGCCACTATCTTGGCGCGATAGTAGCCAAATAAACTAGATCTATATATATATATATATATATATATTAACCTATGCTGTCCCACTGCTGGGCAAAGGTCTCTCCCAAGTCTCTCCAGCCGTCTCTATCCTGCGCCACCTCACACCAACCTTCTTGGTATGCATCCAGATCTATAAGGGATCAAAAAAAACTTACCTCTGAAAACGCCACACCAGGGACATAAAGGGCACATACCAGATGAACCCATGCTCCTACCTCTGTCTCTTTGAAAATTCCTCCTGAAATTCAAAGCGATTATCATTTTCCATTCACAGTCGACATATCTATGAATTTTTGTATACTTATTAAGTGACGAGATGAGGAAGGAGCTTATTATCTAACTTTAACATCTATTGTGATACTTTTTAAAGGGACAGTGATTATGATAATAATTTTCAAATGGAATTGTAAGTTGTTTAGTCACAATCACTATCAGAATGTATGTAATTACTTAAGTGAAAGAATTCGACACGTAGCAGAACAAGTAATGCGTTTTGTTACTGCCAGATTATCCAAATACCGGTAATTTACAATAATTATTAGCAATAAAAGAACATGAAATGAGCATAATGTTCACTCAAACATGTTTAAAAATGGGTCACGATCGGTATCGCAATCACAATTGCTAGTTTGTACATCTGAAGTTTGTAAATATCCTTCAGATGTCAAATAGATAGGTATCGATATAGATGTGAAAGTTAAACAATAAGCCCAGATCGTTAAAATAATGCCTGCCAATTGCAGTACCACCCAGAAATTTGTTACGCGGCATTGCACTGTGCTTGTCAACCTGAGACAAGTCTCATAGTTCCCAGCAATTTCACTTGAAACAGAATCCTACCACTAGAAGAGAAAGTAAGAAACAAGTGAGTACCTTTATTAGGACATAGTTCACAGCTGGGGTCGGTAACTCCTGCTTTGCAAGCCTCACAGAACCACGGTTCAGTTGACGCGGAACTTACTGTACTTGATTCACTGGTGTTATCTGATACTCCATAACAGCCTGAAAGAGTGATTACAGTTATTAGCCCTTTACTACCATTCATTCCCTGGGACTCCTTCTTAAAGGAAGGAAGGGCGGAAGGTAGAAGAAGGAATAGAAAGAATAAAGGGCTGGAGGAGGGATGATTAAACAAAGAAAGGAAGGAAGGAAGAAAACATGGAAAATAAAAGTAGTACAACATTCAATAGGTATAAAGGTTTACCTTATAAAGTACTTGGTTGTACATACCACTGTAATATTTACCTTCATGTACTGTAACTCCACAGCCATCACACTCCACAATTTCATTGAAGTCATCACTCCTTGATCCCAAGCAACCAGAGCAGATCAGCATATTCGCCAGGTCACATGGTATCTACAAGCAAAATCAGTTTAATTCCTAAATATAAATTGTGTGTTACCTACATATTATTCTGTTCATCAGTGTGACCCTTGTATGGTATAGTTGAGGTTTAGCTAGTATGTGTGAGTCATTGCCAAGTTTGGTTTATGGTATCATAGTTTTTATTGTTTTCATTTTCATTTAGTGATGGGTATGTGCATCTTATTGTGTGTCATTGTATGTACAGTTTTGTGAGAATAAATGATTTCTTTCTTTAAATTAATCACATAGACAAGACCATCCTGTCTCTTTGGTGTAGGATTAATTGGAAACAGTAATGAGAACTAGTCAAAAAAAGAGCACTTCTTCATTCTGTTGCATATTATTATAATAGCTCATGAAATATGATCTAGTTCCTTACAAATAGGACACTAATTTATTGTATTGTTTACTTAACAAATACCTTGAATTCTTTTATCTTTGCCTTCTCTAGCACATCATTGATGGAAATCTGGCCGACCTTGTTAGAACTTTTGAATTCATTTTCATCATCTGATCCTGTTTCATCTTCTGAACACTCGCTCCTTTCAGCTGCTCCTATAAAATAAAATTTTATTAATTTAACTTCTATTATGAAATGAAGTAGACAGTATAATCCTACTTATAATATTATAAATGTGAATGTCTGTGTGTGTGTTTGTTACAACATAACTCCCTAATGACTGAACGGATTTCCATGAAATTTGGTATGAAGGTACATTAGGTCCTGGAAAAAAACAGTTCCTTAGGGAACAACTATAAACCTAAATCTATGTGGATGAGTAATATCTAGTCTAGTACATAATAATTAATAGATCCTCACGGACTGATAATATACTCTGTTATTGTTTTCGGATAATTAATACTTACTTCTCTCTTCTTCATCAGTGTTTATGGAATAGTCATCACTTTCTTCAGCATGATCTTCAATACGGAAGTCAGAATCATCAGAACTCTCACCCTCACCAAGATCAAAATCGAGAAGCGATTGGGGTTCTACCGGTTTCACCCTACGCTTCTCTGGACCTCTCCCTTCTGCAAAATTAAAAACTAGAAAATGACATATCTTCATGTCTGGCTGTTCCTTGGCATGTTAGCAATTTGTAAAATTCATTACACATGTTGTGAATACATATCGTAGACACTTATTCAAAGGCATCGAAGGTGCATATTCCAGGTATTCAAGAAAAGCCATTAAAATCAAGCTTCGTCGAAAAGCCGGGCTGCGTGCGTCGGTCACCACACCAGCGGAATTCTCAATTTTAGCGGCTTACAAGTATTAATTGATCACGGGAATACTTACGCGAACTCATATTTATACTCATTATTTACAATCTGTGTGGAAAATCCATTTTATTACACCGTCTTCGACTCAGCGTTTATGACGACAGCGACAATGCCTATTTTTGTATAATTTTATTTCTGTTCTCATCTCTCTACTCCATTCGCGTTTCGTTTCGCTTCGCTTCGCCAATCATCGATTTCATTCGACATTCGATTTAACTGTCATATATGTCAGTGTCTAGTGTCAATAGCTTTTTTTAATTCACTTGTTTGGGCAAGCTAAGGTCTCTAGGACTATTCCGCCTTGTTTTACGTAGTTTTTATTTGATAGTTTGATATTCCTAGTTTTGTTGCGTTCAAGTCCTATATAGTTATGCTCACCCAAAGGTATAATATATAAAATAAAAAAAAAAAAATTATTAAACCACATTTTCGCAAAAATCCATTGAGGTGTCATTCCTCAATGATAAAAACCATTGAGGAATGACCAATGATAAAAACAAAATGTAATAGTTACCAACCAAACCAAGTCTAATCGCCATGTAATAAAAAAAATACCTAATTTCTTTTATATAACCTCCATGGTTGGTTTGGTATTACTTTTTGATCTTCGAGCTCAGATAAAGTTTTGGCTGTCTACTCGAAGTCTTCGAGCTCTCAGATAAAGTGTCTACTCATACTAAATCTTAGGTCTACTCGAAGTTCGAGCTGGATACTTTATCTCCTCAATGGTCTACTCGAAGTTTTAGGTACCTACTCTAGATACGTAGTATCTCTTACTAGTCTGTGTACTCTAGATTAAGCACACGATGTGCAAAGCCACATGGGAAGATAAAAAAAAACAATTAGAGAATGACAAATTAATGAAAAATTAAATGACAACTGACAACTAAGGCGAAAACTCCGCTGTCAACGTGCCGAAAAATCCGAAAATGCGAAATTCCGAATAAAAGCGAACAAAGTATTTTTACGGAGAAAAAAAAAACCTCATGACGGATGTGACAGTTGTACTGTACGTACCTTGGTACGTACTTGGTACGTAGGTACGGTAGGTACGTCATAGGACGGGATCATTTCTGCGTACAGAGTAAATATTGTTAGAACTGGCCACATTGAAGCCTCTTTAGTTTGTATATATTTGTGACTAGTGCTAAGGTGACAGATTATGTCAGTTCAATAATTAAAGAAAATTGTGTCGCTTTATCGGTCTAGTTTTTATTAAATCATAGTACTCTCCAGTGAAATTTCACAGTATTCCACCAGGCTTCCACACAAACACGCACTCATAATAGGTGATGTGCCCCTGCACTTAGAAAATGGAAAATTTAACGACGAAATTTCAAATTGGTCAGCTTGAAGGAAAAGCGAACTGGACCACCTGGAGGTACAAAATGTGCATTCTACTTAAGAGTATGAACGACGTCATCGACGTAGTAGAAGGAAAACTTAAGAGACCAGAACCGGTGCCAGATGGAGCAGGTGATGTAGACGTCAAGAGCTACAAAACTGAACTCGTCAGATTTGTGAAAGCGGACAGTAACGCTCTACTCCTTCTGACCACAAATATGAGCGAGGACACACTTCGCAAAGTCATGAGATATACGAGCGCTTATGAAGTATGGTTAGAACTACATAGACTGTATGGAGGTATTTCCGAAGACAATGCGTACAACCTGTGTATGACATTTTTTGGATTGAAAAGAGACCCAGATGATGACGTTGCAACACACATGTGCAAACTGAAAAATATTTGGACTGAGTTGAATCAAGAATTGCATCAGGACAACAAGGAGTTACCAGAACTATTGTTGGTATGTAAGATTTTGGATACACTTGGCGAAGAATATTTTCAATTCAGAAGCAGCTGGCTTTTAATACCCAAAGCAGACAGGACAGTAGAAAACCTAACCACTCACTTATGTGCTTACGAGAGAGCTTTGGCAAGTAAAGCAGTAGTACTTGACCAAGAAGCTCTAGCTGCTACAACAAGCATGAAGAAGCACATAAAGAACAAGGTAGACAAGGACAAAAATCTAAAGTGCAATTATTGCTCCGAGATTGGTCACCGCGTCAGAAATTGCCAAAAGTGGATCAGTGACGGACGACCACCAAAAAGTGATAATCGTCCTTCAACAAGTCAAAGCGCAAACATGACTTTGATGTCTGTAGATACACAGACACAGACGAATACGACGGTTTTTTCGACTGAATGCGACAAAATAAATTGGTACGTGGATAATGGAGCCACTAGCCACATAACCAATAGAGGCGACCTATTCCAAACTTTCGAGCATTTCCACGAGTCAAATACAGTGACTACAGCGAATGGAAATACGATTGAAGCGAAAGGAAAAGGATCGATTTTGATTGAAGCAGAAGTTAATGGTAAAACAGTACCTATAACCCTTCAAGACGTGTGGTATGTTCCATCGATTCAAAAGAATTTATTCTCTGTCCTAGCAAGTCACGATAAAAACCCGCATAGCGAATTTTCTTCGAATCCAAATAAATGCAGCATGTTTATAAATGGTGAACTCAAAGTTATTGGAGAACGAAGTCATAAGGGTGGTCTTTACAAGCTTAATGTGACGAACGTAAAGCCATTCAAACCACTAGAAGTGTTCATGACAACGCAAACCCAATTATACCACGAGAGACTCGGCCATCAGAATAATAGACATGTCAGAGCTCTAGTCAAACGAGAAATGGGAATTGAGCTTCCAGTCGGACATGAACTCTGTGAAGGCTGCATGTATGGGAAATCTCACAGATTAAAATTTGGAACAAGAGATAGAGCCTCCCAACCAGGTGAACTGATACACAGTGATGTATGTGGACCGTTTCCAGAATCAATGTCCAAATATCGCTATTTTTTGCTTTTTAAGGATGATTTTACAAGTTTTAGATATGTTTACTTTTTGAAAGAAAAATCAGAGGTAAAGATATATTTAGAACAGATGATAGCTGAAGCAAAAACGAACGGACATGTAATCAAAACTATCCTAAGCGATAACGGAGGAGAATTTGATAACAAGAATGTACGAGACATTCTGGCCCTCAACGGTATAAAACAGAGATTGACAATGCCGTACACGCCGGAACAGAACGGCTGTAGCGAGCGTGATAATAGAACGCTAGTTGAGACCGCTAGATCGCTTATGTATGCGAACGAGACGCTACCTCAGTGCCTATGGGCAGAACTTGTGAGCACAGCGGCATACATACTGAACAGAACTGGTCCTACACGTGTAGATGGGAAAACGCCCTACGAACTTTGGTTTGGAAAGAAAGTGAGCATTAAACATTTGCGCATTATCGGCAGTACGTGCTATGTTCACATTCCGAAACAAAAGAGAAAGAAACTAAACAAAAAGGCCGTGAAAGGTACTTTGGTCGGATATGACGACGACGGCTACCGTATTTGGGTTACAGAAGGTAACACAAACCTTGTTCGATCACGAGACGTCAAATTTGACGAGAAACCGCTATCCAGATTAGAGGTAAAGGAAGTGACTGAAAAGCAGGACACAAAACCAAACGAATATGAGTTTAAAGTGTCATCAGATAGCAAACCTCTTGAACCGGTTATTGAAATTGACGAAGACAGACGTGATAACAGTACTGATCTAAGACAAGAACCTCAGTTAAGCGAATTGAGAGAAGACAGTAACTCAGAACCGCTCGAGTTTGAGGGAGAGAATAATGTTGAAGATGATGTAGACATGTTCGGAAATGAGTACGAAAACGAAGTCAACGAACCCGACGACGAATTCCAGGATACCGAAGATGAACCTGTAATTTCGCGCTATAATCTACGTGATAGATCGACTCTTCAACGACCTGCAAAACTCGACAGTTATGTCAATGCGGTACTTAGTAGTACTTTAGCTGTACCACAGTCGTACAAGGAAGCTACAAACAGTATAGATCGGAAAGAGTGGATAAATGCTATGAATAATGAGCTAAACTCACTACGAGAACATAACACATGGACCTTACAAGATCTACCAAAAGGAAGGAAAGCGATACCATGTAAATGGATTTTCAAGGTGAAAACCAATCCAGATGGCTCGATTGAAAGATTCAAAGCACGTTTAGTCGCTCAAGGTTTCCGACAAAGAAAAGGACTTGACTATGAGGAAACGTATAGTCCAGTGGCAAGAATGTCGACAATACGCTCTCTAGTAAGTGTCGCAGCGAGTGAGAGGATGTACTTGGTCCAATTCGACGTGACCACAGCATTTCTCTACGGTAACCTCACAGAAGAGATTTACATGAAACAGCCCGAAGGTTTTGAAGATGGCTCAACGAGAGTATGTCATCTAAATCAAAGTTTATATGGCTTAAAACAATCTCCACGTTGCTGGAACTACTGTGTCCACGAGGTTTTGATTGAGCTTGGTTTCAGACAGAGCACTGCAGATTCTTGCCTGTACACGAGAGGAACTGGTGATCAGAAGATATTACTGACACTATACGTTGACGATGGGCTCGTAGCAGCGTCTAGCAAAAAAGTGGCAGATTCATTTCTGCAAGAGCTGCAAAAAAGGTTTAAATTGACTTCGAAACCGGCCACGTTCTATCTAGGGATGGAAATTCTACAATACAGCAGTGGCAAAATAGTTCTTAAACAAGAATCATACACAAAGAAGGTATTGGAACGATTTAATATGAGTAATTGTAATCCAATAACGACGCCGATTGACAAAGAATCAGGGAGAGACTTTCATGATTCTGAAGATCCTAGTAGCTTTCCCTATCGAGAAGCAGTAGGCGCCTTAGCCTACTTGATGGTTGGCACGCGACCAGACATAGCGTACGCAGTAGGAGTGGCGTCACGCAAACTGGAAACTCCAACAAAAGTAGATTGGCTCGGAGTGAAACGCATTATGCGCTATCTTAAGGGCACGAGCGCACACGGGATACACTACAAGCCCGAATATCTGAAGGGTGTGCTAGAAGCGTACAGTGATGCAGATCACGGCGGTGACGTAGCAACAGGCCGCTCTACCACTGGAGTTTTGTGTCTATACGCAGGTGGAGCTATATCATGGCTAAGCCAAAGACAGGCATCGGTGTCTATCTCCACAACCGAAGCTGAGTTAGTTGCAGCCAGCGAAGCAGCACGAGAGTTAGTGTGGCTTAAAAGACTGCTGTCTGCTTTGACAACTCTGACGTGTACCCCGACACTGAGTGTTGATAACGAAGCAGCTGTCAGGTTAGCACACAATCCAGAGTTTCACAAGCGCACGAAGCATATTCGCATCAGACATTTCTTCGTCCGAGAGTTGGTACTTAAGAATGCTGTCAAAGTCAAGAGAGTAAGCACCTCTACCCAGCTCGCTGACATCATGACGAAAGGTCTACCTAGGCCAAGGTTTACAAGTCTGAGAGAGCAGTTTGGAATGTCTGTTCCTCCACGCCTCACCTAAGGATCGAGTATTCAATGAGGGAGAGTGTTAGAACTGGCCACATTGAAGCCTCTTTAGTTTGTATATATTTGTGACTAGTGCTAAGGTGACAGATTATGTCAGTTCAATAATTAAAGAAAATTGTGTCGCTTTATCGGTCTAGTTTTTATTAAATCATAGTACTCTCCAGTGAAATTTCACAGTATTCCACCAGGCTTCCACACAAACACGCACTCATAATAAATATGAGCACGAATGAACACACATTTTTTTATAACGGGCGATTGCCTTTATTACTGAAAACAAACTACACTCTACTTACTAAAACTAAACTAACTACATACAAGGAGAAGCAATTGGACAACCTTCTTCCTAAGTCGGGCACTCTTGTCAGAGTGGTCGTGGTATAAAGGATGGTGTATGCGTTGGTTCTTCAGCGTCGTGGTTTTCCTTAGCGAGGGTTACTGCTATCGCAATGCTTCTCCATTTCTGGCGGTTGGTAGCATTGCGAGTACACTGGACTATGGTGGTTTGAGTTGCAGTCTTAATAAGGTCTATCCAACGCGTAGGTGATCGGCCGCGTGTTCTTTTTCCTGCCACCTGACCCTGGACCACAAGTCTCTCCATTGAATCTTCGTTTCTGGAGATGTGACCAAAGAACTTCAGTATTCGTAGTTGTACAGTCGACGAAAGTCTATTTTTGATATGAAGTTCTTTAAGAATGGAATAATTTGTGCGGAAAGCCGTCCACGGGATCTTCAGGAGGCGTCTCCAGCACCACATCTCCAGAGCGTCAATTTTTCGGCGATCCTGTAACCTTAGTGACCAAGTTTCGGCTCCATAGAGAAAGATTGGAAAGACAAGACATTACATTAGTCGAACCTTTGTTTTTTTGGTTATTCTCCTGTCCTTCCAAATCTTTCCCAGCCTCTCTACTGCAGATCTAGTGATGGCACAGCGTCGTCTGATTTCGTCTCCACATCATCCTGTGTTGGAGATAGTAGAACCGAGGTAGATGTAGCTTTGTACTACTTCACAGTTTGCCATACTTTGTAAATCTATTCTATTGTGTTCAGCTCGGTCTACTATCATCATTTTCGTCTTGTCTCGGTTGATAGCAAGTCCAAATTGAAGACTGGTTGTTTCCAGACGAGCCAAAAGATCTTCCATATCTTCTTTATTCTGTGTAAAAAGAGTAGTATCGTCAGCATATCGCAGATTACTTATCCGCCGACCACCAACTGAAACACCCTTGTTCCATCCCTCTAGGATAATCCGCATTATGTGCTCCGTATAACAGTTGAATAATAGCGGCGACAGAATACACCCTTGACGAACACCGGACTCGGTTTTAAACTTATCAGATAGGACATCATCCACACGAACTGTTACTGATCCGTCCTCATAAAATTGGACAACCATAGACCATTAAAGGCACAAAATTAATTGGTACGATGGATGTTTAAAACTGAAGTGTAAAGAGGATACTCAATTTTCCAAAACTATGAAATGTGTGCATTTTATAAAGTCGAGCTGGACTGACTTATGAATATTAAGAAAGTTACATCAACGAAAGATATTCCACTAAATAAACTGGCTTCATTAAGATTTTAATGTTACTTAACTAAAATGTTCGATTCTAAAATCATTTGTTCAAAAATCAAATATACCCAGCAATATTTAATCGCTACTACTGTTTATTTCCTAACATTAACCTGCAAAGCTAATTTAAAATGTTGAAATGTACGATGGTGAATGTACAACCTTAATGTTTCGCATACACATGGCAATTAAGCTATTGTTTCTCTCCTGGCAATCACAGACCCAAGGATTCGTGTATGTGTGTGATGTTTTCTTTCTATGTGTTCATCTGTTTTGTCTATGTGTTATACATTTTTGACGTAAAATTCGTTTGTTTACATTATTTTTACGGAGACTTATTTATGTTTTCCGTACGCTTATGTCCTTATTTTCATAACTATAAAGACTAATATTGCATGTTTAGTTGCAAATTGTCTTGGTAATTATAGTTTTGCATGTGTGACCGTGTACATGAACAGCTTGTGTAAACACATCGCGCGACATCACAGATAACAGATTTAGTAATAGTAATAATGAAGATATTTTTAATAGAAATAAATACCTATAATTATAATTAGCAGTATTATGTATTCTATGGCTTTAATTTACGGATTGTAACGTAAAACTATGGGCCAGTTATTGACTAAACGGATTTTGATGTTTGGTATGAAAATGGGTACATAGGAAGTACTTATATAAGACCTAGGTGGGTACTTTTACGTTACATCCCAGAAAAACGAACAGTTCCATAAAGAACAACTGAAAGGTACCTCTAATAGGTAGCTAACTCTACGCGGTTTCGCAGGTATCGGCTAGTAGGTATAAAATTACTTGGTACCTAGAGAAAAGAGTGTGGGAAGCTTCTTTGTTTCATGGTTTTATACCTATGATATTTAATCTCTTGTTCTTATTCTAAATCTAATCGAGAAGTTAAAAAACAACTCGACTGATTATTGTTAGGTACCTACCTAGATAACCTACAAAACCTCTCCTATTACTCAATTTAATGTCTTATTATTGATTTGCCCCATACTTTGTAGCTCATTCTCCTCATACTTTATTTATATTGTAATAATATGCCTAAAAAAATTGCATTCGCTTAGCTTGCGCGTCCATCTAAACATATCTGCGTAGATGCCTAGGAACTGTTATTAAATGATAGGTTTTCGTTTTCGATAAAGAAATGTTTACTTCAAGGGGCGCCATGCCTGTTATTCGCCTAGGGCGCCTGGCATGCTCGGGCCGGCCGGCTGCGGGCGCAGCGGCGCTGGATAAGTGTGATCTCTATATCAACTTACGAATACTATTTTTCTATGACAATATTTGTGGGTAAATTGTTTTCTATACACTAACCTAACAATGTACCTAAATATGAAAGTTCCATATACCTATATAGTTTCATAATAAAACTATTGGACTTGGTCATCATAAGTACCTACCATTGAGGAATAGTGCGAGACCTCAATGGTACCTACCCACTGACTACGGAGTAGGGTTGCTAGGTCGTCGGGATTCATCTGGTTTGTCCCGACTTTTGATATGAGGTCCAGAGTCCCGACGAAATACGAAATATTTCGATATTTTGTCTCCGGCTGATTGGGCGCCGGCCACCCAGGCTTAGAGCGTCGTGGAGTGCCCGGCGCGGAAACCAAACTGCTCCTTTCTCGGAGTCAGGTGAGGTCTCATCCTACGCAGCAGCAAGCGCTCGAACAACTTCGAGATGGTCGGTTGCAGTGTGATGGGTCTGTAGCTGCTAGCGGGTAATCGGCAATCCTTTCCTGGTTTCGGCAGCACGATTACCCTACCAGTCTTCCATTCCTGGGGGAAGCAACGGGTACGCAGGACTCCGGTGAAGAGCCGCGCTATAGACACCAGGCCCTTCGTGGGTAGTTCTTTTAGGACGACATTTGTAATGCCGTCTAGCCCTGGTGCCTTTTTTCCCGGTAGTCTTAGCACGGCCCTCTTCACCTCCGCCGGCGATATAAAATCGTCAACTTCTAGCGGTGGCGGCGGGTGGCCAGGAACACTGCGACCTTTTCCTGGACCATCTGGTGATGTTTCAGAACTACACGCGTTATGTTATTGTACTAAGACAATATGACAATGAAATTTTGCGTTCTAACGACACATACCCAACGATCCACAAACAACAAGAAACTGCTGTGCATTCACGCTCACACAAAGAATGAACATTGAATGAACTTGTTGTATAAGTTTGAGTTGCTATATGAAAAGCTCCTTCCCCCCCCCGTACCTCATTGCCTTCCGCCATTCTCCGTAAAAATATGTCTTGCCGAATAAAAGCAAAAAGTGGTTGTCTTATGCCTTGTTTTGTTGGAATTTTTTAAGCGTGATTCAGAATAAAAATAACAATATTACGCTTCAATTTGAATTATAACGTGATATATGTGTAAAACTCATCTTAATTAGTTATTTGTGTTAAATAACAGTATTTAAAATGGTCGGTCTCGACTCCGACCACAACCGGGATGAAGACTGCGACAACATTGGCTTGGGGTGTGCTCTCGAGCACTTCTCAGAAATCGAGGATGTGTTGAACATGATCGACAACGTGAAAAATATTTATAACACACCCGTTTTCGAAGTAGAATACGAGAAATTGTACAGTATCCTCAAGCAATACTACGAACAACCGCACTTGCTTGATCCCCACTTGGATAAAATTCTAGCTAAATTTTTATACTTGATCAAGGATAAAGAGTCTCCCTTGGAACTGAAACATGCCGTGTTTTACTACATGTATCAGATTATTAGAGTAAGGGGGTATAAAGTTGTTGTGAGACATCTACCTCATGAGGTAAAACATTATTACTGAATTCTCATTTTATTTCAAATTTGTTGATTGTCTTTCAAAACAACCTCATTATGGTGTTTTGGGTTTTGTAAGCCACACAAAATGCTTGAATTATCTGAATTTCAATCTTAAAAAAAAATATATCTGTGCTTTATATTAATATTTAGTCTATTTACTATTACGAATATGCATATTGTTGCTCATAAAACCTATTCATAATTATTTTCGCAGGTTGCAGATCTGCTAACAGTATTAACTTACCTCGAGGCACAAGACCCGAATGACAAAGAGACATGGCGCAGCAGATTTGTACTTTTGCTATGGCTATCCATAGTTGTAATCATTCCATTTCACATGAGCCGCCTTGATGGATTTGCTCCTGGCCAACCTGGTAAGTAAACCTAGAGGCAAGATTAAAGTTAGGAAAAAATATATGCCTTTAATAAAGCATATTATTTTTTACCTTTATTCATTTTCAAAATGACAAGATGCTTCTCGTTGCTTCATCATTGTTGTGATAATAAAATTTTCCTTTAAGTTCTCAGGGCAAAATTATCCTTGTCTACAATAAAGAGAGTAACTATTTCTAATGTAAGATATTTGTCCATAGTTAAAATGAGATACTTAAGAAATTAAAGTGGACAGTCAACTATTGCTTAAGTACCTCAGTAATTAAAAAACAATTGTTTATATATTTCAGATTCAGCTGGTTCCAAAAAACTGACAGTGATGGAGAGAATCTTGAACATTTGTAAGACCTATGCTATGAGTAAAGACACATGTGCTGAGGCCAGTGCTTACTTAACTTCAAAATTTTTAATCAGGTGGGACTATCTTATTAACAGTTTGTAAAAGTAGTTTGAAGTCTGAGCCACTGTTACTGTTGTTGCACTTCCATCTCTTGATGCCAACAGAATAATCAGTTTATGTAATGTTCACAAAAATTAAGTATGTGAAAAAACTATAAATATTTTTATAATGTATTGCATGTTTTGTTCAGATCAGATGTAAAGGAGCTCTATATGGGGCCATTTTTCGACTGGGCCTGTGAACTACATTCCAATATACAAGAGGAAGATACTATACACTATGGCGTATTAGCCGCAGTTGCTGCAGTATTAAAACATGGCAAGAGAGATGACTTGTTACCTTTCGCCCCAAAATTACTTGAATGGGTAACTAACCAAAATTATCAGAACCACAAGGCCATACTAGTGAGGAAGTATGGTGTTAAAATTGTGCAAAGAATTGGTAAGAAATTCTTCTATCACGCACATACATTCAATTCCTACTAAAAGAAATATTTAGACTTAAAAGTCACACTTTGGATTTTATGATACTAATGCCACATTTATCTAGAACACATTAATAAAGATAGTATACAACAAACATTTTATTAAATGTTTAAAGAAGCGACCCACAAAATTACATGTGTTTTGGCCAAAAAGCTCAACATGTCTCTTATACACAGGCTTGACATTCCTACGGCCTCGAGTGGCGTCGTGGCGATACACCCGCGGATCTCGGTCCCTCGCTATGAATCTGGGTGGGGTCGGCGAGGCGGCTGCAGGCGACACAGATGTGCCTACCTCGCCTCCTGATGATGATGACCAGGATATACCGCAACAGGTGCGTAGATGTTCTGTGGATCTGTACAAATATTGCCAGAATCTTTTTTTGCTGAACATTTTAAGAATATGTTGACTACTGCTACTGCTTAATTATTATTGTTAAAATCAAATGCAGTATACAAATATTAAATTTGCCAAGTAAATTTTAATTTTACATATTTAATTTATAAAATTTAATACTAGCTGCGCCACGTGGTCCCACCCGCGGTTTCCTGGGATAAAAAGTAGCCTATGTGCTATTCCAAGTCCTAAAGTACCTACATACCAAATGTCATCATAATCGGTTTGGTAGTTTTTGCGTGAAAGAGTAACAAACATACATCCATACATTCTCACAAACTTTCGCGTTTAAAATATTAGTAGGATAGTGGAAAGTAGAATTATTGTCTTATTATAATTTTACTTGTTCCACCGTTTAATCTATCCTTTTGCAATATGGCAGAAAAGTGACTAACCCATTGTGTCTTCTAAAACTCCTTTTTACCATCAAATGGAAGATGAAAAGTTACTAAGTACTTGTTCTCTCTCTCCTTCAACTCCCCTTTCTCTGTTGGCCATCAGGTAGAAGAGGTAGTAGAGCTACTCCTATGTTCTCTCCGCGATGACGATACCGTAGTAAGATGGTCGACTGCTAAGGGCGTGGGTCGCATTGGGGCGAGGCTGCCGGCCGGCGCCGCTGCCGACGTTTGCGAATGCGTACTGGCCTTGTTTGTCAAGAACGAACGGGAGACAGCCTGGCATGGCGGGTGTATGGCGTTGGCAGAACTTGGTAAGGATGTATTTAATGAAGAAAGAAAAAAAGAAAACATTTATTTGACACGACAAACAAAAAATAATATTAAATAATAAATATATGTTTAAAGTGCCGAATGGGCTCAGCTCAGTTTAAGATGCCGAGAGTTTAGCACAACTTTGCGCTGATTTTCAAGAACACGTGGCGCTTGGTGTATTCTGAATGACATATATTGTGTACTTAGTTGTCGATCTGTGGAAACTTTTATAAGCTACCAACCTGTCCAAACATTTATACCTTATATATTTAGGTTGTACTAAGTTTAGCTGTCGTTTTCCTATAAGAATAAATAAATAAATAATTACCTCGTCCGTAGCTCGTCGCGGGCTGCTATCCCCGCTTCAAGTAGGCAAGGGTATCGCTGGCGTAGTGTCGGCACTGAGCCGCGACGAGCCGCGCGCCACGTACGGCGCCGGCAGCGGGGGCCGCGCCGCGCGCGACGCCGCCTGCCACGCCGCCTGGGCCTTCGCCCGCGCGTACGACGCAGCTACGCTGGCGCCCTACGCGAACACACTTGCCAACGCGCTTATAGCTACTGCGTGTTTTGATAGAGAGGTAAGATTTTTTTTATGGATCTGAGTGATGAATCTTGCAAGTCGTTCGCCTGATGATAAGCGCCACACCTGCCCATAACAATTACAGTGCCACCCAGAACTTTAACAGGGTTCCATAGCTAAAAAAATTAAGAACCGCTGATCTAAAGCACTGCGTAGCACCGTAATGCGCTCATTACCCTGAGATATCATTAGATCATCAGATATTGATTCCCATATGTCCATTAATTTCGCTGGCTATAATGCCCTTCAAAACCTTCAGATATTCTCAGTACTATTCCAGCCCTAGTGTACGCAAAAACATTTTATCTATATTTGTCATGTTTGTGACTTAACCACCATAGGCACCAATCCCTCAGCAAGAGTTCTGAGTTCTGATCTACTCGTGGCAGCTTAGGCGTCGCCACAGAATAGATATTAATATATGTATGTGCTAGCGTCGTAGAGATTACAGTCATTCACTGTAATCTCTACGACGCTAGCGGAACTCAGAACTCTTGCTGTGAGATCGGCGCCATGCCATAGTGTCAATAACCGCAGATAAGTATTCAAAGTCGTTAGTAAAGTAACATACAATATTGTACTTCAGATCAACTGCCGCCGCGCCGCCTCAGCCGCGTACCAAGAGAACGTGGGCCGGCACGGCATGTTCCCGCACGGGATCGACGTGCTGACCACGGCCGACTTCCAGTCCGTGGGCCCACGCATCCACGCCTACCTCAGCATCGCGCCGCAGGTGGCCGCGTACCCGGAGTACACGCAACCCTTGATCGACCATCTTGTGGAGCTTAAAGTGGAGCACTGGGACTGTGCTATTAGGGAGCTCGCGGCTAAGGCTCTTAACAAGCTGACGCATAGGGTAAGGCCTGCAAATATTGTTTAGAAAAACCCTACAGCCCCTTAGCACTTACCAGATACAAAAAGTCTTATACATTTCTTGTTTCTTGAAATTGAATTAAAGAGAGTTATTATGTCAAATGTTCGCGCTTAGGGTGCAGAAGAAACTATATTATGTAAGCCCGCGGCCGCTATATTGAATTCCCAAAAGTTATAGGTTATGGTACCATTATTTTTGCGGCAAAAACTCTCAGTTAGCTGGCACATAGGGTAAGTTATAAACTAGTATAAAAACGATAGAATCTCGCCTATGGTGAAACTAATAATGGCGTTATTGGATATACAAATAAACAAAAATTATGGACCCACGAATTCATATCACAGGTTCTAGCGTTCGCATTTCAATTAAGCTAGCCAAAAGTTAACATGAATCATAGTGGGACCACAGATTCAAGACGAAATAAATATGTGATATTGACTCTATTGAGACTGTGATATGCGTCTAGATTAAAACCTCTATACCTTTGTAAACCTGGCTGGCAGAAGGGGCAGAGTATTTTGAATTTTGAATTTAAATATTTGTCAGTTTGTGACATCTTTCAGTTAGTTCTCTTTCAGTTTTAGGCTAAGTTAGGCTAGTTATTTTTGATATATTCATATTTATTTCGTTTATGTATATTTTATTACAATTCTGTGCCAGTTGTATTACTCGGCTCAAGTTTAAACAATGGCTGAAGTAAGTATTTCATGTATTTAAAAATAGAATCACCAATCATTTAAACAGCTGCTTGTCAGAACCCTTCTGTGCCAACATTATAGATTAGTCGCCTAAACCTTGCAACAAATGTTTCCTTAATTATTTTGACTAACTACCCACCCCGGTTTCGCACCGGTCAGTACCTGTATAGGGAAGGTAAAGTATTAAACATTCTTTCATGAAGTTTAATAAATAATAGTGAAAACTGCATCGAAATCCATCACAGTAGTATAGAAGTTCTAAGTGTTCTAACCCATCAATAAACAGACAGACAGAGCGACTTTGATAAGTACCATTTAGGGACTAGCATTAGGGGATCGGAAAACTTTTCAGAAAGTGTTTAAAATTAACCATAATGTATATTGTATATATAACTATATATGGCAATGAATGATAGTATTTTAATTAAATAAAGCCCTAAAAGTACCTAAAACTCTGTTTAAATGTTATGTTTCAAATATTGGCGCGCAAAAGGTCACCTTAGCACGTGTGACGTGTTAAGAAAGCAAACGAAACGACAAGCTCTACAAAAGCAAACTTCCAAGTGATTTATATGTTTTTTGTAAAGTTTAATGACTTTAGGGTCATCATGGAATGAAAAACATATCGTTGTGATTTGAGATTAAAAGCAAAAGTATAAAATAAACACAAGCTTCGCACACGGTATTTACTTTCGAATGACGTTATGCACTGTGTTGGTGTTTTGGAACAGCTAAAAAATGACAGAATTATTAGATTTTATTTATTGTATTTAAAATATAAATCATTACAAAAATATTGATTGAATGATATTTCGGATTCGACAAACATTCGTTCTAACTACAGTTTAGATTTGTTTCGATTATTGTCCGATCCCCTATTGTTATATAGGCTTGTGTTGCTTTAAAACCTTACGACCTTTTCTGACGTTTCAGAAAGTATGCATAAAAATCTAGCACAAAAAAAGTTCAGATTTTAAAAATATTCCTTCAGTCTAAAAACCGACCGCAATTTTGTTTAATAAAGTGCTTATTTTCTTACAGCTTCCCGACTACGTTGCGACAGACATCCTACCAAAACTCGTTGCGAAGACTGAATCCATAGATCTGAATGTGAGACACGGAGCGATCCTCGCTATTGGTGAAGCAATCCATGCGCTGTCTCAAACAACACTGCCTAACGGTAAGTCACAACGTTTTTGCTGTCGTGTAATAGTGAAATATTGACCGAGCAAACAAGGTCTCCGAGTGTACTGGAAGAAATCCGCGTCCGACTTTAAATGTTAAACGAAAAATTGTAGACTAGTACTTCATGTATTGTTGTTGCCAGCGTTTGGGTTATCTTAGACCAATAGGTTGCCCAATTGCTTTACCTTGTAATTAGACATGAAATCGCCCTTTAAAAAAGAATAAGAGCACAACCGGTCAAGGTATTGTAAAAATATTGTTTTTTTTTTATTTATTTAAGGATCAGCAAACAGTTTCACTAGTACCTTAATTAACAGACTTAAAAATAAAATCTTAATATAAGTGGAACCAACATCGTTGACCACAGATAGATATACATGTAACGAAATGTTGGGATTAAGATAACAAAATAACATTATTAATGTAAATTAATAGCAAAGTAAACACATTCTGTATAATGCCAAACAAACAAAAGATGAGTAATGTCAAGGAGTCCCTACAATGCAGTAAACAACATTAACACCTAAATAATCCAGCCCCTCTCAGCATGATATAAGAATGAGTTACATTGTTGCTGATATATGGTAAAAAGCACTATTTTAGTAGCTGGCGTAACCAAAAATATACTACAATGTTCACTAATCTTTCACTGTGATTCGTAGTTGCCAGTTTGCCAGTATTTCTTTATTTCCTAGCCTAGCCTAAAAAAATATTTAATCCCAGTTTTTGTTATGATGCAGTATATTACACGTTGTCTCACAGACACCTTTCCATCCAGGCTTGCAAGCCGACAGTCTAATATCGGAGAAGATATCGTTGGCGGTGCGCGAGCTGGTGCCGCGGCTGCGCGCGCGGCAACAGTTCCGCGGGCTCGGCGGCGAGCTGATGCGCCAGGCGTGCTGCCAGGCCATCGCCTCGCTCGCGCTGGCCGCCGCGCCTTACCACGCGCACCACACCATCGGTGAGTCCCATCGCCCGTCCACGAAACCGTCTACCGGTGCTTCTCAACTCAAAGTGCGGCGATTTCACCCGCCACATATAATCAACGACATGCTTACAGATTGCGCTGACATAAAGTAGCATAAACGCTCATGCAAAGTCGCAGATTTCGATACAAATCCTGCATCGGACAGATAAGGGAACGTATCCATACTAAGTGGCCCATTTTTTTCAGTTTTATAGCCTCCTCCCCCCTCGGTGACCACCCGTGGTATATGCCAAGACCCCCCTCCCCCTCTAGTTTTCACGTAGTAATTCATAAATATGGTTTTAAATAATTTTAAAACAAAACGCAAAAAAAAAACAGAAAGCAAACAAGAAATAATTTGGCTCATAAATATGTCTTTATTTTAATACGGCGCTTGCCGCGTGGCGCCAAGTGTGCGTGCATAGCTCGAAAAAGCGCGAGATTTTCCTAGAGGATATTGACTACGTGACCAAAACCTAAGCCCTCCCCCCGCCCCTGTCATCAAGCGTGGTATTTTGAAGACCCCCCCCCCTAAGCGGGTCACGAGTCACAAGTTCAAACTAGGTTCTGTCGCACAGCCGTCCCCGGGTCAATAATACCTGAGCTGGGTCGGAAGATCTTTGGAGGCGCTTCTACAGTGAAAACCTGTACCTACTTATCAACCTATCCATTACCCACTCCTCCATAGAAGCAACGAGGACACGGGTTCTCCACTCCACTGCTGTAGACAACTTGACTCCCTTGGAGAGTCTGTTACCTCCGGAGGTGATCGAGTTAGAGCCGTTCTAATTCTACCCCTACCGTTGAAGCAATGGGCTATGAGATTAAAAATGTGATTTTGTATATTATGTGGAATTTCGACGGCGGTGTGCCGGATTATGGAAAAGGCTCGTATGCCAATTGGTGTACAGTATGTACCACTGTTATCTTGCTATAATTCTATCTTTTAACTGGTGACGACGAAAAACTTCGTGTACCTTGCGCCTAAGTTTATGGCGCTTACTGGGGCATCGAGAGAGAGCTCCCGCTTCGCTTGCACTATCTGCCGCGAGTAAAGCGGGAGCAAAACATGGCATGGATAACTCGATCCATACGTAGCTTCAGTTATAAGCTCAGACTGTGAAATGGGCGTGAGTCCGTGGCCTTCAATTGCTATAATTCTGAATTGCATTATATAAAACAAATCTTATCAGTAGAATGAATAACGTTCAAAGTAAAACAAACCTGATTTCCCATTCCTAATACTAAACCTATGTCCTGCATTCCCAAACATGCGAGAAGCATGTTCCTACCAATATCGAGACTCTCTTTCCAGATCCTATCAATACAAGTCCAGGTTCAGTAATTGAACCCGCAGTCGGTGATCCAACCGCTAGCTGTGAAGTGCCTCATGAAATGAAGATGTGGGACGAAGTCAAATGTACCAACATTATTTACCTATTCATATTTTGATACAAAATATAGCGTATGGTAGCGCTTGTAGCCTAGTAATTATATAGCAACAGATGTGCTAGTTTAGCAACACTCACTGCGGTCACCACTTGGATGGATAGGTGACCGTTTGTGTTTTATTTATATTTCAGCGCTACTGTGCTTCGGAGGGCACGTTACGCTGTCGGTCCCGGTTTTTGTCTTTGAACAAGAGTCGTTAGGCCATGTTGGAGGCTTTCGGGTGATCTATATCTCCCTTACACACACGTACGAGAGAGAGAGAGAGAGAGAGAGACAAAATATGACATAGAATTTCCTGATCTAGTAGAAATGAACGAGTATAATAGCCAAGCAGTAACATAAGCGTCCGATGCGCCGAAATGTTTGAATCGCAATCCATGATAAAGTGTTTATTTATTTTGTATCCACCAAGCCACGATTGGCGCGCATGGTAAATTTTGACCCCTGCTCTCTTTCTGTAAGAGTGCCTGTATTATTTCCTAGCGGTATGAACATAGTGGGTTGAGAAGAATAATACTCCTTTCATTTTACTTATAATTTGTTTTTTTTTTATAAATACGCCCAACGATCACATACATAGACCTGGCCCCAAACTAAGATTATCTGTATCTAGGGAACCAGGAACTACGAGAACCATGGTCCCACAACACCCAGACACGAAACAAATGCTTGCGCTTGTTTTTCTGTTCACAAACATTTGCTCCGTCGCGGGAATCAATCCAGCAACCGAAGTGGTGTATGGGATTTGAGCCATTTTAGACAACTAAGATATCATTTTACGATAAGTCCTTCACCGTTGAAGCCGTTAGACTCTGGAATGCGCTGCCAGTGGAAATCAAACGCTCCCCATCACTGGCCACTTTCGGAGAACGTGTTAGGAAATTATATTTATCCACTTCATAATATTTAACATTATATTTTGCTATGGAATTCTATTTTTTTTTTTATATCCGTTCACTTTTGGATTGTATAATATGTATGTTAATTATATATTGTATGTATATATGTATGTATATTAATTAGGTATATAAGTTTATTTATACAGTCATATATATATTTAAGTAATTAGATTATATATTATATATCATATGTAAGCCCTTAGTATGTCTATTATATTTTCTATCACCACCGTCTGTGTATGTTTCGTTATTCCTCTCCATCCAAAGGTTGTCTGGAAGAGATCGCTTTAAGCGATAAGACCGCCCATTGTTACACCACTGTAAACATTTGACTTGTACTGTATCTCAATTTCAAGGTGAATAATAAAGTGTTTATCTATCTATCTAAGAGGAACAGGTCCTTCACCTGATGGTAAGCAACACACCCGCCTATAACAGTTGCAGCACTACCCAGGACATCGATAATTGTTTTTTTTATTTTTTAGATGAATGGCTAAGTCTAATTGAAGAGTGTCTCTCACACGAAGTCCAAAGCATCCGAGAGAAGGCTATCGCTGCCCTGCCGCTAGTGTTCGACCAGTACTTACGTGACGATAACGTAACGTACGGCGAGATTAACACGAAGCAGAAACGTGCGATGCTGGTGGAGAAGTATTGTGAGCAGTTGGGCAACACGGGGGTCAATGGACTGGTGTTGCGGATGGGGCATGCTCGGGCTGTCGGTAAGTTAAGTTTCGAAGATAATTGCCTTCCAAAGATGAAGGTGAACTCGTTTTTCTTAAACGTTTTCAAAAAAAAAGGAGGAGGTTCTCAATTCGATTGTATTTTTTTATGTTTGGTACCTCAGAACTCCGTCATTTATAAACCGGTTTGGAAAATTATTTTTGCGTTGGGTTCAGTAAGCTATAATGTGGTCCCACATAAATTTCATCGATATTCGATCTTGGACTTCGAAGATACATCTCGGCCCTAATTCACTACAACAACTTGGCGTTTCCTTGCTTCAAAGAAACGTCGATTTCTTCATCTGCGAAATTTGTATTCTCTATGACGCGTCATATATATGAATATATGAATGCGTCATAGAGATGTCGTTTATTAATGAAGGAATCGATGTGATTTCGCCAAGTTGTCATAGTGAATTGGGGCCCAGAATAGAATTCGGTATTTTTATTATAAAATGAATTATGTTATTTATGGATATGCGCAACAAGACGAGCCTGTCGTTCGCCTGATGTTAAGCGCCACGCTTGCTCATAACAATTGTTGTACCACCCAGAACTTTCAATACTAATGTAATGCGTAGTAATGCATTGCGTTTATCACCCCAAGATATCAGAAGTCTTATCGCTGGATACAATGCCCTTCAAACCGAAAGACAGTAATGCTTGCGCACTATTGCTTGGTGATTGAATATTGGGCTAAGGTGTGATACTTCCTTAGGTTTCTTGCAGAAGAAAATAGCAAACCTTTCAAAAACTTGGCTGTACCTTCTTATTTAATAAGCCGGGTCTATACCGGCCGATCCACGATCAAGCTTGGTTTGTCGTCACAGATTACTTAATAGTTACTACACAACATCTCGTGATTTTGGCGTTTGTATCGGGAGAGACGCGTCCACACCGACCGCACGTTTTGAAAATTAATTTTACATTTACCTTCTACCCCTATACATAGTAAATTAACAACAACCTACAAAATATTCAGCAGAATTACACTAGAAATTTTTATTGCGTTTCAGATTTGAAATGTATTCCGCAACGTCACGCCTGATTCCATTCGATAATAATTTGGCACTTGCTTCACAGGTTCTCTCCCAAAATTCGTCCTAACCGAGCATCTCCCCACAATCATCCGCTCACTAATAAAGTGCAGTAAAGTGACCGACAACACTATGCAGTGGGCGGAGGCGCGTCGCGACGCCGTACTAGGTCTCACAGAAGTGTGTCTCACGCAGGGCGTGGTGGGGGGAGTCGAGGAGTACATAGGGGAGATAGTGGGGGCCCTGCTGGGATGTCTCTCTGAGTACACCATTGATATAAGGGGAGATGTTGGGGCGTGGGTGCGGGAGGCGAGCATGACTGGTAAGCTTGTACCGGTGATTTTGTTTTTAGCACCTACGATTAAATAGAGAAGAAGCATAAACACCTTATTGTTAAAATCCTTAAAATAGGTACATGAAAAACTTTTTTTACCTATTTTTACACGACACCTTTTCTTTTTTTGTGTTCCTAGTACATCTCACAGTAATCAGCATAACAATAAGCGGTCTTATCGCTCCAAGCGAGCGAATAAGGTGCATGCGTTTGGGTTATGAGGTAGTTTGTGTGTTTGTTTTTTCTGTGCACATCTATTTTCGAAATGGCTGAACCGTTTTAGATTTATGATAGTAGCTTTAAAATTTATCTGAAATCGATTTCAAATAGTTTATATTCTGCCAATCCACAAGGGATCGCTGCAAAATGTTCATAAATCGTACCTTAATTACAAAATACCTTACATTGTGGTTGAGGAAATATGTTCCCGGAGTGGATTCGAACTCACAATGTATTGTAATTTAGTTAGTACATGTTGACGTCCCGTAACTCTCGAAAGAAAAGAAATTGATGGTGGGGACGGGCTGCGGCATGGTTGCCCATTCCATCATGAAACTAAATGATACTAAACCAATGATCCAATAGTCTACACTACAGATCATATAATATCTCTTTTTTATGGAACTCAGCAAGAAGACGAGCCAGTCGGTCGCTTGCTTGGATGTTACGCACCGCGCTTGCCCATTAAAAAAATTAGTTATTGTTATGGGCAGGCGTGGCGCTTACCATCAGGCGAACGACATGCTCGTATAATCAGTCAGTTCCATTAAAAAAAATGCCATCCAGAACTTTAATTACCATGAAATTTACTGCGTAGCACTGCATTGCGCTCGTCATCCCATTCTTTCTCTACAGGTTTACTCTCTATCTGCCGGCAATGCGCCGTGGAAGCGCCACATTTGAATTCCCCACAAGTCATCAAAGACATAATGTGCGGGATCGCACAACAAGCCGTGGAAAAGATTGATCGTACCCGAGCTCACGCGGGCAGGATATTCACTTCACTGATTTATAAGTAACTTACTGCATATAAGTTTTTGAACTATTATAATTATTAATCTCAGAATTAGGTTTAAAAACGGGATATTACGCCGAAATATCGAGTTCTTAAAATAAATCAAAAACATGGTACATAGTTTCTAAACTTAATTCTGAAGTTACCACATGTTTACTATGTTTTTTATTATAAGCAGTACAATATCGCATGCTTGTCGTGTATTAAACTTTTTAGGGATGCAAATATTTCATTGCAGTCGAAGTTTGAACTTCCTGTACAAAAAGGGGGCCTCTGAAGAGAAATATTTTTGTACCTAAAAAGTTCAATAAGTTACCATATTTTACTGAATAAAATAGTAGACATATCTTCTTCAATTATAAACTATGTATTATTTATAAAAGAACTCTAGCTAAGTTATAAGGTTACATTATGATTTGCATACATTACATTATGATTTTTAGGTTATATTATGATTTTTAAGTTTTATGGTTATAACTGATACGTAAAATAGACCTATTAAAGTTACCTATAACCTATAAGTATTATTCTGAAGACGACAGTAGAATCGTTCACTGTAAAGTTTTCCTCATTTACAGTTTATTATTAAATTAGATACTACTTATTAATATATGCAATATTTATAATAATGTACATTACAGCGACCCAATTATCACGAATATACCTCACCACGACGCCCTTAAGCGGATATTCCCGTCCGAAGAAATAGAACTGAGGCCCCTCACTAAAGACGACGAAGAGATCAATGCCACCCATAAAGTTGATTCCACCACGAGTGAGAACTTTAATGTAGTACTGTGGTTGTTCCCGGGACACACTATGCCGAGATTGGTGCAGTTGTTGAACTATGACGATTATAGATACAGCGTGATCAAAGGGCTGGTCGTCAGTGCTGGCGAATTGACTGAGAGTTTGGTAAGTAAAAGATAATGTATGTAAAAATAATTAATGATAAAAAGTACTTTATAAATACATAGAGAACCTCGTGAAGGCTGAGGAGGACATATCAGCAAGTCCCTTGACTTGGCCCACGAGGCACCCGCCATGTAGGATGTTGACTCGACGATTCTGGCTCTGGAGTTGGCTCTGTGTGTCGGGGCACTCCCTTCCCTCCAATATGGTTGAGGGGGGTGATGGCTGGTCCACAAGTCATACTCGTGAACGGGTGCTGCTTGCGGGGACTGGTCTGTTCTAGTCACTCCTACTGCTACTGTCACACCTACTTATATTTTATTTACACTTTTCTGTTACTGTTACTATGGCTATGGGACATCTCACTCGCATTTTCACTGGTAGAGTCAGTTTTCGCATTTCTTTTCAGCACTCAGACTTCAATTTGAGTATAGGAAAGAAATGGGTAAACATATGTACTTACCTTTTTTTCAAAGTCATGTTAACGAAAGTTACAATTTTTAACATATTTTATTTGTATCATGTGTTTATGACCTTTAAAAGTGCACTTTTGTGCCTATTTAATAAATGATATTTGACTTTGACTTTTGACTTTGATTATTGTTCCGATAGTTGTTTCGGCGAACGGCTTATAGCAAAGAGCCTCGACCAACATCTTAAGAGGCTCTCCGATCCGTCCAATTCAGAAGGCAGTACTCCTTGACACGGCACTTATTGTCAGGAGGATCCTCACTCTGGAGCCCTAACCACCGGTAGCTTGGGCCCTGCCCTGCTGCTAGCGGCACACTATCTTTCGGTTTTTATAGTATTTTTTTATATTTAAGGCAATAAATAAATCAATGTTGCATTGCTGATTATTATGCTACATTATTGAAATACGCTGACAGTTAAAACTCTGATGCCGCGCTACTGGGGGCTTCGTTGTTTTCATTCGTTGGTTCGTGCAGAGTAAAGGAGACACTATTGTTTGATGTCTGCTTGTTGCTTAGCGTTTTCCCTTTCATCCGATGGAATAAAGATCGAAATTACGAATCTGAGTAAAACCCCTGGGCCTTTGAAGAGAGCAATTTAGGTGATGATTAGGGGATTTACTGAACCTATTTATTGTTTACAGGTAAAACACACAACACAGTCTCTGTATGCGTACTTAAATTCTCTAGACACGGACACAGTAATGCTAAAGTCAATATGCGACACTATTATCAAAGTGTTCGCTGACAACTTGCACGTAAAACGGATTACGGGACCCATGTTTAACTTTCTAGACGGGCTGCTGAGTTCGGGTAAGCTTTTAGAATATCTTTCAATTTTAACCGTTTTACGCGGCCAGACGAGCAAGTCGTTTGCCTGATGGTAAGCGCCGCGTTTGCCCAAAACAATTGCGTTGCTAACCAGAACTTTTAATACATGCAAAGTACTAAAGTGCTGCGTTTACGCTTATCCCTCCGAGACGTCAGATATATCATTATAATAAGCCCAGTATTTTTTCTGGCTTCTATGCTCTTTCAGAAAGAATTCAGTAATGCTTGCGCACTACTGCTTGGTACGAAATTCAGCACTTTGTATGGCACTAGTCAAAATTCATTTTCGCGTGAAATATGTGTTGTGTTGTATATCACATATTGAGTACCAAAGTCCTTGTATTTTGTGCGTCATACTACTACTAAACTACTTTTAATCAACCTCTTTAGTGAAAACAAAAATGTTTTTGACTGATTTTTGCAGTTTAAAGTTTCTGCAGGTAATGGGACCTTCTGTAAGCCTGTAATAATATAATATCGTAATATTTTATCTATTCTTATATTATAAAGAGGTAAAATTGTATGTATGTATAAAATTGTATATAGTATACATTCTTTCACTGATAGAAAGCTACACAATCCCTGAGTGACATAGGCTTTATTTTATTGAGTTGACGTGAATAAAATTGCAGGCGGTTGCTAGTATTATATAAAGAAGTGTCATCAGTAAAATTATAGAAAAGCCTGTTTCATGTTTATACAATTGAAATATGTAAAATATGTGTTTGTTTTAGGTTCAATATCGCCGATACTAGAAGATCCAGAGTCGACGTTTGCGAATGATGTGTTGAAGTATTTGCAGCTTGAACTTAGAGTTGGAAAGAACATTTACAAACTTCTGGATTCCATCAACGTACTGTGTCAGTTGATCCAGGTCAGTAAGCACATAATAAACGTGTTTTTACTTTTCAAATCATTTGTTTTAGTTTTAACCAAAGTACCTGCAAAGTCCATTTAGTCGTTATGAAAGTGTAACAATAACACAACCTCACACACACACACAAAGACACGTCCTCACCCCCACACATCCCACACCCCTAAACTTTACCCCACACCCACCAACCTCCCCCCCTCGAACAAACCCACCCCACTCACACTCCCCACACATATCCCCATAAACACCCTTCCTATTACAAACCCTCCTTCACACACCCACCCACAAATCTCCCCCCCCCCATACGCACTGCTATTAGCAGTATTAACTTCGTTTATCGTGTGCAGGTCGGCGGTGCAGTGTGCAGAAAGTCGCTCGCGCAGCTGGTGATCTATCTATGCTACGTGGACCGCTACGTGCGCCGCTGCGCCGCCGCGAGGCTCTACGAGGCGCTCACGCTGTACGGCGACGTCGCGTCTGTACCGCAGGATAACCTTGAACAGGTGGGGCTACGTTGCGCATTTTATGGAAAACGTTTTTACAAGTTTTTATTAACTTGCAATGTTTGGGTCAAATCTTGAACGTTGAATCAGAACCACTTCTTCTTATCCTACGGAGTTGAAATTTTGCATACTTGTCAAAGTCCGATGACAATGCAATATTATAGTGACAGCCAGCTCTTGATGGAGACTGAAGGTGGGCAATGGAACTCCTTGACGGATAATCGTAAACTACTAGTGTTTGGGCTCATTTTAATCTGCTCGCGGTTCCGATTACGAATTTTTTAAAAGCATGTCTTTAAAAGTATATTTTTCAACAAAAAAATTGTTTTAACTAATTTTCTTGTTTAGGACTAATATGTATGTACGAGTATATAGGTATTATACATATATCCATGTTCAAGAACATTACTTGTTTTGAATTTTCTCAACTTACTATTATTATATTATAACTTACTATTTGGTTTAATGGGTTACTTTTGGGGGAAACCTTCATGGTGGGAAATAGGGTTACTATTTGGTTTGATAGGTTACTTTGGAGGAAACATTCATGGTGGGAAATAGGGTTACTATTTGATTTGAAGGGTTACTTTGGAGTAAACATTCATGGTGGGAAATAGGGTTACTATTTGGTAATAATTTACGGGTGACACTCACGTTTAAATTGGAGTAATCCAACTATAGTTTCAACCACTATCGGTGGTCTTTTTCAAGGCAAGTGCGGAACGCTCGCGCACGCGTCACGCCTCGCTCTGCGGGCTGCTGCACGCTCCGCTCGCTGCGTGAGCGTCGACGCTAGCTGGTGAGGGGGGTGGGGTGTTGTTGTAATAATGTGTCCAAACCACGTTAATTTTCATAGTAAAGTTACTATTTGGTTTGATGGGTTACTTTGGAGGAAACATTCATGTTAGAAAATAGGGTTACTAATCGGTTTGATGGTTAACGTTGGGTATTTTTGAATTGATGGTTTAATAAGGTTACTTGGTTTGATAAGTTGCTTTGGGGGAAACATTCCTGGTGGGAAATAAGGTCGATGAAGCCCGTGTTGTTGTTTATTAGACGAAATTTTTCTGCGTACCTGCACCTTTTTTCAAAAAACCAAACACGCAGATTTTGTTTTCTCAATTATGCACCCTATTGAACATATTATCTAAGAACTTCCTCACTGCAAGGGACCTACCCTGAACGTCCCAAAATTTTGCCAGCCAACCCTAATATACCTATGACTTGTTTAGTACATATTAAACGTAATAGATGGCGTTATAAGTGCACTATTTAGATTAAATTTTAATACAAGTCACAACTGTGACCGCTTTTCATCATTCGAACTGTTGGAGATGCTCATGACTCATGAGCCTCATGACAGTTTTCTTTCATAGATCTTGGTCCCTAACAACTAGAATTCCCTGTATCTAGGGAACCAGGAACCACGAGGACCATGTTCTTACAACACCCAAACACGAATCAAATGATTGCATTTTTTTCTGTGTGAATAGATCCCGCAACTTCCGCGATATGACTCAATATCGACGAACATCTCTCGAATAAAGGGGTATACTGAAAATCAGCCTTGCGTGAGCTGTTAGACTTACGCAACTCAGTGCTGAGCCTACCCCTATTGCTGCTGTTTTTGTGCTGATAAATACTTTCAATTCTACTTCTACCTCTACTCTAATTGTTACTTTCAATTCTATGTGTACAGTTCGGCAATAAATAATTTCTTTCTTTCTTTCTATAAGAGATTTGAGCTGACCTGCCTTACCACTAAAGCGCAGAGGATGTGCACAGACATGTCTGTACAGAAGATAGTCGTATAATGCAAGGCTAAGGTTTACCTTTTTTCTCAGATTATGGCGATCCTTGCCGACACGGACTGGGAACGCGACGTGTCAGAACTAAGGCCCATCAGGAACGAACTCTGCGATCTCATGAACATCAAACAACCCGTCATGAAGCAGAAGAATCCAGCTTAATACCACGCTTTAAGGTCCAATTTCGCATATTACTTTGCAGTTACAATGACAAGCACGTTTCGGTTGGACCGAATGACACGAGAAATACGAGAAATGTTTATATTTTTCTACAGCTTACTAATGTGATATTGAGAGTGACATCATATGTTTTTAGAAACGCGGTGATTTGTGTTTTATTACCAACTTATCAATGATCGCTTTGAACTCTGTCACTTGTTTTTACGCGTTGCAGTAATAATGAGTAATTATCTCTTTAGCCAGTGATAATACTAGTATTGTTTTAACGCGAATATTTCCATGATTTGAGATTCCACGACTAAATGCATTATGTTACTCTATGTTATACTAATATACTACTATTTATTTATATATATACACGTTTTATTTTATCCTCTCGACACAGCGCTTAAGAAAACTACAATATATATAAGAAAATATATGTAATAAAACGCCATAAAATACAAAACAATCAACTTAATAACTAATTATTCATAGCACACAATATTAAGCATAAATTTAGAGAAGGGTCAGTCACAATTAGTTTCACTTTAAACAATCATTAGATGCAATCTTAACGCAATTCAGAGGTCTGTAGAAAATCTTGCTGTTTCGCGCATTTTCATTAGATAAATTACTGTACATGAGCACTAGGCTGCGCAGAAGTCCACCGCGGACTTATAAAGCTGCTAAAGAAGAACAAAAATGTCTACGTAAAACAGTCTAACATAATAATATAACAACTTTTACGGCGAACAACGTCCGCGGATGTTCGCTTTATTCTCAAAATATTAGCGTTACATACTACATAGCGTGCGCTTACCTAGAGTCCTTGCGGACAAAATAATCGAGCGTGGTGTGCGTTGACTGCGTGAAACTACAGGCGAGGACTTTATTTTTGTAATTTTTATTAATGAATAACTATTGAGTATTTGTCGCGGACATTTTTCCGAGTACTATTTGCGGACTGTTACGAAAACGTCCGTCGTCTGCGCAGACCTTTACTAGCATCAATTTAGTGTTTCTCTCAAAACCTATTATAAATTCTCTCTATGACGTTCTCTATGAATGCTAAATTGGACCTGATATAGAAGAATGACTGACCAGAAATCTAAATATTTGCTCATGATGGTCGAAAGCTTACGTTATATAACTTATTCGAAATTTACAACAAAGGTTGCAACATTTAGCCGATTATTTGTAGTTGTGTTGGATCTTGTGGCGCCTCCGCTATCAGGTTGGCCCAGAATGTTCCATAGTTCTTCAGGACAGTTCCCCTGTAGGCAAAAGTCACAGATATTTATTAAATAGGCACAAAAATGCAATTTTAAACGTCATATACACATAATACAAATCAATTAAAAAAAAAAACTAACTTAAAATATCATGACTTTGAAAAAAAATGGTACGCATGTCTACCCATTTCTTTCCCATACTCAAATTGAAGTTCGGGCCCAGAAAAGAAATGCGAAAACTACTATAGAGAAGATAGCACCAAGAAACCCAGCAGGGATGCGAGCTGCTTTTGTTTAGTTTATTTAAGTATTAGATAGATAGATAGATAGATGAACGCTTTATTGCAAACATTAAATTACAGACATAACATAAAAACAATTAAAGAAAGTGTTACAATGGGCGGCCTTATCGCTAAAAGCGATCTCTTCCAGGCAACCTTTGGATGGAGAGGAATTATCTTAAAGACGGGGATGTAAGGTCTACAATAATAACATAAACATAAACAATGTCAATAAAATAAACTTAAATAATAGATACAGAACAACAGCAACATGCTGAATGCCTGCATAAACATACATATACTAGGTACACATTATTACACATTATATTATATTATATTATAAACCTACATAAATAATTATATAATATATAACATATACAATATATATATATATATATATATATATACATCTATATACATATAATATATCACAGCAATAAAATAAATAAAGAAACGTCAGCAATCTTCCAGGTAGAACTTCTTCACTTTCTCTTTGAACACCTGCAATGATGGCGCACGTCGGATAGGCACGGGCAGTGCGTTCCAAAGGCGAACAGCTTGGACGGCAAAAGAGCGGTCATAAAAAGTGCTACCGTGCGAGGGTGTCTTAAGTGCAAAATTTTCCGATGACCTAAGAGAGTGGGATTCGGAAATATGTAAGAATTCAAAGCGTTCTTTAAGATAGCGCGGGGTTGAGGGATTAAACAATATATTGAACAGTAAGGATAAGATGTGAGCATTCCGACGAAGGCGAATGGGCAGCCACTTGAGCTTTACACGAAATTGGGAGATATGGTCATATTTACGCAAGCCAAATATGAACCTAATAGAGAAGTTTTGTAAGCGCTCAAGCTTATTAAGCTGGTCCTCCGTAATATCGAGGAAGCAGGCGTCAGCGTAATCTAATATGGGGAGCAGGAGAGACTGTGCGAGCGCAACTTTAGTGGCAGTGGGTAAGAAATTGCGTAGTCTCTTCAGAGAGGCTGCCGCGGCATACATTTTACAGCTAGTAGCTTCCAAATGAGGTCCCCAGCTTAGATTTCGATCCATTATGAGACCTAGGTTTTTTACAGTTTCGCTGTAAGGGATGGCAATTCCATCAAAAACAATCTGTGGAAGTGCCAGCCAGTTAATTTTCGCAATCATTCTGGAGCTACCTATGATGATGGTCTGTGTCTTGGTAGGATTTACTTTCAGTCCAAAAGATTTACTCCATTCAATGATACGGCGCAGGTCAGTGTTTGTGTTTTCAATGGTTGTATTTAATTCAGCAAGAGAGGTTTGGGAATAGATTTGAAGATCGTCTGCATATAGGTGGTAGGAAGAAGTAAGATGTTGAGAGATTGTATTGATAAATATTGCAAATAACAAAGGAGATAAGACGCCGCCTTGCGGAACACCTATTAGGTGTGTATATTAGGTGGGCTGAAAAGTAGGCTGACACATAGATGGCGCTATTAGTATTAAATCCATATGATTTTTAGTTAGCTCTAACCTTTAAAAGACCCGTGTATAAATTTGTCAGCTGTCGTTCTATTAGTTTGTGAGTTTTATAATTTTGAGTGAAGGAACTTTGAGTGAAAAAATGGATAAAAAGGAATTTCGTGTGTTAATCAAGCATTGCTTTTTGGCGAAAAAAAATACTATTGAAGCCAAGGCTTGGCTTGATAAACATTATTCGGACTCCTCACCAGGAAAATCAACCGTTGAGAAGTGGTTTGCTAAGTTAAAACGAGGCGAAATGAGAACCGAGGACGATGCACGAGTGGACGCCCGAAAGAGGCTGTTACCGACGAAAACATCAAAAAAGTCCACAAAATAATTTTGGATAACCGTAAAGTGAAGTTGATTGAGATAGCTGAGACCCTAAAGATATCAAAGGAACGTGTTGGACATATCGTGAATGAATATTTGGGTATGCGAAAGCTCTGTTCAAAGTGGGTGCCGCGCGAGCTCACAATCGACCAAAAACAACAACGAATTGATGATTCTGAGCAGTGTTTGGAGCTGTTCAATCGTAATAAACCCGAATTTTTGCGTCGATATGTGACAATGGATGAAACATGGCTCCATCATTTCACACCGGAGTCCAATCGACAGTCAGCCGAGTGAACTGCACGTGATGAACCGACTCCAAAGCGTGGAAAGACGCAAAAGTCGGCTGGCAAGGTTATGGCATCAGTATTTTGGGATGCGCATGGTATAATATTCATCGACTATTTTAAAAAGGGAAAAACCATAAACAGCGACTATTACGTTATTGGAGCGTTTGAGGGATGAAATCGCGGAAAAACGGCCCCATTTGAAAAAGAAGAAACTGCTGTTTCATCAAGACAATGCACCGTGTCACAAATCAACGAAAACGATGGCAAAATTGCATGAATTGGGCTTCGAATTGCTTCTGCATCCACCGTATTCTCCAGATCTGGCTCCCAGCGACGTTTTCCTGTTCTCAGACCTCAAGAGTATGCTTGCTGGACAGAAATTTTGCGCCGATGAAGAGGTAATCGCCGAAACTGAAGCCTATTTTGAGGCTAAAGAGAAATCGTACTAAACAAAAAAAAAATTTTTCTATGCTAGCCTACGAACTTTTCAGCCCAACTGTTAAGTTAGAGGTGGTGCTTTACTTTAACTCTTGATTTCTAAAAAGTTATAGATGTAGTATTTTGTCATTATCTCGCAAGACGCTTCACAGTTTCACAAGCAATTTGATAAACTAATTACATCTTTGCTTAATCCGGTTTTTTTAACTCATGTCATTTGATAAACTCCAATCTCGTGTACAGTAACAAGTGCCGATAACCTTTTTGTCAAGTTATATTAGTGGAATAACTGGCTGTACTCCGGTGGCAATGATTTGCAGAAAGAAAACGATTTGCGATAGAACGTCTTATTAGGCGCATTTAGTGCAATCGTTTATCTGAGGTCACGAGCTACATGCCTGCCACTCATGTCCGTGGCAGGGATTTCGCAAGCTTCTGCTCTGACTGTACCTAGTGAAAGGAAGTGTTTAATGATTAGCAGTAGGAGATTTAAACTGGCAGATCAGTTTTGTGTACTAAATCTCTTAGGGCAAAAATACCCGAAATCTCCAAAAATGTTTTTAGATAGATAGAAAACACTGTAATTAAAAAATAAACTGTTGATAGTACATAATTTCCTTTAAGAACAATAGGTGGTGTTATTGCTAAGCAGCGGTCTCTTTCAGAGGGTACGGTACTACGGTAGGGTAAGGAAAACAACATTTTAAAGACGATAGTGTGCAGAGTAATAAGTAAGACGAACGGACGGACGGACGAACGGATGGACGAAGTTTAGGTTCGCGAAGTTAATTTAATTTCCAACGCCATCTACTACGCACTACGAAATAATATGCGGGTTCGAAGTGGTAAACATTTATCGGCACAACCAGGCGTAATAAAATATGTGTATTAAAATGTAATTATTTCGCTTTCTTGTTGCAATAAATAATGCCGAGTCGTATGCCTTAGGTAATTCTAATGCCTATTTATCCTATTCAGTAGTCACCCAACACTACTAGATGTATGTGACTTACAAAAATACCTTAAGAATGCACACTCTGCGTTACTGCTATTTATGTATGTAAGAACCTATATCAAATATTACTATTGTTTAGAGATAAGAAAGTAGTTCTCCTTGAACACCTTTCGCCAGAAAGTCAGTTTCATTACTGCGTATTAGATTGCACTGTGACTTTAAGGTTCGGTTCGTCGACCGGATTATCAAGTCTTGCCACAACCCCGTATGGGACCCAATTAATTTAATTAGCTGTTTAGAATTTAGATATTAAATCTTGCTTAAAGATTGCTTCAAATTATTCTAGAAGTTACTTAATTACATCAAATCGGGAGATTAAAACTGTTTACAAATAGCTGTATATGTACTCAGGTAAGTACAGAATTATTAATATAGTCAGGGAGATAAATCAAGTATGTAAATAGTATGGGGGCGTTTATTTTATTGCCATCGATGATTCGTAAATTGAAAATATGTGCTTAAAAACAAACACGCCAGTTTTAAATGTTGTTCTAAGTAGGTAAATTCGTTGTTCTTGGGCGGTCCTTAAAGTAAATTATTACGAGGAGGTCTATTATTATTATTAGAAGGTCACCAACATATCTATATCCATCCCACCTTATCAGATTGCGTGATGCATATACGTTTCGTGTTAGCACAAAATGCTTGTTTATGTAAACATCACTGTAACGTTACGGGCAATGAGACTTTTAGGGCGGGCTCGGTCGGTGCCCTCCACAAGGCATTTAATTGGCCTTTCATTTCAAGGCTATTCCGACCTTGTCCTTGGAAAAGCGTGGTTAGCGCGCATTGGGGCAAATACCCTACATAATTTGATAAACAGCCTTGGCCGAAATTTTACATCAGGGACTTATTACGTAGTTTAAAAAGTCATTCGTTCCGGACTTAAATATTTAATGTGTCGGTATTGTTCGAATCGTAGCGTTTGTACCTTTTTTAAGCTTTGCAAACGAGTTGTTCGGATGATCCGCCCGCCTTGTCTACTTGCTGAGCAAAAGCCTCTCTTTGATATACCCACTTACTCAGCATTTTTTGAAGATTTTAATCTTTTCACCACCTTTTTACCCATGTTGCATGTCATCTAGAGGTATATATGGCAGCTATGAATTTAGGCGCAAGTCTCGGCACAATAGCAAATCATATTTAACGGAACATTTCTTACTAATTGACTAATTTTTTAACATGCCCCTATCTGCGCGAAACTGTGCTCTATCAAATTTGAAGCCTACTTATTGTACAAATACGAATATGTTACTGAATGAATAAGTTCTTACGTGAAGTAAACTCTTCCGCGGGCGTCATGCGGCGCCCGCCACAACAGCGTCGCTCGAATCTTATCCACCGGGTCTGCGTGTGTTATAGACGCGCACTCAGGGTGGATAGTGGTGTTAGGTGCGTTCTCCCACGCGCCCAGCCATTGATCAGTCTCCACGGAGCGCGCTTGGATAAAGAATCCTTTGAAAGGTTCCGACCCCTCGATCGACACTAGAACAAATATTTTATAGCTTATTTTAATGACAGTTACTGTTTACGTTTGAATTACTGTTATTCGATTACCTGGAGACACATAAAGTTAATATTCCACCTCTCTGTAGTAAGCGTTTCGCAGATTCCTTTATCATGCGAACTGCTAAGGAGTGAAACGCTATGCCACCGTCTTTATTCCCAAACAGCTACAACTTGTGTCTCTTTAAGTCTAGAGTGAATAGGCATCTCATGGGCAAGCGTATTCCATCTTAAGCCGCATCTTCGCTTTCCATCAGGCGAGATGTCGTCAAACGTGTGCCCATTTTCCAATAAAAAAAACTACTCTCGTCGGGAATCGATCCAGTTGATTTTGCCAAAAATGACACCCTATATTTTGCACCATATATCTACCTAATTGAGTTTCTGTGGGTTAAATCTTGCAAGGCACTATTGTGTGGCAAAACAGAAATTCCTAATGTATACGTTTAATTGCTTCTATTTATAATGTAAACTTGTCCACATAGTTTCAAATTTTAGATTCGATCCAACCGTGTGTACCGTGGCAGTCCGTCACACCTCGCACGTTTGAACTTGGGCATTAGAATTCAAGGCAGTTTTACATAATGCGCCCTATAGTCCGTCCTAGATTAATTTCGATAACTTTACGATCATTGTTCAAGGTGATCGTTGTTTATTGCTGTATTGGTTGTACAAACGTATAGAACCGGTCGGGTGAGTATAGGCGAGTGACCCACAATACCGCGTGTATTGGCGATTGCGTAAATGTTGACGCCCTGTCTCGAAAGTTCCGTTCCCACGCCTAAAAGCGGCACTGGCTGAACCTTTTTTGGAATCATACTAAGGGTTAATTGAATATCCATTGAAAAACTATGGATATCTCTCCAATTTCACCTCTAAAACCAAAGAATGACTATTACCTACCTTCCTATCTAGGACGTATTTTTTAAAGGGCCTGTAAAAGTTTTTATGGCGCCTGGCCTATTCCACTGATTTTCGCCATTGTGAAAAAATCGCGACATGGCAGTCGCGATTTTTGATTTGATCAAACCTTTATAGAGGAGTTTAGTACAAACAAAACGTATAAAATTGTGAAGCTCCTATCAATAAACCATAATTGTTTTCTAAGAAAAGCATCCCTATTAGGGTAAATAAAAAGTTGCAAAAGATCTCTGACCAAGTGACCAACCATGCAAGCGCGTCGTCATGTAAAACATGAATGAAAATTAATGGAATTACCTATCTATCTACTCAATGAAGTCGTACGCGCAAACGTATCCGCATGCTGTTGAATTTATTTATCTTGATATTATGCTAATAGGTATATGTTGCAGGTACTTACACTGTTCTTACATTATAACTACTAAATTTGTATAGTTATGTTGGAGTTAAAACGCCACTTCACTTTACCTATGCTGATGAAGTAAGTGGTTTCGAAATGATGTTCTTGAAAATATTTGCAACAATTTTAATGGTTAGCCGCAAATTGCAATATGATTCTGAAATATTTAAGACTAGCTGATGCCCGCGACTTCGTCCGCGTAGTGGAGTATTCATCCTGCATCCGAACATTTTTCGTCCCATCATATTCACATTCCAGTTCCCGTCTCGCTCCTATCTCGTTCCCGTACCTTACCGCTCCTGTTCTGTTACCTTCCCACTCCCACCCCGTTATCTTTCCACTCCTATAGCGTTACCGTAATGCTCTGGTCCTGATTCCGTCCCGCTCCTATATCATTATCGTCCTACTCTGCTACCAATCATATTCCGATCCTAACCCTTTATCGTCCTCCCTAGCGAACCTCCTACCGTGTTATAGTTCCCCTCCTATACCGTTATCATCCCCTTTTTGTCCCTTTGTAATCACACTCCGGTCCCGATATAATTACCAAATTTTTCGGCCCTAACTTCATTTGTGAGTCATGTGTTTATAGTTTTTTGCCCAAGTATCAAACGTACAAAACGCAAGCGTAGTAGTTTGAAACATATTACAGACTATAGAAACCGGGTGGAAATGAAACGTCGGAGGGGAACCGCCACGGACCCTTTAGGATTCGTAATACCAGTAATACGTACAAACGGACGGACGGTGCGGCGCGCGTGGTCTCGGTCCGGGTTTGTAATCATTTACATGAGTTTGCGGTGCGGCGGCAGCGCCGGTCAGGCGCCATGTACATACATGAAGCCTGAGTTACAGAAATCTTTGAAACCTAAATCTCTTCTTTACATATACATAGCTGTTGCCCGCGACTTTGTACGCTTAATAAAATCATTCATTTTCCTCCTGGCTATTTCCGGCTGCTCTCGCTTCTATGCCGATTTTGTCCTGCTTCTATCCCAATCCTAACCCGAATTCATCTCGTTTCTATTCCGATCTCTTTCAGCTCTTATCTCGTTTTAAATAGACAGAATACTTACATTATAAACATATATTTTCTTTACAAATTTTACCATCCGTTTAAATCTATCAGGGGATGGTATTCAAAACAATCGTAATAATACATGTGTCAATAGTTTTTTTCACGATTAAGTATATGTAAGTATTTTGGCCCAAAAGTCAATCGTCGTAGCTCCAGAAAAAATATTGTATGTCGCAGGGAAATGAGGATACCAGGGATTTCTCGAAATCTCTAGGGATACGACGTACAGTTTTAATAAATAGGCTCTCGCCAGAACTCTCTCACTCTCACGCCAGAGCTCCTGGCTCCGCGCTTTTTATATACACTCTAGGGGTAAATGCTAGTCGGACCGCGGAGAAGTGGTCCTTACCGTACATGATTATACCATGATTTTGTCGTATCCCTAGGAATATCGCGAAATCCCAGATATCCTCATTTCCCTGCGACACGTACGGTCAATGACAAAAGTTGCTGAATATTTGTAAATCTTCGATTGACTACACCTTTAGTATTTCTTATTTTTCTGAATGTTGCATTTTAAAAGTCTATTAAAATCCTGTACGAATAAGGAAATTGCAAAAAATTGCATAACGTTAGAAATAATTTATTTTGCCTAGTCTATAATACAAAGTTTCGCTTTCACCTTACAAACAAAGGTTTTCCACACAAATATTTGCCATCCCGTTTAAACCTTTTAAGATGTTTAAAAAGTAGTGAAACATGTGCGTATATTATCTTCGATTAGTATATACGTACCGAATTTCAAAATCATTGGTTTAGAAAAAAAAATATTATCCACCTTGTTTAACGTTTTTAGAGGTTAATTAATATGGCGAGTTTCGTTTTAATTTATTGCTTTTGTTTGGTCTGTTTACGAAATTTCATTGCTACAACTTCATAAACAAAAATTCTCCACACAAACTTTACCACTCTGTATAACCCTATTAGGGGATGATTTCAAGACATGGTGAAATAAGTGTTTATAATTTTATTGGCTGAGTACTTATAGTAAATTTCAACATTGTAGCATTAAAAAAAATTTGATACTTTCACTGTTTAACCTTGTTAGAGGGTGAATTTCAAAAAATGGCGAATTACGTTTAAATTTATTTCTTGTGCTTACTCTGCGTACTAAATTTAATTGCCATAACTTTATGAACAAAGATTCTTCATTTAAACTTAACCACCCCGTTTGAATCGGTTTAGGGATGATTCCAGCAAAATGGTGAAACAGGTGCTTAAAGCTTATCTGTCTGAGTATATGAACCGATTTTCATCGTCGTAGCTTCAAACAATGTAACTTCATTCCACCCTTATTAAACCTGGTTAGGGTAGATTTAAAAAAAATGTAAATCACGTTTTAATTATCTCCTTTTTCTTAGTTTGTGTACCAAGTTTCATCATGACCACAAACTTCATAAATAAAAAAGATTTTCTATACAAACTTTACCACCCCGCTTGTTGGGGGATGATTTAAAAACATGTAAAATACATATGTATAATTTCGTTGGCTAAGCACATATACCACATTACATCGCTGTAGCTTAAAAATAATAATCTTAACTTTCCACCCTGTTAAGGGATGATTTTCAAAAATTATAAATCACGTTTTAATTATCTTCTTTTACCAAGTTTTATCATAGCCACGAAACTTCATAAACAAAGATTTTCGATACAAATTTTACCTCCCCGCTTAAGCTTGTTAGGGGATGATTTTCAAAAAATGGTGAAATGCACATCTATAATTTCATTAACTTACCACGTACACCACATTTCATCGTTGTAGCTTAAAAATAATAATCTTTACCTTCCACCCTGTTTAACCCTTTTAAGGGATGATTTTCAAAAATGGTAAATCACATTTTAATAATGTTTTGTTAGGTATGTACCAAGTTTCATCGCTATAAACAAAGTTTTTTTATGTAAACTTTACCACCTCGTTTAACCCAGTAAAGGGTTGATTTTTGAAAAATGCTGAAAACTTATTTTAAAACTTGATCAAAATTATATTATTTACCCTGTTTCTTTACTGTAGCTACAGTGTCGCATTAATAAAAAATCCTTCTCCATACAAACTTTGCAGCCCTATTTAATTACCTTAGGGGTTGATTTTTGAAAAGTTACTGAAATTATATTTTTATATTCTTATGTTAAGTCAATTTACTAAGTTTCATAACTTTACTAAATAAACCTACACCATGGAAATTTTGCGACCCCAATAAATGAACTTAGGGGTTGAATTTCGCAAAATGCCGAAAACAAGTTCTTAGTATTTACATGCTTAATGCTCACACAAAATTTGATAACTACTGGTCAAGAAACAATCACTGTAGCATATATTATAGTTTCCGCATTCCAATCTAAAAAACCACACTAAACCCCCCTTAAAGGTTGATTTTCAAAAAACTGTGATAAACGTGTTCTTTTATTTCTTTTGCATAATATACTACCAAAGTTTCGTGACCGTGCGACAAAAGAAAATTTTTTCCCCATACATCTTATATGACCCCATTTGACCCACTTAAAGGTCAAATTTTGAAAAATCCGTTCTTAAATGACGCCTTCACTACTTGTAGAATACATAGTCCAAACTTCAGGTTTCTATGTTAAGCGGTTTTGGCTGTGCGATGATTGTAGAAAAAAACCCTGTTCTTTTATTATATAGATAATATTTGAAGTTTAATTACGCAGTCGAATGCATTTGCATTTAAATTTTATTACAGTTGGCGAAGATGTGGTCAGTAAGCCTGAAGCTGGTACGCACCTAATTACCAACCTACTTAATTCATAATTATATTTCCTCATCATTTTACTTTTCACATTAGGTACCTATTATCCACAGAAAACCATTTAATTTCTTATTACTCCTCTTATGTCGGTCTGAAATTATAATTTGATCTGTTAATAGATTTCTTTGCAACTCCCGTCTCATAAACATCACAAGCACAAGTCTATTAAAGTGTTTTTTATTTCGGTAAGTACAATTAAAAGTACTATCATCTATGTACGAGTAGATCCCGTCACTACTTCCTCAATGCACTTTACCCGCCTTTACTCGGTAGCGTTTGTAAGCTGAATAAAAGCTGGTATCCTATGTCATGTGATAGTTATTCCGAGCCTTTGTCCTTTATTCTGTTAATTCCAGTTATTCATGAAATTTCATTCTTCTTTCTCATTCACTTAAATAAGCATTTTTGCTAACTCCAGTAGTTATCAAACTTATACAGACCTGTGATGGGCGCATTCGGCTCGTATGCGGTTGCTGAAGCCACCACCCTGTAAGGTAGACTGGACAAGGGCTGCGTCCTGTGCTGTCCATGGTTCGGCTGGTTGGGCCGGTCTCTCACACACGTGTCAATTGGCGCTCCATCCGGAAAACTTTGTACACCCCAGCATAGAATTAAACCTAGCACTAATTTTGACCACATTTTGTAACTCGTGTTTGTTATGAATCCGGAGTTTCAGTTAATTTCTATGTTATTTGAGACACAGGAATTCTTTGGTGCAGGTACAGAAACAATCGTTAAGACGAACGAGATAATCCAAAAATATTCTCGATGGATGACTGTAATGCCTTGTTTATGTGGTTTTGAAGGTAATAGAATGGATTAACTTTGTTTATTTTGTGTTTTGGAAGGCGTTAGTGTAAGGTTCCGAGCACGACTGTGCGCGGCCCGCAGCTCCGCTCACTTTTGTAACCTGTCGAAAGGATCTAGATCTTGAACAAGTTGACAGATCAATTAATGTTCATGTGAATACGAGGCTTGGTTTAGGTGCAACTATTGCCTAAGCTGCGGCAGTGGGTGTGCCGAAATAGCCGTATGAGACCCGTATACTACTTAATATGCTGGTTTGATTGCGCAAAGGATATGTATGTGGATATGTTAGTCTTCCAACCAAATGGTCGTGTTACTTCGTTCAACTATCAAAATGTCTTAACGTCTTCCTGTGGCAAGTTTTATTAATATTATTGAACAAATTACTCGTTTATAAATATCATACAATTTAAGTGGTGTCCATGAATACTTTGTTATAGTTGTGCTCTGTAAAAAATATGCATTACGAGTATACATTAGGTGGGTTTATCTAAATTAGGTAGCATAATCATAATGTAAAATTGTCGTATTGTCTAATTTAATTGTAAAATTGTCGTAAGCTAGTTGAACGGCGCTGTTTAGTAAAGAAGCTAGGCTGTTGATTGAACGGTTGATTAAGCTAGTTGGCTGCGACATATATGTACATATAGCCGTCGGCGTCGATAGATTACGTGGAAGATAAATTAAATTAGACAACATATCAACTGGCATGTTGGTTCATCGCAAATGGATTAGCCTTGAACCTCAAAAAGATCCGCTTTCTTCAATTCAACTATATTGACGGTCGGACCTATGTCCGACCGTCTACAACAATCAAGTTTGCAGAGTTTTAAGTTGCGCCTACATGAGCATTTCTTTTACAGCTATGAAGAATTTACTAACTTAAACATAAATGATCATTGATATTGGAATTTAGTGAAACATATTTTATGACATTTTTATTTCTAACTGTGATAATTTTATTTTATATATCGGATGTATTAACCTGTAGGCTTTATTAAATAAATTATTATAATCTTGATACGTCTGCAAAAACAATTTTTTCATCGGTCCTGTTCGGGCTCTGTAGTTCAGGATTCAAAACCACTGGTTTTATTTCACTTTGTTCAATGTATTGCATTATCTCATCTAACATCTGGTTTTCTTCCGTTTTCATTTCTAAGCCGACTTTGGTTTCTGGCAAAACATTTTCCTCTTCTATAACATGTATAGGTGTATTATCATTTTCAGCTTCTGTTTTATAAATCTTCTCGATGTTAATGTCAGTTGGTATATTTTCTATTGTATTGACTATATTGTTTTGTTCTCTAGCATTAATAACTTGGGTTTCTTCCTTCCATTTCTTCACTCTAGCTTCGCTAATTTCCTTTAATTTTGGATGATTCGGGAATTTTCTTTCCAAATACCTCGTTTCATAATCATTAAGCGAATTATTGTAAACGCTGCTGGAAGGTGACGAAACGCATCTGATCCAGTCTTGGCAATCAATAGAAACGCTTGAAGCGTTAGTAAATGAATAATAATCTTCTTTAGAATGTCTGTTTTGTACGCTAGAGCCATTTTCGGATCTGTCTAAAGAATCGTAACTTTCGTTGACTACCCCGTTTTGTATAGTTTCATATATTGGTTCAAGTATTTCTGCAAGGCGTTCGCTAGCTTGTATTGAGATGATTTCAGCGACGTGTAGTTTCGGTTTGTTGTTAGAGTATTGTGTGCCGTATTCTTTGTCGTCTTGGTTAGAAGGCAAACCAGTGGTGCAAGTAAGTCTTTTGTCGGTACTGTTGCTAGGGCGATGGTAGTTGGAATCTTTTCTGATGCGGGAGACGATGACATTTTCTGTTTTTTTGTACGTCGCTTTTATAAGGTCGTGGACCTGAAATGACATATTTTATGTAATTATAGAGTTAGTAAAAAGACGTTCAATCAATAGTCGTTACTACTAGCACAAGTTCGTAAGAAGAAACTGCGTTCTGAAGACTGGTAACAGAAATTGATTTGCTCTTGCCATGTAACTTACTTCTTTATTAATATAGCAGTAAAGCAAAGCGACTATGAATCCCTGTAGACCTTCGACAGTGTAAGCCACGTAGTAGTAAATCTGTTCAACCGTACAGTCAGTTGTCGCTGGTCTTAATGCTGTTAGAAGAAACTGCGTCCCGAAGATTGGCATCAAGAATAGAGTTGCTTTTGTTGTACTCCTGTAAAAATGTTGGTTGGAGATAATATTCGTATGGGGGTGGCCTTGGTGAGCAACGTCACCCCTCCACAGGCGTAGTGGCCCGGTTCACACCCGGACCGACTGCTGGGGCGAGATGGTGAATGCTAGCGCGACCCCATCTTGCCCCACCACGGCAGAGGACTGCTCACGAGGGGGGGTTAGTGGGTTCGAGCCCCACACACCCCCTTCTGCCACCCACATGGCAGAAGGGAAGTGCAGCGGCATTCCCCCCCTCAAAAAAAAAGGGTGGGAGATAATAATCAAATCACATCACACTCACATTTACATGCGAAAGTTTGTGTGTAAGTGTGTTTGTTCCCTCTTCATGCCGCAACGGCTGAACGGATTTGAATGAAATTCGAAATGGAGCTTATAACATTAGCTTATACCACAGAATACTTAATAGTACCAAGGTACTTATACCCTGGACTAACACATAGGCTACTTTTTATCCCGGGAAACTGCGGGGCGCAGCTAGTCATTCTATAATTGTTTTAACTACTTATTTTTATTATTATACTTTTAAGGTCAAACATTGTTTTCTACATTGTATTAGATACACACGCTATTGTTTCTTGTTCCCAAAACCTTCACCTTCGAAAAACACAATTCATTCGCATCTCAGCGATCCGAGAGTACAAAATGTAGTGTTTAGTATAATAATAAGACAAGTATATTCTATTATGGCCCAAACTCTAGTCTCTCTCTGGCAGAAAGCCCGTGTCCCAACAATATGAACGTAATCGGCTGATGATGATCGATGAATACCATTGAGATAATTAAATTACCTATCTATATGACATGACTGTAAAAAATATACGTTGATAAAAAAATCAAATGCTTAGGCATATTTCCTTACAGTTGATTAGCATTTTCGCTATTCCTGATCTTCGTTAGCAGTACTCTCAGTACGTCGATGAAGAGTCCTGTGTTTATCAACAAGATCGCGATCCTTGGTCCGTCTAGTATCCACTGGATGCCGTCAATTGTGTAGACTAGCCAGCAGGAATGGTCGTTCATAACGCCCATCACCACAGACCATGCCACTACAGGAATTATGGCGATCACTGAAAATGTAGAAGAAAATTAAAAATAAAACAACATCAAACCTACGCTACTTGACGGTCACACGAGTGCACAAAGGGTAAATTTCCCGCAAGCACTGCGCGCACTGAGTAAGGTTTCTTTTTAATTGCAGGTTTGAGATTGAAGTTTGCCAAAAGTTCGTGAAGGCCACGCCAAACTATGAGATACGTTGAAAAAAGTGTTACTTGAAAGAAATAATTTAGCAAATTTCGTGATCGTTGCTTTAATTGCACTAGTAATGGATTAAGGCATCACCGACATAGGCGCAAAGAATGACGTAGAGATTTTTTTCTGGGCAATACTTGACAAAAGAGCTATAGAGCTGCTAGAGGGATCCAGGTTCATTTCTGTCTTACCTGCTCCAATCCCATATAGCCAGACTATATTGAGTTTCTTGCGGAACACTGCCACTATGGTCCTGTGTAAGTAAATTCCTTCTACCAACATGGCCACGAACACGCAATTAGCAGCAATCCTTTCTGCAATAGCGAGGACTCGGCATGCTATTCCGTGGTTGGACATCACAGTGTTATTTACATCGTTGCTGGTCAGCTCGGGTATATAGATCTGGAAGGTTTCTTGGTTTTATGTTATGTCGTGACGAACTTGGAATAAATCTTGTAAACTAGTTATAACTTTTTGATATTTTGATACTGAATGCATTAGCGCATGCTAGGCGAAAATCTGAACATTTTAAATAATTAGGACAGGAGAAACTTTTTGATATTCATCATATAGGACACATCTGTTTCTTCATAGATATTCAAGGTCAGGAATATCGTTCAGTATGGCTACTTTCAAGTTAAAAATTATTTTTCAAAAAAAACTAAACTGACTTCAAAACCACAAATGAAGTCGGTTTAGTTTTTTTTGAAAAATGATTTATTTTACCCTGTTTAGTGAAAAACTAGTTTTAATTAAATTAATTCAAAAAGTTTTTAAAGACAAGCTTTTATGATCTAGAAGCCACATCATGACGAAGTTTAAAACGGGCTATCACAATTAAATGCATGTACAAAAAAATTTCATGTCTGTCCTATATCTCTGTTGAAGAGTTCCCTCGCTGGAAGTCAATCCTGGGTGTATCTGCCATGTCATGATGGAATTTAGAACAGGTTATTATGGTTAAATCCATTTACGAAATGTTGTGTCTGTACTATTCACCGTTGAGGAGTTCTCTCACCGGAAGTCAACCCTGGGTGAAGCAGGTGAAGCAGTCGAATACAAACCTCCACCTTTAGAAAGTTGGTTACGAAAAAAAACAAGAACCGACTTGAAGATTAAACTTATATTTTTTGTTTTTGCTATTTTTTTCAAAAACTACTGAATGAATTTCGATAAAATTTATATGGGACCACCTTTGAAGTATTACCTACCAATCAAAAAAAGAATCATCGAAATCAATGCATAATTGGCGGAGTAAACGCGTAACAAACACAAAAAAAAAATTAAAAAAAAAACATACCGTCGAACATACCTCCTCCTTTTTGAAGTCGGTTAAAAACTGGCTAAGATTATAAAGAAATTTTCTCAATCATTTTATTTATAAAGGCAGACGATGTTGTACATTGTACCTACAAATACGACCTAATTTAAGACAAAAGCTCTCCAGGGTTTTAATGAGGCTCAGTTCTCCAGATTCGCAATTCGTCAGATTCTCAATTTAACAGATTCGCAATTCATCAGATAAGTAGGTTACTCACCACTGCCCTGCTCACTATAACCAGTATGTTCCTCGTAATGATTGCTATCATCAGGTTCCTATGCAGCGCCACTCTCGTGACCCTCAGTCGCTTGTAGAAAAAGAAGATGAATATAGCAGGCAGACACGAGGCGATGGAAATAGAGAGTAATGCGACGTGGAAGCGGTATCGGCGAATCAGTCGCGGAGTGACGCTGCAAGTGCTGACGTCGGTGTCTTCATCCCAAGTTCCATTTCGGTAGCAAGCTTTTGTGGCATAGTCTGGGAAATAATGAAAAGTCTCTCTAAGTTTTCGAGAAAAGAAAAATATTTTTTATATTATTGGCTTGCGTTTAACCAATATCTCACCTGATGGTAAGTGACGTTGCCGGTTGACGATGTAGTATGCAAGCCAAGATAGTACCTGTTCACTCGTGACTTGAAAACTCTTAGATTTTATCTATCGGGAAAGACTGACCGCGGCAGGGAGTTCACGTAGTAAATAAATACGCCTAACGATCACACATAGATCCTGGCCCTTAACTAGGATTCTCTGTTTCTAGGGAACCAGGAACTATAAAGACCATGGTCCCACAACACTTGGACACGAAACAAATGCTTGCGCTTTCTTGTCACAAACATTTTAGTCCGGTCAAATTAAACCAAAAAATAAGAGTGAAGCTACATAAATTTACAACAAGCTGAAAATAGGTCAAATCGTTCAAAATATAATTATTAATAAAATTTGAAGGTTCCCTATCTTTCCCCTGAATGGATTTATTTATTCAAGGTCAAAGGTAAGAAAATGAAATTTTCGCGATTTTCAGCAAAACGGTAAGTTTTTTCAAAAAATATCTCAGACAAAAATTGTAGATCATAAAATTATCTATAAAAAATGTACAAATACCTTCATTTTTCCTAGGAGTCACCGTTTCTGAGATATAACGGTTCGAAAATTTGTAAAAGTTGTAAGCGTCATAATATGCACACGTTTCCACGCCACCTATGAGGTAGTGTACTTAGCGTGTTTTTTTTTAACGTGGTTTCCCCAGTAGGCCTATAATATTCCACGGGTCAGTCATAACTGACCTGATCCTGTTTAATTTGAAACCTTTGCAAAATAACGAAAATTAGCAAAGACTGGAAAATATAAAAGCGATGTAAATTAAAACAAAGTAGTGCAGTTTATTCATCTGATACGTAGCCTTCAAATTCTTCTAGGTACATAATATTATAACAAAATCCTTGTTAAGTTTCATGCAGTCCGATTTTATTCGGTGACTAACTTACGGTGACAAGTAGGTCCCGTGTTGGTGTAAGCAAATTGCGAACAGACTGAGGTAACTATGGTATCCGCTTCTGCCTCATCCCAACACGACCAGCCATCAAAAGTCGGTTCACAGCGGCTTGAAGCTGGAAATAACAAAACATTCTATAACCATAAACACAGTCACAGTTCACATACAGACTACGAATAATATAGTTCGTAGTCTTTGATATTATTAGACGTAGCATACAGACGATTTTTGTTTAAGTATAGGTACTTAGAATAGAGCGAATATCTATCTAGGCTGATTGAGTATAGCTATAGGCAACGATAGGTATAGTTATGTCATGCCGTCTAGCATCGTATTATTTACGCAACATGAAATGTCTATGTTATCAAGTCACGGCCGAGATTTCCCATACATTTAACTACCTTTAGTAGCCAATAGTAGACCTCTTTTGCAAGTAACACACCTATGCTAGGTATTCGACCGCCAAGCAGTAGTGTGCAAACATTACTGTGTTCCTATCGGCCATATTTTTTTTTTGTAGTTATAGGCTTGCGTTTTACCACTATCTCATCTGATGCTATGGTAAACGATGATGTGGTTAAGATGTATTACACTCGCCTAGAAGATAAAAAAAATAAAAAGACCTGACTTAAAGTCAGATGATGCATAAATATAAACTCCTATTAGCCAATCGATCGGGTGACTGCAAGAACCTCCAAATGTACTTAAGTGGACTGATTGGACCCCATAAATCAATGCGACTGGCCGCCCTAGTCGGGCATAAATCAAAGGCAGCTGCAGGGTATTGCATAAGATAGGAGCCTTATATCAGCATATCATTATATTATTATGCATATGTACCTATAGTAGGAACCAATTGAGTGTTTGTGCCATAGAATTAGAACGCTTCTTTGCAGCTCCGGGTCGAGGGGGGGGGGGGGGGGCGGGGGCAACTTCAGTGGGCGCCAAATTCATGATTGAAAAAAATATGTTTTAAATAGCGCCTAGCATTTAGCCCACGTTGTTTTATTGTCTATTATACTATTATGAATTTGATTTTGTAACGCATTCCAGTGGGCTTTTAACACATCCTAAGTAGATTTCTTAACCTATCCTAACTTTATTTTTGAACGCGTGCAAAGTGTACGTTATGTCTGCCAGAGGAATCCCTGTCAATCAAAAGGGTACGCGTACTTGTAACGTATGGTAATATTAGAATAGATTAGCTTATCTAAAATGTTACCTGTATAGTTTGTAGGCATATGATGGCTGCAGCAGTCACTGGCAGTGTAGAAGCACCTCTCCCATCGACCGTGGCCAGCCGGTATGATGTGTTCCCTTACTGTGTTGGCCACTTCTTCGAACGCAGGGTCGAAGGGAAAGCAGCCGCACGTGCCGTCTGATTTGGCCTATGGGTATTGAAAGCCGACATTTATAAGTAGGTAGGTACCTCTTCCCATAACTATCTTATTCATCATCAAAGGTGACCGACTGCCACGTTTTTTAATATATATAAAAGGTTAGTGTGTCTTACCAAATACGTACTATTTTAAAAAATGCTTGACATTTACTAGGTCATTAGAATTACCTACCAAGTTTTTTGATAAAATGATATAGAGCATTCATAAATATGCGAATTGTTAATCAAAAATTTACGCGAAATTTACAGAAGTCCACACATGTAGGTTCGAGAAACTTGTAAAAAAGTATTTGCAAATTGTACTATTTACACCATTTATTGCCGCAATCGTGCAACTGAGATACTCAGATAAAATATATAAAAACAATTGATAAAATATTGTTGCTTACTTTTAGAACTTGTAGGTATCATTCTAATTACGTTTTTTTTTATGTAACTGAATGACGAGACTAGCTGGTCGTTTGCCTGATGGTAAGCAATACGCCAGCCCATAACAATAACAGCACTACCCAGAACTTTGTTTTGCAAAATCCTGCGCGGCGCTGCACTGCGCTCGTCACCCTGAGACAATTAGCTCTTGATTCTCATAATGCCCAGTAATTTCGCTGGCTACAATGCCCTCCAAACCGGAACACAGTAATGCTCGCGCACTACTGCTATATTATTGTTATAGTAGGTAGACTATCCTTACTAATATTATAAACGCGAAAGTTTGTATGTATGAATGTATGGATGTTTGTTACTCTTTCACGCAAAAACTACCGAACCGATTTTGATGAAATTTGGTATGTACTTTTACTACTTTACATAGGCTATTTTTTATCCCGGGAAATGCGGGTGGCAACGCGGGGCGCAGCTAGATAGTAAATGATGCTCAAGCCGTTTATTAAGTGGTATGGACTGTTCACCTTTTGATTGTTGATCTAAAGACTGTTGGTCGTCTGTATCAGTCCCGCGTCTATCAGTGTAATCAATTCGTAAGATAAGATTAATTTATTTTTATATTTTACTGAAATGACTACCAATCAAAGGTATTCAGAGAAAACTGATATGTATCTATTGTTGATTAAAGAATGCGTCAGCAATAGTTTGTTGGTGTCACGTCACGTTGTCATAAATCTGCGGAAGACCTACAATAGATAATTGTACATAACTTATTTTATTTTTTATTTATTTAATAGTTTTGCACAAAATGGTACAAGGAATGACTTAATGCTATTTAGCATTGTCTACCAGTCTTCCAGGTCGTGAAAGAAATATAGTGGGTGTGCAGCTACGTTTTGAACAAAAGTACGTTGAGAGACACTAAATAAATTACATCAAATTAATATGATAAATTGTAACAATAGAAAAATATGTACAACATCATAATAAACTATATATAACTACATATATATATAATTATAAAGTGATAGAGGTTACTTATTACCACACCACCTATAAATTAACTAACTATTTATATTTACTGTATAGACTAACGATCTCCAAGCAGGGTGCGAAGAGGCCTTGGTAGACACATGATGCACGCAGGTTGATGGTATTATGCCCAGCTACGTACAGATGTGGCTGGGTGTAGAAAAGGCAGCCCGTTCCAGCTATCCATCTGAAGACCTGCTCGTGGTAACGATTGTTCCGGTAGTTGCAGGTCTTGGTGGTTTCCACAGGGACTACATTTGGATGTTCCTGAAACAAGAACTGTGTTACCAAGTCGGTGTGACGTGTCAAATTAGATACCTACTCAACAAAGGGATTTTTGCCTTAGCCAATAGTTAGAATCATTGAGGTGTGATATATACGAGGGTCAAACTGAAAGTTTTTAGAACTGGCCACTTGTAAACAAAATAAATAAAAATATATTTAAATTTTGAAAATGGAACTCTTTGCCAATATTATTGAGTATGAATTTCATTCAATTGTCATTTGTTTTACGATTTGGCGGCAAATAAAAAATTGTCTGTGTCACGTCAGCATGAATTTAACGCGAGAAAATTTTCGTGCTATGATTTTTTATGACTTTCGATTACATATAAGTCAACAAGAAAGTTATGATATGGCCTTTCACGAGCATCTCGTGCCAATGTTTACAACTGGTTTAATGAGTTTAAGCGTGGTCGCACTAATCTCACCGATGATCTGCGTGAGGGACGGCCTTCTACGGCGACGACCGAAGATAAAATCTGTGCTGTGCGTCGTATGATAGAGACTGACAAAAGAGTGACCTATCAGCAGATTCAGACAAGCTTAGGCATCGGTATGATTCAAGTGCACAAAATACTTCATGAACATTTAGCGGTCAGGTAGCTTTGTGCCCGGTGGATACCTCATATTTTGACCGAGGCCCAAAAAAGCTCAGTGGATGTTTCCTTCCGAGGAGTTGCCAACTAAAGTGAAGAGAGGTCGAAGCGTGGAAAAAAAGATGGTAGCGTCGTTCTTCGGAAGGACAGGTCATTTCGCGACAATTGCTTTAGAGGATCGAAAAACAGTTTCTGCGGAGTGGTACACTAACAATTGTTTGCCATTTGTCTTGGAAAAAGTTCGGGAGAAACGACCTCGCAGTAGAATCCTCCGTTACCACGACAACACCTCGTCGCACACCGCCAGGCGGACGATCGACTATTTGGCGACGTCAAACGTGGAATTACTGGGTCATCCGCCGTATAGTCCCGACCTCGCTCCTTGTGATTTTTATTTATTCCCAAAAATAAAAGAAAAACTTAAAGAAAAACGTTTTATGGACGCTGAGGAAGCTGTCGCAGCGTTTCAAAAGGCCGTCGAAGAGACCTCTAAGGGCGAGTGGGCAAAGTGCTTTTCTCAGTGGATCCAGCGGATGCAGCGAAGTATTGACGTGAACGGACACTATTTTGAAAAAATATAATAATACTAATAACTGGCTAGTTTAATCAGTTTTTGATTTATTTTTTTACGCCTAATAGATCTATGTTTGGCCACTATCTCGGCTGAAGTGAAGCGATGATGTGGCCTAAGATGGAGCACATAGATCTAGAGAGAGGTGGCAGTTGAGCGGTTGCTCAGACCCGTCTCCCCGATGGTTCAGCGAACATCATCACGAAACACGACTAGGGCGCTTGACAGCATGGCTTTGTTCGGTGGGTGGTATGACAACCACGGCCAGAGGCTACCACTTCATTTTCTAAGAACTTTCAGTTTGACCCTCGTATATCAATGGTTAGAATAGTTTAATAGCTACTCAATTAACACAATGCACAATTAACTTATTACATATATTATTATTATTGATGGGAGGACAGGAGACACTCTAATGTCTTACTTTCTTTTGTAGCATTTAATAAGCTTGCGAAGTCTGAGCATTCCAATAACGACCTATTCACAAGCATTCTGGCTGCGGTGAATACAGCCCTAACGTCATCACTAAATCATTGCAATTTGTAATTGGCATTGCATGGTGCCATAACGCATTTCTTTTTCCTTGTCATTTAGTTGTATAAATCCTTATTTTTTTTAGTTCACTGCTATTCGTGGAGGGTTGCTTGGCTTTTTTGTATTGAATTGTTAAATTATTTTGTTTTAACAGCTGTTAGGCCCCCAAAACAAAAATAAAATTAGAAATGTAAATATCAAGCAATGGATTGCAAGATATGTGCATTTTCGTATGTAGGTAGATACTTTTTTTAATTTTTAACGGGCGAATGCTTTTATTACTGAAAACAAACTACATTCTACTTTTTTTTTAATTAACCTATTTGATCACACTGCTGGGCAAAGTTCTCCCCCATATCCCTCCATGGATCCCTCTCCTTACTAAAACTAAACTAACTACATACAAGGAGAAGCAATTGGACAACCCATAGACCATAGGTACTTTAGGTGTCCTGGAGTAGGACAATTTTATATCTACTTTTCATCCCGGGGAACAATCCTTAGTGAACAACTATAAACCTTGTTCTTCGCAAACGGAGTTGCAGTTACGTATCGTTTAGTACTTATTATGAACACAATTTTATTTAGGACATTAATTATCTCGTCGGCCTAAGAATCGGCATTATAAAAAGTCTGACGTGTACGTCGCGTTTCATTGGTGTTTTGATAAAAGAAGTTGAAGGTACTTATCCGTAATTTTATCAAGGACTCAACATAAATAGCGTAAAGATAATTATAATGTCATATCGGAAATAAGGCAATAGGAGGTACCTACCTACCTTATTGCATTCGAAGTTAGCCACAGTTTGAAAGTCATTGATATATATGTATAATCGGTAGAATATATGTCAATGTTGGAAATGCTTTAGTTACCTGAAAAGTTGATCGTCAATAGAATAATGAATAGAACAATCGTCAGTAGGTACTTATAGTAGGTTACAATAAATGTTTCATCTTTGCATTTATTGGAATCTCTTGGAAGGTATTGGCCTAGATTACCGTCTTCTCTAAAACACAGAATAGATTAAATTAGATAACGCTTTATTGTTACACAACAAAAAGAAATAAATTACAAAACAATACTTAAAGCTAAAGTGTTACAATGGGCGGTCTTATCGCTTATAGCGATCTCTTCCAGACAACCTTTAGATGGAGAGGACTCAAATAAACTGTAAGGGACGGTGGTGTTGTGTATAAACAAACTAACCAGTATGAGCATAAAATAATAATATCATATACAGTCTATACCTATAATCGTAATAATATATAAGTAAATATAATTATAATATAGGTACCTAGGTACCAGAAAAAAAAGTACATATCATAATAAAGTAAACATATATATTATAAAATAGATAAATAAATATAAATTATATTTACTATATTAAGTCTGTAAGTGAGATGACAAGTAGTGTTAAACAGATAAACAGAACTTCCGAGTAGCAGGCTGTAGTTACGTAGCTAAATAAAGCTTATTGATGCTATATTTAAATTTATTAAGAGTTTGTGCACGCCTTATTGATACCGGTAGAGAGTTCCACAGGCGAGCGGCTTCCACAGTGAAAGAACCATCATAGAAGGTGCTGCTATGCGAAGAATACCCTACTTAATAGTAGATACAGATACCTAAAGCTTATTCTAGGATAACATCAGTTAATGCTTGTTTAACAGCAGAGAGAGACAATATTTACAAACATCTAATACAAATGTTTGGTCGTCCAAAAACGACATGTAGTAGAAGAGTTACAAACTGAATACCGACACACTGTTATTAAACAAAACGCTTTCACGACCTAATCAAACTCAGTTATAACTCTACTGCGACAATACTTACTGTAAGCCGACATGCCATAAACATGACACTATGCTATTTAAAATACTCAGACAGTAGGGTTACGTCGACGGTTTCCCATTTTCTTGCAGAAACTCTTCTCGCAGATTTCATGCCGGTTTAAGTTTAATATCCTCCACCTCCAGGGGTATGAAATAGATCCAATCAGAACTCCTGCTCATCGCCCCTTAAAACATTGAAATCCACGCCATGGATTGATTTCGTTTTGCCTACTAGACCCTCTTTCCGCTTCGCTTCTCTCGTAAGCTCGCTTCATTCGGGAACCTTCGCGATTCGCGCATTTTATAAGGGTAAGAGCGAGTCGGATCACGGAGGAGTAAGGTGCGGCAATTCTTTGACGTAACCAGATCGATTACGTCTAAATTATCCTGCCTTATCAAATAAGATATGAGGTAGGTAACTTTAAGATATGTACCTCACAAAGGTATAAGTTCGGCTTCTCACAGCGTAGCTCCCTGTCGTAGCCGCTTTGTATCGCAACTCGAGGGTCCCGCACCAGCCAATCGTCCTCCTCCCTCGTTGCCGGATCGAGGACATCATAGAACAAAGCCTCCACCTAAAAATATAAAATTTGCAAAATTATTATAAGTCGTCCGTACTAATAGTGAATCCGAAATTCTTGAAACTCAAGGTAGTTCTTTAGATTAGACAAGTATTATCACTTGCTGTAAAAGCAAAGTGTTTCTTCAAACAGAGGGCGATTAAGAGGGAACGGCACGCTGAAATTTTCATACAAAAAGAGAAAACGTTTTTCTACCCCTAAACATTAACCAAATTCAATGAAATTTGGACATGTAGGAGATGTTATCATTGTTGAGGTTTGTAGGTTTTAATTTTTTCGATAATTCCTATAGAATTTGAATAAATGGAGCCAAAAAACTCGATATTTACTCGATTTTTTTTTTGTACTTTGGAAGCTGTTAACTTTAAAAATAGACATAAACTAAGAAAAAGAAAAACCTACAAACCTAGTTTATATTACATTTTAGAAATTGAGACCAAAATTAGCAAATTTGGTTGAGGTTTAGTGTGGTAGAAACGTTTTCTCCCAAAACGCTAATTTTAACAAAAATCTGAAGCATGATACGAATTTAGTTAAATTAATATTATTTAGTTAATTTATTTAATTTAATTTACGCATTTTCTACGAGACCGTAAACCATTATTCAAATACCTAGTGCTCGCTGGCCACGGCTGTGCCATATCCTCTTAAGTTGTGAGATATCTTTAAAAAACATTAAAGGCGATAGGCTCAGGCGCTAGATTGTAAATGTGTCTCATACCTATGGTTTGTTGACGCTTAGCAAAATCTGAGTTTGTCATAGTTTTTAGAAAACTAAAACTCAATATCATCACCATACTTATTTTAAAATCGGTAATGGCTTTAGTTCATAATATATCTTTGAATCTTTGCCTATGCACTGTATTCTTTTAGTATTTTTTAATCGCTTGGTGATTTGTTTTTAATTTGACCATGCTATGGTGTTATGGTGTACCTATATGCCTGGTGTTAAGCAACAATGCGATAGAGCACAAAGATGATTGCGTAGAGTAGAGTTAGAGTGTTGAGTAGAGTTGCTGGATTCGTCGCCCTGGTGTTTTACCGAACATTATCCCGAAACCCGACTAAGTCGTTACGGCACTATGGTTTTTGTCGGTAAGCTGCAAAATTTATTAAATTAATTATAGGTGCGAAATTCGACGAATGCTATAATTCATTCAGTCGTAAGACAGCATGCGGCGCCGACGGTCTGTTACTGCTAATGCTGTTGCGAATGCGCATCGACGAGGAGTGTCCCGTTCCCCTGCACGCTTCGTCTGCACGATTTTCAAGCCAGATTTTGAAATTAATTTTGTGTACCTATGAATGATATTGAGGCCAAACAGGAAGGGTTTACGACCAATAGTTTAATTCCATTTCTCAATAATTTCATAATACACGTTATTCAATAATGAATTTTCGCACGACATTGTGAATTCACAATTGCGAAATTTCATATTAGGAATTAGCATCGCAATAGCACGTAACATGCTAACGAGCAAAATTTCGCCTGTCAATGAAATTAATGAAAATTGCAATAATTTCCATTACCTGCTATTCGGTGGGTAGTATTAAAACCGCGGCAGCAGATTAGATACCAATTAAAGCGCTCCAAAGCACGTACCTAAGCACACTAAGTTTTCTTATCCGTTTTTAGAGCGAGCGCGAAAAATTTGCACTTTGTATCTAGGTAAAATGTAACTATATTTTAGTCATTGGACCGATCCGAGAATTCAATTCAATCCGACTTGGCCCTGCAAGTCGAATTCGAACTCGAGCGCGTCAATCATTTTTCTTTGTTAATTACAATGATTAAATTATAACCTCTCAAAATCTTTCGAAAACATCTATCAAAAAGATCTTCGCTTGTGCCAGGAGTTAGAATCAGTGGGATATATTATATTTATATGAAAACAACTTTATAAGGTAGGTACATTACCTGTGTTCGAGTAAAAACACAAAAGCACGTAGTCAAGAAATGTAGTAGTGTGTAATATCCATACATGTTTCGGAGACACTTTTAATGCACTGACACATGGTGCACCATAACTTACACAAATTTCACGCTCACTTAGGTCCAGTTAGTTTTAGTCATTACACTCAAAAAGCAATGCCGTAGATCACCGTGTTTGAAAACAGTGTGGTACCGAGCATTCCAGCACGCGAGCTAACCACAACAACTTGTCGATTGTTCAGGACTGAAAGGTATGTATTTTGATTCGCGACCGTCGGCGTCGCCGCGCGTCGCACTGATATTGTGCTAAACAACACCATGTTTACAAATTATCTATATCCATAATCAAAACGATATCTAGATTAATTAGTAATTACACTCGCATTTGATTCTTTATTCGGATAATCAATGACAAGACTTTGTTATTGAAGTTTTCAGGATCTGTGTGAAAACTTACTTACAATTGAATAACTTATTAAATTATTTATATTTTATGTGATTTAGTCGTCCTTCATTTCTTTTTATTTACACCGCCGACCTCTCTCAGTCCTTTAGTTCTTTCCATCCAAAGGAAGGGATCAATGGGAAGGGGAAAGGAATGGAAGAGATCGCTTTTAGCGATAAGTCCGCCCGTTGTACTATAGTTTGTGAGAGTATTTCGTGTACCTTGTTAATTTCTTGTTTGGTGTACAATAAAGCATTAATTATTATTAATATGTCGCTCTTTCTCACGGGCTATACACCCGGTCCTTTGGAAGGCTTGCGCGGGGACATAAATCCAACACGTAGAGGCCTTTTAGAGCATTTAATTTAGATATGTAATGGGCAACACTTGTCGGGGACTGTCTCTAAGTGCATCATTAGAAGATACAATCAAAGACAGCCCCCGATAAGTGCGAGGACTATTATTGAAGATATGAAAATTACTTATGATTGGGCTATTGAGGTGAATTTTTAATGGATGAGAGCCGGTCTATGATATGAGACCTCGGCACCTGCCAGTTCCGCCTCATAAGAAAATATTTTGGCAGGTGGTGACGAGAGGTGGTGTCATTGGCGACGAGAGGGGCAACGTTGGTGTGGGTGGCTAAAGGGTGTCGAGAGGTGTGCTGCAGTTTCACTTAAACGCTACTCCCGGCGTTATGCCCTTTAACACTTCCACCCTTGGAGCTTAGTTCTTAGCTCTTGCATCTCCACCCCGGACGGTCAGTTAAGGCAAGCCGGGGGTCAGGGGTCTCATTTAGCCCCAGGGAGAATCTCGGGGTAAGGCTCAGTGTCGCCACGCACCGGCGACTCGCCACAAAGTCGCCCCTGGCCTTTATTATTATTATTATTAGTATTATTATTATATTATTACTATTATTATTATATTATTACTATTATTATTATTATATTCCTAAACACCTTAAACTAAATGAGTACCTACTTAACAAGATATATCTCCTACAATTAACAGTCAAAAATGTATCAAATATCAATAGGCGGTCTTATCGCTCAAAGCAATCTCTTAAAATTTAATCATTCTTATTTGGCAGTGATTTTTCGTCATTATCTTATCTAAGTAGAATTAAAACAATAGATAAGTACCACATGTATATATGCTAGGTTGGTACCTTCTTCTAGATAGCTCGGTCGCTCGCACCCGCTGCGCTGTGCATTTATGTTGAAGTCCGAAACAGGTTGTTGTTAGAATTTATTTTGTGTTTATAAACCAAGAAGGTTCAAGGTTAATTTCAATTATTAACTATCTACAAAGGAAGATTTCGTACTCCTAGATTATATATCAGTTAAGAATGAATATTATAGGTATATGTTACATTACCGAAACTGTCATTATAATATGAATAATATACAATAGGTTAGGTTAACATACCTACGTTCTTTATTTGTAGAAACGCACGCTTAGAATTCTATGTTTTTTGTTAAAATTATATTTTGCATTTAATTTCAATCACCCTACTTTTAAGCATATAACCGGCTATATTTGTCTTCTTTAGTGGCCGACTACAAATATAGCCGAATAATCGATTTTCCTTGATTCTTTGTACATCTCTACCTTATATACATAACCCCTATTACCTTGTCATATAGTCTAAAAAGGGATAACCTCTCTCTGTCTGATTGATCCTTCATGACTGGAGATCGTGATCACGAATATTCATCACACAGATTATAATGAAATCTACTGTGATTCATCATGTCTCATCTAGCGGTGCGTTGCACGTCCCAATGTCCCATCGGCATACTGTTATTTATAACAGTATGCCGATGGCACAGGATAAATTTATCCTGTGCCATCGGTTCCTGTCCAAACGGACATCTTGCTCTCCTTTAGCTAGTTTGGCCTTCGCATTGGGATCTGCCACGTGAGCGCTTTCCCTCTACATTTGCGCTGATGATCAGTTTGTCCAGAATTTCGCCTTGGCTTCTGTGGCAGTAAGCATCTATGGCCGAAATAGCTAATAGCTCAACATTCGGCGTTGACAGACCGTGGATAAACGGTATGTATATAAATATACTTAATCTTGATGAATTCTTCTTGATGAATTTCTAACTTTTACTGAACTAGAAATACCCCCAGATAAAGCTGCGGTTTAAATGTAGATCTTGTAACGTTACGGAGGTCCCCCGGCTAGCTCTACCTATGACCTCCGCACGTACAGTACCTTTCTGGGAGAGAGAGAGGGACTGGGTAGCTGTAATAATAAATTATAATGATTTAGTGATAGGTACATTTAATACATTACATAAAACATTAGTGCTGCTGAGGAAAAGATCTTCTGCCTGTCGAAGAGGGTAATGAAAGCTGTCGATAGAGGGAAATGCTATTGTAATGAGGGATAATATTATTATAATGAGGGAAACACTAAAAAAAATATCTTTTAGCTACACTAAATTCTTATTTCATTCACCTTTATTTCTTATATTTTCCAATATGTTAAACCTAGGTACGTGTATAATGTTATGGTCTAATTTTTATGACAATTCGCAGTGCCTACTGAAAAAGCAATAGCAAATAGCCTTTTGTTAACTAGTGAGTATGTGCGTTTTCGTAGCCTGTAAGAGCTGTAATTTAATAATAATTAAAATCTAATTTTATCTCTGCCCGTTCACGTAGTTATAGGTGTTTGGTTGCCCTTAGCTAGGATTTCTTTGTTGTATCTCGACATCCTACAATAACATGAGGATCAACCACAATAACGTCTAGACACAGGAAGAATACAAGTCTTTTTTTCTCTGTGGACAAATATTTGTCCGGTCGCTTAAATCGAACCCGTAAACCTCCGTTGCTCAACCACCAAACCACGGAAGCCGTAGATAAAATCCCCCAAATTAGTGTGCTTTTATCCATTGTTGTTATTAGATAAGTTTGTTTCGCTCGATCGGTTTAAATACCACGGCAGCCATCACAATTCTGCTCATTTATACTTTTTAGTATAAAAAAATCCTTAAATTTAAAATACTTACATATATAGGGGGAAACTGGGCTGTAGTATAAAATGATTAGGGCCGGCTTCTTCATTGTTTTGTCCTACTACAACAAACATAAAATATAGTACCAAAAGTTCTAAAAAAAAAGTGCCCCTCGGTTTCTTGCCGTATCTTCTGAGTAGTGGTTCTTTTTCCGATACGGTGGTAGCGTCATTGTAATAATTGACGTTCATAAGTGCGTCTGTGATGCGATAACTGAATAAAGAACTTTTGATTGATTGATCGATTGACTACTTATAGGTACGTCTTTTTCCTATTCCTAGATCTAAAAAATAGAAATAGAAAATTATATTTTTTCAAAATAAGTTTTGTCATATTGGGCCGAAAGTGTCGTGAGACGAAACGCTGAATGAGCCTTGAGGTTAGTATACCACTAGCGATTTTGATAAGGGAGATTTGATTCGTTCCACTTTACCACTAGGTACACCCTAAGATGCCACAAAATCTATGGACTATGTATGTGATCGTTATTTATTTATGTATTTATACATATTCGCAAGATATTCGCGGCTAGACAGGCAGGGTGCATAACCTCAAGGTAGTGAGCGCGCAATGCTATGTACTTACGAATACTATTCGTAGGCGGAATGCCACCAAAGACTTTGGATTATTAAGTGATCCGGCCAGAATCTCATTTGCCGTTTATTTATCTAGATAAAACCACACAGACACGTGTTAGAGAAATAAGTTGACCTTTCTGAGATAAACGATAAATTACTTCATTCCTTTTGTTAATAATTGTTTATAATCATCCAGCCACGAGACATCATATCTTCTAGAAATATGAATTCACGCTGAAACATTTCCAAACAGAAAAAATAATTTATGGTTAATTATAAATTACATTAAAGATAATTATCTTTTTGCTACATAATAAATACGTAATACCGAAGAAAATATTTTCTATAAATAATACCTGATTGTTTTTTTATATTTTAGGTAAATTAAAGCAAGGGCTACGGTTAACGGTTATTGCCCATTTCCATGTTAGTCTAGCCAATGTGGTAGCTCTTGACCTGATAACCCAGTAGCTAAAGTAGTTTTTTGTATGGGTGGTACTGGTGGTAGTCACAAAATTGCCTTACAAACGCATGAGAACTTACTGATACTCTTTTTCCATCTCTATTTGTAACTGCCATAATAGGACTGGATACGCTAGAGCTTAGACGGTTTAAAAAAGCTTTTACCAGTTAGACTTAAGCACCTAGTAATAATACATTACTGTGTGATAATGCGTAACAAGGTGGACACTCCCGCAGTGACGGCCCGAACCTTGTTCCGCAGAAGTACGTCCGGGCGCGGGTAAATGACGACGCCCGCGCCGGCATCAGTTGTTAGAACCCCGTCCCGTACTATGGGTATGGCATGCACACAATGCACCAATAACGAGGACTGATTTGGGCCCTGCGCTGCCCCGCTGCCAATTTTTACTTTTACAGATATATAGTAAAAAACTTCGATTCAGAATAAATACCTATGTGTAAAAGTATATTATGTAATGATTAATATATTATTAGTATGTACTACAGTAATTAATACTTTATTTGATTTTTATACTTCGAGTAGACAGCCAAACGGAGTCGACACGACAGGCCTACCCCTCTCGCCAATTTTGCCAAACGTCATGGACAAAAAAATCCACGACGTTATATAAAACTAGTTGACGCGCATCACGCGCCATTCACCAACTGTCGTAGCGGGCGAAAGAGCTCCTAAAAAAATGCCGAGTTGCAGCATATATTGGTGCAAAAAAATTTCAAGAACATCAAACTACACCAAGGATAACGTAACTTTTCATCTGTATGTATTTTTATATCTAGTAATGCACTAAAATAGCGAAAATTTGAAAATTATTGTCAGTCACATAAACTCACATAGTGTTGCAACTAAATCGAAAAAGTTATATTTCGGATAAAATTTTTAGCTTATTTTCATGTATCTAGCGGCCAAAGCGCTGTTTTCCTGCATGTTATAAGAAAGTCAAATAAAACTGAAACTATTAATAAATATTGTTTTACATTACAATTTTATATACCTACATGTTATTATTTTGAATAATTGTTGACTCGAAAACTGCAGAATTGATTTTAATTTGGTTTTCAGCGTTAAGTATTAAGTTCCAGCTCCGATTATAGGGTATACAGGTGTGGCAAAAATTTGGGACCTCCAAGGTAGGTACCTTTTCTCTTGCATTGAGAAAGTTTTGTCCTTAGAGTAGAGAAAATATAAACAGCATTTTTGGTAATTTGAAAATTTTGCTGCACCTACATACATCAAAACCGGCTGGGTTGGTGGTTGGCGCTCTCATATGGGAGGTCTTGCGAAAATGGTCTTTGAAAAAAGACGACTATATTGTCTGTCGTCTACGCAGGCGAAGTCGCGGGAAAAATCTACTATAATGAGTAACTAATGAGAATGACCTAATCGAAAATAGGCACTTATATTATTTGAACGTTAGCAACACAGTCAAGAAACCGGAGTGAAATTAGTGCTGGGACAGAACCAATTTAGATATCGATAAAATCAATATGTTTAAAAATATGTCGATAAAAATACAATTGTTGTATTACACTTTTATTTGGCAGATTTCCAAAAGAACCTGGTAGTCGGGCTGCCTAGAATCAAGCTTGTGGAAATGATGTATCGTGGGTTCCTAATCGTACCAGCACAATTTGTTCAGAACCTTTTGAAAATAATTGCTTTATACCATGGTCTAACAACACAAGAAAATTAAAACAGGGTTCCGTACCAACATTAAAATTATCTAAAGTAAGTTTTAAAAAACTGTTCATTTATTTCCCCAAAACTAGGTCTAAACTGGTTAATGTAAATGGTAATGATTGAGCCCACGCGGAATAAATGGTGTCCGATCGTGAACTGATGACGCGATACATGAAATGTGGCATGCAGGCGTAAACTGCTGACCGCGCGCAATGTGCGATGCTTCCATCGTACATACAGCAATAGTTCTTGCAACGTTATTTCACGTTATTGCAAGTTTAATTTTAAATCATCGCCTATAGTAATTACATAGACTATCATTATCGTTAGTAATCACATACATATAAGACAAAGATGCATGGAACATTCCGCTTCTGCCAAGTAGCCATCTGGCACATACAAAAACATAACATTGTAAAAAACAAACATAAAAAATAGTATATTTTATGTTTGTTTAGTCATTGTAATAATTAACGTTCATAAGTGCGTTTGTGATGCCAAAAACTAATAAAGAACTTTCGAACTAACTTTGATAGTTATTACTTTGATTCTCTTGAGCAACAGAATATGTCATTTAAGAATTCTGTTTCATTTTATTTTTATGTGTCTTCCATGCTTTAGCAGAGTTTATCGATAACACAATATCGATAGTATCAAGCATAAAGTTGTTTACGTGATTGACGTTTAAATATCGTGTACCGATAGAACGTCTCTGTGTGTGAATGTGATTGTGTGTGTAAAGTTTAAGCTAGTGTTAACTTCTTTTGTTGTGTGCGTGCATAGCGACGTGATTGAAAAATGCGTTAGTGGTGATCATTTATTTGTGTGCGTTTCCTCGTCCCCCACCGAAAATGACAGACTTTTTGTAATGGGAATGAGTGCGCGTCTCCAATTCAGCCTGGATACTTTATCTGAGTTTATTTGAGGATTTATATTATTATTTATGGGTATTTTTTTGTCAGAAGCCTTAAAGTAATTAGGCTATACGTAACATTTATTGTTATGAAGTCATAGGTAAGTATTGAACATGAAACTTATGAGTAATGAAAGATTTATTTTCTCTTTCTGTTTTCAGAACGAGAGGAAGTCTATAATATTATGTAAATTATAATATTAGATAACATTACGAAATATCATCATATATTTCAAGGTGTTTGTCAGAAACACGAGTAGATACGCATGTACCCACAGGAGTGTTGTTCCGAAGCTCAGAGTCATCATTCCATGACACGCACGCCCACTGACCCGAGACTTGCTCTTTGATAAAATAACTAAACAGTAGGTAATGATTTCACTTTTAGTTTCATAATAATTTATTATCACATAAGTACTTGTTATTATTACATAAATATCTGCTGAGAGAGACTGAGTTCACCAAAACAAGTCACTTACCTATCAGTTTTTTGGCATGCTGTACCTATCTAGTCTCTACGAAGGAATTTTCATCACAAGAGATATTTAGTGTAGTTAGGTACCTAAGTATTAATGAACTTTTAAGTCACATTATTATTTATGTAGGTTCGTTTTATAAACATATTTGTTTATGAAAAGTTGTTACCTTTATAGGCGTATATTTTTTATGAAATTTTGTCCAATAACTTAAACTGCATCAGCGATTTCTAGTAGACGTGGAAAAGCGTATTCCCATCATTAAAGATGGAAAATAAATACCAGTCATAGAATAATAAATACGAGTTGAACAAGTAGCAACGCAAGGTCGAAGGTAAGTTCTATGTCAGTATAACAATTTTATTTAAAGAATTTAGAATGGTAATAAAATATGGGTTAGGTATAAGAACGTTCAGAATGTAGTACCTAACTAGGTTCCTACATTACGTAGGTATTGAAGATTATACCTATTACATCATTAGAGCGTGACTAATCTGTTTAAATTCACGCTATTCAACATGAGAGTAACGTCCAAAATATTAAATTTTCACCAGCAAAAGAAAATCTTGCAATCATTACATCGTCTGGCACACTGTGTGTAGGTATGTGGTCTACGGTGCCACATCCTGCTCGAAACCCGGCCTGTTCTGGTGGCGAAAATTCGTCAAGTCTTCGCGCAAGACGGTTTGTGACGACCCTCGAGAACAACTTGTAAACGTGGTTCAGCAGTGACATGGGTCTATAATTCTAGAGCAAGGTTTTATTCCCTTTCTTAGAATAAAAATATAGTATCTACCACCACACTCCTGTTCCAAGCGTCTGGAGGTCTCCCACATTTAATGACGGTATTGAAACGCGTCCTTAGCTCTCTCAAGACAGAAGCACCTCCCGCCTTTAGGAGTTCGGACGTAATACCGTTTTCACCGGGGGCTTTTCCATTCTTCAATTGTCTCAGGGTCATCTCCATCTCTTCCAAGCTGACATCATCTGGCAGCTCATCAGTGTGATGGCGGGTATCTACTTATAAATGTGTCCAAAGTTCGAAACACATTAATCTCATTATCTTTAAATTTACCCTATTTAGTAATTATTTTATATTTTAAACTATTTGGTGATTTTGTAGGTATACAAAACAAAATATTAGAGTATCGTGAACTTGTTTTTAACATGGCTTAAATGTGCTCTACATTGGTTACTTATCTTAGCAAAACAAATTATACAGTGTATTATGAAATGCTAGTTTAGAGTTACCGCAGATGTATAATCACTGCGAAAAAGGTCGAGGTGGAAATAGCAAATGAAGATTCGTTCTACGAAGCTAAGCTATATTATAGGTACATAATAAATGTATAGATATATTAATATCAGAGAACAGCACAGAAGTTTTTTAAGCGTAAGTTTTAAATGTTTTACGAAGTTACTTTTTTACGATGGCAATCAAAATAAAAGAAATAATATCACTACCATACCAATTGATAGTCCATATACAAAAATACATTACAAAACCTACTGATAACTACTGACTAATCTAGCTATTCATTTTTTTCTAAAATGATTATAGAATCTACTAGAACCTAAAGAACCAAGAACCTACTAGATATAAAGATATCTAGTAGGTTCTTATGTAAGTCGAACATAATGCAAGTATCTACCTACATACTCATCAAAATTCGTTTCAGTTGTTTTTGCGCAAATGAGTAACATGCATCCATTCTAATAATCCTGAAAATGTTTTGCATTCTATAATATTAATAGGATAGTATAGGAAGTAGAGTTCTTGATTCTTATAAACTACGAGCCTGCCGATTAGTACTTAGCAAAAGCAGAACTAACGGCAACGGCAACAGTGGCTCAGCGGGGACTCGTACGACTTTCAATCTGATGCACCGGAGTTCAAATCCCGTTAGCCCCGCAGCGCCCGCACCAATGACTTTCTTAATAATGTGCGGATTTAACACTAGCTCAGCGCTCTAAAAACGATGAACATCAAGAGGAAAACGATAATGTCCAAAAATCACAAAGTTCCATGACATGTGACATCCATCCAGGCCAGCGTGGTGGATTATGTACTGTATTATGTATCAACTACATATTGTATAATACTGTATATAAGTATTACATACTCTCTCCATGAATTAGGGGATGGCCCGTGTCCCAGCGGTGGTAACATAATGGACTGATGATGATGAATATGATTGTCTTAAATCATATGACTTACTAGACAGATTTTTAACTGACCAAGACCATCACCCGGTGCTTTTCCAAGACAATGATCACCATCATCATTCTGTGTTCATCATCGTCATATTACTTACCTAGTAGGTATGATGTAACGAATGAGATAAAACGTCAAAGCCCTACTCTGTCGAAAAGTAAGAAAAACCCAATAGCAAATTACTACGACTTTTCTAGAGATTATATAGATAGCTATACTCTAGAAAAGCCTCGAAACAGAAAAATATATTTACCTTCTTAGGTGTATTCAAATCGGTTCATTTGGCAGTCTCAATAAAAATATCATAATCTTGGAAATAACCTTATTCAACGATACTCAACATAGCTCTATAGAGAAGAGATCTTATTGAAATTGCACAAGATTTTCAGACGAATTTTAGGTGTGGTATGTATGAACAACATTATTATGTACCTACTAGCTGCGCCCTGCGGTGTCACCCGCGGTTTCCCGGGATAAAAAGTAGCCTATGTGTTAATCCAGGGTATAAGCTATCTCCATACCAAATTTCATCAAAATCCATTCAGTAGTTTTTAAAGAGTAACAAAGGTACATCCATACATCCATTCTTACAAACTTTCGTGTTTATAATATTTGTACCTATAGTAAAGAGGCAGATTATGTAGGTACAAACCATAAGAATGAGAAGATTGAATTTACAGACTTCACATTTCTTAAACTAAGAAACTCTTAATGCTTCTGTACGTTTGTATGTATTATTTTAATAGTATATACTTATGACATTAATTGTGAAAATTCAAATATTAAAATCAAAAAAATTACTAAGATTTTATATAATCACGAAGATTACAAAGGATATTGCTCGGGCAGAGACATTTTCGCCAGCATGCGCTTATGCATTCAATATCAAAAATAAGTAATTACCTATTTATAGTTTATACAATCCTGCAGGTAGATAAAGTAAGTCAACCATGACTTTGTTCATAATTTAGTGGAATGGTCTTTTATCTTGTTGGCATTTATCGGGCCTACTGGATATACCTACTACGAGTAGGTTATAGTTATAGGTAGCTAGGTGTGTTTACTATACTTACATCAAGATGAAACGATTTTTGTAAACCTTTCTGAAGCAAAACAAAAGAACTAGGACTACACTTACCATTAACCTAGCTTATGTACCTTTACTATTAAGTATTCTGTGGCTTAGGTATTATTTAATTTTACCAGAGCGTGGTGAGAATAGCGAGAAAAACTAAGGTTCGGTAAAGTAATTATCGGTTCTATTCTACGAAAAGTGTTGGGAACCCCAATGTTAGGGATCACTGTTGCTCGACGCCGTGAAATGCGATTAGTTACGTTACGAGGCACTGTGTAGTATACAAGCTAAACACGAGCCAAACGATCTCAGTTAACGTCGAGTTGCGTGAAAGTGTCGGACGTTATTTACTAAGCAGTTTTCATATATAAGTGCGTGAATTATTAGTGAACAGTGGCTAACAAACGGTGATTGACTTCAGCAATTTATGAAAAAGTTATCAGCTTTAAATAAGTTTATTATAAAATAATTGCAGGTATGTTTTCTTATTTTAATAATAAATCGATGTGATATGCAACAGTTTGCAAACAAATTATATCATCATACATTTTTGATTCAATGAAATTTTATTGAGTGATTGTGTCTCTCATGGGTCTCGTGTCTCTACACGTTTCGCTTTAGTACGTAAAATTAAATATCTTTAGGTTTACTGCTAAAATAGAAAATACAAACAAAGTGCGCTGGCCCCGTTCAACGGGAAATATGTCGTTTTAACCAATAAAGCTGCTTGTATTTATTGAATTTTTAATAAAATATTTAATTAGATAATATTTTCGTGTAATATTTTCCACGACGTATCTTAAAAAATCCCGCACTTATCTATGTTTTCTGTTTCAGGTCGAAAAACCAAAACAACTTATTTTAACCAATCACGCCGCGCGATTCAATCGCCGTCTAGTTTTCCTATTGGACGATAGCTGGATATCAGTGGCGCCCCACCGACCTTATAAATATCAGCGCCGTCTCGCGCCGTACCTCTTTTCCACAGTGATAATTCGAGGGGCAATTTCGGGTTATTTTTGTGAGCTAACTCTAAATTCAGGATGCCGGAGACGTCGAAAATGAATGGATATGCTAAAACAAATGGACACAGCTATGATATGGAAGATGGATCAGTGTTTTTGTTCACATCGGAATCCGTTGGCGAGGGTCATCCAGGTTAGTTTCCTTCAATATTGCCGATGCAGGAATTGTGCGATACGAAAAATGGCCGCCTCAAACATGTGCGCAGATATAGCACAAAACAGAAATCCCATTGATTCTATTTTAATTCGTAAAGACAAATGTTGATCTTGATCATTACTATCAATATGATGTCAACACACATGGTGCCTGTTATCACACTATGTTTTGTTACATCATGGAGGCTGAAAGCAGTCAGATTGATCCATCTTTGTCAAAATAGCCACAGCACGTGGTCCTCGCACACGAAATCGTGGTGTAACGAATGAAATTGAGAGGTTAGAACATGATTCAAGGATGTTATTATTTTCAGACAAAATGTGCGATCAAATCAGCGATGCTATCTTGGATGCTCACCTGAGGCAAGATCCGAATGCCAAAGTAGCATGCGGTAAGTTACCAATCGATAGCCGCTACTGATGCAAGAACTGGAATTGTGAACTAACAGTGCAAATTATCAACAGAAACGGTGACTAAAACCGGCATGGTGCTGTTGTGCGGTGAAATCACATCAAAAGCTAATGTTGACTACCAGAAAGTTGTTAGAGACACAGTCAAGCACATCGGATACGACGATTCGTCCAAAGGTATGTACTATGTAACAATATCCTTGAGTTACTTCATACCATTCGTTGTAGTACACTGGCATACAGCCAGATACCCCGTGTGTAGACAAACTAATCAAAATTCTGTTTTACCTAGTGGTATTAAACATTGTTCCGTACACTAGGTTTTGATTGGCGTACACTAAACTTGCTAGTGGCTATCGAAGAGCAGAGCCCAAACATTGCCCAGGGGGTATACCAAGACCGAGAGGAAATAGATATTGGGGCTGGAGACCAGGTACAACTAATTGAATTAAAGCCTGCTGCACGAACCGAGGGCAAAATTTATCAGTTATGTTCTAGGACATGGGGAATTCGTATAATGCATGGTATAAAGATGATTGGAGATAGGCAAGATAAGCAAGAGTGGGCTCTGAAATCATTAAACATTCTTTAATTATAAGTATTCTGAACAATCAAGTGGCTCTATGACATGAGGAATTCATATAATGCATGGTATAAAGATGAACTGAGAAAGACAAAAAAAACCAAGAGTGGGCTCTGAAATCATGAAACATACTTTAATTTTAAGTATTCTGAACAATCCAGTTGCAAGAATTTTATCAGCCAAAACAATAACAAATTACACAATATTATTGAATAATTACCTTCTTGCAATTTGATTCAATAATCATTTGGTGCACGGAATATTCATTTCATGAACAGATACTGATTTAGATATGGAAACTTTTATCTGACCAAGTATGTTTGTGGGTTTAATTTCTAGTTTGTGATCTCATGCCATTAGGCATCATACTGCTGTTAAAGGATATAAGTAAGAGATTTTTTTTAAATGAAGAATATTTAAAGTACCAATCCATCCTAACTAAATCTTGAAATATATACCTGTGCAGTAAGATCCCAAATCGAACACCCATAAACTAATAACATGCATGTTGGGATCAGGGTTTGATTACAAGACATGCTCCGTGATGCTTGCACTCGACCAGCAGTCACCCAACATAGCCGCAGGGGTGCATGAGAACAGAAATGAGGAAGAAGTTGGGGCTGGTGACCAGGTATGTCATCAATTTTTATTAGAAGTAATAAGGATTTCACACAAGAGTTAAAAAAAAAAGATGTGATATTTTCTTACACCATCACCACAGACATAAAAGTCACAAGTCTAAAGATATATATTAAATAGGCACAAAAAATGCACTTTAAACATTATATTACACAAAAACAATTCAATCAAATACATAAAAAAAATTGAAAAAAATTATGATAAGGCTAAAAAATGTAATTTCTAAAAAAACAAACGGACTTAATCGACTCTATAAATGTGACCACGACTACAAATATATACCATAACAAAATTGTAACTTAGTATTATTATTAAACGTAGTTTCAATAATTTTGAAAACCCTAAGACTTGTCTCCATACATATATGGAGACAAGTTTTTGGCAATAACAACAAATGCTCAGTTTCTTTTTGTCTTACCTATTTAGTGACGTTTCTTATTCATAGACTAAAATGTTCCTCAGGAAATAAAAGTACAATAAAACAAACCAGCTACAGCAGGATTCCCTACTAATTTGCATTTGAAAACAAATTGTAAACAAGACCCTGTAACCTCTACAGATAGATAGTTTCTATTCTCATCCACAATAACTTTGCAAGCAGGTCTAAATAAACAAAGGTCAAATACGTAAACTACTTTATCTACATTCCACAATAGCTTTATATTGTAAACATTTACTAAGGTTTCTTTTTAAAATAGAAATTGTTGATTGTAGTTGAAACTAGAAAATATTTAATTAACCACTATAGAGACTGTAACAAATCATCATAATGCCTGTACTCAATTGTTATTATTATTGTTACTAGCCTGTACTGTCCCACTGGGCCACCCTGATTTTATTTATATTAAAATAGTGAGTAATCATAAAATCTGATAAAGGAAAGGTTCAGAGTAAATTACATATTCATGAATGAATTAAATGAAATCTATTGTCGATTCACTTGAGACACTACAGAGGTATTTTCCTACTGCACAATTGGGATTTCCTTTAGCTACTTCCTTAGCAGGAAATTGAATAAGTCATTTTGCTGATAACAACTATGCAATTGTCTGAGAATCTTGCTAACTGCAATGCAGATTTATCATTTCCTCATCTTTCTTCCATGTTGACAGCTTCCATAGTGTAGAGTTTGTGAGTTCGTTTCCTGAGTCATGATTTTATTTGTTCTGTCTGGGTGTTGTCATATACAGGTGTGGCATAATTTTGGGACATTCAGGACTTTTGTTAGTTTTTGATATTTGAAAAAAAAAAATATTTTTCAAAAAAATCTAAACCGACTTCAAAACCACAAATGGCACTCAAAAGTAAAAAATAAATTAATATAATTATCATAAGCGCTATCCACTCATATATTTGAAGTCGGTGCCAGCCAAGTCTAATAGGTAGCAGATAAATACTATGTATATAGTAAGTACTACTTGTAGGTAGTATCTATCTACTACCTTTTAGACTTGGCTGGCACCGACTTCAAATATATGAGTGGGTAGCGCTTATGATAATTATATTAATTTATTTTTTACTTTTGAGTGCCATTTGTGGTTTTGAAGTCGGTTTAGTTTTTTTTTTTAAATAATTTATTTTATCCTTTATAGTGAAAAACAAGTTTTAATTAAATTAATTCAAAAAGTTTTTAAAGACAAGCTTTTATGATCTAGAAGCCACATCATGACGAAGTTTAAAACGGGCTATCACAATTAAATGCATGTACAAAAAAATTTCATGTCTGTCCTATATCTCTGTTGAGAAGTTCCCTCGCCGGAAGTCAATCCTGGGTGTATCTGCCATGTCATGATGGAATTTAGAACAGGCTATTATGGTTAAATCCATTTACGAAATGTTGTGTCTGTACTATTCACCGTTGAGGAGTTCCCTCACCGGAAGTCAACCCTGGGTGAAGCAGGTGAAGCAGTCGAATACAAACCTCCACCTTTAGAAAGTTGGTTACGAAAAAAACAAGAACCGACTTGAAGATTAAACTTATATTTTTTGTTTTTGCTATTTTTTTCAAAAACTACTGAATGAATTTCGATAAAATTTATATGGGACCACCTTTGAAGTATTACCTACCAATCAAAAAAAGAATTATCGAAATCAATGCGTAATTGGCGGAGTAATCGCGTAACAAACACACAAAAAAAAATAAAAAAAAAACATACCGTCGAATTGTAAACCTCCTCCTTTTTGAAGTCGGTTAAAAAACTATGGAATTTTGTTAGAACAAAATGTATCGAAAAAGATTTAATGAATTTTCTCAAAAACTTAGAATTAGATTTGATGGGTACTTTGAGGGAAACATTCTTGATGAGAAATAAAATCGATTAAGCCCATTTTGTATTTTGGAGAAATATTTTTTTTTAGCTTGACTGTTGACCTTTTTTAACCGACTTCAAAAAGGAGGAGGTTCTCTGTTCGATTGTATTTTTTTATTTTTATTTGTTTTGTTTGTTACCTTAGAAATCAGTCATGTATGAACCGATTTGAAAAATTCTTTTTGCGTCGGGTTCAGTATAGCTACGAAGTGGTTCCATATAAATTTCATCGATATGTGACCTTGGACTTCGAAGATACATTGAAGTCTGTTTTTGTTCTTTTCTAAAAATTAATTATTCAAAAATACATAAACGCAGTTTTAATTTTCTCCAAAAACCGCCCGACATTTCCTAAGAACAAAGCTTCCGCACTGCAAAGAAAAAGGTACCTACCCTGAAAGTCCAAAAATTTTGCCAGTCAATGTTATACATTTCAAAATCAAAATTCACCTCAGTCCAACCAGGGCAGGATATCGCATAAGCGACAAACCATTTTTTACTGATATTTAAATAAATATTGACCTACATTTTTCTAAGACAAGAACCACCCTTGATGCTCCAAATTTTGCGTCATACCATTTTAAGTACAAAATTGCTCGAAGTTTTCAAAGGCTCATAATTCTATCAGTCTGTTCTGTTACGCCTATTTTCTTTATATGCATATAATCTGAGAAGTCTTGGTTCTTTTCTTGTTATATTTACTGTTTCTTTTTCTTAGGGCTTAATGTTCGGCTACGCGACAGATGAGACCGAGGAATGCATGCCGTTAACGGTGGTGCTCGCTCACCGACTCAACCAGAAGATCGCCGAACTAAGGCGGAACGGCGAGTTCTGGTGGGCACGCCCTGACTCCAAGACCCAGGTAAAATTAAAACCTTTTTTTAGTAACTATCTTATTTCTTTTTATTAAGTGTAAAGTATATGTATTAATAAATTATTATAAAAAATCTGGTCAAACGGGAAGATAACCAATCTGTTACGGATGTTGAGTAAAAATATAAAAATTATCTTTAAAATGTATAAAACCATATCAATACAATTCGAGATAAAAACAATTCAAGTTAAACGAACTTATCTGGAACTTAGCTCATCTGTACAAGGTCAAAATCCTACTTCCTACTATAATATTATAAATGCAAAAGTTTGTAAGGATCAATGGATGTACAGCTGTTAAACCCACGCTAAAACAAAGTCAAACAAAAACAAACGGATTTTAATGAAATTTGGTAAGGTCTTCGAAAAGGGCATAAAATATTTTTTATCCCGGAAAACGGCAGGGAGCAATTAGTTTATTTATTTATTTATTATTACAAAATCCATAGTGAGTGAATATTATTGAAAACTTGAATGTATTGAATATTTAAAAGTGAAAAATCCCATTTGCGTCACGAGTATTTGTCGCTCTTATTGTTAAAATTGGGTTGCTGAGCCCATAATGACGACAGTAGATTTTTTGCTTGAATCTAAACGTGTGGTATTAAGTTACTGATTGTCGTCACGACCACCGTCAGCTCTATTGAGTTGTTTAGCGACCGAGGAGTGATAAAGTGACACCAGTGTCAAGTGATATTCGAGATCAATTTATACTGGAGACAGTCTGCCACACAATGAGTGTCCAATAAACGGCATTTATGCTTTGTTTGTTTTCAAATGTTCAAACAAAGCTCAGTTTCAGAGATTGTATAATGCAGTGTAAACTCAAATGGATTAGGCGCTTTGTTCTTGGTTATAATCAAGTTACAGGTGACCAATCACGTGCTGAGTCTAAAGTATAATTCTATAATTATATATAGTGAAAATTTTTTACACGCTGACTGAACAGCTATGACGATATATAATTTATTGAACTGTCGGTTCTTGTATCTAAATGAACAACACGAGAAGTTTTCTAAGCACACAGAGCGATTACTCGCGTCAGTATCTTATAATGCTGAAACAACATGTTGTTTGTTATCTGAGGTCAAAGTCGGTTTCATCACTGGTTAAGTGACTGGGATATATTAGAAGGTATTAGCAAAGATGTCAGTATAATGAAAAACAGTGAAGGCGACAAAGTATTGTCGTATCATCTTCGACGATGATCCATCTTCGTTGCATGAACTGTGTTATCATAGTTCTGAGATAGGGAATCACATTACCCTCGCACTTTAATTATCATCTATCAATATAGTGACACTTCTTGAGTAAATCATGTGGTGCTAATAAGGTTTTGGAATGGCTCATGAAGATTGGTAAAAGAGTATAAAGGTGGTACCGATGGAGAGCGGTCCCCACTGCATATAGGTGCAGGGGCACTGTTATATTTTCAAAGTCTTGCTGATTTGGCGTCGCATGCTAGGAGTGCTAGGACACTGACATTTCATACCGGCCAGAAGGACCTCATAAACGAATTCCTTATATTCGATAAGGCTGACAAGGCATACTTGTCTACTCTTATCTCCTCAACAGCAGGACGACAGTTTCTATACCTAGTTGCCTACCCTTTATTTATACTCGTGCGAGGTCTCTCGTATGTGGGAGGTCGTCTAGGTAGGTTTGCCAGTTATTCTACCGCCAAGCAGTAGTGCGCAAGCATTTACTGTGTTCCCGTTTGAAGGGCATCGTAGCCAGCGAAATTACTGGGCATATGAGACTTAATATCTAATGTATCTGGGTGATGAGCGGAATGTAGTGCTGTGCTGCTGTGCTGAATGCTACGCAGTGCTTTTTATGGTTGTCAAAGTTCTGGGTAGCACTGCAATTGTTATGGGCATACGTGGCGCTTAACATCAGGCGAACGACTTGTTCGTCTCAACAATTAGTTCCATAAAAAAAATTATGACCCCTCTAGGTATTTATGAGAGAGTGATAGCTCTAACCAGCTACACACAGCTTCATACAGCTCCTTTACTCTTACACACCCTGTAACACACGAAATGTTTGTTTTATTTCCAGGTGACCTGCGAATACACTTTCGCGGGAGGCGCCACTGTTCCCCAAAGAGTCCACACAGTCGTAGTGTCGCTGCAACACTCCGAAAAGGTATTGTCTACACGCGCGGTTCGCACGCTCTATCGACACGTGCGGTTTCAAATGTGGAACTAATCGGGGAATCAAATATCGTATACGTAGATTTTGTTGTGTTACGCATGTTGCCGTATTTGTTCAATGACGTTGATCTGGAAAGTCGATTCAGCAGGTGTGATTACCTAACAAAAAAACCCAACTGTATATACAGCGTGTAACATAAATGTGTAGTAATAATTAAACCACGCATATAGAAGCTTATTAATAATTCAAGTCCAAGTGCAAATTACCAGAAAATTTTTAAAATCACAAGATATGATAATTTAAACATTTCTGGTAATCAAGTTCATTTCAACCCTAACAATCAGCTGATAAAGAGCAATGAACTTGTGACAAAGAATATTAGTGCGCCGCGTGTACAGATCTGACAAACAAATTTTATCTTCAGTTAGCAAAGCCAGCTGTCCTATCAACCTTACTTTACAACTAACTTTCAAGCAAACTGCTTTTTACGCGACTCCCCAAAAAAGGAATGTAATGTTTTCGGGGTTAATGTATGTGCGTTTTTTTATTACACAATAAATGCCTCAACAGATTTGGATGTATGGGGTATCCTCGGAATCCTTAAATCATCCCAAGTGACATAGGCAAGTTATAAATAAATAAATAATAATATAAATTATCATATAATGTTTTTGGCAGGGTATTTTTTTTATTTTTCTTAATGCTTACTTGTTAATTACAGCATTAAGCATCATCGCTCCAATTAACATTTAGGAATAAGGATCTAATCAGTATGAACGTCTAATAAGAGCGAGCATGGCTGATGTTCTTAAAAAATACGTGAGGTCACCAACCACCGTAGGAATAGGATGTAAAAAACATCATGCATGAATTTCAACAGTAGGAATGTAATAGGCTGATAATGATGGTTAAGACATTTCCAACATTTGATTTCATTGCATAGTAAAAGAGTGTTCGTCAGTCAGTAATCAATAACGCGTCTTTACTTAGTCAGTTTTCAGAAATAAACCTGTTTAATCTTTGACAAAACGCGGCAAACACTAAAGCTATCAAACATTCGCCGCCGCTTCATGATTCGCTAGCCTTGTTTCGTATTGCACCAATCATAAAGATGTAATCCTAATAAATAATAGCCGCTGCTCCTCATTGGTCGAGCGGCACAAACAAAGTTACCTTCTAACGCCGCCCCATAAAACTCCACCGATAAGGACCGTTTTCGTTTCGGAAATTTCGTTAGGTTATTTCTGAATATGAATTCTAAGACGTCAAGTTGGATAAAAAGTTGAAACTGATCAAGGCAAGGCCAAGTCGGGTACGTTAAGGCATAGATTAAAAGTACCGTTCGCGGAGATTTTTTTGTATACCGGTTCCCGAACATGCAAAAAAAACTGGTAAAAAAACTTAAACCTATGTTTTTATTATGGTTTTAATGCATTCAAATCTGTCCAGGCAATAAGAAGTAATGGTGGAATAAATAAATACATACATACATACGTAAACCCTGAAATACTCCTTTTTGGGCAGTCGTGTAAAAATGTGGAAATACCTTTTTTTTACGAGTGGGTTCGGGAACGGAACCGACCGAGTCCAAAGATCCGTTCAGTATGAAATTCCGGTATTTGAGACTCGAAATCAAGCCCTTGTAAAATGTTCGGCGTTTTCAAAGACAGAGCGCCTAGGCTACAAAACAGATAAATACAGACGTTAATCTCATGTATGTACTTTTCATACCTTTCATACCGGACGGCGATGGAAGTTTTTGGGAGGAAAATTGATTGATTTAAAAAAAATAAGTGTACAAGATATCGACATAATTTTTTCGCAGTTACTATTATAACTGAATAAAGTTTTTTTGAAGACAAAACAAATGCGATTAGTTTACATTAACATCTTTCTCATTAAGATTATTGAACACAAGGCTAACACAGCTTATACTACAATAAATATCAAATTTTAAATTGTAAAAATATGACAAGGCCACAAAGTCATGTTCGCTTGTTAGGCGCAGGGCCGGGGGCCGGGGCGCTTACCTACCTACCTAACTATTTTGTGTTACGTGAAAATTAACCATCGAAATACAAGCAAATACCTACTTACCTCTCTGAAACAACTGGTAGCTTAAAAAACGACAATTCACCGTTTAATGTTGAATTTAAACAACCGTCCACCGAACAGTTATAATAACCTTTTTTCGTTGCTCCATTTTTGCACAAAAATGTTCACAGACGCGTGTCTCAAGCGGATGGCACTCGCGCTCGCATCCCAACTGTGCCCAGATATCGTGTCCGTGAGCGGTGTCTATGTGTGCGTTGCTCGAGCGCACTTTGTATGTAGATTGATTTCTGTACTTATCTGTTTTGTGCCTAGGCACAAAGTAGCTCGGTCAGTGACCCGTACTAGGCCACAGTTTGTTAGGATTGTCCAAAATAATTCAAATTAATAATTTTTAAACTTTGTATGGAAAATATAATAGTGTTTTTTTGGTTGTATATTCTGCCCGATGATTCATGACTAGATACCCATACACACCTTTCAGTATTACTACACATTAATGTTATTCCCTGTATATATATAGTTATTCATCCGGCAAGCAGTAGTGCGCAAGCTTACTGTGTATAATGACTGATGTCAATGCAACGCTGCGCAGGATTTTGCAAATCAAAGTTCCGGGTGGTGCTGTTATTGTTATGGGCTAGCGTATTGCTTATCATAAGGCAAACGACCAGCTCGTCTCGTCATTCAGTTACATAAAGAAAAATAATATAGATGATGCAGGAAGTTTATCGCATTATTTTCCTTGACTTTTTAAACTATATTTGCATATTATTGTCTATTTTCCTGCTGTTTTTTATTTCTATTCTTAAATTCTACATTTTCCTTAAGCCAATCAATCACACGCACTATTTACTAAGTTCAAATTCAGATAACATATGAATATTATTTCATCATAAGAAATAAATCCTATGACGTATATAAACAACGCATATATTTCCGAGAAAAGGTCTGATTGGATGCGACTGAGGCGTAGTTAATGCTCCAATGCGTGTTTCTAGTTACATGAGGTTGATAACAGGTTTTAGGTTAAGTTAAATGATGTATCAGCTGATTCATTATCGCTCCAAGACCACGATACAGGTAGTAATGTGACTGGTTATAATCATTTTCTATCTATACAAATATAGAACAGTTTCACGACTGACTCACTGACTGATAGATAACCCGCAGTCTAAACCACTGATGATAGACATAAAATTTGGAATGTTTTTCGTGTCAGGGGCAATTAGTAAGGATTTTCAGAAATTCCTATAGAACTCATTCAAACGGGAAAACCGTGGGCGAAGCTGCGGGACGGGCCGGCTACTTGTGAATCGGCATCGCGAGTGCGAATTCCTTACCTATAACGCCGAACGCCTATGGCGCAGAATTCAGTGGGTTAATGGTATTCAGAGATGTTTTTAAATTCGATAAGAACCGATTGGTGTCCTTGTGAGGGATTTCCACGTATTAGCATCATAAAAGAAATCTGGCACTCTAAATATACGTCAAGTCAAGGGCTTGAAACGGCACTTTCAAAGATTTATACGCAACACTTAATAATTTCGATAGAGCCTTACTCGTTTCACCTTAAATTTATAACATTTTAAATAGATATCGCGTCATTGGTTCCGCATGGTAACTTTGAGATAACCGGCAGAAATAAATTACACCAAAAATCATATTCATTTATTTTATTACAGATCGCATTGGAGACACTCCGTGACGAAATCAGAGAGAAGGTTATCAAGGAGGTCATTCCAGCTCAGTATTTCGATGACAGAACTGTTGTACACATCAACCCTTGCGGGTTATTTATCATTGGAGGGCCCCAGGTAAGAAAGTCGACACGATTTTTAAATATGTAAGTAATTAAGGGCCAAACTATACATGTTACTTTTAACATCCGCGATCGGCGTTTTTTGCGATTGCGGCGGCTTGATTGCGCGTACGTGCGTTTTAGCGATTGTTAGTTTCAACATCCGCGATGGGCATTTTGTCGGTCGCAGTACAAAACCGCGCGACTCGATCGCGCGATGCTTAAAGAAGCGTGTGAGGATAGGGTCGGCTCTAAGTGAAAAAGAGAGATAACCCAAGGTGCAAAACTGACACTATCACAATAGTAAAGGACGACAACTTGCGACTTTATTGATAAATAAAATATTTTATTAAAATCGCTTATATTTCTAGTTAGTAAGGTTACTTGTCTTGAGGTGAGCTAGGGAACCCCGTCTTGGGTGAAGGCCTCCTTCTTTTCCATATTTTTTTTTATTTACATATAACTGAATTACGAGACCTTACATCCGTTGCTTTATCATTCTGATAATTTATCTCCAGCCAAATGTTGCCTGGAAGAGATTGCTTTTAGCGATAAGGCCGCCCATTGTAACACTTTCTTTAATTGTTTTTATGTAATGAATTATGTAACGTTCATCTATCTATCTACGAGACGATTCGCTGTCTTTCCCTACGTTGGCCAGTCTCTACCGGCAGTTTGAATTATGTCATCAGCCTTAGTGGTTATGGATTTAAGAATGTAATATCCTTGTTCCAGTCCGACGCGGGTCTCACGGGCCGTAAGATCATCGTGGACACGTACGGCGGGTGGGGCGCGCACGGCGGCGGCGCGTTCTCCGGCAAAGACTTCACTAAGGTGGACCGCTCGGCCGCGTACGCCGCGCGCTGGGTCGCCAAGTCGCTCGTCAAGGCAGGCCTCTGCCGGCGCTGCATGGTCCAGGTAAACTCGGGCAATAATATAATCATTTTATTAACCGACTTCAAAAAGGAGGAGGTTCTCTGTTCGATTGTTTTTTTTTTATTTTTTTAATGCTTGTTGCCTCAGAACTCCGTCATTTATGAACCGATTTGAAAAATTCTTCTGACCTTGGACTTCGAAGATACATTGAAGTCGGTTTTTGTTTTTTTGTAAATATTAATTATTTCCTAAAAACTAAAAATTACAAAAACATCAATTTATTCTAAGTCTGGGTACATAACAAAAATAAAAAATTGTGTGAAATATATGTACACTTAGAAGTGTCGTTAGTAGCCATACTAGATTGTAATACAGGGTTTACAGCTACTACGCTACCTTCCTCTGGACGAAAAGAAAAATATTTAATGAAAAACACACCAATTTTTATTTACAGTTAGGGTACATGCAAAATGTTTTCTTCTTTTCTGTCTTATCTAGATGGCATAGGCTGGCATACGTAGTAACTATTATATAATACAATACAAACTCTTCGATAGGTCCTTCCTTTGGTAAAGGAGGCCTTCAGGTGGTTTAAAAACTCCGACGACTGGGTTGGCCACACGCTCACACGAGAAAAGAAGAATATTCGAAAGGTGGAATCAGCTAGACCAGCGGTTCCTCAACTTTTAGACTACGGAACACTCGCCAAATCCCATTTATTTTATGAACCCCAACATTAAATGATAGCAAATTAAATTTTAAAATAATAGAAATATACTTACCAAATAAGCGCATTTTTTTGTAACATTGAACATTATAAATAGCACACATAAGCATGTTGATGGATAGCTTAAAAGTGCTAGGGTAGCGACCGCGTTTTTTACAAATCAAATCAAATCAAGTATTTATTTGCCATAACACATTATTATTTGCAATTAATTGTAGGTCTTACATGATTAATGTCACTGTATTCAGCCTGCAAACGCGTGCAAATATTGAAATATATCCATTAAAAATGTTATCTATATGCAATGTTTTTACAATTTAAGAATAAAAAAGATGTCTATAATTATCTATGCTGTGTGACCAACGAGTCTTTTATTGTTCATTCCAGAAAGGGCATATTTCTTGCTTGTTTTCATGCCGCCATGTTGTTGACGTTTCATGCCCTTTTAAAATATAGTTTCGTAATCTTTGCGTTTAGGTTGCCTACGCCATTGGAGTAGCAGAGCCGCTATCCATCACTGTATTCGACTACGGCACGTCGCACAAAACTCAGCAGCAGCTACTGGCTATTATACAGAAGAACTTTGATCTTCGACCGGGTAAAATCGTCAAGTGAGTACAACACATAGTCATAAGAAACTTCAGAACACGGGAGTTTCAAGAGAGATTTGTCTCATTTCAGAAATTCCTGTAAATCGAGTATGATTAGCATTGATCAAACTGCACTTGAATATTTCACGCACATCCAAATTACTCAATAATAATAAATATTAATTATAATAATATTAAAATATTAATAAGTGCAATCTAATTTGTCCGAGTAAGTTTCGAAACTTGTAAGTTCTACATATTGAAATTACGAATATATCATTCGCCAGTCAGACAATTCAATTAATTATAACTATAGTATAACTCTTTGGTCGCTGACCGGTGGCACCACGTGACCTACCACGTCACGTGGTGCCACCGGTCAGCAGCCATAAAGTTTGGCGCGAGGTATAGTTTTCTTCAAGCTCTAGTCTACTAGATCAATGACGATGGGTAAAGATTTGTTTAACCAACATTATGTCTTCGCAGGGAGCTGAACCTCCGCGCGCCCATCTACCAGAAGACCAGCACCTACGGGCACTTCGGGCGGGAGGGCTTCCCGTGGGAGAGCCCCAAGCCGCTCGTCGTCGATTGACTCCAGCCCTCAGCTTAGAACATTGTAAATATTCCATCAGTATGTTATAACTTCTATTCTACGTGTGTCATTGTAGTGAGAGGGCCGCGGCGCCTCGCTGGCTCTTTTAGACAATTATGTTAAACGTAATTCGAATCTCGCCGATGGAATCGATAAACCTATCTGATATCGGTTGCATTCGCGAGATTCCCAGTAATTATTAAGTATTCACTAGATTTAGACTTAGGTTTAACGAGGTGCCGACATTTCTGAATTTGAGTTAGTTCAGGGGTTATCACGGCAGTCCTATTGTTTAAACTCGCAATTTGATTTTCAATGGATTCGCAAAGATGGAGTTTACACTGCCTACTATTTTTTTATGATTTTATGTTCTATAATTGTAAGATGAATTTTCCAGATTTAATTTTTTATTATGTTTTATTCAATTGACAAAGTCTTGGAAACTTAAATGATGGACTGCCTGCAATCTCAAATGTTATTTCAATTACCTGTAAGTGCTATGACAATTTAGGTAGAGTAGACTACTTCCCTGGTGACGTCACAGTGCGGCGAGAGCGCGCGGGCCGCGGCGCCGGCGCGACCTCGCTCACTGCAAATGTTTCGTGCAAAGAAGGAGATGATCATTTCTAAACTGTAATTTTGTTCTGTTGTCGATGTGGTCGCTTTCACTATTACGTAAGTGCATTGCAAGCTGTGTAAATAGTTCCTAATGCAATATCGGCTATCATCTCCCTCTTTGCACAATTTGTGTTGTGTTTACGAAAAGGAGCAACGTGGAAAAGAGCCATTTTGAAAACACACCGACTGATCCAGGGCAGTAGTGCACTGTGCATTTATATAAACTAATTGTGATCCTACGAGTAAGTTAAATGAGAAAATGTCTATGATGCCTATGTAAAGGTACATTTTAGGACGAGAATGTTTTAAATATGACGTAGGTCGGTTAGTGAGTATGTATCTATTTGTGATTATATTTTTCGATCTATTTCAATTTCGACCTGTTAATGTTTCTGAATAACTTCTGTGGATTATCGATTGTGGAATTTTAAACTAATAAATAAATTATGTTTTCCGGTATAATAGCTGGAAATGAAAAATATGTTTTATTTCTTTTAATTTATTACCAACCAATTAATGAACTAAATTAAGTAGATTATAGCCACGATGACTAGTTTTTGAGCAGACTTGCTGCGCATGCATCATTTTTATTTCGCGTATTCAATTCACTCTCAATTCCTGACCTCTTGAACCAGTGCCATCAATGGAAGCGTTATTTCTAGGAAAATAAAGTCCACGTTTTGGTGTCCGTCAGAATGGCCGCTCACTAGTCTTAGTTAACGTTGAAATGGTGACCAATAAATAATTGCTTCTATTTCGAAGCTCAGAATGCTAATAAGTGATCCGGTTTAAATTGAATGAAAGCAAAACCTAAAATTCATCTATGATTCACAAAACTTATATTTTGAAAATTTTCCCTAACAAACAAATGCCCAAATAAAATATGAAAGAGAAACAAAAAATAGAATAAATCTTAGGGCGAACGAGGATTTTTTTGTGTGGACAGACCTATCGTAACCTGCACATTCGGTATCAGAATAATTAATAGGTAAATCTATACTTTAACAGAGTGACCCTTTGGATGATACTTGGCTATGTAGTATTAGCGACGAATATTACTTAAGTATATAGGTACCTATACAGCTCTGCTTATGAATAGGATTAAATTATACCAAAATTTTAAACTGCTTCCCTACGGTGCTACATAGCTTTGCGAACCACGTTGCATTGCAACGAGATTCTTGTCTATGTTTGGCTTCAGCTTTAGGAAATTATAAAACCGATAAAATTGAAGACATTACGAAATATAACACTTTTGTGAATCATAGATTGATAATGTGTTTTGCTCTCGAAAACGTGTCGCGAGTATATTATATGTACCTACTTACAGATAACCTTTGCCTATTATCCGTTTATCATTATTTTGCAATGTTAAGCAAAGTTGCCCGTTTAAATAATAACTGTTTTGATAATAATCCGAGTCATTAATTATCTGCCAGAGCAATAAGTACTGATTATGAAGAGGAGCGAGGCATAGGTCCATCATAGGTCTCATATTAAGCACGATAAGACATGTTTTTGGTCAGATTGTATTTAATATCAATGCTCTGCATCTTGTTTTCGTAAAATTTTAAAAACATCTTGTTTATGACATAAATTGTTGATAACATATATTATTGGTAACTAGTTCGAGTTGACCTATGATCTTACATCCTAAATAACCTGACCGCTGTGACTAGTGTGAGTAATGTGTGTAGTGTGAAAGCCGATACGATAGGTTCATATTTGTTTCCTAAAAAACTTCGTTATTCCGGGATCAAAAGTATCATATTCCTGTTCCAGAACTTTGAAGTACCGACCTACCTACATGCCAAATTTCATCACAGTCGTTATGGTGCTAAGTCGTAACAGTACCTAGATTTCCCTGTGTCTAAGGATCAGGAACTACGAGGACCATGGTTCTAACAACATCCAGACACGAAACAAATATTTGCGCTTTTTTGTTCTGTGCACACACATTTAATTGTCCCGTCACGGGAATTGAACCCGCAACAACGGTGTGGTGGTGTACGAGATCTGAGCCAAGCTGCCCGACCACTACACCACAGACAGTTACTTTCGCACTTATAATGTAACTAGCTTTTTCCCGCGACTTTGTCTGCGCGGACGACAGAGGAAGTCCATTCGTCGTTATTCAAGCCAATTTTACATTTTAGCAAGATCTCCATGCACATGAGAGCGCATACTACGATGAGGTCAAGCTGTATCTTCGTAATCACCCAACCAATGTAGATGTAACATACCCTAAGTAGGGACTTATGTCACCAAACCCTGAAAACCACCTCAAAATCCGTTCAGCAGTTTTAGAGTCTATAGATAACAAACAAACAGACAAAAATTCTAAATACCATGGATGCGTGTTCAGTACCCTCTAAATAAGTAGTTGATTCCAGTTGGTTTTTCAAAAATATCTTTTATGTACAGAATTGTCTCAGTTCCATTTTTAAAGTATAAAATAGGAAATAGGATAAGGGGACGTTATAAAATTAATGTAAGTTGTACTTAACAATATTTATTAGGAATTAAAAGTTAATAACCAGTGTTAACTACTTTTCAGTAATTAAACATCGTTTTTGGTAACACATCGACTTATTGTAGTATAAACATTATAAAAGTTAGACTCAACAGTGGTCGCCATACATTTGACTGCAGTCAGATTCACCGCAATTCAAATGGCCGCTCCCTCCATAGTCGCTCTTGTATGGTTTCTGGCCCACGTAATTGCCACTGAAAACAGAAATAAGTTGGTTTTAAAATTGATAACACTATGGTATAGGTACATTAATGTCTTATCTCTTCACGCTCGAAGCCAAATACATTTTAATAGTAATCTAGTACTTTAATAAAGCTAGGCTTACATATAAGTCGATACGAAAACCAATTAATAATGTAAACAACTTTTTTAGATGTGCCTCAATATTTTCTACTTACGTAGGACCATAGTTGCAAACCGCTAAGAAATTATTCCAGCCGTCTTTAATATACTGAGAAACTGCGCAGCCAATTCGAACAGAGTCCGACCACGCCATCTGTCAATCAAAATCAGTCTTGAAAGACAGGTAAGATATCTGTTTTGGATCAGGAGGTACCTCTTGTCTAACCCTAATTACGAATGAGTCTTTGCAGTTTTCTGAGGCTTAACTGCTTATGGCAGACAATAGCTGATTGTCTTACAAGGCAGTCAAATATTTTTTTTACAGCCAGGGCGCTATTTTGATTCCAGAGAGAGGAGCGAAAGATAAAGATTTCAGTGCAGCGAGGGACAAAATACAGCGCTCGAGAAATAATAATTTTGCGCCTGTGTGATACAGTACTCTTTTTATTCCTCCGCGCAGGAACAATATTGTTCCTTTCTTTCCATGAAAGTCTTGTGATTAATTCTTGGACATGCCGGTTTCCTCACGATGTTTTCCTTCACCGTCCCCGCTGGCCCCGCACCACTGACTAGAACAAGTGTGGCTCAGTGGGAACATGTGCGAATTTCGATCCGATGCACCAGTTCGAATCCCTGTGCGAATTTAACACTCGCTCTAAAAACGGTGAAGGAAAACCTATCCTATGTGTTCGAATAATTCATAATATTTATTTCCAAAAAACAGACATTCCAGTTGGTAATACAATTTTGACACTAGGGATCTTAAGTAAGCTGAGCTTGTAATGTATTATATTAATTGGTGCTTAGCCCCAGTACCTATATGTGCCTCAAGCGCCAGTCGTATATCGTGTTGAGCTCAGATTATGGTGTAGATTCACTGCGACAAAGACAAAGTCTTATGGTGCCATATATTATCTCATTAAGTTTATCTCAACTTGTAGTTATCGTATTTTGGTATAAATTAATGAGATTGATTCGATTTCTTGCCTGAATCGACAATAATTGGACCGTATCTCATTAGTCGCAGTGAAGTTTACCTTAATTTACCTACCTTACTTACTCTACCTTAATTTGAGCTCAACACGATATGCGATTGGCGCTTGAGGGGCATATGGGTTGGGGGGCAGAACCTACACTGAGAATTAGCTTGTGTTAATCCAGCGTATAAGCTATCTCCGTTCTTAATTTTATCCTTATCCGTTTAGCCGTTGCGACGTGAAGAGGTAACAAACACACATACAAACTTTCGCATTTATAATACTACACTCGAGAGCAATGAATCCGGGTCACTTAAAGAATCCTAAAAATCTCGGAAACTAAAAATGCTAGGTTAATGCAATAAATTGTATTTAATAGACAATGTAATACTCCTTAAATGAAGGTATTAAAACTTCTTAGTTATTGTAAAGTTATATCATAAAACAATCAAATTTGAAAAAGGGCCACTTTCGAAGATGGAACTACGAAATTACAGCATTTGGTTTTGCTTTTGTTTGTAATCTGTCATTTATGTGGGTACATAAACCATGTTGATAGTGCTCTATATTCATTATTCAAGCTGAAATAATGTCGCTTACGCCTGAAGAATGCACCAGAATACTTACAATGCTGGAAACCGGCCGGAGTCAGCGCGATACAGCCAGGACTGTCGGTGTGTCGCTGTCAACAGTACAAAGAGTTCTCCGACGTTACGAAGAAACTGGTTCTAACCTACGCAGACCAGGAACGGGCAGAACCAGGTGTACCACAGCACGAGAAGACCGATACTTGGTGAACACCATGCTTCGAAATCGTTTTCTCACAGGAACTGAACTCACCAATCAGTTTCGACGCCTCGGAGGAAGTAACCCAAGTGCATGGACAGTAAGACGTCGGCTTGCTGAATCTAACTTAAAACCCCTTAGACCTGCAAACGGCCCTAAACTGGAGCGTGGGCATCGTATTTCGAGACTAAGATATGCCCAGAGCCACGTAAATTGGAGTATTGAAGATTGGTCAAAAGTTATGTTCTCCGACGAATCAAAATTTATGCTCTACAAGCACGATGGAAGACACAGAGTGTATCGAAGACCAGGGGAAAGATTCAAGCAAGCATGCATCGAAGAAAAAGTAGCCTACGGTGGTGGGTCTGTACTTGTGTGGGCCGGAATTTCTTCTGAAAGTCGCACAGAGCTGGTGATCATAGAAAACGGCTCTTTAACTAGCGTAAGATATGTGGAAGAAATCCTCAATGATCACGTTGGTCCATTTATGGTCAATTTAGGTGAGGATGCTATATTTATGCATGACAATGCCCGACCTCATACAGGTAGGATTGTGAATGACTACCTTCAAGAGATGAACATTACTCGTATGGAGTGGCCAGCGCGCAGCCCGGATATCAACCCGATCGAGCATGCTTGGGACGAGCTAGGCAGATGCGTAAAACAACGAAACCCTCCCCCAATCACGCTTCGTGAGCTCAAAATTGCTCTCACAGAGGAATGGGAGAATATTCCCCAAAATCGTATAAGGAACTTGGTGTACAGCATGCCAAACCGCGTAAACGCAGTAATGGAAGCACGAGGAGGCAATACGAAGTATTAAAATTCAAGAAAATCGTAATAAAGTTCAAAAATTTCATGTTTCTTATTTTTGTTTTAAGGAGAGATCAGCAGTTTTTTTCTTTATGTAATTTTGTGTTAATAAAATGTATGGTGACTCATATTTTTTTTACTTTCATTTAAGGAGTATTACATTGTCTATTAAATACAATTTATTGCATTAACCTATCATTTTTAGTTTCCGAGATTTTTAACATTCTTTAAGTGACCCGGATTCATTGCTCTCGAGTGTAGTTTGATTAGAGTGATGTTAGTTCAAATACCTGTGTATAATGTCCGGTTTCCCCCGATCCGTCAATACCTTCAGTTAACGCACCGTAGTCGTACTCTTTGTGTTCGGCCCACCAGTACTTCATGGCTTCCTCCGGATTGAAATCGGAAGCGTTCATGTCTGACGTACGAAACCTGAAAAGGTTTTCGCCAGTTGGGAATCTTCCCGAACCTGCGAAATTAAAACGACCTGGTTTATTACTTCGATAGATCACTTATTTTTAAATAGGTAAGTACCTTCTTGCACGTGGCACTATTGAATACCGTTAGAGCTGTAATGACGGTACCTATCACGCGCAAGGTCTAAGCTGTCCGGTAGAATTCAGGGCGAGTTCCGGGAGTGGTCTGCGTTGTGTGGAGTGTGGTGGTAGAGTCAAGGTGATAATTTGACGTTCATAAGTGCGTCTGTGATGGCAATAATGAATAAACAGATTTTGATTTGAAAATGGTCGACCGTGGGCTCCGCCGGGGCGGCTTATTCTGCCGCCAAGCAATAGTACGCAAGCAGTAGTGCGCAAGCATTACTGTGCTCCGGCATTGTAGCCAGTTTAGATGGCACTGTATTTGTTACAGGCAACCGTGGCGTCTACCATCAGGCGAACGACATGCTCCTCTAATTGCTCAGTTTCATAAAAAAACGTGGTTGTGCGAGTTGAAACTAAGATACGATGTTTATAGTTGTTAAGGTCCGACCGAGATCTCAGTCTCGTTCTCGGTTGCCGAGATTCTTGGCCAAAAATGAGTGTCGCTCTCGATCTCGGTCTCGGCGAAAAAACGCAGAGAATCGCGGCCGAGACTACACAAACACTAAAACTACTATTAATATGGTAAAGAACTAAAGAATCAACTGACCATGTGTTTTTTTTTCTTAATGAAGTTTCCTAATGAGACACCTCAATAACATTACGATCTAGCCTAATAAGACTAATAAGTAATTGAGTTTGCCTTAAGCTGCTAAGTAAAGTAAAACTAAGAATGTGTCCATTAACACTTATCTTACTGTCTCTATTAAGGCGAAGACACTATGTTCTTGTGTTCTTTATAGGTAGCACTATTATACTACAATACACTGTCACTTCACTACACTAACTAAAAAGGTTTTGTCCGTTTGAGTCTTCTATGTGTGGTGTAAAAATTTAGAGTTGTGACTATACTCTCTTTTTTTTTTTTTTAGAGCAACCAACAGTACAAGCGTCGCATATTAACAGTTATTTTGTAGTGGTGTAAAACGATATAGAGCGAGCAAGCATAGAGACTACTATTTCAAGATCGTTTTACCTTCATGTTAACAATCTACTGCTATTCGCGTCGCAAAAATAAATGAAGGCTGAAAATATTGGCAGATAATGTGGAAATGGATGTTTTGTTTAGCGTCATCTAATTCACGTCCTTAGAGTATACATAACTAGGTATAGAGCGCGTGTTCCTAAGTGGGAACAGTATGCACGGGTGAGAACATAGCATCGTTCTGTCCACAAACGCTAGTACTCGTAGTCTTACAAGTACTAGCAGTGTGAGCGCTCGTTGCGAGTTCTTAGCAGATATTTCTTGTGCAATAAAAACGATACTCGGAAACACACTAAACAGAATTCTAACATCACATTTAACCGTTAAGCCAATTTTTAATACTTTTAAGTTCAAAGTACGTTTCGTTTCGCGGGGGTGAAAAAGACGTGGGACGCGGGGCTACATGTACCGCCCGCACTGCCCCGCAACCCCACGACTCAAATAGTGATGTGACGCGTTCGGCCTATTCGATAATGTAAATAACTAGAGATATATAGATATAAAAAATAATTCCTGAAATATTTATTTCTGACTTTCTTATTTCATATCCCATATATATTTTACATAGGTACTACACATGCAGCATATACATACATACATAAAAAAAATGTTCACTAACTAAAATTACACTTATAGTTTACACAAGACATAACATACTTACACAACAATAGGTACCGTGTGTCCGTGTCACGGCGCACAATTATTACCCATCACTATTTGCCACATATCTATCAAGATACGACGAGTACGATACGCGCGCTCTATACCTAGATATATATACTCTAAGTTCACGTCAAAGATAGATTCTACAAAGTTGTGAATTTTGGTACAACTTTACCGGGCATCTACTTTTTTTATACTCCTTCCTGGATTCTCAGTCTCGGCCCAGAATTTATTTTAACCTCGATCTCGGTCTCTGCCGAGACTAAAAATCATGTCTCGGTCGGACCTTAATAGCTGTACTAGCTGTATTATGTATATCTTAGCGTAATATAATGAATTGCTTACGATTCTCATTCAAACTAAGATATTATTTTATTAAACGGTCTTGACCGTCTTTAGGTTAGAGCGAATACTATTACCAAGCCATTGTTTTAATGACCTAAAATGCATACCGAACAAACTTTTGATTTTTATTAATGAGTTAAATATTCCATGCGTTGCCTTTTTGTATGCAAGGTCAAATACATGGTCAGTTATTAAACTCGGTGTGGCTTTAGACAAGGAGTTACTTTTTTCTATCATAATAAATAAGATATACATACGAATGGTACGGTCCGGGTTATGAATATAGTTGTTTCTGGCTGCCCATTTCGATGCCTTTGTCGCCAACTCTTCGTCCCAGATCTAAAAAACAAGATCCCATATAGCTAAAAAGTCTGGATACTGTTTTTTTTTGGAACTGAGTATGAGACGAGTAAGTCGTTCGCCTGATGGTCAGCGCCGCGCCTGCCCCTAATAACTGCAGTACCACCCAGAAGTCTTAATAACATAAAAACACTTTATTGCGCTTATCACCCCGAGACATCAGATATTGAGTCATATGCCCAGTAATTTCATTGGCCACAATGCCCTTCAAACCGGAACACAGTAATGCTTGCGTCCTACATTTTAGGAGCAGAATAACTGGCAAAGCTATGGTACCTACCCAGACGGCCTCCCGCATACGAGACGCCTACCACGAGGCGCAAAATTTAGTACTATCAGCAAGGGAGTAAAGAAAGAAAGAAACACACAGTTAGACAGTTCAGGTCTTAGGAAAGTAATCAATTTTAAAGCTATTAAAAACGTCATCCATAGACTTTTTTTATATCTACAGTCAAATATTAAAAGTACGATGTGGGCTCCATTTCTATAAAATCAAGTTCTTGAATGAGTGAAAAACTAAAAGAGATAGTAAACATCGCTTATAGGTAGAGGCTTATATTAGAGTAGTGAGATGAGATAGAGCGTGTGCGAGAAAGAGACAGATATAACACTTACAATTTTGTTCATTTCTGAAGCAGCAGGTTGCCCGGGAACAGAACCTTGGGCTAGTTTAAGACGTCTTGCATTGTGACCATCTACAAAACTCTTAGTTTGCTTGCATGACTGGATCACTGTAATGAAAGCACAAAACAATTAAAGAATCCCTTTGAAAAAAATATTAATAACGGAAAAATTCAAGAAGGTATTTGAAAATCAACATAATGTGAATGTTACAGTTCACTGGGTACTTACGTTTGCACTGAACAATGCCTAGCGCCGCCAAAATGAAAATAACGCGTAAATCCATTGTTTAGAGACCGACTACCGATTGTAGAGCAAAGCCTACACTGACTCCTGACAATACGACCTCACTGCTTTTACTACTTATAAAGAATATAATGACTAATTCGTAATATTAGTTGTATACTTTAAGAACTGGAAATAAGGTTCACTTTTCAAATAATATTCTGACGCAGTATGCCAAAAATGGTTAGGGATGTCACAAAAGTACCTTTTATTAGCAAATTAATGATATTTATGGACTTTTTATCGTTATTTAAGCGTTCTAATTACATGTTTAATTTTTTAATATAAGTTGTATCGCAGGATGCTGACGTATTTATATTTATATGTAGGCATTATGTAGGTATTTTGAGGCTTCAACTATTTGACTGTTTAAAAAAAAAACTGTTTTGAACAATATGAATCATTGATGCGTAACAATATTTCCTAGTCATAAACGATATCATTTAGGTAAGAGGGATACCCGCTAAATCAACGATTCATCGAAATTACATTACTATTATAGGTACCTACTTATACACCAACAGTCGTCGCTTATACTATCTCTATAGGTCGTATTTTAAATTTTATAGCCGTTAAGTTGTTTGTAGGAGTTAGGTTATCTTTGGAAATATAGAGCCGATACTGAAAATTAGAATAGGTATTCTTTCACTGATATAAAGCTACACTACTCTACTACTACTGACATTAGCTATATTTTATTATGTTGACGCAGAACGAGTCGCGTGCGGTTGCTCATAATCGATAAAAGTCGCATAAAGACGTCTGGATATTATAAATGGACTGAGCCTTAGTTTATGTACTTGTCCTCACAGAATCTGACTGATAGCCCTGTTGCATTTTTTGCTTGTCAATCACCACTACGGAACAGTTTTAAACAAAATAAGAACAAGAAAAGACGTGAGAAGCAGTGACACTAAATAGACACCATGCAAAATCTCATAATGGCTCAAACATGTTCGCTTCGCCCTCGGTATAGAAAATATTTTGTTTTGTTCGATCACATGACTGGACATAACAATATTACAATTATGGTATGGTACCCCCCGCGGTTTCACCCGCGCCGCGGACGAACAGTATTCTATGTGTTATTCCAGGACCTAGATTATCACTGCACAATTTCATCCAAATCAGTTCAACCGTACACACACAATTACAAACTTTCGCATTTATGTCTGGGTTCCTGGTTCCCTAGAGACAGGGTATCCTAGTTAGGGGCCAGGATCTATGTATGTGATCGTTGGGCGTATTATTATTTATTATGTGCACACTACAAATAAATGCAAATGTTTGTAATTGTTTTAACTACATTTTAATGCATACACTAAGTCATATCAACTCGTATCGGCGAAATATGAATGTAGATATGCGATTATTGGCGACTATTGAACATGAAGTGTTTTGAAGCGTTACGGTTTTTGTGATAATAAAAAGATCATTCAATTTACATTCTTTATTTCATTCTCTTCATTACTAACATTGTATACTTAATTCACGTGTAATTCTATATTGGAATATTCTTTCCACTATTAGGATCCTCAAGATCTATTACAAAATTAATCATTCAATTTTTGTTCAAATAATTCAATGTTACTTACATCTAATTGTAGAACCGAGGCAATATCGCCATTTTAAACTTGAAATGGTTCTGATACAAAATATGATAAATAATACAAACTAAATAACTGACATGCTTTATACAAGCAGTAAAAATAATATTTAGTTATGTAATTTTAGAAATGATATTAATTTGTGAATGGGTAGGCCATGTTTATATGATTATAATCTATCCTAGTCGCCATTTCATTTTTTGCAGTGAAAAAGTTTGAAAAATCATAGCCCTCTCCATACTTTGCCAAAGCCAGGTAACAAAATGCAACTAGGAGCAGCCTCCGACAAATGTTTGTTTAAATCCTTTGTTATATCATGATATTGGTAAGATGGCTTTAGAATATTATTTGTATGTTAGATACTTATTATTACAAGTTCTTTATAACATTATATCACAAATATTATGTCACTTAGCAGTGTTTAAACTTTGTTACAATTTTTTATTTCCTTTTCTTCATTTTACTGCGATAAAAACGTTTTAATAAAAGGCCGGCCTAACTTATTATTGCTAACTCTGATATGAATAAATTACTCAGTCCTGCACAACTGCTAATTTCTTAGGTCTGAAGCACAATGAAATTTTTACATAATACTACAAATGTTTTAAAGTAAAAACGAAATCGAGACAGAATTACGAGTATGTACTCTCAGTGTGCATGGGTTTTATTACAGTACTACATTATATATTTATACATCTTCATAGCTTCTTTTTTCCTTTTTCATTTTGTAGATAAGAAACAATAAGTTATCTATGGTATCATGTCAACATTAATAATCCACGACTCGCCATATGCTTCATATTTCATAGAATAAGTTTTTTTTATATTTATATATTTTTTACTTCAAACGGAACACGATTTTACTTTTGTACCCACATAATTACAATCTAACACTCGTTTAATTAACAATGTTTTATAATATAAAAATATCGTTCGCGATCGATCGACTAAAGAATAAACTGAGAATCACTTGATTTTCTACAACTACGGTGATACAAAACAAGTGCCTAAATTAACAGAGGCGATTAAAAAAAAAACTCCAAAATAAATAAATTGTCATTTCTTAATACCTTTATCACCCGTATCAGGTTTTACGCGTATAAATTATGTTATTTTTACAGCACGTTGCAGAATTCTAAATCTAATGTCCATTTGTAAAAATTATCATTATTGCAAGTAAGATCTAGTTCAATATGCCAGACCAAAATCAATACTGGCCGTGATATATTATCATTTATTTGTTTTTTATCATTTCTTGACAGAATTACTGGAATTAGCTATATACATTTATTACTTGCGTAAATCGATAAAAAAACTAACGTTGCATCAATAAATTAACAAAATGTCAAGTTGAAACCTACTTACACTTAGCATTATAAAAAAAATCTACAAATAAAACCATTTGTAGAGTAAAAAAATAATAGGGAAATAGGTATTTCCTGTAATATTTCTAAGAAATTAAGTTAGTGAGAGGGGTTGGTCTAAGTTAGTTGGTACTCGGACTGTCTGTGCCACTGCCGCTGTTTTCTGTGTTAGCGAGCGCGCTCTTTGTGTTTTTGTTATTTTTCTTTGCTGATTTGCTAAGTGTGGCGACCTCTTTCAATAAATTCTGTATTTTGGTGTTCATGAGATTGAAGCGAGTCTCGTTGAGCCGTTCCTTGTTTTTCATTTCGTTACGAAGGTCTGTAGTGTTGTTGTGGTGTTGAGCTTTTAGCTCGGTTATCTGAAATTATTTTATCCTGCTTACTTTTGTTTTTTGCTGATATATGTTTCACAAAATATTTAATGATTGATTGGTCCGATTTCTCCAAGAACCAATGTAGTGAAAGAAATGAATACGCACCAATTTGTCTTTGGACAACAATTCAGCATCTTTCTGCTGAACCTTCTTCTGAAGACTAGCAATAGTTTCCTTGAGTTGGGTCATGGCTACTACATGGTCTGAACTGTTTGGGTCCACTTCGCCTGGAAAGTGACGATTCATGAGTAAGTGGTTGAAACCTATAGAAAGAAAATAAAGAAACAAAAATTAAAAGGTGCCTCAGTTCGTACCTCCGGGCGTTCCTTGAGTCTGCTCAACAACAGAACTATGGTACTGAGTCAAACAAAAACATAATAAAATAAAGGTTGCAAATAAAGTTAATAAAGAGCACAAGGGATAAATAAAAAAAGCAAAAGGAGAGACAGAATCCGATACATGTAAGTACATATACATATTAATTATATAGTACGTGATATCAAAAAGGCCAAAGGAGTCATCCAGATGATGGCAACTTTTTAAAAATATCCCTTTCCAAACGGATATCGAATCTGTTTATATTGCAAAAAAAAATTATACTCTGTTTACAAATTTTGCGAGCTTTTAGAAAATGTCTATTCTCACCTTGCAACGGGTTCATTTTTGATTTCTTCTCGAGCGGCTGTGAGTCGTTAAGTGATGCATCGCTGTTGTTCATTGACTTCATCATGTCGGACTTGCGTTTCTCTTTGTGACCGCTCTTGGATCTAAAGTAATGGGTTTATAATAATAAAAAACACCTATGGATCACATACACCTTGTTCCTTTATTACAGGGCTTCCCAACCGGTGAGGCGTGCCCCCCTGGTGGGGCGTAGAAAGATCTTAAGGGGGGCATGTAGTGCTCGGATATATTAATCTAATTACTTATCATTTATGATTTAAAATACTAATAGGGAAAATAACACACACACACACAGAAATAATTTTACCGATATTACAGAGACGTTAATTCAGAATCACCAATAATTATGGTACATGATCAGAAATCCATCTGTGGTCAATGTTCTCCAATTACCACAAGATGTCCAAGAAGAATTTCTGGAAATGAAGGCAGATTCGACTATGAAAGATGACTTTTACTTGTAGACTTTGGAGAAATTTTGGATAAAACGCTTTCTCCTTAATCCAAAAGTTGCCATTCTTGCTTTGCATATACTTCTGCCATTTCCTCGACTTACTAATAATAATTTGTGGTTTTTATTGAAGCAATGAAGAAAAATTTTTATAATCCAGGGGGGCACCATGCAAAAAAGGTTGGGAAACCCTGCTTTATTAGGATTATCTGTATCAAGGCCCACAAACAAGGTCTCACGACACCCAGACACGAAACTACTTGCGAAACATGTAACCACAGTTCAGTGTCAAAAATAATACGAACTAAAGAGAATGCTCACAAAATTATGACAGATGTAAAAACGCTATGACCGAGTGTGGCTCAGTGGGATCACGTGCGACTTTCGTTTCGACGCACCCGAGTTCGAATTCCGCTGGTCACCACAACACTGACTTTCTTAAGTTATGTGCGGATTTTACACTCGCTCTAAAAACTGTGAAGAAAACATCGCGAGGAAACCGGCATGTCCAAGAATTAATCACAAAAAATTCAAGGACATGTGCCATCCACCAACCCGCAATGAGCCAGCGTGGTGGATTATAGCCCATACTCTCTCTATGAGAGAAGGCCCGTGTCCTAGCAGTGGGAACGTGTTGGGCTGATGATGATGATGATACTAATATAGTTATACTGACTTGTGACTCCTGTGCTTGTGTTTGTCGACGGCGGACATATGCTGCTTAGTCCTCGCCAGCGCGCGCTTGAGGGACTGAGTGCATAACCAGCAGAGCAGCTTACCGTCCACCTACGGAAACATATTATTAAAAGCAGCTGATGTTTTCAAAACAAAATATTAATCTATTTTTCTGCCATACAAAGAAACAATGCAATACAACCCTGTCAATTTCAAAATACCGCTTTTTCAATATATATATATTTTCAATATATGTAAACTATATGCGTAAAATATTTTTATTTTATTACTATAGGTATATACCCTATTGCTTCAGAAAGTTTGACTTGAAATTTCTTTCTTTTTTGTGAAGCTTGCTCATGATCAATCATATTATTATTCAGTGTGAGTTTAACTGTTTTTTTTAATTATGCTATTACTGAAACCACAGAATACTTAATATTTACAACAACAAAGCAATCCTCCATATGTTAATGCCGCTAGCCCATTGCGGCGCGCTGTGCATGTTAGCTGCGTGGGTGCATGTATATCGGACTGCACCTTCCCATCGTATACTCTATAGAGTATAGACATAATTGTGTATGATGGTAACGCGTGTGCCAATAACATCTAAACAGCACACTCGTTGGTTGTGCGTTCGTGCCGTAGTAGGCTAGTGGCTTTATCATATTGGAACTATGATTAAAAAAATAGTTATGATTGTATTATGATTTATAATTATTGATCATAATATTATCATATACTTATAAAAAATTGGTCACATCTTTTAATATATTTTCATTGTGTATTTTAAGATGGTGAGAAAAAATGGATACATCAATGTTTATAAGAGCTGGATTAATTTAGAAGCTTCCATTAAGGTTTGAGTTATTGCTTTTGCCAGAAAATAATAATAGATAGGTATGCAACTAAATTTATTTACTACAAAATGTTAAATAATAAATACCGGGTCCACACCGGCTGATCCACGATCGAACATTTGCTTCGTGACAGATTACTTACTAGTTACTACATTGAGGTCTCACACTATAGAGGGATAATTACGAAGTTTTTCGACCTAAAAAAGGATAGCGCTATACAACAGGCTCTTATAAAGAACGAGGTACAACTATTATCATATTGTCTCTGTCGCGTAACCCATTTTCTTAACATTGGTCATGACATGTTAAGTCAAAATAGTGGTCCGGCAGGGTCGGCTTGTGGTTTTTTAATTTGTGTTGTGGTATTTCTTATTATTTTTAAGTGAATCTTTGTGAATGTGTACTAGAAACAATTTAGAATTGAATGTGAAAAAATATTCGGGTGTTCCATTCATGGTGAAGTGAAAATTGTACTGAAAGATTAAGTTTTCAAACGTATGTGTTTTTCTTGTGTTTATTGATGTTTTTCGGTAACTAATTATAAAATAATTTATGTGGATGTAACTATACATCGGGTTCGACTATTAGAACCTGCATTTGGCTTGATATATTCAGTTTTCGGTGTTATTTTGTTAAAACAACATTGAGCAGTTTCGTGTGTCAGTGTGGCCATCGTATAAACATTTCAGTTCCCATTACGTCGGGTAACAAATTGCATATTTGTGTAAAATGTTAAATGTATTAAAATTGTGCATTCTTAAACCATTTAATTAAGATATAGGTAATAAAAGTAGTAATTGATTATAGTTTTTTTTATTAAAAAGTTAAAGTTTAGTAAGAAGAGAGTAGAATTGTTTTAATAGTAAAGGCATTCGCCTCTTATGTAAGAATATATGTTGTAAATAAGTTCTTATTTTGTGTAATAAATTTATCTTACAGGTCTTTGCTGTCGATTACTATGACCAATCATCCAATTCTATTGATGGATCACAATCCTACAATAAAAATGTAAGCAACGAATCTCAGATTTCTAATCCTAATTAACGCCACATAGTGAGAACGAGTTCATGAACGTAGACTTCATCATCATGTGAACGTCAAGGCTGTTCAGGACACAGAAGGACAAACCGTTTCGGGTTAGTGTAGTGAATTGACAGTTATGTATAGTTAGTGCTATCCAACACGGTGGTATGGTCAATGTAATAATTGACTTTCATAAGTACGTCTGTGATCTACTCCGACAGTATGACATTTAACTGAGACACTATGCTATTTAGAATACTTCAAGTGGTTTTTTTAACATTGTGTTTATCTATCTACCTACATATATCCTAAGTATCTGTTGTGCTGCAGTCTTGTAAATTATGTCAAAATACTAGTTCTTCTATTGTAAATTTTACCTGTATGGAAATAATGAATGTATGTATATTGTACAAATGTGTCATATATTTTATTTACCTGATTGGTTTAATCCTAGATAAAACCTGGTTAACAACAAAATATTAATGATTGCATAAGAAGCATACCGTAAGAAAATGTACTCGTAGTTACCGCAATTTCATTCGAGCTCTGCGTTGTAGCGCCGCCACTATAACTTCAGAAAGTCGTAGGTAGTTGGTCTGTAAAAGGTACGAAATCTGTACTATTATTCTGTGGCAACGCTAGAACGTATTCATTACTCGGCCACCTAAAAGAGACCTTCACCTTTGATCTGTTTACAGGAGTCTATCATAAAAAGTAATTTCTAGATTTTTCGACAACATATGCATAATTCCCTATTTCCCTATTCTTTCACTCTGGGGTACAGAATAGTACAGATCTCCTATCTTTTACAGACCAACCACGAACTTCTGAAGTTATAGTGGCTGCAATGCAACGCAGAACACGTTACATTTTCATTCAAGCGAATGGGAGAATTTTTCATAGGTATGGTAAACACTCCAAAATTACTGTCAAAAAACTATTGCTTTCCAAAAGTGTTACGCTGTCAAGGACTCTATAGTGTCATTCCTCAATGAGTTACTACGTAACGTGTTTGTTTTTGTCGTTTGGATCGGGCGAGTCGAGTCCACACCGACCGCGCGTTTGGATCTTGATTTTGCCACGCGAATAAGAGCGGATGTGGATCGTCCGCTGTGGACCCGCCTATTGACCCAAACCTCCGTTATATGAAAAATGGCAATGACAATGATAACGATATTAAAAATAATAAGAAAAAAAGCTTTTGTATAACCTCAGTCACCTTTTTGCTATCGTCATGTCGATCGAAAGCACACCGTTGTTTGCACTGCTCGCAGGTAACGGCCTGGCCATATTTCCGCTCGGAGTTAGTGCAGCGTTGGCATTTGTTGCCTGCAAAAAGTTTAAATAATAAAAACGATTAGAACAATGTACAACATAATACTTATCAAGTGTGGCAAAAACTCCCGATGTTTCCTGAGAACAAAACTCCCTCACTGCAAAGGAAAAAGTACTACCTACCCTAAAGGTCGCAAAATTTCCCTGTATAGGGACTGTAATAAATGATCTTCCATTCAACTATATTTTTTTGATCCACATTTTATATTTAGATGAAAATTATCATATGTATCTGCAGGCTACATGCTATCTCTGTGCCAAATTTCATCAAGATCAGTTCAGTTCAGAAGAAGATCAGTTCGGTTTAGTTGTGAAATGGTAACAAATAGTTACTTCCGAAATACCCGTCAGTTTCTTGCCGTATCTTCTGAGTAGTGGTTCTTTTTCCGATACGGTGATAGTCATTGTGATCATTTGACGTTCATAAGTGCGTCTGTGATGCCAAAATAATTAATGAGATTTTGTTTTTTTTTCCGCATTTTTTATAATATTTGTGTGGATTTCCAATGTTATGGTTTGATATTAGGAAGAATTATTATCAGAATTTTGCAAAATTTTGTCTGCCTGGGAATTGAGCCCATTGAGTATGCGATAAGATAATTATGATATCTATCTAATTATTACTAATTTAATGTAGTGTCAGGAAACAAATCTGGCACAACATGGCCTTTAAAAAATATATCTCAATGCATGTTTATTTATTTATATACTTTAGCACAAAACAGTTTGTACATGGAGGACTTAGCCTAGATAGCATTTTCTATCAGTCATCCAGGATGTGCAAGAAAAAATGGTAGCGGTGCAGAAAAGTGCCTTATAGGAAATTTTAGATATTCTTAATTATTAACTAAAAAGTTACTTACCTATCAATTTGAGAATTAAGATTAATATAACAAATTCTGAGGTTCTTACCAATGAAAGCGGCGATGATGTTGCAATATTCACATGCTGTGGGCTTGCCATAGGCTTTAACATTTGCTTCACACTTCTTGCAAATGGATGAAGTATTGGATTTGCTGTAACAATAAAATAAATATATTTTTTTTAATGCCCAACAATCACATACATAGATCTCAGCCTCTAACTAGGATTCCGTGTCTAGGGAAGCAGGAACTATGAGGACCATGGTCCCAAACACTCAGACACGAAACAAATGCTTGCGCTTTTTTTTCTTTGCACAAACATTTGTCCCCTCGCAGGAATCGAACCCGCAACCTCGGTGGCGTATGAAATTTGAGCCAACCTTCCGAACCACTACACCACAGTGGCTGTCAAAACTATTTAGAAATATAATTTAGGTCTTGTAGTTCTAAGTGTGTTCCATTAACATTTTATAACACAAAATCTGGTTATATTTATTTTTTAATTAGACAATTAGGTTTTATAGTACACTGTATTTTGTTGAAATTATACTGTACTCAACTATTTACAGTTCTTTGAACCCTAAGCAACTTTAGATTAAGAATTTCTGTTTCTAGACTCGGAAGAGGCTGAATGGATAATAATAATTATTATTTTGTATTCTCTATATAAGGATTCAAATATTCACACAAAAAAAATATTCATCCAAAGTTCTGGGTGGTGCTGTTATTGTTATGGGCTGGCGTATTGCTTGCCATCAGGTAAACAACCAGCTCATCTCGTCATTAAGTTACATTAAGAAAAATGGCCTAATATACCCAAACCCTAATATACTCTATAGTTACTCTATAACTATTAGAGTATATTAGGGTTTGGCACGCTAATCTGCTAAACAAACTCCCATCTTACGGTATACCCGTCGCATTGTATACCTGGTTATCCGATTTCTTGTGTGGACGGTCAATTCGAGTGGTCATAGAGGACTGCTCTTCTGACCCAATGGCGATCAATGCCGGAGTTCCACAAGGTTCGGTTCTCTCTGCAACACTGTTTCTTCTGCATATGAACGATTTGCTCATCCCGGGCATCTAGGGATATGCAGACGAAAGCACTGCTGTTGAGAGATACCTATCCAGTGCACGTGCTAAGGGCCCTGAGACTAATACCAACAGTGAAGCAATGATCGAGCGTGTCAGCCTAACTCTTGAGTCAGTTGAGTCGGTTGAGTTAGGTTTAATGCTTCGAAAACATAGGCGTGTGTTTTCCGCGAAGCGTAACCCCAAACCATCGACCCCAATCTTCCAAGGTGTTCCTGTGCCCTACTCTGATCAGCTTGAACTTCTGGGTTTGCAGATTTTACCCACCTTAAACTTTGGATGTTTTATAGAGACAAGAACTAAAACCGCTGCCAGGAAGCTTGGTATACTATACAAAGTCAGAGACTTCTTTAGTCCCACGCAACTCCTAACCTTATACCAAGCCCAAATACGATCCTGCATGGAATACTGTAGCCATCTGTGGGATGGCTCAGCCAAATACCAGCTGGTAGCTCTAGACTCTATAGAACGTCGCGCAATTAAGTTAATTAATGACCATGCGCTGGTGGAGCAGAAGCTGACAAGTCTCGAACACAGACGAAAAGTTGGGTGTCTATTGCTTTTTTATTGACTGCACTTCGGGGAATGTGCCCAGGAATTGCACGATCTGATTCCTTCTTCTCCCTTCCACCTTAGGACTTCCAGGCGGGGTGAGCCGTTTCACCCGTATGTCGTTAACATCCCACCTATCATCATATAATTCATGCATTAAAAAAAATACATACATATTCCCTATAGTAAATGATTAGAGTATTGACGATAGTATATATAAAAAGTGCATGTAAATGGATTATAGAGCAAGTTTTGAATGTGAGAGTACTTTGATGGAACTTTGAAGACAATTTGGAAATTAGTTTGTGAATTCCTGTTGCACGAGTTCTAGAATGTGGGGTGGTATAAGCACAAGGGGAGAGCTCTGCTTTCCATTCACTTTTCAAATAAGAGGCTTTGTAATTATAGAAAATGGGGATCCTTCCCCCCTCTATCCCTCGAATTGTGCCAAAGGGTAAGTACTAAACTTTTACCATAAGTTTTATATTTTAATATCATTTATCACATTTAACCGAAGTCAAAGCTTTCCTGAAAACTTCATAAAAAACTGTAGAAGCATAAGCTAACCTTGTCAGGCCAATTTTTAGATCTTTTATGTTAGGCAGCAATTACTCATGACCTAGTTGTAGTTAGTGAAGGTTACAGCATTGTAACAAAAGTAACAATGCTTTTGAACTTTTTGCAATCAGACAACATTTAACCAATATAATTATATCACTGCAAGATTAGTTTTGTATGACGTTTCCATATAGGTAGGTATGTAAATATAAATAATACTCTACTTTCATACAACATGAAATTCTAGTATGTTTGTTTATTGTTTTCTTCGCCGTGCCTTGGCAGCTGGCACTGACCTTGTTTGTTGAAACTCGGAGCGGCAGTAGGTGCACTTCACGACGGGAAACGATCCGCGACATTCCTGGAAGCCCATCAAACATTGGCGTCATTAGAATTCACGTCATAACAGTAATCTGCGACGCACATCTGAGTCCAATTCCTCAAAATAAGTTACATTCACTAATATTATCTGGCGTGGTATATTCTAATAATTCACCTTGCAAAGCTGTTCTCCAGGAGACAATTCCTCGAAAGGATGTCTTGAGAAACAACGGGAACACGCAAACATAGCGGTGGACGCTGTGTTACTCATATTAAATGGATTATTTTACGGAATTCAATCACAAAATACAATACTACAGTGAAAAGGTAACACTAGAAGTTGTTCAATTAATCTGAATGTAATTTACGACGCTGAATTTGCTGAAATTCAACAACTGATAATTTAAAAATGGCTGCCATTGGCAAACATGGCGTCGCATTTGCGATTGGCCAGCTCACCTATCAGCTGGCTGCTGACGCATGTCGGGTCAGTGCTGTCACATTTTAATCGAATAAATCAAGTACTACCACATAATCGCAGTAAATAATCGACTAAAGTTGGTGATGTTCCAGAGAAAGTAAAGAAACTAAACACTGGTGATAACTCTATGATAATCTGTTTTAATCTGTGCAATAAATATACTCTATTATACTCTATGGAAACAAAAATCAAAAACATATTTTTGTGCGTGGTTTTGATTTGTTCAATTCGTGTTTACTTACTATTTTGGTTTATTTTCTATTTACTCTAGATGTAGTTTTAAAAGTTTTGCTTCTTATAGTGCCAAGAACTATCAAAAATGACGATACCCCCATTTCCGTCGCAGGATTTAGCCAAACTTGTGCTAGGTAATTGGTGTGATCCTTGGCGGGAATGAACACCTCCCATAACGGTCTAGCAGGACGCTGAATTCCTTTGTTTTCTGCTCAGGGTACTTGCGTGAGGAGCAGCTTATGACCGTGTACGATGAGTTTCTACAGGCGAGCCCGTATTTGAATGAGTACGACAGGATTTTTATGACATCACTCAAGAGCATTTTAGCTGAATACAGGGCTGTAAAAATATATGGTTTGTATGCTTTTGGACTATATTAGCTTCTATAGGTTTAATATCTTGTGTAACGATAGTTAAATATATCCAATATTACTGGATTTATCAGGGTTTACGGGTCCCTTAAAACTGGCTAACAGATGTTATGTCACCTACAAATTCTAGTGTTTCAATAAGGACCTCTTGTCATATCAAATTATATAAATGTTAGGCTTCACATTTATAGAGTTTAAGGACTGTTACTGTTCAGAAAGATATTGTTGTAGTCAGAGCTATGTGGTCAATTCTATTATACTTAATAATAATAATCTAAAAACCGTGAAGGAAAACATCGTGAGGAAACCGGCATGTCCAAGAATTTTTCACAAAAAGTCAAGGACATGTGACATTCACGGTGGATTATGGCCCATTCTCTCTCTTTGAGAGAAGGCCCGTGTCCCAGCAGTGGGAACATGATGGGCTGATGATGACGATGATGATGATAATAATCTGCATCCTCTTTAGGTATAAAAATGCCTTGACGGTTGTTATCATAAAGTTTTCTGTTTGATCATTTTAATTACATATTTTATTGTAGATCATTTTTAGATTGTAAATAAAAAAGTACTCTATTGATACATCACATAGTATAGAGAATAAACAACCACAAAACATGTTTAAATCTCCATTACCTACAATTATTGTATTATTAGAATTGGTTTTCATTCATTGCATTTAGAATGTTAATAACTTATCCGACTTTTCCAGTTGATACATGCAAGCCATTTGCTCTGAGAAAGGCAATATTTCAATGCACAAATCTGCTAGATGTAATCAAGTTTTTGGTGGCCAATGTAGATCTCAACAAGATACAATCGCAAGAGGTTGCCGAAAAAGCCAGGTAACTACAAGTAACCTATTGTTTTTACATATAAGTAACACCCAACAATCACACACATTGTAAGTCAGAAGACCATAGTAATCTAATAAATTATCATGATTAATGCCGTCGAGTGACCTAGTTCTGTTTCGGGACTGCTACACCTATAAACCTATGTACTCCATCTTGAGCCACATAGTCACTTAACATCAGGTGAGTGGTCAAACAGAGTGATAAGTAATAAAAATAAAACTATTGTTGACACCTGTCCTGTATTTTTGGATATTAAGTGGATACAAACAAATCTACTCTAAAGGCATACATTGTTGAAAGAGTAACCTTTATGCCTAGCAAAAAGTGATAAGTAGAAAAAAGTTTTAGGTTAGGCTTTCTTATTGATTTTTAAAACATTTAGACATACCTAGTATAAAAAAGCTAGGTATATTTTGATTTATTTACCCAATGTAAGGAAAATAAATCAAAATATATTGCATAAAAAAAATGTAAGGCAAAAAACATTTCTTTCAAATTTTCCAATGAGTTAAGAAAAAATCATTTTAAACTTAAGTACATTATACTCTTTTTTTCAGCTTACTCAAGTTGCATATTGCCACCACACCCAAACCATCCACATGTGAATTGTGCCACTCGTTGAAACTTCCCAATTGTGTTTGTAAACTTAGACAAACTGATATTCGAGACTCGGGCAGTATATCTGCTAGTCATGTGGAAGCTACTACTCTTCAGAGTTCTGTTGAAACAACACCTTTGGCAGATTTACCAGGTAACTGCACTATGCAAAACTGGTACCACACTACATTTGAATCAGTTATTTTGAAAAGTCCACTTGATATTTTCTTCCAGGAGACAAAAAACTGTCTAGTTTATATTTTTTGTATGCCCAAACCAAACAAACACTTCCTCATACTTAAATCAGTTCGTTCAAAATGCATGACTTATGCCCTTTTCAAAATAACCAATTCATTTGTATGCAGAAAACATTGGTTCTTGGAACAAATAGTAAATATGAGATATGTTATCTTTATCTTCTTGCTCAAGTAAGAGAAAACTAGTGACTTTGAAAACCTTTACAATCAATAATAATCATAATAAAATTACTTTAAATACTTTCAGGAAACCATGTCACTAAAAGGAAGAAGAATGTGAAAGTACTTGAAAAAGATAGTGTTATTGTAAACTCTAATGCCAGCAGCATACAAAATGACTCTAGTGCAAAGCAGTCATTCTCAAGTCACATCAGTCCTGAGGAATACTTGGCTAACTGTCAGAGTCCTGTAAAGAGCACTGATAATTCAAAATTGAGTTTCAATTCTACAGTAAGTCTTGAAAGCTGATTAGTGCTTTTTGTTACATAATGTTAACTAGTTAAAAAATCGTTTCTTCTTAATATAAAAGTTATACTTTAATAATATTTTCATGATTTTGCAAATATTATTGTTGAGAAAAAACGCATAGAAACATCTTAGACCACATCATCGCTTACCATCAGGTGAGATAGTGGTCAAACGCAAGCGTATAAACAGTAAAAAATTGTGTTCTTCAAATATATATTCAAAGCCAATGATGCTATTAGTTGTTTACTTTTCAGGTAAAAGCAATAGACCCGTCAAAGTCGAAACAGAATATAGAAGAATTTGATAATGTCTTGAAATCTGTTGTGAACAGGAACAAAACCCTGTCTGGTTCAGAATGCCTGCCGAACCAAAGAATATCTAATGCAGGCACATTCCAAAATTTCGCGTCTGGAGTTTCAAGTGAGATTTCTAATATACTTATAAATTTTCACATGAATTGTGCAATGTATAATATATATATATATATATATATATATATATATATATATATATATATTTATTATGTAGATAAAAAGCTAAAATGCATAATCTCATTTTTATAATGGTTTTCAGGTGGTGAAAGTCAAAATGCTACCTACAATGTACCTGATTCAAGTACTTCAGAAAATATAAATGTTAGGTAAGTGAGTTGTGAATCATTTTAAACTAACAATTTATCTAACCATAGCTGTTTTTATACAATATTAAAAAAAATGTTACAACATTTATTATGTAATTTTTAGGGTGCCAGTCACAAAAAACCTCTATAATGATAATATCAAGGGTCCTCCACAATGTCATCAGTTACTGCTGCAAGTGAGCCCACTCAATGATAACTTAGAGATACAGGCTTGCAGGGGAGAAATTTCGAGACCACCTAAGTCATCCAAGTTCCCTAAACTCCAACCTAAACCAACAGAGCAAAAGATAACAATTATCTCAGATGTCAAAGTCGGGACAAAAGATAACATAAAAAATAAGTCACATGTTACTAAAAACGCGACGTCAACACCATTGATGCAAATGCAGACTATTATGATAAATGGCACGCCTGCTTACAAGCACACTTCTCAATCACACAATTACACAAAAGATGAAATTATGGCAATGCCTACACTGATCGTGGTTCCAGCATCAGGTAAATATTATTAAATTAAAATTAACTCCTGGAGACATTGGTACATGGTGATAATTAAAGTTATTTTTCAGGACCTTCTCAAGTTCCAACGAGCGCTCACTGCGAGTCTATTATGACGCAAAACTGTAGTACGGTATCCAAAGGTAGCTCTTCGCCCAGGGTATTAGGGCCTTTAGTTATCGACGTTCCAAACAAACCTATTGTCACGGCTTTACCTGATCTAAGCGAACAGAAGTCTATAGCAAGTGGCCTGGTAAAGACTGTAACTACTGCACATCGTGAAAACGCGTCCGTTCCAAAAGACAATGTCATAACTCTAGAAACGAATACTCCTCAAGTGTTACCTCCAATGAGAAAGTCATCGTCCACACCTCGTCGTACTTCGCACGTAAGGGTTTTAGATTTTGCAACGCCTAGGAGAATATTACACGAAACCATCAACGAGCAAGTCCCAAGTCAAAGTTCTGATCCTCCAGTAGAAATTATTCTTAGTGGTAGTCCGAATGTAGTCAGTTCACAGGCAACGGCTTCTGAAATTGTTGTCACCAAAAGTAACACAGCTGTTGTGAATGAGGGAGGGAGTGACGAAAGTGAATTGGCGAAAGAACATGATGGTGCGAACACAGTAAAGCAAGTACGGAAATACGATTGGGATGCAGATTTACGGGCTTTAGTAGCAAATGAAAAAGACACTTCTACTAAACGTAAACCTAAAACAAAAGCTTCATTAAAAAAGAAAAAGTCCTCTGATAAAACCGATGATACTGATAAAACGGAGAAGAAAAGAAGTCAAAAGCAAGAAGAGCAGAAGAAGTCTCGCAGTAAGAAATCACCAAGAGTTAGGAAACCTAAAGTCAGGCGAAAAATTGAAGAGGACGATGAACCTCCAACAGATCTGGATAAAAAGAGTGATGTTCTTATTAAACCAACTATAAATGTAATACCGTCTAACTATCATGAAAAGGTGGAAGTACAGGAAAGAAGAAATGATACTGAAATTACTAAAAATAAATCTCACGAAAACGATGATCAATACATCGATACCCCTGAAACAGAAAGGCTCTCTTTGCAGAATGTAATGGGAGCCAAATTGAATATATCCGATTTATTAGAAACTCCTTATAAACAGGCTTTATATGATATACAAATGGAGACTCCCCGATTCCTGGGCCCTGATTTACCAGGCGAACCATTGTCTGACGTAAAGATAATGAACATTCCTACTCCTCGCTTTTTGAATACTCCTAAACCTGTGCAAGCCACGCCATCTTCGTATTCATCACGGCTTACCGATTATTCTAGTGGAGGCTCATATTATAAACCTGATGATCAAGATTACATGCCTGTTCCAGATTTAACGATATGTCCAGCAACATCATCAAAAGAAGATCTATGTGTTGTTAAGCCAACAGAAAACGATAGCGAAGAAAAAAAATCTAGACCAGTGAGACAGTGTACTAAAAATGTATCATATTACAAGAATTCCAGTGTAGTAAATAAGACTAAAGATGTCGAAGACAATCTTGATGCTGCTTCTTCTTGCAGTGAAATAATAAGCATCAATAGCTCATTTGAAATTAAAAATAATAAAGAACCAATCCTGAAAACACCTCGAGCATCCCAATCACTAAGCAGAACAGAAACTAAAAAAAGAACTAGCATATGTAAAAAAAGAAAGTCACCGAAAGATAAAACTAAGTCTTTTATGAAGATAAAACCCAGGTATACACCTAAAAAAGAAACTCCTGGAAGATACCGAAAAATACTCACTCAATCACCACATTCGAAGGGATCTCCTAGTTTCCAGCAAAGAAAAAGAACAACAAGTAAAGAGAATCTAGCAAATGCTATAGAGTCGGTAGTCCCTGTACAAACAAAATCACGTAGAAAATCATCGACACCTAGAAAGCTACATTGTACAAAATCATTTAATTCTGAAAGCTCTGGCCATGATTCCCCAGAAACAGTAACTAATATACAACCAAATGTCAGTCGCGAAAAAAGTGTTAAGCAGCAACCAACCACAACGCAAGATTCTGATACTGAGCAAATAGCTCTTCGTTGGTCGGATGATGGGTCCCAGGACGCCAAATTAAGAGATATCCCAATTAATCGGAGATCACGCGAGATTGAAGACATAACCAAAATTCAAGAGTTTCTAGATTCATCAGAAGCGAAGAAACATGTTCTGTCAAAAGATGGTCCAATGCAGGAAAACTTGAATAAACTAGTTCGCATTGAGAGTAATACCAATAATACTTTGCAGCGAGATTTAATGAGCAGGGGATTTGATTTGGAAACGGCAAAAATTATTGAGCGAGATTTACTTGACGACACGCCTGTGCGTGTCGAATCCACTAACAGTAGGAATATATCAGTGGAGATAGTTAAGACTAAGAAAAATGATCCCTTGTTAGATAAAACAGTTGAAACTGACAGTAGTATAACAAATGAATTGCAAATAGTGCAAGAAGAAGCGGATGACGAAGAAATAGAATTATCTGTACATGAGTGTAACGAAGAAAGTAATAACTATTTTGTTTTTGAACATGACGATACCAAAGAAACTGCTCAAGGACCACCGATAAAACTTAAAGAAAATTTTACAATGGAAATATGTATTGATGAAGGGGTTACTATGAGATTAAGAGCAACTCCGTTTAGTTTAGTGCTCGATCAAGATCCGCTTACGGTGGACGAGATAGATTACAGTTACAAAGAAACTGAACTGGCTGTTAATTCGATAAGTAATATAAACAGATTATACACTCCACTCAAAAATGCAATAAAGGCGCAATGCTTCGAAATATTTGATTCAACGTTAACAAGCATAGACACACCGATTAAGGAAATGAGTCCGAGAATTGAAGTTGAAACCACTGTCACTGAGTTAGTTCTAGAAGAAGAAATAGAGGTTAAAGGGAAAATGGGGGCAAAGAAGCGTAAAAGGTTAACAAGTCCAGAAGAACCTGCAAGCAGTAAGCGAACTAAACCCGACGCAGATTTGTTGTTGAAAACAGCTAACATTCAAAATATTGATATTGAAACTGTACTCACAAAATTGCATGGTCATTAGCGGTCTCATTATTTTAGTTCTTGTATATATGTCGGTAGTTATTAAATAAGCTCTAGTATTTAATGTGTTATTATGTATTATGTTAAGCCGCGAACTACCCTACCATGGCCCTGTTTGTTAAAGCAGACCCAAAGTTCTAGTTCTAAGTTCATTTGTTATTTATAAGCGTTACAAATACCTATCTATTTATATGTGTTAGACACATACAATAATTAGGTACCTACTAAACAAATCATATAGATACTTAATAAAGCGAGTGAGTTTAAAAAAAATGCTGATTGTGTATATAAAATCATGTAAATAAGTGCTAGACGCATGAATTTTGAATAAAAGATACGTATTTTGTAAACCTACTTATAAGTTTTATTTCAATATTTTTTCTTCTATTACCATATTGGCTCTAGTTATAACTGGAAATAAAGTCTTCAAAGTCAAGGTAGAAAAGTTATTTTTGCTTTTTGCATATCGTATAGGTAGTCTAGGCAAAAATCACATACGAACCCTATTTTTGTATTCACCCTAATATAAAATTGTTCAGCGCAGAATCTAATAAAATACCTGCTAGGACTAAGATTACGTCCTACAATCCTTTAGACGCCCAGGGTCGACTTATCAAATAGCCAATTTCTCATTTTAATGATTTCTCCAAATGCACTACTTGCAGGGATGAATCTACTACTCAAATCAACATTTCTCTGACTCAAATAGTCAATTACTCATGAAGAATCCCAAAAAACGTGCATAGCCAATAATTTTAAAATATGTCCCTCAAGGGCCAATCGTATATCGTGTTGAGCTCAAAATAAGGTATAGCTTCACTACGACTAATGAGATGCGGTCTAATTATTGTCGATTCAGGCAAGAAATCATATTCATCTCATTTATACCAAAATACGATACGATAATAATAATTCAAATTCATTTAATTCATTTAATCAAGTAACTAGGACTCAATACCAATCACAAATACATAGTTGAGAAAAACTTAATGGGACAATATTCATCATAAAACAATGTCGCAGTGAATCTACACCCTAATCTGAGCTTAACACGATATACGATTGCCGCTGAGGGACATATGGGTACGGGGGCAGGTCGTCAATCGTCAACGCAAATCAAAATCAAACGCAAGCCAATTAACAATCAAAAAACTAAAATTATATTTCCTTTAGTTTTCAAAAGCGAGAACACGTACGTTTTTTAACGTTTTGTAAAGCTACAAAAAATAATTAGTAGCCGATGCAAAATAATATTATATTCGAAAATAATTGACTTGATATGCCGGCTGTACACTCTTCGACACAGACAGGCCGAGGTGTAAAGGGAACGCTCGCACTTGCTCGGCGTGTATCGTCGACCCTCGCCGTTTCAACCCTTTCTTTCGAGAGCACTCGGGCGAGAGTGTACATTTTCAAATTAATGTGGGAGATTTAAAAAAAATGCTATGAATAATCTCTTAAATTATTTTTTTTTCATGAGCAGGCTCGAGTTGTTTCGCTAAGCGATTTCAAACCTTATTACTTAAAACAGAAGAGAAGTGCGATGCGCATCTTATCTCGCCGCGCCGCAGTTATACGGCAAGTATACCTACCTAAGTAAAACCACAGAATACTTGTAAAACTTCATTTAATTTTTTATTTATTATTTCAGGCAGTGTTAAAGTAGGTACAACAAAGTAAAATTAACAGAGGCCCATATAATATAGAATATTTTAATGATAGGTACCTAATTACCTATTGAGTGACGAGACGAGCAGATCGTTCACCTGATAAGTAGTAGATAAGCAAGACGCCGGCCCGTAACAGTTGCACCCAGAACATTGTTATATAGTATCTATCCTATATTATGTTATCCTAAGTCTACCGCGGCACTGCATTGCGCTCGTCACCCTGAGACAATACGTAGCTCTTAAGTCTCGTAATGTATCCTCCTATATGTGGAAACTTGTAAATGTCCTTTAGTACAATATTTAAGTATCCTAGTTATTAGACCTAGATGTAAGTTTGTTATTTTGTTTTTAAGTTTGTTATTGTACTTTTTGTTATTATGTTTTCTGGTGGTGAAACAATAAAGAGTTAAGTATCTAATCTTATCCAAGTTTTTCCTAAAATAGTAAAATAAAATAAAATGTTTCTGGCTGCCCTTCAAACTGGAACACAGGTAATGCTTGCGCACTACTGCTTGGCGGTAGAATAACTGGGAAAGCGGTGGTACCAACACTACCAACCCAAACGGCCTCTCGCATACAGACATAGAGTATTCTGTATCTAATACCATTCTGAGAGACCTACCAACTTGTAAAAACTGGTATTTTCTAAGTTTTAAAGCAATACAACGAACGTCATAAGAAAATAATTTGTTTGCTGCACATCGCTGCATGAAGATAAATACGGCCAAAGTAAAGAAAATATAAAGCTGATGACGGAATGAACATTGTTATCTCTCGATCGTTATTACAGAAATGAAAGCATGGATGGAAATTTGAGTGGTCTGGCACGCACGGTGGCGATTCGTTCTGGCTCTCATTAAACCCATTATAGAGGCAGAGGCAGCGAATGCGTCTAATTTGCGGCAGTGAGCATTGCAATTATTGTTATATTCCGTTTAATTAGACATCGTTATTAGAACCGATCGTGACACCGACGGCGGCGCTGCGAACCGTTCATTATTCATGCTAATTCGTCGGCTTCCCTGCGCGTTCGCTTATCTAGAGACAAAAATCTAAGTAATGGGATAGAGTTTTATGAACCCTCGTAGTTAGGTATTGACTTGTTCTAAGAACCACAATTTGCATGTAGCTAGTGTATTGGAATTTAGATGAGTCTGAAAAGCAAACAGTTCGAAATCTAATTAGGTAGATACCTAATACATAAGATTTCTATGAAAATTCTAGATTGTTACATAAGTAACTCTGAGAAATCTATCGATCGGATGCAAAGATCACTAACGTTTCTACTGTGACATGTGTCTACATTTTAGTGTACGTTAAATACGTGATAGGTATATATAGGTAGGTTTACATTTTGCCCAAGCTATAGGACTCGTATTTGCATAAGGAGGTTATGTAGGTATCTATATACTGTATTGTAGCTACATACTCCTTAAGAATTAAGAGAATTCATTTTATAACAAAAAAAAACAGACTTCAATTTTGATGTACTTATCTTCGAAGTCCAAAGTCAAATATCGATGAAATTTATATGGGACCACATTGTAGCTATACTGAACCCAACGCAAAATGAACTTCCAAATTTGTTTTTAAATGACGGAGTTCTGAGAAAACAAACATAAAAAACAAACTGTCGAATTGAGAACCTCCTCCTTTTCGAAGTTGGTTAAAAAATAGTACGTTGTAGGCCAAAAGTTATTATTAGATTCACTCAAGGTATGGTAATAAAATATACATTAGTGTGTGAATTGTACCTAATCAATAGTAGGTATCAACTGGAAATTAATGCTCACTAGCATTAAGTTCGCCTATGTACTTACAAATTTGTTTGTGCAATAAAGAATTTTCTATCTATCTATCAACTCAAAAGTCAAAGTAATAAATGGCCAGCTAGATGTCGGCAATATAACTTGGCATAACCTAGACCAAAATATATGGCAGTGGAGGGGTCCGGGAATAAGGGAAGGGGTGTTCGCTAACTGGGTCACGGATGCAGCTCCTGACACAAATAGCTGCGTCGCTTCTCGCTTCTCGCCACGTGGCCTCGTAGTGCCTCTCAAATTCCCTCTATAGATACGTTTGTAACATAGCTATATACATGTATGTCTAAGATCAGTACCAGATTATATAGATCTTCCTATCATCCTCCTTCGACCTTACATGTAAGATACGTAACTTAGGTGGTAAAGTTATCTATGTATTCCTACCTTGCTATGTAGTTAGGTATGTAGGTATCTATGACTAGCTACACCTATATTCTCACTTATGTTCAGGTACATACCTGTATGACACACGTACGATTTGGAGCTGGAATAATGTGGAACACCTATTGAATAGCAGCATTAGATTCCGGTCATTCTGGTTTGTTATGGCGAATTTTTGAGATGATTTAGTTTGGACGGCTAAATGCGGACTGTAGGGTATGTACTCGTAAATCAGAGAAAAGAAAATTGGCCAAGACGTTATGATCAAAGAATAAATAATGAATAGTTATGATCTTAACTTTGGCAAGTTTTTGGCTTACGTTTAGTTTGAAAAAAAAACTATTTTTGTTCATTTTCATAGGCACTTAGGTAGGTAGGTACCTGCTTAGTTTTGAATTGGACCATCTATACATATTATCGTCCTGTACCTGCCTACGTTTTTCTCGCGCAGGTACTCATGAATTTGATTAAATTTGCTCTTGAATGTAGGTAACGTTTAATTAGGTACCTACCTATAGCTACCTAAATCTAAAAAGTAGTGATTATATTATACTATGTATATTGGCTAGGTACCTATGCCTACATCACAATTATCTTTACTCAAAAAATGCCAACTGGAAAGAACACTAGGTATCTAGTTGCCTCTTGACGATATATTTTGCTCATTAGCCAAACAAACGCTAACTTGTGTTTTTAGATAAAATACTTTACCTACCTAATTGTAGGTATTATTTGGGCACCTGCTTGCTTTTACCCTGTCTGGTATTCTGAGCTCGCTACATAAATAGGTACCTAATCCCAGCGTAACTCAGATTGAAGTAGGTAGACTCGTCCAACGTTGCAACAAGAACATTCAAGATACATATACCTTCCTACCCACCTACCCCGAAGATAGCTGGGTACTCTCTCATTGCAGTGTTATCGATAATTTCGTTCGATAGATAATCTCCTACAGCGAACGTTGCTGCCTTTCCACTAGCTTAAAGTTTAGGAGAATATCAGAAGCGGCAATGTAAACCGCACAGGCGGTGGGTGTCGCAAATTCAGTGACGGCTAGTAATTCTGCAGGCAGTTCGGGTATAAATGATTGCGGGTGATTTTACACCACCCTCGGAGGGGGGCTCCCAATGTCTAACTCCACCGCCCCCAAGTGCAGCGCCGACGCGACGTCGCTCCGGACAATCTGCGTGCTCTGCTTATTTTCACCCGTAATTCCTTTGCCGGAAATTGCCTTTATAAAGAACGAAGAATTTAGTTTCGGAGAGAAACGCCACTGTAAGCTTGATGACATAATTGGATGTGTTTTATTTCCTAGTTATTAAACGGAATAAAATTTCAAACATAGATCTATTAAGAGTAAAAAAAAAAATCTAAGTGTTTTGTGTGTTTAAAATTTATCTTTCCTTATTATAGCCGATGTCTAACCAATACTTATAACATCCAAAATCCGAAAGTGCGCAGGATACTTTCGTACATGCGATAAAGTTGTCCATGTTTTTGTTTACAGCACCACAAGGTTAAACAAATTATTCTTTAATCTATACGAGAACGACCCGCAGGCGGGCTCCGAGCCAACTGGGTCGGGTTCTCTGTAACTATCAACTGTTCTGCAACTCCGACAACCCTGCAGTGTCTACAGCAGTATTGCATTACGATACCAACTCAACCTTACCGCGATCAAAATTAATAACCACCTAAGTAATTAAAGTTTTCCTCCGACACTCCACGGTTAAAACTAAGTAGTTTCGAAACTTGCTACCTCGAGGAAGCCTTAACAAAGGCTGGCTTTCTGACCAGGCAGGATCAAGCGACGCGGATAAGTGCCAAGTATTACCTTAAGTGTGTCAATTGGTGACTCGATGTGCGTGGCCCCCGCCGCCTCCCTTTCGGGTGGCAGCGTGGGGCAGGTCGGATCGATACCCGACGTCTGGCCCACGACCTCGCCTTTCTTACCACCTTCCTAAATACTAATTACGTGCTTTGACACAGGCTGCACGCCTCGCGCCGAATGAAAAGACCTATATATGGATGCCAACGTGAGCGTTATTAACGTTACCGCGCTGTTTTCACGTTTGTTTTTGGCAACGCTACCTACTCGCATCCAGGATATGTTTACGTGTTGAATGCGCACTCGTGTTGTTCCTATTCCTTGAACTGGGAGCCAGGAGAGATGCCATTAGCAAAATTTCTCTCTTTAATTAAACTGATGTGTAACCTAAATTTTTTAGTTGGATGGAATCGGATGCTAAACCAACTTTCCGAAGCGTAAACAGTTTGTCCTTAATCGGTTCACGAGTCCTACCTACCTAAATATTATCTCAGAGAGTATCGTGCAGATAGGTACGTTTTACAGGCACATTGCAGCTTTTCTAAGCCGGATAATATAAAGGAAACAAGATTAAAAATGTATTCCCTGCACGTGGGCCATAATGCGATTTATCGGTGCAGGGTATGTCGTGACTGGGGTATGTACCTGCCTGCTTTGAGCAAAATACATCATAGGTGCTATTGTGTTTGCTCTTCGGTTAGGGTACGGTTCAATAGTTTTTCAAATATTTATTGCTGGGAGATTAAGTATATCTACAGAACACAAGTAGATTTATGTACACAAGATAATGGCTGTCTGCTATAATGTGCATGAATTATGGTAAAAGCTAACTCGATTATGTATAATAAAATAGTAGCATTCATTAACTAGAATGGTTTAGGTATAGTTCATACAGAGTTTACAGAGCTGTAGCATAGCTATACGTATACTATAAACCTATAGTCTGACACTAAGGCTATATTGTTTTCCGACAATATGATTTTCGCTATCGAATGCTCTAACTTCATTTTATTAGATGTAAGTAGGTAGGTACCTATATTTATTTTGTCTTTATATGTGTCTCTACCTAGATTATTGATTTAAATTCTGGTTCGGATTCATTTATTATCATCATTCTAGCATCTGTCTCTCATTTCCAAGTGCCCCCATTGACTGAATCCATATATGTAATGTAAATAAACCCATTAGATATTACCTCTATGTATAGTAGTTATAATGCCGTTTGTTTTTGCCTTAGTCCGTTAGATACAAAGGGTATCAAGTTCAACTTTGATTCAACTAGAATAGAGAAGATGAAACCAACATGAGATGTGTTTGGCAGGCTTACCGTTAGTATGGCATAATATAGCAATATTCTAACGTCCATACAGTAAATCAATTTAAGTAATTAGGATTGCGCTGTACCTAACGGCAAAGCCGGTCTTATAGGATCAATAGGTACATAGATAGGAATAAATAGAGACAAAATTCATTAACATTATGTGCGCGGCAGTGTGGTTTCGTCCAGAAATTCGATGCATCTTTGGGTGCGAGCGAGACGCTTGCCACCCTGTACTTTCGGCAGCCCCCTTTCGCCCGGGGGGTGGGGGTAATGGACGCACGAGGCTCCTCGGCCTGCGCCGGTCGCTCTTTATGCTGCCTTGCACGCGTGCACTTGCTAGTTTCTTTGACGTCCCTTTGTTGTGGATTCCAATTTCGGGACGTACAGTAACGTGCTGATACCTATTGGTTTAGGCATGTACCTATAGAGCTATATGCTGAAAGACTTGTGTGTATAGTCCCGTTGAGAGGATTGCTGTGATTTCCTTTTGCAGTACCTACCTAGCTTATTTCAATTCGGTTTCGAATAAAGAAAATTAGTTTGCTTTTAGAGTACCCACCTATCTAGTTAGTCTTTTTACTGAGATGAGCGTACCGTAAGGCATTTCTAGAAATTGCTTGAAACTACTTACTTACAGAAAAGTACAGAGATATGAAACATTTGTAGAGCCTGTTGGAGAAAAAGATATTCGTCTTAAATAGAAATAGAAATGTAAAGGCATCTGTCTCTCATGGTTTTAACTGATTGACGTTTTTAACATATTTTAGTGACTTTGCCCCCCTCCTACTTTACTCATGTTCTTTTATGCATCTCGTGGCGCGTCTAATCATGCAAATTTTCCAAGATGGGTGGGTGGCGCTCGGTGCTGAAACTGAAACTTGAGTAACCCCCTCCGAAGGTCGTTCAGAAGTTCTTACTAGAAATGAATCTGCTACACAGAAACACTTTCATTTTGTAAACTGTTTTATGCTTGAGACTTATGTAAGAGAAGTGTTATGGAAGTACCTACCTAGATGAATGTATTTATAAGCTCATAATACTTAATAGTATCAAGGGTATACGTTTGATATACCTACTTCACTTTAATAAAATTTTCAAAACAAGGTATATAAGTGCGTAGGTACCTTCCTACCTACCAGACTAATTTCTACTGATTGGCGATTAAACTGAAAACCAAAAGTTATTACCTAGGACCTAGGTATATAAAGAAAATGTATTTAAACAGCTAGGAATTATTTTGTGGAAATTAGAAAAACTAAACTGTACCTTTCTATTTATCTGGTAAAACTATGCCGCGAAGATTCCTGTGATTGCCTGCTTAGCTCACACTCTTAAACATCACATTGCCAATTCTCATCAACCGTACACACTTCGTTTTATTATCACGAAGCAATTATAATTCGAAGTGTCCTCGTACCACGAAATGAACGATCCGGAATGAGGTAACGACTGGCAGGCCGGGCGGTGGTAGGGGGCCCCCACCTCCAGGCTTGTTTTGGTCTGTTTGGCCCTAGGACGCCCGGCCGGCCGCACAAAGACGACGGTCGATCCGCACACTAATTCAAAGGAGATCGATAGTGCACCCACCCGATTCGCCCTTTCAAGCCCACCTCGCGATGGTTGGCGATAAAATTAAAGCGTTTTGTTCTATGTTAAATATTGGCAAGGTTTGCCTCTGGGAAGCTGAACTTATTTGAACCGAGAGTTGACTCTCGGTTCAAATAAGTTCAGCTTCCCGGTAGAAGGTAGAATTGTTTATAGTTACGTTAACTAATTAATAATATATAGGTACTAATTTGATGGAGAACATTTTCCGTAAACAATCTGCTTTCCTATGCCGATTTAATCTGGGAAACTTAAACTTTCCGTGTAGGTAGGTAATGTTTCTTCGAATTTTCTCTCTGGAATATAACATAGTTTATATTCCAATAGACAGGGATAAAGGCTGTCTTCTTTTGTTCATAAAAAAGGGAAAAAATATGATGACCATTAAAATAATCTTCGAGATCCCCATACACTTCTATCCAATAATTCTATCGGCTGATCAAAATTAGTAAATGATCACGAAATTTATTAAATGACCACCAAATCTTACCTGAATTGCCGCACCTAACTTTTCCGTGGTGTAGAGCGAAGCGAGCCGGCGACTTCCGCAGCGGAGCGAAGGTCAAGTAAGGAAAGCGACAAGAGGGGGTGACAAGCGAATCTTAAAATGTTGCTCTACTTACTACTTTTTTATCGACAATATTTATTATGAAGCATCTTAGCTCATGACTAATATAGTAGCACATTATCTATGGACATTTTACATACTACATTTTACTTACAACTCATTGTTAGTAGGTCTAGAAAAGAAGAGTCGCTTCTTAACGTAGTAATATTTAGTTTTCTTTGCCTGTACCAAAGCAAGAAGTTACTTGTGTCAACCTTTTGTTCCGTTTTCGTAGGTAAATATTTTTCATATGAGCTGTGCTAAAAAGGAATGATTTTTCACCCTTTCAATTTCCAATGGTTCGTAACTAACTACGCCAACTGTGGCTAACCTATTCTTACCTTTACATTTAAGAACGAACAGTTACTAAGTAAATATACGTATTATTTGTCTACGTAAACATGTGTAAGTAGATACACAGGTACATACTATACAAGCCGTAATTAACGACCGTGCAGCAAATTAATTAATCTCAATATTCGGCAGTGTTGCCGCTGTTGTAATTAGTGAGTAAGATCGCAGTTCGCCGCTAACAAGTTTGTTCGTGCAGGTATTATCTCCGAACCCCCGACACAAGTTACCTTACCACGTACACACACATTTGTTTCGTAAACACTAACACTAAGCAGTATCAAGACGTTATTAGAAATTGTTATTAACCTATTACAATTAATAAGCGCTTCTGAAATTGAATTATAGAATTTTTATGTCACATTTTCTATATAAAAAAAAATGTTGTCGCAATCTTCTATTTTGGGCTTTGCCAATCACATCACGCTAATTCACACTAATTAGAAGTAACAAACACTTTAACATACAAACACACTTGTGTTTGTATGTTAAAGTGTTTGTTACTTCTTTACGCTGTAACGGCTCAACGGATTTGATTGAAATTCAGAATGGAGATAGCTTATACCTGGACAGGAAATCTTTTTCATCCAGGGAAACTGCGGACCGCAGCTAGTTTTCTAATATAAATAGAAAGCGATTAACTTGGGTTCGGAATTACTGGAATTCGGGTACTAATTACTGGAATTCGGGTACTAATTAATATTATTCGTGGGGGGTGGCTCATATTTTACCTACTTAGTTACTTATTTCAAAGAATACTTATTTGTAAAGTAAGCTCTGACATCTAAGCTTTTATCTTCAGCCAGCCATTATCCTTGACACAAGTTAGATAACATATATGACGTCCTTGTACCTCTGTTTCGACTAATAATACTGAAAACAAGAGCAAGGTTTTCGATATACTGTAGGTATAGGTGAACCGGATTTGCTAGAGACAATTTCGTTGTGTAAGCACATTTTGACTTAATGAATATAAATTGAAAGTATAGGTGTTCCTACTGTACCTACCTACTTCCACTTCAATTTGCAAGTCAAATCAAGGTCTTTCGTATATTTGTGGTAGGTCTTTCGTCTACCGCCAAGCCGTAGTGCACAAGCATTACTGTGTTTCGGTTTGAAAGGCACTGTAGCCAGCGAAATTACTGGGCATATGAGACTTAATATCTGATGTCTCGGGGTGATGAGCGCAATGCAGTGCTACGCAGATTACGCAGTGCTTTTTATGGTATTAACAATTCTGGGTGGCACTACAATTGTTATGAGAAGGCGTGTCGCTTACCATCAGGCGAACGACTTGCTCGTTTCATCACACAATTCCATACAAATAATTTGAACTGCTGGAGTTTTAAACATTTGAATTCTGTGATTTTGAGATTTAGTAATTGGGCGATACCCAGAGATCTAGAGACTCTATTTTCTATACCTAAGTCTATATAAAACATTGTACCTACATTATTCACACACTAATTTGTTTCAGTAAACACTAGTGTAAGACTACAGGTTACTTTAAGAGGTTTATTTCGCACGCGTTCTTTAAAATTATTTATTTATTTATTAGCTTGTTTACTTTAGCAGCATTTCAGTTAATTGACCTGAGTCTTCTTCAAAAACGCATTAAGCATTAAAAACCTCATCTTTGCAGTTTCCCAGACATAAAACGAAAATAAAAACTGATCAGCCGGTACGCAATCACTTCGCTTTTCACTTCAAAGAGCGAACGTAATGTTAGCAACGCAAATATTGTGTCGCTAACATTATTTACCCCTTCATTATAAATGAAAAGTGTATAATTAAGTAATGTAAAGATCTGCGGCGTGGAGCGTCCATCCATTGAATTAGTAAAGTCTGTCAAAGTGCATCGTGGAGGCACAAAGGTCGTTGCGTGGGAAACAGGGGGCGGTGGGGTGGGGGGTTGCCCCCCCGGTCTCGTGGGCTTGCACGAACCGAGCTTACAGCTCGAGAAATTTGTTATGACGCATCGGGTTTTGTCTACCGTTTTGGAGATATGCTTGCAGGTTTTCAGTTTACGTAGGTATTTGCTTTGGTGGTTTTATGTTTACTAGAATCTCTGTTTCGAGTTCAACTTCGGATACATATTATGAAAGCATATTTTTCTTATTTTGACTCTCAAATATTCTACTAGGCATGTTTAAGACTTAAACAAGATAAGTTTAATAAAAGTTTAGTCACGCGGCTAATGCTAGTAAAAATATAGGCAAATATTAAGTCATCACGCTATCAATCATTTCATCACTGAAAATTTTATGTTCAGGCATTTTATGTTTCAGGAAGAGTAGTTTTAAAAATTAAATGTCTTAGAAGTATACCTATACATTACTATATGCAACTTTTGTATCATGGTCAGCCCATTACGTACCCACTGCACTGCTGGGAAAGGGGCCTTCTCTCATAGAGAGAGTATGGGCCATAATCCACCATGCTGGCCCTGTGCGGGTTGGTAGATGTCACTTGAATTCGGTTTTCTCTGCTTCGTAACTTTTGTATAATTTAAATAAATTACACAATAGAGCGTAATTATCATTTTCCAATACTTTTCGATGCATAAAGCCGCTAATTAATTTAGCAGTTTCCATATTTCAAGTCGTAACTTCATAGATAGCAATAATTTATTTCACTCTATTTACCTTTCTTTAGACACACTACATTCGCATATCAGTACGGATCCTCCATGCAACGATTTACGCCGAGGAAAGTTTCAAACTTTGCTCATACGTTGGTGACTACTCAAATGTTTCTAAACCCAAACTGCACAGTGTTTGACCGGCGCGGCGATTGAACGAATATTGAGTATATTGAGTGTATCGTGAGTTGTATATACTCGTATCTATGTAGTGACTTTTATTTGTGGTAATAGTACCTCGTTATTTATTTACTAATGAGCCTGTTGGCCATGTCAAGTTGGTCAATTCAAGTAGCAAGCAAGGCACATACAATTGTTATATGTATTTAGATTGGGTATGTATTTAGAACCTGCGGGTTCGTAGGTTTGCGGGTCGAACCTGGACACGAATGGCGCAGAGTCGAGGCTAATGACATGACATAAGAGAGGCTAATACCCAGCTGAGGGATGTAAAGGGCTGTAGATGATGATGATGATGTACTTAGATAGATACCTAAGTAGGGTAAACCACACAATGACATTTATGTGTACAAGTGGGGATAGGATTAGGATTACGCCAAGTACTTAGAACAGTGCAAGTTAAACATCAAATTGATGCATGTTCTACTGTCTACAAATGTACTGAGCTTAAGGGGTGTGCACAAAAAGGCGGCGAGCTTGAAAGCACGTTGCGTGAGAACCGAAGGGTGACGCATGCAGTCTAGACTTTATATTTTATGGTGAATGCTGGTTTTTGTTCGCGACTCTCATATTAATTTGAATCAGCCCCTTGTTGTTTCTGGGTGAATCTGGAACTATTAATATTTGCCGCACGTTCTTGGCAACTGAAGATACATTACTTTTTATATTAACCTACCCTGGTTTATAACAAAGTCGAGTTGAATCAGAAAACAAAACTAAGTACTTCATACTTAGTTTTGTTTTGTATCAATAGTGATAGCTTAAAAGTAGAATTAATCAAAGGTTTATTGACAAAATGATTTTCTAATCTAATTTTAGTATTAGTATATTTTATTTTAATATTCATTTTAGTCCTATATAACCATTTGTTGCCAAGGGTCTTGGACTCATGTGTCTAAAGTTTATCTTAACACGAACGGCCGAAAATACAACGATCAATTAGTTGACCGAGTTCTAAGTTTTATTTGCACTCATTTATTTAGGTCATCTATGGATATAACTGACGGATATATAAGTTCTTTTTCCCCCTACGAAGGTTATTTTTATTTAATGCAACTAGTTCCCATAGTTTGTGACGCATGATTGCGCGCAGCACTTGTTATTAAATTAACATTACATTAAGCTCTAATTAATTGATTATCTGTTCATAATATATGCACGTTAACCACGTTAAGATATATGCAGTTTAACGGCTTTTTTAACTTTGCAAAAATATATGAAATTAAATGATTATGTCAAGTGCCTACATGAAAGAATGTGGTAAAATTGACGTTATAAATATGTATGTTTATTCAATTTCTATCGGAAGTGGTTGTTTACCTGTTAATAAGCACCACGCTTGCCTGGTTTCAGTGCAACATAACTTTGGATTGCAAAGCCTATTCTTCCAAAAGCGCTCTAACTACAAAAAAATATCTTAGGCATTTACTAAAAGTATATTTTTTACCGTCACGATAATAGCTACCATAGAAGTAGGCACTAAACGCCGTGCCGAAAGAGTTCATCGACCCCGTATTATTTTAGCACCTATTCGGCTATTCCGTATTATGCACGTACGTAACGTCGTCTGCTTAGTATTGTTCAGTTGACAGGGCAATGACGTTGGTTCAGCGCAGTGGTACCACCACACCCCGCCCGTCTCACCCCTTTGCCACTCATAGCCGTCGGTCGACGCTCTCTAAAAGGAAAAAGGAAGCTAAAGGATAATCTATCACGCCCGAAGCCCGGCTCGATAAAAATGAACGATTAGAGCACACTCACAATCGATGGTTTCGGAACGCTCGCGCTGGTTCCATTCGTCTGTTTCAAGTTGGTGCGCGATGATTGGTGCTTCACCGCAGGCTGACACAAAGTTTACTTGAGTCGCTTCACTAGTCGCTCCCACAATTTCAGGCATGATCGAATAAAAGTTTGCTAGTTCTGATACAATAATGTGACTTTGACTACGCTATCCCTTTTATATTTCATTCGATTTTACTTTCAAGAAGCTTTCAAGACAAAACTTTTCAGCTGGAAAGTGATCGATGATTGAAGAAGTCTGTAATTTATTTTTCTTATGAGTCTACATTCAGGCCTAGGACGTTACTCTTTGACCTGGGAAGGTGGGCGTGTTAAGTTCATAGCGTTCGTAGGGTGCCTGCGAATTCGGCGTCGAGTTTGACAAGACGAGTTCAACGGCCGGGCGTAGACCTACGCGCTACGCAGCTACGCCGTAGACCATTAACTGCCGTGTGAACTGAACTATTAAGCGGAGGTGCGGGTTCAATTGTGTGTGCAATTTAAATGCCTCATTATTTTTGCTGTAGAAAAAAGGTGTTGTTAAACTCTAAACCTTAAACAGTGAAGAATTAAGGACGAGAAGAATTTTCATAAGAATACTGACCAAACATCTGCACACGGTGTGGCCGTATCTGTTATTCCCGTGTCGGCCTTTTGAGCCATGAGCGGAAGTGCCGTTCAACCATTGTTACTCCGGACGCTGATTAAATCATCTCTTTAGATGGAACAGGCTTATGAACTGACCAATTATAAGTTTAAGATTTTCTTTCCAAATACTTTCTAATTAACACAAAAAAATGACATGATTTGCTTCACGTATCTGACACGCGAATTAATAATTTCTACTTCACATTCTCACTTTGCCCGTTCTTCGCTTCATTTGCTAGCTCAGATAAAGAGCACTCGAAGTTCGCTAGACATCATAAAAAGGTAGCGTGCCTTTGATAAAAACAAAAATATTGAATAAGAACTCGTGCCGCCGCCGCCGACCGTCCGAACGTAGCCATAAGATACAAGCCTGCTGATTAATTAATATTGGCTAGACATTAGACTAGACTGAACGTTTCGTTTTGTTCCGTTTTTCTACTGAAAAGTAGATTTTTTTCTTCTTCTTATTTAAGGAGCTTTCTCGCCAAGGCGAATATGTCGCTCCGTAAAGTAAATGTAATGAAAGTTACATAAGCACCTCGTAACGAAAAAATCTAAATATTATAAATAAACTAAGGTTGACTTGAGGCGGTAGATTTAAATTATTATAAATTTAAAAACAACCTACATTATATTGAAAAATAAAAGTTATAAAACTTATAGGTACCTATAATAATATTTCATTTTTTTATGCTACAGTAATTTAAATTTTATGATAGCATTCGATAGAATAACATTAAATTTGAATTACCTTCCTCAGCTTTTCGATCGTTGCTGTTGTGGTGTCCACGATAAGAATAAGGAAACCAATTGAACCGACCCATTAAATAACAATTATGTAAACATAACCTTTTTTATGAATATTTGGAATAAGATGCCATAAGTACGATACAATACAATACAAAAACGCATTATTGAATGTATACCAATAACGTAAAAGACTATTACAGATAAACCTCTAACTAGGGTAGTACAATAGACGGTCTTATCGCTCTCTTTCAGACAACCTTTGGATGGACAGTATCGGAAGAAAAGGAGTAGACGGTAGGTAGCTACGATGGCCTGCAAATATTTGTGGTACCCAACTTTCTTGTATACCTTATCTTATCTTCTGTAAAACTGCAGCAGCCTCGCAACTCGCTGTTGCCAAAAATCGTCGACAAGGTAGGACGTATCTACATTATGCGGGCACAACGCCTTATCTTCGGGAACTTGGGTAGCGAACGACATGTAAATATTTTAAGACTGAAAAATTTTCAGCGTTTTTAATCGCACTCATACATATGTACTATATACGTATATGTACGTGCCTAAAAACGCGAGAAAATACGCTTGAAGTATTTAATTAAATTAAGACATCCGAATCCTTAAACTCTATTACTGAGATTATAATAAATAGAATAGAATAGAATATATTTATTATCACAAGGTTGCACATTGCATTATACTTACATAATGAATGTTACACATTAAGACTCGTCTGTACACGGGGTAAAGATAACATATTACGAATATTATTTTGCATATATAAGTATAGGTACACATTTTAGGCATTTGTGATTGAGATGCAGTGTCTTACTTTGATGCCATTAAGCATAATTAATTTAATAAATTTTATAACTTTTTTAAATACATACATAATAATACATTGTGTAATACTTACACAATTATTATGATTAAGTATTTTGTCAGATGTTGACAGGATTTGAATTGGTATAGTAACATTGCCAACGTTTCACAAACTTCTAAAATAGAGTCCCAACAAAAGACGAAATGCATTGCGTGGTTTATTCACGTGTACATAAGTATCTGAGTCACCCAAATCGCCATTGTTCAATGAACGCATATTTCACCAACTACGAATATTATAAGACATTTTCATAGTAAGGAAGTCGGTGGTATACTTTAGGTCCTTCATAAAATCGCTCGTGTGTCCCAAGTTTACGATTATCGCTGAGACTTGGCGGGTTATTTAAAGACGGATGGTTTCAATGGCTCGGGAATATTTTCAAATAACTTTGAGGAAGCGAAGAGTCGGGATATGAGTGGGGAAATGATCCGACACGTTTGAGATACTGTGGAAATAGGGATGTCCTTTGTGCTGCACTCGTTTGCTTTAATTTATAGTAGTATATATGCGTGGATCACGAATATATTTTGTTGTTTATTTTATGTGGTTATGATGTTACAATATTTAATTTTTTTACAAACATTTTAACTAAAATATTTAGAATACTGTAAACTGCTTTAACTCCTTTTATTGCTTTGTTTAAGTTCAGTTCAATTTGAAACGTCTTTGTTAGTATGGTTAAATACGATACAATACTTATACTTACAATAAAAAAAAAACAAATTTAAAATTCATTTATTTCAGGCATGACTCATATTGTGCAAAGTAAATAATCAAATAACTAACTAACTAACAAAAAATAGAAAATAAAATTAAAATTAAAATTTGTAGGTACCTTCTCTCCGGTACGGCAATAACATTTCATTGCGCTCTTTGTAACTTTTGTAATATTCGAACGCATTTTGTTTAGAATAACATGATGGCATTGGTTATCATTGCCGCATAGCTTTGTGAGACTTCCAAACTAGCGACTATCTCAACGTTATAATTGTCAATTTTCCTTCGGCTTTTCAGGCTTGTCATAGGTATAATTTCCTGTGCGACGCCGCGGCTGCAGATAACGAGCAGTGGCGCTCCCACTCAGAACCACCCACTCAGAGATAACGTTGCGCTGCGCCGAGATCCTGTAGAACATTTTGGCTTTTTTCTTTAAATTTGTTTTGGGACCGGCTCTATCACTAGATTTATCTAAAAAATAAGCTTGAATCCGAGTAACAAGAAAATAATGCCTAAGATAAAAAAAACAAGGAAAGTACCTACATCCTAATAATATTATAAATGCGAAAGTTTGTGAGGATGGATGGATGTTTGTTACTCAATCACAAAAAAAAAACTACTGAACGGATTTTGATAAAATTTGGCATAGGCCACTGTCCCGTGTAACCGCGAGTGAAACCGCGGGACGCAGCTAGTCAACAATAAAGAAATAGTTTTAAAACATAATTATAATCGTCACATAGATCTGATTCTGATGTGTTAGGAAAATGTCTATAAATATTATAACGTAGAGATAGACCTTCTTCCAACTCATCAGAATGAGATCTCTTATTTTTTCCTTTTGAGGTCTGCTGTAGGTAGGTATAATTTCGTGTGCGGTGCCGTGGCGGCAGATAACGAGTGGTGCCACTCAGAACCAACCACTCAAAGATAACGTTGTGCTACGTCGGGACCCTGAAGAATATTTTTGGCGCAGTTTTAATTCTGAAATTGTTTCAGGACCGCTTTATTCATAGAATTAGTTATACTTAGGAACTCTATAAAACAGCTAAAAGCATTTTACGGGCAACTTGTAACAAAAAATCTTGCTTCACGGGTGACTTATAATATTGCTAGTAATATTTAGTTTTCTTTGATATTGCTAACCGATACGGACGGCGTCCGTGCGCGAACTAGTTGAATTACATAAAATGCCACAAATAGCGACTATATTTTTATTGTCGCGTAGCTGATATTAGAAATGAATGTACGATAGCCCGTTCAAGCATTATCCATCACCTGCTTGTGGTATTCCTTTACCACGTGTATTAGAGAATACGATTCATCAAACAATAAATCGAAACCATATCGAGGTTTTCGCATGCCCGAAACAGTCCATGGAGTCCGCAGAATGTCGATGAAAGCTACCCTGAAAGTTCCAGCCGGACAGCTAATCGGGAAGTGCTTGAAATTTGAGTTGCAAGATTCCACCCGGAATGACAGACAGGCAGACAAACAAGAAAGTGACTTAATAACAATATAAAAATAAATGTTTGAAGTGGAAATAAAAAATAAAACGTTGCTGTACCCTGTGAGCGGATTAGCTCAGGATAAGCGGATTTGGTCATATTTAAAATCAATATAAGTGTTCTTAACATAAAAGTCTGAGACAAAGAATATAATAATATACGTAATTTCTATATTTCCATATATATTTCAAAAGATATTAAGAACGACGTCTGCATACACACAGATATTCTAAATACGTGCATGTTAGTCGTGTGGTATAGGTATACCCGTCTGGGTAGTTATCACCGCTTAGCCAGTTATTCTGTCGCCAAGCAGTAGTGCGCAAGCATTACTGTGTTCCGGTTTGAAGGGCATTGTAGCCAGCGAAATTACTGGGCATATGAGACCTGATGTCACGGGGTGATGAGCGCAGTGCAGTGCTACGCAGTGATTTTATAACTGCAACAATTGTTATAGGCAGGCATAGCGCTAAACATCAGGCGAACTTCTTGCTTGTCTCATCACTCAGTTTCATTAAAAAACATTCAAATTGCTAATAATAAATTAAAACATGTGCTTAGGAACGCGATAAAATCCGCTACAACTACCTACCTATTTAATTACGTAAAAGACATCAGTAACTCCTTATGCTCTATTCCTGTCATTATAATAAACTTACTTTATTTACTTTATAATATAATTATAGTGTCGATTGTAAAGTACCTATACTAAGTCCTATTCCAGAATCTAAAGTAAGTATCTAACAAAGTTTCATCAAATATGATAGCTGTTTTTGCGTGTCATAAACTTCCTCATCACACATATTTGTAATATTCTATGCCCTAACGAATTTCTGTGTGAGCTTCCACGTAGTAACTACTACCTAACCTGCGTCCGTACACTTGTTCGTTTTTATAAACGGGTTGGGTAAATCGTAGCTTAGGGTGCGTTCACAGTACGTCTACTGTGAAAAGCTTTTTTTTTAATTAGGTTCACTAAACTGGACGTGGCACTTTTGATATATTTATTAAAAACAAGCTTTTGAGATACATGATTGAGTGTACGGCCTTCTAGTAGTAAACACAGCATGTATTTAGTGATAATAGTTTATGATTGTTTTAAAATATATAAAGATTAAAACATTTCAAAACAATGTTTTGAAATGACGAAGAATGATTACCGTCGTCTGTGGTCATTTGCAACCTCATAGCACTGACAGTGAGTACAGGCAAAGAATACTAACTATTACCACAGAATACTAAGGGACAGAAGCATCACTCCGCAAATAAATTTAAACAAATAGCGACTCTTCCTATGATGCAATAAAATTCAATTCAGCTCGCGTAGCGCTGCATACCTACCAGTCATATTAACCTACAGAGCGCCTCTCTTTCTATCGCATAGCTCTTATCTCTTCTGACGCGGCACGTGTAACGACGCGCGAACCGACGTCGGTGTCCGGCTATGTACTTGTAGCTTCGTACTTACAGTGCGGAGTGCGCACTGGGCCTGATATAACCAACAAAATTGTACGTTTCTTTCGTTATTAACCTACCAATATTTTTATCAAAAAAGAATCACAATTGACGTTGATTCCACTCGCTTAGTTTTTAATACTTAAAAGTACAGGTAGGTGAAATGTCGATGCCAAAGTAATTACGTTATTTTAAAATTAATTTTATAACAAAAAAACTGACTTCAATTCTGATGTATCTTCGAAGACCAAGGTCGAATATCGATGAAATATATATATGGAACCACATTGTAGCTATACTGAACCCAACGGAAATTTTCCAAATCGGTTTATAAATCACTGAGTTCTGAGGTAACAAAAAAATACAATCGAATTGAGCACCTCCTTCTTTTTGGAGTCGGTTAAAAATAATTTCTTTTTTATTGCAATAATTTAAAGTTTTTATGGGTAGATTCCTCAAAAGTTTATGAACCTTTCTGCAAGCTTGCGTTTTAGCTTTAAGAAACAAAAACACAATAGGTACTTCGTTAGTTCTTGAACATGAAATACATAGGAAAACAATGGTCAACACAATTATTGATGAACTATGGCTAGAAATAGTAGATAGTACCAATGGTTTTTTAATTTCTGGTCAACCTAATAGATACGAGGTAAAATAAGCATTTCGTTCCTGCATTATCTTTTGTATGTTCGACGTCACTACAAACAAAAAATAAAGATAAAAAAAATATTTTAATCGTCATGTTTGATTGTTTATACAAGGAGTTTATATATTTTTATACCTGTGGCTTTTTGGCGGCAAGAGAAAAGTGATACAGTTCAATTTTGTTTTATCTTCCACACAAGTGTTATTTCGAGTGATCATGTGTAATATCGGTGGAATATGTTAACCATTATGTGTTCATAAACGTGGACGAGTGTAGGCAAATGAAACGAAATAGAGAAAACATTGCTTTTTATGTTCTCCCAAAAAGTCCATGGAAAGCTTGAATAAAGTTCCACTACTTTATTGAAAACTAGGAGAGGGTCCAGCTTGTTGCTGATGACCCTCATACGACGATATTTTCCAAACTAAAAACTACGTAAGACAAGGCGGTATGGTCCAAGAGACTTTAGCCTGCCAAAACGGGTGAATTAAAAAAATATACCGGTATGAAAATCTAATTAATAAGTAGCTTCAATAAAATCTCCACCGTAAATCGACCCTTACCTCTTTCAACAATCAATAAAAGCGGGTCTACACGCACGGGCCGCACGTTATTTGTTTTTAACCTGCATTTATGGTGTATTATAAACATGTTTACATTAAAATACACAAACATTGTGCTCGTCTAATGTATAGGAAATTTGATAAAATTTAGTTCGGCAGATGGAAGAAGAAACGGTTTCTATTCTCATATAACTTGTTCCGTTTTTTATAACATATTTGTAGTTACCTTAATATAATGGTAGATAAATAATCATTGACTTTTTGTCTTTTGTTTGAAAATTGCAGTGTAAAGGCGCGCACGTTTAGTTTGGTACACAGGTGATTTTTTCAAGTGGGCGTGGATGGCCATATCTGAAAGTATAAGATTCAGCGCTGAATTTGAAAAAAAAAACGAAATCGGCAATATTAGATTTTTTTAAAACTATGTTCCTAGCAAGAATCGAAAGCGTTGTTTTTGAAAAAAAGAGACACTCACCCTGTATTATTACACCAGCCGATAGTGTAGCTTTTATGGATCGAATTCTGGGAAGTAACGTCAAACGGCAAACTAAAGGAAAAGGCTTATTTTGTATATAATTTCAAAATTAAAATTTTATGGAAGGAGATAAAATTAATAAGTAGATTTTTTTTTTCTCCGAAGGTAATAAATGTACCTAATATTGGAATGTAGTATAAAAATGCTTTTTCACTTACATATTTTTGGGACATTAAAAATTGCATTGTTGCAGTGATTGTACTCCCTCGTATCAGTATGGTTTCAAAGGTATAAGATTAAGTACCTACTAGTAGTACTATTACCTATTTATTATGCGGTATTAGGTACCTACTGTAGGTTATCTTCTACTACAAACATGGGGGTTTAATTCAATGTCGTAATGTAGGTAACTGTTAAATATCGCGTGTATTGGAATGCAGTGAAGTGTTCCGAGTATCGAAATGTGCATTTAATTTGAAACCGCGACTAAAGATCGCACCTGTAGGTAAATGTTAAGTTATATAATTAGATTGATTAATGAACAGTTAGGTCTAATTATTTCTTTGTTGTACTTTTTTTATGGAACTGAGTGATGAGACGTGCAAGACGTTCGCCTGATGGTAAGCTGTACTAATATTGTAAGACAATTTTCATCTAAACATCATCAACATGAGCGAGTGTGGCTCAGTGGGAACATGTGCGGCTTTCGATCCGACGCACCTGAGTTCGAATCCCGCTGGCCCCGCACCACTGACTTTCCTATGTGCGGATTTAACACTCGCTCTAAAAACGGTGAAGGAAAACATCGTGAGGAAACCGGCATGTCCGCATTAATCACAAAAACTGATGGACATGTGAAATCCAACCCTCAATGAGCCAACGTGATGGATTATGGCCTATACTCTCTCTCTCTATGAAAGAAGGCCCGTGTCCTAGTAGTGGGAACGTGATGGGATGATGATGGTCTAAACATGTTTAGTTTATGGAAATCCACGTAAACGTATTTATTTAAACTGCCAACAAGCACTGGGCCAGGGTTGGTTATGATCCATAGGTATATTCTTTCTTCAAGAGAAGACCCGTGTCCTATTACTGTAAACATAAAGGACTGTTGATGATGATGAACCAAATACGCACCAAAAGATAGGTATGTATATTTTATGTGCATTTACTACATTAAAATACAATAGAATAGTTCTTTATTTAACACTATTAAAAGATTGAAAACAATAGTTAACATAATTAAAAAGCAGGTGGCACAATAAGCCGCCTTATTACAAAAGTAAAAAAATAGTCACAAATGTACCTACCAATTAATATTATCACTAAAGGTCAGCTTATAGTCATATTGTTACTTTACTGATTGTAAACTGTTAGACTACTTACGTATATAGACCAATCTACTATTTCCTAAAAGAACATGTTATTTCGCGTTGTTTATGTTTTTGACGGTAAAAATAGGGATAAATCTCATAGGTACCTAGGTATGTACGTATGTATACTTACTAATCTGTCTGTTGAATAGATTCATAGTACAAAGGTTGCTTAGGAGCGTTCCCACAGGCTGACAGGCTTAGCAAGAATGCAGGCTTTATTGTAGGGTTGTCCCGGCTAACCTAACGGAGATGTTTATTAAGAGAAAATATGACCGGTACCTAAAATAAATAGATTTTATCACTAAAAACGCTCTCTCATATGGTTGCAGGTATCTACAAGCTTACATAACAGTAGGTACATAGGTATTATTGTAAAAAAATATTACTATTTTTTTTATAAAGATACTTAAATTGCCTCTCTTGTAGTGTACTAGAATTATGTGAACCATCGGGGAGATGGGTCTGAGCAGCCGCTCAACTGCCGTCTCTCTCTAGATCTATGTGCTCCATCTTAGGCCACATCATCGCTTCACATCAGGCAAGATAGTGGCCAAACATTTACAACATCTATTAAGAGTAAAAAAAAAATATATACCGTCAAACTTATATAGGTGTACTTATACTATTAATTCCCTGTTGCTGTGTTGATGTTGTGAGTCTTACATCATCAAGCATTCGTAGGCATGCAGACCTGTGAGACAAATAATTAACGTTTTAAGTGACTGTGCTGGTCGATTCGAAATAATGAAATAAACAGAGTGGCAGCCCTAGTGGTCTAGGATTCCATTTTCAAATAATGAATGCGATAAAATAGTGCGGGCGGGCGCGCGCAGGCTTCGCAGGCGCAGAGGTGCGCGTGACGCGAGTGCGCCCGCGGTCACGACGCATGCGCGGGGCGCACGCGCGACCTCCCCGCCTTCCACCGCACTAGCTGGACAGAGAATAGAAACGATCTTCGAGGGTTACTATTTTACGAGCATTAAAATTGCGAATAACATAAACCTACGTTTGTAGGTTCGAAGGGCATTGTAGCAAGCGAAATTACTCGGCATATGAGACTTAATATCTGATGTCTCAGGGTGATGAGCACAATCCAGTGCTACGTAGTGCTTTTTATGGTATTAAAAGTTTTGGGTGGCACTGCAATTGTTATGTGCTGGCGTGGCGCCTACCATCAGGCGAACGACTTGCTCGTCTCATCACTCAGTAACATAAAAAAATGATTCAGCACTATACACATGCAAAAAGTCATAAAACAAATAATACATCATAATGCTACAAATGTGGACAAGGCTACTTACCTTCTTACTCATGAGTGTCATAGATGCATATTAAATTATTAACTCGAATTACATTAATTCTGCGGAAGAGCTTTTGATAAATGTAATGCACGCGTTATTGCTTAAAAACAAAACAATTCTCAAAATAAATAAAAAAAACCACCTATTTTACTTATATAATACATGAGCGACAAAATATCTCCTAAAATTTAAATGTATTAGGTAATCCACGAAGCCGTCAATGTAGAGAAAATAAGAGTAAAATAACATTGAGTAAAATAAAGGAACGTACTTACTCAAAGTGGCACAAATGCGTCTCTCTATACGCCACTATTCTATTAAATCAGTGCTGGGACCAGCTAGGCAGGCATCCTTTATGGATCGTACACACGAGCGACTTTCTTGTGGCGTAAAGAAAGGAAGCGTGCTAGGTGGGACGGTTGTGGCAGTCTATATGTCACTATTGTATTACATCTTTAGATTATTTAATATATATAATGAAAGAGTTTCCTGTTTTGAAGTTGGCTGGAGAGAAGCATAGCTATTTTTAAATTGATTCAAGTGATTATACCTATATGTATAGAAGCAGGTTATTTTATATCACGCACTTCATGTAACAGATTTGTGATGCATACGTCACGTCACAATTATATTACATCAATTGTAGAGTCAGCTAGTCTGTAAGTTAGTTAGTTTACTCGTGGTAGATCTTTTGTATGCAGGAGGCCGTCTGGGTAAGTACCACCGCTTTGCCAGTTAGTAGCCAAGCAGTACTGTGTTCCGGTTTCAAGGGCATTGTAGCCAGCAAAATTACTGGGCATATGAGACTTAATATCTGATGTCACGGGGTGATGAGCGCATTACAGGGCTACGCAGTGCTTTTTATGGCATTAAAAATTCTGGGTAGCACTGCAATTGCTATGGGCAGGCATGGCGCTTACCATCAGGAGAACGACTGGCTTGTCTCATCACTCGGTTAAAAAAGTTAAACATGAATTAAAAAAATACATTAACTGACAGTGATCCAGATCTTATTCGAGCTGTATGTATCAAGTACGTTTGGCATATATTTTTTAAAACAAATTATCACGTAAACAATAATTTTGTTTATTTTAAAATAAAATTGCAGTCATCTTTAGCTGTAATTCAGTGGCAGAGTGAGCAGCGCGAAAACTCGCTCGTGCGTATGATCCTTTACACACGAATCCTTTTATGATGCATGCTATGCAAAGTTATTCCAGATCTGAGTCAGTAACAAGTTTAAATATCTAGTTACTACGTTATGTTGTGCCGATCCACTTGAGAGTAAAAACATGCGTGTAAAAGTGCAAATAGACACTTGTAAGTTCCAGTATAGTATAGTTAAGATCTAATCTTGTACAAGCTTTTTTTAACTTGTTTTAGTTAGTTTTAAGAGTGGATCTTCGATTTCGTCGTATTTAAATCTTGTAACTCGGTCTTATAAGCCACTTTCCGTTACTTGAATAAAACTGTCATAGAAGTAACTACAAGATATAATTTACTTTGTCAACGGGCTGACGTCAACACTAGAACCTAGCCGGTAAGTGCCGATAATATAATTATTTGTATAGGTAGAGTACCTACGTAAATACTTAGTACATTTATTAATTCTATGGGCATTGAAGGAATGGACGAGTGAAGAGTTAAAATAAACTTCTTTCACACATTCCCACCTCTTTTTCTGATCGTGTTACGGCCGTCACTCATTAGCAGACTACGCACTCATTCATAAAGTCCATACGTAAGGCCTAGTGCAGACAGCCGACCACTCGAGGCCCGCTATTGAACGTCACTCTCGGCAACTAATGATGCACGAAGCGACGTCTGTACCGGCCTTACCTGAACTTGCGTGTGTGTACCGCTTTAATTAATGCATTAGTTGGGTATTTTTAGGTTAATAGAGAAATTTCGCTATTACCATGTGCTGCAGTAGGTACATTTTAACCCGTTGAGTTACGTTTTACTAGACTTTATTTGAGATTATTTTATTGTTTTCTGTGCTACCTGATCCATTTAGGAGTCAAGAGGTTAGGTAATAAGAGATGATTATCGAATAACGATAAAGAGCATGAAATAATGTTTTCGTACTTCGTCGATGCATTTATGTACAACACCATTTAAAAATAAACAGAATCTTTCCAAGTTAACATAATACTATACATACACGTAGAGAATTTTAGTTGTTCAATGTACTACACAAAACTGACAGTAGTGTAACCATAGGGCCGTGACATGTGACAATGCAATTCAATTCACATGTCGGGCTGCGGTTCCGATCGAGATGAGATTTTTAACCGCTCGTCGCGCGTCGACATTCTCACCAGTCTACCGCACACGTCGTGCGCACTGACAATAATATAAAAGGCACTCTACAACACTACAATTGAATTCAACCCTCTCAATTTACATATAACAATGTGAGTGTTCGCAACTCAATTAGCCACAATTAATTGTACAAAAGAGAATGCCTTATCGCCGGCTATCAATGTTCCTCCGAACCGGTAATCAGTGAACACGACTCCGCATGCAAAATGAGAAGCTCCGCTCCACACGCCCCGTCACACCACTTCGCATTAATTACGGTATAAATTATACCTTCTTCATCACCATTCTTTTTTTAATAACAGGCATTGTTGTCCATTCGTGCCAAGGAGCGATTCTTTTCAGCCAGTGAGTGATTTAATTCGATTCGCTCACGATGCCCAACTGATGTATGATGGGATGTCTTCATCGCTCCTTTCGCGAGGGTTAAATTTTAATGCTGGCAGATCCTTTAAAACGATTGGAGTAATAAGCCGGCATTATGGCGTATCTAATGATTTGCGAACTATAATATTCTTTGTTTTTGTGGTAGAGTAAATGGAAAGGAAAACAATTCTTGAAGTTAAAACACTTCCAGGGTTGTAGCGCCACAGGAAGCCATTCAGGAATATATATAAATAGTTTTTTTTTTACATAAATGATGTTACATTGTAATGGGAACGTTATGTCTGTTATTGGGCTTTAAATAGTACATTTAATGATATCTTATGTTATATCTGATGGGTAGTACCTAAGTATCTTTACAAATAGCAGTTGCAAATAGGGGTGACATTAAGCTTCCGCGGACTCTGCAAAAAGAAACAGGTGAGACTCGACATCATAATTAAGCAAAGTAGCAGACAGACGTGGACGGATTAGTCAAATAGAACCTAGTCCATCAAATAAAACGAAACGCTAACTCTGTTTACCGCGAATACCGATACGTTCTAAATAGAAGCACTTAACTAAACGAGTGCTGCGCAGGTGAGAGCCACCTGCATCTTGATTAGTGATAGCACTTAGCCCCTTCGACTTGACACACACAGGATTAATAATTGCATATCAGCAACTGTGAGGTTTTAATTAATTAAATGACTACGCAAAGGCGATACCGAGGCGCCCTGCGATTATTATCTTAACTGTCATTTTTAGACTGGCTCTTAAATTATAGTTATTACACTGATACCATAAGAGCCGGTAGTTTTTCACTACTTTCGATTTATTGCGATGTTAGAAGCGTTGCGTTTAGCGATGGTGCTATCAATGCTGTTTTATGCCTAGTTTTTCATGGGAAATGTTTATCTCGATGATGGATATGACTGCTAGTGAAGACTATAAATGTTAATGAAGTGTAGAAGTCCGTTCTAATATCAGATGGTTAAACTCGATTACTTGTTGGAAGGGCGGCACAGGGTAAAGCTTAATATACATAATAAAAGGTGTTTATTTGATAAATTAAAAATATGGATGTTGTTAATATTGGTTGTTGTAATTAGCTTGCGGTGTCCATCTATGGGCCTCCCCTCTATATTTCTGCTTGCTCCTGTGGTGTATAGCTGATATTATAGATAGATAAACACTTTATTATTCACCCTAAAGATAGAAATTAAGTACAAGTAAAATGTTTATAAAAGTGTAATGTTGGGCGATCTTATTCCTTAAAGCGATCTCTTCCAGACAATATGACTCTTCCAGATGAATAACAAACCATAAACATGAATGATAAATAGTATATTTTTTTATGTAACTGCTTGACGAGACGTGCTGGTCGTTTGCCTGATGGTAAGCAATACACCAGCCCATAACAATAACAGCACCACCCAGAACTTTGATTTTGACTTTGGCGCTGCACTGCACTCGTCACCCTGAGACAATTAGCTATTGAGTCTCATAATACCCAGTAATTTCGCTGGCTACAATGCCCTTCAACCCGGAACACAGTTATGCTTGCGCACTACTGCTTGGCGGCTGAATAACTGGCAAAGCAGTGCTACCCACCCAGATGACCTCTCGCATACGAGAAACCTACCACCAGTAAATGTAGTAAATGTAAAGCTCGCTTTGCTATTTATATAGGTATATATTATTTTGTTTTTGTCCCATATCACTCTTTCTCCTTTAACTTTATAGGACATATAGGTATACTCGTACATCCAGAGATGTGAATATAAAAAAAACTATCTTACTCTCTATTTCTGTATAGACAAAGCGTATCGCTGGGATTGCAAGAATGGCTAGCTGTTGGTAGATGGTCGTAATATCTCGGCGCGTGCCTCACCATCGCCAGTGCCATCGTGCGGCCCGCCCACGCTCGCGGCCGAGTTTGTTTTGCCACGATCCAGGACTGTTCTCAGTTGGAAAATAGCCAACTGGGGATATGGTTTTAAAAATCTGTTGGTATTTATTTTGTTGAGAACGTTTGTTGTTGCGGAGCAATTTTATATATTGAATATCCTTTTGTAGTTACCTTCACTATTTGTTGGTTTCACTATTCAAAGGATTTTCTTGACCACCTATTGTATAAATATTAGTTTGAATTTTATATCAATGATATGTACTATGTAGTATTCTAGCTAATGAATGTCGGAGTGAAAAATCGATTAATACTTTAGCGATGCCGACTCACATCATTATATAAAGAACCTATTATGGAAAATGCGCTGCCGCTCCAGATATCCAAAGGTACGACTTGAAAAGGACCAACTGGAACTCTACTCAGGATTTATGAATGGTTTGATGACGAACAACAGGTTGCGTTCGTTGATGACCGCAATCTGATAACGTATTACATGCCCAGATGCTAAACCTTTGCTTTAACTTAGGTACCTACCTAGAATTACTAAGGCAATAATCAACATTATAAAAAATTGGAGTCAAGACGGACTAAGTGACTAAGTCAACGCAATGTTTAAATGGGACTAAAATAGACAAGTAGTTAGGTTACCTTCAGTCGTTGGTTGTAAATTTTGCTATCATTATTTTACGCAATCTTTCTGGAGGAAAAATAGTAAATAATCAGCCCAACCCTATTTTTTCGTACCCTTAATAGTAAGGAGCTTTAAAATGTTGACTCTCTCTGGCACAACGGCATTTTATATAGTTAGCTTGAACGCACTGTGATCCAATACCGATCATTATGGACACCGATATCGGATCGATAAACAATAATGTCGGACAATAAGTATCAAGTATTGTTTTGATATAACGGAAGTAAGCTGAAATAATTGACCTATTATATAGCTATACGTAAGTATAAGTGTAAGTATAGTATTTTGCCTCTCTTGCGCAGAGATTTTGATGATGAGATGAATACCATACATAAATAAAAAGTACCTACATAATTTTATGGTAACTAAGGATGAAACATTTGAATTTAAAAGCGCTAATGGTTACCCTGACCTAACAACCGACTTCAATGTATCTTCGAAGTCCAAGGTCAAATATCAAAGAAACACAAAAAAACATGAAGTACATCAACGAAACGCTTCATGGACGGATCCAGGGACAGATAGCAATGCGACTGTCGAGGCTGGAGTCGACTAGGACCACTGAATTTAAGTCCTATAGGCTCCAAGTTCCAGCGGTGCATAAGGGAATGTTCCTGAATTCTGACTTCTGGCCTGTAGGGGTAGTATACCGGAGATACAGGGAAGGAGCGAAATTTTTGAACCCTGTGAAGTAGTGTGTGTGGTTTATTTAATGTAATTTTATATTTTTGTATGTATGTTAGTCTGTAAGGTATATATTCTATGGGTCTCTGTTAATTTTACTTTGTTGTACTTATTATATTATATTGCCTGAAATAAAGAGTTTAATAATAATAATAAATATCGATGAAATTTATATGGGACCACTCGTAGCTATACTGAACCCAATGCAAAAAGAATTTTCCAAATCGGTTCATGAATGACGGAGTTCTGAGTTAACAAACATAAAAAAATATACAATCGAATAGAGAACCTTCCCATTGAAGTCGGTTAAAAATCCATGCCCTCTAAATATATAATAACCAGTTCGCACAGTTGAGCTAATTGCTGCCAAAAAGGTGCACTCTCCGCACAAGTTGGCACCTTCAACGTAACGAGTTTAATAGTTGTGTGTACTGTTGTATCTTACATACTTAACTGGCGCAATTTAAACATCAATGTTTTTGTTACAGTTTTCTTTTAGAACAGTAGGTTAAAATGGTAAATTCGAGAGCACGTTGTCGTTGAGCTCTATGCTGTGTTGGCGAGAAAACAATTTCACCCGGTTTGACTATATTGTGCTACTAATATTATAAACGCGAAAGTTTGTAAGAATGGATGTATGGATGTACCTTTTTTACTATTTCACGCCAAAACTACTGAATGGATTTTGATGAAACTTTACATTTATATACATTTACATTATATATATATATATATATATTATGTATTTTATTTTATTTATTTTTTATTTACATTTATATAGCTTACACATTAGAATAACACGTAGGCTACTTTATCCCGGGAAAACGCAGGTGAAACCGCAGGGCGCAGCTTGTTTTTTATATTGCCACGCCAACCAGGCTTCATCGATCTGACAATATGTGTAGCAAGACTAACAACGAAGATAAATTTTGACTTCTCCGTAGTAGAATTCCGAAGGTTTCTTTGGTAGTAGGCTCTTAAATACTGGGCAGATCTTGCTAAAATGGCAAAAACACGAATGGCTCTTTTTACCCCGTTTTTATTAAGTCACTTTTTTGTTTGCCTGTCTGTCGTTCCGGGTGGAATCTTGTAAGTCAAATTTCGAGCACTTTCCGATTAGCTATCTGGCTGAAACTTTCACTCACAACTCAATGACAATGCATTTTAAATTCATTTATTAGCATGCAATATCGACCTAACTTCAAAAGGCGCATAAAAACGAGGTTTTTAGATTATTTTATTAATCTATTACGGATTCTTGTTTATTGTCCACGTGGTCAAAGTCGCAGGATAAAGCTAGTATCTAGTAACTAAACGAAGCTGCGAAGAGTTAAAGCTCACTCGGTAGTTACAATGCTTATCGTATGGGTGGCGCGCACAAAGTTACGACTTTGCTGCCTTTCATGCCGCGAGCTAACACTAATTTATATCTAGGTATTTCAATTAGATGCTTATCGCTTAATGTTTGTTTTATTTGAGAACGCATATTTCTGATATTTTTTATTTCATATTCATATTTAAAAATATTCATATTTATATTTCACATTTCATATATATATATACACACAAATAATAAAGATAGTATAAATCATATAAATCCGTTATTGGCCTTAAGTTACATCCAAAAGCATGTGTAATTAGAAAGTAAGGGCTGTGGATTTTGTTTAATAAATAAAAAAAATAAAATAAAAAGCGCATAGATAATACTCAAACGTTAGATTTAATTCAATGAGGAAATGTGTAGGGGAAAGCAAAGAAGTAGAACGCAGCGGTAAATGCAAGGGAGATTAAAAATATATAATAATTTGATAAAACATTATAAAAAAATTATACCTACAAGGAGATAAAACAAATCAAGTAGGTCAATTATAGGTAGATAACCTTTAATTGAAATCGATTACGATAAAACTGGTGGGCTGCATCGCCAGTACTGGAAACTAAGAATATAATGAAGGATTCCATCCATCCATCCTTACAAACTTTCGCATTTATAATATTAGTAGAAAGGATTAACTAGCATTATTATTATTTTATTTAAATAATTATAATTTAATCATAATTAATCGTAATCTGTTGTTCCTAATGTGCTGTTCTGCTGTTGTGCCCTTATTGTATAGTTGGTAAAAATGCTGTGAAAACCTACTCGCTGCTGGTGACAGCCACTAGCAGCTGGTTCTTCGAAAGGCAATTCATGAAACAGAATATTTTTGGTGTTCCAAGTTGTTATTTTCGGCCATCTATAAACCAACTATTCTAATTTTCCGAGTAAGTTTTCTCAGCAGATTACTTTGCTAATTCTTCAAATAATCGAATAATATTTAAGAGAATAAGCTGCCTGAGGCGCGGGCGATATCCGATAGACCATATACTTCTGGCAGAGCACGAATCGACTGAATTCTCGCTGCTGGCAAAGAAAACTAACTATTACCTGCTGGTACCTAGATTTAAGACGAATTGATACGACACGGCAGATCAAAACTTCATAAGAGCAATAAAATCATCAAAGATCAAGTTTTCTATAGAAACAGTCTACTAGATCAATGATTCTCGAGATTAACCAATGTTAATGACCCAATGGTCAGTATAGGAATAAACTATTTTTTCGGACCAATTATTCTTCTTTTTGTTTCTAGTCCTGACGAGACTAAGGCTGAGACGGTAGATGTTAGTACAGGGGTTAGATTCGGAATGAAAATTAATATATTTGTTAATCCTAACCTAGCCTGTTACCGAGTTACTTATTTGGTGGAGAGATCACCATCTCCAAAGGTTTTCGAGTTAGATTAGGTCAGGTAAGAAATAAACCCAATAATCGTTTAGCTTAACCATATTTAAATACGAATCAACGTTACTGACAATATTTCTTTAATGATTAAAATATCATGCACGTTTGAACATAACCATGTTTAGTTTTTTAACTTTAAACGCAAGTGTTCTATTAGAAGTCTGGTGACACAGTTGTACTTAACTTTCGAAAATAAACTTTATGAATTTAGTTTGCAAAATTAAATCAATAGGGGATCGGACAACTTTTCAGAAAGTGTTTTAAATTAACTACAATGAATATATATAGCCATGAAAAATACTATTTTAATTTAATAACGCTCTTAAAGTACCAAAAACTATGTTTAAATATTATGTTTCAAATATTGCCACGCAAAAGGTCACCTCAAAACTTGTGATGTCATGTGTAGGTAGAAAACGACAAACTCTTCGAAATAAAACTTGCAAAGAGATTCTAATACGTTTTGTGAAGTTTGGGGACTATATTGTAGTAATGGAACGAAAAAATTAGCAAAAATACATTTTATGAAAAGCAAAAACGTAAAATAAACACAAGCTTGACTCAAGACATTTGCCTACAAATGACGTCATGCGCTGTGATTGTTGTTTTGTTTGAGATGAAGAACAGATTAAAAATGTCAGAATTATTTATTATTATTATTATTATTAAGAGCCTGTTTAGTCCCACTGCAGGGCAAAGGCCTCCCTACCCTCCCTCCACTTATCTCTATCCATTGCCACAATAGACCAATCTTTAAGGTGGGAGTCTAGCTCGTCCCGCCATCTCCTTCTTCTATTCTTCATGTCGGATGATCTCTGGGCCAAAACCACTACCCAGTGGGCCCCACACGATTGCAAACGACTTCGCGGCAGAATTATTTATTGATTTATAAATATAAATCATTATTATTTAACAAAAATATTGATTCACTGATCTTTCTGGTTCGACGAACATTCATTCTAACTACATTTTAGATATTTTCTCGATTACTGTCCGATCCCCTATTCACATTGTTATGCTAATTAAAATTATAACGAACCTTAGCCGAATTAAAGAGAGGAAATAATTAAAAATGCCTTAATGATAGACTTATATATTCGTTATGCTGGTAGGTTAAATTTCATTATCGCTATACCTACTTACTTGATGTGCGGTGTAGATAAATTCTCAGTGAAAGTACCTGAGTGTGCGGGCTTGTCACGACTCACGCAGCGCGCATCTCGCACGCAGAATCTAGCCATTTGTTTACACCGCGACCCATACACAGATACGGATTTGAGTCTCATTATAAAACCATTTTGATTGTCAACTTTTATGTCAATAAAGTGGTGGAAATACATGCATGTCATTAAGTGTCAAATTGTGTCGCGAAATCGTTGTTGCAAGGAACGACGACGAATTAACATGTCGATGCAATACATACATTGTCTCTATCCCTCCTCTCTCGTCTCTCTGTTGGCCTCTGTGGTGTAGTGATTGGGCACGTTGGCTCAAATTTCATACACCACTGAGATTCGATCCTGTGACGGGACAAATGTTTGGTCACAGAAAAATACTGAGCGCAAGCATTTGTTTCGTGTCTGGGTGTTGTTGGACCATGGTCCTTGTAGTTCCTAGTTCCCTAGATACAGAGAGTCCTAGTTCTTAATAGGACTCCCTGATCCTGATCCTGGTGGACGATCACATACATAGATCTTGGCCTCTAAGCCTGTATCTATGTATGTGGTTGTTGAGCGTATTTACTAATTTATTTATCTCTTATAGGGCTAACCCTGCTATAAGAGTTGTGACAACATACAAGAGTGTTGTTCACAAGGTAATGGTTTTGGTGATACAGATGTAAAATAAAATGGCAATCAGCGAGTAGTTTATTTGTATGCTTGTTAGACATTATTTTACAAAAATCTTGGCTCTGGTGCGTTTGTGTTATTTAGTTTATTATAAAGCATGACATAAAATATTTTAAAATTTAATACAGCGTCATCGCACTATCGCTTCAGCCCCTCTACCCATATGTCCTTCAAGCGCCAATCGTATATCGTGTTGAGCTTGGATTAAGGTGTAAATTCACTGCGACAATTTCTTATGTTGCCATATATTGTCGCATTAAGTTTATCTCAACTCGTAGTCATAGTATTTTGGTGTAAATTAATGAGATTAATTAGATTTCTTGCCTGAATCGACAATAATTAGACCATATCTTATAAGTCGCAGTGAAGCTATACCTTAATTCGACCTCAACACGATATACGATTGGCGCTTCAGGGACATATAGGTAGGGGGGCAGTTCACCAAACAAAACCAAACAGGTCTAGATTCCCTCCTGTGCAAACTTGGCATAACGCAGAGGCACCCACGCCGCGCCGTGCGTGCCGCACTAACTTGCCCGTTAACTTATTTATGCTCTGCAATTTATTCTGTTTCTTCTCCTTCCTAGTTTACTTTACTGCCTCTTTTTGTAGTTCTTTCGAAATAGGATTAGTAGGTATGAATCAGAGAGCAACCTGCAACCTATAAAATAAGTAGGTAGATGTTAAACATGCGGGTAAGGTGATCACACACTCGAACTACAGCCGCTCTCACCTTGAATAGCGAGGATATCAAAAACTAATTGAATTAGCTTAATAATTGTTAAAAGACTATTACATTATTATCCAGGCTTGAAACAAAGCAATTAACGACCGAGTAAGATCGGAAGGAGGCGAAGCTGAGTAGGCTTCCGAAGTGATTCCTTATAGTTTATTAGCGATAGGATGAATATTGAACATTTTGAATTTAAGCTTAGAAGTGCCTCATTAGTCCGTTTGTATGCAGCCTAGAATGAAAAGTAAAAACAAGAATCCGTAATGGATAAAAAATATACCTAAAAACCACGTTTTTATGGATTTAGAATGCATTGTGATAGAGTTGAGAGCTACCATGAAAGTTTCAGCCGGATAGCTAATCGGGAAGTGCTCGAAATTTGAGTTGCAAGATTCCACCCCGAACGACAGACAGACAGACAAACAAGAAACTGACTTAATAAAAACGCGGTAAAATAATTCAATGTGGCGTTTCCTATGGGTACCTAGTGTCTAGCAGTGTCTCCAAAGGCTTACTTTTTACTATTTTCTTAGCCTACTATACCAAAGCTTTTATAAATTTTGTGAAAGTATGTCCGTGGTCGGTAAAGTAATAAAATTCTAACTACCTACGTTCATTAAATAACTCTTGTCAGTTTAACCTTTGAACAGACCCACCGCAGATAATTAAAATGTTGTTGCTTGATACATTAATTGAACATTTCACGATTATAAGTCATGAAAACGACATTATAACAGTTCAACTCCTCGGTAGTTAATCATGAAGCAAACCGTTTTCCATTAACTGACTTTAAAAAAGGAGAGATTCTCTATTCGATTGTATTTTTTATGTTTGTTACCTTAGAACTTCGTCATTCATAAACGATTTGGAAAATTCGTTTTTGCGTGGGTTCAGTATAGCTAGGTCCCATATAAATTTCATCGATATTTGACCGTGGACTTGAATGAAAGATCCATTGAAGTCCGTTTTTTTAATAACTTGTACTTGTTTTGTGACGTGTTAATGATTGTAATTTGGTGGTAATTTGGTAAAATATATATTTTTTCTTATTCTTATTTAGGTGCAAATTTTACAATACGGCCTACTGAAAGACGTAAAACCCGCTCGCCGATAGATTATAGCCCATTTTTTGTTTTTCGATCTCAATAAAAGTCGTCTTCCAGCATTGCGGAAAGATGATGAATTCCGTTCCTTTATAAAAAGGTTGAAACTTGTTTGTTGAAAGTGTTATGATCAACAAAGGCAAAAGGAGCTTACACTAAAACTAAGGAATATTTTGTGCATCTTTCAAATTAGAATCCTAAACAGGATTAACGCTGTCAGAGGCAAAGTGCGTTATTTCACAATAGCCCGTAATGCATGACCCACGCTAGATTTCGAAAAAGCGAAGAGATTTTAGCTCAGAGCGTCTCACGCGCTATTACCAGCGGCGCGGAACGATGGAAAGTAGTGATTGAGTTTACTAGGGACTTTTAATCGGAGATTTTCAAGCCTGTTAGTTCTGAAATCTTCGATTGTTGCACTGTTATTAATTCGTCGATGCGTTTGCAACCGTCACCACATATAGCTAAACCAGAGCATCAAGGACTCGAAGCCAAGAAACATTGTAGTAGGTAAGAAAAATATCTGCTAAGAAAAATATTAAAAATAAACAAAGTTTAATGCGACCTGTCGACTATAGGAAATTTTTAAGTTTCTCTGAGCAGAATATATTGCTAATCAGATATAGTAAGTAGGTGCCTATGGTTTCATAGAGCCAGTAGATACGTTTTTAACTCAAATAAGCCAGTCTTAGTTAACGAAGTTAGCTCGCCGGAGGCAACTCCCCGCTGTGGGACCATGATACCAACCTTACTTTGTAAAGTCCCAAACTTTAAGTACTGCTTAGCTAGCAGTATAGAGGGACGGGTCGGTCGTGAGTGCGCTTTGCATATTTCAAGAACGCCAGCTAATGCGTGCACTGGCTACAAGGGAACTTACTCTGAAAATCACGAAGGTTACTTATTATACGCCAATGCAAGATATTGAGCTTTGTTATATTGGCTTAGGGGAAATGAAAGTGTCTGCACAATGTACATAAATTGAAGAAAATTAAAAACTATCGGTTATCTAACTAGGTATATACATATAGGTGCATACCTATATTATATATACATAATTGTTTTGAAGGGCCTTTAGTCCCTTTAGTTTTAATGATTCTATTTAAAGCTTTTGTAATGAATGTATGTTTTTTAATTAATGCGCAAAATACATATAGGTACTAATTATGAGTAAATCTTGACGTTAACTTGAAGACTAGAAAATATAGTCATTTGTAAACGTTCGCGATTCAAACACGGTGTTAAGTGTATTATTAATCGTGGTTTAACCGCGCTTAATTATAAGGTTTATTTACCTTGACGTTTCAGTGAAATTCAGTGTTTTCGTGATCACGGTCGATGCAACTTGGTTGAAGCTATGAGGTAAACAAACCTTGGTTAGCGCGATTAAGTCACGTTCAATAATAATAGTCAGCGACACGACTTATACCTATAAATAAGTAAAAACTGAGTTTTAAGTACATTTTCAGTATTTATTAGGTACAGTTGATACTAGCTTGCCCCACCGTTTCACCCGCGCGAGAAAGCCCTTTCAGTTTTCATGAATTTCTCAATTTTCAAATTTCTTTCCATAAAAACGTTATTCCGACTATTACGAAAAATAACATTTAATTTTTATATATACTATAATAGAAGATAAAAGAAGGTATATTATAGGAACTGTCTGTGCTCATCAGAGAGAAAAGATAGAAATTTCATAGATAGAGAGAAAGACTATAATAAAACACGACAATACGAAATACATGAAAAGAGGAAGTTTGTGGTGTTAAAAGGGACTAGCTCAGCACAAATGTCCAATGTAGATGACATCAGACTTGTCAGCCTTGTTTCAGAGTAGACACAGCCTAGGCCCGTTAAGTGTATAGTAGGTATCGTAGTATATGAGCACCAGACTCACTGCTGATCTGCCGCATTCCCACGTTTAAAGATTTTCATGTGGTTCCTTGAAACTCGTCATTGCTTGCAACGGTGATTTTAATAGGTCGTTTCTACTAACAAATGTCTGTAATGGCTTCTCGAACTGTAGCGATTAGTCTTAGAAATGGGCTTTCGAAGTACTATTTATTGTTTGTGTAAATTGAAATTGCCGCCGTTCAGTATTGGCTATTTCATCTTTTCTTGTATTTGGTCAAGGCTGTTTTGTAATATATTAGAACTTTGAACCTAGATTAGAACTAGAATAATATCAGTCAGGTGGAAACAGTGAAAGTTTTTGGTATGTTTTTGTTTACCAATTTTATTAATCCTCGATAGAGAAATTCCGCGTTGTGATGTAACTAATTGATGTAGTACCTACTTAGTATATAGTAAAAGTATATTTCGTAGTAAACATCCTAGTTTAGTACAAACTAGAGAATACAATTTTCAAGCATGGCTAGTTATGTGGAGACCATCAAATTCAAGCATCTAATAACTAAGCTCCTAGCTCCAAGATTTTTTTTTGTAATATTTAGTTTTCTTTGCTGATACTATGACCAAAGAAAACTAACTATTATGACTATGGGACATCTCACGCGCAAATTTTTTTGACATTCTGTTAATTTTAATTTATACCTAATTGTTCATTTTAATCAAATAATTGTTCATTGTTATATTTCGAGACATTTTAAAAGAGTTGAAAAAAAAGACATCCCCGCAGTGTTTCTTGGTGCTATTACGTATGTAATAGTTAGTTTTCTTTGGTGCTATCTTCTCTAGCGGGCGTATTTCCGAAGCACTGGTAGAGTCAGTTTCCGCATTTCTTTTCTGCACCCGGACTTCAGATTCAATATAGAAAAGAGATGTGTAAACATACTTACCTTTTTTCAAAGTCATGTCAACTTAAATTACAATTTTTAAACTTTTTTTAATTTTATTTGTGTTATGTTTATGACCTTTAAAAGTGCACTTTTGTGCCTATTTAATAAACGATATTTCACTTTGACTTAGAATTCCAAAAGCAAATCAGCTCATCTCTTACTTCAAAATAAAGCGCGTTTATTATAAAAGCCGGCGTCGGTCGCTGAATTGTGGCAGTGCGCGAGTGCACGCTTGACCTGCGTAATTGTGTGCTGAGCCGACCCTGCAATCCCTGGCAGCGAGGCCCTTCATACCAAGCGATGGAATCACGGGATCGCGCATGAAAATGCATGAAATTCTTTATACGACGTTACAACCTTACAATTGCTTGGTATCTTGTTTTGGGTTCGCTGGGCAGCTCCTGAAATCATTGAACTGTACCTAGCTTTCAATAAAAAAAATATTTTTGGCTCAAAAATCTTATTAAATAGACGTATTACCTATAGAACTTTTAAGAAAAGATAAGTTTTTACTAATTTTTTCCACAGTTAGTTGTATTATATTTCTAAAGAATAAATCATTTTATAAATTAGGTACAATCAGTGTACAATGATATCAGCTCATTGAACAGAGTAAGCACGTAAAATTATACCTACTCGTACAATCTTCGATGCAAAATAGATGCACCTACAACCGAACAACCTTGAGGACGAGATCCAAAGTTATAAAGATTTATTTTCCTAGATAACGACTAGGATTTTTACAAACGAAATATGGAAATCAAGAGATTTCAACGTACTTTTATTAACATTTCTTCAACAAAATTTACATAAATTCCGCGTCTATCCATTCCTTTCGCTGTTATGAATAACAGTTCCATAAATCATGTTAATAATACGAAAATGTATGCATAGTGAATTTGAACAGGCATTGTAAAGGTCCTTTTAGCCGAGATCTTGCCTATTAGTGTTGGGGCAAAAACGTGCGGAAGTCTGGGCCGACTAATTGGGCCGTATTGAGACCGCACCACTGTCGTATCGATATGGCCGATTCAGCGAGCTCGTGTACTACTCAGTTTGTACGATTCGGTGACCTGGCATTTCGAACAATGGCTTTGCGATGTTTGTTTTGTGATGGAATAAGACTTTAATTAATTTTATTCGACTAATTCAAATTCGGAGTGTGTTTTCGAATTGATTGGCTTCGAGGATAGTAGAAATGTTTTGTAAAGTAACCCAATGTGTTCATAAAAGTTAATGATCTTTTCAAATAGGTTAGCAAAATCGAATAAGTTATTTTTCACTATGTAAATGTCGTATCTATTGAATGCGATCGGTTGCTGTATTTCAAAGAACCATTAAGAGAAGGTTGCTATCTTAATTTTACGCTGATCTGGATAAGAAAATAAAACTGTATCTAAGGCAAGACTAACATTGGTTGGTGAGTCCTTGAAGCGTCATTGGACGCCACTCGCGCGAGAACAATGTTTCAATCGTAACCTTGCTCCATATTGAGGTAGAACCGTATTTGTTATTTTCATACACAATACCAAACAAGAACATGCACTGAGGAAATTGGTTACTAGGTATCTATCTAATACGCTAGGAAGGTGAGGAAAGCTTTAAGATAATCCTTTTTCATTACTTGGTACTTTTATTCTAGAGACACAGGGAAGTAAAACACAAGACATATCGTTTGTGATCTAAAATGTTACTCCAAGGTGCAAACAGCGTAAATAATAGTTCAATTACAGTCAATCTGAAGTTCGGAAGCTCGCGCGTTCATCGCACGCAGGTTGAGCGCGTTAATTTTTCACGGAGCCAACTCTAGCCATTGTGAGGTGTTGAAATGGCCATTGTTTCCCTGACAATGGGCCAACAATGGCCGTATCTCTCTAAAGGCCAGCCCCCGACCTAGGTCTCGCAGTCTCGCAGCTTGCTTACTACTATCGAGCAACGTGGAAGCTTTTGTTCGCGTCTAACGATACAGATAATGTTGAAAAATCGTGAACAATCCTGACGCGCAGCTATTATGAAAAGGTTGTGCGAAGTGGACAATAGACGGATTTATGTGAAGAAGGTTTCATATCAGTTTTAACACATTGTCATAATCCATTACCGTTATGCTGTCCAGAACAGCTCTGTATTAGTCTTTGTGTGTAATTTAACAAAGGGATTGCCATATTAGTTTTGCCAAGGAATCTGGGCTATCTGAACACAGAACATGCGTTTACGACAAATCACTTTGGCCGTCGACCAAATTGGTTTTCCGGGTGAAAAGCAGGTAAAACCGAATATCCGTTGAGATTTCCTTTCGTGTCTACGTCATGCTGCCATTAAGCTGTGGCGCAATGGAATCGATCAATTATTTTTCGCTCGGGTGCGGTAAAAAGACCCCGAAGACGGCCGCCAGTGCTACGTTCGGATATTAAACGTTCTAGGTTCGCCCGACGTGGAACGATGGAGCGTTCGGATAGAACGGGTGATCCCTCTGACGGAGAGCCCGCGATCTGTCTGCGTCCTTATCGTGGCTCCAATTTCGCTTCGGTTACAAAATGATTGGTTTAAACCATCCTTCTTTATACCATTATGCAGTTAACTGCAGTGTATTGAACCAGATAGGTACAAGTAGACTTGCCCAAAACTTGGTAGTTAGTAAAGTTCTGTAAGTCATCGGCTAATCGTTTTTAGAAATCTAGGGTGAGGTAATTAACAAACTTAATAAATGGCGACTGCTTCACTATACGATAGGTTACTGTGATAGAAAATAGGAATGCAAAATAGGTAAAAGTCAAAGCATTTTCACGCTACGTTTTAAAAAATAAACAGGAGAATCTAAATACCCATTAGGGTCTTGTTTTGTTAGTTTTATCCTAAAATGCAGAACGGTAGATAAGGTATGTGTATGTGTGTGTGTGTGTGTGTGTGATCAGCGGTGGGCGGTAGGTGGCGATGGTATCGGCTGCCTTTCCGACGCATCGCTTCACCTAGACCACATTAGCTTTATTACTGTAGTGTTTCTTTCTCTATTCTACGAAAAGACATAGGGATGAGCTGCAAAAGGTAATATGATTAGAAGTGATTATTTGGAACAGAGATAAATATAGGTACCGTCTCTCTACATTATCTATCCATAAAAAATGATGGTATTTGTTACTCGTAAAAGTGGAAAGATAATGGATTCAAATTAATTCATCACATTGTTTGTAAAAGATGCCATTAGTTGATTACCTCGGTAAACTAAAACAGAATCCCAAGAAAAAAATATGAGTAACTGTCTGATCTCAATGTACGATATAAGGCAAGTAAAGTACCATTCTCGCTGAACAAAAAATACTCACATCGACTGCCTATTCGAATTTTGTAATGATATTCCATGAACCTACAGGAACACGGGTCTGAACAGTCATAACGGCCGTCTTCCTATAGATCTATGAGCTCCATCATCGACCACACCGTCGTTTATTTTCTGACAAAATAGTGGTATAACATCTATAAAAGCGATAAAAAATCAGATATATCCCCAAACCGAATTTTTGAGAACCAGATGGAAGAACCAGAGGGAAGAATCATTTTTCAAACAAAAAACTGAAGTCCTACTTTTCGGAGGTTGGTTAAAAAGAAGAGGATCTACTCATTAGCACTTTAACCCTTGACGAGTTTCAAAGTTCAAAGTTCAAAAGTACTTTATTTAATTTTGACATCACAGACGCACTTATGAATGTCAATTATTACAATGACTCTGTATGACCACTGTATGCGAACAAGAAAACTGAGGGGCATTTTTTAAACTTTTGTTACAATATGTTTGTTTTTGACAATATTATGTTTCTTTCAGAACAGAGCTTTTGCCTACGTAATAGTAAAAGTACGAGTAACTAAGCTTTCTACTTCCTCAGAAAAACAATTACGAAATTTTGTTTAGTTCTTTCAAAATAGAAGGATGCAATTCACTTAAGCCCTAGCAAGTAGGTTTGCTAGTGCCGTCTAGGCCTGGTCACGGCTGGGCTCGGTTTCAGTGCCATTAGTGCCGGTCGGCGCACGACGTTGATCGATGCCGCTTGCTGCCTGCCGCCTGCACCACTGCCGCTGCTTCCACAGGATTACAGCTTAAGGAAAATCTAATTTTAGGGAATTAATTTGTAAGATATGTCTAACCTTTTTCATGGTATCTTTCTGGCAAGTCTCTTTTTAAGTAACACTTAAAGTAAACGATTTTCTGACAAATAACACAAATCCAATCCTATTGAATGTTTTTTGCATTGAATCCCATAAAATGTTAATTCGCAGACGACGTGTTAAAAATACTGACCATCAGCTCCGTCAAAAGCTTCTCAGTCCCTAGACCCTTAATTTTAGTTTTGACCTATCTTTAATCTACCATTGTGAAGGTGCAGCTATATATATATATATATATATTTTATACAATCAAAGAAAACGTTTCAGTAAGACTGAAAGTTTCAGTAAAACCTGGGATGATTACACTCGGCAAGAAATGTATGCAGCTTACTTGCATCCGAGCTTATCGCATCTATCAACGTCCGAAGGCTTTCACGGAAGGCTTTGTTCGCAGCGAAGGGGGAACGAAGGGGCCTTCGTCTCACCCCTTCGCCCCTTCGCGCCGGCTCGAGCCCGTTACAAACAGCTCGGCTCCAACTTTGTTTGTGGGTTGATGCCGAAATGTAGCTCATTTACTGATTATTCGTAATTGGGGTGCTCTGGTTTTATAGTTCGGGGTTTTTGCTAATTAATATTGTTGACTTTATTCGTAAACAGTACCGTATCTACCTCTATAGGAGGTACGACCACGGGCAACAAAGAAAGTAAGTAGAACCTGTACATTTCGATACATGATCTAGAGTCATTGATAAATCATTGAAAGTCATTAAAAACCAAACTAATTCTAGCTGTTATTTTTAAACTTTCGTTACTCGAACACATAGTTTTTATACTACTTCATATATAAAATTTCTCTTGTTTGACTTGTCGAATAAATTGTTTTTCTTTCATCCTTTCTTTACTCCTTATAAAATATAAGATATGAAAGATAAATAAACCTAATGTTTTAGCGCGATTATATTAGTCGTGCTAAAACATTAGCCATGTAATGCAGCCCATTGAATTCCGCGGCATGCAACTAGCTGTTGCCCGCGACTTCGTGCGCGTAATGAAGTAAGCTATCCTGCTCATGACAGTAAATTGATAATCGGGGGGGGGGGGGGGATTCGCACTCGCAATGCCGATGGGTTGATAAAAACTATATTTCTCACTTAACATGTATTTAACGGCAAATTTGTAAGTATTTCAAAAGCTGTAACATTAACTAGTTTTAAAAAGGCGTCTTCACTCCTACAAATATTTAACACGCTATGTCCATTACCCAAATCAATACGAAAGCTCCACAAACACGGCCCCTGAATACCGCTTGGACACTTAAAAATGTATACGATCAGTCTAAAGCCAGGTATAGGTTGTACTAGGCACGAAACCGCCCGCTTTGCGGCAGACCGCCGTAAATGCATTTTCTTATAATTCAGAAGCGTCACGTAGCCTCCACGAAACGTAGACCCACGTAACGTAGCCCCACCGTAGCTTCACGTAGTGTAGCTCCGAGCCCACGTAGTGCAGCCTCGGGCGAAACCCTGCTACCCAAGAACGCCAGCGAATTTGCAGTTACCTCTTTTTATCTCACGCCTGAATCTATAAAACTGGATAAGAAAATTGGATTGAATAGAGTTTTGTGTTATTTTAAAAACTTATTGAGATTTTAACACATTACCTCGGCTAGTTTCTAGTGTGAATCGATGGTGTTTACAGATTATTGTTTATTTAGTGACGTCCAATTAACTGCAAAAACTGCTGCTACTGCTACACTTACTCAGTATGCAGCGTAAACGTTGTAGACATTCGCAGACAAAGCTATTTTAGTAGCGGTAGCAGATTCAGTAGCAGTTATTATGACCTCTACATTTCACCTACCCATCTAAATTAAGACCACGATGTCATTATAATAAATAGTACGTAAATGGTAACTCGTCTTATTGGAGGTAGCTAAAATAACTAACAATCACTAAGAATCAGAATAAAAGGTATTGTGATAGTGATTTGGCAACTATCACGGAACAAAGCTTGTTATTTTGCTGTCATAAGGTAATAGGTATGTTATACCTTAAGATTCTAAATGTAATTGTAGTTTCCTAAATATAAGGTTAAACTAAGTTGGGTTGTTTGATTAGTACAACTTAGTACCAAGATATGGGATAGCTCTGCTAGAATAACTCTGTTGCAGCACATGCGACCGTATTTGGTCTGGCGTACCGTGTCAGGAGGACGCAAGCCAGGAAAACCTGAAACAAGTTCCGGTTTGAAGGGAGTTCTAGCCAGTGAAATTACTGGGCATATGAAAATTAATATCTGATGTCTCGGGGTGACGATCGCAATGCAGTGCTACGCAGTAATTTTAACAGGTATTAAAAGTTCTGGGTGGCACTGCAATTATCGCAGGCGTTGCGCTTACCATCAGGCGAACAAGTTGCTCGTCTCATTAGTCAGTTCTGTAAAAAATAAAATAATAATAAGTCAAAAGTTTATCGGGTAGGTACAACGATGGGGGCATTACCATTATGAATCTGTTTTACTCCATTGTTCCTTAAAATTATATATTTATATTTCCTTACCTAAAACTGAAGGTAGAGCATATTAAGTGCCAACACCAAACTTTTCGGTGTGACATGACAGCAACTGTCATATCTAAGCTAGTGAGTGCAAGCGCTCGTGCGAATATTTTATTTGGGCAGTGCGGGGACGTCTGCCCCCTGCGCCTACCCCTACCGGCAGGAAGTTGGGAGGGGGAGATGCACCCGCAAGGGGGGAGGTGGGCGTGCGACGTTGATCGATGTACGTCTTGCGCCGGAGGCTGCCGCCGACGTAATTCATTAAACGCTGAAACTGCAAGCGGATTTTGAGTATTAAAACGATTTCTCACGGGGCTGTCCGGTTCGGTCCTGCCTTTACACAGCTTAAAGCTGTTTGCTTAGTTGATAAAGTGAATAGGAATTAAGCTAAAAAGGGGAGCGTGTTCGGTCTCTATAAAGACTCGGTCAGACGCTATAAATAGTTAAAATGAATTTTGTTGAGGAACACTATTTGCGAAGCTTCATTAAATATCAGGCACGGTTATACTGGAAGTTTTTTATAGTTTAATTGAAATGATAGGCACTGAAAATTTTATTGAAATAGCATAAAATTGTTATGATCACTTCAGTACCTTTAAAAATTTTGAGTTTATTACTAAAGACAACGACTTTAATAGCACTTGGTTAGTTGGCATCGGCATAGTCGAGCGCAGTGTATTACACGACTGACACTTTTCATTCTATAGAAGACAGTACCTACCCTAGGGCTTAAATATGAAATGCACTAAGCAGGTAAAATGTATCATTGTACTTATTTATTTTCATAATGTACCTAATAATGTAAATTGTAAATAGACGAACATTTTCTTGATTGCATACGACATACCTTTACCTGGTTATACATCAAGGCGTTTTTTTTCACCAGTGATAACATTAAAAAATCGCACCCAAAACTTTGAGGTTGCTTGCCTACGTCATACAATTGGTCACCAATTTTTAGTCGGTGAAAATGAAACACTGACTTTGATGTTGTGACGCACGCGTCCTACAAAAAGTCGGTCAAAAAAAACTTAGGTGTAAATGTTGGTGGAAAAATCGGACCGACTATCGGACCTATAAAAGGAGGTTAACTGGAAGATAATGCTTACTAGCATTAAGTTCGCCTATGTACCTACAAATTTGTTTGTACAATAAAGAATTTTCTATCTATCTATCTATAAAAAGTCTAACGTCGGCGGAGGCACTGAATTGCGAAGTTGCAGAGCGGCGGCACTACACTGCGTTCCCTTCACCCTGAGATAAAATTTGACAGTAAATAATACGAACGAACGTCATAAAGGTACGTAAGTATTATATTAAATATCAACGTCATATTCCTGCGCAACATCACTGTAACGAATGTAATAGGGCAAATAAGTAACTGTATAATCATTTGAGCGCTTCTACGGTGTTGGGCAGGTCAGCTCTCATATAGATTGCGGGTTCGTTTCCTGCTTCAAGACAAATGTTTATGTACTGAAAAAAGATCGCAGAAGGCTACTTAGTATAGTCTCCTTGTATTGCCTGAGTGTTGTGGGAACCTGTTCTTAATAGTTTCTATTTCTATCTAAAGGTACCGGGAATATTAGAAGATAGATAAACACTTTATTATTCACCTTAAAAATAGAGATAAAGTACAAGTCAAATGTTTACAATAGTGTAACAATGGGCGGTCTTATCGTTTAAAGCGATCTCTTTCAGACAACCTTTGGATGGAGAGGAATAACGAAACATACACAGACGGTGGTGATAGAAATTATAATAGACATACTAAGGGCTTACATATGATATACAATATATAATCTAATTACTTATATATATATATATGACTATATAAATAAATATTATATGTAGAAGATGTATTTAAGAAATAAAAATTTAAGCTACCTATTTCAAACATGTGTACTTCTGAGAACAAAAACTCACACTAATAGTATAAATGCGAAAGTTTCGGTGTTTTGTTTGTTTCCTCTTCACATCGCAATGCCTGAACCGGATTTGAGTGTCATTCGGTATGGAGTTAGCTTATACTCTGGATTAACACATAGGCTACTTTTTATCCCAGGAAACAGCAGGTGAAACCGCGAAGCGCAGCTAGTATATTATAAATAATTAACTTTTAGAAAAAAACAAAAACCGACTTCAATGTATCTTCGAAGTCTAAGGTCAAATATCGATGAAATTACATGGGACCACTTCATAGCTATAGAAGAATTTTGCAAATCGGTTCTTAAATGACGGAGTTCTGAGGTAACAAACATAAAAAATGATAAAAAAAAATTAAAATACAATTGAATAGAGAACCTTCTCCTTTTTTTAAATCGGTTAAAAAGAAGAATTAACATTCGGAAGTTTTTATATCTTACTCTTAATATGACGTCATAATATAAAAGCGTAACACCGTCGTATAAGCTTGATCCTAAGATATCGTAAACCGTGGCTCTATGTCTAATATCTCATTCTCTACGAGAGCTCTATAATTGAAATGTTTTATTGCGAAATGGTTCCTTTTAAATCCAATGCTGACATGAGGTCAGTCTCGTGTCGTATTCGCCAGACATCCGAGTGACGTAGGTGTAGAGATGGTAGAGAGCTCTCAAATGCTCATTCATTATAATTTTTGAAATTAAAATATCAAAATTTAATATAAAGAACATAATTGTATTTTAAAAACTCATTTTTTATTTTGTTAACTTTGAAAAACGAGTACGTACTCTGTAGTGTCCAACTATCCTACTATAATAATATAAACGCGAAAGTTTGTAAGAATGTATGGATGTATGTTTGTTACTCTTTCACGCAAAAACTACCGAACATATTTTGATGAAATTTGGTATGTAGGTACTTTAGGACTTGGTATAGCACATAGGCTACTTTTTATCCTGGGCAACCGCGGGTAGAACCGCGGGGCGCAGCTAGTATATTTATAAACACAATCCTATAGGTATATCACTACATAGTATAAAACAACGTCGCTTTCTCTGTCTCTATATCCCTATGTATGCTTAAATCTTTAAAACTACGCAACGGATTTTGATGCGGTTTTTTTTAATAGATAGAGTGATTGAAGAGGAAGGTTTATAATAACCGTGCGAAGCCGGGGCGGGTCGCTAGTTATTTACAGAAGCAAAACATAGGTCATTTATGTACAATGCTACAGATACAATCTATCCACAGACACATGAATAATATTTTGATAGTCGTTTTGGCTCTTACTAGATGTTGGTTCAATGAAGGCAGTAAACTCACAGTACGTACGTCTAAGCATCTGCAGCTTGACACATCTTGCAGCTAGAGTTCTGCAACTCTAAGCACCGCGGTTTGGCTGGCCGGTGGTTAGAGCCCTGCCCTGCCCCGCTGCCGGCACTCTAGTTTCTGTTTTTATAGTATTTATTAGTATTTAGTACATATTTTTATAGAAATATTGCAAAACTCTATATGTCAGAATGAAATGAATAAGTAAATAACTGAGATAGAAATAATAATAATAAACCTTGACCGACTGGCCATTATTATTTGTTAGTAACAGTTTTCTTATATCTATGTGTTCAGAATTATAATTACACACACACACACACACACATATTACTATATTTTATCAAATAAGATTATACCTAAGCATTATCCTACAAATACATTGTACAAGTAAATAATGACAGTGAATAGGATCTGGAGAGACGTCGGAGCTTCGATAACGCTCTGCGGCCCATTCACAATGTCTGGGATATGATAGGTAGCTGACCCGAGTCTGCTTCGATGCACTGATATAACAGGCTTACGGCTTCCTTAGAGGTAAAAAGACATTGATTTTAGCTTATTTAGCGGTAAGCCGGTAGGATTTAAGTTATAGATAAGATAAATCATATATCATAGTTGTACATCATTTATTAGGTTAAGTGTTTGGTAGGATGGGCTGTAAAGATTCATTAGATTGAATTTGGTGAAAATACCTTACCTTTATCGTCATCTTCAACCCATGACGTTCCCACTGCAAGGGCTTGGGTCTTCCCTCGTAGAGAGAGTACGGGCCATAATCCACCACGCTGCGCTGGCACAGTGCAGTTGCCTTGCTGACCCAGTTAGTTCGTTCACCTTAACCATGGTGAAAGTAATTTTATTGCCTAGTGTCCTCAGGTAATCTACACACATAAATTCACAATAAAAAATATGTACCTACTTGGTGCTGATGATATATAATCTTGACTTTGTACAGAACACTTACTTCTTACTGCACATGCATTTAAGTATACCTTCTCCGTTTCGTCGTGGGTAAAAGGTACAAAATAATGCCGCAAATAGTCCGTAAAACACCCTTAAAAATGACCTTCCACTTCACTTCTACGTAAAAAACGCTTGAAACATTTCAACACTGACTCCAAAGTTAGTCCGAGGAGGTAGTTCGAGCGGGTTTCTTGCACCTGCATCAATCAACGTCGCAGGCTGCAGGACAGCGGGATTATGGGGAAGAGGGGGCAAATGGGAGGGGGGACTTGAAGAAATGGCGGGTAATGCTTGTACTAACGGCCTTTTTATTTGGAGATAATCACGTTTCTCACTATGGAAGAATTAGAAACTGTAAAAAGAGTTCTGCTGTAGAGAAATCATTTAATACCGTAGGTGCAGGTCTGTAGGCAGAAAAGGAATCTTGTTCTGCTTATAAAATTTGTAGTCACAAACTTTGGTTTCAGTCTTAGGTACCTAATATAGGAGGGTACTCGTTACAATTATATAGAGGGGGGCATCAGTTGCGTCTCTATATTCTGATAAGAGAATTATATATATGATAGACATTAAACAATTTATTTATAACATTATTATGCCCCCTGTTTTTAATATTACAGAAATCGTAAGAGATATGACCAAAAGCAAACTGGTGACGTCAACGAAAGCAAATATGTTCCAGACGTTTCCTAAACTGCTAGACAGGCCAAACTTGGAAATAAATGTGTCTCCTCAAAACAATATTAATCTTGCTGATGTATGTTACACTCCCTTACTTTCTGCGTCTAAATCTACACTTAGAGGAATAATATTGGACAGCTTTATTACAGGAAATAAGTGGTAATTCATAGTATAGTTACTGTTACAAAATGTTTTGGGTTGCTATTCAATGATGAGAATATTTAATCGATTATGAGAATAATGATCGACAGAAAATTCGAGTCACGTAAAATCAAATCACACTAAATACATAAATGCTAAAGTTTGGATGTGTGTTTGTTCTCTCTTCACGCCGCAACGGCTTAACGGATTTGAGTAAAATTCGGAATGGGTTGTATGTAGTATGGGTTATATGTTATATGTAGTATATGTTATATGTAGTATGTATATAGTATGGGTTATACCCTGGATTAACACATACGCTACTTTTGTCCGATATCTTGACGAAACGATTTTTTTTTTTACCCTTAATAGATCTATGTTTGGCCACTATCTCACCCGATGTGAAGCGATGATGTGGCCTAAGATGAAGCACATAGATCTAGAGAGAGACGGCAGTTGAGCGGCTGCCGCTGATATCTTATGAAATAGCATACATTATAAATTACGGGGAACAGCGACCTCAACCGCCACATATTTACGAGTAAGAACTTCACCTGGCTCGGTCGGAGGCACTTCCTTAATTTAATAGAGGCGCATTGACAATGGATAGCCCATACCTACTTTATACCTACATATTCACTACACCAAACTATCCTCCATTCGGGAAAATTTAATAAAATAATTATATTTTGCGTATTTTAAGACATACGTTTAAATCATAGAGATAAATAGTTTTAACGCTATATACTCGTATAATAACAATTTACATGTAGATATAACCTTATTGTGTTTTCTAAGAAATCCTAGAATTAAATAAATTACATATTGTTCTTGTTATACGCGTAATCGGGAAACCACCTGAAAATTTCCAAGACATAAACATTTTTGTAATAAAAACATGACAATGTATGATCTAATACCTGCCAGCATGTTTCTAGTGAAGAACCGACATACATTGTATTGTCAGGTAATTTGCCTACGCATCGTGCAAGAATCGCCTATATAATTTTAAGAGTTATAGTCCTATAGAATAGAGGTGCGAACATAAAATTTTATTAGAAACACGTGTAACGTTATGGGGAGTGACGTAACGTCATATTATTTATTATTTATACGACGGGTTATTGACAATTATTGCCTACGAGAACACTAGCATGAAAATGTATAATAGGGCACGCAGTCTAGTGTACATTACATAATAAGTTGATTGATAACTGACATCCATATCTGTAGAAAAATATTTTTTTTAGTTATGATTAATTATTCATATTTTCATTGTTAGTAGCGTCTCTTATATAACATTTCTGACATGTTTAATAATAATTATAAGACTGCAGATTTGCTAGAAATGTAAGAAATCTAAATATGTAACTAAGTAGTTTATGTACCTATCAATTTTGCTTCAGAGCACCATAAAAATAGCAGAAAAACCATTACTGTAGAGAACAAAGTCCCAAGCCACGCTGTTTGATGAAAAATGATTTACGTCATCCTGAAAACGCTGCACCTTTCACAATCTCACGAGATTAATTTAGCGGGTGGCGAGTGGCGCCAATGTAGACGTCTAGATGGCGCCACTGAGCACCTCGGCACGCGGCGCTTTTTACATCAGCGCCCTGACTTGCCCAACTTCCCCTGATAACCCGCTGCCATAGTTAAATACAGTGTATAAGGTTCAAACAAATGTAGAACTATAGATTTAACATTAGAAACCTAATATAATCACTACGTTCTAGATCTAGTGGATCAGCAATCTAAGCTGATATCTGTTTTCGCTTCCTATGCCTTTTTCTATTCCTTGTTCTGTATAGCTCTTTTCCGAGCTGTAAATATTAATCGTAAATAATTCCGGTCAGCATCATAAATTGTGGCATAACATTGAACTGTAGTTTTTAGCTTTTCATCATGTGAAATGCGAAACTAAAGTACTGGCTTAATATTTGTACGTTGCATCAGTAGCGTCAGAGAAAACGCGCGAAAATTACGACGCGACAAATGACGCGAGAAGGTAGAGAGGCGACCGTGTCGCTTAAGTAAACATCTGAAACAGTGCACTTGCCCCCATGGTGTAGAGTGGCATGAAAACTTCTTCCTGTGAGAGTAAGAGCGTTGTATTAAGATTTTGACTACAGGCAAACATTTGACCGCTGTCTCACATGATGGAAAGTGATGACGCGGTCGGAGATGGATCATGCTTGCCTGGAAGATACCGATTCACTCTGGAACTTGACGACACTTAGATTATCACTTGGATTATCTGATTGTGTAATGGCTCTAGATGTTTGGGCAAAATGATTGTAGTCGATGAAAAACTGTGAATAGTAGAACCTACTTATCCTATCCTACTTTATGTTCTAAAATGCTTTACATCCCTGGACACGAACAGTTCCTTAGGGAACAACTATAAGCTGAATTCTACGCGTACGGAGTCACGGGTATCGCGACTAGTCAGTCAATGAATGGGTAACTTACTAACAAAACGGTTTTAAATAACAGGAAAGTAAATACATAATATCGCTATACGTATAATTCTTCACTAGTACTTGCAAAATTTGCGACTGAGTAGTAATAAGGTGGTAGTTACTTTGTTCCAATAAATTCAAAATTACTTGGAACAAAGCAGATTCAAAACTATCTGGAAAGCCGGCTTTTCCACCTTAATAGCGAATTTCCTTTGTTGCCTCGTGCTCAACTGTAATCCGCACTCGGTAGGTATAATAACACTTAAACCCTGTCCCCACCAGCCTTGTCCCATCTGCAGTCATTAACTTCCGAAATAACAAACGCAATAAAACGTGAGGCATTCTGTAAATCTGCCATCAATTACGTAGGTAAGCACCAACCAAAACTTGGATCCGCAAACTGCGCTTTGGGCATTATCCCTCCTATTCGCTACTTAATGGGAGACGAATGTCGTTAGAAGTCTAGCGCTCGTAAAATCCAGCGGTTTGCGCTTGGTTCTGATTGTGATACTGTGTCAGTTGTAGAGCTCAGAGAAATGAAAAATAGGTTAGAATGGTGGTCAATATATTTTTGTAGGACAACCAGTGTCACTCATCGTGCACACATAAATGAAACATCTATGTACAAAGTAATCAATGCACCTATTTTGTCACATTTATTACTAGTCTGAATAGTTATAAACGCCATATATAAATGTTAAAAATAAACCTTATTGTAATGCAATACGAATGAATTACTGAATCAACTACATATGACACTTATGACCAACGCGCCGAATTCCGGCAGATATACGTCTTACGCCGTTGACATAAATACGATTGTGCAATCCTATGACCGCGGTGCATCTGCCACGCCTACTCCATTCTATCCTATTATCCATTTCTCTAGTAGAGCGATAGTTTTGGTTAAAACAGCCAAGTGTGCTAGTAAGCTCATCACTGGCGTACTTGGCATGCTTACTTGGGAAATCAATCAGGGTATAACAAATATGAGGAAGAGACACCCTAAATACGAGTGCGGTAAAAGTGGAGAGTTGAGCGAAGATTATGAAATGACCATCGTTAATATGAAAAAATCTTAGAATCATTACGCATTCTATTAAGAAATAAATAATAAAATTAACATAAAAGTTTCATTCGCTAAATACACAAAACTTTAGTCTACGCCACATGTGATTCTTCAAGTACATTTTTCTGGCTGCTTGATAACTCACCACAATAATTTTTAATCACGCGACGTCACGATTCCCTGAGTTTAGTAGCGTAGTTTGAACATGGAGTTACTGGAGCGGTAAGAGGCGAGCGGAGCGGAGACGACTAATAGACCATCGGCTACATGCAAATCGCTAATTACCGTCGTCGGTAGCAAGCTTACTAAATAAACAACGACCGATACAATTATTTTCTATTGCCATGCGCCTATCAGATGGCGCTATGCTAATGTTAATGCCATAAAACGATCGTACAGTCCATTTCACTTATTTTTTATTGTGTGAATGGTTAGAATAAGTTGTGTAAGTATGTAGGACTTTTAAAGGGGCGAGTTTATATAACACGGCGTCCGCACTGGATCCAATTCTAACTCGCGTATGTTTTATGTTTGATGCAATAAAGAGTTCTAAGTCTATTCTCAATAAAGCCTAATATCATATATATTTTTCTATTTATTTTCTGTAACATTTCTCCGTATTTGTTTTATTTTCATAACATTAACGAGCTATGTTTTTTCTTCAATTAACATTTAATTACTCTCCATTATTAGAGGATAGGTATTCATCGTGAAATTGGTCTTGGGAAATTTCCTTCTCACCGAAAACGCTAGTGGTAAACTGTGGGACAGTGTACTTAGCAATGACTTCCCTATAAATATTTTGTTAAGGGGCGAACTCTGCAACCAAAAGTGTGGCACGGAGAAACAACAGTACCGACTTATATACAGGTACGTTTATGATATCAGTATACATCTTATTATGTAAGGCGTCGTGATTTTACCTTGAAAATTACTTTATCCTTCAGTAGCCACAAGTGTTTGCACCCATAAAAAGTAATCGCCTACAAAGATATATTGCGAATATTTTACAATGTATTTATGTAAACGTGCGTCTTCCTCGTGAGTCGTGATTAGTCCTTTATTATTTTTTAACTTTGTTTGAACTAGGCACGTGTTAAATGGCTTGGTAACAAAGAAGTAATTAGTAGCACATTGCAACTTTACGTCTCTGATTTACTTTTGGAATAGATGTACTTACTTAGTGGATTAAACAGTATATAGTAAATAACCTAAGAAATAATAATGTACCTACCTAACTTTACGTTTACAATAATTTTACTGGTGGGGTAGATTTCTCGTATGCGAGAGGCCGTCTGTGTCGGAACCACCGCCACCGCTTTGCCAGTTATTCTGCCGCCAAGCAGCACTGCGCAAGCATTACTATGCTCCGGTTTGAAGGGCATTGTAGCCAGCGAAATTACTGGGCATTATGAGACGCAGTGCAGCGCCGCGCAGGATTTTGCAAAACAAAGTTCTGGGTGGTGCTGTTAATGTTATGGGCAGGCGTGTTGCTTGCCATCGCGTTACTACTACTTCACTCAGTTACATTAAAAAAAGTGTAGGTACCCAATCCTGCGAATTAGTTAGAAGTTAGTTAGCGTCGATGGAAAAAGTGGCTCTGCTTACAGCATTTCGAACAATTAGCTATTGTAGTAATTCTCAGTAAGTATAAATTATGAATTCGTGCAATTTAGTGATTATTACAATTCTTAGCTGGTCCGAAATAAGCAGCTTTTCCACCTAGACAATCTAGATACCTATACATAAAACCAATGGCGACATCTAGACGTCTACATTGACTAACCTAAATGAATTTCCAGATAAATAAGACTCTTTTAAATTGCATAGACTGCATAACAAAACAAATGTGTCGTGTCAATGCAGACGAACTTAAAAGTTTACACTTTTTTTGAGTAATTTAGGTGCAAATTCATGTAGACTGGCAGCCACCTGATGACAGGGTGGTCTCTATATTTTATGCAATAATATGACAATGTATTAGTGTCCTAATGTCATAGTAAAAGACGATAAAATGTTAATATTTTAGTATAAATATAACGGAATAAAAGCGAAATAAAAGTGAATCAGTGTGGATGCAGTTGGTTTTTATTTTCTTCATCATCATCATCATCAGCCCATCACCTTCCCACTGCTGGGACACGGGCCTTCTCTCATAGAGAGAGAATGGGCCATCATAATCCACCACGCTGGCCCATTGCGGGTTGGTGGATGTCACATGTCCTTGACTTTTTGTGAAAAATTCTTGGACATGCCGGTTTCCTCACGATGTTTTCCTTCACCGTTCTTAGAGCGAGTGTTAAATTCGCACATAACTTAAGAAAGTCAGTGGCCAGCGGGATTCGAACTCGGGTGCGTCGGATCGAAAGTCGCACGAGCTCACACTGAGCCACACTCGCTCTCTATATTTTCACACTTTATTTTCTTACTGAGCTCCAACTTAGTTTATATTTCTTCCCCAATTTTTTAATACCAATCTTTCGACGATCAGTTGCTGTTGCAGATTGCCCCACTTGCCCTAACGCACACTTTTATTGGTTTTTCATATTAGTAAACAAACTTTGATTTACCACAAACACTTGCCACTGGCATCGTTAGCAAAATAAGTTAAGGGGAACATTTTTTTCTGGTATAATGTACCAGCAACCTGAAGGCGGTAGGTAACGATTGAAAGTAAGTCGCGGGCGGCGACTAGTATTCTACAAATGCCGTAAAATTGGCATTTATAAAAATAAAGAAGGCTATTTCAACAAAACGATGCGACATTAAATATTAAACAGGCAAGAAGTTAAACAGATGTTGAATGATATAGAGCAATTTATCAGAGAACAAAAGGTCGACCGTTGTAAGGAATAAAAAATAATTAAGAAAATAAGGTAGCTACTTATTTACCTATTTATGTGAAAAGGGCAATTTTTATAGTTCGTCGTTATTGAATTTCTATAAGAAATTATTTTAAATTTTAATTAAGAATATAAATTGAAACCTAGCTATAAGTGTAAAAGAGCGAATGATTTTACTACTTAAACAATTCTACACTACCTATACTTACTAAAAACGCTACACTATACTATAATATATATACTATAATTCTTCGCTATACTTACTAAATTAAATACTTACTAGGAGAAGCAATTGCACAACCTATTGACCATTTTAACCTATTGACCTATATATAACCCAAATACTAGACGTGTCGATGCCGGTCGATTTTCACGTCACACCAGTCCTAACGATATCATCCACCGAGCTTTTACCAGCTTTAATGTTGCAGCCATTATCGAACCGAATGGTCTAATGCGTGACGATGGTAGAAGGCTTGACGGCATGACTCTGATCCCACAGCCTCTAGTGTGGGACGCTATGGCACCGTCACACCTTCTGGAGATGCAGAATAAAGCTGGCACGGCGGCTAATTCGACCGAACAGCTCAAATGGCGTCAATGTGCTAACCCGGTATCGGTTAAAAAAAGAAAAAAAAACAAAATTTCTTTAATCATTTTGGCATCACAGACGCACTTATGAACGTCAAATTATCACAATGACTCTACCACCGTTATATGTTTGAGCCGTTTGGTGTAGAATCTTTGGGTTCAGGGTACCGGAGCTCATCGTATTTTGTAAAGCCTGTCAGAGCGTCTGGTCAATGCGACGCGTGACCAAAGTGCAAAATGTCAATAATAGATAAGTAATATCTACGAGGGAATAATATGGCCTTTTTAAGCACACTTTTAAGTAACTTAAAGTTATTCACTGATAATACATAGATTACAAATCATATAATTTTAAGCGTTCCTTAAACACATACTTAGGTGATACGTTTTATATTTTTAAACAATCAGTGTGTCCTTCGTCGGCGAGCGGCGGCGGGCGGGGTGTTGGCTATATCTGTCATGCAATACTGCAATCATGTCGTGCAGCGTGCTACCCACGTTTTGCATTGAAAAAAATAAATGCTAGTAGGTACTAACGTTGTAGTACTTTTTACAGGTATAGACGAGTATTGTAAAGGTGAGGATGTTTTCGTGGCGGCACGTCTTTGCCTAGCGGGCTGTTGCAAGTCATCTGTTCCACCACATTTTGTAAATGAAAATAAATTATTTTTCAAAAAAAACTAAACCGACTTCAAAACCACAAATGGCACTCAAAAGTAAAAAATAAATTAATATAATTATCATAAGCGCTACCCACTCATATATTTGAAGTCGGTGCCAGCCAAGTCTAATAGGTAGTAGATAAATACTATGTATATAGTAAGTACTACTTGTAGGTAGTATTTATCTACTACCTTTTAGACTTGGCTGGCACCGACTTCAAATATATGAGTGGGTAGCGCTTATGATAATTATATTAATTTATTTTTTACTTTTGAGTGCCATTTGTGGTTTTGAAGTCGGTTTAGTTTTTTTTGAAAAATAATTTATTTTAACCTTTTTAGTGAAAAACAAGTTTAAACTAAATTAATTCAAAAAGTTTTTAAAGACAAGCTTTTATGATCTAGAAGCCACATCATGACGAAGTTTAAAACGGGCTATCACAATCAAATGCATGTACAAAAAAATTTCAAGTCTGTCCTATTCTCTGTTGAGGAGTTCCCTCGCCGGAAGTCAATCCTGGGTGTATCTGCCATGTCATGATGGAATTTAGAACAGGCTCTTATGGTTAAATCCATTTACGAAATGTTGTGTCTGTACTATTCACTGTTGAGGAGTTCCCTCACCGGAAGTCAACCCTGGGTGAAGCAGGTGAAGCAGTCGAATACAAACCTCCACCTTTAGAAAGTTGGTTACGAAAAAAACAAGAACCGACTTGAAGATTAAACTTATATTTTTTTGTTTTTGCAATTTTTTCAAAAACTACTGAATGAATTTCGATAAAATTTATATGGGACCACCTTTGAAGTATTGCCTACCAATCAAAAAAAGAATCATCGAAATCAATGCATAATTGGCGGAGTAATCGCGTAACAAACACACAAAAAAAAAATAAAAAAAAAAAAAAAAAACATACCGTCGAATTGTAAACCTCCTCCTTTTTGAAGTCGGTTAATAATAGGTTGATATTATTTGTAAGCAGCCGGAGCCTACCTTTGAAGTGTTTCTATAAACGCTCATTTAGGGCACATGAGTGAATTCTTATCAAATATTATTTTAAAAACAATTGCCTTTTGTAACATCAATAAAAATTTGATATTTAATTTGTAACATCGATATAAATATAGTATTATTTTAACAGTGACTGGAGCTGGAAAGCCGATGAATGTGCTCAGTGGCGTGGTATGGGACAGTGCTATGACCAGCAGTGAACTGATATACGCTATGACGTTGATGATGATAAGTAATGATTATTTTACAGTAATATAAACAAATATTTTTATTTAACTTACTCTTTAAATACAAATAAAAATAAATAAAAACGAGCTCGACAAATGTCTATTATTTAAAGTTAGCCTGGATTTAATACTTTAACATGTTTTTCATTCTCGAATCCACGTCAAGGATTTTCAGGTCTTGTTTTGCTCTATTTCCATGACATAATGCACCACGGCGTCAAGTGGCTCTTACATAACATTTAAAGACTTCAGACACCTAAATTCTTCCAGTAACAAAGGCGGTAAAGATTATCTAAGCACTTTAGTGCCACCCACCCACGGTTCTACGTTGGCGATAGAAGCACAATGTACATCAGTAATCAGTAGTTAAAGTTTATACAAGCACTTTGTTTAGAATCAAGCGTTCTTAAATTGGCAGTCAGAGTCGTATTACAAAATGTTTTATTGTACTGAATAGGTTCATAATTAATTTATAGAAAAAAACAATAACCGACTTTAATGTACCTTCGAAGTCCAAGGTCAAATATCGATGAAATTTATATGGGACCACTTCGTAGTTATACTGAACCCAACGCAAATATAATGTTCCAAATAGGTTCATCGGTTCGGAGTTCTGAGGTAACAAACATAAAAAAAAATACATTCGAACAGAGAACCTTTTCTTTTTTTGAAGTCAGTTAAAAACAACTTACAAACTAAAGTACAATGGGCGAACTTATCGCTAAGAGCGATCTCTTCCAGTCAACCTTTGGATGGAGTTAATTAACGTGTTAGTTGTGAGTTCGTATTAGTAATTGAGCTAAAGAAAGAATGCTTCGAACTTGGCGCTATTGAGTTCAAGTGTAAACCTCAGTTAAGATTTCCTTGGATGGGGTTATTATTTGAGTTATTTTCGACGTACGAATGATTCGCATACCTATAGTAGGTACTATAATTTACAAGAAGTAGTTATTTTTTTAACCCCCGACGCTAAAAAGGTGTTATAAGTTTGACCACTATGTCTGTCTGTCTGTAGCACAGTAACTCTTTATTTATTTCTAACATTATTATATATTCACAATATGTAACATCCTTACAGCTAAAAATGCCAATACGATGCTATAGGTATAATATTCAATTATATGTATAATATTCAATTTGAATATAAATAATTATTAAAAAAAAAAATCAAGCCACTTTTGAGAACTTCGACAGGCTACAGTTAAAAATATCAATCTCCTCCGACAAAAGGCTAAACGAGTAGAACCGATTAGATGCGTTTTTTTTTATATTTGAAAGTAGGTTTTCTTGCGGCGGTTCTTAGACATGTTTTATCAAAATCGGTTTAGCCGTTTTTTACTTTTTATAAGTTTTTTGTGTCGGGGGTTTTATAATATTTAGTTAATTGAAATACGCTTATTAATATAATTGTTGTGATGTGTCACAGGCATCTGTTAAACTTGTTATTAAGTGTTTCTTGTGCTATTCGAAGAATACCTGATTTATCGTTAGTGAGACGTCTACAACACTGTCTCTGCCAATACACGTCCACAGAGGCAAAATAAAAAGCTGAAAAGCGCAAAGTTCTGTGTGCATTCGGCGCGGTGAGTCACGCAGCGTCGTGACGTCACGCGAGTGTCGCGTGTTTCAGGGCCCGACAGCATGTTGTTGAAATGTCACAGGTCGTATGTGTATTGAATAATGATACTGCGACCTGCCGTCATTATGAGATGGCTATCTGCTGCCATCATCATAGACCGATGATGGCTATCTTTAGCTCCTAGTTTTTTGCTTATAGCTATAGCAGGGTGCTTTCTTAATTAGTTTTTTTTCAATAATTTGCAAGAGCTTCACTGTATCTTTATTATTAATAAAACCCTATATTTAGACCAACCAGGACATCAAAAGGGAAACATTATATTTCAATGGATTTAATAATTAAATATTGTAATTGGCTCTGCAATATTTTAATATTTTTTTATATTGTTCTGTCTGAAGTTCTTCTCCGTCTCGATTTTCTTCTGATTATGGGTACGCATTTTCTTCTGTATTTATAAAACTTTGTATTGTGGTTTTGCCTAAAAAGGATTACCTGCATTGTTGCCCTCAAGCACTAGAAAAATCGAACCTTTGAAGGCAACTTACCGTCTCATAACTTGTCATAACTGTTGTTATAAACTACGAGCTGCATCTAGCATATATATACGTACTGGTTAGCGTATTATGCATTTTGTTTCAATTGATTATAGAAGGTTTTCTACTCGATTACGTGGGTGTCGTTAACGTTTATGAACGATGCACTGTCACGCGGTGCTTTCCGACTAATAGCATGCAATACAGCAATTTTCATACCTAACATACGTATATTATAACTAAAATATAATATTGTCCTGCAGCACAGGTTGCACGCTTAGCAAGACTGCTGTTTCTAGGGTAGGTAACTTTGAAGAACTTTTTTTTTTTTTTACAACATCATGCAACATGCAACTGTTATATGAGCTTCTCTCGTCAATAAGTTAGTCAGCAGCACCCAGAACTTTGTTTTGCAAAATCCGGCGCGGCACTGTACGGCGCTCGTCATGGGTCAAGGATTTGCGACATTAGTATTACATAATTTTCAACTAAAAAAGTTATTTGGTCCACCCTAACGACTGTCGTTCTAAGAGCTTCCGTCGACGTCAGACATTTTGCAGTCGGTCCGATTTATTTCACTGTCATTTGTCACCTATTTTTAACCGACTTAAAAAAAGAAAGAGGTTCTCAATTCAATTGTATTTTTTTGTTACCTCAGAACTCCGTCATTTATAAAACGAATTGGAAAATTATTTTTGCATTCTGTATAGCTACGAAGTGGCCCCATATAAATTTAATCGATATTTGACCTTGGACTTCGAAGATACATTGAAGTCGGTTTTTTTATAAAATGTATACTTGTGAAACTGACTTTTTGTAAGACGTGTGACTTGCAATATGAAACACCGTATGTTTTATTTTCACCGACACAAAAGACGGTGACCGATTGTCTGGCGTGGGCGGCAGCCTTAGAAAATAACCGGGAACGTGTCCTCCGAAGCACGGTAGCGCTGAGATATAAATTTATACGACACAAACGGTCACCCATCCAAGTGGTGACAGCAGTGAACGTTGCTTAAACCTACCAGACCACGCTACGCTACCGTAAATGATTAGTGTTAATGTTTTTAAATTGCCATTCTGATTAATAATAATAATATATTAATTTGTATATGTAAATGCACTAATTGATAGATAAGCCTCAGCGCAGGCTTGCGTAAGCTTGCAAGCATTACTTAATTATTTATTACCTAGTTTGATAAATAATTCACCACCTACTCAATTTCGATCGACACTAATAGTGTTCGTTACTTATGTTCCAAGATGTTATGGCGGCCAAAGAATTCATATCGTTGAAAAATACAGTTAGCTTCGTGATTGTATTTACATAATGTTACGGTTATTGGTTTTTATAAACTAACTGCGCGCTTTAGGCTGCGAGTTTATAGTAAAAACTATTAACGCATATTGAATTTACAGCGCCGTGCGTGTTAAGTCACCGATCAATTAATTTTATATGTCTATGATTCAAGAATCAATAGGTACCTATACAAACGAGTATGAATAAGTGGTTCGCGTCCGTCTGCGTCTGAGAGGTCGACTAACGATGTAAAAAATAATAACGTGCATTCAAAATGGAGCTCATTTGGAGTCAACGCACTCAGACGTTAGGGGCGTCTTCCATATAATGTTCTAGAAAATCCCTGCAGCGTTTCCACAGGGAGCTGGGCGGGTTGGGGGTGATGTTGATAACCTGAATCGGGAGCGAGGGCGTAGGGTCCACGACCCAACTGCACGACCGCGCCCAATCCGAACCTGATGCCCTGAGCGCCAGCTAGCTTGCAGCTAGAGAAATTATAGTACAGAACTCACACGCTATCAATAAACTTTACCTAATATAAATGTGTCAAAAGAAAATCAGATATTATAAAGGCACAGGTAAATTAAGTAATTTCAATTGTTTCATGTTAGGCTAACGATGATGATGATGAATTGTTTCGTATTATTTGTTTTCAATAAATTGTTTAAAATATGTATTTTATATACAAGGAAATTATAATATGTCGAAAAATCACATGTCTCATATATATTTGTAAAAATATTTAAACCGTTACGTCAAGGAGTACTCCGACGAGTAATTACGAAAATTATATATATATGGCACTACACATGCTGACAAATTGATGTTTCATGACCCTGGAGTGCTCCATTCTAAAACCGCCAGTCTAATTTAGACAAGTCCACTATAAGCCGCCAAAAAATCGCTAGAATAAAATATTATTAGGTATGTAAATTGTATATTATATTTTAGTCTCTAATAAGGTGTATATATTATGGGCCTCTGATAATTTTACTTCGATGTACCTACCTTTATTATGGCCGACGACGTTTAGATGACGACGAGACTATCTAGACGCACACCAAGAAAATTGGTATGAGATGGCGCAGGAGCGTGACAGGTGGAAGGAATTGGGGGAGGCCTTTGCCCAGCAGTGGGACAGTACAGTAAAAATAATATTATTATTATAAATCAAAGGAATGTTCCATCTGCGGTTTTCACTTCACCATTTCATATCAGTTAGTTTCTACATGAATTTTTATACCGCAGTGAGGTGAAGGCTGTTATTAAAAGTTGAGATAAGATGCCAAGCGATGTGAGCACGACAGCAACTAACTCTTTACCTACGTTTTCTACCCATTTGCTTTGTTGTTCAGATTACTATTTTATGAATTTCAATTTATCAACACAGTTCATAGGGTTTTCACGAAGTGGTTCAAGGATAGATTTAATAATTAAATTAGAAATGGAATAATTTAATATTATTGTTACACAATGTTACCAATGTCTTTACACTTTCTTGGCTAGCTCCAGGCTATAAAGACGAGGATCCTGATTCCAAAGTTCTAAAAATGTTACACAAGGAATTACATTTTTCTCAGATTTTATGAAATATATATATATATATATATATAATTTATCTACCAGCATACTCAAGTAACTAGTATGTATTTTTTATTTTGTCTCATTCAATTGTGACTCTTTAGAGAGCTATGTAAGTGGGCGTACTATTGTATTATTCTGTGGTGTATCGCTCAGTTATGTTATAAAATATTGAATGACTAAATGACTATAGATGCTTACAGTTATATATGGACGGCCAATATACTTAGTGAAACATATTTATAGGTACATTGCAAAAGTAATACTGTTGGCTGCGTATTTGAAACAAGTAACTAAGTAGTCTATTTATGTAATGAGTAGGTATGTGTTAGTAAACACATTTGCTTTGATTTAAATAAACTCAGAATTGTATCTGTTGAAGGAAAAATACCCTATACTTACGTAACAATAAAGTTCAGCGACCACTTTGTAACTGGAGCGATGTTCAGATCGTAAAGGCGTTGACATAAAGGGGCATCGAATTTGTGCATGCGGGGTGAACGACGCCTAATGTCTGGCGGTCAATGGACTCTAGCATTTAGGATTTTAGGCAAGTCTGGCAGTCTAAAAGTCTGAAACCCAGGTCACATAGTAACAGAGTTGTCAAACAGGAGTCTGCGATGTCTGAGGAAGGTATTGATATGTTATTGGATGCAAACTTGATCTTAATCAATTTCAAGGCTGCTGGCGACGGGAATGTGGGGTCAAATGGTTTTGGAAAGTTGCTAGAACACCCAGACGGATAAATAATATATGTACGAGAAAGGCGGATGTGCTATAATCAACGAGCTTAAAAAATATGGGTACTAAGCTTATTACGTACTTGGCTACGACCAAGAAGTTCAATCACTTAAAATGAGTTGTGAAGATCGATCTATGATTTTCTAAGCGCGCTTCGATCACCGCAAATTGTAGGCCCTTACGCAGCGTGGCTAGGCCCGTTGTTATGGCCGAACAGTACAGTCAGCATCATAATCCTTATCCTAATAATGTATGAAAAAAATAATAATGAAATAACTCTGTATTGAAACAAACAGATAATTAAAAATCTAAGAATAAAAGCTTATTTGTAGCTTTATAATATTATTCAGATAAAAGTTTTGTACTTATGTTTGGATGACATTTGAAATAGTAGTAGGTCTGACTTAGAACTGAGTATAATTTTTATTCCGGAAAACAAACAATTTCTTTATTATTTATTTTGTGCTAAAGGAGTATAAGTACATTAGAGCAACGCTCGCTGTTTTTTTACAGCTTATTCAAATCAAATCAAACCAAAATCTCTTTATTCAGTTTTGGCAACACAGACGCACTTATGAACGTCAAATTATTACTGACTCTACCACCGCTTCGGAAAAAGAACCACTACTCAGAAGTTAAGACAAGAAACTAAGGCGCATTTTTTTAGAGATTTTGTTATAATTTTTTTGGTTTTTTACGATGTTTTGTTTCTTTTTTTTTACGCTTCATAGATCTATGTTTGGCCACTATCTCGCCTGATGTGAAGCGATGATGCGGCCTGAGATGGAGCACATAGATCTAGAGAGAGACGGCAGTTGAGCGGCTGCTCAGACCCGTCTCCCCGATGGTTCACTAAACATCATCCCGAAACAAGACTAGGTCGCTTGACGGCATGGCTTTGTTCGGTGGGTGGTATTACAACCACAGCCAGAGCCTACCACTCCAAAGCGCGTGAGCGGGTTTCATCACGATGTTTTCCTTCACCGTTATTTTAGAGTGAGCGTGCAAAATCTGCACTTAACTATAAGTCATTGGTGCAGGGCCGAGTCGGGACCCAGGTGCGTCGGATCGAAAGTCGCACGAGTTCTCGCTAAGCCACACTCGCTCAAGCTTCTTATGTACCAGTTGGCTACTTTGCAGAATAGAATGTTCCAAGCAACTTTGTCTTCTTTGTATTTTACGAACTAGGAGCAAACTTGTGTAACGTTTAAGAGAAGGGTACATCACAACAAAAATATCAAGACGTTGAACAAAAGCATTAGCAAGGGCGAAGAAACGTAACAAATTTTGTGAATTTATTTCTTTAATCTATTGATTAATTTTTCTTCGTACATAGACATCATTTTATCAGGAAATAGAATAAATGTCACTGTCTATAATATTATAGTACATTTTATTACTATGTCCTAATGACTAATTTGTTTGTCATTTGCTTCTATCGTATACCTTATTATAGAAATATATATTGCGGCATGGTACTAACAAGTATATATAGGTAGATACTTGTTATTGACGGTGACTGTACCTACCTATAGTCCAGTCTAGAACTTATACTCGTAATTCTTTTTATGTACCTGAGCAACGAGACGAGCATGTCGTTCGCTTGATGGTAAACACCACGCTTGCCCAAAACAATTACAATATTACCCAGAACATTTAATACATGTAAATAACTGCGTATATAACACTCGTATATCGTTTATCACCCCGAGACATCACATATTAGGTCTCATATGCCCAGTAATTTTGCTGGCTACAATGTCCTTTAAAACGGAACACAGTAATGCTTGCGTACTACTGCCTGGCGGCAGAATAACTTGTAAAGTGGTGGTACAGACAGTGACATAAGTAGCTGAACTTTTACAATCTTTCAATCGACAATAACACTGAAAATATACACACTACATGCTTTTTTTTTTGCAATTTCCCAATTCGCACAGGATATTAACAAACTTTTTAAATGCAATAATCAGAGAAATAAGCCTCATATTGAAGTGTAGTCAATCAAAGATTCACAAATGTTCAGCCACTTTTGTCGCTAACTATACCAACACAGTCGGCCTTTCACATACAAGAGGCTTAGTAAAAAAAAGTTTTAATTCAGTCAGTGACTGCAATCTATTTGCCATAAGGAAAGCCGAGTAATCACTTATCGATTATTCGGTTTTACCACTATTCGCGGCATCTCTAGTTGAAAGTAGATTCACATACTGTAGGCTGCACTTTGGGTAGAGTGGTCCGTTTGCGGTAAAACATGAAACATGTGAAACTTTTGCTTGCCCCACTGAAACTTGGCACACACGCTAGAACGTGAATGGTTTACAAAAGAATGAGAGTAAAAATCAAATTTGTGAATGTGTTACTGTGTGCCGGTTCGAAGGGCATTATAGCCAAATCGCTATAAGCGATAAGACCGCCCATTGTAAGTCAAAACTACGATGCATTTTGTGACATTTTATTTTTCATTGTGTATATGTTATTTGGTGTGCAATAATTTTATTTATTACACGATCTACAAAAATCGTCTTTATATCAGCGTTAAACTATAGTCCACGCGAACGAAGTCGCGGGCAACAGCTAGTAATAACTATAGGTTATAGTTATTATATGGTTAGATCCGGCCGCGGTTGTAATGCTAATATTGGAATAATAAGCATTCGTATTAATAAGCTGCTAATTTATATTAGCAATTAGCATTAATCGAATTGATTGTAGATGCAAAATTCGTTGAATGGTAAAATTCATCGTTTAACAGGCAACGTACAGCAGCATGAGTGCACCTTTATTTCCGCATGAATGCGAACTGCGGTGGTTTGCTAATGCTAATGCTGTTATGATTGTGATTCATATTTAATAATGAAATTTCGCATGAAATTTCATATAAGCAATTAGCATCGCAATAGCAAGTAGCATGATATTCCACCTGCTAATGAAATTAATGAAAATAGCAATAATTACCATTACTGCTATCCACAGAGCATAAGTATCCAAGACGTCAAGCGACCAGTCGTGTTTTGGGATGATGTTCGTTGAACCATCATTGATATGGGTCTGAGCCGTCTGAGCGTTCGCTAATCTACAGTCTACAAAATAGATCTTTAAGTAATAAAAAAGTTTGTTCGTAAAGTTATAAAAAGGACGATATGATAAGTAAAATAGCGTTCTGTTTTGCATCTGGCCAGTTTTTGTATAGTTTTTATCTCAAAGCGAGCACAACCGGACTGATGATGTAGGTACATGTATAGATCTACAGAGTGGATTTTTTGAATCGTTTTTTCGTACAAAATGTATGGGGAAAGTTTTTGGAGATTTCTGTAATTTCTAGTACTCACCTTAAATAATCTCATAGAGTGTTTCGATCCCTACAAGAAACAGGAGCGATTGGCATAAAAATATTATCGTAATTAAGCATTTTTTTCACTGACTATGTGTCATTTTTCCCAAAATCTGTGAATGCAGTTTAGAATATCTCAAAAAGTTATGGATGGTCTCCTAGGAACGTTTTCCTGTAACTATAGCGGTTAAGGTACCTGCCCTTAGTGCCCGTCTCAAAAATCCACACTGTATATTATTTTGCGTAGAAATAAGAATAATTTTTACAATTCAAATAATGTCTGAGGCGAATGAGGAACAAAAAATAGGGCATAACAAGAATAAAATATTAAATTGAGAGTAGTCATGATTATCGAGGCGAATAAGGAGTAAAATGTGAGGTCAATGAGGATTTTTTCATCATCATCATCATCATCAGCCCATCACGTTCCCACTGCTGGGACACGGGCCTTCTCTCATAGAGAGAGAATAGGCCATAATCCACCACGCTGGCCCAGTGCGGGTTGGTGAATGTCACATGTCCTTGACTTTTTGTGAAAAATTCTTAGACATGCCGGCTTCCTCACGATGTTTTCCTTCACCGTTTTAGAGCGAGTGTTAAATCCGCACATAGCTTAAGAAAGTCAGTGGTGCGGGGTCAGCGGGATTCGAACTCGGGTGCGTCGGATCGAAAGTCGCACGAGCTCCCACTGAGCCACACTCGCTCGCTGTAAGATTTTTTTATATGGGGTAAATATCGTGGGGTGAATGCGGAACAAATAGAATTTAGATTATAAAATCTTATATCAAGATATAAAGATAACATCAAGGTATAAACAACTGTCAGAGTAGTTTATACCTTTTGAGTGTATCATAGATATTTTTTATAGAAGGATATATAAAGAGGAGGTCTAGCTGGCTAATTAGTTGTGAAGGCGGCTCAATTCAACTTAATTACCTATTATTATATCTACGCATTTATTTAAAATCCCATGCAACCTTGTTTGTTTGAAAAAACTTCAAACAAAACTGGAAACCAGTTGTCGGCACTTTACTCTAGTGTTTAGTGTGCGAGCCGTTAATTTGTAAGAGCGCTGAAGGTTGTCTGGAATCCTATTTACACAGATATTTTTTGCAACTCCGTGACCTGCACAACTGATGATGCATATATAACTTAATAAATGATGATTTTTTGTAGCGCGATGTGTCTATTTAACCTTTATATAGTATAAAAAGTCGCTCATCTGCTTGTGTCTGTTAGCCAAGTGCTTCTTAACTACTTCATGGATTTTGATGCGGGTTTTATCTTTATGGCGTGAGCAAGATTCAAGTTCAAGTTCACAAAGATCTAGGTATATTTAAATTTGGCATTTCAGACGCAGTTATAAACGACATTTTTGCATAATGACTCTACCACCGCACCGTGTCGGAAAAAGATGCACTACCCAGAAGATACGGCAAGAAATTTTTAAGAACTTTTGTTTCAGTGTTATGTTAATTTTTATCAATATTATGTTTCCTAAGTGCCAGTTGGCTATTTGGCAGAAGCAGAATGTTTCAGGCATCTTTGTGTTTTAGGTATATATTCGTAATTTTATTACTAACAGGTTTGTATTGTGTCCATTATTAGATGCACTCGCACGAAGTCGGGACAAGTCGCTAGTTTTCTTATAAAACGTAAACACCCCTGACTGACTGACTGACTCATTCCTCACGAAATCAAAGCTATAAAGAGTGGAACAACTATACAGAACTTGCAATTTAGAGTGTATGTGTATATATATACTTCGCTAAGAGGATTTTATCAATAATTTATTTTATACCACATTAACAAAATAAACAAAAACCAACTTCAATTCTGATGCATCTTCGAAGTCCAAGGTCGAATATCGATATTTATACGGAACCACATATACTGAACCCAATGCAAAAAAAAAAATCATATCAGTTTATAAATGACGGAGTTGTGAGGTAGCAAACATTTAAAACAAAGTGAAATTGAGAACCTCCTTCTTAATTGAACTCGGTAAATTTTTTTAAGAAATTCACACGACATATATCAGCAAAGTCGCCGGGCAGAAAGGTAGGTATTAAAATGGAATTTCTTTATGGGTACAATAAACATTTCGGTCCTCAAACAAGAGTTATTGATTTGCTGTCTCATAATAATAATTAGGATAGATCGAAGATAGATTCGCAGTTCAGAATTTGTCTAAATGGGATAAATATATTGGACTTAGGGGGAAAGTTGCTCGAAGAAGCCTCCTCCCCTACGGAGTTATGAGACTTTTTTTTATAGTCATAAGACATATAAGACTTTAAGACAAATTTGTCAAACGTTTGCATTATATGCTCATAATAATTATTAAAGTATTGTAGAGTGAAGGAAATGAAATATGATGAATAAAATAAATAATAGTCCTGCATCAAAAAGAAAATTAAGTAATATTATAACTGTACCTATGAGGCTAGCTAGTATATATGTAGGTATTGTCAAATGTAGTGAATTTTATGGTATTTTTATGAGCGTATTCCATAATAAACAAGATGAGATTCGCTGAAATTATTTGCAACAAAATCCAGGACAAACTCTTAAAAGCTATTACAGTCAAAGACGTCCAAATATGTGTCTCTTGGTTTCAACATAAAACGCTAGGAGCTGCAAACACTTTTCCTCCGGGACCGTCCAGCGCCAGATAATCTAGCAATTTCGTTGCAGTGTACCTATGTACCTAAACACAGTCTCCATGTATAGAAGTTAACGGAACACTTTTATTGCGTAATGAATGAGAGGTCGGCGCTCCAGCCCAGCAGGCGGAGGGTGGGGGTGCCATCAGCTCAAAGGGGGGGGCAATACCACCCCCTTGAGCCTTATTTCGGGTCATCGAGCCCGACCCCTGAACCAACGAACGCAGTACCGCCTTGCAAAATGAACTTTTCATCTTGTATTATTAATTTAAACAAAGAGCTGGATTAAACTAATTCAGTGCACAGCTCGCCTGATTAGACGAACATGCACTTTTTATTTTTCATGGCACAACTCTTACTCGATATTATGCTATATTCATGTGGGCACTGAACAAAGAAAACATTTTTACACTTCCTTTGTTTCCAAAATGTTTATTTTACTCGTGGTCGGTCTTTCGAATGTAGGATCTTGGTAGATACCACTGTTTTGACAGTTATTCTACCGCCAAGCAGTAGTGCGTAAGCGCAATTACTGTGGTTCGGTTTGAAGGACATTGTAGCCAGCGAAATTAGCCATTTGAGACTTAATATCTGATATCACAGTACTTTTATGGTATTAAAAGTTCTGGATGGCACTGCAATTGTTATGGGCAGGTGTGGCGCTTACCATCAGGCGAAAGACTTGCTCGGCTCATTACTCAGTTACATAAAAATATATATTAGTGAAACAACAAACATAAGACTTATTTAAATGCAAAGATGGAGATGAAGAATGAAACCTGCTTTTCTTCACATACCTAGTCTAAATACCTATTGATACTTTTACGGTGAATTACATGTTAGTTTTAAACTCTACAACCCCACCAATTGCAATTCTAGATATGATTATGAATAAATCGGCAATCTTTAATGTTTTAATAGCCGTCTAATAATAATAGGCGACTTGAATAAAAATTATGTTCATTAGAAATATCCTTCGTTCATTAATTAACAACGCGACAACGTTCTCATTAACACTTAAATCTTTTTCGAATGTTTTCACATTACACTAATTACACTCATATTAAAAATATAAAAGTTTATATGTCTGTGTGTTTGTTACTTCTTCAAGTTGTAACAGCTCGGATTTGAGTGAAATTCGGAATGGAGATAGCTCATACCCTGGATTAACACATAGGCTACCTTTATTCCGGAAAACAGCGGGTGAAACCGCGGGGCGCAGCTTGTATCTATATGAATATTAGTTGCCGTTGGCGTTAAAGAGGTAACATTTTTATTATAGAAGCACGAACATGCAGTTAATGTCTTATATACCTGTGCCGAACATATCGAACAACATAATAGTTTAAATCTGGTTTCTGGTTTAAGATAATTTATTTCTCAAAGAACATGGTTCACTTAAAAGAGAAATTACAATAATTTAAAATAAGGTAAGTACAATTTTCATTGCCTTGAGCATTTTTTTTTATGTAACTGAGTGACGAGACGAGCTGGTCGTTTCCCTGATGGTAAGCAATACGCCAGCCCATAACAATAACGGCGCCACCCAGAACTTTGTTTTGCAAAATCCTGGCTACAATGCCCTTCAAACCGGAACACAGTAATGCTTGCGCACTACTGCTTGGCGGCTGAATAACTGGCAAAGCGGTGGTACCTACCCAGACGGCCTCTCGCATACGAGAAACCTACCACCAGTTGGCAAAGCGGTGGTACCTACCCAGACGGCCAATACAGGCGAACACAAAAATATTAATTTTTAACTAGGGTTGACAAATAAAAAATATGATCACACAAACAAGTCAAAGAGTAAGCAGCTATACATTATTACAGAAGTGACAATTCGTTTGACAAGATGTGTACTTTTAACAGTTTTTTAAATACATATGTTTAGTGATTCCGTTTGATTTATTGATTTTGGTAATTTATTAAATAATCATAATTTAAATAATAATGATGTGTAGAAAACAAAAATCTGCACAAATGCTATACCACACATCAACGGATATATATATTGGTCCTCAAACGATGCTTGTTTAAACGCATGTAGATATCCGTTTAAAACTATGCCGATGAGAACTATGAGAGTATTTTGATCACTTCAAGAATTAGGATCAAATGGCATAAATATTTTTTTTTGGTATTCTAGCATTTTTTTCGCTGACTGTAAAATTGTAACAAAATCTGTAGATGCAGTTCAGAATATCTCAAAAAGTTATGGATGGTCTCCATACAATGTTTTCCTGTAACTATAACCGTTAAGGTGGCAGGTAGGCAGGCTTACCGGTTATAGTACCCTTACTGTCCCGGCTCAAAAATCCGCCCTGTATACCTACCTACCTACCTGTTTCCGTAGCGAGCGAAGCAATACGCAATCGCTAGTTTCGTTTTACACCATTTCGTTTCATTGTCACATTTCGTAAGTTCAACTTCTAGAATTTCAAGTAGTCCTAGCCTTGCGTGATTGGCCTAAAATTACTATAACTATGTTAATAGACCAATAAGTAAGTAATTAAACGTGCTTTGTCTGTATATCTGTTAGTTGACGTCGATATTTATAAATATTCAATGTTATTAGTTAAGATAGCTATTGGACCCTTGGATGAATTCATGATTGAATTTGCGTCATTCGCAATTTTTTGAGCGAGGAAATAGATTGCTAATCGCTTCCTCGTCGACGGTGGGTCAAGTGCCTATGAAAATATTTTGTACGACAAAGCAATATAAATGTGAATGACATTTCAGAGCAGCTGTCACTGTCATTACAATATTCAAGTTAACTTATTTATTTCTGACATTACTTTCTTAAGTTATGTGCGGATTTAATAAGGAAACATCGCGGGGAAACCGACATGTCCAAGAATTAATTACAAAAATTCAAGAACATGTGCCATCCACCAACCTGGGCAACCAAAAAAACCAACAAACTGGGCCAGCGTGGTAGATTAAAGCTCATACCCTCTCTATGAGAGAGAGAGAGCGAGAGAGATTCCTGACATTTTCCCGAGTCCCAGCAGTGGGAACGTGATAGACTGATGATGATGATGACATAGTATTTTTCTAGATGCGGTACCATTTATTAAATTTTAAAATGTAACCTTCACATTCTTAGATCATCGGATACAAATAGGAAAACCATATTGAACTATATCTATATCTAATATGATTTATTTTAAATATCAACTGCCTGGTATACCTACTCGAGGAAAAAAAACATTTAAAATTTGAATCCTTCACAATAAAATTTAAAATAGTCAATAAATAATTTTAGTTGACATGCAGGCACGCCTATTTTTATTAAAAACATAGATACAGGTAGTTATTTATGATATTTTAAAATTGGCAATTGCAGTTATTTTACTAGTTTCAACCGGTTTATCTGTACGAAATATAACTAAAACTTGTTATACGATTCTATCAGACAAGATATAAATATTAAGTTCACCTCTACAGCGTTGCAGATTACCCATAACGTAAAATAAGATTTTTGTTAAAAATATATTTTTCAAGACAAGTTTTTAACAAATTCGTAATCGGAACCGCGAGCAGATTAAAATGAGCCCAAACACAAACAGTTAACGATTATCCGTCAAAGAGTTCCATTGCTCACCTTCCGGCTACATTATCCGATCAGCTGGCTGTCACCATAATATTGCTTTTTCATCGGATTTTGACAAGTATGCAAAATTTAAACTTCGTAGGATAAGAGGAAATGGTTCGATTCAACTTGCAAGATTTGACGCAAACAAACAAACATTGCAAGTTAAATAAAAGCTTGTAAAAATAAAAACAAAAAACTGACTAGTGTTACTAGGGAGAATCACAAGAATTAACGTAACGTAATTGACATAATGCAATTATTTGCATTACACCTGTTTAGTTGTAGCGCTCGTAGCATAGCTCGCCTAGCCGTTCGTAACAGATCATCTAGGTTAAGCAACGTTCGCAGCAGTTACAACTTGGATGGGTGGCCGTTTGTGTGGTATTTATAGACATCTGAGCGCTACCATGCTTCAGAAGGTACGCGGTTGTTGTCTTAGGACAGCAGTAGTTAGGATTCTCGGAGGCCATGGTGCGGTGTAAAAACTCCGACACTAATGTTGGCCACACACCCTTACGAGAGAAGTTGTAGATCCTATTTGTGACACGTGATTAAGTTACCTATTCAACATTCACCTGTGAGCTCGTAGGGAAGTAATGCCTATCTTAGATCTGTGTTGCATGAGGTATGAACAGTGTACTATGTGTATTGTATACCTGCTAAATACCTTATTAAATATACATTATAATTAAATAAACATGCGTATTTATGATATTTAAATAGGTATAAAATATATAGGTATTACAATATTAGTTTTCCGACCCGAAGTTACGCCCGTGCCTAACAAGAACCTAGGAGGTATACCTGCAAGCCAAGAGAAACTTATAAATAGGTTATGAGGCTTAAGAGCTATTGTCTTAGGGTGACGAGCGCAGTGCAGTGCCACGCAACATTTTTCAAAACTAAGTTTTATAGGTGTCGCTGGAACTATCATGCACAGAATGACCTGGTCATCTCGTCATTGACTTAATAATAAGAGATGCAGAAATGGTGTTCAAGTTCGTAGGCTTAAGTTACGGGGATTTCGTAAGACTGCTACGTCACTTGAAAGTCTAGTGGCGAGTGAGTCAGCCAATCGGTCAGCTCAGTGGTATTTGCAGATGCTACAATTAAATTAAATGTCAGTACTTAGCAGCTCCAGTATGTGGGAATCCACAAAAAAACGAAGGTCACCCACATAGCTTTAAAAATAAGCAAGTTGAAGTGGCAATGGGCCGGCCAAATAGTTCGTAGAATCGATAACCGTTGGGGTAAAAAGGTTCTCCAGTAGCTACCATGGACCAGAAGGCGGAGGGTAGGACCGACGACCTGGTGAGAGTCGCAGGGAGTCGCTGGATGCATACAGTGAGCAACCGCTCGTTGTGGCTATCTATGGGGGAGGCCTACGTTCAGTAGTGGACGTCTTTCCGCTAATGAGGATGATGACTCAGCAGCCCTCCCAAAGATGTGATGTTACAGCGCAAATGTCTCGACGCAATTGGCGTTCTCACCTAAAGCGGCTCCATTATATAAGAGATAAGACTCAATAATAAAACTTTATTCATCAAGCTTAAGATATAATAAAATGTAAATAATGAATACTCATAAATATTTCAAAGCTATTTTATCATCATCATCATATATATAAAATTCTCGTGTCACAATGTCAGTTACCTTACTCCTCCGAAACGGCTTCACTGATTTTTACCAAATGTTATATGCATATTCAGTAGGTCTGAGAATCGGCTTCTATCTATTTTTCATAACCCTAAGTGATAGGTTGTTTACCCTTAATTTTTTTTTTATTTATATGGCAAGACAACGTATGCCGGGTCAGCTAGTTTATTTTATAAATATTTGTGCTTAATATTTCACAATGATGGAGTTATAAGAAGAATTAAGTGGGAGCGAGTGTGGCTCAGCAAGAAAAAGTGCGACTTCCGATCCGACGCATACGAGATTGAATCCCGCTGGCCCCGCACCCATGACTTTCTTAAGCTATGTGCGGATTTTACACTTGCTCTAAAAACGGTGAAGGCAAACATTGTAAGCAAACCGTCATATCCAAGAATTAATAAAAAAATCAAGGACATGTGACATCCACCAACCCGCACAGGGCCAGCGTGGCGAATTATGGTCCATATTCTCTCTAAGAGAGAAGGCCCGTGTCCCAGCAGCGGGAACGTAATGAGCTGATGATGATGAAAAAAAAAATTATAATACATTTCATTTAATGAAATATCTATGGTGTTGTATAAAAGCCACGCAAGCATGAGCTTATGTATATTTGTGAATGATAAGTGTGAATAGGCATTCGATATTTATACACTCGTATAATTATAACAAATTTTTTCAAAAGAAACTTACCAACGGAATGTACATAATTATGTTAATGAGATGTTATGTCAGATTTCAGAGAGCTTCTAAGTACTACTTTCCTTACTGCACTGAAGCACACAAGTGATGTGTGAACCAAATGGACCGCCTTTCCTGACTTCAGGTTCTGTCGAGTCCTGCTTAGATTACTATAGGCACAACCCGTCGGCGCTTGCCTATTAATCCAATGCGCGCGCACGGACAGGTGAGAGCGATAATCTTGCGCCCGCGCCTACAACTCCATGACCTTTCAGTAATTGAATAGGCGTGCTAGTTGCAAGCGCACGCACGCACTAACGCACGCGACTGGTACACCCGTGTGTAGGATGCCTGTGATGATGGGTAATAAATAAATAAAAAATCCCTCAACGTTCACATACATAGAGCCTACTTACATCTACATATATACAAGGATCTTACGACACTTACACACGAAATAAATGCTTTTTTTCTATGCACAAACATTTGTGGCATAGCGGGAATTAACCTATTCTAATAAAAATGTGTACCTATAAATTATAAATAAATAAATATAAAATCATTTTTTTCCCTAATCTACATAAATGTTGTTAGCAAGTATTTGTTAGTTGTTTTACTTGCTGAAAAGTTGTTAGTATGGTTAATTGTTGGGTTTATTTGGTATATTTTTTTTTAATTTATTTATTTTGTTTTTTTTTTCTCTTTGGGTGAAGGCTTCTCCAGTAAGAGTTAACCAGTCTTTTAAAAAGTAGGTATTTAATTCAATTATATCGGTAAAGTGCCTATAACTATAGATTATGGAATAATATTTTTTCTACAGGGTTGTCTGAAAGAGATCGCTTTCATTTCATTAATTTTAATTTTTATCAACATGGTTAAATTCTTATAGGGTTTTTGTATATATAAAGTTAACTCGCGGAATACAAAAAATTGACAAAAAGATTCTTTGCCGTGGCTGGGGCTGCAAGTTATATTTCTGCTGACAGGGATTTTAGAAGTTGAAAAAGTTAACAGCGGACTTTAATATAATATCATGATACTGTCCCAGAAAAATTAAGAAAAGTATGGTGACTCTACGTAATAACTAGAAAAATATTTATCTCCAACGCAATTTGCGTTTTTTCGCAATATGAATTTACGCAATGATGATATGTATCTACTTTATTTACTATTCTTTACTATTGTTGTAGTATTCTAGTACTTTATTTTACTGATTAATATTGAAACATTTATTTTTTAAATTGCAATTCACTTTATTAATAATTAGAATTTTATAAGTGTTTTCTACACATTATTATTTTAGTGCCTTTCTATGTGAAATGTTATATGATATAAAAATTAAAGAACTACGTACCTAATACTCGATATTATACCTATAATATGCATATGAAAGGTTCAACCACTAGCTTGCGGCAAGTCGACAGAGGGGAACATAAAGTAGAAATAAATTGTAACAAAAGCTCTTAAAATGTGTCTCAGTTTTTCCGATTCAGTGTAGAGTAATTGTTATAAATTGACGTTCATAAGTGCGCCTGTATGATACCTAAACTGAATAAAAAGTCATTGATTGATTCATTAGTTGATGTTAGGTATCTAAGTATTTGTTTAACTGTTTCACCAACCTATCTATAAAATATGGCCCACTTAAGCTAAAAGTGTATTTAAGATAAATGTCATAAAGGCCAATTCATTCCAAAACCTATACCAATTTTAATAATATAATTTATAATTTTATATGGTACTGGGCTGGACACGTCTGCCGCATGTCGAACAAGCTGTGGGCTAAACTCACCACTGATGGTCCCACACAACGTCAGATGACTACGCGGCAGGCCCAGACGGAGATGGCGAGATGAGCTAGACTCTTACTGGAAGGATGGGCCGCAAAATACATTAAACCGTGAGGACTGGAAGAAGAGTAGGGAGGCCTTTGTCTTGCAGTGGGACGACCATAGCTAAAATAGAAAAATGAAATAGAATAATTATCTATTTATCTTTGTTTATCCTGCCCGTAAACGAATACACATAACACATTATCACAGAAAGTAAATTCAAATTATGAGAAAAGCATACTATACTGTTTGTAATTACGTAGAAGACAAAGATGCTTGGAACATTCCACTTCTGCAAAGCAGCCAACTGGTACATAAGAAACAGAAACCCAAAAAATTGTAACAAAATCTCAAAAAAAAATATGCCTCAGTTTTTTGCCGTATCTTCTGAGTAGTTCTTTTTCCGATACGGTGGTAGAGTCATGGTGATAATTTGACGTTCATAAGTGCGTCTGTGATGCCAAAAATGAGTAAAGAGATTTTGACTTTGACTTTTACTTTGATCACAGTTATTGTTGATTGGGGGTGAGAAGAAAATGTTACCTATTTAAAATTTTATTTATTCAATTCCATTTAGAGATCACATTATAGGCTATTAGTTACAGTTACTACTCGTAAATATTCTAAATTGTGAACCAAATAGAATTAATTATATAACATTTTAATAAACAACATGGACAAGGCAAACATAGGTCAAGAATGCTGGGTATGTCGGTATATGTAAATTTATTTACTTAATTATTAATTCGGCAACACATACCAAGAACCTTTACTGAGAAATCGATAGGTATCATGTATCCAGATAACGATGAAATATGCATTGGTGAGTGTAATTAAAATATTAGGCAGGTCCTTGAAAGGCATAATGAGTTAGATCAGTTTCATATATTTTATAATAGTCCAGAGCGAGTGTGGCTCAGCGGGGACTCGTGCGCTTTCCGATCCGACGCACCTGGGTTCGAATCCCGACTCGGCCCTGCACCAATGACTTATAGTTCAGTGCAGATTTTGCAAGCTCGCTCTAAAACGGTGAAGGAAAACATCGTGATGAAACCCGCTTACGCGCTTTGGAGTGGTAGGCTCTGGCCGTGGTTGTAATACCACCCACCGAACAAAGCCATGCCGTCAAACGACCTAGTCGTGTTTCGGGATGATGTTCGGTGAACCATCCGGGAGACGGGTCTGAGCAGCCGCTCAACTGCCGTCTCTCTCTAGATCTATGTGCTTCATCTTAGGCCACATCATCGCTTCACATAAGGCGAGATAGTGGCCAAAAAAAAAAGGTAGTATGTCGTCACCAGGAGTATACAGGGTATAGTGTATATGGTATGGTATGGTATATACTCCATATATGGCAAAATTTTGGGACTTTCATGGTAAGTACTTTTTCTTTTGTAGTAAAGGGAGTTTTGTTCTTAGGAAACATCGGTTAAATTCAAAGAAAATAAAAATAGCATTTTTGGATTTTTGAGAATATATACAGTCAGGCTAAAAATTGCTCCAGTAAACCTCCAGGGTACCTTCCCTAGAGGTGCCAAAATTTTGCCAATAATAATATAAGAGCGTTTGTACAGTTGTAAAACACGGCTCTTATAAGTAAGTAATAATTAGTTTTCTTTGCCTTAACCATGGGAATTCCCTCTAATATGTTATCAGGTGAGATAGCGGTCAAAGCCTGTGTTCAATAAAAAAAAATCCGCACTTTCATTCATAAAAATGCATTTTATGAGATACTGGCTGCGCCTGGCGGTTTCTCGGGATAAAAAGTAGCTTATGTTCTTTTCCAGGACCTAAAGAAACTACATACCTACCTAATAAATTTCATTAAAATCCGTTCATTAGTATTTTGCGTTTGTAACAAACATTCATCCAGAAGAGAATTAAGTTTTCTACAGAAAATCTGATATTAGGCGAAGCGCCGCGCCCGCCGCGACACACCGCGCCCCCGGCCTGACTTAAGCAACGTTTGGAAAAAAGGCATTGGAGACAGGATTCCAAAAAGAAAGATAATCGGAAATTACTATCCAATTTTGTCGTCTGGCAACCCCACGATCACACGAGATACGTGGTCATCCGTGGGGTAGCTATCCGCGTGAGTACCCGCCGATCCGGCGCATGCATTATTGAACACATCAAAGGAGAAAAATCGAAATGTGCAGCGGCCAGTGAAGCGGTTTTCCACGCGATTAGCGGCACGGATGTATCAATTATCACGTGAGGCGCCTTTATCGCAGGTGCGCGGTTAATCAGGGGTTGACCACCGTTGGTTTAATGGGAAACTCACTCCAGTTATCTTCTTTGTTTGAAACGGGATAGCTATGACTGTTTAAGTGTATGAACTGTAATCTAATGGAATCAGGCGTGACGTTGCGGAAATTCATCTCCAATCTGAAACGCAATGAAGATATCTAGTGTAATTCCGCTGAATACTTAATTAATAATTGACAGCCTCTGTGGTGTAGTGGTTGAGCAGGTTGGCTCAAATCTCATACACCACTGAGGTTGCGGGTTCGATTCCCGCGACGGGACAAATGTTGGGCACAGAAAAAAAAAGCGCAAGCATTTGTTTCGTGTCTGGGTGTTGTGGGACCACCTCATAGTTCCTGGTTCCCTAGATACAGGGAATCCTAGCTAGGGGCCAAGATCTATGTATGTGATCGTTGGGCGTTATTATTACTATTATTATTAATAAACATAAATTATTCATTAATAATATTATTATTATGTAATTATTCAGGGAATCACACTAGATATTTCATTCCGTTTCACATGCTCAATACTCAATACTTTATTGCAAACATATGTACACAAAAGTTCTTATTGTAGTGGTGAGATTACATATGACCCTGCTAGGGTATAGCAAATTATAAATTATAATGGGAGCGGACCGATTTATTCTACAACGTCTTTGTCAGTTACTTATCATTTTATCATTTCATTCTTATTTTCATGGAAAAAGTCATTTAAATTATAATAACATTTTTCTATCAGGAATTGTTTAAATATGTTATTAAATGTTATATAATTTTCGTCTTCTTTTATTTTGTCGGGTAGATTATTATAAATTTTTACTGACATTACATTCGGACCGGAACTATGTATGTTCAGTCTTGATATGGGTAATACTAATTTATGCTTAAACCTAGTTGCAAATCGCCGTGTTTGTTCTGCATTCTTTAAGGAAAACTGCGGATATTGTCTCACGAATTTACCTACTTCTAGTATATAGATTGATGTTAGGGTCAAGATTTTATTATTAACAAAATGTTGTTTAGAACTTTCCTGTCTTTTGATGTCAGCAAGTATCCGGATACATTTTTTTGGGCAATAAATGCATCTTGCACGTCAACACTATTACCCCAAAGTAGAATTCCGTACCATGAGTGTGCGTATGCATAGTATGCAGACAGGGCAGTTTTAAGGTCAGTTGCCCTCCTAAGTTCTCTTAATGCATAAGCAAAGCTTGAAAGTTTTGTTTTGATTTTTGGGACATGGGTTTTCCAGTTAATATTTGTTTCTATTTCTATACCTAGCAAAGTGTAACGCTGTAGCTGTAGCTGTAGCTGTAACGTGCTTGCACTTAGACTATATGACACATAACAGTGGTTTAGCCTATATAAAGCATTGAAAAGTAACAAAATAAATTATGACATAATTATATTAACAACATTTTGGGTACCTGCTCGCCTGCCGAGATTAGAACTCAGGCCTCTTTCGTCACTGGAAAGCTATATACTGAAAGATAAGGCCAGAGTTCCAATTACAAACTGTTTATGTGTGTTTAGTTTATATGTATGTTTTTTTTAATTTACATCGCTTTTATCTTGTCCAGTCTTTGCTAAATTTCGTTATTTTGCAATAGTTTCAAATTACACAGGATCATATCTGACCCGTGGAATATTATAGGCCTACTGGCGAAACCACGTTAAAAAACGCGCTAAGTACACTACCTCATAGGTGGCGTGAAAACGTGTGCATATTATGACGCTTACAACTTTTACAAATTTTTGAACCATTATATCTCAGAAACGGTGGCTCGTAGGAAAAAAAGTATCGTTATCGTTTCGCTGAAAATCGCGAAAAACTCATTTTTTTGACCTTTGACCTTAAATATTTTTTTTCCTACAGGGGAAAGATGGGGAACTTTCAAATTTTATTTATAATTATATTTTGAACAATTACACCAATTTTCAGCTTGTTGTAAATTTATGTAGCTTCGAATGTCTAAATTGACCGGACTATAATAGCAAACTTAATTCTGTTTTAGGTACCTAGTTTTACAAAATGCCAAGGACTTCCAAAAATTCTCCAGACGTGTTTAGCTACATTTGTGGTGAATTTACTGTGAAATATCAACGAAATACACAATCTGGTATAGTTAAAACTGCTTATAAGCGTTACTTTCGGATTCCAGTCGATGAAAGGCACAAAATTGACTCCCGAAAATGCAAAAACTGGCCTAAATGGAACATGTCCTTTAAAATAATTTTTTTGGACTCTCATTTAGATTTCTTTCCAAATCTTGGAGCAGTTTTAGATGAGCACAGTGAAAGATTTCAACAAGATATATTGCATATATATAGAGAGGCGCTACAATGGAAAATGGTCGGAAGCAATGCTTGCAGATTTTTGCTGGTCGATTAGCCGCGAAGCTCCTATAGAAAATATAAAAAGGGAAAAAAACTACAAAGTGAAATACTATTAACAACAAGGATTTAACAAATTTTAACGTTTTTGTGATGTTTTGAAACGAATTGTATCTAAAATTTTCCCAGTTATTAAAGTTACGATTTAAATTTAAAGCAAAAAGAGTGTTTTATTCCTTAATTCCATTATAAAAAATAAATTACGTGATACATAAATTTTAAAATTATATTTCTAGTGTTAAATATATATACAAAATAACTTAAATACATATATAAAATATAATAACATTATTCTAAAAGGCCTATGGTGGAGGAGAAAGTGCCCAGAACGTTAGCCGCATTGCCGCTGCCGCATTGCCGCTGAATGGCAATGCTGATTTTTTGACCCAAATATGAGCCAGCATTCTATTAAACTATTTAAGTTATTTTGTATATATATTTGTTATTTAAGCTATTTTAGTTTAGATTTAGATATTTCTCTGTATTTGAATTTCTATTCTGAAGTATCATATGTATTATAATCAAGCATAATAATAAAAAAGGATTGAGAATTTTTTTTTGCAGACTAGTGTTATTACCGAATAGATAAACATTATGTATAAGTTTCCACATGGATTTTCCATAACCTTCTCGACATACCTAAGCGCTTAGCGTGACTAGCAAAAGCGACTTCTGTACGAGAATGGCCGTCCCATATTTGTCGCGAGTCTCTCTCGATAACGAAGTTTAAATAACAAAAACAAAATTGCATAGCTATGGTTTGTAAAGGAAACCGGTGATCGTTCCTTAAGGGCACATACTTATTATTACACGGCATAAAATATTTAGTTACACAAGCGTCTCATAAACACTTCACGTCTTTTTATAAAATTATAATTAAAAGGTGCTATTTAGAATTTAAGGCACTGAATTTTGATCGCTATAGAAAACAATTGCCACAAAATTTAATTAAAGATACTAGGTATAATCCGATATATTTTGCACTAGTAAAAAAGAAAACAGAGACAGCGACTGCAGGCAATGCGATAGTCGCTCTCGCCTTGCCATCGCATTGTCGCGCAGGTGTATATGCCCGGGGCTTAATCCATAAAATGCATTTATGTAGGCATGTATTCCATAACAGTCCGTTAGCGAATAGAGCCAATACTTCCAGTAAAAGCTTCTCGCTGTTTCAGCGGATTAAAAACAAAATTGAAATTGGCGTTTTGCATAAAACTTGCAGACGAGACTGTTTTATTTATAGAGTATCGTTCCAGTTCCAGAGCTCTGGGTCAGCGGTGGAGTCTGTTTATTGATCTGCTAACGGCACCGGTTAATTTTGGCAAAGCAAGGTGGGCAAACTGGCCAAACTGTGGAGTGGGCTCGAACACGCGTTTGGACGGATCTGGGCCTGATTAATTTTCAGGTCACAGATTTTAGTGCTATTCGACCGGTGGTTAAAATCGGTCAATAGGCTTGGATCTTATAAATAGCAGGTCATAGTCGCTTTTGTGAAGGGGTTTGTAATCTAATAATAATATGGTAGATGAATTATTTCAAAAGCTTTAACTTCCATTAAAAACTTTGCTAAAGATATGAATTTATTTCAGTAATTCCATAAGTTATTGGATAGTTGATTCCTTCTTGAAAACTGTTGTATTTTGCAACAAAGCTGTGTAAGGCAGCGTTAACTAGGTAAGTACCTACTACAGGGTGAAGAATATGTGGTACGAAACAGCTCAACACCCAACAATCCACGTTGCAACTTTACCTACACATAAAAATTACATACCTATGCCAATGTATACTAAGAGGGCGTAGCACGATTGTGCAAAATATGTTACGTGCATGTAAACGTCTTAGCGCTTGAAAAATGTAGCGTAAACTTTTCGGCACCATAAATAGAGAGTGCGAGTCGAAAAAATATTTATGACATATTTGCACGTATGCAACCATCGTGCTTCAGTTACATTTTTCCCACCAAAAGGTCACGTTCGAACGGTTCAAATTACTTACCTACATTGACAAATACCAAATTCATATGTGAACGCACGTAACTATGTGTGGAACCTGATAAGAATATGTAAATTGTCTACTCTTAATTACTTATCGAGAAAGGCGGCTCGCTTACTATTGCGGTTATGACCATTAAAAAAACATTGTTCGACTCTAATGGGCTTAACCTTTCGCATTTCACCATAAATGTTATTAACAAGCTGCTCGCACTCACGCATACGTACCTAAGTACTTCTATGGATACATTTCGAATGTAATTGACACGTATTTTTTTGTATTGAAAACAAAATTCTTCTCTAAATAGTATAAACTAAGTCGTTATCCGCGCGTTTTAGTCTAAAGATTATTCTTTTGACTAAACCAGAATTGCCTCACTGGTCCTGAAAAGGTCCATATAATATATTGACAGGTTAACTTATCTGGAGACAGAAGTCAGAGCATAATACACACTCCTTCTATGTAGAAGTACAATATTACAGTATAACTTATTAAAGTTTCCCATAACTATAGAAAATAAAATAAGTAGGTAGGTGTGCCTACCCACTGCAACGCCACTACATAACAGCCCCACTATCGCCATGTCAGCAGTAAAAGGCATGCACCACTTTCTATTGCTTTAAATATGAAAGGCGCATAAATAGTGCTGTCTTTTTTCTCATCGCGCAAAGAAATGGTGGGTGAATGAAAAGCGTGTTTTTTTCAACGCATTTGCGTGCGATGCGCTTGCGCCGCCCCACGCAGGCGGCGCCTACACATACGGCGTACTATATAGACAGCAGGATAACTGGGCTGAAGGAATTTGTACCTTTCAAAGCAAAGTCAAAATCTCTTTATTTATGTTTGGCATCACAGACGCACTTATGAACGTCAAATTATCACAAGACTCTACCACCGTGCCTTTATTTATATGGTGGTATTTTCAACCCCCGACGCAAAAAGGAGGGTTGTTATAAGTTTGATCACTATGTATGTCTGTCTGTGGCACCGTAACTCTTAAACGGGTATACCGATATGGATGTGGTTTTTTTCTATATGAAAGCAGGTTTTCTAGCGGTGTTTCTTAGATAAGTTTTATTGTGTCAGGAGGTTTTAAAATTTTTAGTTTTTGATTTGAAATGCTTTAAATGTTGGTTTAAATAATATATTATAATTTGTAGTGTTTTTTATAATACGTATCTGTGTTATTATGTTGTTAAGGTGTTGTCTGTAAGGTATATATTTTATGGGCCTCTGATGTTTTTACTCATATACCTAGTCAGGTCATAAATTCTGTCACATGTTTAATATAAAATAATTGAAACAAGTTTATTCATTATGTAACCATTTATATACCAAAATGAACTTAACAAAACATAGATTCTTATGACAATAAAGTTTATTCAAAATGACCTCCGTGATTTTGAATACAGGCCTTCAATCTGCGCGGCCAGTCGTCTATCGCAGCACGAACGAGGTCCATGTCAATATCGGGGGCTACCTTAATCAAGGATGTCTTGAGTGACTCCAAATTGGGATGAGGCTTTGAGCATGCCTTTTCCTCCAAGTGTTGCCATATCTTGTAATCTAACGGACTCAAATCTGGACTGGAGGAGGGCCAGTCTTCGTGCCGGATGAAGTCGATTTCACACGCCGCCAGCCAGTCTTGTGTGTTCTTCGCTCTATGAGCTGGCGCCGAATCTTGTTGGAATACCCAGTGCCTGTTATTGAACATGGTATGAGAAACAGGTTCCACAAGGTTCGTCAGGACTGTATTTTGATACACAACTGCATTCGTTTTTACACCTTTCTCACAAAAATGTACTTCTGTTAAGCCCCAATAAGAAACTCCCAACCATACCATGAGCGAGGATGGAAAATGACCTATTATACATATTTATCTATTAAATGTTAAATTAAGCCGTTTGTCAGAGAGTCCTTACTGTTTCTCTCAAACTTATGTGCCCACGCCTTTTAATTATTTGAAACGGTCCGTTGGATTTACTCTTGTTAGTTCTGATTGCTAATTATCACATAACTATTGCTTTATGATCGGTTACGACTCAATTATAAGGTGCTTTTAGGAATGCCGCTTGGCCTCTTGAAGGCGCATTTATAGACAACGTTTAGCTTCTGGGCTTTTGAGTGTTTTTAATGTCTAGCTTTTATTGCATATTTAAATTTTAATATCTCATCGTTTTTATTTCATTTTCATTACTTTTTTGTGTAGTTATTACAATCAAGTAAGTAATAAGTAGCCGCCCGCGACTTTATTCGTTTGGCACAATAATATACCTATACCTAGTCAAACTATGTCACTTGGGAATAGTGTAGAATTATTACCAATATAAAAATATTTACCAATAAATAATACTTGTTTTTATATAATATATATAATAATCTCTGTAATCTCTGTAGAGTAAGTGTAATAGAAAAACAAGTATTATTTATTGGTAAATATTTTATATATATATATATATATATATATATATAAAATAAAAGCGGGTTATACATGTATATATATATATATATAACCCGCTTTTATTGAGTTAACCTGAAAAACCTGAAAAAAGTATGTGAGTTTGTTTTTAATTACTCTAACCTTCAATCATAATACAAAACCTTACTAACACAGTTACAGACTCCACAATGTCGATTAGTTTTTAATAATACATCAGGCATTATGGTATCGTACGAGAAAATTGCCAATTATGTCCTAGGTTCTTTTTTGTGATAAACCTACAATAAAAAATACTCTAGAGTCTTAGTCTGCCCGCCCACGTCCGATTTCTTTGTCGGTGAAACTTAAACATACGGAGTTTCTTATTGCAACGCACACGTCTTACAAAAAAGTCGGTCACAAAATAGGTGACAAATGACAGTGAAAAAAATCGGTTCGACTATCGGACCTACAAAAAGTCTGACGTCGGCGGAGGCCCTACTCTTTCATTAAACGTTCCAATAGATTATTGTCAAAGTCCAGTGTTTATTTAATAATTCATTTTATAACAAAAAAACCGACTTTAATTCTGATATATCTTCGAAGTCCAAGGTTGAATATTGATGAAATGTATATGGGACCACCTTGTAGTTGTACTGAACCCAACGCAAATTTTCTAAATCAGTTTATAATTGACCGAGTTCTAAGGTAAAAAAAATAAAAATAAAAAATATACATTCGAATTAAGAATTTATTAATCCGCTTACTATCAAGCGAATGAAATGTTCGTTTCATCATTCAGTTACATAAAAAAAGGAGGATGTTTTGTATTCCAGATTTGCTAATAAGGTATAGACATATAAGTGAAGTCGCGCGCAAAAGCTAGCGTAATTGTAGATAAACAAGAAAAGTACCTACAAGTCAAGGTGTGAAGTACAGGTGGTTAAGACATGACCATAAGAATAATAAATAAGTACTACTTACGAACATTACTTTATGTTTTTATAGCATTAATATAGGAATGTATAAGAGCCTGTGTGAATGTGCATATAAATCTATCATTGGATAAGAAAGTTTTTAATCAATGTCAACCCTCGACTAATACATTTAATAGGTGTAGTTCCGTTGTCCCCGTAGGCCGTGTCCCCGTTAAACGGGGACAGCAATACTTTAATAAAATAATTAAAAATACATCCCGTTATCCCATCGTCGCTTTACTCTGTCCCCGTTGATATAGTAAAGTAAATTTAATTATTATTTATAATAAAGTAGGCTTTCTAAGCTCTCAATAAATAAATACAAATAAGTAATACAAGTATGATTTCAGGTAAGATAGATAAAAGATAGTTTGGTAAGGTAAATCTAGGTAAGATTTACAAAATTCAGTGCATCTTTCAAAACTCTACTAAGTCGAACCCTTAACTGGACTCCATCAGAAAGACTGTCGACTATATATAATTTAGGTAAACCTGATGAGATAAAAAAGGGAAGCGCAAAGCTATATAATTCATGAAAGCTTGCTAAGAGCTCCAGTCTAAATATAGGTGAAAGATGCATTTTTTTATTATTTTGTCTACCGACGCTGTTTTCTTTATGCACGCGTGGGCCGTGTAGCATAACGCTTAAAACTGTTTTTTTATTCCTAACGCTCCTATGTAAAAACTTACACATTACGCAATTATAAATATTTATCAGACACTTTAATCCTTTTGATACATTGATATCGTCTTTACCTTTAAATATAAAAGCCAATCCTTTCTAAGTAAATATAAATTTTCTTTAATGCAGAGCGTTCTCGTATACCTCATTTAATTTTGAATTTTGATTGAGGTTCTTATAAAACCTATCCAATACTGATATTATGGCAAGAACACTAACATATTTACTAAAAATCTTATTAAACATAAGATTAGCAACTGCAAGGGGTCTTTCAGATATGGTAAATTTGTATAAAAACAATTATTTTCACAACGAACACGGATGGTGGCCAGGCTATGACATTTGAGGTATCAAATCTTTTTATATGCATTCCAACTAGTTCCTAATAAAGACATCCCATTTGGTAAACCGTGTAATATACCAAAAGTCAAAAGATCCATTTCGTAAACTATTGGCCGTATTCAGTTCACAAATACATATATTGTGTTCATAGTTTTGAATGTATTAAGGTATTTGTAAAATGTCGTTTATATTAATTTGCTGCGTACCACCGTCTATTACTTATTGCATTTGTCAAATCCCTTCAAAGGTTGTCTGCAAGAGATTTATTTATAAGTTAAGACCGCCAATAGTTAAGGTTTCTCTTTATCATTTAACTATGTTTGTGGTGTGTAATCATCTAGCCCATCACGTTCCCACTGCTGGAACACAGGCTTTCTCATGAGAGAAGGCCCTTATCACCCATAGTCCGCCACGCTGGCCAAGTGCGGGTTGGTAAATGTCACAGGTCCTTGAATTTTTATGATTAATTGGACATGCCGGTTTCCTCACGATTTCCTTCACCGTTTAAGCGAGTGTTACATCCACACATAACTTAAGAAAGTCACTGGTGCCGGGCCAGCGGGATTCGAACGCGGGTGCGTCGGATCGAAAGTCACACATGCTCCTACTGAGCCACACTCGCTCATAAAAAAAAGAAAAAACGTGTAATTTTTTTTTGTTATATGGACATACGCTTTTTTTTATTTATTTATTCATTCAATGTCATTACAATTTCATTACAGAACTATATCCAAAGCGACGTATGTTTGACGACATCTCGCGTGATGGAAAGCGAAGATGCGGCCTACGATGGAACACGTTTGCCCATGAGATGCCTATTCACTCTAGACTTAAAGAGACTGTATTGTATTGTATCTTGTCAATAATCCAAACATACAGAACACGATCACACGTATGAGTCACAACATGTGCGGGCGGTTCTCACACGATTCTCGATACAAGCGTGCTGACTGTGGACATTCTCCGATGCATGGATTCGGTTGGCAAACACCTGCATACGGTACTCATTGTACTCTCAATTGTTTTCAACGCTGCCGTCGTGTCTATGCGTAGATACGTACGATACTCTATTTTGTATGAGAATAACAACAGTGAATTCAAAATTTAACAGTGAATGGTATTTGAAACACGTAGAAATAAGGCTATCTTGCTCAGAAAGCGTACTTTCCTAGTATATTAGACAAAAACTGATGTAAGTATCTATTTTTGCTTCTACGTTCATCTTATGCACAGCCAAGGAGTGGAACGCATTGCCAACGTCTGTGTTCCTGACAACTACAAGCTGCTAGTCTCAAATCGAGAGTAAACAATCTTCTAGGCGAGCGTGTTACATCTTAGAACACATCATCGCTTACCATCAGAGCTTTTAGAGCGAGTGTGGCTCAGCGGGAACTCGTGCGCCTTTCGATCCGACGCACCTGGGATCGAATCCCGACTTGGCCCTGCACCAATGACTTATAGTTAAGTGCAGATTTTGCACGTTTGCTCTAAAACGGTAAAGGAAAACATCGTGATGAAACCCGCTTACGCGCTTTGGAGTGGTAGGCTCTAGCCGTGGTTGTAATACCACCCACCGAACAAAGCCATGCCGTCAAGCGACCTAGTCGTGTTTCGGGATGATGTTCGGTGAACCATCGGAGAGACGGGTCTGAGCAGCCGCTCAACTGCCGCCTCTCTGTAAATCTATGTGCTCCATCTTAGGCCACATTATCGCTTCACATCAGGCGAGATAGTAGCCAAACATAGATTTATAAAGAGAAAAAAAAATCAGGTGAGATAGTGGTCAAACACAGAAAAAAAACTACAGATATCTAAATACAAGTAAGTACCTACAAGAATACATCCACAGAAATCTAAATAACTTATTATTTAGATTTCTGTAGATGTACATATCCTTCTTACTTGTGATCATAGCTTTACGCGGCTCAGTAGTGAAGAGGTTGCGTGAATCAGCTCTACTTGCGTATGCAGTTCCATCTCGATTTCCGCGACGAAATAGCATTTTTTTTTTTATTTAATATGTCGGCAAAGAAGCAGACGGCCCGCCTGATGGTAAGCGGTTACCGTCGCCTATGGACATCTGCAGCACCAGAGGCATTGCTGATGCGTTGCCGACCCTTAAGGACTCTATTAATTCCCCTTTAAAAAGACTCCATGCATGGCATAACCATTGTTTGTGATTGAGTACGAGCAGGTTGTTCGCCTAATGTTAAGCTGCACCATAGCCTATAACGGGATACTCAATAACTTTAAACGCCATAAGAATATACGGCTACATTCCGTTTGGTAAGTATCTCATTTGGAACCTAGTACCGTAAGTAATTGTTAGTTTTATTTGTTAGTACCTACTCAAAACTTAATAAAATTCTTTAGTAGGTATTTACATCAAGTATTAGGTGTTACCTATGTCAGTAGCAGCAACTCGACTTGTCAAAAATTTTGCACAAGAAACTGTAAGACTGCATGTCGAAATGAAGTTATTTTAGTCTCATTTCTTTAGAAATTGTTGGCCTCGCCTTGTTTGTTAAGATAATCTATATTTACACTTTTATTATTAACTTGCTCATGCACCATATTGGGATGTTTGCCATCAAATTAAGCCCGCTCCTTTTGCTAAAAAATAAATAAATTTATACTTAATGCCAGTTTTAAACAGATGTGCAGGTGTAGGAATATTATTTACATATCCTACTCCTACTAATATAATATATGGATGGATGGATAGATGGATGGATTGATGGATGGATGGATTGATGGATGGATGGATGGTTGGATGGATGGATGGATGGATGGATGGATGGATGGATGGATGGATGGATGGATGGATGGATGGATGGATGGATGGATGGATGGATGGATGGATGGATGGATGGATGGATGGATGGATGGATGGATGGATAAATGGATGGATTTTTGTGACCCAATCACGCAAAAGTGACTAAAAGGATTTTGATAAAATTTGGTATGTAGGTGCTTTAGGTATTACTGGAAAAGGACATGACATTGGTTACTTTTTATCTCAGGAACCCGCGGTTGAAGCCGCGGGGCGCAGCTAGTTATACATTCTTGACGTCTAGTAACTGGTGTAGTGCAGAAGCTTACTCATGTCTCATTGTATGCAGATGGGCTCGCTGTAAGTGCTAACTTTACCACCTCTGAAGCTATAAATTTTCACTCAAATTGGTGCCCCTTAACGATGTTATGATATCGTTATTGTCCGTCCGAGATCAACGATACAAGATAAACTTAAATGTTTACATGAAGTTGAAAATGCTTGTTATTAAACGGGTGCTAATTTGAGTGGTAATATTTAATTTTAATGCCACAATTAAAACCTTTTTATAGGTTTGAGTCGGAACAGTTAACAGTTAGAAGACAGTTAGATTTTGTGGTTATGTTTATATACCTTAATATCTCCTTATTTTATTATTGACTGTTTAAAAACTTAAAAACAATAAAGTGTATCTTATGTAGATACATAAAAAAATACTTTATTATTCAACTTAGAGATAGAAATTAGGTATAAGTTAATGTTTACAGTGGTGAAACAATGGGCGGTCTTATCGCTTAAAGCGATATAATGAGAGGTAAAGTATTTTATTAATTCAAGAAATAATGTAACGTTTTCTAAGTTACATTGTTTTGTGGTTAGTCAAAGTCAAAGTCAAAGTCAAACATCATTTATTAAATATGCACAAAAGTACACTTTTAAAGGTCATAAACACATGATACAAATAAAATATGTTAAAAATTGTAACTTATGTTACCATGAAAAAATGGTAAGTATTTCATTCCTATACTCAAATTAAAGTCTGAGTGCTGAAAAGAAATGCGAAAACTGACTCTACTAGTGCTTCGGAAATACGCCCGTTAGAGAAGATAGCACCAAGAAACTCTTCGGGCATGTCTCTTTTTCAGCTATTTTAAAATATCTCGAAAATAACAATGAACAATTACGTTAGATAAAATAGAATAAATTAGAATCAACAGAATGTCAAACAAGAAATGCGAGTGAGATGTCCAGTAGTCATAGCAAAGAAAACTAAATATATCAGTAACAAAAAAAGTGTAAATAAAATATAAGTAGGTATGACAGTAGCAGTTAGGAGTGACAAGACCAGACCAGTCCCCGCAAGCAGCACCCGTTCATGAGTATGACTTGGTTGAATGATGTAATAAAAATATGCACTTAAAACAACAAGTCGTGATGTTATCTGTAAATAATATGCATTATTAAATGATAAGTTATTCGAAAGAAAACCACGAGAAAAACGAGGAGTCGTGATAGATGAATTCTTTTTTCAAGTAGTTTAATAATTATTTTCAATTAATTTCAGTGCGAACCTTCAAGGCTTCACTGGTCAATTAGTTGGATTTAGGTAACATGAAGTCGTTGAATTGAAAAATGTTCTCGTCATTAGGCGTTCTGGAACGAGACGATTGCGTGCCTGCCAGGTGGTCGAGGCCGTAGCTGCAGTGGACAATCGATTCAACGTACCAATGCGGCATACTATGCGACAATATAAATTGCAATCAAATTCTAACTTTTAAATATTCCAAAACGGCATCCATTGACGTATGACACTTTCCGCGCGAAAGCCTACAGCCTCATGAACAGCGATGGAAGAAAGGCAATACGGCAAGTCTGCAGACCTACCTTCCTGAATCACACTATAATATTATTCATGCGAAAATTTGTATGGATTATATATATTATATATTACTAACGACCCGCCCCGGCTTCACACGGTTATTATACATATAAACCTTCCTCTTCAATCACTCTATCTATTAAAAAAAACGCATCAAAATCCGTTGCGTAGTTTTAAAGATTTAAGCATACATAGGGATATAGGGACAGAGAAAGCGACTTTGTTTTATACTATGTAGTGATGATAACACAGAATACTTTTATCCAGTAAAAACGAACGATTCCCGACGAAGCAACTATCAAACGAATTCTACGCGGTTGAAACAGCGCGGCGCAGCTAGTAGGTATTGTGTAATTATGGTAGGACGAAGGCCGAAGCGATTGACACTTTATCGAAAGAATCATCACTCGCATGCCAATATTGTATGTGTGTGTAGATCATCTATCGGCATAATATATATATGTTTAGAATTGTCTACATGGGCTTCCGATCACAAAAGCAACTCAAATATCCGACTTCTCTGAATCGTGACGAAACCGATCATTGAATGAAAGTAATGTTGACACCATGTTCAGTGACAAGTATAACAATAGGTAGAAATCTTCTACTATTTCAACTATCGTTGATAAAATTGTATGACAATGCACATATTTTTACAAGCTTTTATTTAACTTGCAATGTATGTATGCGTGTCCGGGTGAAAACTTTCAAGCTAAATTAAAACCACTTCTTCTTATCCTATGGAGTTGAAATTTTGCATACTTGTAAAAGTCCGATGACAATGCAATATTATGGTAACAGCCAGCTGACTGTCACCATGATTCTCCTTCCTAATCTAATTCTAATTCCAAATTTCCTTCTGTCTCCATCATCAGATCAGCTGATCTGATGATGGAGACAGAAGGAGGGCAATGGTAGGTACTCCTTGACGGATAAGCGTGAACTACTAGTGTTGTGGGCTCATTTGAATCTGCTTGCGGTTCTGAATACAAATTTGTTGAAAGCTTGTCTTGAATAAAATATTTTTCAACAAAAAACTTATTTTTACATACGTGGACACCTATTTCCTTCCTATTTTGTTCACTGAAATGTTGAATGGACGTTGAACCACAACCTCTGTATTAGATAGAAATTTTCACCTATGTCTATCTATCTTCGTTACCTATATTCAAGTACTCAGACGATTCGCCTACGGGTTGTCAAACTGTGACATTATATTCCTAATGGATGGGAACAAAGTTCTGGGTGGTGCTGTTATTGTTATGGGCTGGCGTCTTGCTTACCATCAGGCAAACGACCAGTTCGTCTCGTCATTCAGTTATATTAAAAAAAAATTGAAAAATTACTTGTCCGTAATACTGAACCAAGAGTCAGTGATTACTTAAAATAGTAAAATATAGATAAGATTTTTTTTTATCGGGCCGATGCCTTTATTACTGAAAACAACTCTACACTCTACTTACTAAAACTAAACTAACTACTTACAAGGAGAAGCAATTGGACAACACAATTTGAGCTATCTATAGACCACTAAAGGCCTATAGTTAGCTCAAATACTCCAACCCACTACCAGTTGCCAGCGTACCCAAGATGCTGGCAGTATTATTTTATTTTTAATTCCAAACATGCGATATACATATACAAAGCGTCCTAATTGAAGGTCACCCAGAAAAAAGTATAATTTGGTCAATGATTGATCATATCATCCTTATTCACTGGAATACCTGTTCATTCTGAATAGAAGGCGCAAAGATTAGCGACTACATTTCTAACCTAAGCAAATCAACGGTAATAGGGAATTCTTAAATTCTCATTGAAATTAATGACACATCTCTCAAGTCAAATATAAATACAGCTATAAACGGAACAGCCGTAAACTTTCCTAAGTACGTTTGCAGATAGTTAAACAATACAAAGAATGCGGCAAAAGTTATTAAATTAACTTGAGTTATGTCGTAAAATGCCGCTGGAGCTGTAAGCCGTTTTAACGCTCAACCGAACGGAAATATTTTTATTATCTTAATCTTTCACATGTGCATTAAGCGTAATAGGTCTAATTCTTTTAATTGCTCCTGCGCAAGGATGCGCTCACGCATAATTGCGAATAAAACTGAAAAAATATGACCTTTTGGATCACACACGTCTTTTATAATTGGTTTTACCCGCGCGGGCGACATGGAGGTCTCTGTACAATAATGTTGTTTTTACAAGAAACGTTCTAATGCTTTTTAGTAAATAGAATCACAAAAACTTCAATTGTCTACAATTATTTTATGACAACTCATCTGTTATTCATTGCGCTGTAAATTGTAATGCTGCAATGAATAAACAATATGAATATGACCGACATGAAAAAAAGCTATACAAGTAATTTGTAGGTACCTTATAAAATTAAAAAGTAACAGAAGCTGGACAATAAAAGGTCGTCATTAAGGGATGACAATGTAAAAACTATGAAAAACAGCAAAGTTCAATTGGGGTTCCTACACACACACACAACATATAACTAGTTCATTTATAGAAGCTATTATAGCATCTATACGGTTCGTTCCTAAAGGAAACCTATATGAATTGTTTTACAAGTATATACATATTACATATATACATTAGGTAATCCTTTAGCAATTTCGTAAAAAAACTGCGAATATGTTCATTCCCATAGAGCGTACGTAGCATATAAACAAGCCTGCGCTAATTATGGGATTGTCATCAAGGAAGGTCCGCAAATTGTGCTCCAATTTAGATGTAAAATGTCCGGACAGACGGACGGATGGACTGACGGTTTTACAAACATTAGTAATTGCGCATTGTAGGAAACTGCATTAACTTCCTGACTTTTACTTGAAGAGTAAATTCCAGCAAGGACCAGCGCTATATTTTGCATATTTTTTATAACTAGTTTTATATTTTTGAGGCTTTTTTTTATGTAACTTAATGACGAGACGAGCTGGTCGTTTGCCTGATGGTAAGCAATACGCCAGCCCATAACAATAACAGCACCAGCCAGAACTTTGTTTTGCTAAATCCTGCGCGGCGCTGTACTGTGCTCGTCACTCTGAGACAATTAGCTGTTGAGTCTCATAATGCCCAGTAATTTCGCTGGCTACTATGCCCTTCAAGCCGGAACACAGTAATGCTTGCGCACTACCGCTTGGCGGCTGAATAACTGGCAAAGCGGTGGTACCCACCCAGACGGCCTCACGCATACGAGAAACCTACCACCAATTACCTAGTAGTCCTACTACTTTGTAAGCTACGTCTCGGCAAAATCTTCAAATATAAGCAAAATCATTATAATTAGAATCCTAGTATAAGAACATAGATTAGAGGCGTAGTATAATAGAAGAATAGTCGTGAAATGTAAAAAAGTAAAATATAAAACTATTTTAGGGCATAATACCACCTACTTAATACGGTAAGGAACTTTTAATTGAAAGTGAACACTAAACAGTATAAAAATGTACCCAATTAATTGGTTTTAATTGAACTAGTTCGCCTCAAAGTATAATCGATAGAGGTAAATGAACTGCTCTGCAGGTGGGAATGCGCATTTTTTTATTTATAGAGTTTAGTTTATAGTTATTATAGAGTATGTCCGCAGAAACAGTTCTAGCATTTTTTCAAAAAAGGAATAAATTTTCGTATGCAAATTAATATTACCAAATATTCGTCGCGCATATTTTGAGCAATAAAAGTAGGTATACATTTTTAGTTGCGGGTAATAAAGTCTAAAAGAAATAAAGCTCCATTTCGGTAATCGTAGGCAAAGCTAAGCCGAATAGGAAGCTCAATAATAAATTAATGCGAATGACCGACATACTCTTAGACTCTAAGCCTTATAGTTCTCCAGGTAAAGCTTGAATTCGTTCGCTGTTGTTGTATTATTTCTCTGCTAGGGTTCTTACGCGGCTCGTGAGGCGAGTCGCTGCGACCTCGCACTTATCTCGGTCCGCTCTCACGACCACGCAGCGCGTTGCACGACCGATGCTTTCGTTATGTGTTCCGGAGGAGCGCTGAGGGCCTAGGAGCGTGTGGGATGTGTGCGATTTATCTTTTGTATCGTTGCTTTTGGAACCTATGCCGGGAATAGACTAGGATGATGACAATGGTTTTACGTTGATGATCCCGGGATTTGTCTTCGAGCGCATGACGTACACACACAGTCAAAACTGCCTACCATTTTACCTATATTCACTTACCAATCCTTTATATCTCATTCTCAGCATGTTGCACATCAGGTGCTGCCTAACCAAAACTGTCTTTTAGTACCTAGATAAATTAATTATTGATATGGGAATAGAAGCAAGAAGTAACATTTCCTAAAGTGTATACACTCTCTTGGATTAGTTCTCGATAGATTTTGTTGTTAGAAACTTTTAGATCTGCTAGTACCACAACTTGTTTGTGCTTAGTGAGGAACCAAATTATTAGCGATATTTGTCAGTGCAGTTGCAAGCTTTAATAGCGACATGACGTAAGTATGTGTAATCAAAGAAAACAGTGTATTCTTTGGGAATACCTATAGAAATTAAAAAACAGTTTTTAAACTTAATCTAAAACACTAAATTTATTTAGCTATTTTCTATTTCCAATTTAATTGCTGTCGCGCGACAACACGCCCCTGTGTTTCGAGCACAGCGACACCTTAACGAACTTGTCAAAGCTTTTCCTCAGATCTACGTCTTTGCAGATGGATGGAAGTTGATCGAAAGAATGTGTCTAAAGTATTGCGAATCACCAATAAGAATAAATATGTAGTAGTCATTAATATTCAGTAGAATGTTGTTAAAGGTTCTTTATTTTAATTTTCAATTGATGTTTGTTGGTTTTTATTTTTTTCTGTGATGTTAAGTGTATATAAGTAACTGATATAACGAATTAGTCTAAGCTGTAATGTTATATATATACAGTATTTTGATGATAAATACATGTAAAGATTCCAAGGCATCAGTAAATCTCAGATGTCTTAAAGAGGTCCATGTTAACAAAACCTGTCCTGTATTCAGGTGTAAGTCATTCTTCGTAAATCAATTTGTCGGTCCCGGTTGTAGTCTTACGACAACAGTCATTAGGCCGTGTCGGAAGCCTTCGGGCGTTCTTAAACCTCCGACACCAGGGCTTAACCACACGCAAAAGAAAAATAATTTATTGTGAATTAAAAAATACACCAAAACTTTATTGAGACGTTTCAAGTAGCACTAAGCAAAAGAAAACATCTAGTCTGAAGATGATTAAGCGAAAAACACACATATCACGTAGCTCGTTAGGCGTACATACAGTAATATCTACTTCTACTCATTTGGTAGAGTTTCTCACGCTTCTCTGACGTAATTCTCTACATTTTGATTTCATTAGTCGAAGCCGCTTCTTTTGCATTTTGCTCAATATTTATAAATGCAGGAAACGTTATAAACATCTATGCGGAAATGATAATCGTTTATTCGCGTTTAAATTAGTTTGGAACCTAGGTATAATGCTGTGTATTTCGTAAAGATACCGTTCAGCCTCTATGGTGTAGTGGTTGGGCAGGTTGGCTCAAATCACCACTGAGACTGCGGGTTCGATTCCCGCGACTGGACAAATGTTTGTGCACAGAAAAAAAGCGCAAGCATTTGTTTCGTGTCTGGGTGTTATGCGATCATAGTCCTCCTAGCTCTTGGTTCCCTAGATAGGACAGACAGGGAATCCTAGATAGGGGCCCAAGATCTAGTAAGTGATCGTTGGGCGATATTTATTTATTATCAACTACGTTACCCTATTGAGACTCGGGCGTTCTTGTGAGCAAACGCAGTTTCCAATAGACTTGCACGGGAATCGTGAATCTCGAACACCGATCCCAATCGCTTGCAATTTCAAATTTGGAAGGCGGTAGCATCTTTCAAACTGCAACATCGATCATTTTAAGCGATTGTGATTGGGATAGGGATAAGGATGTGGAATTTGAGTAGATAAGTTCGACAAAATTTACAGACGAATACCGATCACAATATACGTTTGAAAGCAATCGGGATCGGTGTTCGAGTTAAACGATTCCCCTGCAGGGTCTCAATAAAATTATGTTATCGATTGAACCACGTTAATACAACATATGAATATGGTTGGTATATATAGTTCTCGTAATCTGATATTATTATTGTCATTATATAATAATAAATTCGTTCGCGGACCAATAGCATGCTATCAACTTGCTGCCGAGTGATGTTGACCAATTTTTCATTCGTACTTCTTTTATTTAATACCTATGTTGAATCGCAGAAGTAAGTATCTCAGTGGCATAGTATTTGAATTGGAACCCAGCGTCCTCAGTCTAAGGCAGCCAGCCACATAACTACTGGGCTGCAGTTACTGTGCGAATTCGATCTCGCGAAACCGACCGGCTAAATACAATCTAAAAAAGAACGTCTAATATTGCTATTAACTAAATGAAACTATGTACCTATCGTTTAAGGCCTCTTACTTTGGCATCATTTATAAAAAGCGTACGTAGTTGTATATTTTTTATATACTTCCTATAAGTTAGTAGAGCAACAGTACCGCTACTCGTACTATACAATCACGACACGAGATCAACAGGAAAATCTCGTGGAAAAATAAGGCAAGGGCAAAAAAGTGTAAAAGCTTTTTGTCGATTGAGCAACAATGACTATCTATTGTAAGCGCTGATTAACACTTGGTAGGCATCTAACAAATTTATAGACTTATTTTTTATGACGTCAATGTATATAAAATAATTAGATACTTGTAATAATTAAATCTTCACACACCTATAAAAAATATATCTCCACTCGCGGCTTACATTGAGCACAGAATATTTAAAAGATCAGAGACACCCAAATCGATATAAAATGCAACAAGAATCAAGAAGTACAGTGACACTTGGTTTTTATAATTACACAAACCAACCCAGATAGCAATATAAACTTGTTTCAGACTTGCAGCAAGTTTGAAGTAGCATACGCAAAATCTTGCACCAAGTTTGTCATGGCAAGTGTGCAAACTTGCTGCAAGTTTATGGCAAAACTTTCTAGTGACCACGCAACAAACTTGCATGATGTTTGTCACGACAAAGATGCCACATTTTTGTCACAACAAAAAACCTGTAATGCAAAAAAAATATTTCACTCGGTTACGGTTTACTATTGACAATGCCCAAGTAGCAAATCTACGTCATGATGACGTCAATTTACAGACGTTTTTCGACGTAGGTAATTTTAATTATTTCAATAACAGGAATAGAAAATGCGTTTTAAAAATACCAAGTGCTTTGGCTTTAAAACACAATTCAGCACAAATAACCCTTAATTCAAAGGGATATTGAGCTAGGAAACTAAACTAGAATTAAGTCTCCTAAACGTATCAAGCATTTATTCTGTTTTACATCTAGGAGATCCGCGGAGAATCTTGCCACCGCGGGCTAATTCGACGCCAAAGCCATCTAGTTATGATTTTATGAAAAACAAACTTGCCGCAAGTTTGTACACCATTGCTGCGACAAACTTGACATATCGTACAATATCAAAGAAAAACAAACTTGCAGCAAACTTACTTTCCATGGCCGCGACAAACTGGACTTATCAAATCAATATCAAGGGTGAAACAATCTTGCAGCAAGCTTACGTGCTATCTGGGAAGTGGCACCGTACACTGTACTCTAGGGCGCCACTGTCAACGTCAAGAAAAGAAAGAAAAGAAAGAAAAAACATTTATTTGAGAACCACAGTCATACACCAACAAAATAAAGAAAGAAAATGAAACATAATTACCAAAAGAAACAATAAATATATAAACAGTATGAAGAGATAATTAAGCTTAAATGAATACTACATATATCAAGATGACGCCGACAGCTCGATTTTAACGAGAAAGTTCCAAAAAAATGAAAACGAGGAGCCGCTTTCATTCGGTTTTTTACTCTTATATATCTACGTTTTTCTACTATCTCGCCTGATGTACGAATTGATTTAGATTATTCGCAAAAAATATACATAGACAAATACAAATCGCACTTGACATTGCATTCGTCCTGGAGTAGGCTGATTGCGCTTCCCATGGCGCATGCGCGCGCGTCCGTCGACATTATCAATTAGGCGGTGCGCGTGCCGGTGCGGCCTGTCATTACTGCCAGCGCACGACCACGCACTGCTCGGCGTAACAGCAAACCGTTACATTTCATCAAATAGATACAGTTTTTTTATACCCAAAGATTACATACACAACATGTATGTATGTATCCTTGCTGCTAACGAGCGCTCCTTGGATCAAGAAAATCACTACCAAGATCATGTCAAACAAATAGTAGGTATCTAAGTAGTTTTGTAGTGTTTGTTTCGTATTTATAGATTTGACTTGATTTTAATTTGATCTGCTATTGACTGCAATCCTGATCTCGACTTACATTTTGATTCTTGTTTTGAGTCTCTCTCTATTTTACAAATCAAATTCAAACCTCAATCTCCTGAGTCTTTAATCAAAGTCAACATCCAAGTTCAACTTACCTGATTTAAGTTACTTTACTTACCAGATTTGAGTTTCTTCCGCATTTATAAATTTAAATCAGAACTAAGTCTAGCGTTTCGTTCCGAATAGCGACCGCAACACCTGCGTGAGACGCGGACGCCGCGATCACTATTCGGAACTAACCCTAGAATCAAGAAGAGTTTCAAGTCGAGACTTTATTATTGTATTATTGAATATGGAATCTAGTTTCAAGATACGTTTATCGAACAATGCTTAACTTGAGACTCTTCCTGATTCTAGACTCAGTTGCGATTTTAGTTTATAAATTCAACTCTTAGTTCTCTAATCCATCCACCTGGAGAAGTAACCATTGTTGCCCCGCGTATACAGAGACTTAATAAGAGCTATTGCTATAAAGGTGACGAGGGAAGTACAGTTCCGCGCAAGATTTTGCAATATTGGGCAGTTGTTATTTGTAGAGTGATTATTAATCACGTGGAAAATATTATTTCAGAAAGTAACTTTAGCATTCATGTTATAGGTAATTTTTATTTTATTGAGTTCTAAATCATCGCGGTTGTGACAGCGGTTTGTAAGTACGCGTCCAGGAGGCTGAATGCAAATGGCGAGATCGCAAGATACGGTGCGACCTGCGCGTTCGCCGAAACGTGTGCGGTGGCCCTTATTTCTTACAGCCATCAGATATGACGGGAACTATTTAAATTAAAACTCATTCATTTTCCTTAAATCATGCGTTTCTCACGCTGCCTTTGAACTCATCCTTCGAATACTTAAAATCGTTACTAATTCCAACCAGTATGTTTATTATTTTATTTCTTATGATTGGTAAACTATTCGGGAGGTACATACTTTTTTATTATTAACTAGCTGAACCGGCGAACTTCGTACCATTACATTAAAAAAAAATGTATACAAGCCTTGTCCGGACAATAACGAACAAAAAAAAAAGAATTTAGACCAAGGTCGATAATTTTTAAAACCAAAAAAATAATATTAGGATGAAACCCATTAGAAAAGGAGATATTATAAAAATGAAAGGAAAAATAATTTACGGGCGATCTGAGGTCGGGAAGGGGATGGGGGTGAGTTTTAAGGGTAAAAAGCGGTATTTCTCGATTGCCGGCAAAACTAAAAGTCCTATGGAAAAAAAACAAATGGAAAAGTTGTAGGTAATAAAAAGATCTAAAACTTTTGTATATACACTTTTTTCACATAACCTCAAAATTTATGTGAAAAATTCAAAAAACCAAGTTTTTGGTTTTTTATCTTTTACAAATTTTTTTTTTCATGAAATTGGGTGAAAACTTACCTTTTTATGTCCCAAATACGCTGTAATTTATTTGATTAGAAATATTTATTTTTTTCACCTTATTTTGAATTAATAACGAAAAAGCACCCTAATTTTCAATCGAAAATTCACCCGTCAACAACAACAGGTTTCTAGGCGAACGCCTAGAAACCTGTTCTCTCTTGTTTATAAGATATTCAGATTAAAGTTATCCGGAAACACAGATGCTGGCAGAAATTTCCACTCCTTGGCCGTTAGCGTTATGAAGGTCGAAGCGAAGCGCTTGGTGCGAACAGAAGGGATGTCAACTATAAATTGATGACTGCTTGCCGTACGTCTGGTCGTCCGATGATGGAATGGGGCTGGCGAAGGCGGAATTATTTCATATGTCGCACACTCTCCGAAATGTATCCGGTAAAAGATCGATAAACTGGAAATTTTTCGCTGATGTTTAAGACTATGAAGTCTAGTCTTAACCAGCGCATCATGACCCGTCTTTCAATGGTCTCCAAGGGTTCGAGCTGGTATTTTGCGGAATCGTCCCACAGGTGAGAACAGTGTTCCATACACGAGCAGACTTGTGCTTGATACAGAGTTAGACGTTAGGAGTACTTTGGCAGCCTCTGTGGTGTAGTGGTTGGGCAGGTTGGCTCGAATCTCATACATCACTGACGTTGCGGGTTCGATTGCGACGGGAAAAAAAACAAAAGTATTTGTTTCGTGTTGGGTGTTGTGGGACCATGGTCCTCGTAGTTCTAGATACAGGGAATCCTATTTAGGGGCCAGGATCTATGTATGTGATCGTTGGGCGTATTTATTATTGTTATTACTTAGAATTCCAAATGCCATGTTTATTGTTGAAGCGTGTTTCTTTATCTAGGTGGCCGAAAGATATCATCCCATTAAAATGAAAGTGCTATCGCTGACTTTCTGGTTCTATCATAATATAAGAACAGTCTCTCTCTATGAGAGAAGACCCGTGTCCCAGCAGTGGGAACATGATGACGATGATGATGATAAGCACAGTCTAGTCAATATGAGTTATTAGACTGTGGCTATTAGGCTGATTTTATGTTAATACTAGCCGATACTTTTTATTCCGGTCAAAATTGTCCGCGCTGCTGGGTGCAACTAGTACAATTATATTTAAATGTAAATCGTATGTGGGAAGCCAAAGCGGGTCGTTAGATTTTCGACAGAAGAACGCAGTTTAGTAGTAAACGCTAATAATTAGGAGACCTAAACATTTGGGTCAAAATGTATTGTATTCTAATTACTGGCTTTTACTAAAAATAACTCAGTATTTCAAAACTCGCAACAAACTTATTGTTCCGTGACAAAATATTTAACTCAAGTTTCTCATAAATGTTAGCTTTATGACATGTTGCTAGACTTGACCTAGACCTATGAATGGATAAGGAAGTATAAAAGTCAAGTTGAACAATATAATCAGCTAATCTTACGAGCATGCGTGAGAAAGTATAGACGACTAGACGAGGCTGCTAGTTAACAATAGAAACACCTTTTTAAATAAAGTTTGTCTAGACTATGTAAAAAACGTTGCAATTCAAAATGCTTGCATATCCGGTTATAGAAGAAAAATGTTTCTAAGTTTCATCACAGAATTTCATACGAAAAATAATTAAGGCAAAGATATCTATGGACGCTGGAAATGGTAGTGAAGTGGTTAGTATATTTGTATATTAATTACTGTTAGTGCAAGTATACGAACGTAATTAATTTCAAATGAATAGTTACTGGGACACGAGTCAAATAGCTTTAAGTTCGCTATGCAATATCTAAAAGGTGCTAAAAAATAAGAACAAAAGGCCTGTCGCACCATAATGCCTGCAATTAGCGTAAATAACTGAAAAGAGAACAATTACCTCGTATAAAAATCCATCTTTGACCCGTTTCCAACCTAAATGCAAACATTAGGGACACGCAACGCGCGGCGACCGCGGCGGCGCGGCCGGCGGCGCGGGGTGTCTGCGTGTCCGGTCGATCGGACCTAGCATGCAAGCACTGACACATCTAAGGTAACGAAGATCTGAAGATACTAGAATGACCAAATCTATTTGTAAAACTGCATGAATTTGGAAGCCAAAAGCTAGTTCAGGACTTAAAGCTTGCTTCTAAATAATAAGATTCTTGTTGAAAGCTTTTATCAAATTCGTAATCGCAAATTCGAGCAGATTCAAATGAACCCAAATCAGTATTTGGGTTCATTATTTATTATTATTCATTATTTATTATTGTTCATTATTATTATTCAGTATTTTACGATTATCCGGCAAGGAGTTCCATTGCCCACCTTCCGTCTCCATCATCAGATCAGCTGGCTTTCACCATAATATTGCATTGTCATCGGACTTTGATAAGAATGCAAAATTCCAACTCCGTAAGATAGCAGGAAGTGATTCTGATTTAACTTGCAAGACTTGACCTAAACATTGCAAGTTAAGTAAAAGCTTGTAAGAACTTTGCTTGAGCGAGTAACCTTAACTTCACATGATTCTATTCTCATAAACCATAGTTTATACTATCATTATACATTATGGTTGATGACATTAATATTCATGTTTTGCGTACCACAGATCAAAGATCAGATAGTTTCGACACTTCACGGTCAAGTAAAGTTATGGAATGTCATAGGTATAAATTAACAGATCTCATACCAGTTAATTACCTAGTTATACCAGGCCTAGCGCACTCCGCACTGTAGGTACGAAGCTAGAAGTACATAGCCGGACACCGACGGCGGGTCGCGCGTCGTTACACGTGCCGCGTCAGTAGAGATAAGAGCTATGCGATAGAAAGAGAGGCGCTCTATAGGTTTATATGACTGGTAGGTATGCAGCGCTACGCGAGCTGAATTGAATTTTATTGTAAGCAAGCAAGAGTCGCTATTTGTTTAAATTTCTTTGCGGAGTGATGCTTCTTTCCCTTAGTATTCAGTGGTTATACACATGCATGTGCATGGTGGCTTCCTCAGAGGGATACCTATACGAGTACGTTTTCCAAATCAATATTTAGTTTTTAAAATATAAGCATCACATGCTTATGAGAAAACCTCGTAAAAACTGTATTGTACATGTATATAGGCTGACTTTTTTGTAACTGTTCTGAGATTAACCGAATAACTGTAACATTTCTTTTGTTTGGTTTATTTATTATTAGGATCTTCAACGATATTATAATGTTGACGCAAATAATACAGATAGTTTTATTTGCGTCATAATTGGCACATGCGTAACATGTTTTCCTTGATCCTTAAACAAGTTTGCTATAGGAAGTTATTCAATGAAAGCCTTGAATATTTAAGATATTATTTTATCGACCTTCTTAAACATTTGACACTTATCTAGGTCATCTAGAATTAAGGTGTATTAATAATTAAAAATAGATTTGTATTTTTAAACTGCCTATATGAATAACTTGTCACAGTACAAAAAAATACGCACATGCATATTTGATTCTGAGCGTTATCGATTTTTTTATAGTTATTCTATCTAATATGTTATCTTTATAGTTGTTTCTGTAAAATTAACATATTAGATAAACTTCAAAAAAAGGAGGAGGTTCTCAATTCAATACAATACAATTCATTATAATAACACTTTATCGCACACCAAATAACATATACACAATAATGAAATATATTATATTATATTATTGTTTTTTTTAATGTTTATTACCTCAGAACTCCGTCATAATATGAACCGATTTGGAAAATTCTAGCGTTGGATTTTTAGCGTTTATTTTTAGCGTTGGATTCAGTACCTACAGTACAAGGTGGTCCCATATAAATTTCATCGATATTCGAGGACTTCAAAGATACATCAGAATTGAAGTCGGTTTTCTTTTGTTATAAAAAAGGCGACGCCGTGATAAACTGTTAATCACAATAACACAACACAACAATAAACACTATATAGTCATTGATAAAATCAGAAGTGATAAACAACTATGAATGAAAGAACATGTCATTTAATTAAAATTCTACTGCATTTTAACATAATTATTGCAAAGCCAGTTCTAGGTGTTTACTACTAGTATATATTGACCGCAATAGGAATTTAAAATGAAAATGTTCGATTAAATAAAAACAAATGACTTTTTCACTATACATAGCGCTAGGATCAGAAGCATTTTTTTAAATTGTAAGTATTGTATGATACATACATAAATTAATAACTACATATGATATTTAGTTACATTTATAACGGCGACAAAAATTTAACTAAGAGAAAATTATGTAAAAGGAAGTATTGAAAATGTTGACAGACAGGTAACGTTATGAAAAACACAACTCTACTGAAGTACAAAGGGGACACCCCTTTCCATCCTTCTCCATCGTAATAGATATTATAGCGGGTAATTTAAGATAAGGTAAAAATACTTTGTTTGCATCGATCACATACATAGATCCTGTTTCCTAACTAGGATTCCTTGTGTCTTGAGAAACAGGAACTGCGAGGACCTTGGTCAACTAGTTTGTTTTCATAATTATTAGTATAGGGATAAATTATTAGTATATTTAGCATTGGAACAAACAAAATATTAAAAAGAAATATTAATTGTTCTTCCTTGGTTTACTTCAAACGTGCAAAAAATAAAAAAGCTCAACTGCGGAATCAAAGCCCAAACCACTGAAGCTATGAACAAGGCTTATGTTTAACTAACCACTAGATATTATAGTAAAATGTAACCCCAAAACACCAAATAAAAAAATTGTATCTACGGTCACCAGAAATTGCTCCACCAGAAGTCGCGCTCGTCACTCCTTCATGTCGCTTCCCCTACTTGATCTTCGCTCCGCTACGGAAGTCGCCGGCTCGCTAAGCTCGCCACCTCCTTCCTTCGCTCCACTCGGCGCGTAGGCTCGCTTCATTCAGGACCCCGTTTGCAAACTTCTGGCTCGGAGCTTTTTATATACACTCTAGGGGTAAGAGCGAGTTGGACCACGGACGAGAGAGGTGCGGCAATTCGGGTAAGATTTGATAATCATTTTCTAAATGTGGTAATCATTTACTAAATTTGATCTGCCGATTTTTGGATAAAAGTGATCCAAAAGGGATCTCAAAGATTATTTTGTTGCTCATTAATTTTTTCCATAATTAAACGGAAGAATCGTAAAAAGCTGTAGGTTTTGCTTTTGCTAGTTTTAGTGTACAAAAACGATGAGTTTCGCCAGTTCAACAAAGTAAACCCTTAAAAATTCACCCCGCTAATCGATTCATACATGCTATAGAATACTTTGAGTGCGATTTCTTCTGTCTTCTACTAGGTTAGTATTTTTTAACATATTATCTATCATGGAATGTGAACGTAAGTTTAAATAGGTATAATTATACCTATTATCTACACTGAATAATGTATCATCACATCCATTATATCGTTTTTTAGATTAACACCGTCTACGTCTAGCCGTTATATAATTAATCGTATGCACAATGTTATGCCGCGCATTCAAAGCGCAATTTTCGAAGACGTACTCAGGTACCTACATTTTGTATTAGTTTTTTAATGTAATTATTAATGATTTAGTAGACGTTATTATTCTGTAAATATTTGTATAGTAGGTATGCTTAGTAAAATTCTTATACGCTTTCCATCGCTCCACAACATGAAAGTTTTTGTAGATTAGTACCGAAATTCGATCGGAATATTTCGTACGTTTTGGTAGAACTGTCTGAGGACTCTACATAATATTAGTAGGTACTATTATTTATCATGTAATAATGTTTACTAATGCTCCTTAATCAAGATGCGTTACATTTTTGTTAAAGTAACTAAGTTTTGTAACTTTTTATCAAGGTAAGCACAACGCCTGCCTGATGAACTTTGTTTTGCAAAATTGTGTGCTACACTGCGCCGCGCTCGCCACCCTGAGACAATAAATTATAATATTCAATTAGTATAATAAATTTAAATTACGTAGTGCCAACTATATGCGGTAAAGGAAATAAACGCATGTCCAAAAATCATATGACATAAGTAAGTCACACTATCTAATATATAAAATTCTCGTGTCACAGTTTTCGTTGCCATACTCCTCCGAAACGGCTTGCCCGATTTTGATGAAATTTTTTGTGCTTATCCGGTATCTATGAGAATCGGCCAACATTTTTTTTTTTTTTTTAATTTATATCGCAAAACAACGTTTGCCGGGTCAGCTAGGTCACTATAAATATATATAACAAAGTGCGTGATGGACTGTAATGTATTCCATTTCGTTCTCTTTGAGAGAAGGCCCATGTTTCAGTTTTAGTCAGTGCGACCGAAATATCTATAGACATTTTTTAACAATAGATTCACGTCAGTAGAGGTTTTCTCGTATAGAATTAAGTAATAATGATAATTAGTTATGTTATGGTAATGTCATTTACGCAAATATTAATTTGCATTGCAGTTGTAAAAATTATTTAAAATGCAAGGTCTTCTGTTATTGTCTACACAAAGGCTTAGACTTGTAAAAGTTTGTGCCACCTTGTTGGTAGTAGTAGTTTGAAATTGCATACTAATTTAAGCAGAACGAAAATAATGAGGACTTCGGTAAAGAGAGACACTACTCAAGTTGTTATTTTGTAGGCAGTAGTAACACAGAATACTTCCCGCGATTCCGCATAGAAATTTAAAGAAATAGTGACTCTTGCAATGACACAATAACATTCAATTCAGCTCGCGTAGCGCTGCATACCTACCAGTTATATTAACCTACAGAGCGCCTCTCTTTCTATCGCATAGGTCTTATCTCTTCTGACGCGGCACGTGTAACGACGCGCCACCCGCCGTCGCCGTCGGTGTCCCGCTATGTACTTGTAGCTTCATACCTACAGTGCGGAGTGCGCTACACCTGGTAGTAAAAAATACGTATAAAATTGATGTAGGAAAATCTAAATGCATCACCCTTAATACAAATATCTGAATATATCTTTACACCGTGTCGTAATAAGAAAAGCGGAAGTTACTTTCATTTAAAGGTAGAGACGGAGTTGAAAGCAATTTAACAAAGTACTAGAATAGTTAACACATCTTTTAACTTTGACATCTTTTCGCGCGTGAGAATATGCATCGAACGCACCCCTACAGACAGGTGGCGATTACAGTACAAATATGGTATAGCGGACACATTCGGAATAAATATTTGTAATATGTACGAGAAATATATTATTGAAATATTTAACATATTTACACTCGTACCTTGGCGCTATAATGACCGCGAGAAATAAATACTAAATACATCGTCGTAGAGACGTCCAGTAACGTCGACGTCCTGAAAAGACATTAACTTTGTATTAGAAAAAACCTTGAGGTAGGTAGATAGGTACTTATGTTACTCATTATATTTTATTACAACCAACCGCTTGACTATCTTATTAGTACTCATAGAAGTCAACTATACAATACCCAAGAAGACTTTATGTATACCACAAACATGAAGAAATATAAAAAAAAAACAAAAAAACCTTTACTAGGTTAATACAATAGGTCCTACTACTACCTCAAGCTGCACTTCTCTTCCTGAACCAGGAATTCCTTTCCTTACCTGGAACGTAAAAGTGAGAACGATGATTTTAAACCTCCTTAGAACTTCCTTTTTTTGGCATAACAAATTGTTGATGGCAGATTGACAGAATAAATAAGTATTTTGAAAAAGTGCAAGCAAGTTTTTCATAACTTATAGGTATCTATTGTTTTGTGTCCATGTATATCCTTAATCCTTGTCTAAAATTGAATAAGTAAGCGATCGTTGTGTGTTATTTGTTGGGCCAGGATGTGTATCGTGGCCCCTTGAACCTAGATTGGTTTCTAGGTTCAAGACCTCTATAATTTCTTGTATCACGAGATTCAGAAATTATTATATATATTTGTTTGTGTATAATTTATAAAACTCACATTGAATTTGAGTATGTGCGTGTTTAGTTCCTGCGGTGTTGTGCCACTTATTCTTAGTTACGGATCAATAGACGCATTTAATGGTTCTAGGAACTCGTGTATAATCACATAGACAATGTTGGAATATTTTATTACTGCACACATTAGGAGAATATGTCAATGTTTGTCAATGCGTCTACCGTATTGATCTTTTAATTTTTAATTAACATAGAAAAGAAAGACATCAAAACTTTCGGAGAGGTCAAACTTGATGATCGATGAGTCCACAAAATGTGAAAGAAAATAAACGAAGTACGAAATGCAATAAAATGCCGATCTCGTAGTTTTAATTATGAAATTAAATCTTTGATCAATTCTTTATTACTGAAGATCATGATCACCGTGGCTGGCAGTAACTACATGCGAAGAGCTGAGGATTGGGCTCAGTGGCGTGCATTGGGAGAGGCCTATGAATAGCAGTGGACTCGTACAGGCTATCGGATTCCGTCTGTAGCCGTCAATACTCTAGTCTCTAACATGTTTATTATTTATTAGTTAGTCACAAATCTGCTTTGTAATGTTATTTTTGTAATAGTTTATCATCAAGAGCTTGTACCATATATAATTTAAATTACCTTTCGCTACAAAACTGTCTCACTCATTACTAGTCACTAAACAATAACATAAGTGTTATGGAGGCTGACACAACACGAAAGCGGTGACAATAATTGAAACATTCCCAACAAAGCGTGCCTACAACCGTTAATGCGATGCGCAGTGGCCTTTGCCAACATCTGCTACTTATGGAAACAGAAAAAAACAATGCTACGGGTTCGATTGTCCTTGCCAAAGGCCACGTCCTCTTTAAATTATGTCATTACGTTACTCTTGCTTTTTGCGAGACGCGTATTTGAATCGCATAACACATTCTTATGGAGATCTAAACATAAGCATTGTACTTAAGTGTTATTGTTTTAGACGTGTGTGACGTCAAGTAATTAAATACTTGTCACATTTTTTTTTATCCCAACCATGCTTTAACCTAGACAATTTATGTTCCCAGTTCCCAATAACCAATGATCAATTTTATTACAAGTATATGTTTTATCAAACAAAAAAACTGACTTCAATGTACCTTCGAAGTCCAAGGTCAAATATCGACGAAATCTATATGAGACCACTTCGTAGCTATACTGAATCCAACGCAAAAAGAGTTTTCCAAATCGGTTCATGAATGAGGGAGTTCTAAGGTAACAAACATAAAAAAATACAATCGAATAGAGAACCTTCTCCTTTTTTGAAGTCGGTTAAACATCTAGAAACCGCTGGGACTTAGTTCGCATCACAGATATTGAAAGGGACCTTAATAGGATCTCTATGGTTCGCATCGTCATAATAAAATATAGCCTATGTTACTCACGGTGCTATAGCTTTTTATTAGTGAAAGAATTTTCAGAATCGTATTAGTAGTTTCAGGGAATACCCTCTACAAACATACATACATACAATTTTACATCTTTATAATATTAGTATAGATTTATTTCATATCAAGAATAGGTATAAGACAAATTATGGGTAAATATATACCTACTACTTATATACTTTATTATATAGTTATAGTTCTTATACCTATATTATATTTTTCTGTTATGTTTAATTATAGTATAAGCAATCGTATCAATAGTCAATAGTATAAGTTTATTTTATATGTGCGATCACTTGATGTTATTTGAGGTTGTTATGATCTTTTTGGATGACGACGACGACCTGCTTTACAGAGGTAGAGCAGGCCGGCTGACTATTTGACTTTGACATATAGACGAAACATATTGAGAAAAAGACGGAGAACGGCTGAAGGCGGTGGAGCTGACCAGGACCTGACTCTCTTTTAAAATGGTTCGTTATTGTTCTGAGTATGGATGCAAAGAAACCACTTACACAAATAAGAATCGAAGTTTTTTTGGATTTTCGCGTCTCCCAGCCAAGCGATAGTGGGTGTGAAAGAGAAACACTTAGGTTGCTTACGTATAGCGTCGTCCTTGTCGCGCTCGATTTGTATTAGCTAATCCCTACAATAATTACGCACACACACAAAACGTGTGCGGACAGGCCGGTGCGTCAGTAGTAGTACTAGACAGTTAGCTCGGCGAATTTGTATGGAGTGTCGGGGGTCTGGTATTAGTTCAATGTAATGTCTCGTATATTTCTTGAATAAATGTCTTTTTTTTCTTTATTTCTACTTGTCACTGCAACCGCAGTTACCGCATGACTATTATCACAGTTTAAATAGTAGGTACTACTATTATCATAGAAAAAATACTGGAAAGAGTAAGAAAGAAATATTTTATGATTATGTCATCTTAAACCTAGTGTCAATTGTTGTAATCGGTCAAGTATAGGCTCTGTGAGAAACAAATGGACATAGATTCTGTGCAAAAAACATTACCCTTCTTTTAGCTCCACCGTTGTCGGGTAAAATGTAGCTAATCACAGACCAGATTCAGATCGAAGCTTGTAAAGACATTTTAAATATTCATATGTAATCAGGTTCTGTATGAGAAATGATAGCTATCTAAATATATAACATGTAATATAGCTATTCAAAGGGGGAACGCTGCCAGTATCATCGCAACTTTGCCTAAAGGATTAGTTATTATATTATATTTTTTAAGGTTTTTAGTTATAGTTTCATTGTTCTAGTATTTCATAAGATTTTCCTAAGTAGGTGCGTCTATGATGTTCAAGTGATTATAGGTATTTATATTATATTTAATTGCTTATTTTATATTATATTATATGATCAGTTTGACCACAGAGTAGCATTTTTAAACGTTTCACTTTATTCTTTTAGAAAGTATAAGTCAATTCTAATGCATTTAATTGACGCATAAATTTCAACTTTGAAAGTTGCCGACAAACAGACCGCCTAGAACTAGATAGAACCGCTTTTGGCGTTTGATGCACTTTTTTATGGCAAGATAGTTACATAAGACTGATTGTGATAGTTATTTAATATACTTAGTACTGAAAGTGATAAAGGTGCAGCTGATTTTATCGATACCTATATTTTATTCCAAATCAATATATCACATCCCTAGCAATTACTTTTCGCTTGATGCTGAAAAGGGAATTAATATTTGATATTTTTTTGATTCCCCATTCAGTACCAAGCTAAAATTATTGTTGGTGCCGAATCGGGAATAGTTTTGGTGCTAAACGCGTTGGTGCCGAAAATATTGGTGCTGAATCAGGAATACTTCTTTGTTAGTCTTATCGCTTGTTATTTTTTACTTATCTATATAGGTATATGTCTAGTTTGAATTAAATGCAGCTAACTACAAATGTAGAAGCGTTAATTGAGTAGCATTCAAATTAGACAATAGTCTTATACGTCTGTCTACATAATGCAGACAATTTAATAGACCGAGCTAAATTAACAAAAACGACTGTTGCCACTTGATAGGTTGGTTGGTATGATACCTAGTATTTGAGCATTATTTGAATACCTACGCATAGCAATCGTGGCTCTGTGTATTTGTGTATTTACCTACTGTACGAGTATAAAACAATGTTTCTGGAGGTGTATGCGATGCGATTCCCAGAGACTTTCCCCGGAATGTTCGTTCGTTTTGCAATGAAAATATTGAGATAAAAAGAAGAGCAGATTGAGGTGATTGGAGCTTGGGACAAATATAACATAGAAGGGACTGACATAAATAGACATTCTTATAACATCTATATACTAGACCCACGGCACTGATTATATTATCCTAGTGTGGGAACAAGGGTTGTAATTGATAGGAAGTCTAAAAACCCCCGACACAATAAAACATGTCTAAGAACCACTGCGAGGAGGACTGCTTTTAAATTTAAAATAAATAAAAACAACCGCATCCAAATCGGTTCACCCGTTTAAGAGCTACGGTGCAACAGAGAGACACACAGTCAGACAAGTCAAAGTCAAACAAAAAACACAAGACAAAGTGCTTAAATGTAGTACTATTAGGCTAAAATATTATTGTATATCATTAAGATTCTTCTGTTATACTTTTGGTTAAATTAAATAATTATTTTTTTCTGCTTCCGACCTAAATAATAAAAAAACAACTAGTCGGAAATGTCAAATTGAAGGTGTGGGAAAATAATCTGTCGATATGATTCGCTTGTCATGCATACCTTGATAGTCAACTCGTATCTTATCTCCCAATTAATATATGTGTGAATTTTGCTATCATCAAAGACATCTGTATGTCACATCGATATGCACATAATTATATATTATCTATAACCTAACATTATCTTAGGAACTCAACTAACTAAAAAAAACTAACTTTGAAAAAAGAAATAAAGTGAGATAGGTATATTATCTATATACTTATAATAAAACTGTAGCGAGGTGGTTACTGTAGATATTTTTAAAAACAATTTCTAAGGAGTATATAGGTACCCAAAAGTACAGTTTTTAAATTTCTGTCTTTGTGTCTGTCTATCTGTCAGGGATAAACTCAGAAACTAAGACACTCATTTGAATGCAGTTTAACGCCAGTCCGACGCTACACATAGGCTTTGTTTCATCAAAATCGGTCCAGGAATTTAGACGTTATTTCGCAATTTAGGAAAAAATATATTTGTTCACTATAAGTTGAACCCCAGAATAGACCAGACTCTTAGTGCACAAGGCTCAGCTTAAACTGGATTATTGCTTATCTTGAGAACTAAAGGATGGGTTGACATTCCGTTTTCTAAAAAATGTTTTGTTGAGTCCTAGGCTACAACGAGATAGGACGGGATCGAGACAGGAGCGCGACGGTTACGGGATACGAGAGGGACGTTAACGGGATTAGAGCGGGTAGGTAACAGAATAGGAGGAGAATGGTACCGGGATAAGAGCGGAATGGTAACGGAATACTAGAGGGTGATGGTTACGGGTTATGAGTGGGAGGGTTCCAGGTTCCGGGTTAGGAGAGGTCATTAACGGGATACAATAGGGATAGAAGCGGGTCGGTAATGGTGTAGGAAAAGGACGTGACCTAGATAGAAGCGGGACGAAAGCAGGAGCTTCCGTTCCTGCTTTGGAGCGAAGCGGGAGCAGGAGCGGGATTAGGGTGGGATGGAAAATTGTTGAGGACAGGTTAGATTACTTTACTATGCGTACGAAGTCGCAGGCAATAGCTAGTAATTTATAAAATTTGTGAATAATTTTATATAATAATTTTAAATAATAATTTAATTTAAATAAGTATCTTATAATTTATTTTGTGCTAATAGTGTATAAGGTTAACATATCTTTGAACTATCAATGATTTAGTTATAGCCTCCCATCAAGGTAAAATGATCCAAAATAGATACTCATGCATAGGCAATATCTATAAATATATAATATAGTCTAAAAATAGATTTCGCAATAAGTATTATGCATCGTTAAGTATGTATATGACCTCGTGATATGTTCCTGTTTGTTTTGATTTTAAACATTTAGTGTTTTGAGTCTTTTGTTATGCAATCTGTAACTTTACCTCTTTCAAAACCAGAGAAATGGAGAATAGTGGAGAATGGAGAATGGCGGTCATCACAACTTTGTAGGAAAATCAGTGTCACCAATCGTACACACGTAAACGAAACATCTATATTATACAAAGAATCAATGCACTTATTTCGTCACAATTATAACAAGTTTGAATAGTTACAAACGCCATTCATAAATTTAAAAATATACCATAATGTAAGGCAATACGAATAGATTACTGAATGAGTTATGACACTTTTGACCAGTGATCGGAATAGGCTGAATATATTTACCTAAACTTCGAGAAACAGAGACAAAAAGTGGAGACGTGGTATAACTCAAAAAATACTTGACCAATTTCGATAAAAAATTTATGATCACCTCTGAAAATAGTCGAATTGAGAACCTCCTCCTTTTTTTAAGTCGGATAAAAACAAAAGTATTTTTTTTTTTACTGTTATACTTTCGTTATTTAAAATTTATTAATTTAAGTATCTAATGTCCCGGTAGCTAAAAATTGGGAAAAAATGTTGTCATAAAGAAGTCTCCACTTTTTGTTCCTCGAAGTTAAGGTAAATATATTCAGCCTATTCCGATCACTGCTTATGACACTGAAGTAGATACGTATATCCACCATTGACATAAATACGATTGTTCAATCGTATGGTTGCGGCGCGTCTGCAACGCCCACACCCCCAGTCTAACCTAATCTCCATTTCTCTGTTCAAAACGATGTATAGGTACATATAAGAAGTAGGTCCAATGTAAACGTAGAAACTCTTTTTAAATTTATTTTAAATAGTATACTAGGCCAAAATTAACTAACAGTATTTAAAAATACATTCATTAAGAATATAGGTCTATTGTCTACACAAAGTAGGCCTAATGTCTAGACAACAGCTAATCTAAATATTTAACATTTAATTAAAAATGTACCTACTTAGAGAAAATAACTAACAGTACCTATTCAAAAATTAAAACACACGGCGCAGTAATTATTGCTAGATCCAGACAGACGGCAATTTGCATTTTAAAATGTCACTATTTCCAAGGTCTCTTCAAACTTCCAACTATGTTAGTTTAACAATTTAATTCTAGAGATATTTTAAATATATAGTGATAAATACTTCACTTATGAATGTGTATGGGATAAATTCATCTTCAAGCATTCTTCACCTTTTAAGACTGTAATGCACTAATGCAGTAGGTATAATTATTAAGTACTATTTATATCTGTTATATTTTTCTATTTATATATTATCTGATAGGCAATTTAACCGCAGTCTCACCTGATGGAAAGTGATGACGCGTCAACGGTTGTCGTGATGATGACAATGTATTATTACTGGATACCTTGTAGAAAATGCTTTAGCATTAAGTTTTCATTTAGGATATTACTTTTAATAGTGCAATAATGAATTAAATTAATGAACAAAATGAAAGCCGACTTCGGTCTCTGGGGGTAAGAAAAGTTTTACGTAGTGAATTTTCAACACGTTTTCGTAGCTCCATACTTTTACGAGTGTATTTTTAACACACTTTTTTTTACGCATTTATCTGCCTACGGCTATGAAACTGCTAAATTTGGACAGTTGGCTACAAAATTGATGTCATTCGTATCACTCAAGATGTTTGATTTGGCTACGCAATGTTGTACAACTGAGAAGTTTTCTTTATCACAAAATTATCATATACAATATGACTGTAGAATATGGAAGTGAAAGTACTAGGAGAGCAAAAAATAACAAGAGGTTGTAAATGGATCCAAAAGCAAAAGTATATAAGACAGTTTGAATAATGAAAAAAAAAATCACACACTTAAAAAGTATTTTCTAGGTAGATATGCTATCATATAAATTTACAAGTTACACCCTAGCTACCTCTTATTAGTTTATGATGTCCTGGTAGATAAAATAAAGTATGTATTTTAAATTTAAAAACTAAGCGAGTGGAATCAACGTCAATTGTGATTCTTTTTTGATAAAAATATTGGTAGGTTAATAACGAAGGAAACGTACAATGTTGTTGGTTATATCAGGCCCAGTGCGCACTCCGCACTGTAAGTACGAAGCTACAAGTACATAGCCGGACACCGACGGCGGGTCGCGCGTCTTTACACGTGCCGCGTCAGAAGAGATAAGAGCTATGCAATAGAAAGAGAGGCGCTCTCTAGGTTAATATGACTGGTAGGTATGCAGCGCTACGCGAGCTGAATTGAATTTTATTGCGTCATAGCAAGAGTCGCTATTTGTTTAAATTTCTTTGCGGAGTGATGCTTCTGTACCTTAGTATTCTGTGGTTATACTCGTATATGATATAAATGATTAATAAAACACAGGTATTTTTTAATTTGTCAATAATCAACGTAGAAAACTAACTATTACGTATTAGGTAGGCTATCGTACGCTACCGGTACGCGGTGTGTACCGTATTGATAAACTGGAATATTATCAGTCTATTTTACGAGTGTGTTATGCATTGTTAGAGTGCGACAGCTATACTAGGCGTAAGTAGTTTGGTTTGAAATTGTAAAAACAGGTTATAAGTAAATGACATGTTTACGTTGCGTTAGGAACATGAGCTCATAAAAGCTCACAAGTCATTTTTCAACTCGACTGTACTTCACTATATCTACGTGACCTATTTTAAAACTTTAATAAAAATATGAACTAATTTTCGCGGTGTTAAAAATACACCATTTTTTTGGTGTGTTAAATCTGCACTGTATTGAACTTTACTAACCCGTCTCAGGACTTGTCAAAGTGGTTGTACACGGCCTTATATTACACTCTAAACAGTAGATTAGCCCCAATAGGTGTTTATTATACCTACTATCAATAAAATTCCAAAAAAAATTACCTAATCCAATAAAATTGTTAGATATCTATAATAAATATGTGGTTCTACGAAACGTATTTCTTTAATACAGGTAAAGCAAATGCCTATAAACTGCATATAAATCACCTCATAATCTAAATGGGTTTTTTTATCCTATTTAATTTTGCAAAATAAGTATGTATCGGGATCTAGTTTAGACACCAGACTTAGGTGTTTAGACTTAACACGCATGCATTACTCTTTATTTTACAAATAAATAAATACTGAATAGAAGTAGACTGAGTAGAGCGAGTGTGGCTCAGTGGGAGCATGTGCGATTTTCGAACCGACGCGCCCGAGTTCGAATCCCGCTGGCCCCGCACCGCAGACTTTCTTAAGTCATGTGGGAATTTAACACTCGCTCTAAAAACGGCGAAGGAAAACATCGTGAGGAAACCGGCATGTCCAAGAATTTATCACAAAAATTCAAGAACATGACATGTGACGACGTGGGATGGACCGAGTCTCAACAGTGGGAACGTAGTAATGGGCTGATTATGATGATGTATGTAATGTATACCTATTTTTTTTGTTATAAGTGCTGCAAAATCACAGTAGTTTAGGGACCGCATAACGTTGTTACCTTAACATCAAAATACATGCGGTGGTCGATATAAATTTAATATCCGCGTAGGATTTAGCCCGTGGCCGCGGGCTAGTGGTCAGGATCTCGTGTAAACACAGCGCGTTTAGTCGGGCGCGCCGCGTGGGTAGCTTTAAGTGGAGCCACCACATCCGCGCAGAAACACTCGCAGACTCCAACTTCTCTCAACTTATAGACAAACATGAGCATGGCACAGTAGGAAATAAACGTAATTCAATGATAACAGAAAGTTTTTGTATACATAATAATTAAATACATGTTTATCGTTTATGTGTATGTAGTAGAGATGTACCCACTAGTCTGTAAAACCGACTATTCGGCTATATCGGCTATATATGTCGGTGACTAGTCAACGATTATACATATGCTTAAAACAAGGGTGATTTAATTGAAATCGTAACCTTTACTATGAATAATTTTATTTTGAATCAGCCTTAAAGTTTGTAATATAATCTAGGAATAGGAACTCTGCCTGTGGTAGTCAATAAGGGAACCTAAACAAAGAATAGTATAACTTTAATAGAAGAAAAACCTAAACAAGACTTTTAATTTTCTAAAAAACATTCAGTAACTGCGGTTCGTTTGTAAACAACACGAGAAAACATGCAAAGGAAACAAATACTTCTTTCGACATGAATGCACAGCGCGGCGGGTGCGAGCGACTCAGCTGTAAATGAACCACCACGGACATTGCCGATGCCACCCGAACTCCACCGAAAGCAATGGTCGGCGTGGCTGACTAATCGGTCTTTTTGCAACCGACTAGTCATCAGTCGGCTAGTCTGCCCATGTCATAGTCGGCGTATCTCTAGTATATAGCCTATCAAATTATCTATTCAGTCTTAATCAAATTTTGTGCAGTGTATAATTATAAACAACCAAATCTACCAAACGAATAACAATATATCAAACGAATAATGTGTTTGCAGCAAATCTACATAATATTTTGCTTGATAATAGCAAGAGACCCATAAGCCCAAAAATTTGACTTGTTATATGCCTATAGAAAGTGCTGTACAGGCAGATACATAGGTACATGCTCCAGATCTTGAAAAAGATGTGTGCCTACGATTTTGGGTCTCAACTTCGTCTGCGTCCGTTAACTTCGTGGCTTTCGGTAAGGTTCTAAGCGCGCGTGCACCGTTTTCAGTCAAAACAACGCTGCGGCCACGACTCCGATAGTGTTGCCGCAGCTTGGCGACCGCTGCATCGCCTAGGAGTGCGGGTCTAGAGATCTGTGGAGACTCTTACCCTTACTCAATACGAAAACTTAATAATCATTTTATGCTCCAAGTTCCTCATGCAGTTTTTCAATTTATTAATAAGAACTAATAAATACTAATACATTTATTAGATAAAATTAAACATACCTATATCTTGTTTATGATGTCTTGTTTTATATTTTATTATTTTAATATAAGCATTTGGCTTTTTCGTTTCTAAAGCAACTTCTTAAGTTAATGGCTATAATTTTTTATTTACAGTCACAATCATGATCGATAAACCATTAAGAATTTAGGCATATTAAAAAATAAAAGATATTTGAAATCTAAAAAAGGTAGGTTAAATACCTATGTTTATTTGCGTTCACTTTGGTGGATGGGTTTATGTAAAATTTTATTAAAACAGATATTTATTTCCTACATCTAAGCCATTTGAATGTATTATTAAGATACCGGTTTTTAATTGAAAACTAAACAATATTCGCAATAACAATATCCATATAATATTCCCTATTCATAACGTTCAAAATAATATATTTAAAAAGGCTGGATTGTGAATAGGTATGGTAACTAAAAAGACGTAAGTGACTTATTAGTTCGGAAGTAGGTACATAAACAAGTATAAGCATAGAGTTGCATTTAGGTAGAACAATTTTCTTTTTGTATAAAATGTGATATATTGTATTTCTAGCATATTTTCTTTTTTAACGACTGCATGCATTTCTTTGCTCTCCGCGAATGGGTCTCGAACAAAGAATGCATTAGACATCTGTCGATATTTTGATCTAATGTTGGACTTTAATCTCTATTTATATAATAAATATTTTTAGTTCATCATATTTATCAACGATTTGATTCAGGATCTGCCAGAGATTCGTCAAGTCACTAATCTAGAGCCCCATCTACCGCTAGATGAACTGGACCTCGCTTATTTCCAACACATACAGTTTCCGTTTTGACCCTATAATAAGTCGCACCATTGTCTTGCGACTTCACGTCTTTCTTGTCCGCAGAAGGGGGCGTGGCGGGAAAACTTGCACATTATTTACGACAGCCACGAAGCCGATGCGGCGATAAGGCGCGTCGCAGTCGCCGCGTCACGATCTCTGCTATCTCCCGATGCCGATATTGAGACTATGAGGTCTATAAGTATTAAATACAACCCTGCCACACAGGCTGAGCCTGAGCACCCCAATAATGAACAGTGAAAATCGACTCGCTAGAATAGTACCCGACAGTGCAACATTAAAAGCCAGGAGCGATGTTGTAAGGAGTGATTGATTCGTCGATTATACCCTAGCAACTAGCTGATGAGTGGTCCAGTTAGGCAACTTTTTTTTTACTCAAATCTTCTCTAGGATGGTAGGTAATAGTAGTATTTAAGTCAATAATAAAGAGCTTTTTCTGCTCTCACGTGGACTGATTTCAGGTAATAGGTAACTCGAAAGAAACTCGACCGGTTTTGATATTGCAAACCATTATCATAAAAAATGAATAATATTCACACTACATAATGAATGTACCTTTTATAATATTTATGCAGGTTTACAGTCGCAAAAAATCCGACTTTAAACTTCTGATTTTGGTGTTATCATTTTATTATTTTATTTTATTCGGTAAACTAACACCCAGTTATCATACATTGCTAATGCAAGTAAAAACTTATATGGCTAATTAAAAGTTTCCACTAATAAGTAACTAAGTATTAAAACACGTACATAGTTGACGGGCGCGTACAGAACTACTTAGTGAAAAATAAAAAATTAAAGTTAATAATCCACAAAAAAAAACTTGTATTTAAAACATACACAACTGAAGTTAATCGAACTATCTATACATATATAGATTTAGGAATCAAGGATACAATTGTTCAAAAGTCGCTTCAGTTTAAACGTCAAAGTATTGAAGAGATCTACATCCATTTCTTTAGCCATTGTATCTGCAGGCCTACCACCAACATTTTCAAAATAATCACAGTTCAGGAGCGTTTTATTTCAAGCTTACAATCATATTCAATTATACTCGAATTCGTTCCCTGACCTTCCAAAAACAATATGATTTTATTCCTGCGAAGTGACGCGAAAGAACGAATGATATTGTATAACTGCTTAAGAGAGAACGAGACAGCGCTCTATTTTCACATAGCGTTACCACTTTTGCACGTCGCGTCGTATGGAACATCACAAAAACAAAACAAATCACCAAAATTTCTTAGCAAAACAAAATCAAAGTAGCAAAGCTTACCTACTTTTAGAACTTCGTGGTACGAAAAATGGATGTAAGGTTACGATAATTCTGTTTTAAGAGATGGTGGTAAGCCCCCTGCCTGCTCTAATCAAATAACTATTCTGCCTGTAGTAAGATTTTACTTCATATTACTATAAGAATGTGAATGAGGTTGGGTTTTCTAAGTGAAGCCGTGAAGGCATATCGCCCTATTTGTTTGAGCAGTTCGGGACAATCGATCGTACCTTTCGCTATATTGACTTGAGCTAGGTCTGCCACATGTCGCCTCTCTTGTAATGGTAATAGGTGAATTTTTTTGCAACGGGAATTATAATTGTTTAAGTACAAATATTATGTTAGTGTTTAGGTAGGTACCTATACCCTAGCATGTAGCATTACACAGTGTAACTAAATTAATGCACCGATAAAATTAAATGCATTATCGGAACTGCATGGCTACAAGATAAATAAGTCGCTTGATGCCTGAGTAGGTAATTTATCATAACTTTCCGATTAGCTTATTGATAATGATAACACATAATAAAATAATAATAATAAATCATTTATTTAAGGCAATAACACAGTTAGCAAAGTAAAAGTGCCAGAGGCCCATAAAAATATACCTATACCTACCTATCTTACAGACTAACATACAACATACAATTTATAATACATTAACACTAGAAAAAGGGATTGTTATTGTTCGGTTTGGCCTCCCTGTAGCGCCGGAACACTATTCCTTCGGGCTAAAACTCGGAACCAGGAACGTCTCTTTAGGTATATTTTATTGGAAGCTGGATCAGGTAAAACTCGTCGTCCTCGTTGACTCCAGCCTCTTTCTTGCCGCAAGCCTGCAAGATATGGAATGGGCCACCACCCGAGGTTTCCCCGGGGAGCTATAACATGGGATACTTAAAAAGAAGGGTTAAAAGGGTCCTTAAAGGTGGGCAACGCACCAGTAATGTGTTGCTGGTGTCCATAGGCGACGGTAACCGCTTACCATCCAGGCGGGCCGTCTGCTTGTTTGTCTATAAATCATATAAAAAAAAAGCCTCGACAGGCTTAGGTCCTGGAGCTTTCCTCCGTACCTCTGCTACTACATTTTTAATAAAAAAAACAATTATAAGATATTTTATTAAAATCAATAATAAGATAAAATGTGAGATTAGAACTTCATGGTCACCCCAATTTACTACCGCGGCTGCTAAGCAAACAAAGACAGACGTGCAGAGACGCCGACATTACGTACGTATCGCAATCGCTCCCGCCGCTCGCGCAGCGGCGTACAAAACAACCGCAACAAATAAAAAATAAATTCTAAAATCCGGTCTTTTACAAAACTGCTAGTTCTTTTACAAAACAACACTGTTGTTATAATAATATACATTCCACAATTATTGTCGCTACTCATGTTTAGAAATGTAAAATCCTTAGCACCCTTTTACCGTCGTCCGACTATCTCTTACCCCTAGAGTATTTATAAAAAAGGCGGAGCCAGAAAACTCTTGAAGGAGGTCCTGAATAAAGCGCGTATAGCGGAGGGGAGACGGGGCAAGCGAAGCGAGCCGGTGACCTCATCAGCGGAGCGAGGTCAAGGAGGTGAAGCGAAATGAAGTAGTTTTTTCTGGTGTCGCTTATGACTTATTTCATATATCCTGGTAAATTGGCAATTTTTTTCTCAACCCATGCACGCCTTCTCACTTGCACGGTCACGGAAAAACCTATTTTCACGCAAGATTTGACTTCAAAAGAAAACTCAAACAGTTATTTGAATCTCATCGGATGTATTCCTTAAATGAATTTGTGGATATGCGTCTCACAGAATTTTCATTCATGTGGAAATAACTTATGTCATTAATAATATGACTTTGACTAACTAGAATGAGATTGTTAATAATAATATTTTTAACTAATCAATATTATAGATTTTTTATTATAATTTTATTTATTAAGGTTACATTCGAGCGGTCCCGAGCGCAGCTATTGTTATGAAATTTAAACATATTAGTATATATACTATACTAGTACTATTATAAAATGTAATACGTAAGTAAGCAGAAGATAAATGCGACACCCAAGACAACAAACCTGTTTAAGGCTTAAAAGGTGTTAGAAGAGAAATAGCAAAATTGATATAAATAAATAAAAATTATCGTAATTAATTTATTTGAAATGCATAAATTTAATTATTTAACTTTTAGTGTTATTTGATCTATTATTTATTATTGTTATTTATAATCTTTTTCAATTTGTTACATTTTTGATGGTTTTTTTATTTGTCTTTTGTTTTTTTTATTATTTGTGTTATAATTGTCTGTCGTTGTACATCTATGTATAATTTTTAATTCTAATGCCAGAAATGTAAATTTGACTTGCCCAGTGTAACAAAAACGATGTTATAAGCTAATCAATAATACACAATTCTATCCTATTCTGTACCCAGCGGGCATTATCTAAAGGTGTTTTAAATTCTGGGCTGACTATAATATCTACATTTGCTACTTTAAAACTCATAACAAATAGAAACTCTCATTCAAGAATAAGTAAACAACTTGCAAATCATCTGAAATAATCTAAATAATGTTCGATACTTACTCCTTACGTAACCAGAAGCACAGCCAAACATTTTACTTTATTTACGAGTGTCATACTGTTACATGTAACACTGCACCGACCGTATCGTTTGATGGAACTTCAGTCACTGTTTGCTGCTACATTGTGACGACTGTTTGAGATTATGGTAGACAGTCATTGACCTAGGCTCTAGATCGCGATCGGGGGAAATCCTAAACCAGCCGTGTGGAACTTAGTAAAAAGCCGAAACAAATCAAATGCTAGTCGAAATTCTGAATGGAATTCTTTGCCCTAATAATTCTAGTTTCTAGGTTAGTAGGAAAAGAATACGTATAATGAAAATGAAGAGTTTACCTATGTTCTCTTGCCGCCCATTGGTCTGGGTCTGGGATTTATATTAGTATTATAAAAGTACCAAACATAAAGCTAGACATAGGTATCGCTATGTAGGCCAAAAGAATAACCAATTATAGTGAACGGACTGTCATTTTCATAGGCTTATAGCGTCAATATTTTTTTATGTAACTGATTGATGCGGCGTGCAAGTCGTTCGCCTGATGGTAAGCGCCACGCCTGCCCAAAACAATTGCAGTGCCTCCCATAACTTTTAATACCATTAAAAACTGCGTAGCACTGCATTGCACTCATCACCCCGAGACTTCAGATATATAAGTCTCATACGCCCGGTAATTTCGCTGGCTACAATGCCCTTCAAACCGGAACTCCGTAATGCTTGCTCACTACTGCTTTGCAGAATAACTGGCAAAACGGTGGTACCTACCTAGATAGCCTCCCACATACGAGAGACCTACCACGAGTAAATATGTTTAAAGTTATGAATCTATTTTTTTTATAAAGTTACTTAATTATCGATGTAACCGAAAGGTTACAAATATGTGGATGTTGTCATATTTGAGCTCACGTTATAATGTTTCGTAATAAGTAACTCTGACGTATAAATGGATATGTCTATAAAGCTTTCAAAATAGATAAGATAAGATATTTATTTCTAAAAACGAAAGTAACAGAGGAAGCTAAATGTTACATAAACATAGTTACAATATATTTATAATAAAATTAATTTTCCAGTGGATTAGAACGGCGGCTCCACACTAGGCTCTATCCCCGTATCGTGGAAACCTTAGTATACGATTACATGTGTTCACTCGAGATTTGAAGATTCCTAGATGATAAGTATCGGGAAAGATTGACTACGGCAGGGAGTTCCACTCGTTAGCATTGCGCATAATGAAAGTGGAAGCGAAGCGCTTAGTGCGCGCAGGAAGAATGTCCACCATATAATAGTGGCGCGTTGCCTTTCGTCTTTTATACAATAATAGTATCGGAAGCATCCTAATAAATTGAGGTCTACGTCAAAGTTATAATTAAAAATAAAATAAAATATGTGCCTGAATGGATGTGAATGAAAGTGTATGGGAATGTATGAGGGTGTGTTAGGGTATGAGGGTGTGTGAGTGTGAGTGAGGGTGGGTGAGGGTGTGTGTATGTGTGGTGTGTAAATAAGTTTTCGTTAGAGTTTCGTTTTCGTTCGCGCTCATGAGTAAATTAGTTTTCGTTAGAAATCTATATAACTGTCTGAAACTTAATTTTAGTTATTTTGACCTTATCATGTCACTTACTAACCGACAAGGTAGCGTAGTTTATACGTCTTGTTAAAGTTAGCACAAGATTTACTTTTCAATATATTGGGTTAAAATTCACATACCTTGTGGAACCCTAAAACCGCGGCTCATTCTATATGTGTCACTACTGCTTTCTGATATATTAGGTGTACCATGCCATGTTTGTAAATAATTTAAATAACAGATTAACTTAATATAATAATACCTAAGCGTAATATTAGATTTATTTTAATGTAATTTATTTTAATTGAATTGGATTATTTTTATTTCATTAGATTATATATTGTAATTTAATTTTAATTTAATGGTTTATTTATTTTGACATAATTTGAAATATGGATATTATTGTCTAAAATAATTGATTTCATAATAGTAATGTAAATATAAAAGCCTAATGAGTTCTACACGCGCCCCTTGTTTCAGTAAAAAGGTATGTAACCCAACCCAGTGTGAAGTTGGCACCCAAAATCTAGCAGCCTATAATGCGACTAAATTAAAAAGGCTTTTTGCAAGCTCATTGTTTATATATTTGAAGAAATGGACTAAAGAAAAAGACTAATAAAATTTTTTTTGCTCTGCGCAACATTAATAGACTTAATTAATTGCTTTGATAGTTACATTTTTTACTGCAGACTGTCTTATTATAATAATATAATAATAATCATAATCAGTAGGCGTGCTGATTTTTAAGCACAAACAGGGTTGACACTAAGTTGTAAATGAAAATAATGTTGGTGTAAATAGTTTACAAAAAGTGTCAACTGACAGTGAGAACAAAACGAGTAATGAGTATTTTAAACCCTATAGATATATTCTACTTGTTACACGTTAAGTAGCCTCATAAATAGGTACAGTCGCCTGCATTAAGATGTACCTATCAATTTCATAATTTTCAAAATGATGTCACAGTCTTAAATTAAACATCGCCAGCCGGTAACTACCCACGCTTCAGAAAAATAATTGTTTACATTTTATTGACGACTTAGATGTACAATGTAAGTTGTGCCCATTTGTTGAAATACTAGCCAAGACATGATTTCTTGCTAAAACTCCAAGTGTATCCATATTTATAAAAATAATGATGATTCTATTTTAATACCACTAAGCCGTGTGTACTTCTTATTGAAATGTAATGCTGCATACTTTTTTTTAATATAGATTTGTTAACATTATTTTATTAAAAATATATAGATGATGGCTCAAAATGATGGCTACATAATTTTTGAGAATAAGTTGTGTACATTTTTATAAAATTTAAGAGCTGTGACATCATTTTGAAAATTATGAAATATATAGGTACATCTTAGTGCAGGCGACTGTACAGTCATTACATATCTAAAACGTTGTACAAATGTTTTTTTGCTTCAAATAAAACTTTATTTTGGTGCCAATGCTAGAAACCGTTTTTAGTTCACTAATAATTATTTGATTTATAAATTAAAATGTAATTAATAAATTGAATGACCTGTACATATTGTATCTTATTTGATAAGGTATGAGTCTATGTTACTTGAAATAAAGAGTTTACGAAACACAAATTGATTCTTATTTTTTTACTTCATTTTAGTCTAAAATTATTTCTAAAGTTATTTTCCTTTCGTAGAACTTCAATTCGTAAGTTAAGTAAGTTTCCACTGAAATGGAAAGGTCCACAATTTATACATACCTATTAGCGAACCAACCGGCCAGGATTCGGTGCGCTTGTGTACGTACGTAATCAGACTAGATGTCAGACCTACAGACATTTGTCGCATCCCTTCGATCGATAAGTCCGGTGCATCGCACGTAGCCAAGTGCAGCTCGGTGCGGACGCGTCTCGCAGTGGCAAAATTCGTCTGGTATCTGTTACGTTACGCAAGACCGACGCGCGGCCGATTGATCAACCCTAAATTAGTGGACGAGGGATGCGCGGCGTGCGGGGGTAACGGCAAACTAGGTTGGCCGCGGAAGCACACTAACCCCTAGAAAACTAGGGGTGCGAAACTCCACCCCCTTTTCTGGTCACGAGAGCACAGCGATTGGTCCGTTCGCCTGAAACGCTCGCCCCTCGCCCAGATTACAATCGGTGGGGTGCGCTCATAGAAATAGTGCTATGTACCTTAGTATGTACCTTTACATAATACATGTACATAATGCAAGGGTAGACCCCAACCCCTGACATTGAAAACATTAGTGTCACCCCTAGTGGCCACCTTTATTATGTATACGGCCTTAATATTTTTTCTAGTCAAATAGATCGATATCTCTTCTTATCTTTCCGGTTTTGAGGGCAATTTGTAACTTCCATAATTATGTACAATTTATTATAATTCAACGTGTTTTGCATAAAAGGTTTTTAATTTATTATTGGTTATGGCTGTGATAGGTTTATCACTCAGGTTTTCGTTTTGACAATATTCACTTGAAATCTGTTTTAGAAAGAATACTGTAAGGAATAAATTTTACTAGTTTTTGGAAATAAGCTTATTACTGCTTACAGTAAATTACAACTTATTGGAGACCTTCATGATGCATAGTTCTAAACTATCAATATTTAATATAAGCTCGTCTGACTTTTCGAGATGTCCTATGATCGAATCGAATCTTATAATTAATTATTTCAAAAAATCTGTAGGTATAAATCAAGTTGTTACGGATTAGAGGACAGTAAAATAATTCATTTTTTTATTAAAAATAATTGACTTCAATTCTGATGTATCTTCGAAGTCCAAGGTCGAATATCAATTACATTTTTATGGGACCACCTTAAAGCTATACTAAGACCAACGCATAAGTTCATAAAACAATCCAAATAAGTTTATAAATGACGGAGCAATCGCTTAACTACCATTAAAAAAAAATATGACATACAGTCGAATTGAGAACTTCCTCCTTTTTTGAAGTAGGTAAATAAACATCCTGCAAACGAGTGATTAGGGTTGTTGGGAAGATGTGGTTAAGAAAGGCACAAGACCGGAAGGGGTGGCGTGACGGAGAGGAGGCCTATACTCTACAGTGGAATAAAAAGGACTGAAGAAGAAGAAACGAGTGATTGATTGATTGTTTGATTAACTGATAATTATTATATCATAGATAGATATCTAGTAACATTAAATTAAAAATAATCTAATTTTATAGTATACTCGTAATACAAATTTAAAGAGTACAGTAAAATAAACATCCTGTAAAGCAGTTAATTAGGATATTTTATTTAATAACTTAACATGAAGAACTCATATAAATACACTAAATATATTACTATTATATTTACATTTTATCATATTTGACTGATAGGTACAGTACAATTTAACTCAAAAGAATCTATTTTTTATAGTATAATACACATTACGGAAGATAACCGAATAAATATACTACGGTGACCTAAATTCTGTGTTTTATCTTTAAATTTATTTTTTAATTTTGTTGTAGGTTAGTTTTGTCTTTATATTTGTAAATAATTGTTTCTACGTTATATACTTTGTTCATGAATAAACCCATTGATATCCTAATAAAAAAGTATTACATAAGTCCTTAAAATTTTTAAAAATTCAGGAAGAAGATAAATGAAATTGCTAATCGCGCTGATGTATTTAATATCAAATATAAACAGAAATATTCTTATTTTATGTTATTTACTCAATAGTCCTTATAAAAAAAAAGAATTATAAGAAACCTCAGGCAAAGTCATAGCAACTAAGTTATCCCATCAAAATAAGATTGTTAGAATATGATTATGTATTGACAAAGACATGTCATAACGCATTTTAGAACATTGTCCAAAAATTATCATACAAGTGTAATAAATGTAGGCATAAAACTATAAAATCCATGTTTCGATGGTGTGGTTTAACATATATTTAATTAAAAACTCCCATAAAATAGAAAGATTAGCGTAATTTATGTAGATATTTATAATTAAGTTCATAACAACATCATACTTTTGACGGTGACAGGTTATAAATTCTTGTTTGTCCGCAACGGCAACAGACGTAGGCATTGTCAAGGTGAATAGTGACCATCACAACATAAACACTAGAAATAAGGATAGAATTGCAGTACCTATGTTTAGACCGAGTAAAACGAATAAGTCCTTCATTGGCAATTGCGTACGTTTTTACAATAAAACTCCGAAATGTATAACGGAACTCACAGAAAGTAGATTCAAATTGCGTGTGAAAAATGGTCATCAGCTGTTGCTTGCCGTATTTTCTGATTAGTGGTTCTTTTTCCGATACTTTGGTAGAGTCAGAGAGTCAGAGTGATAGGAAAACTGAATGAAGAACTTTTGAACTTGAATTTGATTGTACCACTAAATCTTGGATAAAAATCTTATGAAATCTACTTTACATGGAAATTGTTTAATTTTTTTTTGTTAAGCGTCTGTAATTTATTAGTTTATATAAAAAAGAAAAAGAAAAGAAAGAAAATATATTGAACATCACAAAACATTACACTAAACATACTAAAATGAATACAACACAGTGAAATGTTTCGTGATGTCAGGAAAAGGTTCTGACTCAGCATCGCTAAGGTATTTTTAAGTAACTTAGCACTGATTTTCAGTCAGATCATCTTCATGACATCGCTATATGTAAGACCTCTTGAGCGGCTGATGCAAGGCATCTATGTATATGTAGATATATTCTTCGATTGTATTGTTCGATCGATTTCGTATACCTACTCGTAATTGATATTATATTGTAAGAATTGTTGTCACTGTTTCACATACCCCTTTTAGTGAAGATGAAGCGATAAAGGTAACTCAATAAAAAATTAAACAGTTCAAAAAAAAAAGTCGTCAGTAGCTTAATGACAATAATGCTACGTACCAATATGCTTTTTCCTTTTGCTCCTTGCATTTTAATCTACTTGTGTGAGATTTCAGTTTAAAATTAAAAAGTCATAGCCATATCGCTTTCTCAACAAAACTGAAACAGTTTGAAGTAGAGCAGTAGTGTAGTAAGGACAAGCATTCTCGGTGTAGCTATAATTTGTTAGCGTTATTAAGCAGCAAGTTTAGTCTGGCAAAGTTTTCACAGATGTGGTAAAAGGACGCTGTGGCTCTTTTAATAATTTCATGTACCTCTATTAACTGTTACTTGGGTAAATCTGAGCATAGTATATGTTGATGTGAGTACTTACAGATTGTTAAAAATAACTTTATTTTAAATATTTGACTTATCACATAAAAATCCGCAGCATAAACCATTTCCTGTGGTCCACGCGAACGAAGTCGCGGGCAAAAGCTAGTTTAAATATAAAGATACTCTATTTTATATAAAAAAACTCCGTGCTAATGAAATATGTTTGTCGTTCTTAGTGTCATAGAAATGGTTATATATTTACTGCGGCTATTAAATCACATTTTATGATAAGCACCCAACATTAAATGTTGCATTAACGATCATTTTTGCAAGTAATATCACATTTTCCTTAAACTTTGAACCACAAAACCGCAAATACCTCCTAACTCTCCTATTCAGAGTAGTGAAAGCGTAAATACTGATGGACAACCGTATAATTTTGTTATACTTTTCTTGTTTGATTATAGGTTGCTGAAGCACAAATTGAGGACCGGTCACTTTGGTTGGACGATGACTTATTGGTCTAAAAGCAAAGTTGTAATTTAACCTTTCAATTGGTCAATAAGGCGGTTAACACACCGTGGCCGCCAGCCGCAGCGACGGTGCGCGGTGCCTTATGGCTGAATACCGCGACTGGCGTTGCCTACGACAGGGGGAGATCAGGGAGACGAGACGAACGAGACTGAGTTCTACACTGGACGCTGCAGTGCTATCATCGATTGCATCAATTTTACGTATCCAGTATTACGATTCACGCACACTTCTATAGTGTCTTCGCCTTAATAGAGACAATAAGAAAAGTGTTGATGGACATATTCTTAGTTTTACTCTACTTAGCAGTTTAAGTCAAATTTGATTTACTTATTAGTTTTATTAGGCTAGATTGTAATTCTAATGGCGGGTCTCTATTTGAGTCAAGATATTACATAAAAAAAAAGAAAAAAATGCACACGTCCTTTGTGATCAATGAAGCGCTCAAACCTGGGGGGGCCGCGTGTTTGAAGCATCACCCGTCGCCGACGACAGACACGCCGCGCGGCTACATTAGGCGCGGTAGGGCAGTTGCCATGTACAAAGACTCGACGGTTTACATACAGAGCCGTACAAAAGATTGAACCGATTCACCGCTCAACGCCGCCGCCGCCAGCGCCGTGGCAGGCAGCGCCACGCCGTTAACGTTAGGCGCATAACACACGCTGCCGCGCCGCGCCGCCGTGCCGTGTGTTACACGCCTAACGTTAACTGCATTCAGCACAAAAAGTAGGTAGATACTTAAAAATTTAGAATCTAAATTCTAGATAGATAGAAAACACTTTATTGCACTTAAAAAAAAGAATTACAGTAGGGTAATACTAATACAAAATATCTTTTAAGTACAATAGGCGTCCTTATCGCTAAGCAGCGATCTCTTCCAGACAACCATAGGGTAAGGAAAATAACATTTTGACGAAGATAGTGTGTAGTAATAAGTAGGACATATGTCAATTATTAACACTTAAATGTTTAAAAAATATACGAGTAAATAGTGCACGATTATTTCAACAAAACGCGATAGGCTTTATATATCCTAGTTAGTATTTTCTTCTTGATAGGGTCAGATACAGTAACAAAAGCAGATTAAGCTGCAGGGCAGAAACAACAGCTATTAATTTCGCCAAACTGACTATAAAACTGTTAACTATAAATACAGCAATAAACCTAATTCTTGTCAAAGGTCCGAGAGGCAGCAGCAGTAAAATGTACAATGAAAACAATGCCGGCGTAAACGGGATTCTAAATCTATCAAGATAATTTTAGCTTACTCGTATTTTAGTCTAAGAGCAGGGCAGACTTTTTGAGTTGCCTTGGTTTCCTCTGATTGCTTAAATACATATAACCAGAAAGCCAATCAAAAGGCCCTAAACTTTTCTCTTATAGAATGCAATGGAATCAGGCGTGACGTTGCGGAAATTCATCTCAAAACTGAAACGCAATGGAAATATATAGTGTAATCCCGCTGAATATTATGTTGGTTGTTGTTAGTTCCTAGTGAACCTACGAGAGTGAGTCTCGTTCTAGCGTTCGGCGAGTCGACACCTGATGATGCCTCGTGCAGACGGCGAAACACGTGTCGTACAAAGAGTGTTGTGTTAGGAACTAACAACAACCAACATAATATTCAGCGGGATTACACTATATATTTCCATTGCGTTTCAGTTTTCTCTTATATTTAAGCTGATATAACAAGTTACTTAGCTTTAAAACTTTTAACAATTATTAACTTAGTGAACAGGATGTTTGCCATTTTTTTTTATTCATGTCATCTTTAATAACTTTGGTGCTTGCCATGCCATAATGCTTCAACAAAATAAATCAAAAGCTTGGAGTAGTTGGTTTGTTTATACTATAAGTGGATTTTAAGAAGCTACTAAAGGTATAGATCTTCTTCTTCTTTCTTCTTTCTTCTTTCGTCTTTCTTCTTTCTTCTTTCTTCTTTCTTCTGTCTTCTTTCTTCTTTCTTCTTTCTTCATTTTTCTTTCTTCTTTCTATTTTCTTCTTTCTTTTTCATCTTCTTTCTCGTGGCCAATCCTGGTGCCGGAGTTTATAGACCACCCGCAGGCCTCCTACTTTAGCTATACCTAGATATAGTTTTAGATAAACATTTAAAGTATCTAATCGTGAATTACTTAGATTACTAATTGAACACAAATGCTTAGGTCCTATTTGATGGTCTAGGTGGTAATTGATCGGTAGCTGTATCAGTAGCTTTTGACAGTAGACTTGATTGATTTTATAGATTTTGGTATAAATTTATTTTATTTTCGTATTATTTTATTTGTTTTGTTTGGGGGGCTAACAACTGTTGTTACAAAATAATTTATCAAATTTATATAAAAAGTCAATTGAAACTGTATTGTGATTAAAATGAAGCAACTTGAACGTTCTGAAGAATACCTCTTTGCATATTTTGAGGTGGTCTTGATGTCTTCATTCAGTAGTAAACCTGACGTCATAAATGCAACATCTCTTTGAATCAACACTATTTACGAGTAATCGTGGTGATTTGCGAAGTAATTTTGTTAGACGTGAAAATGGGACGCGTTGAAGTTTCTGCTAGCTAACGTCTGGCAAGATACGAGATACGCAATGTACCTACGTGATACGCAATATACATTGTACGATCTGTGTGTTTTTTTTATCTGAATGACGAGACGAGCTGGTCGTTTGCCAGATGGTAAGCAATACGCCAGCCCATAACAATAACAGCACCACCCAGAGCTCTGTTTTGCAAAATCCTGCGCGGCGCTGCACTGCGCTCGTCGCCCTGAGACAATTAACTGTTGACTCATAATGCCCAATAGTTTCGCTGTTTGCAATTCCCCGGAACACAGTAATGCTTGCGCACTACTGCTTGGCGGCTGAATAACTGGTAAAGCGGTGGTACCCACCCAGACGGCTTCTCGAATACGGGAACCTACCACAAGTAAATCTGTCTTATAGATGCACTTTAAATCATCTGTAATTAAGAATTTGTTAACGTCTGGTAGTCAACTAGTCTTGTAGTGGTAGGCTTCTTTCTCAAGACTCCGTTTTGGACAGTACCACAACTTTGCCAGATATTCAACTGCCCAGCAAACATTAATAAAAATATTTTTGTCGACATGGTATGGCGATTTTTAGAAAACAAGGCAGATCTATTAACAGGCGTATTTATTTAATAATTGAAGTAAATGTTTTATTCCTTGTTGTCTGTACTGTAAGCGGTTGCGGCCTAACTCTGTCCTTAATATTCCAAGTCTGTCACCTACAACTAAACGAAACTGTTAACTTTGGGTCCTAGCCAAGCGTCACTTCTTTTAATTCTAAATGCGTTTTCAATACTGACATCACTACGCATTGAGACATTTCCGTTTACTTATCCCATATCTTAGCTTTCTAATCCTGTAACAAGTGGTGATTCAAGTACCTTCTCCAGAGGCGTTGTTCGCTCTCTCGCTTCCAACATTTGGGACTCCAGCAGCCGCGAGCCAGCCAACTTTGTCTGAATGAAACTCGCGTAAAGACTTTCGTTTTCCATACGAGCCGCTCACATGCTCAGCTTTGCATTTTGTTTCCCGCTTTTTCCACTGTGACGTCATACGATTCATGAGCTCACTTTACAACAATATTGCTCACGTTTGTTGGAAGCTTTATGTCAACATAACTTGTCTCTGAATCCACATGAGTCATTGAGTGTGGCAGTCTCAATCTAGGAATCTTTAAGTTTCAAGTGAAAAGGTACTATCTTGGCAAGCGTGCTAAATGCTAGACCTCATTGTCCCTTACCATCAGGTGACAAAGTGGTCAAACACAAGCCAATGCACTATGAAAAAATATAAAAAAGTTTTCAAAATATTTTAGAGAGACTGATAGAACTGCATCCCGGGTATCACCCACGTCGTCAATTTTCTGGAATATAAAGCATTCTATGTCCAATCCAGGATCTTACTTTCAAAACCTACTTACTTTCATCAAACTCTGTTCTGTAGTTTTTTCGTAATTAAATAACAAAGGTCTATCCTCAACATTCGTATTTTAGTAGGTACGAGTGTATACCTAATAGTGGGATACAATGATGAGTAGCTGCAAGTTCCAATTTAAAACAGACCGGCTTCAGACAGACCATCAGACAAATCGTCTCATCACTCAGTATAAAAAAATGCACATAGTACTAATGCAGATTCCAAATGAGGTTTGAATCCGTGACCAATTTGATTATCATTTATCTGATTCGCATTGCATATAACCAGGCCTAGCGCACTCCGCACTGTAGGTACGAAGCTACAAGTACATAGCCGGACACCGACGGCGGGTCGCGCGTCTTTACACGAGCATCGTCAGAAGAGATAAGAGCTATGCGATAGAGATAGAGATAGAGAGGCGCTCTGTAGGTTAATATGACTGGTAGGTATGCAGTGCTACGCGAGCTGAATTAAATTTTATTGCGTCTTAGCAAGAGTCGCTATTTGTTTAAATTTCTTTGCAAAGTGATGCTTCTGTCCCATAGTATTCTATGATATAACTCTAATATCTATATCATATATCGAATGTGGAATGAACCTACCGACCTCTCAATCTGTATTATGACGATGCTGACGTAGATATATGGAATGTGTACCCAGAACGTGAGTATAATGTATATTTAGACCGGAAATGTCCAAAAAGTACATAAAACTTGACATTGAAACTGATTGTGAGGTCTTTTCTTATATATCTAAATCGGCAATCGTTCCCAGCCATTTTATTAGAATAGCTGTTGAACGACCTGGAATGTTTGACCGAAATTTTAACTCAGTCTCAGCTTCTTGGGTCTAGTGGTTTGGGCAGTATAAGCACTGTATTACAATAAAGTGGTCAAGTGCGTGTCGTGATACGCAAAAGATAGGGTTCCGTAGCCACTGTTTAATGATATAATCAGAAACAAGACTACCTGGGAAACATTTTGTTAAGAGTCATTTTGTTGTTAGGTCAATGACCTTAAGCTAGGAATTCTTCAATAGATTTCTGATTTCAGTCTATAACGCAAAAAATTAAGACATACTACTTTCGAACTAATTATAAGAGTGAGTTTTTAGTATGGTATAGGAATGTAGAAAATCACAAGTTTCTATGTAGTTAAGAAATACATATTGTTCGCGACTTTGGCAGAGTATTCCTAATTCGCAAATGGTACAATGACAGAATGGTAAAAATAATTTTCTTGTTGGACTACGGAACCCTAAATTACTGTGGTATAAGTCTTTTTTAAGCCAGTGAGACACTAGACGAACAGGTTGTTCACCTGATGTAAGCAACACACCTGCCCATAACAGTTTTAGCACCACCCAGAACTTTGTTATGCAAAATCTAGTGTGGCGCTACACTGCGTCTGCCTGCATGTCAACGCAGTATTTACTGACGATATGTAGGTATACTTAGAGTCTACTCCTACTGGGCAAAAGCCTTTAATCAATTCTCGAAGTCTAAATTTAGAAAGCTGGTCCATGATGATAAAGGATCCTCTACCACAATTCGCCACCCCTAATTGTATGCTTTAATATACAATGGAATATTCCGCAGCTCTATACATGGCAACACATTTCTTTAGATTATTTCTGGAATGCAGGTGTCACTCTTATCTGAGGGCTATTTTAGTGTGTGACAGCTCGTAACGGCAGATAACGCACGTATCTCTAGAATATTGCAGAATGTGTTGCAAAAATGCATTGGCTAAAATAACACACTGATAAAGGTAAGGTACATCAGAACTTGTGCTCTAAACACCTAGTATTTTGTAGCCAAAGTCAACTCGCAACGTAAGACAGGCGCCAATGTCAGGCATATTTCAAAGATGAACGGGCGGACGATGGCAATGTCCAAAATACATTCATTTTAGAATGCTATTTTCTATTCGCATAGTTCGTCGCTAAAATTAGCTACCTAATTTGAAACAATTTTAATGAAAAGATCCTACTGACATCAATTTAAGGTTGTCGGGTCAAAGTCGGGTATGTATTTGAAGAATTCTAGCGTCACTTCTGAGAACCCTTCTAAGCAATAGTTAGTATTCTTTACCTTCACTGTGTCCATACTTTGTGGTAGTTGTGAGTAAAAGTATAAATAGCAGGTATAAATAACTCCTCATTACGGCTATTCATTATCAGAAGTTACAAGGTCGAACATGCGGTACTGGCAAAAAGTGGCATTTAGAAAAGTCTGCCGCCTGTCACGGATAATAAACAATTGAAGTTTGCGCTCTGTGTAATTTTAACACGTGTCATGGGCCTGGTAATGGACTACTGTGCTATAATTAATGTGCCTATGTTGCTGATTACCATCTAATTAATTTCAAACAAAAGCGTTACGTACATCAAAAATGTATTTTAACTCTTCATTAAGACATTATCTGTCTATAAATAAAACTAGCTAATAGCGATTCTGTTTCCGTGGTATTAGGATTACACTTGTAAAGAATTGAACAGGTTATTTGATGTTTAAAACGTTTGATTCATTTGTGGAAAACTATTGTAGTGAAATCTAATGAAAACAATATAGAGAGTAGACTTTTAGCTGATCACCGTAAGTTCTAAGTCGCCCGCCTGCAGGCAATCTTTAGTGTTAAACTAACAGACCGTGTTCGAAACTCCTAACTCAAAAAGCCGATATAGCTGTAAGCTTCTAATATCTGGTCCTGACCATTTAGATTAATAATCATATTTGGAATGAAAGGATAAGTTCTAAGTCATAATGGTAGAAGTAACTTGGAGAAGAAACATGGAGGCTATTTCAAGTGATTGAAGTATTAAAGAAATTCTAGCACTGTTTACTAACTACACACTTCTCTTCTGGTATTTTAACGCGCTTTTATTATGTCGACTGTAACTATGTAACTAAGGAACTGAATTGTACCTACTTTTTTACTACGAAATTTGGCAATTGTGGGTATTTGTAATGGTAATACAATAATAATATGGAGCTAGAAGGTGGGTAACCTTATAACTTTTTACTGCGGTACTTTTAAAAGCGTTATTTTTTAACATATTTTTAAAATATTAATTTATTACCTATTTTCTGCCTCAAGCATAATCAAAAATGTATTTGTATAAATAATTTCGAGATTTGAATATTCGAATAGTACCTAACATTATACTTTCTAACGTCGAGACACAACACAAACACCTACACAGCCACACCTTATTCTTAAATTAACGCCTTAGAATAATAATTCTTTGGAGTCAAAATAATCTTTAACATGGATGCATCTGCCATTATAATTAATAGACCTAGGCTTGCGAGGTCTAGACTGAAACCTAACAAAAGAACTAACCTGACTAGTCGGTTTTAGGAATTCACGCTAATGCGTCTGGCGACCCACTTGGATACATTTGAGGTGGCTTAATGGGAATGCAGTACGTTAGCTCCGTACAAATGACTTGAGGCATTGTAACGAGGCATAACGATGTTATAGTCTGCAGTATTTATTAGTAACAACAAAGACGGGTATCTTAACGGTCCCGTATTCGGTCTCAGTCCTTCTTTATATGTAAGAAGAACTCAGTCTGCTTAGAACCCAGTCAGCAATGGGAACGTAAATCATAAAGATTTTAGTTATAAATACTAATAAAAAGAAATTACCAAACACACACTTCAACACAGCATAGGCTAACCATTTACTATAATTTAAAGCAGCATCTGTTTAGTTCTTTCCAATAGCTATGTAATGAGGCTTTTCTGCTTAATACTTTCACACTATAATTAATTAAAGTTTATCATAACTGGAATTTAAATGAGTCAGTCTGGGCCTGTCTGAATTTTCTTCTATACTAATTTATAATGCAGTAAAATTGTTTATATGTTTGTTTGTAGCGGATAATCTCTGTAGTAGTGATTATTGTAGGGAGTATTGATCCGATTATGATAGAAAGCTACAATATCCCTGAGTAAGATAGGTTATATTTTATTACGTCGTCGCAAACGAAGTTGCGGGCGGTTGATAGTTATAAATAACTAACAAAAACTGGTTACTAAGCGGATAAGGAATGGTATCTGATGACTCGCCAATCCATAACAGTTGAGTAGTAGGCTGGCACCAAGAACCTACTGCGCTGCGCTGGTACACCATCAACAAGCTGCCTACATACATAAACCGTCTGAATTTGTGTACTGTTAGATATTTCTTCGTGTCGTTAGTCTGCCTTCTTATTATTTAATAATAAATGCTCTAAGCCGACTGCTGAACTCATCCATAGCGGTGCATTCAGAAACCAGTATTTATAAATTAAACTGAAACTGCTTTCTCTAAACCTGCATTCGGAACCAATTTCTTTAAAAATAAAATACGTTGCTAAATATAGACATAAATTATTATTAATTTTAATAATTAAATAAATGCAAACTAAATATTTTGAAAGATTTTATACCGTTATAAGTATCACTAAGATATAAATATCTAGATTTAGATTCAGATGCATCTGAATGTAAAGTTTGCACATAAAAATCAACATTCTAATTACTATTTTTTTTTTGTAATTTAAAAAGGATATGTTAAAAATTTCTACAACGCTCTACAACGCTCTAAACACCAAAGAACATTATTTTTGCTGGCCTTATTTAAGTACATATGAAATACCTATTTATAGTTATTCTTGATTTTTAAACGAGCGATTATTTTAAGCAATAGGAATTAAATAAAATTTTGAACCCTTTTAATTTATCGCATCCGTCAAATGAAAAATTAAAAGCTGTTACTTAGGTTTTTAACTTCAGGTTTTGAACTCTTTTTTACTAGACGGCTGGCTCTAGACGTCGAAATAGGAGTTCGTTGACCACCAAAGACAGTCTGGCCTTGTCTGTGTGTGCATGCGTCTGCAAGGCTCGCCTTTCATTATGTTATAGGTAATAATATGTAAGTTTTAAACTAGACATTCAGTAACGACTGTTAAATGCGAGACACGAATATCTCTTCAATACACAATACTTGGCGTCTCGCAGCTTGAAAATACTTAGCGTAAACAGATATAAATTTAATGATTCATCTAAAATCAATTGAAAGCATAGCGCAAATCATTAGATCCGTGACATTTAATTTATAGAGTATAATTTTTATTTATAATTTTATTTAATATATATGATTTTTTATAGAGTAGCATCTGAAAGTTTTCCTCAATATGTCATTGACTTCTCGTTTGGTTTAATTTTGTAGAATTTAGTAGCGGAGTATTTTAACAACTTGAATAAGCAGTTCAAAGTAGCTGGGCACCGCTGTTAGGCAACTAAAAAGTGGTATAGTTAGTGTTTTGTTTATTTAGTTTGGATTCACCCTTGTGGAGAGGAAACGTCTACCCCGGTCGGCCCGAAACCAACGTGGTACCGCTCCTCCTGCAGCCACAACAATAACGCTTCGTGCTGCAGAGCCCAGGACGGCGATATACCTCTCCCGATTTGACCAGAGCACGTCGGGAGATGATGTCTTGGTATATCAAGGAGAGGTGCGGCGGACGGATCCAAGAGCTGAACCAGTTGTCGCTGTCGAGGTTGGAGTCAACGAGGACGACGAGTTTCAAGTCCTTCGTACTCCAGCTTCCAGCGAAGTATAAGGAGACGTTCCTGACTCCTGAGTTTTGGCCTGAAGGCATAGTATTCTACAGGGAGGCGAAGCCGAAATTAATTCCCTAATCGTAGCTTTAGTGTTTATAAATTGTATATATGCTAGTCTGTAAGGTATATATTTTATGGGCCTCTGGTACTTTTAATTTGTTAACTGCATTATTACCTGAAATAAATGAATTTATTATTATTATTATTTATTGTAATTGGGTGGGATTAATAGATGTTATTATAAAATCACAGAGGTATTTGTTATTCATTTTGGACGCTTTGACCTAGTTTGCTAGATAGCTTAGCTGTTTCAAAATAAAAGTAACCTTTGAGCTATAAATAGAGTGGTCGTAGGTCAGTATTTTATTTAATTCAAATAGCAAGGCTAGCTAGGTCTATATTTGAAGTTTTTTGGTGCTATATTTGAATATGGGGTAGGTATGTTAAATACCTACCAGTATAAAAGTGCTTGGCTTATGTCATTTTACTTCGACTGTGTGTATCCAATATAAGTACCTAGCTAACTACTTTTTACACTATCGGCGTATTTAATTCTTATTCATTTAAGTAAATTCTAGTTTATTATTCTATTAATATCGATCAATTCATTTTTTATTAACCTTTGCTATCCCACTGCCCCAGGTAGCAATTTTACGTCATGACGACGTCCATTCACGGTCATTTTCGACGTAAATGACGTCGTAAAAAACGTCCCACAGACGTACTAAATGACGGCCTAATGTCAGGTCTCAGCGACGTCTCTGAAGACGTCATATTAACGTCTCCAGATAACGTCATATTAACGTCTCCAGATAACGTCATATTAACGTCTCCAGATAACGTCATATTAACGTCTCCAGATAACGTCATATTAACGTCTCCAGATAACGTCATATTAACGTCTCCAGATAACGTCATATTAACGTCTCCAGATAACGTCATATTAACGTCTCCAGATAACGTCATATTAACGTCTCCAGATATCGACTTATTCACGTCCCCAGATAACGTCATATTAACGTCTCCAGATAACGTCACCTTAACGTCTCCAGATAACGTCATATTAACGTCGCCAGATAACGTCTCCAGAAGACGTCAATACCACGTATTGTGAAGACCTCCTATAATAACGTCTATTAACGTCTTCAGACACATTAATATAACGTTATCTGAAGCGTTAATATGACGTCATCCGGGATCAATTTGGCCTCGATGCAATTCATCCAGCCACAGTCTTCAAGTAACTCTGAAAGGTCAACATTAAAAACACAAATTTGCATTGTAGTATTATTTATTATAACGAGTTAACTATCACAACTTAATTAATAAATGGAGAATTTTAATCCTTATAACCATGGAGCATAGGAAAACATATAAAAGAATTACTAGTTGCCTCTTGAGGAATAACAACACATTTTGAAATAATATCATAAACAGGTACAATTTTGTAAGCTGAACAGAGTTCCGAAACTTTAAAAATATCAATAACAGCAGAATCATAAGGATACGTATAGTAGGAATCATAATGTACAAACTCTTTTCCATAGACGAACAAGGAAACCTCTCCATTAATCTTACATCTCAAAATATTATGTATCTCGACTACTTTGCCGTTTGCATAGCAGTAACAATTATTAGCTAAACCAGATTTTGTATACATTGCAAAACCCTTATAAACAAGTTTATTAAAGCATTCATAAGCATTGTTATCAACAGGCGTTGGTCCTAAGCTATTGTAATAAAAAACCGCTGGTACCTCGTCAATCAGTTTTGGAGGAAAAGTAGATTCCATTTCTTTTAATCGTTTATAAATTTGCTGCAACGGTTTGTTAGGTGACCTAACTAATTTTTTTAACATGCCTAAATAATTTTCGAAAGGAAAGGCGGAATAACTGTCCAAATCACCAAATAAACGAACGTCATCACACAAATGACATAACATATGAACATTGTAAATTAAAAATTTCCGGCTATAAATAGTTTCGGAATGTCTTATGAACATTAATAATAGCTCATGTGCTAAATATGTACCTACTTTATTGATGTTTCTAGGGCTACAAAGAATTGTTATAGCACAATGAAATAACAAAAAATTTTCATACAGGGAGGTTGGAAGGATATTTTTTAGAACAACTGGTCCAGTATATAACAAAAACATCCTAAATTCGGTGGCTTTCCAGCGAGCCAACTCACTGATACTTCGCGGTCGCCTGTTAAATTCAACAGGTATACAACTTGCACAGCTAAGTAATTTTTCAGAAACTGCATTTACTAAACGGCTATTTAAACGAACATTTAAATCACCACCAACCCAAACATTTAAAAGTTTCCTCATGACTCCCAGACAAACAGCATGCATATAATCAATGGGAAACAATGAAACTAAATCTATGGGAAGCGTCAAAAGTGGAGATTCACCAACATGATGGTCGTCATCAGACTGTAAACGAAATTGTGAATCCGTTCTCCTACTCGCAGATACGCTTGTATAAATCACTCTACCTTGAATATACTCACCAGGTTCTACACATTTATCACATGATGAGTATCCACCATGGGATTTAGTACATTTGATAAAAGCTCTAGCTGGAGCGTCACATACAAAACTATGTACTTTTACAATATAATGAGTATCTTCAAAATTTATTCCATCATTAAGTAATGTAGACAGTTCTTCAACAAATGGCCCCAAAAACAGATTCAATGGTGAAGGTTTAGAGTTTCCACAGAACAGAGTTATTACAAATGGCTGTGCACAATTAAAGTTTTTGATCAAACCTAATATAGGCCATAGTTGAGTATTCGTGCTTTTAAAAAGTGGCAAACCATCAACATTAAAAGACAACAATATTTCACTATTTTTAAAGTTGAACCCACTGTACAGTTTTAATTGTGCTTGTATTTGATTTATGAGACCAATGTGCACCAATTCACCAGATTGCAAAGAGTTACTTGATATATTCATTGGCGTATTTAAAAACGTTCTGCTATCTCTAGGCAATTTAGGGCAAAAAGGATTTAGAATTTTTAGAAGACTATCTAGAGCACTGTGGGAAATTTTATGTTCTACGGTAGCCCAATGTCTTAATTGCGATGGCAAATCGTTAGCATCGTCAGATCGTGAATCATCATTATCTATAAAACAATCCTCAAACAATGTTGATTGACAATTTTCATCTAAAAAAATATTCTCTTTATATGTCCTTAAACAGTTTTCATTTAAAGTATTGTTGTCAATACTACTGTTACTCGTAGCTATAGATGTGGATGTATATTGTGGTGAAGATGGCAAATCACTTAATGATGGCTGTAATGTACTTCTTTGTATTTCTAAAATAATTTTTCGTTTTTCTGCCAAAATCCTTCTATACATTTGACGCTCACCTACTACATTTTTTTTCTTCCTAGAGGATGACATTGTTATTTTCCTTTGACAATCGCTTTTTTGCTCGTTCAGGTGCGTGCTTGAGCCACACCTTTATATCGTCTTCAATGTCTTTTTCTGTAATCCTTGGAGAGGAACTCTTTAAGCTCTCTGAAAACAAAAAAGTTTGTGAATATAAGAATAGCCCAAATGCCTGCAACGCTCTGTGGGGTCAGATGACGGGTCGCTCTCACACAGCGACTCGCGAGTCGCGACACAACTGGTGTTAAATATTATTTTTAACGGAGAATTAAAAACCGGTCAAGTGGGTGTTGGATCACGCGCATTGTAGGGTTCCGTAGTAAGCCCGTCGCAATAATTATGTGGACTTAATTGTTTTATTTTACCAGTTAATTGACGTGATTATTATTATATATAGCCTTGCCAAATTACAGCTTTCTAGTACTAAGAGTCTCCCCACCTAGCCACCTACATAAAACATGCCAATTATTAACCAGTTGCCAGTACACAAGGAATATGTATCTTTTGAAATTATTTAGGTATTTCATAGCACACTTATTTTGTATTATAGATGAGATCTAGAAAGAATAAATTTAATCATATGAAAGACAATAGACACATACCAACAATAAATTCACGGAGACGTAGCTCTGAAAAAGGCTTCTTCTCAGACCTTTTACCATAGAAGTTGAACTTGCTTGCCAACGAGTCTGACAATGTATATTTCATCACTCTCGATACTTTATTTTTTAAATCATGCCCACCAAGGCTCTTTAGGTAGCTTGTCTGTAAATATTAATTGATAGCAATAAACATCCACATATATCTCTATAAGTACACACTAGAATTAACATAAGATCCAACAGTCACATACATAATCTTGAGCTCACACTATAGGATTCCCTGTCATAGGTATCAGGAACTACGAGTGCCAAGGTATCATGACACAGACCTAGAGCAAATATTTGTGTTGCAACAGGAATTGAACCCACACCTCACATCTCAGCCCTCTAATCGCCCACTGTGAAGCAGTGGCCAAAATTATTAGGAATTAACTACACATAATGTGAGCAGAAGCTAATAAAACATAGCCTGTCAGGGGTAATGTAGCTTGCTATTAGTGACTGAATTCCCAGAATTGAATCAATAGTTCCGATGATTAACTCCTACATCCAAACTCACAAACAAACTAACTCATTCTAGCAAGGTACCCATGTAATAAAAAGCTTTCTTATGGTAAAGTAGGAATTAATTATAATTGCTCAATAGGCATTTCCTGTTTATTAAAAGTAAACACTTACCAGGTTAGCACAGTTTTCTGTATTAGTCAGTAACTGTTCCACTGTTTCTAAATCTTGAAAAGTTTCCAAGGGAAATTTGAATTCAGGCTTCAATGCATTGGTATTTCCTGCTCTGTCTTTCAAAATTGCTAGGATGACATCATTTTGGGCTTTTATTTTGGCAAGTAGTGAAACAACTTGGCCTTGACAATCTGGATGAAAAAAGTAGTATGGTAGGTATTACAGTCTATAATAATCTTAACACCAACCACCACCACCACCACTATACCAAAAAATAGAAATAATCGTCGAAAACTATACTCATGCATATAAGGTAGTATCTAGCAAAGAATCTAGTTAGGCAGCTATAGATTTAAAAAAATCAAAATGATTTTTACTATTTACCACAGTTATTGGAAGCACTGCTGGCAACAATTTCATCGAGTGTCATACTTTGTGAACCAGATGGTTGATCATGATGACTGTTAGAAGCCTTCTCTTGTGCATCAGGTTTATTCATCTGTGAGTTGTGATTTAGTACCAAATCACTGTAAATTGTGCTTGTACTTGAAGGTTCAAGGTTTATATCTAAAAAGCAAAAAAAAAAAGAAAATAATGGAAGGAAATATTATTATGTTCAAAACAATTTAGTTAATGTATCATCCGGTATAATTACAATTGGATAGATGTTTCTTTAAAGGCGGAGGACGAGGGAATTCACACCCTTTCTCATCATCATTATCATCTGATGATGAAATGTATCTGCTAGTTTTTTTTGTTTTGCGTTTAGGTGGCTTACTTATATAATTTTCCTCCTCAGTCTGTATATCTGATGTGTCTTCCACCAACTTTAATTTTTTCTTTGCCTTATCCAATTCATCTATAGAACAAGCATAAAACACCAACACAGTTAATATCAAAACAACATGCAAGTTAAAGTTAGTCACGCCATGCAACACACCCACGCCGTACAAGCTTGGTAGTCCAGCACTTATTAATCCATTAGTTCTATCTCATTACTAGTAGTTAATAGTACTGCCATTACTTATATAATTTACTATGCTTTTGTTTCTGTTTTGATATGGTATGGTGGTGAGATTACAGGCACATGAGACTGCAATGAACACAACACAATGCTATGTAGGGCACATTCTAGGTGGATGTGGGTACATACCCCCCATACATACCCCTGGTGGTTCGGTGGCCACCTAACCACCAGGTTTATGTATGTTATACAATGTATAATTATAAGACAAGACCAACAAATATTTGTGAAAACAAACAAAACCAAACACCTGTGAACACACTTTCTTGGAAATGATTACTTATCTGTTGCTTGCTTGCTGTCGCCGCTGCTGCTTGTTTACACACGGCGCCATGACCTAAAAATAGCAGTTCTGTCTTGTGATCTTGGGCAATCTGAATATTTTTTTTCTGTGCGCATCAAAACTGCAGTCAACTTCAGCTCGGCCGTAATCCTTAGATTTTTAGGTTATGGCACCGTGTATTTTTTTAGTTAGGTTTTAAAACACTAGCACCTACTAGAATTAAATTCTGGGCCAGTCTGTCTGTGCCCAGGCTTAAAGCATGGTAAAGTTAACTGCCCTCAAGCCACCAGCTGCTAAAATAGTTGTGTGTGGTAGTGTTACACTACCTACTCATAAAAAAAACTTACCAGTCTGATAGAAAACTCTATCGATCTCGTATAGTTTCCATTGTTCATTTGGAGACGAACACCTCTGTAGAAGTTTATCAAATGCTTTCGCCTCCTTTACGGGAGGCCAATAGATTTCTCTTTTTTTAGGTGTTATCCATTTATTGATGACCACAGCCACAGTGCCACCCTCACTCTCCGCGAACTGAACGACACTATACATAATTTACAATCCTTTTATGTGCTGTGATACGTACTATAACAACAGCAAGAAAAAAACATGAGAATTTACACATTTGTTTGACACAGAGAATTGAGAAAGAAAAAAAGCGCGGGATACCAACCAACCGTCAACGCGTTCGTTCGTTCCGTTCCGAAATAAACAAAAGCAAACAAAAATATATTTTTTTTACTTTTTAAATATTTATATTTTTAATCAGCCTTTTCTATCTTATATTGGTTCTTTCTAATGTTTGATGATAGACTAATAGCTGAATTTCTTTTCATTGAGTTACATAACAAATACAAATGTAAAAAATAATAATTTAATAAAATAATAACAAACAACATGCTATCAATGCGTTCCGTTCCTCGCAGATTGGAAGAAAGATAAACTCTGGTGATAATTTTTAAATTATTAAAATGGACTATTTACTGTCGAGTTAAAGTTTTTACAGAGTACCTATATTTTAATACAAAAAAACGTTCGCTAGCCGCATGATAGTTATGTTGTTAGAGCTAATTTAATCGTGCCTGCTTGAGCATGGTAGGCACCTGTACAGGTGCCTACCATGCTCAAGCAGGCACGACGACGAGAAAAGAAACATAATTTTATTCTAGGAGAGTACAACGTTGTACTCTCCTAGAATAAAATTATGTTTCTTTTCTTGGATAATGGCATACCTAGCTCATATACCTACCTTACTTAATTAGGTTTTATTCTGATTCCCATAATAATAATAATATGCTTGAATGTCCATAGCATCATAAGTAGGTTCCCGTTTATTCTGCTAGTCAAACGAATGGAAGTCAGTGGTGGATGTTTCTGTAGGTATCGAGGCGGCTCAAGACCGCTCGTCGTGGCATTTCTATGTATATGGGGCCTGTCCAGCAGTGGACTTCTAACTAAAAGTGTTTGTACAAACCTACTTACAGAAAATAAATCATTTATCATTTAAACTGATAATTTATTTAATGACGATGAATATTAATTTTATCGGTTGCAATTAGGTACCTACCTTAACACGTTCGCAGTCCAGTGTACCCTATGCGGTACACGCGGAGCGATTCCGCCGAGTCCGTGTACCCTATGCGGTACACGAGGCCACTATAACTATATGGGCTCTGCAGCCACGGACTTATGAAATTTGTTAGTGTATCGTTCCTGGACTTGTGACAAGGGTTCTATTAGACAAGAAAAACCAAAAACATGACTTATTTTTTTTATATAATGTTTTCACAGTACAAAATGAAACGAGTTAGTAGAAATATATAATGTTTTATTGGTGAACTGTAACTTTAGGAAAACAATCAATACATATGCCTTTTTACATTTTTTACATTGTGATGACACCCTTTTAGCTTTGGCGCGTGCATACGAAGTGAGTCTTCCTTCGTCGTGTTTTAAGTCCGTGTACCGCCCGGTGTACACGAGCAAAGTCGGGGCACGGGCCTTTATTTTAACATAATTATGCATCAGTTGTGACGTTTGCATCGACTAATGGTCAAAAGTAATGAAAATGATATTGGACTTATGGCGTTGTCGGAAACTTTTGTATTGGGACTGCGAACGTGTTAAGCAGGTATTAAGTAGTACCTACGTGTTAGAGCATTCCTTTAGATGCACTAAATAAATAGTACGTAGGTAAGTACACTACGGCCGAAATATCTTGGCGAGTCTGTACATAGACACTACGAACTTTCGCCATTGACCCTAAATGTAGGTACGTTCCTACGGCGTCTTATTAATGAACAACACAGGGCGTCACAGAATGGAACCCAAATGGACGTTGCTAGGGCGTCTTATTAGGGAACAACACAGGACGTCACAGAATAGACCGTAAATGGACGTTGCTAGGACATATAATACATGACCAACACAGGACGTCACAGAACTGACCCTAAATGCACGTTGCTACGGCGTCTTATTAATGACCAACATAGGACGTCACAGTTGACCCCAAATGGCCGTTGCTAGGGCGTCTTATTATTGACCAACACAGGAGGTCACAGAATTGACCGTAAATGGACGTTGCTAGGACGTATAATACATGACCAACACAGGACGTCACAGAATTGACCCTAAATGCACGTTGCTACGCCGTCTTACTAATGACCAACACAGGACGTCACAGTTGACCCCAAATGGACGTTGCTAGGGCGTCTTATTATTGACCAACACAGGACGTCACGGAATTGACCGTAAATGGACGTTACTAGGACGTAACATTCACGACCAACACAGGACGTCACAGAATTGACCTTATATGGACGTTGCTACGTCGTCATAATCATGACCAACATAGGACGTCACTGAATTGACGCTAAATCGACGTCACCAGGACGTTCCCTTGAGTACCAGACGTTAAAATGACGTCAGTGTGACGTACTTATTTGACGAATAAACTACGGACCCTAATATGACCTTAGGATGACGTCATTTTTTCGTCGCAGACGTCATTTTGCTACCTGGGGCTGGGAAAAGGTTTCCCCCAGGTCTCTCCAGTCGTCCCTATCCTGCGCCACCACCTACCAGCCTATTAAGTATGCATACAGATCGTCCCTCCATTTCCTTTTGGGCTGGCCTGGATGCCGTCTTACATCTTGAGGCACCTATTCCGTTGTGACTTTTGCCCACCGATCTGAATGGAATTCATTTAGTTCAAGCAATATTTTAAAAATTTCATTTTTTTAATTTTTTGGTTTACAGGCTTTATATTATTATTATTTATTATCTCTACTATTAGCCGTTATGTTGGCATTATCAGGCTGTCTTTTCTTCGACGTCTTTATTCACCTGTTTAACTTTTTAACAGATCACCTTACTGAACTGAATTAAAATGTAGTGTTCGCCAATGTTATAAAAGTTAATTATTTGGAGCAATTAAAAATGTAATGAATTCAGCACCATACGAATATTACCAACATCCCTCTTAATTATATATCACTTAGTTTAGATTTATTTACACTATAAAGAATTCAATTTCAAATCTAGACGACTTTTATTACGGAATCTGTCTTCAGCAAAGCTTAGAAACGAAAGAGAATATGTGCGCTATATAAGCATTAATATTTATAACTACCCGCACTTTCCCGAGATAAAAAGTAATCTATGTCCTTTTCCAGGAACTAAAGAACCTACATACCAAATTTCATCAAGATCTGTCCAGTAGTTTTTGCGTGAATAAGTAACAAACATCCATCCATCGTTACAAACTTTCGCATTTATAATACTGGTAGGATGTCAGCCGAGGTCACGAACGCGACGCGCTTGTTGAAAAAACGGTGCCCAACACGCTTTTTAAGCGATAAAAAGTAGACGCGCCACAAAAAATGATTCAGAGCCAGACATAGATGGCTGCAGCGCTAGGATTCCACTTCACGAGCGCGGACCATACCGTACCGTCGGCGTCGCCGTAGTATGAATAAGTGAAATGAAAATAAACTTCACTTTTATGATTCTGTTTTAAAATTAAATTCTAAAAAACACGGTTTTCTAGGAGTTTTAAACAAGTTTAGGCCGAATATTTATGATGTGACTTCATTGCCCAAATTAGGATATTAATTTAAGCCTAATAAGATAAAGGCTAATAAATGATGCATGACTGTTCTACGTTTGTTTTTGTATAAAATATTTGACATTGCTATTAATTTGTTTTTTTACTTTATTATGTATTTTTCATGACATTTTACTATTATTATGATTTATTTAACGTAATTGGTCTTACGTAACCGTATTAATTAAATAAAATAAATAAATATTTAGCGTGGCAGTAACGAAAAGTAAAATAAGTTTTTAAAATAACCAAAAGGTACGCTTTTTTCATAAATGGGGCTCATCAAGAAAATTGATCTGTCAGCATCGCGGGATCAAATTCGCAACAACAGCGGTTAGGATTTCAAAGGCGTAGGTAGGTACTATATTAGCCAAAGAGTGTTTTACCACCCCATATTCCTGCTCCATCTTTAGATAATCTCAGTACCTATGTACGGTAGGTACTATATAAAAACGGGCAGGTATAAGTATACAATTATGTTTACAGACAATTATGTTTAGACTCTTAATTTTTAGAAAGATCCATTTAAGTTATTGCAAATGAACTAATCTTAAAAATAATATGTTAGAACTAAAGTTTTTATATTCAATCTTTGCATCATGGAGCGACGGATGCAATGAAATACTGTAAAGAAATATTTTTTTTTTAATGACGCGTACCTACTCTTCTTAATATTATGATTGGTTCGTTTTCAGACTTGTCAGTTTTTATATATATAATAGCATTTTTTTATCTTAATTGCCTAGCGGCAAAGGTCTTGCTACGATATCGTTTAAATTAATCTCGGACCTCAGTGGAAAAAATGATTAAAAAAGATCACTGTTTCCCCAAAAAAGAAATTAGAAAGTTCACCCACATTTACTTCTATTATTTATACCCTGTATTTATCTCAATCAATATAACATTTCAAAATTGAAAAGTAGTAATCACGGTTACCCAAATCCGTGACTTGCGGGCATGTCTCACGTAGAGCCTTCTTGGAACCAATTGTGCTGAGTTTGCGTTTAGGTTCTGACTTCGGTGAAAAGGTTACGGTTTGGCAAAACCACCCGCGTGTTTGTTACGCAAGTTGCGATTGAGATGCAGTTCACGGAATGTGTTCGATTTATAACAAAAGTAATATACTAAATACAGAGACGGGTGTTTATTTTTGTGTACTTTACCAAGCTATTGAAATGTCTATGTGTAGATCAGTATTTTAATCTAAATGACGAAATTGAGAATGCTCATTTTGTTGCATTAGGTATCTTCTTTTCTTTTTATTCGGGTCTGATTTCTAAATGCCATTTAAGCCCTTGGTCTTTTAGGTACTTGCTGGTTATGAGGTGGCTGGCGTCAAATAGACTATAGAAGAACGGAGAGACATTTCATGGACGTTGATTTCAGGGTTCAAGATTAGGGCTTCGCACCCACCGTTTTACAGCTCCGGCCTAGCAACTGCCACCTGGCACGCCTGGACTTGAGCGACTCGATGGCTTGACACTTGTGCAACCTTCGACACCACTGTACGTTGCCGCCGTTCCATCTTTGCAGCTCTGCTTCGCATCGGTTTGGAGCGTTCTGTATACTTAGGCAAGCGAAAGTTAGACGGGTTATTCTATACCCTTTTTGATCGTGTCGACTTGAACCTCCAACGTCACACTACCGGTCATCTCATTCGTACTTCCTGTTTGACATTTTGTTATTTATTTATTAGATTGGTATGTTTTAAAAAAGATTTTTTTCATTTTATATTGAGTTAGATAGAAGAAATACATATTAATTAGTAAATCCTATTTATTATTATTTTTTTTGTTTTCTCGTTTTATTATTATTTTGATTTTTCCTATAATAATAAGAGATATTTTGATGGATAAAAAATAACATCCCGCTTAGATTCTTGGTGCTATCTTCTCTAGGTGTATTTCCGTAGCACTGGTAAAGACTTATTTATTTTCGGGGCCGGACTTCCGATTGAGTGTGGGAAATAAGTGGGTAGACATGTTTACTTTTTTCAGTCATATATAAGTAATAAATCTATTTTTAATTTATTTTACTAAGTATTGAACTTAAGATTTCTAGCTTTTTAAAAGCTTTTATTTAACTTTACATGTACCTATATCGGTATGTATCTAATGTGGAACCATAATGCCGACAATAAATGAACAAACAGGTATGTCTACTTGAATGTTTCCATCCTCACTCTGCCTTAAACCCTCACACACCCTCACCCTCCCTCACATCCTCACACACACAAATGTAGGCCAAAAGTACGCACCTCTATCTACGCCTATATTTTATAATTTAATTTGTCTACTTTTATAGTATTAAAAACTCTTTTCGTGTGCATTTGTTTCTGGAAGGTACTGTCTGTAACTAAGCTAAAAAAATAAAGCAAGAGATAGTTTCCACCTATCTTATATCATGTAACTTGAAACAATAAAATTGTTTGTATTTGTATTTTAATCCTTTCAAGTTTCAGGGCACGCTGCTAAGTGGGCTGGAGCATTTAACCTATCAATATATTTGTAAACGTTTTCCCATTTCTTCACCTTGAAAGTAGAGGAAACTAACTCTAGTAGTTTGCTTAAGCAAGTAGTGTGTAACTTTTTTCAGTTTTGGCATCATATACGCACTTATGAATGTCAATTATTACAACGACTCTACCGCCGTATCTGAAAAAGAACCATTATTCAGAAGATACGGCAAGAAACTGAGGGGCTTTATTTTTTTTTACTTTTGTTTACAATATTTTATGTTTGTTTTTGACAATATCATGTTTCTTATGTGCCAGTTGGCTACTTGGCAGAAGCGGAATGCTCCATGCTTCTTTGAAGTCTTCTATGTAATTACTAACGATATAGTATGCTTTTTTCATTAGAATATTTTTCACACGCAATTTTAATTTACTTTCTGTGAGCTCCGTTATACATTTCGGAAATTTGTTGTACTTACGCAATTGCTAATGTAGAACTTATTCGTTTAACTCAGTCTTCATATTTCTAGTGTACTGCCAGAGTAAGCTTTCTTTGCTTTTGCTATTTATTTGAAACTGTATTATAATACTCGAAAACGCTTTCATATTTTGGTGTTTGTTTTGTGAACATTAGTTATTTGATGGTTTGGGTCCCGTAAATGATAAGTATATAAATAGATAAATAAATTATGCCGAAACGTGGACATTCACGGTACGGCTGATCCATAAATTTAAAATCGCAAAAAATCGCGAAAGGGCTGTGCTTGGAGTTTCTCTGAAGGATCGAATCCGGAACGAAGTAATTCGACAGAGAACCGAAGTCACCGACATAACTCACAGAATTAGCCAGCTGAAGTGGCAGTAGGCCGGCCATATTAGCCGTAGAACCGATAGCCGTAGAACCGATAACCGTTGGGGTAGACGCGTTTTAGAGTGGAGACCACGAATTGGCAAACGTAGCGCAGGATGCCCTCAGGCTAGGTTGAGTGACGATCTTTGCAGGGGGGCTGGTAACAGCTGGATGAGAGTAGCCGGGGATCGTGCTCAATGGCGTGCATTTGGAAGTCGCCTATGTCCAGCAGTGGACTGCGATAGGCTGATGATGATGATGATGATAAAAAAAATTATGTATATATATTCTATATTACGAATCACATTATTCCCACCATCGTCCTGATTATCATGAATGGAGATGACGTCACTCCATTCCAATGAATTGTCTCCAATAAATATTGTTCTAAATAAGTAAAATATACCACCACGATTACACATAAATGGAGTAACACAACACCTGGAGAAACGACTGTTGAAACATTCTCAGAATCAGAAATTGCTTGTTTGTTGTATGAACTACTGACAAAATTAGACGCAGAATGTTCAGGTATTTTATATGCCTTGGTCTTGGTACTTAGAGACACTAAGTGGTGTTATTAGAAAGTAAAGTACCTACTGTGCAGAAGCTTAGTGATGTTCAGTGGTAAATGTGAACTCTGAAAGGATTTCGGAACTTGAAAACAACTCGGTGAGTCTTAATCAGGTTTTGAAGTGTAAATAAATGTATAAGAATGATAATAATTGTAATTTCTCGTATTATTGGATTTCATAATAAGTCGATAACTTTTATAAATCAGAAATTGAAGCTTATTTTTTTAACAGTTAGCACCTACTTAGTTTATTACAGGTTTATTAAGACCTACAAGTTGTGGAATGTATATTCTACAACTAACGCCACAGTCTACATTATTTATCTACATTTTCTACTTTTTTGTGGCTAGTTGGTTAATTACAGATTGGCAAACATTAATTAAAATTTGTTTTTATTTTTAGTTACTTTCGCAAGGGAAACTAAAGTTTATGCGACAACAACCGCGCAATTTGCAGACTTCTTATGCATTGGGCAATCTCCGTCGCGATAGTGCAACAACGACTATACTATTTTATTAATTATTCAGTACTACATTTTTCTTTCATATTGCACAGTCCAAATACCTAAATACTTTTCCTAAGCGAACAAGGTACTTCAAGAACATATGATTTCTTAAAGCAAAACTTGAATCTGTAAACATTATAGTTAAAATCTTCTAACTAACAAATTAATGCGATGCAATTTTTTGTTGTCATGCCTATTCACAAACATATTACTACATTATACACTTCCTAGTCTTTGTTTAATATATAATTTATTATTAGTTATGATAACAGCGCGACAGCTTTGTGATTTGTGAGTCCACGTTTTTAAGCTCTTAAAAGAAGTTGAGATTCTACAAAGAAAACCCCGGAGGGTGTCTGTTGCTTTTTATTTGCGTTTCATGCGCGGCGTACTTCTTTGAATTACAGTAATTTGACTGGATGCAGCGAAATACATGGCCAGGCTAATGGCATTGTTCTAAAAGAAATTTCATGTTAATCAAGTTGAGGAAACAATGTCACATATAGTGTGAAGGAGAAGTAACAATTTACATATTAAAGACGCTAATTTAATGGCGTTCTTATATATATTTGTCATGATATTGTATATTGTATCTTATACTTTATAATGCTTAAAGTGATAATGAGCATGCAAGTGCATGTGTGCTTAGTGAACGACAGCACAGAGTCGGCAGTAGATGCAGCGGCTGCCTGGCTAGGCTCGGGCGGCGGCGGCGCGGCGGCGGAGTGAAAGGCAGTGCGCTTGACCGTCGCGGCTCCGGCAGCGGCGGGAGGACGCAAGGGCGCCGTGCGTCTTGCCGAAATTATTCGGGGCTCGCTGCACAATCGATTTTTCCCGCCCGATGCGGAAAATTCTTCGGGGCGGGGCGGGTGCGCGCGGCGGGGTATGGGGAGGCGCGGGGGGCGCGCACCGGCGGCAGGGGGGCAGGCGGAGTGCAGCGGGGCGGTGCAACGCGCGCCGCCGTCCCGGCCGACGAGCAGACAGTAGGACGGCGACGCCACTGAGAGTCGGTGACCACGGCGCGAGGAGCGCGCTCGCCGCACAGTGACATGTAGCGCGGCCGCCGCGCCGCAGCCCCGCGACTACACCGCCGGTGGCGGCGCGCCGATGCGCCTGCCGCCCGGCCCGCAGCCGACCGCAGCGCCCGCGCTCGCGCCGCGACACACGCGCGCGCCCAAACTCACCTGTGACGCTTTCACTGTTACGCCTGAAGCGAGCCCTTCAGCCCGTCTGTAGCGACGACTGTCGTCGGATGGAACCCGGAGTGCGCCGATTCGCATCAAGGTTAGACGAATATTTGGTAGTGAGTGTTTGTGCCCGCTGTTGCCGCCGGCGCCGCCCGCCGCCCGCCGCCCGCCGAACGTGCGTCCTGAACTGCACGCACTCGCTATAGGTAGGTCTGCAACACGTGAGGGAACTCGCCTGTGACTCATATAAATTTCCGCGATACGGAACGCGCACTTACAAATTTTCATGAAAATCTGAATCCATATTAGGTATACGTAAAGTATATTATTGCATTAAAAACGCACACAAATACTTTCTCTACTAACATTTTCTAATGTTTACAAGTCTAAACTTATAACGAATTTTCATGCGTGTACTTACATCGAATTTTCGATTTTCCAGCCTTTGTACGTGAGATATGGTTGTTAATTACCTAATCAAGGAGCTGTTATAATCAGTAGATTCATTGTATGCATTTAATGTACCTACTCACTTCAGTTCGAATCCTAACTTTTATGATACCTAGCTGGGTTATTTGGTGTTCAAAATTAATGTAGGTACATTAGTCAGCCGTGACCACAGCGACGCGGTGCGGCGGGCGGAATTTGAATTGGAACAGAAATGCATGTACTCTGTTTGAAATCCTTGTACTAGAACCTATTGTATTATAACTGTTTTACTGCGTTATCTCCCATTATCATCAATCAGCCTTAATCAAATCTGTTGCTGGACATAAGACTCTACATTAAGGCACTAATTATGCGTGTTTAGAGCCGCGTTCATAATGTTTTATCAGTATACACGGACAATTTTATATTAATTTAGTTGTAAGTATTTCCATTTTATTTGTACATATTAAATTGGTTAAAGAAATTGATTAAGTCTCGTAGAGACATGGACGCAGAGTCACGCGCTCCACGTGCTCAAGTCATGCAAAAACATTGTAAGATATGAAATTAAGAATTGATTACGGTAATGAAGCGTTAAAGCTTTCTTTCGAATAATAATAATTGTTCCATAAAGATCAGTTATAATTAACACTTACTTGGCTGATTTCAAAACGCTTGCAATTTGATAGATATGACAATGAGGTATATATATGCATGTATTTTCAAAAAGTCAAGGGGATGATAATATTTTGTTGGTGTGTTTTATCAGGTATTTATCATACTGATTACCGTATCTGGTATCACAAAGATTTCTAATTTTTATCATTTCCTACAATTCAACTTAGATTTCTTAACTTTTTGAACAAAAGTTTAGTTTCAACTTTTTTTAATTGTTACATGTTTAACGGCATTCAAACTTAATATAGGTACCTACTTACAAATGACGTAATGTTATAACATGTGTCAATTGTGTTTTTTAATTTACTAGCTGCGCTCCACGGTTTCACCCGCGGGATATAAGTCCATCCTTAAAAAATCGTATTCATAATATTTATAGAAAGAATATGATAATGTACCTAAGCAGATTTTTTTCAACACTATTATAATTATTAATATTACAATTTATCTATTGGTTCCAAGTACTTACTATCCGACACCCACGACTGTGACTGCTTAAACTTTAATTATAGCTTTATTTTCTACTAGCTGCGCCCCGTGGTTTCACCCGAGTTTCCTGAGATAAAAAATCCAAGGAATCCAGGGCGTAAGCTATCTTGATTCCAATTTCAATCAAACGGCTCAACGGCCTTGAATTTCACTCAAAGCCGTTGAGCCGTTATAGCGTGAAAAAGATAACAAACACACTAAACTCACAAAGAAACTTCCGCATCCTATTAATATTAAAAATGCGAATTTTTTTTAGTATGGATGTTTGTTACTCAATCAAAGAAACTAATGTTTTCCCCAGGATTAGTACTAAGTGACTGTGATTTAGTTGAAGATATAGTTATTCCAAATTTTTTATATATTTTTTTTTGGTATTTAATTATTACTTACGAACTATTTACAATTTTAACAAAAAATAAACTCTATTATTGGGATACAAAACTAAATACAACTAGCAATTTATATAGTACAATTTATTTATATTTATATATTTATTTACTTGCGTAATATAAATCTTAGACATAAGTTGCGTCCTAACACACGTAAATACACACTTATTTCTTTAAAACGTTATTAAATTAGAATATTTTTAAAATAATGGCTAATTTGTATGTTTGATATTTTTATGTCCTGTCCAAATTCATTAGTCGTCGTAATTATGAAAACTTGGCTTGTACCAGTTCAAAGGTGGTTGACATTTTTTATATATATTCATTCAAATTATTTTTATTGTATTTTTTTTTCGTGTCCCGTGGTCAGGTTAGTTTGTCCGATCGATCTACGCGATCTTTTATTATGTTGGCTCGACTGAAAAGTTGACGAAAATTATATGTGTTAAGTAATAAAAATGGTGAGCGAGTGTGGATCAGTGCACGTGCACGGCGGCTTCCGATCCTACGCACCCGAGTTCGAATCCCGCTGGCCCCGCACCACTGACTTTCTTAAGTTATGTGCGGATTTAACAATCGCTCCAAAAACGGTGAAGGGAACATCATGAGGAAACCGGCATGTCCAAGTATTAATCACAAAAATTGTAGGACATGTGACAACCACCAACCCACACTGGGCCAGCGTGGCGCATTATGGCCCATACTCTCTCTACGAGTGACGGCCCGGGTCCCAGCAGTGGGGACGTAAAGGGCTGATGATTAATACATATGGTCCTACCGTCGGACTGTGTTTTTTATGTTTTTTATTTTTCGTTGGATTTATAATAAAACTATCTAAGGCGCATGGTTTCACCCCCGCCAAATTTCGCTTTATAATTGCTCTCTCGGGAATTGGTCATTGTTCTTGAGAAGTATCTTACGTCTTATTCCAGGACCTGAATGGAGGAATTACTTACATACCAAACGTCAAATCAGTTCAGTCGTTATGGATGTGGTAACAAACATACATACCCCCCCCCCCACGCACACTCTCGCACATAGATATTTATATTTATATTAGTAGGATACGCTTTTAGGCCCAATTGAATTTATTTCGATTTTACGATTAGACAAGACAAAGAGCGGTGAAGCCACCTATTTATGTAGATAGAGCGATATGGACGACAGGCGTAGAGTGCTATGACACTTAATTATATTTGTACCCTCTTCTTGTAGATATTCTATAACAGTTGTGATAACAAATGTATATTTATATACATTATATAATAGTATATAACTTTTAACATCCGCCAATTGGATACATTTGTTTGAAAACCAGCTGTGGTGTCGTTGACTATGGTTATTGATTAGATCCTTAAAACATAATGGTTGCAATTTTCAATTTCAGTGCATAATGGACCAATGTCTGAGTTGTACTTAAATAAATAAATAAAAATAATAAAAAAACCCAATATATGTTTATTTTTTTTATTATCTAACAATTGTATCCCAATTTTCCAACGGAAAAAACATCCTACTAATATTATAAATGCGAAAGGCCGTCTCTGTCTCTCTCTCTCTCTCTCTCTCTCTCTCTCTCTCTCTGGAATAGGTGGAATAGGACATATGATTAAGAGGATTTTTTATACCGGAAACGAACACTTCCTTCGGGAACAACTTATTTTTTTAATATTTTACTTTTTCTTTCTTTTAATTCATCTAGACCTATTACTTCATCTTTTTTAATTATAAAGGACTTAGGGATGCAAATATTCAGGAGTACGATGACTACTTTGAAAGCTGCATTTTTAATAAGTAGGCACTAGACACTAAGGATGAGATCATGCAACCGAACCAAAAAACTTCATAATATTATATATAAGAGAACATTAATTATTATTCATGGATTAGACTCGGTGGGCAATTATAGCTTCGCATGATAATTTTGATCTTCGTGCGGGAATTTTAGAAAAAAATAGTATGCGAATATACCTAGAGCATATAACGAGCCCAAAACATGTTCTATTTAATTATAATACAGAGTTCGTCGTCTTTCTCGTTCGAATCTATACCCGGATCTATGTCGTCTCGCTACTGAAGTAGGTGTTACTATATATACCTAATCTACATACCTACTGTTGTCATATTACTTATACATGTGTTCTATCATGCTTTATTTATGTCGTGGCCCGATCGTACATTTGATCACTTCATGAAGAGCACGATCATTTCATGAAATGGCCAACTAGTACTGGCCATATCGTTTAATCGTCAACGTTTGTCGATTTATCCATCTATGTTTGGCCATTATTAATATAACATGCCCCTAAAACTTAATGAAAATACGAAATATACCGTCATATTCTATACATAAAAAAAAATAGATTATTTTAGCTCAAAATAGTAAAAATAGATCAGGATTTGATCACAATACCTCCGTATACCTCTCCATCCATTTCAAAGTGACATTTGTTATTTAAGTAACTCTTAATCCAACTGATCCTACAATATACCTACATAATACATATATCGTCAGTAGATAGGTAGTTTAAGAATTTTACGCAATAATATTGTTCTCACTACAAACTTGCTTGGTGCCAACAAATTGTGCCGCTTCGACCTTTATAATGATAAAACTTTGAATAGTTCGTTCATGTAGAACATATTGCATAAGAAACTAGGAACGTTTTTTTCTCAGTAGATCGCATGCCATCACGCCATGGAGGGTCCTTGATCAACAGACCAAATACTAGGCATTTAAAGAAACGTTTGAATTTGCATATGACTAAGGTTATCTATTTATGATCAAAATGTGTTTATGCATTTATGGATATGCAAACGAGTTAACAAGTAATGGGCGGTTGTAAAATATCAGAAAGAGTTTCCGGTTATTTTTATATTTGAGATTAATAGCTTACTTAACGGCTTCTGCTTGTTAAGTTTTGGTTGTGATTTTACAAGAATATATCTATAGCAGGTCTATCGCCCTTTGGAGTTTAAAATGCAAAATATTTTTCTAAAATTATTGTCATACGTACTATTGGACGGGCAAAAACGTATAACAAAACATGAAAATATTAAATAGAAACATAAACGTATGTATATATGTGTGTAATGGTTGGGCGTATTTATTATTATCACTGTTTCAAATGGAATTAATCGTGACGTTTATTATTTGAGAGACTGTAAATTATTTCCAAAATCTGTGAATGCAGTTCAGAATATCTCAAAAAGTTATGAACGTTTTCCTGAAACTATAACGATTAAGGTACCTTCCCCTAGTGCCCCGTCTCAAAAATTCACCCCGTATAAACATATGTACTCCATTATATAATAATATAGTTTTGAAATTTTATATGAGAATATTTTTATTGTATTTAACAATTCTTTGCGAAAAATGCGCCTGCCTAGACCGTACAAATCTTAAGGAAGTAAGCCGATTGTCATGCAAATGCGGGGCGTTTTTAGGAAACTAAATTAAAATAACACATAGACGTGGTTACATTATCACAACTGTTTGCTCAAGTGCAATTATAAGTCATGAAGTGCGTTTTTTAGTAACGTATTTCAGGTCTCAAATCACATAGAGCTGAATTTATTTATAGTTTATGATGATAAAACAGGACTTAATAGCGCTAAAACACCTGTTTTATTATCATACTACTTAATCCTCGCGGTTTCACGGAAAACAATTATGCCTTTTCCAAGACTTCACATATCTCTGTACCAAATTTCATTGAACTCGTTTAGTACTTTTTGCATGATTGAGTAACAAACATTCATCCATCCAACCATATATCTCTCTATCCATACTCACACAATTTCGTATTTTTAATATTAGTAGGAAAAGCAGAAAGCTATGTGTTCAAATCGCGAAAATTTAAAAACTACAAATGAAATGGTTATATTATATACAAATAATGGAATGAGACCTCTGAAGTATGACCTACCAAACAAAAAAATTCATAATTGGCGGAGTAACCGCCAACCAAACATACAAAAAAAAATACCGTCGAATTTAGAACCTCCTCCTTTTTTATGTCAATTGAAAAGTAAAACTACTTTTCAAATCAAAGATTATGTCGGAAATAAAACCAGACAGGACAACCATAGCCCACTGGATAGGGCAGCAAATTATATTTGATGCTTGACCTTACTTACCACATATACATTTTAATCGCGTGAAACTTACCCCTAAATAATTGAATAGGTTCGATTTAAAATCTGTCATTGAGATTGAGATTATTACGAACAAAATTTCTTATGCCACACCCACACAGGCTGTTACGATGTACTTCCAACAGAGTTTATCTCTAAAACAATAATTAGTAAAACCACTTTTCAGAACAAGATTTTTAAAAGTGTATAAATAAAATAAAATTAAGTAACAGACATTCTAATCCAGGGTACAAGCTATCTCTATTCCAAATTTCACTCAACTTTATTAAGTCGTTACAGCGCGAAGAAGTAACAAACACACTTACATACAAACTTTCGCATTTATAATATAAAGTTTGATACTCTATACTGTTGTGAGATCAGAAACATGGATTTCACATTGTTTTCCAAGTCGCAAGTATAATAACCAAGGATGAAACTCTAATTTAAGTTTTTATTGAAACTAAAGGCCATCGAAAACAACAAAACCTCCTTTGGTGTTTGTGGTACCTACAATTAAAAATTAAAAAAAGTTTTGTTTCATAAAAAAAACAAGAAAAAAAACAAGTAGTTAGCCACAGAGCACATTGGACTTTTTGGCGGGAAGTGAAAAGTGATACAGTTCGATTTTGTTTTATTTTCCAAACAAGTGTTATTTCGAGTGATCATGTGTAATATCGGTGGAATATTAACCATTATGTGTTCGTTAACGTACACGAGTGTAGGCAAATGAAACAAAATAGGGAAAACATTGCTTTTAATGTTCTCACAAAAAGTCCATGGAAAGCTTGAATAAAGTTCCACCACTTTATTGAAGCACTAGGAGAGGGTCCGGCTTGTTGCTGTTGACCCTCATTCTCAACAAAAGTATAATAAAATTGAATATTAAACTATCAAATAAAAACTACGTAAGACGTGGCGGTATGGTCCTAGAGACTTTAGCCTGCCCTAACGGGCAAACTTAAAAAAAAAAACAGAACAGACGCCTCAGTTCAACCCAAACATATCTCTTACCGTCCTCACCACGTTTTGGAGATATAGGCCCTACATACCCACTGCACTTAGTTACATAAAACACTGAATCTTAAGGACTTTATAAATATGTTTATATAAAGGGGGTGTTTATATAAATGTATATGTGTTTACATACTCTTATTATGTATTTTTGTTTAAATATAGATTGCTATATGTACTTGTAAATTATACATACACTTTGGCTGGTTTTAGTCTATTTAAAAATATTATCACGGCTTATTTCATTTTGTATAACAAGGAAAACTCGAGAGATTGTTTGTTGAATTATTTGCATTAAAAGGAAGGTAAATAATTGAATATTAGGAACTTAATAGGTATTTTTATACTAACTTTTAGAATTTCACAAAACTAGAGCTGGTCACTTTAATGCAAGTAAACTTAAACCCTTTTTAAAAACGAATAACATTGTATGGCAAGAGTTTCAACTGATTTTAATTGTCTATACCACGTAGGCCTACGTTTCACTACTTACTACTAAGATATCGCAAGCGACCCAAAGTGAGTCTTGGCCTCCAATAATAAGAGTTACGTTTGACTCAACATAATTATATCGCTAAACTTCCATATTTTTTTACAGTTACGGTTAATAATAAAATTCCATAAAAATCTAGCGTAGACTAAAGGTTAATATTTTTTATGTAACTAAATAACTTGTGATTATTTTATTCCTTTTAGGAAATATAGTAAAATAAAAAAAAATTGTACACCAAACAAGATAATATTAACAAGGTACACGAAAGACTCTAATAAACTATACATAATTGGTGTAATAAAAAACAGCATCCATATATACCTATCTATACGAATGAAGCAATATAGCAATATTGAGCTAATACATTATAAACCGATTGTATATATAATTATAAATTAATAATTATACTATAATAGCGCATCGTGGGAAAGGAAAGGTGTGCGCTAAAACAAACATGCCATGAATAGTGTTCTACGTCCGTCGATAGAAATTATAGAACTAGACCTGCAAATCCCTACAGTATAAACATAACCAGTTTCCATCGCGCTATTTCTAAGGTATCTTTTGTTAGTTGTCAACCTTGATCCTTTTAGTAGCCGAAGCAATATCTGGACAAAATTGAATAACTTACCTTTTAAAATTAAAAAGATTAATTTTATTGATAATTTTATTGTATTAATCAGATTTAAGTCGGCGCAGGGATCAAGCCAAAAAAATTCTACAACGAAATGTAAGGTGGATCAAATAATAATCTTATCTCATCCGAATCTTGACGAGCAGGTTTTCGCTCGTAAAAACTAAAGAAATATAAAGCTGTTGAATCTATTTGAATGCGCGGGCGATGCAAGCGGCTGACCAGGCGGCCGTGTGGTCGTTCGTCGGCAGCCGTTGGCGCCGTCGTTCGGATGCCTAGCAATTAGCATTGACGCGAAATTCATCCGTGTTGTATTTCGGGCATGGCAACTATATTTGCAATCGAAAAAGTCAGCCGTCGCCGCCGCACTCACACTGACGCTCCGCTTCACACATGCACTCAGCTCACAATAGGCCTAGGCACATAGCGCTCACATGAGTCTACACGCAGACATGCAAGCGCGCGCACGTGTGTGCGGACGCAGACTTTACCCTTGAACGCATGCGAAACGCTAGATAATTCCACCGCAAATTGGTGCATTGATAAAAACGTGATAACCTGAATAATACGTATATACATACAGGTTTCAGCTTTTTGTGCGATACGACAAGGTAGGTCCAATAAGTGCAGAATATTTTTGTACAACAGTTTTCAGTATGGATTTATTTCAATCAATCTTATAAAGTCCATTTTCATGTACATGAGTGGCATCAATACTAAGGTTTAAAAATAGGCTCAAGCTCTGTAAACTGTAGGTATAAAAAAAGTTAATCATTTCAAAATTAACTTGCTACGACAACGGTTACGGTCGGGTGCTACGATCGATGTTTAATTTATATCGAATTCGTGAGTTTTCGGTGCATACGTATAGGGCTTTAGGTAGACATTGATGTAACTACAAAAATTAATGAAATACATATTTAATTTAAGTTGTTTATTCGTGGTGTACCTACTCTTTTACTTTTAAACCGACTTCAAAAAAGGATGAGGTTCTCTATTCGGATGTTTTTTTTTGTGTTTGTTACCTCAGAACTCCGTCATTTATGAACCGATTTGGAAAATTCTTTTTGCGTTGGGTTCAGTATAGCTACGAAGTGGTCCCATATAAATTTCATCGATATGTGACTTTGGACTTCGAAGATACATTGAAGTCGGTTTTTGTTTTTTCCTAAAAATAAATTATTGTATGGTTATTAAATATTTCCTCGTAATATATAATGCTTCATCCGTACCAGCTTGGTTCCAGAGATCTGCGGTACACACTAACATATTTGAAAATATTTATTTTTATTATTACTTTTCATTATAGTAGCTACAATATTAACAAAACGAAAATACAACAAAACGGATTTTTAAATTTGGCGTCAATTTACATAATTTATTCTGTCTTTGCATTGTATAGCTAGTTTAGATCATACTACTAACAGAACGACCTGTGTTTATGTCGTTTTGGTTTTGATAGGCATTTTACTAACATGTCCTATTGATACAAAAGCGTTAATCGTAAAACGTGTAGGTAGCAGTACTGTGAGTCGAGCAAGCCCCATTAATTTATTACTGTGTTCCGGTTTGAAGGACATTGTCAGCAGCAGAATTACTAGGCATATATCTGTACACTTAGTTTTGCAAATAAATGAATATGAATATGAATATGAATATGATGTCTCGGGGTGGTGAGCGCAATGCATTGCTACGCAGTGTTGCAATTTCTGGGTGGCACTGAAATTGTTATGGGCAGGAGTAGCGTTTACCATCTGGTGAAAGACTTGCTCGTCTCATCACTCAGTTCCATAAAAAAGGTAACCTGCGCAAGTTACGTTGATGGTTGTGGGTATTACCAGGCCTAGCGCACTCCGCACTGTAGATACGAAGCTACAAGTACATAGCCGAACACCGACGGCGGGTCGCGCGTCGTTACACGTGCCGCGTCAGATGAGATAAGAGCTATGCGATAGAAAGAGAGTCGCTCTGAAGGTTAATATGACTATGAGGTATGCAGCGCTATGCGAGCTGAATTGAATGTTATTGCGTCATAGCAAGAGTCGCTATTTGTTTACATTTCTTTGCAGAATAATGTTTCTGTCCCTTAGTATTCTGTGGTATTACTGATGTCGGTTAAATAGAAAAATGATAAATTGCATGTCTTTATTAATAAAAAGAAGTGTTTGAAATTGGAAAAAAAATGTGTAATAATTTTCTCAGTTACCTACCATTTTCTTAATATGATTAATTATGCATACGGTGATTATTTTAAATAGGTAACATTTAGCAAATAATATATGTGTATATACATGTATCCTAGCATAAGTACTGATGTAATTACCTTTGAGAAGCCTAATAAATAAATAATTATGTGATCGAATGATTGTATTGTCTGGTATCCACCAGACAATACAATATTTTTTGTAACCTTCAACTCGGTTGCCCATTTTAGTATTTTAAGTTAATATTTGTTGCTATTTAGAATGAAATAAAGGCTGCAACAAGCCTTCCGACCAGACAATACTATGATTTTTCTAACCTTCAGCTCGGTTGCACTATTTTAGTATTATTAGTTATTATTTGTTGCTATATAGAATGAAATAAAGGCTACAACAAGCCAACCGACAAGAAAATACAATCATTTTTCTAACTTTCAACTCGGTTGCCCTTTTTTAGTATTATTAGTGATTTCTTTCTTTCTGGTTTGTTGCTGTATGAAAAAAAAAGGCTGAAACTAGCCTACTCACCAGCAAATACTATAATTTTTCTAATCTTAAACTTAATTCTTCCATTTTAGTATTATTAGTTATTATTTGTTGATGCTTAGAATGAAATAAAGGCTGCAACAAGCCTACCGACCTGACAATACAATCATTTTTCTTACCTTCATCTCGGTGGTGCCATTTTAGAATTATTTCAATTTTACAATATTAGTTGAATTATTTGTTGTTGTATTGTATGAAATATAATGAAGACTGAAACTAGCCAGTTACCCAGTTATCTCATACATCACCGAGGTTGCGGGATCGATTCTCGTGACGGGACAAATGTTTGTGCACAGAGGAAAAATCCGCAAGTATTTGTTTCGTGTCTGGGTGTTGTGGGACTATGGTCCTCACCCGACAAGACAATATGTTTTCTTTTCAACTCGGTTGCCCCATTCACCCAGTTACCCACTGCTCAAATTGAATGTTGATTTGAATTCCATAAAACTAATAAATATTAATAAACCCATAAAATTATACTTTATTACTATATATTACTGAAGTTGCACATATTATGGTCCTATAGTAGGTATGTGTTTTGATATATGCTGTCAATGTAATATCTTTTATATCCATATCGATAGATAATAAAGATTACGATCATTTGAATAACTTGATCATTAAATTAATCTTGTCTATGATTTGACCTTGAACTTAATGTTTTTGTCCTCGTACTTGGTGATTCTTGGATCTGCTGGTTTCTTCACGATGTTTTTCCTTTACAATATTTTGACGGCCTCTGTGTTGTAGTGGTTGGGCAGGTTAGCTCAAACACTACAACACCACAGAGGTTGCGCGTTTGATTCCCGCGACGGGAAAAATGTTTGTGCACAGAAAACAAATCCGCAAGTAAATGTTTCGTATCTGGGTGTTGTGGGGTATGGTCCTCATAGTTCCTGGTTTCTTAGATACAGAAAATACTAGTTAGGGGCCTAGATCTATGTATGTGATCGTTGGGCGTATTTATTTATTTCTTGGTTTTAGAACAAGTGGGAAAACTCCACTGTAATCGCCGGACAGCAAGGACAAGAACTCCAGGTCGACCTATAGAAGGTCGCACTACTTACCGCTCAAGCCACATTCGCTCTATATTCAATTAATAGACCGTAACTCTATGATACGTGTTTAGTGACTGCGATCGGCGTTTCCGTTTGTCCACAAACCTGTTTAGGCCTTAGACAACAAATCTCTGAGTTATGACCCGGTCAATCGTGAGAATCTAAAAATAAACATACATATCTATAGATATACCATTTCACAATCGAACTGAGCCAATATGTACATTGAAGATATTTTTGAAAAACCAACTGGAATCTCAGTTGGTTTTTCAGAGGGATTCAGAGGGTACTGAACAAAAATCCGCGGTTTTTAGAATATGTCTTTATGTTTGTTTATATGTTTGTTATCTATAGATTCGGAAACTGCTAAACGGATTTTAATGTGGCTATCAGGATTTGGTATATTTAGTCTCAACTTGAATTATGGGGTATATTACATCAAAATCGGTTGGGTGACTTCGAAGATACAGCTTAACCTCTTCGTAGTACGCACTCTCATATATACTGGGAAGGGCTTGCTAAGATTTTCTTGGAAAAACTACGAATAAGGGCTTCTGTATCACGCGGACGAAGTCGTGGGAATAAGCTAGTTTAGTAATATAAAAATCTGCATAAAACGTAGTCGATATATTTAATTAGTTACACTATTTCATTAGGCTTTATCCTCGTGACCACCAAGTTTGTCCTTGAGGACGAAGCCTATTTAATTTCCAATATTATTAATTTTACATTTTAAAAGTATATTTATAAAATTTTTAAATAAATTTTAATTAAGTATTGGCAACATCAGATAAGAGTGATATATGATAAGATTGATTTAATAAATAATTTAATCATTACCTAATACCAAATACCTTGTTAAGTGCTTTTATACCTTTTGAAAATCAATTTGCATAGATTTGTGTAGTGAGATAAGATAAGATAAGATCAGTTCAACCAAATCTTATTAGTTACCTAATTTTATCCATGATATCTTAGAAGAAATATACATAAGTAATACGCAATCTACTTTATAGAACTATAAAAAAAAACATTAAGAGATTTTATTTAAATTTATAGATAAAGTTTTCTCATTTCGTAATGTTTTGATCATATAGGCGTAAAGTCCGCCTCGGCGTTGTATGGATACTTTGATAGGGAAACAAAACAAATACTCTCAAATTAAATACTTACGGCTATGTTTTTAGCCGACTTAAAAAAGGAGGTTCTCAAATCGACGGTATGTTTTTTTTTGTATGTATGTTACGCGATTACTCCGTCAATTATGAATTAATTTTGATGATTCTTTTTTTGTTTGGTAGGTTATACTTCAGAGTCCCATATAAATTTATCGAAATTGATTTATCACTTTTTGAAAAAATTAATAAAAACAAAAAAATATAAGTTTAATCTTGAAGTCGGTTCTTGTTTTTTTTAACCGACTTCCAAAAATGAGGAGGTTCTATGTATTGAGCTGATCTGATGATGGAGTCAGGAAGTGGATAGTGGAACTCCTCAACGGCGAACAGCAAAGACACGAAATTAAATGGATTTAACTATAATATAGCCTATTCTAAAGTCCAACATGACATGGCTGCTGCACCCAGGGTTGACTTCCGGCGAGGGAACTCCTCAACGGTGAATAGGACAGACATGACATTTTTTGAATGCGCCCGTTTTAAACTTCATCATGACGTGGCTGCTAGATCATAAAAGCTTGTCTTTAAAAACACTTTTAAGTTAATTTCATTAAAACTTGTTTTGCACTAAAAAGGATAAAATAAATTATGTTTCAAAAAAAAATTAAACCGACTTCAAAATCACAAATAGGCACACAAAAGTGAAAAATAAATTAATATAATTATTATAAGCGCTACCCACTCATATATTTGGAGTCTGTGCCAGCCAATTCTAATAGGTACACTTGGTCAAACAGAACCGACCATCGCAACAGTGCATTGCTCACAACTGTGCATATATAGCCTCCTTATGGTGTTCTCATTCTCCATTTCTCTCGCCACTGTCATCCAATTTACCCCCCTGTTCTCTAGCAGTGACAAGTTATAAATTAAAACTTTAAAAAGTCCACCGACTTTAACTGCTTTGTCCTGCTCTATCATCAGACCCTGATCATGATCTATCTATAATATATTGGTTGAGACCATTACAATGAGACCAAACACGATACATCTACTGTAAGTTAGTGAGGAGTTAGGAATCCTACAGACTCCAGGTAATGCTGCAGACTCAGGTCAAGGTTACCATGTTCTTGCAATATAATTGAAGTAACAGGATACTAAATTTCGAATCGATCAGACTTGTAGAAGTTGATCACATCCCTGTATCAACTAGAAAGATGCAGATTGTCTGACATTAAAACAGCCTAATGCTAAGTTGATTCTCCTCATCTTCTCGGCAAGATAAGTCCAAGGGTAAGGGAGGCAACCATTATATGCAGATATATTGGTTCCTTATAATTCAACTAATCATATCTATAACAATTTCCATCACCTGTATAAGTGAGCAAAAGTTCATTGGTAGGCTAACCTACGTGCTTGTACTAATCGGCAATGTCGCGTGTTTACAAATATGACTTCTCTTATTTTATTTTATTCTTATTTCTTATTTTATTTAGTTTGTTAAAAAAATCAAATATTCAGTTCTAAACAATTTTTATGATTCTTAACAAGTAGTCCTATCCGTGTTTTTATTTGTTATCGCCATTGTGGTGCCATATAGTATACAGGATGTAACATCGAGATGGGTCTCTGAATCTGGCAATTTCCGAAACCTATAGAGATATAAAAATATGTACACAATCAATATAACAATAAAATAAATAGTTTTTTCCCAAAAAAGCGGTTTCGTTTCCCCAGTCGCAGATGAGCTTAAGTTTCTAAGAACATATTTTTCATAGTTTCAGAGATCCCCAGACTGACCCATCTCGATGTTACAAACTGTATATTTAACAATGCGTAACAATACCTTAGCTTAAAATAATGTATTTTAACTAAAACAAAACACTATTTCCATGTTATGCAAATGACGTTAATTTCTTTACTGGTTCTGAATGTTTATAAGAAATTAATTATATAAGCACGCGTTGATGTCTATTGAAGGGCTTTTAGTCCCTTTTTCGTAGCGTCCGTAGCGGTGAAATGGTGCGTAGCGCACACAGGTCGTAACTTGCACGCGGGTGAAATAAATTTAAATAAAGTAAAACAAAATTTATTTATAATTTTGGATACAGCGTTTTTTTCTCTATAAAGGACGTAGCAATCTTAGCATGAACATTATTGGGTACATCCAATGACGATATATTTCAATACGCAAGATAATTGAATACGTAATAGAGTTATTTTGCTAAAATTTGTAACTTATTGCAGAAGAAGTATTTTTTTAAGAATGAATTTTGATCAATTGAGTATTTGCTAGCACCGTGAATGTAGGTAAATAAAATAAAAATAAAGAATGTAGGTACTCTCAATCAATCAATCAATTTACAATTTACTAATATTACTATTACTTATCTGATAACCTCACCACACGTCATTAGTATAGAGGTTGTATACTTAATGAGGTGTGTCATAATAAAATTAAAATACCCTATCTGTTTCAGACTGTTGTCAGGAACTTAAGGAAATTTTTGGTATTTTATTTAAATCATTAAAATTAGTAACTTTGATTTGTTCTACATCTTTAGAAAATTCTGTTTTCTTTTCATAATTACTATGGTTATATAATTATAGTTATTGCTCTATCTTTTTTCTAAGTACCTATGTAACTTTGTTGACGTTATGTACCTACTGGTAACGATTTCAACTACCCAGCATACTACTACAATTACAATAAATATATAAAATATATTATGTAAACTTAGATATTGCTAAAAATATCCATATAAAAACAAGTTGTAGAACTAAAGTTGAAAAATATAATGATTATACCTGAGACGTTTTTGGTATTTTGAAAATTACCCTGTATATCATTAAATTATTTTTAAAAACATTTCTTATTTTAATAAATTTTTAAAACATAATTATATAGATTATAAATATAACAAGACGACATAATTTTATTGTATTACGCAGCTCTGCACCGAACTATCACGTTTCAGACTGAGTAACTATTGAACTTTCATTCGCACCTGGACACTAAAAGCTAAACAAACTCACAAAAAGCCGCTCCACACCTTTTCCGAGAACAAAAACAAAGTCGCTACAAGCTAAATGTGCAAGAAAATTACTCTAATCGATACTTACTATGTCCCATAAATAATGTAACGAACATTTGCCTACTTAATTAACCCATAGACGTGTCATTTATTCTCTAGAATGGCCTCATTTAAAAATGCGTTTCGCATAATTGCAATAAAGCAAAAAGTTGAAATTACCGGCAAACCTATAAAACTCCCGTGGCTCTGTGTTTCCCCTCTATTCTAATTCAAACGAGTTGAAATAGTCAACGCGGGGACTGGCCTATCTATACATAACTAATAAAAAAACCATGACTGTTGTTTCCACGACCGCCAATTCGCATCTCTATAACAACACCATTACGGCTAGGATGTATGTGTGCGTGAGTCACGAGCTTGTATTTTTCTTGCTAGACGCACACATGGCCATCTGTTACATAATTGTATGCAGAAACCTGCCGTCTTGTGGCCAGACGATCGGCGCAGACTAGTATTATTAGCGAATTTTTAGGGTACCTAAACCGCTCTGCGTGTGGTGTTATCATTTTGTTATCGCGCGTTTGCTGCCGCTCTAACATTGATTGCAGAAATTCCGGAAATCGCGCACAATGTAGTTTCTGTGCGTTTGTTGTAATTGGCTTGATGTAAAACGTTGCTTGAATCCGATGTTTTAGTACTAACATAGACATCTTTTTTTAACCCAAACGCCTGTTCTTCACGCACTAACTAGCGCGACTATGATTACACCTTTGTTTGTAGGATTCGTACGGTTTTCGGAACATCGACCTCATGTTTGCGTTATTAATTTTTTTATGTATCTTGCGCTTTGGAAATCCCGGTGATGCTGATCTATAAGCTCATAATAACTACTACCACTTCATAATCACTCTCAACATAATATCGACTGCTATGTGCCGGTAATATTTTTGTTACTTGTGTCAAGTGTTAAGACGTGAAATTACTTACCGTTCAGAGCCATCAAAGGTAAGTTTCTGAAGTGATTGAATGTTATTGAATAAGTAAAATAAAAAATAAGTGAATTTCATAATTGATATAAAACGGCTAAGACTCACTGTAAACGTCGAAATTTGCTCCGACCAGGTTTTGGACATTTTAGAAGTCCTTCTTCTGGGAGTTATGAGATCATGCCGCGGCGTAGGACTTCTAAAATGTCCGAAACCTGGTCGAAGTAAATTTCGACGTTTACAGTGAGTCTTAGCCGTTTTATATCAATTATGAATAATAACACTCACGAAACTTTTCAAAATCTAATAAGTGAATTTCTTACCTACTTAATAGTCAGTGCACAAAAAAAACGAATCGTGATGTTTCTCTTAAAAACAAGATTCACTCATACCACTTTATTTTACTAGCTGCGCCCGCGGTTTTACCCGCACTTTCCCGGTATAAAAAGTAACCTATGTCCTTTATCAGGACCTAAAGTACCTACGTACCCAATTTCAATTTAAAATTCATTTAGTAGTTTATGCGTAATTGAGTAACAAACATCTGTCCATCCATCCATCCATACAAATATAATATTAGTTGGATAGGATTACTATCCCAGACAGCACGTAAGCTTGCTGCAAGTTTGTTTTATCTTTGATATTGATTTGTTAAGTCAAGTTTGTCGCGACAATGGAATGTAAACTATTCTATATATTTTAAATCAATATCTCGCATCTAAAAATTATACTCAAATTATAGATTTGAATAGGTGCCGTGCATTTTGAATGTAACGGAATAAAGCTGCCAAAGATTGAGCCAAAAGACTCGTCAAAAGGCTAGACCGGTTTTAAGCGCCAGATCACATGCAAAAAACATACCTGCCTAAAATGTCTGCAGTCTAGCTAGAAACGTAACCAAGACGGATTTGCTAGATATGCATCTTGATCACAAACTTTCTTCAAGACTTTTATTTCTTTGCCTAATGTCATTTTTAGCTTAACTTTGCACAACGCTTGGACATAATTTTATTTTATTTATATAAATTTTACAATTTTATTATATAACTAACATCTTTTAAACCTCAAACAGTCTTGGGTGTCGCATTCCTCTTTTGCTTGCAACATATATTCATCTTTGCCTATTTGGTCGATATAGTTGTATTTGGTTGTTATAGGTACGTATATATTGATGCGGGGATACCTAGTTGAATTTATTATATCAATTTAATCACAGCAATATTTTTAATAAACGTACAAACATATAGAATGATAAAAACTAAACTAACCTACAACAAAATTAAAAAATTAAATTAAATATAAAACACAGAATTTTAATAATAATTTTTTTTTTTTAATATATTTAATGTATAAGTGACTCAGCCACCTTTGTAAAAGCCTCTAGAATAAATGCATAAATTTATAAGCGTGTATCTTTTCACGCCAACGACTGAATGGATTTGGATGAAATTTGGAACGTCACAAATCAAAAGATATTAATTAAATAGGCACAAAAAATGCACTTTCAAATCAATGCGTCATATACACATAATTCAAATCAATTAAAATACGTCAAAAATCGTGAATTTAAATATTACGACTTTGAAAAAGAAAGGTAAGCATGTCTACCCATTTCATTCCCATACTCAAATTCTGAGCCCAGAAAAGAAATGCTAAAATTGGCTCTACCATTGCTTCGGAAATATGCCCGCTACAAAAGATAGCACCAAGAAACTCTGCGGGAATGTCTCTTATTTAAATCTTTTAAAATGTCTTAAAATATAACACCAAATAGTGAGGTATTAATCACGAATGACACAAAATAACAATGTCAAACTAGAAGCACGTTGGATGAACGCATAGGATATTTTTTGTAGCCTATGTGTGCTATGTCTTGTGCTGTCTTATTTGAAATTTGGTATGTAGGTATAAATACCAAGTTTCAACAAATTCCATTCACTCGCTATGGAGTTATGTGGTAACAAACACACTTTCTCTCCTTTACACCTAAGGACTTCCAGGCGGGGAGAGTCGTTTCACCCGTACGCCGTTATATATCCCACCGAGCAGTACTAAGCGTTTCGCAGATCCCTTCGGCACGCGGTCTGCTAACGCTTTCTCAGCGTCTTTGTTCCCAAACAGCTACAACTTATGTCTCTTTTAGTCTAGAGCGAATAGGCATCTCATGGGCAACCGTGCTCCACCTTAGGCCGTATCTTCGCTTTCCTTTTGGCCAGATATCGTCAAACATATGCTCATTTAGCCATTTACCAATAATAAAAAACACACAGACTTTCGCCTTTATAATATTATAGTAAAATAGCATTTCATGGCTACGTTAATTGTAGACAGTTAATGAGCTTGCCAGGAACTTTTATCATTAGTTATTAATTCTTAGGTTTTCGCCGAACCACATCCTCTGCCTAGACATCATCTCAGTGTACCTAATAAAAAGCCAGTCTAAACGATATCAAGTTTTAAATTGTTGATTAGCCACATATCTAGACACATAAATATTTAAAAAACGCAGACAGTGAATGAACTTTCGTAAACTTGCATTAAAATTAGCTTGCTTTTAGAAACTCTTTTTCAAGATATAAAAAACACTGACTACTAATTTTGAATATGCATTTGCTATAATTACTCGTAAATATGTATAATCATGTGGTCCAACACTGCCTTACTTTTATAAGGTATTTTTTTACTTGCAACGCTATGCGGTTTCTTCCGCGAGCTTAGACAAACTTCTGGAGTAAAAGTATCATATTCGCCTGGGCGTCCGTTGATTATAAGCCCCCAACGAATGGATGCTATGATATCCACCGGACGTTAGTATTGATATGTTTTATTCCAGGATTGGATTGTAAATTAATTAAGAACTTTCAGTACTTAAAAATTTCGACAAAAAATTTCATTAGTTTTTCCGTGATTAAGAAACAAACATCCTTACTAACTTCGATAATTATAATATGAGTAGCATTATATTGAATTAAAATACACAGGGCTGTACTTTCATTAATCATACTATTACATAACTATGACCGACATTCTATTGTGTACTAAGAAATTCATGAAACTTTCATGAAATATTACATCGATTTCGATTTATAAAAAAGACTAGCTAAGCCCCGCGGCTTCACCCGCGGTTTCCCGGGATAAAAAGTAGCCTATGTCCTTTTCCAGGACCAATAGAATTTACATACCAAATTTGCGTAATTGAAACTTTTGTATTGAATTGAAAATTAAAAGAAACATCCATCCAATCATCCATCCATCTATCAACCATTCAGCCATCCTCACAAACTTTCGTATTTATATTATTAGTAGGATTCATAATAAATAGTTCTAGTTTGAAATACTCGAGTTTCTCGAAGAATATCGTTACATATTGATACAACGATAATATTGTTACAAAATATCGATGTCTAATAAATTATCATATTGTTACGACCATTTCACGACATTTCTTCACTGATACAGGATTTATTGCTACGATGTAGAGACATGTAGAGCACGGAGCGTTTTGTGCAAAAACTCGTGCGGCGCTACAAGTGCTACGCCCGCGTACTTTGTGTCAACATCGTTTAACTAGAAACTCTTTCTTTTAAGAATAAATATAACGATAGAAAACTCAAAATACGTAGAACTCAAACTTAGCATAGCAATATAAAATAACTATTTTGTTGCCGCCAACACACGCTCCCAATGTAGACGTATTTCCACATTGTTTAAGACTGTACTGTACTTGCTTTTTAATTATGTGTTATTTATTGATTGATTGATTGATAACGCTTTATTGTACACCAAAAACATAACAAGAACAAATAAAAATAGAACTTAAAAAATTGATTAGTACAATGGGCGGTCTTATCATTATATAATAAGCGATCTCTTCTAGACAACCTTTGCATGGAGAGGACGATTTTTTTGCGCGGGTTGCGGTAATTTCACAATATTTTTCTTATTTTGCTAAACTATTGTATGGAAACACTGGATATCGTAATGACCATAGCAAGACGTATAGAAATCTTCTTAAATTCAAGGTGAACAGTGACCATCTTAACATAAACACTAGAAAAAAGGATAGAATTGCAGTACCTAGGTTTAGACTCAGTAAAACGAATAAGTCCTCCATGTGCAATTGCGTACGTTTTTACAATAAAATTCCGAAATGTATAACAGAGCTCACAGAAAGTAGATTCAAATTGCGTGTGAAAAATTCTAATAAAAATACATACTATATCGTTAGTAATTATGTATATAAAAGACAATGCATGGAAAATTCTGCTTCTGCCAATAAACATCATATTACCAAAAACAAACATATAATTAATTTTTAGAAAAAAAACAAAAACCGACTTCAATGTATCTTCGAAGTCCAAGGTCAAATGTCGATGAAATTTATATGGAAACACTTCGTAGCTATACTGAACCCAACGTAAATTTTCCAAATCGGTTCATAAATGACGGAGTTCTGTGGTAACAAACATAAAAAATGATAATAAAATACAATCGAATTGAAAACCATCTCTTTTTTGAAGTCGGTTAAAAATATAGTTACAAAAGTTCTAAAAAGAATGCCCCTCATGGTGGTGGTAGAATTATTGTAATAATATAATTACCTAACGTTCATAAGTGCGTCTATGATGCCAAATCTGAATAAAAAAAGACGTGTGGCACTCGGAGACTGCCACGGTAAAGCTATTGCATAGCATTCGGAGTGGGGGGTGTTAGGTTATTTTCGTTACGGAATTTCTGGATTTGGTCTCCACGCTCAAGGCCCGCGATAGAAGCTATGCAATAGCTTAAAAACTTTTGAACTTTAAGCTTAGACTTTAATGTAAGCTATCGAGCTGTAAAGGCAAATAATAAAAGTAAACAGAAAATTACTCTGGTGGAAGAAGGCTTAGCCCAAGAAAACTTCAAGGTATTAAAAAGTTAGCTTATCAGTATCAAAGGCTATTCGTAAAAAATATTTAATGCTAACATAAATAACTATAAAACTAGGAACCATTTAAAGTATGTGCGAATATGTGACCTTGTGTCTTCCTTCATTTTATGATAATATTTTGACTCAGGTTTATGTAAGTTTCTGTGTATTCAATTATTATTAATATTTACACAATAGGTAATTTAAACGTCTGGTAGTTTCTTAAAGACAAAGCATTTCTTATGTTTTGTTTTTATGATTAAATTATTTAAAATAGGTAATACTTTTGGTACCAACAGGCCTAGCGCACTCCACACTGTAGGTACGAAGCTACAAGTACATAGCCGGACACCAACGGCGGGTCGCGCATCTTTACACGTGCCGCGTCAGAAGAGATAAGAGCTATGCGATAGAAAGAGAGGCGCTCTGTAGGTTATTATGACTGATAGGTATGCAGCGCTTTGCGAGCTGAATTGAATTTTATTGCGTCAAAGCAAGAGTCGCTATTTGTTTAAATTTCTTTGCGGAGTGATGCTTCTGTCTCTTATTGTTCTGTGGTACTAATAAAAGTTGAAAAAATGCTTTGAGTTTTATATAACTCTGCTATACGTACCTTCTAACATTTTAAGTAAGATATACTCGAATTTCGTCCAAAATGTATGCTGTTTTTGTTATTATTACTATCTATAAAATCAAGACTAGAGTATTAGATTAGACTGTGCCCGTAGATTAATACTTGTGAATAGGTCAACATTGGGAGTTCCTCAATTCAAATATATATAGAAAACATACATACCAACTAACAAAATTGCATCAAAATTCGTTCAGTAGTTTTTACGTGATTGAGCTCCAATAACATCAATCCATTCATCTATCTTCAAAAACTTGCGTTTTTATAATAATAACTAATTGGGATAGGATAGGATATGATTTTTTGATGAGCACGAGATTCACAAAACGCATAGAAATAAGGACTGTAATGTTATCCAATATAGATAGGCTTTGTAACGGTAGACCGGAAACCCGGTCAGCTGTCATAGTTTGCACAGTACACTGAACGTTAGTACTCAAAATTAATCGGGGAACAACGTTTGTGCAGTCATCGTCTAAGGTTTTTTTTATAACAGCTTACGGGGAAACGGGTCTAAGCAGCTCAGATCTATGTGCCCTATCTTAGGCCACATCATCGCTTAACATTAGGCGAGATAGTGGCCAAACATAGATTAAGCGTAAAAAAAAGCTTAGTCAAAAAAATAATATTCGAATTTAAACCGAAAATTAAAAATGAAAGAAAATGCTAATTGACACAGTGACGATATCTAATTCTATTAGTTTGAAAAATGTTTAATCAAAATAATCCATTTATTAGTAAACATGTATGTACATATCAAATCAGAATTAAATTAAATCGGTGTTGCACATTACATATTAAAAAAAAAATGATATTAAATATAAATAAAATGATTGAATAAATGATCCCGTTTCTAAATCAAATTATAATAATCATAATATAATATTAAATCTATCATTATAAAAATTTAACGGATTTTTGGCACAAAATCCTCTTCATCATAGAACGCTTTTTCGATGAGTCATGCTTAGAGATTGGGTTTAAATGACGCCAAACTAGATGCATTTTACGATACATTGCGACGTTGAAACGCATAACTAGCTCGCACATTTCAATTATTCCATGGTTCTTGTCGACAATAGACTGCGTGCGTTGGTCCATAATAGACAGGCGTATGAGGCGTAGTCACATGGCGACACACGGCGGAGATGCGATGGCGTGTGGCTGCGGCCGCTATGCGTCGTGCGGCCTTGATCCCCACGCAGTAAGACCGCGCGTGTAGGATAAAGGTGTACACACATATTCCGCCAAATATTTCTTAATGTTGCATTTTTTTTCTTATTATGTCTTAATACGCCAAGTATGGATGGAGGGATCTTTGATGTGTAACAGACTAATTAACTTATGCCCATCTTTGATTTTGGCTTTAAAATCCTGCAACCTTATGGCTCACGTTAGATTTTTTTTGTTTTTTATTGGCACTTATACGTTTGACGACATCTCGCCTGATGGAAAGCGAAGATGCGGCCTAAGATGGAACACGCTTGCCCATGAGATGCCCATTCCCTCTGGACTTAAAGAAACACAAGTTGTAGCTGTTTGGGAACAAAGACGCTGGCAGAGCGTTCCACTCCTTAGCTGTTCGCATGATCAAGGAGATGCTTGAGCAATAAAATGTTTTTGTCAACTAAAGCATCGTAACCTAGTTAGGAGGTTCGAGTCCTGTCAAAGATTTTGTCTTTACAAATAAATTCGTTGACGCTTTGCTATGTGAGGGCGCACTATTAAGTCACATCCACATGATACAGATGTATATATGACTAACAGTCTCGAACACTTAATTTGGAACTAATTAATGATAAGGAACTCAACTGCTAAGTCTTAGACTACGTATAAAGTCACATGGCAAAGATGTCGTTCAAAATGTAGCAGCAGCGTGCAGTAATGCCTTGATTTTCAAGCAGTCCAGACCGCGCGGGTAGCATAAGGCTAATTTTACATGTTTTTATCATTATAAAAACAAAATTCCTTACCTGAAATGATCATAGTCACATGGCGAAGGTAAATAATAAATTTAAACAAAAGCCCAAAGATTACGCTGATACCAAACTAGGATTCGATGCTCTTATATATTAGGAATAAAAATATGTACATTGGAACGAGCACAGAATATAACTTGTTCCGTGTACTGCCAGGATCCAATTCCGCGTGAGCATCTCAATCACCAGACCACGAACTGGGACGGACTGGGGTATCAAATGGAGTGCAAACGCAGCCGCGCAGCCGCTAAGCGTCTTACGACCTTGGTCGTCTCTCACAGCGCAACGCATATAATGTAGGGCTACTTCTGCACATGTTTTACTTTTAGCTAAAGAATGAAATAATACTTTACAATAATGCTGTAGTCATCTCCTGCATCCTAAATGACGTTTTCTATTAGGTGACAGAAACGGTGTGCGTTATGGGACTGCTATGCGTAATGCGTCCTGTCCTAAATACCCTTTATAGTGCCCACCGCCAATGTATCTCATTTTCTTTGGCAGGTGGTGACTTGCCACCCACTAAACGGGGCCCCTATAAGGGCCGCCGTTCATTGGCGACGAGTGGGGCAACGTTGGTGTGGGTGGCTAAAGGGTGTCGAAAGGTGTGCTGCAGTTTCACTTAAACGCTACTCCCGGCGTTATGCTCTTTAACACTTCCACCCTTGGAGCTTAGTTCTTAGCTCTTGCATCTCCACCCCCGGACGGCCAGTTAAGGCAAGCCGGGGGTCAGGGGTCTCATTTAGTCCCAGGGAGAATCTCGGGGTAAGGCTCAGTGTCGCCACGCACCGACGACTCGCCACAAAGTCGCCCCTGGCCTTTATTATTATTACTATTACTTAGATTGAAATAGTGAATGTAAATTAATAACCCCCTTGTTGAGTCCTTTAAAAATTAATATGATTTAGTCTGTTTCACCAACCTATCAATATCAATTCACTGTTGTAGGTATGTAGTATATGCTATGTATTATTAATTATGGGTCACTTTATTCTATCTTTGTTAACCAAATAACTGCATTATTATGTATAGCCATATCATGTTATTAAAATATTCATAATTCATCCACTCGGTATACAAAATTTATAGATGATGAAACGCTTATTTTAGCTATTGAACGGTTAAGAGATCACATTAGGATGGATATAAACAGTTATTGATATTTGTGAGAACGGCCTTAGTCTCGTGGTATTTGGCCTTAGTAGCGTGCAGAACGCGTCCGTGCATCAGCGTTGCGCGACCTTGATCTATACGCACTGCTAGTGTCAGTGCGTAAACATAGAACGAGCGCTTTTACGTATGATTTAGACCATTCAGGGTTTCATGATTAGTCTGAAATTTTTTGTACTTTGAATTTGGAATGTAACATTATTAAAATTATCGACGAAATCTGACCGCCAACGGTTTCTTTAGACGCTATAAATATAGTTTCTACAAGACTACTACCATATTTTACCGTTCAGATTATGCTGATCCGGACATTGTTTGTGTCTTTGGTACTGCTATTTCATTACCAATATAATTAAATTACTTAAAAAAAATTAGTTTCCCCAAGTAAAAAGATAAACCAATCATTTCCTAATCAGGTATATTAGCCGCAATGCGGTAAAAGTCACATAAACCACTTTAATGTAAGAGCCTCTGGTACTAAAAGTTACTATTTAATAATAAATTGAATTACTATACAGTTATTGAATCATTTAGTTGTCTGTAGTTTAGTTTTTAATTTTAATTAGTTATTTAGTTTAGACTGTGTTTTGTTAAAAGTTTTTGTTTTAGACTAACTTCAGCCTATAACTTTAAAAATATCATTGATACCATTAAACCAATAGGCCTTCGTTTGGTCTTAAAACTGCGACAATAGTGTTTGCCACACACCCACACGAGAGAAGATAGCAATACATTGCTATTGACAGTTATATGGACTTTTTGGCGGGAAGTAAAAAGTGATACAGTTCGATTTTGTTTTATTTTCCAAACAAGTGTTATTTCGAGTGATCATGTGTAATATCGGTGGAATATTAACCATTATGTGTTCGTTAACGTACACGAGTGTAGGCAAATGAAACAAAATAGGGAAAACATTGCTTTTTATGTTCTCACAAAAAGTCCATGGAAAGCTTGAATAAAGTTCCACCACTTTATTGAAGCACTAGGAGAGGGCCCGGCTTGTTGCTGTTGACCCTCATTCTCAACAAAAGTATAATAAAATGGAATATTAAACTATCAAATAAAAACTACGTAAGACATGGGGGTATGGTCCTAGAGACTTTAGCCTGCCCTAACGGGCAAACTTAAAAAAAAAATTGACAGTTATATGATCTTCTTCACTCACCAAGCACATCCACATATCATAGGTCTATGGAAATTGCATACTGTCTGAATCGTCAGATCTTTCTTGTCCGCACACCTGCAAGATATGGAATAGGCTACCGCACGAATTGTTAGATAAATTGTTAACCGACTTCAAAAAAGGGGGGAGGTTCTCAATTTGATTGTAATTTTCGTTACTAAAGAACTCAGAACTCAGAAAACAGAAAATTCTTTTTTGCGCTTTTGTGTTGGGTTCAGTATAGCTACAATGTGATCCAAATACATTACATCGATATTAGACCTTGCAATTCGAAGATACTCGTAAAACAAAAAACAAAACCTGACTTCAATTCTGATGATATCAGAAGAAGTTTTTTTGTTATAAAATGAATTACTTTATCCCATAATTTGTTATTTTGTCACTTTAGCTTGAGAATCCCAGACCTGATTAAAATGCAAAATTTTATCAAAATATAAGTTATTCCATTACCTCCTAGTCACTTAAAATGATTAATCTAACAAACTATTCAATGGCACCAGATTTAATCAGATACCGAACGTATTCAAGGCAAACTAATGATTACTCTAATATATATCATGTTTTTGGCGGAAGCGGGTAGCTACTTACTGACAGTGCTACCTAGTAGGTAGGTTTATAACCTTATGGTTTAACATAAACACACACGTAGGTAGGTAAATAAGTATAGGCTAACTGCAAACTAACAGAAAAGAAAGTATTTGTCTGTACCCATGGTATGTACCAACTAACGTAAGTGGGTACGTGGATTATCCCCCGGTTCTTTTTTCTCCCGGGCTTATTGCTCCTGATTCTAATAAATTTGAAATATACTTTTTTGTCAATTTGTACATCAACAGTTAGCCACAAAAATGTTTAAATATTTGTGTATTTTTTACTTGAAATTCAGAAATCTAAACTGCTATAATAATTAGGAATATGCGTACGTCATGTCATTAAAACTTTTATTATTGAGGGCGTTTTTATATATATAATATATTTTATTAGCAGAATATAACGATACATGCTACATTATGTACTGTATTTTTACTTATTAAATATGTATAGAATACCTTAAAATATACCTACTGTTACTTATTTGACTGGTTTATTATTTTTAACTTCTAAAAAAATATATAATTTTTTATATTGTATATTTTATTTAAATATGTTTATATATTTATTATTAATAATAAAAGCACATCTGCATCTGACGGTGCTTTAACTCAAAAATTTAATTTAATTTAAAAAAATCAGAGGCGGAGGCAATAAGCCCGGGAACAAAAAGAACCGGGGGCATAAACCACGGACCCACGCAAGTCGCTATATCTATCTACCTACATTAGGATTAGCAAAGCTCATGCGTAAGAGGCGTACGACGTGGCGTTTCCATTCATCGTCGGTACCTGCTCATATCTATATCGGAAATCTTTTAATTTATGTGAGGCAAACTAGTTATTAGTATAAATGTCATATTAAGTTAAAATTTGAATGTTATGGAGTATGGCTGATTAAGTGGTAGGTACATATTTATGATGTGTTAAAAGACGTAGAGTTATGTAGCGTACACCTATTTTTTTAGACTGTTTTAATTATTTTAAAAGTTATTTATATATATTTAAATATATTTTAAAAGATTTAGCTATGGCACGGCAAGATTCTATTTTTCAATTACTAATCATTTTGATGGAGACGACGCGACGTATAGTCCGACAAGGATATTTATTTATTTATTTACAACAAAAACCGCAGCTCTTAGAAAAAATCTTAATTATAACTTAGTATAATGTAACTGACAGCCAAAAAGGGTTTTAATTTTTTTTTTATATTTATGAATTCGGCTAAAATTGGACCTAATGTAAAGGTATATCTATTATGCATGGCAACCACGCGCGCCATGATCAAGTGCGCCAACCAACAGTGCGATCATGGAACGGGCACCAAATATTCAGACATTTGCGATCTTGATTTTAAAGACAGTAGGTACCTATCCATTTTGCGCGGCTGAAGCGCGCGCCAATACTCGAGTTTTAGGCACGCGAAGTCGGAAGCAGTAGCGCCCGCAATCCATGTTCAATACATACCTAGGTAAATCCTGGCTACTAACTAGGATTCCCTGTATTTAGGGAATCAAGAACTATGAGGACCATTTTTGAGTTCATAAGTTCTTTATTTAGTTTTGGCATCACAGACGCATTTATGAATGCAACTTATTATAATGACTCTACCACCGTATCGAAAAAAGAACCACTACTCAGAAGAAATGGCAAGAAACTAAGGGGCATTTTTTAGAACTTTTGTTACTATATTTTTTGTTTGTTTCTGACAATGTTATGTTTCTTATTGTTGTTGGCTACTTGGCATAAGCGGAATGCTCCATGCATCTTAGTCTTCTATGTAATTACTAACTGTACATGGTCCCTCAACACCCAGACAAGAAACAAATGTATGCGCTTTTTTTCCTGTGCACATGACATTAGTTTTAACTATATGTTAATCCCAAATAATTGAGGTATAATATTAATTTAATTTAATTAGACGATTGCTTTTAATAATGAAAATAATTATATTAATCATCACAGACTGTATAAAACTCGCACTCGTTGCCATACAATATTTAAGACCTATACCTATATGACAAATTAATGTATATGAATGTAATAAATAAAAATGACGAATAAATTAAAATAAGTTGATTGAAAACTCGAAGCTAAAAATTTAAAGTTAATTAATTAAAACATAGGTCTTTGTATTTTATAATAAGCATATTTTTTACGCACGTGCGTATATGATTCACGAAGAGCCCGACTATTCAATTAATCACATCGCACGTGGCTGCCACGATTTGTTTACCTATACGCATCCACGATAAGGTAAAAGATAGGTTTCATTGTTGGTAATTTCACATCACACCATTATTATAAATGCGAAAATTTGCATGTGTGAGTTTGTTGCCTCTTCACGCCGCAACGGCTGAACGGATTTGAGTGAAATTCAAATCAAATCAAATCAAATCGATATCTCTTTATTTAGTTTTGCATCACAGACGCACATCCATAAGTGCTTCTGTGATGCAAAACTGAACACACTACTGCTTGGCAGCAGAATAGCTGGCAAAGCGGTGGTACCAATCCAGACGGCCTCTCTCATACGAGAAAGTAGAATCCTGGTATAAGTATAATATATACCATATTTTGTATTGATGCGTTTTCTATCTTATCAACATAATCAGCTTATTAATAACCCGCTGCTGAGGACGGAGAGTAAACGGGCATTGCCTATATCAATATTTAAGCTTTTAAACCACTTTCCGTTCCGACATCCGTACTTACCCCGGACAGTCCACGCTCTAGAACCAAACCGGTCCTATTCAGGGGCAAAAAAGATTTTTTTCGGAGCTGATCAAACCATAAGACAACTTCTTTTAAATGTGATAAAATATGACTTACAACATATTATAATATAGGTTGTCTTTATCAATATTTGAGCCACTTTTATTCAAATCAAAAATTGCTTTATAAATTAATTTAAAAGAGAGAGAGTATATACCTGCCTGTATATACAACCTTGCCTATGTTAAATATACCTGATTAAAATATGCATAACAAATGCGAAATTTGTAGCTGCACCTGTCTGGAGTCTATAGAGCAGTCGTAAAACTAGTTTTTTTAGACTGTGACTCAGTCGTCTATGAATTTGAAAATCGGCGGTCCTACATTGAGAACGGTTATAATTTTGAGCAAGCAAAGATCACCTAATTAGTATCTACCGTTATAATAATTTGCATATGATGACAAAAGTCCATACTAGTCAGGTTAGTATATAAATTTTTAAACTGGCATCGTCACTATACTAACATTGAAGTCAGTATTAGAAACGAATTAACCATGAAATTACTTTGTTTTGGCTTTCAGTTCTCAACTAGGTGATAGGCCTCTTTTATGCGGAAGGCCGTTTGGATAGGTACCGCTTTGCCTGTTATTCTGATAGTGCGCACTATTGCTTAGCGCATAGGCATTTATGGCCAAGCGTAGTGCTAAATGCTTAAATTACTTATGTCTAGGTAGGTAGATATAGTTTGCAATATATAGTTAACAAAATTTTTCGCAATGACAGTTTCGAACACTCATTGTTTTTTCTACACAAATTTATAAGTTACTATAGGAACCTATTCGCTTTAGTCCGCTGCTTCAGTAGTCATGTCCGCACCTTATATCTATACACTGTCATTGCTTTTTCGCCACAATTATATAAGTTACTTAGGAACCTATTCGCTCTAATCCAGTGCTTCAATAGTCATGTCCGCAACTTATATCTATAGCTACACTGACATTGTTTTTTCGCCACAATTATATAAGTTACTTAGGAACCTATTCGCTCTAATCCGCTGCGTCAATAGTCATGTCCGCACCTTATATCTATAGCTAGTACCTAGGTACTATTATTTATTATAGATGTGCTATATAGTACCTACAGTTAGCTAGGTATTCTATATGTATTGTGAGCTGAAGGCCGCGCATGGTCACACGGAGCGTCATGACACTACGCATCTAGTATTTGTACAGAACTAATAAGTATATATACTCTATACATCAAACTAGCTGCGCCTTGCGGTTTCACCCGCGGATAAAAAGTAGCCTATATTTTAATCCGGGGTATAAGCTATCTCCATACTAAATTTCACCCCAATCCGTTTAGCCGTTGCAGCGTGAAAGAATAACAAACATACATTCTTAGAAACTTTCGCGTTTATAATATTAGCAGGATAGGATCAATTCCTGTTTCTAGGTAAATAAACCGTGTTCGCATTTGCGTAAAAAATAATTTTGTTATGATTTTTAAATAATTAGGAAGAAGAAAAATTATATTGCTCGGGCAGGGATTGAACCTGCGTCTTCGAAATAACGGCCTGATGCAATAAATTAACCAATTATTAACCAATTCAAATCAATAGAAAAAATGAAATGAAAGGTTGATAAATGGAAGCATTGACGAAAGATGACGTAGAATCGTCCCCGTAAGACGATATAAGAAGGATAGAAGAAATTTGGTTGCTCAAACAGTTGGCTCGGTGGCCCTATGGTTAAGGCGTCTGGGCGGTATTCCGACGACGAAGGTTCGATCCCTGCCCGAGCAAAATCATTTTTCTTCTTTCTAATTAGGTGTACAAACATCTTAACATTTTCGCCTAGCATGCGCTAATGCATTCAATATCAAAAAACAATTTTAACTCTGTACCTACTTAAGTACTCACCTAGGTACGAGGAATTACCAATGTACGTACCAATTTTACCGATTGGCATTTGTCATACCTATATTACCGGTTTTTTATGGTGATAGGCTTGTGTTTATAATTTTATTAACCATGACAAATAAAATTCACGGAACAGCATTCTAACACACCTTCAATGGAAGTAGCATGCTACCTATTTATTTGAAGTATTTTACCACCGCCATCCAATTCTTCTTCTTGTTCCCCACCGGGGCCAAAAAGTGGGGGTCATCAGGAGCAACCCCCACTTTTCTCACATCACAATATTGGGGTCAGGTCACCAGTTTAGCGTTCCGGAAAATCTTATAGTCTAACTAAACGGAGTTTTCTAACTTACTAGAAAAGGGCCCCAAATCTAACCACTAAACATCATCATCATCATCAGCCTATCGCAGTCCACTGCTGGACATAGGCATCTCCAATTGCATGCCATTGAGCACGATCTCCGGTTACTCTCATCCAGCTGCTACCAGCCACCCTGCGAAGATCATCGCTCCACCTAGCCTGAGGGCGTCCTACACTACGTTTGCCAATTCGTGGTCTCCACTCTAGAACGCGTCTACCCCAATGGTTATACCCTATATGGTTAACCACTAAACGCGATTTTCAAACTTACTAGAAAAGGACCCCAAATCTAACCACTAAACGGGGTTTTCTAACTTACTAGAAAAGGGCCCTAAATCTAACCACTAAACGGGGTATTTTAACTTACTAGAAAAGGGCCCCAAGTCTAACCACTAAACGGGGTTTTCTAACTTACTAGAAAAGTTCCCCAAATGTACAGAGATTTCATCAAGCAATAAGACCGTCAATTGTATATCCCTAGATAAGTCTTATTTTTTAATGTATTTTTCAAATGCCATTAATGATAGAATTATTAGTAAGAAACTATAAAAATCTGTGATTATAACAATGGAATTAAAATCTAGAGGTACTAAATCAAACCTTTAAACATATAGGTTAAAAGAATAACAAAGTGTATATAAACATATTCAAGCTTAAGCATTTACGAGACAAATGAGTTATGACTTTATGATCATATCAGTAGCATATTGCTGATCTAATACCTACTCAGGTTAAAGTAAGTCATAAGAAAAAAGCCTCTGAATCGGTACTTTACCTTTAATCTTACGTAACCGGTCGCTCCAACGTTGCATCACCAGATTACGTTTCGCATTTGCTGATAAGTTTATCTCGTCACCGACTGAGATAATAGCAATCTATTGCAATTTTATCAGTTGCAAAAATTTTTTCACATACATAGGTAGGTACCTTCATACCCAGGTATTTACTGAGATAGGTATGTAAGTATTTATAAATAATATTATGAATATGGTAGTTGTAAATAAAAAAACATATACATAAAATTACCAAATCATTTGCAAGTCTAATTAACTAATAAATCAAGTTAAGTCATACTTGAACAACTTACTAGTTGTTCAAGTATACACACACGTAGTAAGTACACAGAGTACACAATAGTGATGTTATGTTATTAATGGTTTTGAGGAATAAAAAATATAGAAAACGACAATTGATGCGTGCGCCGGCGTCGTCTCTACGACCGCTACAGCCTCCTTTTAACAGTTATATTTTTTGTTAGGTCTATAACAAATTACAGCAATTTAAAAGTCTGCCTACCTCAATATCTAGCCAAGGTCGTAGCGTCCGAAATGTCAAATGCAAATTGAGATTATTATCTAGCGATCAAAAACTAGCGAAGGATCCGCCAGCATACATATTCAGAAATAGTAGCAAATGTAGTTAAAATTGAACATAACAGTCTAAAAATAACAGGGGATTATCCGCCGGGTTAGCCACACAATGGCCGTTAACAGAACGGGAAGTGATAAGTGAATTCAGGCGCAGATACATCACACAGGCACAATAATACCTACAGTCAAAAATTAAAAATAGAACGTTCCGCGTCCACGGCCTTTAGAGCGAAGGGGGGGGGGAGGCAGACGCGATGACATCACACTTGCAGTGCGGTGCGAGCGCGCCAACTCTTGCGCAATCAGACGCCCTTGATCTTGACTGCGTCGCGCGGCCGATGCGTACGAACACCTACGTTTAAACGCTAGCCTATATTTATCTGCGCGCATGTAGGCGCGAAGCGGTTATCAAAGGCAGTGTAATACACGGGAGTGTTTTGTACTCATTAGCGAAACTGACAGTTCCGGATGGTGAACGTGATGTGGGTAAATGCAGCAATGAGCACCTCCAATGCGTCGAATATAATTATTCGTACGGAGATTGCTTGCATTGTTTTTGTTCGCAGCTTTGATTGCATTTTCTGTGGATCTATCGAATAAGTAAATATATTTGATTTCAATTCGATTCTTTTACAGTATAACGTTCATAACTTATATGATCAATCTAAGAAACTTTACCTTATAGTACTTACCAACATTTAATCATCATCATCATCAGCCCATCACGTTCCCACTGTTGGGAAAAGGGCCTTCTCTCGTAGAGAGAGTATGAGCCATAATCCACCACGCTGACCCAGTGCGGGTTGGTGGATGTCACATGTCCTTGAATTTTTGTGAGAAATTCTTGCACATGCCGGTTTTCTCACAATGTTTTCCTTCACCGTTTTTAGAGCGAGTGTTAATTCCGCACATAACTTAAGAAAGTCAGTGGTGCGGGGCCAGCGGGATTCGAACTCAGGTGCGTCGGATCGAAAGTCGCACGTGCCCCCACTGAGCCACACTTGCTCCAAACACACATTTAATACAACCTACTTATCTACTACGACTCTATAATAGGGGATCGGACAACTTTTCAGAAAGTGTTTTAAATTAATTACCATGAATATGTATAGTCATGAAAAACACTATTTTAATTAAATAACGATCTAAAAGTACCTAAAACTATATTTAAATATTATTTTTCAAATATTGCCGCGCAAAAGGTCACCTCAAAATGTCATATGTAGGTAGAAAACAACAAACTCTTCGAAATAAAACCTGCAAAGAGATTCTAATACGTTTTGTGAAGTTTGGGGACTATATTGTAGTAATGGAACGAAAAAATTAGGAAAAATACATTTTATGAAAAAGCAAAAACGTAAAATAAACACAAGCTTGACTCACGGCATTTGCCTACAAATGACGTCATGCGCTGTGATTGTTGTTTCGTTTGAGATGAAGAACAGATTAAAAATGTCAGAATTATTTATTGATTTAAAAATATAAATCATTATTATTTCACAAATATATTGATTGACTGATCTTTCTGGTTCGACGAACATTCGTTCCAACTACATTTTAGATTTTTTTCTCTATTACTGTCCGATCCCTTATTTGTTCCTACAGTAATATATGTAGAGTCAGAACCTAGCTAGCTTAACCATTGTTTCGTGTTAGGACCTGGGGGATCCCAGTTAATAATCGTATTTAAATTGCATATATATAACATAGAAGGTACTTACTCATACTACTAGGTACACTTAAATTTTATGAATGAACTTGTATAGGTAATGTTTAGTTTTGAATAGCAATATGGCCAGCGAAATAATTGAAAGGTGTAAGAAGGTCAAAGGTGTTGGAGAAATGATACGACCGGGGGCGAATATAGCCCGTTTATTATGAACTAGCTGTACCCCGCAGTTTCACCTGGGCTTTCTCGGGATAAAATGTAGCCTATGTCCTTTTCCAGGACCTAAAGTGCTTACATAGCAAATTTCATCAAAATCCGTTCAGTATTATTTACTTGGTTGAGTATCAACCATCCATCCATCTTCACAAACTTTCGCATTTATTATTTTACAATTACAATTTTACAAAACTCTTAATTATATACCAGTTTACAAAAAGAAATAATAATAGCACAAAATTCTTTACTACGGTAGTACTATGAGCGGTCTTATCACTTAATGCGATCTCTTCCAGACAACTTTTATATTTTTTGAAATATTAGTAGAATAACAACTTTCCAAATCATAGATGTATTTACTTACAGCTAAGTTCAAAATGCTTACCCACAATGCTACACCCCTACCGCTATCAAAAAAAACTTAACAAAGAAATGATAATACGTTCGAGTGCGGAATTAGCCCGTTTATAACTTCCCCGTTTATTACTACAGACACATGACAACTTCGCATAACATAAATGTAGGTATAACAATGTACGTACCTTCATTGTAATGGGTTACAGGTTACAGCTGAGCTGTGCTTTCTGATCGGTACTGCATCTCTTGTGGACAGACGTGTAGAGCTTACTCTCACACGACTTTACCCATCCAATATCTAAACAAGTCAATAAATACGTAAACCCATCTACCTAATATGGATCTAACCAAAAAATTTCGAAACGAATCGATTGATATCATCAAAATCGGATGAGTAGTTAAGGTGCTATGGTGGAACATATGTAAATACAAACATACTAGACTGTTAAAAACATTACCCTTCTTTTTGGCTTTTCCGTTATTGGGTAAAAACAGCCATTGGAATGCAACAGGAGATTGGAGCCGAGGACTGGGGTATACCCAATAGGTTTTATTAGATTGGGAATTTTAGTTCGTTGTAGGTATTATGAAGGTTAAATTATATAAGTTACAGGATATTCAAAGGCACAAAGTACAACGTGTACTAAACATTTTAATAAAATTATTTAACTGAAATTAATCAAAGCATACTTAATCACACTAATATTATAATTGCGAAAGTTTGTAAGTGTGTTTGTTACATCTTCACGCTAAAATGGCTCAACGGATTTAAGTGAAATTTGGAATGGAGATAGCAAGCCTGGATTAACACATAGGCTACTTATTATCCGGGGAAACCACGGGGTGTAGCTAGTATTAAAAGTATCTATTAATATATATCTTGCTATTTATAATTTCATTTTTAATACCTAATCTAATCTAATATATAAAATTCTCGTGTCACAGTTTTCGTTGCCATACTCCTCCGAAACGGCTTGACCGATTTTGATGAAATTTTTTGTGCTTATCCGGTATCTATGAGAATCGGCCAACATCTATTTTTTTTTTTTTTATTTATATGGCAAAACAACGTTTGCCGGGTCAGCTAGTATTATTATATTATTCCGACACCTCTTGCGGAAAACTCAATCAATTAATATCCGTCTCGTTGCAAAAAGGTTAGTAATTTTACGGTTTCACTGCTGAAATAATTCTGTCTAGACAGCTGCTAAGATTATGCTAATGAATGAAGTCTAAGCTGTCAGTAAAAAGAAGCGATCCGCCCTGGCTTGGCACGTATGCAACTTACATTCTACTAATATTATAAACGCGAAAGTTTGTAAGAATGTATGGATGTATGTTTGTTACTCTTTCACGCAAAAACTACCGAACCGATTTTGATGAAATTTGGTATGAAGGTATTTTAGGACTTAAAATAGCACATAGACTAGTTTTTATCCCGGGAAACTGCGGGTGAAACCGCGGGGCGCAGCTATCCTACTTATATTATAAACGCGAAAGTTTGTAAGAATGTATGTATGTATGTTTGTTACTCTTTCACGCAAAAACTACCGAACCGATTTTGCTGAAATTTGGTAAGTAGGTACTTTAGGACTTGAAATAGCACATAGGCTAGTTTTTATAACCCGGGAAACTGCCGGTGACACCGCGGGGCGCAGCCATTTAAAATATATATATGAATGTACCAGCGATTTGCAACATATACCCGTGAGTGACTCCGTCCGTGTAGAATTCGGTGTATCAGTTTTTAATTTCATAAAGACTGTTTGTTTTTTCTTCACTTATAGTATTTCATGTCCAAGTCCAGGATTTAAAGTACCTGCATACCAAATTGTTTAGTAATAAAGCTAGTGATGGTCACAAACACGCGGGCGCGCAGACTTTCGAATTCATAAATGTTATTAGTAGGGTCGGATAGGATAGAATGATATCTAACTATAGGTATGTAGGTACCTAACTATTCCTGATCCGAATCCTGTACTATTAATTATTGTGTGCTAATACTCTATCGCGGATAGAGTCGGGGTTCAGCCCTTTCGTAACATTCTTACTTAGCGATTGTTCACCCCATTCGTTTTATTTCCGCTTCATCGTATTTCGTAAGCAAAGATCTTTTAGAAAGAAGAGAAGAAAATATCCTTGCTGTCGTAAGAAAAAAAATCAATCCGTAGTAAGTATTTTGTATGCGGGAGTCCGTCTGGGTAGGTACCACAGCTTTGCCAGTTATTCTGCCGCCGAGCAGGAGTGCGCAAGCATTACTATGTTCCTGTACTATGTTCATGAAATGAAATAACTCTTTATTGAAACAACAACATAAAATTATTAATAATAAAAATAACTTAACAAAAGTGTAACAATTAGCGGTCTTATCGCAAAGAGCGATCTCTTCCAGACTACCATGGCATATGACTTAATATCTGATGTCTCGGGGTGATAAGCGCAGTGCAGCGCTACGCAATACTTTTTATGGAATTAAATGTTCTGGGTGACACTGCAATTGCTACTGGCAGGCGTGGCGCTTACCATCAGGCAAACGACGTGCTTGTCCCATCACTCACTTCCCACGTCATAATCTGTTGTCGATGTATAGCCAACTAATGAGAAATTCAGTTAAAATAGGCTTTACTGATAACAAACGCACGCACATGCCGCAGTACGTTAACGTCATTCACGTGTCGGCACACGGCCCTGATGTTTTAGAATAAATCTTAGTAATGACGGCCACAAATGCTTGGTACTAAAATATTGCTAATTATTAGATCATCAGCCCATCACTTTTCCACTGCTGAAACATCTCTTATAGATAGAGTCCATATACTCTTCTTTCTTTCGTCATACCAGCGTTTGGATTATGGTCCATACCATAATCCAAACGCTAAACGTAGCAGCCGGCTGCTTCTAGTTGTAGCCGGCTAAAACTGGGTGTAGCCGCACTTCGGCTATCAGCCGTAACATATACATATATGTGTATATATAGTAATATATATGGGAACAGTTGTTTAAATGTACAGCCCTGCCAACTGCTGAAAATCAAATTATCATAAAGCATTCAGGCAAAGGTTTTTTTTCAATGAATTACAATAGATTGTTTTTTATATAACCTTATGCTGTATTTTTCATTTCTTTTATTTTTCAACCGACATCAAAAAAGGAGGAGGTTCTCCATTCGACGGTATATTTTTTTGTATGTTTGTAATGCGATTACTCCGCCAATCATGAATTTTTATGATTTTTTTTTTATTTCGTTGGTTGTCTTGTTCGTCATACATAGAGGTGGTCCCATATAAATTTTATAGAAATTGATTAAGCACTTTTTGAAAAAAATACAAAAACTAAAAATATAAGTTTAGTCTTGATGTCGGTTCTTTTTCAAAAAAATATTCGCATCAACATACTCATAAATTAAAAGGTTAAACTAGTACGTACGTTACGAATCTAATGTAGGCACTTATATACCTATGAAACTTTTATTGATTTGGTTTGCCCTTGTAACTACATCGTAAATTCTAATCTGCTGGTAGAGTAGCAGTTGTCAAGAACAACACAAATCCTTGTGTGTGTAGCATCAGAACAGAAATATGTGTTTCCGTTAGCAGTCTTGCTACGGTGAATACTACCTTAACATCACCACTATCTAATCATTGCAATTTGAAAATGTTATTGCATGGTGCCATCTCGCTTTTCTTTGTTCTTTGTTCATTTAGTTATATAAATCCCTAATTTTCTCTTTCCTTTTAATCATAAAATAAAATTATCGGTTGGTGAAGTGGTGAACTTTTTAAGCCTTTATAGCCATATTTGTTGTTATTTGATCACGTGGTGTAAAACAAGAGATGTCTGTTTACTTCTAACTTTATTTCTACTTAAGTACATATTTTTTCATTTCTACTTTATCATTTCTACTTAAGTACATATCATGTATTTCTACTTAAGTGCAATAGGTATATATTTTTATTCATTTCATTCATTATTTAATCATTTAACTCTTGCTGCGCCGTGCGGTTTTACACGGGGTTTTCCAGAATATATATTAAGTACCGTCAAAATCAGTTTAGTGGTTTTCGCGTGACCGAGTAACAAAAATCCATACATCTTAACAAACTTTTGCGTTTATAATAATAATAGGATAGGAAGTAGGACACTAGGATAAGAAGGATCGGATTAGTAGGAAGTAAGTACGAGTAGGATGTACAGCATCGTGGTACGTCTCTCGTATGCGGAAGGCCGTCTGGGTAGGTAACATCGCTTTGCCAGTTATTCTGCCACCAAGCAGTAGTGCGCAAGCATTACTGTGTTCTGGTTTGAAGAACATTGTAGTCAGCGAAATTACTGGGCATATGAGGCAATATCTGATAACTCGGGGCGATGAGCGCAATGTAATGCTACGCAGTGCTTTTTATAGTATGTAAAGTTCTGTGTGGCACTGCAATTGTTATGGGCATGCGTGGCGCTTACCATCAGGCGAATGACTTGCTCTTCTCATCACTCAGTAACATAAAAAACCTTTATTCTGTATATTTTTTTGATGTACTGCTTTTGTCGGATGTTATATCTACTGAAGGATCTACCTCTACCAGCTTTTTTTTATTTACACATGTAATTTACAGAATTAATCCAAACCATTATGTTGTGGAACTTAGGTAAGCAAGAGCTAGGATTCTAAACCTAACTGCTTTGTCGTGGAATATATCCAGATCTTCTGGCTTACTCTTGAAAACCATTTCAATGTCATCTGGTCTTATGAAATAAATAGGTAATGGTTTATTACCATAAACCAAGGTATTAGGGTAGAAGGTCAGAATCAGAATATTTAATCCGTCGGTGTTCGTATTATCTAAGTATAAGAAGTATGTATTAGGTACCTACTAACATGGTTTATTCAATAAACCATGTCAAAATCTTTCCTAATTTGAATATAAGTTTAATTATTGTTTTTACTACTTCTAGTTATTAAATATGTAAGTAGGTTCAAGTGTTATAAGCTCAGACAGGTGACACATAGCTCTACTTAGTACTGTACCTTTTCTGCTACAATAAATAAAAACTCGTGGTAGGTTTCTCGTATGCGGGAAGACGTCTGGGTAGGTACCACAGCTTTGCCAGTTATTCTGCCGCCAAGCAGTAGTGCGCAAGCATTACTGTGATCTGGTTTAAAGCGCATTGTAGCCAGCGAAATTACTGGGCATATGTGACTTAATATCTGATGTCTCGGGGTGATGAGCGCAGTGTAGCGCTACACAATACTTTTTATGGAATTAAAAGTTCTGGGTGGCACTGCAATTGTTACTAGGCGTGGTGCTTACCATCAGGCGCACGACTTGCTCGTCTCACCACTCAGTAACATACAAAAAGGTTTATTTTGTATATTTCTATTATGTACTGATTTTGACCAAAATGTGTGGAGACAAACGTAAAGAGGAGCTTGAATTTGTGTTATTTCCTGAAACGTGTTTTTTAAATTATATTTTATCTTTTGGCATAAGAAACAAATTCGTACGTAAGTAAATAGATTAGGCAGATTTTACTGCATTATCACTACACCTTGACGGTAGCACAAGGGCAGATATGGCGTACCTACCTATATCACCTAATTACCTCTATATATCGCTATAAACATAGCTATACAAAATGTGCTCTGTGGCTAGGCCCGTGCACTTGACACAAAAAAACTGAGGTAGACAGATAGTTATTTCCGCACAGACAATTAAGGCTTTAGTAAGAGCTCCGGAGTTAGGACCCTATAAACAAAAAATACTAACTTTCTATAAGTAAGGCGCCATTCATTTTGTTCTCCCGGACTCCTACTACACCCTTCTCATTCAGGGTAGATGCTTACCTTTGTTTTCAAATTAAAAGTTAAAAAAGTAACTTTTTATTTATTGATTTGTATAATGTGTATAAGACGTTTAAAAGTGCATTTTTATGCCTATTTAAAAATATATATTTTGACTTTTAACTGGATAGGTACCTACGTATACCTTAGCATAACTACAGCCAGTACAGGACGTTTTTATCTCTCGTCTAGAAAAACAAATTGGTATTGATTGGTAATTTACTTTGAGTTCACCAAAACTAGACTCGAGCTCACGGATGTTGATTGTTTTTATACCGATACGGTTATCGAATCACGAGTGGCCATGACAGTGAAAAAGTTTTTATACTTGCCTTTACGAAGAATTTAACAAGTAGATATAATATAGGTACCTACCTACGTTATGTCGTCGTGGACTATCTAAAAATATAAGCTGCATCATTTTATCACCTTAGGAGGGTATACCTACCTTTACCTAGACTAAATGCAAGAGTTAATATTGAAAAGAAAACTAGGATGTATAAAAAAAAAAAACTCTAGTTAGTTTGATTTGTAAGACGAAATAACAATGTTAGAACTTTAATGTAAGGAATAGAATTTTGGTTGCCCGATTGGTTGGAGAAGCGATACTTGACTCGATGGCCAAGTTATATAAGGTTTGGATCGGGATTCAGATAACGCGGGATGAAACTCTGTAGTAAAGAAAATCGTTAATTCGATTTTCATTATATATATATATATATATATATATATATATATTATATGACTAATAGGCAAACAAGCAGACGGCCCGCCTGGATGGTAAGCGGTTACTGTCGCCTATGGACACCTGCAACACTCGGGGCATTACTGGTGCGTTGCCTACCTTTAAGGACCCTTTTTATTTAGTTATTTGTGCAGTTTTAATACGTGCTTAAGTGCACATTATATAAAAGCTACCTACTTCGTAATTATAATCAGTGATAGAAGCCTAGGTAGTATCTACCTATCTAATACCTAACTGTCCATATAGAGCAAGTACACCGTACAGGAATAGGATAGTCCCCGATGGTATTATTTTATTACGCGTCACTGTAGGTAATTGCCTTCTTCATGAATAGATGTGCAGGCATAAAGAAGTATGATGTGAGTGTGTGTGGTAAGTGCCTAATTATAGGTACTTACACTGTTTATTTTCTCGAAACTATTTTTCGTTCTTGTTTGGTAATTCCAACATTATCAACGGAATGTTTTGGGTTCGCTACAGTTGGCTGATGAGTGTGGGTATTTTATGACCTCGCATCGCAATCATTTCGCTTTCATATTAAGAACTTAATAATGATAACTTTAGTATTCCAAATAAAAACGTCCGGTTGGTGTCGTGGAATGTCAACGTACTGTGTTCGGCACTTGTGTAGGAGGCCAGCCTCTCCCTTCCTTTCTCTTTCTACTATCTTCTTCCTCCTAATAGAGTTTGCAAAGGCAATGCTTTTGGTATTACATATTTTCATAGACGATAGTCATCCGCTTTCCATCTGGCTGGCCGTAAGCTTGTTTGCCACCATAATATGTATATTATGGCAGACCTAAATAAACACCTGAAATCTTCTTTTTCTTCTTCTCGTGTGGCCAACACTGGTGTCGGAGTTATAGACCTCCAGACCGCCTCCGACCTCCGACACGGCCTAATGACTGTTGTCATAAGACAACAAGCGGGCCAGCTCGAAGCACAGTGTCGCAGAAGTCCCTCCCTAAATTCCACACAAACGGTCACCCATCTAAGTGGTGACCGCGACGAACTTTACTTAACCTAGCAGTTCTGTTACGAACGGCTTGTCAAGCCACGCTATGAGTGCTACAAAATGCTTAAACAATTTAAATGACCAGTACACACGAGTTGAGAGATTACATGCGTTAGAAGAGAGTTGGTGTTTTAACGGTGTTTTTTTATTCAACAGCGGCGGGAGCTAGCTCAGACATGGGAAGTGAGCACTATTGCCTAAGGTGGAACAATCATCAGAGCAACCTGCTGGGCGTATTCAGCCAGTTGCTGCATGACGAGAGCCTGGTGGACGTCACGCTTGCCTGCTCAGAAGGTGCCTCCATTAGGGCTCACAAGGTAACAAATTCTGCATTTTTTTTATTCCTTAGGTTATACATAGATATTGTCCACTATCAGCACATAGCATGAGTAAATAATAAATAACTCGCTCGTGTTTTTATTTATGTCTACACACATAGATAAGAAAATGGTTGAGGGGGGTGATGGCTGGTCCACTAGTCATGCTCGTGGACGGGTGCTCCTTGTGCCCCCACAAGGAGCACCTGGTCTGGTCTAGTCACTCTAACTTCTAATTTATCTATATAGTACCTACTACTACTACTATTTATCTATATACTAAACATATTAAAACATGTTTCGAAAACTCTAGATGCACTCTAATAACAAATTATTCATCTATCTCTTACGGTTACAGTAGTTGCCAGTTAAAAAACTTAACACTGTATAAGTACCTAAATACCTATAAGTAAGCAGCACGAATTACTCTTTGGCAGCACGGCTACGCAGTAGATATCTACATGCAACAATAATTTCGAAATTATCGTAGATAATGCATCAAACTTTAATACAAGTAAAGTTAAACTAAATATTTTATAAACTTACTGAATACGTAATTACAAATTTAGGTGAATAATGATGGTACCTTTTCCTATGCATAACATAAATAATTAACAATACATACCTATTATATATTTTAAGGTATAAACATAGGTACCCATAAAATATGTTTAATAATATAGTGTATTATATATTATACAAATTATACAAGTACGTACTCTCGCGGCACGTGTATCCATGCTTCATTTTATAATACTTACATTGTATTGTTCGTTTACCCTCGCCGCCGTTATGCCCACGTAGGAACATAATAATATATCTGAGGCCTGTGCCATTATTTACAGAGCAACAAGTGGCCTAGTCGTAGATAAAACAGCTTATTTATATAAGTTTAGGTGCAGCAATATTATCTAAGACTAAGTTGCTAAATACCTATACGTAAATAAAGAAAAGGAACTTATTTTTCTGTTTCATCGGTGCTCCGTACAAGACGAGGCTGTAGACGAGACGCGAGCGTAGTGCTACCTAGGAAGTACCTAACTACCTACCTACAAATGTTTTCATATTGCATTTTCATAAGTGGTAATTAGTCAAAAAAATACTGGGCATTTGAGTACAATGTCAGTTTCAAGGTTATGAGCGCGGTGCGCACAAGATTTTACAATATAATAAGTTGCATTGGTAGTTAGCGCTGCAATGGTTACGGGCACGCTTTGAGCTTACTGTCAGGCATAGGACCTTACTCGTCTCATCGCATTGCCTCAAATAAAAATATCTTAAGCAGCTGTGTAACAGAGAAATGAAGAGTGTGTACTAGTGCAATTGTAATGAACCTATATACCTACCTATCCACATGTTGTGAATATACGTTTGTTACATTACAGGTAGTGCTGTCCGCGTGCTCATCGTACTTCCGGTCTCTATTCGTGGACCACCCTTCGCGCCATCCCATAGTAATCCTCAAAGACGTGGGCCTCGAAGAGCTGCGAACCCTCGTCGACTTCATGTACAAGGGAGAGGTCAACGTCCAGTATTGTCAACTGCCTGCCCTCCTCAAAACTGCTGAGAGCCTTCAGGTAAGAAAAGAGATTCAGTTCTTATAGTGGTTTTTGAGACTGGAACATTAACTTGGTATCCAGGCTGCATATTTTGAAGCATTTATCTTACTGTCGTTACAAATCCAATTTTGCGAAACCCAATGGTGTAGCGCATAAGAATTGTCTACAAATTAAAAAAATCAGTACAACCCTTATAAGAAAAAAATACCTTAATATGGAGGTACATTATAAGTAGCATAAATATGATCAATCATGTTTACTCAAGTGAATTAAAATACTGAATCTAGGAGAGCTGGCAATGCAGAGAGATTGATGAAAAGAGTCGAAGAAGACCTTTGCTGCTTTGTAAGCCTACTTATTACCAACTTTTGCCTAGGTTAAGAATATAAATTGGTAGGTAGTTAAACCTCTTCTAATTTCGAAAATCGTAATATAACAAAACATTTTTTTATGTTACAGATCAAAGGACTAGCTGAAATGACGACACTTAGCGCAGCTGGTATAGATACAAGAAGTGTCCCGGAACCAATGGAAGAGTGCCAACCACAGGACACGAGGGAGTGTCCAGATAAAGAAGCGCACGAGAGGTTGGACGTAAGAGAAAGCCGGGATAAAGAAGAAAGGCGCGAGGCAAAAGAACCAAGGGAATTCCGCGACAGAGATGGCAAAGACGTCCGGGAACCACGAGAAGGGCACACAAGAGAACCTCGGGAATCTCGGGAAACACGGGAACCAAGAGATAGGGAGCATAGAGAGCCCCGCGAATTGAGGGAACCTCGAGACCTCCGAGAAATAAGAGAAAGAGATACACGTGACTTACGAGACATCCGTGAGTTACGAGAACACAGAGAACCTAGAGAATCTAGAGAAATTAGAGAACCGCGCGATTTGCGCGAAGTTCGTGACCCCAGGGAGATGCGCGAGCGTGAAGCTCGCGATCCGAGAGAGGTTCCCGAAGCGACTCCGCCGCGGATATCTCCCTTGCTTTCAGTTCGGCGATTTCGGACTGAAACATCGACTGAGTTACCCACACCGACGCATCCGCCTATCCCAAAAGATGAGCCACCTGACGAACCAATGCGAGCGTCGTCACCTGAAGATGATTCTGTTTCAATAAGATCAAATGGAGCCCAAAATGATAATATGGGTAAGATTTTATTAATGCTTATATGCAGTTTTTACCTTCATACTAAATATACATAAGACGTGTTATGCACCTTACCTTCCTATCTACTCGTTTTACGTTAATATCACAGGTAGGTTACTGACCTACCTAGGTAACTTTTTTAATTTTGGGTTGGTTAAAGTAAGTACCTACCTCCACTACAAAAGACAAGTACAGAAAGAAGACTCCGCAAATACATACGTAAAATACGTGTGGCAAACTTTTGGGAATTTCAAGGTAGGTAAGTAGGTACTTTTTTCATTGCAGTGAAGAAGTTTTGTTCTGAGGATACATCGGGTGCGTTTTTGAGATAATAAAAACTGCAAATATGAATTTCTGAAAAAAGTAACTACAGGTAGGCAGAATTACATTTCTCCAAATATAAAACAACATGGTCATAATCGACCCTATTTCTGACCAAAAATGTTTCAACCAAAGTCACCCTTCAAATCAAATCATATGATTTTGGTAATTCACAAAAACGTTGTCATTACGTATGTATGTAGATATCTACTTAAATTAGATTTATAAACTCAAAGAAAAATTGAATCTTTAAAACCTACCTCTATTACCTAACTAGGTACTTTTTACCTTACCTACCTACAACTAAATTAATACCTATTTTACTGAGTAGTTACTTATAAATAAACTTATAAATCAAGCACATAGTAGGTTTTGGCACCGTAGGTATTTGGTTTACTTCTAATTATTAAATTTAGGTCAGCCGGTCAGTATGTGATAATTTGGTAAGGATCGCGGTCCTAGCGCGTTACAAACTGCCGCGAGTTACATGAGTTTCGCTGTATTCTATATATCACGCACGCGCACTACCACTAATACCACTAATGTAGGTAGGTAACGTATAAATATTTACCAATTTCATTAGTGGCACCATTATTTGGATGACATAAATAAAATAATTTAAAAGTCTAAATATAGCTAATACCTATAACATCCGTAATATTATTCAGGATAGTTAAATTTTATTTATGAAAAGCCTTTTACCTCCTCTCTTTTATTTCACCTTTTAGTGGAGGAACAGGGAAGAGCCTGTATCCAAGAATGGATCACAAAAAGGCCCGCATGATTAAGATATTGATGTACTTTTCAGTTCTCACTTTTCGACAAAAAGATCATAAAATAAAAATATTTTAGTCGATTTTAGCAAAGTTCATCACTAGCTTTCTCATGCTAAAAGTACCATATTTTCCGAAACGAAACGTTTCTGACACTTATTAGGCAATGACATTGACAGTGACAATTATATTTTGAATGATAGCTGACGTAGCTGATTTGCCTGATTTATTGACTGCCATGCCACTATGTCAGGCTGCCAACTCCAAGTACGAGTATAAATAACTCGCGCCAAACTTGATGGCGGCTGACTGGCGCATCACGAGATCTGCGCAGAAACAATTTTGTATGCGATTTTGTTACTGCGCAGGTCACGTGATGCATCTCTCAGCCGCCATTAAGTTTGACGCGATGTATACCAGCTGTTTTGATTTGTTTATGTTTGCTATTGTTTTGTAATGTTGTGAGTTGTTGTTTGTTGTTGATTAGATTCTCTTGATGAATGATTTGTGGAAGAATTTCTTTAATTTTGAGAGCTTTTCATCTTTAAACAACTTGTAAAACTAAACATCGTCTGTAATGTTTGCATCGATAAAACTTATTTCGCGTTCGATGACTGAAAATTGCTTCTTAATCATGTTATTCGAAGACATTACTTGACCCCGGGTAAGATCCTACGTTCCTACGTATCCTTAGAAATATCTACCACTGAAGTGAGGAAAAATCATCTCCAAAGCTTAGTTAATTTCGGGAAAAAAAAATTAAGCGAATTTTGTCTGACTATACCTATTATTTATATTTTTCAGGTTTAAATATGACAATCAACAGTCACGGTGGTACTCTGCTAGGGACGAGGTACTCGCCAGTAGACCGGCTGGGTATGCTGAATACCCTGGGTCATCCGGGCCTCTCGCACCCGCCCCACGCTTCGCTGCCGAGCCCGCGGAGCGAGCCTATCGCAGGCCCGTCTGGATTGCCTCCGGTGCAGCAGGTACCTCTGGTATGTTTAAATTACTTACCTAGTCAACTAGTCATTTCAAAGCATAGTAAAGCTTCCAGGAGATTTTGCCAGAATCCTAGTCGGATTTATTGCAACAAAATTATAAGTAGTCATACTACATCTAGAGTATAGTTACATCTATACTAGAGACTGTATGGCATACTGATGACGCAGGTTCGATCCCTGCCGGAGAAATGTCATTTTTCTTCCTACTTATTTAAAATCTAGAGACTGTAGCTTTACATATTTTACTTGTTTTGGTCTCTTGTATGAGACAGTCTGGGTAGGTACTACCGCTTTGCCAGTTATTCTACCACCAAGCAGTAGTGCGCAAGTATTGCTGTGTTCCGGTTTGGAGGACATTGTAGCCAGCGAAATTACTAGGCATAATATTATGTGACTTAATATCTTATGTCTCGGGGTGAGGAGCGCAATGCACCACAATTGTTATGGGCAGGCATGGGCTTTCCATCAGGTGAACAATTTCCTCGTCTCATCAGTCAGTACTAAAGATCTTTTTTACGCTTAGTAATTATTAATTTTATAACTTTTTGTACTATCTGATCTTTAAACACAAAAATGTTTAATATTTTTCTATTATTTTTGTTTAATTGATGCTTCTTCAATATATTTAACTATCCTTATTAATAAATAAAATATTAGGCTCTCTATTTTTTAATTATATTGTGATTTTCTCAAATTCCAGTCACTAAAGAAAGAGATAGACTGGGACCGGCCAGAAGATAAAGGCGAACCATCTACAGACTACAGACTGCAGCATGAATCCGTACGTACTTGATTCATTGTCTTGATGTCTATACATTACAACAAGGATCTTAACCCATTGGCATCACGAGTGCAGAATTCCTTATGATGATTGTATGTTGAATTAATTGAATGGGTTAATCAAAGATAACATTTGCATTACGTTGCCACCGTCGATGTTGAGAATTTTGCTGCTATCAATGATGGTAGAAACAAATTAGTTCCGTGTTTGCCCATGGTAGTTAATCCTTGTGGTAAGTACTGTAATATATTGATGGATGTTGTAGTATTGTTGTATTCAAGTAATCACAATCATTTTATTACATGTAATTGCTGTAGCACCTTAATATGAAGTTTTCATCTGTATTCTGTGATAGCTTTAAATGTTTATTATTTTATCCCCACATGTAAAGATTGTGATTATTTGTTAAGAAATGTTTTAATTGTAGAGATTGAGCCATAATCAATGAAATTAATGTCCTATACTATACCTATAATAAAACATTATTTATCATTAAAAGTTTACTTATCATTAAATGAAAACATGCATTTAAACAAATTTCTGGCTCAATTTTCTATTTATTATAACATTCATAAATGTGTCGCGTATTGATGTTGCATGCTCTTACTTAATAACATTAATAAAATTACTTTTAATGTTAAGATATACTCTGTTGTAATATATTAGTCACTCAATGTTGTGTTGCATGATTAAGTCTATAGTTGTCAAGTAATTTGGTTGATAGGTCTGTATATAAATTTATAATATCTGTTCAAGTGGTCACCTCATTAAATTTATATAAACAGGTATGACTTGCTATACAATATTTTGATAAAACTTGATTAAATAATAAATTGTTAAGTCATGTGACCCAAACAGTATATTGGTTACAAAAACACTATTTGTGTCTTTATGATATTGTTATTTTGAACGGACTTTGATACTCAAAGTTCCGCATCAACTCGCGACTTTAAAAGTAACTGTAACTTGCGAGAAAATAACTTTTAAACTCTATAATAATCTATTTGATTAAAATATCTATAATAAACTGTATGTATATCTATGTTATCCAGAATAAAAACTGTCAGACAATTTGACCGTTTTAAAGTAGGATATTATGGATGGTTAAAGTTGTTCTAATTGGCCCTACGTTACTCTGTCTATGGAATGCTGATGTGATGGCAGTAACTAAATACTAACTTGTAGAGTTTGCAACCATTGAGTAATTCTGTTAAGTTGTCGGTGTCCGCAACAGTTGATGGTAACACGCATGCTTTTTTGATATGCTGCGCTATTTTGAATATCGATTACTATGCCTTGCTGTCAAGAAGTTGACCTTCATTTTGTTGGCCATCCATTTTTATATCCATTCATTTCGTTTCATATATATTTTGGGCAGTTTTTTTATTTATCTTTTCAACTTTGGCCATATTATACACGCACACGTCACAGTACGAATCGGTGATTCAGTACGCACGCGGTTGCTATATAACTAGGCATTACGCGTAGCCGGCTACCCGGGTCACTCCTGCACATTTTATTGGGCAAAAATGAGCGTCAACTTCTTATTTAGATAGTGGAAATTAAAAATTAAATAAACGAGACTGCATCTCAATTTAGAACGTAGTGGTAGAGATATTGCACACAGTTTGGTCCGTGTAAAGGAACAAGGGAGAAAAAGAAGTTGATGTTCTTTTTGTGGTTGCAGGAGTACGATGGGTCCGGTAGGGGGCGTATTGAGGAAGGGGAGCGGGGGTATCCGTGCATACACTGCGGCGCGGCGTTTCCACACCAGAGCAAACTGACGCGGCATATATTGACGACGCATACGTTAGACACGTTGAAGTACCGAGATGCTCTGCTGCGACCGATGGGGTTGCCTTTAATAGGGCAATTCAGTGAGCCGACATACCTCACTATGCACGCAGAAGAGTCTCCCATTGACCTTGACATCGGCCCGGTGGAGCCTGGCAACGTGGTCCTCTGCAAGTTCTGCGGCAAAAGCTTCCCGGACGTCTCTTCGTTAATAGCACATTTGCCGGTGCACACTGGAGATAGACCATTCAAGTGTGAATTCTGTGGAAAGGCGTTTAAGTTGAGGCATCATATGAAGGACCATTGTAGAGTGCATACAGGTAAGCTACGTCTCTAATAATAATCTCTAAATTTTTACTTTTATTATCTCACTGCAATTTGATACCATTATTATAACAGTTATGAAATCAGATCCTATGTAAGTTGGTAATAGAATTTTTAGAGGTCCTTAAACTTTTCTTATTATTTTCAGGGGAACGTCCATTCCGTTGTGGTTTGTGTGGAAAAACGTTCTCGCGGTCGACTATTCTAAAAGCGCACGAAAAGACTCACTATCCAAAATACGCACGCAAGTTTTTATCGCCCAGTCCCGTCGACACCGAAGAGGAAAGTCCGCATCAATGAGCGCGGTCCATCCTTAGCCTATTCTTTGAATGATAATATATTAGCTAATAAACCTCTGCTGCGATTAGACGGTCGAGAAGTGATAGTCGAAAGAACAAAGAGAGGACAATATGTAATTAGTTAAGAATGTGATTTAAACGCCGCAACTGTGATCTGAATGATATGAAATAATATTTGATATTTCACTTATAGATAAATTGACACACTAAAGTTGTTAATTCTTAGATGTTTCGTGAATGGACTCTCTTAGTTTTCTACATACATTCTTTTTCGTTTTGCTTATTTTTTTCGTAATTTCGATCTTTAGGTGCTTTCTTTATGCTTAGATATAAAATGGTACTCGTTGTCGGACGAGTCTCGTAGACGGCATAGCCAAAGTTAGCTAGAGAAGTTAAACTTCTTTTATTTAATATTGTTTCTTGCGAAAAGAAATAAAACTGCTTCGTTTCAAGTTTCCCTTCTATTTTCGATTGATTTATGTGCATAATTCGACAACTTAACATAGGAAGCTCTCATGTTTGGTTGCCATTTCAAAGCTTAACGGATATTTTAATCGATTGTAAAGTATATCGTTGATTTAGAGCTGATAATAATCATTAGAGACTTGCATATCTATCGGAGTAGTGTCAATCAGAGTTCATTTAAATAACAAAAAAAATGAAGATTGATTATCTGAGTGCTTTAATTATAAATATTAGAGACCATACTGATGCACTCGATATAGTAAGTAAATAAATTTAGGGATTTGAGATTTTTACTAATTTTATGTATTTCGAATAACGACGCACGCTCCCCCTGAGGTAAATCAAAAGCAATATTACGACATATAAAAGTGTAAATAACAATATAGTTTGATAATATTGGATTTTTAGGAAATTAATAGTTTGTAAAATGCTTTCGTAGCTCTGTATTTGATCGGGTAGTGGGAGACAGTTGATGTGATCATGGGAATCAAAGCTTTAAGCGGTGTTTCATTTCTGTCCGTATGCCATGCCTTTTCGTCCGCGCTGCGCCTAATTTGTTCAACAAATTTTATGTTTCAGTAGATAAATAAATATAACATAATAATATAGCAATAATAATGTCAATAAATAACATTTATACGAGATTTTATAGGTAATTGTATAAGGACTCAAGAGGCATGGCACATCTATATTAATATATATTAAATATTCTATCTATTTTCATACTGCAGAACCATATTGTTTTATGTTCGTTTTGGAAGTTTCAAATTTTATGTAATATACGAATAGAAGAACTGCATCTCTAAATTTGAGCAAGGCTAACTGTACTTAGTTTTCAGTCACTCATTTGCGAATGATTCGTTGTTAGAGCTCATTTAAAATGATCAAATTTTGAAACTTCTAAAAACGTTTACTGTGTTCAATAAATTCAACAGAGTCAAATACAGGGATATTTTATGGATTGTAAAATTTGTTATTTTACAATAACATTTCAAACTTTTGTTTCAAAATACAGTCTTTGGACATGGCCTTCGCGTTAGGCTCAGTTTATAGAATGTATTAATTATCTGTCATTCGACATCACAACAGTAAAAAAATCTAAAGCTTTGATTTGGTACTGATTGGACGTTGGCTCACTTTAGTCGGTAAGTATCATTGCAGGAAATGCTCACTTGCTCATTGTGATCTGCTCACGGTACTCGTAGGTTGGGGTTTTGGACATATGAATATCGTTTAAGAATGAATAAATATCATTATAGTAATAAATTCTAATGATTTCATGCTAGTCGATAGAACTACCTATCCATTTCATAATCTTTTGGTCATGTGAACATATCATTTTGTGACAAGCAATGTGTGTCAAGTGAAATTGTTACATTGTTTAAAATATATTTTTAAAATTTAGAAGTTTTAAACGATTAAGTTAATAATATTGGGTTTCGATTTGGATGTAGGCGTTTAATAAATTCTAGTAATAAAAATCGGGAGTTTATCAAAACGAAAAGTATTATGGTATTATAGGAAACCATCTGTGATATATAACAAGTAAGAGTGCAACATCTGGGAGTTAAAAAAGCGATCTCAGATAGTGGTTTAAATTTTTAGGATTTTTAGGCAACGGCGGTCGAAATTATCTCAATTTAAATTATTTTATTTATAAAAATTATAAATTGACTGCGTAAGACGCGTAGATAAGGCCCCCTTTTATTCGGAAGCATTTATATATCCAAATTTAATTAAGCATAGAGCTTAGGACGTTGTATTTTAGATACTTTGAGACTACGGAATGATGATGAAATATCAAACAATGTTTACAAGATATTACTAATTAAAAGCATTCACGGTTCTTAATTCAAACTTATTGCCATATAAATGAAATTCCCCATTCATTGTTAAAATAACGAGTTAGATTGGCAAAATTTGGGTATTTTGGGATCGACCATAAACACATAAAAAAGCATGCTTTACGCTTTCTATATAATGTAGGAATAGATGGTGACATTGGAATATGGAAAACTCTTATTATAGACTTCAAATGTAACCCAAGTTAATTATAGTAAATGTATCAGATCTCATTGCTCTTTTAAGTTTTAGGCGTCATTTAGAAATTAAGATTCCATCACCTTTTAAGCATATTTTAATATTCTTTTTCAAAAATTTTTAGGCACTTTTTTACTGACGTACTTATTTTTTTACTCGCAAACGCCTAACATTCCGATGTTATTCCAATTTCAAAGTAATTTTAATATCGAATGCCACCGATACTGTATAGGTAATATTTATAAATTTATTTAATCGATTAATTGTAAAATTTAAAGTATGATAACCGCGAGTACCGTAGCATATCAAAATGTTTCAAATGTTTCGTTTAGTTTGGTTTGAATGGAATGTTACGAATAAGTATTGAATTAATGTGGTAGTGTCCTTAGTAAGATCTTCCAATCGCACTTTGTAAATTAAGATGTTTCAAACTGTTTGTTTTTATGAGTAACAGTTATCAATTTGTTATTGCGGTTAGCGAGAGTGTAATTTTATATCTATTTTTCACTTGTAAAAACAGCTGACGACACGTACATTCCATAAAACGGTAGAAATTTAAATTTACCGAAAGAAACTGACAACATAAACCGATATCTGTTACCTTTTAATATCTTGTCTTCTCTTTACGTAAATTTAACTATCTACTACAGTTGTTTGAGTAAATGCTAATTTCTTATTTTTCTGTACAGAGTTCTATCTTATATGTCACGAATTTTAACACGACGTTAATTCGGGAAGCAAGAAAATGAAAGTTGGTCTATTGTTAAAAATCACTCATAAATTAAATTAATGCAATTTAGATGATAGATTGGTAGATGCGCTACTTCCCGGAGCTAGATTTTGGAAAATGAATTAAAACTAAAAAACAAAATAAAAAAAATGAGACACGAGAATGTTGCTATTTGAAAAGCTGCACTCTTTCTTTTCAGAGTTAAATGTTACCAAACATTATAGCAATATTGAAAACCTTGATTAATGTTCCTCTTCTTATTTTAAGAAAGATTAAATATTTACAATATACAGAAGACATAGCAATAAATAAAGATTGAATGCAAGTAACATGTTTGTACAAGTTTTTGATGACATAGTATTTATAAATAGTACAGATTACACTTATTAATATTTTGTTTCCTAACTTTCAGAGTAATATTTATTAACGAAATAATAATAATATTAAAGAAGTATATATCTATGTATTGAAGTAGTTCTATAGGCAGAGTGGTAAATGTTGTTATTATGACTTGAGCAATATTATATTGTCATTTAAGTGCAGTTATTCAAATCTTAACATTTGCCAGTTGTTGCCACGTCCCTGCAGTTCACGCGCCGTTAGCACAAATAATATAATCTTATATATTAATTATATATTTCAATTTTTACGTAGGTATTTGGTTTTTTCGTACCTACTGAGCATGATAACTTTAAGGAAACACTAGCACGAATATTCAATGAGTTGAAATAGATACGAGGTAGATTCATTTTTATAACATGTTTTATGACATGTGACCACAGTTTTATATTTAGAGTGCCTCTTGCCTATACAAGACTTATTATAAAGGCTGCAAATCACGGAATATACATAGTATATGTAGCAGATAGAGAGAAAAACTAATTTTATGGTGAAAATTGTAAGTTGCGTTATGATATGTGACTTGTCGATATTCTCCTGTCCCGAAGTTTGATTGTAAGCAGCTAAGAGGCGGTAGTACCCAACCGATGGAAACATTAACAGAGTAAGCACCTCCGTAGTTAGCGCATTCCAATCTTGTGATGTTATAGTACGATTATCAACCAGTGCAAAATTTATTTTCATGACCAATATAACAATAGATTTATTTTGTATAGTGTTAGATAGTAAAGTTAAGTTACGTCCGACGCGATCGATGGTAGGATGCAGAATCGTGAACTGGTTAGGTTGTAATCTTACCATTTTATTAAGTGGCATACCTAAATATAGAACTTATATTGCAATTTTTCTAAGTTCCTGTAGGTGTATTAATTATTGTATATTGGTACAATTTGTTTTAATATTATGATGTGTTTTACTATAAATTATTTAGGTGTAATCATTCGTGACTAATATTGTATATTGGCATAATATAAGCTCATTATTGTTGAACTGAATTGTCGGGAGTCATTATATTATGCTTTTATAACATATTTTCAGCACAAGTTCAAATAACGTAGGTCCAGTTTATTTATAGAGCTTGATGATCGTTGTTTCTATTACAAGAAATCGATGATTATGTTTTTCTTAAGCTGTTTTATTTAACATTCATTGTTGACATTTTAGATTAGTGAAAAAAAATCTGTTTTGCCTTAACAATTATCATTGATAGTTCATAATGTAACAAAGAGCAGTACAGTTTTGTTGAAAAATGATTTACAGTCTAACAGAGGATCGAGGATCAAACGGTGTAACTATTTGTCAATTGAGCAACAACCTGAAAACAGACCCATCGCTGTTAATCATTGTAACTTTCGAAACAAATATAAGCATATCATAGCTGTAAAAATACAATTTTGACAAATAAAAGCTCTACAATCATTACAGAACTACTCTTTTATTGTAAACCATCTTCCTCCCTTACCAATCAGGTACGTAATATGACATTTAATTCTTGATTTCGGGTTGTCTTTCTGCCAAAGCGAAGATAACAAGCAATAATTTTATTTCTTTGTTTGTACCTATCTACTGTACGTGCATTTTCTCAGATAGTTCTCGCTGCGGTAGAAAGGCGGCCAGCGTAACATCGACAAACGAAACAACGCGTAATCTTTTCCAACCGAATTCCAGATGTGCCTGGACATGTCATGTGGCTCGCCTAGCATCCCGAGCCCGATCCCGCCGCGCAGCCCAACGGCCGCGCTGCCACTGTGGTCGCCGCTGCTCGCGCTGCAAGCCTGCCGCCTGCGACGGTACCTCAGCGATGACTGCATGACGTACCCGCAGCGCCACCTGCTTCACACCGAGCGGCGCCGCTGCGGCGTCTGCCTCGCCTCCTTCCCCTCGGCCTGGCTGCTCGAGCGTCACGCCGCTCTGCAGCACGCCTCTCAGACCAACTGCGACGACAAGCCGTTCGTCTGCGAGCAGTGTGGCCAGTCCTACCGCTACCGCTCCGCCTACGTCAAACACCGCGAGCAGAACCACCGCGCGCGACTCCCCGCCGACAAGCTCTTCACCTGCGACGTCTGCGGCATGCAGTTTCGATACCTCAAATCCTTCAAAAAGCACCGCCTGAACCACACGCTCGAGCGACTGCACACCAAAAACACCGATCCCCCCGAGGCTGAAGTCTCGAGCACGAACGAAGCTCTCATAGGCCAGTGCGGCGAGATGGACCTCTCGATGAAGAAGAAGAACAGGAGCGAGGAGACCCGAACTCCGCCGATTGATTTGGTCGGGGACGCCGAGCAAGACAGCACGGTCGACTCGAACGGGCCGACCGACTCGATCGTGACGGTCGACGACTCGGTCGAGTGCCGAACGTCGGGTGCCGAGAGCGAGAGCAAGCGAGACGAGGACCCTCCAGGGGAGAGACGACGGGTGCCGGTGTCTTTCGCGAGCATCAGTTCCATGGCTGACAGCTCGGAGAACGAGTCACGCGCCGACAGCGGCAAGCTCGAGAGCTCCAGCTCCAACTCCGGCATTCTGAGTTTCATGCAGAACGACGAGAGGCAGCGGGACAGAGAGAGAAGATTCGCGTGTCCGTTCTGCGGGAAGTGCGTGCGGTCGAAGGAGAACTTGAAGCTGCACGTGCGGAAGCATACAGGTGAGCGGCCGTTCGTTTGTCTATTCTGCGGTAGGGCATTCGGGGGGAAGAGCGACTTGACGCGGCACCTGCGCATCCACACGGGCGAGCGGCCGTACCACTGCGAGGCGTGCGGTAAGTGCTTCGCGCGCGCCGACTACTTGTCCAAGCACCTGACGACCCACGTGCACAACGCGCGCTGATCTCAACTCCCGCCGTCCGAGTTCCATCGCCGTACCTCTGTAGCTAAACGAGCACCCGACATGTAAACAGTAAATCGGAATATTTTTTAAAAACGTTTTTAAAACTTTACAAAACATAATATAAGCAGGTTTAATTAGAGATTTACAAGCAGGATTTGTTTTTGGAGTGGTTTATGTATATTTACTAAATAATTTTCTATATTGATTCATAACAGATAGATAAACGAATGGATATACTGTTTGCTGTTAAGCAATAAGATATTAAATATTTTTAAAGTCACACTACGGTAACATTAATTAAAGATTTCAGTAGTTTCGCTAGTAACATTCGCGGCGATTGCCAGGTTTCTGTTCGTGCTATAGTTTAAATCTTCAAATATTTCAAATCAATTCTAAAATAACGATTCAAAATTAAAAGGCTTGTCTCTCATCAAATGTAGCAGCCTATCAGAGGCGTTGGTATTATGTTACGAGTACAATTCAAGCATTTAAATCTAGATGAGGGACCAAGTAAAATCTTCTATTACATTATTTTCGAAAACGTATAATTTATTTTAACTTTTGAGTATGGACATTGAAAATAAAAATCTTTGGTGCATTGTCATAATGCGTAGTTATTTATTTTGCCATATATGTTGTTTGAAATAAACTCATTCCATTGAAAAGGAACTAGGTAAACGGTAGTCGTGACGGTAGGTAAGTAGCAGAATGCAAAACTGTGATTTGTACGATTTAAGACCAGTCATACAAGTTTTAGAACATCGAAGATAAAATGTTTTATCTAATTTAAATTAATGTTATTTAACAATTAGATATATACACGTGTAACTTAATGTAAGAAATCTCTCTGTGCCAAAATATGTACCTCATAAAAATAAACAGTAGATAAATTATTTTATCGATTCACATCTTATTTTAGACTATGATGTGAGACTGTCAGGCTCAATAACTGAGATTTTTGTTGGAAAACTTAGTAAATTGTAACCAACGTAGAACTGTGTTGCTGTTGTAACTTGGAAAACAAGCAAAGAACGTCATTACAAATTATTTAAATCTAGCATTTACCTTCTTCCTATTGTATCGATGATTGGACTTCCGTGTTTGGTTCTTAAAGTGACCTATTAGGATGGCATGCTGAGTCATGATATGGTGGAAAGATTGCTCAGGAAGTATGTTGAAAGAAAAAAGTTATACCAAGCTGTAGCTTAAGAAGATGACATCGCCAGGGGAAGTCCTTTTGGAGACTTCTCTATAATAGGCAGCACTTCTACTCCGAATTCTGAAGTTGCCCAATAGGTGATCACCAAATGAAAAGTAGGCAAATCCTGCATCCGTAAGGTGACAGAACAGCTGATTTAATTGACTTTTTCGTGCAGTGCACACATTAGATTGTTGGATTTCAGTTGTTGAGCCTGATAAATACAAGGTTTTATTGACGTTCTAAATACATGAAAACTGAGCTGTTAATCAAACTCCATAGATTTGTAAATAAATGACCCCCAGACACAGTTTTGACTATATTTTCTTGGTGCTTTGAGGTTTAAACGAAAATACTCGCCCGAAAACTAAAAGAAGTACCCACTTTGAAATACAGAAGCCATTTTAACTTTTTAAGAATAATATTAACTGCCGACATTGTGATAATTAATTTTATTCATAAGAGGACTGTACAATACTTTAAAATAGTTAAAGATATTACTTTGATATTATTCAGAATTTCTTGCTAGATGTTATACAGTACACAAAGGCCTATATAGACATAACTAAGTACATACATCCGAAGAATTGCTCAAACAATAGTTTTTTGTTTTTGTTTCGAAGAGCCCACAATATTATTACGTATTTATCATATTTACGGACTAACGTACTGTCAATTATGTAGCTATAGGGTAAGGGAATCTTGTTATAAGTATATTTTAAAATTGTTTTCCAAGTGGGTACATAATTACTTACATATCAGAAAATATATTTCATTTCGAATTTATGACAACGAAATAAGGCTCGAAATGAAAGTTTTCGGATTAAGTTATTTAGTTCCGGGTCAGTATTTACAAGTACTATTTATTGCTACAAAGAGATAATATTTTTATGCCATTTTAAGGAAATAGTCAATGCAACGAAGTAATCAGGTACAGGAAATGTTAACGAATATTTTTATTATAGTCTAATGATTTAGTTAGTACTATTAAAGACCGGTTTTAAACTGAGGATTTTATCTTTAATGTGTCATTTAATTTTTATTGTTATACATAAGTGTAGTCAGATAAATAAGTGCTTAGAATATTAAAGTTATATTAAGATTGTGATCTAATTTAAGGTGCAAGAACGATTACCTTTTATTAGTGAGAATGCTTAGAGAAAAGGTTTGGTATGCTCTTAGAAAACAAAACCCACATAGTAAAGACTGCAGTCACTATACCATTCGGGTTGTTTGATCTTGTTAATGGCTCAACCTAATGTGAGTGAAAGAATGAACCAAAAGACAAAGATATATAACGTAGCACTTATTTCCCTGATTTCACCTTACACTTGAACTAATATGTACTATTCAAATAAATAAATGACATTGCCAGAGGGATATAAATTAGGTAGATAGTCGAAACTTTTAGTATAAACGAGAAGCAATACTCTGAATTTTTATTTTTACTACTGAAATACTCTTTATATTTCAACCAGTGCAAATACTTAAACTGAATATAAAACCAATTATATTCTTTTTAATTTTTAACTCTTGTAAAGTTTTATAAGAACATCGATAAAAGTTTCACAGTTCTAGTATTTGCCCTGAACAATTTTATATGAATACTATCGAAGTAAACAATGTAAGAACGCATTCACATTGTGTATAATGTAGATATTTTGCCATTATGTCAAATTTATAATATAAAATATTATTCAAAATTGATGTTGACTGTTTTTATAATTATATCCGGTAGTTACTTGATGTTGTGGTGTAATTTAGTGTCTTATAGATTTAAGGTCTTAAACCACTCAAAGTACTCGAATTTTCAGCTTTGAATATGGCGTTAAATATGGCCAATTATAAAATTACTTTACCACTTTTGATATTCCATAATGTTTCAGTCACTTTGAGTGGTTCATTATTTTGAATTCTCGTAGCATATAAATTGGTGTGGTATTCTTTATATCTGTTCATGTAACATACATTTTAAACTCTAATATTATAGATAATTTAATTTTTAATCAGATTTTAAAATTTAAAAGAGCACGGCGAACGTTTTGTAAATATGCGTGTGCTAACCAGGTCAAATGTGATACATTAGTTGTTAAGTGAATTTCGGTTTTTCTTAATTTAATTTCTTGAAAATTGTTTAAAATCGCCGTTATTAGTTGGAGTGACATATCTTATGATTGAAATCCGTATGATGTGTGTGACATTTTAAATATTATTTTGAGATATTTTAACCGTGGACTGTGAGCTAACGGGCATTATTTTACTTTTGTTTTAACCGTGTATTCTGATGACTTCCACATAGGAGATGACTTTGGTCTGCTGATAGGAAGACGTGTACTGTTAACGACGCACAATTTTAACATTTTACGAAGTGTTTTATATATTATCTCCGTCCATTTAATATTGTGTGTCTGATTTGAAAATGGTTTCTATGACTGGTGCCCGGCCTTGTAATTGCAAACTATTCATCAATTTTTAATTAAATTCCAAATTAAGTATTTTGTTTATATTAATTTGTCAACAAAAAATGTCACAATTGATATGGACATTTAAAATTATAAAAAATTATCGACATTTTGCTGTCCCTAATTTTCGGACATTTTCGGCATTTGAAATAGGTAAAGTCAACTTTAGTTGGCTGCGTTGTTTATATTTTTGGTACTTTAATTTTTTTTAAGTAAGTTACACTGACGGCCGCTGACGGAAGGTCGCTTTGCAATCGGTTATTTAGTTTTGTGACATCGAAACATAGAAAGCCAATGCGGAGGCTGAATAGTCATACCGTTTAGAATGACATGTCGATATAAGGTAGAAATGCCCAGTTGGAAGAAGTATGGCACAACGGAAATAGAAAAAGATTTAACGAAGAGACGATCTTATTTAGTTTAAAACAGTGCCATCTCTGTTTCGAATACGCGCACTAAAGATCGTGCCCTATAATTTATTTTTCTATTAACGGTGTGCCAATTAATTGCTGGGTATGACCTTCAGTGCACCATTTGTGATAAAATGTAGAGCTGCGAACAGTGACAGCATTCCAAAAGCTTAAAAAATAGCTGTCTTACGTTATTGTTGCTTAATAAGAAAATCAGAGATGGTGAAACTGGGGTGCATGAAGTAGTCATGGGATGACGTTCAATGAATGTGATATTATTTTAAGTCGTGGCATCGAAACGTACTCACGAAGTCTCCACAAGCTAGCCAACGACGAACGACGTAGATAGACTGATTTTCGGGTAGAGGTAAAGTAGGCCAGAGGTTTGCAGTCAATATGTAATATTTAATAAAATAAGTATTCATTTATTAAAAGCCAAAACACAGTCTCAATAGTTCTACATAAAACAATAAGAATGTTTATTTAATTCTTTAACATAATTGTATAAAATCTTTTATATACCGACCGTAAATTATTTTTCAGATGTATTGTTTTTTATACATCTCCATATACAACAATGAATAATAGAGGTAAGTGTAGACGTAGATGGGTCTATTAACCGTGTGGTGCTACAATGTGTAAAGATATGTGATAGAAACTGTTCTTCAGAGACATTTTATTTATTGATGCTTCCATAGATAATAAATATAGTCACATTACACTATGATATACCGACGACAGCAATAATTTGGTTTAGGTAATTTTACATAAGGATTTATTTTGTCCAGTATTTTGTAAAGGTTATGTGGTTGGTCGAATGTGTCTCTAGAAACCAAAGTATCCAATATTGTAAGGAATTTTACTTGTAAGACTTTGGTGGTGTAACCATTCCGCATGTTTATATTGTCTATTTCACATTATTTATTTCTACGAGATTTAAGTCGACCAAATACCATCGAGTGGTGGTGTGATTTTTAAATTAGATTTTTTAATTTATTTTCGTAAAATATACGTCCAAGTCTTGTTGCCATGAGTGTTAAGGCGAGATCGTTGTATGTAATAATACAGCCAGTGCTAGATAGAAAAATTGATTAGTTTCCAACCGAGTAATATTAAAACTGATATTTGTAATTATTGATTTATGGCCTTACTAACTTAAAGATTTTTACATTGTGTGTAATAAAGCTAATCATCTGCAAGCGGCGGATGACAATTTTATTGTCCCCCAAACATTAAGTTTAAGTTATTTTAAACCGAATTGTAAAATTGTAAATGGTTTCAAAATATTCGTAGCGATTATTCTCCGATGAGTATATAATGTAGATGTTTGTCTGCGTATTTGTTGATTTTAATTTAACATAATGCTTCGGGTCAGTCTTTCAAACTCTAGTTGATAGTACATACTGTTACATAATATATTTTTTTTACATGTATATTTCAGATAACTATTATTGTTAAACCGATAGTCCTGTTTTATATTTAACATTATTAACTATTACTTGTTTTTTGAAGTTTTATTTTAGTTTATAATATTTATATGATTCGTCTATGAAACAGTCCATTTAATTCAAATGTATTGTCCATTGTCCAAACTAACTTAGGTATAGTTCCATATTTTGGATGTGTATTATACCACGATCTAAATTTAAAAATGCTATTGTGTATATTATTTCATTAAATATCGATGTGCAAAATTATAGTAAACGTCTTGGATCTCTAAAAATAAGAAAAAAAAGACAAAAATACTTTACGAAATTTCTAAATGTGCAATAAATATGTGTGTTGTAGTGTTACCATTAGGCGTAAAAATTTTAGCTATGAAAACATGGTCACTGCTGATGTTGACGAACAATAACAATTTGTTGGTCATTAAATGTGTTTGTTTATAATTAGGATGATCTCATAATGTGGGCAGTCACTATGTTTTCAATAGCTTATTAAATATTTGGCACTTTAAAAAAAGGCACATTTCCCTATCATAATTGAAAGTGGTTTGAAACGTGTTGAAAATGGATTTGTTGGTAAATTAATTTCATAATGAAATATATTTGTTTCATTAAAATATCGATGTTCTTTTATTTCTTCTATTACTTAAATACCTTCATTTTTATTCATGGTAACCAACCTACTTATACAGGTTGACTATTTTTGTGGGTACATCTAAGCCAGAAGGAACCTAAAATAGGTACCTAGATATATTTAAATAAAATACGTCCAACGATCACATACATAGATCCTGGTCCCTAACTAGGATTCCCTGTATCTAGGGAACAAAGAACTATGAGGACCATGGTCCCACAGCACCCAGACACGAAACAAATGCTTGCTTAGGTAGACTGCTGAATCTATTTTAGTACCTACTCCTGTACTAAAATATGTCTACTTTGCACCTAGCAGTATATTCTCATTTAACTCAAGAGGCTTGAGCCTTAGAAATATGTCTGCGAAAGAAACACTCTCCTAGAAAACAGAAAATTAAATTAGGATAGGAATAGGAATCATTTAGGTATAGGTTAACTTGTCTTTTTGATGTTTGTCATTGATCAAGATTTTCTTCTTACTCTTATGTGTGTAATAGAAATATACAGAATGATTTCTTCAAGTGACCGCAGAGGGCCAAATCCGAAACTATAAGGAGTAGCGAAAAACGCTCAAAAGAAAAACAGATTTTGAAAAAAACGAAAACTGCATCATTGGATTTTGAAAACCTTTTCCTAGCCTAGAATCGAATACATTGATTTTGGAAAAAAAAACACACTGTATTATTGCAGCAGCCGATAGTGTCGCTTATAAAGCTCGAAATTAGTGGTGGGTACATACAAAGTACGTACCTACTACGTATATGTACTTTAATAAGCATACTACCTATTGTATTTGTGAAGTAGGTACATTGTAAGTATTTATAAAGTATTGTAACTAGGTAGGTACTTATTTGTATTGTACATGTAAGGTAGATACTTAAAGGCCCTCAAATCTTTATAATGCCCGAGCATCAATCATTTGAATACACACTCGTAACACAAAATCATACTTAGCCGCCTACATAATACTTAGGTACCTACCTACTTGTTCTTATTGACCTTTCCCGCATATCATCTCTCACGCATTCGCAGAAAAATCGAAACAAAAAATCTTTGCCACGATTTAGGTACGTTGTCAGTTTATTCGCTTCTTGTCAGCTTCACAGCAACTTATTCCCTCAAGATACACCTGGGCAGGTACAGGACTGCAGTCAGGGAGGGATATAAGGGGCTCAAACTCTGTTTTTGTGTGTCATTATGTTATAAGATTTATATAAGTAGATACACATACTTTATACTATACCTGTCTCTGACATTCTCCCAAATAGCTATGAATAAACTCCTACCTGCCTCTACATATAAGTATCTAGTACATGTCATATCATTATAGTTCTAATTAATCATTATAATAAGTATAGGTCCAGGTCTTAACAACGTATATTTACTTACTGAATAACTATTATTCTAGTTCATTATTTTCTAAATATTCATTTTCAGTCTGTTTTCTTTATATTAAGTAGCTATAACTTTACTATTCTGTGCTATAACTGAAATTGTAATAGATTCATGCAATAAAAATGATAATATAGGTAGGTGCCTACACATCTGTTAACTGATAAGAGTTATAAGTAAGATACTTACATAGAAAAGATTAAATAATAATTAATTGTTTCAAAGTGACCATACTCAGAAATCGGATCCTATAGATAAAACACTCAGACCTTTGTTATGAATGCCTCTATAACACACATTCTACGAAGGTACCTACTATCCATCCAGCTTCTGAATTCTGAAATACCATGGAAAAACAAAACAAAGCACATACTTACCTAAACCCATTTTTCACCATGCCTTCTCTACCCTGTTAATGGCCTTGGTAGCCCCTCGATTACGGACAACATTTCTCTCCATGATACCCTCCATCTTCCTTGGACCATGCCTGCTTTAGCACCATTAGTATTCAACGCAATAGACTAGCACCGTCACGTTCGAGCCACGAACCGACAAGAAACATCTAAATGGGAATGAATTCATAGCAGTCTCATCAATATTTAATAACTTACCTACAACGATGAGGTATTCCATGGAGCCTCGGTCCGTCCGGCTGATACTATAATTGAAAGATAATGAATGGTATAGGTAGGTACCGACTGGGCGACATAAATACAGCTTAAATGCTTTAGATCAATATAGATATGACGATATGTCATTAATTTGCCATTAAGGTTTACTTACCCTTCGAAATACGTTCTGCCTAAGTAGGCATACGCATAGGTACCTAGCTAACTACTAGAATTAATAAGGATTATTTTTAAAAAATATTCCTAAAAATCAATTTCTACATGGACTAACCCGAAATATTAATTATATAATAATCGCACTCGTAATATGTCTATCTATGTAAACTGTCCCCGTAAGTGTAGGTAGGTAGTGTAGGTACCTACCTACGTTGCTTGGGACTGAGCGTATATATGTCGCAAGGCGAGGACACACATAAGTCACATGCGGACATGGCAGTCGCCTAATGAGTGCTCGACTGTGCATGTGGCTGTGTCTTGCATTATGACAATCGAGCAAAGAATTTGATGCAGAAACAGAAAATTGTTATTGTTATGAAAGTTTTCAAAAATTATAGACAGGTACTATATAAATAAGTATATAATATGTATATAAGTAGGTATGTTACCACAATAAATGCACCGGACGGGCCAGCGGGCGGTAGACAGGCAGATCCAACCCGAGCGGTCTGAATACTTCGGCGGCAGGATAACCGCCGAGCGTGCCTAGGTACTGCAGTTCCGCTGGGCATTGTAAAATCCACGCCGTGCTATTTAAAGTTCTCGGTTGTATTTCAATTGTTTTGGACAATAGACTAGTTACCCAACCGCCTCATCTCCTTTCCATTTCATAAAAGGAACGACGCCCAAGCACCCAAGCCAAGCCCCCTAATTCCAAGGGACCTTGCGTCAACTAACTAGGTACTCACACGTGTCTCTTACGACGTCATTGGTTGAGACACCGGCACCCTAATATTATTCAATGTCAAAAAACTTCCTGACAGTGTTCTTTGCGACGGAGGGGAAAACGATCCTTTATAAGAACTGGATTACCGCAGGTATATCAAACACCTGGCAGCTCCCACGGTTTTTTGGTTGGAGCCTTTTGATATTCTGCGGTATTTATAGACAAGACATTTAATTTAAAGTTTTAGAACATCGTGAGCGAGCGTCGCTCATATTTTATTGATGGACTAACGACTAAACTCGCGCTTTAAAAATGTTGTTACCAGGTAGGTGTCGTAGTTCAAAGCAGGTTCATTTTCTTTAAATGTAGCATTTTCTAAATTAAGTAATAGAATAAGTTAAACTTTAGTATCGTCGTGATCATGGTGCTTGTGACAGTGCCGAAATATCGAGAACTCAAAACTAAACAAATACATGGTAAAAATCCCGTTTCTAAATCAACTTCTAGTTTCAGTGACCATAATAGTTTAAAAACGAATATTGCAGTGAAATTTATTTAAATTCTATTAAAAGTGTCAGAATGGATGTTTAAAAGTTATTTTATATAACGTTAGCGAATAATCTGTCAAAATACCTTCATAGTTCACAAGAATTAGAACTAAAAATATGTTATAAAAATTTAGTAAGTGCCTATTTAATAAATTTTGCTAGTAATGCTAGAAATGTAATAATCTTATTGTTATTGTTAATATGACTGACTATGATAGTTTTATTTTTTTTACATATATTATGTAATTATTTTGTTAATTTTATTAATTAGTGACATACCCCTAATTAATTAAATAATTGTATTCCTAATTTTATTTTAAGACTGTGTTTGGAACGCTTTGGTTTTGTACTGTTTGTTTGTTTTTCTATGTTACAAATTTTTAATAAGCGAATTATGAGTGAATGATTGAGTGGGTATTTTTAAAAATCCAGGTCAATGATTTCATAACAGAATCTATAGGTACCTTACTCAAAACCGCGACAAAGGCTTGTTACGCCGGTAAATTCAATAATCGAGCTTTTATCTCGATGACGTCAGTCGGAGATTAATGTATAAGTATCAAGGTACCTATACCTACATGTAACTTCATAACCTACTTCCATCCCGCTTCTGGGTCAATGCAGGGCGCTGCAACCCCTAGCATTCTATTTATAACGTCTTCCAGAACTTTTATTAGAATGTTATTAATAGTACATCCTTTACATGTATCACAAAGGGACTCTTGGCCTATTTTTACACGGTTTTATTTATATTTATATAGGGACTTGCGTCATGGAATCTTTTTTTAAACCAATCCTTCATGCTCGATATATCTGGAATTTTGTATACGTTTTGTAAATCTGATTACAAAAAAAAATATACAGCCTACTTAGCTCCATATATAACGTACTTGGAACCTTAATGGCGTCATTAAATGAACACACAGGTAGGGCTACTTGTCAATAATTAAAACAAATAAAAATAGATACCTATGTAACGAAGTTTTATGTTACATGTCAGATCAAGCACAACTATTTGGTTTATCTAATAACTATGTACCTACATAATAAGGAATCGGACAGTAATCGAGAAAAAATCTAAAATGTAGTTAGAACAAATGTTCGTCGAACCAGAAAGATCATTCAGTCAATATTTTTGTGAAATAATAATGATTTATATTTTTCAATCAATAAATAATTCTGACATTTTTTTGACAGTTTTTCATCTCAAACGGAACAACAATCACAGCGTGACGTCATTTGAAGGCAAATGCCGTGAGTCAAGCTTGAGTTTATTTTACGTTTTTGCTTTTCGTACAATGTATTTTTGCTAATTTTTTTGTTCCATTACTACAATATAGTCCCCAAACTTCACAAAACGAACTAGAATCTCTTTGCAAGTTTTATTTCGAAGAAGTTTGTCATTTTCTACCTACATATGACGTCACAAGTTATGAGGTGACCTTTTGCGCGGCAATATTTGAAACATAATATTTAAACATAGTTTTAGGTACTTTTCGAGCGTTATTTAATTAAAATAGTATTTTTCTTGGCTATATATATTCATTATAGTTAATTTAAAACTCTTTCTAAAAAGTTTTCCGATCCCCTATTCCCATAACATAAATTATACTAACCTCAACTGGCGTAAGCAATATGCTAGCATAAGTCTCACGTACACAGCAACAATGCACTGATAACTCTGTAAAAGCTATGAAAAATATCACCCATCAGGAGTAACAAGAACCAAACTTAAAATACCTATTAAGGTAAGCATCTGTTATCCAGATAAACTTTTATTAAGTCTAGACATTTGAATAGAATACGTAATTCGGCAACTCCACTCTAACTTTAAGTGACACACACACAGAATAGGGTTAGAATTTGAACGAATTTTTAAAAACTACTTTCATATGGCGTGACTGGAATCAATATAACATTAAGTTTTATTAAGCTTAAGTTTTATCTATCTAGAATGGAGTCAATTTTCAGTCGATTGCTTTGGCGTGAGGTTAATTTTCAAAACAAAATAATGAATTCAAAACATCAAAGCCCATTATGCCAAGATAAAAAAGACACGCTTAAAACTTACATATACCTACCTGTTTAGCTAAAAATCTTTCTTGGTCAAAAGTAATTTTGACATTTTTGTTTAATATTTTTAATTAATAGTTGAAAATGGTTGCTCTAAAGTACTTTGGATGGAAAAGTATCGGACAATATTACTTCTTATTGAAAAATAGCGTAGTACCCCACCCCTCCGTGATCCATCTCGGTCTTACTTCTAGATATAACAAGCGAATTTTAGTAAACTAAAATTTAGAAAAACTTCAACACAAAACCTATAAAAAGTAAAAAACGGCTGAACTAACTTTGATAAAACATGTCCAAGAACCACCGCTAGAAAACCTGCTTTTAAATTAAACAAAACCGCATCAAAATCGGTTCACCCGTTTAAGAGCTACGGTGCCACAGACAGACAGACAGACTCACATAGATGTCAAACTTATAAAACCCTTCCTTTTTGCGTCGGAGGTTTAAAAGTGTGGAGCCAGAAAGAAGTTCACAAAGGAGGCCTTAAATGAAGCGAGCCTACGAGACCCACCAAGCAGCGGAGCGAGAGTCAAGTACATGAAGCGTAATGAAGAGGCGATGAGCAAGACTTCTTATGGAGCCCACTTTATATCCCCTACAGTGTAAACTTATCGGACAAAAGGACTTTTTACAGAAATATTTCAGTCAACCTTGCTTTTAGACTGTTATTGTCAGTCAACACTTTTTGATCGGGAAAGAGTTGAGTGTACTACATAATTAATATGTTGCACAAAATAATTATACACTCAATAGGCTATCTAAAAAAATAAGAAAAATGAGTAATTAGCAACCTCGACAAAAACGACAGAGAATAAACTTATACATAATTTAAAATAATTATGACTGACTGCCCAATGACAGGCATGACAGGTTAAAAGCTTTACAAGTAAAGGTTTTTAAGATTTAAGGTGTTTAAGCTAAGTCTAGCTTAAAAACTTAAATAAACTTCATTATATATTTTTAAATATACTTGAATGTAACTTTAGTAAGCATGGCATCACTAGGTGTTAAGAACTCCAGTGGTAGGTACACGGTAAACCATAGATAAACATTCTGCACGCAACTAGTAAAATACAAAGACTCTTATCTGCTGAATTTTGTCAGCTCTAGCTTGGAACTGACTTCAAATACTATTCCAAAGCATTTATGGAAAATCGTTTCAAATCATGCAATCGATCGTAGACTGCTACGGAATATTCAATAGTATGTCGTAGCACATAGTCTGATTGTAGCACTTTTCGTAGTCGCCTAGTTATATGTAAGTATATAACTTTTATCTTTAATTATAATGTATTATGTACGTAGACAACTGTTAATGTTTTGTAATATAAAAAATACATAGGGACGTATGTTAGGGTAGACAATAAAGCATATTTAGTAGAAGTAGGAACCGCTATCCTGACAGAAATTAGACTCTACAGAACAACTGTACCTATTGAATTCATGCTCGATGATTCTTACTACAGTTACATGTAGCTATACGAAATAATCCCAGTATTCAACATCGGATCATACTCAGTAGTCGTAGCTGGAGCATGAACTTGTCTCAATTGTGTGGATAAGACACAATGCATTGTACGTCATGGAATATGTCGATAAGCGGCGATCAAAGACATATTGGCACGCACAATAATTCTCTAAAATGCTCTACAGTTACATGTACTTGTAGGAACTATAGATTTGATGTCGACAGAGATACCACAATTCACAAGAATTAATAAATAAATTAAAAGGTATCTCCCTAGGTACTTAATATAAACGTAATGGCGAAAAAAAATACAACAAAATTCCAGACAACATAAAAGTTGAAAACATACGATCAATCTTATTAAAAAATTAAAACAATATCTAATTAACAAATGCTACTACAAGCGATGATTTTTTTAATGACAAGTAAAAAGATGTTTTAAATCAATATATTAATAATTAATTTTTTTTATAACTATAAAATAGCAATGTTTATTTAATGGATTGGTCCGCTCGCTCCTATTGCTCCTATTGCCATACCTTGTCAGGCTCATATTATGTTAACTAACCTTTTCATAAGACCTCTTCAAATGTACATACATACATATATGAATGAAATAAACTATTGTGTATTGAGTATTGAATATTTTATCTAATAAAATTGTAAACCATATTTTACAATCTACCGGCTCTCGAACTAGGTGTCAGTTCTAGAGCCGTTGTCTAAATCAACCACCACGATTTTTCAGTTGTGATAAAGTACTATTATTTATTCTGTGGCTGTGTATAAGATATCTAGTTACTCCACGTGGTTTTCCGGGATAAAAAGTATTTCTATGTCATTTTACGACGGTTTTTTATGTATTTTTTTTATTTTTTTACGAGTGGAACTCCCTTCTAGAGTCAGTCTTTCCCGATAGCTACAATCTGGGAATCTTCAAGTCTCGAGTGACCGGTACTATCTTGGTAAGCGTGCTAGATCGTCGACCGCATCGTCGCTTACCATCAGGTGACATAGTGATCAAACGCAAGCCAATTAACAAGTAAAAAAAATATCCAGGAACTTAGGTATAACACATAACAAATTTCGTCAAAATCCGTTGAGTAGTTTTAACTTCCATCTAAATAACATCATCCATTTTGAATAACATTCATTCACCCGTCCATCCTCAGAAACATTTGTTTTATAATATTAATAGTAGATGTACAGATTTAGTAGGAATATTAGAAGAATAAAACCCATTTTCGTTCCCAATTCTAATAAATTGAAAGGCATTATCCGTGGCAAAAGTCATGCCAATAAGTAACTAAATCCCAACCTTTTCCTCCTTACAAAGGGAGATAAAGAACCTTACGTAACCCTAAGACATTTACTGGCTGCTACATACTTAAACGGAACGGTCTACCTAAATATTGAACTAACAACCCTGAAAGCAGAGCCTTCGACAAAACCTCCCTATTATTTATTCATTAGGTTCAATGTAATCAAGAAAGTTCCCACTAAATGCGCCCCAATTTCGTCGAAAATTCACGAAATGGCGGAGCCACAACCGCGAATCTGCAATTATTTAATCGTTTTCGAGGTGTTGCTCCACGGAAACTGTGGATTCATAACTGTATCAGGAACCCAACAGTTATCACCGGACGGTCCATTTCACATTACTCTTTCATAAGTAAATTCTCACTCATTGGGTTTTCTTACCAGAGATGGTCATCTATAACTGCGATGGTGTCGTTTTGATACGTAGTGTCGTGGTAGCAGGCTATCGTATGGGGTGCCCCGGGCACGATACCGGTTGGGAAGAGTGATCATCCACGGCAAAATGAGCTCACTTGAAGGAAATCTCCCCATTTTTAGGGAAAATCTAGAGCATCATATTGTATTTAAAAAAACTGTTTTTCTCTTCCGAACTCTTTGTAGTTATTACAAAAAAAAGACTAAGAGTCAAGCTAACTTGATTTTGATGATGATTTTTATAAAGATTTAAAGGTTATATTAAAAAGTATTCTAGTTTAACTTCAGTTTCTATTATTGGTTCTTCAATATCTGCAACAAAATTACATATTAAAAATATGATATATGGCATGCCAGCCTTCTTCAGTTTCCCTACTCAAAATCGGGGTAATCGTGTCCCCTGACCTTGCAACCCTCAAGGGACCGTCCGATACCGCTCAGTCTGGTTCGCGTCGTCGCCGGGAGCACACCGCGCGCCGAGTCCCCGTAAATTACTCCACTACACACTATAGTGCGAGTGAGTGTGCGTGAACCGTACGAACTTAAGTGACTATATACCCTCCCCCTTACCTCCTGGCGCGGACGGTCCACTCAAGGTCATCGCTCAGCAATTCGACACCTGTTGTGTTTGTATACTATATGTACGTATGTAACCTTATACTTAGCTATTAAGTTATCATCGTAAGTAGTATGTAGGTTTGTAGTAAGTAGCATTTAAGAATAGAAACCTCTAGATTTTTTAAAAGAAGAAAATTATAGCGTGTGTTTTTCAAAGTATATTTTTATTATTCTCGAGTATATTTTTGCAATATTATTATTTTATTGACTGGATAATACAAAAATAATACGTTAGTTCTTGGACAGCAGTAGTATAATGGACAGTGGTTAAGCAGATCAGCTCATGTCTCATACACAACCATTGAGGTCGATGGTTCGATTCCCATTACGGAAAAAATGTTAGTGCACGGAAAAAGTTCATCGAATGTTTGTTTCGTGTCGTGGGACCATCGTCATGATCCTCGTAGTTCGTGATTCCCTAGATACAGGGAATCATACAATTGGGGATTAGGAACTATGTATATATATATATGTATCGTTGGGCGTTATTTATATTTACATTCTTTTATATTAAAAAAATAACGAGTGTTTTGCTTTATTTGTCGACATTGACTTATTAAACTATAAACCACAACCATACAAACTAAACAGTCGAATGGACATTACGGACATATTTGTGACGCTTTTAGCGGTAAGTTAGCGTCATTTTTAACCGACTTCAAAAAAGGTTCCCAATTCGATTTGTTAAGTACCTCAGAACTCTGTCATTTATAAACTGTTTTGGAAAATTCTGTACTGCATTGGGTTTAATATAGCTTCAACATAGTAAATTTCATGGATATTCGACCTTGGAATTTGAATTGAAGTTAGACAGAATTGAAGTTCGGTTTTTTTGGTTATAAAAGGTATTATTCTATACCTAGGCACCTAGGTAACAGCTATATACTTCGTGGATCGCATTATTTATCCTTAGTTGTGTAATTAATTAGGTGTGCAATTTTACAGCCTCTGTGGTGTAGTGGTTGAGCAGATTGGCTCAAAAATCATATACTACCAAGGTTGCGGGTTCCCGCAACGGGATAAAATATTTGTGCACAGTTGTGGGACAATGGTCCTCATAGTTCCTGGTTCTCTAGATACAGGGAATTATAGTTAGGGGTAAGGATCTTTTGATCAATGATTGTGATAATTTAAAAAAACAGCAATTACCTATATATCTGGCCAAATGCCGCGCCCCGCGATTTTCCGGGATAAAAGTAACCTGTCCTTTTTCAGGACCTAATGTACATACATAACTACATAATTATATATATGTAATAAAAATATGACACCTAATATTACATATAGAACAAAATCGTATCGATATCAAAATTGGATCAAATTTTCTCTAAATTTTTCGTTGATTATAACAATTCCTAAGTTACAGATACCAATTACCTATTATTATTTGAATTCACTCGAAATGTCTTTCCTTTTGTAATTATCAGACGAATTTAGGAATTTTAAGCTTATTCATTCCCCGTTGTTATAGACTGATGACGGCTCTATCATTGATATTTTAAGTGAACTAAAATAGGCCAGCAGAAAATCGTCGCATAAAACAGTTTCTAGGTTTCTAGGCTCTAGGACCTGTGGCAGGACTCAGAAGCCGGCCTTGTCAAGCTGTACCTTTAGAATAATAATATAATAATTTTATATTATCACTTTATACGGTGTTCATGATGGTATCTATGTATAGCCACAAAGTGAACAGTACGTAGTATAGTGGCAATATCTACCATTAAATCAATATACAATTATTGTCTCGATGTCAAACAATAATGATGCTTGTGTGCGTTCGATCTTAAGTCAGTAAGGCAGAATAGTTAACCTCTAAGATCGAGGTAGATGAACACAATATAGGTCATTGTAAATGAAATGTTCCTGTGTAACATACGTGTAATTGGCAGACGACACTGACCATCCGGAGAAGTAACGTCGTCTTTCCGACATCAATTATATAAATGACGTATGATTCCGGCGAATTTCAATAGCCTGCGACAAAAAAAAGTTTCCTCGTCGTTCTCTAATCGGCTAGTATACAATAATAAAAAAAAAACTAAATGGCTGGTAATAAAATAAACGGAAAGGTTGAATCGCAGCTGATGCTCAAACCTTTAGCTATATTGTAGAAAGTTGGCATTCAGCAAATAAACCGTATGAACTACTTCAACCTGGCCATCTGTTCTCAGTCTTATGTCTCTTGTAATAGTGCCGGCATTCAGCAACATTGCACGTGTAATTGGCGCTAAGTGACCTATTTCACCGCTCAATTCGTCACGTAATTGGCTAATTGCCAACTCAGTAATTAATATTGAACTCCGGTGGGAACAGGTACTTTATCTATTTTCACGACCACCGTATGTTATTTCTTCAATTGGCTGCAAAAAGGAAAGGACGCACGGAAAGAGAGTTGGCCTTCTGCCAGAATCAGATGAGAACTGCTTAACCTTCACATTGATTCCAAAGAAAATAGAGCAACGACTTTGGAGAAGCGGCTGTCAAAAGCTAATTGCCAAGAGCTGTTTATCGGGATCAGAGGCGTCCATTGTAAGAGGATTAAGTTCTCAAAGGACTGAGATTATAGATTTGCTAATCTTGGCGATCTCAGCTATATCAAAAGCCGACACAAAGCTATACAAACATTCATCTTGCTGTATAAACAAACAGAAATACATATTTTGTAGTGGCAATTGGTATATCCTGCATAGCCGAGCGCGTTCATCGTTGGCAGCGGAAGCGTTGGGTTCACTCATATAATTCAATTAAACCTCGCGCTGAGCTGAGGGCAGTTCGTTTCACAGCTGCAAATCGAATAGGGATGCGACCGCCACGGCCGGACAGCTCGATAATAGATACAAAAAACTAGTTTCCAACGAAAATATTTAAACTAGCAAAATTTTGAAAAAAGTGACTTCAATTCTGATGTATCTTCGATATGAAGTCCAAGGACGAAAATCGATGAAATTTATATGGGACTACTTCATAGCTATACTAAACCCAACGCAAAAAGAATTTTCTAAATCGGTTTATATGTTAATCCTTCTCGTTCTGAGGTAACAAATATTAAAAAATACTATCGAATTCAGAACCTCCTCCTTTTTTTGAAGTCAGTTAATAATTCCACATTTTGAAGCTTTTAAGATATTTTGCTTGTGGTGGTTTTTTGAATGAAAACGTATTTTTGATGGAATTTGCTGAATGTTCACAAGGTGTGATAAGACTGATAAGCTGATAAGTCATAAATGTAAGTTTCTGTATCTAAAATTATGGATTCATTCATAACGTTAACTCTCATAATACCAGTTAATTTACATTAATACCTGATACCGCTGTATTTATAAGCTGTTTTAAAGGTTCAAAATATGTTTTCTACACAAGTTATATATTACCAATCATAAAATAGTCAAGGTCAACACGTCCTCGGCAGCATAAATTAATGGTTATATTTTAATGTATACCCACAAATTTTCAGATTAGAACTTAATCTTAGATATGGCTAGAGTCGAGTAAACATAGCTAAAGTATAGGCTTTCTATAATATTGTTTAAAAAAATACCTCCAATATTATAGCACGGTTATGATTTTTACATCTCGCTACATTATAAAAATCTAAAATATAAAACAACTAACAAAGTTCCTATTTAATAAGAATACCTGAATATCATACACTGTATCGTATCGAAGCAAAGTAAGCGACGTAAGCAAGATATGTCTAGTACGTAGATAAAATTTTGTATGTAAATGAAGCCTAATTGTCATTTCAAGGACAGTTTCAGTTCACTACGCGTTCTATTCTGTATGATTTTTTAATGTACTGGGATATTACAAATAGATGGCTTTCATTATATTGATTTCTAGTATTATCACAAATTACGACGTACCTATCTATTTGTTATATATAAATAGTCAATAAATTGTTTTTGTCTGGGTGTTGTGGGACCATAGTCCACGCATTTAGTTTCTGGTTCCCTAGATAAAGGGACCCCTAGTTACGGGATGAAGATCTACGTATGTGTAAACAATAAAATTTGAATTTTTGACAAATACACACAATCTTTATTTAAACATGACTTATTATTTTAAGGACCTTGAAACAAAATTGTTACTGCACAGGCTATACGTATGCATAGGTTTACATTTTTGTCCCATAGGCACTTTGAATTACAAAGCAATTTCCTAATGGAATGTTAAGCTACTTGGTTTAAAAGGATTCCTCTCTTAGGTATACAGGTTTCTCAAAATATTTTCCTGGCCTCGGGCAAACTGATCCATTAATTATATTGAAAACGGTTGAATGCTGAAAATTGGGCAAACACAAAATTATATTTTTTTTTTGAAAATCTTTTATTTGCTCCCAATGATATAAAAATAATATTATCCTTTTTCAATGTCTAAATATTTAAAGTTTACAGAATTCAATATTCATGCTGTATCGATCAATTCTCGTTTCGTCGTTGTGAAGTCAAAAATATAAGTACTTATGAATGGAAGAAATCTTCACAGGATTTGCGTATATTCTAAATTATGCAGGGAGTAGACACAAACTAATAATGTTTTCTCAAGATATAAGCCTAAACTAAATAATTCAACCAAATCCTTGATCTTGAAGCCTCAAAGTACACAAACAAGCTCAAGCATCACGTATTTTAGTCTATTATCTCCACAGGGACTGACTATAGAGGCAAAGAAGTAAAATCATTACTTGCCCTCTGGTAAAATTTTACTTTACGGGGCCCTAATCCAAGGTTGTTATACTCGTCTTTATTTACTTAGGATCTTCAAAAGACTTAAGCCCGTAGTTTCAGTTTAGTAGGCCTAAGGGATAAAGGGCCCACCTAATAAGGGTTTTGGATATGGCTTGGCGTTAGTTCCGCCTACAATCTTCTCAGTTTCTTATACAAGCATGAACAACATCTTGAAATTTTGAGGAATTGTTCCGAAATATCACAAGTACAGGACGTTTCGTGCGTTTCACTGAGCACTTTTCGTTAAAAAGACAGCCTATCTAATGTACCTACTTGAGTTTTTCAGCTAATGATACAAGGAGCTCATTCGCATTACAGACCCAAAAATAAGTTGTGTTGTGAGTCTATGTACCTACTTAGTTATAGTCCATCCTGGTTTCCAAAATACTCCAATATGATAGGTTTTACCTCTTTCACCGAGATTTTCCGATACGGTGGTAGAGTCATTGTAATAATTGACGTTCATAAGTGCGTATGTGATGCCAAAACTAAATAATGAACTTTTGAAGTTGAACTTATAAATCTTATAATCCCTTGTTAGGGACCAGGATGTATGTGATCGTTGTGAATCATTTATTTAAAAACTCTGCCTGGGAAGTTGTGCATCGCGTTATGCGGACGCTATCGCCGCGATAGATATGCTCGATGCGGCGGCGCCTGCATTCTTCACTTTGAGACACGACACGATCACACCATAAACCTATAAAGTATTTATGCTATTAAACAGCAACTTATTTGCATTTGATTTAAATACAAATGAGTTACTCAGTATCATTTATGTATGAATTTATCGATATGTATATCGACTCTACCCCATCACTAAGCACAGTTGCCTGCGGCCACAGACCGGGCCGTCATTGGTTGGCGTTGACAGAAATGCATCATCGCTCCGTTAGCATACAACAATCTGTGTCTGTATATCTATTCATTAGTCTGTGTACACACTATAACTTCATCAATGCTTTAACAATCGAATTTTAATTACAATAGCGATTGCGTCTGATGTTTTGGTTACCGTATCAGAATGGGGATTAAAAATCTTAATGATACGTAACATTTGTAGTTATAGTGCTTTAAGGTTCCGTTCCCAAAGGGTAAAACTATTACTATCTCTGTCTGTCTATCTCTGTCTCTCTAGTCTGTCATCAGGCAGTATCTCATAAACCATGATAGTTAGACAGATAAAGTTGTATTTCTGTTGCCGCTATAACGACAAATACTAAAAAACAGAATAAAATAAATATTTAAGGGGGCTCCCATACACCAAACGTCATTTTTTTTGCCGTTTTTATAGATAATGGTATGGATCCCTTCGTGCGCGAGTCCGACTCGCACTTGGCTGGTTTTATTTTTTTAAATGCCATTAGTTAAATTGAATAGCTTAAAAGACTTATCTTTTTGCCGCCAAGCAGTAGTGCGCAAGCATCACTACGTCCCGGTTTGAGGGCATTGCAGCCAGCAAAATTACTGAGCATGTAGTATGTAGTACCTACGTTTTATATACCTATTAAACATTCTGGGTGGCACTGAAAATTTTATGGGCAAGTGTGGCGCTTACCATCAGGCGAACAATTTGATCGCCTCATAACGCATTTCAATTAAAAAACTCCTTTGAGCTGTAGTTTAAATTTTGTTTTAATTGAATGAAAAACCTAACAGCATATGAAGATCAAGTATCTATGGAAAATTTTGTGTAAATACCATTATTTACTCGATATTTTTGCATAAAATAACATAAGATTTGTTTATATGGCTAAGCCAGCTACGCTTCAGGCGCTACATTAAGTGGTAGCTAACGTTACGCTAACGGCTTGAACGGAAGACCAGCGCCGACCCCACGACCAGCACAATGCTGAGTTGGGACTGGTTGGCTACAAATTCAATTATTTTTTTATTAATCTCTACCATCATCACCATCATCATCAGCCCCTCACTTTCCCATTGCCGGGACACGGGCCTTCTCTCATAAAGAGAGTACGGGCCGTAATCTACCACTCTGACCTAGTGAGGGTTGGTAGTTGTCACATGTCCTCGAATTTTTGTTATTAATTCTTGGACATGCCAGAGCGTGGGTGCGAGGTCAGCGGAATTCGAACTCGGGTACGTTGGATCGAAAGTCGCACATGCTCCCACTGAGCCACACTCGCTCACTGATTTATCTTCTTCTTCTTTTTAATGCGGCTTAAAAAGCTATTGCAAATTTTTTTTGTCACCCATACTTTTTATATCTACCCATGTGTTGCAAATAAATGTCTTATTCTATTCTTCATGTCATATGGTACTTAATGTATAATAATGTTCATTAACATTCGTGTCACTACCTTATTCAAACCTTGACTGTTAAATGTAATTTAATACTAAACTTATAAAATCGTTAAACAGGAGTTGACTGATTAGTTTATCATGCATGAGGGAATAATATTCAAGCAGTTGAGGTAATTAACGCTGCCGGGGCAAATTATTGTTCCCTAGGGTGCCACTAGTTTTACTAGCTTCACTGTAGAAAATGTTATGTTGTGAGACTACCTGCGCCCTGCGGTTTCCCGAGATTAAAAGTAGCCTTTGTCCTTTTCCAGGACCTAGAATACGTACATACGACATTTTATCAAAATCCGTTTCGTAGTTTTTGCATGATTGAGAAATCTAAATAATATTATTTACATTTCTGTGTAGCACACACATATCCTCACACATGTTACGTGCGATGCCTCCACGCGTATTGCATAGTTGCACTTTCCGCCCATTGACGTCAATCGCCGCGCAACCGCTGCATCAGCATCGGCCCGCCGCGGCTCGTGTTCATAGGGTTAAGCGTCACTTTTGTGTCTAACTTTGGACGAAGCGAACCATTTTAGATTAGATTAATTGTAACATTTATTTTTAATTAAATTTAGTTTGAATAAATTTGATTTTTTTTGAGATCCTCGCTGCGACCATCTATTTTTCACAGACTTTCGCATTTATTATATTAGTCAATAATTTATGTTTTTTTTTTTAATAAATATTTATTTATTTATATTCATGAATTCAAATGTCAGTTAAAATTCCTTGATAAAACTGGGATTCTGACTGCATCATTAACTTTATGTAACTGTGGCTAAATATTACTATGAGGATTTCGACGGACGAGGTAAAAAAAAATACCTCAGCCTAACTAACTGTGTCAGGCTAAAACAAGAATAGTATAGTTATTATGGATTTTATTGACATGCACATATGGGGGATTGGACAACTTTTCAGAAAGTGTTTTAAATTAATAACAATGAATATATACAGCCATGAAAAATACTATTTTAATTAAATAACGCTCTAAAAGTACCTAAAACTATGTTTAAATATTATGTTTCAAATATTGCCGCGCAAACGCTCACCTCAAAAATTGTGACGTCATATGTAGGTAGAAGACGACAAACTCTTCGAAATAAAACTTGCAAAGAGATTCTAATACGTTTTGTGAAGTTTGGGGACTATACATATTGTAGTAATGGTACGAAAAAATTAGCAAAAATATATTTTATGAAAAGCAAAAACGTAAAATAAACACAAGCTTGACTCACGGCATTTGCCTACAAATGACGTCATTCGCTGTGATTGTTGTTTCGTTTGAGATGAAGAACAGATTAAAAATGTCAGAATTATTTATTGATTTAAAAATATAAATCATTATTATATCACAAAAATATTGATTGAATGATCTTTCTGGTTGGACAAACATTCGTTCTAACTACATTTTAGATTTTTTCTCGATTACTGCCCGATCCCCTACTACCTAAAACCTAAGCACGGCAAAAAACACTGCATATGCAGGAATTAAGCTAACATGAATTTTACACCCAGTCACGAACTTTTTTTCTCCTGCCCTATTTCTAACGGCTGTCCCTATAGAGCCTCTTTTATACCTGGACGGGTAAGAAACGATTTCAAATGTCAACCATCTCCACGTTTCTAACATAAGAGCCCCAGAGGAATTCGTGCGTGAAATCTATCACTCCTTACGTAATCTCCGACCCGCATGCGCTTCTCCTACAAACGAAACTATCTACGCAGTTCTGTCATTCTATCTACTGAAAAATCGTCATCAATAATAACGCCGCGTGGAGATTAGCTCGTACTTACGGTTTCTATTGAACTTGGTGCCGCGCCATGACGAATAGAAATTAGATAGGTACTAGGTTGGATATGTCACCGTGTCGTCTGTGGAGATATTTTTAGGTCACAAAGCATAATAACATGAAATCAAATCACTCATGAACGTCAAATTATCACCATGTCTCTACCACCGTATCGGAAAAAGAACCACTACTCAGAAGATACGGCAAAAACTGAGTGGAAATTTTTTTGAGTTTTTTTTTATTATTATTATTTCTACAATGTTCTGTTTCCTATGTACCAGTTGGTTTCTTTGTAGAAGTGAAATGTTCCAAGCATCTTTGTCTTCGATATACTTACGAACAGTACAGTATGCTATTCCCATTAGAACAGTCTTTACGCGTAATTTGGATTTACTTTGTGGGAGTTCTGTTATACATTTTAGAATTTTATTATAATAACGTACTGTTGTGTGGCACCTCGTGGTTGTTATAAAAAAAACAACTTTTAGGCACACACAAACATTTATTTTTGTTTCCACAATTTTTAACACACACGATAGGGACTACTTCCCGCAATTCACAGTATAAAAAAAAACTTTTGCAGCTATTCTACCTGACTGCTTCCAGGCTGACCGGCAGGCCTAGGGCCAGGTCCGTAGTCAGGTCGCTTGAGAGCGATTAAGGAAAAAAGCCTTGAATTCTAAAATTTACCTGTTTATATAGGAAGGTATATTGCTGACAGCGATTTAATTAGTGTTGGGGGTTCGCCCCTAGGTCAGCAATATTGCGAAGTGTAACAGTACGCAGTTGCCTATGACGGATTTATTTGTTTTAGTCAGTCTAAACCTAAGTTTTTTTTATACAGCTGAATGACGAGACGAGCACGTTTGCCTGATGGTAAGCAATAGGCCAGCCCTTAACAATAACAGCACCACCTAGAACTTTGTTTTGCAAAATCTTTCGCGGCGCTGCACTGCGCTCGTCACCTTGAGACAATTAACTGTTAAGTCTCATAATGCCCAGTAATTTCGCTGAAAGTAAAACAAAACAACTGTAAGTACAACAATTCTATCCTTATTTCTAGTGTTTATGTTACGATGGTCACTATTTACTTTGAATTTGTGCTAGTTTTTACGAACGTGCATTATATTTTCATAAATATATAAAGAAGGTAAAGTTAATATTTTATATTAATTCGCTTAAAAAAATCCTTAATGAGTCGTAGGGACCCTATTCGTAAACGCATAGTGTAAAGACACGTCTTCATACTATGATAATTTCTATGTGTATACCTCATACCCGTCATGACGTGCAGTAATGACAAAATGAATGCAAATTCAATGATTTATGATCAAATAACAATATCAACTTTGCATGTAACGCCCTGGCTTTGTTCTATATAAATAATTTAATTTGATTCTGCTAATGTTACGAACGCTTGTGATCAATTTATTTAAATACCATGCGCTTCTAACCAATCTTTCATTCTAAACACTTATCGTCTGAGAAATAATAAATGAGATTACAAATGCAATCAAGTCAAGTAGCCTGGAACACGAGACGAGTGTGTTTGACGCCTCACCACACTCGCCTTGCACGAGTTCGCTAAGCTGTAGACTTTGCTTACAAGCGTTACATCTGAACAAACCAAGCAGCAACACGTAGAATAGTAAGTTGCTTACTTTGACAAAATCCTTCGACGTTTGCAATCTACGCAAATGTTTTCAAACTAAGCAGAGCTTTGTCTTTTTTTCATTCCTTACATACGAGTACCTAAATGTTGAGCAATGACTGTTTATTTTTTTGTTTGGTATTGTTTGATTTCAAAACACCCGTGTAAAGTTTGGATTCCATTCATAGAACAACACAAATATTCGGTACGTACTTTCATATTCGTGTTTGTTTCATTGGCATAAATAACCCTGTGGTTCATAAACGGTTTATGTAGGAGAAGGTCATCAATGACCTCGTCAGCAGGAGCACCGAACTCATGATCATAGAATTTAATGAACTCCAACTGCATCGTCATTAAAATCTCACAAAACTAAAATTTAAAAAACTCCCGACATAAAAAACCTATAAAAAGTAAAAAATTACTGAACCGATTTTGATAAGACATGCCACCACCGCTAAAAAATACGGGTGACCCGATTTGGATGCGGTTGTTTTCAAATAAAAACAACTGCATCCAAATCGGGTCACCCGTTTGAGCTACGGTGCCACAGACATACACACATAGTGGTCAAACTTATAACACCCCTCCTTTTTGCGACGGGGGTAAACATATGCACATCCAACTACGAACATACTACGAGTTCAAGTCTCAGGTTTGATGAAAACCAAATGTGGGACACAAACGGGGGACGTTCAAGAAATTGTTAGGAAGGTCACAGCGGACATAGTGACAGCAGGTGAAGTTGGGACTTGTTGGACCCCTTTGATAGGGGTCAAACAAGTCTAAGCTCTGGTTTATACCCTCTCGCTTTATTCCGAGACAAAGGGTGAGTGAGCTTTACCGTTAAAATAAAATTGAATCTAGTAACTTTTGGACCTGACTGTACCATACAAAAATAATGGTTTGCCAAACGGGATTAAATGTATGAACTATAAAATAGTTTATGAAACGCAACTTTTCACTAGATTTACAACAAGGTTTACCAAATGGGATGTAGCTAAAACAGAAAGCTTTAGACTGCTGCTTATGAACTCGGAATAAATCAAATAACGTGTAATAAAGTAATAAATGATCTGTGATAAATTATAAGGGAGCGTTGCCTAGTGCTAGTGGATTGTTAAATAGCTGTACTTCTCTTATTCTATAATTTGATTTATAAAATTTAGTATAGTAACTTAAATAAATTATTTTTCAAAAAAAACTAAACCGACTTCAAAACCACAAATAGGCACTCAAAAGTGAAAAATAAATTAATATAATTATCATAAGCGCTGCCCACTCATATATTTGAAGTCGGTGCCAGCCAAGTCTAATAGGTAGCAGATAAATACTATGTATATAGTAACTATTGTACTACTGTATTGTACTGTATTGTATTGTACTACTTGTAGGTAGTATCTATCTACTACCTTTTAGACTAGGCTGGCACCGACTTCAAATATATGAGTGGGCAGCGCTTATGATAATTATATTAATTTATTTTTCACTTTTGAGTGCCTATTTGTGGTTTTGAAGTCGGTTTAGTTTTTTTTGAAAAATAATTTATTTTAACCTTTTTAGTGCAAAACAAGTTTTAATTAAATTAATTTAAAAAGTTTTTAAAGACAAGCATTTATGATCTAGCAGCCACATCATGACGAAGTTTAAAACGGGCTATCATAATTAAATTTATGTACAAAAAAATTCATGACTCTCCTATTCTCTGTTGAGGAGTTCCCTCGCCGGAAGTCATTCCTGGGTGTATCAGCCATGTCATGGTGGAATTTAGAACAGGCTATTATGGTTAAATCCATTTACAAAATTTTGTGTCTATACTATTCACCGTTGAGGAGTTCCCTCGCCGGAAGTCAACCCTGGGTGAAGCATGTGAAGCAGTCGAATACAAACCTCCACCTTTAGAAAGTCGGTTACAACAAAAACAAGAACCGACTTGAAGATTAAACTTATATTTTTTTTTGTTTTCGCTATTTTTTTCAAAAAGTGCTGAATGAATTTCGATAAAATTTAAATGGGACCACCTCTGAAGTATGACCTACCAATTAAAAAAAAGAATCATCGAAATCCATTCATAATTGGCGGAGTAATCGCGTAACAAACACAAAAAAAAAAAAAAAAAAAAAAAAAAACATACCGTCGAATTGTAAACCTCCTCCTTTTTGAAGTCGGTTAAAAATAAATAACTATCTGTCACACACTTTTAATATACCAAGGCAGATTTGCAATATAAGGTAAAAAGTGTAAAACTCTGAATGAAACCCACAGACAAAGTAAACTTAACAAAACTGTAACAGAAACTTTACAATTAAATTACATACTTAAGCATCAATAACTGCGCGGTAAACAGGTCTCAAAAATTTATTTTTGTAAAATCTATTGTGCCTAAGGCTTATAAAAGGTAACGAAATCTTTGTTTTTCAAATAATCTATTCTCGGTTTACAAGTTTATTATCAACTTAATTGATTATAGCTCGAGGCCTGAACAGGATTCTGGCTCTGACATCTCTGTTTAACGTCTACGCTACGCTGCTAGCTGCGTAATAACTAGGTAATACGTAACAGTGCGTAGGCGAAGGCATTGAAAAATAAGTAAACCTACGAATTATACTAGCAAAGCGCAATGAGACTTTAACGATAAAAAGGAAATAGGTGAATACCTATTTCCATTTTATCGTCAAAGTCTTGGTTGTTTTATATTTAAAAGCTAATCTAATCAAACTCAGCTCAGCTTTAAAAACTGGATGTTCAAACATAAAATAGTGTTTATCTCATTAGATAGATAGATAGATAACACTTTATTGCACTTAAAAAAGAAAACAGAATTACAGTTGGTAACACATAATCAATAAGCACAATAGGCGGTCTTATCGCTAAGCAGCGATCTCTTCCAGACAACCATAGGGTATATATATATATAGATATACAAATATATATAGATAAATTTATACATAAATACATCTATATTGTCTATACATACTATAAAACATATGCATATTATATAATTCTCATTGAACATGAATATTTTGTATGTCACTTAATTCTACTATATTTTTATTTAATTTTTTTATTTTTATATTTCCCCTGTTATTCGCAATTTAAGTACCTTCCTAATGAAATTTTGTAAGAGATCGAACACGTTAGGACTGTCCCGAGCATCGGGTTGGGTACGGCCCGTTTATCATTATCATATTATAAGTTGCATGTTGTGTTTTCCTGTACTTTCACTATAGTTTTGATGTCTTTGTTTATAATGTATATGATTGTTTTTGTGTTAAGTCTGTTGGAAAACCTAATTAATATAAAATAAAATAAATAAATAATTTATAATGTATTTAAAAGCTTTAATAAAATAATTGTTTTATTTCTTTTTTTATGTTTGAATTGAATAGACTTATCATAAATATCTAGGTGAACATGATCCATATTCGACCGCGTCGTCACTTTCCATCAGATAAGAATGCTTGCCTAAGCGATAATTAAAAAAGAATAAAAATGTTTCACATCAAATGCTGGGACAAAGATTACGTAAATAAAGACACTCTATTATTTGTACCTAAATCTAATACCTGGGTATGTTGAATACTGCATAACTAAATACATTATCATTAACACAATTCGGAGAAAAGTTGTACTGTATGTCAAAAGTGAAAAAGATATATAGTTTGAGTGTGGCTCAGCGGGAACTCGTGCGCCTTTCGATCCGATGCACCTGGGTTTGAATCCCGACTCGGCCTTGCACCAATGACTTATAGTTAAGTGCAGATTCTTCACGCTCGCTCTAAAACGGTGAAGGAAAACATAGTGATGAAACCCGCTTACGTGCTTTGGAGTGGTAGGCTCTGGCCGTGGTTGTAATACCACCCACCGAACAAAGCCATGCCGTCGAGCGACCTAGTCGTGTTTCGGGTTGATGTTCGGTGAACTATGGGGAGACGGGTCTGAACAGCCGCTCAACTGCCGTCTCTCTCTAGATCTATGTACTCCATCTTAGGCCACATCATCGCTTCACATCAGGCGAGATAGTGGCCAAACATCGATCTATTCAGCGAAAAATAAAATAATATTAAAACCCCAACAACTTTACACGAAAATGGTGACTGTTTCATACATAAAATTCAGATCAAAACCCCTGATTGACCCCTAATGAATCCATTTTCACGATTTAGACACCCATTGTGGTTGTTGTGGTCCTCATGGTCCTCATAGTTCTTGGTTCCCTAGATACAGGGAATCCCACTTAGGGGCCAGGATCTAGTATGTGATCGTTGGGCGTATTTATTTATTATTATTTACTTTATTGGTTCAGTTCATTCAACTTCTCATTCTTTATTTTATGTTTGTTTCTCTAATGTTGTGTTATAATAAAGAGTTATTATATTTTTTTATTACTTCGTTTTTATTAGGTCACTTTCTTGTTTGTCTGTCTGTCGTTCCGGGTGGACGTGGAACTCAAATTTCGAGCACTTCCCGATTAGCCTAAACTGTCTGAATGCATTGTCATCGAGTTGCGAGTTACCCTAGCTCGCAACTCGATGACAATGCATTCTAAAACCATTTATCAAACTAACCTAAAGAGGCGCATAAAATCGTGGTTTTTAGATTATATTTTTTAATCTGTCACTTGTTATTCTTTTGTTCTTCTTACTTTATATACAAAATAATGTTATTAGCATGATTGCTGAGGTACAAAAAACTTATGGTTTAAATACAATATTACAATGTAGGTTAATACACAAAATTTTGTTACGTATGTATCCTTTTATGTATACTAGTTCCCACACTATAGGTACCCCTGTGTGGGTTGTTGGAATTCTGATTCATTTGAATCCTTTGAGATAGAGCAGGGATAAAGCCTTCAAAGGGGAACGTAATCTAATCGAAGGCACTAGGACTCAGTAGACTCAATAATTTTAGAAGAAATCGCTGCTTAGCGATAACATCGCCTATAGTAGGTACTTATCGTAGCAAATTATACCTTTATTCCCGGTCGTACCCACTCTGTCGTCCCCACAAAAAAAAAAGTTTCGTTCGTCCCCAGTGGTGACGATTGGAACTTTTTATTTACCACGCGTTCCGCTATAGACCGAGAGTCAATATAGTTAAAAATAATTAAAAAGGCCTAATTTCTTATACTGTATTATGGTGTATTATAGACATTCAACCTAATTTACAATAATTTAAGAAAACATTAAGGAAATAGGCAAACGTAAAAAAAATATACCAATTAAAATACCTATTTTAAATAAATCTTTTTTTTTATATTTGAATCACTATTTAGGTAGTCAGGTACTGCTCTCTAAGACGAACTTACTATCATCGGTAAATTGTATGTATGGTGATGTAACAAACAATAGATACTCAATGACTCACCCTCACCGTTGTTGACTGAACATTGTTCAGTCTTGCTCAGAAAGTCGTAATTAAAGCATTTTAACAATCCGTGAAATCTCTCATTGAAGTCCCCATGTATTTTGACTATCGGTCTATAGTGGAACGAGTGGGAAATAAAAAGTTCCAATCGTCACCACTGAGGATTAACGAAACTTTTTTTTCCCACTCGTACCCAGTGGGGACGACAAGGTGGGGACGATCGGGAATAAAGGAAATTATATACCTACTTTAGTTATTTTTATAAGGTGCAATATTATTTTTTTTTAAACGCTTTTATTTAATTTCCAATGTTTATTTATTTCTTTGGGTCAAATCTTGCAAGTTAAATCAGAACCACTTCCTCTTATCCTATAAGATAAGTATCCAAAATTTCAACTCCGTATACGGAGTACGCATAACAACTTGTCAAAGTCCGATAAAAATGCAATATTATGGTGACAACCAGCTGATCTCATGATGGATACTGAAGGTGGGCAATGAAACTCCTTTCACGGATAATCGTAAACTAGTATTTCGACTCATTTTAATCTGCTCATGGTTCCGATTACGAATTTGTTAAAAGCTTGTCTTGAAAAATATTTTTTTCAACAGAAATCTCGTTTATTCTTGTCTATCTACGACATGTTATGATTTGTTTGTTGACTCCTTTTTTTTAGTTAGGACTAATACACAGCATTCAAATCTTAGCTCCAAAGAAATGTATTGTCATTTAAAACCTTCCTCATCCTTCCATTTACAGTGAATCCTTATTTACTGTAAAATATTTTTCACAATTTAGCAGTTTTCAAATCTTTTCACAATTCAGCAATTTTCGAATTTTCTTTGATATTTCGTAACCCTTGAGACTAACAAGTAATCTAAACGAGGACATGGAAGGGCCCTTTTATAAAGGTTATTTTATACTTTGACCCCGCGGCTACGCATGCGTGCTTATTCAATTTTCCTTTCTAGCGATAATAAGTGGAGGGGAAACACTATATTTTCCGTCCATCCAATTCTCCCGTGGAAAAAACATGTCATGTTACACGGTCACACCGTGAAAACCGGTTTCTTTGTATCAATTCTTCTTTAAATCGTATTAAACAAAGTCGTTATCCGCGTCCTCATTTCTGTTTCTCCGCTTTCTTCTTCTAAACCACGCGACGTTGAGAAAATTCAATGATTTGTAATCAGTTTGTTAAAAATTGACACCAAGTTAGTGTGTGTAATGTTATTTACATTACATTCAAGCCGGGTATAGTCGGATCAATTTTGTCCTTTCCACGCATGTTGAATGCTGCATAACTAAATGCAGTAATTTATAAATAAGAAAGCTTGTAAGTGTATGATAATAAGGGCTCTAGATAATTCTTTTTCTAATAAATTTACAGCTTTTTTTCCTTTCTTGATATTTGTGGTTAGTCTATTTTGCTGGTTCTAATTATAAATTATTATTTCAATAAATATTTCACGCCCCTACTAAAATTTTTATATTCTTTCACGAATCGTTCTTATTTCCAGCGATTGAGATTTTATTTTTATGACAGGCCCTTGAATGAATTCTTTCGTTTTCTTGAGTTCAATCATTTGGATTTAGTAATTGTGTCATTAGATGTGAAATGGCTCGTTATTGGTGATATGCAATTTATTATGATTTTAATAATGTGTAAGGTTTTCTGGCTCATATATAGTACATACGTTTCTTATAATAAATTGCCTCGTATTATTTTATAATAACACAAAATACATTCAACAGTAATTTGATGAGCTAAGGACTCTATGGAGTAGCTATTTAGTTTAAATCCTAGTTAAACGGTCATTGCCAGGTATAAAAATATATTAATTACGTCTGGCAATTCATTTATTCTAAACTGCCACGTTTTTCTAAATGCCGTAAAACCTTCCTTAAACGAGCGATTAACTTGTTTCATTAAAATTCAAATCGCGTCATGTAAGCCTTCATCGCTCCACAAATCGAGTAATTTATTACTCTCTAATTACCTATTCATATTCATTACATGGCAGGTAGTAAACTGTTGCTGAAAATTCTTAAACATTTCAGTTTTTGATTACATTATTATGTCGATTGTGTATTTTAGATTTTTTTTTCCTAATGTTGTGAGGTTTTATTATAGAGTGATGCTGTCGTACACATAATACATATATACTACATACATACTCTTAATACATATACATACACAAAATACATTTCATACATAATACAGTGAAATTACAGGGCATATGAGACTTAATATCTGATGTCTCAGGGTGATGATTATAATGCAGTGCTACGCAGTGCTTTTTACGTTATTGAAACTTCTGGGTGACACTGCAATTGTTATGAGCAGGCGTGGCACTTACCATCAGGCGAACGACTTGCTCGTTTCATCACTAAGTACCATAAAAAATACATTTCAACTTAAATAAACTTTTCTTATCAAATGATTATAATTAATAACAAATCAATACAATACCAATACTAACAGTATCTATACTTTATTGCAAACATATGTACATATAGGTTCTTATTATATGAGTGGTGAGATTACATTTGACCCTGCTAAGGTTTAGCAAATTATAAATTACTAGCTGCGCCCTGCGGTTTTACCCGTTACCAGATATAAAAAAATTACATATAAAAAAATGTTACTATAATTTTAATGACTTTTTAATGACAATAAGAAAAAAAATGTAAGTAATTACAACTAACAAACACGTTATAGAATGTATCGGTCCACCTCCATTATTCTATCCTACTAATATTATAAACGCGAAAGTTTGTAAGAATGGATGTATGGATGTATGGATGTACCTTTGTTACTCTTTCACGCAAAAACTACTGAATGGATTCTTATTAAATTTGGTATGGAAGCTATCTCCATGAGCTGGTCAAGGTATAGCAAATGAACTCGCATAGTCTGATGTTCAAAGCGTGCTGACAGTTCAATCCCTAAAGTCGTTGGTCGAGGCCTAACTGTCATTGCGAGGCCGAGCTTTGGGGATTCAACCTTCAGCGCTTCAGGTCGAATGTCTACTTACTGGCGGCCGCATTCATCGAGGTAGAAAACATAAGTCAGCCTCACTCATCCAATCATCATCCACACGATCCACGACCCAAAGTTACCTCATCGTCATGATCAGCCCATTACTGCAGGGACATGGGCATACTCTCTTAGAGAGAGGATGGGTTATATTCCACCACCCTGGCCCAGTGCGGGTTGGTGGATGTCCATATCCTTAATTTTTTGTGAAAATTCTTGGACATGCCAGTTTCCTCACGATGTTTTTGTTCGCTGTTTTTAGAGCGAGTGTTAAATCTGCACATAACTTAAGAAGGTCAGTGGTGCGTGGCCAGCGGGAATCAAACTCGGATGCGTCGGATCGAAATAGCACGTGCTCGCACTGAGCCACACTCGCTTTACAAAGGGTTACAATGTTTATAGAGCACAAAATATCGAATTATTTAAATATCACATGCCCTAGCAAAATATCAGCGCTTAAATATTAGCATAACCACAACTAGGGTAAGGCCATGAATGTGGCGGCGTAAGGGATAAAGTAACTGTTATTGTACCTAGGCGCTTATTGGCCTTAGTTTTTATTACGCTTTTATGTGGGCGAGAAGTGGAAACGGAAATTTAACCGTAGGTGACGACACGTGAGGATGTAAACTAATGCTTCCGATGGAAAAGCTCTACCTACTGTTTCCATTTGATCCCTATTCTTAACTATATCTTTAGCTACTACAAAACTGTATGAACTCTTAGGTACCTATATAACGTTATGAGGGAATGCAATGAAATCAGGCGTGACTTTGCGGAAATTCATCTCAAAACTGAAACGCAATGAAAATATATAGTGTAATCCCGCTGAATTATTCAGCGGAATTACACTATATATTTTCATTGCGTTTCAGTTATGAGGGAATCTTTCAGAGTAGCAAAGGTGTTTTAAAAACCTATGTTATACGAATACATTTCATTATTTAACTTTTTCTAATCTGTTACTTTATTGTTTGTAACTTAATATATATAGTTTTAAGAATTATGTACAAACATATAGAATGATAAAAACTAAACTAACCTACTTTTTCTTCTATGCAAAGACATAAAGTTATTTACTTATAACTTGAAGTTTTAATTAAATCACCAATTAATAGGATGAAGTAAAAAGAAAAGTGTAGTGAGGAAAAAGGCGAGTCTAAGGAAATTTAAGTACCTTCTCCAAATACTCTATAATATACTTAAGAGCAAGTGTCATGACTTTTTGGCGGGAAGTAAAAAGTGACACAGTTCGATTTTGTTTTATTTTCCAAACAAGTGTTATTTCGAGTGATCATGTGTAATATCGGTGGAATATTAACCATTATGTGTTCGTAAACGTGCACTAGTGTAGGCAATTGAAACAAAATAGAGAAAAAACATTGCTTTTTATGTTTATTTATTTTATTTTTATTTTATTTATTGACAAAATCTACAGATCTTAATTATATATAACAGTAATTGCTAAGTCTTACATCTAATCACGGATTTACTTTTTATAAGCTAACTTATTTAGAGAGCAGAGAGAATACAATATATGCAACAAACATGATGAACAAAAATGTTATCCCAAAAAGTCCATAGAAAGCTTGAATAAAGTTCTACCACTTTATTGAAGCACTTGGAGTGACGTCAATGTCACTATAATACGAAAAAAATTTGAAAGCTGTGATTGTAATTTTTTCAAACAATCAAATAAAAACTACGTAAGACAAGGCGGTATGGTCCTAGATACTTTAGCCTGCCCAACGGGCGAATTAAAAAAAATTTCGTCATTAAAAAACTGAATTATTCCATCTGGCACGTGTTCGGCCTCGCGTCGTCGGCACTCGGCGTCGCCGTTGGCCAACTCAAGCGGCGAGATTTTGTAGTCAATCTAATTAAGTGCTGCTAATCTGACTGTTAATTAAAACTCGGAGCTCAAGATTAATATAAGAGAAGTCGGGAAGCACCTCATTATGCGCTGATATACTTCTTCAACTTAACTTAATTGTGAATTATATAAACGACTACACTTACAGTATAATATTGTCGGAAAATATGACAAACTACTTATATGCCTAGTTACGAACTGCCCTCTGATTTTTGCCTGAGAAACATTTGACAAAGCCCGCGGCGACCGCGGAACCATTTCGTTAGTAGGTTTACTTCGGCCACGACGAAACGCGAAATCGAGGCGTCTGCCAGAACCTATACTCTTATAATAAAATTGTTACATAGTTATTTTATACAAGGCGATGCTTCATAACAATATGCAATAATATATTGTTATACCATAGAACCGGACAAGAGTCCTATTGTTGAAGCTTGTCTTATCACCCGTCTATGACGACCAGGTATCACACATACACATGCCATCGTATACGAGAACCGAAACGTATACAAGTTATAAATAAAAAAAATTAAAAAGCCCCCTTTAAATGCTCTTTCCTGCTCCATCATCAGACCTTGATCATTATCTATCTATTACCTATTCATTGACACGATTCCAATAATCCCTAACCGCGACACCTCTGCTGTATGTTAGGGAGGAGTTGGGTATTCTGCAGATGCCAGGTGAGGCTGCAGTATCAGGTCAAGGTTACCATGTCCTTGCAATATTATTGAAGTTACAGAATAGCAAATTTCCTGTCGATTAGACTTGTGGAAGTTACTCACATTCCTTCATAAACAAAAACAGAGCTGATGATCTTCGAAGGATTTTGTTAAATCATAGCTAAGAACCTTCTTGATCAAGTCACCTTTCAAACAAACAAAAAAACTAAATCAAAATCAGTTTATTCGTTTGGGACAGAGCTACGAAGCCACAGACAGACACGCAGATAGATACACACGTTAAACTTATAATACTTAATAAAACGTTAAACTTATGTTTGCGTCAGGGGTTAAAAATGAGCAAGATTTTTAAAATTTTGACGTTTGACGTTCTGAGTCTTACTTGGGCTTTTAAACTTTCCTGCTCTCTTAAATGTGTAAATACTCATAATATAACGCTTATTTATTTGAATTATCTGTTAGGAGATAATATTAAAACAAATAAGATAAATCTGGAGGAAGATATAACCAAAATTCTAGGCACCCAAGACTCTCCCACACAAGTGCTGTATCAAGTGAGCGGCTTGCTTGCAAAGGTTTCCAGAAAATACTGATGACGAACCTTAGCGCAATTTCTACTTAGTAGATATTATCTTTATTACTCGTTTGGTCAAACATCCGACCGATAAATCCGACAACGTTTACAATATTAATATTATAGCTTCTGATACGGTGGTAGAGTCATTTTAATAATAGACGTTCAAAAGGGCGGATGTGATGCCAAATAAAGTAATATATATAAAGTGAATAAAGAACTTTTGTACTTGAACTTAAAGTATACAATGAAAATAACACCAAACCGCTTAGATATTTCTATAATATTTAAACTCAAAAACAGACACGTACACGTCCAATTCATTTACACTCGAGAGCAATGAATCCGGGTCACTTAAAGAATGTTAAAAATCTCGGAAACTAAAAATGATAGGTTAATGCAATAAATTGTATTTAATAGACAATGTAATACTCCTTAAATGAAAGTAAAAAAAATATGAATCACCATACATTTTATTAACACAAAATTACATAAAGAAAAAAACTGCTGATCTCTCCTTAAAACAAAAATAGGAAACATGAAATTTTTGAACTTTATTACGATTTTCTTGAATTTTAATACTTCGTATTGCCTCCTCGTGCTTCCATTACTGCGTTTACGCGGTTTGGCATGCTGTACACCAAGTTCCTTATACGATTTTGGGGAATATTCTCCCATTCCTCTGTGAGAGCAATTTTGAGCTCACGAAGCGTGATTGGGGGAGGGTTTCGTTGTTTTACGCATCTGCCTAGCTCGTCCCAAGCATGCTCGATCGGGTTGATATCCGGGCTGCGCGCTGGCCACTCCATACGAGTAATGTTCATCTCTTGAAGGTAGTCATTCACAATCCTACCTGTATGAGGTCGGGCATTGTCATGCATAAATATAGCATCCTCACCTAAATTGACCATAAATGGACCAACGTGATCATTGAGGATTTCTTCCACATATCTTACGCTAGTTAAAGAGCCGTTTTCTATGATCACCAGCTCTGTGCGACTTTCAGAAGAAATTCCGGCCCACACAAGTACAGACCCACCACCGTAGGCTACTTTTTCTTCGATGCATGCTTGCTTGAATCTTTCCCCTGGTCTTCGATACACTCTGTGTCTTCCATCGTGCTTGTAGAGCATAAATTTTGATTCGTCGGAGAACATAACTTTTGACCAATCTTCAATACTCCAATTTACGTGGCTCTGGGCATATCTTAGTCTCGAAATACGATGCCCACGCTCCAGTTTAGGGCCGTTTGCAGATCTAAGGGGTTTTAAGTTAGATTCAGCAAGCCGACGTTTTACTGTCCATGCACTTGGGTTACTTCCTCCGAGGCGTCGAAACTGATTGGTGAGTTCAGTTCCTGTGAGAAAGCGATTTCGAAGCATGGTGTTCACCAAGTATCGGTCTTCTCGTGCTGTGGTACACCTGGTTCTGCCCGTTCCTGGTCTGCGTAGGTTAGAACCAGTTTCTTCGTAACGTCGGAGAACTCTTTGTACTGTTGACAGCGACACACCGACAGTCCTGGCTGTATCGCGCTGACTCCGGCCGGTTTCCAGCATTGTAAGTATTCTGGTGCATTCTTCAGGCGTAAGCGACATAATTTCAGCTTGAATAATGAATATAGAGCACTATCAACATGGTTTATGTACCCACATAAATGACAGATTACAAACAAAAGCAAAACCAAATGCTGTAATTTCGTAGTTCCATCTTCGAAAGTGGCCCTTTTTCAAATTTGATTTTTTTATGATATAACTTTACAATAACTAAGAAGTTTTAATACCTTCATTTAAGGAGTATTACATTGTCTATTAAATACAATTTATTGCATTAACCTAGCATTTTTAGTTTCCGAGATTTTTAGGATTCTTTAAGTGACCCGGATTCATTGCTCTCGAGTGTATTTGTGAAGAGGTAAATCTAGCATTTGTCACAAAGCATCTATCTTCCCCATTACACGGAAAAATGTTCCTTTCAAATAATAATCCATCACAAGAGTAGAGTCGCTTTGCTGACAGGATTCTCGTCGCATTATTTCGATGTCAGATATATTTTTTCAGCGCAATATGAATTCAGTCCACGGACCGGGACGGGAGGCTGCGGAGGGAGGTTTAAGTGTGATTTACGAGATTCATGAGGCTGGTGTCTTGACCTGCTTATTTGCGTGTGCCTAGTTTACGATGGCTAGTCTTGGATCGCATCTGTTCTGCATGAGAGGGATTTTTTTCTGTTGTGCTTTTTTTTAGGAACTGGGTGATGAGACGAGCTATTCGTTCGCCTGATGGTAAGCTCCACGCCTGCCCATAACGATTGCAGTGCCCAGTACTTTAATACCAAAACCATTGCGTAGCACTGCACTCATCACCCCAAGACACCTAATACACCTAGACAGCTACGGAATGGAACACCTTACCAGCGTCTTTGTTTCCCGATTCTTATAATCTGGGTGTCTTCAAGTCTCGAGTGAATCGGTATCTAGGCAAGCATGATCCATCTTCGACCGCGTCATCACTTTCCATCAGGTGAGACTGCGGTCAAATGCTTGCCTATAATAAAAAAGAAACCTATTAAGTCTCATATGCCCAGTATTTTGCTGGCTATAATGCCCTGGCTACATTGTCTATATACTGTACGATTTATATCGGTACAAAATATAATCGTTTAGCCGAATAGGCTGTATCGGCGCCCGCGCGCTTCCCTATTACATTTACTGCGCGAACAGAGAAACCGCGCGCGGTGCAGCTATTTTAATATATTACTTATGTATCAGAGCCTTGAACCGTTTTAGTTCATCCTATAACATATGAACAAAGAGTAAAACTACAATAGGAGTCAAAACTTCAAACTGTCCGAGCTCTGCTCCACCGCGACCCCTAAATCAGTAATAGTTGTAAAGTGAAAATTATTGCTTTCCATTGCGGGACGCTAAGTTATTTATCATGGATCTCTGAACTTCAGCCCGGGTTCACTGTTTAATAATAATGGGCACGCGACGTTATAAATTACCTTTGGAGGTACGGTGACGTTTTAGTTTTAGTTTTATTCTCATGTCTAGGACAGCTCATGGCTATTATCTATTATATGCTCATGGTAGAATCAAAACGTGTCATCAACTAAACTTTTTAGGGGCTAAGACTAAACTTTTTAGGGAGCTAAAACTAAACAATGAAATTAACGCTAAATTTTTGAGGGGTTAGGATTAAGGGCAATGAATATTGTGAAGTAAAGATATTCTGTGTCGTAGTGTAAGCGTCTATGTCAAAGTAGGATCTCAAGTGTATTTTTTTATTTATTTTTATGTTTGTTACCTCGGAACTCATTTATAAACTGACTTGTAAAATTCTCCTTCAAGGTGGTCCCAAATAAATTTCATCGATATTCAACCTTGGATTTTATTTATTTTTTGTAATTGGGTGACGAGAGGAGCTGGTCGTTTGCCTGATGGTAAGCAAACGCCAGCCCATAACAATAACAGCACCATCCAGAACTTTGTTTTTGCAAAATCCTGCGCGGCGCTGCACTGCGCTCGTTACCCTGAGACAATTAGCTGTTGAGTCTCATAATGCCCAGCAATTTCGCTGGCTACAATGCCCTTCAAACTGAAACACAGTAATGCTTGCGCACTACTGCTTGGCGGCTGAATAACCGGCAAAGCGGTGGTACCCACCCAGACGGCCTCTCGCATACGAGAAACCTACCACCAGTAATAAACCAGACTATAACCAAAGAATACTAATTATTTCTTACGTACTATAACTAAGATACATCAGAATTAAAGTCTTTTTTTTTGTTATAAAATGTATTATTATTTTATACAATAATGTGTTTCTCCATATCGTAGATTGAAAGTACAGAAGAGGCAAATGGAACAAATTTAAAAGATAACTTTTCAAATCCTTCCATGTAAATCCATGTGTCTAAAGTTTGAATAAAGCCCAACAACTTTACTGAAGAACCTTCAACCACGCTTTCCTTCAACATACTTTTTTTTACGCTTAATAGATCCATGTTTGGCCACTATCTCGCCTGATGTGAAGCGATACTTGAAGCTTAACAGATGTTTGAGTTATAGGTAGCTATAGTCAGCTATTGCATAAAGCATCTATATGTATATACCAACTACACAAGGATAAGGATACATTTCCAAAAACAAGACGTCTAAATCATTAATCATAAGATATCTAGATGTTTCTGGAAAAGGTAAAAGTACCTCCACTAGCGGATTCATGCGCGACTCCGTCCACGTAGAATTAGGATTAAGGTAGTCTTTTATGGAACTGTTAGTTTCTCTGTGATAAAGTTAGGTATTCTATTATCCAGAACATAAAATGCCTACATATCAATATTCATCAAAATCGATTCAGACGTTTTGCCATCAGGCGAACGACATGCTCGTCTCATCACTCAGTTCCACAAAAACAAAAAACAAATTATATTCCATAGTAGTAGACATCGTTGTCATTATTAGCTATATTTGAGGTATCGTAGTTTTTCATTCGACTAAAATTTTAACTGCTATGCTATACTCGATAGTTTGGAGGCAAAAACTGTAAACTTAACTAAGTTTGACAATTACATTATGACTCAACATTAATAACGATAACGTTGTAACTTATAACTGAAATGATGATATAACTGTTACGCCATAGCGTGACTAGACGACAGCGCTCATATTCCCACCACATTCCCAATGTAGCAAGTTAATTCGAACAACTGTAGCAAAGAAAATACCTAGATATAACATTTGAAAACTTTATAATTTTACTCTGATTTTATAATATATTTAATTGGTACATATAATAGTTTGTCCACCAGATTTATTGGTTTTTTACTGCTTCACATCGACGGACATATACATATATAAAGAAAACTATGACTATTCCTGGATAAAAACGCCAACTCCATAGAAATGATGTGGTAGCTAAGTATGTATTTAATTTAATTGATAAAATAATAATATAATTGATAACGTCTTGTTAATCTAACCTCTAGTTTATGCTCGCATCATGATGAACCTTGATTCATCATTAAATTCTGAATTTTTTAAAAAAACTTATAAAATGCGAGTTCTACCTACCATTTCTAGCTACCTTATATGTATTTTATCTTTTAAGCTCTTAAATTCATTTATCGTAACAACCAAATTAATCTAATTTATGTATGTTATTAAGTATTTTATAATTCATAAACAAAACTGGATTTTACTTATTCAGTAAACATTTTTAAGAGGTGGTTGTAATATCGAGATAACCTGTGGGTCCTGGAGATCGTGATGGGAATTTGTATGCTCTCCCTAAAACGAGGGGAAAATACTAAACAGGCAATTGAGACAAGTGATCTCTATTTAACGCAACGGTATACCCATTAGGTATCCATGAGGTTAGATTTCACTTCGCAGTGGTACGCAAACAGATGGTGCCACGATTCAAATTCAAAATTCCTTTATTTTGCATACGCATATTAAAGCACTTACGAAATAAAATGAACAACCACTGCTTTCGTAGAAGAACCGGCAGGAGTTCTACCTACTAGTTAGTTTTAAACAATTGTGTATTTTTAACCGACTTCAAAAAGGAGGAGGTTTACAATTCGACGGTATGTTTTTTTTTTTTTTTTTATTTTTTTTTTGTGTGTTTGTTACGCGATTTCTCCGCCAATTATGCATTGATTTCGATGATTCTTTTTTTGATTGGTAGGTAATACTTCAAAGGTGGTCCCATATAAATTTTATCGAAATTCATTCAGTAGTTTTTGAAAAAAATAGCAAAAACAAAAAATATAAGTTTAATCTTCAAGTCGGTTCTTGTTTTTTTCGTAACCAACTTTCTAAAGGTGGAGGTTTGTATTCGACTGCTTCACCTGCTTCAACCAGGGTTGACTTCCGGTGAGGGAACTCTTCAACGGTGAATAGTACAGACACAACATTTCGTAAATGGATTTAACCATAATAGTCTGTTCTAAATTCCATCATGACATGGCAGATACACCCAGGATTGACTTCCGGCGAGGGAACTCTTCAACAGAGATATAGGACAGACATGAAATTTTTTTGTACATGCATTTAATTGTGATAGCCCGTTTTAAACTTCGTCATGATGTGGCTTCTAGATCATAAAAGCTTGTCTTTAAAAACTTTTTGAATTAATTTAATTACAAACTTGTTTTTCACTAAAAAGGGTAAAATAAATTATTTTTCAAAAAAAACTAAACCGACTTCAAAACCACAAATGGCACTCAAAAGTAAAAAATAAATTAATATAATTATCATAAGCGCTACCCACTCATATATTTGAAGTCGGTGCCAGCCAAGTCTAAAAGGTAGTAGATAGATACTACCTACAAGTAGTACTTACTATATACATAGTATTTATCTGCTACCTAAAAGACTTGTCTGGCACCGACTTCAAATATATGAGTGGGTAGCGCTTATGATAATTATATTAATTTATTTTTTACTTTTGAGTGCCATTTGTGGTTTTGAAGTCGGTTTAGTTTTTTTTGAAAAATAATTTATTAACGGAATTATTTTGTATAAGTTAAGTAAGCCTGATGATTAGCCAAATTATTTATTATTATAATAAATACGGCTGTTCATAAGTTGCTATATATTCGTCACTGTCGAGTTAGAAGCATGCAGGATATATAAAAATTTTAGTTTTTTTTATCTATCTATTAAAGGGTTTTGTCTATATAACTAAAATAATCTCCTTAATTGTAGGCATTTTTTTTAATTATTTATTTATTTATTTCAGGCAGTATTAATGTACAACAAAGTGAAATTAACATAGGCCCATGGAATATATATACCTTAAAGACTTACATATATTTATACATGTATATATTGCAGCTTGGCAATATAGGTATTTAAACTTGGTCAGACAGAGGTGACGCTAAAATTGAATTTCATTGTCCAATATCGAAAATTTTGGACTGATCAATAATTAATTTATTTCAATGGCGGCAGTTCCACACATAAAAAACAAATAGTAAAAACCAGCATTTTTCTTCGTAATGTGAGAAGGGATTTCTTATAAAACTTAGAAGTTGCCGTAATTATTTACCCATCAGATGTACGAATCATTTTCACCACATTTTCAGACATTTCCACCTCCGGTGAAACAAAAAACTGCGTCTAAATTGTTTCATTCATTGGTAACAACAAACCAGAAATAAACAAACAAGCAATCAATACTCAATACTCAATAGCTTATTGCAATCATATATGTATGTATATGTACATTTGAAGAGGTCTTATGAAAAGGTAAGTTAACATATATGACCCTGGCAGGGTATGGCAATAGGAGTAATAGGAGCGAGCGGACCGATCCATTAAATAAACATTGGTATTTTATAGTCATAAAAAGAATTAATTTTATTAGTATATTGAAATATCTATTTACTTCTCATTAAAAAATTCGTGTAAGTTGTAGTAGCATTTGTTAATTAGGAATTGTTTTAATTTTTTTAGGAAAATTGATTCGATGTTTTCAACTTTTATGTTGTCTGGAATTTTGTTGTAAATTTTTATTGCCATGACGTTTGGGCCTGAGCTATGGATTTTTAGTTTCGAGGTCGGTAGCACGAGGTTGTGTTTGCTCCTACTTTCAAATCTTCGTACTTGATCTATTTTTTTTTAAACTGGGGGTATTTGCGTACAAATTTACAAATTTCCATAATATATATTGAATTTAGGGTTAATATATTTAATTTTATGAAGTGAGGCTTATAGTTTTCCGGTTCTTTAATATGCGCTCAAAGCAGTTTTGAGGTCTGTTGCTCGTCGTAATTCTCTTAACGCGTATGTGAAGCTCGATAGTTGCGATCAACAATTAGTGTGAAACCTATAACATTTTTCTTTCGAAATCTGTAAGAGTATCGGCTGGGAGGTAATTAATATAAAACTAACTAAGCATTAATGAATACTTAAGCATTGCTGCAAGGAGAAATATTTTTAGCAGAATTATAAATGACATACCGGCCTCGGGTAGCCTATCCGGCCTTCAAGCTATTTCTAAACAAAGCATCGAAGGACGTTTTAGCTCAAAATATCTGATCTAAATGCAAATTAGATTGTTTTTGCAATACTGCTTAATGCTAGACGTAAATAAGGCAGTGCCGTGTTAGATTTTGAACGGAACTAGATCTTTGAAATCATTTGAAAAATGCATTACGGAGTTAGGTAGAGAACTCATATACTATAATTATCAAAGTAATACATTTTTCGTTTTGTATTTTATGGAACCGAGTGATCAGATAAACAAGTCATTCGTGTGATCGTAAGCGCCACGCCTGCCCTAAACAATTGCAGTGCCACCCAGAACTTAATTAATATTATAGGTCTATGTGCGTAAAATATGAGAAGGTTAACTTAGCCTATAAAAGTAATAGATCTCAATATAAAAAACTATTACCTTTACTTAAAACCAAAATGGAATTTCATGCCAAATTTCTAGGTTTTCGGCTTCATAGTTTTATTTTGCGATGAGTCAGTTATTATAATATTATTCCTCTGCTTATTTATCCTACATAGGCATTGTCATATTTGTTATCCAACAACAACTTCGACGTCGTTCCGTAACATGGAGGTCAAATCGATCGCTTAGAACTGGGCCATCGAAAACAGTTGGCCCCACCGAAATAGATGCGGTGACATGTGCAACGCCGAATAAATTGATTTGTTCTCTATTCAAAGCGGTAAATTGTATACCGACTAAAATTGTTATACAAAAAGAAAAAAAGGAGAAAAGCGCACCTATTTTAAACTCATGCTTGTAGGTCTCACAAATACATTCTATGTAGATTTATTGTTTCATTTTTCCATTAGTACACTTTCCCTAGTTCTGTTTTAACAGTACACCAACGATTAGGGCTGATATTTTGAGTATATAATTAGTAGTATAGGATGTAGTGAATAGTAATTTAGTTAAGTCATGTTGATTTAAAGCAGTGTCGTATTACCTACTTAATATCTGAGTTCGATGAGGTCATCATTGCGTTTTGTCTAATAACAGTGCGTCTGAGTTCAGTTTGTTAGTGTTTTACATTACTTTTCTCTTTCGTCTTTGTTAAATTAACTTAAATGTAGAAACAACTAAAAATTAAGTAAGTTCTAAACGCAAATTATCATTTGTCCAAAAAAGTTTGTAATCGTCATGCATGGTTAGATGAGTTCAACAATCAAACTTACTTGCATAGACTTTTCTAGCTGGCTGGTCGCCCGCTGGCTAAATCATAGTCAAAGGGATAGTTATCTATGTACTCGTACTATATAAATTTATGAATTACCTATACAGCGTAAGTATACATTATGCACCGAGTATAGTCGTCCTACAACATGAAAACAAAAACCAGCCAAGTAAGTAAGAATTGCGCAAATAGTGTTTAGGTACCATGACGCTGAAAAAAATCAGCTCAGTGTTCTTCTCTAAGCTCCGCGCCGCGCCACCCTAATTTGGGTAAAATTACAAGAGTTACCCTCCACATTTTTCTTAGAAGCCGTAATTTGAGTAAAAATCACTGCTCTCGTGAAATGGTTTCAGAGAAAAATGTGACATAACCCAACGAAACTTAAGGCGATTTCTTGACTTCTAATGTTTTCTGCAGTGGCAGTGCTTTTCTGGTATTTCTCGTCTTACTTATCTTTTACAATGTAATATTAAACCCGTCTAGGAACAAGATTAAACCAAACTTCGTCAAACAGCAGTGGTGCCAAAAACACGTACAGAACTGCGGTAAATTCGTGGGTTAAGTTTTATTGAAGTTGAATATAACAAGAATATTTATATTACAACTACGAAGTTTCATAAAATTGTCGAAGATATACGTACCTTAAAATAGTATTTAAGTAGATAATTAACACATAAATTATTGTTATATAGATGTATTTCAGCAATCGGCACAGAAGGTACTATTTTTAAAGAAGCCTCGCCACAGCTTTGCCTATTATTCTGCCGCCAAGCAGTAGTGCGCAAGCATTACTGTGTTCCGGTTTGAAGGGCATTGTAGCCAGCAAAATTACTGGGAATATGAGACATGTCTAAATTAAAATTACTAATATCTGATGCCTCGGGGTGATGAGCGCAATGCAGTGCTACGCAGTGCTTTTTATGGTATTAAAAGTTCTGGATGGCACTGCAATTGTAATAGGCGCTTGCCATCAGGCGAATGACTTGCTCGTCTTACCAAAGAAGATAAAAGAAGCCTTTTTATCAATAAAAAAACCTATTTTATCACTGTTTTTATTTAGTTTTGCTTCCGATCACAACTTTTCTGGACTCAACTTCTAAAAACTGTCATCTATTTCAGGAGAAGCCCGGAATATATTTGTGTCACGCTCACATTACATAGTTATTGCATTTGACATTTCTGTCATCTAAAATATAATATCATCCTACCCTCAACATTGTGTAGGTATCGCCCACGAGTTGTCGTTTACATTACAATCATATTAAAGGAAGATACATAAAGCATTTGTGTAGGGTATTTATTTTATATAATACGTTTTGATTTAAACGATGAGAAATAAAAGGTAGGCTGAGAAAGAAGTACCTATACGTACAGAAGAGTGGAGTATATACTCTACTCTTCTTTATGTTGTAGGTAGATACGTTACAATACTACTTTTAATTGCCAATGATTCAGTACTTTTGTTGCTTTAAGAAATATTTAATGCAAAAGCTTGACCTAAAAGATACACTCCATGTATAATCAAATATCATGTATGCCATTACAGGCTTTGTTCGATAAACGAAAGTTGAACTAAATTTATGAATCAATAATCACTCAAGTAAACTTCAAACATGAATCTCGACCAATTAAATATTACTCAAAACGTTATTCACAATGACTGTAGGGTTAGTCCCGAATAGTGATCGCGGCGCCCGCGGTTAACGTTTTTGTATAGAACATGTTCGTACGCAGGCGACGCGATCGCTATTCGGAACACAATAGATATTTTTAAATATACTCGAATATTTGAATTTATAAATACGGAAGAACTCAAATCAAGTGAGTTTGACTTGGATAGAACTTGATAAAAGACTCAGGTGATTTAGGTTTGATTTTGATTTATAAAATAGACAGAGACTCAAGACAAGAATCAAAACGTAAGTCGAGGTAAGGTGATCGCAGATCGATTGTGAATCAAGTAAAGACTATAAATACGACCCTCAGTCCACACAGCAGCATGACCACCGCGTAATTGATTGTCAAGTGCTCTTTTAACTTGTTAACGTTAGCTGCAAATTCGAAAAGCAGTCTGTACATTTTTTTAAATTAATTATAGGCTTGCGTTTGACCGTTATCTCACCTGTTGTTAAGTGACGATGCCGTTTAAGATGTGTGTGTGTGTCTAGAAGAAACCTGTTCACTCTTGTCATACAGTCATACTGGTCGTACTCCTACGTAATGATTACTGGTACCTATATCCCTACTATATGTAGCGGAGTACTAGATCTCTTTATTCAAAGACCGCCCGAAGTGATGATTTATGACTGCCCTTGTGTAGGTTAGTCGTAAGGCATCACATCTGACTAGTATTTATTTTTACATCTAGAGCTCCACGTTCATTATTACTTTGTCAAGTCTTCTCCATCCAATGTTTGCAATAAAGTATCTAGTACCTACATCATATAAACATCTATCAATCTAGCTGTTCAATGTTAAAGAAACGTCAGTCGTCAAACTCAGAAAGGTGTTCTTTTTCTTATTTACTCACTTTTCTTGTAAGTCTCTAGACTAATAAAATTCATCGACAAGTTCGTTAGAAGTTCGTAACAAAGCTCCTAAAAGTACATTATCTAATCGTAAGTTGAAGAAAGTTAGCAATTCACTTTATGCCTTCGTGACAATAGGCTATCGATCGGTTTGTCAAGCTACTTGCAGCCATTTGATGTTTGCGATATGAATTTTAAATTATGCACCCTTGAACTTCGACTAGGGTTTGATAAAGTAGCTGGCAATGCTAATCCAAACTAAGTATTTACTTGATCATATTTTACCGAACGACAATATTAATTAAACTTTTAATTATTACACTTTTATCTGGGATATTGTTTTTTTAAAAGTGACGATATTTCAATAAACATCACGTCATCACAAGCAAATCACAACATCACAGAAAATTCTAACAAATCCAGAACAGTATCAAAATAAATTAAATAATCCTCAGCCATAAATGCTTTCCTACACGAGCCAACTCGAGTTAACAAACGTTAATTATCAGCCATTTTGACGTTAATTTAGCACATAATAAACTAGCTACTTACATTAAAGCCGATGAAAATTACTGCTAATGACTCCGAAAAGTCGGCGGTTACGTCTCCACATCAGGCGAAGCGAGCGTGGGTGGGCGCTCTAAATTCTCGAATTGCCTGAGCAGTCACGTGGGGTTCGAATTGGGTCACCTGTCATATTTTGCTCGGAAGGATATAAAGAAGTGTTGGCAATGAACTTGGCAAGCCGGGGGTGTGTCTTGCAAGCTGCAGCTTCAAGGCCGACCGCCGCATAGCATTATATTACCCACATCGATTTATCGAGCGGCGCGCGCCGACCTCTTGGTCGCCTGCCGCACCCTCCCGTCTCTTTTTCCGACTGAGAGGCAACGGCCACAGATTACAAGCGATAGCGATTCGCATTTTTTACCAAATATTAGTTAACCTTGAAGGTTCTCGCCCGCTGTTATATAGTGTCTATAGCCAAGGTGTGTCTTATCGTAACGACTATTTCAGACGCTTTTTAGTACAATTACGTTTAATTACGTTTATGCATTGCTCATAACTTGTGTAGTTTTATGGATAGAGAGACAAATAAAAACACTTTTGTTATAGGCGCAAAGTAGTATACATAAAGCAATCCTACTCCATAAAACAAATGTTAAAAGTTTTCTTTCTAACTCGACTTGTTTTCTTTTTACGCTTCATTGGAGATTGACGTTAATCGTCAGAAGTTACCTATCAAAGAAAGTAATACATTCCGAAGGGCAGAAGCAGAAGTTTAGTAATCTATTTTGAAACTATTTAAACTGCCTGTTTGAGACCGAGTGCCTTTCTTTTGGGTGTATAGCGAACTGTGCTGAATTTTTAAAACAACATGACATGCCTTGTTACGCAGGGTAAAAGGGTGCCCGAGTGATACCTACATACAGAACACTCTCGCTAAAAGATTTTTGGGTAGGTAATGAAATATATGCTTCACAGAGGAAAAAAGAAATGTTATAGGCACGAGATCTAATAAAACGACGAAAGATATCCTCTCAGAAGAGATTAAGTGAACTTCTTTGAAAAAGTAAACAACTGAAAGTCAACACCATGGAGGTAGAAAGATTTCTTATAGTCAACTATGGAGGTAGGAAAATTCCTTACAGTCAACACTAAATATCATTTTGTTAACGTTATAAAAATATTTCAGTTCGGCTACTCGAGAAACTCAAGCAAGTAGAGCAAACGCTCTACGAAATATCTTGAATCAATTTAAGTAAGGAAGTAAGGAATTATTTTCTAGAATAATCCTGGATCTAAGAAAAACTTATATAAAGGGGAATAGTGCCAAGCTATCACGCTCGAAGGTAAGGTTTTATACAGTCTAATGCCTCAGCTATACCTACCTTGACCATTAAAACGGATTGCGGTTCCATATTAAATTTCCAAGTTGAAGGAGTAAACCCAGTAACCGTTATGTCGTGCTCTCATAGCACATGATTAGTTAGACCTCCACAAATTAATAATTTGTTGAGTTCTGAAAACGCATTCAACCTCGACTGAAAATTTGAACCCCTTTGGAACTTAGGCTGAGGATGTTTCGCAAACTTGTACATGAGGGGGTACTGTAGGGTCTCGGACCTCGTTATGCGATACGACAGTCTGCATACAGAGTAACCCTAAGTTAATTTAGAGCGAAGATATCTCCCCCGGGATCCCGTTGATCCCGACAAGCGTAGTTTGATGTGCCGTGCTACCCAAACCCTCACTACACAGTCAGAATTTATTTATCGCGGCGATTAATACCGCCGCAGTTTGACTTTGAGAGCAATTCGCCTCGAAATTAAGTTCATCAAGTCGGATTTGCCTGAAGAGAATTCGGCGGATCGATATTTCGTACGAACGCAGACTTATCGGTTCTAGGCACGAACTCGAGATTTGCAACATTTGTTTGCATATTTTCCGATTATTTTCGTTAGAAAAATGTGACAATAGTGTCACTTGGGCTGATCGTTTAACAGCCCTTATAAGTTGAAGGACACCAATCAGGAAAATTATTAGGTATCTACGTTCATCAGTGTCAACTAATTGAATTATATTGTTGATTGGGATCGCGATGTCATGAATTTATAAAATATTAAGTATCCAACGAACGTAGATAGGTCCATAGTTGCGTGGTTCCATTATCTATCCGCTAGATATTGTATAAACAATATAGAGTTTTGTTTTTAACATCTTGTCAAAGGAATTAAATTACCAACATTATAACAACTGATAAGCTGGTAGGTAGTTCTTTTTATGTTTCCACTTCGTAAAACATTAAATGCTACGAAGGGTTTGGTCATGGTTGCGTGAACGTTATCCATGTAATTTATTCAGTGATTTGTAATGTAATACTGGCTGCTGTCCGTTACATTTTGAATAAAATCTTTCATGGAAGATAACTTCTCCGTGAAACGAAGATATATTAAAAACATTCCTGCACGTTTTGAAATAATATATGCTATTTACGCTGCTTATTTAATCTTTTGCTAAAAGCTCTAGAGACTCCTACAAAGATTTAAAACCCTTTGAGACGATTATACGACCTTCAAATTATTTATGAAATACGCATTAAATTACAAAATCTTTGCAGCGTGGCGTTACCTTTGAAGTATTTCATTTCACCTTTTATTATATTCACGCACAATTGTAAATCCTAATGGATGTGACATTTTCTAGATGACAGATAAAAGTTTACTATAAGAAGTAGTTTTGTTTGATAACATAATGTCACATGATAGGACCGAAGTGAATAAATAATAGCACTCTCCATAAAGCTACAAGTACTTACCTAGATACAAGACAGTATTAGGCTGCCAACAGTCATGCTAACTCTATTCAATTTAAGCTCAATGGCCACTAACATTTTTTTCAATAAACTCAAGTTGGGAAACGATACCCATTATTTTTTCAGTGCGTGTAACCTGTGAACCCGAAACGTAGCATTATGCGTCCCTCGCGACCGATCCTGGCTCTCGATGAAATAATTCCCGACCGATCAGGTTCGATCGGGTCCGATCGGTCGGGAACGGCTCGAGGTCCGTCCGATCCAGCGGTAAATTGATGATAACCTTCCATCGACTATCTGTTGAATGTACGGTGAAATTGGTTATACGGCCATAATATGTTACGTTTGCTCCTATTTATTGGAATGCGACCGCGACACTCTCTTATAGAAATGTTGATTTATTTTATTGGTTTCTGCTGATCGTAGTAAATATGTTTTATAGGTGCGCGTGTTCAGCTTAAGAATCACAGGTAAGGAAATCAATAAGTGATATTAGTTACATACGTACGGACAGTTGTTTTTATTATTGGCATGGAGGAAGCGTAATCTCTTTTGATTGATAATGCAATTTGTGCATTATTTGTAAAGAGCATTGACCGTTTAAATTGGCTGTAGGTTGCCTTGCATAAAATCGTACCTCGTTTTCTAACATCACATAAACAAGGCCTGGCGAGGCGAGGGAATATAAGTTGACACGGATGGGAGTAGGTACACTAACTTATTCGTGCCCTTCGCCTAGAGTGAACAGCACGTAGAATAATATATTTTTTATAGGCGACACATCCCTATCGAGCATATCTACTTAATGGCATCATTACCTCGACCAATCCCGCACACTCCAACGATTTGATTGTGATTGATTTACCATTTCCACGACAGAATCACAGTAAAAAATAAACAGAAGGAGAAATGATTCATTTTTTGTTTACTGCCTATTCTAAACATGAATTTTATAAGAATAGGCACCAAAACGCATTCCTAAGCATAACCAGCGTAGTTGTACACTTAGTTACATTTATAATGATATCAGCAGCTCACTATAAATGTTTTATTCTGTGATGACATGTAATTTTACGCCAGAGTAGACAATCCCTTTGTTGGCGCTTGTAAGGCCTCTTCATGGGTTAAGACACAAAGAAAGTAATACACAGCAGCTTCAGCTAGATAACTCGCGAATTTTATGCATAAATATGTACTTCATTTGCTATTTGCTTGTGTGAGTAGAACAAATTGGAGCATTCATTCTACTCTATGACATTCTATGTACGTATGCACTGAGCCCGCTCTTTTTAGTTGGTTTCAAATGTATATGGGAATCAATCATCCGTAGTTGACATCAAATTATCTTCAAAATAATTTTACGAACCAAATAATGAAAATAGAATAGTAGCCACTAAAATATGACGTGAACTAATTCAATTATATCCAGTAAGAATACAAAACAAGACATTAAAAACAAATAATAGAGACATGACATCTGTATTATTAAATTTATCTGGATTTATTATTAAATTTGTAGAAATTTTATTAACGAAACATTTATTCAAATAAACTAACAATTAATAAAGTGGTCAGAGGATAAATCAACGCATTCATTTGTATTAGCCTGTGTTATAAAAATCCCTTGGATCATACTGAATTATGAGGAATTTACGCTCAACTTGCTGCGCCATAAAAGAGACAACAGAGTAATGAAAAGTTACAATTCCAGAGCTGCATTTAATAACGAATTAAAACCCCCGACTACGCGATATAAAAGCAGACTGGAATAGCAGAGATAAACAATGCAAACCATGTTACAGTCGCTACTTAAAAATAAATAGATATTGTCCTCAGCAGGTCTAAAGCAAACAAAGTTGGGTTAAATACCCAACCTGTTACCAGAAATGGATCGCTAGAGGATGATATCCATCGCGCTATTTACGTATTGTTAACTATGTAACATAACTTACATTGTTAATAACATGTTAACACTTAATAATCATTCATAATACTTAATTGGCTGTTGTGCTATCATAATAGCAGCTGATCCATAACCAGTCTGTTAAGCTGTTACTGTGATTTAAAATGTTTTATCTCGAAGAAATCTTTTATCTACATGTGTACGTTCGTATATACCTATATAATTTGCATGTATCGTATTACGTCATGGATTTGTCAGGTAGCAGTATAACCCACACTTTAATACCGCTGAGGTCCTTGTATTCTCGAATCAAGGAAAATAGTACTCCGGGTGCCCATTTCATTAGTAACGGTAAACATTTCTTGTTTCAGGTACGACAAAAGTGTTATAGCCTTCGAGTACTAAGAGAGATGTGTTTCAACAAATTTCTTATCAAGCTGGCGGATTATTTCCGGTTACATTCCGATACGTGTCATTAAATAAAGCGTCATATGACAGTAATCGAGATGATTAGCAATAGGAAGATTGTTTTCACTAAGTTGTTACTGTGCTTTTTTATTACTGGAGCATGGGGCCGATCTTGGGCGAATCACCATGACACGACAACCTCCACGACGCAAACCACTCCAACTACTAGCCCCGTGCCGAAAAACTTTCATAACGACCCACTCATTGTCGAGACTAAGAGTGGTCTTGTTAGGGGTTATGCAAAAACTGTCATGGGTCGCGAGGTTCACATCTTTACTGGCATACCGTTCGCCAAACCGCCGTTGGGGCCGTTAAGATTCCGGAAGCCGGTGCCGATAGAACCATGGCATGGAGTTCTCGAAGCCACAGCAATGCCAAATAGCTGTTACCAGGAAAGGTATGAATACTTCCCCGGATTCGAAGGCGAAGAAATGTGGAATCCAAACACGAACATTTCCGAGGATTGCCTGTACCTCAACATTTGGGTCCCTCAGCACTTGCGAGTCCGCCACCATCAAGATAAGCCTCTTACTGAGAGACCGAAAGTGCCAATACTGGTTTGGATTTACGGTGGAGGCTATATGAGTGGCACGGCTACACTCGACCTATATAAAGCGGACATAATGGCTTCTTCCAGTGATGTTATAGTGGCTTCCATGCAGTATAGGGTTGGAGCATTCGGATTCTTATATTTAAATAAATATTTTTCGCCCGGAAGCGAAGAAGCGCCGGGAAATATGGGTCTTTGGGATCAACAACTCGCTATTCGCTGGATTAAAGATAATGCTCGAGCGTTTGGTGGAGACCCTGAATTGATCACGTTATTCGGGGAGTCAGCGGGTGGAGGCAGCGTGAGTCTCCACATGTTATCTCCAGAGATGAAAGGGCTGTTCAAGAGGGGGATTTTGCAATCTGGGACTTTAAACGCTCCTTGGAGCTGGATGACAGGAGAGAGAGCACAAGACATTGGAAAAGTTTTGGTAGACGACTGCAATTGTAACAGCAGCCTTCTGGCCGCTGATCCGAGCTTAGTGATGGATTGTATGCGAGGAGTAGATGCTAAGACTATATCAGTACAGCAATGGAATTCGTACACTGGTATACTGGGCTTCCCTTCAGCTCCGACTGTTGATGGCGTATTTTTACCGAAGGACCCTGACACGATGATGAAAGAGGGCAAATTTCATAATAGTGAAGTGCTCTTGGGAAGCAATCAAGACGAAGGTGAGTTTATAACACAATAATCTTTGTATCTACCCGTTGCATGTTAGGTTAAGTTCTACAATTCAACTGGTATAGGTATAACTCTTTATTGAGGTATAAGTACTCAGTGTAAAGTTTACCACAGATAATTTACTGAGTACAACTTATTCAACTTTAATACGCATAAATTGTCACCTAACAAGATTAACTTAAAATTCTTCATATTTCTATGCTCCTTCTATACGTCTTCTGATGAGTAATGTAATGACTTAATGACATCTCAAACAACTGCGTCAAAGCCTTATAAATACACTATACTACTTAGTAGGTATTGTAAAGTAAACAGCTCTACGAAGCACCACGTGTAGACATTGCGTGTATTATATCTAGCCTGTGTTGTTCGTTACTAACGAGCGTAACTCGCTTTATCTAACGATATAGCACAAAGCGAGGTATATGGATTGAACTTGTACAATAAGGCGTAATAAAAAAGTTTAGATAAGTTCTGAAAGTCGATGTAGTGAGACTTGCAGCTTATCAGTACAAGTTCGAGGACTCGGAGGTCGTTCTGCTCAGTCCGCCCTCGTATCGGCCCGGCTGGAGCCGGTGGGCGGCGCGCCTGCGCAAATCTATGTAGACACAACAATAACACGCTATGGGCTTTAGCCTTACTACCAGGTACTACAGACTCGCCCACGTAGCTCGGCACTCCCAGTGCCACCCTAACACCCAACCCCCAACCCCCCTTTATAGATACTGTTGCTACGCACCCCACCTCTCTCAAGACGTCTCCAGCATCAGTATTATAAACATTACTAGAAAATGAGAAATTTTCTAGGCACCTGAGTTTTACCTACATTTTAAAAGAGCTTAAGTTATTGTATTGGTGTATGAGACGACGAAATAATGTTTTCTTCTTGTTGCCTATATACTACGGGCCGTATAATATTTAGTTTTCTTTGCTACGGGTACGTAAGTAATAGTATTCTTTGCTATGGGTGAGGTGGCGTACAGCTACAGTAACTTAATGATCAACGACATTGTTTTGTATTACCTACGGCAATGAACTTGCATAAACAAACCAAACACGCGAGCCGACTGTTTGCATACCTCCCAAGCTAATATACGAGGTAGCAATACTCCGTTTCGTGATTTTCAGGCTATAATATCTGGCGTTATGTAAGGCACTCGCCTACCTGTTGTATTTTCTTTACCCTTTCATTCTTCGCCATTAGTAGTTTGCTGAGAAATTTCTAAGGACTCGACGCGACCTAGCATGTTTTAAAAGTTGAAGAGATTTTCATGTACTCAGCTTTAGCCTAAGGTACTATTACGTATTCTGTGGTCTAAAGTAAGCTTTAAAAAAAGATGCAATAATTCTCTTCTACGGAATTTCTCCGCCAGATGTGAGACTTACACTTTTTTTGAAATTATGTGACGTGATAATGATATATAAGTAAATACAATTGATTATAGATTTTAATTAATACTTTCGTATAAGTGATCGTCTATCTATAATTTTTATGGTACTTTTTCCAACCGGTGCACAGTGATTCGTCTAGAACAAGCTAGCTGGACAAAAACAACCCTTTCATTCCCGTGATATTCTTATCACAATAATTAGCGAAAACCCAGGTAACGAGAATTCCAGGTAATGTTTTCCACTTTTACCCTCCAATTATGCGTGATAAGGGCAAGTATATAAGATGTTGCATTTTTTTAGTGTTTTCCGTTGCATTTGTGCGTCTTACCAAATAATTTATAGTAAATTTTTAAAAAGTTTTCTGCTATTTGTTTATCATGGAGTTTGAAACTGAGGGTGAGTATTATTTTTAACAATATTTGTATTTGGTAATATTCCATAGGATCAACTTTTAAATCTACTGTGTATTGTAAGTAGTAAGATTTTTTATCAAATTTTAACTTTTCACGAGAAAAAGTTACATGTCTCCCCATGTCACCCCTGTAGAATTGATATATAATATACGTGCATTCATCTAGTTTACAATGATGAGAAATTTGGTTGCGAAATATTTGCACAACTAATTTATTTTTATTTTTTTCAGATGTATCGTTCGCAATTCCGAAAATTGATTTTTTCGAAGAATGGTTAAAACTCCCGAAAGATACAAAAAATGAAGCTCTGTTTCGATTTATTTCATCGAGATGTGACATCAGGGCTGCTTCGGAGCATTCTGGGAGAAACATCAAGGTCATCATTTCGCAAATTTCGTCCAAGATACAACAAAAATGGACGAGCTGTGGAAGGAGTCAAGAGCGGTTTCCTTTGAAGTACTCTGAGTGGCTAAGTAGTTCAGATATTTTTTTGTATATGTCTGTTACCAAGCCGATGCCATATACTTCCGGAGACCGCTCAGCAGGGCCTGGTAGGCCGTTGAAAGAATTCTCAGAATCGACTCTTAAGACGAAACGAAGACGAGTTGATGACCTTATACAGTCTAGGAGTGCCAGTGAATTAGTGTACGCTGCTGAGGTGTGAAACCCTGACCTAAGTGCTGATATTACAGGATTAGATGTACATTAATAAAAATATTGGGAACTTTACTTCGGGCTTTATCTTCAGGATTTGATATTAACATTGAGAAATTTCAGGCTTTGGCAATAGAAACAAGAAAGCTGTACGTAAATCTCTATCCGTGGTACTACATGCCTGCTACTATTCACAAAATTCTTATTTATTCTTAGCTTATGTGTTTCGTAACTTGCAGTTCGTATTAATTGTAATTTAATTTTAAATATGATCGTGCCTTTATCTTTTGTAAATTTGAAAAAGAGGAAATAAAAAGAATTTTTGTTGGAACATTTTTTTATTGGAATTTATGCTTAATATTACTTATACAAGTATTTCGTTATGCATAATAACACCGTTAAAAACTAAAAAACGAAGAAAATAATTTTGTCCAGCTAGCTTGTTCTACACGAATCACTGTGCGGTGGTGGTAAAATCATTGTAATAATTGACGTTTATAAGTGCTTACAAAATAGAGAACTTTTGAATTTGAACTATTCGTGAAAAGTTTTCTTAAGTCTAAACTCGTAGTACCTTATTTTATGAAAGTTTTCCGTCAGATTTTATGAATCCTCTGTTTGTTCCAAACTCAAAACCAAACTTGCGACCGAATTTGTAACGATGTCCACAACAACAACAACGCAGAACCTCATTAATTCCTACAAAAGAAATACTAACCAACTATAACACTAAATAGTTATATGTTTTATTTTCAAGAAACAACGTGTATTGAAGCTGTTATTAGAAGGACTCCCTCAGGCCACGCGGCTCGTGTTTCTGTTTACCCTACATTGAAGTGTTTACTTGTATCCTTTATACCGGTGTGACTTAACTGTTCTTCGGGGGCTGGTGTGTCACCATTAGTGTACGAGTTATAAAACTATGGGAAACGAGGAACTTTTTTGCTGTAAAAGATAATAATACCTTTTAAGAGCTAATATTAAAAAGGATCATTCTTACTTTATTTATTTTATTTTTTTTGTTTGGGGCGCTAACAGCTATTGTTACAGAATAATTTGACAATTCAATAGAAAAAAGCCATTATAGAAAATTTGGGATTTTTACAACTAAATTAACAAAGAAACGAATTACAATAAACTAAAATTTAAGAAACCCCCTACACAACAAAAAAACATAAAAAGTAAAAAGCGGCTGAACCGATTTTGATATAACAAAACCACCGCGAGATAACCTGCTTTCTAATAAAAAAAACGCATCCAAATCGGTTCATCCGTTTAAGAGCTACGGTGCCACAGACAGACACATAATGGTCAAACTTATATCACCCCTCTTTTTTGCGTTTTGGGGTTAAAAAGAAATGCGAGGTGGCACCATGCAATGCCATGCATTTAAAAAATTGCAATGATTGGATAATGATGATGAGGCTGTATTCACCGCAGCCAGACTGCTTGTGAATAGATCAATAGTATAATGCTCAGAGTTCGCAAGCTTATTAAATGCTACGGAAGAACATAAGACATAAAAGTTCCTCCGGTAGCTGGTGCGGGCGAAGATACTTACTCGTCCTTTACTGGACTTACTTTAAATACATAATAAGATACAAGTTCTAGTAAAAATCTAATGATTTACATTTTAGTTCGAACTATATATACGAGTATTACTATAAAATAAAATAATAATTAGGTATTTTAATTGCAATGAACCCTTGCTTGGTCATTACATTACTTATATAAAAAATACAAAGTGCAGGTAGCGACTATATACTACTATGACTATAAATGTGAAAGTTTGTATGTTAGTGTGGAAGTAGTGTGTTTGTTACCTCACGCCGCAACGGCTAAATACGTTTTGTTGAAATTTGGAATGGAGATAGCCCTTTCCCTGGATTAACACATAGGCCAAACCGCGGGGTGAAGCTAGTATTTTATAATATACAGCGCAATCTCTCGCTGACTATATACCGCAGAGGCGCAGTTATTATTTTCTATTTATTTATGGCTAAGACTAGGTAAGACACAATTATTTTTGGTAGACCTTGTACCTAATCCTTCGATTATATGAGTGGAACTTCTTCGTCTTCTTCTTATCACTACATTCTAGGAATCTTCAAGTCTCGAGTGAACAGGTACTAATTTGGCAAGCGTGTTAGATCGTCGACCGCATCGTCGCTTACCATCAGGTGACAGTGGTCAAACGCAAGCCAATAAACAAAAAAAAAATACTACACAGTTTTTCTGCTCGTTTTTCTATCGCTGGGCACTTCACTTCACCTTGACCTTCCGCTCATATATCGTGGAGCCTACACAATGGCAGCGCGGCGGCGGCGCCTCGTTTCACGGGACGGGAGTGTGTTTGCGAGAATTTATGGATGATCATTTGCCGATTTAGCTTTGTGTCACGTCATTTGCTATCTTTGTAGAGACACAAAGGAAAAACAAGTTTGTGTAAATTACCAATATTTATAGTTTTATGAGTGAATGCTTGATATAGGTAGTTTGGTCGTTTGTGAATATTTCTTGAACTTGATTTATGTGGAAGAACATGAAACATGGTTTTATGTGTTAGCTTAAAAGTGTCACCTGTCTCACTGAAAATTAGCGTTTTTGAATCCTTAAGCATTATATACTATTTTTGAGTATTTTATGTTTTATATTTTTGGATGCTGTTTGTATATATTTATTACCAACCTAATCGTTGAAACATTCCGTTGCGTGATGCTGCCGGCTTGTACGGAAGACCAGCGTTGGTTGTTACAACCGGCATTATGCTGAGTGGAGGCCGTGTTGTGGAAATACGTATACATATACCTAAACTAAGTTCTTAATATTAATAATTTTAGTTTAGCATATTTTAGTTTGGTGTACAATAAAGCATTAATTATTATTATTATTATTATTATTATTATATATATATATATATATATATACATATATATATATATATAAAGAAATTAACAAATCTACCCACACTGGATAAATCTACATACCTACCATAGTATTCGCAATGAAGATCTCATAGCTCGTTCTCGTTGATAGATGAAAAATATATTTTGTTTATATAGCCTGGGTCAACAACCGAGCTACCATAGGGCATCAAGTAACCAAACTACACATAATTGAAATAGAGTTAGTGCGTTACCTGCCAAACTAATCGCGTTAAATTATTAGTTTCATCTACCTCGACGTTTCGAGCGAGTTGCATCGACCCTCGTCACGAAATTACGCTTTTAATTAAAGAAGTACCTAAGGACTTTAATCTTTTAAATATATTATATATCTAGGACTTTAATTATTCTGAATTACATAAAAGTTATAAATTGGTAGCTTATGTATGTGTATCAAATTATAATATACAGGGTCATTTTTAAAATACCAGAAAGCTCACAGACCGTAACTCTAATAAACAACTTTATTTTCTCTTTCCCTGTAGATAGAAAAAACATATGTTTATCGTAAATTAACATTTAATATGAAATATATATTAGAACAATGAGACTAAAACTAAAAACCTTAAAAAATATAATATAATAACTAAAATATATAATTAAAAGGAGTCCCTTTAGGCAAGTCAGTAGATACTTGTATGACCAATGAAAACAAACTTTATTTGACACTAGCTGCACCCCGCGGTTTCACCCACGGTTTCCCGGAATAAAACGTAATCTATGTGTTAATCCAGGTTATAAAGAAATGCCGAATTTCACTCAAATCCATTGAGCCATTACAGCGTGAACAGTAACAACCACACAAACGCACTAACATACAAACTTTTGCATTTATAATATTAGTAAGATAGATGTGCACTGTATGTGAAATATATTTAAAAAAAAGCGCTAGCATTTGTTTTGTGTGTGGTTGTTGTGGGACCATGGTCCTCGTAGTTCACCGGGAATTCTAGTTAGGGGATCATAGCCAGGATCTATGTATGTAATCGTTGGGCGTATTAATTTATTATTATAAAATAATGAAATGAACAATATTACTTTTTATTGAACTTCAATTGGTATTAAACAAATAGGTAGAGAAGCTAATAATAAAAAAGCTTCCATTAGTAAATAATATTTGGCTCAAGAAGAAACAGTTTTCCAGCTAAAGGCTACTGATGCAAAAGCTACCCGGTCTGATACTGTTTAGCTCTAACGAACTAAAGTTGACGCAATATGTCCCTGATTGGGTCAACAAACCGGAAACAGCGCTTGTTAGTAATTTGGCGAGGCAGAACCGGATATACGTTGTATCTTTATGTAGGTGTCTCTGCATGGCAAGAAAAGGTTAAATAAACCAATCGAAGACAGTATATACTCCAAATTTCTTGTTTCTATCTTTAGTGTTATTGTTCTGTGTATGGATGCAAAGAAACCACTTACACAAATAAGAATCGAAGATTTTTTGGTTTTTGGCGTCTCCCAGCCAAGCGATAGTTGGTGTGAAAGAGAAACACTTAGGTTACTTACGTATAGCGTTGTCCTTGTCGCACTTGACTCGTATTAGCTCATCCCTACAATAATTACGCACCCACACAAAACGTGTGCGGACAGGCCGGTGCATCAGTAGTAGTACTAGACAGTTAGCTCAGCGAATTTGTATGGAGTGTCGGGGGTCGGGTAGTATCATGATGATTATGGTGCTTACCAGCGCCTAAATATAGAGAACCCTCACTAGCTGTGCCACGCGGTTTCCCGGGATAAAACGTAGCCTATGTGTTAATCCAGGGAAAAAGGTATCTTCATTCCGAATTTCACTTAAATCTTTTCAGCCGTTGCGGCTTGAAGGAGGAACAAACACACTTACATACTCACATACAAACTTTCAAATTTTTAATATTAGTGTGATGTGATGTGATTCATGAAGCCGGGACGGGTTTCTAATTGAAGAAAAGCAAAACAACTAGGCTGTATAGTAAAGCTACCAAAGAGTACGCACTACCAAAGAGCTTGCTTCTAAACAAAGATTATTATTTTCTAATTGCACTTCTGTGATACCAATCAGTTGTCTGTGTCAAGACAAGGTCACGGCTATAACTTCGCTTCGCTGCGGTAAGTTTTCACAATTTTATTGCAATATTTAAGTTTGTAACATGTTAGATGTTATTTATCATCAATTTTGAATGTGAATTGTAATACAAATATGAATACTCAATCTATGAATGGGGATTATTCATGATATTTGCACATAGAACTTTGAATACATCAAGGTTATGTAGGCATATTCTGTTGTTAGACGAAAATAGTTGGGATCACAGATCCAAAAGACGTTTTTGGTAAGAATACGCACTCTAAGAGTAAGCATGCATATAAACTAAGAGGTTTTTTTTTCTATTGGTAATGGACTCGCACGCATTTGCCATTCATCAATAATTAATTTTTAGAAAAAAACAAAACCGACTTCAATGTATCTTCGAAGTCCAAGGTCACATATCGATAAAATTTATATGGGACCACTTCGTAGCTATACTGAACCCGACGCAAAAAGAATTTTTCAAATCGGTTCATAAATGACGGAGTTCTGAGGTAACAAACATTAAAAAAATAAAAAGAATAATAAAAAAAAAATACAATCGAACAGAGAACCTCCTCCTTTTTTGAGGTCAGTTAAAAAATCTGTAATAATTCATTTTTTAATTTATTTTGCTTGCGCTTCGTTTCTTTCACAGAACCATCAACATGGGCAAATATAAAAGGAAGGCATAGACTTCTAAGAACTAAAGATGAAGACTGGATTCAATGTTGTCGGTGCGAGGCTTGGTGGCATGACGAATGCACAGACTATGTTGTATTTGGGGCCTCAACATGTGATAATTGCAAATAAGTATCTCAATATTTCAATGCGTACTCTTAGCTATAGCGCAGGCTAAGAGTACGCGTTGGACTGGTCATATGACAAGGCAAGTTTTTTAATTTTTTTAGTAAAATCACTTATTTTAAGAATTAAAAATATGTTCCGGATGAACCAAAGATAATTAAGAAATAATTTTGTAGACTGTAAACTTAAAGTTGATTTTATTAAAAATTTAAGTTTCAAAAGTGCGTAGTTTTTGATTGCTGTACCCTATACATTTTTGGATAAGGTAACAACATTATCATTATTACGTTACATTTAAGAACAAAACTTTCTGTTTTTGGATTAATAAACGGCCACGGGAAGAAACGGGTGTTCGGGCGATAGAGACGCTCATCTTCACGGAAAACGCGCGGGCGCGGCCAGCGTTTGGCGCGACCGCGTATTTCGATAGGTATCTGTATTTCAACAGAATTTTAATAAACGTTGCCAGTATTCGTTTCTTCAATATAGAAACCTGGGATCTGCAGTAAAATGTAATGACACGTGACTAGTAACGAGAAATCCTTTCCATTCGTCTGATCTCTTAGATACAAGTGTACCAAGTGGAAGATGCGCAATTTCCTTTATAAATTCACAGGAAAGAGCAAATGTTTAAGTATCTTTCTTTCAATATCTAGCTGACCTATTTCCGTAGACATTTAATTTTTCTTTACTTCCTTGTAGTTACTTTAGAATATATACTTTAGATTACTTATACTATTACTTTATGATAATTCCATAATATTTTTATTGGTATTAGTATAATATGTATCCTTAAACTATTTTCCTTGTTTGTTATTTTTTTTATTCGTATGTTTGTTTTATAACTGTGTGGTAGTCAAATAACTGTATTTTCTTTTCTTCTTTTTTCTTTATATTTATTAAAGTTACTTTGTCAATGTTTAGTCTTCAATGGTGGGAAGCTGAGTATTTTCTTTTGCAACGAAACACTGGTGGTAGGATTCTCGTATGCGAGAGGCCGTCTGGGTGGGTACCACCGCTTTGCCAGTTATTCAGCCGCCAAGCAGTAGTGTGCAAGCATTACTGTGTTCCGGCTTGTAGGGCATTGTAGCCAGCGAAATTACTGGGCATTATGAGACTCAACAGCTAATTGTCTCAGGGTGACGAGCGCAGTGCAGCGCCGCGCAGGATTTTGCAAAACAAAGTTCTGGGTGGTGCTGTTATTGTTATGGGCTGGCGTATTGCTTACCATCAGGTAAACGACCAGCTCGTCTCGTCATTCAGTTATTAAAAAAAAAAAAACACGTCAATGCAACCTCGATTATAATTGACGAATATAGTACCTATATTAATAGCGAAAATTAGATTACATAACTCTTAATTGTTACATTAGCTTTTCAAGAGTGAGTGTGGCTCAGCGGGGACTCGTGCACTTTTCGATCCGACGCACCTGGGTTCGAATCCCGACCGTATAGTTAAGTACAGATTTTGCACGCTCGCTCTAAAACGGTGAAGGAAAACATCGTGATGAAACCCGCTTACGCCCTTTGGAGTGGTAGGCTTTGGCCGTGGTTGTAATACCACCCACCGAACAAAGCCATGCCGTCAAACGACCTAGTCGTGTTTCGGGATGATGTTCGGTGAACCATCGGGGAGACGGGTCTGAGCAGCCGCTCAACTGCCGACTCTCTCTAGATCTATGTGCTCCATCTTAGGCCACATCATCGCTTCACATCAGGCGAGATAGTGGCCAAACATGGATCTATTAAGCGTAAAAAAAAACATTATCAGAAATTATAACAACAACTAAACCGTTACAAAGGGTGGTCTTATCGGTAAAAGCGATCTCTTGCAGTCCACCTTTGGATAAAGAGGATTACGTAAAATCTAATAAATATCATGTTTAACCTGTATGGTCTATGGGTTGTCCAATTGCTTCTCCTTGTAAGTAGTTAGTTTAGTTTTAGTAAGTAGAGTTGTTTTCAGTAATAAAGGCAATTGCCCGTTAAAAAAACCTACTATAGAAGTAATGTTGTGAGCGGGCGAGTCCCATGTCCGATAAAACTATTTATATATAAACATATCACATATCTATATCTTATCAGTAGTAAACGTAATTTTTTATTTATTTTTAAATTTTTAAGTATTGGAATTCAAAATGAAGAAAAATCAACTTATATATATATATTCATTAATACCATATGAATTGATATGTAGATGTTTATTTTTTATCTAAATCTGCGCACGTGCAGTAAAATATATATACAAGGCTTCATCTGCATGTTTTTGATTTGTTCCTACCTATTGCTGGAAACACAAAAGCTTATAAGATATAATGAACAGAGAAACACGAGCTCGAAGTATCCCGAGGGAGTTTTGTAATGACAGCTCTACAATTTCTAAGCACGTCATTTCTGGGAGGTGGAGAAACATACAATATAGCAGATATTTTCTCGTTCCTTTGTGAAAAGGCTTTCTAGTCACGAAAACTTGTCAAGAAAATTGTTGTTTTGTAAACAACATTATGCCAACAAGATAAACTTTGCGTTTACTCTGCCTTAAGGATATATTTCAGGGTCGTACTTAAAAGCCAATACCCAAGTTAGTCTTTTTGGGAAACAAAACTTTTTGATAATAGCCAAATTTTTTAACAATAACCAGGGTGTCTATGCTACGATATCCCGTAAATATTAAAATAACACTAAGATTATAGTCTGCGAAGATACAACTTGACTTCTTAGTACGCGCTCTTATATACTGGGTAGGTCTTGCTGAAATGGTCTTGAAGAGGAGTGGAACTCTCTGCCGGCATCTGTGTTTCCGGATAGCTATAATCCGGGTGGCTTTAAGACAAGAGTGAATAGGTTGCTTCTAGGCGAGCGTATTACATCTTCGACCGCATCGTCACTTAAAAACAGGTGAGATAGCGGCCAAACTCAAGCCTATAAATAATAAAAAAAGAACAAACGAACTATGGTTTTTCGTCTACGCAGACCAAGTCGCGGGAAAACCTAGTCACCTAATATATGTCCACATTTTACGTTTATGCTTATAGGTATCTTCTTCTTCTTGTTCTTCTTGGAAAGGTGTGTAGCCAACTATAAAATAGAGCAGCATTGTTGTAGGAGCAGTTCATACTTACTCTTTATCGGCGAATTAAAACTGCTCTCAGCTGCTCTGCTCTGCTTTGGGCTCTTGGGCCCTTGGGCCGCAAAAATGAATCGCGTTTCACAGACAGGCTTTCTCTAGCTCTTCATAAATATGTTCCATACCCCATTCAGAACATTCGCACACTGGTACAATTAAAAAAAAAGCAAGTCCACGTCTTAGGCGTTACAGTGCGATAATTGGAACGCAAGGAATGACGACAAACCAGATTGCGCGGGAAACAGCAGGGGAATTGTGTAACTCGAACGCAATCGCTTTAAATTTCAACTTTTTTGCAAGGCGTTAGCATCTTTCAAACTTCGGTATTGGTCATTTTTAGCGATCGTGATTGAGATTGGGATTGAGACGTGGACTTTAAAAAAGTTTGACGATTCCACAGACAAATATCGGTCATAAGATATGTTTAAAAGCGATCGGGATCGGTGTTCTAGTTAGATGATTCCCCTGCTGGTCATTCTGAGTCATCGCCTTCTTCACGCTACTGACAAATATAAATGGATGTTCTAAGTTCTAATAGAATAAAGGTTGATTGATATAATTTTTCTCTCTCTCTATGAGAGAAGGCCCGTGTCCCAGCAGTAGCAACGTGATGGGCTGATGATGATGATGATATAATTTTTAAAATAACATTATGTTTTTGTTGCTAAGTCTTTTTTGTACTGATTGGAAGTACTGGACACTGGTACTGATAGGACGAAGTTAGGTCAATATGTCTATTTATAATAATAACATTTAAAAGGAAAATTGAAAAAGCTCTTGTAGGTCGCACACATTAGGGTTAAGGACTAAAACACGAGAACAAAACATTTAAGTTAACAACGGCAATTATCGCATTGTCAGCGGCCGTGACTCATTGTTAAGCCTGGCTACACAAGGATACTCTGGAATACCCTGGGGTACACCAGGGATATTGTACAAATTCATTTTTAATGAAATAAACCGTATTATGGCAGTAGCTCTTTGATATAAATACGAACAGAATTACGCCGCAGAGCGTAAATAATAAATGGAACACGCGTGCATAACTTTTGTTATTTAGGTAGATATTAGTGGACATCACAAAAGGATGAAATGCCTATATTGAATACGCGTGTTGCTCTAATTTGTAACGTACATTTGAGTTCGTTGAAACTGTGTGAACAATGTACCTTAAAATGTTTATTCTCTGTTTTCTTTTGTAGAATATAAAACCTGTTTTATAGGGTCTAATAGAAGTGTTGTAAGTAAAAAAAATTAGGATCTAATAAGACAGTGAGACCGGGGCTTAAAGAGTCGATTTTCAAAGTCTCAAAACTTACGCAGTAAATGTGTTGTTAACAGAGCTAGTCTAAAATTTTCGTAAATCGTTATCGATTTTTGTGTTCTTAAAGTAATTTCGGTATTTCTTGAACAAGTTTTAGGTAATACATGAAAATATTATAGAAAAAGTCAAAAAGTAACTACTAGCCCAGCTTCGGGCTATTTTTAAAAGAAGTGGAGCAATTTCTTACCGAGTCGATTGAGGGGAGGCTTATAAAAAAACAATGATTTAATAAAGTAGGTACTGCTCATGCATTTAAAGATGTATTAGGATAGTATGGGTAACATTAAAAACAATTTCCCATAAAAACCAATGTGACTCTCTACAAAAACTATGGGATTTAACTAAATACTTTACAAATCTGTAGAAAGTTCTGTATGGTCTTGTATAGGCTTTATCGGCTCTAGAGAGTCAGTGCTTCGTTGAAGTTTTTCTTGTAAGTGCTGCACCTATTACAGGCTTCTGGAGTGGATTTTCTACTAAAAACCATATCCACGCGGTAAAGCAGCTGATGAAAATGAGTCAAGAATTTAACCTGTCCATATTTGACAGCATCAAGCACTAGACTGTGTTTGTCTCTGCTTCACTGCTCTATCGACACTCGCTGTCTGGATGTACTCCAGGAGCTCTACAGTTTGACAGTGATGCAGCTGAGACTACATAACGCAACCAAATCCATTTCGATCGATGGACCAAAAATACGCGTGCATTTCGATCGATGGACCAAAAATAGCAAACACGAGAAATTTACGTACACGGATGAAACGCACACCAGGCCTTCAGGCCTCCTCTGGCTTTATAGGTGACGGCCGTCGACGTCAATGAGCTGCTTCTTACCACGTCACGATATATATAAGAAATACATATTTATCTCCTTTTTCTAACTCGGAACAACTTACCCTGGCAACTTTTAGCCCCAGACTTCTTAATTACACCTTTTAAAAGAGTTCTTCAATTCGCTTACTGATTTTTATTCCTTTTGTAATTCTTACATGCTTTTATTTGTATAGGCGTACACTCCATTCCATTTACTTAAATAGGTATGGACATACTCGTATATCGTTTTATCGTATTATGTATTCTTATATTATGCTTCTGGTTCTGGAGTGGATTTTCAACTAAAGACTATATCCATGCGGTAGAGCATCTGATAGAAATGAGTCAAAACTTTAACCAGCCCATATGTGTATGGCCTCTTGTCAATTACGATTAAGCATTCAACAATATCGCGCACTAGGCTGTGTTTGTCTTTCTATTTATACTACTGCTCTATCGACGATCGCTAAATGGATGTGCTCTGGGAGCCCTAAATCCATTTCGTTCGATAGAGATGACTATGACGATTACTTGTCAATTACAATTATTTCCCAATATAATATAAAATCTTTTATATTTCAGGCACATATTTCTTACTGTACGACTTCCTCGACTACTTCGAGAAAGATGGCCCTAGCTTCCTTCAAAGAGACAAGTTTCTGGAGATTGTGGACACAATATTCAAGGATTTCTCCAAAATCAAGAGAGAAGCTATTGTGTTTCAAGTAAGTTATCAACTTGATGGCTCCGTCCATTACACCGTAAGATACCATGACCGTAACCACAGATAACTTATAGTTCAAGTAACAGTACCAACACAGGCAAAACAAAATAATTTCTACCGGTTTCTATGAAACAATGCTCACTACACTGTTCCTTTTGCGGTCTGCAGCAAGTTGAATTGAGAAAATCTTCATAGCAATTACATGTAGTGTGCGAAGTCCTTAAAATTGTAAACAAACAGGTATATCAGATAGAAGGTAATGATCCCTCCCAGTACTCTCTGCAAGTACCTACCTACCAAGTAATTCTATACGTCGTACTATTTACTACCCATAACCCTCAATCATGTTCCAAGAAATTCTCCCTTGAGTTCGTTACCTAGTGGGATCGGCAATGATGAAATTCCGCGAAAATTCATTTTACCAAATTGTGTGTGGTTCGAAATCTCATTTAAACTTATAGCTAATCTGCCAAAACTGTCAAATACATACAATATTTGTGAAAGATATGTGTTCACAAAGCGTTTTGGAATGTTTCCGCACGTATGGTTTGTGGATTGTTTTTATTAATGTTTATAGTTATTTGATGTTAAGCTACAATGTGGCCAAAGATGTAGGACAAGGATCTAGAGAAAGAGGGCAGTTGAGTGACTGCTCAGACCCATCTCCCTGATGGTTCACCGAACGCCATCTCGAAACACGATTAGGGTCGCTTGGCGGCATGACCAGAGACACCAACAAATATATAATTTAATATTAAATAGTAATTAAAAAAAACCGAATTCAATGTATCTTCGAAGTCCAAGGTCAAATATCAATAAAATTATATGGGACCACTTCGTAGCCATACTGAACTCAACGCAAAAATAATTTTCCAAATCGGTTCATAAATAACGGAGTTCTGAGGTAACAAACATAAAAAAACGAACAAAGAACCTCCTCCTTTTTTAAAGTCGGTTAAAAAAAGGATTAATAAACACATTTAGAAGTAGAATAATAAACCATTTACTATTGCACAAACATTGAATTGGACGATCAGTTAATTTATCCCAAGATCTCAAAACAAAGGCATTGCTGTAAAAAAATATAATAGCTTTTGTTAGTTGATCTTGGAAATACGTGTCATAGATTATCTCGAGCTAAAGTATAAAGTTTGTGGTTGTTACGAGGGTCAGAGTCGAGGGTCAGGATCTCTCTTGATACTATTGTTGTATTATTAATTATGGTGTCGACAAGTACCTACGCATGTAAATTCTATTCAAACCAATATCTGCTTCGTTATCTAATTAGGCGTTATTGTCGTTGTTTAACTTTTGGGGCCCATTTGGAAGAATAACGACGAGTCCCAAAACATACATATAACAATGGATTTATTTCAAGCTGTATTGCCTTTTAATGCTAACTTCGTTTTCATTCCAAATCGGCGATAAGTAAGTAATAGTAGGTATGTGGGTAAATGCAAGAATAATATTGCTTTCTACTTTTGTAATGACTATTTTATATCATGTATAGATTTGCCAGTTATTCTGCCGCCAAGCAGTAGTGCGCAATAATTACTGTTCCGATTAAAATAACATTGTAGCCAGCAAAATTACTGGATATTGTGCGGCTTCAGAGCTAATTGTCTTAGAGTGACGAGAGTAGTGCTGTGCAGAATTTAGCATGACAAAGTTCTGATGCTGCAACTGTTATGGGCAGGCATATTGCTTACCGTCAGGCAAACGACCTGATCGTCTCGTTATTCAGTTTATTTTTTACGCTTAGGTAATAGATCTTTGTTTGGGCACTATCTCGCCTGATGTAAAGCGATGATATGGCCTAAAATGGAGCTCATAGATCAAGAGAGATACGGCAGCTGAGCGGCTGCTCAGACTCGCCTCCCCGATGGTTCACCGAACATCATCCCGAAACACGACTAAGTCGCATGACGGCATGGCTTTGTTTGGTGGATGGTATTACAACCACGGCCAGAGCCTATACCACTCCAAAGCGCGTAAGCGGGTTTCAACACGATGTTTTCCTTAACCGTTTTAGAGCGAGCGTGCAAAATCTGCACTTAACTATAAGTCATTGGTACAGGGCCGAGTCGGGATTCAAACCTAGGTGCGTCAGATCGAAAGGCGCACGAGTTCCCGCCAAGCCAAACTCACTCTCAGTTATGATAAGAATGTAATATTATTATTTATATGAAAATTCATAGGAATAAAAAGCATCAAGTAATTATTGGATATTTGATAACATCGGGATCCTATGTTTAATACACTTTTTAGAGCGAAATTATAGAGAAACGATAATAAGGATGTCCTATCTCGAATTACCGTCAATGGAAAAATGTCCCTCTCCATTTTCATCGCTTGTTTTGCAATTGACCAATCAAGAATGCAATGACAATGACAATGTTAGATATAACGTCAGCTAATGTCTTTAAAGGGACCGCTTCTTTTATTTACAGACCGGTATTTTATCTTCCACCTTTCTTGAAAATAAAATGCTTAAGCATCTTCATCAAACACAGGTTAAGATATAAAAATGAACACTCTGAAATTAGTTCGATTTCTCAAGAAGCAGGTCGACAACAAATGCTGAAATCTGATCGGTTACAGATATTGGTTTAGTTTTTCTAACGTAAAGTAAAGAAATAAGTTTTTTTTGTTGAAAAATATATTTTTCAAGACAAAAGTTTTAATAAATTCGTAATCTGATTAAAATGATTTTAGTTTGCTCGCGGTTTAGATTACTAGTACTACTAGTAGTTTACGATTATCCATTACGAGTTCCATTGCCCACCTTCCGTTTCCATCATCCGATCAGCTGGCTGTCCCCATAATATTGCATTGTCATCGAACTTTGACAAGTATGCAAAATTTCCACTTCGTAGGACAAGAGGAAGTGGTTTTGATTCAGCTTGCAAGATTCCACCGGAGCAAACATACATACAAACATGCATTGCAAAATAAAATGCATTAAATAAAAGCTTGTAAAAAGTACCTACTTATTTATTTCGATTTCTGTGAGTGGTTCTAATCAAAACATTTGGAGCCACTACAGAGGACCTTAATACTCTGTGAAGGTAAACATTTATTTTGTCTGATAGATATCACGTTCGACAGGTTGAAATCAATGGCGTAACATTTTTGAATAGGTACATGTAATTTCGGTTGAGTTAAGAAAATCAATGAAAAATAAAGTAATCGGTTGAAAAAGGAATACAGCTTAGGACGATTTAAGAATATAATACCTAATCGGATGAGACGTCATAGTATTTATAAGAGCGGACCGACCCGTTATTAGATAAGAATTCAATAAAGTATTCTGTCGGTATAGGTCCATGGGGATTATTTGACGCCTAGTCGTGTGAAATTTATGATTAGAGTTGTGGATTGTGATAAGCAGATAAATATTTGTCTATTGTTACCGTTTTTTAAACGGTTTTATTTAGTTTGCCCTGTTTAGGGCAAATTTAGTAAATACAATATTACACTTTTCCTGTTGACCGATTGAACTCAAATTTGGTACACACCTTTAGTTCTGATGACAATACAATTATGTATGTCCAGAATTATTGTAAATATGTATGAACTTGCATTTTTACCAACAAATATGGATAATTATATCTGAATTATTAATAAATGAAATGAATTGAATTGTAAATCCAAGATGGCCGCCACCACAAAATGGCGGATTTTTTTTTCATATTTAGTAATGAGATCATAACGTATAGATAGAAAGAAGTCAGACATTAGGTAGATTAATTCACAGCAAAAACTATCACAGGCTTAACAATAATGTCGACGTGTATAGAGTTTGGTATCCCAAAAGTAATCTATTATTTCTTGTCTGGAATTCCAGGTTATCCAAATGTTGGCATAAGATGATACGTGCTTGTAAATAACGGAACGATTCCAGTGTTTCTTTTTTCCGTTCTTCCAAGAACAGTGTAAGAGATTGAGGACTTCGATACCTCATTTGTCGGTATTTTATCATGTTTTTTTCCAAAGCTGAGAGTATTTCGTAAAAAAATTTGGTTAGAGCCATTCTTGCGTTTTGGGGAATTTAAAATGCGCTTTCGCTCTTCGTCAGTCACCACATTTATTATTTAAAAATAAATATTAAATTATTCATGAGCATATCTTTATGTCTATTAATTTATTTGTTTAAGTATATTTTAGTAAAGCTTTTCTCAAAGATTTTTCACTTACGTATTATATAATAATTATTTAACTATGTTCTTTTTAGTCACCTACTCTATAACTCTAAGTCACTATAGAAACTCGTCGAGACAAGTCCAAGGAGCCAACACTCTATACGTTTACTGCATAAAGCTTCCGACTCCATCGTCAGACCTGGTCCACAACCAAAATACTCGTTGCGATAAGTTCAGCGAGCCCAAACTAGACATATCTACTGCACAACTACAGTTGTAGAGTACCTATGACGATAAAATCAAGATCAGCTCATAGTGTACTATCACATTGTATTGTCATCGGACTTACATATAAATATGCAAAATTTAAGTTCAATTGGGTAACAGGAAATGGTTGAATATTAAGTTGCAAGTGTTGACCAGAAAATACTATCTAAATAAGATAAAAGCTTCTAAATTATTTTCATTTGTTTTCCCTTTACAATATTATCATATTTAGTAACAAACAAGAGACTTAGAAATTTTCTGAATGTAATAAAAAAACACTTATGTTTCTATTTTTAGTACACTGATTGGGAAGAACTGACCGACGGTTACTTGAACCAGAAGATGATCGCGGACGTGGTTGGAGATTACTTCTTCGTCTGCCCGACCAACTACTTTGCGGAAGTGCTCGCTGACTCCGGAGTGGACGTTTATTACTACTACTTTACACACGTAAGCGTATATTATATATAAATATTACTTATTATTATTAAATATTTTTAATTTAATGGAATCAGGCGTGACGTTGCGGAAATTCATCTCAAAACTGAAACGCAATGACACACGCTATATATTTTCATTGCGTTTCAGTTTTAAATATTTTTAAGTTATTTCAACCAAAATTATAATTTTATATCAAACACTACATATTCTTGTACTTAACCCAACATTTTGGTCGTTCCTTTGGTTGGTTTTTACAATTGCATTTTTTTTTACCAACCTTAGACGTTTGCCTTTATTGATGTATGTAACTTACTGAATCTTTATTTATCACTGAAATTAGTGAATTTAGCATATTCGTTTAGCTTTATTAAATCTGCACCAAAACGCCTGAGCACGGAACTTGAAGTGGTGAGCAGAGAGCAGACATGTTGACATGCCCCTCCGAGGCTGACGTTCAAAGGCATTCCTGTGACGAAGACGCACTTGAAACTGCAAACCGGTCACAGAATCACTAATGTGGACGTATCCAAAGTACGTGTGTTTGTGAAGGCTTACCGTCACTTCCTAAGCATAATAGCTTTTTGGTAGTAGAGTAGGATCGATGAGAAGTTTTAGAGTGGTAGGCTCTGGCCGTGGTTGTAATACCACCCGACCACCGAACAAAGCCATACCGTCAAGTGACCTAGTCGTGTTTCGGGATGATGTTCGGTGAACCATCGGGGAGACGGGTCTGAGCAGCCGCTCAACTGCCGCCTCTCTCTAGATCTATGTGCTCCATCTTAGGCCACATCATCGCTTCACATCAGGCGAGATAGTAGCCAAACATAGATCTATAAAATGTAAAAAAAAAAAAATTGCGACTGCAAAAATGAAAACTGGCAACTGTTACTCGTGCTCGTTACAAAATAAGAAACTTTATATAAGTGTAGCTTCAATCGATGTGCTACGCTTACTTATCTAAGAATTCAGTCCACCAGTCTTATCACACAACTCCCATACAAGGCCGGTGACTACCAAACATCTGCATTGCTGTTGGTGCTGTTGTCGGGTAACGGTGTCCACTATTCACCAACGTCGTCTACTTATTTGCCGCCCGTAAGAAGAAAAATATCATGGCAATTCTTCGAGCGTGTGCGTGCAGAATGCGTGAGATTTATCTCGTACAGAGTTGGAATACTGTTTCCACCTTTTACTGCACGGACCAGGCAAACACGTTAATTTGGCTAACGAACCAGAAGCGAGGGCCCTTATAGAGAGGCCGCATTTACTTTTTGCTTTAGCGCTGCAACTGAATTCAAAGAGATTCCGCGTTCATGTCCGCGCGGAAATATTTATGTGACGACAGGGATTTTGATATTCGCTGTGAGAGATTTGCAGAGATCGTGACTTGTGTTTTGATGCTGTTATATGCATAAATTAATAAATGTATGGTACTATGTCACATATTACAAAATAGACTGTGTCGTAATTTCAGGGTAATGGTTATTTTTCCGATACGGTGTTATAGTCATCGTAATAATTGACGTTTGAACTTTGATCTACAAAATAATAGTAGGTACCTAAATTTTTATGATCACATTATAAGAAATAATAATATTAAAATCGAGTAAAACAGAGCTAAGAGAGAGAGAGAAAAGTGATGATAAGACGAGAGGAAGCAAGCACTACTGTACATTTAAAATTAAGAATCTCCAATTTCAAAAAGCTTGCTTCGTTTTTGAAAATAAACTTTATTATAATAATTGAACATAATTCGTGCAGACCTCTTTCGTATAAACGGAATGGTAAAGTACATAATGACAATTTGAAACCCTGGCCTGCTTACACGTAAAGCCTCTTATAAATTCTCACGGCCACGAACTATTCAAGGGTAGAGCTTACATAATTACTGACAAGACTTTGCCATAGGAAAGTAGACTCCGTGATTAATATTTCATAGACATGTGACGTGACCGTGGGCAAGTGCGTCATCCAATTGCATCGCTGACTGGCGAGACATTGTGCACGTCTACCGTCTACCCTTGGGCATTTTTACTCCTTTTGTCATTCAATTCTTCTGAATCACTCGAGTGCTCCCATTGTGTCTGCGTCTTGACGATCCTCATGTTTGTTCTTATTGAAATCATGCCTCGCGGGACTCCGCAGAATAAATTTGAGGACGTCTAATCCACTGGGTATACTGCTTTGCATTTTATCGCGGAGCTTTTCCACATTTTTCTGTAGAAGTATTGATCTGGCAAAGAAATAAAATCTTCACTTGAATTGCTCAATTTAACAAGCTTAGTCTTATTTTACGAATTGGAAGGAAGAGAGGTCTATGCCCAGCTGTGGGACAGAAATAGCTAATAATAAATAATACCATTGAAGTCAAATTTTTCACCTGTATTTGTCATTGTTATACTCACTGCCCCTGTTTAAGTAAACACATCTTATGTAAGATTTTCAAAAGCGTTCCTTTATGCTCTTATAAATATTAAAGTAAGTCTTCAACAAAGAATTTGTCCAAATTTCTATGGACATTATTGTATATATAAATTATTGACCCTGGACAGTGACATGACGTTAATTTCACCATTAAATATTCAGGGGATTTGATCGATGCAAAGTTGTCAACGCAATTGAGTTGTTGAACATTTCTTTATAAAGCGATTTCATTACAAGGGTTGGTAGAATCACATTGGCGGCATAAAACATACAAAATTTTGGCCATATTTAATAATACCATATATTGTGAAATATTTGTGTGATTTATATAATCACATAAATATTTCACAATAGATTAATATCGGTTAAATTATATGTATAAAAATTTCGAGAGTCTGAGTAAAATAAAAAGTATGCAATAATATATTAATTTTAGAACTTTCACAGGGAACCGCATTTGTTATTAAAGGTACACACAATTAAACATAGTTATATAGTTATCTCGATGAAGCACTCAAAAATATCGGGTATAATGATTATGAGTCTACATCGAATAAAATAGAGCTTACTTAATAGATATAGAGAATAGAAATTTTATTAGTCCTTTTTTGAACCGTGCGAAGCCCTTAAAAGGGATAATTGAGGGTTCACTTCCCGATTTGGATAAATCGAGTGTCATTGAAATTGAATTTATAATAAACTTGTATTTAAATAAGGCACGCAATGAAATTTTACTATGTAACGTTGAAACTGATTTCAATAATTCGCATAGCCAGAATAAGTTCAAAGCACGATAAAGCTTAATAAAGTAAAAACAACATTAGATACCACTAGACACCATGCCACCCTTATCTAACCATTAAAAACTTAGGTATAAACTATGATGTTATCACAGAATACCTAATATTATAGTTTTACTTTCTCGTCAAAATGGAGCAACGAGTCGATGTTTTTTCGAACGAGTTTTCACAGAGGGTCAGGGAGTGTCAGGCTACTTTTAACTTGCAAAAAAAGACAGTCCCTAGGAACCTAAGAAATAGCTGATACATAAGAGCGTATGTGGCTCAGTGAGAGCATGTGCTACTTTTGATCCGAAGCACCCGAGTTTGAATCCCGCTGACCTCCTACCACTGACTTCCTTAAGTGTGAAAGAAAACATCGTTAGGAAAACGGCATGTCCAAGAATTTATTACAAAAATTCAAGACATGTAACATCCACCAACCCGCACTAGGCCAGCGTGATGGATTATGGCCCAGAGTCTCTCTATGAGAGAAGGCTCGTGTCCTAGCAATGGAAACGTGATGGACTGACGATGAAACCTTGTTCAATCATCACATTGTCATAATTAAAAGTGTATAGACTCTATCAAATTATTTCTCTCAATTATATTCTAATGTCGCCGCCTAAAATATGTAAGCTGTTGTAAAAATTTATACGTATAATGATACTCAAATAACAGTAGGTAATCATTATTGTAGTTTTTGTTTAAAGCCAATTATATTGAAATAGCCATCAAGTTGAACTGCTGTTGCCGTAGGTATTGTGTAACAATATTTTTGTTTATAATATACAACTAAGTGACGAGAAGAGCAGGTTATTCACATTATGGTAAGCAATACGCTATATAATAGTTGATTGAGAAAATTAGTAAAAAAAAGAAAGAGAAAACAGTTGAAAGTTAGTTAATTGAGAGTTCAGTTTAATAATACCTTCAGAATTTTGTTGAAACTTCCCAGATTCTGTAGTGCATCCGGTATGTTTGCGGATGCTCACGAGGATGACTTCTAAGCGATCTTTCGCATAAAAACCGCTTCAATTGTGCAACGTTTAGGGGGAGTAGCAACGAAATACTGAAGATGATAGCGGAACGAATGGATTCGGTTTTTCTTCGACAGTTCATTGATTTACATGTCAGACATGTGAATCGATGAAAATACGGAGAAAATTTAAATAAAATATTGTTATATTGTATTGTTTTGTGTTATGATTTAAATTAAAATTTCAATTTAATTAAATTAACATTTATCAATGCAATACATTTTAATTTAATAATACAGTGAGTCAGCTGCATGTAAATACTAAAAAAACTATGGACCAGGTTGTCTGAAATAAATGAATTTTATTTTATTTTAATAGTTGCAGCATCACCCAAAACTTTACGCGGCATTGCACAGCCCTCGTCACTCTGAGACAGTGGCTCTATAATATCATAATGCTCAGTAATTTTGTTAGACACCTATATCGTTCAAACCGGTACACACTAATGGCATTTATATTATTATTTTTATTACCAACTAGGCAAGCATTTGACCGCAGTCTCACCTGATGGAAAATGACGTCGCAGTCGATGATGTATCTCGAGACTCGAGACTTATAGATACCTAGATTATAAGAATCGGGAAACAAAGACGCTGGTGTTCAGCTAAGCTAAAGCTAATGCGAACAGCTAAGGAATGGAAATTCCTTAGCTGTTCGCATTATTAAGGTCGAAGCAAAACTCTTTGTTCGGACAGACTTTGTTCTGTGGTAGACTTCCCAAGGTAGACACTAGCAGAGCCTACCACTTTGCAACGAGACGATCAAGTCGTGTGCTTGATGTTAAGCGCCGCGCTTGCCCATAACAATTGCAGTGCCACCCAGAACTTTCAATACCATGAAACGAAGCACTGCATTGCGCACCGGGAGACAGTAATTTTGCTGGCTACAATCTCACGAATCATAATTATATCTATTGTATGTGGCTGAAATGGTTTTAGACTTCCTTACATTATTATCCTAAAGATTGCGTTGTTGTGTTAGGCAAGTTATTTCTGTAACATGTTTGCTTAGGACTCATAAGGGAATAGGTCAAACAGCTACTTAATTGAAAGACTTTCGGTAGTAGAAGCACATTTTAAGCCTTGATCAATGAAATGCTGCAGATGTAAATATAAGTTTATTGTGTAAAACTAGAAAGTGCAGATTATTTTTTATTTTTTAACCGACTTCAAAAAGGAGGAGGTTTACAATTCGACGGTATGTTTTTTTTTTTTTTTTTTTTTGTGTGTTTGTTACGCGATTACTCCGCCAATTATGAATGGATTTCGATGATTCTTTTTTTGATTGGTAGGTCATACTTCAGAGGTGGTCCCATATAAATTTTATCGAAATTCATTCAGCACTCTTTGAAAAAAATAGCGAAAACAAAAAAAAATATAAGTTTAATCTTCAAGTCGGTTCTTGTTTTTGTTGTAACCGACTTTCTAAAGGTGGAGGTTTGTATTCGACTGCTTCACATGCTTCACCCAGGGTTGACTTCCGGCGAGGGAACTCCTCAACGGTGAATAGTACAGACACAAAATTTTGTTAATGGATTTAACCATAATAGCCTGTTCTAAATTCCACCATGACATGGCTGATACACCCAGGAATGACTTCCGGCGAGGGAACTCTTCAACAGAGATATAGGACAGACATGAAATTTTTTTGTACATGCATTTAATTGTGATAGCCCGTTTTAAACTTCGTCATGATGTGGCTGCTAGATGATAAATGCTTGTCTTTAAAAACTTTTTAAATTAATTTAATTAAAACTTGTTTTGCACTAAAAAGGTTAAAATAAATTATTTTTCAAAAAAAACTAAACGACTTCAAAACCACAAATAGGCACTCAAAAGTGAAAAATAAATTAATATAATTATCATAAGCGCTGCCCACTCATATATTTGAAGTCGGTGCCAGCCAAGTCTAAAAGGTAGTATATAGATACTACCTACAAGTAATACAATACAATACAGTACAATACAGTAGTACAATAGTTACTATATACATAGTATTTATCTGCTACCTAATAGACTTGGCTGGCACCGACTTCAAATATATGAGTGGGCAGCGCTTATGATAATTATATTAATTTATTTTTCACTTTTGAGTGCCTATTTGTGGTTTTGAAGTCGGTTTAGTTTTTTTTGAAAAATAATTTATTTATGTAACTGACCTGACTGAACGAGACGAGCTGGTCGTTTTCCTAAGCAATACGCCAGCCTATAACAATAACAGCACCACCCAGAACTTTGTTTTGCAAAATCCTGCGCGGCGCTGCACTGCGCTCGTGACCCTGAGACAATTAGCTGTTGACTCTCATAATGCCCAGTTATTTCGCTGGCTACAATGCCCTTCAAACCAGAACACAGTAGTCATTATCTAAAATCAACGTTTTTATGCGCCTTTAGAGGCGCAGGGCTTAGGTCGGCATTGCATGCTAATAAATGGATTTAAAATGCATTGTTATCGAGTTGTGAAAGTTTCAGATAGAAAGCTAATCGGAAAGTGTTCGAAATTTGAGTTGCAAGATTCGAACCAGAACGTAGGACAGACAGAAAAACAAGAGAGTGACTTAATAAACGGCAACAAACCAACGTTTCCTAAAAAACTATGAAAAAACGGTTTTCAAATAAACGTCAATGAAATTAAAGCAAACCTATAGAAACAGTGTCATCTGTAGGTATAATAAAGCACCCCCCAATCGAAACGACCTCAATGCGCGAAAAATGGATAAATGGCTGACAATAAATCAGGAAGTTAGCGACGGCGGCTGGCGATTTGTCGTCGAAATAACCGTTTGACAGACGACGCCGGAGTATTTTAGGCTTCAATTTCGAGTGCAGCGGTGAGCGGGGCGATCAGTGAAGTATGCCGCTCACAACAAAACGCGATGCAGCAGTATGCATTTTGGGATGCGATTTCGCTTCGCCATGCGTTTTGCTTTGAATAACTTGGGTAACCAACCAACTGAACGTATTTTGAGGATACTTCACATCTGCCTGTGTCTGTGTGACGTGGGTCGTAAAACGCGTGTTGCATTTCTGTAATTTTTAAGATATGATTTAACTGTATTACTTACTTCTTGTTTGCCTACACGTAATCCCAGAACGAACAAAAATTGAGTTAACAAGTGTGACGTCACATTGCAAGGAAGAGCGTGAAACACATCGCAAGTTTTTTTTAAATGTCAAGTTCGCTCGCAGCGTTTGGCGAAGCGACATTTTTTATATAATGGAAAAGACCCGCCATTAGAATTACAGTAATATCTACCCTAAAAAGACTAATTAATAGGTAATGTAAATTTTACTTAAACTGCTAAGTAGAGTAAAACTAAGAATACGTCCATCAACACTTTCCTTATTGTCTCTCAGGCGAAAACACTATGTTCTTGTGTTCTTTATAGTACTAACTGTTTATACGCAATATCGCTTCGTAGTTTTTAGTGTATGCTCTTTGTTGTGCGTGCGCCACCGCTCCCGCTGATCGCTCCGCTCGCCACTGCCGTCGAGACCAGGCTTTATGGGTCACGGGTCACCAAAACAAGCTACGCCGTCGTCGACTCTCGTCGACAGCCCAACGCTATTTATCTCCCCAGTATCTGAATAATGAAGAAACTCTAGATTTCAAAGGATAGAACGTTTATTACATTTTATTACCTGTGTGGTTAGTTACTGGTGACGTACAACTTTACGTTGAATGATTGATGATTGGACGTTACGATTCCAGACAGTTTTACGATAACGAGCGTCTGTATTTATTCGAAAGAGGCCAAATAAGTTGTTATATTTATTGGTGAAAGTCTGTATTTGTAACTATAGTATTTAATTTCTAAATACAACAACAACTTTCTGCGATAAAGCATCCTATGACCTTTTCCAAGATCTAAAGTAGCTAACTACCTACCTAACCTACTTACGAAATGTCGTTATTCCAAAATACAGTTAAAACACAGACCTGGCTTAGAGAAATAAAAATAACTTGGAAATACTATCCACAAAACCAAAATATTCATTAAAACTCCTCTTCAAATTTTTACTAAGCAGTTTAAGTCAAACTCAAATTACATATTAGTCTATTAAGCTATACTGTAATGTTAATGGGGTTTCTTTTTTAGATACCTACGTCATTACTTACAAAACAGATCTGAAACATAATACCAGTGACTATAGTTTTTATGAAACTAAGTGATGAGACGAGCTGATCGTTTTCCTGATGGTAAGCCCCACGCCTGCCCATAACAATTGCATTGCCATCCATATCTTTAAATATCACAAAAAGCACTGCGTAGCACTGCATTGCATTCATCACCCCGAGACATCAGATATTAAGTCTCATATGCCCAGTAATTGCGCTGGCTACAACGGTACCCTACAACGGTATGGATATAAATCAGCCCCTCTCCAATTACGATAAACCACATCCACTACCCTAATCTATTCATTCAAAGTCAAACAGAAATTATAATAAAACTGCCTCAAACCTGGAACTACCTGAACATAACAAATGTGGCCACCTTAAATAAATTAGGCATGGGTCAGGTCTGGCCGGCAAAGGTCACAGATTAACAGCGCTCTATTTCGGGTTGACCCGTCGCCGTTCCATTTCTGCTCCCGACGCTGTCTCTGGTATATAACCGTGCAGACGTTTCCTGTGACTCTCTGATGGACTAATTAGCTGTCAAGGGCGCAAACCAAGGATGACATAATACCGGCTTAGGGTGAAAATGGCCCAAAGGCCAAGCTTGCATTTTGAAAAACTGCTAAAGTATTTAGGGAAACTTGGCTAAGGGACTTTGCGTATACAGTGATCCTAAAATCATTAGATATTCGATAAAATGTACCTATGTTCCCTAATCTATTTAGATGCAACCTCTTGACATACTCCTTATTAACCCATTGGTTTTCGCACCGCAAGCCTTATCGTAAGAAATTTGATATCGCGATGCCGATGCGTGCGGTTAAGCTATTAAGGGGTTCTCCCATAGATATCTGAAGTACAGATACTACAATAGATATCTGAAGTACTTCTCCGGTGGTTTACACCTGTATTCACGATGTTAAATATGTGAAATATTTAATTAATTAATTAAAATAAAATAATTTAAATTAAAATAATTTTGATAGATGTCGCGCCCGTCCCCCTTAGACGGTAAAGAAAAGGTGTGCAAGTATTTCGACCATCCAGGTACCTGCTGTGACAGCTCATTTGGATTATAGCGTTTCCTGTACTTAAGGAAAAGGTATCGAATTCAAACCTCGGCTGCGGCGTAATATTTTGCCGCCAAGCATGCGTTATTGCTTAAAAACAAAATTCATTCAATTTTTGTTTGATGTTGCTGGCATAAATTATGCGAGATTTCAGTAAGACACGCAAGTTACGCTAAATATTAACTTTCCACGATCAAGTTTCATAAGTGAAACGTAATTTTCCAACTTCAACACTCTCATGTAGAGTCAGCACCAATTTTAACAACTTATACATAATAGTAACATGTGTCAATAATTATTTTAATAATTAAGTGTTTCAGAGAAGCAAAGGTCAAAATAGTGATTATGACACGGTACTAAGATGTATACTTATTCTTGATGCTAACTGTACAACTGTACCCAATATGAATTACACCCACTCAGTAAAATTGTGTATGGTTGGGGAGAAACTATACGGAGGGAAACCTAACACACACTTAATATATATTTGATGATACTGTATAACTGTGTTTTATTAACCATAAAACAGCTTGAAGTTTCCACACGTAATTATAATTTTATAACCTGCCAATTCAATTTTCCGAGACCTTGGCCCAGAAAAGTTTTCCTTGGATGGAATTAGGGCTTCACAGCTACGACTTTTCTTTAGGCAAAATAAATGCGAAATCAGATTTTATCACGACGCTGTATAAAATTGTAATGTAATTTACTGCTATTTGAAAAATAATATTACTTTTTCGTCATGTGTTATATAATAATAATTATATAACATAAGACAAGTTATATAATAATAATTTCAGTTAAGTTATGTAGCAAACAAATATTTTAGGATTCAATATGCGAAAACGTTTAAATGGTGTCTTGTTCTAATTTAACACTAGCCGCTCAACGCAGTGTCACTAGCTAATTCCCGGGATAAAAGCTAAAAAGTATCGTTTTCCAGGACTGATGGTTAGCGCCACGCCTGCCCATTACTATTGCAGTGCCACTTAGAATCTTTAATACCATAAAAAAGCACTGCGTAGAACTGCATTGCGCTCATCTCCCCGAGACTTCAGATAGTAAGTCTCATATGCCCAGTAATTTTGCTGGCTACAATGCCCTTCAAACCGGAACACAGTAATGCTTGCGCACAACTGCTTGGTGCCAGAATAACTGTCAAAATTTCGCATATTCAATGTTAGTTGAATAATAAAATAAGTAAATTAACAATATATAGTATATATATTGTTAATTTACTAATAAATGTATATATATATAGTATGTTTTGCAAATAATATATAATAATATCTTTCAATTATTCTGACAGCTACCTGAAGTGTAGTGGTTTACTAGATTCCTCACAATAATGACGAATTTTACGGGCTTTATTCCCGCTACGAATACAGAAAAAACATATTTGTTTCATGTCTGGGTTATTGGATTATGATTTTTTTTTACGGCTTAATAAATCTATGTATGTGTCTTTATAAATCTATGATTTCGGCAATTCCAATTCTTAAAACAGACGTAATTCTAGTTAGGGACCATACATGTCAACCTTACGCGCTATCTCCTAGCAATCTATTTGCAAATGTATGGTAAAGGTAACATCCAAGCGTATCTAAATAAAAATCGGATCCACGATTAAGGTAAACTACCGTTTATGTATCTCAATGCTTAAAACAACCATGCTTTAACTGGCCTTTGCAGGTCTTGATATATTTACACGCGTGGCCGTTACGTAAGGGATGATACATTAAAGCGAGCTGACCTTTTCAGACGCGGCAGCCAAGGTACAATGTACCTTGGCTTGGCTTTGTATAAAGCACAGTTACTTTGTACCCCAGTTCATGCATGACAACGCATACATTGCGAGCATCGCCTGCATTATTAAAAGGCCTCCCGTACAAGGGACCGTTTTTAATTTGCCGCTCTTAAAATTTTACTAACCGTATGGGAGTATTTTTTAAGGTTTCAGTTTAAACGCTAAACGTTCTTGTGTACTGTGAACATTGACCCTTGGCTGTCAACAAGAAATAGGACAAGGGTCACGGCTGTCGAGATTTTTATGAGAGCGTTACTCCTCTAGAGGTGACGTTTAAAGACTTTCCTCTTACACGTACGAAACTCTTACATGTTTTAAACATATTTCCTCAAATACTTTTTTTTATGTTACTGAATGACGAGACGAGCTGGTCATTTGCCTGATGGTAAGCAATACGCCAGCCCATAACAATAACAGCACCACTCAGAACTTTGTTTTGCAAAATCCTGCGCAGCGCTGCACTGCGCTCGTCACCCTGAGTCAATCAGCTGATTAGTCTCATAATGTATTTCATAATTTCGCTGGCTACAAAAACTTATAGTATACGTGTAGATATGTAATGGAATATAACTTCAAGGTGTTAGTATTTTAAAATTTTTTATGTAACTTGCAATGTATGTAACTATGTTTGTTCGGGTGGAGTCTTGCAAGCTGAATCAGAACCAGTTCCTCTTGACCTACGAAGTTGAAATTTTGCAAACTTGTCAAAGTTCGATGACAATGCAATATTATGGTGATAGCCAGCTGATGTTTTTTTTTTACACTTACACTTTATAGATCTATGTTTGGCTACTATCTCGCATGATATGAAGCAATGTTGTGGCCTAATATGGAGCACATAGATCTAGAGAGAGGCGGCAGTTGAGCGGCTGCTCAGACCCGTCTCCCCGATGGTTCACCGAACATCATCCCGAAACACGACTAGGTCGCTTGACGGCATGGCTTTGTTCGGTGGGTGGTATTACAACCACGGCCAGAGCCTACCACTCCAAAAATCTGATGATAGAGACGAAAGGTGGGCAATGGAACTCATTGACGGATAATCGTAAACTAGTGTTTGGGCTCATTTTAATCTGCTCGCGGTTCCGATTACGAATTTGTTAAAAACTTGTCTAAAAATATATTTTTCAACAAAAAAAAATAATTATGATCTCAAGTTTTGTTTACTCTAGTCTCTACAAAGATTATTCTCGAAAACTTAAGTAGGTATAGTAGAAGTAATATAAATAATAAAGCCTGTTTTTAAACGAAGCAGTGTTATTATAAGTTTATACTTAAGTAAGGTTACCTGCCCGCCAAGAAAAGAGGGGTGGTGCGCACTGGATCTAGGAAAATGAATCTAGGTAAATAATTAGTGAACCTCTGAAACGTTTACAATATGCAGACTGTATTTACAAACTGTGGAACGCTCTACTTATAGGAAATAATGGATACGTGCTCTAAATGTTACATGAAATTTATCCACACCGCTAAAAGTTTTAATGAACTTACTGACCCATAAACCAAATCTCGAGCAGAGTAGGTGTCCTCCAAACTGTTTTAACAGCATTTGAAACTTCCGCAGTAAAGAAATATTATTCAACATGTAGGCGATGACTCTGGTGGCAAATAACTTTCTTACATAGGTTCTTAAGTAAATCATTTGAAGTTAAGAAAACATGGAAATAATAAAAACAGTATGCGAAGGAAGTAATTCACATATCAACTTTCTATCATTTTGTTAGAAAGAAAATAAAAACATCGAATGGTAAAAAAGAGTTAATGCCGAGGACGATAATATAGTAGAATATATTATTAAGGGTTCAAACAGAATTTATAATGACTTTCTACTAAAATAGGACAATAGATCGAAACGTATACTATAATCGTTGCTTGGCTGAAAATTTCGACCACGAGTAAAACATTGAAGCAGTAATTATTGTAGGTGTAAATAATGAAATAATTAGCACTTCAAATGTATTATAACTACTAGCTGCGCACCGCGGTTTCCCAAAATAAAAAGTAGCCTCCAAATTTCACTCAAATCCGTTGAACAAACACACGTACAAACTTTCACATTTATATTATTACAGTGATTACCTATGCCAGGATAGTAATTTGTTCTAACCAACCCATAAGATTTTAATTTTGATGCTAATTTAGATAGGTAGGTACTTTGTTCATTTCCGGCTGTCTAAGTTTACTTGTTGGATGCCAGCCCTTAAACTTGGAATAAGTTTTAAACTTAATAAAAAGAGTTTTACGACTTAGGTAAGGCAGAAAATTTAAAGTGAACGCTTCTTGACATTATTTTATGAACTGACTTTGTATACAAATTGTTAGGGATTTTGTTACACCAAAAAGATGCTTGCGTCAATTATAGTGGAATAACTCTTTTTCAGGAGTATGTTTGGCTGTATAAGTAACCAATAATATAACTGTTATTTTTCCGTAAACATTTTGAATAGAAAATAGCTACGCAGTATTGGTTTATGGCTTTTACCGTCTTACTCTTCGTTTTACCCCATTGTTCATAACACAAAAATAAACTGCTTTCGTTCAGTAAAGCTTATTTACGAGTATAAGCTGATGAACTCTTATAGAACTTTTCTCCGTCAAGAGCACAACAGAACTATCGGTCTTCAAATCATAACTCATACAAGAAATATAATAATATATTGTAAAAAGGCTATATAATGAAATGTAGCCATGAAAAATACAATTTTAATGAAATAACGCTCTAAAATTACCTAAAACTTTGTTTAAATATTATGTTTCAAATATTGCCGCGCAAAAAGTCACCTCAAAACTTGTGACGTCATATGTAGGTAGAAGACGACAAACTCTTCGAAATAAAACTTGCAAAGAGATTCTAATACGTTTTGCGAAGTTTGGGGACAATATTCTAGTAATGGAACGACAAAATTAGCAATAATATATTTTATGAAAAGCAAAAACGTAAAATAAACTCAAGGTTGACTCACGGCATTTGCCTACAAATGACGTCATGCGCTGTGATTGTTGTTTCGTTTGAGATGAAGAACAGATTAAAAATGTCAGAATTATTTATTTATTTAATAATATAAATCATTATTATTTCACAAAAATATTGATTGAATGATCTTTCTGGTTCGACGAACATTCGTTCTAACTACATTTTAGATTTTTTTTTCGATTACTGTCCGATCCCCTGTATGTATTATTCACAATTAAATATGTCAAATTAAATGTATTTTTCTCTATATTTCAGCGCACAAGTACCAGCCTCTGGGGCGAGTGGATGGGCGTAATGCACGGCGACGAGATGGACTATGTCTTCGGGCATCCTCTGAACATGTCCCTCCAGTACCATACAAGGGAGCGCGACCTGGCCGCGCATATCATGCAGTCTTTCACTAGATTTGCTCTTACTGGGTACGTTGAACTTAGGTATAATTATTAGGTTGTAACACAGAATAATTAATAGATCTAGTATTGTAGTATATTAAATACACAAAGACACAATAATTACATTGATATATAGGTAGATATCAAATAATATTTTGGGCGCGACGATATTCTCAGGGTAGATGGCAGTGACTAGGTATATAGAGAAGGAGAGCCAAAGATTGGGCTCAGTGGCGTGCTTTAGGAGAGACTTAGGTCTGCAGTGGACTGATATAGATGATGTTAATATTATTAAATCATGTTTTTCATAAATACAAATAACAATTTAAAAAAAATTGTAACTTGTTGTCTATTTGTCTATATAATGTAACGTAGATTTCATCAATCAAATTGAAGTTAATGCCAAGCATGCGTTAGCACTCTTAAGTCTAAATGATTTGAATATATAAACAGAAACAACCCATACCTACGTTACTTTTGAGTTTATTTTACTAGACATTGATGTCAAAGATAAAGATAATAATGATAAGTCGTCAATTTTCCTTTTTATTCCGTTTCAGAAAGCCTCACAAGCCTGACGAGAAATGGCCACTGTACTCAAGAGCGTCGCCACACTATTACGTGTACACAGCAGACGGCACAAGCGGCCCGGCCGGCCCACGCGGCCCAAGAGCTTCGGCCTGCGCCTTCTGGAACGACTTCTTGAACAAGCTTAACGGTACGTTGGCATTGGATATTGATTACCCACTGCTCCAACCCAACCTCTATGACAAGCCTATATACTATATACTATAGCCTTAATCTAGAAGCCAATTTTAAGGTAGACAGCATCTATGGTGTGGCAATTGGGAAGGTTGGTTAACATGGAGATTATGGGTTCAATTGCCGCTACGGGACAGATATTTTTTTACAATAATAGGTATATGTTCCCGTGACTTCATGTACCATTTTCCTAATAAAGGAAGGGGATTCTAGTGCGTAGCCATGATATTATTTAAGTGATTTTTGAGCATTATGTACCTAATTGATTTTATTTATAATTTTAATTCACTATCCCTCTAATTCTGAGAAAACATCTAAAGAACACGTATGAAAAGTGGTCTATGAATCAATACGGATATAGTAGTGTTTACACTCTTGTGCCAAGAGGCATCGAAATCTGACCTGGCCGGCCGTGTTGAAAAAGAAATTGTTTAAGAAAATGTAATTTTGCAGCATTAATTTGTTTGAAAATCTTTATTAGCAGGTATTTCTTATCATTATATTTTTTATAAGCAGTGGAAAAGAAATGATGATAAACAGGTTATTAATAAGGCTAAATATGACCTCTGTTGGTTGTGTTTAACTTGCACACCTAGCGCTAGAGTACCTCGTACATTTAGAGGGTAAGGGAACACCTAGCGCCATCCTAGAAAAGTCCTCTACAATATAAACCAGAAACGCTACATTCACATAACCAAACCAAATTATCTGTAGACAACTAGATGGCGCTACAATAGACATTTCTGTTTAAAGGGACCTGATTTCAGCTTCAATTCTGAAAACTTGGTTAAACTAACTAACTTGGTAAACTTGGTCTTCTGTTAGTGATTCCTTAGAACTCCCTGTTAATTACAGCATTAATTTTTTTGTTGACCCTTTCGTGTCCGTACGTATACATCTGACTTTGCGAAGAGTAAAGACTCATCAACATAAATCTACATCGTTATATCGATGTAAGTTTATGTTGGTGAGTCTTTTCTGAGATTAATTTTGTTTCAGAATTGGAACATGTCCCATGTGATGGAGCAGTCACGGGTCCATACAGCAGTGTCGCAGGCACCACTTTACCTTTAGTGTTGCTCACAACGCTGGCCATCACAGTCGCCCTTTAAGTGACATCTGCTAGAAAGCTAACAGTGAATCTACACTGGAAAAAATTTTGACTAACAAAAAGCTTAAAGTGATTATTATTTACCTAGATTTTCAAACGTAGAAGTATTATAAATATAAGAATAAATTAGAAAAATACTAAGGATATTATTTATTTCAGATATAATATATAAATTACTATAGATCGAAGATTTTGGATTGAGAATTTATACTGAAATAAGGTGATAGTGTTTTGAGGAAACAATGTTGCAAAATGGTATTAAACATTCGGGACATAAAAATGAATTGATATGGTTACGTAAAAGATTTTGGCTACAGAATTGATGAAGTGCTATTTTGAGCGCTCGAAAGTGGAAATATTACACACACTGGATATAAGAACAATGTTGTTTATAATATATTTTTTATTATAATGACTGTAGCAAAATATTAAAAGTTATTTGTAAATAATTTAGTTTTCACAATGTTCCTGTACCTAGATGAAGCATATGTTTGATGTTTAAGCTTAAGTTACGGTGTATTTTAATGCTAACTTTGTTTAAAAAAATCTGATGTTTTTAGGATATGCGTGTGTGTGTAAGATGTTAAAACTAGAAAATGTTTATACATCGGCTTTGATTGTTGAAGCGATGCTTTCACACAGCTGTTGGATTACCACTTTACATATCAACGTGTGCCTCTGCTTGAATAGCAAAATCATACATATCTTTAAATGTAGCAAAATTTGATGATTTTATATTGGTAAAGGAATTAATTTAAGTATTAAAGTCGAGTATACTATAAGATGAATTTTTATCCATATATTTACTAACTATTGTATTAGGATGCTATTAAATTCGTACCACTTGAGAATCTTATGAACTCCAAATTCTTATGACTTCGAAACAGATAATAAAATATTTTGTAAATAATCCTTTCTTAAGAATAGATTGCGGTACTCTGATCACTGAATAGACTAACATACCTACGTAGTAATGGAATTAGGTAAGATGTTTATTGATAGCACAAGTTGCAACATTGTTGTATGTAGTACCTACGTATTTTGGTAAAGACTTTATTTTGAAAACCAATGCTTGTACTAATTTCTATTAGAAAACTTTTAAAGCACTACTATATAGTAACTGAAAAGATATTACATATATCCCACTTTACAATAGCAGTGAAGTAATTCGTAGCTTAATGATGCTTTAAGTGAAAATTGTCTTATGAACTTAGTAAATTTTTTATACTTTTATCATGATATTTATACTAATGAGATGTTAGTGTTAATGAATTTATGTCTTTGCGATTGTCAATTACTCACCTTGGGCGAGTTTAAAAGTGGCGGGATCATAGCTAAAGTATGCCATATATATTTACAATGCTATGTATTACAATTATTATAAATCACTTAGATGTCAATGTATTTTTTTGCAGCTGGTTTTTTAAATCGTAGAGTAAATAACCAGAGTTATGTGATAAAATCGACGGAGTAAAAACCGGATATTATTTTATATTTTTATGTTAAAAGAAAATATTGAATATGAGTGGAAATATGATAAAACTTGGCGATCTTTTAATTTAAAATACTCATTCACTTTGATTTATTTCTAAACAAATCAATGAAATTAAAAACAAATTCTTCCTTCAAAATGAAGTTATAGTTTAAATTTTCTCATAGTTGTCGAAAATCCGCACAACACTTTGCTTTCTTGTCAAATTTAGCACGAATTGAAAAGTTGTATGGGATAGCTTTAATTAGGTATATACAATTTAAGTAAAGTGATAAAATTAAGTATTCTTATAGCTAATAAGTACTTGAACACTATAAAGGCAAGTGCATCAAATTATTTTGGTTGGATTCACAAAAATAAAATCAATGTCATGACACTTATCTTTAAAATTATAGGGCATTGTAGCCAGCGAAATTACTGGGCATATATGAGACTTAATATGTGATGTGTCGGGGTGATGAGCGCAATGCAGTAAAAGTTCTGGGTGGCACTGTTATTGTTATGGGCAGGCGTGGCGCTTACCATCAGGCGAACGAATTGCTCGTCTCATTACTCAGTTACATAAAATCAATGAAGTATATAACACCGTATAAACTATTTAATTTTAATTAAAAAAAATCTTACTTTCTGATAAAATAAAAAACAATTTGATCATAGTTTTTTTCTTCTAAACATTAACGTATGCGTGGCTATAGTTTAACAAACTTTTAGCATTTCTTTAAACGCAGAAGTATCTGTCACTATCATTTCTTTTAATATTGTTTTCATTAGAAAGCTATATAATGGGTAAGTTAGGTATCTAATATTAAACACATGACATTTAGATTGAATGTGATAGCCAATAAATTACTTATACCTAATAGAGCTACATCAATACTCAGCCCCCCTACCCATATGTCCCTCAAGCGCCAATCGTGTTGAGTTCAAATTAGGGTATAGCTTCACTGCAACTATTGAGGTACGATCTAATTATTGTCGATTCCGGCAAGAAATCGAATTAATCTTGTTCATTTACACCAAAATACGACAACTACAAGATGAGATAAACTTTCATAGGACAATATATGGCATCATAAGACATTGTCGCAGTGAATCTATACCTTAATCTGAGTTCAATACGATATACGATTGGCGCTTGAGGGAGATATGGGTACAGGGGCAGTTTCGAATTCTGTAAAACGTAGAATTTGGTATAGTAGGACTTCTACTGATTTATAACTAGCCAGTGAAAGAGAGTATTTTAATATTTTCACTGTCATCATAGTTATTTTAGAATAGCTAATGCAAATATTATAGTTACAAATCAAAATATGTAAACTGTATCTTCAAAAGACTATTATAAAAACATATCATAATTATAAAAATATATGTGCTAGGTATATAAATATACAAGGAATCATAAACGTGTATACTCATTAAAATATCATGTAGCTTTCTATCGTATATTAATTTCACTGAAAATGTTTGCATGTCCTGCGGTCAGCAAACACTTTTAGGTAAAAAGTTACGTTCTGAAGGGACACTGTATTTAAAAACTGTTATAATTCTCATTAACTCGTAGTCGATTAGGAATAATACAATTATTTATATTGAAGGTATTCATTGTTAGAAAAATAATATGAATAAATGTTAATGTAACATGTATAATGAAGCTTATATCTGTTAGTAGGAACTGCTTAAAATTAGGTGCTAATTTTAAATGTATTACGTAAGAGTATAGTTAGTGTAATGAGTGTGCACTTATTCATTTTTTACTACTGAATAACAACTATAATGCGGATGACGTCGACAATATGTTTTATATTTTGAATTTCCACATGCTATTAGCTCATAATGCTTTTAATAGGAAAATATTTGTAATGTATCTACTTTCTGTCATGAGTTAAGCTTCGCACATGAATAGTGATTATTGTTACTTCTATTTAGTTTTAATTATTTTATACTATAGGGATTATTGAAAAGATCTCGACCTCTACTTTATTTATAATTTTTATTAAATTTATACTTTTGAGTAAATAAAAAAAATGTTTACTCATATATTCATGGGGAATTTTTTAATAAAATTTTCTTCAAATCCACCAAGAGATTAAGAAGCACAAGTAGATATTTACAAATGAAGCAAACTACTGAATACTATTTATATTGAATGCATTAGCACATGCGAGGCGAAAATCTTTAGATCCCCGTTTGACGACGTAAAAATCAGTTGGCTCGGTGGCCCAGTGGTTATGGCGTCAGGACGGTATCCCGAAGATGCGAGTTTGATCCTTGCCCGAGATATCATTTTTCTTCTTTCTAATAATTCAAAACTTTGAATACTTTTTGGCAAGTGATATACGTAATGTAAAAGTTTTATAGAGTTATTAGCTAGAGGTCGAGAAGTTTCTATTTCTCCCTCGTAGATGTAGAATTTGGATGTATTATTGTAAAATGTTAGGTGTTTTAGAGTTTCATCATGTAAATTCGTTTGTACAGTTGCACGGAAGTTTATTTCATCTTAGTGAGAAAATATTTTTATCTGAAGGCTATTTAACAATAGATGTACCTCATAATTTTGCTTTTAAATAATTGATCATTACCTGTATTAAAATTAATCAATAAAATTTAGTTTAAATCTATTTTAATCGTGTTTACATTGATGATCTATCCCATTTATTTCAGCTTAGTATGTACCTCGTCTATTTATTGGGATTGGTTGGGCTTGCAAAATGCTTCGGCATCTTGTTAATACAGTGATTACTGGTTGGTCCTGGGTGGTGCTGCAACTGTTATGGGCAGGCGTCTCGTCGTTCTATTAAAAAAAACTATTTATACAGATCTCAGGGTAAAAAATCAAAGAAATAAAACCAGCAGTTCTTTTTATTATGGACACATTCATTATATTCGACAAATACATAATGCGCTATTCAAATTGTTATTTAAACTTTTTCCTATTTCTGACTAGATAACTTAATGTTAGGTAAGTATAGAATATTTCGTAAATTTTTTCACAGTATGAAAAATATTCTTCTACGACTAAAGCAAATCGTTAAAAATGTTTAAGGTTGATGCTCGTTCGCCGAGATAAGACGAGTTTTGTGTAACATCGTGGGTTTTGTCTTTTGTTTTGCGCAACTATTCAGACAAGAGCCGCATTGTACACCAATTTCGTCACCTAGTCGTGTTTCGGGATGATGTTCGGTGAACCATCGGGGAGACGGGTCTGAGCAGCCGCTCAACTGCCGCCTCTCTCTAGATCTATGTGCTCCATCTTAGGCCACATCATCGCTTCACATCAGGCGAGATAGTGGCCAAACATAGATCAATTAAGCGTAAAAAAAATCACCTTGTCTCCTGCAATTGTTTAAAAAACGATGGTACAATGTGTTCTATCTACCTATTATGTCCAGATTCTATAGCCAAATTATAATAATAATAATATCCGTCAATAATAAAAATGGAGATGTTCTATAATGTCTACTACATAAAACAGATGGACTTCAAAATTTAACATCATTTAAAAGTAAGTGGGTACATTTCATGACAATCAGAGAATTCAGACATTAACCTCAACCAAGTACCAGAGTATGATATAAGTTATTCTCTATGAGTTAATTAATCATAACAAATTTAATCTACTCACGTGGTTAATACATGTCTTACCTAATTAAGTAAATATAAAGCCTATTAACACTCAGTTATGAATCTATTACTATATACTGTTTATGGTTTATCATCATAATTAAGGATATGAACGTTAAAAGTATAAAAAGGGAAATTGTAGGCGTAACGTTTGGTTTAATTATAACTTTTAGTTACATAAAAAAAAAATTGTATTTAAAAAAACATGATTAACAAAATATTTCGTTGACTAAAAACAACACAACAAAATATAAAAAAAACAAAATATTTTGTTGATAAAGTCTGTCATATGGATAGTTGTTAAATGGTCTGTAATTAAAACGTTATAAAATACTACATACTTATAGACAAAATACAATAATAGATATTTATATAATAATATAGAATGTAAACTATTTGCTTATGTGGTATCTAGGGATCAACATCGTCGACAATGCATTTAAGCTGACAACACAGCTAAATCAATTGATTATATTCAATCCGAATTTCTTGCGTTAATCTACAATTAAATACATAACCGCTTTTCTAACAGCCAGATTCAACATGATAGACCATCAAGTTCATAAGCTGTAAGCCTTAGGTTTGTTAAAAGTGACAGGGCAAGAGGAACCTATGGAACAAATCAATTTCTATATGGATTTTGATTTCCTTGGATGTCAATGGAAAATCATACGGTATAAATGCTATTAATTAATATAGATTATATTCGGATATTAATTAATATAACCTTAGTAATATAATAATAAATATATTTAATATATATTAATTTATATCATTATATTAAAGTAACCAATTATTATAAAACTAATAATTAATATTTATTCATATAATATTTTGATAATAATTAATATATAATTATTATTTTATATCTTGAATATAGATATTTTTAATCAATATAACAATATAAGACGTCCGTTAAGAATAACAAAAAATAATTTTAGAAAACGTTGAAGGCCAATCAGTTTTTGGCACATTTTTTACGTCACTATAATTTACAAGTAAGAGAAATAAAAAAAACAGCGTAATATAATGTTATATCTTAGTGGTTAATTCGCCGATAGGTTAAGCAGAATTCGTTTTCTCCTGCACCTTTTACAAACCAAGGATGTACAGCTTAAAGTTGCTGGGCTTACAGGTCGTTGAGGCCGCACATCAGGTCTGCATGTTCCAGGTCTTCGAGAGGCAGGGGCGCGAAGGAAAGGGTCACAGAGTTGTGGAAGCCACCGCTGGAGACAAGCCGGACTACGGTGTCTTCGCAGGCGATCAGAAGTGGCCGGCGAGCTGGAACAGATTTAATGACTAAGGTTACCTACTTCACTTATGATACGGCTCGTGGAAAACAACGTCAAATTTTGTTCAATTTGACGATCAAAATGATTCAATAACTTCGTGTTGTATGTACCTATATATTAATTGATTCTTACATGTGTACCTACCTACATAGATAAGTTAAAAGTAAAACAAGTTCTTGTCTTTGTGCCTAGTTAATCTATGCATAGCAATAGCCTAAGACAGCCTCTGTGGTGCAGTGGTTGGGCAGATTGTTTCAAATGTCATACACCACTAAGGTAGCGGGCTCGATTCCCGCGACAAGACAAATGCTTGTGCAAAGAAAAAAAAAGTGCAAGCATTTGTTTCGTGTCTGGGTGTTGTAGGACCGTGGTCCTCATAGTTCCTGGTTCCCTAGATACAGGAATCCTAGTTAGGGGCCAGGATCTACGTATGTGATCGTTGGGCGTATTTAATTAAATTTAACTTTATGTGTTTTGTCGAATGATTTATACGAGTATGTAGTACCAAGAAACAAACTGGCTTCCGAATTTACATAAGATAGGAAAACATATTTTATTTATCTTGCTGGCGCATGTCAGTCGTAACATCCTTTTGAATCCATCATTTATATCAATATTAAATCACGCCCTTGACATGTGCCGCCTATGAAAATATAACTAAAACGAAGTTACAATTTCCTTTTTAATACATCATTCGTGTAGGTATTATACTTATGTCATAGTTAAATCCGATAGCTACATTGAAACCGATTCAGCGGCAGGTATAGAAATGATAGAGAAAAACTGGCTGCATCCGGCGCAGACCGAAATTGAAACAGGATTGAGATTTAGGGATGCAATACTCAAGTTACAACAATATACCTACCTAGGCTTAGAAACAACACACCTCACTTCTAAATCTAATACTCTCTTTTACATTTTCAATTGTCTCCATAACAAGAATCTGTAATAGATTTAAAAATAAAATCTAAGAACCACGTTTTTATGGATTTAGAATGCATTCATTGTCATCGAGTTGTGAGCTACCCTGAAAGTTTCAGGCGCTAATCGGGAAGTGCCCGAAATTTGAGTTGTAAGACGCCACCTAGAACGGCAGACAGAGAGACAAACAAGAAAGTGACTTTATAAAAACGTGGTAATAAAAAAACATGGTAATAAAATAAAACAGCGCACCAATCTGTTAGGCTATGGTGACAGTTTTTTTTTTACTGATCGGGTAACAAACACTATAAAGTTAAAACAGGAGGGTTAATCTATATATGTATGTTTTCCATTTAACTCTGGCTTAAAGTAGAGAGCAAATTGCGTCCCACGCAAACTACCCTAATGTCCACTTTTGACGGGTCGGAAATAGCGAGTACCTTCCAGGGCCATTGGGAACGGAAACCACTCCGACTCAAATCTTAGGGAAATGAACAACCTTTTGGATAATGATCAAAGCTGTTTCAACTTTGTCGTATGTAATTATCCTTACGAGATAACAATATTGGAGCTTAGTCCAAAGAAGTTTGGATTAATGAAAACAATGTAGATATTTAAATGTCGTTTTTGATGCAAACAAAATTTAATGAGAAACATTTTTTTTAATGCCTATGCAAATTTTGTCAAAAAAATATTTAATTAAATTCCCCCAGCGCTACAGTTCTAAATAATATTTCATTGTTTGTCTTAGCGCTATTATGCTACGTACTTTTATTTCTTTAACCCTATTCAAAATAAATTAGAACGGAAATTATTCATACAATATTCAAGTGAATGCTTATCTATACAAGGAGTCTTAAGCTTTTGGCCGGTAAACAGGAGAGAAATAATTACTACCAAAGCTTACCTTGTGGTGAGCTTAAAGCTTCTCAAAGAAGGTATATATTAGCAGAAGAGCCTTACGGACCTTTCATATAGTAGGTACATTAATTTATCTCTATAACATCTTCAGTCGGTGTTGTATCTGTGAACCTTTCTTTTACTAACAGGAATCTAAAATAAGAGTTCGTCGATAAAGTTATTAAAAACTATGCCGAAGCACAAGGACACAGGCTTCATCATCATGTGAGCGTCGAGGCAATCAAGCTCCTCGACCACACGGATATAGTGAGAAGACGGTTTTGTTCTTATACAAAACCGTTTGAGTTAGTGTAATGTCTAGTGATAGTGAATTAGTGTAATTTAGTACAAGTGCTACCCATAAAGAACACAAGAACAAAGTGCACTTTGTTTCTCTATTGTCCCTATTAAGGCGAAGACATAGACAATAAGAATAGTGTTAACGATGACATTCTTAGTAATAATTTATCTATCAGTTTAAGTTAAGTGTAAACTACATTAGCCTCATCAATTGGCTAGATTTTAATAAAAATGGGGATCATATTAACTATGAAACAAAACTAAGGAGACAAAAAAATTAACGGAACATTGAGGACTACATCATAGTGCAGAACGTCATTTAAAACTGATACTGTTAATTGAAATCATAATCATTTTGTTTTACCACGTTTTTAATAAGTCACTTTCTTCTCTGTCTGTCTGTCTTTCTGTCTGTCTGTCTGTCTGTCGTTCCGGGCGGAATCTTGCAACTCAAAATTCGAGCACTTCCCGATCCGGCCGAAACTTTCAGGGTAGCTCACAACTTGATGACAATGCATTCCAAATCACACAACGTGATTTTTAGATTATTTTTTAAATCTAACACGGATTTTAATTTATTTTACTCTATTGAGAACCCTATTTTGCAATACTAATGTCATGAGTAAATACGGCGTAAAAATCTAACATTCTTGATTTCTTGACCTGTTTACGAGTATGTACCTAAAATATTTTCCAACATTGTATTTTCATGTTCATGAAAAGGAATTTACCTTCATTAGAGTCGAGTCCACACACGTTCTCCAGGACTTCCATTTTGGTGTGGTCGAGGCCGCCAGCGCCTCCAATGTCCACATAGTCGGGCAGCCCACGCTTTGTGCACTGTAAACAGGAACGAGCCCCGCAAACAAGCTTAGAGTATAGTTTTATCGATGGGAATCTATTACACAATTATATATATTGAGTATCAAGTCGCATACGGCAGAATATTTGTAGGCGGATTTCTACATTCAAGATACAAATCATTTTACAGTTACGATGCGAATTGTTATATTATGATATAGTATAGAATTAATGCACAAAAATAGTAGGAAAGTACAGATCATAATTTCGTTAATTATATACGTGTCGTGCAACATGGTAGCGCCCGATTTCATTCGAAGTGTCGTCTCGTCCGATAGGTAGGGATGCAACCGTGCAAGACGTGACGACACGCTTTTTCAGTAAAACGAAACATATATAAAAAATGCCCACTGAAACAAAAACTGTTCTATCAAACAAAAAACAAAGTTTGTTGAAAACGCTGTGGTTTTCGCTGTGACCACAATTAAAACGGCTTCATTAAATTTAGATCTCGCAAAGATTTTGTTCAAACACAGATACGGATTCTAAAACAAATGTGAGAATAGAACAATGTCATCAGAAACCATTTTATTCTTGTTTACGACGAAGTTAATTTTATTTTCTTATGGGTAAAGTTTGCGTTAAACTAAAATCATTAATTTTCTCCCAATATTTCTTCCCACGTCACAGTTTTATGAAGAAAAATAGTTATTTTATATACAAGAGTGCAAAGTTGCTTTTTGCACTCGAGTGCAACACGTAAATTTTCATCCCACCTCAGCGAGGAAATGACTAAATGCAAAAAAAAATTGGATGATGAATTCGGCACCATGGAGGTAGAATTTTGAATTTACACACTTAGTGCACACTATGCTCTAAATTTAAATTTACTTTATCCTAGCGGATAAAAACGAATTTTGCACTTAGATATCGAAAGCAGAAATACTCTTTCCGAGATGGAGGGATGAAAAATATATTATATGAAGTTCTAATATAGCTAAGGTTTTATTTAAGCTTCAAGACTTCACATCTACAGTTTTGCAAATAGTGGTTCACTTGATGGAGAGACTGCTTGAAATTAAATAAAATCTAAATTGATTAACTTAATTAAAATTCTAGCTGCTGCCTGCGACTTCATAAGCGTGGGATTTTGTGATACCGCGATCCCTCGATAACCACGGATTAAAATTATCCATTGTTCTTCTCCGGGCTACAGCCTAACATTGGGCCAAATTTCATCAAGATCGGTTTTGCTGTTTTATCGTGAAGCATATTATTTTCGCATTCATAATAGATATGACAGCATCTGTGGTGCAGTAGTTAGACAGGTTGGCTCAAATCTCATACACCACTGAGGTTGCGGGTTCGATTCCCGCGACGGGACAAATATTTGTGCACAGAAAAAAAAAGCGCAAGTATTTGTTTCGTGTCTGGGTGTTGTGGGACCATGGTACTCATAGTTTCCTGGAATGAGATCGTTGGGCGTTAAAAAAAAATATTATACAGTGTTATAACAACAAATTACTTCATTTCTGTGTGAGAGAAGGGTCGTCTCTCATCTGTGGGAAGTGGAAACATACCTAATGGGTTGAGGATGATTAAAACGTATACGTAAAATACAAATTAGGACGGGGTTCAAATCAATGACTTGCCTGTAGCTAGCGAGTGAGATTACCACTACGAACCGCGAATTTCTGTGTTTATTTATCTAAATTTATGTAACTTTGAGGTTAGTTCAATTACCAAGTTAGTAAGTCACTTGACAGACCAATTAACTGAAGTTAGAGTTTGTCACTTTGATCTTCAGCCCCAATTATGTTAATCATCTTTTGGTACGTTTAAAATTTGAACGCATCAGGAGGATTGATAATTTGACGCCCATTTGTGTTCAAATTAACACTTGTAATCAACGATAGTAGATATATTTTTCGTGATAGTTTGTTAAAAACTCATTGAGAGGTAGTTTAAACGGTGCTCTTACATATTTTTAATGCTTCACTTCTGAAATTTCTTGCCTCAGTCCGGCGTCATTTTTTATGATTGATTGATAACACTTTATTGTACACCAATAACATAACAACAAAAAAATAAAACTTAATTTTTTTTATTAGTCCAATGGGTGGTCTTATCGCTAATAAGCTATCTCTTCCAGACAATTTATGGTGTATTAAGATTTAATTATTTATTGTTTTCCATAGTGTTTGTAAAATATAATGGATGTAAATAAAATAATACAGTTCATTATGGGGCAAAACTAGGGTGAAGGGTCTATCGTTATAGTTATATATACTTTATAATTAGCTTTTATAATTATATCGTTAGCCGTCTTTCCCGCACCGCGCGGCTGTCTCAGGAGTAAGTGGATGTTTTAGTAACTCACGTGATGAATAGTCCCAGTTTCAAGCTCGAGCGAGCGGCCACGCTTCACCGACTGCCCTACGTCAAGGGCCAAGACATGCACCGTGGCCGGCGACACCGCCAGCACGGAACAGTTGCCGGTTTCGCCGTGGTTCCGCAGTGTGTAAACACCTTCAGCACCGAATAGCATCACGTTACACGCTGCGAGGAACAATAAAGTTTTCAATTAAGTCAGTTGCTATGTAAAATTATAAAGAATCTTTTTGGTCAAAATCAAGAGAGCGAAAACTATAAAAACAATTGCATTTGGTTTTAGTATTTGCATATTTTCATTTTACTGTTTAAATTAATATCTTGCAAGTTTCTTTGTATATTTGTTAGCTTTAATTTCAAAACATTTGATTGCTTTTGTACAGGATTTAAAACAATTTTACTTCCAAAGGCACATTGAATAGAGCGAGTATAAACATCTGTATTTTAACCATAATTACTTCGATTTAAGGAAAAATCCATGAGACAACCAGCCATAGGATTCTAAATATAAAAATTGATGCCAAAAATGATCGATGTATTCTTACTTGATGATTGAACGTTTTGATAATTTAATAGCATCGTGGTAAATAAAATAACATATTAGGACCTCGATTCAAGTAATCTCTAAAATGTGTTTTATAAGTTATAGAAGCTATAGCTCTATTTGTTTTGATTTGTATTCATTCTGTGTTAAGATGCGACTGTGACTTACCTGACAACTCGCGTCTCCCAAAACCACATTATTATCCTGGTCATGGCACCAACATGTCCACATTTACTACCTTAATTAATAATGTATAAGAACATCTATATTTTTAAATAAAGATTTTTTTAATAATAGTAAGAGTCATCGTGGTTTATTAAAATTGAAGTTCACTTACGTCTAGCATTCCTCACATGTCGTATAGTGACAGCAAACCCCTTCCCTGTTGCCGGCACTCGGTACTGTATCAAGGCTGCGTTCTGATGCGACACCAGTCTTTTTGAGGGCCTCCGGTCGCAAGACTCCACTAGTCTATCGTCATTCCAAGAGTCTGCTGGCCATACTTGGCCGTTCAGTTCCCAGCCGTCCACCCACTAGAATAAAGAACTTAATTATTATTTAAAATAGGAAAAAACACTTATCGCTATGAATGAAGATACAAATCTCAGTAGTGATAGACCATGATGATGATGATAGGTGAGTGCCGATATTGCGGAGATGCAATATAAGAAAAATATTAAAGACACCCTTGATATTGGGCAACACTTAGATAAATTATAAGCTCTCTACTAGGTGAGCTCCAAGACTATTATAATTTATAAGCATCTAAAAATAACTTATTAATGAATTTGCTTGATGAACCAAAATAACTGACTACAAATAAACGTGAAATTTATGAGAGAATATTCGATATTAAAATTATTATTAGCAAAAGATTTACATAAGAAAATTAAACTTCTATTTTTGTATATGATTTATGAATAATTACGATATTGACTTTTCTTTTTAAAAATTACTATCAGCGTTTATAGATATCAATCATTCGATATAAGGAATTTAACAAAAGACATTCCTTTTATTTATGGGAGCCTCGGCTTACACAAAGACATAAGAATTATTTAAGTACCTGCCTACCTATTCATGTGATTCCCAAGACAGAAATATTTTTCTATGACCTTCGTTTTATTGAGAAGACACGACAATAAATAAATCAGATACCCTTTTAGCCATATTGTCAGTGTTGTTATTAATCATCGTTTGATCTTTATATATTTCACAAGTAAAACAGCAATAAAATCTAAAAAGTCTTACATTTGACATAATAAAGTTACCTCTGGTTTTAATGAAGGTAACATAATTTATTTTGGCCGCACCGCAAGAGTACATTTATTTCAATTACCAGCGTAGCGGTCAAGAGACGACCGTATTATTTTCTTTTGATACAATTTATTTCGATCATATTCCCATGTGGTGTCGCTTCGCCACACCCGCTCATTTAATAAGGTGTTAGGAACAGTTTTTCCCTCTCGACAAAGTTAATATTATGAGGGAAGTCTACGCTTCTCATAATGTTTTCATGGTAATCCATCATTCAAAGAAAAAGGACGGCTTCCACTCAGCAAAAACGTACAACGTATTATGATGACAACACATACATTTTTAACGGGTGCATACGTCGCCCCTTCACCGCGAGTTCGTAAAATCTCTAGTTAGCCCTATGAAATTTTCTTTTTCCCGGCTCTTTTGACCCGCGATGGAACATTAAAGGTTTAGGCATTTGTACGTTTGTGCACATTTTGATTAGATTAGATTAGATAACGCTTTATTGTCCCACAACAACATGAAATAGTTACAAAACAATACTTAAAGCTACATTTCTATGTTCCCACGCATTTATCCTTAATCATCACTACAAAATTGTTTTTTTTTTTGCTGTTGGATATATAGTTGCTGGAGTTTATATGTTTTTTAAATTATGATGTCTTTATTTTGCATTTTCAGGATAAAAATTAAATACAGTAAATAGAAACTAAATATACTTGGATTTATGAGCGGTCGTGTCAATTTGCAAAAGTTGCAATGCTATTTCATCGATGTCCATCGAACTGCACCTCAACTCTGCTATCCATTAACCTTGATTTCCCGAACTAGAGCTTCGCACACAATGCAGTTAGTGTTCAATAGTTACCGCAACAAGTCCTCCGTTGTCACACGGCACGTTGAGATAATTGAAGGTAACTTCGATCCTCTTATCCGGCTCTGCTATCATGTAAATACCGCAGACCACGGGTTCGTCCGACGGCGACTTGTAGAATAACTCGCCCTCTTCAGAGGTCACTAAGAAGCAATCTGGGGACAATCAGCTTAGCTAATTTAGATAATACGATAAGATATCGAGCGATCAAAGTTCGTTATAAAGCAAATTCTTTTTGCGTAGGATCATAATTTGAAATGAAATCTGTTCTATCTTTATTACAGCTGTAACAGCCTTAACAAAATATATGTTTGTAGAGATAAATAGTGCTGAAACCATCTAGTATTTTGACGTCATAACGTAAGCTTATGTAACCACACACGGCTAATGAGTTGAGTTAATTAGTTGCTCATACGGCTTTTTGATATATAGATATAAAAAGACCAAACTCAAAATATTAAAAAAAATAATGAGAAAACGCAAAAGGACAAACCTTTTGATTTAGTTTAGTGAGGTGACAGTATATTGTAGTGTAGTTAGCAGTGCTATGCGTAAAGAACACAAAAACACAGAGACAGTAAGTGAAGTACTTACAAATTTTTAGTTTCTCACCTTATTATCTATGTCTTCCGTGGTTTTACTCTTCATAGCAGCTGTTTAAGTTAAAATCGAATGACTACTTAGTCTTATTAGGCTAGATTGTAATGTTAATGTGGTGTCTACTTTTGAGATAAGTCATTACCAAAAACATCCTTAAATACCTACAATGTTATCCTTAACTATATTCCAGGATATTCAAGTACAATCTAGCACACTGTAGCGTGAATGAACTGCGCAATTGCGTATCCAAATTACACACGCATTCATAAATAACCACCATCAGTATCAAAGATCTTTCTATATTGTATCTCATATGATATAAAATTACATCAAAATAGGTAAGTTGAGATTTTCCACTCTTGTAAGGTAAGCTTGGAGAGGCTAACTTATGAAGGGTTGCAAGGTATATTTTACATAAAAACCTTAGTTTGTCATACGTCTATTGTTAGTTTCATCACTTTTGGTCAATAAATATTTTTTCTTTATTTATTTTGTTTGCATTTCTGTGTAATTGATAAGGGCAATAAAAGTAAAAACTTAGCTTTTATGACGAAAGTATACTTACTCAATTCGGGATACGTATATCACAAAAAAACAAGTTTTTTTGACAAGCTCTATAATATTGGAAACCTTTAGAAAACCGAGCTGCTACTAAGTGTCTCTGCTCAAAATAGGTCCCTACATGCTTTGAATTTTCGTTAAAAATTTTGCGTAGATTTTGCTATTAATCTAAATTAGTATTATTCCAACTTGTAATATCAAAATGATAGTTAATTCAAATAAATTTTAATTGTTGTTACGCAGAAGCATACTCATTTATGTAATGGAATCAGGCGTGACGTTGCGGAAATGCAATGTCAATGTCATTGCGTTTCAGATCCTCATTTATATTTAAATAATTAATTAATTTGAGTGTAAGGCATAATGAAATGACAATACAGAATGATTCCTTATCTGCGAGTTTATCCCAAGTCGGCACAAAACTCATTTCGAAAAAAAACAATCCTTACTAATATTATAATCGAGGAAGTTTGTATGTATGGATGTTTGTTACTTTTTCAAGCAAAATCTATCAAACCCATTTTGATGAAATTTGGTTAGTAGGTACCGCGGGGCGCAGCTAGTAAAATTATATCTCAGATTGCCACATTTCTAAATATTTTGACATTCTACTTCAAGTACAATGAACAAGAATAACTTTACAGCTGCTTCATGTTTATAGGGAGAATTCTTGAAGTTTTTCTTTAGAAATACAATACATACGCAACATTTATTTAGAAGGACTGATTGTGGTCAAAATAAGAACCAGTTCAGTTTTGACGACATTTTGACGTCGGCGATAGAGCCTTTAGCCAAACATAATTCACATTCATAAATCTCTATATCGCACTCATGGAGTTTGAAAACATCCTTATAGTCAATCACATTACACCATGTCAAGTTGTCTGTATTATTCAAGCGTCTCAAGAATAAAGCAATGATCACGAATTAACTGAAGTCAAACCTATGATCCTCTTAAATGAGTATGGCACAAGGGTTGTTATTCAACAACAAACAAACGGTCTATTAAGTATCTTTCTGATGCTAATTATGTGCAGCATCCATTTCACTGTTGTTTACAATCTACATCGCGTGTTCCATCTTAAGCCGCATCTTCGCTTTCCATCAGGCGACATGTTGTCAAACGTATACCCATTTACCAATAAAAAAAAAACTCGACACACACCACTGACTTAACCAATCAGGCATCGCTTACCTTCTGTCGGATCTATAATCCTATGCGTGGGTCGTGACAAGCGTCGCACCCTCGAGAACCATGACAGTGCAGGCGCCGAATTCCTCAATCTTCCGTACTCCTTGTTCTGTGAAATTACAAATTTACATGAGATCTAAGCTGAATCACGCATTCATGCATAAAATGTGTTCTTGACACCCACATTCCTATGAAAACAATAGAAAACTGAATACCTATATGTCAATGACATGCCTACCGACATATTAGATATGTAGAGTATAATGTAAATAAACCTTTAGATTGAAGTCTCAGCTAGCGTTATGTAAGGACTAGTAAGTGAAAATTGATCACAGAGGCGGAGACTCTCATGGAATTACAAATCTATATGGTTTTAAATATATCAATTACCTACTAATAATTACCTACCTATCACGTAAGTCTTTTTTTTATGATCACATACATAGGATCCTGACCCCTAACTTGGATTCCCTGTATCTAAGAAACCTGGAACTATGAGGACCATGGTCCCACAACATCCAGAAATGAAAGAAATGCTTGCGCTTTTTCTTCCTGTGCACAAACATTTGTCCCGTCGCGGGAATTGAACCCGCAACCTCAGTGGTGTATGAGATTTGAGCCAACCTGCCCAACCACTACACCACAGAGGCTGTCGTAGAGTTCGTGACTATGTCAAATAAGAATACAGCAATACTTTTACAAGTTGACAAGAAACCAGCGTTTAGGTAAATGCTTGTGCGTATACATCTTTAAAAAAGAAACATTTTTATTGTAATGTATACGGTAATAACAACGGCCGGCGGCCCTGCCGCAGACCTCAATGGAGATGGCGGGATGACCTGGACTCCATCATGAAAGACTGGACTACAATGGCGAAGAGCCGTGAAACGTGGAAGAATGAAAGAGCCTTTGCCTTGCAGTGGGACACTTTAGGCTCTAAATAATAATAAAATAATAATACGGTGATACATCAAGCAATATCACAGATATCACAGACGCAAATATATCTTCTACCCCGTTCACCGCTTCTACCACATAATCCCAACTTGGCGTCGTATAAAATCCAACATTTACTGTAGGTAAGTTAGTATATGGGACACTATATCGCCGCAAAATAAGCCGCACATTTATGTCCGGATAAGCGTAGACCCCTGAGTGATTTTAAATGTAGCTAACCAAAGCGCACTTTACCACGTACGTGGAGCCCACACAAACGAGTCAACCATGACATTATACCTACAGGATACTTTGGTAAAAAATAAGCATAAAAATAATATACCTACAATATAAATATATTGCAAATATACCGAATATTTTTTTTTCAGTAAGGTTCTAATGTAAGATATGAGACTTACCAGAAGCTGTCAATTGGTGAAGAAATAAAAAAGTGTTTTTTTTTATGTAATTGCATAAAAATGTTGTTATTACTCCAACAATTGTCAGTCTAAAATTCTATAATTACCAGGATCCAAATAACAAAGCCGTTAACAAGATTTGCTAGCCCCCAGGCATACCAGAGGCAAATCAATTCTTCGGTTCCCAAAACGCACATTTATTATAATTATGAAGTTATAAAAGAGCCTGAATTTTATCTGGGCTTAGATGCGACAAATATTAATTGGGTTCGATTTTTGGGATTCGTTGGGAGCTACCAACTTTTTTTGCCTCTGAAATGTTTTCACTGACCCAAACTGATGGCTTCTACGTTATAATGCGCAAAAAAGTCACATCATTGGTGAACAGAGTGCGGGCAAATCACAACAGCATTCTGAAAACAGTAGCGGAGAGAACAAACTCTCCATTTTTTACCCTTAATGGGAATGACCATCAATGCATACTATTGACAAAAGGTAGGTAAACATACTCGCATAGAAAGGTGCATGTTTTATTACATGAGCGTTGAAAAATATACCAACCTATCTACCTAGGCGCTACAAGCTATCACCAAAGAATGAAACTGATAGAAACATTTTTTTTTAATTTTGGGTATAGTTTTTACATAAGACATCTGCAAAATAATATAGAATTCAAGTTCAACAACAAATACAAGTAGAGAATAAAAACAAAAATTAATAGGTAGGCATTTTTAGCTACTAGCTCCCTATCGCAAAAGCAATAACCAATGCAGTTTAAAATGTTTTAGAAAATACAGGGTGGAGCAGAAGTAATAAAGAATAAAGTAGAATATGCATGTGTTGTCGAAAACTCTGGAAATTACTTTTTATAAAAGAATGCTCCAATAAACATTTAGTAGTGATATAATTATTATTATGATTGCGTAGTTTTTTGTATTTCAATGTTCCTCTTACGTATTTTTGGAAAAACGGAACGTAATCGCAAAACACTTGAGTACGTGCATGTTGACGTCACGCGACTCGCTGCTTATATAGTCAGTTTTTGACATACAGCCCGCCCTATTGGTAGATTATTGACACTCACATGTAGCATAGACAGACCAATGAGGAGATCCTAGTGGAACCTAGGTGGTCCCCACAATTTGACGTCACACACAAATGGCGCGTTTATGTTGATATAAATCAAATTGAAATTGATTCATTTAATCATTTTGTTCACCAAATATGATGCCGTAAAATTGTGAAATATGTTTTTATTAATTGAATTCAAAAATAAAAACAAACATACATATTGCCTATTTTGAAAAAAATGCAGCTGATGAACTTGTGAACATCGCCAGTTGGCCAGTTTATAAAGTACCTGTCTGTACCTACTATAAATTGTACTATTAATTTATTCTGTGCTAAACTCTATGAATATAAACAAGGAGGTCCGCTTGGAAATTAAAAGTTAAATTAATTTTCCTTGCATATTACCTACTTAGTATCCAATATTCATTAATAGAAATTCTAGTTTATTCACTCTGAACCAGTTAATAGTATGTTGGCTTATTTGAGTATACAAAGTTTAAGAAGCTTTGAGCGCACTGGCAAAAATAGCAAAATAGCACACAAAAAAAACAAAAGCAACATTATAAATACCTATATAAATATGTATAAACATACATATATAGTACTAGATACACATTAATCTACATCATGAGGATGTAAAAATAGTCCATAAGTATCTGGACATGGGCCTTATCTTTCTTCAACAATTCCTATTAATAAAATATGAACTCATACAGTTTTATTACTTTATCCAGAGAAAATGTATTAATACCCCCGTCAATAAACCGTTTCTTCATATATGTCAAGAAAAATGTTCGATACCTACCACCGCATTTGATGAATCGGATTCTTTTATTATACCTCTCTTGCACTTTATGAAGTGGAAGTTAGTTTAATGAAGCTGTCTGCGAGAGTTATCGTGTAAGGAAGAGTATCTAATTACCTTCACCTCATGATATAGATAAAAAAATTAATTCTCATAATAAATGTTGCAATAGCTGACTGACCATATTTTATGATCAAAATACCAACTACATCAAATATGTCCTCGATGTTTAGGTCAAATGGTTTAAGCATGTTCACCGAAAGTGTCTTGTTTTACGATGATCGGCAGGAGGTCACAAAAGTTCGTTTTCTTTGTTACTCGAAAAATATCGTTTGTATAAGCTACTTGACTGGAATTTCTGAAGGTTTTCATAATAAGAACCGTCAAAGTTGTAACTTGTTGTGACAGCAGGCGGAGAAGGCATGTTTATATTACATTTTTGCTAAAAAAACACAAGAAGCTCAATTATTTAAGAAACACAATAAACCGTAACTTAACTCGAAGAGATTTATAGCTGATTTAAACAACATTTATTGCATGAAATTGAATTCATTATACAACATTTCCTTATAATAAAAAGCAATTTCGGTGAATCGAGACAGTTGAATGCTTGCGTACGCAGTTTATTAAGATTATGACTAAGTAAGTACCTTCTTTATGGGTCCGTAGCTTAAATTATAGTTATTTTAACGTCTACTGATAAAGCAGTTTATGAAGCGTGAAATGTTTTTTGTATACATTCTTTTCTGGCAGCGACAACAGTTCATTTGACATGTTTGTGACGCAAATCTGTATGCCTAGATTGGCGGTTGACATGCGTCATTTAAAATTTAATAAGCTCTGTGAATCACTGCTGTGGACAATAATCGCTTTGTTAATGATTGAAAATGTGAAATGGAAATGACAAGAAATTAATTTTATTATTGACTATATTGTAATCTTAATATTTAAATTGACGTTAATGTACCTGTGTTATATTAATAATTAGTTTAATTCCAATAATGATACCTAAATAAAGACATAAAATAATTTATTCTCCTGTGATAATAATCAATTAATTAATATTGTATGTTATGACTGTAATGCAATAACTAGAAATGATTATCTGTAATTAGCTCGCAATAAGCTGCAACGCCCTTACAGGGCTTATGTACCTACCGACCCACTACAGTCTTAAAACCTATGACTAAGTATAATAATATTATGAATGAATGTACATTACTTCAATAAATAAATAAATAAGTAATCTATTTTATTATTTATCTTCTATCTATCTATATACTATTATAAAAATGGAACTAAACCAATTCTGTACATTGAAGATATTTTTGAAAAACCAACTGGGATCGACTATTTAAAGGGTACTGAACACGTTTTCCACTGTTTTTAGAATTTTTGTCTATTTGTTTGTTTGTGTGTTTGTTATCTATAGACTCGGAAACTGCTAATAGGACATTAATGTGGTTTTCAGGATTTGGAAGCATTATTACTTAGATTATCGGGTATGTTACATCAAAATCGGTTGGGTGACTACAAGATACAGCTTGACCCCTACGTAGCACGCACTCCCATACAATGGGGAGGTCTTGCAAAGATGTTTTGGAGAAAAAACGAAAATGGTCTTCCCCTGTCGTTCACGCAGACGAAATCGCGGGGAAAAGCTAGTTGTTAATAAACTTACGGCTGTGAATTGTTTGAAACTGAACTTTTAACCAATTTGCATCGCAAGTTCGTATTTGAAACGATAACGCGCATTTTGCTGGTTTCAACGCGTTAATGCCATATTCGCACGTATTAACAAAAGCTTATCGTAGTTAGTCGGATGAACTTGATACAAGTACAGTATACATAATTAACGCCGCAAAAAGTTGAAATAAATTATGTTTATTGATTCATTTTGTGAGAACGTGATTTCGTATATGTATTCGGTAGCAATTTTCATCATCAATCAATCATCATCATCGGCTCATCATGTTCCCACTGCTAGGACACGAGCCTTCTTACATGATTCTGCTAGTATTTCGCAGTTACCAGTGTCAAGTGATTAAATAAATATTAATCTATTGAGACTGTACTGAACTGTATATTCATTTCATCATCATCATCAGCCCATCACGTTCCCGTTACTGGGACACGGGCCTTCCCTCATATACAGAGTATGGGCCATAATCCACCACGCTGACCCAGTGCGAGTTGGTGGATGTCCTTGAATTTTTGTGATTATTTCTTGGACATGCCGGTTTCCTCACGATGTTTTCCGTCACCGTTTTAGAGCGAATGTTAAATCCGCACATAACTTAAGAAAGTCAGTGGTGCGAGGCCAGCGGGATTCAAACTTGGGTGCGTCGGATCGAAAGTCGCACATGCACTAAGCTGCACTCGCTCTCTGTTTAAATACATTATCTACTAACAAGATATATCAGAATTATTAGAATCCAATCTTGTAACCATGTTAAGCAGTTTGTGTGACGCGACTGTGTGATGAAAATTTACATGTTAAATGGGCGGGTGACACGCGTCAGTTAAAATTAATAAATGGTTTTGTGTCACAGCCAGCGGTGGATAAATAACCGCGATTTTTGTTTACTGTTTTAATTACTTGTTTATTATTAATTTTACTTGTGGTTGGTCTCTCGTATGCGGGAGGCCGTCTAGGTAGGTACCACAGCTTTGCCAGTTATTCTGCCGCCAAGCAGTACTGCCTGCGCAAGTATTACTGTGTTCCGGGTCTAAGGGCATTGTAGCCAAATTACTGAGCATATGAGACTTAATATCAGCAGGGCAATTATGTATCTCTTATTTTAATCAATTTCGATAAGAAACCAGTTTCGATGATGGTTCTGTAATCTCGCTTTGTAAATTTGTCGGGTAATCGATAGGAGCACATTGAAATTGAGACATAAAAAGTCACATGATGGCATTGTATCGATTGAAATAAATTTATGTTGACTTTTGATAATTTTTAGTGTTTTGTTTTTGACTGCGGAATCTTAAAAAATGGGTAGCTTCCAACGAATCCCAAAAATCTAATCCCGATTAACGTTTGTTGCATCTTAACCCAGATATTATTATTTCAAGCATTCAACGAATCCTACTCAAATATTATTTAAAAATATAATGGAAATGTGCCTTTATGGTGTCTTTTCTTTTGTTTTACTATTATTGAAAGTACATATTACTCATTATTCATGATTTTTTTCTTTCAATTCCGCTTCATATTTGTCAATGTCTAATGTTTTGTAGTTGTAAGTCTGTTTTAGGACCGTTTGCGGCATATGTTAAGGAGGGTCGGATTTGTTATTTTGCTTCATTTCCTCATAGCTACTTAACTAAATAGCTTTTAGAGAAAGCTCATTTTCTATGAAGTTTATAGAAAAAAAGGTCCTTCTTCTAAGGGAGCTCTGGAAACAATAGGTTAAGAAAAATAAGATTTTAACAAAAGGTTTTCGGGTCCATCAAGAGATCGATAGATATACATTTTGACTAGGTATAATCTAGGTATAATTTTGGTAGGTGTAATTATCATTGTGGTTTATGAAGTCGGATCCGTGTACCAACAGTTAGCTGCAATATAAAGTATGCATTTAATTATCATAACTAACGATTACAGTAACAAAGAACTTGCTATAAGAAAACATTTTATCAATTAAGTTTAAATACCATGGTATTAAATTGTGTTAATGTCTTAGAAGTGACTGATGCACGGTTTTGAATCACTGATTGTAGGATGTCTTCTCACCCCTATGGTATAAATCGCAGTTCATAAATGAATATTGGTTTTCGACTTTAAAACCTTGTAGCTAATAAATACCATCACTAATTATCTGAAAAGTGAGAAGTGGATTCAGGATCTGTTTTTCATAGATTTAGATAGCATTGGCGCTGTTGTGGGTAGGCGTGGTGATTTCCATCAGCCGCAGATCTATGCCAAGTTTTTTATTGAAAAAACTATTCCAATTTGCGCAAAGATATGGTGCCGAGTGCTTCATCCAAATGAATTCTCTCATACTCGTGGTAGGTCTCTCATATGCGGGAGGCCGTCTGGATAGGTACCACAGTACTGCCAGTTATTCTGACGCCAAGAAATTATATAGTCTACAATTATTACTGTGCTCCGGTTTGAAGGGCATTGTAGAGCTACGGTACGGCATCGGAGTCTTAATATTTGATTTCTTTGGGTGATGAGCGCAATGCAGTACCACGCAGTGCTTTTTATGATATTAAAGTTCTGGATGGCACTGCAATTGTTATGGGCAGACGTGGCGCGTCTCATTACTTAGTTCAATAAAAAAAATGAAAAATTCACACATCATACAAAAATCTTAAAGCATACGGTAACATATAACCAAAATAAATTAACCTACTGCATGAGAGAATGACTACGATATTAAAATTTTATTTGACATTTTGTCAATTATAATTTATATATATAATACCTAGGTATCATATTTTGACGAAAAAGTGACATCCCCGCAGAGTTTTTTGGTGCATCCGGATTTCTAATTGAGTAGGAGAAAGACACATAAAAAGTGTAGGCATGCTTATGATTCTTGATCTTTTAAGAAAATATTGATAACCTAAGAAATAAGTAAGTACCTATTAAAAAGTATTTTTAATTTATTTGTGGGAAGTTGTAAACTTAAATGTTCATGTTTTTTATGACGTTTAATAGCATTTTTCTGCCTATTTATAAAAAAAATACGTTTTCTTTGTATTAGTTATTCAATTATTTTTTAGAAATAAGGAAATACGAGAAGAATTAAAAAATCGAATTATATAGAACACATTTAATAATAACAAAAACAAAGATTTGATTTAAGATAAATCAATTCGCACGAGATTTGAATTTTGTACTCTGACATAAAGTCAGTTAATTAACAGAACTTAAGTTTCAAAAACAAATAAACTTAAAGTCAATCAAATTAAAATTAAATTAATTTCGATTTAAAATTATTCGAATTTTATATGATTTATAGCTAGCAACAATAATATATCAATATGAAAATCACTTTTGTTAATTAATTATTAGAGCAAAATACTAGGCACTCACATTTAATTTTGAAATGTAATAAACGCAACATTATAAACTGCAATTAATAAACCTTTTATCCGCATCGTACTTCAAAATTAATATGCAAAATTACTATACCCTACGTCGCCGTCTTCACACTTGCATGAATGCAAGTTCACAATTTCCGCGTCTCCTAACTCCTTTTATACCAGAATCAATTCAAAGGGAAAATAAGTACTCACCGGTAAAAACAGACCGTTAGTGCAGTCGCATACTAATATCACCGCCACTATATATAAAAACGCTTTCATTTTAAAAGTTTGTCACTTTACTTCTTCGAAAGTTCGGCGGGAGGCACTTGCGTCCCAACTTGTGACGTCGGCCTAGAGTTACTTCTGAATGGGGCGGATTTCCCTTCCCCTTATATAGTCTACTGGATGTTACTGCGCACCCTCGGCTGCGCTCCACACTTTTTCACTTAGTACGTCACTTCCGCTAATATTTTATTATAGCCTGTAATAAACAGACGGGAAATATGAGCTCTATTTTTGAGGTGCATTTTGGAACTTAAAAATCGCCTGAAAAGGCATTGCGTTGCAGAAAAAACTGAACATTTTCACCGCACGGTGTCGGAGCAATTCCGAGAGTAAAATGTTATCTGTTTGCAGCATGAGCGTAATTTTATCAGTGTCTAGTATTTACTCGGCAAATATTTTGAACGTTTACGTTGTATTAGTAAAATAGATCGGTAGGTACGAAGTGCCGTCAAGAGGTTTATACCATGTTATGTTTAAAAGTTATCAGTTCAAAGATTATTTTATTTCTCAATTAAGACAAAACACGTCACTTACATGAGAAACTTATAAAATATATATATGAAAGGTGTATAGTGTCGTCCTCGTTCAATTGCAGTGTCGGTTAGTGGGAGCCAAACGTAGTTCAAGTGATAAGAGTGAGAAGTTTAGTAGGTTAACTTAGTAGTAGTCCTATTTTGTCTGTTCTGTTGTTGTAGTAATGAGTGTAGCAAGGAAGGTGCATTTCAAGTGATTGTTCATCCGGTCTGAGCCATGTTCCTGATAACAATGTGACGTGTATTTTATTAGGCCTTGATTTTAATAAAAAAGTAAAAAAATAAGTTTGTCTAACTTGCCTCTTTTACGGATACTTCGCACGTTTGTATCATCATCATCAGCCCATCACGTTCCCACTGCTGGGACACGGGCCTTCTCTCATAGAGAGAGAATGGGCCATAATCCACCACGCTGGCCCAGTGCGGGTTGGTGGGTGTCACATGTCCTTGACTTATTGTGGAAAATTCTTGGACATGCCGGTTTCCTCACGATGTTTTCCTTCACCGTTTTTAGAGCGAGTGTTAAAATCCGCACATAACTTAAGAAAGTCAGTGGTGCAGGGCCAACGGGATTCGAACTCGGGTGCGTCGGATCGAAAGTCGCACGAGCTCCCACTGAGCCACACTCGCTCAATGAGCCACACTCGCTCAAACGCACGTTTGTATAAAAGAAATTAAGTCGTTATTCCGTGCTATACGCGTAATCGTAAAGAATTCTTGTTCGCGATGTGACTGGTTAGTCTCCCACAAACCATTATTTATTATTGCACGTTTATGTTTGTATTTCTCTAGTCTTAAGAGCATAGCATAAGAACTTTACCAACATTAACATAAATAAGATTTTGTAAAAGTACGCATATCTATTTAAAATTAAATAAATATACTTTTTGAGTATAAACAAAGGTATACCTACGTTCTTCCCACTTTTATTTAGCTCTATTATTTTGGGAATGTACCATTACGATTTTATTTATTTATTTCTTTAAAATACAAGGGATTTGCATTTTATCAGCTCACTTCAATATTAAATTTTTATTTATTTTGTATGAACCGTCATATTATTAAAGTGACTCCGTTTTATTTATTTTTATTGTAAGGTTGTGCCTTTTATATTGTTATCGTTTATTTGCCATATGTATACACATTATCAGCCCTTTATACCCACTACTGAGACGCGGGCCTTATATAGAAAGAGTACGGGCTATAATCCACCACGCTGGCCGAGTACGGGATGGTGCATGTCACATGTCCTTGAATTTTGTGATTCGGATATGCCGGTTTCTCACCATGTTTATCTTCACCGTTCTTAGACCTCATATAATTTATAATGGCAAGGCCAAGCGGGATAGGTAATCTGGTGCGCCAGATCAAAAGTCGCACGACTGCCTGCTGAGCTACACTCGTTTGAGTATAGAAGAAATAATATTGGAAGGTGATAAATACATCTCAACTATCATTAACATGAGATTAAAAAGAATTACAATTATACAGAGTGATTATACACTTATCATTCAAACTGGCCAACATTAGTAATCAACTGTAACATATTGGGGTTTTTCGCCTAAAGCATAAAAAATTGCTAAAAGCTAAAAATAAGTCACACTTCGTCTTAGACAACCATGGCTCAAATGGTTCTAAATGGTCTATGCAGCGTCGCTTGAGAGCTTTGCACCCGTCTCCCCATCACCATGTACACATATAATTTTTTTTTTAATTCTATTTGTTACTAGTAAACACATGCAAGCGCTATTTCTGTATGTCAAATCGAAATGGGTCGCCAACATACAGGCTTAGCCTAGTTTGGGACCCACCAATAATGTAACATTAAATCAGTGTATGTGTAAATCAATGTGTAACTTTACTGCGTATTTTTTTATTTTACTTACGTATTTGAGCCGTTATTTGGTGATTCCACCCACAAGTCTGTGCTGTCAAGATAGTATTATTATTTCAGCGTTTCGTTTCCAAGCAAGTCAAGCGAATATAACTTACCCGTCTTGTTTCTACTTCAGATAATTCAATTTATTGTTAACTAGCTGATGCCCGCGACTTCGTCCGCGTAGTGGAGTATTCATCCTGCATCCGAACATTTTTCGTCCCATCATATTCACGTTCCAGTTCCCGTCCCGCTCCTATCTCGTTACCGTACCTTACCGCTTCTGTTCCGTTACCTTCCCACTCCCATCTTGTTATCTTCCCGCTCCTATAGCGTTACCGTAATGCTCTGGTTCTGATTCCGTCCCGCTCCTATATCATTATCGACCTGCTCTGCTACCGATCATATTCCGATCCTAACCTTTCGTCGTTCTCCCTAGCGAACCTCCTATCGTGTTATAGTTCCCCTCCTATACCGTTACCATCCCCTTTTTGTCCCTTTGTCATCCTACTCTGGTCCCGATATAATTACCAAATTTTTTGGCCCTAACTTCATTTGTTAATCATGTGTTTATAGTTTCTTTGACCAAGTAAAAACGTACAAAATGCTAGCGTAGTAGTTTGAAACATATTACGGACTACAGAAACCGGGTGGAAATGAAACGTCGGGAGGAACCTCAACGGACCCTTTACGATTCGTAATATCAGTAATACGTACAAACGGACGGACGGTGCGGCGCACGTGGTCCCGGTCCGAGTTTGTGATCATTTACATGAGTTTGCGGTGTGGCGGCAGCACCGGTCCGGCGCCATGATTTCTTTTACTCAGGCTTAATGTATGTATACATTAAGCCTGAGTAAAAGAAATCTTTGAAACCTACATCTCCTATTTACATATACATAGCTGTTGCCCGCGACTTTGTACGCTTAGTAAAATAATTTATTTTGCTCCTGGCTATTTCCGGCTGCTCTCGCTTCTATGCCGATTTTGTCCTGCTTCTATCCCAATCCTATCCCGAATTCATCTCGTTTATATTCCGATCTCTTTCAGCTTTTATCTCTGTTTAAATAGACATAATACTTACATTATTAACATAAATTTTCTTTACAAATTTTACCACCCGTTTAAACCTGTCATTGGTATTCAAAACAATGATAATAATACATGTGTCAATAGCTTTTTTGGCTAGGAATATGTAAGTATTTTGGCCAAAGGTCAATCGTCGTAGCTCCAGAAAAAATATTGTATGTCGCAGGGAAATGAGGATACCAGGAATTTCACGAAATCCCTAGAGATATGACGTACAGTTTTAATAAATAGGCTCTCGCCAGAACTCTCGCTTCGTCATCCCTTCGCTCCACTCGCGCATTCGACCATCACTCCACTCGGGAGGTCGCCGGCTCGCTGCGCTCGCCACCTCTCCCCCTCGCTTCGTCCTGGCCTTGCGCACTCGTTTTGCTCAGGAACTCATCGCGAGCTTCTGGCTCCGCGCTTTTTGTATACACTCTAGGGGTAAAAGCTAGTCGGAGCGCGGAGAAGTGGTCCTTCCCAAACATGATTACCCCATGATTTCGTGGTATCTCTAGGTATTTCGCGAAATCTCAGATATCCTCATTTCCCTGCGACACGTACGGTCAACTACAAAAGTTGCTGAATATTTGTTTTCTTCGGTTGACTATACCCTTAGTATTTCTTATTTTTCTGAATAGCATTTATTTATTGCATCACGCAGAGATTCATTTCTTTTTCCTAGTCTATATACCAAGTTTCGCTTTCACCTTATTACAAAGGTTTTCCACACAAATATTTGCCATCCCGTTTAGACCTATTAAGATGTTTAAAAAGTGGTGAAACATGTGCGTATAGTATCTTCGATTAGTATATGTACCAGATTTCACCGTCGTAGGTTTAGAAAAAATATTATATTCCACCTTGTTTAACGTTTTTAGAGGTTAATTAATAAAGTGAGTTTCGTTTTAATTTATTACTTTTGTTTGGTCTGTATACCAAATTTCATTGCTACAACTTCAAAAACAAAAATTCTCCACACAAACTTTACCACCCTGTATAACCCTATTAGGGGATGATTTCAAGACATTGTGAAATACGTGTTTATAATTTTATTGACTGAGTATTTGTAACAAATTTCAACATTGTACCATAAAAAATATTTGATACTTTCCACCCTGTTTAACCTTGTTAGAGGGTGAATTTCAAAAAATGGCGAATTACGTTTAAGTTTATTTCTTTTGCTTACTTTGTGTACCAAATTTAATTGCCATAACTTCATAAACTTAACCATCCCGTTTGAACCGGTTTAGGGATTACTCCAGCAAAATGGTGAAAGATGTGCTTAAAGTTTATCTGTCTGAGTAAATAAACCAAACTTCCCTAGTCGTAGGTTTAAAAAATATAATTACATTTCACCCTTATTTAACCTGGTTAGGGGTAGATTTTCAAAATAATTGTTATTCACGTTTTAATTAACTTCTTTTTCTTAGTTTATGTACCTAGTTTCATCAAAACCACAAAGTTCAAATAAATAAAAAAGTTTTTCTTTACAAACTTTACCACCCCGCTTAGGCTTGTCGGAGGATGATTCAAAAAAATGGTTAAATACATATCTTAAATTTCATTGGCTAAGCACGTGTACCACATTTTAACGCTGTAGTTAAAAAATAATAATCTTCACTTTCCACCCTGTTTAACCCTGTTAAGGGATGACTTTCAAAAATTGTAAATCACGTCTTAATTATCTTCTTGTACCAAGTTTTATCATAGCCACGAAACTTCATAAACAAAGATTTTTTTAAGCAAACTTTCCACCCCGCTTAGGCTTGTTAGGGGATGATTTTCAAAAAAATGGTTAAATACATATCTTAAATTTCATTGGCTAAGCACGTGTACCACATTTTATCGCTGTAGTTAAAAAATAATAATCTTCACTTTCCACCCTGTTTAACCCTATTAAGGGATGATTTTCCAAAATTGTAAATCACGTTCTAATAATGTTTGATAGGTGTGTGTACCAAGTTTCATCGCTATAAACAAAGATTTTTTATGTAAACTTTACCACCTCGTTTAACCCTGTTAGGGGTTGATTTATGAAAAATGCTGAAAACTTATTTTTAAACTTGATCAAACTTAATTTATTTACCCTGTTTCTTTACTGTAGCTACAGTGTCGTATTAATAAAAAATCCTACACCATACAAACTTTGCGGCCCTATTTAATAACCTTAGGGGTTGATTTTTGAAAAGTTATTGAAAATATATTTTTATATTCTTATGTTTAGTCAATTTACTAAGTTTCATAACTTTACTAAAAAAACCTACACCATGAAAACTTTGCGACCCCAATAAATGACCTTAGGGGATGAATTTCGCAAAATGCCGAAAACAAGTTCCTATTATTTACATGCTTAATGCTCACACAAAATTTAATAACTACTGGTCAAGAAATAATCACTGTAGCATACATTATAGTTTCCGCATTCCAATCTAAAAAACCACACTAAACCCCCTTTAAGGGTTGATTTTCAAAAAACTGTGATACATGTGTCCTTTTATTTCTTTTGCATAGTATACTGCCAAAGTTTCGTGACCGTGCGACAAAAGAATTTTTTTTCCCCATACATCCTTTATGACCCCATTTGACCCACTTAAAGGTCAAATTTCGAAAAATCCGTTCTTAAATGACGCCTTCACTACTTGTAGAATACGTGGTCCAAATTTCAGGTTTCTATGTTAAGCGGTTTCGGCTGTGCGATGATTGTAGAAAAAAACTCTGTTCTTTTATTATATAGATGAAAACCAAAACGGTTTGAACTTTACACTAAAGTTCACTATAGATAGTTCAAACCGTTTTAGGTTTATTCACAGTTAGTTAGACATTTAAATAAATTTTCTTATAAATATCTTAACACAATTAACTACAACATAACGTAAGTTTGGCCGTTATAGTTACTTGGCCAAAGCTCTCAATATTACTGGTAAAGTTAGTTTTTTTCAACGGCCTTTCTTAATAACAATTCTACATTTTACTTACTAAAACTAAACTAACTACTTACAAGAAGAAGCATTTGGACAACCTAATAACCATTAAAAGCCTATAGATAACACAAATGCTCCAGTCCACTACCAATTGGCAGCGAACCCAAGATGCGCCGATAGATAACAATACTGATACGATGAGCCAAATAAATCCCCGCATTTTAGTCACGCGTCGCATCGACCAGGTGCTCTGACAGATGTGCTCCGGACCCAAAGTTTCCAAAGACTCCATACCAAAAAAAGTTTTGTGACACATCGTAATTATTAGTTTCAGAAAATTATCTAATGGTTTCTGAAAAGTCGTGAGAAAGTATCATGACTAATTTTTTTCTTTCTTGTGTGGGTGTGTGGTCAAGCCAGAGTTGGTTATACACCGCCCGAAGGCCTCCAATAAGCCCTAACGACAACGTTATCCTAAGTCCTAAGACAACAACTGGATACGACGGCTTCACGTGCCTTCTGAAACACGGTAACGCTCATTGTAAATACCGCACAAACGGTCACGTATCCAAGTGATGACCGCAGCGAACGTTGCTTCAACCTAGTAGGTATGTTACGAACAGCTAGGCGAACTACGCTACGGGCGCTACATGACTACTCATTTGGTATTAGGTATTGTTGTACTATCACTTATTTTGTTGTATAGATGAAGTTGCCGTAGTGGGTCATTGTAGCCAGCGAAATTACTTGGCATTATGAGACTCAACAGCTAATTGACTCAGGGTGCGCAGGCGAGCGCAGTACGGCGCCGCGCAGGATTTTGCAAAACAACCTTCTGGGTGGTGCTGTTATTGTTATGGGCTGGCGTATTGCTTACCATCAGGCAAACGACCAGCTCGTCTCATCATTCAGTTACATAAAAAAGTGTAATTGGATCTTTCTGACTACAAAACAGCGCTTGTCACAATGAGTTCGATCTGGGTTCGATGAACGAAAGGGTGTACCTAATCACTACACTGCCCACTCAAGCTTTTGTGCAATGGATACTCGGTCGGTTAATGTGCGTCTCTAAAGAAAAAGTAGGCTTTAAAGTTATATTTATATGCATTTTAAAACTGGCTCTACTTTAAATAAATGTCTTGTGATAGATTTGTTAACTTTTACTAGAAGCAGGGAGATGAATGAAACTACTAAGATATACTTATTAAAAATCATACTTATCCATTACTACAAAAGACTTGTTATACATGAGTGTAATTTTACATGTTATGTACAAAAAAATACATTACACTTATTTTGTAGTAGATAATCAAAAATATATATGGGTCAGACATGTCAGCCATCGATAATATTATTATATAAAGCATACCTGTTTTTTTTATCTAGTCCTTTTAATTTCTGGTCTGGAGACTCAAGCTCAGTCTTCAATTACACGTTAGTTATTGAATATTGAAGTCTTAGCTAACAAAATAAGACCATCTCGCAATGTTGGTTATTGAATTCCTGCAAAAATAAATTAAGACACTGGTCGGTATAATAAGTTATGTAATACAAAAAATAACTTAGAACAACCTACTTAACTTAATAATATTCTAATAAAGTTATGCAAACATAATCAAGAATAATGTATAATATTAAATTTAATAACTTATATTATATATATAATAATTACCAGTCTCTTGCGTTATCTGGAAAAAAGTTGTAAGAGATATTTTGGTTTTAATCAATCATGAAAGTTATAACATTTAAGATAATTTAATTATATACATTTTATAATAGTAATTATAAAAAAAATAGATGGAAATGGCTTGTTCCTGAAATCTCCACTGACCGGCTTCACTAGTGCAGCACTTCAGCGGTAACGACGCAAATCTAATGGGGCTCTCGGGAATAATCATTCCCACTAACTACCTAAGAATAATTATATATAATATTTAGGTAGGTACATTTACAAAGAAATGTTTGAAATAATATTTTGCATTTCTTTTTTATTAATACTTTTACACATCAATCAACAAAAACCGGTCATCTTCGCCTTCTAATAGAAAGCGATCATCTATGCTTATGAACATTTGCAACACCAGAAAATGAATGATTGAACCTAATGATTGTTTTTCATGTATTCAGCGTTTAAATCGTTTTATCATTTTGTCCGGAGTCTTGACGTAGGCGCTCTTGCCTTGGCAATTTTCCGCTGGCCTACATTATTATAATCTTCTCAACAAATTTGTGTACTCGTAATGATTGTGTCCCTTAATTTTCCATTGTGTATAAGGGCTACGTTTAATGTTGTTCAATTTAACATCTCGTGGTTATAGTCAGTATTTTTAACGCTTAAATATTTTTAAGAATTTATTCATCAGTGCAACGTCGCCTAAAATCGCCTTTTTTGACGGCACTGTGCACGGCAGTAATTCTTGTACACAAGCACTTAGTATGTAATTTATTAATTATTTTATTGTTTTATCGTGTTGTTATCATTATTGTACTGTGTGCGGTTTTGTCAAAATAAATGCTGTCTTCTTATTTTTATTCAACGACGGGGCGTCCTGGGCGAGGAAGTCCTGCACTGACGTCCCGCATGGGGTATATTGTGCATTTCCCCCGCCAACATCTACCCAAGCCATCCCAACTCATTGAAGTACCAGAGTGCGGCTTTGTGGCGCTGGCATAGCTGAACCAGTGTTAAAGTTAATTGTAGGGAAGATGATGGTGGTAATGAAGGTGATGATATGCGTCCGGTTACCGCCGTACCGTCTAGTGGCGTTCACGTGTTGCTGCACTGTGCGGCCACAGAAGACATTCGAACAAAAGCAATGTTGTCTTTCTTTCTTTCCTAAAATGTAAAGGGTGGTTAACCCAAATTTGGCTGACCTTGTGTAAGTTTTAAGAATGCTATAAAATTTTACATTTGTTTGAGTTAGCTCAAACAAATGTTAAATTTGATGATTAAGTTTGAGTGATGGTAAACCTAATCGTTTGACAAATACGTTACTACCATCTTTCTTTATATAGACATTCTTCCTGTATTTTCGAATGGATAGTTATTCAGGTCCTTTTTCTACTCCTAAAAGGGCTTCATTTGCTTTGCATATAACACAAAACTAGCTACATTCACTGTCAGAATTAAGTCGATGCCACAAAGAGAGCCTCCTTTATCCAGTCACTTCCAGCCGCCGTTTACAGTAAAATTAAGCCAAGGCAATCCATACCCAAAGGCGTACAGATTCTCACGTGTCTTATATGAAGAACATGTTCGTGTACTTCCCTCGTTCCTACGAGTTTGTGTTCTATTTTCATAAATCCTATTTGCTAATAATATTTTCGCATAAATTAGCCGACGGTGATTCTCCTTAACACAGACAAACAGCACTCTGTTCATCATACTCACGCATTACATATCCGATAACCAGTGGGAGTCAAACATTTATTCATTTAGAGGCACTAATAAGGCTTGGCTTAACAAGCGTTGGAAGATTAACAGCTACACATACAATACATGTTCATGCATACATGATATGCACAGACGTTATTAAAATACTTAGATAATAGTAAAAGTATTATGTGTAGTGAAAGTAGCGGTATAAGTTTGTAAAACAGTCGTGCCAAAAAAGGCAAACCAGTAAAAAAACCGGCCAAGTGCGAGTCGGACTCGCGCACGAAGGGTTCCGTATCTATATCTATAAAAACGGCAAAAAATGTTATAAAAACGTTTGTTGTATAGGAGCCCCCTTAAATGTTTATTTTATTCTGTTTTTTAGTATTTGTTGTTATAGCGGCCACAGATATACATCATCTGTGAAAATTTCAACAGTCTAACTGTCACGGTTCATGAGATACATCCTGGTGACAGACGGACAGTCAGACAGACGGACGGACAGCGGAGTCTTAGTAATAGGGTCCCGTTTTACTCTTTGGGTACAGAACTCTAAAAAGCAAAGCTTAAACCATTAAATATTTTGAAAGCAATGTGAAACAAAGTATACAGGCGGCATAACAAAATACACTCTCAAACTTTTTGCCACCAAAACGTAGGTGTAGTGTGTTTCTTGCGTCGTAATATATTTTTAGTTTTTGAACGGGTTTACGAGGAGGTATATTCAACTTACTCGTGACAGGCAGGCCATTTCACTGGCAAATGAATCACTGATGTTATTTTATTTATTGGCAAGTCATTTTGTGCTTTAGAGTGCGACACTAAAATCACTCATAGTTTTGTATACAACATTATCGATGGTCAAGAAAAGTCTCGAAGTCATCGTCACTTCGACCAGTGAATACCTACTAACCATCCTCGACTTTGAAAACGGCACCTATAAACATCACCTGTGTTCCTGCAGATTATTGTCATACTATATTTATTAAGCTATTGCATAGCTTCTATCGCGGACCTTGAGCGTGGAGACCGAATCCAGAAATTCCGTAAAGAAAATAACCTAACACCCCCCACTCCTAATGCTATGCAATAGCTTTACCGCGGCAGTCTCCGAGTGCCACACGTCGTTTTTTTTTTAGATATTTATCAAATTGTGTATTCCGACCCTTTACGATGAAAATTATGGTATGGTGATGACGTTTAGTATGTTCACGAATTGAAATATCGAATCTATAACATCATCGATGGTCAAGAAAAGTCTCGAAGTCATCGTCACATCGACCAGTGAATACTAACCATTCTCGACTTTGAAAACGGCACCGATAAACATCACCTGTGTTCCTGCAGATTATTGTCATACTATATTTATTTAGATATTTATCAAATTGTGTATTCCGACCCTTTACGATGAAAATTAGGGTATGGTGATGACGTTTAGTATGTTCACGAATTGAAATATCGAATCTGCATAATATTTCGATTATGTTTAATTGATTTCATATGAAGTGTCTGATATAGTGTTGTTTAACAAATAGTGTGATAAATACGGTGTATTTGGTATGAGTATAACGAGGTAAATAAAATTAATGTTTTTAGCGCGATTAAGTCCCGTTTTAATATCATAAACTATGTGTTCGAATCGCGAAAGTTTAAAAATTACTATGAGTATAACGTTTATAACGCTTTATTATATTGGTCTACTATATAGCTACAATAATGAAATTACCAGTCTGTCGGTATTTTATAGGATTAATTACGGTGTCCATTTCCTTTTTATCATTAGACAACAATACGCACGGAAGCTCGGCTTCCGTACATGATTGACATTCCCCCTGCCCGAACAAAGCGTTTTGATTCGACTTTTATAATGCGAACAGCTAAGGAATGGAACACCTTACCAGCGTCTTTATTTCCCGATTCTTATAATCTAGTATAATGTAGGCGAAATCTATGTATCCATCGTCTACCGCGTCGTCACTTTCCGTCAGGTGAGAACTCGGTCAAATGCTTGCCTAAAAATCTAGGTGTGTATTTATATTTTTTGTAAATACAAAGTACCTAACCCTCTTATACAGTATTGGGCATAAGTGCTTCTACACATCAATTTTGTAAAAATAAACCAAAAAATCATTTGAAAAAGAAATAGGGACCTTTCAAACCTTCGTTATTATCTTCTTAGTAATGAAGGTCGTGCCTATTTTGGGGACATTCACCATCACTTTTAGTACAGGTATTATAGATATTCGGTGATCCGTGCTGTCTTTAACCCATCATCGGCATCGCGAATGCGAATTCCTACGACAACGCGTAAAGGTCGGATTTCTATTAGTTAAGGCATCGGGTATCAGCAGTGAGGCCCTTGGATGTGGTAGTTTTTTTTAAACCTACCCTCAGTAAATATATAATATTATCGTTAGAATAATTAATTTTATGTTTTAATTATAACATTTATTAATAAGTAAAGTTATCTACTTATATATAGGATTTTAGTAGTATTTCAGTTGTAAATATTTTTTTCTTTCGTTATAGTTAAATGTTAATAATTGTTTACTGTGATTGATTACTTTTTTAGTGATTAATAATCAAATCGATTAGTTAACTGAACTAAATAAACAAAACAAAAGTACAATCAGTGAAATCAGTGTTTTTTGTTACTTACACGTATAAATTTATATTAGTTTAAGATACCTTATAATATTATAGCCATTTTATGTTTATTGCTTTGATTTGATGGCAAGAGCTTATATCCATTAGGAGTTATAATAATAAAACACTGGGATCCCTTTCTAGACACATTACACACTCTAATAACTACTGTTTATGACTTATCGAATTTTATTTTATGACATTAGATATGGAATAAGTACTCTAAATAACTTTTAGTACAACGGAGTTCTAAAGAGATTTTTAAAATTTTTTTTACCGTAAAACTTTTTTTACATTCTGAAGTTCTGAGGGCATTGAGGTCAATGACCTTACCACTGATACATTTTTCTTTTTTTTTACGCCCAATAGATAGATCTAACTACAATTCCCTGTATCTAGGGCACCAGAAACTAGGAAGACCATGGTCCCACAACTGCCAGACACGAAACAAATGTTTGCGCTTTTTTCTATTCACAAACATTTGTACCTTTATATTATCTAAAACCATATATAATACTTAAATCGAAATCTCTTCCTGACAGCACGCAACAATATTGTTCTGTATCAATTAATTTTCTAGCATCTCGAATATTTCTTTGTATAAATATTTATACTTTCATTATTGAAGGAAAGAATGCCGATATACAATGTTGCTCATCTTGTTAATTATTTCCTTTCTCATTTGCTTTACTCTATGTATTAGTGATCACTGATATTAACAGATGTATACCAATATTTATACTTTAATTATACTAGTCTATAATTTAGTTCATTCAGTCGTGGTCAGAGTGCTTCAACCTGTTCAATAGAATACCTACTGTTTTATCTCTGAATCCTTTGAAGTTTTGAAACCTTCTAATCTTGTAGAGATTCAAAGAAATTAACTTTACCTGCGTATTTCAAATTGTGGTACTAAAAATAGCTATAAAGGTTTTTCAATATATACGTTAAAACACGCAGTTAGACCGGTTTCAGACTAGCGTTTTTTTCTGCGTGTAAACGGTCATTTTTCTTTTTTATTCGGCATACGCGCTTACACGCGCGCTACATTTCGCGCTTTAAAAAACCGGACTCGCGTACACGGGCTTATTCCGGCGTGTTCGCTCAAACTGGTAGTGGTAAGTCAGTATCAACATGAGAAGCTCTCGCGGCTCGCGCTTATACGAGCTTATTAGCGCGTCAACGCTCGTACGAGTCGCGCGTGTGGAAAAAGGCGAGCCTATACGCGCCTACATGCGCTACCAAAAAAAAAATTTTACGCGCGTATAAATCGCTGGTCTGATACCGCCCTTACATTTACAAGGCGATGGAACACTGGCGTATGCTATTTCCTAAGACTCGGAAATTGCTTATGATGCGGAGCGTCCCTGGGTTTGAAACAGTCGTGTTCATCAAATTACATGTACAAGGTTGGCCAAATAAGTTAACCTATCAGAATAGTCTTTGTTAATGACGTTTTATTTTAAACAGAGTTTAATTTTTGTAAATTTAATTGTGGTAAACGTCGCTTATTGATTTTCAACCCAAATAATAAGATCCCTAGACTTTGTAAAAGATAATTAGCTCCCAACGGATCCTACAAATCGAATTCACTTTAATATTTTTCGCATCTAAAATAAATAATAATCAGATAATATTAATTTCGAGCTTATAAGGAGTCCCACTCATATTTCATTTAAAGATTGACCAAATATGTTAGTTGAGGTACCCAATAAAAAACAATATATTATTATTACACATTACCTAATCTAGAAAATAATAATTATTTTTTTTAGAAAAGAACAAAAACTGACTTCTAGACTATACCAATATTTTGTGTTTAAAAAATAGCGCTGAATCAATTTCGATAATACTTATATGGGACCACCTCTGAAGTATGACCGACGAAACAAAAAAAGAATCATCAAATCAATTCGTAGAATAATCGCGTAACAAACAAACAAAAGAAAAACTTAGTCGAATTGAGAACCTCCTCCTTTTTTGAAGTGGGTTAAAAATATGGCTCGAATACACTGGGTGTTTTTTTTGCCACACTTTGTACATAAGATTGCGTCTCGTATTCTTGATCTTGAGACATGTACGTACGAATAATTATTGTAAAAAGGTGTATTATAGATGGATAATTTTGAAGTAATCAAATAAAACAACTTCACGTAAGCAACTATATTTACTACAATAAAAATATACAATACTAAATAACAGGATAATTATAATAAACTAAATATCTATTCGGGTAAAGTAATTGAGCTAAGTGGGCGAAAATACCTCTAATAATATCAAACAAACCTCGGAATAGTCCAAAAAAAACATCAAGCTGAAACGACAGTAGTGGGACTTTGAAAACGAAAATTATTGAAAGGCAGTTCTAAAGCGTAATCAGCTTGCACTTCTCCAGGTCTTGTTGTAAGATCTACTAAAGGCGTAGGAGCATCAATAGCAGTAAATATTGGAATTTGAGTATCTACAGGACCTGCGTAAATTGGATAGAGTCGCGGTTCAGCTTTCACCTTAATTGCTTTATTCAATTCTGGTTTCCAAGTCGTCACATCAACTTTCTTCCTTTCTTTAACATCTTCAACAGCTTTGGCAATGTGTATTCTATCAACTTTGATATCAGTATTGTGCCAAGGATCAATGGACATAGCTGGTGGTGGAGTAGCAGGCATTACAGATGGAGGAGGCCAGTCGTCCCGACTCCTTCTTTCGTAGTGGTCGTAAGGAGGGTAGTTATGATAGAAGCCGTAGTTCAACGGACTTGAAGCAATCTGGAACAGAACGCCTATTAACACGTTATCCTTCGGGTTTTGTACAAGTGCGCAAAAAGCCTAGTGTGTGTTAACAACATGCTTCGTTAATTATAATATGTTAATGGCAAGGAGAGAAAATTAAGTACTGTTATTGAAAATCATACCTTCCCCCTGTCATGATACCCATCATTACTACCTGTGTCTACCTAAAAGAGAATGTTGTAATAGTGTGTTAGTGGATTAGATCACGTCGTTGTTATCTCAGCGGTACCTATATCTCTTGATCCTCAAAACGTTTTATTGCAAGCGATAAATAGCGCCGGAATGTTAGGGCCCTAGAGATGAGCCAAATGGGTTATTATATATTCCTACTCATCTCTAGAGATGTATTCCGTCTTCATTCCATCAATACCTGATTAAATTTAAATTTTGCATGTCAGTTATGTTGCTGATTAAATATGTGATACTATTTATCTATTAATTTGACTTGTGCAACAGTTTATAGCACAATTTAACGCAAATAAATTCATTCATCCGCGATCAGCTGCTGCAGTTTGTTTCGGTCAACTTTTGACTACAAGTACAAGGAACTTATAACAAAAGGAAAGTAGCAGGACACGTTAGTTTATAAACTGGCTGGTTAGCAACTCGCACTACAGTAGATGTGTCTACTGCCTAGAGTCGTTGGTGCGAGTTCTTGAACCTCGCACCGTAATCCTAATCCAAGCTTAAGATATCTACCACTTAAAATATTAATTATTTACTACAATTAATTAATGATGCTCACCTTTTTCAGTCCCTGTATCGAAGCTAGAATGAGCGCCATTTTGGCCAGCAAAAGCGCTTTTCCCCCAAGAACAGCGAGGAATTGAAAGCCCATGGGTACAAGGACCATCCCGATAGAGACAATGCCAAACATCATCATCGTCATCATTTGCTGGCGACGGCGTCCTCGGTACTCAACTGAAAAATAAAAAACATTATATGGTCGAATACAGAGGCCACCAATGATAGTGAACTCGGAAAATAGGTAAAGCTTATTTTTTTTTTATTAAATGAGGGGTATTTTTTACCGCTTATAGATCTACAATGGTTGAAAAATATCACATACGTAAGTAAAGTCACGATGTGCCCGGCTATTTGAGAAGAACTGCACCAGTAGTCAATTTGAGAAGTTGATAAAATGACAAATTGGTTATTTGAGAAATATACCTCTACTAAAGGGATGGCGCACATAGATTGAAGAAGACGGTAGTTGCGCGACTGCTCCGACTTGCATCGATTATTGTTGATTGAATCTTGGATGGTTGCTCCAAAGCCGAGGTATGAATAAAATTAAAATATAGAATAGAATTGTTAAGTATTTACAATAATCCAAAGGTAACGTCGCTATAAATTCAACTTTTTGCTAAAAAAGCAGATACAAAAATATTCTAATGAAATAGGTAACACGTTTCAGATACCTTTTTCGATCCCTTTTTCGCCTTCAAAGTCGAACTTGATGACGTGTGTTCTAAGCACTTTAGCCATCCTTTGTAACGCGAGAGTCCGCCATTCGCCCTCTTCTAGTTCCTTTTCAGTCCATGTACTAAAAAAATATAAAAACATTTAGTTGTTTAGTATTTTCATTCTTTTTGAAGGGACTTTTATAGCGTTTATGCTCATGTCTACAGATTCGCATATCTATAGATCCCCTATTTTACAGATTTCATAGAAATAGAAGCGTCTTTGTGTGCAACTTGTATTACAGAATAAGAAAATTAAGTGTGTGCGTTGACTTTGACACAAGTCATTGGATGCTTGTTTATCAGAATAGCTGGCGTCATTCAATAAAATGATTTTTAGCGCGTACACACTGATTGAAGAACATTTGTATGGAAAATTCTGAGTAAACTTTTCTTATATTTTCTTACAGATATGTGCACTAACGTTCAGCTCAAAGCTTTCATTGTTGTAATGCTTGAACTTATAGCAATAAATGTGTGCGCTACTAGTATATTTCCTTGTCTTGACGTACCTACTCATTGATGTAACGCTCGTTTCCAACATGCGAATATTCCCAGTGAGTACACGCCTTTGGCTTGTTCCTAACTACAGCTTATAAGGCCAACTTATTAACATCTTATGAACTAAAACTTCAACTTATAATAAAATAGAAATAAGTTCTGTCAAGTGTGCTTCATTGTTTAACAATACAACATTACTAAAACTTCGTCGGGCCTTTTCATAGATAGCTCAAGAACCGATACGGAAACAAGAAGAATCGAAAAGTTTATCTTATTAAAAGTTTCTAGTTGGAAGTTGCTTCGTTATAAAGTTGTTATTCTTCTTCAAGGTTAATTTTACACGGAGTAAAATGAAACTTTATAAATAGAAGAAGAGTAAAGCCGAGAGTTGGAAGAGTATACTTTGTTTTTAGGTTTTGACTTAATAATCAACCTACTTGACTTAATATGTGTTGGTATATTTTGGTCTACATGGCAATTTATCTAGGTTTCTGCATCTAGGGCGCGATACAAATGCATCTCTAGTTTGTAGACTAGGTATCCTGGTGTCTACATATCGAAATGACTAATGAGAATATGTATCCACCTTATTTTTAAATTTATTTGTTTTTAGTTTGTTTTATTGTGTGACGATGTTGGATTACCTTAATGAATAAATAAAGTTGTTACTTTGACTTAATCGCAATTTGATTAAATACTGCGAAGTCTACTTAATGTCCTACATTCTAGTTATGTGCCTAAATTTCGCTAATTTACTTCAAAATTCAGTACTATATTCTGAGCTCTTAGCTCTTAGCTCTTAGTTTTAGCTAGGAGCAGATTTTGAGATTAATACTCAGAAAGTCCCTAAGTAGGAGTCTAAACTGATCAAACGATACGTTACTTGAATATACCTGAGGGAACGGGGTGTTGAACAGAAATTAGGTTAAGGATCATGAAGTGGAATGCCCTATCTAGTGGGAGGCTCACGGAGAGCCAGCTCAGCATTTCGGACTTCTTTAATGATATAATTTATTTTTCCTTATTATGAACACGTTCGCCAAATTCTTTACGAAACTTCTAATATTCCTATGTCTTTTTGATTACAGTGAAAAAGTCTGAAATTTTATTCACGTACTGTAATAAAACTGAAGTACCTAAAAGCAGACGAGCGAGCAAACTCGTGGGCGTGTCGCTTTTGTGACTTCATTTCTGCTCCGCATATTAAAAACGTTGCTTTGCAATAAAACTGAATAAAAACTGCGTAGGATCTATACTTTGCAAGAACCAAAAACAACTGTAGTAAGCCATAGGACTATAATTACAAATATTATTGTTAGTACCTAATTATTCAGGGAATCCTAGTGTAATTAATAGTAATAATTATTCAGGGAATTCTATATGTGGCAGGATATATTATGTACTGGCTGCTTCCCGCGCTTTTACCCGCGGTGACCCGGGATAAGAAGTAGCCTATGCCTTTTAGTAGTTTTTGCGTGGTTTAATAACAAAAATCCATCCATCCGTCATCACAAACTTTCACATTTGTAATATTAGTAGGATATATCTTAGGATGTGATCGTTGGGCGTATTTATCGTTCCATGAAAATACCTAAAATAGCCTGCCCAAATTTGTCTCACACAACACTCGTGGCGTCAAAGACTATATCTTTGCGTGGCGTTGATTCAATATGTCCCAATGACATACTGTCGCCGTATTTTAGATAGAAACACTATCTATAAATCCTCTTGTGGTTTGTAGCTGGTTGCATCAAAATTCCGTTATTTTGCCGAAACTGGAGCGAGCGTTGCGCAATTTTTATACGACACCCATTTTTAGCGCGACGTTGACGAATTGTTCGTCGGTCACCAACCTTTATGTGTTCTCTGTAATTTATTTTGTAATTGTGCCGGCAGCTGACGCTACTACTACGATTGTACTTTGCCTTGTAATTATGAAAACTTTAATACATAACACTTAGCATTAGATTTCCTACTGGAACTTTATATTGATTATCTGGTATAGAATTTCAATGCCAAGATATTCTTTTGTGATGTGATATCTAAGCGAACTGTACTATATTTAGTCATAAACATTTTTTTATTTCAGTCACCTATAAGTCTCTTTTGAAGAAGATGATAGACATTTATTGTGGAGCATTTTCCGCAATATCAAAGATTAATATTTATTTTTAGAAACCTTATGGAAAAAGGACAATATAATAAATAATATAGATCGCTAACTACAATCGACGTAGTTGATTTTTTTTTAATGTAATGTCTTGACTTAAAGAAAGACCCGCCATTAGAATTACAATCTAGCCTAAGACAGATAAGTAATTTAAATTTGACTTAAACCGTAAAAGTCATATAGAATAGTAGAATAAATGATAGGGTTATAAACTAATATTTTTTACAAGCTTTTATTTAAATTGCAATGTTTGTTTGTTTGGGTCAAATCTTGTAAGTTGAATCAGAACCACTTCCTCTTATTCTACGGAGTTGAAATTTTGCATACCTGTCAAAGTCCGATGACAATGCAATATTATGACAGCCAGCTGATCTGATAATGGAGACGGAAGGTGGGCGACGGAAATCCTTGACGGATAATCGTAAACTACTAGTGTTTGGGCTTATTTTTGTGCCGATTACGAATTTGTTAAAAGCTTGTCTTAAAAATATATTTTTAGACGAAAATAATGTTCAAATTTAATACTAATACTGCCACGCACATGTTTTCAACTAAACTGGACGTTTGAAATAGTATTTCCATTTAATACGTGTTGCTTCTAAAAGCTTTCAACTCTACCATTTTTCAGTTCAAATAGTGGTCTATTTGAAGTAGATAGTATCTATATGAAGTGCGCCCACCTGGTCCCAGTGTTTTACATTTCAAATGCCTACAAATACTGTTCCAATACGATGCTGCTAATGGATTATACTGATATTCAATTTTAAAGAACATCATAACATAGCTTTGTTTTTAAAACTTACAGGAATATATATGTATTGATATTGGAACAAATGAAAGTAATTACAAGTAGCATAAGTCGACTATAAATATAAGTATACATAATTATGATAATATCGATAAGGTCGAAATTAGATATATAGTAATATAAATTTTAATTTTAAAAGAGTCGAATAAAGAGACAACCGCGCATAGTTTCTTGGTGCTATCTTCTCTAGCTGGCGTATTTCCGAAGCATTGTTAGTCAGTTTTCGCATTTCTTTTCTGGGCCGGGACTTCAATCTGAGTAAGGGAAAGAAATAGGTAGACATGCTTACCGTTTTTTTGCAAAGTCAAGATAACTAAAGTAACAGTTTTAATGTATTTTAATTATTATGTGTATTTGATGTTTAATAGTGCATTATTTGTGCATATTTAATAAATATCTTTAGAAACTGAAACGCAATGAAAATATCCCGCTGAATATTATGTTGGTTGTTGTTATAATAATATAATATGTACAGGGGTTGATTGCAAATGTAAAATAATAAAAAAATGAATTAAAATTAATATATAATTCAATAAATTAATATATATTAATATATAAAAATAAATTATAATAATATTAAAAATAAATTATTATTACAATAATAAAAATAATCTTTAAATAATAAAAATATAAAATAAAAATAAAAATCTTAAATATCTTTAGACTTGACTTGACTTGAAATAACAAGTAAGTACCTATCGTTTCATATTCTCATGGGAACATATTTCCTTACGATGGTTTTTTTTCTAAGAGAGTTAAACTGAATCTGATCAAGCGTCTTCTAGTAAAATTTTTGGAACCCGATCAACCAGCTACAACACTGGAATAATATTTATTTTATTCGGATTTCAAAGAACGTGTAAAGCCAAAGTTTCAAAGGCTGATCAGAAAAGCGTACAGGAGTTTTATTACTTACTTTATTGCGACCCTCATGTAAAGGAAAACTTGCGAACAACGTGGTATGAATTCTCAGGAAGCGAAAAGGTAATTTTATCTTCTCAAATGTTTCAGTGATTTTATTGTAAGATTACCTAAATTTTTTATACACGTACTAAATCTATATAGGTAGGTATATCAATATTAACCAAAATATCTCATACCGATATCACGAAATTGCCAAAGTAATAAAGCCACTTACAATTTGGCAGCTATTTGTATAGGTTCGTTGCGAAAGGTCTTTTTAATACATTTACGAGAAAACCAAAATACCAAGGATGAAAAACCGGGATAGTATATACCTAGTACAGTAGACAGAAATAAAAGTGACAGGGCACAAGGCACTTGAGAAGAAAGAGAGCGAGATAGCACAAACTGCGAACAAAATACACAGAATAGCTATTTTTTGGAAATATTAGAGAAGCATGTCTTAAAAAGTTTAAGTAGGGGGTAAGATGAAGCACGATTAAGCCCTCCTCACCTTGTTTCATTTTCCGGCATGATATTTCCTGACTTATCAACCATCTCGAACCGCACCAAGTTGACTCCATCTGCGATGGGAACTATGTCGGGGCTTAAAGACCGGTCCATGGCTCTCAGCGTCTTCCTTTTCATACATCGGACAAACTTTGGGAAATACTCCTTGTGGTCTATCACATCTTTAACGTCGACCAGCTGAAAACGGAAACTTTATTTATTAATGTTGGTAAATACAATTAAACTTGGGCATTGTAGCCAGTGATACTGGGCATTATGAGACTCAACAGCTAATTGTATCAGGGTGACGAGCGCAGTGCAGCGCCGCACAAGATTTTGCAAAACAAAGTTTTTGGTGGTGCTGTTGTTATTATGGGCTGGCGTATTGCTTAACATCAGGTAAACGACCAGCTCGTCTCGTCATTCAGTTACATAAAAAATAAATTGTGATATGAAATTTTAATTCGATAATTCTATTTTCTTTAAATGTTATTGCTATTAAATGTGAAAATATTACCTATGTTTGCATATCATTTTTATGGTAGAATGTACTGATTCTATTTTAAATATTACCATCTCCTTTGTACTACATTCTCGCAAATAAATAATGTTTTTACGACCAGCTCGTCTCGTCATTCAATTACATAAAAAAACTTCAGTTATTTTGCCCCTGATCCCGTCTAAGTGTCTCTCTTCTGCACCACCTTATGCCAACCGTACCTGTTATGTGTCCAGCAGGAGATTCGTTTACCTCGAACACTGATCCTGATCGCTTTTAAAGATATCTCATGATTGGTATTTGTCTGTGAAATTGTCTAACTTTTCTACTCAAAGTTCGAGTCCCAATCCCTATCCCAATCACGATCGGTAAAAATGATTGATATTGCAGTTTGAAGGATGCTAATGCCTTCCAAATTTGATATTAAAAGCGAACGGGATCGGTGTCCGAGTTATATATATTCCACTGCAGATCACAGATCCAAGTTATCTCGCCATCTCTTGCTAGGTCGTATTAAACTTCAGTTACTTAAGTTTATTCCTTCTTTAAGTAACCAAGTATAAGTTTTCTCATTAAATACATATTACGGCAACATAAAAATGGAAACGACCTTACGGTCTGAACTAAGTCATAAAATAGAAGAACTTGCTAATAACTTAATCTAGATACTAAGTAGTACGTAAAAGTAGAAGAAGTCTACATTAGACTTATTTGAAGAATGAGATAAGCTCTACAAATAAATTAACGGGAAATTTTAAATAACAAAGGATTCTTGGTTTTAAGCTAAGTAAAACTTTATTTTATTGGATTAAGAGAGCGCTGTATTTTAAAATGCGACAATCAAATAAACAGTAAACGACCCGATGACTTTTAAACATACATATCTATTCATCATCATCATCATCATCATCAGCCCATCACGTTCCCACTGCTGGGACACGGGCCTTCTCTCATAGAGAGAGAACGGGCCATAATCCATCACGCTGGCCCAGTGCGGGTTGGTGGATGTCACATGTCCTTGACTTTTTGTGAAAACATCTTGGACATGCCGGTTTCCTCACGATGTTTTCCTTCGCCGTTGTTAAATCCACACATAACTTAAGAAAGTCAGTGGTGCGAGGCCAGCGGGATTCGAACTCGGGTGCGTCGGATCGAAAGTCGCACGAGCTCCCACTGAGCCACACTCGCTCCCACACACATGTCTATTATTACTATAATATTATACCTACATGTCTATGCATATCTACTTACTAGTAGTAGAGTAAAACGTTTCATTTGTTTGAGAACATAATATAATAATCAAAAACCAATTATAAGAGGTTATGCGAGAATGTTTATAAAAAGGTTTTTGTTGATTTTAGCCCCCATTGGAAATAATTTTAATATAACATCATTATGAAAAGTTGACACATTTTCTCGCGGCTTTGAATTTTTGGTTTAGTAAATTAAGAAAAAATACTTTCTTCTAAAGTCTATTGAAAGTTGTTACTTTAATAAGAAAAGTTGTAATGAATGGCCACACAATTTTCCGATAACAACATAGACTTTGTATGTGTTTAGCCTGTTTAGCCGGTTTTGTGTTGTTGTAATGTGCTTAGCCTGGGCTGACTTATTGCTTCACCACGACACGTCCATTGTTTTATAATTAATTTCCAAGAAGAAAAGTAATTTTATTTGGTCTGATCGTGAAATAGCCGGTCAAAACTTACATGTCTACTATTTGTACGTAGTACGATAAAGTTTTTTTCCTAGCTATATTGACTCTAGACATTTATTTAAATAAAATATCCACACTTTAGTTTTACAATTTTATCCTGTTATCTGGTCACTTTTTATTAACCCCCGACGCAAAAAGAGGGGTGTCATAAGTTTGATCACTATGTGTTTCTGTCTGTGGCACCGTAGCTCATAAACGGGTGAACCAATTTAAATGCGATTTTTTTTATTTAAATGCAGGTTTTTTAGCGATGGTTCTTAGACATGTTTTATTGTGTGGGGTTTTTTTTTAATTTTTAGTTTATAGTTATGGAAAATTTCCTTGGCGAACCTGAACAACGGCTTTCTAAAAAAAAGTACAAAGTTTTTATACTATCGCGTATACACAATTTGATGATGCTTTCGACATGACATACTAAGGTAACTACATCTTAATATCGTAATACGTGTGTGCGTGCGTATGTGTGTGATAAAGAAAAGGTCCATTTTGATTCCGTTTTCAAATACAATTTGAGTGGGATCCATTGTAAGCTCAAAATATTATTATCTGGGTTTAGATGCGACAAATATTAAGTGGGGTTCGATTTGAGGGATCCATTGGGAGTTATTTGAACTGAACTGAATTTCTTAAATTAAACGACTGAACGGATTTAAAAAAAATGGTATTTAGGTAATTTAGGTCCTGAAACAACTAACATAGGATACATTTCAAATATAAACCGAATTCAGCGCGGTCGAAAACGCGCAGCAGTACTTCTATAAATTGCAAATACAGGCATTGTTAGAAGAACTAAAAGAACTTCAAAGAAAAGCAACAAAAGACATGACTTCCAATACCCTTGATGAATAAAACGAAGTATATACTTAAGTAGGTAAGTATACGTGTAATTGTCGACAGGCTAAAGCAAAGCTTTCAATGTTGGTAAATCGGATTAACGACTCTCAGAGAGAGTATTCGACAGATTATGCTAGGATATCGCCTTAAGTAGAACGGACACTACTCTGCCTATAAATAGATTGCTAAAATCCCCCGAAGTTTCTGTGCAATGCGATAAGGCTAGGGAAAATGATATTGATAGACGAGTAATGTCTTAGAATAGAGTGGAAATCTCTTTATTATAACATCACTCATATTTATTAAGTTCATTTTTGTATATTAAGTTTATTTATATGTATATATAATAATATATAAGTATTTTATGTATTCAAGTCTATGTATGTGTTTATGTAGTTAAAATTATATTGTTATTTTGATTTGTTGTTTTGTTTATTATAAATTTTATATAATGACTATTGTAACACATGAATGCCACCGTCCATACATTTATTAACCGACCTCAAAAAGGAGGAGGTTCTCTGTTCGATTGTATTTTTTTTTATGTTTGTTACCTCAGAACTCCGTCATTTATGAACCGATTTGAAATATTCTTTTTGCGTCGGGTTCAGTATAGCTACGAAGTAGTCCCATATAAATTTCATCGATATGTGACCTTGGACTTCGAAGATACATTGAAGTCGGTTTTTGTTTTTTTCTAAAAATTAATTATTTGTTATTCCTCTCCATCCAAGGTTGTTTGGAAGAGATCGCTTTAGTAGTTTACGATTATCTGTCAAGGAGTGCTATTGCCCACCTTCCGTCTCCGTCATCAGATCAGCTGACTGTCATCATATTACTGCATTGTCATCGGACTTTGACAAGTATGCAAAATTTCAACTCAGTAGGATAAGTGCAAGTGGTTCTGATCCAATTTGCAAGATTCCACTCGAACAAACATAGCTACATACATACATACACACATTGCAAGTTAAATAAAAGTATGTAAAAATACTCAGAGAAAATTAATGATATCAGCCAATAATCGTAGGCGTCACCCGCACTGTCAGGTATCACGACATCATATTCTCACGTGTGGTTATGCGATCTTATAAACCAATAGGTTTCAGGTTTTGCGTGGGATGTCTTCTTGACAATATATATATATCGCTATTTGTGAAAAAACAGACCTAAACAGTAATTGAAAAAAAAAAAATTAACGAATGTGTGTCGAATCCGAAACATCTGAATGATGTTTCGGATTCGACCGATCAATATTTAAAATTAATAGTAATTTATATTTTTAAATTAATAAATAAAATCTAATAACTCTGACATTTTTTATCTGTTCTGAAACACAACACAGTGCTTGACGTCATTTCAAAGTAAATACCGTGTACGAGCTTGGGTTTATTTTATATTTTTCCTTATTATCTAAATTAAAACGATATGTTTTTCATGCCATGAAACCTAAATTCCTTAAACTTCACAAAAACTTATAAATCACTTTGCAAGTTTTCTTTCGTAGAGCTTGTCGTTTCGTTTGCCAGCGTGTGACGTCATACGTTGTGAGGTGACCTTTTGCGCGGCAATATTTGAAACATAACATTTGAACATAGTTTTAGATACTTTTAGGACTTTATTTAATTAAAATATTACTTTTCATGGCTATACATATTATAATATAAACAATGGTTTTTAAACACTTTCTGAAAAGTTGTCCGTTCCCCTATTGATTACTAGATGGATCTATTGACGTAAAGGTTTCTGTGATTTCTTTTGACGGGTTATTTTATCACAAATTTTGTTATTCGCAATTAAGCTTTCTTAGTCATCACATCACATCACACTAATATTATAAATGCGAAAGTTTGTATGTTAGTGTGTGTGTGTATTTTAACCGACATAAAAAAGGAGAAGGTTCTCTATTCGATTGTATTTTTTTTATGTTTGTTGCCTCAGAACTCCGTCATTCATGAACCGATTTAGGAAATTATTTTGCGTTGGGTTCAGTATAGCTTCGATGTAGTCCCATATAAATTTCATCGATGTTTGACCTTGGACTTCGAAGATACATTGAAGTCGGTTTTTTTGTTTGATAAAACGTTCACTTGTGTTACTTCTTCACGCCGCAACAGCTTAATGGATTTGAGTGAAATTCGAAATGGAGTTAGCTACTTTTCATCCCGAAAAACCGCAGGTGAAACCGCAGGCCTAGCTAGTGATCTATAAAATAAAAAGTTTATTTTACTTCATAAATTCGGCATCGTACTTTATGTTTTAGTAACTTCTTTCTAAAAACTATGGATATTATGGTTTTATGAATGGCAGGTACTAAAGCATCGTATTACGTTAGAAATTTGATATAATAGTGGACCCCTAGGAATTTTAACTAGGTATAATAAGATATAGAGTTACAATGAAAAATGTTCAAAGAAGTCACGAACGAAATCTTGCTGGCTCGTGTGAAACTTTATACCGAGTTACTTGTTACAATAATAGAAAAATAAAAATACATACAATTGTTTGAGTAGGACTCTAGTCTAAGTGTAGGGTCTGCGAAACAATTAATGTAACTTACACTACAAGACCAGCTTAGTTATGATCGTTAGCGTCATAAATGTAATTACTGGAATGTCTGATTTTTGAAAATAAATGATAAGTATTTGTAGTACTTAGGTACTTTTAGTATCTTATTCTTAATAATAAAGTTATGTTATATATTTTTTTATTATTATTTTATTTATAATCATTTAACGTCACCACCAGTATATATAACACCAGTCATTTCTAGACATCATTCAGAAATTGGTTACAAAATTACATCAATTTATATCATGGATCAAGGTGAATTGCAAATGGAAATGTTACGAGAGACACATTTATGAGCACTCACGTTAAGTTATATAAAAGTTATTGACGGCACAAAACAAAAACATGTTTTATGACGTCACACGACTGATACTGTTCCATTTCTTGTTATATTATCCGACAATATTGTCTATCTCAAGTCTCGTTAACGCTAATCCGGGTGGTGCTAGTTGTTGATTTTAACTTTTGACATATTTGACATGAGACACGCATGTAGCGATACCTTTTGATTCCCTATTCCCTTTGGTCGGAAGAGCATGCAAATATGGCTTGAACTATGTAAAAAGTTATGTTTGATTTCTGTCTGAGTACTTTAGGGACTATAGTCGATATACATATTTTGTACTCGTGGTAGGTCTCTCGTATGCGGGAGCTCGTCTGGTTAGGTACCACCGCAGTTATTATTTTATGAATTACAATATTGCGTTTGACCGCTGTTACACCCGTTGTTAAATGATGATGCGGTCGAAGATGTAGCACGCTCGTCTAGAAAAAACCTGTTCACTTTTGTCTTAAATACACCCAGATTATAGCTATCTGAAAACACAGATGCCTGCAGAGAGTTTCACTCCTTCGCCGTTCGCATTATAAAGGTCGTAGCGAAGCGTTTGGTGCGAGCAGAAAGGATGTCAACCATAAAGTGAAGACCGCTTGCCGTACGTCTAGTACCCGTACGTAAATAATCTGAATCTAAGTTTATACATACTTTCTTGGAGCAATCCCGCCAAATAATCCTGACAACATCAGCACCTTCTAGCCACAGGTCCGCTACGAAACGGCTCAAGTACGCATCTGCATCGCTTTCCCCGCGACAAGGATGGACTAGAGTCACCGTCAAAAGCGATATTACAGCCACGGCACAGAAACTCATGGTCACGTAATTCATTTCGACTTCAGTAGTGCCATTTCTTGAGGAATGCAAAGAATCTCCGCAACCTGAAATTAAATGTCATAAACGTGGAATTGTGCAAGGGTTTGTACGCAAACTGCTACACGTACACGCTACACCTTGTGCTATGTTCATAAAAGTAAACCTCGAGAGAAATGAAGAAATTTTCCATTTCTCTGTAAACCACAAATTTGGCACCTATCAAAATGTGCTATTCTAAAACCAAACTATAACTATGTATATTTTGTTATTTCGTGTGATGTGTGATTCGATAATAATAACAATTTATATGATCTTTTGATTGAAATAAATGAATTTGAATTGAATATAACATTTCGTTTCCATATTACGACTGATATTGTTTTACGATAATCCTTCTAGTACCCTACTCCTATTTACCTAATATTATGAAAGAAATTAAACCTAATATTTTGAATATGAAAGATTTAAGACAATTATCGGATATTTGTTATTGAATCACACAAAAGCTACTGAATGTACTTATTAGGCGTAAAAAAAAAATGTAAGTTTTCCAATGTCATCAGATGTTTTTGAAGAAACTCCGTATCATACTGAATCTCAATTTAGGTGGGACTAAAGCCCACAAGGGTTCCTTTACAAACAGCGGACCCTACATTATAAACTGGACTCAATTACTCGAAGCCTAACTTAAACAAAGGTTACCTCTGAAGTTCAACACAAGGTTCCAACGAGCACTGTATCTAATGAAAAATTCACGAACACTTGTTCACTAGCTTCAGTCAAGGTCGGAACTGGAATGGGGGATTCCTACTAACCTCCATACGTTTTATGCGTCGTGGTTAATGGAAAGCGAACCGTTTTCCATATGGTCACCGACCAAATCATGTTAATGATGGGGTAGTATGGATATTTGCGCACACCCATGACGACGATTGACGTGGGCTACGGTTGGACCTAGGCTATTGTAATCTTCTATTTAGTCTGTAAAAAGCAGTTTCTCTAACCGGAGTCTTTGGAATTGCTGTAAAAAAATTGACATCAAAATAACTGATAATGATATCTCACTCACAAGTTGTGACAAGAATCTAAATGAACAACGTCAAAAGTGTCTCAACTTGTTGACACTCATCGGACCCACTTAAGTTAAACAAAACAAGCGCTATAAGTAAGGATTAATTGCAACTGCAGGTCTTGCCATCACATCGGCGTTGACAGTGGCGTTCCATTTACATATGTCTTTCAGGTTCATTCAGATTCTTGTCAAAATAGAACTGTAGTTTTGCTGCTATAAAATGTTTCTTCATAATATTATCATCATCATCATCAGCCCATCACGTTCCCACTGCTGGGACACCGGCCTTCTATCATAGAGAGATAATGGGCCATAAAATAATGCTGTGCTAGTATGATGTTGGGAACTTTAGAAAGAAATTTAATAATGTCCTTTTAATTAACAAACATTTTAATCATAATTGTAGAGTAAATTGTCTGCATATTTAGGAAATGTTCTCTTACTGGCCAAGGCGACATTCAAAAATAAAATGTAGATACAATTACGTATGTGCAAATAGGAACTTGACTGGATAGTCAATGTATGTGGGTTTTGACATAATAATATGGCGTTTAACATAAAAATATGTAATGTATTTATGAAGTGATATTTATTCATCGAAATTTCTATATCATGAAATCACAAAATAAATGATCACCTAAATAAAATATGATAAGATATATAGATTCCGCCCCCGCCACTTCACACTTGATTTCTCTTTTTTTTCTTAGAATTACAAGAAATCTCTGAACGTCTAGGAACGTTAGTGCAAACATTTTTGCATGTATGCCATAAGTCATTAAAAAAACAGTGTGTTATTAAAAGCAAAATCCCATTTGTTTTCAAACTTAACTGAGTTCCTAACATATTTTTAGGGTTCGCGCGTACATGTGCCAAACAAAATTAGTTTTCCACCAAATTGCATTGCTTACACACCAGTAAAAACTGGCGAATTTTGCCGTTGGCACGTGGTTGGCACGTATGTTATTTTGCTTGTGTTTACCCTACATCTCGGGTTATTCATGAGTTTTCTACGCATATGTATTGGGATTTTATTAAAAGCAGCATATAGTAGTAGTAGTAGTAGAAGTTAGGTATTTAACTATCTGAATTACGAGCAAATACAAATTAACACCATTGATGCGAACTGCAGCAAAATCAACATTAGAAGCGAAATCGTGTGCCACTTTGGATAAAAATACACCTACGAGTATCGTGATGAATAGTTTATCAAAGTAGGTACCTTGGTATTATATTGGACCCGTTCTTCTGTTCGGGACACAGAGTAAAAAAGGCAATCTTTGTTATGCAAATGTCCTCTTAGAATTATCCAATCCTTTGGGGCCGAGAGGTAAACCTTTGAACTTCTGTCTTGTTTTTATTATGTGACGCCGTATTTAAAAAGCACTCTGCTATTATTTTGTTTATAAATAAACTGAATACACAAAATTCATTTGCAGGACTTTTTATTTCCTTTTAGTTTGTTTTTTATTGTTTGCGTTACGGTCATTAGAATAGGAACATGCACTAATTTATTAGAATTTACATTATTATTATTTTTTGTTTGCTACGTGAATCAGTTTCTGCATTTTGTTAACTACAATTTTACGTGTGTTTTGAGTTGTTGTTTTAATACCTAGTGTATAAAATTATCCCTGTGACGTCACAAATCCATGTCCACACATTGCAAGGGATCAAGATCAATTAACTAATGGACGGACGTGCCTCGAAATAGCTTCTAGCGTATTACGAAGTACTAATTGATTTGTTCTATGCAACCGCGCCTCGTCTGGAAGGCTATAAAACTACACATACATATCAATCGGTCGTACTGTTTGTCTGGCCACAGTATTACAATATTGAAAACCTGTGCTTATATTGTTGAAGGTGAAGATCAATTTTTAATGACACGCTGATAGACAGGGACAACGAAAGAGTTTCTTTCTCCTAGAGTCCGCCTTGGGAAGTCATCATCATCATCATCATCATCATCATCATCATCATCAGCCCATCACATTTCCACTGCTGGAACACGGATATTCTCTAATAGAGAGAGTCATACTCTGTGGTGTGTAGCGTGGTGGAATGTGGCTGATGGTCACAATCCACCAAGCTGGCCCAATACGGGTTGGAGGATATCACATGTCCTTGAATTTTTGTGATTTTAATTCTTGGACATGCCGGTTTACTTTACTACTTTTTAGAGCGAGTGTTGGATCTGCACATAACTTAAGTCAGTGGTGCGGGGCCAGTGGGATTCGAACTCGGGTGCGTCGGATCGAAAGTGGCACGTCCCACTGAGCCGCACTCGCTTTCATTGCCCGCTTGGGAAGTACTAATACATATTTGCCAGATAATAAACCCCTAAGCAGTAATGTGCAAAATTTATTGTTTTGATTTGAAGGATTTTACTGGGCATTAGAGCTATTGTCTCAGTGTGCGTGCGTAGTGCAGTGCCGCGCAAGATTTTGTAAGATAAAGTTTTGGGTGGCACTGCAACTGCGTTATAGGCGAGTGTGTTGCTTAGCATCATACCAAAATTCAAGGACATGTGTCATCCACCAACGCGCATTCGGCCAGCGTGGTGGATTATGTCCCATACTCTCTCTGTTGCCATGGATTACATGACATCACAAATTACCCCCACTTTCCAGATGGATATACCTAATAAATAATATATCTTAATATATGAGTATATTTTACCTTTATTTATGTCTATAAACGTATTTCGGAATTAAAATTCCATTTATATTTACCCTACCTCCATTACCTATTTTACAACGTCATAACCGGAGAGGATTTCCCTGTCAAGAAAAGCTTATAGTAGGTAATTTTATTACATTACGGAAATACTGCGACCCGTAAAATGTATATACTTGTACACATTTGAATAAAAATGATGACGCAGGTAAATATAAAATAAGTTTACACTTACTCAACGTAGTATTGGATTCTCTTAGCCTACACAATAATTGTTGAGCTATGTACAGTTACAAAATGGATATGTATAATATACAAGGCGATAATCAAAGCCGTTAGTACAATTTAAACCTAGATAGTAGTATAAACTAAAATTATTTAAAACATTGTGCATTCCGTTTCAACTCTACACTTGTAATTTTACACCAGAAGCACCTGCGATGTGTAGGTAATATTTCTTGAGAAACATTAATATCTAATCTATACTTATAATAAAACTGTAACGCAAGGCTACTGTACATTAAAGATATTTTCGAAAATCTATTTTTTTAAGAGTATTTGGGAGCAACAGAACCCAAAAATACAGTTTCCAAATTATTTGTAAATAGGAATATTTATTTTTATTTAGAAAAGGAATTGCACAGCTTAAACTGATTTTTGCTTACTTGAGAACTAAAGAATGGGTTGACATGCCGGTTTCTAAAACATGTTTTGTTGAGTCCTAGGCTACAACGAGATAGGACGGAATCGAAACAAGTGCGCGACGGTTACGGGATACAAGAGGGACGTTAACGCGATTGTAGCGTGTAGGTAACAGGATAGGAGGAGGATAATAACAAGATAGGAGTGGGATGGTAACGGAATGCGAGAGGGTGATGGTAACGGGATATGAGGGGGACGGTTCCGGGTTCCGGGTTAGGAGGGGTCGGTAACGGGATATAATGGGGATAGAAGCGGGACGGTAATGGTATAGGAAAAGCACTTGATCCGGATAGGAGCGGGACGAAAGCAGGAGCGGGACAGTGAAGGGATAGTATGGGGATGGGATCGGGATAGGAGTGGAATGGGAGCAGGAGCTGGATTAGGGTGGGATGGAAAACCGGCGGGAACACGTTAGATTACTTCACTACGCGTACGTAGTCGCAGGCAACAGCTAATATTTACTATGCATATATGTTTATTTATGTACAACTACACCAGCTGCACCCAGCGGTTTCATTCGCGGTTTCCTAAGATAAAAAGTTCCCTATGTGTCCAAGGTATAACCTATATCCATTCCAAACACTCCAATCCGGTGAGCCATTACAGCGTAAAGAAGTAAGAAACACACTTACATACGAACTTTTAACTTTCATATAACTTCGCATTTGTAATATAGTTGGATAACTATATACTTTTATTTTTCGATATAATTCAGTGCTAAGTAGGTATAGGTAAGATTTAAATTTTCGCAATCAATCAGGTCATCGACGGACATACGTAGGAACGTTTTGATGAATCAGCGAATGGATATAGAGCGATAGAACGTAACATTGTGCGTTATATTTATTTGTCAACCTACCCACCATTTTGGTTGGACATGAAGCGTTGTGGTTTCTTCTACTAACTCGAAATGTAAATTACCTTTTTTATTTATAAGCTCATATTTAAAGGGGCAGTATAAACGAATTCGGAGATTTATGCTTTATCGTTCAATATTGTATACTTGCCACGTATTGTTTAATTTTGGTAAAAAAATTATCAAGATATATAAAATTAAATTTAAAAAATTCCAAATAAATAGAAGTAAATTTAATTAAAATTACGCTTTAGTTGACAAATTAGGTAGGTTTAATCTATCTACTTTTTATTAAAATATTAAAATAGTAGAATATAGTAACTGTAAACTATAAGTTAGTAAAGTCACAGATAAACTGGTCAATTAACTAAAATAAATTGAGACATATCAAATGTAACGTGAAAATTTACGTACTAAAGTTACAAAGTAACTTATTAAGCGAATTAATTATGCTACACGAAAGTCTTTGGATCAGCAAAATATGTCAGTTGCCTCGTTGCAACCAGTGCAACTGCGTCAGTACGATGTGTGTGGTGGCCTTTTTTTATAACATGTGCTAGAGTGTGTGACATTAAGTCAAAAAGTTATATAAAATGGTAAGTACTTGTAAAGCTACAAGAAAGCTTTGCATTGCATCATATCAGAAAGTAAGATATTGACCCGTAAGTCAAGGAAATAAAGTGGTAATTGGATTGTGTGCATATATAGCACTGTCTAATTTTCACTTTATTTCCTAGTTACAGATAATATTAGTACAAGATTGATTTAGAACATGTCAAATAACATATCTTAAATAGGCACAAAAATGCACTTTTAAACGTCATAAACACATAATACAAATAAAATTAAAAATATGTTAAGAATTGTAACTTAAGTTAATATGACTTTGAAAATAGGTAATAGTATGTTTACCCATTTCTTTACCCTATACTCAAATTGAAGCCCGAGTGCAGAAAAGAAATGCAAAAACTGACTCTACCAGTGCTTCGGAAATACGCCAGCTAGAGAAGATAGCAGCAAGAAACTCTGCGGGGATGTCTCTTTTTTAACTTTTTAAAATGTCTCGAAATATATCTATTAGTTATAAATTAATATTAACAGAATGTCAAATAAGAGATGTCCCACAGTCATAGTATCAGTAACAAAAAAGTGTACCTAAATAATATAGAAATCGGTATGAGCAATAGCAGTTAGGAGTGACCAGACCAAAGTCCAGTGTATTTTTTGCATGTCGCTGAAAAATATGATGATTTGACGGTTTGGATGATGGATTATGCATAATATGGTCCACAATTAAGTAGTACCTATATGTAAAATAGTTGACACAACGGTCGCTTTAAATTTAAAAAGATACCCTGTAATACATTTTCCTCTTTAATTATTTTTTTATGTTACTGAGTGATGAGACGAGCAAATCGTTTGCCTGATAGCTAGCGCCACGCCTGCCCATAACATTGCAGTGCCACCCAGAACTTTTTAATACCATAAAAAGCACTGCGTGGCACGCACCTCGTCACCCCGAGACATCAGATGAGCCCCGTCGTATGCCCGCTTTCGCTGGCTACAATGCCATTCAAATCGGAACAAAGTAATGTTTAGGTAAAGGCAAGCACCCTCAACCGCTTTGTCGCTTAAAATCAGGTGAGATTCCGTGACATAGTAAATTAAAATGAATTGCATTTTAAGATTTTAAATAATTAGGAAGAAGAAAAATGATATTACTCGGGCAGGGATCGAACCTTCGTCTTCGGAATACCGTCCCGATACCTTAACCACTGGGTCACCGCGCCAACTGCTCGAGCAACCAAATTTCCTCTATCCTACTTATATCGTCATCTGTCGTCAATGTTTACATTGATCAATTTTATTATTCCTAATTTTTTAATCAATGCGTTGAATATCAGAAAAAGGAATTGCATTTTATTGAAAAATTTCACCTGATTCCTAGGTATCACAATTTTAGTAGGTGACATTGGCATGTTTGTGTTTCATCACCATTACTAGACAGCCTACTCGATATCAGCAAATTAATCATAGTATCATCCATACGACGGTGCGTCATATTCCGCTTAGTGGCAATAGAAGCAATAACATTACTGCGAATGTTTCCCATAATAATGTATTTTCTCGAAAAACAATAATAGTGGATAAATTGCACATATAGGTTACTAGTTGCGCTGCGTGGTTTTACCCGCGTTTTCCCGAGATATATTTTTTAATACGTTTTTTTTTTCATTGGCTTGCGTTTGACCACTATCTCACCCTATGGTAAGCGACTATGCGGTTGACGATGTAATTTCGCTTGCCAAGATAGTACCTGTTTACTCGAGATTTGAAAATTCTAAGATTATAAGTATAGGAAAGACTGACTCCGGCAGGGAGTTCCATTCGTTAGCGGTGCACATAATGAAAGTGGAAGCGAAACGCTTAGTCCTATAGCATGTGTCCAGGGAATAAGCAATCTTCATTCCGATTTTCACTCAAATCGTTGAGCCGTTATAGCGTGAAGAAGTAACAAAAATATTCACACTTAGAACCTTTCACATATAAAATAATATTAAGTGCGAAAATGCTAAGATATAACTTCATTTTAACATTATAAAATTTAAATTCAATTAAACGGTAGATTTCCAAAATAATTTCGACCTTTATTTTCACTTGAAAATTTTACGCCTCTCCTTTCTCTCTCCTTCACATGCTATCCCATTCACTTCACTTACGTTCCATTCCTCATATTTCATGTACGTTATTATAAAAGTTTTCGTAAGTTTGATTCATTATTAAAAAATATTGTTTCCTATTAAATCTATTTGGTATCAAAGAATAAAAATTTGTCTAATTTAGTGTAAATATTAAATAAAATATTCTCTGGCAAAAGGGACTTCTAGCTTTCAACCCTTCAGGTGTGGAATTTAATAGGTCCCTTCTTAGTGTACCCAGGAATTTAATTTCTGGGACCTTAGACAAAATGTAAGTTAATGTGACCTATGCATATTGCTAAATCTATGAGACTCAGTAATAGGCATAGCTGGTTTTTAACCCCGACGCAAAAGGAGGGGTGCTATAAGTTTGCCACTATGTGTGTCTGTCTGTGGCACTGTGAACCGATTTGGATGCGGTTATTTTTATTTGACAGCAGGTTTTTCGGCGGTGGTTCTTAGACATGTTTTATCAAAATCGGTTCAGCCGTTTTTTTACTTTTTTATAGATTTTTAGTCGGTTTTTTTTTAATTTTAGTTTCATGTAGGTGGCATTGTGTAGACAGGTTTTAATTACTTTTGCATTCTTTTTATACTCGTTACAAATGTTACTTTCCAGATGATGACTGAAAATATGAAAACAAATCGTCCCTTAGACCAGCTTGGTCTACCACCAATGGAACTAGCAGAATCATCAAATGGTAACTAGTTTTATAAATTTTTCATTGAAAGGTCTAGTCTTAACGAAAATGAATGCTCATAATTTGTTTAGGATTTTTTGTGTAACATCCAGGTTCAGATTGCATCCATCCTGACAAGCTTTCGCATTTATTAAAATGTTCAAACTAATTTTCTTATAATCACCTGACTGGTGGTAGGTTTCTCGTATGCGAGAGGCCGTCTGGGTGGGTACCATCGCTTTGCCAGTTATTCAGCCGCCAAGCAGTAGTGCGCAAGCATTACTGTGTTCCGGTTTAATGGGCATTGTAGCCAGTGAAATTACTGGGTATTATGAGACTCAACAGCTAATTGTCTCAGGGTGACGAGCGCAGTGCAGTGCCGCGCAGGATTTTGCAAAACAAAATTCTGGGTGGTGCTGTTATTGTTATGGGCTGGCGTATTGCTTACCATCAGGCAAACGACCAGCTCGTCTCGTCATTCAGTTCTACAAAAAAAAAATACCTTAATAGAGACAATAAGAAAAGTGTTGATGGACATATTCTTAGTTTTACTCTACTCAGCAGTTTAAGTAAAATTAAAATTACTTATTAGTCTTATTAAACTAGGTTGTAATGTTAATGAAGTGTCATTTTGTGATACGACATTATTTAAAAAGTTTTTTTTTAAATTATAAATGACATTAGATTTGTAGTTTTATATCTTTTTGGCACTGTTACAAGCATCATGATCTGGAATGTACTCATGGAGCTAGCAACAGTGCCGAAACAAATATGTTAAATTAATAAACAATAAATTTTTCAATATAACTCTTTGTTTTTCTTTGCTTACAGAACGCAGTTCCCGATGTTTATATCGGTGTATGGTTCCAGCATTACAAAAAATATTTATATTGTTGGTGTTGATTACGTTCAGTGCCGGCTTATATATTTTACTATTCAAATTCTTAGAAACCACTGGTGAGTCAAAAATACATTTTTTCCCTGCCCCGCACCCTTTCTGTGACGCGTCTTACCCTACGTCTCTTCTGTATGGCGATATGGCCTGTATCTTCACTTTCTTTTTTTACAGAAAATACTCATAATACCGAAATCATTTTAGTAACTGGACTGCGAGAAACACGAAATATAACAGTCCATCAAAATGATTGGGACATATTTTTTCAACTCAAAAATGTTACTGACCCTAATATAATAAGAAGAAAAAGGAATGTTTTAGATGAACAAGAACGTAAAAAAGATATATTCGAGCGCTTAAAAAGCGAAGACCGTCTCAAAGTTAAAGAAATTATGTTAAAGCATCGTAGGTTATGCCACGTCGACACGCATAAAGACGTATGTGCAGATCTTATTAATAAACTCAAATCAATAGTTGAACACTATTTAACACTAGAAGCGGCAGACGAACATGATGAAGAAGTTGAAGGGACTAGAAATATTAAAGTAGAAGCTGAACACATTAGCGCCATACCTACTGACGTTTCGAAGCGGGAAGCTCATTCATTAAATAGAATAAGAAACGTTCTGAGTCCTTCAGCTGTACCTTTGGATAATCACATAGGCCATGCCGTGCCACATCGTCTTCCACATTTAGGAGGCACCCCACATCTTACTGACACTTGTTTGCTAGCTAAACTTCTGAAACAAAGCTATCCACATGTACATGGTAATATAAATAACTTAATTTTTTATTTCATATAGTATGTGTTTTTAATTTTAAACTTTAATTTTTATATACAGAGATTTACGATCCGCCAACTGCAGACATTGATTATCAACCACATTTTGATTATCCTCATCACATGCCCCACATGAGGTATGTATTGATTCTAGGTGTAAACCTACAATAAAGTACAATAAAAAAATAAGTACAACATTGCTATAAAATAACGTATATTTTCGGTTTATTCAGATATTTCCAACAAAATATGCCCTCTTACATGCAAAGTCGTGAAGTCGAAACTCACAGGCGAAAACTTCATCCACAAGACGTCGATATATTCATGAGCCTCTTCCATAAGTAAGTACACCCACCCACACTTTGAATTTTCTAATAACGAGTAATTACCATTAAAGATATTAGAACAGGATTTGGCTATTTAATATTTTGGTTTCCATGAAACTTAGGGCCACAACATTGGTGAACTTTTAGTAAATGTATAGGTATATATATTTTGAGGTTTATATTAATAATGAATGCTCCAATACTGAATTCGTCTAATTTTTTGGTTTGAAAAGACAGTCAAGTGTAAAAAGTAGCATTTTCAAATGTCGATTTTTTGTCATAAAACAGATATCTTCGGTATATATAAAGTATGTATTATATATTTTTATATAAAATTGTATCTAACTACATACTTATACAATATAATAATTTGATGACATTTATTTAATAGCTCTTAATGTACCCTTTGCTCAAAACGTAGCCACACACACGCCCACTATATTTCTTTCAGACTGGTAGATAATGCTAAATAGCATTAAGTCATTCCTTGTACCATTTTTTTGCAAAACTATTAAATAAATAAATATAACATTATTTTTTATTTCAGACCTGATACCCCACACGATACGAAGAAATCAGTTCGCGCAATGGAATGTCCGGTAGGATCTTTACCTTGTGATAATAATGAAGACTGCATTGAAGAAAAACAATGGTGTAATGGTAATGTGGAGTGCGCAGATGCCAGTGATGAGATCAGATGCAGCTGCAAGTCCAGGGTGGACAAATCTCGTCTTTGCGATGGATACTTCGATTGTCCATTTGGAGAAGACGAAATGGGATGTTTTGGTAACTATTATAAAACAATTAAGTACACAAACGCCTGCACAGGTGATGTCTAAAATTTCTTACGAGGCGCGGACAGAATGAAAGAGGTAATTGCGTTTACTGCCACCTTGCGAGAACGTGCTATATAATAAACATGTGGAATGATCGTAGCAGAATGTCAAACAAATTAAGTTCGTGGCAACAGTAACCTTTTTAAGTTTATATTTTGTTGTTGCTGCAATATATATGTCGCAGCGCAGCCAACTAGCTTAATCAGCCGTTCAATCAACAGCCTAGCCTCTTTACTAAACAGCGCCGTTCAACTAGCTTCCTGAATGGTATTCAGCCATTTGATCAAACAGCTAGGCAAATTACTTGGATCAATCATTTTTATATACTTGCCTAGCCTCTTTATTTATAAAGCCTGTTTTCCAAAGTTTAATAAAAAAAGTACAGTGGAAGAGTAAAGTGACAATAATAATGTGAATATAGCTGCATACCTCGGTAGGTTAGCTGCAGATCTCGGTAGGTTATAATCTACTGAAAAATAATGCGACGGTTCACAATCTATCGACAGTTTACAATCTCGCGTAGGATACATCTAATCGTACAAATGGCCTAAGCATTAGCCAGCCAGTTTATTAAATGTTGTAACAGACGCCATGGCTGAATATTATTCAGGAAGCTAGTTGATCGGCGCTGTTTAGTAAAGAGGCTAGGCTATTGATTGAACGACTGATTAAGCTAGTTGGCTGCGACATATATATTAGGAATTAACACTGATATTATATTTGTTTGAATTATTTCCCCAGGTTGTAATGATGACACATTTAGCTGCGAGAATCTGGACATAAACTCGCAAAGCACTTGTTTCACTAAAGAACAACGGTGTAATAGCGTTGTTGACTGTCCCAATCACAAAGACGAAATTGAATGTAACATGCTCGCTCCGAGCTTACAGAAAAGGCCGGTAAGTAAAATAAAACCAGGAGTTATTTGAACAACAGATAGAAAAAAACTTTTCCAGAGTCCTTTGATAAACTAGAATCGGATCAGTAATGTATCTTACATTACTGATCCGATTTATTTGTGCGGCATGCAAATATCTACCAGTCGAATGTACCTACCTGAGTGAAAACTGTGAAACTATTAGTTTCTTCCTCATTTATATTGTCTGAAAGGTTGAGTTGCATCTCGCCACGACCACTCAAAAAGCTCACAGTTTGCCCACAGTAATAAAATAAATTAATAAATAAATAAAGCCCAAAGATCACATTGGTACATTATATATCTTGGCCCCTAACTAGGATTGCCTGTAACAAGGGAACCAGAAACTATGAGGATCATGGTCCCACAACACCCAGACATAAAACAAATGCTTGCACTTTTTTCTGTGCACAAACATTTGTCCCGTCGCGGAATTGAACCCACAACCTCAGTGATGTATGAGATTTGAACCAACCTGCCCAACCACTACACCACAGAGGCTGTGATAATGTTTGTATCTCCTTTAGAATCTACTTTTTTATTCATCAAATGCTTATTCAAGAAAATGTTTACAGAAAACTTTGAAATCTTTTAGAGTATTGTTTCAAACAAGAAAAATATTCTTGCTGCATTCAGATACTTCTGTTTCCTCCCCGCATAATGATTGTGCTTGTTTCAGCTGTTCGCAATCGCGAATACCGAAGGATATTTGCATCGGAATTTCAAGGGAGATTGGTATGCGGTATGTCAAAACCCTTACATGTGGGCCCATGATGCTTGTCGGCGGGAAACGGGCCTCATAATAAGGTAAAATTACTAGTCTTCAAATATTTTCTTTGGAATTTGCTCTTATTTTCATAGGTCACTCAATTAAGAGCAAATGCTTACTTAGGAATTTTCAGATGTCGGTGGCAAATCAGAATATTTTCATATCCTTTAACTTTATAATTAGGCTAATGTAATTAAAAATATGACGAAACCGCACATCATAAATTAAATTTTATAGCTCAGGTTTAAATTTATAAGTTAGGCGCCATATTCGTAATGTTTAGCTTTAGCAAGTAGAGCGTAGAGTTGTTTTCAGTAATGAAAGTATTTGCCCGATGAAAAATAAATAAAGTAGAGTTTACATATTTATATCAAAATTTTTGAGATTTTTTCTTCTTACTCTTCTCGAACTTCACATTAGGCATATACAATTATTTATAAATACATACAGTGATATATCACAGCATTCAAGTATATTAGACATAAGAGATAATGGATAAAAGCAAATACCTACCTAAATATAAAGTATATTTGCCAATTTAACCAGGTATGCTTAAAATGTTTTAAAAGTTCAAAAGTTCATTATTCAGTTTTGGCATCACAGACGCACTTATAAATGTCAACTCTACCATCGTATCGGAAAAAGAACCACTACTCAGAAGATACGGCAAGAAAATGAGAAGCATTTTTTTTTCTTTTGATTATAATATTTTATGTTTGTTTTTGACAAAATTATGTTTCTTACGTGCATAATGTTCAATGCATCTTTGTATTCTATGTAATTACTAACGGTATAGTATGCTTTTTTCATTAGAATATTTTTCACTGTTCATGCTACGTTACAATAAATATGTTAGAAAGAGACAACATTTTCAACAGTAAATAAGGTTAAGGGACAGTAAGTAATATATTTTTGCAGGCCACCAATAATTCAACTAGTACCAGTAGACCCGATGCTGAAAGTGGATTACTTAAACACTGGCCCTGGAGGTCTGATACAGGCGAGCGACGCTTGCTTCAACTCGTCAGCAGTTTACGTTACGTGCCCCGACTTTTTATGTGGAACTAGAGTTCAAACTACTTCACAATTACTAAGAGAGGTAACTATTGTTTTATCAAAATACTAACGATTAGACAACGTGGTTTTATCAGAGAACACTAAATATTACTACGGTTTTATGGAGACTCTTTTGTTTTTATTATGACTGAAGTTAGTCTGTATCATCCATTGCTTGAAATTGAATTATATCTTTTGGTATGTGGCTTATTGCTTATTTGATTTTACAGTATTCCAATTGAAATTACCAGGCATGTCCACCATAACAAGTCTAAGAACAAGATTGTTTTATTTTTCAGAATATTAATACAGAAAATCATTTATTTGGTCGCAATAAAAGATTTCTGTACCAAAATCATCCGTTTGATCCATATCACAGGATGTACTATGGAAACCGAATGAAAAGAGACACAACTGCTACTAAAATTGGCGAAACTACTGCAGAAGTAAGTTCTGAAGAACCTGTTGAGGCAAATGATGAGGGAACTAGACGAGCGGAGAGCAGAGTTGTTGGTGGAAAGGCTAGTCAGCCTACAGCTTGGCCGTGGATGGTGGCAATTTACAGAAATGGCATGTTCCACTGCGGTGGTGTAGTCCTGACTCAAAGCTGGATTATATCGGCGGCTCACTGTGTACACAAGTAAGTTATTTCAGGGCTATAATAATATGGTTATGTATACCTTTATAATGTCGGCCCTTCCGTATCTCATAAATTACAAAATACAAAAAGTAACAGTTGATACACTATATGAAATATGATTCCCGAAATATATTCTATTCTATTCTATAATCTTGCAGATTGAGCGACATAAAGCCTGTCATGAAGCAAGAATAAATAAGCAAGTAACACGTCGGATTTTTACGATTTGGATTAATGTAATAGAAGTATATTTTGATACCGTAATTTTTACACATTACTGTTTCACTAGAGAATTCAACTTCACAAAAAATCTAATAACGCCAAACTTTAAATAGAACAAATATTTAAGCAACTTCGGTATATTTTTTCGTAATCTTACTTCTAAGGGTTCAGTGAAGCGTGTCCCGCGGCAGCCTTTTGTTTCCACTTAGTTCCTTTTCCCATTCCTGGATGAAATGTCTTTGAAAAGACCGACACATTAGGACTAAAGTGTCGAGGTTACCCATGAATAATAGACGTCATCTGCAAGACCAAACAAACGCTAACATTGAGACGAAAGTTAAATGTGACGTTTTTCTCAAAAGATAAATTAAATCGACTTTTTCATTGAGTATAGACAGTTATTATTATTGTTTTAATAGGAAACAAAATTACAATTAAATATGTAAAACTATAATTTTCGCAGAAATTATAATATTAAATTTATAACGAAGCAACTTTCATAATTTGCTTTTTTTCAGGTTCTGGGACCATTACTATGAAATACAAGTAGGCATGCTTCGTCGCTTCTCGTTTTCACCTCAGGAACAGAACCATCGCGTTACCCATGTGATTGTGAACCATCACTACAATCATGTTGATATGAAAGACGATCTTTCTTTGTTGAAAGTAGAGCCGGCTATACAATTCAGTAGGTGGGTTCGTCCGATCTGCTTACCAGGGCCTAACACCGCAGGCCCTGATTGGCTGTGGGGTCCAGCCCCGGGTAGCGTTTGTACTACAGTTGGCTGGGGAGCTACAGTGGAACATGGACCAGATCGTGAGTAAAATTATGTTTCCTTATTTTCTTCTTTTGAAATTGGAACGTGTCGAATAAATCAATTTACTTAACAAGTTATACGAGTCTATACAATTCCCGAGTTATCTTTAGAATATCATGTTATTTGTTGAATTGAATAGATATATATTTTTCCAATAAAGGCTGAAATATGCATGACATTGAAGTAAATTGTGTAATATACCTTATTAGGTATATTACACAATTTACTTCAAAGTATCTTTACTTATTTTTAGCTGACCACATGAGAGAGGTTGAAGTTCCTATATGGGAACATTGCAAACATCGTGAAGACAGAGAGGGTAAAGAAATTTGCGCAGGCCTTGTTGAAGGTGGAAAAGATGCTTGTCAGGTAACTTGTATTTATAGACGTAATAAATAATTGCACTAAAATTGGATAAGGCTATGCTTCAGGACAATGCTGCCAGCATCTTGGGTACGCTGCAATCTGGTAACGGGCTATCTTTTTGGTAGCCTTTAATGGTCAATAGGTTGTCCATTTTTTCATCTTGCAAGTAGTTAAATGTGTTTGTGTCGTAAGTAGTGTGTAGAAAAGCAATCGCCCGTTTAAAAAAAATGCAATATAACACCTAATAACGAAAACAAATTAAAATCAATACGTTTTATTTTTTTTATGATTATATGGGCTCACGTTTGACAACAACTCACCTGATGGTAAGCGTAGTTGCGGTCTAAGGTGGAGCACGTTTGCCCATGAGGTGCCTCTTCACTCTTGTCTTAAAGAGAGCCAGGTTGTAATTGGAAGGAAATAAGTATTCTGTTAGAGAATTCCACTCCTTAGCAGTACGTACAATGAAAGAGTCAGCGAAGCGCTTTGTGCGGACTGGTGATACCACCGTGAAGTGGAGGTGAAGTGACTCTCCTCGCCTGGTGGTCCTAAGATGAAATGGGGATGAGAGAATCAGCTGATGCAGGTCTTGTTCACACTCTCCGAAATGTAGTCTGTACAAAATCGACAGGCTAGCCACTTGTCTTCTGTGTTCAAGGCTTTGTACCTTCTTCCCATCGAGGGCCTCATCGCCAATTAATCTAAGGGCGCGTCGTTCAATCGAGTCCAGAGCCGCAAGCTGATATTTATTATGACGCAGTGAGCGGTTCTACAGCAAACATTATACCTAATTATATATTATTATTACAAAATGTGTAAAGTTTGCATTTCAAAATATATATTAGGTATGTCAAACGGTTTGCATAAAACATACTGCGATATAAAATAGTAGATGTCCCTACATACATCTTATGTCGGATTATTCCAGGGCGATAGTGGAGGACCGCTTTTGTGCAGGAATCCTTTGAATTCTCAACAATGGTACCTAGCTGGGATCGTAAGTCACGGAGACGGGTGCGCTCGTAAAGATGAGCCTGGGGTTTATACCAGAGTTAGTCTCTTTGTGAAGTGGATTAAATATCATATTTGTGAGTAGTTTATATACATTTAACTACCTACCTATGCGTATCGAAGGCGTATTAAACTTATTTATAAATATTTCATCTTGTTCTCATTTTTAATTTATAAATCTGCCCATTTGAGATAAAAAAATATTCTATTATTTCAGCTTCAAAATCATTACCAGTCGTACAACCACTTCAGGTATGCCCTGGTTTCAAATGTAAATCTGGAATCTCAAAATGTCTTCCAAACATCAGAAAATGCGACAAAATAGTCGATTGTCTTCATGCTGAAGACGAAACAAACTGTGAATTCTTGAGATCCACTAATGATTTGATGTTTGAAACTGGAAATGCTACTAAAGGCGACAAAAAGTCAGAAAAAACTTCTAGAGAGGCAGAATTTATAACAAAATTTTCAACGGATAAAACCACTCTAATGAACGAAATAGTATCAATACAATCTGAGCCTGTTGAGGTAACTTTACCCACAACAGTTGAAGTGAACACTGAAAAAGTCACAGCATTTTTTGACAATGATAATGACAATAAACAAACTGAAAATAATGAAACTGATAATGAGCAATCGGAAAGTGCACTAGCAAAATTGCTGGAAGAAACTACTAGCTTTACTCATGCATCGACAGCTGAAATGTTTTCTACAAAGAACTCAGAAAAGTCCGCTATTGACGACAATGAAAATGTAACTTTAGACCCTACAACCACGTTTAATAAAGAAAACAATGAATCTAGTCAAGATGATTTGCATAGCTTCACTGTTTCTTTCAAACACAAAGCTTTAGAATCAAGGTCATCTGTATTAGAAAGTGTCAAACCAGACTTTGAAGAAGACTCATCTATTAGCGAAACTAATTTGTCTTCAACTTTAGTCCCTCTGGTGAATGAGGAGCAATTCATAATATCAACACCAAGAAATCGTGGAGACATTGTCCCTGATGAAGCAGTTATTACTGATAATGACTTGCTAGATAACACCGTAACTGCATTAGACAGCAGTACCAAGCCTAGTGATTTAGAAACTACATCTGAGAAGTTAATCATAGAACTTTTACCACGAGCTAACTCATCACAGTTTGATAAAACTCCTAAAGAAATTGAAGAAAATAGTTTAAATGACAAAAAGACATCTGAAATGCCTGTTACCACAGATAGTATATCTGCGAAAAACCTCCCAGATATTGAAGACAAAAGTGGTGTAATACAAAAGATTGAAGATATCGTATTTTCAGAACTCCAACCTGCTAGCATAAGAAGAAAGCATCGTGTCCCGAAAGAATTTGAGTGTCGACGGTAAGTAAAAAGACAGTTATAGCGCTCCTAAAATTTACTAAAAATGAAATAACCCAATTATCTTATTTTTTTTAGTATTTATCAAATAATACCATATAATAAACGTTGTGACCATACGGCTGATTGTGAAGATGGAACAGATGAACTTGATTGTGCTTGCAATGACTACTTGTCTGCGTATAATGACAAGCTAATTTGCGATGGAGTATTTGATTGTGCTGATGGACAAGATGAAATTGATTGCTGTAAGTGTCTACATTCCACACATAACATTACATCCTACACTTTTAATAAGAATAAACCTTATAATTTTATAAAACAATATATATTTGTAGACAGCTGTCCAGAAGACCATTTCCTATGCAAACGAAGTGAAATATGCTTACCGACCAAATATGTGTGTGATGGTAAAGCACAGTGTCCTTTGGGTGAAGACGAGCTTAATTGCTGTGAGTATTTACTTTTAATACGAGTTTAAAAAAACTCGTTTATTACAATTATGTCTCTTGTTGTTACCTTGATGAAACTAATAACCTCCTTGAATTATCTTCAGTTGCACTATCTAATGGTAGAGAAATGTATTACGACCTTGATGAGAAACCAAAACTAAACTTGGAAGGATTTCTAACGAAACGGAATAAAGATGACTGGCAAGTTGTCTGTGAAGAACACCTCGGTATCGAAGAACAAGAACAATCAGCTACACATATCTGTCACTATTTGGGATTTAGGTATTTTATTTTCTTACTTAAAAAAGATTTGAAAACATGTTGGTTCCTATTAAAAATATTATGTAACTTTACAGTTCTGCAAATAGATATTTTGTAAAATACATAAACGTCAAAGAAGAAGATATCGTAAGATCAGGATTAGACGAAATTGAAAGGAAAAGAAGGGAAATCGGTGAAAGTGTACCTGTACATTTTGCATTTAGAGATGTGAGAAAGGAAAACGAGACAGCAAGAAATATTGTCATCAAGGAACCTCAAGTCTTGAAAGAAGAATGTGTACCAAACATAACAAAGACGTGTAAATCCTTGTATGTGTTTTGTGATCGTGCTCTCTATACTAATTTTGAAGTCTCTCAAAATATTATCTATACTAGAGCAGTAGAAGAAAATAAGGAAGATATTACATCTCACATGTGGCCTTGGATTGCAAAAATATATGTCGAGGGTGATTATAAATGCACTGGTGTTCTGGTAGATTTAACGTGGGTATTAGTGAGCGACTCATGTCTTTGGGATTCATCGTAAGTATAATATGACTTAAGTAAACAATTTTTTTTACCATCATGTTTATTTTTTTTCTACGGTACGACTTTTGATTAGAGGGGTATCCAGTAAATGTAATTTTTTACCCACTTTTATGATAACTTATTTACATTACATGTTTATCATCATCATCAGCCTATCAAGTTTCCACTGCTAAGACATGGGCCTTCTCTCATAGAGAGTAAATCGGGCCATAACCCACCACGCTGGCCCAGTGCGAGTTGGTGGATGTCACATGTCCTTGACTTTTTGTTATTAATTCTTGGACATGCCGGTTTCCTCACGATGTTTTTCCTTCACTGTTTTTAGAGCGAGTGTTAAATCCGCACATAACTTAAGAAAGTCACTGGTCCGCACCACTGGCTCCGCGGCCAGTGGGATTCGAACTCGGGTGCATCGGATCGAAAGTCGCACGTGCTCCCACTGAGCCACCCTTGCTCTACATGTTTATGCTACCCTTTTATTACAGACCAACCCGAAATTTTATTTCTGTAATTTTGGGATCACATAGAACCTTAAATTCTATAAACGGATTGTACGAACAAGTTCGAATAGTCGATGCAAAAAAGGATCTGTATAGAAGCAGAGTCATCTTACTTCATTTAAAGAAACCAGCTGAATATTCAAATATGGTGAAACCGATGGCAGTCTCTTCTCCGTAAGTTGATGCTTTATGAAAATAAAAAGTTAATATATGATGAATATTCTCTATAATCAATATAAGAAAACAACAATCAAGAAAGCAAAACTAACATATCACGTATTTCTTTTCTTTCAGAAGCTTCCTTAAAGACCAGAAAATAGTTTGTATTGCAATTGGACAAGACAACAACAACAATACAATAACTATATTTGTAAATGAAACACATGACAGCTGCCAGCTAAGCAATCGCTGCTTCGTGCGTGACAGGAATGACAGTGTTTGTACTGTAAGTATAATTATATGGCATGTATTTAAATGATCGTTTTGATTTTGCAAAATCAGCAAGCAAAAAATTCTAAACTATCATATTTTTTAAATAATTGATCCTCTTTCTCTGTAATATTAAATAAATCACATCAATCGATATATTAATCTGTTTAGAACAACGCAAAAGGGGCAATACTGCCAGCATCTTGGGTACGCTGCCAACTGGTAGTGGGTTGGAGCATTTGAGCTACCTATAGGCCTTTAATGGTCTATGGGTTGTCCAATTGCTTCTCCTTGTATGTAGTTAGCTTAGTTTTAGTAAGTAGAGTGTAGTTTGTTTTTAGTAGTAAAGGCCTTCGCCCGCAAAAAATGTTTATGATTTAGATATTATGTCTGATAGTTGTTGGGCCCCAAAACTAAGAGAAATGAGCATCACATTTTAATATATTTCGATTTATATAAATTTAACGAACGTCAGCGAAAATAAACATACATGAATTTAATATACGTGTTTCCGCCGCACCCTAACCTACCGAGGGCTGCCCCTTATACGTTTTATGTGATATAAAAAGACCAATAATTAAAAACGAAGATCAAATATTATTTTTGTATACGAAATATTAATTGAATAAGTTTGAACATAATTATCATGATACCTAGAATGCAGTTCATTTATAATTTATCCGTAGATCAACTAACATAAACGCAATAATTGATATAAAAATTAAACATAAAAAAGCATCATTTATTATAAAAAGTGCTCATTTACAAGAAATTTTGGAGGATCAAAAATCCTTGACACCTAACTTTTGAGCATTGTAGTCATCAGAGAACTTAGTGTTAAGAACCCCTGTACACAATACCACTACATACACATTTTACGATTTTTCTTTTACAGTAGAAGCTTCACTGAATGTTTTCAAAGATCGAATGAAAACCTTTGATCTTTCGCAAAAGCTACTACATCTCTTTCTCGTATATAAATATGTTATTGTCTATGCACTTTAATTTATTTATATATTTATTGCAGTTAGAAATATAGTGTAATTTAGTTGTCCTTAAAGCTATCGTCCATTTTTCATGTTTTATTTCTCTCCATCCGGTTGTCTGGAATAGATCGTTTTAAGTGATGTGACTACTCAATATGACACTAATAATAATGTTTACTTTGTCTTCTTAAAACAGAGCACTTAAATTATAACATTTTCTTCACTAAAACTAAAAATGAAACAGACTACACAATATCAACCTTTAATCCGTTAGGCTGGGATGGAAACCCATCGCCAATGGTCAGGATTGGTCAGTTGCCACAACGACCAGGGCTGGCACATTGCTGCTTCGTTTGTGGACAGCAGAGGAGAGTGCGGTCTAGAAGATCGTATTGTTGGAACTGATATTGAAAACCTGAGACAAGAAATAAAGTATTATTCGGGTAAGTTCAATTCTCATGACGTTGTTCATTCATGCCGTTTTCATGATACATACAAAATACTTTTGGTCAAGCTTTTCTGCCGCCTTTCTGCATGATGTTTCAACTAGGTGGCTGCTATATTTGTACACTTTAGGTATTATAATATGTAAACTTAACTGCATCGTCATTATTTACAGGAAAAGTTCTTATGTCTGATTCAATAGAACATACAGACACCAGTGCTTGTGATGGTATTCGATGCCTCCGCGGAAAATGCGTGTCCTTACGACAAATGTGCGATGGAGTGAAAAACTGTGAAGATGGTCATGATGAGTCTGAAGATTCATGCAAGTCCAAGAGTACAATCTGTGAACAGGATCCATATCATAAAGGATGCGGTACGTTTTATTTCATACATTTTTCCTTTATACTACTACGTCATATATTACATTATAGTATGGTATTTCTGTTTCTATTTGGTTTGCGTTCTTTGCAGTAGTGGAAATAATTTGCTGCGTAAAGGTGTGGCTAATGATGACAGAAATACTGACTGCTCCGGTACTTAACTTTGACGCAAAAGATATCATATATTTTAGATACTAGCTTATTTAACTAATTATAATAAAGAAGGTAATCATAAATTTTAAGACACCTGTGTTGAGATTATATTTTGCCTGGAATCCACTCTAAAATTGATGATATACTAAAAGATTTGTTATAATTAATATTAGGCCGTCAGCGTGGCCCGCAAACTGTCTCAACATTTGGCTTCATCTTTCCAAGAACGTCATTACCATAGGTTTCAAACAGCTCCGTCAACAAATAAATGATCATTACTTAGAAGTTCTAATATATATATTAGTTCTAATATTATATTTGTTGTAGAATAACTTTCGGGAACCAGTACAGTGAGGCCAAATTATATCATAATATGGGGTATATTATAATGAATATATTATAGTCATTATAATGAACAATATTAATGCCAGTGCTTGGATGGTTCGATTCTTTAAAGATTTGGCTAAATGTGGATTTATACGCTATTTTTAGTATGACTCCAATATTTTCAGAATGTATTATGTACGAAAAAGTATAGCAATTCACTTATTTTCAGAATCTTTCCTAAATATTATATGGAACTCACAACATTGTCCCGGATTGTGCTGTATCCTCTATACAGTCTGTGTCTGCTAAAAGTACATTTAATTTAGCTACCTAATACTTAGTGATACCTATATACGTAGTGGTCGTTCTACCTGATGATATTTCAAACAAGAAGCGTTTTATCAATTAATTTAAAATCAACAAATTGTTTTCTCTTCTAGAATGTTCCTTAGGTCAGTTGAAATGTAAAAACGGCAAGTGCATTTCAAAACAGCTGTTTAGGGATGGGAACGACGACTGTGGAGACGGCACCGACGAGCCTAAGCAGACCAGTTGCTCCGACTATCTGGCGAGGGTCATGCCTTCGAGGCTCTGTGATGGTGTGCTGCATTGCCATGACAGGAGCGATGAAGACCCTATGTACTGCAAGTGTTTTGCTAAGCGAACTCATAAGTAAGTTTTAGATGTATATGACAACTTAACGGTATAGGCTTTTGTTCAATTCAATCGATAATTCTTTTAACTATTTCATTAATAATTGAGTGTAATAATTTGTTGACCTACTTTTGAATAGAAAAAGAGATTATAATCTACAAATGGTGACTTGGTACTTATACCTCCATGCGAATACTATACCATTTGTGCTCACCAGGTGTGGTAAGTCCAGTGAAGTGAATCATTGCGTCGCCCCGGACATGGTCTGTGACGGCGTCCACGACTGCCCTAACGGTGAAGACGAACGGATCTGCCTTGCACTAAGCGCTCCGGAAGGCACTCCGTAAGTATACCTTCACATGTACACAGACATTTGCAGCAAGGCTATTTACCTTATTTCACCCATTGTCTTGCAGGGTCAGTAACATATCGAAGGTGCTTAGTGTTGTAGATACAAGTATACCTACCTACCTATCTAAAGACGATAGTACCTACCTATTTGTTTATTATGTACACCACCAAACCGCATTAGATCTTATACCTGTTCTATCCATCCAAAGGTTGTCTGGAAGAAATCGCTCTAAGCGATAAGACCACCCATTGTACGTCAAAACTACGATGTATTTTGTGTATATTTTTTTTTTGTTTTGTGTGACATAATTATGTAATTTGGTGTGCAATAAAGTGTTATTGTATTGTATTGTATTGTATTGTTGTACCTAACCGTTTTTCATTAGGCGGGCCAGGCGGGTATTTTTGTTTGCGATCTTCTTTCATAAATGAAATGAATAGACCAATGAAATTGTGTCTTACCCTAATATGGTCGTCGGCGTAAAATGTGCGCAATGTGCATGATATCATTTAATTGAAATAGGACATTTCAATTTAATGACAGCGACTAACGGATCTGAATCGGTCACATCACCAGAAACTGAAATAAGTTATAATTTATCCCCAAATATTTATTTTTGTTTTTATTATTAGTTATTTACACCGCGTCGTAAGGTAAAATCAATGCGGCAATGTGAAATCTGATACATGAGATTTCCATCAATCACATAAAATATGTATACATCAAAGCCCAAGCACTCAATTTTACTGCAAAATTTATTATAGCTGTAAATAATATCTACTTACCACCAACCGTAGACCGTAATATATTTTTGTTTTTGGGTATTCAACATTCGTTCTATATTACCTACCTTTATCTTTCGTAAGCAGGTATACTCGCATCTAATAATTATACTACGTAAGTAATAGTATTCTTTGATTACAAATACTATTATGTATCCTCTTTTAAACATGTACCTATATAAAGATAATAGAGTTAGTAGGTATAGATTTACATCTTCAGCTTCTTGTTTATTTTAGTAAATCCCAAATTGGTGTTGACGTTGCGGCTTATTTCAATTAAGAATCCAATTAACGACTTGCAGACGTGCTTACGTACTTACAGTTTACAAATAGGTATGCTTATACAGTTTAGGCGTAGATATTTAATAAAATGTTTAATTTCACAGGTACGGTACGGGACAGGTGATCGTTCGCTCGCACGGCGTCTGGCACTCCAAATGCTATCCCACGCAAACACACACAAAGTCTGAGCTAGAAGCAATTTGTAGGGAATTAGGCTTTATAAGCGGCCACGCAAAAGAGATCAAAGATGATAAGTACCTCGTCAATTCAAATAATAACCTGTTCTTAGAACCATTCAGTGATGTAGTCCTTAACAACCAAACTGTTATAAAGATGAGGAACACTAACGAACCAGTAGCAAAAGCAATTTTTGATGAAAGTTTGAAGAATTGCTTCCCAGTTTTTATAGAATGTCTTTGAGTAGATAGTTCGTTTTGTTTCTTAAGTGTTTAGATTATTTATTAGTTATTAGTTAGTTTATTTATTGATTCTTTCCGACATTATTATAATATTTATTGAGGAAGTACATGGATATTAAAAATATTATACATGATTGATTTTTCAATTTTCTCCCTTTTATTATATAAATCCGGTTTAGGAACATCATATTGATATTATAATTATTGGATCCACTGACATGGAAAATATTTTCATTTTATCGTAATTACCAACTGCGCCGCGCGGTTTTACCCGCGTAGAATTCAGTTTATACTTGCTCTCTCGGGAATTGTTCGTCTTTCCGGGATTAAATATATTCTATGTGTTAGATAAACCAAAGTATTTTTCTCGTTTCCAAACCAAACTTCATCCCAATCTGTGTAGTCGTTGTGGCGGAAAGATGTATCCTTGAACCTAGAAAGAGGTAACAAACATACCAACATATATTCGTATTTATAATATGAAAATGATAATAAATGGTTTTGTAAGAGTTCAGAGCCGTTATAATTTATTAATTTTTATGAGTGAGTTCGCCAAATTATAATATTCCGTTCTCATGATAGGTAAAACGTAAGACGTAGTGATTTATAATTACCATAATTGGGAAGTCTACATAAGTAGTATCTACGTATGTTTTTCGCGTCTCGAACCATTCTATCAGTTACAGCGCCATCTAGTGAACGGTGGCAAACTGACACAAAACTACTACAGCTAGCCTCCGAGCAACGTGAAGTGTGAAGTGTGCCTTAAGCATGGAAAGCAAGAGGTAACCGTATATAATACCTCCCTGGTTTGACGACAGGTGGCATTTATAACCGTTACGTAGGTAGGTACTTAGATAACACCACGTAGTATTATCTATTCCGGGCAAGAGTAATTTATTTACTGAACTACCGTAGTTACAGTACCTAATCGCTAAGAACTACTAAACGTCTTAAGTAGTTTGTACATCGCTTTTTGTAAATGTTTTATAAATTAGTAATCCTATATCAGCACCTGCAAAGAGAAAAGTTATTCTTAGTTAATAGAAAATATTTGAAAGAATGATAATATTATATAAAAATTAAGGTTATATTTTCATATAGGTTATTATTATAACTGGACTTGGTTAGTTATTATTACTGTTATTCTGTTTTCTTTTTTTTTAATGGAATAAAGTGATATCTATCTATCTATCTATAATAATTTTTCTCGTTAATAATTTTCAGGCGCAGGTCGCATCCCCTTACATCATTAATTTATACCTATTATATTTTATTATGAAAATTAACGTGGCACAACCCACCTATTATACTCAACGCTAGATCAACTGATAAATGAAGACGTTTGTTATGAATGAAAGCGCTCAAGTGTGGCATATAATATAAAAATTATGTCGCAAATGCAATAATTTTCACCTCAGACATAAATAATAGAGTCCTTATCTTATTTTATTTATAAGAAATACTAACAGTGGCAAATAAAAGACTACTCGATTTATTTAACTAATCTAGGATCAAGTTTGTCACCTTTGGATGTCAATTAAATTATAAATCGATTATGATTCATAGGTACATTTACTTAGCATTTAAAAAGAACCAAAATGATGAAATAGATTGGATATATTTTATTAACATAATGTATGCTATATGTATATAAAATCGAATGATTGAAACTTATTTGCGCAGAAAGATTTATGTTCATAAATTTGCTTTGGAATCATCTCATTAAGGTACCTGTATGTTTAATACACTCCTATGTTATGTAACAATTTAAAGTGTACCTACAGTAAAATATAAAATACATCGCTATTTTTATACGCTTACACTATTTTGAACAAAATAATATTTATCGCAGCAGTACAATATAATACACTCGAGAGCAATGAATCCGGGTCACTTAAAGAATGTTAAAAATCTCGGAAACTAAAAATGATAGGTTAATGCAATAAATTGTATTTAATAGACAATGTAATACTCCTTAAATGAAAGTAAAAAAAATATGAGTCACCATACATTTTATTAACACAAAATTACATAAAGAAAAAAACTGCTGATCTCTCCTTAAAACAAAAATAGGAAACATGAAATTTTTGAACTTTATTACGATTTTCTTGAATTTTAATACTTCGTATTGCCTCCTCGTGCTCCCATTACTGCGTTTACGCGGTTTGGCATGCTGTACACCAAGTTCCTTATACGATTTTGGGGAATATTCTCCCATTCCTCTGTGAGAGCAATTTTGAGCTCACGAAGCGTGATTGGGGGAGGGTTTCGTTGTTTTACGCATCTGCCTAGCTCGTCCCAAGCATGCTCGATCGGGTTGATATCCGGTCTGCGCGCTGGCCACTCCATACGAGTAATGTTCATCTCTTGAAGGTAGTCATTCACAATCCTACCTGTATGAGGTCGGGCATTGTCATGCATAAATATAGCATCCTCACCTAAATTGACCATAAATGGACCAACGTGATCATTGAGGATTTCTTCCACATATCTTACGCTAGTTAAAGAGCCGTTTTCTATGATCACCAGCTCTGTGCGACTTTCAGAAGAAATTCCGGCCCACACAAGTACATACCCACCACCGTAGGCTACTTTTTCTTCGATGCATGCTTGCTTGAATCTTTCCCCTGGTCTTCGATACACTCTGTGTCTTCCATCGTGCTTGTAGAGCATAAATTTTGATTCGTCGGAGAACATAACTTTTGACCAATCTTCAATACTCCAATTTACGTGGCTCTGGGCATATCTTAGTCTCGAAATACGATGCCCACGCTCCAGTTTAGGGCCGTTTGCAGGTCTAAGGGGTTTTAAGTTAGATTCAGCAAGCCGACGTCTTACTGTCCATGCACTTGGGTTACTTCCTCCGAGGCGTCGAAACTGATTGGTGAGTTCAGTTCCTGTGAGAAAGCGATTTCGAAGCATGGTGTTCACCAAGTATCGGTCTTCTCTTGCTGTGGTACACCTGGTTCTGCCCGTTCCTGGTCTGCGTAGGTTAGAACCAGTTTCTTCGTAACGTCGGAGAACTCTTTGTACTGTTGACAGCGACACACCGACAGTCCTGGCTGTATCGCGCTGACTCCGGCCGGTTTCCAGCATTGTAAGTATTCTGGTGCATTCTTCAGGCGTAAGCGACATAATTTCAGCTTGAATAATGAATATAGAGCACTATCAACATGGTTTATGTACCCACATAAATGACAGATTACAAACAAAAGCAAAACCAAATGCTGTAATTTCGTAGTTCCATCTTCGAAAGTGGCCCTTTTTCAAATTTGATTTTTTTATGATATAACTTTACAATAACTAAGAAGTTTTAATACCTTCATTTAAGGAGTATTACATTGTCTATTAAATACAATTTATTGCATTAACCTAGCATTTTTAGTTTCCGAGATTTTTAGGATTCTTTAAGTGACCCGGATTCATTGCTCTCGAGTGTATTTGAGCGAGTGTGGCTCAGCGAGAACTCGTGCGCCTTTCGATCCGACGCACCTGGGTTCGAATCCCGTCTCGGCCCTGCACTAATGACTTATAGTTAAGTGCAGATTTTGCACGCTCGCTCTAAACCGGTGAAGGAAAACATCGTGATGAAACCCGCTTACGCGCTTTGGAGTGGTAGGCTCTGGCCGAGGTTGTAATACCGAACAATGCCATGCCGTCAAGCGACCTAGTCGTGTTTCGGGATGATGTTCGGTGAACCATCGAGACATTTTTTCTTCTTTATTCGGAGACGGGTCTGAGCAGCCGCTCAACTGCCGTCTCTCTCTAGATCTATGTGCTTCATCTTAGGCCACATCATCGCTTCACATCAGGTGAGATAGTGGCCAAACATGGACCTATAATGCGTAAAAAATAATTGTAATTACCGATATAACTGCAATAAAGAAAAGTTGTAGCATTAGCTGCAAGAAAAGAATAAGGCAAAAGCAAAATATAAATTTACCAATGAACATTCTATTAGTAACAAAACGTATATGAAGCTAATCTATAGGTATTTATTATCCTAATAATATATTGAATGCGAAAGTTTGTGAGTATGAATAAATGAATGGATAGATGGATGGACGTTTGTTACTGAATCATGCAAAAACTACCGAACGGATGTGAAACCGCGTGGCGCAGTTAGTAAACAATAAATTATTGTAATTTTGTTATTAAAAGCGGAGCGATAACTAATTTTCCTTTTCACTTTCTGCTCATTCAACTTTCAGATTGCTTATTTGCTAGACTTTGTGCTTAATTCATCGCCATCACTCAAAATTGGGGACGTTCACACAGGTGTTTTTAAATCAATGTCTCATGAGGTGCCCATGCTTTTGATTAGTGTGGTTAATTAGATACAAAATTTATTAGCTATGAATAATTTATCCGGAACACTCGGCGGTACCATGATTCGACTAAATGAAACTATAAATAATGTCGGACATTATTAAAATCTGAATTTACAATGATCGTCGCCATGGAGTCTGCCCGCCCCACATGATGACACCACTATTCAGATTCGTAACGTTATATTTGGAATACATTAGTAAAAGACATTATGCAAATTAATATAATTTAAAAAAGAATAGAAACGACGTTTAATCGGGCCGCGACCGGGCCTCTGTAAGGTAAACTGTGTGCCGAAAATGATAAATGGACGCGAGATTGCAATACAAATGTAAGCTTACATGTATTGCCGGATCATTGAATAAGAAGATATAAATTTAACAATGTCCATTGTATTATAATTTTGGTTGTAAATCAGATATTTTAATGCGTTCTTTAATTTGCGCCGACCGATTTATTTTTGCACTAGCGGCATGCTTGTTACAGCTTTGACAACCAACGTGTTTACTGCTTTTGGACACGCGATCCTTCATTTGTAAGCTGATTGGTTCAATACAGTGCTCGATTTTAGTTAACAAATATTTTTTATTCGTACTGCTAAACAACTTGCCAAAAGGCATCACAGTACCTATATGTTCCGTGTCTTGTAGAGCAAAGATCCTGTAGATCACTAAATTCCTCTTGTGCCAACGAGGAATTGAGGGTTGAGATCGAATTAAGTGTCCATTACATGCAAAAACACAAGTTATTCTTTGTAACCACAATTTCATGTTGGAGCGAGAAGTGAGCTTTATGTAGGGTCACTTAAATACAAACAGAGAAATTAATTTTCACTCGTTAGTTGTTGTGGTTCAGTCATTTAGACTTTACACATAGCGCGTTTATTATGAGGTTCCGGTGGGTAGTCTGTGTTATAGAAATTAATCAATTTTTTGCCATAATATAATAAATTGCCATTTATTATATTATGGCAAATTATATAATTTATATTATATAATTTTTAAAATAAACTCTGGTAATTCTGGTAGTTTCTAATTTAACATCATTTTTTTAAATAGCAACCGAAGTTGGAAGTGAGTCACCGTTAAGCGATACAAAATTGATCATTTGTTGTAGTGTCACTTTCATCGGCAAATTTATTCGGGTATTGATCAAGCGTTCCTGTTACTCGTTAAAAGTCGCAGTCGCCTTGAGTTGTAAGGTTCTTGTTTATGCAATTTATTGGCCGATGCATCACAAAAAGTCATTCTTCCGAACACGAATAAAGTTCATGTTAACAATTATTTTTTGTCCAATAACTTTTTGAGCTTTTCCTTGAGTATCTTTACTGGATTTTACTAAACTGACATGTGAGTTTAAAACACAGAACACTCCTTATTGTTTCTGAGTTTTATTCGGAGTGTGAAGTATTTTCGGACATTTTGGAGTGTGAATGTGTAAAGGTGTGAAACGCATTGCCTTTATTGACAGTAAAATTTCTGGCCCTCAACTCTATCTTAAGTGATACCCGAATGCGTTGACTTTTTGCTCGAAGGCCCTTCGTTCCAAGGTTCTTGAAGTTGAACCATCGGCTTTTTATTTCACGCACGTAGGTAACTGTTTTACTGATGGTTATCGCCAAAAATAACCTTTAATTACCGTGTAGTTTGAGCCACCCTGACCTTTCACACATACACCCGCCACTTCTTGTAGCCATATGTATGGATCAGACTTGACAAGCCGTTTGTTTTTTCATAGATTACGTAAAAAATATTCAAGCAGTTAACATGGAGTAGCCACTTTAAAAGGTTATTAAATAAAACTAGTGAATACCTAGATAGTAAAAAATGTTGATTTAATGAACCGTAAAGCAGCTTTATTTTTATTTTTAGGCAAAAGCGGCTTATAACAAAAAATATTATATACCTAAGTGTACAAAATATAAACGTGGATCTTGTACATAGGTTAAAACTATCTTCATAACTAAGTTAATATAGATTATATCATTCTAGCTATTAAAAATTGATAGATATGTTCTTCCTGTATGAACGCTTGCTGTGTTCAAAATGCGCAACAAGTTTTTAGATCGCCCAAAGGCCCCCAACATGGCCTAACGATTAGGTATTTCCCTAAGACAACAACCGGAACCGACAGCTTAACGTTCCCTTCGAAACACGGTAGAGATCAGATGTAAATACCATAAAAACGGTCACCCATCCAAGTTGAGACCACTGCAAATGTTGCTTAACTCATCAAATCTGTTATGAATGGCTAGGCGACCTAGGCTACGAGGGCTACTGTATACAGTTTGTTTATAAAAATTTTAAATATTTTTTTACTTGTACCAATCCAATTAAGCTTTGAATACAAATGATCCAAGAATTATTTAAATGCTGGCTTAATATTAAAAAATAGATACATCAAATGAATGCCAGTTCTAGTAGAGATGTGGCTCAGCTTGCGGTCACTTCATGAATTATGCGACACATCGATTACAAAACGGAACATGGTATCAATTCAGTGGCGGCCGCCTTTGAACTCGAACTTTCTCACATAACTATGGCTTTATACGTTTAGCACCCTGACATTATAACCAATATGATATTTATTTCACCACCAAATCAGAGAAGACACTTTCTTGCTTTGGCAAAGTACTAAAAAAACACTTCATGAAAGTCTGCTACATAATACATGAAGATGTTGGCGCTATCATTAACCAATATTGTTAACACTAGACATAAACCTTTTATAACACACGCCAAAGAAACACAACGTTTTACTTTCCTTGTCTAATATAGCCGCCAGCTACGTCTTTTCTACTACCTAATAAATTCAAAATGTACCGTAACTTTACCGCACCCCTAAATCAAACAAATCAATTCATGTGTAAAAAAATCCAGTTCAACTTTATGTAAATCAGCGATAACATAAACTTTGACTTTAGAGTGACCTTTCTCTTTTCGCTTTTGATATTATATTCCAAGGTCAACTCAGTTTGACCTGGATTATTTTTCTTTTTACGGTTATACATTTTAAGGAAACCTGATAGTCGCAGGGTCTTGTTTAAAGGAAGTAGTCAGTAAATATATAATTGTCCTATAGAATTAATCAATAACAAGAAAGAAGTGAACTTGAACATATTTCGATACCTATACATTTTTAGAAAAAAAATACAAAAACCAACTTCAAGAATATACCCATATTTTGTGCTGAATTAATTTCGATAAAATGCATTACATAGGACCACCTGAAGTATGACCTACCAAACAAAAAAAGAATCATCAAAATCAATTCATAACTGGCGGAGTAATCGCGTAGCAAACATACAAAAAAACATGCAGTCGAATTGAGAACGTCCTTCTTTTGTAGTCGGTTAAAAACTAAAAAAGGCCTAAAATAGTGAGGGTTGATGATACTGAAGACGGCTATAAAAGGAACTTTATAAAAAAAACTGTGTAGAGGCACAGAATAGATAATAGTAGGTACCTACTACATAGAGGTACCATTGCAGTTATGCATTTTTATTCGCACTAATATATTGAATATGAAAATTGGATTAGGAAACTTAAAAATTGCATTAATTTTTGTTTGATTTAAGTTGCAACTGTTTCTTTTCAAAGGAAAATTGTGAACGCACCCTGGTACATAAGAAATTACGATCTTCATCGGGACCTAAAAGTAAAGTTCGTCCATAAAGTCACAAAACAAAATGCCGAAGCTCAAAAACATAGACTTTACCATCATGTAAACATCAAGGCAATCCAGCTTCTCCACCACACGGACATAGTGCGAAGTCTCAAAAGAACTAAACCGTTTGAGGTTATAAAGTGCTAGTGCTAGTGAATTAGTGTAATGTAGCAAGTATTAAGAAAAGTGTAAATGGACACATTCCTAGTATCATTTTATGTATCAGTTTAAGCTTAATATAAATGTCTCATTAGCCTAGAAAAAAAACTTCAATATATTTATAGGGCTAGATTTAGGAATAAGGAAAACAGAAACTGTTTCTCTATCGCAGTTAAGGGGCGGAAGACGAGTATGGTTTTACATAAACAAGAATAGCAGTGATTTCATAAAAATTAGGCGCAAAAGCACGATGCAATATAACTACAAGACCAGGAAGAATCCACGAAACATTACCTTGTACGTGTAATAAATCTGTCACTTCGCACATATCAGAGATCTTCATCGATAAAGAGCCAATAAAAAGGCATCTAATTAATGATTGTTCAAATAAAAAATGCCGATTCAACGTTTCCGACATCAGTATTTATATTATTTCTGAACCCGTCGAGAATTTGCGCTAAAAGTTTGACTTTATCTTTTTGTGGGGGAGAAAAAATAGCACGCGTCGCCATTTGTAGTTTTCAATCAATCATTTAAGATTTGAGTGTTGTTTTTGCAAATGTCACGTTATTATATTAGTGTTGGCGTTTCCTGCATCGTCAGTAGGGTTTTGTTGATTTTTCATGAGTTCATTCTATAGGCCATTCAAAATAACGTCGTTAATTGGTTAAAGTATTACCACTTATATAAAGTGATTAGCCACTTATATAAAGTGATTAGGAAAAGATTAAGAAAAAAAAAATATCGTATAGGTAATCTAGGTAGGGTCTATAAGATACTGTAAAAAGTTAAGTTCAAATAAAAAATATAAATATTATAACAGAATAAATAAGCTTTTACAAAGTTTATACCATAGAAAATTTGTAAACATTTAGATTTCATGACAATTTCCGTGCTGGAAGAAATTTGATGCAATGAAATCTAAAATATTTCTTGAAATTTGAGCATTTCAGCGAAATACCTAGATTTGGATAACCTTTTTCTTACATCTATGATAAAATGTATGAATGCGAAATTTTCCGCTATAAATTTTTACTAACCATTGTATTCGGAAGGTGTGTTTGGCTTACTCATCTCATTGTAAATCCATTATCGATTCATGAAATATCAACTTCCATTCACAAAAATAGAGTGATGATATAACTTTATGCAGATAAGGTTTATAAAGCCGGCACGAGGCAGAACCAGAATCCCATAAAATAGGCACATTAAATTACCCTACTTATTATAGCGAATTATGCGAACCGTTCTTTGAACACACCTGCTTTTCAACATGACCGTTTAGAACACGAAATAGAGCGATATATATCAATTCTTGAACCATTTTGGTTTGAGATTAACGATTTTATTGTAAGAACTTGATATTTTATTTAAGCAAGAAATGAGTCAGTCCGTGACATCATTTACTGTTTTATTTAATGTGTATTAAATATTTAAAACTAGAAGAATTATTGATAGTACGCTTGAACTGTTGACCTGGCACTAAGTTGGTATGCCGTTTATTATGTAGTTTGCTTGTCGCAACCAAAAATGAGTCATTGGTGAACAGTACGGAGGAACTATCTGTGACGCCATGACTCATGTTACGCCTCTTTTCTTTCTTTTCCTCATTCGTCATCAAACAAACGTTACCTACTTATACTCAACTTATACCAACTTATACTGTTTTATGCACTTGCTTAGGAACAAGGTAGGTCTCTCGTATGCGGGAGGCCGTCTGGGTAGATACCACCGCTGTGCCAGTTATTCTGCCGTCAAGCAGTAATGAGCAAGCATAACTGTGTTCCGGTTTGAAGGGCATTGTAGCGAGCGAAATTACTGGGCATATATGAAACTTAATATTTGACGTCTTGGGGTGATGTGACTCAGTGCTTTTTATGGTATTAAAAGTTCTGAGTGTCACTGCAATTGTTATGGCAGCTGCAGACGTGGCGCTTACCATCAGGCAAACGACATCCTCGTCTCATCACTTAGTTCCATAAAAAAACTGAACATCTTTTATTCGTTCTTGAACTATCTTACTAATATTATAAATCCGAAAGCTTCTGACAATGGATGGATGTTTGTTACTCGATCACGTAAAACTAGGTACTGATCAGATTTTGATGAAATTTGTATGTAGGTACTTCAGATCCAGGATAAGAACAAAGACTACTTTTTATCCCGGGAAACGGCAGATGAAACCGCGGCAAGCAGCTCCTTAACATTAAGCTTCTTTTTTGTCGTAAATAGGTGTTAAGTATCTAACATGATCTAGATGAGTATGTTGTGTGATAGTGATAGTCACTCAAATAACTTAAAATAAAATTAAAACTAAAAATTATAGTAAATGCTAGCTGCTTCCCGCGGTTTCCCGGGATAAAGATGTAGTCTATGTCCTTTACCAGGACCTAAAGTACCTACATACCAAATTTCATCAAAATCTGTTGAATATTTTTTCGTGATTGAGTAACAAACATCCATTCATCCATCCATCTATGCATCCATCCATTTATCCTCACAAACTTTCGTTCTTATAATATTCCTTGTATATATATTTCTAGGGTTTTGTTTGATCTAGATACAAAACCCTAGAAATATGTTTGTTGAATGAAAACGGCCTTGGCTTGACATTCTAGGATGACAAAATCTGTGCAAGTAACCTTTGCGTAATGTTTTTACTTATAATAGGCAGTGGTTATCATTGACCTGACCGCATCAGAGTCCATCAGTAAAAACAATTATTTTCCTGCAACTAAATACCAGAGTTATTAAAATTTAAATTAAGTTGACTGCTGTCAACTCTGTGTCAGCTAGTAGAACTACATACTTTACAATCAACAAACTATTTACAAGTACCTTGTAATACCTAAATAGGTATCATCAACATCATCATTTGAGCCCGTGTCCACCCTCTTCTGGGTATAGGCCTCCCCTCCCTTACACCATTTGTTTCGGTCCTGTGCTTTCCGCATCCATATATTTCCTACCCTCTTCACTTTATCGTGAGACCTATATAAATATGTAGGTATATGTTGTAATGCACTTGACTGTGATAAAATATAATAAGAAATTAACATGTTCCTACTAGTTTTTTAGGAAAAAAAAAACAATAAATTGAAGTATTAAATAAAAATTTTAAATATGTCTTATCCCTTCTCCTCAAAGACATCGTTGCCATGAAAGAGGACATCGCGACTCTTCGCCATAACTCAGCCACGATCCAGCAACTAGAGGCAGTTCAGCAGGAAGTAATAACGCTCCGCGCTCAACCGGGCCCTCCCTCCATTTTTTATACCGCGGGGACCGCGACTCGTTTCACGGAAGAGAGCGGCCCCATGGGTTTGGATGGAGCTAGAACTCCCCCATCAAGGGCCACTCAAACACCTACACCGATGATCGTGACACCCACGACGTATGCCACCCCATGCAAAAGTAATAAGTAATATTATAAACTACCTAATCAAATAACCCACCCCTAACTATACCTGGTGCAAAAGTGCCGATAACACTGGCGGCATTTCCGTGCTGGATGTTGTAATTATTTATTTATTAGTGTTATTAGAAAAATATTTAATATTAACCGGAAAAGCAATATAAAAATTTAAAACAGCAATACTTTAATTCAAATTTTTGTAGACCTGTCACTGAAAGTTTCCCATTAACATTACAATCTAGCCTGTGTCCATTACTTTTCTTACAAAATAAAATAATGCATAAATATGGCATATCATTTAGCCACACTTATAATACAACTGTACAGTTGGCTATGAAAAAGTTAGAGACACAAGATTGCTGTTTTTCAGATCCACCTAAGGTAATTTAAAATCCCATAACATTGAATATATAAGATAAATTTCCGCAACATCCTGTGCTTATCGGATTTCGTAATTACTACTTTATTCAAATTTCTTCTCAACTATCAATTAAGATTATATTAAAATGACATCATGTTACATCTATCATATAGTCAGGTAAACGAGTTCAATCTAACCGTAGATAATGAAGTAACTTGATACTTTTCTTTCATTATGTAAAAACAACTCTATCATATTGACAGCGATGATTATATACCAGGGCTATACAAGTTTGGACAACTCATAATTGGACTATTAACCAATACCCGTTTTATTAAACTGCCGCTCAACAGTCAGTCTCCAATTTAATTCGGCAATAACCTACCTAACCATGGGAATAAGTGTTTAACTTTGTATTAAGGGTAACGACACATCACACTTACTTTACATGCCTGAAGATAAGAAACTGGTTCTGGAGCAAGTGTGGCTCACCGGGAACTCGTGCGACTTACGAACCGACGCACTGGAGTTCGAATCCTGCTGGCCACTGATTTTCTTAAGTTATGTGCGGATTTAACACTCGCTCTAAAAAACGGTGAAGGAAAACATCGTGAGGAAACTGGCATGTCCATGTAAGAATTACAGGACACGTGACATCCACCAACCCGCACTGGGCTGCGTGGTGGATTATGGCCCATACTCTCTCTATGAGAGAGGGCCCGTGACCCAGCATTGGGAACGTGATGGGCTGATGATGATGATGATGATGATGTGCTGGTTCTAACCCTGCTATGTATGACCTAGAACCTATGCAGCTCTTTTCCACTCTGCCCCTGGAAACGATACAGATGGCATTGAAGAACCAGAAACGTCATCCACAACGAAACCGCAACAAACTCTTCACCACCTCTTCATTTCGGTTCTGATAGTTGTACCGGGCTAGCGTGCACCACGTTCCTCTACGTCTCACGTTTGAACCTGAAGACAAAATCTAAAGTCCCTAAGGCGCAAATTTGAAAGAAGATCCGAGATCTTCTTTAAAATGACGGAACATCAATCGGACTGGGGAACTGATAGAAGTTAACATCAGTGTCTTGGAATACTAGTTATTTCAGTTATTTGTACTTGAACATGCTTAATTTTTAGATTAATTGAAAAAGAAGAGTCTTTCTTTTTTCAGTTGTATAAATTTACTGGCTCTTTAGTGAAGCGACTAAAACAGTAGCTAGTTCGTTGTATATTCAGCTTATATACTGTATATAGGTATATGTGTGTGTACAGCTTAAGACTAGTTAAAATGGGTGGAAAACACAGTTCGGGGAGGCTTCTACTAGTGGCCACCATACCACTCGGTCAGAAGCAGTGTATTGTCCATATTTACATGTATAAAGTATCCCAGGTTTATAAATTAATTATCCTGACTTTATCAGTGCCACGCGTGTCGTTTTTTTAGCATAGTATGTCGCTACACTAGATGTACAAAGAAATTGTCGATGCGGACGATGTGTGCGGTAGGTGCGCGGTAGGTAAGTCATTACTATCAGTTATTCTGTGGTACACCGACGGATGACTGGACGAAACACGCCGAAGGCTAACAAGGTGCTAAAGTAATCGCTATTCCGAACACTCATAAAAAATTAACGATCGAAAATGTTTAAGCATGACTGTCAAATGCAATGGAAAATATGGAAATGCTTATGGGGTCCTATTATTTATTGCAATGCTGTAGGTAAATGCAGGTAATTTTTAAATGGTATATAAAGATTTATGAGCATTACAAATACGACTAATAAATTAAAATTATGACTCTATTAAGTTATTTATAATCGTAAAGGGTCTTTGTTATTAATAAAAAAACAAAATGACTTGATATAATGCTATTGAAATATTCCTCGTAAATTAAGCTTAAGAAACCCAAAACAAATGTCAATGATTACAAAAAGTTAGTGTTTGGTTAGTAAATATTATTTATTTATATAAAAAAAAACAAATACAATAAAAAAACATTGTATGAGTTCATTATACTTGACATACGTGACATAGGTCACATAATATTTTGCGAAATGTTACATATAAAAATATGCTATAAGAGGCAAGACGAGGACTTTTTATGAAGCTTCCGTTCTCCCATTTAAAACACTGTGCCTTAAAGAAAAAGCTGCATAATAATAATATAGTTATACAGGGGTTTCTTTCTTGTGTGGGTGTGTGACTCTGGTGTCAGAGTTTTCGATCACCTGAAGGCCTTACACATAGCCTAACTGTTGTCCTATGACAATATGCCCTCCACGCACGTAGCACGATAGACAGATGTAAATATCACCGCTAAACCGCCTAAGACTGCCTAATGTACTTATCATAAGAAAGTATGTTCAAAATGTAATTCCTTCTTAAGTGCAATAAAGTGTTTTCTATTCTATTCTATTCTATTCTATCATACAATTGGTCACCCATCCAAATGGTGACCGCAGAGAACGTTGCTTAACTCAGCTAATCAGTAATTAATACCTATGTGAGCTACGCTACAAGCGCTACCTTATTACGCTACGCACACGTGCAGAATATTTGTGATAGGCTTGCAAATGGCATGGCCAAAGTCAAATGTGGTAGACACAGAAAATCAGTCAAAGAAATCGTAATTGAATACTGCGTGAACATTATCATAATTATTAAAACTAAGATAAATAAAAAGAAAAAATAAGATAAAGATAAGATGAATGAATGAATAAATAACTCTTTATTGGTAACCATAATACAGAAAAAGTAACAGTTAAATACAAACTTAACAATATAAGTGTCACAAAGGGTGGTCTTATCCTTTAAAGCGATATCTTCCCTGACAAACGTGGATAGAGAGGAGTAACAAATAAAGGCATGGACAGTGGCGTAGCGTTGAAAATTATAACTGTGAACAAGTAAAGACTTAATAAGACCATCGGTCACGATCAATGATAGGTATTAGCAGAGCAGCTACGGTATCCAGATCTCTCGCTCACAAGTCAAGTTATGTTTTAATATATATGTGTACAATATTTTTTGGAATAAGAGTATCCTATGTCATATTACGGTCATAGTACGGTTCGCCGAAAGAACACTATGATCATCATCATCATCATCAGCCTGTATTCGTCCACTGCTGGACATAGGCCTCTCCCAATGAACGCCACTGAGCCCGGTCTTCGGCTCTTCTCATCCAGTCTCTTCCGGCCGCCTTTCGCAGGTCGTCGCTCCACCTGGCCGGTGGGCGTCCTACACTACGCTTGCCGATTCGCGGTCTCCACTCAAGGACACGTCTGCTCCAACGGTCGTCCGTCCTTCGAGAGATGTGACCAGCCCATTGCCACTTCAGCCTGCTAATTCGATGGGCTATGTCGGTTACTTTGGTTCTCTGTCGGATTACCTCATTGCGGATCTTATCTTTCAGAGAAACTCCGAGCATAGCCCTTTCCATAGCTCGCTGAGCGACTTTGAACTTATGGATCAGTCTCACTGTGAGTGTCCACGTCTCGGCTCCGTAGGTCATTACTGGTAGGACGCACGCATTAAAGACTTTTGTCTTAAGGCACTGTGGTATGGACGACGTGAAAACTTGACGTAGTTTACCGAACGCTGCCCAGCCTAGCTGAATCCTTCTATCGGCTTCCCTCTCGAAGTTGTTTCTACCCAACTGTATTGTTTGTCCAAGGTAGACATATTCTTCGACAACTTCAAGAGGTGTACCATTGACGACGATGGGTCTCGGGGTAATAAGATTGCTGTACATGGTTTTAGTCTTATCTAGATTCATCCCGAGCCCAATACGTCGTGAAGCATCAGCCAGACTGTTTAGCAGATTTTCAAGGTCCTGCACCGATTCCGCCATAAGGACTATGTCGTCGGCAAATCGTAAGTGTGAGATGTTTTCACCGTTTATATTTATGCCCTTACCTTTCCAGTCCAGCGTCTTAAACATATCTTCTAAGGTGTTAGTGAACAGTTTCGGAGATATAACATCTCCCTGTCTCACTCCCCTGCGTAACAGGATATGCTTAGACTGCTGATTCTGTACTTGGACACTCATAGTCGCGGCGTCGTACAAACATCTCAGCACTTCGATATACCGCCAGTCCACTTGGCACCGCTGCAGTGACTCCAGAACAGCCCAGGTTTCAACGGAGTCAAAGGCCTTCTCATAGTCCACGAAAGCAAGGCACAGGGGCTGGTTATACTCTTCGGACACTATGATACTTATCACAAATAATGTTAAGTATATAAAAATATAAATAATTCAGATTTACAATTTAGCCACATTAAGCTCTAAAAACCTTAAACACAACCCCTATGACAAAACCTGTATCTATGGTTACTTCTAATTAGCCAAAATTAGCCTACGTAATCTATAGCAAACCAATATTTTATGTGATGCCAAATGGACTTGAAATTATGTACATGAAAGATGAAACAAACATGTACGTAGTATAACAAAAGACTTACCTACCAGTCTTTTGTTAAACTGTTGCCACTCTGTCTGCAGCCTCTCTCAGTAAATTAACATAAGAGTCGTGACCACCACGTGATTGCACAATACATATTCAACACCAATCGTTAATACCAACGACAAATAAAAGAAGACATGAACACCTGAAGATTATATTATCAGATAAAAATCGCCACCCAGATTTATCACGCCATGTTCGACGTTAATCGAAAAATATTAATTAGTAAAAAGCCGAGGTCAAGAATCTGTTTATTATTATTATACTCATGAATATTAAAAGTTATGTCCTTGGGTAAAAGTAGATTATGAAGCAGGTTTGGCGTGACACGTGGAGATTCGCTAGACTTCCAAAGACCACCTTGCGCTTTTATACACAAGGTTGTGAATAATCTAAATAGATAAAACAAGACTGCAAGTAAATATAAGTAGAAAATTACCTAAGAAATAATAAAATGATTACCCATGTCAATATTGATTTAAAAACAACGCAAAGGAAAATTAACATTATATATAATACTAGCTGACCCGGCAAACGTTGTTTTGCCATATAAATTAAAAAAATATATGTTAAGGGTGAACAACCCTTAACATTTTAAGAAAGCCGTTTCGGAGGAGTAAGGTAACTAACATTGTGACACGAGAATTTTATATATATGATGATTTTGAATTGTATGCTTTAAATCCATTGGCTCATTAGCGCCACCTTTAAAATTACAAAAAACGTATAGGTACCAATTAAATGCATTTATTACATAACGTTGCTAAAGATATGCAGAATTATTGTCACCATAAACTTGTCATCGTAACTCAGCTTCGTTTCGTGCAAAAACATATTCAGCATCTTAATTAGCATAAAGTGTCATATAAAGATCACAAAAGTAATAATTTAATCGTTGGCAGTGAAGTCATCGCAGACGGGTAGTCTGCCATTAGTAGGTAGATTGTAAATATACAATGTAGGTAGATAGGTATATAAGTAGAGTTAGAAGCGAGCAGTGACCGAATGGCCTTTGACATGTCTAAAATCACTGTAAGCTCTATAGCTAAGCTTGTTCCACTTTCGCATTAGAGAAGCAGAGAAATCACCATCAATTTGATTCGAATAAATCTCAATTCATCTCAATTGCTAAACAATTTAAACATATTATAACAATTTGAGATTAATTTAAGTAGGTATTTAAGGATATAATAAACATAATTTGTAACAATAATAGGGGGAGGTGGGGAGCATTGATACAAGGGGCACATTGATACACTAGCCTTATCTATTAATTGAGTGAATGGATTTGAGTGGCGCCATCTCTAAAACGTTCGGAACAAGTTCCGAACGCATCCATTGTAACCGCACCGACCGCCTGTCAACGGGCTGCCTTGGGCATGTCGAGACGTGTTTTGAGCACTCATAAGTAAATTCTGACGCAATATGTGAAAGCGTTTCAACGCTCTTCGAAAACATTTAACGAGGATATTTATATACCAAAGGTAAGCTAAAATATCAATTATTATGATTTTTGTTAATTTTACTTAAAATCAAAGTTAGTTTTAATATAATAATTTGAATTTTAAAAAATGTCATTTGGGGCACTTTGATGCAACAAAGTGCGGGGCACATTGATGTGTATCATTGTGCCCCGTCTCTGTATTAAGGTGCCCCATTCCTGTACCAAGGAGCCCCTTTATTTATTTTTTTATTTTAACGTGAAATAAATTTACGATTAATTTGTTGTTCTCAGAAAATGGAGCGCACGTACAAGCCAAAGACTGATAGAAGTAAAATAGATGAAGAGAATATCAAGTCCGCCATATCTGAAGTAACTTCAAGGGTGTTATCTATACGAAAAGCAGCTGACAAGTATGGTATTAAGCCCGCAACTTTGCAACATCGTGTTGAAAAGTTTAGAAAAGCTTATGAAGAAAACCAACCTCCATTTTCTGATTCATACAGGTCAAAGTATTCTGTTGCTCAAGTATTCACTGTCCAGGAAGAGAAAGCCTTAACAGAATATTTGTTGACATGTAGCAAGATGCATTATGGGCTATCTTTGAAGCAGCTTTTGACATTGGCTTACAAGTTTGCTGAGTATTCAGGATGCAAATACCCAGAGTCATGGAAAAAAAATAAATGTGCCGGGAAAGATTGGGCAGCAGGATTTAGAAACAGGAATCAGGAGCTCAGCCTAAGGAAGCCTAAAAATACAAGCGCCGCACGAAGTTTTGCATTTAATAAGACTGCAGTGGGTGAATTTTTTGAGAATTACGAGCGTGTAATGATGCGCTACAAATTCACACCTGATCGTATAATCAATTTGGATGAAACAGGTATTAACACGGTCTTACCAACGCCTAAAGTTTTGGCTGAAAAGACACAAAGACAAGTAGGACAAATTGTTTCAGCTGAACGTGGAGAGCTTGTTACGTTTTGCGGAATAGTGACAGCAACAGGCACTGCTCTTGCTCCCGTTTATGTTTTCCCTCGAGTTCATTTCAAAGAACAATTTTTAAATGGGGCTCCTGAAGGCAGTCTTGGCTTAGCAAACAGGAGTGGCTGGATGACATCTGATTTATATATGCAAGTTCTACAACACGTCCAACGCCAAACTTTGTGCTCGAAAGATAATCCAATTCTGATTATTTGTGACAACCATGAGTCTCATATATCTATCGAGGCAGTGAACTATTGCCGAGACAATGGAATTATTTATCTCTCTTTGCCTCCACACACTTCACACAAGTTACAACCGCTAGATGTTAGCGTTTTTGGTCCATTTAAAGGAAAACTAAAAGTAGCCTTTAATGATTGGCACATCCGAAATGTTGGTAAGACTTTATCAATATATAACATAGCTGATCTCTCGAAGTCTGCCTTTCTAGAATCTTTTACACCCAAAAATATAACGAGTGGATTTTCAAAACCAGGCATTTGGCCATTCAATAGACTTGCATTTGGGGACGATGATTTTGCACCTATTGAAATTTACAGTCAGAGTTTCCAAGACGAAGAAATTAATCAGGAAATACAGACTCAGGAAGTAGATTTTGTGGAGGTAGAAAGAGATAAAGATGTTGATGAAACCTGTGACAGAGGAGAGACACAAAATGACCCTCTAAATAACCAAAGGGATTTTGATAGATCTGCGAACGTCCACGCCATACCATCTCTCCACGTTTCATCACGTCCAAAGGCTGGAACGTCAGGCCTTCAGACTATCACATTATCTCCTGCAGCAATTCGACCTTATCCAAAAAAGGATCCTGTTGAAAAAAAATCTAAGAAAGGCAGAGAAAAAGGAAAATCTAGAGTTTATACCGACACACCAGAAAAGAATAGGCTACAGATACTTCACGACGAAAAAGAAAAAAAACGAGAAGAAAAAATAAGAAAACAGAAAGCAAAAGAATTAAAAACTGCTAAGAATTTATTGGGACTCACAGAAACTAAAAAGAAGAAAGTCTGTCCTCGTTTGGTAGAATCTGATTCTAGTGAGACTGATTTATTTAAATTAAGTGATAACGATGATTATGAAGAATCAGACGTAGAAAGCGGACCTGAATTCGACATTCCTAACCCTGAAAATATAAATGTTGGGGATTTCCTTCTTATCAAATTTGAAAAAAAAAGATCGGTGCTCCACTATGTGGCCAAAGTCATTTCTAAATACAACTTAACTGAGTATGAGGTGTTATACTTGAGAAAAAAAAGTGCCAGGTCTTACATTTTTGTCTTTCCAGATGTCGAAGACAAAGCAAGTGTTGATTTTAGAGATGTTGTTTTACACCTACCTACACCAAATTTTACGAAAGGCACAACTCGAACCTCATCTATGTATACTTTTTCTATTAATTTGAGTACATATAATGTGCAATAAAAGAAGAAAAAGATTTATATTGCTTTTCTAATTATATTAAGTTTGATAGTTTGTTTTATTGATTGTTTGAGACTGACTGTGATTAAGATTTGTTATAATAACTACATAAGTAACATATATTATAAGGCTGATTATGATCTCATCACAATAAACAACTAGAATCAATGTAAAAGTGTTTTAATTTTACCATTTTCATAGAGTTTCCACCCTGTATGAAAGTGCCCCACGTGGCGTATCAAAGTACCCCGCTAGTGGGGCAGATTGATACAAAAGCCATTTTTTACTAAACGTCAATTATTTCTTTTCTTTGATAACTTAAACAATTTTAAACTATGTCATTATAATATTTAAATATTTAGCTAAACGTATAATGCAAATTTAATGAAAAATACAATGTTTATACACATTTTATGGAACTTTAAATTTTTGTGTATCAATCTGCCCCACTTCCCCCTACCGGGTGCATTGATGAATTTTGGATTATTGCAACAGATATAAAAAATGTCATTATTAAGAACCTTGCTGTTACATCCACTTAGTAAATTAGAACAGAAACGTGATATATGTATAAATATACATATAAACTAATATCTGTATGATAAAATCTTTTAATTTAGTGTTTCGATTTCGATAAGGCTTAATTAGCTTATGAGGGCAGCAATCGCTAACCAATTTGAATTAAGATGAAAACCATTTAAATTTAAATTTTCAACAATTCAATGTATGCTTTTTGTTCCACGTTTATCATCCACAGTTCATTGACTTTAAATTAGCGTGCAGAATTTAGGTACAGGTGTTTCAGCATATTTATTTAATCTTTAATATTCTTTTATTCTGAATAGTGGAACAAATAAATAACGCCAAACGGTCATTTCCATAAATGAAATACAACACAGACTACTTGGTTAATTATTTAGTACCATAATAATTATACACATTTTATTGTGTGGCGTATTTATTTCTAATATTGGCGCTTACTTCATTGATGTTAATTTTATATTTAGTGTTTTTCTTGAATATTTTATGTACCTAAATATAATTGTAAATCAAAGCAGTATCCACAATTTATCGATGCTTTAATAAATATAAACATCACGCGGTCATCGTGGTCGCCGCGATCTCGCAGCGTAAACTCGCCCCAGATGAAGAGCATCGGACATGCTCAAAACCAAGGACGACTAATTCGACAAACTACGTGAATCCTAGCCGTTTTATTAAATATTTATAATAAAACATCAATTAAATTTATCCTTAGAATATAAAAACCGTACCTACTTGGCTTGAAAGTCATAATACATAGATCATAATAATAACACTCAATGGTCACATGCTAAAATCCCGATCTTTAACTACTTGGAACCAAGAACTATGAGGATCATGGTCCCACAACCAGGCACGGAACATATATTTGAACTTTTTTTGTACCTATTTGCACAAACATTTGTCCCGCAGCAGGAATCGAACCACACACTTAAGAGGATGTCGATAAACGAATGCATGTTTTTTTCGTTAAATTGTATATCGAGTTAAAAAACGATGACAATATCTGTCAGTTAGAAGATTCATTAACGTTTTGTAGACACAAATCTTAAGTGTTTATCGGGCTTAGAATCACCTTTATATCCTTTGTATAACCAACCCTTCCTCAAATACAGAGTTTAGTGCTTAAAAGATCATTAATTTAATTTAAAAATGTCAATGGGAATTATATTAACCGATATTTTAGGATATCGATAACCTACCATTGATTGGATGTGAAATACTGTGACGGCAACATTGTAGGAAGCTGTTTCCCTCACTTAAGGAAAAGATTTTAGGAATCCTAAATGTGTGATAAAAATTAAGTAAATTATTAGGGTATAATGTAAACGTATTTCCAAAAACTTGAATGTTAATGGTCCTAATTTTGATAGTATATTTTGGACTTTTATCAGTTTTTACACTTAAAGGGTGATTTCTAAATCTTGGAATAAGTGGTTAGATAATTTATTCATCGTGGCTCCGAACTGTAAAAACGTACTTTAGCAGCATTAAAAAAGATAGACAGATGAACGCTTTATTGCAAACATTAAATTAAAGACATTACAAATAAAAACCAATTAAAGAAAGTGTTACAATGGGCGGCCTTATCGCTAAAAGCGATCTCTTCCAGGCAACCTTTGGATGGAGAGAAATTATCAAAATGTTAAAGACGGATGTTAGATCTACAATAATAATAACAACACAAAATGTCAATAAAATAGCAACATTCTAAATGCCTACATATAAACATACATATATATATGAGGTACACATAATTGTATATTATATTATAAACATACATAAATAATGACTCAAAATATATATATATATATATATATATATATTTTAAAACATAATACAACATATCATATATATATAAAAGATAGAGGAATTGCTTTTTTGTCTATATGAAAATTTAAAGATCGGTAGTATTAATTAACCGTATAAGTTCGTATGCTTACAATGGACTAGCTTGACTACCCAACCGAGACTCAGTTCATTTCTCATGCCGATAGTGAAATCGAGAAGATTCGTAAAGCCACAGCGAAACAGGTGCTAGGTAGTTAATATTATAATGAGGTACCTACAAAATGGAACCTGTGTCGTTGAACTCCTAATGCGGCCTCATATTGTGTGTAACAGATTTTAGTCAAATTGTTGTAAACTTTACAAAACTTTACAAATCTTTCGAGAAAACAGGTTTTTAATATTATTTATTGTACATAAATGTCAATAATTATGTATAAAAAAATCGGAATGACTAGGTTTTATTTAAAGACAAACCTAATGAAATTTATCAAAACCGAATATCAGACGGTTGCAACGTTTTCGCACCAAATAAAATCGCATCAGTCATCAAGTCATCACCAAGTTAGACATAAACAGTCTTAAAACTATTGCATTTAGTCTCAAAGTCTAATTTCGGTGAAAGACCTTCTAAGTTAAGCAAATCTAAAAATTTATGGTCGTATGACAGGATATCTAACGGTGGCGACTGCGAGACGCAGGTTTGTTTGCAAATTAATATTTATGTTATATTCTTAACTTAACATATTATGCCTATGCACACAATGTGAACATTTTTGCAAATATGTGCTATGTCTGCGAAACTATAAAAATATTTATGAGCTTAAAATTAATGAACTAGTGTCAGATAGTATTGGCCTGCACTCCATCAGCGATGGAAGTACACAGTATGTATAAGAACTGCTGCGTCGTCACAAGGAAAAACAACAACAAAATCTGTGGGACAAGAGAATTGCAAACACACCAAAGCCGTTTCCCCGATCCTTGACAGAAACATCAATTGCAACCTTCTATAGCTGAAGCGGCAGGATCTTCACCTTCTAGTTGGCCTTTTCAATGCATTTTTTTCAATTTGCGCTCATACAACCGGAGACACTGACAATTCTCAAAGGCTCCATGCTGGAAAATAAAACAATGAAACACGTGTTATTGCACTTTGTGGGCACAGAATGATCCAAATTGTCTTTTAGTGTAAATATATCATTTTAGAGATTCGTACCTTAAAAGGAATTTTTTTGTTAAAAAATTTTTTTAAGGCAAGCTTGTAACAAATTTGTAATCGGAACCGCAAGCAGATTAAAATGAGCTCAAACACAAATAGTTTACGATTATCCGTCAAGGAGTTCCATTGCCCACCGTCTGTCTCCATCACCTGGCTGTCACCATAATATTGCATTGTCATCGGACTTTGACAAGTATGCAAAATATCAACTCCGTAGGATAAGAGGAAGTGGTTCTAATTCAGGTTGCAAGATTCCACCCGGACAAACATACATACATTGCAAGTTAAATAAAAGTTTGTAATAATAAAAAGGAACACTTATAGGATCACTTCGTTGTCCGTCTGACTGTCTGTCGAACCCTTTTTCTCAGAAGCGCGTAGAACATGTCAAATTTAAATTAATATCTATTTGATATGAATTTCTCAGGTCTGCAGACCTTGGAGCTGTAAAAAAATCAAGCTTCTAAGGGCAAATACGGCCATTTATGCTGCATATTATGACAATCGTAGGGGAATCAAAACCTATAGGGTTGCGTTCGCATTGACCTAGAATCATGAAATTTGACAAGAAGCATCCAAAAATCGTTAAACTTACATTAAATTTGTAGTTGGAGAATTGACGTGACATATATCGATGTATGGGAGATTTTTTTTAACTACAAAGGTGAAGCAAGTTTGTATGGAACCCTCGGTGCGCGAAGCAGACTCGCACTTGTCCAGTTTTTTTTTAAACATGCATCTCTATTGGTTAGGTATACTAAGCAGTAGGTAAGTACCTATATACTTATTCATTAAACGATGGGTAAAAAAGACTGTCGGCTTTGAATCTAGAAGTAGAAACTACACAAGAGAACTGAATCTGCGTAAAAGAAGGATTTTGTTTGTTTATTACGAACGAACAACGAATTAAAAATCTTTGGTTCCTTTATTACAAGGTCACAATTATTGTCGTCTGCCCCAACAAACGTCCCGCGCGCAGTGGCAGACGATAACAATCTGATATGCCGGCCCCCGCGGGAATGGTTGACCATAGTATTTCAGATTTTATTGCCTTCTGCCCCAGCATCAACCTATGCGGTGGCAGATGGAAACTCTTATACGGCTATCGGCCCCCACGTGTGACAAATAGTGGCAGATAGGAATACAAACATTACAATGGCCATTTTACATGGATCCTAAACATCAGAATACATGTCAGAGACAGAAACTATGTCGTAAGGTATTTCGTCACACGATCTCCTAAAACAACAAACATCTTTGTTAATTCTGAATGAAAATAAACATAACGCACAAAGTGTTTGATTAAACGGCAATGCAGTTACCTACATTAATAATAATAAACATCTTATTGACTTTGAGTTATGAGGTACATTAACGTTTTTTGTGGGTTTCTTAAATATACCATATCACACATAAGTAGGTGTATGTGTAATATATTAATATTTTTTTTATGGAACTGGATAATGAGACGAGCAAGTCGTTCGCCTGATGGTAAGCGCCACGCCTGCCCATAACACTTGCAGTGCCATCTAGAACTTTTAATATCATATAAGTGCTGCGTAGCCCTGCATTGCGCTTATCACCCTGAGACATCAGATGTTAAGTCTCATATGTATATGCCCAGTAATTTCGCTTGCTACAATGCCCTTCAAACCGGAACATAGTATTGCTTGCGCACTACTGCTTGATGGCAGAATAACTGGCAAAGCGGTGGTACCTACCCGGATGGCCTCCCGAACACGAGTGACCTACCACGAGTAATGTGTATCTTAGTTGATGCACCATCAGACTAGCCGGAGTACCTGCATAATAACGTCACAGGGTTCTTCTTCGGTGATAATGCAGTTTCAGCAAAACACAGAAATTTTGATAAGACGAGACAAGACTTTCCTTCAGGCTTGAGTTACATCTACTTCTTAACAATATGCTTAGAAGTGACGGCTTCTTAGTTCTGGTGGTCACTTCACTACCAAATGGAATAAAGTGTCAAGTACTCATTCAATTTTGTATTTATACGGACCGGTCAATTGTAATTGATGTGTCCCTCCTTTAATTATATTGAAGACATGATTCATAGGCGCACCCAACTCACAAAACACTTCAAGGCAGAGACAGTTGCGGCATTTACGAATCAATTTGTTTTTACAACTGAAGGTAAAAAATCTAAGGTTGATGATATGATAAGATAGTAAGGAAATAGTAAGTAACATAGAAGAGGCGTATTATTATACCTAATGTTAAGAAGTTGTATAGATGCATCATGTAGGCGTGCATCATGTAACTAGATGAGAGATGGTGATCACCATCTTCGATGGATCGTCATGAAGGATCGATCGGCGAGAGAGATAGATGAAGAGATATTTAGGTATACTTGCTAGAATAAGTTCCTATGTGTTATAATTACATATTATATACTTGTTAATTTACACACACATTACAAATTGTACATTGTGAATGTTAGTTACATCTAGTATATATGAATATTTTATATTTAACTATATTTAATAAGTACGATATACAATGTGTTCCCTCTCCAAGATGAATAGTGACGGACGGAGTCAAACGAATAAGTCCTTGTTTTTACAATAAAAATCCAAAATGTATAAAAAGTAAAATAAAGTGTAAAGTAAAGTATGTTCAAAATGTAATTCCTTCTTAAGTGCAATAAAGTGTTTTCTATTCTATTCTATTATATGTATAACCACAGTAACGGAGCTCACAGAAAGTAGATTCAAATTGCGTATACAGTTAGTAATTACATAGAAGACAAAGATGCATGGAACATTCCGTTTCCTGCCAAGTAGCCAACTGGCACATAAGAAACATAATATTGTCAAAAACATTGATATACTTGATAAACAAACAAAAAATATTAAAACAAAAGTTCTAAAAAAAATGCCCGTCAGTTTCTTGCCGTATCTTCTGAGTAGTGGTTCTTTTTCCGATACGGTGGTAGAGCCATTGTAATAATTGACGTTCATAAGTGCGTCTGTGATGCCAAAATTGAATAAAGAACTTTTGAACTCTTGAACTCATAAAAATTGTCATTTGCTGCACTACATGGTCTGTGTGTCTTAATAAAGAAATGTACTCATGGGACAAATTAAAATAAATAAATAAAAACTTACTGAACATTTAGAACTACGTTTCGTGTTTAATCTAACAAAGGGTGACAAAGTTTAAATCGCAGCACAAACAGAAACGTATACAACAGACAAATGAATTCAGATGAATTGAATTGCAAAACAAATTAATTAAGTTATAATGTCTAAGTCAAAGTCAAAGTCAAATATCGTTTATCAAATATGCTGTTTAGGTATATTAACTACAAGTAAACAGTTATAAGCAGACAAAATGAACATCCAATTAATCTCATAGAACTGTTAAAGTTCGCGAAGCTTCTGCCAATTATAGACACCGTGTCTAAACTATAAAAAATCTATTTAATGAGTCTAGGAAGATAAATTCGACAACATTTCCAAACATTCACACAAACATACTGTTAGCTTGGATTTTATTAGTAGCCTACAATCGTGTTTTCACAGAAAAAGTTTACGGTCAAAATATTGACACAAGTTTTGCGCAGGCATCTGTTATGATGTTTAAGCTTAGTTGACTTAGCAGTGTCCTAGTAAAGTAATTGACGCATGTAACACCTAAAATGTAAATAAACAACGCTGATTGCGACAGTCTATGCTAAGAAATTGCAGGAAAAATATTAGATTTCCTGTTTGTGACAGTTGCTGAATTTCCAATATCTGTCTTACATTATTTGTGTAACTCACGGAACTAGGACAAATAAGAACCTATTCGATTGAAATTATGCAGATGTGGTTGGTATTACCAGGTACTGTGAATTGATTATGTCATCAAGCTTACATTATAACCGACTCAAAATTATGTATTTTATTCTAAGTTTTCACTTATCCTTTATTTTGCAAAATATATTTAAAACTTATTTGCTATATTTGTATATTTTTTAATCAAAAAATGTTTACATTTATGTATATGTATAACAACTATTTACAATTACTAATTTAAATACAAAAAAATCCTTTTATAAAGATACTAAACTATATAAAACTAAAAATGTAATACAAGTGTTGTCCATGAAGCAAGGTGCCAAGAACGCTGGCTGCATTCCCGCGTTGAATGGCTAACGCTAAACTTTGAGCAAGGAATGAGCCAGCGCTCTTGTCACATGCGGCTTCACCTTTTTTATTTAATAAGGATATATAAATTATTTTGTGATTTCTAAAAGCTCGAGTCGTTTCCAAATTTGCTTCTCTTAGTTTTTATCGACAGGCAAATTGCTGATGATTACCTTTTGACCTGAGGTAATAAATTAGTGTACTTTCAATTCTCGGGACATTTAGTCAAAATAAGGAAACTGATGTTGTTAAAATGTGAAACCGTTTGATTAGCATGTTAAAAGAGACATTTTTTATCACGTTTTCACTTTTACTACTGTAGGTACTAAATCATGATAAATGGATTGAAATTTATACATAAATAAATAAATAACGCCCAACGATCACATACATAGATCCTGACCCCTAACTAGGATTCCCTGTATCTAGGGAACCAGGAACTATGGGGACCATGGTCCCACAATACCCAGACACGAAACGAATAATTGCGCTTTTTTTTCTATGCACAAACATTTGTCCCGTCGCGGGAATCAAACCCGCAACCTCAGTGGTGAGATGAATGTATGAGATTTGAGCCAACCTGCCCAACCACTACACCACATAGGCTGTCAAACATTACGATACCCATAACGCCCATACGCCTAACATTTTTTGTGGGGTTGATAATAATTGTATATTAATAAAAGTTATACTGTTTTTATCGGTTCCTAAATGCGCAAAAAAATTATTAAAATCCGTTCAGTAGTTTCTGCGTGATTGAGTAACAAACATCCATCCATCCATCCATCTATCCTCACAAACTTTTGCATTTATAAAATAAGTAGGATAGTAGGATAGATCTATGTTTGGCTAGTATCTCACCTGATGTTAAGCGTAGTAGTTTTATTATGTTAGACGAGCAAATGATGAGGCTGAAAAGAGAGCACATAGATCTAGAAAGACGGCAGTTGCGCTCAACTGCCGTCTTCCTCAATGTTTACAGAACACCAGCCTAAAACACGACTACGTCGCTTAACGGTATGGCTTTGTTCAATGCTTTGTACAACAAACGCGTCCGAAGCCTACTACATATTCCAAAAAGCGTAAGGTTTCCTCACGAGGTTTATCTTCACAGTTAAACTACATCTCGAAATACCTTAATTACAGCGACAGAGCTATCTCGCAGGTTATTTTTATGTAATCAATACGGTTGCAGCACCTCCCAGAACTTTGTTTTGCAAATTCCTTCGCGGTACTTCACTGCGCTCGTCACCCTGAGACTATTATCTCTTAAGTCTCATAATGCCCAGTAATTTCGCTGGCTACTATGCCTTTCAAACTGGCACACAGTAATGCTTGCGCACTACTACTTGGTGGCAGAATAACTGTCAAAGCGGTGGTACCCACCAGCCTCCCGCATACGAGAGACCAATAGAAGAGGTCAAGCTGATAGAACCACCACCGCTACTAAGTTTGCAGTGTAATACCGTGCAGGTCCAGGTTTTTGTTACGCCATTATTTAAGTATAATAGTCACTATGAAACTAGTAGTAGATTATTGGGTACTAGTTTATAATAAAATTTTCGGTTAAAAAGTTTCAGTTTAAAAACTCAACAAAGAGGTGTGAATTGTGCATCTTTTAATCAACTGGGCGTGTCATTCAAACCCCACATTTTAAAAACAGCATGTATGGATTGTGTACAATAAAATATTATGTTTGTGATCGTATTCCGTCCTTTCACTTAAACCTACTGTCCTACTGCTGAGCAAAGGTCACTTAATTTATTTGACTGAAATACTCCAACAATGCACTTACAATGTTGCTGGGCTTCCTTTAATAAATAAGATGTTTGTTTCGTCATTTCCCCATTGTGTTTCAGAGGTGACATAGAATCGAGTTTATGACTACCGGTTCTCTGGCACAACGTCACCAGGTGACGCGAACAACGAAATTAACTGACAGAATATTATTTAAATGCTTTTCACTGATCTCGGAAATGCTAACATCCCTAACCTTTACTTGCATATCATAATTAATTTTAAAATAAGTTTCTTGTTGAAAACATTTTTTTGTAAGGCAGGCTTTTACCAGATTCGTAATCGGAACCGCGATAATGATGATGATGAATATTGTGTTACAAGCTTTTATGTAACTTGCAATGTTTGGGTCAAATCTTGAAAGTTGAATCAGAACCATTTTCTCCTATCTTACGGAGTTGAAATTTTGCATGCTTGTCAAAATCCGATGACAATGCAATATTTTGGTGACAGCCAGCTGATCTGATGATGGAGATGGAAGGTGGACAATGGAACTCCTTTTGACGGATAATCGTAAACTCATGTTGTTGGCTCATTTTAATTTGCTCGCGGTTCCGATTACGAATTTGTTAAATGCTTGTCTTGAAAAATATATCTTTCTACAAATATATCTTGTTATAATCTAACACGCGGACTCAATGCGGCTAGGTGTTCGAAATTAATCTATATTAATACTTTTTGATAACAGGCATTTTGGCCTTTAATCTTTTAAGACGATTTAAATCTTATCAAATCTATTCGGATAGTATAAGAGCTGTGACCATGTATAATTTTGGTCGTTCCGTATACTGTCACTTGACTATTTTACACGTATAATAAAAAGTTAGACAAGGGGGAGTAGTAGGCGCGATCGGAGGTTCAGTAAGGTTTTTTTTATGTGATTGCTTAAAATTTTATTTTTCTAAACTTCAATATATTTTAGAAAGTACAAGGTCAAATATCGATGAAATTTATATGGGACCACTTCGTAGCTATACTGAACCGAACGCAAAAAGAATTTTCCAAATCGGTTCATGAATTACGGATGTCTGAGGTACCAAACATAAAAAAATAATCGAATAGAGAACCTTCTCTTTTTTTGAAGTCGGTTAAAAATATAAGGAAATCCAAATTTGAAATATTTTTTATCAACTAAACACGATACAGAAGGTAGTTTTTGTGCTGCGTCCCGCACTTTCACCCGCGGTTTTTGGAGATAAAAAGTCGATCAGCCATTCCGAACTTCACTCAAATTTGAAATATTTTTATCAACTAAACACTCTACAGAAGGTAGTTTTTTGTGCTGCGTCCCGCACTTTCACCCGCGGTTTTTGGAGATAAAAAGTCAATCAGCCATTCCGAACTTCACTCAAATTTGAAATATTTTTATCAACTAAACACTCTACAGAAGTTAGTTTTTTGTGCTGCGTCCCGCACTTTCACCCGCGGTTTTTGGAGATAAAAAGTCGATCAGCCATTCCGAACTTCACTCAAATTCGCTGAGCCGTAATAGTGTAAAGATGTAACAAACATATACAATCATACACTCACTCAAAAACTTTCGCATTTATAATATTAGTGTGATAAGGATGAATAGAAAGCCATTTTTCACCAGTTTCACCAATTTGAAAGCCGTTTTTCACCAGGAGAGAGCTCCTGGTGAAAAACGGCTTTCAAAAATGAACATCCAAAACCTTTTGGGGTTTCTCTTTGGGGTGGAACCTTACCCTTTGAAAAACTATAAGACGTTTACTATTCTGCTCGAAAACAGAAGCTTTCCAAAAACGATGCGGATTACTTTTTACATACTCACATTTATGTGATGACGACATGATTACGATTCAAACTTACAATTACAATTACAATTACAAAACTCTTCATTGTATACCAGTTACAAAACAATAAACATAATAGTAGCATAAAATTCCTTACAATGGTTATACAATGGGCGGTCTTATCGCTTAAAGCGATCTCTTCTGGACTACCTTTGGATGGACAGTATCGAAAGAAGGAGTAGACGGCGCACACAGGCGAAAAATCGATAAAAGCTGGCATAAACCTAGATTTCGGTATATTTGACATATGTGTCGTTTTTCTTAGAGATAAATCTTCATTTAATCTGTTTTATTAAGAAATAAGATTATAGAGAGTAACCGCCATTTCAGGATATGAATAAAATAACTATTGAATTTTTTTAAAGTACTACATATATTTATGAAAAACATTGATCGATTAGACTTAAATCTAAAGCGGAGAATGATAACGTCTTTTTTGGTATTAAAGCTCTTAATCCGGTTATATATGGATCTGAAGATACCATGAGTCTATGGTATGTATCTTCCATGGCCATTTTCCTTGAAAATTTTCTTGAAAATTGTTCTCTATATTTTCTTATATCTTTATTGCGACTTTCTTGCGCGTCCTCACTTAGAAGTCCTATAGCTATACCCATAGTTCCTATAATTTGATGACCATGGATTAAAATTTTATGTAGGGTAGTGGGCATGTTGAACCATGGATAATTAAAAACAAAAGTTGACGCTGTTTGAAGGCAAAATTGTTTAAATTTTTCCGTTCGTATTTTGTAGCCACACGATAGAACTTTTAATACTGTGTACAACCGGTTAATAAAGTTTAAATTTATTCCAGTGATTTGAGACACTTCTTCGGCGTGCTGGAACATTAAGCGAGCTGTGTTTCCGTCTGTTGACGTCCCTCCTCCTTGTCTCGGCTTGTCAACATGTAGTCCAAGTTTTTCTAAGAATTCGTTCTGAATTCTTTTTTTTCCTCAGCGACAAACTCTTTGTCTCTTGCGCCTCTTGCTTGCCACTTCCCAAGTTTCAGTTTGTATGCGAGATGTAAGATGAATTCTGCGAATCTTATCCAGGCATGAAGCGAAGAAATGCCATATTCCAAGTTTTCTATGTTGATATCTTTTTTTAAATACATTTTCAATTTATTAAAATCTTTGTGCACCACAGAGGTAGCAACGCATCGCTGAGCTCGTATCAGTTAATGCATTGATCATTTTGCCATCGACCATTGTGAACTTTAATTCGTGTTTCATGCACCATTCCTCGTTTATTGTCGGTAAGAGGTCCGCTATTTGCAACTGTACATTCGCAGCTTCTTGTCTTGATAGTTCTGTAGTTTCATGAGCCATCTGAAGCCTCAAAGGCCGGCAGTATCGTGGCGACGAAGGCCGGGGATTTTGCCAGACAAGTGCATTATTTGTCGTTACTAAACGTATCGGCACAATTGACGTTACCATCATGTTTTCATCGGAAGAATTCACTTCTTGAAACTTCTGTTTATATTGAGATTGACTTCCTGATCCGTCACATCCCCACTTTGAGATAAGGCACAAGTTTTGCCTCTGATTGTGACTCAAATGTAAAATAACTTCTTTTAGTGAAAACATCAGTCTTTCAGCAGTTTTATCCAAAAGATTTTGAAGAAGTACTTCAGCTTTTGATTCAGTACACAATATACCTTCAGGGTAACATTTCTTTTTTTCTTCCGTAACTGATTCGTAGTTAGGGTAAAGATTGCAATTTAATTCCAGTGCAGACTTACGCAATAAGTTGTATTGGTGTTTTGTTAGGTGGCTTTCGATAACTAAAGATAAGGCTTTGTCTGGAGTATAGCTTGTATGTGGTTCAGAAATCGTTTTTGAAGTTGTACCCACGGAAATATCTTTTATTAATTTAGACTTCTTTACCTCTCCAGTTGCGCGGTATTCCATTTGTGCAGCAAAGGCTAATTCTGCAGGTGTCGAATTCTTCCGAACGTCTTCCGTCTTTTTTCGTTTTGTACGTTCCGCACAATCTTGAAAGTCTTTAGCGGGACGACCACCCGATCCACTTCTTCTTTGTACTATGTTAGAAACAGGAAATGATACGTAAGTATCAAACCAATTCTTATTTAAGTTTTTACAGCGCTCAAAGTTCTGATGTGATTTTTTAAGCTTTTGTTTGTAAGTGTAAATCATCTTGCTTAAAACACTCTTTACGACGCTCGACAGGTCTCGCACTTTCAGAGCATTTTGAACCTTGTTACACAAGTAATGCATTCTATCAGCATCCTTCTTTGAGCTTGACTCTCGGTAATAGCTTACAAGAGTCATTCTAGTAATACAAATTTCTTCATTGTTGGATCCTAGAAAGAAAAAATAATTGTCATTAATAATATTTTGGATGCACCTATACTAAATGTACACCAGGGTAACTAATCTAGTTACCGAGTTACTGCATATTTATTATATTAATGCACTGATGTAACATATTATGTATTTATGTTAAATATATACATAATATTTTACATCAGTGTCTCAACATTATTTCACATATAAATGCATATTTTGTTAAAGCGTCGGGATCGGTCGCCTTTAGTAGTAACTTTTATTGATTAACCGATAAACAAAGCATGCAATAAAATTTATTTTAAGAAATGAAATGACAGGAAATTGAACTTTTACTCTATAAGAAGTTTTTTTTTTTCGAAAATATAACTATTTTCTTAAAAAAATCATAAAACATTAAAACTATAATTTTGCAATCTTGAACACTGAAAAAATGAACAATCATTACCTCCTGGAACAGCATCCATCGTTAATAGATCAAGAATTTCACCAAAGTCACAATTTCTTTCACTTGAAATAGCACATAAACTGAGCAAAACACATCCGTCGGTTATCATGTCAAACTTCGGACTAAGATGGCGTCCGTTCAGTGGCTCGTCGCCGGCAAACGCGAGCGCAGGTAGTCGGGCAGGTCTATTGTTATGTGGTTCATAACAATTTGAGCCGGATTTAAGACATTTTTACTTTTATAGTTTATGCCAACAATTATTGATTTTTCGCCTGTGTGCGGCGGTGTGCATTTAAATTACAATAATAAATACCTGCATACTTAAACATATATTCCAATACAAACATACTAATCACTACATAGTATAAAACAAAGTCGCTTTCTCTGTCCCTATATCCCTATGTATGCTTAAATCTTTAAAACTACGCAACGGATTTTGATGCGTTTTTTTTAATAGATAGAGTGATTGAAGAGGAAGGTTTATATGTATAATAACCGTGCGAAGCCGGGGCGGGTCGCTGGTACATATATAAACTTAAAGCAGTATCCTAACTCTTCGATTATAAAATGTACTAAATACCGGCTACACCGGTTTGATCAACATCGAGCAATATCTCACCAATATTTTAAATATGTATTAACATATTAATTGCAAATATTTAAAAATTTTACGCTTACGTAACCTCTCATCAGGATATATGCTTTGCTAATAATCCATGTCAGTAAGTGTCAAAAATTATGAATACACGCAATAATAGATCAACAATCTATCTAGAGCGAGTGTGGCTCAGCGGGAACTCGTGTGCCTTTCGATCCGACGCACCTAGGTTCGAATCCCGACTCGGCCCTGCACCAATGGCTTATAGTCAAGTGCAGATTTTGCACGCTCGCTCTAAAAACGGTGAAGGAAAACATCGTGATGAAACCCGCTTACGCGCTTTGGAGTGGTAGGCTCTGGCCGTGGTTGTAATACCACCCACCGAACAAAGCCATGCTGTCAAGCGACCTAGTCGTGTTTCGGGATGATGTTCGGTGAACCATTGGGGAGACGGGTCTGAGCAGCCGCTCAACTGCCGTCTCTCTCTAGATCTATGTGCTTCATCTTAGGCCACATGATCGCTTCACATCAGCCGAGATAGTGGCCAAACATGGATTTATTAAGCGTAAAAAAAAACTATTTAATCTAATTTTATCTTGTTTCCGAGCCATCAAATTATTAATTCCTCGTAGGTGGTTAACATTTTGATATCTACTCTAAGTAGCTCTGCTAGAGTCAGAAGCGGTATTGTGAGAAACATAAATAAGTGTTCAAGTTTTCGCTCATTTAAGCGGTTACAGGTTCATAAGTTTCATCATGTTCGTTTTTAGTTTTATTTATAAGAAGTAATGTGACACATTTATCGAACTTATTAAATTAATATATTTTATACATCTGAGTATCGTGAACCTATAATAAGGATATACCTATATGTTAGGACTTCCAAATGTTGTCAATTTAGTGATTACCGACACCCCAACTTTATCCTCTTAGCGCTTTTCTAATAACGTCAATTATTACAATGACTACCACCGCGCACCGTATCAATTATAATGACACTACTCAGAAGATACGGCAAGAAATTTATCGTTTATCCAGAATATTGAAATTCAAAATTTCGCATCACAATTAGTCTAACAGTAACCAATGATAAAATATAATTGACAGTAACAGAAAATATAACAATTAAACGGAACTCTGAACTCTTTACGTGAAATAATCTTGGTAGTAAATAAATTTTAAAATGTAGGTACAACTACAGAGCTATTTATTAATAAAAATTTAATGCCAGTCATTATAATTTCTACTTTAAACGATGTTTTTCCTATTACGCATCGGAAGATTTAAGGATTTGTCAGCTTTCCTAGAATATATTTTTTGGGTAATTCAACGTTTAAAAAAGCCGTACGAATATAAAATACTAGTGATTTTCTAAGATAATATTTTTTTTTATTTTTTTTTTATTTTGTTATTTAATACCTATATGATTTAATTATTGTAATTGGTTTCAACCATTTTAATTTAATTAATCTATAACAAAGAAATATCTATATCTAAACTAAAATAACTTAAATATATATACAAAATATAATACAATTACTCTAAAAGGCCTATGGTGGAAGGGAAAGTGCCCAGAACGCTGGCCGCATTGCCACGCTGAATGGCAATGCTGATTTTCTGACCCAAATATGAGCTAGCATTCTGGTCACATGTCGCCTCCACCAGACGTTTTGCCAAGTCCCTATAGATTTTTAATTTTTTATTTATAATATTAGCAGTATTAATATGATTATTACACGAAAATAAGCGTAACTGTTTATTATTAATATATTAGCCAAGTTAATTATCAAATATAGCAGACATGTCGGAACAAATGTAGATACCATTTGTCAAGCACTGTCTCCTTCCTAAACCAAACAAGTTTTAAGCTAACAAATTATTGTTTTTATGTCATTGTCAACGAAACAATATCTTATAAATTATATGTATAATTATATTTTCAGAAATATAATGGGGTTATTTGTTAATCAATTAACTAGTGTTTGTCCACAACTCTACACCACTAACTTTTATCGCATTAACATTTAGTTTATTTAAAACTGGCTGCCCTGATTTCCTGGGATGAAAAGCAGCATATATGTTAGTCCAGGGTATAAGCTATCTCTATTTCGAATAACACTCAAATCCGTTAAGCTGTTACAGCGTGGAGAAGTAACAAACACACTTACATTTATATTACTATCATTAGTATGAAGTGTGAAAAGTTGTAGGAATATCTTGCTTGCGAAATCGAGGAGAGTAAACTAATCGTATCCTTATCTACCTAATCACTTTAGCGATCCGCATACACTTACCGCAAAAAATCAGCATTGCCATTCAGCGTGGCAATGCGGCCAGCGTTCTGGGCACTTTCCCATCCACCATAGGCCTTTTAGAATAATTGTATTATATTTTGTATATATATTTAAGTTATTTTAGTTTAGATTTAGATATTTCTTTGTTATAAAACCAACATGCAAAATAGGACAAATTGACTTGACAATAATACTCTCAATTATAGTTATTATTATTGTTTACTAACCGGCTACACTCACGAGAATAAGTCGAGACACTCGACCGGTGTTGGAGAGTAAACTGAATTATAAAGTTGTCCCGTATGTATAAAAGTGAAATACCATGGAGTCGCTAACTCATTGATTTACAATTAACTTCTAGTTTAATATAGCCAAATCTGCTATTTACAATTTCGAGCATGCTTTTTGTGAACATTTTAAAAAGCCTACAGTTTGTCTCGTAGGTGGGTTAAGACTTATAAACAGACACGCAGAAAGCGATTAATATATAATTTATTTGATTAGACGTGGAATTCAATAAAATCATTTATTACCAATTCATTAATTATAATCGACAGGCCGCGTTCTGTTCCTTATGACCCTGGCGACTTTAGCTGCTCAGTGACCGTGACCGGCTAAGGAGGTGTAAGTAGGTACACGGATTGTTTGAATACATCATCTCTGTTTACTCTATGACATAATCTTAACTCTATCAGTGGGTACGCCCTGTTTCAAGATTATATAGACAACTAGAATCAAGTTTCAAAAACAAATGAGTGTCATTTATGTGACGTCACAAGTGGCACCAAAAAAATTACGTAGAGGAACAGTGCCGTTATTGGTCTTCATGAACAATTTCCAAGTTTCGTCATGTTCTTGTTGTGGCACTGTACTTCTAATTAGCAAAATTTATTGTTTTGGCTTCAGCGTCTACTTTTCCTTCCAACTCTGCTCAAATTGTCCATTCAGAGATCGCCTGAAGAGATTTTAATATAGTTAAAGAAACTGAAGACTTTTGTACATAAGAAAATATTGTATTGTATTTTAATGCCTACAATACAATACAATAATACTTTATTGAACACAAAAACAGGAAACAAAAGTTAAAGTTACATATAATAATAGAACAATGGGCGACCTTATCGCTATTTGCAATTTCTTACGGGCTACCTTTGGATGGATAGGAATAATAATTAATTATTAGAAAAAAACAAAAACCGACTTCAATGTATCTTCGAAGTCCAATGTCACATATCGATGAAATTTATATGGGACCACTTCGTACCTATACTGAACCCGACGCAAAATGAATTTTTCAAATCAGTTCATAAATGACGGAGTTCTGAGGTAACAAACATAAAAAAAATAAAATTATAATAAAAAAAAATGCAATCGAACAGAGAACCTCCTTCTTTTTTGAAGTCGGTTAAAAAGGTAAAACATTGCGGTCAGTGAATGCCTATTGAATTCTTTGTATCCAAGTTGCAAAAAGGAGACAAAACAAAGGTTAAGAATATCTCATATAACAACTGATATAAGTAAGTATTAAACAATGACATTATAGACAGATGTTAAAAAAACTTCAGTCGCTATGTGCATTTAGCAAATAATCTGTTCATATTAGCAGTCCAATGTTAGACATGACTAAGTCAACAGATACCTTACCCGGCAAAAGAGTAAAAAAGTATCTTTGTCTACCCAACACTGCAGTCTTATTTGAACATGCACCTTCCAGACATATGTTTACTTTGCATGCTAAATGTGTTTGAATAAGGATCTTTACACACGGCAAATGCCATCACACGCACTCCTTTTTCATGCGTCTTTTTTGCAAAGATACGACTTACATGTAATAGAACCCTGCAAATAAGAATGCACGAAGTAACAGCATGTGTCATGCAACATGAGTCACATAAAACGAGCCAGCTTTTTTTTAAAGTCATAAAGCAAATGCCATGCATTTTACTCACTTTTATTACACTTTATTAAGAACAAAACTGCATTATCACCCCATTATATAGGTGTGGTGAATTTTTGGGGCCTTGAACCCTCACAGACCCAAAAATTTGTTACACCACACCGGTAGGTATCTTTTCTTTTCCTTTGCCGGAGTTTTCTTGAGAAGTTCTTCTTCACAGCAATGAGTAATAGATGAATTATAGAGAAAATAAAAACAGACTATTTGGATTTAAAAAAAACAGCAAATTGGGCTTGATCGGCCCCTTTTTCCCAAATGCAATTAATGTTTTCCCCAAAGTAATCAATCAAATCAAGTCATATGTTTTGAAGAAAATTCAAAAGAGTTTTTCCATACATTTTCCATAGAAACTGATATCGTTCTACTAGTCAGACAAACAAATCTTTATAAAAAGAAACAAAATTTCCTCACCGTAAAGGAAAAGTCCCAAATTTTTGCCACAGCCTGTATAGTGGAAAAAACATTAATACCTGAAATCTGAGCAACCTGAGTTTCGTTTTATCCGTATACTAGCGACCCGCCCCGGCTTCGCACGGTTATTATATATATAAACCTTCCTCTTCAATCACTCTATCTATTAAAAAAAACGCATCAAAATCCGTTGCGTAGTTTTAAAGATTTAAGCATACACAGGGATATAGGGACAGAGAAAGCGACTTTGTTTTATACTATGTAGTGATTTTGCATCATGTGCCATTAGAAGTAGAGCAAAAATGAGTTTCGTGTGCTGGATAAATATTGGTCGAACGCGTGTCAAATATCATTGATGCGAGATCTGTCACTTTATATTCAAACATGCATTTGAACCGCAACAAATCTGTTCAAGTGACCTCGATTAGCGAATTACAGATGATTCACTATAACACAGGGTGAAGTTTAAATAAAACCAGTTTTTTTTTGTAAAATGTATGTTTCAAGACAAGGGTTTAACAAATTCGTAATCGGAACCGCGAGCAGATTAAAATGAGCCCAAACACTAGTAGTTTACGATTATCCGTCAAGGAGTTCCATTGCCCACCTTAAGTCTCCATCATCAGATCAGCTGGCTGTCACCATAATATTGTATTGTCATCGTACTTTGACAAGTATGCAAAATTTCAACGGGTAAGAGAAACTGGTTCTGATTCAACTTGCAAGATTTGACCCTAACAAACCAATATTGCAAGTTCAATAAAAGCTTGTAAAAAAATTAAGTCAATGAATAAAAATAAACATTGGAAGTTAAATAAAAGCTTGTAAAAATCGTATAAAACCACAAATTAATAAACTAATAATAAAGTTTACTTAACAACATTGTAACAATGATCGTATTACGAGAGGATCCCAGTACGAATGTCCAAGGTTGATCTTCGAGCGTAAGATTCCGGGGAAGAAAAGCCCAGGACATCCACGACGTAAAAATTGGACCACTACAAAGTATAGACTGGACTAAGCTACCGACATCTCTGAGCGTGGGATCGCAAGATATATTGCTGACTTCCAAATTACAACATGAAGATGGCACCCGCTGAGGATGATAACTGTAACATTTCAGGGTGATAGATAAGGAGCATAAAAGTTTTTGAAGTTATAATCAAAGTTTTTATTATTATATTGTACGGACGCTTATAATATTAGAGACTAGTTGATTCCCGAGGTTTCAGCCGCGGTTTTCCAGGTTAAAAAGTGCTATGTCTTTTTCCAGGACCTTTATATAAGTCTTATCACTTCAAGCGATAAAGACCGCCCATTGTACTACCATAATTAAGGACTGTGTTATTGTCTATTTCTGTAAATTGAAATACAATAAAGAGTCTTTCTATTGTATTGTATACCAAACCATCCATCCAACCGTCCATCCTCACAAATTTCCGCATCTATAATATAAGTAGGATAGGATATACTTCGAATTGCCAAAATATATAAAACATTTCTTTGGCAATCTGAATAAATGTAAGCTTAAAAATAGCTATAACTTAATTGTACAAGTTCAATAGTGAACAGCCTGTAGAAACTGTATAACTAATAAAACTAGTAGGTAACGGTGACAGTTAAAGTTAAGGCCGAACCGCGGTCAACAGTTCAATATGTCGAACATCCATCTGGCATTAAGGATACTCATCGTTTATAATTTATAGTTAAACGTTTATATTCTTAGTTTCGTGGAATCAAACTGTAATAGTCAAAAATACTTAGTCTTAGGAGGTTAGTCTTTAAACTCGTTTACTCGTGGTAGATCTCTCATATGCGGGAGGCTGTCTGGGTGGGTACCACCGCTTTGCCAGTTATTCAGCCGCCAAGCAGTAGTGCGCAAGCATTACTGTGTTCCGGTTTGTAGCCAGCTGTTCATTGTAGCCAGCGAAATTACTGGGCATTATAAGACTTAACAGCTAATTGTCTCAAGGTGACGAGCGCAGTGCAGCGACGCGCAGGATTTTGCACAACATAGTTCTGGGTGGTGCTGTTATTGTTATGGGCTGGCGTATTGCTTACCATCAGGTAAACGACCAGCTCATCTCGTCACTAAGTTACATAAAAAAATATGATAGGTATAACATCTTGAATTTATTAGCCTGCGTCAGCTCTACAAAAGTTTTCAACTTGAGTACAAATTTCCTTAAAAAGCTTGCAATGAATACCTTATGCGCTGAACAACGTCATACGATTCCGTCGAAATATTTTTGTTTTGATGCTATCTGCTTCATGATTTTATTGACGACAATTGCACATGTTTCGTTAAATATACGTCTTTAACAAACGTCTTTCACATCTTTATGCGTCATTGTGATCATCAAACAATAGTAAAAAGTGTATACATATCTCGGTACCTAAGTCGTATGCTGCCGTCTGGGTTACCTACCCAGATGGCCTCCAGCAGCTTTGCCAGTTATTCTGCCGCCAAGCAGTAGTGCGCAAGCTTTACTGTGTTTTGGTTTGAAGGGCATTGTAGTCTAGTTCAAACCTAGGCTATGGCGAAATATTTTGCATTTCGAAGTAGTTGGTTACAAGCGAATTTCAGTTAACTAAAATTAAAAAAAAAACCCGACACAAAAGCCCTATAAAAATTAAAAAACGGTTAAACCGATTTTGATAAAACAAACCACCGCTAGAAAAACTGCTTTAAAAAAAACCACATTCAAATCGGTTCAACCGTTTAAGAGCTACGGTGCCACAGACAGACACAGAGTGGTCAAACTTATAACACCCCTCCTTTTTGCATCGGCAGTTAAAAAGTATAGCCATGCGCTTTTTTATGTAATTGAACGTCGAGACGAGCTGGTCGTTTGCCTGGTAAGCAATACGCCAGCCCATAACAATAACAGCACCACTCATAACTTTGTTTTTTTGTTTTTGGTTATGTGTTATTGCTTAAAAACAAAAAAGCTTTGTATATATGTAGTCTCAAAGAGTCATACATTACGGTTTTTTAAGTAAAGCGCTTATTACCTTGTCAAGTATCGTGTCGCTTAGTCAAAAATTTCACTATGTTAGTACTAAGCGTAGTGCCTTCAATAAATTCTATGTACATAGTAATTAGCGTAGACTTGACGTGGGTATGTTGATTGAATACAATAATAGTAGATATCCAAGTAAAGTGACTAGTTAGTTAGAGTCAGCCACTGATTCCATTAAAGGTCATAATGATGGTACTATCCACTTAGTATCGTTATTGTCTTATATTATTTTCACATACTTATAGGCAAATATCCGAAAATAGTTTTGACTTGCAAATTGATTCTTTATTTGAGTAAATATCAAAGCTTATTTTCCTCAAACCATTTTTATCCTCTGAAATCTCTCAATGTCTACCTAAAACGAGCGTGTAAGTTCAACATTGGACAACAAGACGCACGGAAATTCGGCATTCATACATGGTTGACATTCATCCTGCCCGAACAAAGCGTTTTGCTTCGACTTTATGCTTTTTTTTTACTTTTAAGCGAACAGATAAGGAATGGAACACCTTACCAGCCTCTTTGTTTCCCGATTCTTATAATCTAGGTGTCTTCAAGTGTCGAGTGAATCGGTATCTTCTAGGCAAGCATGATCCATCGTCAACCGCGTCGTCACTTTCTATCAGGTGAGACTGCAGCCAAATGCATACCTAATGTTATACCTAATGCGACAGCCTCTATGGTGTAGTGGTTGGGCAGGTTGGCTCAAATCTTATACATCACTAAGGTTGCGGGTTCGATTCCCGCGACGGGACAAATGTTTAAGCACAGAAAAAAAAAAGCAGCAAGCATTTGTTTCGGGTCTGGGTGTTGTGGGATCTCGGTCCTCATAGTTCCTGGTTCCCTAGATACAGGGAATCCTAGTTAGGGGTCTGGATCTTTGTATGTGATCGTTGGGCGTAATTTATTATTATTTTATAATGTAAAAACATTTTTTTGTTATGTCCGCAAAACTTGTTTGGTAGTATAGACAATGCTTCTTAGAGGCGTATTGATATTGTTAATTGAATTTAAATATTAGCTTTGTCACAACAAATAAAGCTGTCTGTAAATATAAGAGTAGGTGCGTTTATTATTCAGTACACGCAGTTTGTTGTTATGCCCACAGTGAGGGGGCTATTTTACGTGATAAGATGCGGTGGTGTTGGTCTATTATATAGTATATATAGTATATATTATAGTATATATTTTATAATTAGGCTTGCATAATATGCCTATACCTATTATGTATATATTAAGTTTATGTGGTTTAATATTTCCTATAACACACTTTACTGCACCGCTACCATTTTTTCTTGCACGTCCTGGATGACTGGTAGAAAATGCTATCTAGCATTAAGTCCTCCATGTACAAACTGTTTTGTGCTAAAGTATAAATAAATAAATAAATAAATAGTAAGTGGAACCTCTTTTATTATATAAGCGATATACCACTGGCTCACTGGTTCAATGAGTCTAGAATGAAACATCCAGAACTAAACTCTCATAATTCAGGATGAAGACTCTAAGCAGTATTGTGCATACATTACTGTCAGACGTGTTTGCTTACGAACAGGCGAGCGACCTGCTCACACCTCACTCAGTTACATTAATAAAAATATCAATTTATATATATTTATATACAATTTACAGTTTTCCTGTTATTTGAACAATCTTTAAAGAAAGGTTTCGCATATAAAAGGCGATTTACGAAGAATGTTGAAAGATCATTTAAATCCGATGTTACGATTAAAGTTCAGTGACTTACCCGAAACGCACGTACATTACTTAGGAAGCTGTAGAAAAAGGAAATAAACACAAAAACATCCCAATCAATGCCCACCAGGTGCAGATGGAATGGAAACAAAACAGGTTTAAAAGTGAATTTATATATTTTTGAGATTCCTATATTATTATTACACTTAGGGTGCAGAGGAGGACAATGAACTAACAAAGATCTTGTGCAACCTTAAGTGTTTTTATTTTATTCTTTACATGGACAAAATCTCTTCCTCCATGGTACGAAAAGTTGTTACTCCAAGTAAGTTGAAATTTCGGCATAAGTACAATACAATACAATACAATACTTTATTGTACCCCAAACAAAAATAATCAGTAGGTACATGAAAACAATTTAAAAACTAAAGCACAATGGGCGGACTTATCGCTAAAACCGGTCTCTTCCAGTCAACCTTTGGATGGAGTTAAGTATTTACTTTGTTAGGCTTTTCCATTGACTAGTACAATAATATGTAAGCTTCAGACTTACATGAAAGATATTGATGGATATGCGCAAAGACAATTAATGTTATAAATAATTATTGTTACTTATTAAAAATAAGTGTTTAACCTATTAAGACTATTTCATTCAATAAATCTATGCCTGAAAGTTTCATAAAAATATCGGCGAGAGAATGCGTATTTAACATCGTTTTCCGGAATATAATACACCTATCCATCAATTGCATAAATGAATTTATAGATGTAGGCCAAGTCACGTATAAGTGTTAAAACATGTAACGAAATAATAGGATTTAAAATTTTAATGCTTGAATTAATTGTCACGTCTGCTGTTACATCGCAATTTTATGAGTGTCGTGACATGTACAAGTGACTCGACGTGCAGTTGTATGCATTTGAATAACGTTTGTACGTTTATATGCAGGTGTCAATAGAAGGTACTTGACCGCACCCACCAGGGGCCTTCACAGTCCTTACACTGGCTATTAAATTTCCAGTGCAGTTTATTAGCATTGACCCTCAATATACCATAATTTTTTGGCGATAAGTAAGTGTTTTTATTATAGTTATAAATTCAGAAATAAGAATAAAAGCGATGCTTGAAACTCGTTTTCTGTTAATCACCATACCAATGTTCAGTTATCGTTTTTTGGTTGCACAATGTTTAATTAGGCTGACTGAAGTGTTCTGGTTGTTTTATAATTTGAGTTACACAGCATTTTCAGTAACATGTTTTGAAATGTCAATGACAAGCTCAAAGTTATAATTTTGACAGCAGCTTAGATACATACATAAATAAAATTAGAACACATCTCAAAAACCTATTAACGAACAAGCGCCTTCCCACCTGAACGGTACTTCAAGGGTGGCAGGAGCGGCGGCAGAGGCATCAGAGAGCCTCAAGCGGAGGAATATTTCCTCCGCTTGAGGCAAGTAAGCATCTCTCGGCAAGGGAAACATAATTTTTCGTTTGGGGTCTAAACTACGAGGCCGTAAGGGGTAAACGGGCGGCTTTTGTTCAAGGAGCTGTCCTGACGTCTCATAGAGACAAAAGACAAACCTGTTTAAGGTTTATAAGGTGTTACAAATATAATAAAAGTTGTAAAATTTATACAAATAAATTTAAAAAAAAATAAGGTGACCAAAGATCACCTCGGCCAACGAATTAGTCTGGCAATTCAACGAGGTAACGTCGCCAGCTTTTTGGGCACCTTACTCGCAGACGACGACCTAAATTCTGTTTATTATTTATTTTTTTATTTTGTTGTAAGTTTGTTTAGTCGTCACTGAATATATTTGTAAATAATTATTCATACCTAATGTAAACCAATTTTTTATAATAAAATAAACGATAAAGTACTTTATAATTATTGGTAAGAAGTCAATACTTCGAGATATAACTAATTGTTATTGAAACTGAACAAAATTAATAATGTAATAATGCAATTACATTATAAAATGTATTTGCTTGGAAGCAGTTCCTACTACAGGAAACGAATCAATCTTCGATTTTACGAGGCTCTAGCGCTTTAAAATCTATAACTATGATGAAGGGTCTTCTTAACTTTCAGGGCCGTTTTCTATAAATAAGGAAAACGTTCTACAGATGTGTCAAGGCTTAACATTAATAACGTTAATTATATGATTATGACCGTATCTCACTGAACAATCGTTTGGATACTACTACATACGTAATGATTCATTTAATTGCTCAATAGTTCGTTAATAAAAAATGTTAGACCGTTTTAAATAATTATGATGTCGGATATGATCATTATAATGCTTTTGCTTATGTAATTGTAGTCATCTGTTACACGGATATAGTACTATTGTTAAAAATATACAAAGGCAAAGCATTTTTGCGTTTTAACATATATCACAAAATATTGATACAAACAGATGCAATTTTTATTACCTAAAATAATGTGATGCACCAGAAATATTTTATTTTCATGTATTGTATTATTACTTGACATTAGAGACTTAATGTCTAATGTCTCAGGGTGATGAGCGCAATGCAGTGCTACGCAGAGCTTTGTATGGTATTAAAAGTTATGGGTGGCACTGCAGGCGTAGCGCTTCCCATTGGGCGAACGACTTGCTCGCCTCATATACCTATATATATGCAGTACCATAAAAAAGGAAAAAAAACTTATATCTCCAGGTTATAAATAAGTATGTAATGTATGTAATACAATACGTAACTAAGTAGGTACTGAAAGGACTTAGGAACTCTTGGCGAGATGATGCTTGAAACAAATATAATTATCTTGACTGATTATGTATTATATATTCATCGTCTTATATTCTTTATTGTACTGTCAATACATTTACATAGTAGATTATAAAATACATGTACAAAGGCGAGCTTAACCCTAAGAAGTTTTCTTCCAGCAAACCCTCATGGAAAAAGAATTGAGCAAATAGGTTTCAGTGTACGGTTACGGTTTATATAAAAAATCAGCAACAATAACCATAAATATATACTCCAAAATAATATTTACATGATTGAGTAACAAACATTTACCTAAAGTTTATATAGATACCCTTCTATAATATAAGAAGGACTAGCTGATACCCGCGACTACGTTTTTTTATGGAACTGAGTGGTGAGACAATATGGTAAGCGCCACGCCCATACCAATTGTAGTGTCACCCAGTACTTTTAATACCATACAAATCAAATCAAATCAAATCAAAATCTCTTTTATCATTTTGGCATCACAGACGCACTTATGAACGTCAAATTATCACAATGACTCTACCACCGTATCGGAAAAAGAACCATTACTCAGAAGATACGGCAAGAAACTGAGGGGCATTTTTTTTAGAGATTTTGTTACATTTTTAGGGATTTTACAATGTTATGTTTCTTATGTACCAGTTGGTTACTTTGCAGAAGTGGAATGTTCCAAGCATCTTTGTCTTTTATGTAATTACGAACAGTGTAGCATGCTTTTCTCATTAGAGCATTCTTAACGCGTAATTTGAATTTACTTTCTATGAGCTCCGTAATACACTTTGAAATTTTATATAAAAACGTACGCAGTTGCCCATAAAGGACTTATTCGTTTTAGTCAGTCTATACCAAGGTACAACAATCCTATGCTTATTTCTAGTGTTTATGTTATGATGGTCACTATTTACTTTGAATTTTTGGAAGTTTTTGCGAACATGCATTATATTTTCATAAATATATAAAGAAGGTAAAGTTAATACACACACTATACACAGCACTGCATTGCGCTTATCACCCCGAGACATCAGATATTAAGTCTCATATGCCCAGTAATTTCGCTGGCTACAATGCCCTCCAGACCGGAATAGTAATGCTTGCGGACTACTGCTTGGCGGCAGAATAACTGGCAAAGCTGTGGTACCTAACCAGTCAGCCTCTCGCATACGAGAAACCACGAGTCCGCGTAGACTTAGTTTTATAGTTGTTTCCTAAGGAACTGTTCACTTTTTGGAGATGAAACCTATTCTATGTCCTCATCATCATCATCATCAGCCTATCGCAGTCCATTTCTGGACATAGGCCTCTCCAATAGCACACCATTGAGCACGATCCCCGGCTACTCTCATCCAGCTGCTACCAGCCACCCTGCGAATATCGTCGCTCCACCATTCTATGTCCTATTCCTGGATTATTATATTAGTGGGATAGTATAGGATGTACAGACTTAGAGTACATGTTCATTGAAGTATTGATATAACTGTTTCCACGATTAGGAATATTGAGACGCGAGCACTTATCCTAGCAGTTGTAGCATTTGTATCTTCATTCAAACTTGTTTGTTTTCGGAAAGGTTGCGTCCATGCAACAAACATGAATATGATTAATAAATAGGCATAGTACAAGTTCAAAAGTTCTTTATTCAGTTTTGGCATCACAGACGCACTTATGAACGTCCATTATTACAATGACTCTACCTGCGTCTCGGAAAAAGAATCACTACTCAGAAAATATGGCAAGAAACTGAGGGACATTTCTTATTTAGAACTTTTGTTACAATATTTTATGTGTTTTCGACAATAGCGCATATGCATGGAACATTCCGCAGAATCGGAATGTTCCATGCATCTTTGTCTTCTATGTAATTACTAAAGGTAATAAAAAAGTTTATCAATAAATGGACGCTGTTTCCGCGTATCTTAGCACCTATTAATTCTTATTTTCTTCTAACTCTACTCTACGACTTTTCAAAACAGTATGTCAGAAACGGGATACGTACTAACTTAGCTTAGTGTATATTATTTATCAGATAATCTGAGTACCGACATAAATAATACTTATAATTAATTGAATTAATTAAGTTAACTTTGTAATAAGTAGTTGGCAATGTAGGTACCAAGTATAACGTTAACTGTGGTATCTTTTGTGTCAAGTCATTAGTTTTCAATAATCGCCTGTACAGGACAGTTCTATCGTGTTGAAATGCGTAAACAAAACTTAAATATTTTACTGTGATTGTGCTTTTGATAAGTGGATATTTTCATCGTGCGTATATCTTAAATATCTCTTTAATCTTCATTTTTTTCTACAATCCTTGTATTTTTCACTATTAGGCATTTTATAAAAAAAAACATAATATAAGTAGTAAATATTTTGTGACAACTAAATCGACTAAAACTTTAAAGGTGGTATCAGGCTTCTGCTAGACTTCACCTTGAAGTGTATCACACCTTTGCCAGATATTCAACCGCCAAGCAGTAGTGTACAAACATTACTGTATTACGGTATGAAGGGCACTGTTTCAAGTGACACCATAGGAGCCTTTGTATCAACGTGGTGAGAGCAGTGTTACGCTCAAGATTTTGTAAATCAAATTGTTGGTTATGGTCCTGCAGTGCTTCTATAGTCAGTTTTCTTTGGTGCTACTATGTGGGCAGGCGGGTTGCTAACCGTCAGGTGAATGACCACCACTAGTTACGTATAAAAATACTTACAAGTAAAACTTAGAATTCATTCTTGGAAAGACTTATAAAGATCAAAGTCTCCCGATCAAAATTTAAAATATACCTTGTAAATGTAGCTTACAATTTATTAATGGAGATTTTATTAGGGGCTGTTAAATCTTAATTTACAAATCAACTTTCCTGCAGGTGTCATCCGTTGATCCCAATAAATCGCAGATTAGCTAAAATAAACGGTCTCATCTGCTTCCACACACACACCAATGAATCACTTTCTTGCAAAAGGTGTCAGAGTATTAGTTTATCTTAAACATTCAATTTATTTAAACGAAAGCACTACAACATTAGTGACAGCGCAACGAAAGCTCGAGGTCAGAGACCTCATTTTTATTCGCATTTGTTATTGTGATTCATCATGCATCAACCATTTGCGGTAAGGTTCTGCTGTCTTTTATTTATTGAATCATTTATTTCTCAGCGAGTAGTCATCGACATACTTTTACTTTGTTCTAATATTTGATTTATGTTATTAAAGACTTTCCTTAAGACGGTGTTATATTTAACCATAGCAGACTGAACCGCTACATTGACCGAATAAATCAAATGAAGACCTAAAACTCTCGATCTCCTCGATACCATCTAAATAATATTTCTAAAGCAGCCGCGTTTCCTCAATTTTTAATTAACCAGAGAAAACAGCTTCATTTATATTCCAAAAATTGGTTGAAAAATAGTCGAACGATATATCTGCGTTTTAACATTGGAATACATATATTTTATTATTGTAACTTAAACTTAATCAAACATTTGTATGGAAGACATAAAATGTGTTTACGAGACTGAATAATGGAAAAGAACCACCCAAGTTTCTCCAGGAAAACATTGATGTTATTTTTGATTGAATTCTTAGAAATATTACCACATATTACTTATCTCATATAACTTGTATTTATACGTTGAATACTTGACTCGGAGGCAGAGAAAGTGATTAAGTCAATGTGTCAAATTATATCAGTTTTATCTCTCATGTGATCAGTATGGACAGATTTTGAAAGGCGAAAGTGATTCTACGAATTACAATTCGTCATTGAATGCTAACAAGCACATACAAAAAAATCTCGCTATACCTACTTGTGTGCATGTATGAACAAACAATTGAAAGTTTTGGCACTCAACTGATGTACCTACCCAGTCACTCAACATACAATCATAATACATTTTTTTGTGTTTTAGATTTTTTACACTTCACTGTTAACCTAATTGGAAATAATGTAAGTCACTGAAAAGCTTAAATAAATTAAACAAAATGCAATATTTTAAAAGGTTTTATTTAGAATCAAACGCGTGATTTTGCGAAAAGTTATCTCAACCCTATGTTTGTTATATAATATTTATTCTTAAAAATCCTTTATGATGAATTAGAATATTTTTTTTTAAAAGATGTGTTTACTTTTGCTCCTCTCCTTGATATTCTATCTCTTTAATATTATTTTAATAGACATTAGTTTACGAGGTTTTCCTGGAATTTTCCATTACCTACTAGTCAACTTAGTCTATAAAACTCAAAAATAACTACTTATATATTGATTGTATCGTAAATCTCAGCGCCAGCGCATCTATTTATTTTAATCACTTTACATATAAAGCAATTTTATAGCTTCTACTTAAGTTTTAATAAAACAAAATTAACATTAATTAAGTTGATTCTGAGAAAGTAAATGATATTTATCAGAATCTGGTCTTTTAAAAATACGGCGGTCAAAAGTTTTATCCTTTACCTACTTCTAATTGGATAACCCAGTTATAAAAGCTAAATGTTTCATCATAATTTCATATAATAAATTAAAAACGATAAGCCAAAGTTTTGAACTCTGTATTTTTCCAGATATAAGAATATAGTAATTAAAAAAATTATAATTAGGGTAAATTTTTGAGACGGGATAACGGGGGTAAGGGCAGGTACCTTAGCCGTTATAGTTACAGGAAAACGTTCCTAGGAGACCATTCATAACTTTTTGAGATATTCTGAACTGCATTCACAGAGTTTGGAAAAATGTACAGTCAGCGACAAAAAGATAAATTACAATAAAGATTTCTTTAATACCAATCGATCCTGTTTCTTGTAGGGATCAAAAGACCCTATGGGACCATATCAGGTATAAATTACTAGAAATGACAGAAATCTCCAACAACTTTCCCCATAAATTTAGTGGAAAAACGATTAATCAACTCCAAATATTTTATGCCAATCAATTCCATGTATGTATATTATTTTCAATTTCTATATTAATTTATATATTTTTATATCTGGAAAAATATTCTTAAACATATATAATTATATTATGCTTTCATCAATGTACACCTAATCCTAATCATTAACTTGAACCTACAAACGTTAACCTTGAACCGTCAATATTTTCAAGTGTAAACGTATCCTTACGTACCTCGATTTTAGCTTTCTAGACGTGTGCACGGAAAGACAGTCTAGAGAGCTTTTGTAATTGTATACTTAACTAGCCAATAACCACGACTCCATCCGCGAAGAAATTAAATGAATAACTGTATTGTTCTTTATTGGTATTGATTTTTCCGAATGGAAAAGTTTCATGTATCTATTTTTTTATATTTTTTTTATAATTTACAGCTCTATTATACATAGGTATATACTTATTTTAAAATTAAAAAATAATCAAGTCGTATCAAAATCTACCCGTGTGCTCAACTTTATTCAAATCCGTTCAATAGATAGTTACGACGTCATTGAGTAACAAACAATCATCCAAACTAACACTCTCTTTAATTATCTTTATAAGAACTAGCTGCGCCCCGCAGTTTAAATCGCGGTTTCTAGGATGAAATACCTTTCCAGGACCTAAAGCACCTAGTTGCCAAAGTTCACCAAAAATCCGTTTAGTGGTTTTTGCGTAATTGCAGAGTAACAAACATCCGCACAAACTTTTGTATTTATAATATTAACGCAGCAAGCGCATGCACCGCCACCTAGCTACGTAGTGCCTGCAGAGCATCTCCCCGCGGGTCGCGACCTCCCGTGGCCTACATGGAAGTCGTTTAATCAACTCCGGACCCAAGTGGGCCGCTGCAGGAGCAACCTAGTCAAATGGGGCTACATTGACCCCGGTCGGTCACGATGTGACTGCGGTGCTCCAGCGTAAACAATCCAGCATTTGCTGTCTTGCCCTCAGTGCCCTAACACCTGCACTTTACAAGACCTGTATGAAGCTACTGGGGTAGCAATAGCCAAGAATTAGACTCCGGACCCAAGTGGGCCGCTGCAGGAGCAACCAAGTCAAATAGGGCTACATTAACCCCACAAGACCTGTATGAAGCTACTCCTCCTGGGGTAGCAATAGCCAAGAACTAGACTAAAATAATTTAAAAATTTAAACATATTATGGACCATCGACACGAAGAAGAAGTGTTATTAGTAAGTTTTTTAGGAAGTAGGATACGTTTCTACAAAATATCGTCAGTAATTATAATTTCCTACGTGTATATAAGAGTACATAGATAAGTAGGTAGTAACGTATATCAGGTACGTCTTTATTAAATACCGAATAATGCAACAATGGTCAAAAGGTTAGCTTCCCTGTTATCAAAATAATTAAGTTTAAATGATTCCTTATACCATTGCAATAATGTTTATTATAGGTTGTACAACATTGACATTTTGGGGTTACTTGAGTTAGGTATTTATTGCCAAGTTATACAGGAATTTCTACTTCAGACATTCAATATGTTATTTTAAATCAAATAATAATGAGATACTAATCAATCATCTGCTAATATATTTATGGCCCTCTAAAATAGCAAACTGCAATTAAACCATAAAAAAATCGACATTTGTATATATAACTCTAAAATATAGGTGAATCATCACTATGTATATTTGACTAGCTGGCGCAAACGTCTTTTACCTAGCTACCAATAAAATAATATACTCATATAATTTTATTTGAAGATAGTATGTAGGTACTATCATTAAACTCCTGAAAACAAAGTTTCATCATTCCGAAATATAACTAGGCATATCATTTTTAAATAAATTAATGTAATTAATGAGGCCTTTGCCCAGCAGTGGTGGTAGGCTTGTAAAAAAATGCATAGCTGCAAAATGTCTCTGTTACCATTGTCAGACGGCAATCAGTAAACATACATAAAAAGAAATATACCTTTAGTGTACAGTACCTACCTGAACCTCTACATATTGTGTGAAAGCAGCCACGAACTAATTATATAAATAAATTAAACTAATTTATTATATTTAATTAATTATTTATAATTATGAATATCATATATAAATATGTATGGACCACATAGTTATGATGGATGTTTCATCTATTTATGCCTATTTATATTTTATTTATTTTCTACACACCTCAAATCCTTCTTTTTTTCTATTTTCCAAACACAATATTTACTGTAAGTTTTTTAATGTAGTTTTACCACAGAATACTAAGGCACAGAAGCATCACTCCGCTAAGAAATTTAAACAAATAGCGACTCTTGCTATGACGCAATAAAATTCAATTCAGCTCGCGTAGCGCTGCATACCTACCAGTCATATTAACCTACAGAGCGCCTCTCTTTCTATTGCATAGCTCTTATCTCTTCTGACGCGGCACGTGTAACGGTGCGACCCACCGTCGTTGTCCGGCTATGTACTTGTAGCTTCGTACCTACAGTGCGGAGTGCGCTAGGCCTGATTTTACAAACATCAGTTAATGTTTAGAACATTAATGAATGTAAATATTAGAATGTATGTATGATTATATAGGTATTTAGTTGTAATTAACAAATTTTGTTGTACACCGCCGTCTACTTCTTCTTCCGATACTGTCCATCCAAAGGTTGTCTGGAAGAGATCGCTTCAAGCGATAAGAGCGCCCATTGTACTACCTTAGTTAAGGACTGTGTTATTGTCTATTTCTATAATTTGGTATACAATAAAGAGTTTTTCTATTCTATTCTATTCTATTAATTTACATTTTCAATCAAGCATTGTCTAACTGTGTACGTGCAAATACTGATTGTGAATCAAAATAGGTCCCCACGATACAAACTTTGAATTTCTAGTGTGATGACCATTAGTAACCCAATATTGTATACGCGCAATGATAAATAAAGCAATTTCATTTTTAATTTTTTCATTCAATTAATTTTGACAATTGAGCAACAGTAATACATGGAAACAGTTTCACTTCGGGGTCATATTTGTCCGTGACATGTATAAATAGATATACCTACAGATAGACGAATTTTAGATAAGTATAATTCTATGAATATTAATGTAAAAATATGCAAATAAAAACAAAGGCTTCAACTATACAGCTTTATTTAGAAGTGACGGCATTTTTATTTTATATGAAAGAACCTGTTAATATATGAGATAACTTGTTAATATTAACAGGTAAGTTATTACAATATAATAATAATTGCATAAATAAATTAACACTTATGCAAATTGTTACTGAGTTTCAAATACTATATTACACTTACCTGATTTATTAGTTTAAATCAGCTATAGATATAGGCATCTTTACTTTACTACTTTCGCATTATTATGTTTGGGAGTATATAATATGGTAAGTAAAAATGACAATGGTACACTTAGTATTCCATGTCCAGAAGGTAAACTACGTTGGTTGACATGCTTTTGTACCATTGTAACAGTATAATACCCAGTAACAAACAATTGTAAGAAGTTAACATACTTATTAAATTCCAAAATGTGTTGTACTTGATACGTCATTAGCGTTTTTTGCTTTCGCTGAATACTTTGACCTTTCTGCAGGTTAAATATATTTATTGACAAACTATATTTATTGACACACTTTCTTCGGAAAAATCAGGTTGGTCAATAAATTTTCATCATTATAATAGTAATATAAACTTTAATTAGTCACCAAAACTGCTGCTCTATGAGATATTATTATTAAGTTATGCATTTAATAACAAAACTAAAAACTTAATACCAAAGGTAACGAACTCCATTCATAAGCGCAGATCGGCATAGATACAAATTAACGCCGGCGCCGAGCACTTACCATAAAAAACGCAAAAAATCTAGACACATCGACTGACATATATTATAAACCACAGATCTACGAAGGAGTGAATGTAGAACTCATAACGGTATATCACTGTGTTCCGGTTGAAGGGCATTGTAGCCAGCCAAATTATTGGGCATATATGAAACCTAACAATCTTTCTCTATGCCTAAAGCGTAGACTCATTGACATTTAATATGTATCTCCATCCTCGCTTACGGATCACATACATGTTTTTTGACTGCTCAGTAGAGGTCCGAACTTGAGGTTTGCCATCGAGCGATGGAGCTCAGTATCATGGAAGTGAAGTTTTTTTTTTTTACACTTAATGTTTGGCTACTATCTCGTCTGATGTGAAGCAATGATGTGGCCTAAGATGAAGCACATAGATCTAGAGAGAGACGGCAGTTAAGCTGGTGGTCAGACCCGTCTCCCCGATGGTTCACCGAACATCATCCCGAAACACGACTAGGTCGCTTGTTGTTGTAAGTTTTAAGTATACCGCATTAAGATTACGATACTGCGCTTAAAAACGTAAACTCCGGATGTTACCGGCTTGTTAGGTCTCATTATATGCCCAATTTTTTCGATACCAAAATATATAAATTATAAATATCGTTCCTATTGGCAAGTGCTAATATTATGTTAGTGTTATATAGTTTATTATGTATTACCTACCGGTATAAATCACCTGACAACGATCCTCGTCACATAAGTAAGGTCTTAAGCTTTATCGTCTTGCCTAATGAGAAAATTAATAATGTGTCTTCTTACGTATACCTATATAAGATTATGGTAATTTCTTAAAGGATTATTAAAATTATATCAAACGATGCTAATAATAGTCATATGTTTACATATTACTTATGAATGAACAGCTCCAAAAGGAAGATGCAAGAATGTAATGCATAAATATCTATAACATTTTGTGAGTTTGGCGATTTCCTATATAGAAATTTGTGATTGATATTTTTGCCATAATAATTATTCTTAATTGATGAAGGACACACAGATTAATTATTAATTCAATTCTTGAATAGAAGAGAATGGAATAACTCTTTATCATAACACCAAAATACAGAAATAATTAAAAACGAAAATAACAAAAACCTAATAATAGTGTCACAATATGGTGGTCTTATCGCTCAAAGCGATCGCTTTCAGACAACTCACAAGTGAAGGAATGTATACAAAAATATATATGGACGGTATTACTAAGATAATTTTGTTGGTAGATAGTATTAAATATTTACAGGAAGACAACACAATAACAACACGGTGGCCATATTTGCACTGTTTACGAGTATTAAACGTCATTCGGCGGGCGGGGGGACGCAGCCCCGCGCAGCTATCTACCTATAGCTATACACAACAGATAGATACATAACGTATCTATCCACTCTTATAAAATTAACATTATAATAAATATAATATACATAAACCAAAGTCATTACATTCAGTCAGTCATTCTTGCATCTTGTTTAACGACTTTAACAGCTATAAATGTGATTTGAAATGCTGCTGACGCGATTGGTCACGAAAAATGAGGTAAGTACATACCTAGGTATAATATAATAAAATTAAAGGCAATGCATGCATTCCTGGAGAAAATTAAAAAAAAATTAAAAGAACAAAATTGATTCGATCAACACACATACATTCCTATATGAAAGTAATAAAAACGATTTCTTTTTAACCGATTGAAAAAAGGTGGAGGTTATCAATTTGATTGTTCTTTTCTATGTTTGTTACCTCAGAACTCCGTCATTTAAAAACCGGATTGGAAAATTCTTTTTACCTTGGGTTCAGTAGATATAGTTACAATGTGGTTCCATATACAATTCATCGATATTCGACCTTTGACCTCGAAGATATAAGAGAATTGAAGTCCGTTTTTTTTTGTAATTAAATGAATTATTGATTCACATATATATATCTTTTATATTAGGTAATTACTTCATACACCAACTGACCGCAAATTTTTACCATTTTATTCCTGTCCATCCAAAGGTTGCCTGTAAGAAATTGCACATAGCGATAAGGCCGCCCATTGTTCTACAACTATTATTTGTAACTATAAACTTCTGTTTCCTGTTTTTGGTGATCAATAAAGTATTATTGTATTGTATAAATGGAAAAAAAAACCATTATTTACAGTTTACAGATTCGGCAAATTGTTTCATGTATTTTAAACATTACTTACATTTCTCGAATATAATAAAAAATACAGAATAATAAGCCTCCCGTACAGAATAATATTACTAGCCAAATATACATACCACACATATCCCAACACACATTTTTGCTTACCATGCCTTTCCAACAACTACCAACACACATTGTCTGCACTGCATTATTACTTATTATGTATCAAGGATATTGTATCACTAGATTTGTTTTTGTTATAAACAAAGCTGTATAACTATAGTTTTTTATATAGGACCATAGAGAAATTACGGCGTAATATCGAACCGCGGGAAGGCACTGGTGACCTGTAATACAGGTTCTTTAGAACCTACCTCAGGCACCAGTCTCTCACAACGTTAGGTAGTAAGTCTTAGCTTTAGTCTTAAATCCTATAAGAAAATACCTTTGTGAGAGAAAATAAATAAATGTTTTATTATTATTATTACTAGGTATTATGTATATCATTTTTTATTTTATAATTACTAATAGATTACTTTTGAGCACCATTTAAGTGACGACGACGTGGAAAAATATTTAGTACATAAATTTAGACTAGAAGATATTCACTTTTGTCTGTAGGTGCATAATATGAACGTGGAACCAAAACGCATTGTAAAAATTGGCGATATGTCCACTATGTAAGGATCATATTTAGTAAATCTACTCACTATCTGTTATTGACTTAGCAAATTATTTTTATGTAACTGAATGACGAGACGAGCTGTTCGTTTGCCTGATGGTAAGCAATACGCCAGCCCATAACAATGACAGCACCACCCAGAACTTTGCTTTGCGTAATCCTGCGCAGCGCCGCACCGTCGTCACCCTGAGGCAATTAGCTGTTGAGTCTCATTATGCCCAGTAATTTCGTTGGCTACAATGCCCTTCAAACCGGAACACAGTAATGCTTGCGCACTACTGCTTGGCGGCTGAATAGCTGGAAAAGCGGTGGTACCCACCCAGACGGCCTCTCGCATACGAGAAACCACCAGACTTTTGAATTTTAAAACTTAGATTCCCACAATTTAAATCGATGCTAGCAGGATGTTGCTATGTTGGCGCTTAGCAAACTTCGAAACCAAACATGGAGAATGTTCCAACGTAAGGCGAAATTACAGTAATCTCAACAAATATTTGACTCGAACGGATGTGATCGCTTGACAGAAAGAAAAGTCAATGGCTTCAGTTAATTCTGCAGACTAGTTTACTTTTTGCTTTTCAAGGATAAACATCATTAGGTAAGTTATTTATTTTATGACGGTAAATAGGTGTGTCATATAACTTTTTAAACAAACTGGTCACTAACACAAATCTAGAATATTTGCGTAAATAATTTGTCTTAAAAAATCTAGCATAATAGTTTGGGGATCGCCGATAACTCTCATTTTTAACCGACTTCAAAAAGGAGGAGGTTCTCTATTCGGATGTTTTTTTTTTATGTTTGTTACCTCAGAACTCCGTCATTTATGAACCGATTTGGAAAATTCTTTTTGCGTTGAGTTCAGTATAGCTACGAAGTGGTCCCATATAAATTTCATCGATATGTAACCTTAGACTTCGAAGATACATTACAGTCGGTTTTTGTTTTTTTCTATTAATTAATTATAGTTTAGATAATAAGTTGTATTTGTACTATTTGTAAGAAAAATTGAAAATTAAAAAAAAAAACTGAATCATTCTAATTATGATTAGTTAAGGTAGTATAGGTAGCTTACTAATTTTGATATTTTCCGCAATTTTTTGCTTATGGAACATTTCCCACTGTGTCCACTTTACATCTTCCGTACCTAAATACACCCAATAATTATTTTAATTAATTAAAGAAAATACACAAAATTATCATAATCACAGAGTTCCAGACACTTGTAGATCCTTGAATTCAATCAAATATTCACAAGACACGCTAATTGAATGACAAGTCTTACAGTTTATATCTATATAATATAAGGACACGGTAGTGCACTCACCAAGTAAGAGCCGAGACACTGGCGCATTAGTATTCTTTTTTTAAAAGCTTTTCGGTAACTTTCAGCCCTTACTATCTTTGAGATGACCATAAGGCTCAAACTTCGTTTATGAATTACTTTGATCTTTTACATAATACTGACATAATAGTTAAAAAGAAGTACGTAAGCAATGTTTGCTATTTTATCACTCACTCGCATTGCATAAAATCATGGCCATAAGGGGTATAGGTTATAGCATAACAATATAACCGGTCAAGTGCGAGTTGGACTCGCGCACGAAGGGTTCCGTATCATTATCTGTAAAAATCATGTCTGTTGTTTGGGAGCCCCTTTAAATATTTGTTTTATTCGGGTTTTATCATTTGTTGTTATAGCGGCAACATAAATACATAATCTGTGGAATTTCAACTGTTTAACTATCACGGTTCATTAAATACAGCCTGGTAACAGACGGACAGACAGACAGACAAACAGACAGACGGACAGCAGAGTCTTGGTAATAGGGTCCCGTTTTTCCATTTGAGTACGGAACCCTAAAAAACCATTTAGTAGGTACTTTACAGGAAGTTGTAAATTTCTAAAGAGATTCAGCTGTGCCTCGCGGTTTCATCCGTGGTTTACCGGGATAAATGCAGGTATATAATCCAGGGCATATATGTATAAGCTATCTCCATTCTAAATTTCATCAAAATCCGTTCAGTTGTTACGGCTTGAAGAGGTAACAAACACACACACTAACATACAAACTTTCGCATTTATAATAGGTATTAGTGTAATGTGCTAGGTTCAAGATGAAGGCTTAATGCATCTTTAGGTTTCAGTTGCAGTTAATCAATCGCGAGACTTGGTATTTTTTCAGAACGTTTTTATGTTGAGTAAATATTTTCCCTTCCTTAACCAAATATTTAAAAGGCATCCTACGTTTCTCAATACGGAAACACGCTTGTCATTGTGTCTGACACGCTGAATGCTCTCTTACCACCTGTTTTGACATTGAGAATTACCTCTCAATGTATCATATATGGATGAGTTGTTCGATGCACTAATATACATACATACGTATTGCAATAAATGTCTAAATAAATAAGTAATAATAATAATGTTAATTGAACTTAAAGTACATTGTAAACAGTTTGTTAATTACACCTAGCACTTATTTACAAAAGAAAATCAATTAAAACTGACACTGCTCTGGTAGTATCATTAGTGAACCCATAACCCCACACTAGGGTAACCTGTGTGGTATGAAATATTGCAGCGTAACCCATAAGGGAAGAAATGTTATGCCTAATTTATAAACTTTCAGGAAATACGGTCTAAAATATGATAATAATATATTATTTGTTTTTTACGCGGAGACGTCACTTTTTAATTCATCATATTATTATAACGCATATAGGTAAGAAAGTAAAATGGTTTTATGGATGATTATGACTGGGCAAATAAGAAAAAAATTGTCATGACAAATTCGACGCGATCGTCATATTATGTTTCGATACATCACAATGCTTGTGATGAGTGCATTGTTTCATGCTTCACTACATTGAATCGTATACCAATTATTTTGGTGTATCTGTGTATCTGTAACTTATTACAATTAAGTAAATGGTATAGTCGGCATCGAAATGCTATCCTAGTACTTCGATAAACCATAAGATAAATTTGTATTAAAACTTTTTGGAGTGAATAGTTATGTAAACGACGATGCTTTCAACAAAAACAAAAGAAAAGACACATTTTGAAACTTTTTTAAATAAAATTTGCATGGGTTACGTTAAGGGCTCAAAATAATATTAACTGGGACTAGATGCGACAAATATTAAGTGGGATTCGATTTTTGGAATCCTTTAGGAGCTACCCAACTAAGCTGGCAATTATACACATAATACACAATTATTGCGTGATTCCTTCATTCATAAGGTATATTAAAAAGATCTATGCACATATTGTCATTATACTTAAAACCGTTTTCCCTATATCGTTTCCAAGAAAGCTCGCATTGCGGACGACATCTTGTCTGCCGGATCCGAAACCCGATCTCATCAGCTCATTATATCATTACATTTTTTATATTAATCGGAAGTCTCACGGAAGGTTCTAGATTGTACCAACGTGTTAAGATGAGATTACTGGGAGACCAGTTTCTTTTTACTTTTATTAAAATTACTTTTAATTTAAAAGTTAAATGAAACTGGTCTATCAATATCTACCTAGTAAATTTTTAGGCATGTTTTATTTTTCAATCAAATTAATTCAATGAAATAATATGAATATATATGGAAATAACATGAATTAGTGTGATTATTTCATACTTTCGTACTAATTCATATAATTTTGGCATGGCGTAATATTTATGAGTATTGTTGATTAATAAAACAGCTTTATCCATCCAGTTTTGGATTAAAGTATATTAAATTCAATCCAATATAACTGCATCTTCGCCTATACCACAGCCATCTGCTATTTGACTGCCAAATGGCCCACGACATCCACTGATAAACTTAAATTTTCAACACCTACATGGGATTGCGTGTGCGATTCACCAAGATAGTTTAATCGCCGCGCCGACGCGCGACGCTATGTCTGCCGGAGATGAAATGAAATCTGCATAATACACCGCCCGTGTAGTGGCCTCTAGCTGGTCGCCAGCCACTGGACATTAAAATAGCCAACCAGTATAATAATATAAATATTTTGTAGAAAAACTTGGATAAATTGGAAGCATATTAAGAAAAGTGTCCAAAGCTTGCAAGCTTTGAACACTTTTCTTAATAGAAATAAGTAAAAATGCATGGTCGTATTCTAAACAAGTTGAAGTTTCTGAAAACAGCGAAAAACACTTATTATAGTACAATATTATTATCTTTATTTAACTACAATAAATGAGTCATTTAATTTTTTCTACCAGCCTATCTCTATATAACATCTTCCTACGTACCTATATATATATATTATGAAAAAAGGTACAAAATACTAAGGTAAAAGCTATATATAATATATATCATGGGGAGGATACTATGAATCGTTTTCATTGGTTTGTTTAATGATATTAATAAGGCCATTTATTTAAAGGTCATATGAACTGGATTCATATCCAAGATGAGCGCTACATTTTATGGGTTGTTACTATCACAGATAAAATATGTACCTACCTACCTACACTTTAATTCTAGCAAAATGCTTAGTTTTCGATTTAGATAGAAACAGATCGAAACGGTTTACCGCTCTAGTCTTTTATATCTTTTTTATTGGTCGTGTAATTGTTGATCGGCCATATAAAGCCCAATTAAACAAACACTAATGAACTGTGTTTTAGAAACATACATTTATGGCCGGCGCCTTTTTGTTGGTTTTATTATTTTATCTTGCCATAACACGTGCACATAATTTAAAGGTTTATCATAATTTACATACGTCCTACTTATTACTGCACACTTTCGTCTTTAAAATGTGTCCTATGTTTGTCTGGAAGAGATTACGGCCTGCGATAAGACCGCCTATTATATTACCAATTTTAATTACTCTTTAAGTGCAATCAAGTGATTTCTATCTATCTGTAATTATAAAGGTTTTTGTAAGGTCTTTTCTAAAAGTTTTTTTTTTTGTTTTTAAGGTATATTCTTTTAAAAATCTTTTGAAATAAAAAAAAAGTTTACAATACAATACAATACAATAATACTTTATTGATCACCAAAACAGGAAACAGAAGTTTATAGTTACAAATAATAGTGGTAGAACAATGGGCGGCCTTATCGCTATGTGCAATTTCTTACAGGCAACCTTTGGATGGACAGGAATAAAATTGTAAAAATTTGCGGTCAGTTGGTGTATAAAGTAATTACCTAATATAAAAGATATAATTTAGTAAATACAAAACTTCAAAAATATAATAGTATAGACATAATAATACAAACAAACAAAATAATACATACAAACAAAATAATACATATATATAAAATACGATAAATATTATATATAATTATATTATATCAAACAAACATGATATGATTAACAGATACATATACATATATAATTTAGCAGTTGTTGGACAAGTAGTGCTTCTTCACAACATTTTTAAAGATTGCGATAGATTTTGCCTGTCGTATATCTACGGGCAACGCGTTCCATAGACGGACAGCCTGAGCTGTGAAGGAGTTTTCATAAAATGAGGATGAGTAAACAGGGGTTTTCAACTGAAGAGTATCAGAGGAACGAAGGGAACGGGAATTGGAAAGATGCAGGAACTCAAAACGTTCTTTGAGATAGGAGGGGGTTGAGGGAATGAACAGGATGCTGTATAAGAGGGAGAGGACATGCGCATCCCGGCGACGTCGGATTGGTAACCAATTGAGCTTGACTCGGAAATCAGAGATGTGGTCATACTTGCGCAAACCAAATATAAACCGGATGCAAAGTTAGTTGTAAGTTGTAAGTTTAGTTAGTCTTTTAAACGTTTCATATTATGGGAATGCATATTATTTATAATGTTTATTACACTTGCCTTAACCTCCCATATTACTAAGTTAACCTTAACGTTTATATATCAATTATGTAATATGTTCTAAGGCCAAGTAATTGCAAGTCCATTGCCAAGGTCTGTGCCACCAAAGTCGAACACTTTGAATTGCTAATATCGTCTACATTTGAGATTTTGTCTTCGTGAAAAGTATAAATATATTAAATTTCAAACTAGATTTCTGCACTGACGCTAAAATTCTTTGGCTGACTTATAAAATAATATTTTAATGATATTATATAATTCTTTATTTGCCAAAAAATAAAATAAAATTTTTAAAACAACGTAGTACTAGGCAGATACAAACACACCAGTGACACAAATAAAATATGATTTACTTAATCCTTTGGATTGTCGTCAATTATTTATCTGGTTAAATGGCTTTTTGACTTAAAAATAAATATATTTATGATTGCGCCGTTTCTTTAAATATATTTAAATATTATAAACGCGAAAGTTTGTAAGAATGGATGTATGGATGTACCTTTGTTACTCTTTTACGCAAAAATTACTGAATGGATTTTGATGAAATTTGGTATTGAGATAGCTTATACCCTGGATTAACACATAGGGTACTTTTTATCCCGGGAAACCGTGGGTGAAACCTCAGGGCGTAACTAGTATTTAAATATATAGTTTATCTGTTAGATATTTGAAATCCATATTTATTGATTAAAATTCAATATTCATTGTTATCGCTGACACAAAACACCTCAAGCTGTTTAAGGCAATAATAATTGGCGAATTTAAGTTAAAAAACCAATGACAAATAATTATCGGAAACGAAGGAAAACTCATTATATATCAAATTTTGTTAACCCGTTTTAAAAGGTGAAACAAGTGAATGTCAGTAGGTATTTATTTACCTAGATAATTACATCAATCAAGAATTTTGGCCTCATGGTAACATAAATATATATTATAAAGTACAGTTAAATGTTATTCTTAACTTCGGATATAATGTTTTATACATTTACTAGCGACCCGCCCCGGCTTCGCACGGTTATTATACATATAAACCTTCCTCTTCAATCACTCTATCTATTAAAAAAAACCGCATCAAAATCCGTTGCGTAGTTTTAAATATTTAAGCATACATAGGGACATAGGGACATAGGGACAGAGAAAGCGACTTTGTTTTATACTATGTAGTGATATGGTATAGGTATTATGACTATCAAAGACAAAATGATTAGATATATATCAATATGTACTAGTATAAACTGTGTTACAGCGTACCTACATACCAAATTGCATCAAAATCTGTTGAATAGTTTGCGTGATCGAGTAACAAACACACATCCATACATCCTCACAAACTTTCGCATTTATAATATTATTAGGATTGGTAGGAAGTAAGATAATAAGAAGATAAATAGAATTATATATTTTTGTAACCTTTTCGTACGAGAAGTGGAGTTTCGTTGAAGTCTGATGTCATCTTGCGGTGGGGCTCAAATATTTGACGATAGTTCCCGAAACTAACAAGTTAAATTTATGATATAGCCTTTAATTTGAATTGAATCATAGTTTAAAGATTAATCTAATATGTTCATTAAAAAATAACGAAATCGTGTCAGCATCCCGCCAAATTAAATAAAAAGTTGATAAAATAAAATTCATTAATATGCAAAGTGTAGCGCAGCCGAATTCTCCTCAGGTGCTAAACCGGATTGGTTGGCAACAGACAACTTGTCACCTAGGTATAAGTGTTTCACCAATATTAGTCTTTACGACTTTTGATGAACGATTTGACTCTCATGATATTTCACTACTGAAAATACCTACAGTAAAATACAAGGTACATTATACCTATATGGTAGATAAGAGCAAAGATACTTTTACATTTCCGTGTAGGAGATCTCAACATTTTTAGAAATGATATTGGAATACAAATTTAAAAAAAGAGAATAGTATATCGAAACCAATGGTCACAAACTTAAAACATTAATATCGTTATGACAGTTTTAAATTAATAGAGGTAATTAAAAGGCATGTGACTTAGATAGGTTAATCACAATATAATGTTGTGGGTCGGTGTGCCACAAGGCATATTACTGATTTAGATGTTCTATGTCCAGTTCAGGTAAAATCCGAAAATGTATACTTATATGTATACATAGATAACTTTAAGTATTAAAATTACTAAGAAACCAAATGTTAACTTGTAATTAAATACATTGTGTGACAAAGTATGTCTTCACTCCTGATGATATTTTGTAATTAATATAGCTTTTGATGCTATTACATTTTACACTTTGTATAGATGACTAGTGGTTAACGATGTGGGTTACTTTTATACCACTGTGTATGCTATTATAGTTATTATTAAGTTTTTTAGAAGTAACTGTTTGTTGACTAAAATATATAAAATAAAATAAATAAAATGTATCTAATAATATCTAGAATCATTTGTCCACCGTCGATCGGAAAACATATGTAGTTAGATAACGAACATAAATTAAAGTTTCTTTAATATTTCAATTAAAAAAGAAGTCTTTCCGCTTATCATACTATACTTCAACAAGTATCAACCAATGGCAGCACCAAGTAGCCTGAGACACAAAAAAAGTGATTACACATTATTCTTTCCTTGTTTTTAGCCGCCTATAATTTCGCTTAAAGATCGCTTCCGCTTCGACCAATATCTGTCAACATATTTCCACGTTCACTACAGACGCATCACAAGAACTTGATTTCATTGAAGACCGCCGTGAGCAGCATAATGAGTTTTAAATTATTACTGCCGATAAAAAGTAGCCGACCGAAGTGCGTGTAACCTTTCTTTGTTTCGTAACTGAAGATACTGCATTGCGCACGACGGATAAAGTAGGAACGTAGAATTTAAATATTGTTGGACAGGAATAAAATGCGGGAATTCGTAAAGTGCTATTTTAGCGGCGCAGATTAAGGGATTTGCTGTATGGTCAGGGTGCGTGTGACGGAGTAGGGCCGCGACGCCGATGCGCAGACGCAGCGGGCGGCCGGCGTCGCGGCGTCTCCATGGAAACGCCGCCACGAGTATTTAAGCGATCGCGTGGTCAGATCGCCGCACAGATTGCTATTAACCGGCGAGCGCGCAGCACATAGTGTTGCGGATCACCGGACAATAAAAAGTTTGAAGTTTCGTAAATTAAAGTGACCCACAATTTTAGTTACGAATCTCTACTTCGTGAATTTCAGTTACAAAGTGTTGTGAATATAATAAAAGAACTCTATACAAGATGATGCCCTTAGTGTTGTTTGTTTTGGGAGGACTCCTGGCGACGACAGAAGGCTGTGGCCCTGGGAAACAAATGTTAAGTAAGTACAAGAATAATTTCTTCATCAGTTTGATGTCTATTGATTTGAACTAATAACTTTACTGCAATAAAATATAAAACTCCCTTTTCTTACATTTGTAGTCCTTAAAATTACTAATAGCAGCTACTACATGATGCTATTAAAATCAATTATTTGAATGAAGTCCATAAAGCCAAACAGGTGTTGTAAATCAACATGATTAATTGAATACTAATTCATAAGTCTCTTTTTTGTAATATTTTTTTATTCAATCCTGTAAACGACTTAAGTTTTTTCTTATAAGGACTGGCAGCTTTGTTTGATCCATTGTAAAATTGATATTAACAGTAGAAAAAGGAAATTTTGAAAAAGAGGTTGTAATAAATTCAATCGCCGCCAGTCAGTCTAGATTTTGCGAACGAGTTTTGGCAAGATGATGTGTCTGTTTAGCATACCCGTATGGGTCGAGGTCGTAAAATTTTATTGAATCGGACACCTGTGTTAACACGCACCGGGCTAATAAATCAGACAAATCTGACGGGTTATGCAATGAGGAGATTGTCCTCTTTACCTTGACAATCAAATGACGACGACTTGACAAGTCATCTTTAGTGGCACAAATTGTAAAGAGCACTTTGAAATTGATTAGTAGGCATCTTATTTATGTTTTTTTGTTTGTTTTAGAATCCGGAGGATTGACGGCGTACGAGAAGCAAGCAATCGTCGACGCGCACAATCGTCTTCGGCAATCGGTTGCTTTGGGGCAAGTCTCCAGTCAACCACCAGCGGCAAATATGATGGAAATGGTGCGTTATCTTTGAAAACCTGTCTAATATTTGGGTCTTATTTAAATAATAATCTTGTTTCTATGGAATCAGCTTGAATTTTCTTAATCCTTGTGGATGATATTTATTTTTTATTACCTAGCTACGTGTTAAATATTCAGTATTGAAAAGACAGATTTATGATACACTTAAGTGTTTGATATTTAACGTATTCAATGATACCTATTTTATTTTTATATCTTATCAGAGCGAGCATAAGCTGAAATGAGCCATTTTGAATAAATCTAGAGAGTTACATAACAAATTATTAATAATATCGTTTCTAAGCAATTTGTGAATATAAAATAATAATATATATTATGTTAAAATAAAATCTTGAGGCACCAACTCTAATCAAGTATCGAAATAAAGAAACACCTGGAGTAAAACAATTTCCAGGACATCGCTAAAGTTCAATGTCCAGTGCCAACAAGTTTTCGAACACTGTCACAAGTCTCAAAGTGGTTTCAACGAGCTCATTGTCTTTCTTTTTGATTATTAAAATAAATACCAAAATAATATCAAAATGAGTATTGATACATGAATTTTAAGTTTTTTTTTTTGTTAATAGGTATGGGACGATGAGTTAGCAGCTACAGCGCAGCGTTGGTCCGACCAATGCGTTCCCGCTCACGACCGCGCCGCGCAGCGCGACGTAGGTCGCTTCCCTGTTGGACAGAACCTCGCAGCCACTTGGACCACTCGCCCTCCAACCGAACAAACTGACTCTATCCCCGACTTCGCTAAGCAGATCAACGCCTGGTTTGACGAAGTCAGAATCTACGGATTCAAACCTACCACCGGCGGACACGGCACTGGGCATTACTCTCAGGTAAGCAGAACAAGCTGCATATTTAATCAAATGAAACTCTATTTCATTCAAAAAAAATCTGCTTTGACTTTCTAATACTAATATTGTTTTTATTTTTGCAGCTAGTTTGGGGCGAGACATCGCATGTCGGCTGCGGCTATACATTCTACTATGATCCTTCTCGAGGCTACACCAAACTATACGTGTGCAACTATGGTCCTGGCGGCAACGTCATCGGAGCCAATCCCTACGAAAAGGGGTCTCCCTCATGCACCAACTTCGGCCTCACCGACTCGAGGAAATATTCTGGACTTTGTGGTGAGTACCATCATCTTAGTCATCACATAAAATTAGATATCATGTCAGGCCCGAAACCGTTCCGACGAGTCGATTTTGTATTCTGTTGTCATGTCATTTCAATTCAATATGCTTCATTAGCGAATATTTCCATAATGTATCGAACTTTTATTATCTTTTGAAATGTTGACTTATCTTAATGGATTTTTTTATTGTTACAGCTGCCAGTTTCACGTCTACCACATCGTACCAGACCGTGGATAACGCCAACAACTACATCTCGAACGTCATCCCCGACAGCACCGGCGACAACGGCTATAACTTCCACTACAGTAACCAGTACCACAACCAGTATAGCAACCAGTTTTACAACCAGTACAATAACCAATACCAGTACCACTACCAACAGCCCGAAACCTACTATCAACCCGAGACGACCTCTTTCAGGCCACTCCTCAGCATCTTCAAATCTGCGTCTAACCTCTTCAACAAACCTAAGCCACAAGTCAGAATTGGTACTGTTTATGTATAAAACTAGGAATTCAATACTTAAAAGTTATAGCAGTATTTTAAATTATTATAGTGACAGTTGTGTTACTTGACTGATTATTCGAAACCGCCAGGCGCTGTTTCGGAAATGTTTATAGATAGTTTGTTATTTCTTGGTTTTACAAGGAAATTAGGTACCATTTTGTATTTCGATATGCGTAAGTTAAACTGATACTCTATTTGTATACCGAAGTGTGAAGGTCCAGTGATATTATTTTAAAGTTGCGATGCTGTCGCGAATGGCCTTCTAGTATTAACAGAGAGTGATAGCGTTGTTATTTAAATAGAATAGATATTTATATATAAATAAATATTTTTTCAAATATAATTTAATATTTTCTTTACCTCCCCAGCCACCTCAATGATGTAGGTTGGTTTTTGTCACTAGGAAAGATTACGTCATCTATGCTGATTTTATGGAAATTAAATTACAAATATAGCGTTGACTCTACTAGCACATCAACTGTATTAAATTAGACGATTGCCTATAGATCGAAAACTTAATCCAATGACCCCTATTATGTAAGACTAAGATTAGCATAAATTTTGCCGCTTCATTTCGCTGTCTTATCATTTATATTTATAGTTTGAACTCTCAAGTTCACCGTTGTTTCCAGCCATCAGAACTGGTATAAGATTGTGAAATGAGCTAACGGATTGAATAGTAGGTACCTATCGGTAGTTTTGCACCATGCCGGTTCCACGTGAGACGAGTAGCCAATGGTGCAGCCGTCTGCGGCTGTTTACAGCCATTGTTCTTAGCTACTTAGTGAAAAGGGGAATTATGTTTCTCACGAAGCCTTTATATAGGTATTTGGTTTATTGTTCTAATAGACTTGAACCTTAAACGCTCTGTCGTCTCATTTTCCGAGAGTTTCCATTTGTTTTCATACTAACTTATCAACTTTTCTATGGCTTTCATGAATTGCCAATTACATGTTTTTGAAATAATGTCCAGGGGTTGATGGTCCAGTGAAAACGTGTAAATAAGGCATCTTAGTTTAGCAACATTGAAATCATTAGCATGTCCACTATAAGTAATGTGGGAGGTTAATCAACCGACACCGAGCCGAACGACAACGACCCGTTTACTTTGAGCATTAGCAACATGGTTAAAGAAAATATTAAAATAGCCCCTTGATTTTCGTATGACATAAATAAATAATAAATAAAAATAAATAAATAACGCCCAACGATCACTATAGATCCTGACCCTAACTAGGATTCCCTGTGTCTAGGGAACCAGGAAACTATGAGGACCATGGTCCCACAACACCCAGACACGACACAAATACTTGCGCTTTTTTTTTCTGTGCACAAACATTTCTCCCGTCGCGGGAATCGAACCCGCAACCTCAGTAGTGTATGAGATTTGAGCCAACCTGCCCAACCACTGCACCACAGAGGCTGTCATGTTCTTCTCAGACATGTTCTTCTGTTTAGATTTTCCTCAATGAAATCTCGGTCAAAGCTTGTTGGCTCAGCCAAGACTTTAATGTCTAAGTTTTATTTTCATTTTTTTAAGGAACTGAGTGATGAGACGAGCAATTCGTTCGCCTGATGGTAAGCGCCACGCCTGCTCATAACAATTGCAGTACCACCAGGAACTTATAAAAGCACTGCGTAGCACTGCATTGCGCTCATCACCCCGATACATCAGATATTTTGGTCTCATATGCCCAGTAATTTCACTGGCTACAATGCCCTTCAAACCGAAACACAGTAATGCTTGCGCACTACGGCTTGGCGGCAGAATAAGCTGTGGATATTTACATTTATTTGCATATTTACTGTGAATTCATGAATTCTTCAAATGTGCTTATACCTATTTATCTAAATATTAGGACGTTTTGATGTACTAAAGTAATGGCCTGTTTATCTGATAATGGGGAAAAACTACATTTAGACGTTGAAACGTTGACACCGCGAACCGAGTTCGTGCCTTCAACGTTTCGTGTTCAACAATTCCATAAAAAATATATATTTATTATATTTATAAATATAGATTTTAATACTACCCTCCGAGTGTAAATGTTGACGAGCAAGTCATCATTGTCAAGTACTCTCAGTGGCTTTTCATCTCCATATTTAATTGATAATTAGAAATTTATACGGTACAACGTTGACCACGATGACCAAGCAAAAAGACTAAGACAAAAATAAAATCGGCAACGGGCCTAAAATGAATAATGTGAAAATGAAAAATGAAAATGAAAAAATGATTATTAGATTAAAAATGCAAAGGTAAGGATATGGAGCCCCTGGTCCCACACTAGGCTCGAAACCCGTACTATAGGAGCAAGGACTCTTCCGTCGGGAGTACAGAAAGTGTAATGGCTTAAAATTAGCTACAATAATAATAACTAACAAATATATGACTTACTCGGTGCTTGTAATGTTTACAGTGTGAGAGGGTGAGTGTGTGTATGTGTGTGTGAAAGAGGGTGAATATAGTTATTCGCAGTAACGAACCCACCAGCTGGGTCAGCTTAGGCAATCTCATAGCTCTCTATGAGATTGCCTAAGCTGACCTATCTGGTACTCCCTAGTCTCTACCTAATCTCTAGTAGGTTGTGAGGCTGTAAGGGGTGCTTGGCCGAGTTACCTCCTAGTGTGCCCGGGTGCTGCTGAACCCTTTCGGATACAGTTTATCCGAAGGGATGAGCAGTATTTCGGGACGGGCCACTCTAAGCAACGGTGAATAAGGTTTTTATGGGATTTTATTGACGGTTGCCTAAAATCCTGGTGCTTCTCCGCGCGTCCCTCTGAATAGCAGGGGAGGCAGTGGAGAAGCATAGGCGAGTCTGGGCATTTGCTAATACCTCAATGAAGCTACTGTTTGTGTAGGTTTTCTTCCCGCGGATAGGAGATCCGAGAAGGATCAGACAGAGGACCTATTCTCTCTTCCAGTTTATTGCATTCACACATCGCGGTGGCTCTCTGTCGGGGGAGGTCTCCGTACTCTGAAATACAAGTTTTTCACTTAATTCGGGAACGGTTACCTCTTTAAGACACTGTGATTCTGGTCTGTGATTCTGGTCTGGTCCACTGTGATTCTGGTCTGGTCCACTGTGATTCTGGTCTGGTCTCCGGGATTGTGTCTCATACCTATAGGGTAACTCTTGATGTAGGCTTATAAACAATCAAATATCTATTATGTTTTTTATTATTTTATTATATAACTGTGTACCACCTTACCTATATAGTATAAACATATTTTAATGTAATCTTGCCATTTTATATTTATAAGCATATTTAAAATAAATTATTTTGATATTTTTTTATTTTTGATTGCGTTTGGAAATAACAATAAAAGCAGGGACCTATTCGCTTTCCGTCTAACACTGCCCAATTCGCCAGTGTTGGACTGATAGTGAAGGGGGTTGTTGGTGAACTTATCGTGAATGGCGGGGTCTGAGCGTTCTCGCCGAGACAAAGTACTACTTTAGACATGACTGGAAGCAGGAGTCTAATCTCAATACCTATGCGAAAACCTCAAAATGGTTTCGATATTATAGCACCCAAAGTGTTGTTCATTGTGCTCTTGAATGTACCTAGTAAGAGCTAGTATCTACTACATTTCTGTCACACATATGAAATAAAGAGAATAGTTACAGAATAGTCATTGTAAGGTCATATCTACTACTTGCGGTTTCATCCGCGGTTTCTCGGGATAAAAAGTAGCTTATGTGTTATTTTGATGTGTAAGCTATATTATTGTAAAGTTTCAAAATCCATTCAGTAGTTTTTGCGTGAAAGAGTAACAAAGGTACATCCATACATCTATCCTTACAAACTTTCGCGTCTATAATATTAGTAGGAAGTAGGATGTGTTACTGTATATATACAAGTAAGATTATATTTTATCAAACTAAGTAACACCTTGAGTGGTCGCGGCTGTTCGACACAGTAATTTCTATTAAGGAATTTTATAGTGTGGAAATAATGAAAATATATATGGAATAATAACCGTGAACAAAACAGTGACCGAACGAAACAGAAAGAAACATTGAAGATTATGAAAAAAAAAATAATATATTACTAGCTGGTGCCCGCGACTTTCTGCTGCCCGCGACTTTGTGCGCGTGGGATTTGGTTAAACCGCGATCCCTCGGGAACCACATAATAAAATTGTCATCCCATGTCCATCTCAGGGATGCCCAGGCTATCTCTGTGCTAAATTTCATCAAGACCGGTGCAGCCGTTTGGTCGTGAAAATGTAACAAACAGTTACTTTAGATATTTATTTTTTTATTTCGTCTTATCTTTTAGCCTTTGTTTATTTCTAATCTTATTATGCTTGATTGTTTTCGATATAAGTAGTTTGTTATGAAATAATAATATTTTTCTGGGAACCGAATCCGCAACCTCCACGCAATCAATTTAAACACAGCACCAAGGTGGCTTTAACATAAGTAAGTTTATAAATAGGTAAACTACTTAATGTTTTTTAAATACGTATTAATAATATTAAACATTTCCCATCACGTACTTTACTAGACGTGGATGACTGGTAGCAAATGCTACCTATCAATAAGTCCTCCAGTTATAAACTTTTGTACTATAGTATAAATAAATAAATATTGGACTTCTTTATTTTCCTATTTTTCACATAGGATTTTTGACTTTGAATATTGGTAAATGACTATTACCTGAATGCATTGTAAATTAGTTCAACATTTTAATGACACATTAGATCTCAAGGTTATATTAATTTACGATTACCTAATGTCGGGTCGAGTCAAGATATTCATGTTAAGTAATGGCTCTAACCATAGAGCACATAGCGGTTATTTACTTACATAATGCACGGAATGTACTAAAATATTTGTATTATAATTATATAATGGTTACTGTCAATATAGAAAATTGATTTTACTACAAGTTTTCTTTAGTGACCCAAACTAAACCTCTCGATAAATAATTTATGCCTGCGTTACAATAATTTAACAAAAAATAAGTTTTTAAAGTTTTTATCAGTTGATATAATTTTTTTTTGTGATGAACCCAACAAACTCAGAAAAATTTTCATACACAAAATTTTATATAAATGTGTTAAAAATTATTACTGTGCAAATGTACTCTATCTCTCTCTCTCTCTCTCTCTCTCCCACTTTCTCCGATACAAAACTGTATTTTGCCCGCAATTTTTAGTACTAGGTAAATACTAAAAATTACGGTCTAAGTAACGTTAGGTATGCATAAAACAATTGCAAAGAAATAGGTATTGTATTGGAGTTTAAAAATTTTCCTTATTTTTTATTCGGTGAAATGACGTCGGAGAATGTTGTCTTTAATTTTCCTCTAATTTTTATTCAGTGTAATGACGTTGAAGAACATTGGTTTGGTTTTTAGATAAAAATACGGTATAAAAAGTTAATCAACGCCAATTTGATATTACAAATTTTATTCGAGTGTGAGTCAACCACCTGTGGATTTTATGATAAATGATTAGCTGTATTTAAAAGATGATTTTTTGAAGTATACTCAATCAATTTTAATAGTCATATTTTCCTACTAGGCAGGTATACAGGTGTTCTCTCAAATTCGTCATTAATAACGAGTGGTTACTAGGCACTTGCATTAAGAAAAAACACCAAAGAAAGATACATAGTATTGTACTCATAATTTCATCATCATCATCAGCCCATCACGTTCCTACTGCTAGGACACGGGCGTTCTCTCATAGAGAGAATATGAGCCATAATCCACCACGCTGGCCCAGTGCGGGTTGGTGGATGTCACATGTCCTTGAATTTTTGTGATTAATTCTTGGACATGCCGGTTTCCTTACAATGTTTTTCTTCATCGTGTTTAGAGCGAATGTTAAATCCGCACATAACTTAAGAAAGTCAGTGGTGCGGGGCCAGCGAGATTCGACTAGGGTGCGTCGAGTCAAAAGTCGTACAAGCTCCCCCCGAGCCATCACTCGCTCATAATTTACAAGTCAAGTTTAGCAGAATTTTTAATATTTGAAATTGTAGGTGTCTATAAATGTCCTCAGCATAGGGCTCTAATCAAAATATGTTTTCACTCTGCTATAGGTAGTCATTTCTACCACCATCAGATTTCTATAACTACTGCAGCATACGAGTTAGTTACCAAGTGTCCCTGACCTCTAGCGTCAAGTCGCGGATACTCAAATAAGCGAATAAACAAACTTCTTAGGTGTCAAAACCAATACCTTCCGATTTACACTCGCCTTAAACAGAAGAAAAACTTATAATTTTTTACTTCCATAGAAATATGACAACGAAACTGCGATACCGGCCTCCGGAGACAAATAACTTACACTTATTTGCATTTCTAGCTATATTTATTTTTTGTTTATTTTACTGAGTGATGAGACGAACAACTCGTTCGCCTGATGGTAAGCGCCACGCCTGGCCATAACAATTGCAGTGCCACCCAGAAATGTAATGTCATAAAAAGCACTGCGTTGCACTGCATTGCGCTCATCACTCCGAAACATCAGATATTGAGTCTTATTTGCCCATAATTTCGCTGGCTACAATGCCGTCCAACCCGGAACACATTAATGCTTGCGCACTACTGCTTGGTGGCAGGATAACTGGCAAAGCGGTGGTACCTACCTAGATGGCCTCCCTCATACGAGAGATCTACCACGAGTATGTACCTACCTATATGTTATCAGATAAATCTAAACTGCCAAGTCTCTTTTTCGTCGATTTTGTTAGAACACGGTCGCAATGATCTTGGGACACCTGCTTTTAATTTTGTATGCATATTGAATGACAATATTTTATAAAAAAAACACATATGCAACAATTAATTGATTCCATAAATCATGACATTTATTAATAGACCTATTTAATCAAGATCACAAAATGTTAAACGTTTTCAAAGATCAAGCGTGATACTTGGGTTCATTGTCATCTCTATATTATTATATTATTAAGGTTAAACACAAACACTATTATAAATATACCTATTTTGAATTCGACAAAATAAACGGCGCTAGGGTACCTAACTCATTAATCAATTTTGTTTTTAATTTACATGGCGTATCAAATTTCAGTTTTACATTTAATAGCTGTTAAAATTTGCCAATAGAATAAAATTACCTATGCATAGCGAGAGGTGTATGTATGTATATTTATTGCTTAGCGTTTTTTTTTATTATATGATACGTAAATATTTGACTGTATCCTCACCTGCCCACCTACCCATATGTCCATCAAGCGCCAATCGTATATCGGGTTGAGCTCAAATAAAGGTATAGCTTCACTGCGACTAATAAGATACGGTCTAATTATTGTCGATTCAGGCAAGAAATCGAATTTCGATATACGACTGGCGCTTTAGGGACATATGGGTACGGGGGCAGATTGAAAGTGATGACGCGGTCATTCTTGCCTAGACGATACGGATTCATTCTGGACTTGAAGACTCGTAGATTATAAGAATCGGGAAACAGAGACGCTGGTAAGGTGATCCATTCCTTATCTGTTCGCTTAAAAGTAAAAAAAGCATAAAGTTGAAGCGAAACGCTTTCTGGGACGAGGAATGTCAACCATAAGCGGTTGCTTAGTTTCTGTACTTCTTGTTATCCGATGGTAGAAATGAGTTGGAAGAATTTCATCGTGTAATTCGACACACACGCACTCCATCGCACACTCTCCGTGATGTATTGTATTCTGTAAAATACCGACAGGCTGATAACTTTAGGTCGATGTTCGAGGCTCTGAAGTTTGGCCTCCACACACGTATTGTTACCAAATTAGCTTTCAAAATTTAGTTTCTAGTTAGTAAAATATTTATACAATATTGAAATGTGTTTAATTATATTCAACCATACACGACTATACTTGATTTTTTTCTGTAGCGCGGACGGAGTCGCGGGCAAAAGCTAGTTAAGAATATAATAATATTACGTAGTATTGTAAACTCTTTGTGTTATACAGTTTCTCGATGTACAAAAGATATCCGTCAATATTAATATTTAGATACAAGCATTGTCAACTTTAAATAATCGTTATATAATTTCATACACATGTCATACAACATTAAAGCAATGTACTTATCTAAATACGTGATAAATAATATACTTATTCGAGTTCCAACAAATATTACTATGTATACTTATATTTTAAACACACTATTCACACTAACACGTGTCTAAATGTGTTTGTTCCCTCTTCACGCCGCGCCGCACGCTGCGAATAACCTAATCATACGAGTATATATAACATTCTCGTGTCACAATGTTAGTTACCTTACTCCTCCGAAACGGCTTTACTGCTTTTTACCAAATTTTATATGCATATTCAGTAGGTCTGAGAATCGGCTACTATCTATTTTTCATACCCCTAAGTGATAAGGGTTGTTCACCGTTAACATTTTTTTTAATTTATATGGCAAAACAACGTTTGCCGGGTCAGCTAGTATAATATAATAACTCTTTATTATAACGCCACAATACAGAAACGATAAAAACTAAAATTACAATGAACTTTACTTAATATTGGTGTTATGGTATGCGGTCTTATCGCTCAAAGCAATCTTTTCTAGGCAACCTGCAGAAGTGGAGCAATGTAGACAAAAAAATGGGCGGTGTTATTGAGATAATGAGATATCATATTTGGATAATCATAACATGTTTAAGATAATCTATGCAGTAGCAGGCCTAGCGCACTCCGCACTGTAGGTACGAAGCTACAAGTACATAGCCGGACACCGACGGCGGGTCGCGCGTCGTTACACGTGCCGCGTCACAAGAGATAAGAGCTATGCTATCGCCTCTCTTTCTATCAAAAGAGAGGCGCTCTGTAGGTTAATATGACTGGTAGGTATGCAGCGCTACGCGAGCTGAATTGAATTTAATTGCGTCATAGCAAGAGTCGCTATTTGTTTAAATTTCTTGGCGGAGTGATGCTTCTGTCCCTTAGTATTCTGTGGCAGTAGTCATAGTGAATTGGTACTGCTCATTTAGAGACAATTAACTTTACTAAATATAAGTGTCATAGTGGGTGGTCTTATTGCTCAAAGCAATCTCTTGCAGACAACCTGCAGAAGTGGAGGAACATAAACAAAAAAAATCTGGGCGGTGTTATTGAGATAATGAGATAATATCATATTTGGATAATCATAACATATTTGGATAATCAATGCAGTAGTCATAGTGGTACTGGTCACATAAAGACTTGATGTATTTATGAAGATGGACACAACATAGAGAAAATTAATCTTGTACATGTGTGCTAATATATTCATCAAATGTGATGTGCATGTATCATATATGTACCTAACTTACGTACCTATATAAGTAAGTGTGCGTAAAATAATGGCTGCCGTGAGGCTGCCATCGCCCGACGTGCAAATAAGTAAATGGTATATACACAATAAGTAGACAAATATTATTAGGACAAGTTATTGCCACGGCAACCATGATGTTTGTACTCCATGATGTTTTTATGCACTTGCTTAGGAACAAGGTAGGTCTCTCGTATGCGGGAGGCCCTATGGATAGCGGTTATTCTGCATTACTGTGCTCCGGTTTGAAGGGCATGCAGTCAGCGAAATTACTGGGCATATGAGACTCGATATCTGATGTCTCGGGCCATGCAGTGCTGCGCAGTGCTTTGATGGTATTCAAAGTTATTTTTGGCACTGCGATTGCTAAAGACAGGCGTGGAGCTTACGATCAGGCGAACGACATGCTCGTCTCATCACTCAGTATAATAAAAAAAACTTGTTTTCTGTTATTAAAAGCTCTGGGTAGCATTGCGATTGCTATGGGCAGGCGTGGCGCTTGCCATCAGGCAAACGACATGCTCGTCTCATCACTAAAATTAAAAAATGAAAGCTATTGAAAAAGTTAATTGAAATTAAAAATCAGCGGTGTATGACTATTTTGAGTACAACCAGGCCTGGGGCACTCCACACTGTAGGTACGAAGCTACAAGTACATAGCCGGATACCGATGGCGGGTCGCGCGTCGTTACACGTGCCGCGTCAGAAGAGATAAAAGCTATGCGATAGAAAGAGAGGTGCTCTGTAGGTTAATATGACTGGTAGGTATGCAGCGCTACGCGAGCTGAATTGAATTTTATTTCGTCATAGCAAGAGTCGCTAGTTGTTTAAATTTATTTGCGGAGTGATGCTTCTGTTCCTTAGTATTCTGTGGTACAACCTGATTATGAAGCTGCCGATGGCGGATCAAAAAGTTAACATAAGGTCTCTCAATTGATGATAAGCAACACGCCTGCATATAACAGCTAGTTGTAGCGGCACCCAGAATCTAACAATATTAGAGAATAGTATAAAAAAAGTTTCTTAAGGACTGACAGGAAATTACTTCTAAGAATAGTCCTGAATATATTTGGGGCACGTCTGTTATGGTTTCAAGTTACATGTTGTTTTGATTCATTCAATCAGGTTGTCGATCAGATGTTTTAAATACTAATTGCAGATATTACCATAAAACTGAGGTTAAATATGATAACAAATACATTAAGTAAACCATAACACAATACATAAATATAGAATTACAACAAGTTTTCGTCAATATCTATAAATGCCTTCAAAAATATAATTATAGTGTAAATTATTATCAACATTATATCTTAATTTTAGATAACTTTAATAAGGTAGGGATCTATTATATATAAATCGTCGTATTTGTAAGCAAACTAATGGGTTTCATCTTAAAAAATAATATTTTAATATTTATATCCGTTTAAGTTATTGTTTTAACATGTTTTTGACCGACTTCAAAAGGAGGAGGTTCTCTATTCGGATGTATTTTTATTTTATTTTTTATATTTTTTATGTTTGTTACCTCAGAACTCCGTCATTTATGAACCGATTTGGAAAATTATTTTTACGTTGGGTTCAGTATAGCTACGAAGTGGTCCCATATAAATTTTATCGATATGTAACCTTGGACTTCGAAGAAACATTGAAGTCGGTTTTTGTTTTTTTCTAAAAATTTATTATAATTTTTATTGTCTTTATGACGTATAAAGCGCACTTTTGTGCCTATTTAATAAATGATATTTGGCTTTGATTTTAATTTATATATAGTACAGGGTGTGTCAACATTTTTAGATCTTCAGGTTAGGTACCTTTACATTTACTGTGGGGAAGTTTTGTTTTGAGGAAACATCGAGTGAATTTAAAAGAAATATAGAAATTGATTTTTTCCGCCAACTTGCAAATTAGATTTAGACCGCAAATCGCGGACGTCACCCAGAAAGCTGCGTATCTAAATTAACAACTTACGAATTTACGGACAATTTACGGATACGTATGTCGTACGAGTATCCCGTGCTTCGGAGGGCACGGGCCGTTTGTTATCTTAGGACAATCGTTAGATCATGTCGGAGGCCTTCGGGTGTCTAAAAACACGAGAGAAGAAGGTGCAAAAATCCTTAGGAATTGAGAAAAGCACGACCACGTAGTCGGTCCCGCCGACGTGGTGCGAAGACCTACAATAAGAAAAGAACCTTCATATCAATGGACTGAAAGTCATGGAAAGAGGGAAGACCTTTGACATGCGAGCATAACCAGCATGTGTGTAGCAATTTCAATATACCTACCACACAAATGAAAATTCCACTACACTGGTCCAGTGTGGTGGGTCTCTCTCTCGCTTGAGTTCCAACAGTGGGTCCATAATAAGCTACTTTATTATGAACAATAAAAAGTTCATAGTCATTATTAGTAAAGTATAAATACTATTTTTCGTTATTAACGCTACTTTTAAGAAATGGGAAAAATGGGAAAAACGGGACCCTATTACTAAGACTCCGCTGTCCGTCCGTCTGTCTGTCTGTCTGTCTGTCTGTCTGTCTGTCTGTCTGTCTGTCTGTCTGTCTGTCTGTCTGTCTGTCTGTCTGTCTGTCTGTCTGTCTGTCTGTCTGTCCGTCTGTCACCAGGCTGTGTCTCATGAACCGTGATAGGTAGACAATTGAAATTTTCACAGATGATGTATTTCTGTTGCCGCTATAACAAAAAATACTAAAAAACAGAATAAAATAAATATTTAAGGGGGCTCCCATACAGCAAACGTGTTTTTTTTGCCGTTTTTATAGATAATGGTACGGAACCCTTCGTGTGTGAGTCCGACTCGCACTTGGCCGGTTTTTATTTATTTAGAAGACAGGTATTAAAACGTAAAAGGCTAAAATCAAAATATTAAAGACATCACGTATGAATGTTTATATCAAAAGGTATCGTCGCCGCCGCTGCCGCCACCGAGGTAGCCTTATTTCCAAATATAATGGAAATATTTTATTTGTTTTTTAATTAACAACATTCGATTGTTAATGAACTCAAATAATAAAAAAGATTGTAAAGAGTTTATAAATTTTCACGCCGTTTTTTGTGTATCGCCTGGTGTGAACTACAAAACATTAACCTTTGAACATTCATTGATTATACCCGAAGTAAGTCGCTAATTGAAGGAAAAATATATTTTTCTTTATAGTTTTTTGTTTTTTTTACTTTTAATTTTTGTTTTTTTTATATGTAAGTTCTAATTATTACGATAATATTTACTTTTAAGCAAACTTGGTGATTAGATAAACGTCTTATTAATGCCTATAAATAACTCAACCAAATGTTTTTGCAAGTTATCGCATAAGTATTTACAATATGGGATGTCCAGCAGGGGAATCGTGTAATTCTAACACCGATCCCGATCGCTTTTAATTTCAAATTTGGAAGGCATTAGCATCTTTCAAACTGCAATATCAATTATTTTTTGGGATAGGAATTAGGACGCGTTCTTTGAGTAGAAAAGTTCGACAATTCCACAAACAAATACCGATCACAATACATGTATGAAAGCGACCGAGATCGGTATTATTTGATTCCCCCTCTTGTCTCATTCGTGAGGCCCGCCAGATACTCTCACGGCCATAAAATCCTCTCGATACGCAGGCACCGATGTATGCACAAGGGCAGGAGGCCAGCTTCCTCCTCCTATTTTTATCTCCTTCCATCTTCTTACAAGGTCAGGACACATAAGCACCTATTTGGTGTTGAAGATGTTCATAGGTGATGGTGGCCGCTATATAGGCATTTGTGTGTGGTGTGTGGTGTCCAAAGTGGCTTCTTTGCTATTCCTTTCTTTTACATAAAAAGGCAGGCGTTATGTAGGTAGGTAAGTATATAGGTACCTACCTATTATTAGTTACTAATTAATAATATCCTATCCATCATAAAGATGTCTGGAAGAGATCGCTGCTTAGCGATTAGTCCACCCATTGTGCTCATTTTCTTAGATTTTATTATAAATAAAAAATAACATAAAAATACAGTTTTTTATGGATGAGTAATAAGACGAGCAAGTTGTTTGCCTGATGGTAAACGTCACGGCTGCCCATAACAACTGCAGTGCTACCCAAACCTTACCGAAAAAGTACGGTGTAGCACTGCATTGCGCTCATCACCCCAAACATCAGAATCAGCCCCCGTACCCATATGTGCCTCAAGCACCAATCGTATATCGTGTTGAGCTCAGATTAGGGGATATTTTATTAGATTCACTGCGACAATGTCTTATGGTGCCATATATTGTCTCATTAAGTTTATGTCAAGTTGTAGTTATCGTATTTTGGTATAAATTAATGAGATTAATTCGATTTCTTGCCTGAATCGACAATAATTAGACCGTATCTCATTATAGTCGCAGTGAAGTTATACCTTAATTTGAGCTCAACACGATATACGATTGGCGCTTGAGGGACATATGGGTTGGGGGGCAGTTATTAAGTCTGATATGCCCGGAAATTTCGCTGGACAATGCCCTTCAAACCGGAACACATTAATCCTTGCGCACCACTGCTTAATTGTTTAAGGTGTTGTGGAGCATAAAATTAAATATAACGTAGTATAGCTTATAATGCTATGCTGCACTCATGCTTAGCGGCAAGTAAGTTCTTGTTGAGCCCACACTCGTAAAAGCGCCATCTAGCGCGTAGCTCCTGTAACGTTTTATTCTTAACCTAAGTTCTCCGAACGCCGAAAGTGTTTACCTGTAAGCCTGCTTTGTTGATTACACACAAATGGGTATAATATGACCGGTATCAAGCTACGTGTACTCGTTAGTAGAACTTAGATAAACATATAGATGGCGCTATAAGTTCTTATACCATAAAGAAAACTAAACTTTATTGTATCGAAGACAGAAGTTCTATTATATGTTCTGTGACTGCTCATTGTTTTTACACTTGAACGCTATCACAATAGTGTCGAAGTTAAAGAACTTAATTTTGTACTTAATTAAAAGCGATCAGCCAGACTTTATAGAACAGAACAATATTTATAATTTAAGTGTTTAAGTGTCTTCTTTTCCAATTTTTCTTATCATTGTAACCTAATTTGGACTATAAAATATAAAAAAATCGGCCTAGAAATGATGCGCTCACCAACGAACACTATCAAATTTATATTTATATATTTTATTAACATATATTTTATTTATATACTTATTTATAGAAGATGAATAAATTAACGATTAACATTAAAATGTAAAGCACTTCTGTTCATAATATTAATATGAGAAACAAAACATACACAAAAAATAATTCCAACACTTACGAGCTTCAAAATAAAACGGTTTTTTCCTTATTATAACCGGCCATTCATAGAACAAATAATAAACAATAAATAACTTGGTTGCTATATATTACTCATATCGTCCTGAAATTAATCATTTTATCAATAACGAAGCAAGGACTAATATAAACGCTTTGTGTCTTTTGCGATGGAATCCACTCAATTAATAGGAGATGAGAGACAAATACCTACATCTTGATTTATTAGGAAAGTTCCGTATCTTGTAGTTGAGATGAGCAAAAGGACATTTTTTCTTACTCATTCTTAGTGTATCTTTTTCTCTAGATACTTTTAGACTTTGAGGGTACCTACTTTAATGCAAATTAATTCATCTATTTATGTTGGTATCCGCATGGCTCAATATCGATGAACATCTCTCGAATAAAGGGGTATACTGAAAATCAGCCTTCCGTGCGCTGTTATTCTTACGAAGCTAAGTGCTGAGCCTAAACCTATAGCAGCAGTTTCTATGCATACCGATAAATATAAAGTTTTACTCTTAATTCTATGTGTACAGTTTGTCAATAAATAATTTATTTTTTTCTTTGTTTAAGTTATAAAATATCGATATCGGTAAAGCTTTATCGATGACTACCTTCGCCCCGCGATTCCACCCGCAGTTTCTCGGGATAACAAGTAGCCTATGTGTTATTCCAAGTCCTAAAGTACCTATATACTAAATTTCACCAAAATCGATTCGATAGTTTTTGCGTGAAAGAGTAACAAACATACATCCATACATCCTTACAAACTTTCGCGTTTTTATTATTAGTAGTATATATTTAATATTGTATGATACTTTAGTTATTAGATACTTTAGGTCGTTTATCCCGGAAAACCGGCGGCGTGTAAGCGAATATAAGCGCGGCCGTCTAAAATACCTACTGCTACTGGCGCGGATTCCTATAGGTAGTACCTACCTACTGCGTTGTTTGTTCTGTGTAGCTATTTAAAACTTTTTGTCGATGCCGAACTGATTCTGACTTTTGTAATTGTTAAGGACAACATCATTATTTTATGCAAATATCTAAGTATAGGCCCTCATGTTTAATCAACCTTATTACGAAGGCCTCCAAATAAACTCTCAACTTAGAACAAGAAAGTTCAAGCCCACAGATATAACTACCTACGGTCTCGTTTGCATAATTTGCAAAAACTTTTCACAAAAAGGATCTTTATTTGAATTCCCAACGGCTTTGATGTCCACCATTTTTAATCCTTGATCGACTGGTATTAAAACGTTTCTAGGCCGAATTTAATTTAATTCCTTTTCCGTTCCCAATGAATATTGTGAAAGTGTAGAGGACCGAATGAAAATTAAAAATGATTCATACCTACTCTACCGGACTTCTTTATAAATATGATAATGTAATGGGCACTGTAGGATTATTTTGACCAGTTTTACTGACATAATATAAATATAACTGTAAAATAGGAATTAAATACACACCCACTAAAACTGACTGTAACTGTAAAATAGTTAAAGCTTCCAACGCATTCATATTTATTAAATAAATTTTAACTGTATATAGAAATTATTGGGAATTGTCTCAGGGTGACGAGCACATTGCAGTGCGACGCAGGTATTTGCAAATAAAAGATCTGGGTTCCTGCAACTGTTATGGGTAGGCGCGTTGCTTACAACCAGGCGAACGACCTGCTGGTCTCACAGGTGACCACTTTTGGTGAGCACATCAGTGTAAAGTATATACCTATAGTTATACAAAACTTGAAAATTTTTAATTATATTTTACACACAATATTATGTAGGTACATTAAATTTTTTTTACAGAAGAGTTTCTTTTTCAAATTTAGCTGTACATAAAGGTTTCTTCTCTTAGCTCCCTGAGAAGTTTACAGGAAGGCATATGTGTACAAAGCAGACATTTAATATAATTTATGAGTCAACATACCTAAAACTGCAAGGTGTATTTTAGAAATATAAGATTCTAATCCAAAAACACTAAACGTATCACTTAATGCTAACTAATTTACTGATAAATGAGAGCAATCTGCATATTGGACGCCTTATAATTCAACACATCTGTTACCGTCCTAATTTATATCCGTTAAATCAACCCGCTAAGGAAGAGGAAGTGAAATTAACCAAATCAAATCAAAGCGAGCATCTTGCGAGCCCAACACCCCGAGCAATTTGTGAAATGTTGGCGCACGCTGCAAGATTGCCGAAAATAAATTACGAAATGGGTCAGAGCGGTGCATTCCGTCTCGTCGATACAATGGCATGTAATTAACAGCCGACACCCGAACTTAATCACGAAGCTTTTGGTAATAATAAAAATGTATTGATCAACGTCTGCAACCGAAATCTGTTCACTCTCGATTTGCAGACTCTCAGGAAACACAGACTGCGTCCCACTCCTTTGCTGTTCGTAAGATGAACGCGGAAGCATAGGCCACAGCAACACTTTAATGGTTCTATCTATATTTTTGGATAATGCAGAAACGGAGGTAAAATGCAGGGCTAGAAACAGATATTTCGTCACTAAATGTCCTGATCGCCATGCTATTAATGTTAATACTCACAAATTATTTTACGCCGTGTCCTCTCGTTTTGTTTTGTATTAAGTGCATTGGTCCATGAATTAACACACTATTAGCATTAGTTTTCTTTACTATTAGCTTACTGTATTACTTGACAAAAAGTTCAGAAACCAGTGATGTACTAAATGCTTTTTCTGGGACTTACTTTTGCAAATATTATAATTTAACTAGTTCTTAGCATGGTTGGCTTATAGAATCAAATACGAAAATGTAACGTTGACTACTATAAAATACATAAATTGTATCTGCTTTGATATATTTCGTAGATATAATCGGTATCGGTATATAATGTTAGCCAAAGGCTTTTTGGCAAAGAGGATAGAGCGCCCATTCTCTCCATCCAAGCTAGCTTCATGTAAAATGCATCAATCGTTTCATGCACTTCCGCTTGGTTAGTTACATCTTGTGTAACAGCATTGAGTTTTCTAAAAATAAAATTGAGGTAATGTAGCTCAACTGGAATAACCTAAATTAGAGTTTACACGTAGAAAAATCGCCAACTACGATATAGAACGCACTATAATAGTTTTTATGACGATTTCAAGCACATATTTCAAAGATTATCTACACTACTAAATAAATAGATTTAATTCAATCTTTGAATAGGTAAATTGCAAGCTCTAACATCGTCGTGAAGTCGTCTGAAGTGTTAAACAAACATATAGGAGTGAATCCCGCTTCCATTCCAACACTGTGATTAAAACCAACGGTAAATCGCTGTAAATAGAGAAACCAACGTTTAAAAACTTGCGTTTCGTAATCGAATACTTTATAATCGAATTGTCGAACATACAAATCGTTATATACCGTTGTTTATAGGTCACAACAATCAGGACTATTCGATTGAGCTCTATTTGTGATGACGTCATTTTGTTTACCATTCGTTGTATTTTCACAATTCGGCGTTGAAATACCTCTTTTATTGGTTAACACTTTTTCGTTTTTAGCGATGGATTATGGACCTAATAGGGCTTTAACAAATTGTCAAATTCTGAACATCGCAGCGACGAATGGACTAAAGGTCTGGACCTACGCGAGAATTATCTATTTCGTATCGCTTTCAATTTACTAAATGACACCAATAAATAACCATTCCCAGTCCAGCAACAGTATTTTTTCGTACGTGTGTGTGTTTGACCCTTACCTTATAATTTTCATTCTTCACCTTTTTTAGGGGTAAGCACTCAACCCTAAAATGGCCGATAATTTATTATTTTCACCACCACCTTATTACGGTAGCGTATCACAAATCCGATAATAATTTCGGTACAGTTCTACGTTTAATTACGTCTAACTACAAAATAATAAGAAATAATCGCGTGAGTGAGGGTAATTCCAACTCCTGGAAGCAGGTACCTAATTATTTTCAAATTCCCTAATTTTCATGAATTTCATGCTCACGTGAATGTCTCGAAGTAAGCTTGCTTTAATATCAACCTGTCCGTTATACACATGTAGTCGGGAACTTTATAGATTAGGTTACCTGTAATTTTATTATTACAATATACCTACTACTCTATTTCCCTACTTTACCTTTAGCAATTTCTTTTTTATAAAAGCCATCCCCTGCCGCTGTGCAAGAAAGAAACAGAACACTGTCACCTTTACCTACTTACCACCACCGGCGAAATATTCGGTTTGATGAAGACCAAGTAGTTTGAGTGCTGTCATGCTGACTTGTAGAAACCGGTAGAAAAAATATTTTTCGTTCATATTTTTTACTAAGTTTATATTCTACAGTCAGTAGGTTCCCTACACTTCTCCCCCAAAGCGGTGACATCAACGTGTTCCTCCCACTCCCACCAGACACTTCCAGAGCAGGGAAGAGAACCTATAATCTGCTGACTAACATCGATCAGCTAGGTCCAGTCGGACAATACCGTCCTACTCCGCACCGCACTCGATTGCTCTGTCTAGACGCCTACGATGAACGACTGTATGATTTATTAAACTGTAGGTACTTGAAGTATCGAATACAATTTATTTGATTTGGTTATAGCTTAAGGTAAAAAAACTGGTAAGATCGCATTGGCTTTAAGGTTGAGTTAGAGTGCTATTTGTAAAACTAGATAGGTGTGAAGTTTTTATAGCCGCCAAGTAAACTAAGTACCTAAAAGAACCTCTAGGAAATTACACTTTAAACTTAGTTTAATTTCACAGAACTCAAGAAAGTATGTCGTTATCTAAGACCGAGATAATTATCAGTTGCTTTTAACACAATTAGACCTGTCTTGTGTAATAATTAATAGTGCTGCCTTGTGCTTTAGTTATCAGATTTTTCACGTACATAAATGAATGTTTTACATTTTAGGAAATAGCTACATATCATATGCCAAAATGTTGTGCTTTGAACAAATTGTAACCGGCATGTATTTAAATGATCGTTTTAATTTTACAAAAAAGTCTAATATGTCATATTTTGATCCTCTTTTTCTGAGACATAAATAAATCAAATCAATAGATATTCTCAATTTACTTTCTGGCGCTACGCCGGCTGCTGCCGCGGCACGCTCGATTTGCTTGCTCGGCTCGCGCGATGTTTGGTCACTGCTCTAACATAACCTAACCTAGTCTTTGAGACCGTTTGTGTTGTCGAAGTATTTTCTATCGATTTAATACAAAGAGGATCAAATATTATTCTTAATAAATCAATTACATTTTAGGGGTTCAAATAATATTGTCTCATTCTAATCGATCCTAATTATAGTACTTTCTTATACAAAGTCTCGACGAGGAAAAGAGTTCTAGTTGTTCCAATAAGAACAAAATTATGATACCATCTTTTTTCCCCCATTCATACGATACATTTCCACCGCAATCCCCATCCGCGGCTAAAGCCGAAACCACAATGAAGGCGTATAAAATCGCGATACGAGCTAACACATGCGACTTACAAGCAATAGAGAACATTCATCGAATCATAAAGCAAGCTGGGGCTGAAGCGGCCTGCCGGATTCGCGGCACGTACTGAAGCCTGGTATATATTGAACCAACTAAACAGTTGTAAGAATACCTCACCCGGGCGTAGGTAAATTGTTTCGCTTGTTATTTATGTTTCCCAGCTTGCTAATACGTGCGCTGAGTCTGCAATTGGATAAGTGTTTGCGTCTCGTGCGTCGCAAGTTTTAGTGTTTGGTGTATCATATCATTTTCGTGTTTGCACGTCTCTGTTATGATTTTCGGTTTGTTTTGCGTTTTGATTCGTGTCGGCTTAGCAACAGTTTTCCGTTTCGTGTCGGGAATCTCGACAAGAAAAGGGTTCCGAAATTTGACGACATTATTTTTGTATCAACAAGTACTAAGTTTTAGGGTCAATCTGTGTTCAATTTATATATATCATATTACAAAAGTCAGTAGTAAAGAATTTAAAGTACGCACTACGTACTAAGTAATTTATAATGTCTATTGAAAGTTCTTCTACACCACGTTGCGTTGTTATTTCTTAGGCCTTCCGTCGTACCTACTTTTAGCATCAGCGATCGATGATTTGATCGCTTTCCAGAAGGTGAAAGCAGCGATTTTCTGTACGCTTCACTGTGCACACTACGATTTTGATACCGCGATCGACTTGCGCAATCGCGCGATTTTGTGCCGAGGTGGAAAATATGCCCATCGCGGATACTATATATAAGTAGCATTGGCTAAATCGCGGATACTAATAGTATCTTGTGTGGTTTAGCCCTTAGCTAACAATGCGGCGATCAAACTATGCCCTCAACTTTAGTGACGACTGCTATAGCTAATAAATACGTTTGTCAGCAAATTATAAAATGTATGTTGTGAATAAAATTATTATTAGTTAGATTACATGTCTTTTACTATATAAATACTAGGTACAAACAATATTTTAACGAGTTGGTTTGTCACTGATCAAACTACTCTATCAATAACAAACTATGGGTGAATCCTGTAAATTAAAGTTAGTTAAGTAAATAGTGAAAAAGTATATTTAAAACAAATTTAATGTGTTTAAGTCAAAGATATAAAAATAAATAACGTACTTAACTTGCCTTATGTCCTAGTTTGTAAACTTTATATACTGTGTCAATCTTAATTTTTTTCTGATGACAATTCTTTTCTTTTCTGTAGCATAATACTTACCACCGAATTGAGTTGATAAAAATGGTCGAGATGGAGGAAATGTGGGATCAAAACCTTCCAAATTTCTAAGTTTGAGTCCTTTGCTTTCATATGTGTTTCATATAAAAAAACGGTTTTAAACATGACGAGGAAGAACGTATGACTCCAAATAGTAGGCTAATAAACATGTAGGCATACTTAATACGCTCATAAATATTTCCACGCCTACGTACGCTCGTTTGTTGTTGTAAATCGTAGTTAAACAAATATTACTTTGTTCAAACAGCTCCCAAATCCCACTAAATCCATGCTCAGAATCGAACTCAAAAAGGTAATAAGGCAATTTTCTTGAAAATCCCTAAACGTAATAATGTGCCGAAAACGTTTTCTAAATTTACACATATTGTGCTCGCGGTGGAATCGCCCGAGTAGCGTACGAGCGGAATACTCAATGCGATAGGGGTGAAGTGTCAGAGTTATCACCACATCGCTACTTCCACAGGCGTGTGATATCTGTTCTAAGTACCTACACCATCAGCTGACGGAGATATAACACTGTACAGCGCATAAACCCAAAGCTTGGCGCGAAAACCCTATTCAAAAAGTGAAAACGCACGGATTATACTGAAGTTTAAATTGAAGCTGCGTTAAAACGTCCCTCACAAGAGGCTGCTTTTAAATAGCTAAATAATTTTGTTCAGATGGAACATTTTGGGTGTAGAACATGGAGTAAATTTATTATTTCAGTGGCGGGCCGCGGACAAAGGATTTAGGTTTGCTGAATTATGCAAATAAATTCACCATTCTGTAACATTTGTTGGGAATGTCTTTATTTCTGTAGATTTCTTAAAAGGCCCTCAAGACTAATCCTCGCTTTTGGCTTTTGAATCGTCTTAACTTGAACGAATGATCGCTCACCGCTCATACACCTGACTGTGAGCATTAACATATTATATAAGGGATAAGTGTAAAAGCACTAAGTCTAGTAGGTTTTCAAATGCGAGATTAACATAAATCTCGATGTGACGTTTTTATTTCTTCCTTTTTTGTAGACAATTTCGCTTAGGGTGACGTCTTATACACAGGGGCGCTTTATCCTTTTACAAAGTGCGTATTTACAAAATCACGCTGGTTGTGCAAATGGATTGAGCATTTTCTTTAATATTTTAATATAAAAGGTTTAAGCTTGTTGTTGTAACTTCACGGTTAGCTTAAATCCCGAGACAAGAATTTATCCTTCCGGACCGTGTAATAAAATTTTGTTTCGTTTTAAGAGGCCTCTGGAACTAGATTTGCGAACAAGTTGCACCATTATTGTGTTCTGAACGAGCGTTCCGCAATATTTCCCAAATGAATATCGAAAAGATCCCTCGAGGAACAGTTTTTGAATCGTCTCTCGCAGTATTTGCGCAGCGAAAACGAACCTCCAGACGTTTAATGCGACATAAAAGATCTTGCGGTATTTTACTTTGGTGAATCTCAGCCGTTTTACTTTTGGAATCGAATGTCTTCCTACATTATTGTTTAAATTACAACGATAAAAATAAAGGCTTAAGTGAGGGGGTTAACAATACGTACAGCGATGTACAAAGAACTTGGTAAATCGGTTCGATGCCGCCAATTCCCCGAATCAGAGTGTTGTTGAAATGAAATGCTTTGAGTAGAGTCTGCATTGTTGTTTTGTTAATCAGTCTAATTTCAAAACAGATAGACTTCTATAGAGCCTAAATTCGAATGCCATTTGTAAGTTAAATCCATCCAGAAGGGTGATTTATATCTACTCTGCACTAATTCTAAACTTAATAAATTGGTATCATTTACTGAGAGTTCCGTCTTCCAGCTTTGTTTACGCAATGGCTTCTACATTTCGAAACTAATGCAATTCAGTAAAATAAATTACATTATATACCTATATACCTACGATTAGGTATCTATGAGAACTATTAGCAAATAATACTAACTATTACTTACGCTATCAGCGAAATATTATATATATGTAGATGTAACTGAAATAACTTGATAATATTTTTATAAATAATATGCTTTGTTCGATTAGTACATTTTATTTATTTTTTCTTATTAACGATAGGTACCTATAGGTACATATTACTTTATAATATTGGTCAGATACAATGGCTTGTATAATCAAACGTCAATAAATAAGTTTGTGTAACCTTTAATTTTATTTATATTATTCTTTTTACGAACTCAAAGACAAAGGTTATCAATTATTCGACGGACAGAGTTAGTAATAACAGCGACTGAGTAACCAATATAAATAATTAATTAAATTATATTCAATTCTATAATATTAACTTCTTTGGACTTAATTCTCACTAATTTTATTAAGTTCGGCATATAAAGTAGGTGAATATTAACACGTTTTATATAAATGAATGGATAAATTTCCTCATAAACCTTAGAAATCTTCAACACAAAGGATCTATTTACAATCCGTGCCGTATTGTCCAGGCACTTGGTATGGCGTCCTCACGAAAATACTTAGAAATTGATTCCGGGTTTGAGTTTGCAGTGCTGTCGACTAGACGTCCGATAGCTTTCCCGATCCCATCCATATGACAAGTGAGTGCTTCCCGCCGCCACCACCTCGGATGCGCCATTGTGGCACCTACAGTTAGCAACGCTAAAGTACAATTCAAAGTCGAAATATTTGCGGTAAAGAAAGAAGAAATACCTAAAATACGTACAAATGGGTGATGTTTGATATTATTAGTTAGTATGTACAATATTCAATAAAAATATTTCAAGAGCAAGTCTTGCAACCAAGCAAACTGCATACTAAAACACACTGTAGGTACTGATAAACTTAAAACTTAGGTACTGCATTAGCATGACATTAATATTGTAAGAACTGTCAGTCTTGAATAACTTATAAATACAAGGGAGTCTTCATAAAAAATTAAGCAGTCCAGCTAGTATGTTGGTGCGGCGACTCATGGTTTTTCCCTAAAGTATGGTGATCGATCGCCAGCCATCATTTAGGGGAAGAGTAATAAACATCAACCAATGCTTGTTTGATTGAATAATAGAACAGCCGTACGTAAGTAAAATACATGTTTTTGTGCGTATGTGCGCACGTGACCGTGACTCCAGTTATTTACTGAGCTACCTTTTATTTATAGGTATACTTTGTAAAATAAAAGGTCATCTTGATATTCCTCAAGTACACATGTGCCTTTTCAAACCAAAATATCTTTATATCTAATTCTAGTGTTTTTTTAAGAGCCAGTAACACTTTTTTTTTTATTTATGAAGGATGACAACGAAACAACTGGATAAAAACAACTCGAATTTATTTTCCGTACTGTGAAATAGGCCTTATAACATGCCACTACTGAATGCGACGTAAGCGGCGCGGTGTAGACAACCTACCCACTTGTTGTATCCATGCACTTGTTCTTCTGATGCGAGAAATTGTTTATATGTACCTATTTTTTGTTTGTTTTTTTAGAAGTGTAGTAATATTTTTATAACTACCCAATTTAACAAAACCTAGACGTAATTTGTGCATAAGCTACGCTTAACGGCACTCAATATTTTATTAAGTTATATGTTGTATTTTCTCTGTAAGTGAATAATTGTTATTCTTAAGAGATAAATAAAGTTTTTTAACCGTAATTAGTTATTAGAACTATAGGCAAATAGATATTCAAATGCCAAAAGTTTCAACGCGAATGCACATGTTAATTTTGAGAGTGTATAGCTATTTCTTCTGTTTAAGACTCATCAAGTCAACTCTGAAGGTCTAACGAGTTTTCTTTCACTTGGAACTTTTTGTTTCTTATTTTGAACTAGAAAGCACGGACGATAGAAATCGAATAAAAGAAATCGATAAAAGATGTCAGAATCAGAATATAGTAACATCAGCCTAATCGAGCGTTCAATAACAATAGAATGTGCAATTGTACATAATTCGTTTTAAGAAATTCCACATTCAATTTATAAAAATAATGAGTTTCAAGCAGTAAATACAGATTTTTGTAATAATAAAAAGTTGATATGATATAATATCAAAAAAAAAGTATGAAATATTAAATTGTCACCACGATATCACAACAAGATTGTCAATATATTGATGGAAGCAATAATAATTTAATCAAGCTATATTGGCCGTGGTTGAATAAATAATAATAATTATCTATTATTATTAATGTTCTATTATTGTTACTAACGGTATTAACAATTCCACGCTCGAAAATTAGCCCCCGTGTGTGATGGAACGTTTTCACCCTTTGGTTAACCTACAGGTTGGTTAACAATCTATTAATAAGCCCTTGAGGGAATATGCATTAAAAATAACTGTTTTGTTTACAGAAATGAAGCAAAAAATGTTTAATTTACATTTTCTTTTGTAATCTCTGTGAATGGAAGACGTTTAATCAAATGTCACATTTGATCCGCGACACGTAAATATAATTGAGGTAATTTTTATTGCCCCATTTATTCATTATATTTAAGAGCGAGTGTGGCTCAGCGGGAACTCGTGCGCCTTTCGACCCGACGCACCTGGGTTCGAATCCTGAGTCGGCCCTGCACCAATGACTTTATAGTTAAGTGCAGATTTTGCACACTCGCTCTAAAACGGTGAAGGAAAACATCGCGATGAAATCCGTTTACGCGCTTTGGAGTGGTAGGCTCTGGCCATGGTTGTAATACCATCCACCGAACAAACTCATGCCGTCAAGCGACCTAGTCGTGTTTCGGGATGATGTTCGGTGAACCATCGGGGAGACGGGTCTGAGCAGCCGCTCAACTGCCGTCTCTCTCTAGATCTATGTGCTCCATCTTAGACCACATCATCGCTTCACATCAGGCGAGATAGCGGCCAAACAAAGATCTACTAAGCGTAAAAATATAAAAAAAATTAAATTATCTTATTCAAATACATTAAAATTAGAAAAATTAAATCATCTATTAGATATTCGTTCGGAAACTTTGCTCAACCCCTTTCAAACGGTCGATACCGACTGTGTAACGAAGCGTAATGGTTCATTGTATTTGCATAAATTTGGTTGCCGCGATTTTATATCCTTATTTCAGATAGAAACGTTACTTTTTGCTGCGAAAATATTTTTACACCTCGATTATCTAAGAACAATGTCGAAAATGTGAAAGCTTAATATAACTCCTACAAAAGTCGCTCATTAAAATAAAAATATAAAAGTGAAAGAAGTTTTTTTTATCTTTTATCGAACTGAGTAATGAGACGAGCAAGTTATTTGCCTGATGATAAGTGCCACGCCTGCCCATAACAAAAGCACTGCGTAGCACAGCATTGCGCTCATCACCCTGAGACATCAGATATTAAGTCTCATAACCCAGTAATTTTGCTGACTACAATGCCTTTCAAACCGGAACACAGTAATGCTTGTGCACTACTGCTTGGCTGCAGAATAACTGGCACGGCTGTGGTACCTACCCAGAAGTACGACCAAAATGAGGTAAGTACCTAGGTATCAATTTTATTAGAGCGTGTCGCTGACCTTCCGTCAGTAAGTAGAAGTACAATTAGATAGTACTTTGTTGATCTTGTTCGTTGTATTATGTATCTACTCTCTGCTCTCTACATAAGTTATTTTATGTAACGCAACGGTTACTTAGTAATTAAGATCTGTGAATTTTACCAATAAATGAATGAAAAAAATAAATAGATTTATCGTCAGATTCGTTGAATACATCGTACTTAAACATAACTTAATGTATTTCACTGAAATAGTCTAACAAGAAAAATTGTTAAAACATGAAAGATTATAATGAAATTCTGCCCGATAACCGTGGCAGGTGTAAAAATGAACCGAACGATGGAGTGATATTGTTATGAAAAAGATTAATGGCTGTCCCAAACTTCGAAAAAATTAAATCGGTTTGATGTCAATCAAGATTTCAAGAGCAAAAATGTTACAAGAACAAACCAAAAACATAATTCATAAGTTTATTTTCACTGTTTTTATATTGTGAGAATATCACGTAGCTACCTAAAGGCGTTGCTACAAAAAAGTCGAGAAAATAAAAAAGTCCCTACCTTTTTTAGTCTTTGAATTTCGAGCAATTTTCTTTTGGATCTGTTCTTGAAAGCTATAATAAAGAAAACCCCGAATAAATTTTGGACAATAGATACAAAATATAGAAATGTTACTACGTTCAATTTATTTACAGAATATTGGCTGAAAATTGGGACTGGTTGCACGAATGAATACGACTATTGAATTTTTTAGACAAAAATATCGAACCATCACGATTTCGATGTACATTTAGAATAAAGTTGCCTACAGAACGTTAGAGTGGTTCGTGCCGTTTTATTTCAAAGGTGGGGCAACAAAAATGTAAAGCAAGCAGTGGTACAGTCGTCGTGCTGAAGACAGTTATTCGTTGCAATGTGCGGGAACAACGTTTCCCGTACCTACGACATGAACCGAATTGCACTCCCGCTTGTTTTCCCATTTTATTACTACTGTTCCTTTTGTCTCGAGCTTCGTTACACTTGGTCAGGTACTGAAGATTTGAATGTACCACGAAGAAACGCATACAAATCGTTATGTTAATTTTAGGATAGATGACATGCAGTTTTTCTCACCCCCACCATTCCTCTTATTTGAATAATTTGTAAACTTTCTGTGGATCATCACATCGAGCCCCAATCACAATACATATAATATATGAAAATGTAAAAAGTTCTGTTACCAATAATAGAACCTTTTATATTTTTCTGTTTGAGATTAAAAAATGTAATATAATTAACCCGTAGGGTAAAATTAATAAGAGCTTACGAAAGATTTTGAAATTTCTAAAAGTAAAATAACATGGCCACGTTCAATTGAATAATATTGTTCCGTGACTGCTATCGGCGCACCTTGAAAAACTAGGGTAATTGAAAAACCGCAATAAAACTGAATGCTGAAGAATTTCTGGTAACCTACCTATTCTCTAGGCTAGGTCATATTAAAACTAAAATTTATTTTATACCATCAGGGTTTACAAACGCGGAAATAGTAGATACGTCAAAAATATCAGCTGTCACTACTATTTTAAGCATAAGGACTGACGGAATATTTGCCATTTTTTATTTGATTTTCATAAACTTATAGGTACCATTGCCAGCCTATGCCCGCCCACTACAAATCATAGAGCCGTTTCTCAAGCCCGTCTTCTGGTTTCAAAATAGTATCCACCCCATTTTGTAATTAATGGAAATTCGAGTAGATCCCGCGCTTAGTGTTAAACTTGGGTTTGTGTTATGCAGTGATTCTATCTTATTGACATTCAACTTTACAGCTCATCCCAGAATATATATTCTTGGTTTATTATCTCTCCGTCTGTGGAACAAACGTTGGGTAATCATAATTAGTCTCTCGACAAACATAACAAATACAACGGAAGACAAAACTTCTTTGAGCAAAGTGAAAACGGATGGAGGTTTGTTTACAAATTCTGTAAGCAAAACGCTTAGACGTTTACTTGCCATAAGGTTTTATAATAAGAACTGAATAAACAGTTTATGTTAGTACTAATTTTTTGCCAATACGAACTAAAAATGTTAACTCTGTTATTTGATATTTTGAAAGCTTAAAGCGTTAGGTTAGAACCGTGAAACATAAAAGTCCTAAAAAATTTCGACTGCAAGACATATCATCATGGAAACGGAACGGAATTAAAATAATATTATTGTGTTCTTAATTTATGTTATTTTCCGGGGTTAACGCGAAATTGAACTAGATTCTAAATTAATTTTAAGAGTTATATTTTTAAAAGCAGGGTGTGACCTAAAATAATAATTCGATAAGGCATGTAGGCATGTAAGAGCGAGTGTGGCTCAGTGGGAGAATGTGCGACTTTCGATCCGACGTACCCAAGTTCGAATCCCGCTGACCTCGCACCACTGACTTTCTTAAGTTATGTGCGGATTTAACACTCGTTCTGAAAACGGTGAAGGAAAACATCGTGAGGAAACCGGCATGTCCAAGAATTAATCACAAAATTCAAGGACATGTGACATCCACCAACCCGCACTGGGCCAGCGTGGTGGATTATGGCCCATTCTCTCTCTATGAGAGAAGGCCCGAGTCCCAGCAATGGGAACGTGATGGGCTGATGATGATGATGAAGGCATGTAGGTAGGTACAGTTGTAGAAGAGCTGTTTTTCAAAAGCTAGTTTAGCTGCGCAGATAGCACCTTTCTATCAGTTATTCTACCGTCAAGTAGTAAGTATGCAGCAATGTTTGCTTTTTAGTGGCATTGTCATCAGCAAAATTACGTGGCAATTGAGACTTAGACTAAATAGTAAAGTTACTCACTGTGCAACAATTATATACGATAGGTTCTGATACGCTCTGCTCACCCTCAATTATTATCAAATGACTATCAACAGCTGTTGATTGCCCAGAATATTGAGGTATTCTATGAATAGCAAGGATTTTCAACCATCTTGGAGGATTGACAGCAATCGAACGTCAGCAAAGTTGCATTTAGGGCTCTGTCCCTGGCAGAACATCATTAAGTTTAAGCGCTATGCTATTTAGACTTTACTGCATGATAATGAAAAGAAAAAGTGTTTTGTAAAGATCGTAATAATACGTTTACTTATAGTACACACATTATGTATCAATAGTTCAATTAAAGAATTAACTGATACATTGCCGAATTCACTTATTTAAATATATAATAGTGAGGTACTTCACTTAATTGTAACAGATTGATATCTAAGCGGCGCAAATCGGATAACATCAGATAAGCACGCCCGGCGGCGCTAAGTGGAAAACTTGCAGTGTAATTAACAATTCAACATACTTCAAGCGTGGTAGGGAAGCTACTTTGAAATTACAACAACGTTCTTTTATACTGAGTAACTTGTTATTATAAAATTGCATTTACTCCAAGTCTACAATATTTCTACTGAAACAAGTGTTCCGGTGCAAGCAATCCGGTGCGTTTGTTGCTCTCAACCGGAATAACAATAAGATTTAAAACGGCCAAGACCAGATTTGCATTTGTAAACATTAACTTCCAGTATTTACTTGTCCAGTTGTTGAATTCAAGCTAAAGTAACATAATGTGTAACGCGTTTGTTGTTAAAAAATAACAAGAAAAGATTTTATATTTTTTGAAAAAACTATTGAGATAACAATAATCTTTTTATTTTTCGCATGTATATGTTTGCTTACTTAATAGTATAAATGCGAAATTTTTTATGTTTGAGTGTAAGTGTGCATGTGTGTTTGTTACTTCTCCACGCTGTAAAACGGATCTACGGATTTGAATGAAATTCGGAATGCAGATACCTAGTCTAGTCTACCTCCAGTCTGTAAGGTATATATTTAATGGGCCTCTGGTACTTTTAATTTGTATGTGAATTTATTTGTAAATGAATTTATTATTATTATTATACTTCAAAAATCTATTTGGGAGAGTTTAGAGAGCATTTATAAGGTACAAATAGAAACCGGCCATGTGCGAGTCGGACTCGCGCACGAAGAGTTCCGTACCATTATCTATAAAACCGGCAAAAAAATCATGTTTGTTGTATGGGAGCCCCCTTAAATATTTATTTTATTCAATTTTTAAGTATTTGTTGTTATAGCAGCAACAGAAACACATCATTTGTGAAAATGTTAACTATCTAACTATCACGGTTCATGATATACAGCCTGGTGACAAACGGACAGATAGACAGACGGACGGACAGCGGAGTTTTAATAATAGGGTCGCGATGGGTAAAAAAGCGGCTAAAAGCACTTTAACCCATTTAGTAACATACATGTTCATTGACCACTAGGTTCGTTGTGAAGAAACAGAACTTGCACAGAATATTTGCTATTGTCAGCCTCTGTAGTGTAGTGTTTGTGCAGGTTGGCTCAAATCTCATACACCACTTAGGTTACGGGTTCGATTCCCGACGGGAAAAATGTTTGCATGAGCACAGAAGAAAAAAGCGCAAGCATTTCTGTCACGCCTGGGTGATGTCGGACCATAGTCCTCGTAGTTCCTGGTTTTCTAGATACGGGGAATCCTAGTTAAGGGCCAGGTTCTATGTATGTGATTGTTGGGCGTATTTATTATTTGTTATTATTTACCAGCGTCACTAAAGAGAGTTTTTATTTGTACCTCGGATACAAATAATATACACCTCGGACTCTCGGTCTTCCACAGTGAAGTACCAAAACGTTGTCGGCACTATATTAACTTTGGTTAAAAATGGCCATTCAGCGGGCATAGTTCGTTATTTGGAATGTTCAGTGGTTGTTAATTAGACAACTTTCCATCTCAGCATGCCCCGCGAACACTGCAGTGCACTAGAGCCCCACTGCGCTGTTGGCCATGTCATAATGATAAATGTATTTTTTGTGGAAAGCTGAATATTTACTTACTTTGAGTTTTGAGCCCACCGGGACACAGCCAGGCGCTTTGTTGTGGTAGTTTCTGCTGAACCGTGAAATCATAACATTTTTACCAAATAAAATACAACCGTGAATACTGCGATTTATTTTAATGTTAAGTTCATAATTCGTGCAAAATTGTTAAGATTTTTGATAATTATTATCAAATAGCAAGATAATACCTACATCAAAATTTAATAAATCTGCATTAATGTGGAACGTCATAATTAAATGATTCGATCACGTTCAAGGTATTGGCATAATATTTAACCTCTAATAAAATCACTCAAATAAGCTTGAGTGTACCGTTTCAGTTCCAGCACACAACAATGGTTCAATAAGGAAGACCCTCCACCCTATACCCGTCTTTCGCATTAATTTTATTCAGAGATAACACCGAGTGCAACGCAAACCCAATCAAACCCGACCAACTCAAACAGTGAGCGGTGTCCTCGTAAACGAGTAATCGAGTGTTCAATTGAGCAAGATCTCGATATCTCGATTATACAGAAATTGGAATCGAATGCGGCTGCGAATTGAAAACGAATCTTCAACGTCTGGCTGGCCGCTCTTTTTTCGCTTTAAGCTCAAAGGAGTCTGTATGCTGCCGCTGTAGTGTCTTATGAAGGAGAATTAATTATCTCTCCATCTCTTGTACAATAATATGCGAGGACGTTTCAATTATTCATTTTACGTTAGAGTAGGTTTAATCGAAATGGAACTAATCATCGTTAAAGAACTGATTAAGAAATTGTTTTGAAGTGTAAGTATTAGGTACATCTTTTACAAAAAATGTGAATAAAACCGTGCGGTTACGCAAGTTTTTTTAAATAGTTAGACAACTCCAACTTCGCAACTGGAGTTTTCTAAAACCGAAACACGTGCTCAAGTTTTGTAGAGCTGCGCGGAATCCATAACAATATTGTACTTATAACTATATTACGACATTTCGATATTTACAATATTTTATACTCGCTGTTATTTGAAATCCTTTCTAGTCGGATGTTTATTTTTTTCGAAGTACTTAGGTGCCTATTTGAATCTCATATAGTATGATGTTAAAGTAATCGTGGTCATCAGCCAGTCTTTTTTACACGTTTTACAAGGTGATCTTGTTCTATCTTATCTATACATATAAAATAGTTCCATGACTGACTGATTCGCTGACTGATGGACAATGTACAACTTGAACCACTAAAGATAATAAGAATTTTTCGGAATTCAATTCAATTCAAAAGTTCTTTATTTCAATTTTGTCGTCACAGACGCACTTATGAACGACAATTATTACAATGACTCTATCCCCGTATCGGAAAAAGAACCACTACTCAGAAGATACGGCAAGAAACTGAGGGGCATATTTTTTAGAACTTTTGTTACAATATTTTATGTTTGTTTTTGTCAATTTTTCAAATTTTTCTTATGTGGTAGTTGGCTACTTGGCAGAAGTGGAATATTCCATGCATCTTTGTCTTCTATGTAATTACTAACTGTATAGTACGCTTTTTCATTAGAATATTTTTCACACTGAATTTGAAACTACTTTCTGTGAGCTCCGTTATACATTTTGGAATTTTATTGTAAAAACGTACACAGTTGCCCATGAAGGACTTATTCGTTTTACTCAGTCTAAACCTAGGTGCTGCAATTCTATCCTTATTTCTAGTGTTTATGTTGTGGTGGTCACTATTCACCTTGAGTTTGTGCATCTGCACAAATTCAATTCAATTTTGTCAATTTTTCAAATTTTTCTTATGTGGTAGTTGGCTACTTGGCAGAAGTGGAATATTCCATGCATCTTTGTCTTCTATCTAATTACTAACTGTATAGTACGCTTTTTCATTAGAATATTTTTCACACTGAATTTGAAACTACTTTCTGTGAGCTCCGTTATACATTTTGGAATTTTATTGTAAAAACGTACACAGTTGCCCATGAAGGACTTATTCGTTTTACTCAGTCTAAACCTAGGTGCTGCAATTCTATCCTTATTTCTAGTGTTTATGTTGTGGTGGTCACTATTCACCTTGAATTTGTGCATCTGCACAAATTCAAGGTGAACGTTTACGAACATACATTATATTTTCATAAATATACAGAGAAGGTAAAGTTAATACATTAATTTGTTTAAAGACTTCTCTTAATGATTCGCGAGGACCAAACTCATAAATAGCGCGAACCGCCCGCTTTTGTAAAATAAAAATAGCTTCTATATCCGCGGCAGACGCCCACATCAAAATGCCATAAGACATTAAGCTGTGGAGGTATGCAAAGTAAACTAACCGAGCCGTAGCTATATCCGTTAATTGCCTAAATCTACTAACCGCGTATGCAGCAGAACTAAGTTTTCCTGCTAGAGCATCGATATGAGGACCCCAATGCAACTTAGAGTCTATACCTATACCTAGAAATACCGTCGCCTTGTCTGTGTTCTCATAGGAAATCGGTTATAACATAGAAGCGATTATAATGCCTCTTGTGATAAAATGCGTGGTAAATATGCTATCAAGCACTATAAATATTTTCATAGCAAACAACTAAGTAGACACTTAATTAACTTCTAAAAGCAATACAACAAGAGCTCGTTTTACAAACAAAAATGTAAGAGAAGAGTAATTTATTACAGCCATTACAAAAGTTCCGATTCACAAGGAAACTATCAAAGTACCCGGTGAATAGACAGTTTTATACTTTGCGAGGGGATATTTATTTATAATGCTATCAATGGACTATAGTTTCTTTTGTACTTTTATATTAGAGTAGATTTAACGTTAGCTCTAGGTATATTCTATGAAAGAGTACCAACAAATAAAATTTTGAAGCGTATGTAGGTATTGTGTCGTACCTTTTTCAGAGCGAGTGTGGTTCACGGGGAGCTTGTGCGACTTTCCTCGACGATCCGACACACCCGAGTTCGAATCATCACTGCATCTTGACTATATATACTAACGTTCGCTCTAAAAACGGTGAAGGAAAACATCGTGAGGAAACCGGCATGTCCAAGAATTAATCACAAAAATTCAAGGACATGTGACATCCACCAATCCGCACTGGGCCAGCGTAGAGGGCCCATACCCTTTCTATGAGAGAAGGCCCGTGTCCCAGCAGTGGGAACGTGATGGACTGATGATGATGATGATACCTTTTCAACTCATCGCTTCTCTCTACTTATTTTCTAAATTAATTTTATAAGACACGAACATTATAATTGTAATTCAGGCCATAAAAAAATTAAAAATTAAATTAATTAAAAATTCGTAACGTAGTTAGCTAGTGTTCAAAATCATCAAATGGATAAATTAGGTTAGGGAGTATTGCGTCAGTGCTTCGCAAAAAAGGTTTTTGGCAGGTTTCTACATAGTTCATCATAGTCCTTGATATGTTTTCTAAGGTTTTATATATGTAAAGTAAATGAAATTATAAGTATGTTTTATTATGGTAAGTAGAATTGATAATGAAATTTGTCAGACTTTGTAAAAATATAAAGCACCTTCAGGTACCGAATGATAGCTTGTATTAAAAGTATGTACCCAACAAATTGAATTCAAGCTCGGTTAGTTTGAGTATATAAGCGAAACTTTCCATAAATCTACTTCAGCTAAGCAACAAAAGATAACGGAGTCAAGTCTCAGTTGGCAAAATGATTTATTGTTTGCATTCACGGACTCAAAGAGCCGTCAGTGCGCGCAAGCACCTGTAATGTTAAGCGAACTAAAAGTACTGTAAACATTTTAAATGTTAATGTAATCATGCCGATCAACATCTGGTCGTGTCTAAACCGTGAGTTCTGGAGCTTACCCGTCGGAAACTTTAATAGTTCGGCGCTTATATAAGATTAATCGCTCTAAGCTACCTTGAATCGAAGCGGTTCGCTTGAAGCCCTGAATAATGTTTTAATATTTAATGTACTGCGAAGATGCAAATACCCTTGTCTTATATCTTTACTTAATATATACACTTTCTAAGAGAGCCAGATAAAAGTTTTTTTTATTTCCAATCCATTTATTGGGGGTGTGGCGTAGGCGTTGCAATCCAAGAACTTAACACAAACACAACGGCAAAGTTAGCGCTGTTATAAAATTGTATCCAATTTTCTTTTAGCAATAAACTGAATATTGCTGACTTTTTATATAAACACGAGTTTCTAGTTGCGCGGATGAAAGTTCTTGCATTGGAATATTCATCGCCTAATTTTTGTATTTGTTAATTTATTTAAATTCAGAGAAGAGAGAGAAAAGAAACTTTATTCTATTTAGCTTACATTGACGCACTGTGGAGTATGGACTTAACGTTTTGTATCATTAAATCTCGTCGCATCTAAAAGAAACAATCCCTTCCTAGAAAAGTCTTAATAGCATCTTGGATGTCGAAAAGAGCAATTCCAATATATTGTTGCAACCATAACATCCAAGTTTAAGCAGCAGATATCCAATACAATTGTTATGTTGTCCATTATTCTATCGGTGATCCTAACAAATCTTGTTGGTTCGAAGTGCCATCAATCCACGTTCTTGTGCAGTGAATATACAGTGTGGGGAATACTACACTGTACTTTGCGTCAACGCTACATTGCATGCTACCCATTTAAATAAATGACAATTTAAATAAAAGTACGCATTTAAAAGATTGATGCCATTTAAGTATTTACAGACGGACATAGATGGAAATGCAACGAATAGAAAAATCTTGCAAAAAGGGCAAGCCTTTGGGAGCCAAAATGCTTTTTATGACAGTGTATTTTTTAAATTAATTTAGTACCCAAAGAGCTAGTATTAACAATTACTTGTATTCTATTATACTTAGATATTTTAACTGCAATGTCAACTTTTAAATATTATTGACTACAAACACACTATTTATATGATTTATTTCCAAATTCACAAACTAAACTGCTACTAATTACTACTACCAATTACTACCACTGCCTATTAATACTGTTAACTGAAACTTTACAAAACACAATGTTTTAAATATTGTTTTGTTCCATATATTTACCATATTACAAAACTGTATACTATTTCGTGATACGCATAAAAATATGGTTTGTGTTTTAGCTTCAAAACTGCTAGTGTTAAATGAAACAGCTTTTGGGCTAATATGTTGATTTCCTGCTGGAAAACGAAGCTGTTATTGCATCCGTCCTCAATGCGTTAACAGCTCGCATTTGCACTGTTTGGTATTTACACCAATTTCATCGAAAACTTTTAGTCTGTGTTAACCTAACACAGAATAAAAACGTTAAGGGTTAAAAGCGGGTGTGATTTTCACCTTAAATAAGTAGGGGTTTTGTAAGTTTGACCACTGTGTGTCTGTCTGTCTGTGGCACCGTCGCTCTTAAACGGGTGAATCGATTTAGATGCGGTTTTTTTTATTTGAAAGCAGGTATTCTAGCGGTGGTTCTTAGACATATTTTATCAAAATCGGTTCAGCTGTTTTTTACTTTTTATAGGTTTTTTTGTGTCGGAGGTTTTTTAAATTTTAGTTTCCTGAAATTTGCTTGTCAGTTTAATATGATGATTGAGCTAAAGCATAGTACAATAAGGAGTTTGTACGCCTAACAAAAACCTACCATAATAAGATGTCACATATTTTAACAATAAATAAACCACTGTACAATAATTAAGGATCAAAGCCCTTGCTGGTACTTTTAGTACATACGATCAATGTAAAATATACGTGTACTGAAGGTTTAGTTAAAAATAGGCTTTTATTTATAAAAGCAGCCATAACGACGAAAATAAAAAAATGAAGTGAGTCAAATTGTGTCGTGCATTGAACTCACGGAAACTATTAGAAAGTTCCAAGAACAAGGCCTTGTGGTGCCTCAGCGACGGGAGGCGTGACCGACCAGCCCCTACAAGAGAACCCTACCAATAAACCTTAACAAACGACCTTCCCTTCCACTTCGCCATACACAACTGCTTTAAAAACGACACTTTAAATAGACAGTATACTGAAGAAGCAATGTATTCTCGAAAAATGAAGTGGAAGGATGAAAACAAATATGAAAATAAACGAGCCAATACGGTGCAACAGTACAGTTCAATCACATGCATTCTTGTGAAAAAGCTTGAAAATTACCAATGCAAATAATTCAAGTATTTTGTGCCTTTAAATCACCTGAACTTTAAATTTGTGCTTATTTTTTATGTACATGTGAATTTTTGAAATATGTCTGTCTGTGGTGGGCGCAGGTGGGACGCATTACAAAAGGGTGTTAAGCATATCAATCCGATGATGGACTATGACTATGTCAAACGGTATTACATTTGTAAAGCATAAAATGTTTACTAAAAGCACAATTTTGAGTAGGAATTTTTTACTGTTTACAAAACGAATTTTTTTTTTTACGCCTAATAGATCTATGTTTGGCCACTATCTCGCCTGATGTTAAGCGATGATGTGGCCTAAGATGGAGCACATCTAGAGAGACGGCAGTTGAGCGGCTGCACAGACCCGTCTCTCCGATGGTTCACCGAACATCATCCCGAAACACGACTAGGTCGCTTGACGGCATGGCTTTGTTCGGTGGGTGGTATTACATCCACGGCCGGAGCCTACCACTCCAAAGCGCGTAAGCGGGTTTCATCACGATGTTTTCCTTCACCGTTTTTAGAGCGAGCGTGCAAAACCTGCACTTAAATATTAAGTCATTGGTGCAGGGCCGAGTCGGGATTCGAACCCAGGTGCGTCGGATCGAAAGGCGCACGAGTTCCCTTTTAGCCACACTCGCTCAATTCAATTCGATATGATTCATTTATTGACCAAATTATAACAATGTACGTTATCTTAGGTAGGTATGTCATTCATTATTATATATTATATTGTCATTCATTATTATGTACAAAATTACTCAATTAATTATAATCTACTTAAAATAAGAATGATTGAAAATACATAGTTATGTGAGATTAAAAATGATTATTTATGCCTTCGAGCATTTCGTCATAAATTCGATTTTTGTGTGAAAAAGAACGCTTTAATTTTTATTTTGAATTTCAGGCTAGGTAATTTAGTTACATCAAGAGGTATATACATATATAAGTTTTAAAATAAGTCCTTGTTTATATGTTTTGTTTAACCGAGTCTATACTATATACTACCGAGCTGACACTTCACAAAAGGGACGTAGCCGGCCCTCGTGACGGACGGCTACACGTTGGACGTGGGACTACGTTTTTCAGATGGAAGATTCTGAGGAAAAGACGCTTATAGCAGTACCAGAAAAAACATTTAAACTCAAATGACACTCATTTAGAAAACAGTTTCCGCGTAAAGTTACTGACTTCAGATAGTTTCACCAAAATAGAAAGATAAATTCAAATTGTTTATTGCTAGAATGTTGTATACAAAGATGACAAATAAAGATAATTCTTAACATTCTACCATGACAATGGAGTGCATAATTAAATTTAATTCAAATTGTCAGATTATTATAAGTTGATTTTAATTAATGTCAAAATGTCATCAATTTAACTGTCAGTATTAAAAATATTATAAGAAAAAGTAAAAAAAATTAGATGTATATAAATCAAATAGGTATATTAATATTTCAACATTAATTAATTACAAAATTTATAATAACGTAGTTATAAATTTATTTATGGCTAAGATTACTCTTGCCAGTATTAATTTACCTCACGAGCTATTTAACAAGATTTGGTGTAAATAAAGTGTTAAAACAATCTAAGCCGCCGCGCCGCGCTGCTTTAGCGTGAATAAACAAAGCAATCGTCCATCAACACGTAGAGCTAGATCTTGGCAATTCTAGAAATGCACACTGGAGATATCGAGTTTTCAATTATTATTATTTTTGTTTTTATGAATTTTGTTTCTCTCCCACAACAGGAGGTAAATGAGGCACGGGCCGAAGCCAAGTGCAAAATTATAGATATAAGTTCAATAGTCACCTATCTACATACTTAAAAAAATACGTACAATGCCTGCCGCATTGTGTTTAAAATAGCGGTTTTTTTAGCTTATCGAAGGAATGCCTAGCGTGTTTAAACTTGTATGAAGTGTTCAATTCAAATTCAAAAGTTTTTTCATTCAATTTTGTCGTCACAGACGCACTTATGAACGTACATTATTACAATGACTCTACCACCGTATCGGAAAAAGAACCACTACTCCGTACGGCAAGAAACTGAGGTAACTGTGTCTTTGGTATGAAGCCTTATTATTATTAATGTTATTAGCCATTTATGTCCCATTGCAGGGCAAAGGCCTCTCTTCCCTCCTTCCAATCTTCGTGGTTTAGTTTTTAATACTGATTATAAAATCATTCTCGCAATACAGAATTAATATTTTGGGCTCCGCTCGATGGGTCAATTTACTTAACATTGAGTCGGAATTGTAACCTAATTTTTCACGCATCACTACACCTACTTGGTTACCGCGGGAACTACAAAATATGACTTGTATTCGAGCTTAAAGAATTGAAGTGAATTCCGAGCAAAAAATAACATGCTTGATTACTCTATTGCAAACAACATTTATATACCAACCAATCAATCAATCAAATCATGAACATTTGAAGATAACGAAAAAAATACCTACTTTATACTAATTTTATTGTCAAATCAGAATTTAACATAAACTGAAAAGTATTCGAGCTTAAATCGATATAGGTCGAACTACATAGGTACCTACTTTAAAAGTATAACTTATATTTTTTACATCAGACTGGGCTGGCCTTTGACCACAATCTCACCTGACGGGAAGTGACAATGCGGTTGAAGATGTAGCTCGCTTGCTTAGTATAAGTGCAGGTATATTCACTTTGATTTAAACACACCAAAGACGAGGGCAGAGTTTTTCACACCTTCGCTATTCGTATTAAGAAGACAATTCATTTTGTCGATAATTATAAGCTATTGAATATATCGTTGCAGCCCTATTAAACCTGAGTTTAGAGAACTCCATCAAAATGCAAAGGTCAATTAGTGAAGCCGTGAGATTGCTTTGATCTGAACAAAAGACCTTCCGGGCCGGTCGGCTTCTTTAATATTCTCTGGACGGCAAACAGATTATCCACTTTTGTTCGCCAGCTTTAGCATTCTTAATGAGACGTTTCCACAGGAAATTTCCAATGTTCAATTTGAGCTTGTTCTTTATATTAAAAGTTAATAGGCGCTTCTTTAGGGAATTAATTAATCAAAAGCTGTAAAAGCAAACTTGCTTAACCCACTTCTCTCCCGTTTGTGCATTGCGTTAACTGTGAATTGCTAAATTTATCATATTCAGCCACAAATTTATCGTGACTAACAAAACACGTCCTCCTAAAACATTCAAACTTGAGCGAAATAAAATTAAAGCCTGGGTTTTCTTGAACAGCAAAATGTTAAGTGTTTAAAGCTGACACTTCGCATCCAGTCGCCGCTAGCCAACTGTTAACTCAGCTGACACGTCACATAGCTGTTAAATATAAGCATCGTGCTTCCATCCGTATTCTGTATGAAATTAGAATTTCGCTACGAATTTTGCAAGTTGGCACAGCGTGAAATTGTATCTGGCTTGCAGCACGCTTCAAGCTGACGCAGAAATACTTCCCTTGGACAGACGTCATAAGTTCTGGATGTTTCGCTAAAATATTTCAAAGTAATTTCAATATTTAGTTAAAGCAGCAACTTTATCTTATTTTGGACGCTCTCGTAGGCATACAATCTTTTGATTCACACCGTGAATTCAGCAAAATCCTTTGGCAGTTTCTTTGAATATATTTTTCGATGTTGAAACCCCAATGATGCAACTTGAGATACCTATATGATGCTTAGACAATAAAAACTTCTTTTATAAATAATAAAATAAGCATCAACAAAATATGCAATTTTCAAAGCTCTGCAATGTAGTGATTGCAATCCCGTAGCTCATTCAATCCCGCGGGATTGATATGCGGAATTACTCAATCCCGCGCGGGATCACGCGGGATCCCGCATCTTTGAAATTATGTTATAAAATCAAATTAAAACTACAGACTTTTGCGTAAAATCAACTTTTATTAAACATTTCTTAAATTAAGCAACAAGAAATATTTATTTTCTTAATTAAATATAAGTTTTAGTTATCTGTTTTCTTAGATTGATCTTTAAATGTTTGGCATAGTTTGATAGTTTTGTTAAATTTTACCCTTACTCCTAACAACAGTTTTATATTTTTGTTCATTTCTGTGCGGAACGGCAACGTCGCGCTCGTGCTACTCTCGATTTACGCGGAAGTTTTAGCGCAAAATTTTTAATTTGCGAGATCCGCGGATCCTCGTTTTGAAGGTGCGGGATCCAGCAGATGAATAAAAGCGGCGGGATCCCGTAGGAATGCGTGATCCCGTTTAGCGGGATTGCAATCCCTATATGCATGTTGTTCAGATGTAAATACGGTGAACTTCGTGACACTTAGGTAGGTACAGTATATCAACAATTATAATATGTACAAACAGTGGGCATAAAATGCAGATACGTCTCAAAATTACAATTAATATCAACAAGCGAAGTTCAGTAAACTAAAATTTAAAAAACCGCCGACACAAAACCTATAAAAAGTAAAAAAATACCTAAACCGATTTTGATAAAACATGTCTAAAAACCACCGCTAGAAAACTTGGTACAAATGAAAAATCGCATCCAAATCGGTTCAACCGTTTAAGAGCTACGGTGCCACAGACAGACACACATAGTGGTGAAACTTATAACACCCCTTTTTTTCGTCGGGGGTTAAAAATACACGCAAGTTATATTATTATTAAAACTACCCGTGAGTCAAACCGGTTATTAATCCATATTTTAGACACAAGTTATTCCCTTGAGTGTGGATCACCGCTCCTACTTGTTCACGCTAAGCTGCTCAAATTAGCTGCAAACTCAGCGACGACGTCGCAATAAGCGCTTCCATAATGAAATGCGCTGTAACACGTCGAGCATTATCGTGCATAATAACAATAACAGCTTAGCAATGCTTATCTGGAGAAAGATGTAAAAAGTAACAAACTCGAGCAGACGCCAGTCCGAGAAGTAGATTTCGTACTTATACTGAATATTTTTTCTAAGCAGCGTAGCCACCTAATCCTATCTATTTCTATTGCAAAGCTACTTTGCTACTGCACTTGGCTTTCTATACATGCATAAACACTAATCTCTAATTTCAGCCCTTCTTATCCCATTGTTGAGTATAGGCCTCCTCTCCATCACGCCACCCTTTCCGGTCTTGTACCTTTCTTATCCACATCTTCCCAACAACCCTGGCCACGTCGTCGATCCATCTGGCTGATGGTCTGCCCCTAGATCGGTAACCTTCTGTTGGCCACCACACTAATACTTGGCCCTAAATAGCTGATACTACGGTACATCTCTAAACGAGCTATTGTAAAAAAAGACCTTTTGAGCTGAGCACTAGCGACGTGATCACCAAACAATTACCAAAGTACCATTATCAAAGTACTTTATCATACTCTGGCGACAAACATTCGCTCACTATGGATCACCGATCCACTAATATGTGTTCATGCTAAGCTACTCAATTTAGCAGCAAACTCAACCGTGTGGAAACGCTTAAGTGGTTCCACACCACAATGAGATGCGTCACAGGTTATGTTGTGAATTTTGGTGATCTACAATATTAGTACAATGAGTATAAATTAATTTGTGGTAACTCAATATCACAACATAACGGTTCAACTAAAGGCTGTGTGGAAGAGACCGTTTATTAGCGACAAGACTGCCCATTGTACTATTGCAGTTTTTAAGTTTAATTTTTATTCGTTTTTGTTATTTTATTGGTGTATAATAATATGTTATCCATCATTATGGTCGTTCATTCAGCTTTTTTGTTACTGACGATTTTTTGTAACCGCAATTGGTGCGATTGTGTCTGCTGTATCTATAGGCTATTTCTGGATATATCTGTGTTATTCCGCGTTTGTCTAATTTTCTTGTTTGTTTTCTCAGTGTATTGCTAATCGAAGTCCACCTAAAGCTAAGGAGTAAGATACAAAGTGATTTTGTAAGTGGAAACGAAATCTTTCCACGTTGTAATGTGAACATCGCGTGCTGGCGTGCGGTACAGAAAGGGGTAATGGAACTTAGACAATTTGCTGGATACCTGCTAGTGTGCAAGTTCTTTTCGATCTGATGAGGTTTATTTTTCGTTAATATTGCGGTGGATTATGTAACGTGATTACCTGACCTTTGTTGTGGAGGTGAACTCGTACCTAGTTTACTGCAGATAGTTTTATCAGACTAGGTGAGTAGAAGCCGAGATGTAAGCCAGACTTTTAACCATGAGGCTACAATAGCTCACGAATGAGACGAGTTTAAGTCATGGGGCCTAGTATCAATAATGATACACTCCAGTAAAAAAATGCCGGTCGCACAGTGTTTCATAAAGGTAATTTTTCGGACATCGCTTTTTTAGTAAAAAAGCTGATATAGATATATAATTACTTAAATGCAAGATTTTGTATCGATCGTTGTTTTGATTTTGTGAAAAAAAAAACTGAAAAACTTCATATTTTCATTTTAAAAAAAAGAATTTAGAAAAAAGTTATTGTTCTCAAACTAACATAATGCGCAAAAATGATGTTAGAAGCATCGATAGCCTCTCTTATGCTGCATATTTTAGAGCGCAAATAAACCACATAACATTGTTAGATCCAGAATGAATTTTTGTTTTTTAGTTTTCCTTATTTTCCTCAAAAATTCCGCCGTATTGGGATAAGTTATTTATACTGAAAGTATGCCCTTGATAGTGATACTGGGGGGAATACTTAGGAGCGAATGAAAAAACGGAGTAGAGTGATGTCATAGGATTTACTATCTAGATCAACGACAATTAATCAACCCTAAAGGATGCATTCTTTTGCAAAACTCCAGAGATTTATACCAGTTCAAACCAGGGCATTCAGCCAAGATCTCAATAGCTGATGCATTTGTCAGTGCATTATTTCACTTGGTCGACAGCGGAGCAATAAAGCGGGACGGCGCATATTTGTCAGCCGGAGACAGTGTAGGCTGACTTCTGCTGGGGAGCACCTGAGTGTGACATTATATTACATACGTGATATGTTATTTATGAAATGGTGTCTTTTAAGAAATGTAATTGCATTCTCCTACTCCTCATAAATACAGACACTAGCTAGTTTTAAAAATCAAGTTAAAAACCTATACCTTTCCCTGCCTACAAGTTGCTGACACTGCTGGCAATATATTATATCAATAGTTTCCTTACGTGTACTTATCTTATATATATTTATATAACTATAATTATAATATGATCTTAGGAATATATGTAATAAAATAATTAGGATTAATATTTTTATTTATTTATTAGCTATTTCTAATTTGATTTATTTGCACCGCCGACTTCTCTCACTCCATTAGTTCTTTCCATCCAAAGGTTGACTGGAAGAGATCGCTTTTAGCGATAAGTCCGCCCATTGTACTGTAGTCTTAAGCCAATTTCTGTAACTTGTTATTTTTTGCAATGGTGTACAATAAAGCATTTTTGTATTGTTTTGTACTCCAAAATTAGGTTGTGGTGAAGCCATCATTGCCTTAAACTAGATAACGCAAAACAAAAAACATCGATTTTGCAAATTAATTTTGATCAATGACTTATAATAAATAATATCTATTGACAACATAAAATGCAGTACTGAAAATCGGTGTTTTTGTTTATCACCATAACAAAACAATAAAAAAGCGCATGTATTTGTTTCGTGTTTGGGTTTTGTGGGAACATGTTCCTCGTAGTTCCAGGATTTCTAGATACAGATAATTCTAATTAGGGCTAGAATTTGTATATGTAATCTTTACACGTAAGACATAGAAGCTTGTGAAATTTAGAAGAAATTTATGAGTAATGCGCATACCTACTTATATAATGCATGCGATTTACCAATGCTATTATTTAATTATTTAGTCTGTTAGCCTTTCATTGAATCAAGCTGTTATTTTAGTTCAGTCCTCTGAATAGCATAGATGGAAACGGTTGATTAAACCAGAGTGAAATGCGCTGTTCGTCTATTTTACTTACGAATCGTAGGCACCCATCTCATCTCCATCGAAATGCTGCACACAATCCAAAAACAAAGCACCCAGATTTAAAACACAAGTTTTTCCCGTTTAAACAGGTAAATCACAGGGGACTGGTTAGGACACTAATTAACTAGAACGTCCCGCGGAGCCGCAGTTACAGATGGACAGACAAACCAATTAGACCGTGTAATTAGTCTAACCAGCCGATGTAGGCTGGGATGAGGAAAAACTAAATCCGTGGACGCCGCAATGTTTGTATGGAGACGGTTTTTGAACTTGCCAAACGAAATGATACAGTGATAACTATCAGCACCCCGATTCTTCTAAATAAATCTATTCAAATTCTAGTTTCGATCTAGTATCGATCTCATAAATGTCACAAATCGTTGTTTTCTAACTTTAAAAATAACGTCAAACGTCATCTGTGACAAAGAAAATTGAGAGACGTAGTCATTGACAATAAAAACTATAGAGGACATCTAACATTTAAAAAATAAGTTTTGACTAATCACACAAAATAAAACAAAATGGAGTAACATCCGGCCACCTTTTAGTACTTGCAATATCAACTGATGAAATCTTACACACTTCATTCATTATGGACCTTTAACCACAATACATATAAACATTAAATATTCACAAATTATTTAAATAATCGCCAGATAAGAATACTACGAGCTGAAAATTGAACCAGAAATCAGTTGCGTACTATATACTTTTACCAATGTGCAAAAAAGACAGACAATACTTTGGTACGTCACTGTCGAAATGCATTTGTATAACACACAAATGTATAGACGCATGTTATCATTCCTTCTGATCTCTCTGATAAAAATTATAACTGGAATACCAATTTTTCTTCAATTCATAATATAGTTTTGATTCGGTCAATTTTCATTGTTTATGAGTTTAGCGGAATTGGCCTTTAAAAATAATATAACTACGCATCTGTAACAAACATATATAAAACCAAACCAGGTCTGAAACTCTCTTTCTGGCGATAGGCCTAGAATCATAAAAAAATATTAATATTGAGATCGTAATAATACACAATCCTCACCATAGTCGTCCTGGGTATACTAAAATGTCTACCTTCATGTAAATATTTGAAATAGAGGAGAATCCACTTCAACTTCAATTTTCATTAGACCACAAGGCACTCTTGATTACGAGTGCAACTGATGTTCAGATTAATTGCTACTCCAAAATTCACTGCATGTTTGATTAAGTAATCTATTACTAGCTTGATAACTCATGCAAAATCGTAGTCGCTGAAGTAATGGTAACGTTTTATCGAGAGCTCGTCAAGTGGAAAAGCTACTTGACTCTGACTGAAGTACAAGTTCTCAAATGCTCAAGCGACTGCAAAACTTATATTGGCCTGTGAGCAAAATAGTTGTGATTAACTGAAGAGCTTGAGATATCAACGACTGTTCTTATTTTTCTAGCTTGAAAATCAGCCGAAATGTTTCAGCAAGATACATTTCTGTGATAATGTGATTGATAAGTTCGTGATAATTTTAAGCTATTGCATAGCTTCTATCGCGGGCCTTGAGCGTGGAGACCGAATCCAGAAATTCCGTAACGAAAATAACCTAACACCCCCCACTCCGAATGCTATGCAATAGCTTTACCGCGGCAGTCTTCAAGTGCCACACGTCTTTTTATTCAATTTTTAAGCTATTGCATAGCTTCTATCGCGAGCCTTGAGCGTGGAGACCGAATCCAGAAATTCCGTAACGAAAATAACCTAACACCCCCCACTCCGAATGCTATGCAATAGCTTTACCGCGGCAGTCTCCGAGTGCCACACGTCTTTTTTTTACATTAACTGAATATACCTAGTCTGTATTAACTGAATGGCGGACTACCATTATTCTATGATGATTAGATTCCGCCTAGAATTCTCGTGAGAGGCTTCGTATTATTACTACTTTAAATAATAGTAACTGCATATATTAGTAAAGTTTGTGTGTACGTGATTTCCTACATTTTTATTAAATATTATAGTTATGCGCTTTTAAAATTGTGTAAAAAGTCCGAGTTTCTTAATAAAACACAAACAGGCACATTTTAATTTCCTGGCCAATTTTCCTCATACATCGGTAATACATAAATTAATTTGGAGTGTCGTTTTTATAATGAGAAGCTGTAAGCACACCGGAGATGTTCGCGAGTAGGGCCAACTAATTTGGAACGCGCTTTAAAACTGAGAATAATAAAAGTTAATGGGACCGCCTGTTCATGACTCCTGGCGAAGGCGAATGCTCATTTCCCTGGCCGACGTTTTTGCCATGTTAATTAGCATTTGGCACTAAAAAGGAATCATTGGGAACTGAGAAAGTGTTGTGGGAACGTGTGTGATTGGCTGGTGAATAGTTGCACATGATTGGCAGCCTCCTTATGGAGGGGAACGAAATTGCGCACGTTAAACTTACATTATTTACGTTATTTTATAATAAAATTCCGAAATGTAATGGAGCACAGAAAAAGTACCACAGCTTTGCCAGTTATTCTGCCGCCATGCAGTAGAGTGCAAACAACTGTGTTCTGGTTTGAAGGGTATTGTAGCCAGCGAAATTACGGGGCAAATGAGACGTCTCGGGGTGTTGAGAGCAATGCAGTGCTATGCAGTGCTTTTCATGGAAGTTCTTGGTGGCACAGCAATTGTTATGGGCAGGCGTGGCGCTTACCATCAGGTGAACGACTTGCTCGCCTCATCATTCAGTTCCATAAAAAAAAAAAACTATCTATCCACTTATAGCTACATATATACAGAATGGCCACCCTATCTCCCATGCTGACGGGGCTATAGTGCAAACACTATAATCGTAAATAACGTTTAATGTTCCACACAAAACGTTTAATTTCCGTTTTACAATGTCTATGAGTTTGTGACACGTGTCAAAACAGTAGATATTGAATTACGTTGTTTCACCTATCGACTGCACTTTGTAATGCAACGTGTATGTGCGGCACCAAAGTTGACCGGTGAGCTTGACCGATGTAGTTTTAGATATTTTTGCACAGAATTAAGCGTCAGTATATTTCTCTTAGAGCGAGTGTGGCTCAGTGGGCGAACGTGCGACTTTCGATCCGACGCACCCGAGTTCCAATTCCGCTGGCCCCGCACCACTGACTTTCTTAAGTTATGTGCGGATTTAACACTAGCTCTAAAAACAGTGAAGGAAAACATCGTGTGGAAACCGGCATATCCAAGAATTTATCACAAAAATTCAAGAACATGTGACATCCATCAACCCGCACTGGGCCAGCCAGCGTGGTGGAATATGGCCCATACTCTCTCTATGAGAGAAGGCCCCCGCAGTGGGAACGTGATGGGCTGATGATGATGATGATGATGATATTTGTCTTACGTGTTGTGAGACCCTAAATGATAGTTCTCATAGTTTTACTTGTGCAAGTGTTTCCTTTTCGGAACAACAGTATATACTGGTGGTAGGTTTCTCGTATGCGAGAGGCCGTCTACCGGCCGGTACCCACCCGTACCGCCGCTTTGCCAGTTATTCAGCCACCACGCAGTGCGCAAGCATTCCGGTTCAAAGGGCATTGTAGCCAGCGAAATTTCTGGGCATTATGAGACTTAAGAGCTAGTTGTCTCAGGATGATGAGCGCAGTGCAGTGCCGCGTAGGATTTTGCAAAACAATGTTCTGGGTGCTGCTGCCACTGTTAGAACCCTAAAACGTTAAGCAACATTTAACTTACTACCGATTACTGAGATAAAGCTTTTTTAAGATAAAACAGGGATGTACCTCCTAATAAGCAAGAGAATAGGTGGCAGGGGAAGCTTTTATTAGATAAATTCCAGCCGAAACGTTGTTACAATTAGTATGCCCGCATCGAGTTTTCGATAAGCTCAGTGTTTAATTAATTGTGGTTTTATTGTTTCTTGTAGAATATCTTAAAACAGACAGAGACACATTTTTTTACTGTTAATATGCTTATATTTACTGCTAATTTATGAATGTTGGTTATTTGATGTTGAATTTACCCATTTCACATTTTAAGCCTTATTAAGTATTATAATTATACCAACCAGCGGGGAAATGCCGCCAGTTTGATGGGCACTTTTAGAAGCGGGGTCGATCGCGATAGACTCCGTATTTAGTTGTTAAGTTTTTGACTCGCGCGTGCCTATGTACGTTTTTTTTATGTAAAATTTGTCGTACCAACCTAAATATAGATATTTTTTCATACCCTAGTTTTTGTAGCATTTCTTATATGATTTCGTTTGGGGCAGAATAATTCAATTCAATTCAAAAGTTCTTTATATCAATTTTGTCGTCACAGACGCACTTATGAACGTCAATTATTACAATGACTCTACCACCGTATCGGAAAAAGAACCACTACTCAGAAGATACGGCAAGAAACTGAGGGGCATATTTTTCAGAACTTTTGTTACAATATTTTATGTTTGTTTTTGACAATATTATTTTTCATATGTGCCAGTTAGCTACTTGGCAGAAGCGGAATGTTCCATGCATGTTTGTCTTCTATCTAATTACTAACTGTATAGTTTTCTTTTTTATTAGAATATTTTTCACACTCAATTTGAATCTACATTCTGTGAGCTCTGTTATACATTTTGGAATTTTAATAAGATAATAATATTGCTTATTTAAGTTTAAGTTTAAATCAAGTTCAAAAGTTCTTTATTCAGTTTTGGCATCACAGATGCACTTATGAACGTCAATTATTACAATGACCCTACCACCATATCGGAAAAAGAACCAGTACTCAGAAGATACGGCAAGAAACTGAGGGGCATTTTTTTAGAACTTGTTATAATATTTTATGTTTTTTTATGTGCCAGTTGGCTACATGGCAGAAGCAGAATGATCTATACATCTTTGTCTTCTATGTCATTGTTTACTCTATCTGGCCTTGAAAATGAGCCATTCAAATGATAGGTGCCATTAATATATCTTTCGAGTAAATAAGTTTACACAACATGCTTTTTTATTTATAATATGGCTTCATTATAAGCTTTTCATTCCTATTTTAGGGTGGGTCTACGTATTCTTATAAAAACAGACTTACAAATACTTACACTCCTAAAAGGGCGTGCAACTCTGAACAATCGGTTTATCTTATACCGAAATTAGCGAATTAACACAGCAATCGTCACGTAATTTAAAACTAATTAACAAAGGAAAATGCTCGCTCTCAATGCTTACTCTCTGAGAAAATGGACTTTGCAAATATTCCCCGGAGAATGAAGTCACTCGGGCCGTTTAACTTTTGTATTCAATTAAATAGAAAGCTCTAGAAATAAACGGCACGGATAGCGAAATTATAATCAAATTCTTGTGATTTTGGACCTGGTTATTCTCAGGTAACAGGTTTATTGGTGAGAAAATTGGCCATTTAGGAAAACAAAGTCCCTGGAAACGTATTTGAGAAACAAATAACTCAAATATTTTTTCTTGGTTCCACAGGGAAAATATAGCTCTTGTTAAACATTGTGTTCATTTGTTTTATCAAAACGAATGTTTATAACTCGATTTAACGAGTGGTTCTTATTAGCTCGTTTACTTTATGTGTAGGTAAATACCTACTGTTCCAGTTTTAAGAACAATATTACACACAAACGTTTTCTTTGTTGAGTATTATCTACATAAACTCATCATGATCGAAATAACTTTTCGACGGCTATAAGACTAACTTATCAAATCTGCGACTTCCGAAAACTGTTCGCCATCAGTACCTATCAGTCGATACCGTGACCTTATAAAAAACGAGAGTTGACAAACAACGCGGTAAAATGTTAAATCGCATGATCGTTTCCAAGTATCACTTGGAAGCCACAATCACCGCAAACGTTCTACCACGTCCCTACTACGAATCAAATTTTCACCTTCAAAGTTATAACGTGAGGTAACGTGACTAGTTGACGTATCTCACGTTAAGGGTTCAAGTCGTACTTGCTTGGTAGCTATAAGTAGATATACTAGAGGTATAGAAAGGAATCTACTATTAAGTCAGTTTATTGGGTGTGTTTGTTACTTGAAAGAATGGTTTCGAAAAATAATAATTAAGAAAAGTGGTGTATTGTGAGCTACTAGCTGCGCTCTATGGTTTCCCCGAGATCAAAAGTATCTCCATTCCAAATTTCATCAAGATTATTTCAGCTGTTACGGCGCGAAAAAAGAACAAACACACTAACACACATACAAACTTTCACATTTATAATGTGACTCGAGCCGGGCTTTTTTTTATCTTTGCTTTCCAAAAGCCTGCACGCACTGCACTCGTCATACTGAAACAATAGCTCTAATGCCCTCTAATTATTTATTTTTATTTATGTAATAATAAAACTGAACGATAGGACCACATTGTTATGCTGATGACTGAAGTGCTGTTGATTTTCTTGTATTTTTAAGGGATTTAACAATAAAGTGTTTATCTATCTATCTACTTCAAAAACATCTGCTTTCTACGTCTATTTTCAAATGAATTTATAATCATCTACTCTCTTTTCTTAAAAATAATATTTATGTTGTATTTGTTTAAAAATTCAATGTCTTTTGTTATTTTAGTAAAGGTGTGATTTTCTTTCTTAAGTGCTTATTATGATTCAGTTTTTTTATTTATTGTAAACATTATGTCGCGATGCGTTGTTGTTTCAACTTTCTTTCGAAAACATACACTATTATTTCGATAAAATTTATATTTAAAAATATGCATTTTTTCTGTAGAGTTAGAGTACAAGAAAAAAAATTACATTGTTTATGTAATTTTGAGCAAACAACGGCTTACCAAGGTAATAATGGATTTTTGAGTAGGTATGCAAAATATCTCTCCAGCCTCGATTGGGGATTTTTAAACCGACTTCAAAAAGAAGGAGGCTCTCAATTCGATTGCTTTTAACCGACTTCAAAAAAGGAGGAGGTTCTCTGTTCGATTGTATTTTTTTTTTATGTTTGTTACCTCAGAACTCCGTCATTTATGAACCGATTTAAAAAATTCTTTTTGCGTCGGGTTCAGTATAGCTACGAAGTGGTCCCATATAAATTTCATCGATATGTGACCTTGGACTTCGAAGATACATTGAAGTCGGTATTTGTTTTTTTCTAAAATTTAATTATTTGTTTTTAATGTTTTTACCTCAGATCTCCGTCATTTATAAACTGATTTGGAAAATTCTGCGTTGGATTCACTACAACTACGAAGTGATTCCATATAAATTTCATCGATTTACGAAGTGATTCCATATAAATTTCATCGGTTCAGAGACACATCAAAATTGAAGACGGGTTTTTGTTTTGATAAATTGTTTAATTAAAACCTTTCTAAACATGTTAAAGAAATATGCAATAATGGGTGAAGACCGAAGCCAAACATAAATCTCTGGCAAAGTCACAGCATCCCCTAGTATACCAGTAAGTATGGATTTATTTACAGTTGGCACTACGTCTCAGGTGCACCTCTCGTATTAATATCGCACTTGAAATACAAATATCTCGCGCCCGGGGCCGGATTCAGGACACATTCGATTAAACATTAATTATCGAATCGACAATCGAGTAAATCTTTTACGTGTTTCATTTCGGATTATCAACAAAACTTCGTATATTTGATATGGGTTAATTGTTTTATGTGGTAATAATTTCACATTTCAGTGAAATACAGAAAAACTTTGTTATTTTAATAAACATTTATTCAGAGGTTAAATTAAAAAATATATATTATGTTTGTTGTAAATAAACATAGTCAAACATCACCATTTTACGTTGATATAATATTATTTACACTAGATATACTATACAATATAATATAATATACAATCCCTAAAAAAAATGCCCCTTAGTTTTTTGCCATATCATCTAAGTAGTGATTGTTTTTCCGATACGGTGGTAGAGTCATTGTAATAATTTGACTTTCATAAGTGCGTCTGTGACGCCAAAATGATTAAAGAGATTTTGACTTTTGACTTTGATACATTGTGTATAATATTGATGCAACTTTCGTAGAAGTTACCGAGAATTTTCTCAAAACAATGGCGATAAGTTACGTGCAACTCATTTAACTAAATACAATACACATTCTAATCACATCGGTGCTTGGTCAAAACCGTTTTTTACATCTGTATTTCTGTGTCAAAAAATAATTCTTAATACTTAAATGTACGTCATAAGTCAATTTTATACCAAGCTCTATAGTACATCCTATGCTCAAATGACAAAGCGCGCGTCGTGTTGCGATAGTGATGCCTTCAAGTGGAACTTAATTTAAATCAGTTACAAACGTTACCACTAGAACTTGTAGAGTTTACATTCTGGTGATGTGTAAAGACCGCAGTTCTTCAAATTTGATATCTCCTATTCGTATTTGTTAAAGAATATTGTCAGTTCAAGCGTGTAACTTTTTATGCTAAAATGAGGTATAGTAAATATACACTTGTATCAATGCTGAAATATTCCAAATTATTTATTAGACCATCACCAAATGTAAACTAACACCTTACCTTCCTTTTGAAATGAGATCCCTTTATAAGTTTACTTACGAACCCTTGAAACAAGGAATGTTAAATACTCAGGGCGCCTTTGTTTGACGCCGTTGCCACCGCAAACACCTCAGTCACCTGCTGTGCAGCTAGTTTTAAGGCTATATAATCCTAATCTTAATAAAAATATAAATATGGAAGTTTGTTTTTTTTTATGTTTGTTAATCAATTATGTCGTATTGTCTAAATTAAATTGGTTTATCTGGCTTAGAACATAGGATGCTTTTGTTTCGAGAAAAAATAAAGATATCTTCAGAGTATTAAGCTAGCTTGTTCTTCGCGGATGAAGTCACGGTCATAAACTAGTTTGTAATAAAACTCGAATTCATTCAATCAATTGAATGTCTTCTTCCTGTTGATTTTGTTTCTTTGGGTGTTTTCTTATTATCAATAATTTATTTATTTATTTATGAGGCTTCTCAAGGGTAATTACATATTATCCTAGGATACATGTAAATATTATTAGCTAAATTTATTATCTGTTTAAGAGAAAAACCCGTACACTTATTTACGTGTGACTTTCACGTTTAAGTTAGAGTGGTCTAACTACGGTTTCAGCCACATCCGGTGGTATTTTTCAAGGCGAGTGCGTAACGTTCACGAACGCGTGGCCACGCGTTATTATAACGTAAATTATTATTATCAATGTGTCGTAACGTTAATTTTCATAATAAAATTGTGTTTTTAACCGACTTCAAAAAAGGAGGAGGTTCTCTGTTTGATTGTATTTTTATTTTTTTATTTCTTTTTATGTTTGTTATCTCAGAACTCCGTCATTTATGAATCGATTTGAAAAATTCTTTTTGCGTCAGGTTCAGTATAGCTACCAAGTGGTCCCATATAAATTTCATCGATATGTGACCTTGGGCTTCGAAGATACATTGAAGTCGGTTTTTGTTTTTTTTTCTAAAAATTAATTATCTTTTTAGTATTGTCTTTAATATTTGTTCAATTTTGTTTAGAATAATTCAGAATACTCAGGCACTGCCACCCCCGCCAAAGTGCCCAGTCCGTCCCAAGCTCGAATAACAAAGCGCGCTTCATGTCACGATACAGATGATTCTCCAGGTGGAACTTAATAACATATATTACAAAAGTCGCCACATTCAACACACAGTATTTAGGAATATACTAATACGAACTGCGGCTTTGTGTCTTGAAACTTCATACAAGGAACCTTTATCTCTCTAAAGTATAGAAGTGTCAGTTGTAACATCATGTGTGTACTAAGATAACAAAAGAGGGACGTGTGGTACAAGTAGTTTCTTAGAGCCTCTTGTTTATGGATTAGTTGGACATTACACAATATACCTACATATGTTTTGCTACTCAGGAAATGTACCTACGCAAAGCGGCAATATATATGAAAATCTGCAACCATAAGTTTTATTCGATAAAATAAGGCTTTCTTTTGTTATTTATTGACAATTAATTATATGTACCAAGTTAACCAATGTACCTATAATGAAAATTTATTTCAAATGCACCTTGTGTACCAACAAATGTTTAAACGTTTGGCATAATGTAACATAAATCTCAATAAATTTAAATATATATCCACACAGCTATCTATAATAACGTAGAAAATTTAAATAAACTACTAGCCAAGTCTAGGAAAAGGACACTTTTACAACATTTATTTTTACTTCTAATTAGTATTAGGTTAGAGACAAGCTTTCCGCCTGAAGGCAACATAGACAACGATAGGCTACATTTATACTGCCGACGTTTTGTAATTCAAAGATCCAATCTCACAAGATTTAATTTTTATAAAATCTTGACGAACGTGTTAGCATGATTTGCGTCTTAACTTTAGGTAACAATCTCACACATCAATATAAATCTACATTTAATACGTTGGCCAAATTGGAATTCTCAATTTCAACACGTAAATTTAACCAAATTGGATTGACTTTTAACTTAGCTTCGTAATCTCTTTAAAAACGCTATAAATTGCATTGTAAATTGAATTTTAAACCCTTTAACCTTATTTAAATTTTGTATGTTCATCGAAACCGATATTGTCAGTGGAGATTTACTTTTCGGTCAATTAATTTAACCACCGTGTTTTTTGTTTACCACATTAATTGATTGTTATTTTGTAGTTACTTTAATGGTAAATGTCCTATTTAGCATGCTTTGTCGCTGAGTATCCAGGGAAAATTAACTACCAATCAGTAGATAAAATGATAGCATTATTAAATCTATATACGTAAGATCTATGTTAGTCACATATTGCTCCAGACATCTCGCGCTTAAGGTTATTTTGGCTACTTGTTATCGAGCAAACATCACCATCATCAGCTCATCGAGTTCCCACTGCACGGGCCTTCTCTCATAGATAAAGGCTGTAATCCACCACGTTGGCCCAGTGCTGGTGAATGTGACATTTCCTTGAATTTTTGTGACTAATTCTTGGACATGTCGTTTCCCACGATGTTTTCCGTCGCCGTTTTTAGAGAGAGTGTTAAATCCGCACATAACTGAAGAAAATCATTGGTCAGACCAGCGGGATTTGAACTCTGATACGTCAAATTGAAAGTCGCACATGCTCCCACTGAGCCACACTCGCTCTTGAGCTCATCACCGCTCATCGAGCAATAATAATGTTAATTACTTAACTACATGGAGTTTGACTGACCAGGTACTTCTCAGTCACGACTGATGACGATCGCATCTGATAAGTAGTTTGTTTCTAGCTTTAGATAAATGTGAGCGTTCTGTCAACTGCCAGCAAGATTGATAGCAGAGATCTCGGCAGAGAGGGCCTGGGTGCCGAGGATTTCAATTCGCATCCCATTATTCTACTTAACAAAATGAGTTCTAAGTGCTAAATACTCTTAATACCTACAAATACATGTCTAAATACGTCGACCTCGGTCGCTAACGCTATTGAGTAGTACGTGGCATGGACAACACTCCGCTTGCCGATACCACGCCGCTTGCAGCACCGCATCCCGCTAAGGCAAAAGTCGTGGCCGGGCCGTAACATAGACTAATACTACTTATTCTACTAGACTAGCTCTGATATTTTTTGAGAACCTTCTTGAACACGAGAATATTTATATCCATTAAAATAAACTCAAAGTTAACCACGTCTGTCCACGTCCGTGCGTCTAAAGAGATAAATGTAAGTGTTCTGTCAACTGCCAGCGAGATTGATAGCCGAGATCTCGGAGATCGTTCCGAGTGCCGCAGATTTCAACCCGTATCCAATTATGACAGAAAGAGTATTAACAGTTAACTAGGACTACAGCGATATTAATGAACGCAACCAAATTATTAGCTTGAAGATGTTGGTAGCGAGGTACAGAGAAACTGCTTGTTTGGTGTTTAGATGCTGTCCTATTTTATTGCCCATATACGTGTTTATTACATGAGAATGATTAATACCAATACAGTGACTTATCGTTAACCCTATATAAATCAAAGAATAAAAAAATACTATGATTGCGCATACCAGACCCTTTCACTTACAAAATATTAGCGTGTTTTACCTAATGTGTTTCCGCATTTGACATAATATGACCCATACTTTTTAACAGACAATTGCAACCGCGCTTCCGTTGTCTGACCATGCATTCCCCGCAGTGAAGTGCCTTGTTTTACGTAAAAATATTTAGATTACTAGCTATCATGTCCTTCATGATATGAACTGATAGTTTCCATCTACATATATAATTCGTTGCTACATCTCTCGACATATCCTCAACGGTAACAACGGCGCCTTCACCGAAATTTAATTCTTAAAGGTCCTGGACGCACTTTAGTAAAGTGTTGGCAAGGAATAATTCATTTACTGTGTTATTAACATAGATAACAAGATTATCTCATTAGCACTGGTACAGAATAACTAAATAGCACTGGGTGAAACCGTCATACAAAAAATAAATGATGTTACGTGTATCCCCTGTATCGTTATAGTACAACTCATACTTAAATCTCAGCTATTCTGTTTGTCGCGTACTTCTTCACCACTTAACTAATGAACCATTCTTATTATTCTTATTCTGTAAGATATGGGGACGCGAGAAATCCTCCACTGACCGCCAGCGTCTACGCAAGCCGTCCCATCTCCTTTATATAGGAAACGGACCGCGGTATTGGATCACTCTATTGGCATTGACTGGTGGTAGGTTTCTCGTATGCGAGAGTCCGTCCGGGTGGGTACCACCGCTTTGCCAGTTATTCAACCGCCAAGCAGTAGTGCGCAAGCATTACTGTGTTCCTGATTTGATTATGAGACTCAACAGCTAATTGTCTCAGGGTGACGAGCGCAGTGCAGCGCCGCGCAGGATTTTGCAAAACAAAGTTCTGGGTGGTGCTGTTTTATTGTTATGGGCTGGCGTATTGCTTACCATCAGGCACACGACCAGCTCGTCTCGTCTATCAGTTACATAAAAAAAATTGAAAGAAAGAAAGAAATATAGAAAATAAATTTCTTTTACAACCACACATTTCTAGTACAAACAATAAACAAAAAACAAAGATGGAATTGTGGTGCCAAATGGGATTTTGGCTCAGCACAAATATCTAGTGTCATTAATTGACACCAGACGCTGGTTTTTAGCAAAACCCCAAGGCGTACGAATATTTATTGCTGATAGTGCTGATGATGTTGATGGTAAAGAAGAAGATGATGGTGGTTATGGAGGCGATATTTATGCTTCCATTTTTGGTTAACACTAAGGAGATTTGATGCTTGTTTTTTTTTGTTTATTTACGAACTGAATCATATTGTACCTTCGGTAGAAAGTTGGCCGGAAACAGCCTTTTCGAACATGAAAATTGTGCGAGTGAAGCCATAGTCGATTACTGTTTTGTTTTATTCAACATCAAGTAGTTGCTTGTTTACTTTGACATGATGTTAATTAAAATTTTCTATTCTCTCGTAAAACCTACAAATATACAGGTACGAGTAGGTATTTGTTACATAAATGAAGCAGCTTAAGGTGATGTAAATACTGATTTCGTTATTTTAAATGACATTTACACGGCCAATTAAAATTAACACTGATGTTTTGCTTCGCAAATTGAGTCCTCATTAATAAGGAACACGATTAAAATATAATTCTGTATTCGGTGGATGACGCAATAATAATATGGAATGTTTTCGTAAAACGATACAAGGTAGAGAGAAAATTTGATGTTGAATGCTATAGCGCACGCATGGCGAAAACTAAGATATTAAATAGTTAGAATAAAAATGAAATTGCTCGAGCAGCCAGTTTTGTAAAGGTTTTTGGGCTTTCCGAAAACCCTGGTTCGGACCCTACCAGAGGCATTTCATTTTCTTAGAAGTAATCGCAAAACAATTTGTGAGGCGATTTCCGGCTTGAGCTATTCAGAAAGATTCTTCTTCATATCAATGTCATAGAAGTACGAATACGTGTTTTGTTTGCGATCGATGTTTTTGATTAATTTGAGCCTTTAACCACCGGACGTTATTCGACTCTCTCACAGAATTTAAGACCGTTCTTGCAGAAATATACAAAAATAAATAGATCCAATTTCATACCATCTTTTGTTTAGAGTAGACGATTCTACAAGCTCCATTGCACTTCTTTTGTTTCAGGTCGCATGTCCACAAACGTTACCCGCTATCTGTAGGGTTGCATGTTTGGTGAGGTGAAGTTTTAATTTTGTTCCGCATTGTACAAATACATGCCGTTGTTTGCCTGAGGTGAAAATTAGGTGTAACTTTCAGCAAAGTTTTATATGTTAAAGTAATTAACATGTTTGCTCAGAGCTTAGCTTCTTTATCAGAGTTGTGTCGGCAAACAAGACACTTATTCTGTAGTAATGGGAAGTCGAATATAATAAATATAGTTTTTTCTGTGTGGTTTTTGCTATTAAAAGAGGTTATTGAGTGAAATAACGGTAAAGTACACCCCTTATTAAATTTCCAGTTATTTATAAACTACCAAGAGCAAGGGTAGTAGTACCTTCCTATTATATGAGGTTCTAAACCGAATAGGCATTATTATACGAATGCCTGGCATTGAAATTTATGCGCTATTAATAAACATATATATAAATTTTACCTACTTTTTATAAAGTCCGAACAAGGAGCACATTTTTTTTAATTTTTATAAATATTTTACAGGAAATCAGTATCAGCTCACGTCAAGATGAAGAGCTACAAAATACATCCGGATAGACTTCACTGACTAAACTAAGAAAAGCTTTTGCGAAAGGAAATAAGAAAATAAAGTTTGTATGTACTATATTTTATGTGCGTATCTATGTATCTATATCAGGCGACAAATCCGATGACAACCGGCTGTTTTATTCAGGCCAAAGTTTTATCGTATGTTTAGTTTAGTGAAACTTTTCTCGTGTTTCTCCCTAACACGTCAATTTTAGTTTAAGCGACCTCGGCCCAAACACGCCAACTCTTCGCGGAATAGGTGGATAAATAATGAGTTTCTTAACTCTGTTGAAGCTAAACAGGCAGACTATTAAATCGACTCCACATAGTCTTTTAATACGAAGTCACATTGAATAAATAGGTTACTGTTTCAGATATACATTATATATTGTATATCTTGTATCTTGAAATAAGAGATACCTTCCATTAAACTATTTCAGTAGTAGGTGTATTAGTTTTACTATTTAAGTACCTATAGGTAGATGTAACTACTATTTAAGTTTATTTACCTAATGTACAGACCTAAGGTTGTTAATGAGAGTTTACGTCTGCCTACAAACTGCTCAATAGTTTGGCGAAATTTAGTTATAAGACTTGGGCTGTTTCATGATCAATAAATAATTAAAAAGTGCGACTCGTACTCGCTCACCAAGGGTTCCGTACCAACTTCTTTTTATGTGACGTAACTACAAAATTACAGTTTTTGGATTTTTTATTTTTCCCTTTTACTTGTGCTATAAGAAATTTCCTTGCAAGTGTCAAAATATGCGGCAACCTGCCGTATCTTTTGATTGCGTTGACTTATAAGATTGATTTTTTCGCTCCAAGAGATTGCAGACCTGAGTATTTGATATTAATTTCAACTTAATACCTCCACGCGTTCCCTGAGAAAAAGTGTCTTGACAGATACAACAGGACAACGAAGGGATCCTATATCCCTTATAGGATCCCTTCGTCTCCCTTTTTATTTTCATTCCTTTTTCATTTTGAGGTACAGAGCCCTAAAAAAGGAGAAATTACTAAATAATGCTTTTTAAATATGTCAAATACATATAATACAAAACGTACCTTAAAATAAAGATGGGAAATGTTCAAAGAGCACATCCAAATGACACCTATAAAAATCAACATTAGTGAACGTAGGAAAACTAAGAGCAAGCAACTTTTCGGATGTAAAAATAAAACGCCAGAGTTCACCCATAAACATCGAATCATATATCTGGGTGAATACACAGGGGCAACATCGTTCACTTAAGCCCATTACAGCGCTGGTAACTTTGGGCCCGGCGAGGTACCAGAGAAAACAATTGCCGAGCCATGGGAACCAACTTGTGGACTGGCAGAATAGTTCGGTGTAAATTGGCATAAGTACCTAGAGTTCGCAACAAATTTTTCTCTAATTGGAACGAGGGAATAGCTGAGTACAGCTCCTGTGAGTTACTCAGCTCTTTGCTGGCTTACATAATAACTCATAAAATTGTATTATGAATATGAAACGGGTCAATTCAAACTGTATAGAATACTGAAACCAAATCATAAAGCGCTGAGCTTGTGCAATACTCCATAGTCTTAACTAACGTTAAAGCTGTGAACTGTGACCTGCCCCTCTACCAGTATGTCTCTCAAGCGCCAATCGTATAGCGTGTTGATCTCAAATGAAGTTATAGCTTCACTGCGATTAATGAGATGCGGTCTAATTATTGTTGATTCAGGCAAGAAATCGAATTAATCTCATTCATTTATACCAAAATACGTGAACTAAAAGTTGAAATAAACATCATAAGATATTGTTGCAGTGAATCTACACCCTAATCTGAGCTCAACACGATTGGCGCTTGAGGGACATATGGGTACGGGGGCTGTTTACAGCCCTAAATCGTCATGTCTAATGTGATGTGATTTAATTTGCAGCTCAAATAATCTAGTCGAGTTATTGCCCATCACTAACTATGAGTGGAAAGGTATCGCTCGAGGGTAGGTTCGCGTTAATTTCAGTCTGTTTCTGTAGTGACCGGTTAACTTCCTGTACAGATCTATATATATAAGGACCAAGATTAAATTGTGGGTTAACGCTATTGTAAGAAATAGTAGATGGTTCTCATATTATGAATGTAGGTCAGTAATGACCGGTGAGAGCGAGTTTGGCTCAGTGAAAGTACGTGCGACTTTCGATCCAATGCACATGAGTTCGAATCCCACTGGCTCCGCACCACTGATTTTCTTAAGTTATGTGCGGAATTAACACTCGCTTTAAAAACGGTGAAGCAAAACATCGTGAGGAAACCGACATGTTCAAGAATTTATCACAAAAATTCAAGGACTTGTGATATCCACCAACCCGCACTGGGCCAGTGTGGTGGATTATAACCCATACTCTCTCTACGAGAGAAGGCCCGAGTCCCAGCAGTGGGAACGTAATGGGCTGATGATGATGATGATGAATGACTGGTTGACACATTGATTACGGCGAAATCAAGTAGGTATACTCATATACGTAACATTTTACCACAGAATACATAAAAGTACTAATTTTACTAAACAGTAATCACTAATCAAGGTGGCAAGGCAACCTACGGCATCCAGCTAAATTTCTGGGCATATAAAACTTAATATCTGATGTCTCGGAGTGATGAGCGCAATGAAGTGTTTTTCATGGTATTAAAAGTTCTGGGCGGCACTGCAATTGTTATGGGCAGGCGTGGCGCTTACCATCAGATAAACGACCTGCTCGCCTCATCACTCAGTTCTATAAAAAAACACAATCGCATGAATCGCGCGAATGATACTGTCATTGAGATATTTGTTGTAAAAATATGTTTTATTTTTCTTTTAAGTCTTACACATATAGAATTAAACTGCCACATAACCTCCTGGCTTGTATTAATACTCCAAAACATCTTCAAATATACAATATCGTTATTAATTAATTAAAGCACCGTTTACATTTTAATTATGTACATCATCGTTTACTTGTGTTCTCTTACGACGTGAACTTAAAAGGTAATTTCGGATATTTATTAAAGTAGGTATAATCATATTTGATATAATCAAATTGAAGAATGTATTAATGATAAGGTTTCATCGGTTACCCCAATTTTAATAAGAAACACATTTTAAAATACAGGGTTGTTGAAAAAATGTTTTAAATTTTTGTAACTGTGTGTGTAAATTTTCTGTTATCTGAACTCAATTCTATGTACTAAAAACTAAAAAAAGGATATAGTTTACCCACTTACCCAAACGATGGCAACACTTAACCAGAAATAGGATTTAACATTTTGACTCTTCATTATATAGATACCTGTTACTTAGGAAAACTGCTGTGCTGTATGTAAAACCTCTAACGACGACGGATACCAACGTTTTTAATGACTAGTTGAAGATCTCTAAAAACCAGCCAAGTCCGACTTGTGTAATAAGAGTTTGGTACAATGATTGGTTAAAAAAAAAAGAGTTTTGCCGCCCTGCCTTGGCGCTATCACCCTGCTCTATCATACCCCCATGTTCGCCTTCTACAAAGAATATTTGCATTCTTTGCTTTTAAATGGCAGGTAAATATTTATCTTTTAAAACAAGCTTTATAGATATCAAAGGTAATGGACTAGTGATAAGTTTCATTTATTGTACAGTTTTATAGTGAATATTCCAGTTCATTTTAGTTTTTCTTTGACTAGTTTAATCAAAACAGTACATTTATTTTTATAAAATCTCCTCTATTTTTGTTATCTTTGATTCAGTGTATATTTAGCTGGTCTTGAACAGTTTAATGAAAGGCTGAGTAATTATATTTGTGGTTGGAAGTAGGTATGGTATATATTATGAGTCACTCCTATCAAAACTATTTTTTATTTAACTAAATGGCGAGATGAGCCGGTCGTCCAGTCCAATTGATAGAAGGCAACCCGCCTGCCCTAATAGTTGCAATGCCACCCAGACCACAGGACCAGAGGACCATACAGGTCTAAAAATTTTGGATTCTCAAAATGCTGAATTCTTAAATCTTGAATCTCATAATATCCTGTGTAGCACAACACTGCGCTCGTCACCCTGGATTTTGTCACGTAAATACATTATCTGCGGAACTCTAAGAAGAGTCCGGTTGAAAGTATTATGAATATTGTATAACAAACGAAAACCTCAGAAATAATTAAAATGTTGCGTGATAATTTTTCAGTAAGGCTCGTTCTGTGTTGCTACTAAAAGGAAGAAGGTTATTATCATTTCATGCAGCCATTTTTCTAAGGAGATAGGTAAAAAGCGTTTTCCCGGTAAATGTGATGATCCTCGTTCCATTAGGCATCGGTTACGATTCGTTCTTGGTCACGCGATGCCAGCATTACATGGGCGAACATGTTTCTTGTTTAGTTTTTTGTGATATCGGAATGGGAAAATTGTTTATCCCGGTGTCTACTTAATCATTACCTTGCGCATTTAGCCAGGTCTAAAAGGTGAGAAACGCCCTTTATCGTTAGTTGGAAAAAATTAAATGATATCATTTTCAGCTAATTGCATGTCTCTTCCAATTGGTTTTGGGGCAACCCCATAGAAAATATATACGAGCCATAATCTTCGACTTGGACCAACTTTGACGAATTTCACATGTACTTATCATCTAAGTTTATAAGTTTAGCAGTGCATAGACACAGTGCCAGTTTCCTAACGACTTTTTCCTTTGACGTTTATTACACAATGCCCTAGTTAATACAATGTGAATAATTATTTCTTTGAATTTTCGTTGAATAACAGCCATAAATTTACTGTCTCTTCATAATTTTACTAGAACACAGAAGAGATTGTTATAGCTTCGAATACCTAGTTACAGCAATTTCCTTTTTTCAAATTCTAAGGTTACAGTAAAATGTCGAACAAGAAGCAACGTTCATACGGTTTAGTTCAGAATATGAAATCCCCTTGTGGATAGGTCGTCAATGGACCACAATCACGCTGTGCGAAGCAGTACATGCAAAGTTTGTTCTACAGCGTGAAAAAAAAACCATTCTCTTTCGCCACGTTATGTTACAGCGGCAGAACTCAAAAAATAGGATTTTTGAAATTTGCAGTTCACTTGCAATAGGAATGGGACGATAACATTATCATTGCGTGTTGCTAAGAACATTAAAAGTGCGAATGAGATGTCCCATAGTCATAGTATCAGTAACAGAAAAATATGTGTACCCAATTTATACAAAGGTATATATACAATAACAGTTCGGGCGACCAGACCAGACCAGTCCCGAGCACCTGACCCGCTAAACTTATCAGGGTAGCGGAAAACTAGTTATAAATAAACCCTTTAAGAAGTAAAGCAAAATCGTGTAAGCTCTCAGCTGCTATTTTTGGAGGCGCTAAGCGAAGAACAGCGCTCTCCGTTACACATTATAGGCTTTTCTTTAATGAATATTCATTACTTCATTTGCTTCAAGAAGCTCCATACATCACGCCGACGAACGAGCGAAAACATCCAAACTTCACTTAGCTATGCTAAACTGAAATGAATATGCATAAGTAATTGTTGTATATGATATTATTTCATTGTTATTATATCAGAATACTCCATTATCAATCACTATTAGATAGCAGTACTTAGTACTGTTATCTATTCTGTGGTAGCAGTTAAGTTTCTACTATTTAATGTAACCTGCGGGATAAGCTCTTCGTTTTATTATATCAGTTTGCTTCCAGATACCTGATACCTACTCAATTAGAGTGACTCCCAGGTTGCACAACTATCGATAAAGCGGGTAAAAGGCACTAAAGACCTAATGGTATCTATCTATATCTGCGCTCTGTCTGAACGATCTCTATATAAAGCAAAACCAGTTTTTGCGCAGAACGCTCTATCGCCAATGTTTAATAAGTTGAATTTCTATTTTAAGTATTACTGACCAATAAAATGTAATGAAATATTGTTGATACCACGCAAATACTAGAAACTAATATCTGGACCGGTGTGGTTTATCAATTTCACGTGAACGTAGTAAGTTTCAAAATGACACGGGATTAATGGCTATTTTAGTTTTAATTTCGGCTGATCTCTACTATTGCGATTAGGTACATTTGCAATTGCCCACAATATATAATGAAATAAATCACTTTTTTTTTACGCTTAACAGATCTATGTTTGGCCACTATCTCGCCTGATGTGAAGCGATGATGTTGCCTAAGATGGAGCACGTAGATCTAGAGAGAGACGGCAGTTGAGCGGCTGCTCAGACCCGTCTCCCTGATGGTCACTGTTCTATTCATTTAACACTTGGTTTCATTTCAGTTGTTAAGGTTCAATGGAAAAAACTTCGACAAGGCTCATATTATGTCATCAATTCATTATCATCACTTCACGTACCTACAGTGAAATGAGGTAGTAGTAGAACCCAAGATATCGGTTAAAAATTACAGTAAGTTCAAATACAGGGTAGGTAACAGTTTATGCACGAAAGCTCAGCCGTTTCAGTTGCGATCGAACGTTACGGCTCATTATAGGGCTTGTTACGTGGTCCGCTTTATGCAACCTGAACCTGCGGGGTAATGTTCTAAATGATGCGGTTGGGATTGGACTTCTTTTCGATATTATTGAAGCTTTATATATACACGAGTACTATAGAAAAATTATATAATGCTCTCGTAAAGAAGTATCACGTGAACGAGTGCTGCTAGTATGGTCTGGTCACTTTACTGCTACTGTCATACCTATTCATATATTATTCATTATTTATGTTACTGATACTATGACTTTGAGACATCTTACTAATTTATCGGTTAATTTTAATTTATACTTCTTCGTTCATTGTTATATTTTGAGACATTTTAGAGTTGAAAAATGAGACATCCCCGCAGAGTTTCTTGGTGTTATCTCCTATTGCGGACATATTTTCGAAACATTGGAAGAGTCAGTTTTCGCATTTCTTTTCTGGACCAGGACTTCAGTTTGAGTATAAAGAAATGGGTTGAGAAATGCTAACCTTTTTTTTTCAAAGTCATGCTAACTTTATTTTTAATTTAATTTGTATTATGTGTTTATGACGTTTGAAAGTGCATTTTTGTGCCTACTTATTAAATGATTTCTGACCTGACTTGACTTTGACTTTGATTATAAGACTAGACTTGATTAAATTATTATAAGACACAAATTTTAAATGTATAAATTTCTGCGACTACACAGTTATAACACAGTGACTATCTCAATAGTACCTATTTCATTGGAGTACTAACAATTCTTACTGCCTTAATTTAAGCTAACCTCACTCTTACTTATATCTCAAGAACTTGTAAATAGATTTTCTAAATATCTATTCACAATAGGTAGGTATAGGTTTGGGTATATGTTATTAACTTTAAGGGCTTGGACCGTCCAAAACTTTGACGAGTTGAACCTTCACTAATGACATAAATCACAAATCTCAACTACAAATTGTATATACGTACATGTATCTCTATTTATAATAGATCAAAGTTTTTATATCAAAGAAAATGTTGCATAAGTCCATTCAGGCAGCAAGTGTGCGCCGAAGCGTTGACCCCCGATTTCTCGATAAGAGCCCAAAATACTTTGTCGACCAGAATTCCAACAAAATTGGGTCGTATAAATAAATAATTTTACGATGGTACCCCCACAACTAACACTTAATAGCCCAGCCTTAAAATTGTTAAGGACTCGAATGAAATCTGAAAAGAAATCTTTATGATGCTTAATTTCAAAGTGCACGCTAAATGAGCAATTGTTGTGTTAATTAAAGCTGGGGGAAAGTTTGCTGGGGCATATTATTTACCAACAACACAATAGGTTTAAAGCACACTTTAAGTAGCACTATAACATACGTAGAGGAAGGTAACAATCGCGCCTTCCGTTGAAGGGATGTAACTTTGACGCCAAACTCAGGAGATGCGAGAAAAGTTTTTTTATAAATCGGACCAGTTCTTCTTTTTGTAAATCAGTTATCGGCATCAGAATTGAACAATTGTTTTAAAAAATATTATTAATTACTATTTTGACTTTGATATCTACACTAATCGCATAACAAGCATGAATGTTATTGACGGTCATAAAGGTTGAAAGCACACTGCGAGTATAACTGTACGGGCACGTGCTGCACTTAGAATTTTTGTGTTTGTTTGTGTGTATCCATAGATTCTAAAACTGCTGAACGGATTATGTGGTTTTCAGGGTTTGGTAGCGTAAGTCCTAACTTAGATTATATAGGGTTATGTTACATCAACATCGGTTGAGTGATTACTAAGATACAACTTGACCTCTTCTTAGCACGCGCTCTCATATACAGGGGTCTTGCTAAAATGGTTTTTCTTAAATAGTATTGGAAAAAGACGATAGGTTTCCTGTGTTGTACACGCAGACAAAGTCGCGGGAATAGGCTAGTATATTATATATCTATGCACACATGTATGTATGTATATGTAAGGCAGTTGACTCGCTTCATGACAAACCACGAACAATAAGTTACTAACGTATTGTCTACAGTTACCGTCATTGGTCACAAACTTAACGATTTACAGTTAGTGAACTATTTTGAAGGATATTTTTAATCACTAATCACTGCTGAGACACGGGCCTTCTCTCAAAATTCTTGGATATGCCGGTTTCCTCACGATGTTTTCCTTCACCGTTTTTAGAGCTAGCGTTAAATCCGCACATAACTTAAGAAAGTCAGTGGTGCGGGACCAGCGGGATTCGAAATCGGGTGCATTGGATCGAAAGTTGCACATTCTCCCACTGAGCCACACTCGCTCTTCAATTTGCTACTTAAACTTATCTGTGCCCTATTATACATAGCAGGTATTAAACTGAGGTTCGCGAACTTTCTGACGAATGGCTTAACTTGTTACAAATAGCTCACAGACGTAACACTATAAATATACATAGTTAAACCTACTCGTATTCTGAAAATTAGGTTTCTCCTTTTTTTGTAGAAACTTTTATCGCAGAATAGCGTGTTCTATCCTAAGGATAGGCAGAAACATCTTAGGACCAAAACTGATATCTCATAATTCTGTTTGTTCGCAGATTATACTATGGCAGAACAATCTTGTAGCATAATATTTATTTTCAGAATTTTCGTATCACATAGTATGGAATTTGTAAAAAAATATTGTGGTTTCTCTACAGACGTGACTCAAACAGATTCTTTTTATTTTAAATTTTTTTTGTTATTTTTTGTAACTTATTAGGGAAGGTTATGAATGTAAAAATAAGTAGGTAAATAATAACTAGCTAAAAACTTTTATCTTTATTTTAAAAATTTATTTAATACCCAAATTTCAAAGGATATGAAGTAGGCCTCACCAAAAGTTTAACTCTTCATCCTTTCATTTTGTTTCACCTACTCGGCCCTCCCTTCACTGTAGCGGACGCCGGCTCGATACGCTGGCTACCTACGCTGCCCCTCGCTTCATTGAGAACCTACCTCGCAAGCTTCTTACTCCGTGCTATACATAAGTACTCTAGAGTTATGTAAATAGTAGAGTGGGGTGTGAAAATTTTAAGTAAAAATAAATTATACTTGACTAGTCTAGGCGACACTTGCAAATGCCGGTTGTTTAAAATTAGGTCTCAGACCATAATCTACGCACGTAAAAACAAATTGCATCCAAAGCCAATCAGTATAGTGATTGAGTAATAAAGTTAGTAAAAAGACTATTCTAAATTATATGCGATACATAGGTAATTATTCTTCCCAGTATCATACTTATAATATTACTATCGAGTATTAAAGTTCAGAGTTCAAAAGTTTTTTTATTCAATTTAGGCATCGACGAACTTATGAATATGATAATATAAAGTGTATATAATAAATTATGTGCACTTTAAAGTTCAAAAAAGAATATTTGATTAACAAATAGTTCTGCAAAATATAGGTTTATGCGAAATAAGTATTCTGCTTGTATATACTGAAAATATGGTTTCTGACGATAAAAACCCTGCAAAATATAGATAGAGGGTATATACATAAAAGGTGTGAAAATTGTAGTTAGTAATTATTTAAAATATAACAATTTTTTCGCTGAAAATACGGCATACGTTGATTTGTTTTGTACTGTTTTACAAATTACTCTTAAATTGTGTAATACTCGTATATAAAGTGCCTACTTTTGGTTTTAAAGTCAACCTTATCGACCCAATGTTATTTTTTCTCTGCAAAAGTTATTTATTGATAAAACTCTGTCTTGTAATATTTTATACTATCCCGGCAAATTGGTCTTTCATACACTGTCCTATCTAGTGACTGTTAAACAGGCTTCCCCAAACTTTCTGACGAATAGCTTAACTTGTTACAGAGAGCCCACCTAAGCTAAACTAAACGTTACAGCCGGCAGGCGCTGGAAATTTCGTAAAATTTAAATATATAAAGATATACGCTATTTTACATCACCACCGTGGTCGCAGGTTCAATTTCCGCGATAGGACAAATATTTATACACTATAAAAAAAGCGCGAGTATTTGTTTCGTGTCTGGGTGTTGTGGGATTTTGGTCCTCATAGTTATTGGTTCCCAAGATACAGGGAATCTTAGTTAGGGGGCAAGAACTATGCGTGTGATCGTTGAACGTTACATATATTATACAATGCTTAACATTTTTCAATTAACCTTATTTCGTTTGCATTATATACCCTATTTCATTTACATTACATACCCTATTTCGTTAATATAAATACCCTATTTCGTATATATTAAGTACCCTATTTATTAACATCATATACCTTATTTATTTACATTATGTACCTTTATAACATTATATACCTTATTTTGTTTCCATTGTATACCTTATTTCGTTTACATTATATACCTTATTTCGTTTACATTATTTACCTTATTTCGTTTTCATTTTATTTTGTAAACGATATAAAGTATACAATATAAACAAAGTAAGATATATGTTTGTCGTCACTATTTAATAATAATGGGTTTATTCAATCAAAAACAAGTTTTGATACAGTGGTTTACACACTTTTTACATTGAAATGATAACTTTACTTAAACGCTTTTTGTAATTTTTAAGTCTTTACCTAAGACTAAATAAAGACATTATTATTAGCCGCAAATTCTGACTACGACAACAAGGTTCACCCCATACCCCATGTTCGTGTCGATTACTACACCATTTTCATATTATACGAAATTAAAGCCCCGTACCTAAATTAATTCTGACAGCAAACATCCATAACAAATCCACCAAGACGGATAGCTCATATTACCATAAAAAGAAGAAGGTATGTAGCGTACACTTCACCCCGTAGACTCGCAAGAAGGTAAGTCTGCGCATATTCTCACGAAATGTTCAAATTACGGCACCGTCGTTTGCATACAGTTCCTTCCCTCGGCACACTCGGTATCGGTGCATTCACCTATTAGAGTCAAAAAGTCTTTTTGAGCTTTTTCGAGCCATGACGCAGAGCAACGTTTTTGGAAGTATGCCATACGTAAACTTTTAGATTTGTTGGTTGAGCATGGGAGATGTGACCGTCCAAGCTTTTTTTTGTTTCGAAATAAAACGTAATACCTTACGGCCCAAATGTGAAGCTTTTTTCAAGCGAGCTAGCAGTCCTGGTCCTAGTATTCCTGGACACTTGCCCAGGTCCTTCACCAGCGTTCAGAAACCTATTAGGTACGTCTAGCTCATTCGCAGTTTTCAGTTTACAAATCTCGTCAGAATAGTTCGAGAGTTCAACGTATAAAATATTGAGTAAATATTTGACGGAGATCAAAGAATCAAGTGTTACGATCTGATATCGATGTTAATAAGTCAATAAAACGTCGCCGGACTAGAAGCAATCTCTTTTTATGAGTCCCTCGCCGATAACTGTTACAATTCAGCCTCTAAAAGTATCTATAGGTAATGCATTATAAGATGAAGACGGAGAAAAGAAACTGTTACTAGGTGCTTATGGGTGTAATTTCACAAATACGAAGCCGGAAAACGCTGCGGTGAGGATTTTTGTACGACATACTTATATTTTATTTCGGATATCATCCTCCATTTTCTTCATTAGGTTCATCAGACTGTATTTTTTGTCAACTTTAGCAGAATTGGGCTATCCGATGAATTTATTTTTTATGCAAGCGTGGCATTTACTATCGACTTGCTTGTCCCATCGCTAAGTTGCATTAAAAACAAGTTTATTCATCAAATTGCTTAATTATTATTTAAATAATTATATAGCTACTTAAACTAACTATTTTATATTATTATCGATAAGGGTTCTTAAGAAATTAACTGTAAATGTGTATATATATTTTTATGACTTTACTGTGTTCAGGTTTGAAGGACATTGTAGCCAGCGAAATTACTGGGCATTATGAGACTCAACAGCTTATTGTCTGAAGGTGACGAGCGCAGTGCAGCACCGCGCAGGATTCTGCAAAACAAAGTTCTGGGTGGTGCTGTTATTGTTATGGGCTGGCGTATTGCTTACCATCAGGCAAACGACCAGCTCGCCTCGTCATTCAGTTACATAACAAAAAAATGACTTATGTAATGATTGTACTGAATTAAACTATCAAGCGTTTTTGTTAGATGTTTGTGCGTGGGTTTGGTTATATTGTGATTGATAGGTTACCTACGGTTTTATTTAAAACTCAAACATTATGCCTTTTGTGCCTCGCGATCCGTATCCGTGATAATAGGAAGCATTATGACAAAAACACAATCTAAGTAGTTACTTATTATCTATACTGTGACCGAACATCGAATGACAAAACACAGATCCCGTGCACAATCGCTTATACAAATAGTAGGTATAGGTACTGTTACTACGGACGTATTTTCTCGGTTCGTATTATTCCGGATACGAATCACGGTGAAAAAGAGCGCTAGCGCTTGTGCGCTTTGTGATGTTGTGTGCTGCATAAGTACGATAGCTTAAGCAGTTACCTAACTTTGTATATATAATTATATATAAAGACCAGCCAAACGAGCTATCGCCCCCTTATTTTTTCAATAATTTTGAATTTAGTGTGCCTAATAAAGTAATTTAAACCTTTTTATTGCTTATCTTTTGTACCACAATATTAATTGATTCCATGGGTAATGTATTATTTAACTAATAACACTATATTTTTCGTTTTAAGTCGACACAAATAAAATCTTCCAATATAAATGTGATTACTTAATATTTTATATACTCGTATTTTCCACTACACGTAAGTAACAAATAAAATTAGGCTTATGATGAGTGCTCTTAACCCAAAGCTCTTATCAATAACCATTCAACGATGCTGTATCTACGAACATGTATTAATATTTGCGTCAAGAGCCTAAAGATCTCTCGTATTTGGAAAGTTCGTTGAATTGAAGATGTTCGAATTTATACAAACTATAAAAAAGTGAAACAGAAAATTAACTTTTGTTATTTTGACCTTACGAGAGTACATGCCTGCTTTTCAAATTTTGATTTATATTAACATTTAACGAGACAAAAGTTTCTCTCGAACAATAAACAGACGAACGAAACAACCGAGTTTAATAACAAAAAGTTTTGGGCGAAGTCGGTCCTCCAATTGACATTTCTTAATAGGAACCATTTCATTTACCCTTTTATTGCATTACTAGCTTTTGCCCGCGGCTGCTCGCTGCCAATTGTCATTATTATCGTTGCTGCTCACCACGTTTACAACGGTGACTGTTCGTGACCCAATCTATTCTCTAAAAAAAACTTTAAAGAACAGTAAAACTTGCTTCAAAATCGATTGCGCCAGGCTTGCCAGTAATAAACGAACAAGCAAAACAAACAAACGTAGCCTTTTGTACTAATATATAACTTTTTGGATCACTTAAAGGCTTTACTATTTCAACAATCTTTAAATAAATATAGCTTTTACTTGGCTATACTAAAATCTATATATAAAAGATTGTTCTTATTTGACAGAGATGTATTAAGTTCGTCACTGAATCCCCATTTAACTTAAAACGTACACAGGGCTACTTAAACACAAAGTTGTGATTGATCTCTATTATTATACAGGGTATGACCATTACATCTCTCTATATTTAAACAGCGGTATTGAGTATATACAATAGACATACACGTCATTAACAATTTTAGATAAAAAGCAAATAATCTAAGAATGAAATTCCAACTTTAGAAACTTAGAAACTTACATATGAACTTTTACCACAAAGTAGTGACATTTAATATGAAATATATACTAGAACAATTAAACTAAAACTAAAACTATTTTAGATTAATATTATTTATTACTTTTTTAACATTCCTACCTAGTTATACCTACCGCAAACCCTAGTATATACTCAGAAGTTTCAATGCATCATATATAAATGTCGTCATATTTCTCTTAAGTACCAATCGTAGTAAACATGATATTCGTGATATTAAATTTCGCTGACCTGTGAGAAAGCGATAAAGTTGCTGTTCACAATAAAATTGCTGACTTTGTACTTATTGTACTCGAAGCTTCGATTTGTTATATATTTCAATTTGCTGATTAAGTACTTATGGTTCTCGAAGCTTCCATATCCACTCATATCATACCCACGCATAAACTAAGGTTATATAAGGAAGTAAATAAGATAATTAAGCAGCATCATTATTCATCAAACTTATCATTATTTTTTAGCATTATTATTCTTTCGTTTATAAGTATGATCACTACTAAACCAATAAAGTTCAATTTAATTAAAAATTGTCAACCTAGTAAATTAACACTATAATATATTGTACTAGCTGCGCCCAGCGGTTTCACCCGCGGTTTTCCGGGATAAAAATAGCTATGTCTTTTTCCAGGACCTAGTACTATATATTAAGTTTCATTAATATCAATTCAGTAGTTAATGCGTCATTGAGTAACAAACATAAATAATAACAAACTTTCGCATTTATAATAGGTATTACTAGCGGTTGCCCGCGACTTCGTTCGCGTGGACTTTAGTTTAACGTTGATATAGAGACTGATTTGTTACTTTTCAATATCGTGGTTTAATTAATACCAAATACTTCACGCTTCACTCTCCACACTATTCAAGCAACTAACTACAATAGACAGACATCTACTAACAGAGATCCATCGTCGGCCGGCTGCTCATACGTTTATATCGACAACGCAGTTAAGCTGTGTAATTAATCGAAATAGGGATATAATTTGTCTTCGTCAAGGAGCAAATAGCTAATTCCCACACATTAGGTCCACAATAGACCAGGGTCTTATTGATTACCCTCTATTGTTCGCTTTCGACCTCCTTAAATGATACACTTGGCACGATTGACGCGACAAGAACTGCCGTTTATGAATGAACAAGCTAATGATTGTCGTGAAAGTAAATCACTTGGTCATTCACGTGTCATTATTTCTCATTTGCTAACAAACCGCTTTATACTTTAGGTTGTATCTAGACGGGTACGAAAGTCTTTACAGTTTGTAAAGGAAAAGTTTGGTAATTATTGTCAAACAAAAGAAGCTAAGAAATTGCTTCCAGAAAATACAGCGCTTGAGTAATCTCATAAGATATATAGCCAATATATAGTTTATCCAATTGATTCTTCTTGTACGTTGAGTTAGTTGTAAGCAGTAGTAGAACTAGAGTCTGTTATCTTTTTAATAACTATATAATAGTTCGTCCCGAACTGGACCGAACCTGAACAACCCCCATTTCTTTACAACCGTTGATCACATTGGTCGTATACTAATTAAATAACTAATCTAAAACCACTTTTATATGGATTTAGAATGCATTGTCATCTAGTTGTGAGCTACCCTGAAAGTTTCAGACGGATAGCTAATCGGGAAGTACTCGAAATTTGAGCTGCAAGATTCAACCCGGAGCGACAGCAGACAAACCGACAGATAGACAAACAAGAAAGTGACTTAATAATAACGAGGTAATAAAATTGTATTTTAATGAACTATAAAGCTAAAAAAAACATTATGATCGGTCCAAAAGTCCGCAAGTTATCATCGATCAAATATAAAAATATATAAACATACAAACACACAAACGCCGATTTGTCCTAGTAGACTCGAAGACTTCAGTTTGCTCGGTCAATAGAGATATTAAATTTTATCATAAAAATTAAATAGGTATAAAAGAAAATACAGTACCTACAAGGATCGACACTATCCTGATTCCAGCGAGACGATCACTCAATATTTTCGGATCGCTGCAAGTCTCTTAATGGCCAGTATGATAAAGTTTACATCCCCTTAGTGAAGGTGTGCGAAAACTTCGTCAATGGCTATAGTGTTGTATTTTGTACATTTCATCATTTTCAGCAATATACAGTTGGTATATATTACCAAAACGAATTGAGAGAGAGATTTATCTCATTGTCAGTTATGTAGTCGCGAAATTTTGTTTGAATGTATCCTAAAATAATATGAGTAACATATTTTATGACAGGTAATATAAAAATACCACACGCAGTACGGAAGCATCACATTTTTCACATAAACAGCGGAATTAAACCATTTACAAAGAAAAAGCTCGTGAGGAAACTGAAATGATAACTTACAAACAATCGCCGGCCTAATGTACCGGAAGATCATTAGCAGATCATTTAAAAACGTGTAAACGACGACAAAAACTCGGTTCCGAAAGCATCCAAATGTTAGATCGCATCGGGGTGTTGCGGAAGAGAAGTCGCAGTGACAAGCGTGCCGCGCTCACATTCCCTACACTTTCCATTTCAACGGATATAAAGCACAGCAATTTACCTTTAATGATCGACCGTGTAGACCTTTTTTTCCCCAATATATTTCATGGAATCCCAAGTTTTTATGGCAAGCGAAATACAGGAGGGGTTAAACCTTTAAACGGAGTTTTCATTGCCTTTTTACCTCATAATATTCATATAGCCCAGTCAAGCAATTCCAAGTTGATAATCCAGGGATTGGCTTAATGATGCTGATGTTATCCTTTGGAATTAACACACCACTGGCGTGCGCCGTGTGTTTGGTGTCCGTTTGTTTCGTGCTCTCATTCATTCATTCTTTTCACTTCCGCGGGGTATTTAATCTGGGTTGAGCGAACCGAATGAACTGTTGCGATTTCAAGATATAAATGGGGACAGGACAATAAAATTCTTAGCCACTTGTTTTGTTAGAAAATATAGTTTTAGATGTTTGGAGGAGAACTGTTTGTGCTTGAAAGTCTAAAAATACTTTTTCTTTTAATGTTATGTCTCGTTTTACGAAATAAGGTTGAATGAATGAATTAATCTTACCAAGGTTAATTATTAATAATTAGTGGCAGCCTATGGGTTCTTAAAAAGTAAGCGAACTTTTTTATTTCCTTTTAAAACTTTAATTATTAAGCTATTGCATAGCTTCTATCGCGGGCCTTAGCGTGGAGACCGAATCCAGAAATTCCGTAACGAAAATAACCTAACACCCCCCACTCCGAATGCTATGCAATAGCTTTACCGCGGCAGTCTCCGAGTGCCACACGTCTTTTTTTTTATAGTAACAAAAATGTTATATAATTTCCTATACTCCTTTCTATAGTTAGTTTCTCCAACCGCTTTTAGCGACAATTACACCAATAGTAAATAATGGTAATAGGCGGTCCCTACATACTTTAGTTTTTAAATCTTTTTCATTAGGTACTTTATTAAAGGTTGTTTGTTAAGGTTGTCTGGAAGAGATCGCTATAAGCGATAAGACCGCCCATTGTAACACTTTAGCTTTAAGTATTGTTTTGTAATTATTTCTTGTTGTTGTGTGACAATAAAACGTTATCTAATCTAATCTAATCTAAAGTAGCTACAATAATTTTTACTGCGTCAAACTTTTCGTTGAAAACCTTTGAGTACTTTGAAAAACAAAATATTGATCTTCTAATAATACATATGTGCAAATCCACCTACCTATCGTCGATCAACATTTCTCAATAACCAAGCTTACAAAACAGCTTTGAGCCCTTTTTTAAGCTTTTTAGCTTATAAATAAAGTGCGTGTATAGGGAATTCAACCATATGTTTTTTTTTATTACTCCGCCAATTAGGTATGAATTGATTTTGATGGTCACACTTCAGAGGTGGTCCTATATAAACTTTATAGACATTGATTCAGCACTTTTTGTCAATCAACAAAAACAACAAATATAAGTTTAGTCCTGAAGTCGGTTTTTGTTTTTTCTAAAAATTAAATATCGTTTTACTAATAATTAAGGTGCGTTTACATGACAATGCGCTACACTTCTTCTACAAGTTAGTAAAAATTTAGTACAAGTTAGTAGTAGTAGTTAATAGTATGTTTTAGTAGGGATACAAAAATGCTCTATAAATTACTCGGCCGGCGGACACCACCGCCGTCGGCGATCCTGGAACCCCTGCACTGCCGCATGCTGCCCGTCGCTGCCCGTCGCTAGTCAGAGTGCACGCCATTCTGCGTACACGCCGCCCGCCGCCCGCGCTGCACTGACTCTACTGGTATTTATGTAAAGAGCTTTTTAGGCTCGTCACCACAGTGAGTAATACCGATCTAAGTCGCCCAAAGGCTTGCAGCTAGAACACATCCGATCCAACAATAACTAGACTGAAATAAGTACCTACCGATCTTCAGTCTATTCCGTAATTCACAGGTACGTTAAACTAACTGTGATTTTTAATGGAATATACTATTATAGTATTGCCTGTTCTCTATACTGAAAGCTACATTATTGTATATTTATACATTATATACTATACATTATTGTATAATTAATATAGATAATAGTATATGTTATTATAGTTTGTACAAACATTTGTTTATTATGTCATTTATGTTGACACCCCCGTCTCTTACAGTTTCTCTAAGTCCTCTCCAACCAAAGGTTGTCTGGAAGAGATCGCTTTGAGCGATAAGACCGCCCATTGTAACACTATAGTTTCTAAGTTTGTTTTTGTACTTTTTGTTATTATGTTTTCTGGTGGTGAAACAATAGAGAGTTATCTAATCTATCTAATCTACATTGTTTCTATAAGTAAACTAAGAGATACGACAGATATAAGATTCCATTAAAAATGGTAGCAAATGTCTCCTACAGCTTTGCAATTGTTTTTCATCTGATCAATTCAAAGTCACCTTGAAATTTCCTCACGTCCTCTCTTGAGTTAAATAGAAACACATTCGTGATATATCTCTTTTTAATATTTTTTTAATGTATTTCTTTTCTTAGTTCTTTCTATTAGTCGTTTCACATTAGCTCATTTCCACAGAAAAATCATATTACTCATATTATGTATTTACGTTAAAAGTCAGTTTGTATACGTTTATCTGATTTCCTACATGTCCTCGTAGAGCTCGCATTAAATAGCTTGATTCCTTGCATAGATTCTCTTTGGATTTAGCTATGAAACACATAGGATAGTTGCTTTAGACAGAGAAACACTTACTTTTACTGGTGGTAGGTTTCTCGTATGCGAGAGGCCGTCTGGGTAGGTACCACCGCTTTGCCAGTTATTCAGCCGATAAGCAATAGTGCGCAAGCATTACTGTGTTCCGGTTTGAAGGGCATGGTAGCCAGCGAAATCACTGGGCATTATGAGACTAAACAGCTAATTGTCTCAGGGTGACGAGCGCAGTGCAACGCCGCGCAGGATTTTGCAAAACAAAGTTCTGGGTGGTGCTATTATTGTTATGGGCTTGCGTATTGCTTAAAATCAGGCAAACGACCAGCTCGACTCGTCACTCAGTTACATAAAAAAATGAAAAAAAAAAAAACAGGATAAATTTAAATGTTTTTTACCTATAGGGATGATACCACGGCAAAACAATAATAAATAGGGCATATTCCAATGCCTATATTCACCTGTTATTTCCTAGTGCTAGGCGAAGGAAAGTTAAGCAGAAGGTATACTATTCTCAGGTGCTCGTGCAAACTATTAAATGTAATTAAAATTAGTAACAGCTTAGGCTGTTGCAATCATAATCTTTAGTTACACACAACAGTTTTGACTCCGGTAATTATTTAACAGCATATCTGAAGCCGCAGGCAAGCTTTGAGCTTAGCTTAACTACTTATGTTAACGTCGTTGTACCAACAGCTTTCTAGCTTATGCTTGGAATTTAAGATTAAAGATTCTTCCTTAAAGCTTATTACTTAACGTACTCGTAAGTAGCGTGGTGGAAGGTTTCTCGTATGTCAGAGGCCGTCTGAGTGGGTGCCACCGCTTTGCCAGCTATTCTGCCGCCAAGCAGTAGTGCGCAAGCTACTGTGTTCTTAACAAAAGAAATTCCTGTGCATTATGAAACTTAACAGCTATTTTAAGAAGTACAGTAATTTAAAAAAAAGAAATATAGTTGTAACTCTTGCATAAGCTACCCTTAACGGCACTCAATATTTTATACTTAAGTTATTAAGTTATATGTTGTATTTTCTCTGTAAGTGAATAATAGTTACTCTTAAGAGATAAATAAAGTTCTTTAACCGTAATTGTTTCAGGGTGACGAGCGCAGTGCAGCGCCGCGCAGGATTTTGTATAACAAAGTTGTGTGTTATAAAAAGTACTTACTTAGGTAGCGCTATTATAAATCATACTAGCTTTTACCCGCAGCTTCGCCCGCGTGGTTCTAGTGAAAGATACTATGTTTTATTAGATACATACTTGATTACGATATCCAACAGGAACCGCTTATCAGGCCGTCCACCGAATATTGTGTAGATTTTTGTTGAATAATACTATCTACCACTATTTGTATTACGTTTCAGGTTATTAGGCTTTTTAATCTGCAAAATAGTATTTAAACAAAAACTAAATTGATGCCTTGCCTTCCTCGCCTACGAAAAGCAACTGGCCACAGAATACAACCATACAAAGCTCTGGGCACTATGCCACACGAACGGAAATTTTCTAACATTGTGGTGAAACACGGTTTGTTGGTAATAGAACAAATGGAGCTTATATCTAAGCTATACGAGTATATAAATAATGTATGTAGTAGAATTATTACACGTGGACATTTTTTTCAGTACATAATAACAATTGTAAGTTTGATAATTTTGAATGATCAATAATTAATAATAAGATTTATATAATGAAATTTTAGTTATTAATAATATGTTGTACAAGTTACCTACTAACATAAATATAAGTCGATTAATAAAAATATATGGCAATTAATTCTGAAATAAATGATTTTATTTATTTATTATCAGAAAATGTTAATTTCTAAAATTTTCCTCTCACATTAGCTACTACGTGGAAATTCATATTATGTGAAAATACTTGCCTAAGCTTTAAAAAAATACCTTGTAGGTATATTAACTGTGCAGTGTTCTCAGTAATAAGGGCATGTGCCCGATGCCGTAAAAACACGCAAAAAAAGACCTTGAAAGGTTTATAAATGAATGACTTATGAAACTTGACAGGCTCTACCTCGATACCTGCAATAAAGTACGTAGGTTTTTCAAAAAGTCGTTCTCAATTACGTTAAATGAGTTATGTCCATAAGCTCCATATTCGACTTTAATTAATATTATACCATCGCTCATTTCTGTACCTACACAATGTTTTCAGACATCTTACTTTCCACCCACAAAATGACACAATATAAACTATTTCGGGTAATTGTTTTTTTTATCTGCCTTCACTCAAGTTCAGAAACCCCAAAATCGAAGTGTAATGTATTTCCATAACAATTATTTTTTTATACATTTAACATTTTATTAAGTACCTACATACATATATGTAAAGATTAAAAAAAACAATTCAAGTCAGTCAAAAGATATTTATTTTAAACTTCATATACCTACACATACACAAATCAATTAAACATACGTTAAAAATTGTAACTAAGGAATCATGCCTTTGAAAAAAAGCTAAGTAAGTAGTCTACCCATTTCTTTCCCATGCTCAAATTGAAGTCCGGGCCGCGAAAATAAATTTGTGCTTATGTTATTTGATAGTCATTGATAATAATTTACGGGTGACACTCACGTTTAAGTTGGGGTAGTCCAACTATAGATTTTGTCCAAATTTATCTTTTAAATGTTATCGTTGAGTGCGAGGCGCGACGCGCTCGCGAGCGTTCCGCACTCGCCTTGAAAAATACCACCGGATGTGGTTGAAACTCCAACTTAAACGTGAGTGTCACCCGTAAATTATTATTAATAAGGTGTCCAAACCACGTTCATTTTTATTAGATAATATTGTGATTTAATGAATTATTTGACATTGTTATTTTTCGGCAGCTGTCTACGTACACGGACGCACTATAATTATTGTAGGCATTGTTTTTTGTTAAAGGACCCGTGTATTTGTGTGTTGTTGTGTACAGTTTTGCGAGAATAAATAATTTTCTTTCTTTTTATTTACTTAGCATTTATTAGGTGCAGCATTTATTTATTTAAGGACATGTGACATCCACCAACCCGCACTGGGCCAGCGCGGTGGATTATGGCCCATACTCTCTCTCTATGAGAGAAGGCCCACGTCCCAGCAGAACGTGATGGGCTAATGATGATGAGGCGCAGCTGAAGTCCAATACTTTGATTAGAAAACTAGCCATTTCTCAAGCATATCATGTTGTGAGCACAATTCCAAAGCTATACAGACACGCACCTGAAATAGAACAGTACCCTTGTGTATTGTTGTACAGGTTTCACTTAAATATTACACCCAAGCAGGAGGACCCTAGGGCACATAATTGCTTCAAAAAGGGCATTATGCTCATATCTTGCTATGTTGAGACATTTGATTAGAACTAAACTAGGTAAATGATTAGGATAAATTATTCATTTCATTGTACAGTTTGCGTCCTCGTGAAAGCTTATGCATTACAAAACTGCAATCCTCTAACAAGCTATAAGTCAGTTCGCTATTTTTCTTGAGAGTAAGATGGCTGCGGATAATAAACTACATATATATGTAGGTAACATATTATGTATGTATATGGCTAGGAGTGCACGTGGTATGAAATTGCACTGACCATGGTCGTCAGGTATTTTTCCCCCATAATGTATAATGGGGAAATATAATAAACTTTCTGGTATTTATAAGAAACGACATACTTCTCTGCCATGGCCTCTATAAGAAAAGTCATTTAATATGGGCAAGGGTGGCGCTGATCATCAGGTAAATGTTTTGCTAGCCTCGTTGCTCAGTTCCACGAAAAAACCGTTCATTTGACTAGAATTAAATAGAAAATCTATTTATTGTTACCAATTTAAAGAAATAGACAAGTCCTTAACTATGGTAGTACAATGGGCGGTCTTATCGCTTGAAGCGATCTCTTCCAGACAACCTTTGGATGAACAGTATCGGAAGAAGAAGTAGACGGCGGTGTACAACAAAATTTATATTACTACTAGTTAGGGTCTCAAGCTCTAACTAGTGCTATGACGGACTTAAGCTACCTACAGCATTACAATGAGTTAAGGACCTATACATGCATTCTCCGATATGATAAGAGAACTTACTATTCAATGGCAGCCTAATTAGCATATCATTACCACATCCCATTGTTTCCCATTATTTGTTGTCATCTCACTGTTTTTATGTAATGCCCTTAATTTAATGTTTGCAATAAAGCGTTTATCTATCTACTAGTGTAACCCTTTGTAATGTTAGAAATGAAATCAATAACAGAAAGCCTATTCATATAAAAGCTTTTTTTTGTTATTATTTGATAGGCAAACATTTGACCGCTGTCTCACCTGATGGAAAGTGATGACGCGGTCGACGATGGATCATGCTTGCCTACAAGATACCGATTCACTCTGGACTTGAAGACACCTAGATTATAAGTATCGGGAAACAGAGACGCTGGTAAGGTGTTCCATTCCTTGGCTGTTGCTTTCCTAAGTATTTATTGTGACAAGGTGATGGTTATTAATGTCTTCATGTCTAGATCAAGGTCTTCGACGATCTCCAGCTTTAAGACCAGCGCTGGTCGCACGACCAACACAGCGCTCAGTTGAGGCCGATTTGCAACAAATTTCTATTTGTTATATAGGTACATTGTCTGTAAAACTTGAATTGTTTTTTTTTGTTTTCTGTTTATTTATTTATTTTTGTTATGTGTTTATAGTTTATTAGTTAATTGTTGCAAATAAACGTTTCTTTCTTTCTTCTTCTTTTTTCACCTATAACTAAAAACAAGGCAAAATAAGTGCTTCGTTGCGTATTTCTGTTTTCTCTAGATTTATAAGGACTTTGTGTGAGCATTCCTGGTACAACTAGATTCGTATTATCTATCTATTAGATATGTCTGACGAGTGCAGCAAGCGAAAGCAAACCACGCTTTCGACTTCCTCCTATAAAACTCAGTATATAATGTGATTGGATTGGAATGGATAACTTACTACGAAATAAAAATACAATAAAGCTTTAATTTTATTTACTTATATATTAAACTAATAAAAAAGCGACAGAAGTGGTCCGCGTTACAAAAAATAACTGTTTCAATACGATACAATTTAAATTTTTGTGAACCAATATTTGTACAGTTTTTCATAATGATCAAATAAATAAAATCGCGACAGAGTTTCCTGCTATTTTTGTAAAACAAAATGTTTTCACGCGTTAATTTCCATTCTACCAGTTATTTAAAAAATGTCCAATACAATTCCTGAGTTTATAACATTACAATTCACGTGTAATTGACTTGCCTCGAAACATTTCCAGGAACTTACTTTAACATTAAAATTAATATGCATTTTTTGATATTGAATGCATTAGCGCATGCTAGGCGAAAATCTTAAGATTTCTAAATAATTAGGAAGAAGAAAAATGATGTTCAAATAATCAAATTATATATAAATTTATAATGATCAATGGAAGGATTGACGACAGATGACGTAGACTCGTCCCCGTAAGACGATATAAGAAGGATAGAAGAAATTTTGTTGCTCGAGCAGTAGGCTCGGTGGCCCAGTGGTTAAGGCGTCGAGACGGTATTCCGAAGACGCAGGTTCGATCCCTGCCCGAGCAACAGTTTTCTTCTTCCTAATTATTTAAAAATTTTAATATGCATTTTAACGACAAAACATTTAAAAATATTTTTTTTACAAAGTTATGATACATTTTTCTTTCATCAAAGTTTTTTTATAGCTACAACTAATGTTACCTTACCAAGCCCAAATCTCTGTTAGTAAAGAATTTCTTACTACTTATATGATTTTATAAGTACCTATTTACAAGCTTAATCGTCATGAAACTCAGTCTATATTTATTAATACTTGACGTATTTAAGTATAATCTACAATTACATAATTATATATTTATCTAAATTTCAGAACTACTAGATATGTTACCTGATATTAGAATATTATTCAATGAGGCTATCATTAGTAGCTCATAAACTTAATTATACTTAGAGGTACATTTAGCAATAGTAACAGTAGTAAAATAACATGCCTTATGTTTTATAAGTGTCTAGGACCGTGGTCCTCACAGTTCCTGATACCCTAGATACAGTAGAGAGTTTAGGGGTCAGGATCTATGTAATAATATGTGATCTTAGGGCGTTATTTATTAATTTTTATTTTATCATTGTTCTTACATTATTAGATGCTGATATATAACTCATGCCTATATTCTTTTGTAATCTCGTAATAGCTACTAGGAAGATTTAAATATCTAATTTTGTAGAGAGTTTGTCATTACATCTTAGTATTCTTTTTCAAATAAATGTCAACTATTATTGGATCACCACGCGCTTCTGGTAATGTTTATCAAGGTATATCTAAGACTAGAGTTGTTTTAGCATAAATAGACTATTAGATTAATAAATAATATTTGACATCTTTCCATCTATTTCTTATGTATACCGGCCTCTCTCATCTCTTTAACCTACTTTGTTGATTATTATCAGTATTCTGTGCCAAATAGAACAATTTTAGGGTTCCGTACCCAAAGGGTGAAAAGATCCTATTACTAAGACTCCGCTGTCCATCCGTCTGTCTGTATGTCTGTCTGTCTGTCTGTCCGTCTGTCACCAGGCTGTATCTCATGAACCATGATAGTTAGACAGTGAAAACTTTCACAGACGATGTATTTCTGTTGCTGCTATAACAACAAACTAAAATACAGAATAAAATAAATATTTAAGGGGGCTCCCATACAACAAACGTAATTTTTTGCCGTTTTTATAGATAATGGTACGGAACCCTTCGTGCGCGAGTTCGACTCGCACATAACCGGTTTTATTCGTCTCACTTAAGCTAACATAGCTCCAGCTAGCAAGATGGAGAGAGTAGGTATTTGGTAAAGCTAAATAAAGCGTGTTATGACTTTATGACCCACATGAAGGAAATATTCAAGTGTTTAACAAGAACTAAAGGATACTTGTTTGCTTATTTCTGCAAACTAGAGTGTTCATAGAATTCGCAGATAAACCTGATGCAGAGGCAACGATGATTACAGAAATTAATGGAATTCGTCAATTTATGCTACTCCTACCGTACATTTATTTTGACTAGAAATAAAATAAGGTACAATAAATAAATGGACTTTCTAAAAGAAAACTTCGTCTCTCGATGTTACAATTTTGGTCAAAATTAATAACGAGAAAATAAAAATGTAACAAAACTGTTTCTTTGGAGCTGCCTTGTTGTAGTCTTGTAACCTGAAATCTGAAACGTTCTCTAATTAAGCTATGAAAAGAAAAAACACATTATATCGAGGGAAAATATGCGGTTTTTAAAAGGAGGGATTTCTTATTCATAGATAAAACTAATTAGCGAATTTCTAATTAAGAGTTTCCTATAATTCCAAAAACATTTTTAATCTATACTAATATTATAAATAAGTAAATTTAAGTATGTATTAATATTTTTTATATATCTTTATAAATTTAAGTATATATTAATATTATTAGTAATTTAAGTGTATTTTATTTGTAAGAGGTTATCTTTTGAACTTATTATTTATTATTTTATCTTATTTTATTATTTTTTTGGTTATTTTTAAGTAAATTTAAGTATGTATTAATATTTTTTATATATCTTTATAAATTTAAGTATATATTAATATTATTAGTAATTTAAGTGTATTTTATTTGTAAGAGGTTATCTTTTGAACTTATTATTTATTATTTTATCTTATTTTATTATTTTTTTGGTTATTTTTTTTTAACAAAAAAGGAGGAGGTTCTCTGTTCGATTGTATTTTTTTTTATGTTTGTTACCTCAGAACTCCGTCATTTATGAACAGATTTGAAAAATTCTTTTTGCGTCGGGTTCAGTATAGCTACGAAGTGGTCCCATATAAATTTAATCGATATGTGACCTTGGACTTCGAAGTTACATTGTAGTTGGTTTTTGTTTTTTCTAAAAATTAATTATTCGATTTTGAAAATTCTTTTACTGATAGATAGCTAAACCGTAATTAATAGTTAGTATTATTTGGCTATAAGTAACATCATATACGAGTGTTCTTGAGTAACATTGGCTATATTTCATGTGTGGATAAGGAAAAGGCTATAGCGGTTGCTAGTTGAATATAAAATGTGAGTAGGTATTCAATAATAATCTACTCATATATGCTAAAATATTTTACAAAACTTTGAAGAATCCTTTTTTAAATTGGATAACTCCTCGAGTCAAATCAAACGATCCTAAGCTCGAAAATGTTACATAGCTTAAAAGATTTCTATGACCAACTTTCGTTGACTCCATCATTAGACCAGCTCATTGTTATCATCATGTTGGATATTTAAGTAATCAAATTTCCAGCTACATTGAACATCAGGAAGTGGTCGCCAAATTCAATTTTTATTTTTAAATTTCATGAAAAAGAAATGTCACATAGGTTCAGATCAGTTTGAAATTATGTAAAAGCAAAAATATACCTAGCTCCTTACAAATACTAAATCAATACGGTAATACGTACGTACAAACATGCTATTATTTTTGTCATTTAAAAGTCAAACAATAATTTCAGTGAACGAACAATCAAGCAATGTCAATCGGTTCAATGAAGATATTTAAATTCTAAACTACAGGGTTTGAGCCAGACGAAGTTATTAAACTCCATCAAAAGTGAACAACAAATGAAAAATTGTACCATCAAGCGGTACAAATGTAGCATATCACGATGCTTTATGTGACTCGCATCGGAATTTTACCAACTGATATTTGTAAAGGGTTTGCATTGGTATTGATTTGATGGATATTTAAAACTTGTTTCACTTTATAGCTATTATATAGATACTAATGGTATGCAGTACTTTTATGTATTCTGTGCTAATTCTTAACTCAATATGTACAATCAGTATTTTCTTCTATCATAGCTTTCAGTTGGAATTTAAGATGGTAATGTTGCTAAAGTACTCATGTTATATACATAGGTAGTAGCTTTAAAAGCTGACATCAAACGCACACTTGTGAAGCCTGAATCAATTTAATAAATTAAAAGCCAATGCTCCGAAAAAATAAAAGGTAAAAAAGGTGGCTGGTCAAACGTCACTTACCCTGTGTACCAAAGGGGGTACTTTCCGACGACTTCTCAGCCATGATGTTGAGCCTTTGAACCACTGAAAAATAATGAAATTTAATGACGTAAAAGCCTTAATAATTACAACATAAAGTGAATGTTAAATCTCACCATTTTTGTTCTCCAGAGCTGGAAGTGGCATAGCTGTAAAGTGAAGCATTTTGAGCTTTAAATTTATTTATCAGTCAGGTACGGTACTCGAGTAAGAAACTTTATTAAGCCGTTTTACATTGAATTATAGATAAAGAAATCTACTAATCCTTGCCGCTCTACCGTCTCGCAAAAAGCTGATTAAGTCTACCTTGCAATACCAAGTAGTGAAGCGGCAAGGTCTGATTCTGTTAAGCCTGCTTATACTAGTGGGCTACTTATAAAAGTTCGTTCGTGATGTTCACCCGTCTAAATTAACGCATTTGCAAGAAAAAATGCAATATTCATAAGAACTTTATCAATATTGAACAAAAGCATATTTCATTTTACATTGTCTTTACGTTTATGTAAAGCTAAAGTATTTTTTATTTTTTCAGTAATAACTTTTAAAACAGAGGGTAGTTAGATATATCCAAAAGTCGGTGACCAGCAATGTTCTGAGTTATAACCCTTAATAACCGGCATTCTGGGGGAAGCTGATGTTTTATACGACAATGAACAAGTCATAAACCCTTATTTTATTGCGAATGTGAACATACTCGTAATGTTGCGTATGAAACGTGAGGTTTCAGAGGTTTCCCTCTGAAAGCCACTTGGAGGGCTGCACTAGTTTATCACCTCTGTTCAAGTTAAACAAATGAAACCTGCTGTAGGTGGAACAAAGGTAACGGGAAATTTAACTTGGATATTTTGACTAATGGCTGCCAAACAAAGGAGATCGGCCATATTTTTATTTATAATGAACAGGGACTCTTCAGTTAACAAATTCGAGTACGGAAACGTTTTATTTTTAATATCAGTTTGAGGTTGATACTTGAACGTCGATTGGTTTAACCTTAGAACCTTACATTGAAATGAATACAATTTCAATATCTAGTTAATTGTTTTAGGTCGAACGCCTGTTTCACACCTATTACGCTTAGCAATGAACTCCATAATTATGGGTACTAGCAACTTCACACTAACATAATTCATGATCCTCAAATATTACAAGGATAACTAGAAAAAAAACATCACATCACTTACGATACAACTTAATGGTGCCCTCGGTGTCTCCGAGGGAGTTTTTGGACACACATTTGTAGGTGCCGTAATCGGAACTTGTGACTCTTCTGACGGCGAGCCGGAGCACTGATCTATACGAGCCATCGATCTTCTGCGGATCGAGGCCTCCCCCTGTACGTGAAACATATTTTATTATACCATGGTGTGTGAATCATACGTGATAGTTTATATGATGCTCCGATGCGTTGTTTACTTTGATAACTCTCGAGTTCCACATAGGAGTTAAGCAGAAATATGAGTTGATTTTTTAGGAAGCATCAACTATAATTTATATTCTAATTCATTAGACATTTTATTTATGTATTAGGGTTTGTTGTTTACACTGGCATTCATTAACATTAATTATACGAAACTGCCACTGTCAAAACAGTAAGATTGATGGCCACTATCAAGTAAAACAATGATTCCTTCAATTTTCAAACGAATTGTTACATTCCAAAAGAAGTTGATGTCTGACATTCGGTCCCTACAAAATACTACATACAATAATGATATAGCCACGTTCGTGCAAAATATTGCCTACCGTAATGTAAATTCCAAAAAATTGCTTCTTAAATGGAAAATTACGCGCAAAAATTCAACTTGAATTGTGATGCAAATAAAAAGCTGACGAACAAGGCAACGGTTAACTATTGCACAATTTTCCAGAGCCAATTACACCAAATGGACACAAAAACGGTGGTATAATTCTGCGAATTCCCCCAGGGTTGGTATCGATAAAGGCCAGTAGTCAGAACTAATGGAATAATTCAAGACATTTCAAATGAACCTATTCCAGGTAAATTATTACTCACTGTAATCATGTAACCTATATAAGTTTCGAGGAAATATCTATTTAAAGTATTTTACTAAGAAACTAAAAGCAACCATACCAAAGGTAGGTCTCTCGTATGCGAGAGGCCGTCTGGGTTACTACCGTTTTGCCAGTTATTCTACCGCCAAGCAGTAGTTCGCAAGCTTACTGTGTTCCGGTTTGAAAGGCATTGTAGTTAGCGTTGTTACTCGGCATAACGAGACTTAAGAACAATTTTTTCATCCAGGGTGACGAGTGGAATGCAATTCCGCGGAGGATTTTGTAAAACCAAATTCTGGGTGGCTGGTTCACCTCCGGGTCAGATAAATTTGCGACATTCAACACTGTCCGAGGTTTACCAGACAAGATATAAAGTTCAAAAATTCGATGCTTTTGTGTACCTTTTTGTTAGATAAATACGTAAAGTTTTCTAGATTTCATTGATATGAGTATAACCCAAATACGCTTAACCACCGGTCAACCCAGAAACGCGTAAACCACGGCCCTGTGTATCCTCTACAACAGGGTCTTATTTATTTTTCATAAGGTACACTAACCTCCTAACAATGGACAAGGATAAACAACATCACAATAGCTCTATCGGATCTCTAAACACTATGATTATGCATAGTGGAACCCCTATTGCCTTCCCTAACAAAGGCCTTTACTGAGACATTGTACCTTAACAACTCACTTACAGGCCTTTAAAATGAATAAATACTGAGCCAGCTAATTAAATTTATCGTTAATTGATTATAGCTACAGGTTTATGCTAAGCTCTGAATTAAATTAACTCCCTTTGACAGAAACAAATTTTGAAATTAACTAAGTATGGCAATTATACAAAATAATTTATTATGTAATTACTCTTGGCCATAAAACCCTTGACTACATGTCTGAAACTATTAAAGTTGGGTCTGTATCCGTACGGAACAACAACACTAAATAAGTTTCCGTGTCCAAATTTGGGAATTAATAGACGTGAAAATCCGTAAAGAAACCATTTGTTAATTTAATTTAGACAGTCGGATTTTCAATAAAAAAATCTAGAGTCTATGCAGACATCTGCAGAATTTAAAATTATTTTTTGTTTTCACCCTTAAGATACTCTAGTCTACTTTAAAGTTTTCTCAGATATATTTCCTTTATTACTGATGCAGCTAGCGGGTGATAAGTTTAGTCCCAACAAAAAAAGGCAGCTCTTACCGACAGGAACGATTTCGCCGCTCTCCCTGCTCCAGTAGCTAACCGGCTTTGGATAGGCTTCAGTCTCGCATTCCAATACAAGATCAGTCCCTAGCGCCGCGCCGACCAGCTGGTTTCTTATAGTTATCACTGGTGGAACTGTTAACAACATGTGAAGACTGTTTACTTTCTTATTTATACATATTATTATATAATATTGTTATAATTATCTTACTAAACTTTCTGAGTTTTTCCTGTACTGAAACAAGAAAGTCCCGTGTTTAAACTTCGGCTGGAGCGAAAATATTTTTCATAGTACCTAGAAAGTTTGTCAAAACTTTGCCAAGCATGCGTTATTGCTTAAAAACATATTTTTTTTTTGCCCATGATCTATCAATTTCACACAATCACACAAATGAAAAAATACGGACAAAAAGATCTTTAAACAAAACATTGTGTTGCTTATACGGTTTGACTAATATCTATTTATAAGAAATTAGTTCAACAAAGATATTTGCATAAAACTTATCCTACAAATATCCAAAACTGTAACCTGACTCACTGTATCCAATCCGTAATGAACAGAACCCTTACTCAATGTATCTTCGAGAAACATACAAGAGCATTAACACAAACGTTTTAAGGTAATTATATGATCTCTAGAGAATGACCGTCTCTGGAAGCTGATCGATAGTTAACCTGCTGCATGCGATAGAGTGAATAACACCTTGACGGATCGGGTCGAACGCAGTGAGTGCCTCTGCGGCACCGACACGAGCCATAAGAAGGATTATGACCTGATTTAAGTGTGCTGCTCGCCAATTATTTCTACTTATAGGTGTTTTAGCTACTCGTATAACCCGTCGTAATTAGGTCAATTCTTAACCGTGTTATAACTGTATTAAATTTATAATTATTATTGTTAACCGAAAATCTTTATTGGTTCATAGCTCTGAAACCTAAAACGCAATGAAAATATCTTTTGTAATTCCGCTAAATAATATTCAGCGAAATTACACTAGATATTTTTGTTGCGTTTCAGATTTGAGATGGAATACCACAATGTCACGCGTGATTCCAATATATGCAGATTCCTTGGTTCGGACAAAGTAAACTGAATATTACTACGGTTTGGAGCTGCGTATATGTTAGTTAAAACATCTCAAATTGCAAAAATATGTTTACCTACTTTACGCCAGAAATAAAATTTAAATTTCTTGATGGTGAAAAGCATAATTTCTGACACCTCTGATTATTTTAATATCTTTCTGTGGGTATCCTTATCGGTTAGCGCGCCAAACCGAAACAGGGCGGCAGACAAAAGACGATCTCTGACCGTACGCGGGTACGCGTGCGGTTTGTCCCAGCGAAACGAAGCGATACCTTTCCACATTTTCCACAAAAACAATGAAAGTAAAATGAAATAATGTAAGTACATACATTCCACAGTGAGCATTATTCTCTTGCTGACTGTAGGCGGCACGCCGTTGGATGCTATGCAGAGATAGGCGCCCGCATGCTGCCGGCTCACCCGGCTGATGTTCAACACCGGGCCTTCCAGCGATGTTGCTACAAAGATAATCATTAATTAGACCACTGTAATTGGAGAGCATTTTTGTTCTCCCTGTTGCGTCTTTGGTAGATTCAACAGACAACATTTCCCTTTTATCAACCTACTCTTATATAAAAGGGTAATGTTTAATAACTGCGCATTTTTTATTTGTGTTCCTTTAAGTTTGTTTTCTGAAGGTGTGATTTCATAATTAAAATTATAGTATATATATTTAAAACAATCTAATAGTAGGCAATTAAATGAGTGACGATTTTAGGCATTTTACGCCCTTAAAATACTAGCATAAAATCTGTTAGCATTTTGCTTTTCTTCTCACCCACTAACATGACCTACATTGCCAAATTTCACGTCCATGTGACGTATATTTTCCTACATAGCCAAAACATAGTTTTATAAGCCTTTCAAACCACAATTTCTTTAGTACCTACCAATTAATGGTCAGAATTATTTAGCTAAACCATAACCCGTACCACATAAATAATATAACTGTCGTCAATGGCCTCTCATGGACGATATAAAATAACGTAATTGGAGGTCTGACCTTTACCGTAAATTAATTTCTGTATTTAGCTACCTTGAATCCCATCGGCGACTGTTATAGGTTTCGAATGTTCCCTTCTCCAAGTGATTTGGGGATGCGGTGACCCAGTGGCGGCACAAGTAAGGCTCACTGATGCCCCTTCCCTCACGGTCTGGTCTGTACTGGTGCCTCGGTCCAGGATGTCGGGTGGCACTAAGACATAAACTTTTATTTAGGCAACAATTAAGCAGATTTTAAATTTCCCATCACACACTTTACTGCACCGCTACAAGTTTTTCTTGCACGTCCTGGATGACTGGTAGAAAATGCTATCTAGCATTAAGTCGTTTTGTTTGTTTTGGGCTAAAGTATAAATTAATTAATTAAATAAACCATTAAAAAAGGCATCATTTTAGGTGTTTTGATACATAACCTTTTAATCGTCAGATTAAATTAAATTTCTAGGGGAAAATAACAGGCTCAGAATGAAAATAACTAAAACAATTATTTTTCACGGTTTTCTATGTTAATAAAGTGTGCTAGCTCTCTAAAATATGTCTGGTATTTATATCAAAATTAACACTAACAGGAGAAATACTAAATAATTTTATTTTTGCTGCAACACACCCAGCCTTTATTGTCCAATATACGACATCCTGCGATTTTTATTAAATCACACACGCCTCAGTAAACCACTTAAAATAGAGCACACAAAAGAAGGTAAAATATTAAAAGTAAACACAAGCGCAACTGTGGAAATGTTTTCACATGAAGTAACTAAATCAAATAGACAATACACCGACCGCCACTGCTGTTGCATTGCGACTTTAATTCTTTATGAAAGTGGAAAAATAACTACTTTTCCTTCATGCTATTTACTTTGTACTTATGAAAGTCTTTTCTTGAAACATTTTAGCTATACTCGCTACTTCTAGCATCGGCATTCAACGATTCGATATTAGCTAAAAGTAAATAATGTTTGCGTTGTGTGCGTTTGCAATAGAGCTATTTTTAGCCGACATAAAAAAGGAGGAGGTTCTCACTTCGACTGTATGTTTTTTCTTTACGCGTATGTGTATGTTTGTTACGCGGTTACTCCGTCAATTATAAACTGATTTAGAAAATTCTTTCTAGGTCAAATATCGATGAAATTCATATGGGACCACTTCGTGGCTATACTGAACCTAACGCAAAAAGAATTGCTCAATGAACCAATGATTAATAACAATTCCTTCAAATAGCTACATTCTTCATATAATTATATATAATATTTATCGTATTTTATATATATGTATTATTTTGTTTGTATGTATTATTATGTCTATACTATTACATATTTGAAGTTTTGTATTTACTAAATTATATCTTTTATATTAGGTAATTACTTCATACACCAACTGACCGCAAATTTTTACCATTTTATTCCTGTCCATCCAAAGGTTGCCTGTAAGAAATTGCACATAGCGATAAGGCCGCCTATTGTTCTACTACTATTATTTGTAACTATAAACTTCTGTTTCCTGTTTTGGTGATCAATAAAGTATTATTGTATCCACCAACCTGCACTGGGCCAGCGTGGTGGATTATGGCCCATCCTCTCTCTATGAGAGAAGGCCCATGTCCTAGCAGTGGGAACGTGATGAGCTGATGATGATGAAAGTATTATTGTATTCTTCTACATTTTGGACCCGCGTTATCATCTCCTTGAAAAAGTACTTCAACTAAATAGGTAACGTATTTGACGCGTGTTATAATTATGTTGGATATTTTACTGATATTTACGAAACTCACATATTGAAGAGCAAACAAAACTCTCTCAGAATTTTACCAGATATTAAACCTTCACTCAAAACTTAGCAACAACATCCTGTTATGTAAGCTAGCTTTAGAAACTCACGCGGTGTTTGAATTGTATACGTATTTCATTTGATTTGGATTAGTCTATATTCTCCATTATATTCTCTATTCAGATTGTAAATAAAAAATCATCCTTAAAAACCAGTTCACTTTAAATGCGATTTGATAATATTACTCCTCTATTTGGACTTGAGAAAAATCATTACGAGTTTTCAAGCTAAATCAACTAGATGGAAAAAATGTCGGTGAGAAAGATGTTAATAGATATTGAACGTAGACTGAAAGAAATCAAAAAGCTCCACTTGTATTCCATAGTCATGTGATACACCAACTACTTTAATTTAGAAGTTAAAGCAAGGCTTATGACTAAACTAGCTGCGCCCTGCGGTTTCACCCGCAGTTTCCCGGAATAATAAGTTTTTTTGTTGAAAAATATATTTTTCAAAACAAACTTTTAACAAATTCAGCGAGCAGCTTAAAATGAGCCCAAATAGTAGTAGTTTACGATTATCCGCCAAGGAGTTCCATTGCCCACCTTCCGTCTCCATTATCAGATCAGGCTGGCTGTCACCATAAAATTGTATTGTCATCGGACTTTGACAAGTATGCAGAATTTCAACTTCGTACGACAATAGGAAGTGGTTCTGATTCTGCTTGCAAGATTCCGCCCGGACAAACATACATACATTGCAAGTTAAATAAAAGCTTGTAAAAAGCAGCCTATGTCCTTTTCCAGGACCTAAAAAACCCTCATACCAAATTTCATCAAAATCCATTCAGTAGTTTTTACGTGATTGAGTCACAAACATCCACCCATCTATCCTCACAAACTTTCGAATTTATAATATTAAATTGGATCATATAAAGACCACACGAGTCAAAATCTTACCAACAACATCTAAGTACCCCAGCTGACTCTTCATAGGATCTGTGTTGATCTGGCACATGTACCATCCTCTATCCGTCTCCCTGAGCTCCCGTATGTGCAAGAACCAAGTCCTGTGGTCGCTGTGGGTGACTCCGACCCTCCGACTCCTCGATATGACGTGCGTGTGGATCGTCAGAATGGTCTGCGTGTCCACCCGCAGCCACGCAACCTGCGGCAAATAAAAATATTAACGCGGGAACCACACGGCCTCTCGTATTCGTTAACAAAGGCTTGATTTGCTATTGCTCTGATAAGACTTTCTTATCTTTTATGTTAATGATTGGATGCCGACGGCTGGAAATATTTAAGGTTTTGGTTCTCATTAAAAAAGCAATTTTTATGTTTGTTCCTTATAATATTATTTATATCCTTTTATTATGATTCCGAAAATTTTATTATGGTTTCTGTGTAAACACGGTGTTTTAGAACAGCCTTTGGGCTATAAACGATCAAAGTAATAGTAAGCATATTATCTATTAATGAGTTTGATATATATATATATATATAAAATTCTCGTGTCACAGTTTTCGTTGCCATACTCCTCCGAAACGGCTTGACCGATTTTGATGAAATTTTTTGTGCTTATCCGGTATCTATGAGAATCGGCCAACATCTATTTTTCATCCCCCTAAGTGTTTTTATTTTATTTATATGGCAAAACAACGTTTGCCGGGTCAGCTAGTATATATATATATATATGACCGTTAGTAATAGTAATATTTAGTTTTCTTGGTAATAGATCTAATTTGACATTTTCAAAAGGCGTTACACAAGTTGGAGATATAATCGCCCTCTAGATGTTCTAGCAGACAAGTGAGGGCTCAGCCTAAATTAATCCGTCATTGAGTTATGAATAACCCCGGAGCAATTCAGTGTATTCATACTGGAGCCAATTAGGACTAAATAATATACATCTGTTACGCAGAAGTGGGATCAAGCCAAGATTAGGCAATAGATAACACTGCTGCTTGATATAAAACAATATTCCACGATAGTATCGTGGAATACTGTTTTATGCTTATATTTTATATCAAAAGCTAAATTAAAATCTGTACCTAATGTTGAAAAGGCTCAACAACGTAAAACGAAACGTAGCACTAATTTAAATTAGGCAGATACATACCTATCTACTACGTAAGTACCTACGAGTAATACGGTCCCACTTAGCCTTCAACTAAAATTTAAAAAAGCAAAGGACAACTTACACAATGCAGAGAAACTTTAAGAGCTTTAACTATTTTGTATGTTCTTAAGCTTTATTCAATAGTGTTTGCTTTGTTGAACGAACACTCAGTGCGGAACCTTATTGGTAGCGATGCTGTGAATGCATTGGAAGTTTCTAAAGCTTCAGCAAGATTGCGAGGGGTTGAAGAGAATTTCTAACATACATGTTTGCCTAGCGTTTAGTTTTTTATCGTTGTATTAGCAATTGTTTAGCTGATGTTCGTTTGTTTTAATCAAGGTAATGCAATGCTGCAGCTAATACCAGTTTGGTAAAATATCAGATGTACCAGAACCGAAATGGTTTTTCTAAATATTGATTTTTACGGACTTTCTGACTGTTTTGAATACGATACGAGAACAGAAATGATGAATTGTAAACAGCTCTCGACCCGCTAAATGTATACTCTTCTCTTAGGTATTGGTTTTTCACAGCCATTATTGGTAGAGGTATATAAGTGTCACACAGTTTTACTCGTGGTAGGTATCTCGTATGCGGGAGGCCGTATGGGTAGGTACAACAGCTTTGCCACAGTTATTCTGCCGCCAAGCAGTAGTGTCCAAGCATTACCGTGTTCCGGTTTGAAGGTCATTGTAGCCAGCGAAATTACTGGGCATATATGAGATTTAATATCTGATGTTTCTGATGTACGCAGTGCTTTTTGTGAAAATTTCTGGGAGGCGCTGCAATTGTTATGGGCAGGCGTGGCGCTTACTATCAGGTAAACGACATGCTCCCATCGTGCTCGACATCGTCCCATCACTTAGTTCCATAAAAAAGAAAAAACAACACATTGTAGTTAGTACATACACCGTGGAATTGAATTCGATATTTTTGCGAAAAGTATGCACTCAGTCCATACTATAGAATGTTTATAGACCATTAAAAAGTATTCAATCAATAAAAAAGTATTTTAAAACATAAAACTAGAAGTTATAATAAACGTCATCATTCCAATTCGTGACATAAGCTCTGCAACATAATAAATACCTCCTGTCCAAAATCCGACGAGCGCAACCGCGTTACAGAATAATAGTAGAAGCAAAGAAGTAACCGCGCTGAGTATCAGTAACTATCAACCAATATTGTACTTATTAATTATGTATTACCAACTGTAATTCTGTTGTATTTTTTTAAGTGCAATAAAGTGTTATCTATCTATCTATCTAACCAATACTTATTTAATTTTTATTTTTTAAATTTGTCGCTACAGATTTATTCTAAAGCATGGACTGAGTACATACTTTTCGCAAAAAATATCGAATTCAATTGCACGGTGTATAAGTGTATTATCGCTGTACTGACCTTGTAAGTGGAAAGGTTATGCACGGTGCACGCTAGTATAGCCTCGCGTCCGAGCGGCGCCGTGACGTTTGTTATAGGCGTACTGAAACCGGGCTCGTCTGCAACAAGAAAAGCTGTATTTATATATAAAATCTCGTCAGCCTTTCTGATGTAGTGGTTGGGCAGGTTGGCTCGAATCTCATAAATCACTGAGGTTGCGGGTTTGATTCCCGCGAAGGGACAAATGTTTGTGCACTTAAAAAACGGAGACATTTGTTTCGGGTCTGGGTGTGGTGGGACCATGGTCTTCATAATTTCTGGTTCCTTAAATACAGGGAATACTTGGTAGGGGCCGGGATCTATGTACATGATCGTTTGGTGTACCTATACTTATGTAGTTATGTACCTATATAAACTAAGTTAGTTAGTTTTACGAGTATGGTACGGTTACATAAACCTAATTTCTATACATGCATCATCAAGCGAATTAGAAATCACTTTGTAGAAACTTCATTCACTTTTCCCACTTAGTGTTGTCCGTATTTTTGTTTACATTCCTCCACTTCTCCCATATTAAGTTTATTGTAATTTTAGTTTTAATTGTTTCTGTATTGTGGTGTTTAACTATTCATCATAAACAGTTATTCTAGGACTATTCTAACCATTGCTTAACAACTTTACTACGTGTACCTGTAGATAGATATAGTGCGATAGTACCTTGGGAGTACACTACCCACGCGCTTTCTCCCTAAAACTATTATGTCAGTCAATGACCTCGAATTCGAAGCATGCCTTGTTTCATTCATTCTCGGCCACACTTCGTGCCCCTTTATTGCGTATTCAGTCGGCGAGGGTGGCCGCACATACGTGTTACTGGAAACCGAATTTCCGCTGAATTCGGACATTCGGAGACATATTGTACTAAATGTAACCATAGCCGTCATATTTGTTACAACTACATATGTCAGCGGTCGCCCGCTATCCGCTATGTGGCACGTATTGCGCTCCATCGCGTCGCAGAGCAACGAAAGGCGGCAAACAAACGATATGATGAAAATAAGGAGCCCAATATTTTACGTCCGTAAATCAAATCAAAATCTCTTTGATCAATTTTAGCATTACATACGCATTTATGAACGTCAAATTATCACAATGACTCTACCACCGCATCGGAAAAAGAACCACTACTCAGAAGATACGGCAATTTCTTTATTAGACTTTGTTAACATTTTTACAATGTCTCACCAGTTGGCTACCTTGCAGAAGTGGAATGTTCCAAGCATCTTTGACTTCTATATAATTACGAACAGTATAGTACGCCTTTACCATTAAAATAGTATTTACGCGAAATTCGAATAAGATGAAGCTTGGCATGTCTAGCTTTACAACTTTAATGGTATGGTTTTGGTTAGGTGAATGTTCATTTTACAAGATAAGCGCTAGAAAAAAATATCCAGTACTAACTAGATATTTGAACTAACAAGTAAGCCCGTAATTTAAAGTTTGACGCGATTTTTACATTTCTCTGCGAAAATGACTACATAAGAAACTACATGAGTCTGACATCACATATGGGTCTCAGCAGCCGCTCAAACTGCCGTCTTTCTCTAGATCTATGTGCTCCATCTTAGGCCACATCATCGCTTCACATCAAGTGAGATAGTGGCCAAACAAAGATCTATTAAGCGTAAAAAAAAAATAAAAAAAAATGTTTTATGGATTAAAGCCGTTCCTCGACCAGATCATTCATCATCATTATAACATTAAAACTTGAACCTGTCATAGGTTTAAGTTTTAATGCCTAGGTTCAAACATGACTAAAGGTCGAAATCAACGAATATCCCTAGTGTACCGTTCTCTATTAATAGAGGCGCTTGTTCTCTTCTAATTACTCTAGAGAACAGTAATAAGTAACATATTACTACCAAGGCTACTTAAACATGCGGAATTCTGTGCCAACCCCCATCCTCATAAACTATAACGGCCGTGAAACTTTCCAAAGAAGCTCAGCGAAGTAAAGACCTTAGACACTAGACATTATATCGAACCTTGGCGAAGTAAAGGTGCTGATAGTTATCGGCATGCACAAGCAATGACCTCGGTAATTTGCGCCGATACAATCTATGGAAAAGGTGAGTAATGCAGTCACACCATCTAATTAAATTATCCGTCGTGTCGGCACTTCACGAAATCTATTATTAGTATGTTACTTGTTTTTCCATTGGATAATAACTGTAAGAACAAAAGCACAGCTTTTACATAAGCACATACATTTCTCTTCACAAAACTTCGTGTAAAAACAGTTATAATGTAAAAAAAGTATATAATACTGTTACTAATTACCTATATAGAAGATAAAGATGTAAAGATGCCTGGAAATTGTTCTAGCCATTGACATATATTATATATCAATGGTTCTAGCGGTGCTTCTACCAAGTAGAAACTAACAAATTGTAATAAACTTCTACAAAATGGTCCCTACTTTCTTGCCATATATTCTAGATATTGTCTCTGTTTTTTTTAATAAGATGTTAAATTATTTGTTATACATTGCACATTTACGTGCATAAGTGCAAAACTTACTTATTAACTTACTTATTAACACTAAAAAAACTTGGCTCTACCATTTTGGCACTACCACAAAGTAATTAATTGTACAAGGTACCACATTGAAAAAACAACTCTATAATTACATTACAGTTCACTTACTTATTTTTAGTAAGTCTGACCTGTATGCGGTTATTCTTGATGAACTAATAAAATTTTAACATTGAATTTAATTTTATCATAAATAGGTCGTGGACACGAAAGCTTTAGTAGTTATTTCAAAAGTCAATTGTATAAAAATGTAGGTGTAAGCGATAAAATCTACAGTAAAAATAATAAATGTAGGTCGACTAATTCGACTAATAACATGAGTCCTAGCCGGTTTTTTTAAATATTAAAAAATAATAAAACCTAAGAAATTAACATGGTACATACATACATACTAACAGCATGCAAAAACTTTATCCTTTCTTTTGTCACAAGTCAAAAGATATTTTAAGTAAGCACAAAAATGCACTTTTAAAAATCATAAACACATAATAAAAATCAAATAAAAAATAATGTCGGTATGTTGAAAATTTTAACTTAAGTTAACATAACTTAAAAAAAAAAGGTAAACATGTCTACCCATTTCTTTCCCATACTCAAATTAAAGTCCGGGCCTAGAAAAGACATGCGAAACCAGTGTTTCGGAAATACGCACGCTAGAGAAGATAGCACCAAGAAACTTTGCGGGGATGTCTCTTTTTTTAAATCTTTAAATGGATAATAAATATAGCAATGAATTTTGCCCAGAATACTCAGCAATACAAGGTTTTGGTTTGGTTCGGTTTCGGTAAAACGGACTGAGACGCATCTCACAACCAACAACATTTGTGTGGTAGATAAATAGGTAAGTATAATAAATGAATATATGTAAATATAATATATAAATGACTTACTGGGCATATGAGACTTAACATCTGGTGTCTCAGGGTGACGAGTGCTACACAGTGCTTTTTATAGTATTAAAATTTCTGGGTGGCACTGCAATTATTATGGGCAGGCGTGGCGCTTACTATCAGGCGAACGACTTGCTCGTCTCATCACTGGGTTCAATAAAAATAAAGTTTATTTTTTGGTATGTTTGTCATATGATTTAAGAGTCATCGTATCATCACACAGTACAATATAAAAAAATGTACATCAAACTTCGAAACAATGTTACAGATAATTTTCATTTTTTCATCGCTAGTCTTGACATTTTGTCACAGCTTTTATGGTATTTTAGCGGATACAATACAAAACCAGCTATGCATCACCAGCCTATCGGCTTCAAGCTTTATTTATATGTTTACCCGAGTAGGTATAAGAGTGCCTATTCAAACAGAGGGGAGAAACCGAGGAGATGGGATAAAAGTATTCCACCTTTTGGGAAATCATCAAGTTGTTATGAAAAACATGAGGGGATTTTAATTAAGTTTTACCAATTCGCAAGGAAAATTATTAAACAGCGATAGGGTTGCCTGTTCAGACGAAATTGGAATTTTAAATAAGTGTTTCTTACAATTAATATTTTGTGCTTACAAACTGAAAAAAAGTAGATTCAAAACGAGAATTCCATACTTTCTGAAGTTCAGTTCATTTCATTGCAATGTGCAATAAAATAAACTGAGCATGAATTTACCTCAGTTGTCTCGGAAATGCCATGACAGTCAAAAACTCAATTCCTACACTGATATTAGATAAAACGTTATCACGACCTATCGAACTCCGATATTACTCTACTCCGACAATACTTGAGACACGTGAGCAGTGATATGTGATGCAACTGAACAGGAGTATTTCGATGAGTTCGCTATTCAAATTTTGTTTTCATAACAAGTAAAATGTTTCCATTCGATCTCAAAACATTTCGGACATATTGATGGAACAATCCTGCTCTTTGAAAGTTAAAACTAATAAATTGAATAACGATGAAATTTTAGTTGAGTTGTTAAAATAAAATCAACATACTCGTAGACAAAGTAAACCATATTCTAACCCAACTTAATGCCTGGTTTACACAGCTGCTGACCAGCCACTTGTTTGACAGAGCTTGTATGGAAAAATTTACAGTAACTCTACTCACGTCTTTTATTTGCAATGCGGATTGCTTATCAGTTAGTTGACAGTTGCCAGGTAGGAAAACTGATTACTTTTTGGTTTTAATACGTTGGGAATTTCAATAATAAATAATTAATCCTCAAGACTTCGTCAAGCCCTAACAGTTCTAGCCTTTACCTCAAAAACGTTTACAAAAATGAGATTAATAAGAAAACAAAATGAAAACATTTTAAGATCTTCTTCTCTCGTAGTAAGGCCAACCCTGGTATCGGAGCTTTAAGACTGCCCGAAGCCTCGGACATGGCCTGTTTTCCTAACACAGCAACTGGGCCCGACGGCTTACGTGCCCCCCGTAGCGCTCAGATGTAAATACCACACAAACGGTCACCCATCTAAGTTGTTACCGCTGCAAACGTTGCTTAACTTAAAAGATCTGTTATGAACGGCTGGGCGAGCTACACAGCAAGCGCTACCAAGATCGCATGCTTCCTGGAATTTTATATTATTACAATGATATTCAGGAAGCATGTCCGTTACATACCGGCTCGCATATTTAAGTGACTCACATAGGTGTAGGTACTTATAATTTTAGTAGTTAACACATCAAAAGTGGCGGTACTGCGGTAGTAGACTGCAGTTAATCGGACTATGAACACCAGGTATACGTTATGATTGCCACCTAGCCGGCTTATTTTACATACTAGGTCAGAGAGGTTTGATTATTAGATAGAATACCTAATCTGTAAAAACTTATACATGTTGGGGTAACTATATATAATAATAACTATATATAAACAGGGAACCTTAGCGGACCATTGAAGGAGGTAAATAATAATGTGAAAAGCTGCTTTAAAATGAGCCTGAATTAAAAAAGAGATTGTAGTGCAATTTGAGTTAGATGAGCCATTTTTTTGCAATATCTCCTGTAGATCTGGAGGTAGGTGGAGTTTACGCTTTGGATTCGCGGCGTAGACTCGGAGTTATTCCGACACAATCATAACGTGAGTGTAGCCGTTTATATTTATAATGAATATTTCGACTCACGATAGTTTCCAAATATTTTTTATATTAAGTAAAATCAGAGATACCAAGTTAAATTAACTATTTTAAAGCATATAGAGCCTGTGCATCAATAAAAGGTTTAGTTTAATGTCATTGTATCGAAAGTATTGAAACGTATTGTATTCAATCGTCCGAAATTAAAAAGAACAGTCGTCAGCCAACTTAGGTACTACGTTCTTAACTATAATGAGCATTCTAGAAGTATTTTAATAAGCCAGGCGTGTCCCGCACGCATTACGCGCGGATAGGTATGGCTTATCATATGTAATTCGATAAGGTGCTTAACTTAAGAACGTTAGTGTGTGACTCCGTTGAGCGTTAATGCCAAAATACCCTTTAATATACCGTGTTTTTATTAAATTAGTTTCGTAGCACGCGACACACGAAACTAACCAAAATCAGGTCATATCTGACATTGTAGGTTTAAAGAATATGATTTTAGGCAAGGTCTTCGGTATTCGGAGGTTTGCTTGGAGGTTTTCTATTAGTGAACGGAAATACGACGGTCAATCAAATCTAAAAGTGTTATGCAATAGTATTATTATTGCATTTACTTTCCGAGTTCCTTATCAATAAATTTACTTCTACAATACCATATGGGAGTTAGCATTGGGAGTTACGATTGATAAAAATCTCAACTGGAAAGCACACGTTGATCAACTATGCAAAAAGCTCGAGCGCTACGTTTTTGCATTGAAGAAAATCAGACATGCAGTTTCCATAGAAGTCGCATTAACAACCTACCACGGCTACGTGTCATCGTTACTAAGCTATGGCCTCATGATTTGGGGAACTCTGTAGACATGGATGGAGTATTTGAAATGCAAAAGCGCTGTGTCCGGGTGATTAACAAGACCTGGTTCTTAGATAGCTGTAGACCACAATTTAAGATATGTAACATCCTACCTCTGCCTTGTATGTATATCAAAGAGATGTCTGTTTTCGTCAAATCCCATCCGGAGTACTTTAGAAAACGCAGCAAAGTGATAACTCGGCAAAAAAGAGCAAAATTAGTAAACCTGGTCTTTCAACCCCCTTCTCATAAAGAAATCTTTAAAATGAATGCTTATAATATGTGTAAATATTTATATAACAGGCTACCGAAGAACATTCAATCATTAGAAGAATATAAATTTAAGAAATGTTTAAGTGACTGGCTCTTGTCTCATTGTTTTTATGACATTAAAGAATTTATAAATTGTAGTGACATAAATAAATAAATATTTGCACGTCTGCATGCAGACTGATTACAATGACTATTGTACTCTGTAACACCATTTCTAGGAATAATATGTACCTACCAATATGTAATGTAACGTAGCAAATAAATAGTTCTTATTCTTATTCTTAATCTTATTCTTATGTTTTAAAAATATAAATGAAAATACGTTCACGGTAACAGTGTATTATAATAATTGGAAGAACATGGACGCAATAAATGTTTTCATCCAGGCAAAAGTTTTATTCGAGTATGATAAAATGTATTCAGTGTTTTTATTTAATTACCACTCCATTTATCAGCCTTTTTTGTATTCTTGTTTTTTTACTACATTTATCTCAATTATCGAGTTACAAACTAACATAAAAGTTCATTTTAAAAACATCCAATTGCAATATCCGATAACTCGCAGTAAGGCTCACTAAAACTAACGATCTATTGAATAAAAAATATTATTAACAGACTTCCAAAAAAAGGAGGAGAAATCAATCGATTCAATCGATCGAATCATATATGATATGATCGATTCTCAGATCGATTGTTTTTTTATGTTTGTTACCTTACAACTCCGTCATTTTGAAATCGATTTAAAAAATCTATCGTTGGGTTCAGTATAGCTACAATGTCCGATATAAATTTCATCGATATTCGACCTTGGACGACCAAAGATATATACATCAGAATTGAATCGGTCTTTTGCTATAAAATGAATTACCTAATCGTCAGTTTGCTTTTACCATCATCACCCTTACCAAACTCTATCGTGTTCGATCACCCCTACAAGTTTGTCGATTTATCCAATGTGTAATCAAAACGTTAATAGTGCTACTACGCGATGAAGCGGATTTATCGCTTTATAAATGACATTAGGGTATAATAAACCACGATTGTGTGTGTGAGAGTTCCTGTATGGTATCGGAAATACTAAAATTAGAACAGTATCACTATGTAAGATTGTTAAAAATTGAACTACATAGTTCTTCAATCTGCTCAATGCAGCCAATATTAAAAAGTAATTTGCAAAAATCATACTGGATAAAATTTAATACCGAGATAAAGAAAAAAAGATTTTGAAGTGTCTTTTTACTGATTGTAGCTTTTATTCATACTGATATGACAACGTATAACGTGAACCTGTGGTCGCTTTGTGCCATTTAGCCTCTGGCAGAAGAGTACAAAGTCTGACGTTGCTGTCTGTAAATGCATTATTCACGAGGATTCCATTTCGTTCTGGCTATTTTTATCAGTATTTGATGAGTACATCGAAGACAAATTATTTGACATTACTATCAGGTAACAATCAAAATATTTACCCGGTGTTTTGGAGATACAGATATAGATATCCCAGCCAGCTCACAAGGGAACGATAGCAAGAGGAGATTCAAAACCTATCACTTGGACCACAATTGCTGCATGGATTCAAACAGTTTTAATTCATGACTCACACGTTTGTGTTAGATTAGGGATAGTTTTCTTGAATTGGGTAAATAGGTAATTTTGTCCTTGAAAGATATCTTGTGCCGAAGTAGCCCGAGGTTAATAAAAACACAACATTGTAATTAATTATTTCGGTCACCCTAAATTATTTCATAATAGGTACCTTAATTTTATTTTATTCTGCTGGTTTTTCAATAGACATAGTGTGACTTTCGAATCAAAGCTGCAGCTTTGTGAAATAAGTTGATGGTGCAAATCAATTATATCAAATAATATGAAAATAATAAATAAAATATCTCGAAATATTTACCCAATAATATTTTTTAATTTTGTTGTAGGTTAGTTTAGTTTTTATCATTCTATATGTTTGTACATAATTGTTGATTGGTTCTGTAAATAAATTTAATCCCTCTTGAAATTATGCAACAAAATCAAAAGTCAAACGATATTTTTAATAAACGATATTTGATATAGGAACAAAAGTGCACTTCTAAAGGTCATATACACAATACAAGAAAATAAAAATAAGGTTAAAAATTGTAACTTAACATGACTTTGAAAAAAGGTAAGTATGTTTACATTTTTATTTTCTATATTATAAACTGAAGTCCGGATGCAGGAAATAAATGTGAAAACTGACTCTACCAGTGCTTCGGAAATACGCCCGCTAGAGAAGATAGCACCAAGAAACTCTGCGGGGATGTCTTCTTTTTTCAACTATTTTCAAATGTCTCAACTTACTTAAACCACCTAACGGTAGCCCAAAGCATATTTAGTTTTCTTTGCCCAAAGTAACGGTCGTGCAAAAGCTTACAACTTCATCATTGCTCAGAAGCGCCAACCGAAACTGTCAAACAACTGTCAATCGAAACAAAGCGCAAGCGCTACTTATATCAATTGCAGATTTTGTAAGTAACGACAGAATAACTAACAAAAACATGAAAAATATTTGACACTTAACTCTTTAGTATTGTGACCATTTTTACCTGTGATATGCAACTGAGTATCATGACGATAATAATACGCAGATACGCACCTTGTATCAGTTGCTTTAGCCTATACATCAAACTGTTCCATCATTATGGCATTATGGCCGTTAAAACTAGGCTCGTTTGATACACTTCCGACGCTGTCACTGACAAATTACCGACGCGGGCCATGCCCCACTACGCCCCAGTACGCCTCACTGTGCCCCACTAATTGAGTGCACGTCAAATTTGGCTGCGATAATCCAAACACGGCGAAAGTCGAAAGTGTTCTTTTAATAAATGCTTTAGAGAAACGCTGCTGGGGCGTATCAATTTCGCTCTTCCGCTAGATAAAATTCACGATAGAGGAAAATATCTGAAGGCGTATCAAATGTCTTCAATTTAAATGTAGCATTTTTCACTGAGCAAGTTATTTGTTTGATGTTTCAGAAAGCCGAGATATAAAAGACTAGCTACATCCACACGGTTTCACTCGTGTAGAATAATTTACTTACAATTTACAGCTACAGACCTACTTAATTCTCTTTTATTATAATTCAGAAACAGTTACTCAAATTAACATTTTTTTTACTATAAACCATCTATCATTCCTATTCCCCTTTTCTTCTATTTATTCAATTTCCAAATGAGTCAATTAAAGGCCTGCCTTTTGATCAGCGCGATCTATAAAAATGACAATAATTAAAATATTATTCCAAACATGAATAAATCCAAAACCTTATAAGAGCAATGTTATAAAAAGTCCCTATTTGTTTTCAATTCCATTGTTTATAATGAGAAAATCCTATTAATATTATAAATGCGAGTTTATGAGGATGGATGGACGGATGGATGGATGGATGGATGGACGGACGGACGGACGGACGGACGGACGGACGGACGGACGGACGGACGGACGGACGGACGGACGATCGGACGGACGGACGGACGGACGGACGGACGGACGGACGGACGGACGGACGGATGGATGGATGGATTTTTCTTACTCAATCAAGCAGAACCTACTAAACTGATTTTGATAAAATTTTGTGTGTAGATATCAGATAAAAGGACAGAATACTTTTCATCCCGGAGAATCGTGGTTGAAACCGCAGGAAGCAACCAGTAATGTGATAATTCGATGTTCGATTCTAATAACCGTATTTTATGAAAGTGGTGTTTTGGCGCCATCATTCCGGCTGGCCTTACCTTAGTCAAATGAATTTCTTGGAAAGGACTTCACACTGAATTTAAAATAAGCAGCGTTTGTCCGTGACTTTGAGAACTAGATGCCGCTTCTGGTGCTTTTTAATGATTCAAAGAAAAAATCTCTACGAAGCTAAAGCTGTCAGAATTAATGATGTCAAGAAGAACTAGACGAGTTTTATTCACTTTTTCTATACTTTGAGACTTACCACGTACTCGGCAGGAGCGTAAACGAGACTTCACTATTAATTTTATATGGTGCGCTTCACATATAGGTATATAAACTATTATAGAACTGGTAACTGAGCCTGTAAATTGAATGTCTGTCGATACATTGAAGATACCAAGTTCCAGACTTAATAAAGATAGCATTAGTAAAACCGATTCACAAAAAAGGAGACAAAACATCCCCAAACAACTATAGACCGATTTCAATACTACCAACATTTTCAAACGTATTTGAAAAAGCTATGTACAACCGATTATACACATTTTTAGAAAAATATGATATCCTAGATGACTGCCAAAACAGTTTTAGAAAGTCAAGATCTACAACAACACCTGTATATGTTCAAACTGCACTCCAGCACATCAATGATAAAAAGCGTGTTCTAGGACTACTACTAGACATGAGAAAAGCATGCGATAAAGTTCCATACGATATACTTCTGTCTAAATTACATGGTTTAGGCATTCGTGGAATTGCTTATCTATGGTTCCAATCTTATCTCAGCGAAAGAAAACAAATAGTCCTAAACGAACACCTCAACAGCCACACAAATAAAATAGAAACTGTAAGATCACAAATAAAAAAGCTAACTTGTTCAATACCACAGGGAAGTGTGCTAGGTTGCATATTATTTTTGATCTTTATTAATGACCTTCCCAAAGTTTTAAATAAAGAAATAGCGCTGCCTATATTGTTTGCGGATGATGTTTCCATTTTAATACAATGTGAAAAGCATGATGACCCAAATATGCTATTGCTGAACACCTTACAAACTATAACTCTATGGCTCCAGGAACACAATTTACAAATAAACTATAATAAAACTAAAATAATGCAATTTCGATCCTACAACAACCTTAGTCTAAACATAAACATTAACTACAAAAATACTTTATTAGAAACAGTACAATCTTCTAACCTTTTAGGAATCAAAATAGATACACACATGAACTGGAAAAATCACACAGATCACATAAAATTGAAAATATCCAAATTTACATATGCCCTGTTCGAAATCAAACACAGCACAAATACAGAAACCGCATTATCAGCATACTATGCATACGCACACTCGTGGTTGAGATACGGCGTGATGTTATGGGGAAATAGTGTAAACTCCAATGACTTGTTTATATTGCAGAAAAAATGTTTAAGAATTATAGCACAAATAGACAACGCCCAAAGCTGTAGACCTTACTTCATAAAATACAAAATTTTAACTTTAGTCTCAATATATACAAGATTTATGCACATTTGTATTCAAAAATAAAAATATATTTACAAAAGTAGAAAACATACATAACTTAAACACTCGCCACAAATCAAGATTATACTTGCCATATTCCCGAATCAAAATGCTTAACCACAGTCCATATTACATGGCAGTTAGAATATTTAATAATTTACCCATAGAAATTAAAAAGGAACCAAAATATTTATCTTTCAACAATAAACTAAAACATTTCTTGTCAACACATTGTTTCTACACTTTAAATGAATATTTTGAAATTGGTAAATAAAATGTGTACAATATGGTAAAATATAATTATATATAGTATAATATAATATAATATAGCATAGTATAGTATAAATACTTTTGTCAATAATATTTAATATTTTGCATGAACAGCGCCCGCCCAATTTGCGATGTCCGAAAAAGGCGACTAAGTTTTAAGTCCATGTACTATAGAAAAAGACCTTTGTACACTTAGTTTTGCAAATAAATGAATATGAATATGATATTTTCACAAAACAGAGAGCAAGAAAATTTAAAAGTACTTGAACCCGAAGATATAAATTTAAGAATTTTTCTGTTTTTTTTTGTTTATCCATTATTTTAGGTTGTAACTCATAAACTACTGAACAGATTTTGATAGATTTTTATATTCATTTATATGATTGGTTTACTAATTGACTAGTCAATTTGCTGTGATTGCAGTAGAACTCAAACCAACGAAAAAAAATTCACTTGTTACAAATATGGACAATCAAACTTTGGATTAACTTTTTTTTTCTATATCTGTCCTTAACCAATAGTCTTTTAAATTGCCGTACTTGAACCCATTAGCTAAAGTTATCTATGATACTTGTAACCTTTATTTTTATTATTATAAGGGTTAATTATTATAAGCATAGCTATATTAATATACCTACTAATTTATTATTAGACGAACGAGATACTGAGATATTTTTTTAAAACGAATTCAATAAGGAGGAGGTTCTCAATTCAACTGTATGTTTTTTTGTTTGTTACTCGATTACTCCGCCAAATATGAATCGATTTTGACGATTTTTTTTTTGTTTGTTAGGTCATACTTCAAAAATGGTCCCGGACAAATTTTATCAAAATTGATTCAGCGCTTTTTGAAATAATCCACAAAACCAAAAAATATATGTGTTTCAAAATCAATTTCACAACTCTCTACATAATTGAATATGAATAGTCAGGGGCCATTTATTATTTCCAAATCCATATCTCAATAAATTAAACTATTTTATCATTACAATTAAACTTCAATTCCTTTCAAAATATATGTAAATAATTATATTTTATTAAATTAACCTTTGCAATTTTTGAACTCTTCCCTTCCCGCCCTGTCACCTTCTTTTTTATATCGCGTAGACTTTTCCATTCAGCCGACGACATACTAGCTCAACCTTATATATATATATATATATATATATATATATATATATATATATATATATATATATATATATATATAATCCTAATAATAATTGCGAAAGGGTGTGTGTGTAAGACAGAATCCCGGAAAAACAAACAGTTCCTCAGGTAACGACTATAAACATAAATCTACAAAACGGCTAGTAATTAATAAATATTACCAAATTTATATAATTCTTCAACGAATTTTACATTCTCAATAAAATTACAGTATAAAAAGTATGTCCATATCCGCATAATTGTTTCATCTTTATTTTTTTTTAACTGTTTGAGTTGACTTAGGTCATCATCATCATCATCATAACCAGCGCATCACGTTCCCACTGCTGGGACACGGGTCTTCTCTCATAGAGAGAGTATGGGCCATAATCCACCACGCTGGCCCAGCGCGAGTTGGTGGATGTCACATTTGAAACCTTGAATTTTTGTGATTCTTGAATTAATTCAATTCTTGGACATGCCAGTTTCCTCACGATGTTTTCCTTCACCGTTTTTAGAGCGAGTGTTAAATCCGCACATAAATTAAGAAAGTCAGTGGTGCGAGGCTTGCGGAATTCGACCTCGGGTGCGTCGGATCGAAAGTCGCAAGTGCTCTCACTGAGCCACACTCGTTCTAAAAATGCGCTGTTGACTTAGGTATATGTTCTTTATTCCTCCTTTTTTATGAAAAACACATTATGCTAAAAAATAAATTAACAAAATATAAAGAACATGACATCTTTATAAAACGAGAAAAAATATTCTATAATAAAGAACTTGTTGAAGTTGTTCAGTTGTTTTGTTACAAAGATTATTATTATTATAACAAGATTTTTGTTGAAAAATATATTATTCAAGACAAACTTTTTACAAATTCGTAATCGGAACCGCGAGCAGATTAAAATGAGCTAAAAACTAGTACTTCACGATTACCCGTCAAGGAGATCCATTGCCCACCTTCCGTCTCCATCATCAGATCAGCTGGCTGTCACCATCATATTGCATTGTCATCGAACTTTGACAAGTGTGCAAAATTTCAACTCCGCAGGCTAAGAGGAAGTGGTTCTGATTTAACTTGCAAGATTTGACGCAAATAATAAACATGGCAAGTTGACAAAAGTTTGTAAAAAAGGGTAGGTCTATATTCATGACGGGGCAAATATTAAAACAAAGCGTTAACATTTGTTTCGTGTCTGGGTGTTATGGGACCATAGCTCTTATAGTTTATGTGATCGTTGGGCGTATTTAATTTAAAAAAGACAACTGCCATTTTCAACTCATATGAGAAGTAACTTTAAATACAATTTTTTTTAGAATAAAACAGCTAATTAAAAAAAAGAATGCCAGACTGCCGTGTTTCCACGTAATGCTTATTGCACATTTTCCAAGCATGTGACAACTAACATGCATGACTTATGCACGTTAATTAAGCGGTAAATAGTGCGACTTTAGAACAAACTTTAGCTTTTAAGCACACAGTAAACTACCTGCGAAGTAGCCGTCATAATTTATAGTTTATTCCCCTATTGGTATAAGACTGTTGGGGAATCTTGGGTGTTGTGCCTTATTGCATTGGCATAAGGACGAGAAATTGTGAAAAATCTTACATTATAACGGTTGGTGAAATTTACATTTACCTACACACATATTACATGGATATGAACTTTCTCGGATGATATAAGTCGATTTCCACACATTATTTAGAAGGGATTTCCGAAAAAATATTAACTTGTAATATAACAGAGAAAAACGGGGGTAACAAAGGTTGATTATCTGTAAGACTCTCTGTTACCGGTAAAACGTTTATATTTGAAAAGCCAAGAGTTTTGATCTTGCTGTGCAACGTCTTTGTTTGGTAGCTTATTCTCTCAGTTGTAATGTTGAAGAAGAATAAGATAAGAAAAATGTATTCCACTCAGGCAGCCTTGTCAATGATTTCTTGTACTTACGACAAACATAAGCAATGAAGGAATAGTAAAGGTACTCACGTGTAGTGGCGTCTGTAGTATCTGCAAGTAACCAATCCAGCACTAGCAATGCCAGCAACATTTTAACACTTTTTAACAAACTTTGCTGGCTTAAAATATACATTTTATTTAATTTTTGATAATGGGTTTAATTGTTAATTGGCTAGCTCTTATGTTTAACAATATGTTTTTCAACTATACTTAATCCCACGTTGGGCGCCAATGTTGTCATACTTATATGTACGTAAAATATATAACAAACTGCTAATTTGGATATCGTTTGAAGTATTTCAACAGTTGCATTTATCTCTAGAAATTTCTTGAAATCCAAACAGATGTTCTGACAGGCCAAAATAATTTACCCGTACAAGACATAACTATTCCATAAAAACACATGTTACTCTTCTATAAATTGCATAGAGGACACGCAAAAAAGCTATTACAAGCGCCCTGCTCTGTAAGTAACAATAAATACTGACGAAATTCCGTGAAAAGTTTGTTACGTATAGTTTTCTCTGCGACCCGCACGCAACCGTCCCTCGCGGAGGTTGGATGATAACTGGTGGAACACGGTACTTGCTTGCAACACTAGCAACCGAAAGCACCACCCCCTTTCGACATCGCCATCCTTCTCTAACAAGGGAAGCACGAATACGATTCTTAAATCCTTCACTTTAACCTTCTGAATCTGACATTTTAACTCATAATAGGTTATTTTGTGGCCAATAAATACGGTAAAGTTTTCCAATAACCGAGATGTTTAATAAATCGACATTATTTGCTTAAATGTATAATATAAGTGTATTCATTGTATTTGAGTAACAAAAAGAGACGAATGTCGTATTATTTTTGAAGACTCATGGTAACATTTATAAAGTAAAGTAATGACAATAGGGGATCGGACAGTAATCGAGAAAAAATATAAAATGTAGTTAGAACTAATGTTCGTCGAACCAGAAAGATCAGTCAATCAATATTTTTGTGAAATAATATTGAATTATATTTTTAAATCAATAAATAATTCTGACATTTATAATCTGTTCTTCATCTCAAACGAAACAACAATCACAGCGCATGACGTCATTTGTAGGCAAATGCCGTGAGTCAAGCTTGTGTTTATTTAACATTTTTGCTAAAACAAAAAATGTCTAACATCAGCTATGTACTTATAAGTCGGTAATGAACTTATGAATAATTAAGCTCAAACGTGTCCGAAACACAAAACATACGAATTTATATAATTGTATCGAAATGGCCGTTTCAAAGGCTTCGCTCATCGATACGGTCCCCGACATTCGAGTAGTTATTTCCTAGCGGACGCAAAATAATATTCCATTACATTTACATTAACCGCAATATGGAGAAACCTTACGAGCAAGCGGTGCGAGCATTGATTTTTGTTGATCTTTCATACATATTTTACACAGTTTTTCGATTAACAAGTTATTGTGTGTGGAAAGTAGGTATTGGGTATTTCGAATATCATCGATCTCGCGATTTCATCCGTTTAAACATAGGTTTCTTTATTCCTGGGACTATTTGTGATTTTTGGTAAGAGCATAAATATTATATATTCAAACCACAAGCCAAACCATAATCCATATTTATGACTACATCCAAATTAGTAATTACGATCTGATTGACTAGCATCCAAACGTACAAACTTACGCAATTATTATATAATTTTAGTATACGATTCCCATTGATCGTAAAACACTCAATGCCCATTCTACTATACTCTATGTAGTTGAACTTCATGCTAAATACATGAATACATACCTACATTTTAGTTGCGTTAATTTCTTTAGTAAAATATTAAAGTTGTTAACGTTCTATTTTAAATTAACTGATTCCTAAATTAGCTGATCAATGGTATTTTTGCTTGTTCGTATGAGTATGATATGATACATTGATACATTGGGTGAAAAACTCTTTAATGAAACGAAACACCACAGATATGAATGTATAAAAACCTAACCAAAGTGATGAAATTGGCGGATTTTTCGCTCAAAACGATCTCTTCCAGACAACCATACAGAGAGGAATAATCCAGAAATACATGGAGATTTGTTGGGTGTTTGTGTTATGATTAAATTTCTTCGAAACTTCTACGAATATTATAGGTAAAAGACGTACCTATGTCAGGGGTTGGCAACCTGCGGCTCGCGAGCCACATGTGGCTCTTTGGATGTGAAGCTGTGGCTTTTTAGTTCCATAAGCAAATATTATTTATTTTATAAAAAAAAAACATTTAAAAATCGTTTTGAATCGATTAACGAGGATTAGATACCATTTCTATCTCTTAGCCACTTGTGCTCGCTTTTCACCGCAACACCCCTCCCCCATGACTATCTTCGGATCGACATATTCGTGCGAGCAAGCGTTCTCTTGCATGAATATAATTAAAAGTAAAGTTAGAAGCCAACTAACGAATGAAAATGTAGAGTCGTGTTTGAAACTTAAAACAACACGTTATGAGCCAAACTTTCTAAAACCATGCAAAGCCAACGATCCCATTGAATTTGTTTGCTCAAATGTATATTATTGTTTCTTTTTTAAGTACAAGTTACATTGTTTAGTAAAGTTTAATGTTTCTACTTGAATAACCATGCAAAGCCATCGCTTCTATTGAATTTGTTTGCTCAATTGTTTGTTATTGAAGCACTACACATGTAAGTACTGTTTATTGTAAGCAAGAAAAAATTATGTGGCTCTTTAAAAACTTTTAAATTTTGTAAATTTTTCATATTTGACTCTTCCGACTCATAAGGTTGCCGACCCCTGTAATTGAATTTTACATATAAAAGGATTCTATAAATAGTGTTTATTTATAACACAAATACCTCTATAATAACATATATAATACAATACAATAATACTTTATTGAATACCAAATACACAGAAAAACCATTACGTAATATAGTTAAAAATGTATAGTGCGATGACCTGGGCGAAATCCAGATTAAAAAGGGGTTAAAGAGAGCATATCGGTTGAGGAAGGAAGGGAGTTGCTTTAGGATTTTTGACCAGAAATAAGAATTGAAATAGGACGATATTCAGAGAAAGAAGATGGATTGGGTTTTTAAGGGAGAGAGGTTCTTTGGGCCATGAAGATGGGCCAGGCCTTCCACGAAAATGGAAAAGTGCCGCTGGATATAGAAAAATTAAGATTATATCAAATTACTTCAACGACTTCGTCTAGTACAGGAAGAATTATCTTACAACTGATATTATCACTACCGACTACATTGGATGTAATAGAGGCAATTGCCTCCTTAACGTCACAATCGGCAAATTGATTAAAAATAAAAGGGGAGTGGTTCGGAGATGGGATCAAAGACAGGTAGTTCAGAGCAGCAGATTTTGCAGGTTCATCAAAATTAGTAGAAGAGGAAAAGTGTTGATACAGATGATCAATATTAAAATTTTTAGGAATATTATGTAACCGATATCTACCAACCCTCATTGACCTAAAACTTCCACACCTTCGCGGAATCTTCATTTTTAACGGATTAATGGAAATATTGACATTTTGCATTCCTACAAATTCTCGATTGCAGCGATTACGAAGTGTTTGAATTTATTATCCTCATTGGGATGACATTTAACTTTTGCCTTGGCCACTAACTTCCTATGCATTACCATTCGTATCTCACTACTAAGCCAAGGTGCTGGAAGATTTTTCAATTTGACTGGTCGAACAGGAGCGAGGACGTCATAATTATAACCAAGTAAGTGTATGATTGAAACCCTCAACTTTATCGTCCATAGATACCCCATCCATAACTGCTGACCAGTCCAGTTCCTAAGCATCCTTGTGTAAGCACTCTAAGTCTATACCTTCAGGTATAGACTTAGAGTGCTTACACAAGGATGATGTAATATATAAGCACTCTAAGTCTATACCTCGAAGGTATAGACTTAGAGTGCTGAGACTTAGAAGTTGAGCAGCAAAAGAACTTTTGGTTTTGATTTAGGCGGACGGATTTTATAGGAAAGAAAAATCAGGAAAAAACATCCACTGCACATTGACCATGCTTAACAACGTGATTTAGGGATGATACAAGTATTAGGTCAAGGAGTGAAGGTGTTGACTTGGGGAAATTATGTGTGGCGTTCAATTGTAAGATGGTCAAGTTGCTAGACCAGGTGACAGATTCGGGGAGGACGGGTCTGAGCAGCCGCTCAGCTGTCGTTTCTCTCTACATCTATGTGCTCCATCTTAGGCCACATCATCACTTCACATCAGGCGAGATAGTGGCCAAACATAGATCTATTAAGCGTAAAAAAAAAAGATTCTAAAGAAATTGACCGAAAGTCTCGTATAAGTAAACATGTATTAAAATCACCCATGACAATAGTGTGGTCATAAGAAGGGTGGATTGGTGGAAGAATATGGTGGTTTTGTAGATTTTTTGCGGAAGAAGAAAAGAAGCTATTTCGGCGGGAAAGATAATAAACACCTAAAAATACTTTAGTATGTGAAAGGATAATTTTGATGAGTATGTCAGCGCAGCCAGCGCTGACATACTCACTACCATAGAGAAGGGGATGTGTATGCGAAGATATATGGGAACACCACCGCCTACACACCCAGTGCGGTCATTGCGCAGGAGTGTAAAATCAGGCAAGGAATAGGGAGTTAAAGAAGACATGGCTTCGAAACCAGGATTTGGAAATTAGAATAGCATGCATGTTTTTAAGATCGAACGACGCCAATAACATATCTGGTTAATGAGGGATACTCTTACGTCAGACTTTTGCGTGCGTAAACTGTAAAAAAAATTACATTTCAAAAAATGTGTGCAGTTTTTGTATGTAATGCTACACGCACTCATTACATTTACTCGTAAATCAAATTAATAACGATCAAACCACAAATACTACTTCTAGAAACACTTACCCCGTCATCCTATAATTATGCATTATCAATTGAATTGCGGTGTTTGATCGAAAGCGATTAAAACGAGGCTATTGATTTGCAGAACCGCATAATGATGTTCTTACGGTTAAAGCTAAACTATTTCCTCGGACACACGAGTGGATTCTAAAAAGGCCGGTATAATTTATTTTGTTTCCCGGTAAATAATGTCCGGCGGGCCGGCGCGGCGCCGTGGAATTGAGTTCCGCGAAACGGCGGCCCATTCTTGCGCCCCCTAGGCCTTAGAACCACCATTAATATTTATGCCGTGCATACGTCGCTATCCGCGTACTTTATGCCCGCAATGCAATAACGATATTAATAATGTACAATGCCTTTTTCAAGAAAATATATTGAATTGTGGAGAACGCAGAATGGCCGGTGCCACGATGTCATTAAGAAACGGTTTCTTGCCACGTTTATAAAAAAAAAATTATATTGAAACTTTCCGTGTCTTAATGCATTCACGAATGTATGATACTAACCTTGTAAATTGGTGTTATTTTTCCCAATTGCGAGAGAAATTTGATGAGCTTTGTTCAATATTTCTTTTGAGTACAAGGAAGATTCAGGATAAATATGTAGACATTACAAATTATTATTATTATTATTGTAATGACATTGAAATGGAAATGTAAATCTTGATTATTATGACATAAATCCCAATTTGACTTACTAAGTCAAATTGGCATTTAATACTTTATTATATCAATTACTTTATTTTTAACCGACTTCAAAAAAGGACGAGGTTCTCTGTTCGGTTGTTTTTTTTTATGTTTGTTACCTCAGAAATCCGTCATTTATGAACCGATTTGGAAAATTATTTATGCATTGGGTTCAGTATAGCTACGAAGTGGTCCCATATAAATTTCATCGATATGTGACTTTGGACTTCGAAGATACATTGATGTCGGTTTTTGTTATTTCTAAAAATTAATTATATTTTATCAATTAACTTTGTATCTATCAATATAAATAACATTCTGATTTTTAATTATGTAAATTGAAATTGAAATTGACTATAGTGACTAAGCACAGACTACTTGTGACATTAAATTAAATTAATAATGTAGATACTTATTACTAATTAGAATCGGAATGTTGAATAATATTGAACTATAATAGAACTGCACTCATTATGCAACACCCTTACAGGGTACATACTTATAGCATACTCTATGACACTATTTTAACACCTGTTTGTAATAATATAAATGAGTATGGATATGAGCTTCTTTTGAAGAAACCTGTAACAAACTTCATCTACGGGAATAATAACTAGTTTCTAGTATAGTACGTAGAAAACCAATAGGTTCATAATTAGATATCAACAGTGGCAGTCAACGTACCATTACTCGAACACCTACTTTGAAGTCTTTCTTGTTATGTTTTCTTACACTTGTATGGCTTCCTACTATATTTGCTCGAGCATTGTGTTGAAATTCATATTTCCACTTGAGAAAGAGTGTTGGAGGTTTTTGCGGAATCGAAACTTTGGTTGCATGTACGTATATAACTATCAAAGGATTTTACTCAATTTTAAGCTAGAATCGAATAAACTATTTTGTTAATTCTCAAGAAACAGTTTCACGCAGATTACATGTAAAATAGATTCAATAGGCACTGGCTAACATTTGCATTGAATAGCTAAAGCAAGCTAAAGGTAGATAGATTAAGTATGATGAGGTTGTTTAATATTTTGAATAACATACCTCAAAATAATCTGGCTGAGATTCCACAACTGAACGTAAACATGACGTCCTTCATAACCTTCTAACTGTCAGAGCATGCCGTTCACCTGATGGTAAGCGCCACGCCTGTCCATAACAATTGCAGTGCTACCTAGACCTTTTAATACCGTAAAAAGAACTGCGTAGCACTGCATTGCGCTTAAAAGCCCGAGACATCAGATACTAAGTCTCATATGGCCAGTAATTTCGCTGGCTACAATGCCCTTCCAACCGGAACACAGTAATGCTTGCGCAATACTGTTTGGCAGCAGAATAACTGGCAAAGCTGTGGTACCTACGCAGACAGCCGGGAGGCCGTTTAGTAAATTGCTTTAAATTAGAATTAGAGTAAAGTATTTCTAATTTGAACATTCAAAGCATTTTTTTACACTGTGACATTTCCTGGACCTTTAAACGACAACGCGTAGGTGTTCAAGTACGACAGTTTACAGCACCCTCGTCCCACAACTACGTCACAAAACTTACCAGAAGAAAAAACGCTTCATCGGTAAGCGTGTAATCGTTTCCTACGCTTGGTTAATAATTTTGTCAATTTCATTAAACATTTACTGATCATAAAATAAGTGTTTTGTTAATTATTTTTCAAGTATATTTTTATTGCCTTTTGGTAGTCTTAATAATTATTTCTTAAAATAATATCTACTACTACTCTATAATTGACAAATAATTTATAATACTATCACTAATCGCTACAAATCCTACTATATACCTATAATTATATGTTTGTTACTTATTCACGCAATAACTTGGTACCAATGAAATCCAGACTTCATTATATTTTGGTATATATGCTACATATTTACACTTTTGCACGACCTCTTACCATAGAATCTTGTTAAAACAATATACTCGTCTTTCTTAAGGGTCGATAAAACTGTTTACGATTATGTTGATCCAAAATAACTGTGACAAGAAATTTTCCATTAATTTTACACATAAATTCAATGCGTTTATCTTTTCTTCGAGTCCATTCACGCTAGCTGAATGTTATTAAGAATTATTAGACTAGAAAAACAAAGCCAAAGCGTAACACGATGAACTTCACACTCTAACTTTCCATACAATACATCTCAGATATTTGTTTCGAAATAAAAGGTCTTTAGAAAGTCTGAGTGGAGAATTCTTTACTTATAACTTGATTAGTATTTTTTAATATTATATGTACGAAAATGTATTTATATTTATTTCACATCAGAACGGAGCAACGGACCGAAATTAATTTCAGGCCGGACTGAAAAAGTAAATATAGATCTATTCGTAATTCGACGCGGAAGCCGCGGGTAACAACTAATATGAACTAAATATCTGTTGCAAATTCTAGCAAACGTCTGGATTTCTATAGCACAGATACATATTTTCATATTAATATTATGCTTTCTAAGTACCTAATATAGGACGAGTATATAGTAACTCCGGGTTTGCTTTACAGATAGAGGAGCGGCGGGCGTCGAGTCGTGCGACGTCGCACATTGCCGCGCGGCGTCGCTGTGACATATTGCTCAAATTTGCTGCGCTTGCAAATCTGTCAAGCGTTATTAAACTATGACATGTGATTTAGGTACTGTAATGGGAGCTTCATCATTGTTACAGGACATAATGTAACAAAAGTGTGAGTAATTTTATTTTAACAAATCTCTAGGAACAATATGCAGTAAGATAAGTGACGGTGAGAAACCTTAAATTTAGCCTGATTCAATTCGTTCAAAAGGAAACTGTCGGTCTGCTGCTAAACGTTCATGGAAGTTGACGTGATGCGTGATTTAACACCGACATACAAAGAAACATTCTAGCTACTTAACGAAGTCACAAATCATTTCCGAGAACGACATTACTATAGCAACCCGCGTAATTTCCAAACAAGTCCCTCATTTTTGGGTAAATTGACAAACTTTTCGTACAACGCTGAGGTATTTTGTGTTTAGTTTATCCAAGTTTTTGTTATCTGTGCTACAAATCGGGAGGGCGAGAGGGGGAGGGCGTTGTAAAACGTTTCGTATTTACGATACGTCTATTTTCGCTTTATTGCCGCTTATGTGCTGCCGCTAATTCACCTCACCTTTATATATCACGCGATCTACTATATAAATGACCTCCAGACCTTATATAATAAGAAAAATGCTCATTTATGTTTTAATTGCAGTCGGGCTTAAATTACAGCTATATTTCACTTGAAACTGAACTGTAAAATGAGAGTTCAAGGTTTCATCAATCTTAGGATTTTATTGTAATTATTTTCAAGTAAGTTTCTAAGTATATAAGTAGCCTGCCCGCGCGACGATGTAAGGGCCGTAAGACTTTATGTTGCCATTTGGATGTGAATCGACAAATCAAGTTAAGAGCCCCTAGCAAAATGGGGCAAAGCCAACCTCAAAATTGAAATAGCACCTACAGACCGGGCATTTTTTCATAAATGGCGAAGCAATTCGCAGTTTATTTGGCATTTAAGCAAATTTAGAGGATCCCTTCTCTGCTGGCATTTTGTTTTATGTGTCTGCTCGTTACCGGCGGCGGCCGCGCGTGAAGTTACGGCCGCGCTGGGCCGGCAGCCTACACGACGCACTGGGTTGCTGAACGCTGCGGGAATTCTACTTCAAGTATTTGACATTACAGAAATAACCTTATCCCATATTTCGTACTAATGCCACAAAAAGTTTTATGTAATGAATTATGTGAGGTTTCTATATCTGCGCTCGCGCGCGATCCGTGCGGTCTATACCTACATGCATCAAACTAAGCATAGTGTGAACGTGTTCATGAGGTTTGCGAGCGGTTCGTGTGCATATTGTAGTTGTGACAGTTACGTCGTCCATATATTCATGAAAAGACAAACATATGTATCATATATGGACACGTTCGCGAACAATGTGCAGCAGCAAGAGGAGGCATAGAGGTCGGCTACAAGAAAAAAAAAACGATTTTTTATGTCATTAGTTTATCAAATAATAGTTTTATTTAATCGATATGCATCTCGATATCGGCAATTTAGCCGCCGTAATCGAATCACCATGTGCGTAATTCGCCCAAATCGCACCCTCAGGGAACCGCTGCAACTCGCATCGCATCTCACTAGTGTTGCTAGCAAACATATTTTTATATTTGCAGTGTATTTCTGGACAATCCGCAAAAGGCTACCGCCGACCGCCGGCCACGCCAAACAAAAGTTATCTACTGAACGTTAAATACTTCGTTTTTGTTTTCACGAGTTAGCGCCACAGTTCTGTTTAAAAATATTATTCTCCTACGGCTTCCATTCCGCATAATATTCGTTATTGTACGTAAAAGCTTCACGTAAAAAGGGTACCTATTGGAAAGGAATTAATGATATTCCACGTACGGTTCCACGCTTGGGATACGCGAAACTGTCTATTATTTGAAAAATAAAGACAGAGTAAATCTTTTTCCCTTTTCAATTCCCAGGGAGTCCGCGTTACTCATAGAGTTGGTCCCTTGTCAAATAAAAAGTTTTTTCATGTCTTATCGAAACATTACTGTAATGGCCATGAAGCTTCTGTGTGGACTTAGTGATGTTGGTTGACTTCCTTAGCAGTTGTGTTCTTTTTTATCAAGATCAGCCCATTACATCGACACTACTGAAGCACGTGTATTCTCTTAGAGAGTTATTGGATCATAATTCACCAGTGTTGTTTAGTGAATGTCAGATACGCTCAATATTTGCAGTTCTTGTGTTTTATAAATTCTTTCGACGTTTTAGAGCATGTGTACCTATCCATATACATATAAAATAGTTCCATGACACACACCCTGGCAGACAACGCACAGCTTAACCATTGAAGATATAAACATGAAATTTGGAATATGTGTACCTATAGGGTTTAGGGCCTTAAGTAAAGATTTTTTTTAATTCCCGCGGAATAACGGGAATACCACGGGTAAAGTTGCGGGTCGGTTCGGCTAACACCTATAATAAAATTATCTTACAACTTCAGTCCTACAAAATATTATTTTATAAACTGGTGTAACAATCACATGAATTTCATTTACTCAAATTACAAATTCAAATAGATCTAATCAGCCGGTTCATTTTCAGGAAAGGCTAACATAAGTACCTGATACAACAATTTACTCTTACTGAGAAAACTTAATAAAAACAATTGAAATTATTGTCACCGCACATCATTCATAATCGAAGACAAAAAAGAATACAATACAATTAGCCCATTTATCTAACTTGTGATATATGAAAAGCTCTTGATATTTACGTAACAACAATTTCCTAAGGGATGAGCGCATGATATATAATGGCAAAGCATCCATTTCCTAAATCGATATGGCTGCTTGGACATATTTTCTTGCTAAGGGGGTGCAATATTTATGCGCCCAAGGGTAAAATAATTCGGTCAGAATCGACTCAGCAAATTGGTTTTCCCCACCTAAGTAGAGAATGTCTGAATGGCCGCTACACTAACATTTCAATTGGGAATAGCATTTCAAATGTAATATACTCCCTTCAAGGGTAGCAAAGGTTTGACGATTAAATGAGCCAAGGAAAAGTACCTATAAAGTTAAAATGGGTGAAAAATTTACTACTGATTGGCACATTTCTGCAACTGTTGGAATATATTTATTTATATAATGAGATAGCAAACTGGAAAGGCTAGCCTGTTACCCCTGTACTCCGTAACACCTACACTGCCAACGGCAAAATCGGGTGCGGAACTGCACTGCCTTGGTGAATCTCGCTAGCCATAGTGTTTTGAACCCTAAACACAATAAAGGAAGCTAGTGGAAAAAAGATACATTATAGGAATGGGTATGTACACTTGTTATAGTTACACATAGTAGTTTTTAAGCTTTCACGAATGTACTCATGTTTTTATGAATTATAGGGTCTTTTCGCGCTCAACGGCGGGCGTTCCTGACGCTGATACCCGCTTCTCCAGTTCTAATTCAAATTCAAATTGTTTATTGCTAGAATGTTGTATATACAAAGATGACAAATTAAAATAATTCCTAACATTCTACCATGACAATGGTGTGCAATATTAACATAATTTCAAATAACATAATCAAATTAAATTCAAATTGTCAGATTATTATAAGTTGATTTTAATTAATGTCAAAATGTCGTCATAAAAATGTCAGTATTCAAAATATTATGAAAAATGTAATATAAATTAGATGTATATAAATTAAATAGTTATATTAATATTTCAACATTAATTAATTACAAAATTTATTCAATTAATTAATAATAATGCAGTACAATGAGTAATAATAATCAATTAATTAATAATTTGTCGTCGAAAAATTCTTGAAGGCTGTAATAACATTTAGAGATTAGGAAGTTCTTTAATTTTTTTATAAAAGTTGTCTCCATACTTTCCTTTTTTATTATATCAGGTATTTTATTAAAAATTTTAACGGCCATTGCGTTTGGACCAGAACTGTGTATTTTTAGTTTTGAGCTGGGTATAACCATTTTGTGTACATATCTTGTGGCAAAACGTCGCGGTTGGTCTACAGTTTTATTGAAGTATTGGGGGTCCTTTTTTACAAATTTTGAAATTTCTAATATATATATGGATACTACGGTTAATAATTTGTATTTAATAAAATATGGTTTACAGCTTTCGGTGTTTTTAATGTTGGCAAGAATACGTATACATTTTTTTTTGGGAAATAAAAAGGTCTTGCGCATTGACACTGTTTCCCCAGAGTATGATGCCATAGCTGAGCCACGAAAAAGCATATGCATAGTAAGCCGATATTGAAGTTTCAAGGTCGGTTGCTCGCCGTAGTTCTCTAAGCGCGTACGTAAAACTTGATAGTTTGCCCTTTATCTTTATAATATGGTTTTTCCAGTTTACATTTGTATCGATTTCTAAGCCTAATAATGTTGCCGCGTCTACACATTCTAATTGGTTATTATTATAAGAAAAATTAATGTCAAGAGGTGTTTTTTGATGGGGTCTGAATTGCATTATTTTTGTCTTTGAGAAATTTAAGTCAAGATTATGGTCAGTCATCCAAGTAATTATATTATTAAATAAGTCCGTAAGTTTTACATTCATATTGAAATTATTATTACATGATGTCAATAGAGAGATATCATCCGCGGAGAGAACACAGGAATCGTTTATTGTTTTTGCAAGGTCATTTATGTAAATTAAAAATAAGATACATCCAAGGACGCTTCCTTGGGGAATTGAATGATTTATTAGATTTATTGTCCCGGTGTCTGAGTCAAAGTTTTCTATTTCTACATACTGTTCACGGTTTTCTAGGTATGAACTGAACCATTTATGTGTAATTCCGCGTATTCCTATTCCATGTAGTTTGTCTAGTAGTATATTGTATTGGACTTTATCATAGGCTTTACTCATGTCTAAAAGAATTCTGACTGCATATTTTTTGTCATTAATTATATTTAAAATTTCTTGGACGTATTTATACACTGCTATAATAGTAGAGTTCTCTCGTGACCACGATCAATGCAACTAGATTTAAACGTCGAGGTTAGTCAAATATTATTTTGATTTTAAATCTTTATACATACTTACCTATATACTGCAGTTACGACATCAATATAAGATCAAACCCCTATTTCCGAACTAAGTTCCAATATCTAAATCATCGCAAATAAACTTTGTTACTTGTATCAAACTTAAACCGAAGCCCCAGCTTAGTAATTCTTAGTAGCCCGAGTCTGTAAACGACCGAACCACGATTCTATAGATAGAAAGCAATTGAATCGCTCCTTGGCCCATAAGGAATCTACCGGTACAGACTGCATTAAGTGAGCTAAATCACAAAGGGATTAATTGGCTTGATTCAACGGCCAGCAAACTTGATTGAACATCGGACCTACATGTGGAATGGAATGCACATTTCACTGGCCTAATAGATATTCTAAACGTATTTGCGTGTGTAATTTTCCGAATCAGTTATTGTACCAAATCGAACTGACAACTTGCTGAGCTATGAAATAGTCTTGCGTTAGCTAATTGTTTAAAGAGAATACATGGATAAATTTAAGTGGAGATTATTGGCAAAATAATAATTCTAGTTCCAAAAGAAAGAAAGAAAATCTAATTTTACACGCACAATACAATCAACTAACAACTTTACAACATTTATACCCAAAAGGTGGCAGTAACGCGTAAAATACGTTCCAAAAATATCTGTACATCAGAGTAGCGACACTACATCTTTACAAATCGCCAAATAGGGACGAGTGCGAAGGTTCAACCCTACCTACGGCTTATGTCTCAGGAATCGTAAAATATTTCGTACCAACCATAACCAGTTTCTAGGAATCTGGTGGATTCTAGAAGCGACAATTGATGCTTGCGAAATACAAATCAAACTGTATAAGGAATAGAGTGAGTTCATGGGGTGAGTGAGCGAGTGGGTGTTATGGGACTATGGTCCTCGTTCCCTAGTAGTTCCTGGTTCCCTATATACGGTGACTCCTAGTCAGGCGCCAGGATCTATGTGTTTTGTAAGGTTGGGCTAAAACAAAAAAATAGAAGATGTATTTGTTTGCTGTAAGATGCCTATTACTCATAGATACACAGTTAATTGCCCGTTCCCACTTGCCGAGTCTTGGACCCGACAAAATGTCTGTATGGAGCTATTCTCATTTAATCCTGCACGATGTTTTTCCAGCGCGGCATATCTAACCAATCGTGTCGGATCTCGGTCGCGTATAAGCTTGACAATTTCAGCAACATGTCAGTGTCACAAGCCACGATTAAACTGTCTGTTAGATTATTCTATACCTACATAATTTATCACTTATGCAATCACCACTTCCTATTGTGATACGGTACCAGCAAATAAAATCTAGGATATTATTTAAATCATCAGTGCTATCACTGTGTCTGAGTAGAAAAGAAGACAAATGAAGAAAAGTATTCAATTAAAACTTAAATACGTGTCTAATTAAGCCAGTTCTCAGAATAAACAAGAGTACGTAAAACAAACCCCGCGACACAAACATAAATCCTAAAAGCACTCGCAATTAGCGTCAAAGCGAAAAAAATTAAGAAAACTGACTCCGCTAGTTTGTAAACTTGCTAAGCTTGAGCCAATTTAGCTAACGTTTCCAGCTTGATTATATTTCTCGGGCAGGAGCGCCTCGAGCGGTGGAAGCGCCCAATTTACCCCCTAACTGCATCTGAATGTTACCATATTCGAGGAACAAGTGAAGATTGAGCTCTCGATGGTTTTCTTGCTGTAAACTGTGCCCCGTGTTACTATGAGCAGGAACGCCGGAATTTATGAAGGCATTCTAGTTTTTACGCGGGTTTGCGAGTAGATAAAAGTTTCTGTTATGTAGGAGTAGTTTTTTCTAGGAAAGTTATTTGGATACTTGAGGATCAAATAACAAAGAATTGTTAAACAATACCTACCTAGGTACGTAAAAAAAATGAATTCGACTAAGTATTTGGGTTTGTTATGTTATTATAGTTACAATGTAGTTGAAGCACTATTTATAATACTTGGGAGAAAACTAAAACAATTTGTTTTTATTACTTATACCTAAAATAATAACTTATTGAAGAAGTGATATCTAACCTGTTCCCGACAATTTTCCATCTCACCCTAATCCACTGTCCTACTTTTGCTTTCGTCCCGCTCCTATCCAGAGCACGTCCTTTTCCTATAATATTACCGTCCCGCTTCTATACCCATTATATCCCACTACCGACCCCTCCAAAGCCGGACCGTCTCCCTCATACTCCGTTACCATCACCCTCTCGTATTCCGTTACCATCCCACTTCTATCTCATTACCGTCCCGCTCCTATCCTATAACCATCCTTCTCCTATCCTGTTACCTACCCACTCCAATCCCGTTAACGTCCCTCTCGTATCCCATAACCGTCACGCTCCGGTCTCGATCCGTCCTATCTCGTTGTAACTCATCATTTTTTTTTTATAAAACGGCATGTCAACCCATCCTTTAGTTCTCAAGACAAAAACCAGCTGTGCACTAAGGGTATGTTCCGGGGTTCAACTTATGGTGGACATGTATATTTTTACCTAAATTGCGTCATAACTTCAATATTTCTGGACCGATTTGATGAAACAAAGCTTATGTGTAGCGCCAGACTCCATACAACATATTGAAACTGCATTTCAATTCGTGCCTTAGTTTCTGAGTTTATCCCGGACAGATAGACAAAGAAAATTTTTAAAAACTGTATTTTTGGGTTCTGTTGCTCCCAAATATTCTGAAAAAAAAAATATTTTTAAAAATATCTTCAATGTACAGTAGCCGCCTCGTTACAGTTTTATTATAAGTATATTATATAGAATACGATATATCTTATTTATGGTTTAACAAATGTAGCGTGAACAGAAATTATATGCGTTTGATTGAATATCTGATGATCCGACCACTGACAGTATGACAGTACGCAGTGAAAAAGAAGAGCATTTCTAACATAAAATCTGAATGTCTCATACCCAAATATTCATGATTAAAAACCGCCAGGATGGAGCTAAATGACGTGATATGCGCGTTCAAAGTGCTATAACTCAAACAGGAGGCCGGTACATTTATCTGCAAGTCCCCGGGCGGAGTTAAGTCCGCAGTTCATTTTGTTCCTTCCCGAAGTATCCTGTGTGAAATGCAGCCAGCGGCTCTGGGGGTAATATTGTAAAGTACACTTTACCTGTAAAAGCATACGCCGCCAACCAGACCGACCTGGATACTTTTTATTGCCATTTAAGTTCATTTCTCATGAAAATCCGTTTCGCTATTTCTAACATCATTTTCTAGGTGGGTTTACTTTTCCGTATCCGACAGATGCTCTTTTATTTTTCCAATCAGTTTTGTTTTCTTTTTATGCCGTGGTAGGTATATATTTTTTTCTAAATGATATTTCCATTACAATTTTCTATTTTTTTAACCGCAATGGATTAAAAATGAAAACAATAGTTTGCAGTATATTTTATAATGATGGAACACAATCAATTGATCGTTACTCCTATAGAAGAGCCTTCTGTTATTGGAGAAAAATGTATTTTACTATTCATAATTGATTTGATACCTAAGCTACGTTTGTGTCGGAGGCCTGGAAGAGACCGATATCCCGAGACTTGGGATAATGTAGCAAAAAAAAAACATGTTTACAATTATTTGTTTATTTTAATCTCAACATTCCATACTTATATTATAAATCTGACAGTCTGACAGCTAGAGCAACAATAAACCAAGATTAGCCAGACAGCTATTTACATCATCCAGAGAAGCAAGCAACTCAAATCAAGTCAAATCTCCTCAAACGTTGGATAGACGGACGCTCTTTAGATTAGATGGTTTCACTGCGGCACATTATCTAATTAACATAACACATTTGACAGCAGAGTACAGAAAAAAGAATATTTAAAAATTTAGATGTATTTATGTAGTTGCCGCCAATTCGTATCACGTATCTAGAATAAAGTCTATTGCTGTATCAAACATCATCCAAATCTCTTTTGAGCTATTACGATGTGAGTAACACGCATGCTTGAACCTTCTATAGTTTAAGCATACATCCTCAGGTACAATGGGATGTCTATACTGTTGTTTCATGTTAACAGCTGATTAAATGTTGGCGAACACGTGCCTATGAGTTTTATACCAAAGCCATGAAACTGATAGTACAAGAATTTTGAATATTGGTTTGAGACGTCTTTGATACCAAGAAAACTTAGTAGCGCTGGCGTATCATAGCTTCACTGTTTAGATGGTAATTTACTAAATTATAGAAGCCGTAATATACTAAGTAACAGTTCAGCACAAATTAATTATCTAGTAGGTAGGTGTCTAACTACACATACTTATTCACATTAATTATTACTGTAATGTGTTTCAAAACTGATACAAATATTAAGTAAAGCCGACCTTTTCAGTATGATGTATTAAGTTATTCAATAAAGTATACCTAAATTATGTTCCAGAAACCACGTAACTGAAATCAAGTGACCATTTGGCTATTTATAAGCCCTTGATTTGTATCATGAGGCTAAATGCCCCGTTGACATGAACCCTGATCCAATTTTCGTAGCTCAACAGTCTTTGGTATAACAATCGGAGGGTATAAATCATTTTAGTAGTATAATTACGTAGTAGCTAGTACATAATCTGCGGCACAATTAACAAACCCCACTGCCGGCTCGCGAGTCTCTCCTTCCACATTCTGGGTCTACATCTACCTTCGCTTAAAACCGTTAAACAGGTACGGAACACAAAAGCGACGATATTTACTGAACGCAAAATGATTTGCCCTACAACTGTATATCGAAGAATAAGTAAAAACTTAACGCAAGTCAAGAGAGTTAAAGTTAAAAATAGTGGTTTTAAAATATTTTTCTAACTTAGCGTGGCAATCTCTGCAGTAGGCGAGAACGCAAGTGTAGCCCCAGCACAACAAATGTCGATAGCAACGGGTCAACAACTGAAAAACAATAAGAAAATGAAAAAGTCATTAGTCACGCGAACTAACTCAATACGGCACTTGCGTTCTGGACTATGAATATGCCTTTAAATACCGCCTTGGGAGAAATAAGTTTTAGTCTTTGATCGTAATAGCGTCGTATACATTTGGCCTTAATATTATATTTATCAATAAAGTTATCTTTGAACTGACCGCCTAAGTTACTTTTAGTGTTAATTTTTTGTGACATGTTAGCGTTAGCATAGCCTTTTTATATGTCAGGAGTTAAAAACCAAATTAGTAATTAGCTAGACGTTTTAGTTCACTAAATTGTTTACTTATATTAATATTTTATTACTTTATAAATGATTTTAATAATTTACACTATTTTTACACCTGCCAAGGAGTTATTTGAATAATATTATTTGTTTTAGGATACTACTTGAAATGCCTAATAAATAATGCACAAACGAGACGAAGAGCGAGTGTGACTCAGTGGGAGAACGTGCAATTTTCAATCCGACGCACCTGAGTTCGAATCGCGCTGGCCCCGCACCACTGACTTTCTTAAATTATGTGCGGATCTAACACTCGCTCTAAAAACGGTGAAGGAAAAATCGTAAAGAAACCGGCATAATTATTCACAAAAGTTCAAGGACATGTGACATCCACCAACCCGCGCTGGGCCAGCAGCGTGGCGGATTGTGGCCCATACTCTATGAGAGACAGTCCGTGTTCCAGCATTGGGAGAGTAATGGGCTGATGATGATGAATGCACAAACACTAGTCATATTTGTAGATTAATGAAATATCTTAAAATCTGCTTTCATTTGTTTTCTATTTTATTTTACTACAGGCGCTGTGAACATATATTATTTACTCTATATATATGTTACACAGCTAAATATAAAATTGTGAGTCTTCACATATGTGAAGGTTTACTTAGCAGTAGTAAATACGAGTACAAAACACCATAATCAGCAACCACCATTAAAATTACCTAAGTAAATCTGATGGTGCTTATTCTGTGAACATAAACTTTTATTTATGTTCGAAACTTTAAACTTTTAAGATTATTCTAGTAGATAAAATTCTAGAAAGCGCTTAATCAAGCAAGTTTGTAACTCTTTCTTTTAATTCTAGATACAGTTAACAACATTTTAATGGGTAGTAAATTGTGAACTTTTCACGCTACACTGCTACAAACGGAGTTAGATAGCCAAAGTCGATACTAAGGCTTCTCGTCACGTCACCTTATTCTATAGCTAACAGACTTATTCTATAGCAATGTTTCTGTAATTAGAAAAACTAGTGATGTTTTGAGATAGCGATAACTTAACTGAAAATTAACCCGTAGATTCAATACTTCACCGCTTTGTCAGTTATTCAGCCACCAAGAAGTAATGCGCAAAAAATACTGTGTTCTGGTTTAAAGGGCAATGTAGCCAGCGAAATTACTAGGCATTTTGAAACTTAAGAGCGACTTGTCTCAGAATGACGAGAGCAGTGTAGTGTCGCGTAGGGTTTTGCAAAATTGCTCGACTCATTCGGTTATTTAAAAAAAACAATTCAAATCCCGCGTTATAAGTCCATTATCACACAGCAAACAATAACTATAAAAAACGTAATTTAATAACACTGCTATATAATACTCATACTACATATCAAATGGCCAGTCAAAGCTGCTCAGCGATGAAAGCCTACTAAGGCTAACGAGGTTTTAATGTGAAGAAGAGCACCAAATCCGACGCTTATCATTATCTCCCGGAAAATAACTCATATGATATGATAGACTGGCCTGGCCTCGCCTGCAACGCTCTCAAAAAAATTCTGCTTGCAAAAATGGATAGATACTCTATTTGAATTCTGAGTGAAATTAAATTGCAATCTACTAGGCATTGCTGTTTTATCTCTGTTTACAAGTCGGACTTTTTCATATGTATTATATGTTATATTAACTGGTAAAGTTTTTATAAAGCAGGTACTTTCTGATGCGATATTACACGCGCCCCGCGTCTAATAAATATCACGCAGAGTTTGAAACAAAAGTCGTGTACGTAAATGTAGCATGTAAATGTATCTAAACGCAATATCGAATATTGATCATTTTACTGCGTATAAATAAAGTGAGGTTTTATAGGGCAATACGAAATTGTTAGAGCAATAACTTAACGTTCTCAATCTCTCTCATATTGGAGTGGATGAGTTACGTAAAAAAAATTTTCGCGGTCCGATTCACCGATCGCTGATAAACGTTCATTATCCGACATGTGTTAAAGGTCAATATAGGAATTTCACATAAAATGTCACACGCCAATATTTTTCATACTGAAAAATCACGTTGCATTTTATCATTATCATGTCATGCATTGAAGTGACTTTCGCATGCTGCACCTAACAATAGAAAAATGATATTTTATGATGATCATCCATTGTGACCATCAAGATATACCTCTCTCGCCTGGACAAAGAGACGAAGGGTGAAGAAGTCCTTCGATACGTCCGGGAGAGAATAAGCATGTACCGGAATTCGCGTGAGGAGCCCATTAACGTGAGTTTGTCGCGGCTGGAGCAGACTAGGACCACTGACTTCAAGTCCTACGCGCTCCAGGTTCCAGCGGAACACGCGAAGATGTTCCTCGCCCCGGACTTCTGGCCTGCAGGAATAGTCTACCGCCGGTACAGGTAACGTAGTCGAAAACAATTCCCTGTTGTGTAGTAGCTTAATAAAAATAGTTTTTAATATTGAAATATGTATGTTAGTCTGTAAGGTATATATAATATGGGTCTTAGAATTACTTTAGTCACTAATGTAACTATTGTTTTCTTAAGTTACCTGAAATAAAGAAGTAATAATAAACACTAATAAGTCCGTTTAAGTTAAGAATCCCAGTTATATTGCGAACTTACGTTCAAGTTGGGCTACGTTTATAAATTTAAATACAAGACATGGGTTGAACAACATTTTATGTAGCATAAAATACATGATTCCCAGGATAGCGTTTATCAACAAGTGGTAAAAACGTATTACAACTCACTTTAGGCGCGAACGCTCGCGGTTGCGGTGAATACTAACACGTTTTATTAGGAACAATGTCATATTTTAGCATAAACACTACTCGATCTAAGTGCGCAATATTCGTGAGAAATTGTAGCGATCTGATATGCTTTAGGTAGACACTTACGCTTTTCGAATTTATGATATTTTGACTTGGGTTGCAGCGAAGCCTTGCTTAGTAGGTTCATGGAATTGTACACCTATATATTTCCCTTTCTTTACAATATGATAAAATACATAATATGGAAGGACTAGTTTTATACGATGACAAAATTCCCTGAAGTTATTAGCACAGGGACTTGAATGGTTATTTTATTATTATTTCAAAAATGTACCTTTGCCGTACATACTGTTTCTGTTTAAACGCATGTTCTTAATTGAAGTGTTCGTAATAATACATTTATCATATTTAATTCGAGCCAAAAGAGCGCGCGTTACCCACAACGGTGCCACACCCGCAGCCACACGCAGTATTTAACCTTTCATTACGAGTATGTTACTCAAAAACACCCTAAAACTTTGTTGTACAGGACATTATTTATTTCAACTCTTATTTCCACACTCGCTCTAAAACGGAAAAGGTCAGTTAAGAAACCTGCATCTCTAAAAACTTTGAAGAGATGTGAAATTCCTGAAGCCTCACTATTTGTACGTACATATTCGATTGTGGCCATACTCTCTTTCTCTTTCTTTCTCTATATCTGTCTCTCTCTCAGAAATTCCTTAATGTCAGTCTTTTATTTACCAAAAATTGGCTCCAGGTATCCTGAATTCATTTTTACACGTGCCGAGGAGTAATTTCTTCGGGCTGCATATTTTATCTGAGAGTGATTTGAATAATATTATTTGTTTTAGAATAATTTATCGGATACTACTGGAATACGTAATAAATAATGCACAAACGAGACGAAGAGCGAGTGTGGCTCTGTAGGAACACGTGCGACTTTCAATCGACGCACCCGAGATCGAATCCCGCTGGCCACGCACCACTGACTTTCTTAAATCATGTGCGGATTTAACACTCACTCTAAAAACTGTGAAGGAAAACATCGCTAGGAAACCGGCTTGTCCAAGAATTAATCACAAAAATTCAAGGACATGTGACATCCTTCAACCCGCACTGAGCCAGCGTGGCGGATTATGGCTCATACTCTCTCTCTATGAGCAAAGAAAACTAAATCTATGAGAGAAGGCCCCTGTTCCAGCATTGCAGTGGGAACGAGATAGGCTGATGATGATCCTGAACTCCGAGGGAAAGAAATAACTATTTTTATTTATTTATTTATTTTATTCTTAAAGGGTTACTAACAGCTAGGATCTTAAATAACAGAGTTTTTAATAATGTGTACAGATAGCTAATTATAAGTTACCACAAATAAATATTTTGTAAATTATTTAAATGTACTTGTAAATATATTTTTATATATTTTATTTAGATTATGTCAACTGTGCTGATACTAACCTTAACTTAGCCAAATATTATAAACTGAAAGTTCAAATTTTTCCTCACTTTAGCATTTTGTTTCCTTGCCACTTTTTTGAAAAATCCACCTACAAAAGGCATTCCGAATAGAAAATGTAAATAAAGACCAGCTTACATAAAAATAAACGGTAAAACAAAAACCTCGTAGATCTGCCAAATCCTCTAGGTGAGTCTCGAAAAAGTCGGTTAGGGAAAATTTGTTTAACTTGCCTTAAAAAGGGGCATATTCCTCCGAAACAAAATAAAAGATTTGAGGGACAGCTTTGAAGGAAAACAACGTAAAAAATCTTATTTGGCAGCACTTACCTTCCAATCAACATTTGACATGAGTTTTCTTGTGTCACCGGACGCTGCCTCTTATATAAATTTCACGATTTTATGCCCAATTAATTTTGCCATTACATGTCTAAATAAATAACAGAGATGTTTCTGCTCTACATATTTCACCATGACAAATTAAGAGTACTTTTTACATTTTATAAAACGATTCTATGAGTTTCTTTATTATTTATACTCGGACATCTTGGCACATTACAATTTGCCTCTGGAACAGCGATGATGATTTAAAACTTTTTAGCTTTTACTTCAATGTAGCACATTTTATGTTTTTAAACTCACTCGTATATACTAAACATCATACAGAAATTCGAAGTTCTAAATTGTGAAGTAGGTTAGTGCGAAAGTATTTCATAGCAAAGTATACTTCATCTCGTATATTACGTATTTCATCGCAATATACTATGTGTAGATAGGTATGGTATACTTAGATATAGTTACCTCTTGTCTTGCGCATATGACACTTATGCGTCACTTGGACAGCTACACCTAATATTGCCTGTAGATTTCCCAATCCCGCTGCTAAACTCGTATCCCAAATCCTAAATCATTTAACGCCAAAGTGTTCATTGAATACAGGCGACAAGTTGTCGCGGAGTGTGAACAAGTCCCAAACTATCGCGCGCAGTAATCAATTCACAAGTTTTGAGTCGAAAGTTTTCAATGCTCTAATTCGACGTTGTAAACTACGTTTCACGACTATTAACCTTTAACAACTGTGGTGTAGTCTCGCACACCAAGTTGTAGTCATAATTTGTAAAATCACCCTATCACCGTACGGGATTGTGCTAGGATCTTCAGTAGTTTTAGTGTTGGAAAAAGAAAATTCTGTGTATGTAGGTTAAATTGAAACTCTGATGTGGGTCCATAGACCACATAACATTATACTCGTATACTATAATATAATATGTACATATATAGATAATGATGATGATGATGATGTTCCATTTCATCAAAATACTTAGGCCCATTTGCGTCAACCAGGGTTAGCGTACCCTTTGGTTTACTCGATTATTTTTTAGAGTTAACATCTATCGATATATAAGTGTCAATCTTGACAGGGTTAATTGACAAAGTTATTTTATTTATTCTTTAAAGCTTCGTTGACAGCGGTGCGGTATCTTCCGTCTTTGCGGTGAACAAGATGGTGACACATGGTGCTAACCAAAAAACATATTTTTTCTATATCTAGCATTATTTTCAATACTTCATTATATTTTTGCGGTTATAAAATATCTATTACTATTTAATGATTAAATTCATTGATCGAAATTCATTCTCAAATTTAAATAATATAACTCCTAAATATGTGAGTCACCTTAGTAACGACGCGTTACAAAAAAAACCACCACTTAAAGGTACAAACTTTATTTCGGACTAAGTTTTTAGTTAACTCGGTTTTAGGATTCCAGCATTATGCCTCGAATGCTGTAACCTATCGTAGGCACTTAACTGATTAAATCAATTACTTGCGACTAAGGCTGTCACACAGCATAAAACAACATTGCCTAAATTCTCGAGTCACATTCACGCAGCGACCTCGCATACCTAACTTCAACCTAATTTATCTAATGTAAGGTGGTAGAAGGTAATATAGGTTACCTACCGTGAATACGGGTAGTCGGCCGCACGAATATATTCTAGGCTGAATTATAGCTCTGATTACATAATACACTGTCAGAAATGAGGAAACTGCAACCTTGATATGGCCCGGACAATGTCCCGCGCGACATTCTTTTACAACAAGACGGTAAAAGTAGATTTTATTTCTTTTAGCACGCAACTGCACACCATAGAAATAAAGACGAAGGCTTCAAACCATGAACAGCTTGCTGCGATCTCCATATAAAAGTTGTGCTTTTTGACCTGACCTGAAGAATCAAGAAGAAACTGGTTATAAACACATTCGACAAGAAAATCTTTTACATTCACAGTGCATATTTTATGTACGATGTGTAGCTGAGCAGCACCGTTGTGGTCGGGTACATCGGAGCCGGCGTGCTTTTATTTGTATCTCTTCGGTTAGACCTCGTTCAGGCAAAATTAAGATGGGCGTTAAGCTGGAGTGGATGAAACAAGTCCAGGAACCAGCTTTAAGTGCACATAAAGCGGGTTAGCCGCCGTCGCTCGACTAACCAACGAGTAATACTAGATCGTGTTCTTTTTAACGAGTCTCCCGTCGCTCGCCTATAATTCATGGTGGAGAAATAAAAAGCGAACCTACGACTGTACTGGGTCTAGGACGATACAAAATATTTCATTATCACTTAGAGGGTTACCTAAACATTTTATACAAGGACTATCTAATAGTCAATGTTTTCTTTCATCGACTTCGTTATTTAGCAGTTTACAGTTCACACATGTATTCAATCTGAGGCATGCAATTTCAACTAATGCTAAATTTTATGAGCCAATCTACGGCTTCTCATGAATCCTTTACCCTGTCACGTTGCAAAATTTACTATTCCCGACGTGATTTCACGGCCTATTGGCTACTTTACGGACATGTTTTCTGGCGGGGCTCGTAAGGGACGTAAGCTTATAATCTTCGTTGGACTCACTAAATGGAGTCGGTTTGGCTCGAGCCCAGGGCGAGTCGAAAAGCTAAAAGGTGAACAACATTATGCAAATCACCATACTCTTTGTTCTGTTCCGTAATTTTATTTACATTTTATTTATTAGAAACGATATAATGGTGGGCTCTCTCAGAGGGTTGGAAGTTTTTGTTTACGCGGCATTAAGTGGATTTTGGTTTAACTTTAATACTGGGATGTGAGTAGTAGGGTTTATATTTAATACTCCTCATATTATAACATTGCAAATACTTTTGTAGGCTTTTCTGATTTTTCTTCTTTCTCACAAGGGCTTTTGCGCTATACCTAGACTAAAATAAAAATCATATTAAAATGCCCTATTTTCCAGACTCTGTATTCTTCGGGAGCCTGGTCATTATTTAATTTTATATATATATATATATATATATATATATATTTATGTTACAGAATGACGAAACGAGCTGGTCGTTCGCCTGATGGTAAGCAATACGCCAGCCCATAAAAATAACAGCACCACCCAGAACTTTGTTTTGCAAAATCCTGCGCGGCGCTGCGCTGCGCTCGTCACCCAGAGACAATTAGCTGTTGAGTCTCGTAATGCCCAGTAATTTCACTGGCTACAATGCCCTTCAAGCCGGAACATAGTAATGCTTGCGCACTACTGCTTGGCGGCTGAATAACTGGCAAAGCGGTGGTACCCACCCAGTCGGCCTCTCCCATACGAGTAACCTACCACCAGTACCAGTATATATAACGAATTCCATACATACTCGTAGATCTTCAAGCGATAAAAAATATAATATAACGATTCTCCTGCGGCATTGTGTTAAGGCCGCCATGTAGAGGTGGTAGAGTCGCCATGTGATATTGGAGGTAGCCTTAGCGATGATGGAGAAAGTGTTAATTCTTAGTGAAGGGCCAGCAGTCTGAATACGTGTTTCTAAGGCTACATGGTGATAATAATGCTATGTCGGTGGTCCTAATAAGATCGTGTGTTTACACTCTACAATTGTTTGGTGAAACTTATTGCAGTGGTCATCAACGCGGATTTCTTTTGGCTTACTCATAAATCATATGAAAAATGTACCAACTATTTTTTTATGGAACCGAGAGATAAGACGTGCAAGTCGTTCGCCTATTGGTAAGCCAAGCCAGGCTACCTCCAATATCACATGGCGACTCTACCACCTCTACATGGCGACCCTTCAGCCTATTGGTAAGCCAAGCCTGCCCATAACAATTGCAGTCCACCCAGAACTTTTAAAACCATTAAAGAACACTGCGTAGCACTGCATTGAGCTCATCACCCGAAACATCCGATATTAAGTCTTATATGCCCAGTAATTCATAAGTAAGTAAGTAATTAGTAGTGGTAACTTCTCTGTTTTTATGACTTATATCAATCATAGAACACTGAATCACCAGACTTGAGAATAAACAAGTAAGGAGAGACTAGTATGGCACATGTCTTGAGGTTGTAAACTTGCGCAAGGATTTACGAGCGTGCAGCGGTACTGCTCACGTCACGGCAGCTGGTCACCGTGCATCAAATGTAAGCATACCTACATATATTTATCCTATTATCCTACTTCCTACTAATATTATAAATGTCAAAGTTTGTGAGAATAGATGGATAGACATAGATTATTTTAATCGCAAGTTAAAAACAATGTCGAATACAAAATAATACCTATTTATTTTCTAACACGGCGGCGTGGAACGAGATTGTTTTAGACTTAGCGTCCGATCCTTCATTATCCATCATTAGTGTAAACAAGTTAGTTAACACTATCCCCGCGGGAATGGCTCCTGACTTCGTCCCCATGGGATAGAGTTCCTACGCTCAATCTTATTGGACGATCAATTCATTTCAGACCGCTTTCCGACGCGTGTGGCGTGACTTAAGTATTGCGACACATTTTGCGGAATGTCCGCAACCAAACACGTTCAATGCTTTTTGATTATTCTCGGCATACTAGGCGAATGATGCTTCGCGTTACAGCAACTTCACGTATACAAAGCGGGTCTCAACTTGAGATGCAAACCAGACCGTTATTCTCAAAACTAGTGCGCATTACTTAGTGATTTCAAAATTTCTTCTGCTGTCGCAGCCAATAGATATCACTAGTATGAAAAAGAAAGTTTCATTCCTGCGTCTTTTCAGCTTAGTGTGATACAGCGGGAAATACGCTAAGGTGCTAAGCGTATATATAATCAACTACTCCACAAATACGACTCACAATGTGTGATACGCACTCCACCTTAGTCACGTAGTCTGACTGGAGATTGGTTCATCTTTGTAGGTAGCCGGTAATATTGGTTTTCGTAGGTACTTTTCAGGTGCTATTTCCTGTTAAGTTAGAAGCGATAGCAGTGATGCCAAAGAAATATAGAAGCTTACGTAGAATCTGGCTGCCACATAATAATACTAATAATATAAATGCCAGGGGCGGCTTTGTGGCGGGTCGACGGTGCGTGGCGACACCGCGCCTACCCCGAAATTCTCCCTGGTGCTAAATGAGATCCCTGTTCGACCCCAAACTTGCTTTTTAACTGGCCGTGCAGAGATGGAGATGCAACAGCTATGAATCCAAGTTCCCATTGCAGAAGTGTTAAGGGGCATATCACCGGGAGTAGCGCTTAGTGAAACCGCAGCACATACCAACGTTGCCCCTCACGTTGCCAATAAACGGCGGCCCTTAAGGGAGTCCCCTTTAGTGGGTGGCGAGTCGTCACCTACCTAAATATTTTCTCATGAGGCCAATTTTTGCCAATACCAGCACAAAAAACATCAAAAAACCACAACAGCCCAATCATAGATATTTACTTATCTCCAGTAAAATGTAGTTCTCGCACTTATCGGGTGCTGTCTTTAAATGCATCATGTACCTACTCAGATACAGTTCTCGATAAGTGTTGTCCATTACATATTTAAATTAAATGCTCTAAGAGGCCTCTACGTTTTAGATGCGTCTCCTCGCGCATATATACAAGTAGCGACATTTACCTGTTTCTATGGTATGACAAGACATCTAGCCGCACTTGGCACTCCAAAAATTTTTATGATATGGCTATGAGATAATGTATGTGTTTTTAAAGAGAGGTGGTATATAAAGTTCGTTTTTGATGCATTACAAGTCTTCTACTTTTTGTTAAGTTTAAAATTCGCTGTTCTTTACTGGCCTTTGTCCGTCCTGCAATGAAGCATAAAATGTAAATTGAACCACCACTGCAGTTATATGGTAACTCGCAATGCAATCATTTTTATATTCGAAAATTACGGTCCGTGCTCTTACAGTCATGAGGATAATATTATGAGTCGAAAATAAAATTATAAATCAGCTACAAACATTAGAAATTCAGTCATTATAATAAACTTTGAACATATTCATTATTATGACATTATTTCTAAAAATGTATAAATTTATAAATTTATACTACCTGAAGCCTAACCTTTTTATTCAGAAACTTTCAATTCGCATATTAACGATTTCATGGAACTTTAGAACGCAATTTTAGGTAGATATATTTTTTAATGAAAAAAATATACCTAGACAATTTATTTTTACTATGAGCTATGCAAGATGACGATGGTTATGTATACTAAACGAATTTAATTCAACTAGTGACCTCTTTGCAACTTGGTTGAAATATTTAATTTAAAAAATCAAAATACTAATAGCTAATTAATTTATTTATACTTTAGCACAAAACAGTTTGTACATGGAGGACTTAATGCTAGATAGCATTTTCTACCAGTCATCCAGGACGTGCAAGAAAAAATAATATGATATTCATAAATCTAAGTTCAAATAAGCCCGATATTTTCATAGAAACTGATGCATATTTTTACATTAGATACATACGTCAACATAAAAGTGGATTTAACACCGCAATGTAACAGCACCGAAGCATATCCACGTTTGATAATGGCATACGGACGCGAGCTCCTCGCGCACACTTCAGTTCACAAACGAGCGAGATCCTCACGTGGCGTGCTCGAAAACCTGGCAATTGCATAACAAAAACAAACACGAGTGCTAAAACGAGCGTCGCCTTTGTGTGGGATCCGTCTTGCCAGGTGAAGGAAGCTAAACAATGGTCTGTAGACTCTAACACTGTGGGCGGTGGAGAGACAGTGCTCCATACAATAGAACGGATTCGACGTTTGTACACTACTAGCGCGATCACATTGAGTCTGGGTGGGTAGGGTGTGCGTTGAGTTTACACGTTGAAGAATTCGATACTTTATTAGAAAGCTTGTCGGCGCATCACAGTCATACATATATAATATGTGTATATATTAAATTAAATTACGAACTCAAAATAAAAAATTACAACTCAATAGACTGAATCTCCAAAGACGGCGTAAGTTGCAATGCTGACTGTTTAAATGTTTTGTGTTCTAGCACGGGCTCAAGCCCCTAAAGTCTACTGAGCGAGACAATAGCACCACGAATATGGGCTCAAGAGAAACGTTCTTGTCTTGTTACCGCGAACAATATTGTTAGTTTTATGAAGGAACTGAAAGAACCCTTTGTGGGACTTTTATAGTCGCCACACAACTCAGAATGCTTGGTATTCTAATAAGAAACACGAACGTTTTGTTTAAAACATTTCTATGGTTTCATAAGTTTGCTGGAGGGCGAAAGAAAAAGAAAGGGATACTTTTTGTTCAGTCCTGAAAACAATACAATGAATTTACATTATATAACAGAATTATACGAGTTCCTGCATCCGTAGACATTAACAATATATTATTTTATTTGTAGTATTTGTACTTCAAGTCAATAATAATTACATATAAGCAATGCTAGAGAATGCTTAAAAATAACACGCCATAGTTATGTTATGCAATACGACTGTCTTACGTATTTATAACACAGCTAACCTACTTGTACAATTTAGACTAGACGTAGATACAATTTCATCAGTCAGTTACGTGAATAATTGTGTCGATACATATGTATATAGATAGAGAGATTGCAAATTCAGCTGCCATTACATTATCCAAACAAGGCAGAGATGGCTGGATCGGCAGATCACAGGCACACCGGGCCATGATTGAAAGGACTGTCACTGTGCCGTCGACAAACAGAGCTGTGGACAATAGACCTAAGCGGTTGTTTGTGCACCGTATGAACACACTTTTGCAATTAGCTTAACAATCAGCTGCTTACTGATGACAAACTACACTTTTCTGACAACAGTTTCATAACAATCTATAAGCGTATATTTAGATAGTTGGCCTTGACTGTCGGTTTGTTAAACATGACTATTGTCTCGGTTTGGTGCAACTAGTTTATTTTGTTCTTTTTAGTATTCGTTTTTATTTAACCTTTTCACTCCTATATTGTCCAAAGCCTACATACAAATCAAAAATTTGCGTCTTTAAATTCGAATCTTTATCTTCGAAATCACTACGACAATATCAGCGACTCGGATTTTAAACGGTTGAAACAAGTAGTACCTATAGGCTTTATGTGTAGATTCTTGCTTGTTCGGTAAAAAAGCATACCTAATTAGGAACTTGTAAACTTGTTTAACCGTTGGTTGTTTAAACGTGCTAATATAACCTTTTTAATGGGAACACTAAACTTTATTTACCCAGCGTGTTAATAAATTTTTGAAGATTCGTGCAAATATACCTCAAAACTCTAATGTTAGCTGTTGATTGTTTCAGCCCAAAAAGTAGCATTGCATTGCTTTTATTCGCGGAAACGTTGGTTGATTCCCTCAATAGCAAACTTAATTTCCAGCTGAGCATAAAGTTGAGTTGTTACACGGCTGTTAAAAACTTTAGCGCGCGGTCCGGCGCGGCTGTCTGCCGGCACGCGAACTAACTGGGCTTGATCGACGTGCTTAACTTGCACATACATATAAATACATACGTATGTGGTGCAACTACCTCCCTTGGGAATTTTCTTACCTAGCAGCTTTCGGAAATGTGTTCGAGATAAGACTGAATAGATGTCTTTTGAGGCAATGTGCTTTTTGGTCTCAGGAGGGTCTTGCAGATCTGAACTAAAGTTACTATTTAAAAAGGTGTGACTATTCATAAAAATGTTTGTATTAGGTATTTACTGTTCAGATATGTATAGTTAGCATCAACATTAAGTACGTAGTCATAATGACGAGTTTAACATTTTGCTTCTTTCAAATACCTTGTCATTGAAATCTTTATTGCTACATGATACCAAAATGAGTACATATTATTGACGCCAACTGTGTAACATAGTGCCTAGAAAACAGAATATTCTTTTGTGAAAATAGCAAAACCAATTTGTGACTAGGGAAATATGGTAACATTATTGTTGCGAATTGCGACGCATTAACATTCGTCAGGGAACTAAGAATTTTCTCACCAATTCTTTTGTTGTTAACAAGTTAAATGTGAGATATTGATTGATTGATTGATTGATAACGCTTTATTGTACAACAAGAACAAATAAAAATTAAACTTACAAAATTTGATTAGTACAATAGGCGGTCTTATCGCTAATAAGCGATCTCTTCCAGACAACCTATACCTATACCTAGATATTATTGTGTGAGCGGTATTTTACATACGTTTACTAAATAGATTGGTTGATTTGGAACTTTGACAAAGTTGAGTCTCTACAACTTATATTTGTATGTGGTTAGAACTTTATACCATAAAACAAATCCTAATAGCATATACCAATGTTTAGTCATTTTGATACTTTAAAAGTTGCCATACCTACGACGTTTTAAGCGATCATATGGCATATTTTTTTATGGAACTGTGTGATAAAACAAACCAGTCGTTTGTCTGATGGTAAGCGCCACGCCAACCCATAACAATTGTATTTGCTGTGCGCTATTTTGTTTACGTTGTTAGCAAGCGTTTACATCGCTCAAAATGACTATAGAATTTACAATTTTCTCTCACAGTTGCCGCTAACAATACAAGATTGACGTTTCCTGTTCACGTCATGTTACCCGCCACGACATCGCTACAGAGCATTCGCCGCATCTCGCCATTTAAGTATTCACATGTATGATGTATCTACCTTCTTTTCATTATTTTACATTCATCATGAAATTACATTCCATTTTAACATTCAGTCCGATAAATATCTTATAATATAAATTTATATATATGTACATCATATCAAACAAATCAGAAAGGTGTGTACAAGCACGTGCCTATTATCACATGTCTACCTTATTCTTTGACGTATATTGTTCAAGCCACTAATATTTTACAAAGATAGGCACTTTTTCTATATTCAGAACGAGGAAACTTGAAAACGACAAATGAATAGTTAACTACTGCTATTAACTCTGCCATTTCATACCGGTACTTTTCACTCTCATCAAGAGAGCTACGCGATCCATTATTACTTTTAAAAGGCGGCTTCCATGCATTCCGCTAGTGGTGAGGCTTTGGTTATTTATTTTCTGTTTACAAAGTCACTGTTTAAAAGAATTTTGCTCTGGTGGGAGCCCTGCGTGTTCTCGTGGGAAAATGTTCTACATGGTAGCACAAACTTAACAAAGCTTTAGACTGACGCCTCTTACAACGCTTATCTGATACCTAAAGCGTACAGCATTCGACAATCTTTGACACAAGAAACCGACTTCAATTCGGATGTATCTTCGACGTCCAAGGTCTAATATCGATAAAATTATATGGGATCAATACTGAAAGCTGAAAACCCGAAGCTATACAGAACGTAACACAAAAAGAATTTTCCAACACAGTTTATAAATGACGGAGAAAAAAAAACCAATCGAATTGAAAATCTCCTCCTTTTTTGAAGTCAGTTAATAATAACTGCGGAGCTGTCACGCAAATATTATGTGACCATATCTGCCTTTCACTGCTTTTTCTGCCATGACCATATGAACTTATTCATAATGTGTACCGTACTTATTAGGTTTATTAGGTACGTTACTTTAATAGATTGTACGGTTCTAGTAATAATTAAGCTCTATAATATTACCCATAATTATTATTCTCCCATAGCGAACATTAAGCAACTCTACCTGCCAAAATCTCAGAAACTGACTTACTATATAATTTATCCAGGCAATATCAATAACAAGGAATTAATTTGAGTCGTTATTTCTGTTAAAAACAAACTCGTACGAAAACCCATGTGATTACAGCGATTTGGCTTAATTATTTGGAACATAATTCTGTAGATATTTGCTTATTATGCCCGTGTAATGCTAGGTTGACTGTGCAATGTGGTCACGCAGGGGACTGGCAAGAGTACAGGTGTAATTTTCTGATTATACAGCAAGGGTAATAAAAGAAAGTATTCATGAGAACGCGGCTCCACGTCGAAATGTTAAGCTTAATTATATATCTTTACATTTTTACTAACAAGGTCTAAAGAGATTTATAGTATTTCATATCAAAAAAAATTATCCACTCGAAAACATTTTCGCTTCCTTCCTTCGAAAATGGTTGAAGGGGGTGATGGCTGCTGCACAAGTCATACTCGTGAATGGGTTCTACTTCTGGGGACTGGTCTGGTCTAATCACTCCTAACTGCTACGGTATCTATATACCTATTTATATATTACTCATATTTTCATGTTACTGATACTATGACTATGGGACCTCTCACTCGCACTTCTAGTTTGACATTGTGTATTATTAATCTTAATTTATACTTCATTGCTTAGTGTTATAGTTTGAGACATTTTATAAGATTTAAAAAAGAGACATCCCTGCAGAGGTTTTTGGTATATACTTTCTTCTCTAGCGGGCTTTTTTCGTCACTGCTTCACACAAGCACTGGTAGAGTCAGTTTTCGCATTTTTTTGATTGATTCAAAGTGGAGCAAGATCGGCATATTATAGTAGTTATGACATAGCTGAAGAACTGGGCATTAACGACAAAACTTAGTAAACACAAGGCTGGGTATAGAAAAAAGCTCGTTATTTGGGTGCCACACGAGCTTACTGAAAGAAACTAATCCGTTTTCTCATTTGTGATTTTCTATTAACACGTATCGTTTTTGAATAGATTGATCACGGGTGATATAAAATGAATAAGGTGATGTTCTGTGTGTGATAGGATTGGAAGTGCATCGTTCATTTGAGCTTATACCGCTGGGCAAAACCATCGATTCTGATCTCTACTGCCAATAGCTGATGAGAATAAAGCAAGTTATTGAGACTAAACGACCGGAATTGATAAACAGAAAGGCTTTCATTATTACAACGCCAGACCGCACACTTCTTAAGTCACTTACGAAAGATTGAAAGAGCTTGGTTGGGAAGTGTTAATGCCTCCACCATAGCCTTGATCTTGGAACCTCAGATATCCACTTGTTTCGCTTTCTTCCGAACTCATTAAGTAGTGTAAGGTCGACATCAAGAGAGGACTGCCAAAACTGCAAAAAATGTTCATCCTGGTTCCCGAGCTTTGGCCTGAGGGAATAGTGTTCCGGCGCTACAGAGAGGCTAAACCGAAATGCCCCTTAGCCTATTGTTAGTATTTTGTAATTTATAATTATATATGTTAGTCTGTTGGGTTATATTTTATGGACCTCATCATCATCATCAGCCCATCACGTTCCCACTGCTGGGACACAGGCCTTCTATCATAGAGAGAGCATGGGCCATAATCCACCACGCTGGCCCAGTGGTGGACGTCACGTGTTCTTTATGGGCCCCTGGTGCTTTCAATTTGTTCATTTTTTTTATTTAATATGTCGGCAAACAAGCAGACGGCCCGCCTGATGGTAAACGGTTACCGTCGCCTATGGACATCTGCAGCACCAGAGGCATTGCTGATGCGTTGTTAACTGTATTATTGCCTGAAATAAATGAATTTGAATGATCTCAAAATTTCTACATCATGTTAATGCCTATAAAAAAGCAACAAGTTATCGACAAACCGTCACATATGTATTATAAAAAAGTATGATTAACCCAAAAAAAAACGAAGAAACTTTTTCGCCGATCTTATTGCGTCCCTGACAGCAAGATTGAGCCACAACAGTCATTTGTTCTGTAATATCGCATTATTATCTTAGAGAAAATGTACAATAACATCAAAAAGCGATTGTTAAATTAATTCCATATATATTCCTATTCATAAATGAGTTTTCTACTTCACTAGAGGTAAAGACAAATAACAAGTTTTAGTTATAAACATGTTAATTAATTCCTAAAATTCCAAACTCATTTAATTTCAAATAGGTCGCGTTTTAGTTTTTATTATATTTGTTCAACATACTGGTGGTAGGTTTCTCGTATGCGAGATGCCGTCTGGGTGGGTACCACCGCTTTGCCAGTTGTTCAGCCGGCAAGTGGTAGTGCGCAAGCATTACTGTGTTCCGGCTTCAAGGGCATTGTAGCCAGTGAAATTACTGGGCATTATGAGTCTCAGAGTGACGAGCGCAGTACAGCGCCGCGCAGGATTTTGCAAAACAAAGTTCTGGGTGATGCTGTTATTGTTATGGGCTGGCGTATTTCTTACCATCACCAAACGACCAGCTCGTCTCGTCATTCAGTTACATAAAAAAAAAACATAATTACGTATTCTATCTTTCCAGTTATTCTGCCGCCAAGCAGAAGTACGGAAGCATTGTTGTGATCCTGTTTAAGGGTACCTTTAAACAGGAACACAGCAATGCTTGCGTACTACGATAATCGAAATCACTGAGCATTATGATATGAGACTTAAGAGCTAATTGTCTTAGGGTGCAGTGTATGTCAAGATCAATCTTAAATTTTTCATATCAAATATTCTAGTGTAATTTGATATAATACCAAGAGTTATTTGTGCACGATTTTGTGTGTAGTATGGTAAAACAAAAATAAAACGTTGAAGTATTTTCAATGTGATATTAAAACACTTATGTGGCAACCCTATCGTAACAGATTGTTGTAACAGCAGCGAGCGTTAAGCGCAACACAAGTAGATACATTCGTAATGCACGCCACGTTATAAAATGCTTTTATTTATTTGCAGACTTCACTTCAACTGGTTTAAAAAAACAAGTTGGTAGTTTTTAAACCTTTGCGAATTGTACTTATATTTTTATGAAATTATTGGGTCTATTTCTGCACAATAGACCCGATAATTTCATAAAAACATAAATATATCCATGTATATAATTGAAGACTTTGAATAATTATGGAACTTGTGTGATACTGACACATTTTTCTCGATGATTAAGCTCTACAAACGCAAAACCAAGGTAAAGGCTTAAAAGGTAAAAGTAATAAATAAGAGATTATAATAGGTATAGATATTACAAGTTCCTTAAAGATATAAATTAAGTACAAGTTAAATGTACTATGTTAAATGTTACAATGATGTAACAATGGGCGGTCTTATTGCTTAAAGCGATCTCTTCCAGAGCACCAATATATTTTCTGGTGTACCGGCCATGTGCGGATGTTCTGTCATAAAGACCTAAAGTGGTCTATAATAGGTTTGTTTTGAAGTGAGGTGTATATATACGATAGGTGTTTAACATTTTTATATACTGATCACCCTAATATTATAAGTGCGAAAGTTTGTAATTTAGTGTGAACAGATTTTAATAAAATTTGGTATAGTGATACTCTGGGTCCTGGAATAACACATAGGACACTTCCAATCGCGAATGAAACCGCCGGACGCAGCTAGTGGCTTTTATAAAGATAAATAACCCGATGTTTAACAATCACGCTAATATTTAAAAGTGAAAGTTTGTATGGTAGAATGCATTTGTTACTTTTTAGTTTTTTTTTTATGTAACTGAATGACGAGACGAGCTGGTCGCTTGCCCGATGGTAAGCAATACGCCAGCCTATTACAATAACAGCATCACCCAGAACTTTCCATTAAAATCCTGCGCGGCTCTGCACTGCGCTCGTCACCCTGAGACAACTAGCTTTTGAGTCTCATAATGCCCAGTAACCTCCCTGGCTACAATGCCCTTCAAGCTGGAACCCAGTAATGCTTGCGCACTTCTGCTTGGCGGTTGAATAACTGACAAAGCGGCGGTACCCACCCAGACGGCCTCTCGCATACGAGAAACCTACCACCAGTGAACAGAGTTCAAATACATACTAACACGCTGCTGTAACAGTTTGACGGATTTGAGTGAAATTTGGAATGGAGATAGCTTATACCCTAGATTAACACATAGGCTACTTTTTATCCAAGACAACTGCGGGCGTAACCGTGTGGTGCTGCTAGTTTCTAATAAATAAAACAATACACTATAGGTATATACGTTCTAACCATATACATCCAACAAAACTTTCACACATTTCTCTGAATTTTGATATATATTAATTTTAAAATTGAGATATATATTAATTAATTTAACGTGAGATGCAATGTATAATGATGCCAGGAATAAATAAATTTAAACAAATTCCGACACCAAGTATTATAATTACTACGTTAATTGCGATTAGATAAATGACTAGCCGTCTGCTTTGCAATGAAAAAACTATGCAAATATATATTGTTGATATTGTCCCCTATATGAGTCAACAGAAAAAAATCCTGTTGATTCCTATAGAGGCGAAGAAATAATCTATAAATTCAGAGTTCACACTGAAAGTTGAACTGGCTTGCACGGCAGTGGTAAGTTTGACTCATTGGCCCGCAAGCAACATTCCCTCTAAGTCGATTTTAATGCTGCCTTAGGGTTATTATAACTCTTTTAGTGATGCTACTGTTGTACGGATGAAATATTGTCAAAAAACCTTATAAATTCTGACAAAAGGTAGTATAGTGTGTTTTGTCTAAACTAAAGGCTACTTGATGACTACTCTAATTACTCTATGCTAATACTTAATTCTATGTCTGTAATCCTAAATAGTAGGTCGGGTGTTCACACACTACGGTAGCATTCAACTTTTTACCTATAGTAATTGTTCTAAATAATATAGGCATTTCAGTAATTTTCTACTCGTCAAATCCCGAAACTTGATACTTTGATTAAGAGGAAGCTCTCCCTGTCTCGTATGATTGATAGTATCGAGTACCCGATCGGACCCATAACTATTTCCTGCTTCGTCATACCCTTACCCTTAACATACTCGAGGTAAACCGTTCTCAGACCTCTGGTAGATTCCTCCATTATCAGTTTAAACCTCATATTACATTTTCATGCAAAATATTTATTTATTAATTTGAAGGGACTATCTAAGGGATAACTAAAACTCTCGATGACCAAATATATTCTGCCTTTAATTCTCTTAACTTAGTTTATATATTATCTTATTATTACCTGTGTGTGCATTGTGCAATCCTACTTACATGTGTCTTATTGTAATTTAAACAATACGTTATTGTATCCCACATTATTCCCCCCTTTTAAAAGAAAAAAAAACATAGGAACTTAGAATTTACAAAACAAACAAAAATATATATTAACCTTAAACAAGAAAATAAACCTGATAACTGACTACTAAATTCACAATGCAAATCGCACCACGCGCGCGGCACGAGCCGGTCTCATTGTCTTCATGTTCGCTGACACCGTGTGATCCTTTGACTCAGCATTCGGTGGATCATTGCCCTCGCTGCTGACGTCTTGTAATTGGAACGCTGGCTTGAGTCGGTCGATTGAGATTACAGCTGTTCGATTGTGTAATTGGACTTTGAAATATTTTTCATGTTTTTCTAATATCTTGAATGGTCCCTCATATGGTGCTGTCAATGGTTTTTTTACTGAATCTGTTCGTACAAAAACGTATTCACACTTTGCCATACTTTTATGAATGAACGGCTTTTCTGACGAGTGTGCTGTTGCTGGCACGGGACGTAATGTTTCCATGGATTCACTTAATTGACGCACGAACTCATTTGGCGAATTTTGTTGCGTTTTCTGCTCCAAAAATTCTCCAGGGAGTCGCAAACTCATTCCATATAACATTTGAGCTGGACTAACGTTACAATCGCTCCTCATGGCAGTTCTTAAACCAAGTAACACGATTGGCAACTCTGATGACCAGTCTTTGGTATTACCCCGTGCTATGAGCGCTGTTTTCAGTGTGCGATGCCATCTTTCTACCATGCCATTTGATTGTGGATGGTAACTTGTTGTTCTAATTTTTTGGATACCCATAATTTTAGCTAAAGCTGAAAATAAATTAGATTCGAATTGTCTTCCTTGATCTGTAGTTATCCTTAAAGGGCAACCAAACCTTGAGATCCAATTATTAAAAAATTCTTTTGCAACGCTATTGGCGGTAATTTCTGGCACTGCTATAGCTTCTGGCCATCTTGTAGATCTGTCTATCATAGTAACAATGTATCTTTTACTGTCTGAAATGGGTAATGGCCCCACAATGTCTAAGTGCACGTGTTGAAATCTTGTTGACTCAGGGAATTCCACCAGTGGCGTCTTGTTATGTTTGATTACTTTGCTTCGTTGACAGGAAACGCACTTTTTAGCCCATTCGCCTGCATCTCTGTTCATACTTGGCCAGAAATATGTCGCAGTTAACAATTTCCTAGTTGTTCTGATCCCTGGGTGTGTCACGTTATGCATAGTGTCGAACACTCTTTTGCGAAGTGATATCGGCACATATGGACGTTGTTTACCCGTTGAACTCTCACACCATAATACTGTTTGGCCAATGTCTACTTTCTTCCATTTCCTATTTGAGCTGTTCAATAGATTATCTAGTTCTAAATCCTGTTCTTGCTGGCGCGCCATCTCTTCCCAATCTACTGTAGATGGACAATTGATCTCTTCTATTCTAGATAGCGCATCTGCCACCGGATTCCGCGATCCAGCTAGATGTCGAATATTCGTCGTAAACTGAGATATGTAATTTAGATGTCTTAATCTTCTAGGCGATATTTTTTCTTTCGTTGTCGTCTTATTGCTATGAAATGCGTAACATAATGGTTTATGGTCGGTGTACACAATCAATTCTCTTCCTTCAATTTCATCTTGAAAATATGTGATTGCCATGTATATCGCTAGAAGTTCCCGGTCGTATGTACTGTAGTTTCTCTGGGTACTGCTCAAGGTTTTTGAAAAAAATGCTAAAGGTTTCCATGTTTCATTTTGTAGTTGTTGTAAAACAGCCCCGACACTAGTTTGTGAGGCATCTGTCATCAAAGCTAATTGACACTCAGGCGAAGGAGGACTCAATGTAACGGCGTTTTTTAAACTAGCTTTACATTGATTGAACGCTTCTATCGCTGTTTCTGTCCATTCTATTTTAGAACTATCTTTTACATTTCCACATAAATACTTATTTAATTCAGCTTGATGCGTTGCAGCTTGTGGGATGTTTTTCCTATAAAAATTTATCATTCCGAGAAATCTTCGCAATTCTTTTAACGTTCGTGGTCTAGGAAATTCGTCAATTGCTCTAACTTTTTCTGGTAACGGACGAACTCCATTATTGGATACTGAATGGCCCAAAAATTCAACTTCTTGCTTGCCAAAATCACATTTGTCTAAATTTATAGTTATGCCGTTTTGATCTAGTTTTTCAAATAGTTTCTTCAGATGTTCTCTGTGCTCCGTGTCTGATGATGATACAACAAGAATATCGTCAACGTAACTGAAGACAAAATCGAGATCTGACAATACTGAATTTAGAAATCTCATGAAAGTTTGACCTGCATTTCGTAATCCAAAAGGCATTCTAGGGAACTCAAAAAGACCAAATGGAGTGCACACGGCCGTTTTTTCTGGATCTTCGACAGGAATTTGATTATAGGCTCTCTTGAGATCTATCCTAGAAAATATGGTTTTTCCTGGTAGTAAATGGACAAAGTCAAGCAATCTTGGTAAAGGGTAACGGTCTGGTTTCGTAATTGCATTCAATTTACGATAATCTCCACATAAGCGTATGTCACCATTTTTCTTTGTTGTTACATGCAATGGACTTGACCAAGCACTTTTTGATGGTCTGCAAATTCCTGCGGTCAGCATACTTTGTATCTCGTGCTTAACTTTATTGTATTTATCTGCTGACAATGGACGGCATTTTGAATGCACCGGATGACCTTCGGTTACAATTTGATGAGTTACGTTATGTTTCGGAGCAAACTTCGCTGATACTGGTCTAGTAATATCGGGATACATCTCTATAATGTCTGCGTATGGAGACCGTATGTCCACTGTTCTGACTGTAGGTACATCAGTTCGCGTGATTGAACCTGTAGTCCGTAATCCGGTAACTCCGTCAATTAGTCTTTTATTGCGCAAGTCGATCAACATATTGTGGTATTCTAGAAAGTCAGCTCCTAATATCGGTTGCTTGACTCCCGCAACTATAAAAGTCCATCGGTATGTTCGTCGCATTTGAAAGTCTAACTCCATTGTCTTTTCGCCGTACGTAGTAATTGGAGTGCCGTTTGCTGCGAATAATTTGTATTTAGTATCCTGAGGTATCGAATTTTTCATTTTGGGTAAAACTGAGATATTGGCGCCAGTGTCCACTAAGAAACGTAACCGACTTTTGCAGTCGATAACGCACAGGCGGTTTGATGGAAGGATAGTGCTGACATCCGCCCTTGACAACACTCGTTCTAGTTTTCCGATGGTTGTTTCCAAGCACATGGTTGCACACAATTTCTCGCAAACTTTCCATATTTGTAATGGATCCAGCACAGCCAGTCCGGATCGTTTGGAGTCCGCGGTCCTCGTGATCTTGACTTTGAACGATTTTGATATCGGTTATATTGTGGACTTCTAAACGTTTGATGACTCTGACGGTATTTATTTATCTGATTTTTGCGTAGTTCAGCTACTTCCAAAGATAATTGGTTAATACTTGCCAATAACTCGGGTATTAAAAAGTTGTTGCCTGCAGAACTCGCGCTCGTGCCATGGGCTACCTCACCAGAGGCGAAGTTCTCGATAATCTTACCCGCTACTGTCGCCACTTCACCAGTAGGGTTGTCGCTAGGCGGAGAACCTGGTGTCACTATGACTTGTATCTTGCCGTCACTTGTCTGCGTAGACTGGCTAGCCGCGTTGGACACATTACTGGTCAGGGGTGCAAGCAATGGTTGGTTGGATGAAAACATATTGGTATCGACGCGAAACTTCTTTCGTATTAACTTTTCGTAGTTTGTTGTTTGATTCCTATAGTTGCAATATCGCCGTTATGTGCGCCTTCTCAATCTGTCTGGTGAGACCCGCTTGTGGGAGGCCAAACAGACCGATTCGCTAACGTCGTATATTGTCAACTTTTGACTTGCGTGTTCACTGTCTGGGGTCACCAATGAAGGGACTATCTAAGGGATAACTAAAACTCTCGATGACCAAATATATTCTGCCTTTAATTCTCTTAACTTAGTTTATATATTATCTTATTATTACCTGTGTGTGCATTGTGCAATCCTACTTACATGTGTCTTATTGTAATTTAAACAATACGTTATTGTATCCCACAAATTCATTCTTTACCACGAAACAGTTTGTACAAGGACTTAATGCTAGGTAGAATTTTCTACCAGTCATCTAGGAAGTGCAAGAAAAGATGGTAGCGTTGCACTAAAGTACCTGATGGGAAAAACTCAAATATTCTTAATTATTACCTAAAAGTTACATATAATATCGCACCTTCGGTGCTACAAAGTCACAACAGCTCAGTTTTGAATTTTACAGGAGAGGACTTTGAAGATTTTTTTCGCATTTATTGCCTTAGTAGGTTTAAAATCTTTATAAAATTGATGCTTTATTGTGTTTTCTATAGTTTCATGTCAAAAGTTTAATTCAAATTACTAAAATTATTCTAATAAAACGCAAAACAAAAAAAAATGTCCTGAATTGTGACTTTGTTGCACCAGGAATTATTTAGTTAAATGAGTTATGCCTTATTATTTAGGCATTTCAGTCAGGCTTTTTGCACTCGTCTACATCATTTGTGTCGCTTTAGCTCCAACGCACGTCATAATCTCGCAGGCGCGGGGGCACAACTGTCTAATCAAACTTTGTTGGCCCAAAACGAATGGAAAAATGCACCAATAACCACAAAGGCACTCGCGCCATTTAGTAGATTTTTGCGATACTTTCGCGGGTGTTTTTGTTGCCCGATATAGGCATGGCTCTAAGACAATTTGGCATACTTAACTCAATTTTGCAGTTTTGGCTATTTGTGACTTTGTTGCACCGAAGGTGCGATATGTAACATGTATATATGCCAAGAAATATATAATTATGTATATAGACTATTACTATAACATAAACTTAATACGCCAAGGTTTTTTACTTTCCGATTCATAGTGGTTCCGATAAACTACGGCTAGAACTCTTGATACGTGTAGTGCAATGTTATTTTGAACTCGGTCAACTTCGGACATCGAATGAAATAAGCCGACATGTTCAAATATGCACAAAGAGGTTCGGTGCCCACATCTGAAACTGCTATTTGAACTAAGTAGCCGTATAAGAGCCTCTGGGAGTACCTTTCCCAGATGAACGTGTGGAATAAATTCGCAGAGTTCTTTGAAATAATATCTGTGGAAGCAATAAACCCGTAAGTTGGAACATACTCCCGAGAAATAGCGAAGTTTCCAGTGTGTCGTAACTTGCGAATACTTAGCGCAGGTAATAATTCGTGACTTAGTTTTTAGCATAATTTGTTTCTGGTTATACGTTTATTGGCAAGGAACGTGAAGTTCGGGAATGTTATCTGTTATATCTTCTTTGAGTTCCGCTTCGTGAATATATTGAGCGTCAATTTTCATAAACGGAATATTTTAGAAAGAAGTTCGGATTGTTATGGTTGGTAGATATATAGGGAAAAATATTAGAAACAACAGTTTTGCAGGCAGAAATAACAGTAAGAAGATATTTAATTAAGACCATTATAAAACATTAAATAGTAACCCTTTTCCACGTAAATGGCCCTCACTGGGACACATGACTATAATATCACAGTCGTTAGAACCCATGTGTCACTACTGAAAGGTAAAACTACTGAAAGGTTTGATTATGGCAAGTAAATAAAATGTTTTGCGGCAAAAGACTTTTATTTTATTTCATGCACTCGAATATATCGGAAAACAAATAACTAGCATAACGTTAAAAAAAATAGAACTGGAACTCACACAATATGTGTTGACAGCCTCTGTGGTGTAGTGGTTGGGCGTGTTGGCTCAATCTCATACACCACTGAGGTTGCGGGTTCGATTCCCGCGACGGGACAAATATTTGTACACAGAAAAAAAAAAGCGCAAGCATTTGTTGTGGCAGAATAACTGGGAAAGCGGTGGTACCTACCCAGACAGTCTCCCGCATACGAGAGACCTACCACGAGTACGCAATGTATATCAAACCGAATTCAACGACATTTCTGTCCCGTGTTGGAATTGGTTAAGTGTATTATACTGCGCGAGTTAATAGACTATCCCAGATACATACTCATACATCTGTGCGTTTGGTATCTCAATTTTGACTATATTGTCAATTGGACAATTCAACAAACTATTCCAAACTTGAAATTTCAATAGTAGACACGGTGTTAACTAACAATGATTAAGTCGTTTAAACAGTGAAGTGACAATTGAAACGTTTTGAACATCGCAATATGTATGAAAACAACCAATACCCAATCCAACCGTGAACCGTACAGCGAATTGCAATATGTTATAGCCAGGAAGCAACCAACAGAACTCAATTCATACAATGTTATGGACCCTATCTGATATTGCAGTTTTCTATCTAAGCATGCACATATATCCGTTTACACTAAAAGCATTGTTCGTAGCACATATGCGATCCTACTAATTGTTAGAATCTAGTAAGATACAGCATGAAGTGGCAATTGCGAACATTTCAATAACACCGATGTTAACATCAGCGACGCAAGCTGGTGGCAATTTGTAAACTAGGGAACGACTAACAGCGCGCTGTTGACAAATTGCAACCGGCCCAACTGATATTCTACTCTACACCGTAGATTGGTGATAAGCGACCAATTTGAGGAGGCGCCACGACTGGGTACGGAAGTCGTTATTACAGTAGGCGGCGAGACCTGGCAAATTGCTCGCGAACACGCCATCCGAACGTGACAGCGCTGTCGAACACATACCTTATTTGAAACGTCTCAGCTTGACGTTCCGACTGTATGGATATTACGAATATTGAAATCTTTATTAAGGTTAGTCTCGTGCAACTGTGCCAAGTTTAGATCTTGAATCAGGTATTGGCTTACGTTACTTCGTTTCTTTGACGCCTATATTAAAAAACGTTTATATTTGAAAATTTGTGTCATTTTGTGTCTTATTGATATATTGATTTGATGGCATATTCAAAAGTATATATATAGAGATTGTTATTTTAATATGTTTCGCGTTACGAGAAATATAATCGTAGCAATGTTCTACGACTTCTGCGTAGCAACAAGAATATGCGGAGCAGCAACAACTACGCTACGTAGCAACGCTTAACAGTGCTACGAGCTAGAGCAGTTAGAGAAAAAATATAGGCACTCAAAAATATTTATTTATGAATAAAGTAGCAAATGTAATTTAATTTCGTTTGACTCGTTTTGATTAACACAAAATGCTCTCATGAGTGGTATTTATTTCATGTTTGTAAAACCTATAGTCTTTACTACAAGTTGAGTTGAAAATACTCCTTGCCCATTCAGCAAATGTTAAGCTCTTAATGGTTAATGTAACTCGAAGTACGAGTAACATTGAAGCACAAGATGTCGACTAGCTGGTTACAGTGGGCGGTAAACTGAAGTGTTTTTCAGATACTACTTACCGACGACGCTGCGCCGCCACGAATGACAAACATTTGTCATGTTTCATGTGATCTAGAGCAGTCTGCTGTTCACATATATTAAAACAACATACGTATTGAAACACCTACTCACATAACGATGTAACTCATGTAAGTACGTTATTTACGTCATAGCAACAATTAGAGCCTATTATTTAGTCAATAGACAATTGTATAAACAGTGCCTTCATGTTGAGTGTTGATAATTGAACCGTGTATAATATCAATCAAGCCGTTTTAACAATCTATCTATATTGATTTGTGATGTTTCTATCACCGCTGGTTAGCACACACGCCTACTTGATATTTAAGCAAATTACGCAATATATGAGATCTGTTATATACCTGATCACTATAATATTATCTCTTTTTAAAGATAAATAGTTAAAAAATAGTAGAGAGCGAGTGTGGCTCAGTGGGAGCATGTACTAGATCTATAATCATATCCTAACCCATTGACGTCGTCATTTATTATTGCTGGTATATGTCTTTTTATTTATGTAATGATTTAAGTATATATTTATTATGTAAATATTTAAGTATATATTTATTATGTAAATATTTAAGTATATATTTTATAGTTAGGCTTGCAATTGGTATATTTTAAGTGTATGTGGTTAACTATTTCCCATTACACACTTTACTGCACCGCAACCGTTTTTTCTTGCACGTCCTGGATGACTGGTAGAAAATGCTATCTAGCATTAAGTCCTCCATATACAAACTGTTTTGTGCTAAAGTATAAATAAATAAATAACTTTAAAACTAAAAATATAAAATAAATTATAATAATATGTTTCCAAGTCAGGTGGCAAGTCAGGTGGTATAGCAATCCGCCGCGCCGTTTATATGTTATCGGCAACATGAGTTTATCAGCTAGTACACCAGTCAACTCTAGATATAAAGGAGGATATACTTGTCCGTTGGATTTGGCATTGAACGAGTCGACACGAGGTTCAGCAAATGTATTTGGGAGCGCTGCGGTAAAAAAATGGAAAATAAGGCAAATGTAATAGTGGCACTTTTAAATACAAAAGGAAATGCTTCATCAATTTAACTTCTCTTTAACTCTTGGCTTATGATGCGTATCAAAGAATAGAAGATATTAAATAATATAAATGTAACTTCTTCATCATCATAGCCATCAACAATTCAATGAGAATCATAAATCTATGCTAGAGGTCAAATAAGGCACATTTAAATTTTCTATTGTCGCTGTTTGGCAATGACACATGAAAAGGGTAATAAATTGTTACTAATAACGCGTATAAATTTCCATTTGGTAAAAGAATATCGACTTCGCTAGAAAGAATTCTTAAGTGGCAGCCATATATTTTAATTAAGAGCGAGCGAATGCAAACGTCGATAAGTTAGGTCGCGAGTCGCAAGTCTTGGGTTGAGGCAGATTCCGTAACTTGTGATGCGGCTGGCGTCTGCGACGTACGACTGCATGACACTAATGTGTTGGTTTACCTACTTCAACAGTGATCGTGAAGGTTAAAATTCCGAGCCACATGCCTCATGACGATAGAATGACGGCGGTAAAAGATGATAGTCGTATTACGAAAACGACAACGTGATTTTTCAGGGCTTAATATAAAAGGAATTATCAATATAAGAAGTAGAAAAAACTTTCATCAATTTGCACCTATATATAGCTATCAAATTTTTAACGTTTACATTTTTACTGGGACTGCACAGCCTTCTTTACATAAATATACAAGTATAGGTACGTTATCAAACTAAAAAACCGAATTCAATGTGTCTTCGAAGTCTAAGGTCAAATATCGAAGAAATTTATATTGGACCACTTCGTAGCTATACTGAACACAACGCAAAAATAATTTTCCGAATCGATTCATGAATGACGGAGTTCTGAGGTAACAAACATAAAAATCATACAATCGAATAGAGAACCTCCTCCTTTTTGAAGTCTGTTAAAAAGCAGATATATCAATATAAGAAGAATGAGAAGAAAATTTCATCAATTTACACCTGTAAATATTTATCAAGGCTTTAGCTTTTCCCTGTACACATGGGACTGCACAGCCGTCTTTACAAGGAAATGACATAACGTTGTTCTGATTAGCATGATACTTTAAGCGGGTAATATGGTCTTTGCGGCGAGTCGGTCTCGTTGTGGCGCCTTTCATTTCACATAATAACATACTAGGGAGGCCCGCGGCACGCTCGCGCGCCCCTCGCGTATTTCGTAGCACGTGTAAATAAAACTCGCCTAACGACTGCACGAAACGCCATCCACCGCCGACGACCGCGCCGCAGTCGCCGCCGCACACACAACTTTCCATTTTACTCGAATAAAATGTGATTCCATGTAATATTTTTAGCATCAACCGACAAGGGAACTCATTTTGAAACACTGCAAACAAAAAATATAAACGAGAAATGGGACACAATGTTGTATTTGTTTTGTAATAAATTCGCAACAATGAATGCGTTTAATTTCAGCATTTGTTTTTATGTTATTTCACCTTTCAACGTTTTTCTATCACAACTTCGCACCGTCTTTTGTTAGATAGGCAATATTAAATAGTCAATGCCATTGGAGCTGACTGTTCAAGTTTCGTTGAAGAAATTATGACTTGACCGATGAAACTTCCGCGAAAGAAGAAAGGCAAAAAGCAATTAACTTTGAAATGGGGTGAAATTAATTGAAAGATGTTTTCACCTTTTAAATAAGTTCTTAATAAACGGAATTTGCTTCTGTGAAACAAATCGACGTTTTGTCTTTTATTCAAATTAGTGAGATATAAAAATACGTAAGCGCTTTTAAGCAGATAACAGCTTCCAGCTATCAGTTTACTGTCATGACAGGTGTATATTTTACTTTGTTTAATATGGGTGCGTTGCAGTGCTTTGTTAAACCCAGACTCAATTATATTTGAATTGTTCAAAAGTTCCTAAAGCATGAGAATAAAAAAACATAATTAACGGAAATAATATAATTGCTAGTGCTAAGTCTATCTAAGGCTATCTGCCACATTTTTTTACATTAAACAAGTCGTTCGCCTGATGGTAAGCGCCACACCTGCCCATAACAATGAAATCGCAGTGCCCAGAACTTTTATAATACCATAAAAGCACTGCGTAGCACTGCATTGCGCTTACCACCCCGAGACATCTGATATTAAGTCTCATTATGCCCAGTACACATCTAATAATTTTACGTATACAGTTTAGTGTACATCTAATAATTATACATACTAAGCTACCGCGAGATCTCAAAAGCGCATACAGCGTAGGATCGCAGGAAATATTGCCTACTGATCTCCAAACTTTAATATGAAAATGACACCCTACGATGATAAATATACCAATAGAATTAAGTTTAAAATACATATTTTCATACATACATGTAATTTTGTGAGTTTCTTATTTTACAGGAAAATTCGGTAACCTTAGTCACTAGTATATAAGGACCGACATATAGAGGTCAAGAAATTATATCAAGATCAAACATAAGGCCCTTACAGGTCCAATAATTTAAAAAAATACTAGTTAGATTCAACAAGATTATTCTGAATATTAAATTAAATGGGAACGGGGGAAGGCGTGTATTGCATGTGTTGCACAATGCTGCTCTACAGAACATGTGCTTATAAACTGTTAACAGTTAGGGAGTGCTTACAGTCCCAGCTATGGCATGCTTACCCAGGCCCCTTACCCTCGTATCATCTACGGATGGGCGGCCGCGGTAATGAGGGCGAGTTGGGTAATTTCCGAGGGAGGTTATGAACCTGCTGTGCAACTGTTTGAAGTTTTTACGCGTGTTTGTTCTGCATACGCGGTAACCAAAGCCACTATGTTTTAGCAACTGAACTGAAAAGATTTGTGCTGACTTCAATTTTGCCGCATCACCTAACATCTAAATTTAAATCTCATCGGACCAACAAAGACACAAACTGATTTTCGTCGTAAGCGTTAGATGAAAAATGAAAAAGCTTCAGTAAGCATCAGCGACATCATCAGTTCGTTTTCATCCACCAATTGCCTGCTTCCGTCCATTGAGCTAAGACTGCTTAGGCCAGCTTATCACGTCATTTTGCGGTCTCAACGATGCGACGTTTCGCCTTCATTGATAATAAATACTCCATCTTTTTGCGAGAAATATAATATTATCGATAAATACTCCGTTTCACGTCGCACCGGAAGTAAATGTTGATTCTGCCGTTGATCTTGTGCACGCTTATTAATTAGTGTGATAAATTAATTAACACATGTTCATAATCCTATGGAGCTAGTTTGCATGTGATTTGTAAGGAAATGTTGTGATTAAATATCTTAAACAGTAATAGAGTAAATAATTACCATTGCATTAAGTAAACAGAATAGAAATGCGACACCCAAAACAAACCTATTTAAGGTTTAAAAGGTGTTGGTTATACAAGATAAATTGTAAAATTTATATAAAAAAATAAATAAAAATAATTAAATATAGGAGACATACGCAACGTATACCTAAAATTAAATGGCAGATTTAGATATGTTTTTAATTTTTTTATTTTGGTGTTCCAAAAAACATGAGTATAATAAACACTTCATTGCTCAAAGCTTCAGAGAGAGACAACATAGAGCGAGTTCCGTAAGCGACCGCGGCTTCCGCGGTCCATATAAAAAGATCGACGTGAGCGCCGCGGACTACTTTCGATTACTTTTTTTATGAAACTGAAAAAAGAGACGAACAATTCGTTTACTTGATGGTACACGCCACGCTTGCATGGGTAATATAACAATTGCAGTACCACCCACATCTTTTAAAATCATGCAAAGTTTTGGGTAGCACTGCATTGTGCTCATCATCCTGAAATATAAGATAATAAGTCGCATACGCCTTGTAATGTCACTGGCTATAATACTCTTCAAACTGGAACACAGTAATAATAAAAATAATAATAATAATAATAATAGTAATGCTTGCGCACTACTGCTTGGCGGCAGAATAAGTGGGTAAGCAGGTACCAACCCAGACGGCCTCCCGCATAAGATAGACCTAGTAATGATGACCTAGTTATGAGATGTCATATTTTGTGAGCTTACCTACAGGTTTCTGTCATATAACTTGTCACCATACCCATAAATACTCCGTTAGACGTCGCAGCAGGAGTTTATGTTGGTTCTGCTGTTGATCCAGCGCATACATATTCATTAGTGCGACAAATTAATTAGAAGAGATGTTCATGAGCTGATGCGCGGAGAGTATGCGTGTTAACTATGTAGAGCATATGTTAAATATTCATTTAGCATCGCAATATTGTTTTATGTACACTCGTATCTTTTTTTACCTACCTAATTTTGTTGTTCCTTGAATCGGATAGGAATAAAGAAACCGTACAACAATACAACAAATACAATACAATAATACTTTATTGATCACCAAAACAGTTTACAGTTACTAATAATAGTGGTAGAATAATGAGCTGCCTTGTCGTGCTATTTCTTACAGGCAACCTTTGGATAGACAGGAATAAAATGGTAAACATTTGCGGTCAGTTGGTTTATGAAGTAATTAATATAAAAGATATGATGTAGTTAATACAAAACTTCAAAAATATAATAATATAGGCATATAAATACAAACAAAAAAGTACATAAATATAAAATACGATAAATATTATATATAATGTACCTATGCAAATAGCTAGTATAAGAAATTTGTGTTCCTTATTTCAAAAGTAAAAACAGAACCCTTGCTTTCATTGATTTGTACTCCACTTTAAAAAAGTAATTTATTATTTTCAAATTTGTTTTATACAATTGAGTGAAAAACAAACATAAAATATTGTTAAAAAAGTTTAAAAAAAAATGCTCTCAGTTTCTTACCGTATCTTCTGAGTAGTGGTCCTTTTTCGAACGGTAGTCGAGTCGTTGTAATAATTGACGTTCGTAAGTGCGTCTGTGATTCGAAAAATAAAGAAAAAAAGTGAAGAATAAAGAACTTTTAAACTTGAACTTGAAGTGACGAGATGAGCAGATTGTTTTGTTTTGCAAAATCTTGCACGGAACTGTAATGGCGTTTGTCACCCTGAGACAATAGCTCTTAAGTCACATATCATAAAATGCCCAGTAATTTCCCAAATAGTGCCCTTCAAACTGGATGCTGGATCAAAGTATTGCTGGCGCACTACCTACTGCTTGGCGATGGAATATCTAACAAAGGTACTTCCCAAGGCGGACTCTTGCAGAAAAGGCCTACAACTACAAAATTATATGTACGGAACCCTCAGCGCCCGGGTCCCACTCGCACTTGACGTCTATTTTAGAAAAGGATATAGACACGGTACAAACATAAAGGTAGGATTATAAGAAACAGACACGAACAAAAAGTCCCTTTTCCATTCGAAAACAAACCACCGAAATCGCGACTTACAAACCGATGGTTATATTTTATCGGATGGTTTCCTATCTCATCGTTACCCTTCTCATTTGTCAAATCAACAGAAATATATGCGTGAGAACTCACAGATTGATGGGGTGGCCTAGATTGAATTACATCCCGGTAAAACCTGACGAGGGTCTAACGCTCCATGCGGGTATTACGAGAACAAGAATAACATAAGAATGAGAAGGGAATCTTATACTGTACTCAGCAGCAACAATAACTATACGTTTTGTACCATGTCATATTCAAAACCTTGACATTTTGCTTCTTTCAAAAACCTGGTTATTGCGATCGCTAGTTTGACATGGAACTAAAATGGATACATATTATTGCAGAAGACTGTACCTCGAAATGGTGGTTCGATTTACTATTGGCTATTAATCATTGCAGTTTTTTCTTCAGCGTATAATACGTTTCTCGGATCTACTAGAGTTAAATCCCACTAGGGGTAATATTAGGTAGGTATGCTCGCCGTTCACTTTTGGATTAAATAATATGTATTTATACTTATAATTATATATTGTATATATGCATGTAGAGATATATGTATGTATTAGGTATATAAGTTTATTTATGTTGTCATATGTATAAATAATTAGATATTATATTTTATATCATATGTAAGCCCTTAGTATGTATATTATAATTTCTATCACCACCGTCCGTTTGTGTTTCGTTATTCCTCTCCATCCAAAGGTTGTCTGGAAGAGATCGTTTCAACGATAAGACCGCCCATTGTTACGCCATTGTAAACATTTAACTTGTACTTTATTTCTATGTTTGAGGTTAATAATAAAGTGTTTATCTATCTATCTATGCTATAAGCAGGAATGAGATGTAATTTCCCCGCATGACAACAGCCGATAAAGTGGTAACTGATATCATATTCTCGAAACGTTCCAAAGCAACCTCGACAAATTGCTTGAGTTCTAATCATGCCACTTCCACATTATATTGTATTTGTGTTGTGAGATAAACAAGCGCGGAATAAAAAATATATTTAAGCATGAATCTAATATAACGTTCATGTTATGTAATTTAACTGTGATGTTGTATCAGCAAACTTGTCACAAGTTGCACTTGCAACAAGTCTCCTAGAGTCGCAATAATAAAAACTTAACGTCTGACGATGTATACTACACAGTACAGTTCCGGTTTGAAAGGTATTGTATATAGCCAGCAATATTACTGGGTATATGCAATACATATAACTTAATATGTGATGTCTCGGATGATGAGCGCATTGCAGTGCTACAGCACTTTTATGGTATTAAAATTTCTGGGTACTGCGATTTCATTGTTATCCATCAAGTTTCAGGGACTTCTGAACAATTCTGAACAAACATAAAATATTGTAACAAAAGTTCTAAAAAATATGCCCCTCAGTTTCTTGCCGTATCTTCTGAGTAGTGGTTCTTTTTCCGATACGGTGGTAGTCATTGTAATATTTGACGTTCATAAGAGCGTCTGTGACGACAAAATTGAAATAAAGAACTTTTGAATTGAATTCAAAAAAATTTGAGCCTGGGTTAAACTAGTAGTGCTACGCAGTACTTTTTATAGTGTTACAGTTTTGGGTGGCACTGCAATTGTTATAGGCAGGCGTGGTGCTTACCATCAGACAAACGACTTGATCGTCTCTTTACTCAGTTCCATAAAAAAATCATACATACATATTATAATGGAAATAACAATTAGGTATTTATTGTTAGCATAGTGCATGTCTCTTCATCGTACCTGTGCCTGATTTTTATTAGCTCTATTTATATAGCTGCACCCGGCGGTTTCACCCGCACTTTTATGGGATGAAAAGTACCATTAGCTATTTTCCAGGACCTAAAGTACATGTATACCAAATGTCATCATAATTCGTTCACCAGTTTTTGCGTGATTAAGCAACAAACATCCATCAATCCTTAAAAACTTTTGCATTTATAATAGTAGAGAGGATATTAATAGAATAAGGAAAGAATTAAGGAAAAGAAAAAAACAAAAACCGACTTCAATGTATCTTCGAAGTCCAAAGTCACATATCGATGAAATTTATAGGGGACCACTTCGTAGCTATACTGAACCCAACGCAAAAAGAATTTTCCAAATCGGTTCACAAATGACGGAGTTCTGAGGTAACAAACATAAAAAATAAAAAAAATACAACCGAATAGAGAACCTCCTCCTTTTTTGAAGTCGGTTAATTAATAGTCTCTATGGAGTTATAACACACACGCACATCCACACAGACTATTGCATTTATAATATTATATAGTAGGATAGCAGGATGAAGTCTGATCGGATGTTTATCCAACTAATTGAACACTTCCTCCCCCCTTCCCCCGCCTTCCCCCGGCCAAGAAACCTTCGGTTTGCCTTCGGATCCTATATGAAACTGCACTTACACAGTACAAGCTCATGCCAACGCAGTCAGAGTGGAAGTTGCTGCGATATTAATGTTGTTTTCATATTGAAACCGGTCTGAAGCCTTGATCATAGTTAATATGTAGTTTGTTGGTAACTATGAGTGCGTCCCACACGCAGCTGGATAATATCTTTGTACGAATATGAATATCTATGTGCCTTTGAACTTTTAGAATGGTTATATGGGGTATATAATGGTATGTAATGTGTACGTGCTAGAGTTCTTAATATGCGTATAATAAATTTAAATTAGAATTAAAAAATATACAAACATTGACTAATATTAAAATTGATGAAACGGTCACCATGTTGTATATGGTGACCATTTCATCAATTTTAATATATATAAAGCACTCATCGAGATGAGTTCAACGAGCCCAAACTCGATGAACAATTCAATTCAATATATTTATTATTCAGACAACGAAGATACATATCTTATATATATATGTTAGAAGGTAGACTTAAAATTATATTAGTAGGTAGTAGGTCAATATTTATTATTTATTAGTAAATATATATATTTATTTAAAAAAAGCAGAGGGATTATTTATATATATATTAATTTTAAATCATTTTACATTTGCTATTTACCCCCATACATATTACATTATTCTAACAACAACCTACATAATATTCAGTGGAATTACATTTCATATTTTCATTGCGTTTCAATTATTTTTTACTTTTAAGTCTTTAACTTGAAATTAAATTTGAAATTTCAAATCATAAATTTGAAATTTCAATATGATGGCCATGCAACTCCATCATTCATTTCCGTAGGTTATAAGTCCAGTAAGTTCTTAATTTTGTTCAAACTGTAGATCTTAGTTAGCTTCAAAATATCAACAAGTTCAATTATATGCGTTACCTATTTATTTATATTATTATAAATAGTTCTATCGTAGATTTTATAATCGAAATTATGTAACCAACTGTTAACGTGCTTGTGGGCGCAAAATTGAATGATTCCAACCCAATATACCACTTCTTAATAGTTTAAGCATGTACTTACTGAGCTCCTAAACTAAGTGTTGCATATTCAACGAGCGATTTGCGTAAGTAAGCAATCGTTTATGTATGTACATAACCTGCTGTGACGCCGTGAGGGTTTGCCATATCAGTTTGGTGAACAAACTAGATTGATATCACAGTATCTTCTTCAAATAGTTCTTATCTTATTTGTCCCTTCTATATACCCTACTTTTATATATATGAAATATTAATTAAAAATTACATTGTTCATTTTTAATTTATTTATTTCGAAGAATAATATGTTTTTGTTGATTAGCCATAACCATTATTATATTCTTAACATATCATTATTTCAAATAGGAGCAGCAAAATAGAATAAACTCTACCAAACTTTTAGCCAACTAAACAGTAGTAGATTGCGCAGGGCAAAAGAAAAATAATTTGAAAGTATCTTTTTAGTAAAAACGTACCAAAGATTCTGCTTATTATATCTCGTTGACATCATAAAGACCTTTGATACAAAACTAAATACATTGATTTGCTCTTAATACAAAATAATGTGAAAGTGATTTCTAGGTAATGTGCCCGTTTGCTATTTATTTTCCTAGAAGTTGATTCAATTCCTGTATTAGAAAACCTAGGTGGATGCTAGGATTGCTAGGTCAACAAGTTTCTATAAACATACATCTTATGTATGTTCATAAAACAAAAGGACATAATATTTTTCCCTTATCGTGAAGAATATTATGTCCTTTTGATTTAAGACAAGCATCAATAATACTGTCCTAAATTTCTCCCTTCAAGTGTTGTAGTCCCAAAACGGACCGTGACGGAAAATGATTAATTTCCTTTTAATTACTTTCCGGCTTTCTTGTTAAATAAGACTGGTTTGCACGACTTTCTTAAATATGCTTAAATGCTGTCTAATAGTGTCGAATCGTTGTTTGACAGAGTCTAAATCAAATTTAAGGAAGTCGTGCGAACCACCCCTTAGGGTGTTAGGGGTCTTAACCCCCAAATTTATTGAGTCTCAAAAAATTCCTATAAAATAATTGTCGGGCCGCTGACATCTATAGGTTTGTCAAGTATTTCAATTAATTTTTCTCACTTGATCGATTGGCTCGCAAAAGAACAAAGCAATTACGACCCTGGAACGTAACCGATAGCAATTAATTTGTTTTCGACTCGCCGAGCAGCGTCCGGACGTGCCTTTTGTAGGCGTCAATTCAACGCCTTTTATATTAAATTGTTGTTACTACATACCCTTCGATCATATAATAATATAAAGTCATAATAATATACAGTGTTGGATTGGTCCATGTGACATTTATACATGCTACCAGAAAAATAACCGACTTCAATGGATCTTCGAAGTCCAAGGTCAAATATGATGAAATTTATATGGGACCACTTCTTAGCTGTACTAAACTGAAAGTGAAAATAATTTTTGAAATTGGTCAACAGTTGGCGGAGAAATCGGTGAAAATATATAAAAAAATATACACAGTGGTCGTCGTTAAAAGTCAGTCACACACAGTCGGTAAAAAGGCTGACGCGTTTTAGGGATAAAGTTGTTATCCCGTAAAGGAATTAATAACAAAACAATGGCTTACGTGTCTTAAGTCTTGATTTAGCATACTTCAAAACCCCCAAGAAAGTCCGCAATCTGCGGATTCAAAGCTATCTCTTTAAATGTTATTATAATTACTTAGGAAGCTATCAACTTCCACTGCAGGGCATAAGCCTTTTATCCTCTTTCATATAATATATATACATTATATATCACACGTATGAATCCCGGAACCACAAACGCTTTTTCCGACAACAAACAGGTGAAGATAAAAGGAAATTACTTCGTATACTACCTCAAATAACTGTCGTAGCTACCTGCTTGTATGTCTTCCCAATTATTATGTACAATCCTTACTCTATGATGGAAGAATCAGCTGGTATTTATGATGTTAACAGCTAGTAAGACTATGTAATAATATACCTCATTATGTTGCCTTTTGTTGTCTGTGCCGTAAAGGGCATAGGCCTCTCCGCTGGATAGATACAGACCATACTCGTTTGATCTAAAATAATAAAGATTCAACCAGTTTTTGTCATGTCAAAGTAATTATTGCATGAAAAATAAATTAAGGACTCATAAAAATAATTACAGCATTCAAAAATAAAAAACTAAAAGCACATTGCCTATTCTAGTTTTACATTTTTGAAGATTACTGAAAAAACAACGCGGTTCGACTCCGCAACCAAGCTTAACCTTGTAAAATATATACCAATAGAGAAAATAATATTTCCCTAAAGTAATTCACATGTTAGGTAATGTATGTGTAAGCGGGCTTTAGTGGGGTAAATCGGGACGCAATATTTAAAACAGCTTTCATGCCCGAGCTACGACGGCTTTCTCAACACCCAAGGAAATAAAAAGCTCTAGATTTACTTTTCAACGTATGCACGCGGTCTCTTACAAAGAAACTACGACAGGTTTTCTTACATTAAAAATAAAAAGCGCCAAGTGCGAGTCAAATTCCGCGGCTCCTTCACCAACATTGTTGTTTAGATATTATTTCAATAGATTAAATAAATATACTTATATCTATAGATACCCTTTTCATAGTGCAAGTTTGCTGGGTTTATTTCTAGATCTACGTGCTCCATCTTCGGCCACATCACAACATCAGGCGAGATGGTATAGACGTAGGCCTATATTTTGTAAAAAAAAAAATATGTTTGACACATTGTGTAAACATTTTTCTAAACTTTTTTTACAATAAAATCACATATCTCTAATTATTATTAATGATTATTGAACGGGTGATATTCATGTTTAAGTTGGAGTAGTCCAAGTGAAATGAATGAATTTAATAACACTTACATTTAATTACGAATCACTATAATTTTTAAATAAATGTATAATAATAACTATATATATAATAAATAAAAATATCTATAATTCTTATACCTATGCATGATGGTTAAGCATAATTGATATAAAAGTACATAATAATAGTGCATAGTTTTCAAAATCTAATTCAAAATCATGATGGTTAAGATAATAATGTATTACTGAAACAAATAGAACCTACAAAAAACTGACCACCGTTTTGGAATTTATCGAATTAATCTTTTGTTTATAGCTGTGTGTTTATACCTACACAAAGACATACCAACGTACCCATAGATCCTTTTACTTTATACGTTCGGAACCCTCATAGAATAATATTCCCTTGCGAAAGTGAACCCAGTTTACAAAAGTTACATTTTAGATTCTAAAGCATTGTGTTCATAGTGTTTGACGCTCGAACTTATTATATCTCGGGAATATATATCTCGATGCATTACCAGATTGAGCAAACCACAGTGTGTCTCAGCGTATCTGAATTTTACATTGCATAGTTTTGTAGAAGTTCTACCGGAGAGCGCGCGTCTAGTCAATCGGACACGTATATCGGAACACGGGGTCACGGAAAACAACCTAACGGACGTGTAATAAACCGAAGACGTGATATCTACCTTTTTCCGGCCGACATCTGGTAAAATGTCTCGTCTGATGGCCAATCCATTTACAAAGAAAAACTTTTCAAGAAGAAAAAGAAACTACGGATTTCGTGACATTGAGGACTTCAATCATGATACGTACACCGAAAAAATACATCAAAATAACAATGATCGTGTTCGAAGTAACGACATCGAAATGAGACGAAAAAGTGAAAATTGATAACACTACAACATAAAACGAAGGATAAAAGGTAAAAGAGCGCATCATTTATAAAATGAACACGAATGGTACCATAAAATGGAATCATGAAAGTTTATGCCCTGTTTTAGTTAAGGGTGGACCATTCAATCGTGACGTAAAAAATTTACGATCACACGTCAAGAGAAACACCAATGAGGCAGTAAACAGTCCCCTTCCAATACTTAAGTATCTACTTGTAAAAGTTCATTAGCAATTAACGTTTGCCTATTTTGCTTTGTCGGGTGTTGTTACTTCTTTGTTTTATTACCGTGCTTTTTGTCTCGCAACGTATATATGTAGTTTTTATGTAGAGCTGCGGGCTTATTTATTGTAGGTAGAGGTCTTACGTTTTGAATACATTTTCTTCGTGGCCAGGTTGAATTTGTTCAGGCGTATATAACATAACATTTTTTTCCGTAGATTTAACTTTCTCTCGTGGAATATTTTCGGATGAAGGCATAAACTATAGAGGGCTTACACAGTTCGGTTTACTTCAATTATTGCAGGTCCGGTAGTCTAAGATTTATGAAGATCGCATTAATGTCCTTTCAACCCACATGAGTACATTCGACTGTCAAGCGAGGTATGCAAGGATGGACAATGGTCGGCAAAATATCGAAGTTAAATATTTTATCAATGGCAAATATAACCAAAACACCACCGCTAACATTAAATATGAATACCTCAACGGTCCAAACTTCTACAAGCACTGTAAGTTAGTCTATATCAGTGAAAAGTTTTAATTGTCTTCAAACTTCTATCTGGTGATAACTGTCAATAATAATTTATAACTAACAGATCTCTGTACGAATTTGCGGCTAATACATAATATATTAATACGGCGGATTGTCCCTATTGTTAGAAGGTCGAAAGTATCGAATCCGATTAGATTGGGACAGCGTTTAATTATTTAACGGCGATGAGATCGACACCTGTTAAAACTTCTGAATGCCAGAAAAATCGGGCAATGTTTAATCAAACTGCCTTTTTACTATACAATTAACATTTAAAGACGAAGGAAACGCGTTGTCATGTCGAAATTAAATGTTGTCACTTAAATTAACTTACAATATTAATCTTTACTATTTTGTTCTAATATATTTGAAAAAGCCCCTCTTCTGTTTCTCGAGACATTTGATATTGAAGATAGATTTTCTAAACGAGTAATACAAAAACGTTATGATAAGTATACATGTTGTTTATATAATTAGCTTGATGTTTGTCATTTGATTTCTCTAATGAAGCTGAATAGAAAGTTCAAAAGATTAAAGCAATGTTATTGAAAAGAGCATCAAAGCTATCACGTCGTATTTCGTCCAATGCCTTTACCTGAACTAGATCGAATAGTTTTTTGAACCAAAAACTCGTTTAAAAGCGGATATTGCATTCGAGAGCGTTCCAGTTAGATCGATACTATGTAAACTATTCTTTTGCGTATTAATTTGTTCTTTTATGCGCTTTTGCAAGTTTTATTGAATTATTCCGTAGAGAGCCGGATAAAGTATTATAGGTATTTGACAAAGAGAGGTAGGTACTATTGCAACTTACAAAGAAATGCCACTCTGTTTCTTGCCGCATCTTCTGAGTAGTGGTTCTTTTTCCGATACGGTGGTATAGTCATTGTGATAATTTGACTTTCATAAGTGCGTCTATGATACCAAAATGATTAAAGAGATTTTGACTTTGAATTTGATGTAGTATTTGTGCAAGTTATTTCTCACTGGCAAACTTTTTACTACGGTTACTAAACCCGTTAGCCTCAGGATTGGTCCTGATCCTGAGGCAGACCAAAGTCTCCTTTGTAGAATTATATCGAGAAATATTTATAGTGCATTAAGGAGATGAATCTATGCGGTCGCTCAACTGCCGCCTTCGATCTTCCTCTAGATCTATGTGCTCCATCTTTGGCCAAATCAATTCTTAATATGAGGCGAGATTAAATAATGTTTATAACGGCTTTACAGGGCGTGGCAAAATTTTGGGACTTTTAGGGTAGGTACTTTTTCCCTTGCAGTCAGAAACTTTTGTTTTTAGGAAACATCGGTTGAATTTTAAAGAAAATAAAAAAAGCGTTCTTGTTTTATTTTTGAAAAAACTTACAGTCGGGCTCAAAAATGTAATTACTCAAAAGAAACAACAGCGCGCGGTGCGTAGGTGACGTGAAGCGTCTGATCGCGTTTACCCTCTCCACAGTGAAATCAGATGGCCAATTCCACTAAATTTAAATGAGAGTTGACCGAATCGAAACTAATTTGTGAATTGTAGAAAAATTGGTATTCTGCTAATATTCAAATAAATTCGTCCAAAGAGATCAGAAGAAGTAAAAGGAGTGATAACATGCGTCTATAAATTTGGGTGTTATACAAATGTAATGCAATTTGACACTGAAGTACCAAAATACTGTCTGTCTTTTTTGCACATTGGTAAAAAGTATATATTCATGAAAGAAAAAGCAAAAAATACTTCGTTTACTGGCTACATTTTTGTGATGACGTCACGACAGCTCCACCTTTCGACAGGGTCGGCCATTTTGAATCACGGTGACGGAACCGATTTCCAGTTCAACTTTCGGCTCATGTTCTTCTCTGGGGATTATTTAAATAATTTGTGAATGTTTAATGTTTATATGTATTCTGGTTAAATGATAACAAACAACAGTCAACAATTAATGAAGTGTGTAAGATTTCATCAGTTCAAGTATTAAAAGGAGGCCGGATGTTGCTCCATTTTGTATTATTTTGTGTGATGATTATAAACACTTTTTTAAATGTTAGATGTTTTTATGGTCAATGACTTCGTCTCTCATTTTTTTCTGTCACTGATGACGTTTGACGTTATTTTTCAAATTATCAGAATTCGATTTGTGACATTTAAGAGATCGACACTAAATCGGAACTACATGTAGAATGTGAATAGAATTATTTAGTAGAATTAGGTTTCGTATAGTAAGATAGTTTTCTTAGTCAAGCTATAATTTAGTTAGCCTACATACCCAGTTGCAGTAGTGATACAGTTAAGCATCATGTATTCTGTTTCAGTGTTGAGACGCAATTTGATATTCAAATATGATGCGTATGCCGATCTGGTATTGTAAATTGTGCAACTGGAATTTGATGAATTGGCAATCAAATATACCTACGTGGTACTTCATTACTTTATTATAATTTTTAAAGAACCAGAAATTATGGAGACATGATTCAAGCAGCGTTATTATTGTCATTCTTTGAAATTAAAGGTATACTTAAATGGTAATTTGTAAATCAGTTAAACCAAATGTTTAACTGATTTCGTATCACGTCGTTAATAATCTGTACTTATAACATACGAATCCGTATGTACACACCTACATATAAAAGTAAATGTTGACCCACTTTCTTAAGCCAAACAGCTTGAACCCGACCAGTAGTTTCCCGTATGTCGTAAAGCGGCAGCGACAGGCCTAGCCACCAATATAATCGCATTAAAATTAAAAAATGTGTTTCCGTTACGGATAAACGTTGAAACGACGAAATATGGGGAATTAAGTGGGGATTAAGGCTTAGAGAAGCGGAGGGCGATCCTGCACTCAGGTAAAATATTAAACGTTTGGGCTGATGGTAATTAATAATGCGCCGCCGCTGGCCACCGCGCGCGTCCGCCGGATATAACGGAAAAATTGCCGGATCAAGCAAGTTCGCTTGAAATTCTCGAAGCAATATCGAGTGCACGTTAAAAAGTTATGTTGCTTTTAGGACTAACCGATACGGTATGAGCGGACACACGAAACCGCTACGTTCATTATTAATACATTGCATGGCTGTGATCCTTTAACCCTTTATTGGTTGGATGTTTTCTTCATCGATAGAGAATTATTTTCGCTTAAATTAAAACTTAACGTTTCCGAGAGTTAAGAAGCTTAGTTGCTTTTTCCCTCCCTCTTTTTTATGAGTAAAATATTCAAATGTGTTTTTAAAATATGGTAAAATAAAATAAAAAATATTTACAATTATTTAATCTGGATTTAGCATAACTTTCTTATTTTACTGGCGCGTCTAGCCAGATATCTGTACGAAACACCGTACCTCGTATAAATACATACATTACTAACAGACATTAAACTCTTTTTGGCGTTTGCATAAGTCGTATAAAAAATAAACTTGGAACTACGACCAAACTAATGGTCGTAGGCTTAGAACTTAGAACTTTAATACATTCTCAATCAAGATATCAATGCAGTCTTAGATATCAGTTGACGTGTCTATTAAGTTCCAACTATTTATAGACATGTGGGAATTAAATTATAAATATGCCGACGGCTGAAGCTGGTTTAACTACAAGGAGCACCCGAGGGACGAATGAAACTTAAACTTGTGGAATGTAATGTGAACATTAAGAATTCTGTGACATGTATTCTAGACGAACCGATTTATGTGCACATGCAGAAGATAAAAAATGAGTTATTATACGCATCATTGTTTTATCTTTCAAATAAAGGGATTTTGATCCCATTTCGTATGCGCTTTCGCCTTAACCTCCAAAATAGTTTGCTGTCATCATCATCATGGAGGCCTTTTGTTAATCCATTCTAGGATATTATAGGCCTCTTCCCTCCGTCCAATGACGGCTTCACTACAGTGGAGAAGGAGAAACGTCGACCCCGATCAAGCCTCAACCAACGTGGCACCACCGCCCCGCTCACGGCGTCTTCACTACGTGCTGTGGAAACTACAGTATCTTTCTACCTCTCCCGCTTGAACCCCGAAACATCAGGGGATGAAGTTTTAAAGTACATCAAAGAAACACTAATGGATGGATCCAGGAGCAGATAGCAATGCGACTGTCGAGGCTGGAGTCGACTAGGATCACTGAATTCAAGTCATATAGGCTCTAAATTCCGGCGGTGCATAAAGAACCGTTCCTGAATTCTGACTTCTGGCATTCTGGTATTCTCCGGTATAAAGATACCGGAGAATACCGGAGATACAGGGAGCTAAATTTTTTAACCCTGTGTAGTAGTGTGTACGGTTTATTAAATTGTATGTTATATTTTTGTATGTAAGATAGTCTGTAAGGTATATATTCTATGGACCTCTGTTAATTTTACTTTATTGTACTTTAATATTGCCTGAAGAATTTAATAATATTTAATTTTATAACAAAAACAACCGTCTTCAAATTATCTTCGAAGTCCAAGGTCATATCGTTAAAATTACATGGGACCACCTTGTAGCTGGGTATACTGAATCCAAAGCAAAAATATTTTTCCAAATAGGTTTATTAAAAGACTGAGATCTGAGGAAACAAATATAAAATAATATAAAAATTCTATCGTATTTTTAGAAGTCGGTTAAAAAGAAGGAAAATGCACGGAATTCAATGGTTCTCCTTTTACTCATATTTAAGATTGTAATACAATCAAAAGATTTAAGTAATATGCATATTGGGATATTTCAAAAGTAAGACAAGTATTCGCTATCATCCCCTCTATTTTCAAGATCTTTTGAAAGGCTCGAGTTTTTCAGGACGCGTGAAATCTTGAGTGTTGATTGTGTAGTCTAAACGTCGTTTTATATATCTTCGTTGATAGGTCAATCTCTTTAGACCTTTTTGGAGCGCCTCGACTCGGCTAGATAGTTTGGGCTTAAAAGAATGACACGGGAGCCAAGCTGCAAAGCAAGATTGACACGAAAGCGACTAGTGAAGAGTTATAGCACAAAAGAGAGAAGTATTACAGAGACTAATTAAATGAATAAATACGCCCAAGGATCACATACATAGATCCTGGCCCCTAACTAGGATTCTCTGTATTTAGGGAACCAGGAATTATGAGGACCATAGTCCCACGACACTCAGACATGAAACAAATGATTGCGCGTTTTTTTCAGTGTAGGCCCGTTGTCCCCGTAGGTCTTGTCCCCGCTACGGGGACAACAGGACATCATTAAATGTTCGTACCATTGTCCCTTTACGGAGATACAACCACTCGGTTAGGTTATGTTAGATCTGTGACCACTCAGCGCGAGCCGAGCTAGCGAAGCGAGCGTGCCGCGGCAGCGGCCGGCGAAGCGCCAGAAAGTAGTTTTCCCATATAAAGTTTATTATAATTATTCCCATATAAAGCTTAGTATATTTTACTATATCAACGGAAACAGAGTAAGAGGACATCGGGCAATATTTTAAAATATTTTATTAAAGTACCACTGTCCCCGTTTAGCGGTAACATGGCTGACGGGGACATCGAACTCGCAACTTCGTGGTGTATGAGATTTGAGCCAACCTGCCCAACCACTACACCACAGAGGCTATCATTATTATTACTCACACCTTAATCTAAATAACATACATGTGTATATTTAAAAGAGTCGTTTTGACTCATTATTATAGATGAATGGACGATAAAAATTCAAAAACAAGACACATACATTTTATCATGGTATAAATAATAGTCTTTCACTATGCGTTTATAGTGCGATAGTCAAAGTAAATAAAACTGAAAGATAGAGTCAAAGCTAAAGTTGAAGTCAAAGATCGATTTAATAAGTCAATAAACCGTCGCCGATTGAGCCAATCTCATTTTATGAGTCCCTGGAAAGCAAAATCAGACACCCTATAAGAAAAGTTGCGAACGACCAGCGGAAGAAACAGTCTGTCTGCGGCCCTTATACCGGTTTCCAAAACATTCAATCTCTTTTAGTGAAAATTTTATGCGCAAAACAAACAAATGGGTTCAAATAGATTGTTTTCATTTCATACGACTGATGGTGCTTTATTTAATCATGTACTCGTGGTGTCTTAGTACAGAGTGTGCATGCAGCATTCGAGTTAAGGCTTTAGAATTGTGGTTATTTGACAATACTTCAAATAGATGTCGGCTGTCGACTAAAAGCCAACCCTTATAACCCACACATTGCTCGTGCTTCAGTAAAGTGATAGAACTTCCTGGACGAACTTGAATAGTCACGTTTTGCAACTTTGTTTCAATTGCGTACAGTCGTGCATTAGAAACACATGTTTAATAATAATTTGTCAAGTTTTAAATAATGATCACTTGATGTAACTCCTTGTTTTGAATAATTGAACTATGTCAAAATCTATTAAGCACTCTCGTTTTGCGCCAAAAAGTAGGTAAAGCAAAAGCTTTTGATTCAATCATATAATTTTTTTAAATAATAAAATAATAAGTCCAAATTCCTCCTATTTGGCTATTTAATCATCGCCCTAATCGAGCAACCCTCCCTAGCGTCACGCACACTGTTCCTAGTTAACGTCCATAAGAAGATTTTAACCAAATTGAATAGGGGGCACTTTTTTCAAATTAAATTTCCTTATCGCTAACGCAGGCTACAGTTTGCGTAAAGACGTAGACTGTTATTTTTAATAGCATTGGTGAGCGCTAATAAGGATTTTTCGTCTTTCTTACGTATCATCACAACTTTGAGACAAGGTGTAAACTACGGTTATAAACTGTGTTAAACTTCACACGTAAGCGACGTACGCTAAAATGCTAATGCTAATTCTGAATGGCTGCAAAATGAATGAAGCCCTTCATATATTCATGAACGGAATACGCTTCTGCTGAGTACTCTGGAAATAGATATAGCTAATGGTTGTATTCATGATGCTTATGTTTAGAATGCACTTGTTAAATGAATTCACGTTAGCATAAATGGTTCTTAAGACCTAGAGCATTCCTCTGGGACTTGTACGAACATCATTAACACGCGATGAAAAAGGCCTATTAAAATTTAAGGGAGTACCGAAAGTGACACAAGTGATACCTACATTAAAAGGGGGTTTTACAAATGTTTCTGATGACTATCAATTCCATGCAGGTTTTGTATTAAACTCATACATATATAGCATACCGGCAATCGATAGATAGTTGCGCAAATATCTCGAAGTTAGATGTCCTATTATCCTCACTAGCTCTCATTTGAATACCAATTTCGCGAATGAATTGGATATTATCTCGAAAAGGCACCCGTTTCAAGTCGAAGATTGTGCAAAGAAGAGTGAAAGCGCTCGGGTGGGTGACGGCCACTCGACGACGAGAGGCGACTTCTCGTGAGCATCCCTTTGATCCGCGGCTCACACGCCGCCGCCCGCCCGCCCTAATGAGATTGGAGCCGTTTTCACAAAAATTGAGAAAAGATATGTTGAAAACAATTTGAACTCAACAATCCACATTTTCTCTACACTTTTTTCAGAAATATGTATAAATCATAAAAAAATACTAATTCATTCATAGTTATGCAATATTCATTCATTAATCAATTGTCACATTCAGTGAAGACTGTATTTAGTACCCAAATTTTAATCTTGGGTATTGTCAGTGACAACACAACGACTCGTACCTACTACTTTAAAATATTACTTACTATACTCTACTACTACTTCTACTACTTTTTCTACTACTTCTTACTCTTCTTCTTCTTACTGTTTCTTTTTCTCTACTCTACTTCTTCTTACTGTGCTTGATAGTGAATATTTATTTGATGCCATTACAAAAGGGTAGCGGAATGTTACATTATTTAAAGCGTATATTAAAAATCTTACTCTTTGCTATAATCAACAGCTTTCTTTTCTCCCTCAACCATTTTGTCTGTAAATATCTTACAATGTCTAAAATCAGATTCATTTGTCTGCTTAAACAGGTTTAAAGCTGATTCAATGGCTCGGTACTAGTATTTCCCACAAACAATATCCATTTGGTGCGCCATTCCGCATAATATTAGTTCGTGAAGTAAATTTGAGCGAGCCACGCGATTCATATAGATTCTACTTTGGGGTGTGATGTGTGATTGGAGTCGAATGTCGTTAGGTATGCTTTAGGAGTATATGAAACATAACAATTGGAGAAACTTATACCTAAGGGGGAGAAAAATAATATTTCTATTTTTGTATGAGACGCAATTTTCAGGTTTACATCTACTGGCTTCTACCAATTGCAATGGGTATTATCTATCCGTCTTGTAATGCTATCCTATCTATACTCGTACCATCATATTTATAACATCTTAGTTAGGTACTCTATCCGCTGATAATGGGCACTATAAAATAAGCTTGTAACATTTGGAAGTTTAGTAATTATGTTGCTTCCTATTTTAGAATATATGTACCTATCTTAAATATCACAGGAGCCATGAACAGAGATCCAGCTCATGGAGTTCGTAATAAACAGCCATCGCAAGTTTAACTACGGGCTGCTCGCCTCCAGATGGCGCTACACAGCGCTGCAACGAACTGCATAAAATACAAGAACATAATATATTTGAAATACAAACTTTCTTAACTAGATGTTTAATGGAGGTAAAATTGGTAAGACTTGGCGGCAGAGAATATTTAGGAATTTCCTTTGTTTTCTTATGCTTTTAAGTTGGATACTTACTAGGTAAGTTGGTACGCGCATTCAATGACCGACGTAGATATTCAAATGACATAAGTACTTAAGTATATTTTTCGAAACAACAACAGTAAAAGGGGATAACCGCGGATAGATAAACGCAAGGCGGAAAGCTTGTAAAATTATATGATGCCCAGAACTATACACAATAGCCGAGTAGCCTTTTCTTCAGATTTTCCTTTATATGTCGGGTAAATAAGATATTACACAACGGGAATTCTAGGTATTTCGTGAATGGACATTGCAGGACTCTGGGAAAGTTCAGATGAAGACAATAGCCCTCGTCTAAGAACTTTTGCCGCACAAAGCATTTTATTCGCGGCCACACGTCTGACCGAGATTAAACTAGCGAAAATACAAATAAAAAGTTTTTAAATACAGTTATGAAACTCTGATTTAGATGCATGGCACGGACCTGTAACATTGTCTCTGTATTCGTAGTGTTGCGCTTTTTGTTGATTTGTGTTATTGGTCTTTGTATGTGTGACGAGGCGGCATAATAGCACACCCGCTGTTATGCCGCCTCCTCACATGCATGGTTGTCGATATTGGGCCAAATATTTGCCAATACGCTCAAGTGTGTAGATGTATAATATTGATGATTGTATATTGAAACATAAAAAAAATATCGTGGATTGCAGTGTTAACATTATTCGATTATTATCCATACTATACGGTGTCTTCTTTTGCAAGATTTTAATTTTAAATATATAATTTTTATTTTAAATAAATAGGAAGAAGAAAAATTATATAGCAATTAATAATGCATGGATTATTGATAATGCATTCAATATCAGAAAATTAATTGATGATTTTGTCGAATGAGTAGATAGGTACCATTGATCAGCAATTGAGCTTCTAAGATGTTGTTCCTACTCATAAGTATGTACAAATTCTTGCATATAACTGTTCGGTATCGCGAGATTAAATTCGCAACGGCAGTAAACATGACATAAACTTACAACAGCTTAAATTTACTAAATGATTTTCGAAAATATCTATTATGATTGTGACTCTGCACGGACTATTAGCCACAGTTGGTGTAAGTGCCTCTGGGTGTTACAAATACAGTGACAGTTCACTGCTTTTATCAGGTTAGGCTAGCCATAGCCATCAGCTTCTGTATCACTCTTATATTAGTGCTCTGGGGATTTGCCTATTGATTTAAGATATTAAGAAGCTAATACCAGGAAATCCGGGTGGCTAAGAGTTGTAGTGCAGTTTAAAGGCGGCTTTCATTACTTGCGCCAGTTAATTACCTCACCGGCACGCTTCTCAGACCCACCCCCCCCCCCTCTTCCCCTAGTCTAGAGGATCATCCTGTGTAACAAAACACGGTGTTCTGCAGCTTTAGACAATTTGGAACGTTTTAACGTTTTGTCTTTATAATATGGAAGCTAGTTTGGAAAACTAAATAAACAAGGTTTTATAGGAACTATATGTTTTATTGGATATTTATTCTATAATGTAAGGCTTCTGGTTAATTGACTGTTGAGTTGTGTTGTGAGTAAACAAAAGCAAGTATTGTACTCAGGTATTTTCTTTACAAAATGTATTTTACAACCTTTCTGACCTTTTCTTAACGCAAATTGCCCAACTACAAACAATCTTCCACTGCTTTAACAACTCACCTAAACCCGCAAACCTGAACTATGCTTAAACATTAAAAGGAACGAAAGCTCATTACTAACAAAGCGAAGAAACGACCTCCGCCGTTTCTCAGGCCAGCTGGAGCCGTGAAAACGCACAGCGGTGGTGCCACGGCAGCGTATACACGCGTTTGGTTCCCAAAGTAACAGAGAACAGAGTGATGGCAGGTATCCGGCTATTATTATGCAATTTAGATGGATATCAGATATAGTCTTTAACTTTCATAACCTATTATTATTATTAGCCTGGTTTGTCCCACTACAGGGCAAAGGCTTACCCTTCTTCCACTCCTCACGGTCTAAGGCTTTTATTGAAGTAAAAAAATAGGTACCTAAAATACATGTGCTTAGAAAGAAAACAATATAGAGCCAAATCAATATTTATCTAAACTATTATAAAACTATAACTGATCTGATCTGAGATCGATAATTTATTTAAACTTATCTGAACCCGCAAATATATATAAATTAGAATTATGTCTGTTTATTACCTCAAAACACAAAAATTACTCAAGGGACTTTGATGGGTTTTTCGAAGTTTGAATATGAGGAGAATTTCGCATCAAATGCTTGGGTATATCGCTGTTGGCTTGACTTTTCTATAGTACGTGCTCTTATATACAGGGGAGATTAAACTAAAATGGTCGTGGATAAAAGATGAAAATGGACCTTGAACTACATGTGTACTCATACGTAACACATCAAACACAGCAAAGCATGTACTTTAAAGACATTAAGCCGATAAAAGTAACTGGCCTGAAAAAATTCAAATCGATTTTTGAAACGAAATTTCGTTGTTGCCTGATTAGGTAAACGTGTGGGAAACTTAAAGATAAGTAGTTTTAATCCGTACAAAACCCGGCTAATCCTAGATCAGCTACATCACTATTGGAAACAAAACGCATAACCGGCACGATTAGTTTAACGTGTGGGACATAGTTAATGAGCCGGTAAAATGTTACCCGGTAATGGCCGCCCAGTGCCCCAACTGTGGGTGTAAATTACGGCCATAATTGGGCAAACCACGGTTTTTAGTGACATTTAAAACAATTCCGAGTAATTACCTTATCTGCGGTCGATTTCAATGGACAGTAGTTTTTGTTTGATGGTAGAGATGTGAGCGGATGTCTAATGAATGGGACCCAATCTAATAATAAGAATTTTCTAAGTATTTTATTAGTACCTATCCTATCATCATCATCATCAGCCCATCACGTTCCCACTGCTGGAACACGGGCCTTTTCTCATAACGCCTCCCCCAGTGCGGGTTGGTGGATGTCACGTGTCTTTGCATTTTTGTGATCAATTCTCGGATATGCCGGTTTCCCCACGATGTTTTTCTTCACCGTTTTTAGAGCGAGTGTTAAATCCGCACATAACTTAAGAAAGTCAGTGGTGCGGAGCCAGCGGATTCGAACTCGGGTGCTTTGGATTGAAAGTCGCACGTGCTCCCACTGAGCCACACTTGTTCTTAAGTATTTTATCAGTGCGCACACCTATTGTACCTCTATATATTATATTTGTATATATATACATTATAAATAGGTCTATAGTTATAAACATTAATCATTTTAACTAATTACGTTGATCAAACACAAAATTGCTCGGTTAATTTATTTTCTCCGTTATAATATATCGTAGCCAACACAAAAATAACAAACCCTCATCACAAAAATCACTTATACTCAGAACAAAAATAAAATTGTAAATGTTTAATATTAATCGCTGCTTGCCCTTTATTTATTTCCCAAGTTACACCTTGTTGACTTTGTAAAAGGTCGCTGGGGAAATATACTATCTTGCTCTGAATTTTCCTTCGTCGACCACGCTATAGTAATTTCTATATTTCAAAGAGACACTTTGAATTCATATCAGCTTAATATTTATAGATGGGAAAGATAAAAGAAGTTTTTAACTTACAAATCTGCATCAATCTGCATTTTTGTCCGACGACCTTCGGAATATCCTTGGAAGTTTAATCTTGAACCCGTTCGGTGTTTGAACGGTCACCGCCGGCGGTCGGGGCCACAGAGAGCCAGTAACTCTACGTCACATAACTTCCATTCTGGGCGGCCCGCGGTCGTGTGTTCATAGGTACCTCATACTACAGCTTTTGTACGGTATAAAATGATACGTGGCCTATGATTTGTAAACCAAGACCGTTGGCGGCCCTCCAAGAGTCACTTCGAAATATATTATACTCCATTAGATTCATAAATGATTTCGTACGATTATGTAATTTGGAGTTATTTTATATATTGATGGGTATAATCGTATTTATATCTACTTAACATAATATAAAACTAAAGTGGTGCGAGTTTACCTAACTTTATTTGGAAAACATGTTTCTTAATGTTGATAACGTAGCGATAACTTAGCTTTTTAAGTTCCAACACAGTTGACATTCGAGGTTAATTAGCCAATTAGCCGTAAAGGTAAACTTCATGAGACTTTTATAAATTATACCAACTACCGACCGTACGATATATTCATATATTTTCTACATCACCGGTTGAAAAACATAAATATACATGATTAAAATAACTATACCTTTAAAAGCTCATTCGTAGAATTCATGCTCGTAGCTTCGTAGCAGCTCTACGAGGTGCTACAGAACTCTACGCGCTACAGAGCTACGCGTTAAAGTACAATAAAATTCTTTTAAATCTACGCTAGTAGACTTCACAATCTTTTCATTCTGTTTTTATATCCCAAACAATAAAGTATTAACAATGGCTCTGTTTGCCAAAAGCCTATAGTATATAGCCTACTTTTATATGATAGAGAGTGGGAATTGGGATGCACGCCGCGCAACACTGTAAATACGGTAAAAGTTCCTGCCAAACTTCCACTGCACTTGTTTATGAATACGGCCCCTGCCTGGGGACCAACCATACGAATAAATGATAACCGATGCATTTTTTCACGATATGCACCAAATCCTCTATTGAAAATGGGAACAATTCAAACGTATTTATTATCCAGCATGTCTCGCAAGTGAGATTTTTGATTTCTAACAAGTACGGTGGTTGGTTGATTTTGGAGTACCTTTGTAGAGCTTTATGCTTTTTTGTTAGAATACAAAGCATTTCAACTGTAGAATTTGCTTACAAAGTTATAACACTTGGAACACACTCTCTACACCTTAAATAGAAGGCATTTGACGTCCGCCGAAACCACTAATGTTAAGAAAAATATTGCATACAAATGTATTGGTGGTAGGTTTTCCGTATGCGAGAAGCCGTCTGGGTGGGTACCACCGCATTGCCAGTTACTCTGCCGCCAAGTAGTAGTGCGCAAGCATTACTGTTTCGGTTTGAAGGGCATTGTAGCCCGCGAAATTACTGGGCATTATGAGACTTAATAGGACATCGTGTCAAGATGTCGAGCGCAGTGCAGTGCCGCGCAGCATTTTGCAAAGTTCTGAGTGGTGCCGCAACTGTTATGGGCAGGCGTATTGCTTACCATCAGGCGAACGAAGAGATCAACTCGTCATTCAGTTACATAAAAAAAACACAAAACATTTCAAACATACGATATATTTAGCTATGTCGTATGTTTTGTTTGTACTTTAGTTTGTAAGTTCTTTTCATGTACCCACTGATTATTTTGTTTGGTGTACAATAAAGCATTTTGTATTTATATTTGTATGTAGGTACCTACCTTCTTTCCTTCACAAACATCAGTCGTAGCTAAAATAAAGCATTCGCCGAAAAATACCCACTAATCCTTGGAATAAAGGAGGCAGCCTCATAGAGCTAATCGTGAATCAGGCAAAGTCGCCGGATAAATTATTCAAAGAGGCGGATTAATGGCGGTTTCCACCGGCATTGACATTTTCCTGCCCGCTGGAATGCCGGGTTTCCGTATCCCACTATCCGCGCTAGGACCAGATAATAGAGATGAGTGAATCAATAGAAGCATCGTCATCGTTGACCAATCAACTGCACCAGTGTCTTAGGATTTAGACAGTCAGTTTATTTAAACCGAATTAAAAAAAGAACTCCGCCTTTTTTTTAGTTGGTTAAAATAAACTAACTGTTCCCAATTCGACTGTATGTTTTTTTAACCCCCGATGCAAAAAGGTGGAGTGTAAGTCTGACCACTATGTATCTGTCTGTGTGTATATCTGCGGCATCGTAGCTCTTAAACTGGTGAACCGGTTTTGATGCGTTTTTTTTATTTGGAAGCAGGTTTTCTAGCGGTGATTCTTAGACATGTTTTATCAAAATAGGTTCAGCCGTTTTTTACTTTTTATAGGTAATTTTGTGTCGGGGACTATTGAAAATTTTAGTTTACTGAAATTCGTTATTTTAAATGTTTGTTATGCGATTACTCCGTCATTTATAACTAATTTCGAAAATACTTTTTGCGTTGGGTTCAATATAGCTTCAAAGTGGTCCCATATAAATTTAATCGACATTCGACCTTGGACTTCGAAGATACATCTGAATTAAAGTCGATTTTTTTATGTAGGAAATGAATTATTGTTATTAACCTATGTTGTCCCACTGCTGGGCAAAAGTCTTCCCCATCTCTTTCACGTGGTCCAACTAGTAGTCAAAGTTGCGCTTGAAAAATTGTACAGTGTTTATTTCGCATCATCCTACTTCTTACCTTCTTCTTCTCTTGTGTGGGTGTGTAAATAACCCTAGTGTCGGATTTTTAGACCGCCCAAAGGCCTAACGACTGTTATCTTAAGACTACAACTGGACGGACGGATTAACGCGCCCTCCGCAGCACAGTATCGCTCAGATATAAATTCCACACAAATGGTCACCCATCCAAGTGATGACCGCAGCGAACGTTGCTTAGCTTATCAGATCTGTTGCGAACGGCTAGACGAGCTACGCTACGAGTCCTACGGTATTCTAGCAGGCCTAGCGCACTCCGCACTGTAGGTATGAAGCTACAAGTACATAGCCGGACACGGACGGCGGGTCGCGCGGTACACGAGCCGCGTCAGAAGAGAGATGAGCTATGCGATAGAAAGAGAGGCGCTCTGTAGGTTAATATGACTGGTAGGTATGCACCGCTACGCGAGCTGAATTGAATTTTATTGCGCGATAGCAAAAGTCGCTATTTGTTTAAATTTCTTTGCGGAGTGATGCTTCTGTCCCTTAGTATTCTGTGATTCTAGTAATAATGCAAAAATATTGTGAGGATGTTTGTTACTCGGTCACGCAAGAACTGATTTTGATGTAATTTCATATAAAGTAATTAAGTACATTAGATCCTGGAATAAGACATAACACTCACATTACTTTCCACCCGGATTTTTTTTCGCGGTTGAATCCAGGTTGCAGCTAGTATTTTCATTCTAAAGCTTAATGAAATTAGAGGACGGCTATAAGCCTTCCTTTAATTTTATTGTAATGGAATATATTCCATTATAGTTCATCTTTTCGTTACCTCAAAATGTACCAGAAGCAACAACGACTGGAAACAATGATACCAGTATTTGAATATACTTACGCATCTTATAGATTCGTGATTGCTTGATTTTCGTAAATTATGATAAAAGGCAACCCACTTTTTCTCCTACCCTAGGTAGGTAGGAGAAAAAGTGGGTTATGTACCTATAACTGTACATAGGTACTAGGTTCAAGGGCAGTTAGGGAGTAATCGAAGAGATCGCATATATTTTAATGTACGTGCTCCATCTTAGACCGCAACTACGCTTACCATATGAGTTTTTGTCAAACGTAAGCCCATTTCATCATAAAAAAAACCTATGTACTTACTAATTCTATCATTTGACGACATTAAAGATTAAACACAGATGCGTGAGTAAAATACCTATAAAAAATCATCGACGATTTCCTGGCTAACTCATAATGTTAGCCATCAGAAACGGTTTACGACATTTATAAATCTGTTTCTAATGTCTAATGACCGTTCAAACGTCGTTCAAACACAGTAATTTTTATTTCGTATCATTTTTTCATGAAATCGTGACGGTTTTTATACATGAATAATAAAATAACGACGTGAGCATTGTTTCGAATGGACCTACTTTTACTGAACTACTTTAACACATAATTTGGTTTGAACACATCCTTTTTGTATGCGTAAAAATGTATCTATGGGTAAAATATTAAACCTGTAGCACAAAATAGATAGTACGAACTGTAATAAATTACATATTCCAATCGTAGAAATACATAATTGAGAATACGTAATGGAATACAAAGCTAAGACTTATTTTATTAAACTTTTTATGTATCTACCTGTTTCTATGTTTAATCCACGGAGTGGGAGCCTGGTGACCTGTAATACAGGTATTTTAGACCTATATCAGGCACCACTCTCCCACACACACAAACAGGTTTTCAAAGTTATACTGTAAGTCCTAGCCATAAGTAGGTATACTGTAAACCTTTTTGGGAGAAATAAATGAAACTTTTATGTTATGTTATATTCCGATTTTTTTAAGTTTTTCTCTCATCTGACTGACTATACTACCTCATCCAAAGTTAACACTATACCACGTAAAAATATTTTCTCCCAATGCACGTTTTCTCACGAAATAAAAACTGAATAAAACTCCCAGAATTTTTATGTTACAACTAGACAGGTACTAGTGCAAGCCTAGGGGTATAATCAACTGATAGTTGCGGACGTAAAAACTTTAAATAACCACGTTAAACTAACTTTTTACTGCTGCGCATAAACACATAAAAAAGTTTGGTTGATTCGCTCACTACGTAGGAAGCATTCGGTTAATGTTGCAGTGTAACCAAGCGCAACGTCGAACATTGCTATGTGGAACAAGGTACCCAAAGAAAATGCTATGAAACGCTAGCTTTCTCTTTTCGTAGTTTGTTAAAAAGGCGGTGTGGCTATACCGTTTATAAGAGTATCGTACCCTGTCAATGCAGTACATGTCACAACGCGTCGGTCGATTTATAAAATTTCTTGGTGTTATTTTGTGTAATTCAACTGTTTCTTTTTTGTTTTTGCAAGAAATTGATGAATGTAAAGGTATTCCTTTATATAATTTTTTAATTCCTTAATAACATCTAGGCGTGGATTGTGAAGGAAAGTTATTGAAAGCACTGTTTTTTTGTCGATTTTGATTGATTTTCTCCGGAATGGTAAAGAACTTAAGAAAGTTCACCTCCTTGTCACTAAATAAAGGCCGGACCTTATAAACTCCCAAAAATGTGATTGCTATAGACTTAATAAGGCCCAAGGGCTAAGACTGACAATGTTCCTAAATATGTTATATTTATGCATAAAATGATTTCAGTTAGTACATAACAATACAAAACTAAACTGTGTTTTATTAAAAATCTATAATTTAAATGTGTTATACCTACTGCATTTAGGTCTCTATAGTCTTTATAAAGACCAACACTTCAATTTTCATTAATTTATAGATGAATCTTTCAGGAATGACAAATATAATTGTAACTATACCACAAAATTGAAATTATATAACAAAGTAATGTAGTGGTTCTTTTTCCGATACGGTGGTAGTCATTGTAATAATTGACGTTCATAAGTGCGTCTGTGATGACAAAATTGAATAAAGAACTTTTGATTTGATTTGATTTGATTAGCTTTGGAAATACCTACGGAAAAGAAATGAGCCTTATTGAGATCACCTGTTCCTAATAAGGTCCATAGACAAGCTTTTTAATAACAAATTTTGTCCTTAATTTACTTTTGATACATGATTTTTGTACAATGTTTTTACTTCAAATATGAGCAATTTCTATATTTTACATGTTTTTTTCAGTTGAAATACTTTTTAAATCAAATTTATAAAGATTTTGAAAAGCGTGGTCCTTATTAGACGAATATACCTTATGGCGCCCCTGCACACACACTATAGGATAAAATCACTAAAATATATTAGGTACCTACCTATGATATTTTTATACATGTCATGTATGATAATGGTAGTTGAAAACCTAAAGTTTCAATCATCTGAGATATCAGTGATAATTACTAAAGCAACAAGGAAGCAAATAAATCATTAGCTGGACGTTCAGAAATCAAATTGACTATCCACTTGCCACAACGGGACAAGTTAAATGTATCACATGTATAAAAGTCTTTCTTTACACGATTTGCGATATTCGCTGAGAATTAGGCGGAGTCAGTAGGTACCAACTTTTCACTTAGTTACGTAGAAGTTTCACACGTGCGAAGCATCAAAGTAGGTACAGAGGTAAAAGATAATGAGGCTAAGCAAACATTCCATTTCATAGATTTAAACTTGTACCATAGTCTCGTATTAGTAGAGACGATGCACCTGTAGTAGTCTCATACTTATCCGTACTTATGGTACAATCATATATACAATCCTCCATATATTTTTATCTATCACACTAATATTATAAATGTTATTGTTTTTATGTGTGTTAGTGTGTTAGTGTGTTATACTTCTTAACGATGTAACGGCTCAACGTATTTGAGTGAAATTAGGAATGGAGATAGCTCATACCTTGGATTACTACATAGGCTACTTTGTCGGTGAAACTGCAGGGCGCAGCTAGTTATATACATATATATATATATACAGGGTGGAACGTTAAGTTGTTAAAGGCGATTTCTCCGGAACTAAAACAGATAGTTCTAAATAAAAAACAGATAACTTCTCTAATCTCTAAATAGTAATTTTAGAACAAAGTCGCTATCTGCGTCCTCATTTCTGTTTCTCCGCTTACTTCTTCTAAACTACGCAACGGGTTTTGATACGGTTTTCACTGTCATTTAGACATTTTTTCATCATCATCATCAGCCTATCGCAGTCCACTGCTGGACATAGGCCTCTCCAATTGCACGCCATTGAGCACGATCCCCGGCTACTCTCATCCAGCTGCTACCAGCCACCCTGCGAAGATCATCGCTCCACCTAGCCTGAGGGCGTCCTACACTACGTTTGCCAATTCGTGGTCTCCACTCTAGAACGCGTCTACCCCAACGGTTATCGGTTCTACGGGTAATATGGCCGGCCCACTGCCACTTCAGCTGGCTAATCCTGTGAGCTATGTCGGTGACTTTAGTTCTCTGTCGAATTACTTCGTTCCGGATACGATCCTTCAGAGAAACTCCAAGCATAGCCCTTTCCATAGCCCGCTGAGCGACTTTAAATTTGTGGATCAGCCGTACCGTGAGTGTCCACGTCTCGGCTCCGTAGGTCATGACAGGTAGGACACACTGATTGAAGACTTTTGTCTTTAGGCTTTGTGGAATAGGCGACGAAAATACTCAACGTAATTTCCTAAATGCTGCCCAGCCCAACTGTATTCTTCTGTTGGCCTCTCTTTCGAAGTTGTTTTTACCCAACTGCATTGTTTGCCCAAGGTAAACATATTCCTTAACAACTTCAAGAGTGAGGCCATTGACAGCAATCGGTTCCGAAGACACATGAGAGATTTTTTACGAAAGGTAAATATGTACTATAACTATTCTAATTAATTTTTTTTATAGTAGAGAAAATTCAATGTTTTGTAATGAAGTCGTCAAAAAATGACGCCACATAATAAATTGCATCCGTGCGAAGCCGGGGCGGGGCGCTAGTAATATACCTAATACGTAATGTATGTGTTTAGCGCATATTGCGAGATAAGTTTTATTTTATTTTATGGTATAAACAAAAACAGGAAATAAACATATTTTTCCACAATAGCCAACTGCTATTAAATTGCTTTTTATTTTTTATAGCATTAAACTAATGCATTCTGAATAGCTTGAAACAATTGATATTTACCGATAGGGCTAAAAAAAATTATTCACATTTTATACTAATAAAAACGGTTTTATACGGTGGGTATGTAATCTAGTAGAGATTATCGGATTTTCATTTTATCTATTTTTGTCGGTAATTCCGGAGTAATCGCCTGTAATCACTTCCATTAATAACACTTTGTACTTTGTACCACATGTAAGGTGATACCAATGATAAGGTGATTTTTTTTTAATTCGTCATTATAACAAAAAAATACTGACGCCGTAATCTTTGCTACGATATTCCTAAACTAGTGGCGTAGCTTTGTAGTTGTAGCCGAGCTTCAAGAAAATATCGCTGAGGCACATCTTCCCTCGACAGTAGGTACTAAACGTTGCGATTCCACGTCGGTTCAGCTCCGGCTAAACCTTACGTGCGGCAACTGGAGGAAGAAATATTTCAAATACTACTTTTGTGTTCTGAAAATACATATGAAAGCCGCTAGGAGGTGAGGTGTGATTTTGTTAAACATTTTCCTGTTTACTTGTTAGCAATACCTACTCCTCGTACTACAGTTTGGTTATATTATGGGATGAGGGCTGAGAGCTGGTACTAATCTCTGGTAAAATATTGTGGACGCGTTCGGCGAGTCGACACCTGATGATGCCTCGTGCAGACGGCGAAACACGTGTCGTATTAGGAGGGTTGTTGTTAGGGCTTTCTTTATTTAACATTATTCATTATTTACTTAATTAATACATTATTTACCTTTTCTTATAAACAATATTAAACTCATTACCATATTTATTATTAAATATACATATATATTAAAAAATAAACAAAAAAAGAAGCGGAGGAATTACTTATATATATAAGTAATCCCTCCGCTTTATATATATATTAATTCATTTTACATTTGCAATCAACCACCATAAATATTATATTATTTTAACAACAGCCTACATAATATTCAGCGGGATTACACTATATATTCTCATTGCGTTTCAGTTTTGAGATGAATTTCCGCAACGTCACGCCTGATTCCATTGCAATCTATATTTATTTGAATTTAAAGAAAATTAGGTATTGGTATTATTATACAGGTAACCTACTTAATTATGTTTTATTTTTATTCCTTTTTTATGTAACTGAATGACGAGACGAGCTGGTCGTTTGCCTAATGGCAAACCGATGATGATTCCTTAAGAAAGAGTAGATATTTTGTCGCAAAAATATACTTATATATTCGCGGGGGCTACAATCTGACAAACTCACGTTACGCCACTGAGATAAATACCTACTATCGAACTCTACAACCCTAAGACCGTATGAAATAACTCATTTTACAAACACATTAATGCTGTGTTCGGGATTTATTGGATAGATACCTATGTGCTTATTGGATATCTATCATCTATTGCTTATATGATATCTATGTGTTTATTAGATTTACATAGAGCGAGTGTGGCTCAGTGGCAGCACGTGCGACTTTCTATCGGACGCACCTGAGTTCGAATCAAGCTGGCCCCGCACCACTGACTTTCTTAAGTTAAGTGCGGAATTAGCACTCGCTCTAAAAACGGTGAAAGAAAACATCGTGAGGAAACCGGCATGTTCAAGAATTAATCACAAAAATTCAAGGACATGTGACATCCACCAACCCGCACTGGGCCAGCGTGGTGGATTATGGCCCATACTCTCTCTACGAGGGAAGGCCCGAGTCCCAGCAGTGGGAACGTAATGGGCTGATGATGATGATTAGATTTCTAGGTATTTCTGCTCATCGGCATACTATCAACTTGTATAGTACCTACCCTTGAACTACCACAATATATCCTTGCTATTACTACGTAACCTACTTAGAAATGTTTATGAAATCTTAGGTTTAAGGCCATTACATTTTCTCTACCAAGGCAGAGGGCTGGGGATGTAGGTACCTACTAACAATGACGGGACAGTTTTCGCCTCGAGGTATAAATCAGTCCAGTGGTCCGTATCATTACCAGTTTCTACAGTGTCGATCCCGGATCAAACAACTATCAATCTTCACATTCTTTAGATATTTTTTCTAGAAGCTTTCCACTCATTCATATAAGTATAGGTAGGTACCTACGTAGGTACGGTAGGTACTTCTACTATTAAGTATTCTGTGGTTTCCGCCAAAATGACTATTTAATTTGTTATTTTACAGGTAGGAGTTTTTTTTATAATTATAGGCTTGCGTTTGACCGCTATCTCACCTGTTGTTGAGTGACGATGTGGTCGAAGATGTAGCACGCTCGCCTTGAAGAAACCTGTTCACTCTTGTCTTAAAGACACCCAGATTATAGCTATTCGGAAAATCAGATGCCGGCAGAGAGTTCCACTCCTTGGCCGTTCGCATTATGAAGGTCGAAGCAAAGCGCTTGGTGCGAGCAGGAGGGATGTCAACCATAAATTGATGACGGCTTGCCGTACGTCTGGTCGTCTGGTGATGGAATGGGGATGGCGGAATAAGTTCATGTATGGCTTTAAGGCTACTTTTTATCTCGGGAAACCGCAGGTGAAACCGCGGGGCGCAGCTAGTACTATAATTAGATTTATAAGTTATTTTTCTTATTATTGGTCAATGAGGACAACTATTGAAGATAAGAAACCTATCCACTTTTCAGAGTTTGAACTAGTAGCGACATCTATATTAGCGAGGTAAATACTATTAAAAAGCATAATCTTGGTACAATAACTGATAAAAGCTGATAAGGCAAATAATATAGACCATGCTATCGTTAGAAGTCATGAACGTTGAATTACCAAACTCCCACACTTGCATGCTAGTCTCTAGTCCGGAAACCCGTAGATTAAATTGTTTTGTATGAAAATTAAAAAAAAAGAAAAAAAAAAAATGACGTTACCCGACCTTAACCCGCCATTACACCTAATTATCTGTAGACTACCTTTTGTGGATAGTCAGCATTTTATTATTTCGCTATTTAATTAAATCCTTGCCTGAAAATGATCTTAAACAAGTATACCGTTTATAAAAAAAACCGACTTCAATTCTGATATATCTTTGAAGACCAAGGTCAAATATCGATGAAAATTATATGGAACCACTTCGTTGCTATACTAAACCCAACGCAAATCGAAATCGGTTTATAAATAACGGGGTTCTGAGGTAACATAAAAAAATGTAAAAAATACAATCGTATTGAGAACCTTCCCTTTTTATAAGTCGGTTAAAAAGATGTCATGACTATAATGTTTATTAATATTGTTTAACAAGCTGCGCCCGCGGTTTCACCTGTAAATGAAAAATACCCTATTTGTTATTCCAAGACCCTAGAGTACCACTATAGCAAATTTCATCAAAATCTGTTCAGTCGTTGCGGCTTGAAGAGAACTAACACACGAACACACAAACTTTCGCATTTATAATAGTAATTAAATTTAAAATAAATTGTAATATTATAGTGTGATTAATGCCTATGGAAGCCTATGTCCAACAGTAGTTACGACAGGCTGATGATGATGATAGTGATGGATTACACTAATATAGAATAAACTAGACCATCAATAAATTCTTGACATGAGCTTTCTTTTCTGTTTATTTTTCTAGAGAATTAATCAGACAGTAGGTACTAAACAGACATGATAAAAAAATTATGATTAAGTCCCAAATAATTTATAATAATTACACTAGAGAGAAGTTTATTTAATTGTTAAATTAAACATAGAACCAAAAATCTCTTTCATGTGCCTTTCACTTGCTCAGATCCAAGAATTCCGTCACTCCCTGTGTACTAGAACGTAGACCGCTAGACACGCCAACACTGCAAACTGAAACAATAACCATTAGCCATATTATAACTGGAAAACCAACCTATTGTGATAAAAAGTGGTGCACAGAATTTGGCATGGATCTTAATGCTTACATATCTAAAGGTTGACTTGAAGATATCACTTTAAGCAATAGTACTGCCCAATGTAACACTTTAGTTTAAAGCAATAATTATGTATATAAAAAATTAATGTATATAATTTCTTTTTATTGTACGACAACAAATAAACAAAGCATTATATCTTAACCTATTTAAATTAGCTGTATAATGAATTTTGCAATACCAATGGGTTAAAATCATTTGTAAAAGGCTTGTAGCTTGGATTCCACCAAGCAAACTTTATCAAATAAATGGATATTCTTTAAAAGGATGCATTACAAAGAAACCAAAAAAGAAAGAAAGAAGGAAAACAATTATTGCTGTAGATTCTACTAGTAATTATTATATAGAAATTACCTTAAACTTAGGATATTCATTCATATAAATTGTGACCATGCCCACATAGGGTAGAAATCCTCTTGCACGACCAACTACATCTTTCTTAGTGAGCCACAGCTGTCCCTGAGCATAAAGGCCTCTATCGTCAACACTGTTGTTGTCTCCTTTTGTAAGGAATTTCACTGTACCATTGTTCCTGAAATATTTTGAATGATAAAGTTGTTAATGTATATTTTATTTTACAATGACATTCTGAGATGTTTTGTCATAGTAACAAGTAGTCTACGACATTCTACATCCTTCTTTTTAGAACTCAATTTTATATAAGATAAGCTATCTTTGTGCACAAAATAAGTTGTTGATATTGTTGTTTTTTTTTGATTGTATAAAAAAATATATGTACATATATTTTCTTTTTATATAATTCAGGGATGAGACGAGCATGTCGTTCACCAGATGGTAAGCGATTCGCCTGCCCATAACAATTGCATCACCACCTAACTCAACTGAACAATTTGTACTGATTTAGACCAAATTGTTTCCATTAGTCATGCCCTACATATTTTATGATTATTAGAGGTTGACTTACTTTTCATGGAGCTTCAGAACTCTGTGGACAATAGGAATGTCGCGTCCCTCAACTTTGAAGACAACGATCTCTCCGACACGCACGGGCTCCTCCGGATAGTTCGTTAAAAACAGCAAGTCGCCTCTGTGGAATGCTGGTTCCATACTACCAGATAAAACCACAACAATAGGACTCTCACTGCCAGTTACCACCATGAGGCCTTTCCATATCATCAGAGCCGACGACACTATCATACCAAAGCTTAAAACTTGGTAGATAAACTGAAAATTAGCACAAAATCATCAAATAACAACCGGTACTCAAAATGCTCACGTCATCTCGTATATGTTAAATGAACTTGTACCTGCCGTTTGTTCATACGCTTCACATCGTCAAATAAAGTGTCCAACATGTTTGTTTTTGTGTTTAATTAGCTTAAAATTAAAGGAGAAATTATTTTTTTGGTTATCCTTTCCCCTGTTGTCGTCGCTCCACCACGTCAGATGTCATGTCATGTCAAGCAGCTAGTGGTGGGGTTAATGCCCCGCCCGCTTACGTCGTTTCAAATCGATCGACTGAATGAAGAAAATGCCTTAGTTTGATAGTGTGTCACGTGTATACTTCCTAGTCTGTCTGTGGTCACGAGTTCTTGGTTTCGTTAACCTTGATATTGCCAGCAGAAAAAAAGCACCTCTTTTCCTTGTATAGCAAGCAGTTACCACTTTTTATTAAATTATTCCCCAAGCAGCAGATACAGCCAAGCAGTCAACTTATCAAAGAACATCTCAATTCATTCGCATCACAGTTCTTTGACTTGACCTTGAGCTCCTTTTCAACAAACATTTTGTTACAAGTTCATGTCTTTAACCGGTCAGAACTACCGATTGGTTGTACTTAAAATTCCGTATCTCTTGAGACGGCTACATTGTTACTTATATCTTCGAATGAGGCGTCTCTATTGATCAAACTTCATTTCAAGAAGTCTGTTCAAATGTTTTTAATTTTTCAATTTATATAGTACAATGCTGGTTATAATAATATCTCATCTCAAGTAAAACAGACTTTTATTACATACCTATGTACCTACCTAATTCTTAATTAGATCATGAATAAATAATAACACATCATTCATCGCGATTTTCATTCTATATATCGTGACATATCAACATCTTGGAAATTCTCAGAGAACTTAAGTTTGATTGTTATAGTACTGGGAGTAGTGATATCGGCAACTAAAATATCGGCGCCATTGAAAAGACCAAGCTCGGTCACTTTCTTTTTCAGGTTGTCCCTAGTTCTCTCTTCAATGCTTTTTATTGACGACATGTAGAGAGTCTTGTTGCGGCCGTTGATTACTGTTGTGATACCTGAAGAATAATGGAAAGAGTTACAATATACAATATAAGAGTTACAAATCGAATTATCACATTTTAAACTCAAATAATAATGTCACATACGAAAATAAGTGCAAATGAACTACATACAATACAATAATGCTTTATTTAATACCAAACACACAGGAAAAACAGTCGACAAAGTTAATAAACAGTGGGTACAATGGGTGGCCTTATCGCTATGCCCAATACACACTATACATAGTATAAAATTTATCCATATACTATATTTACAAGAATACACAAATCTGACATGGGTGGTTCCATTCCACAAGGCAATGTAGTTTAATATTTCCCCATACTTACCAGGACTTTTCATCAAATAACCCTGGTCCTCGCACAGCTTGTCATAAATCGTCTGAAGGGTGGCATTGGGTTCAATCTCCATGGATCTTGTGGTATTGCTGCATGCTACACAGTCTGTACGTTTCTCTGCACTGAATGTGTATGTATAGACACCCTCAGCCATATTCATCACCATGTAGTTGTTCATGTTTACACAGCAAGAGGAGGCTAGTTTAAATACCTGAAAAGTTCGAAGTTAGAATAACATTAGAGAAAAGTAAGGCATTCCATATGCATATCATCATCATCATCAGTTCAATTCTGCCCGCTGCAGGGCATTAAAGCCTTCTCCCTCATCCCTGTTCTGTGCCTATCTTGTCATGGTGTTACCAACATATCTTATGCATATATAGATGTAACAATGGGTAAATGTGCATAGATAAATGCAATATTAGTTAGTACTATTAATATCTATACTATAAATGTTAATATTGCATCTACATATACTATTAATTAATTTAATAGACATACACTATCACATATAGTAGTGCTCTATCGTTACATCATACCTACACAGCAATAGTAGTGCTGGATTGTTTGCTTACATGGGATTATCATGTGCTTTACTGCTTCATGATTCAAAAGAATCTTGAAGGTATTGAATAATTACCTCAGTAGCGCAAGCAGCCGCAATCGCAGCATTAGTACTAGCAACAGCTGGTATAATATTTTTTAAAACTCCTTGAGTAAGCCTGTAAGTCACATTACTGATGCCATACTTCTGCGCTCTTTCTTGTGCTTTCTCATAAACCCATGCAACATGTTGTGGGTCGTCACCATCTAGTGCAGTGGAATTACCCCAGGGGTTCTCTTTGGCCCATTGGATGACTTTGACATATTCTATGCAGTGCTCTGGTAATCTGTGAATGAATAATTGTTGAAAATAACACCCAGGATACTTTCACACCAGTTCGGATTAGGAACTAGATGCAACAATAATACAACACCTAGCCACAGAATATACATAACATAATACAAGGCAAGTAAATAATCTAAAATAGGTTCTCAAAAACATGAAATAGGTAATTTAAGTCAATTTTTATTTCCACTACTTAGAAAACAAAATGACAATAACAATTAATGGATTATCAAGTGATTCAATAACATTCTCAAGCTATTCTTAAAAATTACCTTGGTGTGTTAGCAATAGTGCAAAGAGGGAAAGTTTTCTGTGGTGGATACAGATCAAGAGTACATTCAATACATGCACTCATGCCTGGCAAAATTACTCTTGCATTCCCTTTGAAGCCTTCTGTGCCTCCATCAATCATTGGAATGACACTGCTTTGATCCAGGCTCCCTGTAAATATTTAGCACATCTAAATCTTCAAATCCTGTTAGCTGAGAGAACCTAAGAATAGAATGTAAGTGATTGTTGGTCATTATTATAAAATAAGAATATAAAAGCCATCAAGAATATGAGGCATTTAGGCATAAACACTGGCAAGTTGAAAGTAGCGAATTGAAACAAACACCAAAATAATCAAACACATGTTATTTTTAGAATCTTACGGTCATCATTATACTGCAGCAGTGACATTAGCATGCCATTCAACCAGCGCCGTGCGATTATGGAGTCAAGGCCACAGACAACTATGTGGAACTGGCGGTAGAAGCAGTCATCTAGATCTTGGATGGGACAGTGATGAGCCACTGCTTCACAACCAGGCACTCTGAGAATAAAATGAAACTGAGAATACAATTATTCTATTAGAGCAAAGATGATTTAGACTAACTGCTGCCTGTGAATTTGTGGATGGGGAATTTCATTGTATCGCTATCCCTTGGGAACCACATTTTAGGTTGGGATAAAAATTATCCTTCATAGGGCCACAGGTTATCTTTATGCAAAATTTCATCATGATTTTTAGTCATGAAAACGTAACAAGCAGTTACACAGTTGCTTTCGCATTTATAATGTTGTGGATGAGAAAAAGATAGAAAAAATATTTGTTATGCACTAACCTTCGATTAACAAACTCAACTGCACACTTTGCTTTCGATAGACCAATATCACTTCTTCTGAACAAAAACTGCCTGTTCAAATTCGACAGTTCAATAGTATCCATGTCCACAATGTGTAGCTTCTTGAAACCCATTAAGGCTAAATCCTTGAGCAACTCGCAGCCCAAGCCTCCAGCTCCGACTATGAGTACTTTACAAGAATCCATGATAAAGTCTAGGATTTCAGCCGATGCCTCGAAGTCTGGATGACAAAATGGACCGGATCTTTCTAGCAGTTTCCTCAAATTTTGCCATCTTCTATGCATATAGTCTGGGGTTTGGGTTTCACCGGAAGCCATGGTATATTGGAAATCAGTTTGTTTTAATGCTTAGTAGCTGAAATATGTGATATCATTTACAAGTAAGCTGTATTATCAATTTTTATAACAACAATACCGGTGAAAATGTACCTATCAAAAGATTTTCCCCAATGATTACTTTATTTTGTGATATTTTTTACAACAGTATTTCCGTATATGACAAAATACTCTATGTGGTTACCTTTATAAATTACAGGACCAAAATGAAATTGCCAAACACTGCCAAAATAAAACTCGGAAATATCGAACGAACAACGAAAGAAATAAGTTTCCCTTCCTTTCCTTCCGGATTCGGAATCGTATATACAATTTTTATCTAGGTTCGGAATCCTGCCTGCCTGTGCCAGTGCGAGATGAGAAATCAGAAAAAAAAACACTCGTTCCGAAAGAAGTCCACATCGCTAATAGCCCATTTATTTTATTTCCGTTCAGATATTAGCCGAATTTCATGCCTATTCTAACATTTAAAAACACTTTCAGAAGAATCAAAATGCCTATTTATTTGACCTAAATTCAAACAATTACTCTCATTTGAATTTGGGTGGGAAACGCTGCTCTGAATGGACCTAGTAATGGAAATAATTGCTTGTTTTCATATTGATTTCAATATTGATTTCATAAACATGCGAAATATGATTGATTAGCAGGCTACTGCTACTAAATCATATTTTTTACTGCTACCTGCACATTGCTATTCTAATTTCTAGTCGTGAATTTACTGCGAATGCTAATTAGCGGTTGCGGTTGGTGGGCCGGTTGGTGGGCTGTGGGCTCTTTTTATGACGAAATAGTTCTCACCTACAACCACCGTGGCTTATATCGGAACGGTAAATAGGCGATGCGGGCGTTGTTGTGTACCTACTACTGTCGTTTGAACGTGCCCACTAACGTCAGATAGTAATTTGATATGACATTGACAAATATAAATTAAATGATTGTGATTTGCGACATTCCTCGAACCTCCTGAGCCTCCAACACTTTTTAAAGATTATAAAGATTGAAACACACTTGCTCGAACGCGGAAGTACCTAATATATATTGCGCATGTATTACGTAACTTAAAACTTCCTGTTTATACCATACGAATTTACCAATAAATACATCAAATTTATTATAGGGAGAGTAAACATCAAAACGAATAACTTCGCAGTTTCTTTGGAAAACATGTACAAGCCAGAGCTATTTTCCAAAGCATGCATGCGTAGGAGGCCGAGGCAACTTAGGAAATATGTGTTTCTCACTTTACACAAATTATCAAGGAGAATATAATTTATTTATTTCTATATTCGAAAATAAAGCTGGCTGGATCAGAAATGATGGAACTCTTTTTCTTTAACAAATCTAGACTAGCTTGGACATCCGTTGGTCAATCTGTCTTGAACAACAAGCTAGGGTAGAGAAACCAAAAACATTGAATTTGTATTGCACGCGTATTTTTATCTCTACTCTTGCTTGATTTGTGTTGCGACGTTGATATCATCCACCTTGACCGTCGGCAGTGTCGTATATATTAAATATTTTTATATACGCAGAAACGTTCTGAATTAGAAGAAAATTTAAAACATTTCGTTTTAAATCCATTTTATCTAAAGTTCAACCAAATTGTGTACTCGTGCTCTTTTATATAAAAGCATTTTGGCTCTCTTGATTATGTACTACACGTTACCTACTACAGTAGCTCAATAATCGCGCATGCTTGAGCGCAGTTACGTACTAAGGGTGATATTCATTTGTTGAAAATGGAGGCGTGATGGGTGCATTTGTCGGAAAACTGGAATTTTCAAGTTAGCGGTTGTGGAGATTTCCATGTAAGTTGATGAGATTAATTGTTGCTATCGTTATCTACCGTATTCAGAATATGAAATGCACCCATTTATGTGCTATAAGAACTTATGTTATTGAGTTTATTTGAGGGAGAGACTCCAGCTCTTTGGGTAGGTATAGATCGTGGATTTACCATGCTTGCCGCTAGTTGTGATTGATTTGTGATAAGTATTGATTAATACGCACGTAAAAACATAATTATAACTCGTAACATTCCAGTTATGTCACAGTACACCATCAGTCTAGTTCTATTCTGTGTTATTCATTGTTATTTTGGTTGGTCAGCATTATGCAGAAAGAAGTATGTCAACACACCGACTACGGTTGCATGTTATGTCACTAATAACTGCGAATTACGAATTTGACTATGTTTTCGTAAGCCTTGTCTCATGTAGGTATATTTACATGTTCTAGTCACTATGTCAAGCAACAAAGTAAATACCAAGGCCAAGGGCAAGGATGATAAAAGTAAAGGGAACAATAAGTTTCATGTCCCAAACAATGAAGAAACTGAAGATACTGACTTTTCTTTGCTTAGGAAGCCAATACAAACCAGTATTACTGGCTTTGCCCAGGCAAGAAAGATATTTGACATGGCTACTGAAGAAGTGAGTTGCTACTGCTTAGATATTTTCATGCAATGTTTTTATAGAAGGGTTCAGTTATCATTTCTAACATGTCTGTTTCTTTTGCAGCTAAAAAGTTTGCTATCAGATGAGTGTGATTTGCTATATGAATGCAAGGTCTGCCGTAACCTATTTAGAAGTTTAGCAAATTTTATATCTCATAAAAGGGTTTACTGTAAGGATAAGTTTAGTTCTACTATACACGGTCATTTTATCAAATCTTCCATTGTAAGTATATTTTTGGTCTCCTAATTAGATATTCCTTTATGAACTTCTAACTGAAATTTCATAGTATAGTATGTATGAATTATAAATATCATAATTTAAGCTAGGTACATAATTATGTGCAATTATTTTTGTTTTATAGCTAAATGAATTGACCAAAATCAAGTGTACAGAAGAGGGTTACCAGGAATCGTTGAAAGAGACAAATAAATCTGAAGCTATGGATATGGACGAAGTTGATGAACGGATACCATTGACTAAAGACTTAACAACAATCATTGAGATGATTGCAAATAATAAAGGGCATTGTGAATATGGTGATGAAGAAACACAGGTCAAATTTCAGAAGATACCAAACACTGCCGTTGCCATGTTTCAGAATGTTGATACTGGGGAAGACACAGAAAGTGAAAATATGAAAGCTCAAGTATGTCCATACCTTCACACCTAAGTATTTTATAATTATTAAAGTAGGCAATTAATTTTAAATCTGTAAACTTCTTAGTGTTGTCTTAATTTAAACACCTACAAACAAGTACTATGTACCTAGCTATTTTGATAGCAATCGATCGACTCTAAGATCTACTTTATTTCTAATCCCAGAGATTATTGTAATGATATCTAGTATCACTAAATGGTATAAAACAAAGTCGCTTTCTCTGTCCCTATATCCCTATGTATGTTTAAATCTTTAAAACTATGCAACGGATTTTGATGCGGTTTTTTTTAATAGATAGAGTGATTAAAGAGGAAGGGTTATATGTTAATAACCGTGCGAAGCCGGGGCGGGTCGCTAGTAGTTTATATAAAAAATTGTTTAATAAAAAAACAGTTTTCTGTAGGAATGTGTTGTAATCACATTCTTAGGTATCTACTTAATATAAAAATATGATTATGTCCTCTGTATAACAAGTAATCAATAGAAGTAAAGTCTGACTTCCATTATAAATGATAAATACCCAGTAACTTTGAGACATTTTATACCATATTTCTTGATGTAGGCGTTGTTTTCCATAATTTTCAGGTGAACGAGCTTGACAACATTCTAAGCCGTAACGTTGCAGTGTTGCAAAATGATGGTAACTTCAACATACAAAGCTCTACTCCAGATGAAGGCACTGAAGGTCATGCAGAAAGTGTCATCCAGATTAGTGATGATGAAGAGGGCGGAGACACTTATGATCTGAAGTGTAAAAAATGTAAGTACTTATACATAGATATTTGTGGTAGGTCTCACGTATGCGGGAGGCCATCTGGGTAGGTACCACAGCTTTGCCAGTTATTCTGCCGCCAAGCAGTAGTGCGCAAGCATTACTGTGTTCCAGTTTGAAGGGCATTGTAGCCAGTGAAATTACTGGGCATATGAGACTTAATATCTGATGTCTCGGGGTGATGAGCGCAATCCAGTACTATGCAGTGCTTTTTATGGTATTAAAAGTTCTGGGTGGCACTGCAATTGTTATGGGCAGGCGTGGCGTATCATCAGGCGAACGACTTGCTCATCTCATCTCTCAGTATATTAAAAAAAATACTTATATAGTACTAAATAGCCTCGGTTAAGTGGTTGGACAGGCAGTACATATCTCATTCAACACAAGAAGCCGGTTTGATTTCCACTGGGGCAAATGTTAATGCACAAAAAAGCGCGAGTATAGCTGTTTAAATTAAACTATACATGTTTCATGTCTTGGTGTTGTGGGACCATGGTCGTTGTAAAATGGTTCTGTAGATTAATGGAATCCTAGTTGAAACACAGTTTATTCAAAAATATAATTAATAAAATTAATTAAATAAATACGCCCAACGATCACATACATAGACCCTGGCCTGTAACTAGGATTCTCTGTATCTAGGGAACCAGGAACTACGAGGACCATGGTCCGAAAATACCCAGACACGAAACAAATACTTGATTTTTGTTTCTGTGTACAAACATTTGTCCCGTCGCGGGAATCGAATCCGCATTCTGTGATGTATGAGAAATGACCCAACCTGCCCAACCACTACACCACGGAGGCTATCGCAATAGTCACAGCTCAGGAGCAGAATTTTAGTATGTGATTGTTATACTGATACAGTTTATGTGTTTTCCAAATCAGTTTATAAATGACGGAGTAATCGCGTAACAAACAGAAAAAAAATACTGTCGAATTGAGAACCTTCTCCTTTTTGAAGTTGACTAAAAACAGAATAGTTGTATGCCGTTAAACAGGTCAAAGATCTAAAACTCACTTCATTTTTAACCGACATCAAGATAGGAGGAGGTTCTCAATTCGACGGTATGTTTTTTTGTATGTTCGTTATGCGATTACTCCGCCAATTATGAATTGATTTTGATGATTCCGTTTTTATTTGGTAGGTCATACTTCAGAGCTGGTACCATATACATTTTATCGAAAATGATGCAGTACTTCTTGAAAAAAATAACAATAACAAAAAATATAAGTTTAGTCTTGAGGTCGGTCCATGTTTTTTTTTTTTATTAATTGTTTGAACCCTCTATTCAGGCGGTATGCAGTTTTCCACCCAAAAAACGCTGAGGTTCCATATGAAGTACAAGCACGTCGATACTCGCGTGGTGTATCCTTGCCCTGATTGCTTGGAGATATTCTCGACATCCTGGAGCGTTTACCGGCATCTCTTCAAAGTTCATCGGTATGTATATTGTATGCATACATACATCGTCTGTTAGGTATGTAACGTAAATCAATAGGGGATCGGACAGTAATCGAGAAAAATCTAAAATGTAATTAGAACGAATGTTTGTCGAACCAGAAAGATCATTCAATCAATATTTTTGTGAAATAATAATGATTTATATTTGTAAATTAATAAATAAAATCGAATAATTCTGACATTTTTAATCTGTTCTTCATCTCAAACAAAACAACAAACACAGTGCATGACGTCATATGTAGGCAAATGCCGTGATTCAAGCTTGTGTTTATTTTACGTTTTTGCTAATTTTTTCGTTCCATTACTACAATATCGTCCCCAAATTTCACAAAACGTATTTAAATCTCTTTGCAAGTTTTATTTCGACGAGTTTGTCGTTTTCTACCTACATATGACGTCACAAGTTTTGAAGTGACCTTTTACGTGGCAATATTTGAAACAATATTTAAACATAGTTTTAGGTACTTTTAGAGCGTTGGCGTTGTTTAATTAAAATAGTATTTTTCATGGCTATATATATTAATTGTAGTTAATATAAAACACTTTCTGAAAAGTTGTCCGATCCCCTTTTTTTAACGACATCAAAAAAGGAGAAGGTTCTCTATTCGATTGTTTTTTTTTTATGTTTGTTACCTCAGAACTCCGTCATTCATGAATCGATTTGGAAAATTATTTTTGCGTTGGGTTCAGTATAGCTACGAAGTGGTCCCATATAAATTTCATCGATATTTGACCTTGGACTTCGAAGATACATTGACGTCTGTTTTTTTTGTTTGATAAAACGTATACCTACTTGTCCCATAGGGTTATGAAATGCCCATTTTTATTTTTTAACGTACAAAGGTAGGGTGTTATAAGTTTCTTCACTATGTGTGTCTGTCTGTGTCACCGTAGCTCTTAACGGGTGAAACAAATTTGGATGCGGTTTTTTTATTTGAAAGCAGGTTTTTTAGCGGTGGTTCTTAGACGTGTTTTATCAAAATCGATTCAGCTGTTTTTACGTTTTATAGGTTTTTTGTGAGGGGGGTGTTTACATTTTAGTTTACTGAAATTCGTTATATACAATTGAGTGACGAAACAATCAGGTCGTTCGCCTGATGGTACCTAAGCCTACCCATAACAGTACCACCACAGTAGCACCACCCAGAACTTTGTTTTGGAAATCTTGCATTGCGCGGCACTCCACAGCGCTCATCACCCTGAGACACTTACATTTCATAATGCCCAGTAATTTCTCCGCTACAAACTGTAACACAGTAATGTTTGTACACTAATGCTTCCCAGTTGATATGTTGGTTCTAATTCTTAATGTGTTCCGGTTTGAAGGGCATTGTAGCCAGTGAAATTACTGGGCATTTGAGACTTAATATTTATTTAATGTCTCGGGGTGAGTGCAATGTACGCAGTGCATTTTATGCTATTTAAAGTTCTGAGTGGCACTGGAATTGTTATGGGCTGGCGTGGCGTTTACCATCAGGCGAACGACTTGCTCGCCTCATATCATCAGTTCCATTAAAAAATGTGTTGGGTATCGAACTCGTTACGTTCGTAGACTACGTTAGGTCTAGTATTAGAGTCGCTCCACTCAACCACTACGCCATAGGAGGTGTTCCCTAAATCTGTGGCACAGTTTTATAACTGCGGGCACCACCGATTCGACTCAGATATTGTCAAAACAGTTCATATACCTATACGTGTTTAAAACTTAAGTACCTAACTACCTAGAAACTAGCAGTGTGGAAGATAAATTAAAAAAACATTTTTTTAAAGTTCTCGTTTTGCGTTTTTGATTAAGTTATTTGCCGACGAACTAACTTTACGTTTTTACAGCAAAACTGCAGCGCAAGTCCGAAGGCTGAGAGAGTCCATCCAAGCGAAGGCTTTCAAAATGAACAATCCGCCGCCGTTCTATGAAAAGCGTAAGAACATGAAGTCGGCGCCAGTTCCGAAGATTACTGAAGAAGAAAGATTAGATCAGGAGAATCAAGTAATAATCTTTTACAAGTTGTTTTTAATTTGTTGGTTGTATACTGTGCTGTTGCATCAATACAACATTTAAAATGGTTCTCAAAACTTTTCGTCCCCATCATTTTAGTCAATCAAACCCTCTCAAAAAGATAGTTACTTCCAAGCTCCAATAGATAGATAGATAAACACTCTATTATTTCACATTAAACATAGAAATTAAGTGCAAGTTAAAGGTTTACAATGGTGTAACAATGGGTGGTCTGCAAATTACACTCAAAAAAAAAAACTCAAAACTCGAAATTATTTATTGATTTAAGTTACATAAATATGGTACAATATAAATGGAAACTCTGCCTGGTGCTTTAGCGTTAGCTGTGTTGCATCAGGCAGTGTCTTCCCCAAATTTAAAACAAACAACATTTAAACTTAGATTACGTTAAAAAATAGAAAAAGAAATTATACAAACTACAAAATAGCTCGTTGGATGTTTGTATTTGTTATTGTGAGGGTGTGTGTGTGGGTGTGTGTCATAAGTATATGTGTGGATGTGTTAGGGTGTGTGTGTGTACATGTAATGTGCGACATCAATGCGTAGCACCATCCTCGTAAGAGCTGGGTACGCGTCAATGTCCACGTAGTAGTGAGTACTTCATGTTTGTTTGCAATACAATAAAAAAAAAAATAAAGAAATAGGGGGTGAACGGAATCTAGTCAACTCTTACCAGCACTTGTTCGAGAGAGTCATAGTCAAATTGTTGTAACCAGTCAATTAAAGTTTTTTTAAGTTTAAAGGATTGTAGTGTTTTTATTTTAGTTTTAGAATTAAGCCGACACTGTTAGGATTTATATATTTTATATATGTATTATCTATTTGTCAAGGCGTGGATGGACAACATGGAGTGCGACGGCGAGGTGCCTCGCTGCGGCGGCTGCGGGCGCACGTTCGAGCGCCGCGCCGCGCTCGCCGCCCACACGCACACGTGCCAGCCGCGTTCGCGAGCACTGTCCCGCCGCCCGCAGGAAACCAAGCGCATCGAGATACAGATACGCAAGGACTATAACAAGGGACCCCCGCCGAGTGTCGTCTTGCCTATGAAGATCACTGATGTTAATGGTAAGTTGTGACGGTACCTATTGAGTGTCAGTGTATGCCTATAGATTTAAGAATGACTGAAGTATTTTATTTGTATTATTTACTACAGTGCCTTATGTTTACAGAAAACAAGACGAAGGAACTCAAAGAACCAAAGGCTATCAAGGAGCAGAAGGAAATGAGTGAGCAAAAAGACAGGGAAGAAAGAGAGGCTAAAGAGCCGAAAGAGATCGAGGAAGAAGAGGAGTCTGAAGATAAAACTAAAAAAGAAAATGACGCCGAAGAGGCCCCCGAGCAACGGACTAAAGCAGTAGTTGCTAAATCTGCCGAAGATATCAATACAGATTCGGTGATGCAACATAGTGGAGATGAGTCTTCCAAATCTTATGAATCACCCGAGAAAGCTGAAGACGCCGCTAATCAGCCACTACAAGTCGTCAAATCCGTTCGGTTACCTTTCGCACAGCACTCCGAGAAGAGCAACCTTATGGCCCTCCGACAGCGAGTCATACCAGATATTGAATTGGAAACGTTACGGTGCAAGAAATGTGACGTGCGATGTCCTCACATTCAAGAGCTATACGACCACGTTGCGAAACATTACAATTGGATGCGCTACGCTTGCAAACTGTGCAATTTCAAACATTACCACTTCGATAAGCTGCCCGAACATGTCAAAATAGTCCACAAATTGAAAGGTGACAAGGACTTCTATTTCAGTACTGTAAAGGCTATCGATGGTGCGGAGGCTTTGGAACTAGCGGCGCCGGTGGAAGAACTTGCCGAGGTTGACGAAACGAGCCCTAACTCAAGGCGACCCAGCAGATGCTCCAGTGATAGCAGCAGACTGTCTGATGATAGCTCTTCGAGTAGTACGAAGGTTGAAGGATCGAGAAAGAGGAAACAACTGCAGAAAGTACCAACTAGGATAATAAACAAAAGGAGAAAATCTGTCAAAGGTATAATTCAACATAATTTACTTACATATTTCGTGAATTGCTGATTTTATGAAACGTGCTTGCCACAATAATAAGTTATATATATGTATATTTATTTCATTGTTTCGCAATCTTATCATATTTTGATATAATTTACAGGAAACAAAGATGATGAATGGGAAAACAAGGCTGATTCACCATCTAATAGTAAAACTGAAGAAAATTCTTCAGATATGGATGATACCTATGAAAAGGTTGGGAAAAAACGAATCGAAGAAATACCATCCGTGGCTTCACGAAGACCAGTTCGAAGGAAGACCAAGCCTAAAAATGAGGACTTTGAATATGATTTATCTAATTTACTTAAAATGGAAGCACAGGGTTATCGTGACTCTCAAACAGTCACCACTACAACTAAACCTAGTCAAACCAAGAAAAAGAACCAACAGGAAAGTCCGAGTAATTATGAAATGTTGAACAAAGAATGCTGTGGGGCTTTAGTTTCACTATCTAGAAAATCTGTAGAAAACGCCAAAGCGCACATGAAGACCGCCGCCACTCTTTACATAAAAAAAGATAAAGTAGTACCGTCAACCATTTTTGTCAGACCAATGATTCCTAGAGGCCTTAATAGAGGTGATAAACTGTCTCCAAGGAAAGATGCTATAGAAGAAAGAAAGGATACTACTAGTCCAAACAAAGAAATAAAAGATAATGATGATACAAAAATACATCTGGAAAAAGAAAACACTGAAATGATTACTAGCAATGCAAGTAACGATGCCTCCACTAGTAAAGAACAAAATGATTTAACTGATTCAAGTGCTAAACCTCTTGAAAATAATAAAGAACCAAGAGAGGCGATTAATACAAACTCTACTCCTACTGAAATTAATAAAAATTCAAATGTTTCAAATATAACAAGTGAAAAAATTAAACCTAAGAGTATAAACATTCCATCGGTTGTACCAATAAAATTCCGAAGACAAAGCTTAGATGTTATGAAAAATCCAATAATAAATAAGAATATGTCAGATTTCTCAAAAGCCGGTTTGAAAACTAAAATACTTGTCATCAAACCTATTAATCGAAAAAAGGATGGTGTACAACCAGCGAACACTCCATTGAAGTATCAAACTATAACACTCAAAGAATCAAGTAAAAGCTCTGCCAGTGAAGATAAGGTTTCAGATCAAGTTGTTGTAGTAAAAGTTCCAAAAGTTGACTGTATTACTCGAACATTACCTGAGACTTCCGCAACAAAAGCTCCATATGAAAAAGTTTCAGTTATTAAGAAAGCCGAAATGGGGTCCGCTGCTACTGACGAAACACCCTTAGACAACGAAGAAATTCAATCCCACGCTAATCTGCCAAAAAATTATGATAAATCAAGTTCAGATAAAAATGGTGATGTCTCTTGCGCAAAACCACTATTGAATGATATAGAATCAACAAAATCACTTGATGAAATAAATTATGAATCGACGTTAAATGATATTGATTCTCCTTCTATAGTTGATTGTAATAAAATAAAGGCAGTAAGTGATATTACCTCTGATGAAGGAACTGCCAATTTGTGTAAAACTATAACTGAAGCGAAAGTCGATGATTCATCAAATATGGCTTGCGACTAAGTTATTGTTAATTATTATTATGAACTTTATGATCGTGAGCATAGCTACCTATTATAGTTAGGTATATAGGTATATAATAGTATTAGGCATACAAAACATGCCTATATATTAAAAATTTGTATTTTATGTTGCTTCAAGAATGTGTTTCGTTGATAAACGTTTACCCCATATACATAATAGTGACTACTGACTAGGCTCACTATGATAAATAACAATATTAAAAGTTATTAAAATCTAATGCTTTTTATTTTTTTTGTAGATATACCTTTAGTTGTCAGTTAATTGAAATGCTACTATCAGAGTGCTTGGAACGTATGTAAAGGCCATCCTTGTAATTTAAAAATACTCGAACTATCATAGGTATTGATTTGGGCATGAACCAAGATGATATTACGTAACTTACTAATATTATAAACGCGAAAGTGAGTGTTAGTATGTTAACTACATAGCGACGGAACGGATTTTGAACAACTTTGGCATGTATATAGGTACTAAATCCTGGAATAGGCCCTAGGATACTTCTCATTCCAGAAAATGAACAGTTCCCAGGGAGCATTTTAAACCTTATTCTATGCGGATGAAGTCACGGGTCTCATCTAGTCGTCGATAAAACAATATTACGTACTACTTACGTAGGGTACTGCGGGTGGATTTAGAATAATGCATAGGTAACAATTAGAAATAATTAATTTAAAAAAAAACCGACTTCAATTCTGATGTAGGTATCTTTCCACCTGGGTAGTCGGTTAGGAATTCTGTTCTTAATCTATCACCAGTTCTTCACCTAGTTCGTATATACCTACTAATATTATCCGTGGGGCCTTCATAGTATAGGTTGAGAGCCACTGCTCAATGCAATGCAAGTACTTCTATAGTACTGGCGTACGTAGTACTATTATTTATTCTGTAGCATAGGACTTTAACAATATTAAGGCTCGGGTACATTAGACTACGTTCGTTCCTTTTGTTTTTTTTTATTAACAAAACAGCCGCCACAAAGATGCATTTTTTTGATATGGTAGCTCATATTTTCATAATAATAAATTAATCTTTTATAGTTCCAACAAATAAATACTTAATTTTGTTATATTTTTGTCAGTAACTGTATCCAACAAAATGTACAGCCTATATTTACAATCACTTTATTTTATTGATCGTACAAATGCGGCAAAAAGACCTAACAAGTCGTTTAATTCCTATTGATTATTCTAATACAGGCACACTGTCATTTAATTTACTTATCCGAAATACTCACAAGATACAATATACCTTTCATCAGAGTTGCATAACTCCAAATTATGTAATTCAGCTACATTGCCATTCTCATTCATGGAAATTTTATGAAAACCGTTGTTTTCCTAGGTTCATTAATGTAATCTCTCATAAATATAATTTCATGGCTATGTATCTTAATTATGATTATTCATGATGGTCAAACAATACGTAATATTGCTCTTCTAATCCGCGTTGCAATGTAAAACCACAAAATATAGACCAGTCTATATATGTATTTTGTGGTGAAACTAACAAATAACTTAAGTAGATAGGTACCTTGAAATACTTAGTAGAGATAATGATTGTCCTACATGTGTAAACATGATAAAATATTTTTTTTCCAATGATGTAGAATAAAAAAAACATAGGTTTAACTAAGTTTAATTACAAATAGAGTTACTTTCTCATCCATTCACATCAAATACTTAAGAATTCTTCGCAAGAGTTTCAGCTTTCGCAACAACCTCTTCGATAGGTCCAACCATGTAGAAGGCAACCTCTGGCAGATGGTCATAATCACCCTGCAAGATCTTGGAGAAGCCCTTGATGGTCTCCTCGAGCGGCACCAGCTTGCCTGCGTGTCCAGTGAACACCTCGGCCACTTGGAAGGGCTGCGACAGGAACCTCTGGATCTTGCGCGCACGGGACACGGTCAGTTTGTCCTCCTCGGACAACTCGTCCATACCCAGGATAGCGATGATGTCCTGCAGTGACTTGTAGTCCTGCAGGATCTTCTGCACGCCACGAGCGACGTTGTAGTGCTCGGCGCCAATGATGTTGGGGTCCATGATACGTGAGGTGGAGTCAAGCGGGTCCACGGCGGGGTAGATGCCCAGCTCAGCGATGGCACGGGACAGCACGGTGGTGGCGTCCAAGTGAGCGAAGGTCGTTGCCGGGGCGGGGTCAGTCAAGTCGTCGGCGGGCACGTAGATGGCCTGCACGGAGGTGATGGAGCCCTTCTTGGTGGTGGTGATGCGCTCCTGCATGGTACCCATGTCAGTAGCCAGCGTGGGCTGGTAGCCTACGGCGGAGGGGATACGACCCAGCAGAGCGGACACTTCGGAACCGGCCTGGGTGAAGCGGAAGATGTTGTCGATGAAGAGCAGCACATCCTGGCCCTCCTGGTCACGGAAGTACTCGGCGACGGTGAGGCCAGTCAGGGCGACGCGGGCGCGGGCGCCGGGGGGCTCGTTCATCTGGCCGTATACGAGCGCCACCTTGGAGGTCTTGTCCTTGAGCGAGATGACTCCAGACTCGATCATCTCGTGGTACAGATCGTTGCCCTCGCGCGTGCGCTCGCCCACTCCCGCGAACACGGAGTAGCCACCGTGCGCCTTGGCGACGTTGTTAATCAGCTCCATGATGAGCACGGTTTTGCCGACGCCGGCGCCGCCGAAGAGGCCGATCTTGCCTCCCTTGGCGTAGGGCGCGAGCAGGTCCACGACCTTGATGCCGGTGACGAGGATCTCCTGCTGCACGGACATGTCCACGAACTCAGGCGCCTCGGCGTGGATGGATGCTCTCAAGTCGGTGGGGATGGGGCCACGCTCGTCGATAGGCTCGCCGATCACGTTCATGATGCGGCCGAGCGTCTCGGCGCCGACGGGGATGCGGATGGGCGAGCCCGAGTCGTGCACGGGCTGGCCGCGCACCAGGCCCTCGGTACCGTCCATAGCGATGGTGCGCACGGTGTTCTCACCCAAGTGCTGCGCCACCTCCAGCACCAGCCGCGGCTGGCGGTTCTGCACCTCCAGCGCATTGAGGATGGGCGGCAGGTCGTCCTCGAACTGCACGTCCACTACGGCGCCGATGACGGCGACCACCTTACCGTGCCCCTTGCCTGCGGCCGCTTTGGCTGCATAATCCCTTTTGTTGACAGACACAGCTGCGATTTTGCCGCATTCTATCAGGGTTTTTTCAGCCACTGACTTAGCGGCCAGGAAGCCGCTTCCAACTCTACTTACAGCCCCAAACATTTTTATTAAACTGGTTCTTTCGGGCAAATTAAATATAGTGGCCGCCCGCAATTATGTAATAACCTTAAAAAACGCTATAGATAAATATATTTTATTGATCGTTCATGTCATGGCTCACAGATTAAACATATTCATAGTCCAAATGACAAAACTGTCATAGAGTATGTTACCAAGAAGTTTTATTGTTGACTAGCTGCGCCCCACGCCTTCGCCCGCGTGGAGATTGATGTGTCGCAATTAAGAAAAGTAGTCGGTTGCTCGGCTGCGCTGTTATAATTATTTCCAAAATATCATGATTCTGTATTTGTGGACTCGTTTCAATTGTTAAGCATGTGTTGGACGATTTGTTCTCGTATTTCCCGTACCAAACATGGGTTACCGTATAAAATGTACGAAATTGCCAAAACAGGCATGCCCCATCATCGATTATTATGGAAACGACGATGGTGTGTTGCACTATTACCTACGTCTTTCACGTCTAAACTCTCTATTTTTTTCGAACTATAGTATACAATTTTTCATATAAAGTTTAGAAATCTATTGCACACTATTATCTATTTAGTGCTAATTTTGTAAATATAAAAAATACATAAATCATTATTTACTTTATAGTTTAATTAAACCGAGTTTTTAGTGAATCGAACCAAGAAATAAAATTTTCCATAAAAACTTTAGAACTCAATTCAACCCTTACAGTGGTAGTTTAGAAAAAAAGTTTTATACTATTTATTTTGTAGTTTATTTGTACCGAGATTTGAGCGAATGAAAACATCATACACACAAACTTTTGCATATATAATATTATTAGGATTAGGATTTAAACTGAGTTAGATCTCTCGTATGCGGCAGGCCATCTGGGTAGGTACCACAGCTTTGCCAGTTATTCTGCCACCAAGCAGTAGTGCTCAAGCAGTACTTTGTTACGGTTTGAAAGGCATTGTGGCCAGCAAAATTACTGAGCATGTGAGACTTAATATGTATAATAATATGATGTCCCGGGGTGCAGCGCTACACAGTGATTTTAATGGTATTCAGTTTGTTTGTTGTGGTCAGGCGTTGTGCTTGCCATCAGGCGAGCAGCGAAAATGTTTTTATATATAATATATTACACTATGTATTATATTATATATAACATTATTGTTTATATTATATATTACATATTTGAACCGAGTTTTGAGTTAATCGAACTAAAATAAAATAAAATACATACAAACTTTAGAACTACTTTGCCCCCTTCCTAAAGGTAGTCTTGAAAAATTAAAAAATACGTGTTTTATAATTTATTTTGAAGTTTACTTGTACCGAGCTTTGAGTAAATCGAAGAAAAATAAAAAAAAATACATACAGACTTTAGACCTCTTGCATCCTTAGGGTAGTCTTGAAAAAATAAAAAATATATGTTTTATTACTTATTTTAAAGTTTATTTGTACCAAGTTTTAATTGAATCCAACTAACATAAAAAATATCATACAAACTTTACCACAGCTTTGCCAATTTTGCAAACCCCCTAGGGGTAGTATCGAAAAAATAAAAAACACGTGTTTCATTATTTAGTTTATAGTTTATTTGTACCGAGTTTTGAACGAATAAAACTAAAAATAAAAAAAAACGTGCAAACGTTAACACGCCCTTACACTTTTTTTAGGGGTAGTTTCAAAAAATTAAAATACAGGTGTTTTAAAATTTATATTAAAGTTTATTTTTTTCTAAGTCGTGAGTGAATCGAACCACGGAATAAAGTATAAACTGAAATTAAACCTTACAAACTTTAGGACTCCCATGCACCCTTCTTAGGGTTGGTTTTGAAAAAATAAAAAATACGTGTATGATTATTTATGTTAAAGTTAATTTGCACCGAGTTTTGAGCGAATTGAACCAAGAAATAAAAATTTTCCATATAAACTTTACCACCCTCTTTCACCACCTTGGGAGTTGATTTTTAAAAATTAACATAGCCTATGTTTTAATTTATTTGTATTCGTACGCAGATGAGCAATACGCACAGATTAAATATACGGCAATAGGTGTCAGAGTAACAATCTTGGACCAATTATCGCACTTGGTCTGAGGTAACAATAGGCAGATACCGTAGGTAGGCTGTGGGCATAGGCTCAGAAATAAAAAAATGCCTCCTGCCCTTAATCATATCCTGACCATAGACCTTACTCCTTACTAGACTAGTGTAAGAAGCTGTAGCCCCTGACCATTATTCTGATTCCTGACTGAAGAAACAGAAAGTACAGAAACTTCCTATCACTATTTCCAAGGAAGAAACTTACTGCATTTAAGTTTCTTTACATACATGCTTTACTATCGACTTTATAATTGACTTTACAATCGACTGATTGATGACAAATCGTTTGTCATCAACCAGTCGATTGATTTGATTATATCGGAGTACACGATTTTCTGTCTCCTTCAAAATGCTGTCAACGTCAAATATACGTCAAATATTATTATTGTGCTGTGGTTCACATGCACCGCAATGGAAAAGGATTTATTTTAAAACCAAAACATGTTTCGATGTCGTATGATATCGCGTGTATGTACAATTTACGTAATCCTATTACACACTCTCAATTCGCATCACAAATAATTTTAACTCAATAAACCTCCAATGCCTTTTTAATGGGAATAAATGGTTTCGGTGTTATTAACATATTACATAAAAGTTTCATACCCTTCCTGTTTCAGATTTTATGGCAACAACGTCTTCAAACGAGGAACGACAAGTGTGTAAGACCCTGCATCAATGTTTTGGCTAATAAATGTGTAAGAGAACAAGGCACAGTGGCTGTTGAAGATGGTTATATTAAGAAATTTATGAAGGCAGTTGGATGGATGGACCAGTCTAGGACGGTAAGATACTAGCGAAAAGCGAAAACTTACATATTACACAATCAAAGCACAAAAACTCACAGGATTTGGTGCCAATTTAAAAAAATACAAATTCAAAAACTCTTTATCGTATACCAATTTATAGAAATAGACTATAACACAGTCTTTAACTATAGTAGTACAATGGGCGGTCTTATCGCTTGAAGCGATCTCTTCCAGACATCCTTTGGATGGACAGTATCGGGAGAAGTAGACGGCGGTGTACAACAAAATTTATTAATTTCATCTTAATACCCACATAATGATACATACATGCTAATATTTACATTCTAATACACACATATATTATAGCTAGTACTGAAATAGTAATTTAGATATGAATCTTACAACCAAGGCTAAAAAGCAGGTACTCCTAATTTTTTCTCTTTACCAAATGCTCTTAGCTCCTAGGTTATCAACAAAAGTACCACTATCTTTAATTGTCTGCATATAAACACAATGTTTCATTTAAGGAATATGCTGAAGACCAGCCAGTGCTGAGCCTACCCCTGTTGGTGCTGTTTTTGTGCTTATAAATATTCTGTAAATATTCTATGTATAGAGTTTGGCAATAAATAATTTCTTTCTTTCTTTCTTTAATTCCAGCGTTTAAAACTAACAGGGTACTTCCTATATGAAAGTATACCTATGAAAGTCAGATACGCAGAATGGTTTGAAGAACTTGAGCTTCCTGACACATTTGCGTCATGGTTCTGCATCACTGAGCTACATGTCTGGATGCTAATGGTCCGTTACATGGCTGAAGATATCACTGCATCAGGTTCTGGGAAGAATCAATATGTAAAAGGCGATGGACACTTTGTAAGGAATTGTATTATTGAAGCTATGTGGGCAGACGTTGCAAATAAAATTAAACTTTTAGAGGTAAGTAAACTGCAAGAAAAAGTTCCTTAGTCAATATAAGAATATAACAAAGTCTGCAGTCCAAGATAAAGAATATTGAATTTATATAACAGTACAGTTCTGCAGTACAACACAGACATCACAAATATACATTTTATAAAAAAAAACAACTTCAACTTTAATGTATCTTTGAAGTCCAAGGTCAAATATCAACAAAATATTATATGGGCAATACTGAACCCAACACAAAAAGAATTTTCCTCTCTAAATCTGTTTATAAATGACTAAGTTCTGAGGTACCAAACGTAAAAAAATAAATTATAAAAACTATCGAATTGAGAACCTCCTCCTTTATTTTTAGTTGGTAAATAGGTACAAAGTGACAATACTTATGAGTATTTTAACAATATTTAAATACAGTAAAGCCACGTTTTGATCTGTTCAGGCCTAATCTGATAATAATCATCTTAATTTTAATAAAATTAAATTTAATGCCAATTCTTTGACATTAGTCTCGTCTGTTGTAAAATGAGGATAAAGGTCATGATTCCTTAGAAGGTATGTTAACATTCATCTTTGTTTGATATATCACCCCCTCACACTCAAACTTTCACTTCAACTTACACATATCTACACTCAAACTTCCACAGACCTCGTGTCCACTCCCGTAAAAATAGAATTTTAATTATTTTTAACTTAGAATCACCAAATTAGATCAAAATGTTAACTTCATGCTTACTCTGACTTATTGTTCTGATATTGTCACAAACTGTGGTATCATCTCTAACCTAATCTAAACTTAGCAAGTCGTATCTCAGAATCCCAAGACACAGGCTTTCGCCTAGTTTGGGACTCGTCGTTTAGTCGTAATCTGCAACAAACCGCTAACCTTTTTGAATTACTTGTGTACCACAAATGTTGTAACCTTTTTGAATAAACAATTTTATTATTATTATTATTATTATCTATTTTTCAAATTCTAGGGAGCAAATCCAGCGATAGCCCGTAAGCAAGTATCAGAACTATCACAGCAGTTCCAAGCAGCAATAATAGCTTATGATGAAGGACTGAGTGATGACAAGGTGATGGCTGCAGCCATCTGGAGAAGATTTTACTCATTATCTCCAGACACTAAGCCTGAAAATGTGGAGACAATAGTCAAACTTATTAGACATCAGGTATGTGTAATTCTTTAAAGTGGTATGTTATGGTATGTTTTCCATTCAAAATTCAACCATTATTAACTTGTTTACTGAATACTGGTACTGAAACTGGTAGTCAGTTTTCGCATTTCTTTACTGCATCTGGACTTCAGTTTCTATAGGAAAGAAATAGGTAAACATATGTACCTTTTTTCAAAGTCATGTTAACTTAAGTTACAATTACAAACTTATTTTTAATTTTATTCGTATTGTGTTTATGACCTTTAAAAGTGCACTTTTGTGCCTATTTAATAAACAATATTTGACTTTGAATAGTAAAAATGCCTAAATTTATTCGTGGCGAACTACCTATTTACGGGCGGTTATTTACGCAAAATTAATAAAATGGTACCATGTTAATATCAATTATTCAGCTTCCTAACTTCTAACAAGTGTTTCCGAAAGTTAGTAACAAACATTGATCCATGATGGATGTTTGTTACTCATTCAAGCATAAACTATTGAAACATGTCGAGGTTGATGAAATTTGGTATGTAAGTACTTTAGGTCCTGAGAAAGGGAAACCGCTGGTGAAGTCACGGTGTAGTTAGTTATTTTATTGTTAGTTAGTTTTATATATAAGACAGCGCTGTACATTGTATAATATGAATGTACCAACTATCAAGAAGAGACATGCTTTAATCAGTAATGATATTATTTGTATGATAGCAGGCCTAGCGCACTCCGCACTGTAGGTACGAAGCTACAAGTACATAGCCGGACACCGACGGCGGGTCGCGCGTCGTTACACGTGCCGCGTCAGAAGAGATAAGACCTATGCGATAGAAAGAGAAGCGCTCTGTAGGTTAATATGATTGGTAGGTATGTAGCGCTACGCTGAATTGAATTTTATTGCGTCATAGCAAGAGTCGCTATTTGTTTAAATTTCTTTGCGGAGTGATGCTTCTGTCCCTTAGTATTCTGTGATGATAGTAATTCTTTCATGTTTTTTGTAAAATCAATAAGTACTAATCAAAACTCTTGTTTTTCAGGTATCGCTCCTAGACAGAATCCCAAGTGAAAACCTGAAATGGAACCCTGAGATAACATGGTTAAGTATTTTTGAAAAATAAATCATGTTTTATTAGAAATTGTAATTTATGTACCATATAATGTGTTTAAATAAAATAACATTGTTAGAAAAACAATTTTATTGTTGAAATGTTTCTTTCTTATAAATAGAAGTGATCAAGTCTTATTGCTCAATTATGATTAGACACACACATAATTATGATTAACCCATCGGTATCCCGAGTGCGAATTTATTACGCTAACGTAAGTATTTATGGCTCGGAAAAAGGAATATGCATGTATTTGTTTTAATATTCAACTTCGAAATTAATTAAAATTAAATCTAAATAATCGCGCCATTTGCGTGTGACAAAAATGTGCGGACCTACGATCTTTTCATTGGTTTGCCTATGTTACATGTGTGCGTGTATCAATAAACTACCAATAAGATTCTCGGGCTTTTACTGCCTCTATGTCAAAATACAAAGAAAAAGTATTAAAAAATAGAAGACAAGCAAAAAGATGAACAATTAAACATATACACATTTCTTTTTTCTCAAAAGGCCGTTTGCATGTGTTAAAAAGAGAAAGCATTATGCGCATGGCACCATCTTTAAACCCTAAATATGACTAATAAGCAGCGAGCCGAAAAGCGCGGGAAACCCTCTTTTGCGGCGGTCGTATTTTTTCATTTGAAATTTTTCAAATATTTTTTTTTGTGTAAATAGTGATCAGTTGAGTAGTAATTTGTAGTTATTTTAGTTTTTAGTGTATATATTCTGTTTATTTGTGTATAGAATCCACTGGTAAGTCGTTTTTGTTAATTTTTCGTCGAGGATGAATGACCCTCCGGACCCCGGGGGCAGTGTGCCCCCGGTTGGTTGTAATGTTACTATATTATCGAATGAATCTGGTATGGAAACGGACAGCTCTATCAGTTTCCGAGCAATTAAGCGTAGCCGTCCTTATAAGGTCTGTAAGCATTGTAACAAACGAAGGAGGAAATATAATAGTGAACCGAAACCTACGGACTGCCATTGTGAGATTGAATCTATTGTTGAAAAACCGAATGTAGCTCCCGCAGTTTCAAATAATATTGTTAACCCCCCACGTTCGAACCCTAGCCCTGTTGTTTTGAATGACACGGTTAACTCTCCACGACCGAACCCAGTTGCCCGAGTTTTATATGAGCCTACAGATAATGCCCCTTATGTTGTTCATATTCAAAAAATACAAACTGACCCAAATGATGGAACGACTCTCCATCCAATTGCTTTTGGAAAATTCTTAAACAAGTATTCCATTGCAAATATTGTGAATGGTAGTTTAAAACGTATTGGCCGAAATAGAATCTCCATTTCTTTCTCGAACCATTTGAGTGCTAACTCTTTCCTCACTCATGCTAGCCTAGCTTCGAACAACCTTAATGCATTTATACCATCCTTTAATGTGACACGCATGGGCTTGGTCCGTGGAGTACCCAACGAGTGGACCCCGGAAGAAGTCATGGAAAATATCAACGTTCCAATTGGATGTGGTAAGATTCTCAGAGCCAGACGTCTTAACTATAAAGTGACAATAAATGGTGAGCCAACATGGAAACCATCACAAACTGTGGTTCTTACTTTTGATGGCCAGATTTTGCCTAAGCGTATTTTTATGTGCTATAACGCTTTACAAGTAGAACTATACACTTACCCGACAATCCAATGCTACCATTGCTGCCGTTTTGGACATACTAAGAGTCAATGCAGGTCTAAGCCGCGCTGTTTCAAATGTGGTCAAGATCACTCTGGTGATACTTGCAATATTGAAGAAGATTGTGCTACTTGTTGTTTATGTTCAGGATCTCATTTTGCTAATAGTAAAACTTGCCCAGAATTTACCCGTCAGAAACACATTAAGTTAACTATGGCTGAAAGTTGTATTTCCTATTTCGAGGCTTCGAAATTACATCCCCCAGTTTCTAGATCGTTTGCAGAGATAACAAATAATAAACCCATGACTCAGAATTACTCTATACCGGTTCATTCTCAACCTTCAAATACAAGCTCTTCGGTTTCATACAAGAAAACTGTTTTCAAAAAACCCTGGACTGCTCCTAAAACTTCCAAGGGGTATGACCGACATGCCCACTATGAACTTATAAAGGAGTATGATGGGCCATCTCCTTCCAACGGATGTGCACTTAAACAAAATGTTTCTCACGTAAATGAACAGCAATCTGTTGCTGATATTATAATTGCCATTATTAATTTACTTTCTCAGTCTAAACTTATTGAACCGTCCAACGTCGCCCCTGTTATTGCAGCGATCACAAATTTATCGGTCCAATATGGATCAAGCCGAGGTAGTCCAATGGAACTGCCGCAGCTTAGTAAGTAAAAAAAGCGATATTATTTACCTAATTAATAAATTTAAACCAAATATCTTCATCCTCTCTGAGACATGGTTAAAACCTAATTCCGTATTTCGGATTAGGGGGTACTCATGTCTCAGAGAGGATCGTCAAGACGGGTATGGCGGTGTTGCCATACTCATTGAAAACTCTCATTCTTTTAAAACTATTTCCCTTCCCCCGCATAATCCTAACTATTCTATTGTTGCTGTTTCAGTTAATAACATATGTTATGTGTCTGTATATATTCCGCGGCCTTCTGCCATTATATTAAATGAAATAAGTTCATTGCTATGTGTCCTCCCAAAACCTTTCATGATTTTAGGAGATTTTAATTGTCATCACCGATCTTGGGGTAGTTCTATTTCCAATTGTCATGGTGAATATCTATTAGAAATAATTGATAATAATAATTTGTGTTTGCTGAATACTGGTTGTCCCACCAGACGCACTAGTCCTGACGAGGGCACTAGCGCTATAGATTTATCAATATGTACACCTAATTTAGCGTCAGAACTATCTTGGTATACTCTTTCATCCACCTTCGGTAGTGACCATTTTCCAATCATCATAAGTTCTCCAAATAAGTCTCTTTCCGTTATTCATAAACCTCGCCTGAAATACAAAATTAAAGATAAAGGAGATGATTGGGATAAATTCAAATTGTGCGTGGAAAGTAAATATTTTGAGCTTCCTAATATTTCTGAAAGTAATATTAATAGTTGTTCCGAGGCCCTCGCAAAAGTTATATTGTCTGCCGCAGATCAAGTTTTCCCTCTTAAGAATTCGGCATCGGGCCAAATTCCATCACCACCTTGGTGGGACAATGATTGTACTCTTGCTGTTAAAAAACGAAAACAAGCTGAAAAGAATTATAATAAGGACATGTCTATTACAAATTTTGAAATTGTTTCTAAATTAATTATTGATACCAAGAAGTTACTAAAAGATAAAAAAATTAAGGGTTGGAGAAGATTTTGTCATTCTATCTCTCCGATGTCTCATCCCTCTACTGTATGGCAAAACATCAAACGATTTAAATCAGGTATGTCTAACACTAATCATTGTCCCATGCCTCCTTCTCTAAACAACTCTTACTTAAACCACCTAGCACCTGCATCTGTTGCTCCATCTCCGCTGTCTTTATTTATTCCGATTCCTCGATTAATTCCTGATACAGAACCTAATCTTAACTCGATCTTTACCATGAGGGAACTGAAGGGGGTACTTTCCCATCTTCATGATTCTGCTCCTGGTGAAGACGGCATTCCTTACTCATTTATATGTAATATGGGAGATAACTATCTTTCGTATTTCCTCAATTTAATTAACTCAGTAATGATGTCTGGCACGGTTCCTCATTCTTGGAAATCTCAAATAGTGATACCAATATTGAAGCCTAATAAATTACCTTCATCCCCAAAGTCATACCGCCCCATAGCTTTGTCTTCAGTAATTGCAAAAATCGCTGAACATCTTGTGAAAAACCGCCTAGAGTGGTTCGTAGAATCTCACGGCTTTCTTGCAAACTCTCAGTATGGTTTCCGTAGAGGCAGAAGTACTTTGGATAGCCTGAGCATTTTTGTGACGGATATTCGCCTAGCCTTCACTCATAATAAATCTGTTGTTGCAACATTTTTAGATGTAAATTCTGCATACGATAGTGTTCTTTTACCAATTCTAAAAGAAAAGTTGCAATCGTTACATGTTCCTTCTATGCTTTGTAACTTTATACTTAAAATGCTCTATGGCAGGTCAATTAAACTAGATAAGTCTAATGAAATCAGAATAGTGTGGAAAGGTTTACCTCAGGGCTCCGTCATTAGCCCATTGCTTTATAATATTTATACCTATGACTTAGAAAATGCAATTAACAGCTCCGTAAATGTCCTTCAATATGCAGACGACCTTCTATTGTATTATTCTGATCGTTCAATTGACAATGCATGTTCTCACATGACATCGGCTTTAAACAGCTTAAAAATATGGATGGATGACAATGGTCTTGAACTTTCGGTCAATAAAAGTAATGTGGTCTTATTTTCTAGGTCACGCAATCTTCCGCCTGTTAATATTTTGTATAACGAAGAACCAATACCTGTACAAAGTGAGATAAAATTTTTAGGATTAGTTTTGGATTCTAAACTAACATTTCTTCCTCATTGTGACTATGTTGCCACAAAATGTGAACGGCTACTTAACATTATTCGATGCCTCTCTGGGGTTTGGTGGGGTGCACATCCTGCATCTTTAAGGCTTGTCTACAACGCTCTGATAAGAAGCGTCATAGATTATGGCTCTTTTTTGTTGGAGCCTTGTAGCATAGCCGGATTGAAGAAGTTGGATGCCATTCAAGCCAAAGCTCTAAGAATTGTAACAGGAGCCATGAAATCTAGTCCAATTATTGCTCTACAGGTAGAATGCGTTGATCCTCCTTTTCATTTACGTCGGCAATACCTCTCCGATAAATTTATTTTCCGGTCACTTAGATTCTCCAAACACCCTATATTTAATAAACTGCAAATATTATCAGAGCATTTTACATCAAGACCTGGCTATTGGTTACATAAATCTTCACCTTGTTTAATAAATAGCTGGAAAAGATTTGTGAATTTGCAGGCACCTACGCACAAAATCGCAAATCTACCGATTTATAATGTTAGTTATGAAAGCCTGATCCATTCTCCTGACATTATTTACAGTACTGGAATTGATAAAAAAGACCCCAATGCAAATTGTCATTTTAATTCTTTTGTTCAAAATAGATGGAATGGATGGCATCATATTTATACTGATGCATCCAAGCATAAATCTTCCGATTGTGTTGGTGTGGGTGTCTATCACCCTCAGTACAAAATCGTGCAAAAAATTAAATTCCCTCCTGAAACTTCTTCTTTCACTGGAGAATGCTTTGGTATATTAAAGGCATTAGAATACATCTTATTAATGAATCTCCACAAAACAGTAATATTTTCTGACTCTCTAAGCGCCTTGCAATCATTAGCTAAATTTCCATTTAAATCACAATCATATGTTCCTATAATCATTGAAGCGAGATATAAACTTTATCAATGTTCACTCCGAGGATACTCTGTTTCTTTCACTTGGATTCCAAGTCATTGTGGCATTAAAGGCAATGAAATGGCAGATAGGTTGGCTAACGAAGCTATTTTGTGTGGAGATGTCTTTCCATTTATTAACTATTACCATGACCTTACAAGTTTACCAAAAGTTTTCTTAGTGGAATCCTGGAGTAATTGCTGGGTAAATAGTGCACAACATAAGGGTAAACACTATTTTCAGATTTGTCCTAACATCGTTTCTAAGCCCTGGTTCAGTTGTATTAATCTTAACAAAAAAGTTACTTCGACAATAATAAGAATGCGCTTGGGCCATGTTTGTAGCCCATTGCATCTTTCGAGACTGCATATTGTGGACTCTCCTACCTGCGCTTGCGGGGAGGATGTGGGGGATTTAAATCATATTATGTTTTCTTGTTCGCAATACGATAAATCGTCATTATTTAAGTCTTTGACTACACTTAAAATTCCGTTTCCTACCAATATTTTCTGTCTTCTTCATAATGCAGATCCTAATGTATATATGGCAATAGCTGAATATATTATTACTAATAATATTAAATTGTAAATATGTATGTAAAATTGTATATAATATCTTTATTCTGTGTATATATTATTTATATTCCAATTATCCTTAGTTTTCATATTCCTAAATACTTACCCACTCACCTGATCCTTTCCGGTAAAATCGTCATCCTTATTCCCCTATTATTTACATTTCCTATGGTTTCTCCGCTTTAGTAAAAAACCGAATATGTACATAAATAAATAAGTCTACGAAACAACAAAAACAAGACGCTGGCAAATGCACAACGTGCGACGCCAAACACCTCATAAAGAGGGAAAAAAAAAAAAAAAAAAAAAAAAGCAGCGAGCCGCGTGACGTCAGATTGTGGTTGTACCAATGAGGTTTTATGTACTCAAGCGTTTTGTGATTACGTTCCGTTTTACCAAAAACACACATTGAAATACTAAAAACTACGCAGTTTATAATAACAATAGTATCACTAGGACATGTTTACAGGAGTACTCGGTAAGTAAATTCCAGATTTTTCGACGGCAAATGTATATTCCCTATTATGTGTTAAAGTTAGAAACAGTACAATGGAAGTTACTTTTGTTACGTTACTTACACTAGTTTGTATGAACACATTATGAGGTCATCTAATAGTATAAACTTTGTTTGCACACCGTCTTGATGATATATTATGCAAAATACTCAACAATTTCATTGCCAAGTCGCTAATAAAATCAACTTTGTTCTTACAAATCTTACAATGTATGGCCTCTACTTATATAAATAGTTCGACATTCATTACGATAATTCAGACGTTATTGCACTCGAGCTAGCTTTCCTATAATAGAAAATATTTCTCAGTTCCTCACACTTCTCTCTTTCCCAAAGTACGGAAACGACAATTTTGCAGACATTATCTATTTTACAATCGTCACCACACCACGACATTCGGATGTCGCTCTGTTTCGAGAAGAATGATGCATACAAGTTTAATAAGTTCTTGTCTGTGGTGACCATTCTGTGGACCAAATCGTCCATGGAGACTGCGGATAGGTCGGTCAATTGGAATGTGTCCTTCATATCGTAAAGTTGGAACCATTGAGGTCTTCGGTTCGGCGTGAGGTTGGCTTCAGTCAGGTTGTACACGTAGTTAATAATATTTTCTGGCGCCTGTAAAGTAGTAAATACTTAATGAGCAAAATCATTATTCTCTAAGCTCAAGTCTCTTGTCTCGGATATCGATATTTAAATAATATTGTCCGATAGAACAAGCTGTTGGATCATCATAATTATACGTTATATAAGATCTTTGAACACAGTTTTATGCAATTACATTTATTATATTCTATTCAAAAGGGTTTAGATCACCGGCATTGTAGATTGTAGACTGTTGATACAAGTATACGTTTTATCAAACAAAAAAACCGACTTCAATGTATCTTCGAAGTCCAAGGTCGATATCGTGTATCGATAAAATTTATATGGGACCACTTCGTACCTATACTGAACCCAACGCAAAATTGAAAAGGAATTTTCCAAATCGGTTCATGAATGACGAAGTTCTGAGGTAACAAACAAAAAAATACAACCGAATAGAGAACCTTTTCCTTTGTTGCAGGCGGTTAAAAGTACCTAAAATACGGCGTTCGGAGACACTGCATTCAAATCAAACCATAAACTTGGTGTTAAATAATTTAAATACTTACATATGCGCCATTAAAAGTAGCGATCTTATAGTTAAGATTGTAGAAGGTATAACTGGTGACGCTGCCGGCACCCCACGCTACATTGATGGGACGTCCGTCAAAGAGACTGTAGAACAACTTGAACTCGTCTGAATGGGTGTGCCCATTGAACTCTGCTTTGATGATGGATGAGAATCTACAAGAAAAACGACTGCATTGTAGCCAGCGAAATTACTGGGCATATGAGATTTAATATCCGATGTCTCGGAGTGATGAGCGCAGTGCAGTGCTTGCTTTGTAACTTATGTAAGCTGTAGTGTTTTATAAATTTTAAATATGTTAAGTCTCTAAGGTATATGTGTTATGGGCTTTTGATATGATTACTATGTGTTTTTTATTATTGCCTGAAATAAATGAATGTATTATTATTATTATTGTAGCCAGCGAAATTACTGGGCATATGAGATTTAATATCTAATGTCTCGGAGTGATGAGCGCAGTGCAGTGCTAGGCAGTTTATGGTATTAAAAGATCTGGGTGGCACTGCTATTGTTATAGGCAGGCGTAGCGGTTACCATCAGGCGAACGACTTGCTCGTCTCATCACTGAGTTCCATAAAAGACAGTATACATTTTATTTAAAAAATAAACCGACTTCAACTCTGATGTATCTTTTTTTTATGTAACTGAATGACGTGACGAGCTGGTCGTTTGCCTGATGGTAAGCAAAATGCCAGCCCATAACAACAACAGCACCACCCAGAAATTTGTTTCGCAAAATCCTGCGCGGCGATGCGCACGTCACCCTGAGACAATTAGCTGTTGATGTTGAGCTTGAAGTCTCAGGTCGAATATCGATGAAATTTATATGGGACTGCTTCGTAGCTATACCGAACTCCGAACCGAACGTTTATAAAAACGGCAAAAAATCATGTCTGTTGTATGGGAGCCCCCTTAAATATTTATTTTATTATGTTTTTTAGTTATAGCGGCAACAGAAATACATCATCTGTGAAAATTTCAACTGTCTAACTATCACGGTTCATGAGATACAGCCTGGTGACAGAGGGACAGACAGACCGACGGACGGACAGCGGAGTCTTAGTAATAGGGTCCCGTTTTACCCGTTAAGTACGGAACCCTAAAAAGTAGCCTGTCCTCTTCCAGGACCTAAAGTAAAAATGATTGAAGTTTATTCTTTCTTTATTCTTTATTGCATCTGTAATGTTAAAATGGTGTTCATAATAAATTATAAAAGTTCATTACAGACCCTGTTGGGCACAGCAAGTAGGAGAGAGGAAGACAAAAAAAATAGAAAATAGTATTATAGAATTGTTAAAAACATGTCAATTTGTTAATAAATTTATCACTTTCGTCATTTATTATTTTATTATTAGTCATATTATTTTATAAATTTGTCATCTAAATATTCGTTTATTGTATAATATGTTTTCTTAATTAATAATTGTTTTATTTGTTTTAAAAAATGTATATCATTTATTTCATTTTTAATTTGGGGCGGGAGCTTATTATATATTTTTATGCACATAACAAAAGGTCGTGATGAGTGCATCTTGAGACGGGAAGTAGGTAGCATTAACCTGTTTTTGTTGCGTATTGAGCGATTTGTAGGCATATCTTCTCGTTTCGTAAATAAATATGGATGTTTTCTAACGAATTTACATATTTCTAGAATATAGATACAGGGTAAGGTAAGAATGTTATGTTTTTGAAAGTATGGTTTGCAACTGACTGTTTGGTCTATATTTACTAGTATTCTTATTAGTTTTTTCTGTAAGGTGAAGAGAGTGGGCGCGGTGGTGCTGTTCCCCCACAAGATAAGTTTATATTACTACTTTGATTTTTGCACAATGACTGAACAAACAGGCATTTTTAATTTTTTTCGTCCGGCCGCACCTATACCGCAGACTGTTTGTGACTGATTTGATTTTCACGCGACATGGTGAATTTTGACTGGTCGCGGCGACATGCGCCACGCCCCCTTACAATCTCTACTATAATCCGATCTCTATGGGAAGTAGGTACGAAACCTTAAAACATTCAAATTAAGAATCCTTCCTTTTTTTGAAGTCGGTAAAAAACTCATGTATAGCTTTATACCTACTCAGGTTCAAGGTTTTATCAGAGATCAAGATATTACGTTGAAATCGTTTGAATAGTCAAGTGGATTGATAACAGGTTTCCCAACGATTTTTGTGGCTATTTTGTTGTCAAAGTAAACCTTATTTTTGGGGATACGTCAGACGTATCATTATATTGTGATAAAAACAATGATTATTTTAGATAGAATTGGCCCATATTCTTTTTCACATTTAAGATGTTTTTTTTTATTTGAACCGAGTGATGAGACTAGCAAGTCGTTTGCCTGATGGTAAGCGCTACGCCTGCCCATAACAATTGCAGTGCCACCCAGAACTTTGCGTAGCACTGCATTGCGCTCGATACCCTCGAGACATATTAAGTCTCCTAGCCGAGTAATTTCGCTGACTACAATACCCTTCAAACCGGAACACAGTAATGCTTGCGCATTACTGCATGACGGCAGCATAACTGGCAAAGCTGTGATATCTACCCAGACGGCCGCATACGAGAGACCTACCACTAGTAAATAATACCGTTTATAATTAAATAATAGGTACGTTTTAGAGCTTAACCACAGATGCTTTGTTTATCTATCTCGTTTGGGCAAGTCGTAAGGCTCCTTTGTTTTGTATACCTGTTAATAATCCGGTTATATTCTCTAGTCCAAGTATAAGTAAGATCATGCACGCCTGGTGGTATGTGCGCCAGAATGTGGACGTTTTCTCCCGCCAATTCTGCTTTCCGTAACTCTTCTACCAACCAGTCTAGATGTTTTTTGGAATCCTGCGGATCGTACACTAACCACCTGAAAAGAAAATGTTACGGTATTTCTATTCTATCTAGATCTGGAATAAGTTTTTAAGATTAGTCTTTGTTTTTTTATTTTTGTAACCTAATAGACAAGCATTTAACCATAGTCTCACCTGATGGAAAGTGATGACGCGGTCGACGATGGATCATGCTTGCCTAGAAGATACCGATTCACTCTGGACTTGAATACATCTAGATTATATGTATCGGGAAATAGAGACTTGGTAAGGTGTTCCATTCCTTAGCTGTTCGCATTATGAAGGTTGAAGCGAAGCACTTTGTTCTGGCAGGAGGAATGTCAACAATAAGCGGATGCCGAGTTTCCGTACGGCTTGTCCGATGGTAGGAGATGGAGAAATTAAGTCGTGTAATTCCATCGCACACTCTCCATGTATTGACACACATCAAACCTGCTGGGATTCTAACCTAAGCCGAGTTAGCTCAAATTAGCGTTGGTTAGTTCCCCTTCCTTTGAACTAACCAACTTGTTTGGCACCATCTCGCCTGATATTAAGAGACTATGCGTCCGAACATGGAGCATATGGATCTAGAAAATAATCCTGACAAATCTGACCCATGTCCCATTGACAAGAAGGGTCTGAGTTCTCCTTGGTCTGAGCTCTGAGCAGTCATTGAACTGTAGCGGGAGCGGTAGTAATAGCTGGTTTTATTCACCGTTTAGAGTTCCTAGACCCTATGGTCTAGGTTTACAGGGTCGGTATGAATTTGCAAAAGCCAATGCTTTATATTGCTTGATGTTGCTACTATTATTATTTATAATTGTACGGTATTTGTCTGACGAAATTGACATAAGTATATGTCTATTTACTCGTTTACATAAAAACAATTTAACCTCTGTACTATTGGTATTGCACAGAGGTGTGTCACTGGTATTATCAATCCATGGATTATAGTATAGATATGTTATAAAGGGGGTACTTACCAGTTATACCTGTAAGCTACGTTATTGTTCAACACGATGACCCTCAGTCCAGGGCGGACGAGAATCGAGTACTCCCCGCGTTCTTTGAACGAAGCCAGCGCGTCTTCAGGTAAGCAGTCGCCCCATTTGTTGGCAAGAGCTTCGTACAGCCAAGTCGTGTTGATTTTAGGGCCTGTTACCGAAGTAGGGGCAAACCTAGAAATAGTTTTCATGTTAGTTTAAGAGGATATGGCACAGCCGTAGCCAGCGAGCACTAGGTATTTGAATAATGGTTTACGGTCTCGCAGAAAATGCGTGAATTAAATTAAATAAATTTATTAAATAATAATAATTTAACTAAATTCGTATCAACTTCAGACTTTTGTTAAAATTTGCGTTTCGGGAGAAAACGTTTCTACCACACTAAATCTCAACCAAATTTTAGTCTCAATTTCTTAAATGGAGAATAAACTAGGTTTGTAGGTTTTCCTTTTTCTAAGTTTATGTCTATGTTTAAAGATAAAAGCGCCCAAACTTCAAAAAAAAATTTCGAGTAAATATCGAGATTTTTTGGGTCCATTTATTCAAATTCTATAAGAATTATCTAAAAAATAAAAACCTACAAACCTCAATAATGATAACATCTCTTACATGTTCAAATTTCATCGAATTTGGTTAATGTTTAGGGGTAGAAAAACGTCTTATCTTTTTATATGAAAATTTCAGCGTGCCGTTCCCTCTTAAAAGAGTTGTTTTAGACTTTGCTTTGCCTTAGCTTAAACTTAACCATGTCGAGCTTCACACGACTCCAACCAATGGCAGATATCTATTTTCCGTAGCTTATTTTCAGTATAAGTCGAGTCCAAGTTGATTATTATACATCCAGTTCCAGCAAACACAAACATAAGAACTCCTATACTGGTGAAAGGAACTTACTGATTTGTAGGTTGAGATTCATGGTTTCCGATGACAGGAATGATAGGAACGTCGTCGCCGAAGCTCTTCCTCATCTTCTCAATAACGTAGCGGTTCACGTCGTTTATCAGTTCGTAAGTGGTTTCCCACACGAAATGGTCAATCGTGTCTCCTATATAGTACACTACGTCAATATCCTAGAATGAAAACACAAAAAAAAAATGATCCATGAATCTGCTATTGTCTAACTGATATTTTATTGCGGTCTCTTTGGTCGATAAAAATTTCCGTTACGGATAATCATAACCCTAAGTTCGGCTGTATAATAACGTAACCATGGCTTTCCATCAGGTGGCTGATCATCTCCGGTGTCGTATCTCATTGTCTACTTTAAATAAGGATGAACTCTTTGAGCATTACATAGAGCCATTCTTAATTATGATTTAAAAAAACCCCCAACACAAAAAACCTATAAAACGTAAAAAACGGCTGAACAGATTTTGATAAAACATGTCGAAGAACCACCGCTAGAAAAACTGATTTTCAATAAAAAAAAAAACCGCATCCAAATCGGCTCACCCGTTTATGAGCTACGGTGCCGCAGACAGATACACATAGTTAAACTTATAACACCCCTTCTTTTTGCGTTAGGGGTTAAAAATAAAACTTACCTTATGGGTCTCCACAATCCTGTCGATAGCATCATCGAAAGCCCAAAGCGGAGTGTCACAGTTTCTATAGTCACCCCAATACCCAGCTGGTGGAGAATTCCTCGGACTAGCATACCTCGTACGGGTCACACTTCTCATTTCTCTTAGCGAGCGAGCCTCGTCCAAATCCAGGCTAATATCACCGCTCTTGTTGACAATGCTTTTACTGATGAATGGTTCTTCACCGTCGAATTTGTAGTCATATCTCGTGGCTGGACGCTGTCCTTTTCGACAGCAAGTTGGCTCATCGCAGTCGGCTGCCCCGTACGCTTCGTAAAGCGGGTCGATATGGAAGTCGGTCATAACGGCCACTTTGAGAGGTTTGTTGTCGACTATTGGCACCTAGAAAATGTTTGATATTAAATGCATTAGCGCATTCTTGGCGAAAAACTGAGGATTTCAAACAATCAGAAAGAAGTAGAAAGGAAATTGCTCGGGCAAGGACCAAACCTTGCGTCTTCCGAGTACCATGCCGACGTCTTAAGTGGTTAAGACGTCGGCATTTACTACGTAGAAACATTTTGATAGAGGTAGGTACACGAATTAACTCTATTGAAATACCATAATGTCCACAATACAGAAATAGTACACCTAACAAAAAGCAAATTAATTATAAGTGACACAATGGGCGGTCATATCGCATAAAGCGATCTTATCGGCAACGGTGAGAGTTGAACCCTATAGATGCGACTTACCACCGGATTTCTCGGTGGTGGAGGCAGGTCAACCGTCCATTCAAACCTGTCATCTTTGAACGGACAGACGTTAGGGTTGTGGGCATTCTGCAACACAAGTCCGCATATCGCAGCGGGGCCCGCTTCGGGAGTGGTGATGACGATGTAGTGGATGATAGGCTGAAAAATATTTGAAATTTGATAGTGGCCTTAATTCTATGCTGCATTCTCTAAACCTAATGTGTACTAAGTTAGAGTCAGATATGTCAAACACAATTTCGTATTGTAACGCGCACGCTGTCTCTAAACTTCACTTATTTTTAAAGAATCCAAATTATGCGCAACTATCTGTGACTATTGACGTAAAATAAGGTAAAAATCATAAAAATACTTAATTTCAGCGTCGCAAAACGTTAACGTTTTTTTTACACTTTATAGATCTATGTTTGGCCACTATCTCGCCAGACGTGAAGCGATGATGTGGCCTAAGATGGAGCACATAGATCTAGAGATCTAGAGAGACGTCATTTGAGCGGCTGCTCAGACCCGTCTCCCAGATGGAACTACAATACCAAATAAATTATTTTTTGTTAAATTTAGGTTTAGAGAATACAACGCAGAATCGACCCTATTGAATGCAGATTTGTATGCCATAAATGGTGAGACACGCAAAACTCTAAAAGATTTGTAAACTTTATTATGACCGTGTTTCCTACAAATAAATATCATTTCATTTCATTTGCACTAAAAAGCAAAGAAATAACGAATAAGTATAAACTACCACTGACTCATTGATACTCATTACGAAATGTCCAAAACCTACTAGGCCTCTTGAAATTTAACACATGGTCTCCATGATAGATAGATAGATAAACATTTTATTGTTAAAAACCTTAAAAATAGGTACATGAAAAACAAATACATTTCACAGTAATCAGCATAACAATAGGCATCATGGTAGGTATCATGGTTTCTTTCAGAAGTAAAAACAGGTTTTTTGGAGTGCAAGTATAGACACTCTTTAATGTTTAAGGTTTACAGTATACTTTAAAACATCGCAATAATTAAAGTAGATATACTTACCAAATTAAGCTCGATAGCTCCTTTGCAAACCGCATAGCTTTCGATTCCGATGACGGTACAAAGCGTGGTGAGAACTTGGGTCAGCTGCTCGCCAGTATGGCCATCGTTCACAGAATCAATGGCTGCGGCAAATGCACTCCGGCATATTATGCAGTCGATGGTCTGGAAACAAAGAGTAACCTGGAGAACCCTATACGTACGTACCTAATAATATATTTTTTACTGTTATAAACATTTTTGGAAAAAGTTATCTTTATTTGCAAGTTGCTATCTGGATTATCATTTATTAGCCTGTATTAAATTTATCATTAAAAAAATGTGATATTACTAATTAATTCACACGTAAAAATGTTAATAAACAACTTTGTTATCAATTCTTGATGAACAATTAAGTACTTGACATTAATTTGCTGATCCTCGGAAGAGATTTGAGCTAACAGAAGATAAATAGCTTATTATAATTATTGGCTTAAATGATGTAGAAATACAAGTAGAAACTCACCATTCTGCTGTCTCCATAGAAATCTACAGCTCGAGATGCACGTTCAGGTCTGTGCAATATTTCGATAACTTCTTGAAACATCACATCTTCGGCTTCCGATAGCACATTCTTAACAAACTTTTTAAACAAATTTTCAATTTGATCTAGAATTGATAAAATAATAAATCAAAGTATTGATTTCTACTACAACTTCATGCAGATTAAGTAAGTGAATTTTTTTGAATTTATATTTAGCAGTTTATTCGGAAGTTTCCCAGGGTGCTGGAATGGGTCCACATCTTCATTATAAAACAAAAACACTAACTAATCAGAAGTTTAAAGGGATATTATTTCTCTACAAAGGGTTTATCTGATTGTAATAAGATTCAAACTCGTGTCACCTACCTGTAGAAATAAGTTGGCTAGCGAAGCTAGAGCTTAACATTACAATTAGCACAAACCACCTCATCTTGGCACTGAGTTCGTGTGACAATGAAGATAAAGCAAGCTTCACTTATATAGAGTGTAATCTACATAGGTATAGCACATCGCGAATCGTACGAATCGTTTAAATGTTTTAATATACGGTATCAGTATACTACGTATGTTGAAACTAAAACGATGCGGGTGGAGTGGATGCTATGTCAGATAATTCAATGCAATGTTTATCACTATCGCTCAAGGTATACTATCTCTACACGGGACACGAAAAATATTTCGAGTCGACCCATCTATTGGACGAGTCACGTATCGTTCAACTCTTTCTCACCTCTGTTTCACACTGGGCCCATGCTAGTCGCTATCAGAACAAGCTCGCCTGTTGTTAATCCACAATCAATCACGATTTATCTGTTTTTAAAAATTAATCGTTGCTTGTTATTTTGCGTAGGCACCTATTATTGATAAGTGTTGTACACCTTTGCTGTATACTAAAAACGGAGCCTTACCATCTTACCTACCCACTGTTTAAATCGTCCGATGCAAGTTGATTAAGCTTAAACGTAGGTATGCTTAATAAATTTATATTTAGAGATAAGGATTTATATTCATGAAACGTAGGTAGCTATTGACATTCCTCTTTGAAAAATACCTTTTGTTTATATTTAAATTCATTGTTACAAATTGACTGGTCAAGGTAAGGCATGGACACCAAGATTTTTTATTTAATGCTGAACTCCATATGCAACTTCGCCAATCCCACGCAACGCAATGTTGTTATTGTAACCACGGGAAGTTTGACGAAGGTGCATACCTATCTACCTATAAAAGGACATCAAGCCTACCTACAATTTTATATTACTTACCTACGCAATAGTTAGGCATTCTTTTTTAGGTAGCACGTAATAGCATACGTATATATATCGTAAAACGTACGAATAGCTATAGGTACTCACTTTATTATCTGAATATTTAACATAATTATTGCCACCTAATTTATCTTTTTAAACTGTCCTATTTTTATGGATTGTAAAAATCTTGGAATAACATTATGCATGTTACATACTACATATATAAATACTCAGTAATTTATTGCAATCATATATGTACATTTTGAGCGGTCTTATGATAAAGGATCAGTAAACATATACGACCCTGACAGGGTATGGCAATAGAAGCCATAGCAAGCGGACCAAATCATTAAATAAACAAACATATTTTAGTATTAGGTATTAATAGTCATATAAAAATAATTACATTTTTAGGAAGCTTTCTTTTTTATGTTGTTTGGGATTTTGTTATATTTTTTTATCGCCATTACGTTTGGACGTTCGTGTAACGTCTAACTTCCACACAGAAAGGTCGCGTCTCTCGCTCTTGCCCTAGTTCGTGCTTGGGTAAAGCGCTGACGCTGCAACCTACGCCGCGCCGCGTACCGGAGTCACCGTCGCGCGCGTCTGTATTTCGTGGTCATCGCAATGACCCAGATAATAAGTGTTAACAATTGTTAAGGCGCAGCTATAACTTTTAATTCTGGCTTCGTCTGGTGAAATTGAGATTAAAACGGAAACTGAACGTTTACTCTACCAACATTATGAGAAAGAAAAAACGGAACGGAAAAGACTGGAGAGTTTAGTAAACGAACTCAAAGGTCGAATTGAACAACTCCAAAAGAGGGAGCAGACTAGTAGTGCTCCGGAGAAACCGCTTAGGAACGAGGTTCTTCCTGCAACAGTCCAATATGAGACAGACGAAGAAGATCTCGCGAGAGAAACTGAGAGGGTGCGTCAAAAAAGCAGGAAGAAGAGGAAATTGAACACGTCACTGTCCCCAATACAAGGAGAAAACTCCAGTCAAACACCTAAAGAAAAGCCGAAGGTTAAAAAACCACCACTCCCACCACCGATAGTAGTCGAAAACTATCAACTACCAGAAGTTTTACGATCTTCTTTTGACAAGCGTAACGACAGATTCGTTTATCGTAAAGATGATGAACGGAGAGAGCGTTAAAATAAACGCCAATAACGAAGACTCATACAGGGCCATTACTAAGCTGTTGCTACAAAACAACTGCCTCTGGCATTCCTATGAGAACAAACAAGATAGACCTATTAGGGTGATATTATAGATAATGGTACGGAACCCTTCGTGTGCGAGTCTCACACGCACTTGGCCGGTTTTTATCTACTTACCTATCATTGTTATAAAATGCAGAAAAAATGCAAAAATACATATTTATTTAGGTACCTATTACGAACTTTAACAGCGAATTTCTTACATGTTATATTTATTTACTTATTGTTACATGTTATATAATAAGTTATTGTTTAAACTTCACTTTACACTTCTATACATGCATATACTATATATACACATTGGAATTGGAGTAGAGTATTGATCAAACTTCACTCATCTCGACGTCTTCTAGATTCATATCGTCAAGCATTTCGGCGAGCGTGATCGTCGGCAGTGAAGGGTCGATATCGTCGGTCGTGATCGGGATCTTGCTGGAGTCTCGGAATATATTGATGTTCTGCCTGAAAGCTGGATCCTCTTCGAGGTCGTCCAAGAAATCGTTGTAGTCACTGGAAGAAAGATAGACATCTTTGTTTTACCACAAGTACTCGTGATAGGTCTCTCGTATGCGGGAGGCCGTCTGGGTAGGTACCACAGCTTTGCCAGTTATTCTGCCGCCAAGAAGTAGTGCACAAGAATTACCTACTGTATTACGGTTTGAACGGCATTGTAGCCAGCGAAATTACTGGGCATATATGAGACTTAATATCTAATATCTCGGGGTGATTGAGCGCAATGCAGTGCTACGCAATGCTTTTTTTGGTATTAAAAGTTCTGGTCGCACTGCATTGTTACCGAAGGCATACTTATTTTGGGTTATTTAAACTTGGTTTGTTAAAGGTTCGAGATTTGCTGAACCCTGGCCACCTATCGGACGAACTTTCGTGTTGCGTTGTCGCAACAAAAACTTCGTGTTCGGTCATTGACGAAGTTTTATCAGTTGTAAGACAATATATTAGGTCCTTACATATGAAATTAGCGTTTTGTCGTACTGACCACTTTGATCTGAAATATGTCCTCTTTGGTTAAGAATTCCAAATTTAAATTTATAAATTCATTTAGCTGGTACATTTGAGTTTCGAAAACAGTCATTCATTTGTTTTTTCCTCATTCATTTTTTCTTTGGCGACGCTTATTACCGCTCAATGGAAAACATGAAATATCGGTATATTTACGAGTACGAGTTCTACCGTGGCACCAGTGCTGCAGAAACAGCTCGAAGGATTAATGATGTGTACGGCGCTGGTGTCGCAAAAGAAAGCACGGTACGTTTTTGGTTTCAACGTTTTCGACAATTCGGAAATTTTGACTTTCAGAACCAACCCCGTGGACGGCCGGAGACCAAAGTGGAAATGAAGAATTAAAGGCTATTGTGGAAGTGGATCCATCACAAAGCACTTCAGAGATAGCTGAAGGCTTCGGGGTAAGTGATAAAACTGTATTAATCCACTTGAAGCAAATCGGGATAGTAAAAAAACTTGAACGATGGGTACCTCATGAATTGAGTGAATCGAACTTGCAAACACGCGTCGACTGCTGTGTTACTTTGCTCAACCGACACAATAATGAAAGGATTTTAAATCGAATCATTACTTGTGATGAAACGTGGATACTGTACGATAATCGGAAGCGCTCGTCGCGATGGCCGAACCCGACCCAGCCAAATCCTGCTCTAAACGAAAATTGACTCAGAAAAAGTTACTTGTGAGTGTTTGCTGGACTAGCGCCGGTGTCGTTCACTACAGCTTTCTAAAATCTGGCTAAACGATTACGGCAAATATCTATTGTCAGCAACTGCAAACCAAGAAGGAAGGACTAGCTGCTAAACAACGATTGGTCAATCGCTCTCATCCACTGCTGCTTCACGACAACGGTAAAACACACACTGCACAACAAACAACCACTAAGTTAGATGAGCTACAATTGGAATGTCTGCGACATCAACCGTACTCCCCGGACCTTGCTCCAACAGATTACCATTTTTTTCTAGAATTTGGACAACTTCTTACAAGGAAAAAAATTCAACTCCGATGCGGCAGTCCAAACCGCCTTCAAAGAGTTTATTGATTCTCAACGCCATGGTTTTTTCAGTAAAGGGATCAATGAACTACCTATGAGATGGCAAAAGTGCATAGATAACAACGGTGCATACTTTGATTAATTAAATATATTTTACAAAAAATAAATTGACTTTATATTCCTCCCGTACAAAACGCCAATTTCATGTGTAAGGACCTAATATAAGATGAGATGGTAATTTATAAGAATCTTTATGTATCTACCTACTCTGTATGCAAGAATCGATTTATTTGTTTATTTGGAGGAAGACCGACAACCTAAATTACAGTGCAGTTAGTTGGTCTATGAGTCTCAGCTCCGGATTTAAGGGGGGGCAAACCGAGGCACGTGGCCTGGCCGCCAACTTCAGGGGGCCAAAAACCATCATGATTAAAAAAAATACAAAAAGCGCCTAGCTTCCAGCGCACGTTGTTCTATCTATTATGCATTTGATTTTGAAACGCATCCTAGTTGGTTTTTAACACATTTTTGAACAATCCTAAGTTGATTTTTGAACGTGTGCATAGTGTACGTTATCTCAACCACTGGAGGACAGAGGGCGCCTCTATCATCGGTTTTGCCCTGGTTCGAAACGATGGTAGATCCGGGGTTTATAACTCTATGTACTGGAGTCCACACAGGTCGTCACGTTTTAATATGCTAGATGCTAAAGGATTTGCAGATCCAAACTTTATCAGGCATGTCGTCGTATCGGCTGGCGTTCATAGAATTTTTGCAATATTTTTGTCCATATACAAGTAATACACTTACTCATTTGTAGAGCTGAGCCCTTCATGCAGCTCCTCAGCCATGTGCTTCAGTTTCCATGCCCGTGCTCTACGTCTCGTCGACCTCTCTCCATAGAATTTCTTGACGAGGAACACATCCGGAATGACACTACGGTCTAGCTTGTCTAGATTGTCATCGTTTACGTTTGATTCGCTTAGGTTGTACCTGTTTGACAAAGTCGTTTAATGTTAGCATTATAATTATGATGGCGAGACAGAGTGTAAAAAAGTAAATGAAAGCACCAAAAATGTTCATCACCATAATTTTAAATTGCATATTTTAAAATTATGGTGATGAACACACATACTATGGAAAAGTAACACTGAACAAATTACTAAGTCTAACCAGAGGGCCAATTGTCTTTAACATCTTTCGCGATACCTTTTAATGGGATAGCGATTATAATCATGATCCTAATTTCTAAATGAAATTGTCTAAGTTGTTTAATCACAATCGTTATCAGAACAAATGTATTATTTTGAAAAGGTTGTATAGTTGAAAGAAATCGACGCGTAGCAGTACAAATAATGCGTTATGTTACTGTCAGGTTGTCCAAATACCGGTAATTTCCAATTATTAGCAATTTAAGGACATTAAATGAGCAATGTTCACTCAAACATCTTTCAAAATGAGTCGCGATCGCTATCGCAATCACAATCGCTAGTTTGTCGATCTAAAGTAAATATCCTTCAGATATCAAATTGAAACGTATCGTGATAGATGTGAAAGTTATTAAACAATAAGCCCCCAGTAAGCTCTAGTTATTAAGAAACTTACCCTAAAACTGTGTCTCCAGGTTTCAAGATGTGTCCGAGATGGGTTTTAGTGTGTACAGGGCTGACATCCATGCCCAGTTCACTGGATTTCACCACCCAAACATCCGCAACAACATGCTTGTTTGACACCATACCTTGGCCGGGGAATGACTTCTTTTCCTGTAACATAAAGAACAAACATTCTATACTATACTGAGTCATCATAGAGATTACATCAAATCAGTGTCTGAACTTACATGTTCTTTCAATATCTCAATGTCCATCACAATGTATTCTACAAGTTGCTTTGGGTTGCATATTGGTGTGAATGGATTTCTCCAGTACACAGTAGATGAAACCTCACATACTGCAAAAACAAAATGTTACCAGTCAACTTTACTTGGTTCACATTTCTCAATGCAAAGCTACAATATCATTTAATACTTTATACCACACCCACTCGGAAAGTGTCTTATTACTCGTTCATAAACGGGTTACAAAGTTCGTAATTTCTCCCTTAAAAATGTGCGGCGGGAAAAAATATGGAATTTCATTACTGCCCTCCGAAGCAGGGCAGGAATGTTGTATGAAAATCCATTACTGCCCGGCTAGCTTTCTTTTGTTTTTTAGCAGCGAACATAAAAAAAAAACACAAACGTCAAACCTCAAAAAGTTCTTGTATGAAATAATTAGAAAAAAGAGGCGGGAAACATACAAACCTCAAATCTCAAAAAGGTTTTATATCAAATAATTAGAGAAAAGAGGCGGTTTTTTTTTTTGTTTTCTATTTTTAATGAAATGAGGATGGCAACCTTATTCTGCAATACGAAAAAAAAAGCGCGGCAACTTATTTCGTTGCGTTAAATTTTGTTTATTTTCCTCGTAGGTGTAGTATAAAGCACTATGTATCACTTGGGAGAAAGTTCTATTTCTGTTCTCGAGTTTCCTTTAAGCCCTCCGCTGCGCGTCGGGCTTAAACATACTCTCAAACAGAAATAGATCGTTTTCTCCCCTCGGTGTACAATGTACTATTCTTTACCTTGTCCAGTGCTTGCATCAATTAAATGAATGGTACTGGTAACTCTGTTCACCAAGCAAATAGGTGATATACCACCAAGTTGATTAGTCAACTTCTTGGGAAGGCACACAACACTGTCCTTTGACAGCGGCACTATTTCAATGCTGTATGTGAACTTGTAGTTGTAAACATTGCTGTGTATATCATGGGATATAAGCTTCTTGGAATGACTGCATTTGATAGGAAGCACTGATTGGATGAAGTCCACCATTTTACGTGCATGACTCTCGGTTGTGTAGAAAAAGTCCAATCCATCTAAAATATGAAAAAATACATCCTTAGCAAGTTTCTGACTGTTATTTTATTTTATTTACATATAAGTACAACAAAGTAAAATGAACAGAAGCCCATAGAATATACAGGGTGTGGCCAAATATGGTGTGGTGTCTGTAGACCTTACAGACACCACACACCATACACACTACTTCACAGGGTTCAAAAATTTCGCTCCCTCCCTGTATTTCGGCCACCTGACCAGTGTGGCCCAGTAATGCATATTTGGATGAACATTAATGCCTGTCTTTCTCTTTCTTATTACTGCAACCTGATGTGAATGTTCATGCGATAATGTGGTCACCACAATATGAGCATTATTTCGAAAATATTTGTGTAGGTCTTAATTCTAAGTTTGAAAGGCATAAAACATTTTTAATTTTAAAGTTAAGTTAAGTTTATTATAAGGTTCTTACCATGCTTAGGCTTGATGCCCAATGTATTTTCATGAGCCTTATGCTTAAGAATCAGTTGTTCCAAGTAGTAAAATGTCTTCCTGTTGTTAGCCCTTTGCCTGACCTGTACCAGCGCACGCCAGTAGTCTTGAGCCTCCGAGCGATGACAGGCATCGCACATCTGATGTTGGATGTTGAACTCCACAATAAAAGTCTGTTGCAACACTGCTCCTCCCATTACTTCTCCTTGGACAGTCAGTTTTACCTGAAAAAATAAAAAATCACTATCAAAACCCAAAACAGGAAGCCATTAGTCATTAATGACAATTAACAATAATTCTCCATTTCACTTGCTTAGGGACTGCTGTTTCATAGTATCGATAAACTGCCAGCTACCAGAAAAAAAATTGTGAATTAACATTTAGAACAATTAGATCCACATACCCAATACATACCTTTATTCTCTTAGAATGTGGCTCAGTCCAGGCAAATCCAGCATCAATTAGTTTAGTTCTGTTCAAACCTTTCAATCTCTTCAAGCAGAGAGCTAAAAGCTCACGTGACTCTAAGGCACAGACCACCCATTCTGCAGGCGGATGAAGATACCTGACACATAGACACAAGTGAAAAAAGGATTTTGGAAGTTAAAATACATTTATTTAGGACATCACACACTACACTAAATATACTAGAATATGATAAAAAAAAAAAACAATGTATACAACCAGTGAAATGTTGCACAATGTTAGGAAAAGGTTCCAACTCAGCATACGCTGATTTTAAGTCAGAACTTTGTCCATAACATTATGAAAAAACAGACGAAATAATATGTTTTGGCTAAATGCAACATTATTTGAAATTTCAGTGCACTCGATACATGCTAAGACTTTTGACTGTATAATTAAGAAAAATAACCTACTATAAAAAACTCACATTTTAATCTATTTACCTTTCACACCCTCTGCAAAAAAACAGAGTTGCTTGCTTGGGAATGCCTTCAGTAATGTCCACATGAGCTCGCAAGCAAGCTACACACATATTTGAAGGGTTGGCTTCAATAGGCACAGCACATTGACAGCATAATCTGAAAGAAAATGTTTGGTATAGTATGTTACTTGTATATATCGATTATTTATATTTATTTGTAAATATTTTGAGAGAGCTTGTATAAAATGCATAAAACCTCTTATGGAATACGTCATCATCATCATCATCAGCCCATCACGTTCCCACTGCTGGGACACAGGCCTTCTCTCATAGAGAGAGTATGGGCCATAATCCACCACGCTGGCCCAATGCGGGTTGGTAGATGTCACATGTCCTTGAATTTTTGAGATAAATTCTTGGATATGCCGGTTTCCTCACGATATTTTCCTTCACCGTTTTTAGAGCAAGTGTTAAATCCGCACATAACTAAGAAGCCAGTGGTGCGGGGCCAGCGAGATTCGAACTCGGGAGCGTCGAATCGAAAGTCGCACGTTCTCCCACTGAGCCACACTCGCTCCTGTGGAATACGTACCTGTACATAAAACTTCAATACGCATACAATTAAAACCTAGATTAAAATATAAAATAAAAACAATGTGAACGAGATAACCTATAATAAAAGATTATACTTACATGCGGGTGTTGTTGGCTGATAAAACGTCATCAGGTGAAATATATTCCATGATTTTGAGACTTTGTCTTCTCAAGCTCAAAAATAAGGACTCTGGGAATTATTTTATTTCCTAAATACAAACGAACCACCGCACACAGAAGTCCCCGTCCACAGACCACAGACTAGTAAGAGATATGTCCACAGACTAGTCCCCGTCATTAAAGGGAAAAGCTGTCATCACAGACTAGTAAGAGATGCTACTTGCATGATTCTTATGACCTAGAAAATAAGGGTTATTATAAGTTTGAGTATCTCCAGCTGCCCAAATCTATTTTGTACGCTTTCGTTCATTCCTGATTCATTCCCAATTCCCATACGTTCGCGTACTTATGTTAATGAGTAGTATCTCTTACTAGTCTGTGGTTAATGATGTTGATGCAAAGACCTTATACTTTAAGTATAAGGTCTTTGCCATTGAGGTCTTGTCATTGCAATGCCTTGACTTGACGTGTCATTCCTCAATGGACTGGACCTATCACTTACGTGACATTGACAGTGACTTTTAAACTTCCCGCATCTTTTGACAAACAGCTGCCTTCAAGTTGCCAGTCTCTGAGAGTTTCCGAAAAATAAAAATCTAATATATTCGTGGCCGAGCATGCTTCATGCTTAGGGCGCGGTCCAAATCATGCTTTTGGTACCAACAGCACGCGTACATACAGCTGGTCCGAATGCCGTGACTTTGTCCACGGAATTAGGCGTAGGTACAACCATTATCTGAATCATATAAATTGGGTAGTTCATATAGCATAGCAGTCAATCAGCCAAAATTTTATCATGTACATCCAGGACAGGACTGGTAGACGCGCGCTCGTAGCGTTTAACGCCCTGTTTCACTACTAGTTGATTTTAAAACTGGTCAGACTCACACGCCTGCTGTGAATTAATTTTTTTTGTTGCAAAATGCTATTCTGACGCGCAACATGGTACTATTATTTATTCTGTGCCGCAATATCGTGGTATGGTCTATTAATTTTACATTATCTCATAAACTATACAACCAGATAACATGCTATAAAGAGCGTATCTTCACTTAATATCCATAACGATAGATGTATTTACTCTTATGAGGATAAATATATTGTACCTAATAACTTACACCTAAACCTCACCTTACAACTTTCCAAAATAAATTAAACATAATGATCGTTATTGTGACTTGTGTCATAACTATAGCACCAGATATATCGTATTACTGATTTTTTAAACTACTGAAGCCCAATATTTTTTCAATAGGTACATTCTTTACACTAATTATACCTAAAAGATAATTTCTGAGTAAACAAACAATAACTAAGCAAAAGGAAAATCTGATAAAACAACTTAAACGAATTGATAACAGTTTAAGAAATAATTTGAAAATTTAAATTCAACATTCGTTCAATAAATAAATTTAATTTAATAAAAGATAGTCTCAACAATGGTCACAGTTCCATCCATCCGCTGTAGACAGTGGACTCGTCCCTGTCTGGATATCCCCCTTTGAGACTATTTCTCAGAGGTCCATGTTACCTCATTTATTGGGAATTCATTAATGCTGTTAATGTACTGTCTAGTCCATAGGTTCCCATAGTGGAACAGGTGGTCCCCATACGGGGGTCCACGTAGACGTGAAAAGAAAACAAGGGTTCACAAGTTGTAAGCGGGGTCCACGAAAAAATTTCTGGTTTTCATAATAATGAACAAAACTTATGCTTGGATTTACCTATTAACGTAGGCAGGTGGCATTATTCACTAGGTAGATACCCAAAAATATTCAAGACTCAGTTCAAACACAGAATTGAATAGAACAATAGATAAAAGTACAAGAGTACACAACCTGTCGAGACTTGCAAAGTGCCGCCCGTGCGCCCACTCGTCCGGGATGCTTGTTTAGATCTGCAAAGGGATGAAATGCGACTTTGCGCTGTGCTTGCAATTTACATTAGTATAAATACGAATGCCAAGAACAAAACGTTACTCATTTGTTTCCGGGATTTTGAACATAAAAGTGTGACTGTGAGTGAATCGATGTCAGTGTTTGCAGTGCTGGAAAAAGTGTCTGCCTATTTGTTATACATATTTTTATTGTATATTGTAATTTATCAATCATTTTATATTTGTTTTACTATTTGAATGTAGTAGGCAGTTATGTAGTAAAAATAAAATACTAGAGATTATTCAAAACTTCTATAAAAGAACAAAAAGCCAGGGAAGATTAAACTTTAGGTACCTAGGTTCTTTTTTTTTTAAAATATTTATTTACGCGACGACGGCGATTAATTTAAAGAGCGGTGTTTCCGCGGGCATTTTTTTTATTGCAGTGATTTCATTTTGATGTGTTATAATAGCCATATTCTGGGAAAATCGCCTCAAAAACAAAACAATTTTTACAGGTCACAACTGATACGGAAAATGGCTGAATCTAAGAAGAAATGTCGACAGTACAATTTTAATTATTAGAAATTTGGTTTTCTTCCATCAACGGCAGACAAACGATTGCCCATGTGTCTTTTATGCAACAAAGTTCTGAGCAATGACTCTATGAAACCATTGAAGCTCGAAGACCATCTAAGAAGGTGTCATCCTGAAAAAATAGGTAAAGATCTGAAATAATTTCAAACATTGAAGGAAAAATATGAAAAGAGACCTACCGTAAATAGTGTGTTTGCTTCAACGTCTCAAAGTAACGATGATGGCCTGCGGGCACCTTACAATATTTCGTTGCTTACAGCGAAATCTGGAAAACCGCACACCATCGGAGAAGAGTTAATTGTACCCTCTATTGAAGAGGTTTTAAAAACTATTTTGCACAAAACTTCATTTGACGTACTCAAAAGAATTCCTTTAAGTAACAACACTGTACAAAGACGTATTGATGAAATGAGCTCTGATAGAAAGCTTCTTATGTAATTATCTGCAAACCACTCATTTTTCTATTTAATTGGACGAATCTACTTTGCCTGGTAATGAAGCATTATTATTGGCATATGTTCGATCTGTTATGGACGAAGAAATCCATGAAGAGCTGCTATTCGCAAAAACTTTGAAGTCGGACAGTAAAGGAGAATCGATATTTAATGTCCTGAGTGATTTTTTTACAGAAAAATCTATTCCATTTAAAAACATTATTTCGGTGGCAGCAGAGGAGCTCCTGCTATGTTCGGGCGATATCGTGGGTTTATAAGCCATCTTAAAGGAATAATACCAGGACTAATTGCAATTCACTGTGTCATTCACCGACAACACCTTGTAGCGAAAAATTTAAGTGATAGATTGCACTAATCGCTTCAATTTGTGATAAACGCAGTTAATAAAATAAGAAGCAATGCTTTGAATACCCGTTTATTTGCACTATTGTGCGATGAAAATGATGAAGATTTCCAACGACTGCTCTTACATACTGAAGTACGCTGGTTGTCGAAAGGTGCAACAAAACTAAAGTCAAATATTGATAATTTGCTGTCAATTCATCAAGTACATCCGTCTCATTAAAAGTATGACTATTTTTAGTGTTGATTTACATTTCAGAGTTCATTGTTGATATTTTGTCAATTGTTGATTGTTTGTAATAATAAATGTTTATAATTTTGTATAACCACAAGTATTATTTTAATAAACAGGACATAAAAATGTGCTACTTCTTTTTTCTTCTTAACACCCCCAATTTAGGGTGATATTTTTAGGAGTTTTGGGAATACAGTAGAAATGTAGCAGCAGGAGGGTTTACCGAAAATAGTATAACTTTGAAAGTGATCCACAAAAAAAAATGTTTGGGAACCTCTGGTCTAGTCAGTCAGTTGGGTTAATTCTTCAAAAGGACAAGAGGACAGTTGTTAGCTTTCAAAACTTCGTGTGTACTCTTAACGCGTCTCGGACCGTGCCCTTAAGCAAATCATTATAATAAAGCTTGGTATCGACATTGCGATGCTACTTGCGAGGCGCGCAGGGCGACGTGGAGCGCTTACCTCGCGAGATAACGTGATCGTTACTGCGCGCGAGGGTGATCGCCTTATCGCATCGGCATGATATGTCGGTAAAGTGCAGTGTTCACTGGGTCGGGTGAGCCGCATCGCCCGTACCGGTACCTACTTAAAGAAGCTCCAGATTATTTTAGAGCTCTGTTCTTTTTGCTAGGAGACGAACGAGATTTGCTATCGAGATTGAACTGAAGCGTGATCATGTTCGTTAAAGTATAAATACTAATCGCTCATGCATGCACCTACTGCGTCTGACTCGGATCATCTTTAATTAACGACGAGAATCAACCGAACATGCACATCAACATCCACTTTCAAAATTTATAAACATCTTTTACTAAACCTAAATTTGCAAGTTACGGCAAAATGGGGTATAGGGTCAATTTTCATGCAGATTCATTTTTTCTGCATCCGCGATTATTTTATGTTAACGAACTTGGTGTTGGATCTTGAATAAATGTCTTTATATTTTCAAAACATATTTTTAACTAGCAACTCTCAATCGGAAGTTCCAGGTTAGGCCGGACGACGATCTGCCGGATTGTTACGTAAAAAGTTCGTGATTTTTCGTAACCCCCATTGAGAACATCCACTTTGCTCCCCTTCAATCGATATTCAAAAAACGAAAATGTTCTCTACCGTCTGTAGAGCTGGCCGTTTAGCCACAAGGGCGGTAGTAAACAACACCGAAAAATCACCTGCAGTAGCTGGAGCTATTGTGAACAAACGTGATTATGCAGCCAAAGCGGCCGCAGGTAAGGGGCACGGTAAGGTAGTTGCCGTCATCGGCGCCGTAGTGGACGTGCAGTTCGAGGACGACCTGCCGCCCATCCTCAATGCGCTGGAGGTGCAGAACCGCCAGCCGCGGCTGGTGCTGGAGGTGGCGCAGCACTTGGGTGAGAACACCGTGCGCACCATTGCCATGGACGGTACCGAGGGCCTGGTGCGCGGCCAGCCCGTGCACGACTCAGGCTCGCCCATCCGCATCCCCGTCGGCGCCGAGACGCTCGGTCGCATCATGAACGTGATCGGCGAGCCCATCGACGAGCGCGGCCCCATCCCCACCGACTTGAGAGCTTCCATCCACGCCGAGGCGCCCGAGTTCGTGGACATGTCCGTGCAGCAGGAGATCCTCGTCACCGGCATCAAGGTCGTGGACCTGCTCGCGCCCTACGCCAAGGGAGGCAAGATCGGCCTCTTCGGCGGCGCCGGCGTCGGCAAAACCGTGCTCATCATGGAGCTGATTAACAACGTCGCCAAGGCGCACGGTGGCTACTCCGTGTTCGCGGGCGTGGGCGAGCGCACGCGCGAGGGCAACGATCTGTACCACGAGATGATCGAGTCCGGCGTCATCTCGCTCAAGGACAAGACCTCCAAGGTGGCGCTTGTGTACGGCCAGATGAACGAGCCCCCCGGCGCCCGCGCCCGTGTCGCCCTGACCGGCCTCACCGTCGCCGAGTACTTCCGTGACCAGGAGGGCCAGGATGTGCTGCTCTTCATCGACAACATCTTCCGCTTCACTCAGGCCGGTTCCGAGGTGTCCGCTCTGCTGGGTCGTATCCCCTCTGCCGTAGGCTACCAGCCCACGTTGGCCACCGACATGGGTACCATGCAGGAGCGCATCACCACCACCAAGAAGGGCTCCATCACCTCCGTGCAGGCCATCTACGTGCCCGCCGACGACTTGACTGACCCCGCCCCGGCCACGACCTTCGCTCACTTGGACGCCACCACCGTGCTGTCCCGTGCCATCGCTGAGCTGGGCATCTACCCCGCCGTGGACCCGCTTGACTCCACCTCACGTATCATGGACCCCAACATCATTGGCGCTGAGCACTACAACGTCGCTCGTGGCGTGCAGAAGATCCTGCAGGACTACAAGTCGCTGCAGGACATCATCGCTATCCTGGGTATGGACGAGTTGTCCGAGGAGGACAAGCTGACCGTGTCCCGTGCGCGCAAGATCCAGAGGTTCCTGTCGCAGCCCTTCCAAGTGGCCGAGGTGTTCACCGGACACGCCGGCAAGCTGGTGCCGCTCGAGGAGACCATCAAGGGCTTCTCCAAGATCCTGCAGGGTGACTATGATCATCTGCCAGAGGTTGCCTTCTACATGGTTGGACCGATCGAAGAGGTAGTTGCTAAGGCCGAGACCTTGGCTAAGAACTCGTAAATATTTAAGCTTAGAGTCATATTTATAAGTAGGTATCAAAATTATGTAATTTATCAGTTGGTACATATTGTCCTCTGTGGATGTAATGGTAGAGTTATTTGTTCAGGTATTGATCCAGTTAAATTATACACTACAAACTTTTACCTGTCTTGTCTACTGATGTAATAAATCTTTGGGGATATAAGTTGTTTTTATGACCATGAAATCCTTGTCGTAATATGTAGGTAAGGAAATCTTTAACCCTTTGACCGCCAAGGTCGGCTATACTCGACAAACGAAAAATTGCTCTCTACACTAAGATTGGCTTGACTTGAGACTAAAAAAAATTTTGGCTTTGGTTTTTTTTACCACTAGGTACTCCACGACTGAACAAATTTTTCATGAAATTAGGTTATATACAAGGATAAACCGAAAGTCACGGGTATCGCCTAGTTCTACGATAAAAAAAATGCTATAACTTTAACAAATTGATTTAGGAAATAGTTCTTTCGCGAGTGGAGAACAGTGTAAGAGGCTCTACGGGTGCTCTACGGTAGACTGCTTGAACAGTGACGTAGCTACCGGAGGGCTAGACGGGGCAGTACTCCGAGGCCCCCAAGCTCAGAGGGCGCCTCGGACTTACAAACTATAAATTGAACTAGTTATAATTTCTCCCACATTCCGAATCTGGATTACGACAAATCTGGACGTCGAATTCGGAACAAACGATTTTAAATAGTTTAGTTGGGGCCCTAGTTTATTTTTTGCCCCAGGGCCTTTGTTTACCTAGCTACGCCACTGTGCTTGGACCTAGGTTATAGGTTCAAGAGACATACATATCACGTCCAATACACACATACCCACACCTTCACACACACACACACCCTCACATACACAACACAACTTCATAGACACAACCTTTCCTTAACAACACATACACACATCCTATATGTTATTTAGTATTTGTGTAGACCTTACCTTACCTTATACATTTTAACAAAATTTGTACAACCGAAGGGTATGCAGACACCTACGACACAAGAATAACTGTTATTCCTAGTGTAGGTTCTCCGCATCAAGAACATAGTTTTTTCGAGCACATTAAGTTACTGTAAGGAGACAGTACGATACAATACTATGAAATGTTACATGTATTTTTTTAAAATAAATATATTATTATTATTAGTTATGTTTTTAAATCAATCAATTTTAGACTTCCCAAATGATTCCTACGCCGCGCCGTCCGAGTAACTGTTGTGACGTCACACCGCTGCGCCGCAACCCTAACGCAATTGCCGAGCGTAGGTATGAAAAGTGAAGTACATACATGAGATTGCCTTCTGTACTAGTCTATATTTTGCTTCGAGACAGCCATAATATTTTGTGCCAGATTCCAGGAACGCGATTTTAATAATGGCGACTTATTTGAAAAAACAGGGGTAAGATAAAAATTAAGGGGTATTTCAAACAAGTCTCGAACATTTTTGTGTGAAATTTGCGGGGAGTTCCCCGCAAGTTTCTGATGACGAATCTGGAGTAGAACAAACGATTTTAAATAGTTTAGTTGGGGCCCTTGTTTATTTTTTGCCCCAGGGCCTTTGGTTACCTAGGTACGCCACTGTCTGTAGGTTAATATGACTGGTAGGTATGCAGCGCTACGCGAGCAGAATTGAATTTTATTGAATCATAGCAAGAGTCGCTATTTGTTTAAATTTCTTTGCGGAGTGATGCTTCTGTCCATTAGTATTCTGTGATTCAAGTTCGAATATAGCATACATACTGAAAGCTCTTCTGGTTACTGCGACTTAAATATAATTCATTGTTAATAATCTGCTATTGAATGTAACCTGCTATACCTACCATCTCGACGAAAACCAGGTTGAGCACCGGTGTAATTTTAGTAATTACATTTTGGATGATGATGGAGAACTAGGTATTGCTTCTGCACTACTCTGTTTCCATGCTTGGTGTTAATTTTGCCAATATATTGGTCGTTTAGTATAACCTATTATGGATATTTAGGGATGTCTACACTGAAATAAAATTCAAAATGTGGCTTAAAAATCAGTTTTTATTCAATTTTTATCGTTTTCCTCCAACACGCGGTGCTGACTTTTGACTGACTTTTGTGGCCTTAGTTTTAGGTTGAGCCTTAGCCTTAGGTGCAGGTGCGGAGGCCTTCTTGGCTGCCTTTGTTGACTTCTTTTGTTCCTTAGCGGCTCTGAAATACGAAAAAACAGAATTAAGAAACAAACACAATTTTAATAGTTCAGGGAGATGAAATTTGCATTTCTTGGCCTAGAGGTGCAAAAGTACCTAAGCTTAAATCAGAACATGTATGTATAGAAAACAATAGATTATGATTTGCAATATATGCATTGTTGCTGAAGTGTAGCCATAGTAGTATTTAACAATACATTTCATTGTTACAATTTGACATTGATTCTAGAATTCACTGCTCATTTTGCCTGCCTTTTTCAACTGAATGATGGCAAACTTCAGCCTTCCTTCTTATTTTTTTAACCATAATTTATACCACTGACAAAGACCACTGGCTCCTGAAACACAGTTCCAATTAGTTCAGGAGCCAATGAATTCAATACTTAATATAAATAAATGATTTGATTTGTAATATTTAAATAGTATAAAGAGGTATAATTGTAGGTATGTATATTTTAGGAGGTAATCTATGGAATTACTGATCCTATTTCGAAAATTCTTTCACTGATAGAAAGCTACAATGATACAAAGCTCCCTGAATGCTATATTTCATTATGTCAAGTTGCAGGTGGATGCTAGTGATTCAAACAAAAGGCAAATATTATCCTTTTGATTATCATTTCACTAAAATAACTAGTACTCACTTGATAGCCTGTTCTCTTTGGGCTTTGCGCACTTCAGGCTTCATGTTTCTCTTCGCCATGATGTCATTAAGAGAAGCACCAACAATAGCACGCTGGTACTTTTGTGTTCTCCTTGTACGCTTCTTCGCCTGTTCTTCTTCCTGGCCCTTCTTGAACTTACGCCTGGAATAAATAAAAAAATTATGAACAATCTGCACGTAATAAAAATACATATGAAAATGAATGAGCATAGTATAATGAAGATCAAAGAGTTTGTTCAAGCTGTAAGACTTAAAAGAAAAATTATTACTGTTATTTACAATACTGCGGAGTCCATAGGAGTAGTTATTAGTATGAAAGGATGTTAAAAAGTAGTATCAGAGTGCAGGCAACAACATTTCTATATAAATAGGGGATTTTTTTTTCCTTGATTGTAGTTAATATACGTTAAACACGTTCTGAAAAGTTGTCCGTTCCCCTATTGGACTCCATACAAGTACTTGTTCGAAAATTTGTCACATTAGTATATATCCCATCAAATATAAGACTTGTGAAATTTATGCTACTCAAGTTACTGTTTGTTTTATAACTATTATAAATAGATATTTATTTGTATGTATCAATTTTATTATAATCAATGTAAACAAACAGATAGCTGGATGCTGTGACCAACATAATAATTATTTCAAGATATTGTTGGGACTGCCTCACTTTTGCAATGCCTCAAGAGATGTTTGTGAACACCCAAACTGACAGCTCCCACAACAAACAAAAAAATAACAGTATCTAGTGAGGGGAAAGTCACACCAGCAACCAAACTGTGGCACAGAGATCAAACTCAACCTATTTGGGGGCACTGGGTGCAGTGTTAAATAGAGAGCGAATTATTAAAGACTACAATCAAACTAAGACTAGTTTTTATGTTGTATTATTTTTGTACTACTAACACATGGATCTGAAGTAATTTGAAATTGAATATTTATCTGTAGATACCTGTAGAGCACAGTCCAAGTCACTTTACGAGGATTTCTCCTCATGAGGTGGGCAGCTTCACATTTTGAGTTCAGGAATGTGAAGGTCTGTAAACAAAATAAAATCATAATAACAGCGACTTATTATGGATACTCCAGTATTTCCACTAAATATCTTGTACAATAGTAAAAAGGATCAATACAAAGTTTATGAAACATGAAATAAAAGGGCTAATTCTATGGCTAGTACTAGAGCTAAGTGGTATCAAACAATAACGCTTTCGTGAGGGTTGAAACTGAAAAACTGAATTATATCCGATAAAAGGAGGACACTAGGTACTTAAGTATCTACTCAAAGTATGCAATACCGGTTATATTACCTTGCCGTCCACCTTAACCATGGTTTTGCCATGGCCTGGGTAGATCTTGTATCCACTGTAGGCGCAGAGTCCGATCCTGAAAATTATCAACCCATGGTGAGAAAATAACACTTCACTTTACAACTCATCCACAATTTCTTTGAAAAGCCACAAGATTACTCAGATGAATAGAAATAAAAATACAGAAACCCGCAATAACGTACTTCATTTTGACGTCTTGAAACGAAAAGGAGAAAAATAATTGCACTTCACAAGTTGTCAAGTTGACACTTCAGAACAGATAATCTAGAAAAAAAGTATATATGCCATACAGAATAAAAATCAGTAGATTGTAAAAGATTTACGCACAGGCTACTTTATGTCTACTCGAAGACAGACTAGGAAGCATGATTTATGCCTCAGATAAAATATATGCAAAACATTTTATTTTTTATTAGTTTTTCTGTTTATTTTTTACTTTGGCTGCATCAATAGAAATCTTTTGAATAAATCATCGTTTTAAAATATGAGCAAAGACTTGTTGAGATTAGTTGCAAAAGTATCTACTGATTTTTGAGTCGGATTGGTCGTGTCACTTGATTTCTTTTCTTTGAAAACTGATCGTGTGTTAGTCTTTGGGTTCTCCATCATAAAAAATAGACTTTTTGGCGGGAAGTGAAAAGTGATAGTTCGATTTTGTTTTATTTTCCAAACAAGTGTTATTTCGAGTGATCATATATAATATCGGTGGAATATTAACCGTTATGTGTTCGTAAACGTGCACGAGTGTAGGCAAATGAAACAAAATAGAGAAAACATTGCTTTTTATGTTCTCCCAAAAAGTCCATAGAAAGCTTGAATAAAGTGCCACCATTTTATTGAAGCTCTAGGAGAGAGTCTGGCTTGTTGCTGTTGACCCTCATTCCCAACAAAAGTATAATAAATGGGATATTAAACTACATATCAAATAAAAATTACGTAAGACATGGCGGTATGGTCCTAGAGCCTGCCCTAACGGGCGAACTTAAAAAAAAAAAACTATAACATAATCTGTGTCATAACCTCTAAAATATTGTATCGGCAAAGACCGCAATTTTATACATTTCTTTTAAAGTAGGACTGAATTATTATATTGTTCAAATCTGTTAAAATTTTACTTCAATACGAAACTTGTACATTTTCTGTAATATGTTTTGCCCGGACTACTTAGAGTTTCAGGTAGTAACTAGAAAGATCTAAAATACATACGCCCATATGTAATAAAAACTTAGGTCTGAATTAACTATTGGTATTTACAGGACATATTAAAAAAGATGCGGGTTTTAGATGATAAAATAGTGTACGCGCTCAATACATCACTACCCACAGAGTCATTTAAAGGAACAATGAATGCAACCTCGGCATGTCATGATTTATTCTCACAGATTGAGAAGGGAAACTTTGATAGAGAAAATGTAATCAAAAACTGCATCATAGCTACGGCTGAATCAGTAAAAACGTTAAAAGCAGCAAAGGCGGAGAAACCTGATGATTATGATGTTTTGAAAAACCTCAAAGCGGAACAAAGAAAGGTAATGTGGGTCACCCAATATGTAAATGAAGCATCATTTATATCAAGAGCATATTTATTACTCACTGCGTACCACGGACGTTAATTGAATTGCCTATCACAGTTTAGAAATTATCCCTTTTGACATACTAAACTGGATAAAAAAATTTACTGTAGTCTGTTTACGGGGGCAGGCTTAGTGTTCTTGAATCTTGTGTTTCTTGACATCGGATAATCAGATAATAATCAGATAATCATTTATTCGTACTAAAAATACATGTCAAACAATAATTTCGATAACAGGTAGGTACATAATTAGTATGACTGTCGACAAAACATAGTAGGTATTAATAATATTCATAAAAACATTATTAAATTGAATTAATATGAAATACAACAAATCAAATAATAATAATAATTATATAATTAATCTATATTATATTATGATAGTAATAATAATAAAACATTTTAGTGGTAAATTTAATAACAATATTTAAAATTGTTTTGTGCTAGTGAATTCTTCATACGATTAAAAGGCCTGGTCGATAAGCCAGCGCTTCAATCTACATTTGAAGCTGTTCACATTCGGTGCGTCTGTAACACTAGCTGGTAACCGGTTATATACTGCTGGGCCCATGACATGCGTCAATTTATCTGACTTGGTTAGTGTAAGGGGTAATACTGCTAATTTTGCGGTGTCGGGTGTTATATGAGTGATGATCACTATTTTTTGTAAATGTACCTATCCTTTTTAAGCTAGATATGGGATAGAATTATCATCCTGTTAATAGAAAAAGTGGAACACACCAACTCAAAATGATACTAAAGACTAGTTGAGATAGTCTTGCACTGAAGTGTAACTTAGATATATAGTGCATTTTTCTCTATTGCCCCCATTCTACTTAATTCCTTCCTAATGAATGAGCCTTCATTCAATGTTATAGTGGCTATTGCTGATGGTAAAAATTAAACAACTTTTTGAACATTTACCTTTCTAGAACAAGTTAGATGTGACACAACTCACAATGAGTATTTTGTAATAATAGTTATTATATTTTTGTAGTTACGTCTTCTGCAAACAGAGCTCAATGTTGAAGAAATTATCAAGGATAAGACTAGAAACCTGTTCACAGAAAAATGCAGGACTTTTTATAAACCCGAGGAGACATTATGAAGACTGAAAATGAAGATGCATTGGATTTTTGTTGTTGTATTTACTCTGTACATATTTATAAATAGAACATAGTGGTGTTAGACAATTACTGTGTTATTATTTCTCTGTTCTGAAATAAAACAAGATTGTGTAGTCGGCTTTAATATCAATTTATTAGTATGTAACAAGCTGTGAAATATTTCCTATGAAAATATGCAAAATACAAACTAATACAAACCTTAAGCAAAAAATAACAGTAACAATCAAAGATAAATAATTTCTCTTAGTAATCTATATTTTACTTAGCAGCTGCCTCCTCTTTTGCTTTTTGCTCATCCTGGTACTGTTTATGCCAATCAAGGTTCATTTGATGTACTGATTCACCTCTTTTTGCTGCTGCTTTTCCAGCTAAGATGGCACCAAAACTGGCCAATGCTGTAAGTGCCATTAGGATGTTTGAGAGCTTAATTCTCGCTTCACTTCGAGCACGTTCAATCACCTCAGCACTGAAAATAAAACTAGTTTTCATAATCATGTCTCATTGTTTGCTGATATTGTTAAAACGACACTAGCCACGTACGAAACAAAATTAGGGATTTCTTCTTTGCTCTTGTACTTCTTCGTCCATACTAGGATATTTTTCTGAAAATTGGAAGGTCTATATCTGGCAGACATAGATTTTCCAGTCTCAACTTCGGGAGATGGCGGAGCTCCTGTACTCATGTTTCGTTTCAAGGAGTTTACACATCTTCTAAATACAAGTAATCTGTTCATTTTTATGGGTTAGACCAACAATAAGGCACGGAAAAGAAACTACCGGTCATGTGATTTATGACTGGTACAAATTCCTATTCGTTTCGTAATTACTCTTTCACACGAGCCTTTCTCAAAACCGTGCCCTGACGTCAGGTCAGTCAATGTCATATCACTGATAACCCGAAGGTCGAATCCACAAAGTACATTGCCGAGTCCGAGTGCAATGCCTTACTAGTCTGTGTGTGCAATGCACAGACTAGTAAGAGATACTACGTATGTGCAATGCAATATCAAGCAAATCATATCAAGTCTGTGGTAGGTAGGTAGGTCCCGAATGGGCAAAGACAAACTACTATATTTTATTTTTGCAAATGGGTAACCCTTCGAGTAGACAGCCAAACGGAGTCGACACGACAGGCCTACCCCTCTCGCCAATTTTGCCAAACGTCAAGGACAAAAAAATCCACGACGTTATATAAAACTAGTTGACGCGCATCACGCGCCATTCACCAACTGTCGTAGCGGGCAAAAGAGCTCCTAAAAAAATGCTGAGTTGCAGCATATATTGGTGCAAAAATATTTCAAGAACATCATACTACACCAAGGATAACGTAACTTTTCATCTGTATGTATTTTTATATCTAATAATGCACTAAAATAGTGAAAATTTGAAAATTATTGTCAGTCACATAAACTCTCATAGTGTTGCAACTAAATCGAAAAAGTTATATTTCGGATAAAATTTTTAGCTTATTTTCATGTATCTAGGCGGCTAAAGCTCTGTTTTCCTGCACGTTATAAGAAAGTCAAATAAAACTGAAACTATTAATAAATATTGTTTTACATTACAATTTTATATACCTACATGTTATTATTTTGAATAATTGTTGACTCGAAAACTGCAGAATGGATTTTAATTTGGTTTTCAGCGTTTAGTATTAAGTTCCAGCTCCGATTATAGGGTATACAGGTGTGGTAAAAAATTGGAACCTCCAGGGTAGGTACCTTTTCTCTTGCATTGAGAAAGTTTTGTCCTTAGAGTGGAGAAAACATAACAAGCATTTTTGGTAATTTAAAAATTTTGCTGCACTTGTATACATCAAAACCGGTTGGATTGGTGGTTGGCGCTCTCATATGGGAGGTCTTGCGAAAATGGTCTTTGAAAAAAGACGACTATATTGTCTGTCGTCTACGCAGGCGAAGTCGCGGGAAAAATCTACTATAATGAGTAACTAATGAGAATGACCTAATCGAAAATAGGCACTTATATTATTTGAACGTTAGCAACACAGTCAAGAAACCGGAGTGAAATTAGTGCTGGGACAGAACCAATTTAGATATCGATAAAATCAATATGTTTAAAAATATGTCGATAAAAATACAATTGTTGTATTACACATTTATTTGGCAGATTTCCAAAAGAACCTGATAGTCGGGCTGCTTAGATCGGGTTCCTAAGCGTACCAGCACAATTTGTTCAGAACCTTTTGGAAATAATTGCTTTATACCACGGTTTAACAACACAAGGAAATTAAAACAGGGTTCCGTACTAACATTAAAATTATCTAAAGTAAGTTTTAAAAAACTGTTCATTTATTTCCCCAAAACTAGGTCTAAACTGGTTAATGTAAATGGTAATGATTGAGCCCACGCGGAATGAACGGTGTCCGATCGTGAACTGATGACGCGATACATGAAATGTGACATGCAGGCGTAAACTGCTGACCGCGCGCAATGTGCGATGCTTCCATCGTACATACAGCAATAGTTCTTGCAACGTTATTTCACTTTATTGCAAGTTTAATTTTAAATCATCGCCTATAGTAATTACATAGACTATCATTATCGTTAGTAATTACATAAAAGACAAAGATGCATGGAACATTCCGCTTGGCAGACAAGTAGCCAACTGGCACATACAAAAACAAACATAAAATATAGTAGATATATTTTATGTTTGTTTAGTTTGTTTAGTCATTGTAATAATTAACGTTCATAAGTGCGTTTGTGATGCCAAAAAATAATAAAGAACTTTCGAACTAACTTTCATAGTTATTATTCTCTTGGGCAACAGAATATGTCATTTAAGAATTCTGTTTTATTTTATTTTTAAGTGTCTTCCATGCTTTAGCAGAGTTTATCGATAACACAATATCGATAGTATCAAGCATGAAGTAGTTTACGTGATTGACGTTTAAATATCGTGTACCGATAGAACGTCTCTGTGTGTGAATGTGATTGTGTGTGTAAAGTTTAAGCTAGTGTTAACTTCTTTTGTTGTGTGCGTGCATAGCGACGTGATTGAAAAATGCGTTAGTGGTGATCATTTATTTGTGTGCGTTTCCTCGTCCCCCACCGAAAATGACAGACTTTTTGTAATGGGAATGAGTGCGCGTCACCAATCCAGGCTGGATACTTTATCTGAGGGGTAACCCAAAGACATTGAGGAATGACACTAGACCTCAATGCCCAAAGACGACTACTATATTTTATCTTTGGGGTAACCTTATATTTTTTGCCTGTGAATCGTTCATACTTCGTGCCAAAACTGCCAAATGGAAAGTGCATTGAGGAATGACACTAGACCTCAATGGGAAAGTGCATTGAGGTCGTGTCATTCCTCAATGGGAAAGTGCAAAGAAAAAGTATTACTATACTAAATCTTTGGGAAAGTGGCACTATCACAGACTAGCTATTCTATCAATGCTTAGAATGGATCTGACAACTTTTCAGAAAGTGTTTTAAATTAACTATATTGAATATTATAGCCATGAAAATTACTATTTTAATAAAATAACGCTTTAAAAGTATCTAAAACTATATTTAAATATTATGTTTCAAATATTGCCGCGCAAAAGGTCAAATGACGTCATGGACGTGATTGTTTTTCGTTTGAGATGAACAGATTAAAAAAACCAGAATTTTAGATATTATTTATTGATTTAAAAATAAAAATCATTATTATTTCACAAAAATATTGATTGGATAATCTTTCAGGTTCGGCGTACATTCGTTCTAACTACATTTTAGATTTTTCTCGATTACTGTCCGATCCCCTATTATAAAATTTTTAAATCTTAGTAATTATTTTGTGGTGAATGGACAGAAAAATTAAAATAAAAAGGCTTGCTCCGTTAAGGTAGTGAAATAGAAACTCTCGAAGCGACGCAATAAAGTAGGTACCACTGTAATTTCCTCGTGAACAGCTTTCTGCATGAGTGTCAAGATGCTAAGAAGGTTTATTCTACCGTACTGGACTATGAAGCTGGCAAAGTTCATCTAGCCCACTGCCTTTTGGAGTTCCAACGGTGACCAGGCTGTCGCGGCAAGCAATCTCTCTAGACACATCTTTAGCTTCAGAAGCTTCTTTTGTGGTAAGTCCTTTACGTTCTTCCTTGTGTTCCACTATACTATACCTAAAAATTCGAGATGCTGCGCTGGTCTCTGAGACGACTTCTCGTTATTTTATTTGCAAGCCCAGTTTGTGGAGCAGGACCTTGGCAAGACTTGCATGTTCCTGGAGCTTGCGACGGGACTGATTCACCAGCAGGAAGTCGTCGAGATATACAAGAAAACCCGCTTATGCGCTTTGGAGTGGTAGGCTCTGGCCGTGGTTGTAATATCACCCACCGAACAAAGCCATGCCGTCAAGCAACCTAGTCATGTTTCGGGATGATGTTCGGTGAACCATCAGGGAGATGGGTCTGAGCAGCCGCTCAACTGCCGTCTCTCTCTAGATCTATGTGCTCCATCTTAGGCCATATCATCCCTTTACATCAGGCGAGATAGTGGCCAAACATAGATCTATTAGGCGTAAAAAAAAGCACTCTCACCCCTTTGATTCGCAGCTGTTGCGCCAGCCAGTTTGAGAGTGTGGCGAAGGTTCTTGGGGCAATTGCTAGACCGAACGGTAGACAGGTCATTTGCCACACTGTTTGCGCCGAGGGAGATGTTTGTTCAGGTTGAGTACTGGGTGGTTGGAACCATCCTGTTTCGCTACCAAGAAGAGGTGAGACTCGAAACCGGCATTGTCTGGTGCACGCTCGATCACACCCTGCGCTGTCATTTTTTGTACCTCGTGCCATAACGCTGGGGTGGGATAGAGTGGAAGCTGGCTTTGACTGACAAGTCTACTCAGCGGAGGTTTCAAACAAAAGGAATTGGATATCCTTGTACTATTTTTAAAATATGAGGGGGAGCGCGTCTGATCCTCCATGCAGTTATGAAGTGACGAAGCTGACCCCCTCTGAAGGAGTCATGTTCAACGGCGGGAGCGGCCATCGTCTTGCCGGCGTTGCTGCTGCTGGCGATTGCGCTGTCCGTCTGATCGTTTCCCAGCTGGGGGTGGTTTAGATCTGGCGGCGGGTGCAGTAGCTTGTGGCCGGTTAAAAACGTTTGACGTACAAAAATTTGGTGCCATTGGAAGCTGAGCCCGATTTTGCGAGGCCTGCCTACCCTCAGCGGGCAGGTTCGGCCTATGGAATACCTTTGTATCTCTGCCGATCCTGGTAAGCGTCTCAGAAAAAGCAGCTTTGTTGAACAGGGAATCACGGCTAGGTGGAACACGTTTCAGTGCAGCCTTGTTGTATTTGTCGCGAAAGGTGCTAAGCACAGCACCGCGACGCTGTTCTAAAATGCTGGCCCTCCTGCCACATACGACCTGCAACAGATCTTTGGAAACCTCTGAAAAAAGGCTGTCACTTGCAAAGGCTTTCGAAAGCGTTGCGTGCAGTGAAGCTGGGGCGTCTTTTATAGCCAGAACTTTCCTTACAGCTGTTTGAACCGCCTCACGCTGAGCTTAAAGCATGTTTGTAAGAACAGCAAAAGATTGATGTTCAAACGGGGCTAGCTCTTCATTTAAATCCAAATGTGTAAAAGCGGGGGTAGCTAGGTATTTTTCCTGAGCCTCAATATTGTTAGAAAAGAGGTAATATCATATCATGACTGGCCACCGAGAGAACTTCTTGAGTTACGTCTAGTTTAAGTTTTGAACTATACTGGTGACATAATTCTTTGTCGGGTTTTTTCATATGTTATGTCAAGACGTATTTTAATATTAAGAGGGAACGGCACGCCGAAATTTTCATACAAAAAGAGAAAACGTTTTACTACCCCTAAACATACTATGAAATTTGGAGATGTAAGAGATGTTATCATTATTGAGGTTTGTATGTTTTTATTTTTTCGATAATTCCTATAGAATTTGAATAAATAGACCCGAAAAACTCGATATTTACTCGAATTTTTTTTTCTAGTTTGGAAGCTTTTAACTTTAAAAATAGACAAACTTAAAAAAAGGAAACCTACAAACCTAGTTTATTCTCCATTTAAGAAATTGAGACCAAAATTACTCAATTTGGTTGAGATTTAGTGTGGTAGAAACGTTTTCTCCCGAAACGCTAATTTTAACAAAAATCTGAAATTGATGCGAATTTAGTTAAATTATTATTATTTAGTTAATTTAATTTATGCATTTTCTGCGAGATCTTAAACCATTATTCAAATACATAGTGCTAGCTGGCCGCAGCTGTGCCATATCCTCTTAACTATTAAAATATATATTATTTATAATCCACTGCGTGTCTCTTTTATTATGAGTGCGTGGAAGCGTGCTGGGCCCATAACCTATTATGAGTGCGTGTTTGTGTGGAAACCTGGTGAAATACTGTGAAATTTCACTGGAGAGTACTATGATTTAATAAAAAACTAAACCAATAAAGCGACACAATTTTCTTTAATTATTTTGAGCTGACAATCTGTCACCTTAGCACTAGTCACAAAATATGTCCAAACTAAAGAGGTTTCAATGTGGCCAGTTCTAACATCTTTTACCAGATAGTGCTGTGCTAGGTAGCCGGTACTATCAAATATAACGGATGTTTGCCCATTCAGGGTCATCGAAATGTTGCAATTTTGTGACCGCCTCTATACGTGCATCATCAGCTTTCTTTATAGTTTCCGCCAACGTGGTCTATAACACTTCAAGCTCGGGCACCAATGGCGGGGCCGGGGGCATAAGATCAGACAGAGCGTCTGTGTTTTCATGCGAACCCCGTTGCGTGGGATTAATCCCAAGCGCCGGAGCACATAGACCAAGTGGCTGGGTATGCGAGAGTAACATTTTAAGTGAATTCAACTCACGATTAAACAGCTCAAACCTTCCTTCAAGCATTTTTTCCAAAGATTCGCCGTGGCCGTCGGTCTGCATGTTGGACAAAGGGCCCGGCGGTGATAATAAAAGTGATGGCATGTCCAGGTCTTCATTAACCTGCGCCAAAGTGCTCGGGCCTCCGACATCGACGCTTTCAAAACGTCGTGGCGTTTTTGGCGGCGGCAAAGATTAGTCCGAATCGGAGATATCTCCGTCAAGTAAGCAAAGCCGTCGCGAATCATGGCTGCGTTTAGCCATATTGCCGAAGCGACTGCAACGATGTCGAAAAACCAACTGAGCTCCGCGTGGCGGCGCAACCTATTTTATAGTCACGCGCTGACACCTGCCCGCTAGATGGCGGTAGTGGAGATATGTTTTGTAAAAACTAGTATCACTGTGACCCAAATAATGCCGAAAATACAGAGAAAGTCGAAACGCCTATCTCACATGTTTACTAGGTTTCAGACAGGCCCAGACTACATAATAAACATTGCATTTGCCTACAAATGACGTCATGCGCTGTGATTGTTGTTTCGTTTGAGATGAAGAACAGATTAAAAATGTCAGAATTATTAGATTTAATTTATTTATTTAAAAATATAAATCATTATTTTTTCACAAATTGATTGGATGATCTTTCTGGTTCGACGAACAGTCGTTCCAACTACATTTTAGACTTTTTCTCGATTACTGTCCAACTTCGACTGGATACTTTATCTGAGCTGTCCGAACTCCTATTGTTGCTATGAAATTTCACTGGAGAGTACCGATATTAGAGGTATTTTTTTATACATATGGCAGCACTGGCATCCAACGTGACGTAGAAACTAGAACGTAGCACAGACAAAATATTTAGTATTTTATTTATTGTGTGGTGACGTGATCCGTGATCTGTTTTTCAAGTTCATTCTTTTGGTTCTCTGAATTGATGATGTTCATCATTTTTCGTTCGTGAATTTCGTGATCGATTTTTTTGGATCGATGGTGGATTGATTTGCGAAATCAGATTTACATTATTTTTAACGCTATTGCTTCTCAAAATCGTAAGTTTTCCATTTTTAAGATTGTGAACTTACCCGAGAAAGTGTCTAAATTTGTATGTCGATTTCAAAAGTGCAAGTCGTTCCTTTATTTTGCTACAAAGAAATCGTTTTATCGTATAAGGGGTTTATTACACTGGTGTGTGTAGAATTATATTGTAAATTTTATGCATTAACGCTAACAAATGAATTATAATTAAACTGCTTCAGGCATCAGTTTTGAGCATATGTACCATTCCGGAGTCCTGTCCAAAAGATGTATAATCAATCTGTGTATCTAGGTATTGAATATAGTAAAAATTAATTATTCTACTATTGTTTTTAGCAAACCATACGCTTTACCGAAAACATTATAATATTCATATAATAAAATAAATTAAATTACCATATTTCTTGTAAATAAAATAATATCATCAATGTTACGACTATGTTGTAGATGTCTGGTGGTCACAAACATCGTTACAAGAATGCGGGCCTCAGTGCTGACGAGCTTCGCCGCCGCCGCGAGGAGGAGGGCGTACAACTTAGGAAACAAAAGAGGGAACAACAACTATTTAAAAGACGGAATGTTAGTCTTCCTGGACCAAATGCTCCTGAAATAGCTTTGCAGGTATACTTTTCCAAAAGAATGTTTCAGATGTATTTAAGAATACATGTCAATAGTTCCTTGTTTACATTATCAACATGTTGATATAAGCTTCAGAATGTTTTCATGAGCATTTATAAACTGACTTAAATGTTTTAAAATACTTTTGTGAAATTGTCACTTAAACTGGACGGATCTAAGGAAACAATTTTATTTTTAATTTCAGGAAGATATAAATATTGCCCCGTCAGATGATATCACACCAGCGATGGTTACAGCTCTCTATGGTGACAATCCACAGGAGCAAATCATGGCCACACAGAAATTTAGGAAGCTACTTAGTCAAGAGCCCAATCCACCAATTGATGAAGTTATACGAACTGGGATAGTTCCTAAATTTGTTGAATTTCTAACGAATAGTTCGAATCCAACATTACAGGTAATAATTGTAACAAATAAATGTATAAATAAGCATTTACCGTACAGTTCAGTTGTATTCTAATTAGTCAAATTACTTTTCTAAATAACTTTTCTTTTAACTTCTTTTCTTTTTTATTAGAATGCAATTAAGAAAAAGCAGTGTATGATTTTGTCTGCCTTTGCAGTAGTATTAGATGCAAAATATTTATTGTTTTTACTTTTAACACATTCTTGTTTCCCTAGATTCACGATAATGATATTACTTACGAGCCGAGATATGTTTATAATCATTATTGTTGGGAATGATTTATTATAGAAATACAAATACAAATGACACAAATGTGTAGTCCTGACTTCTAACCAGGCCATTATCTGTTTCAGTTCGAAGCAGCATGGGCCCTAACGAACATAGCAAGCGGATCCTCCGAACAGACCAAAGTGGTGGTGGATAGTGGAGCAGTGCAGGTGCTAGTTGGGCTGGTGGCAGGTGGTGACAGTGATGATGTCCGCGAGCAGGCAGTGTGGGCACTCGGAAATGTTGCTGGGGACTCTCCACGTTGCCGGGATGCTGTCATCGCTGCAGGGATACTGCCACCTCTGCTAGAGTGAGTATGAATTCACTCATCTTATTGTACTACCATAGTCACATTTCTGTGATGTCAATGATTTTTACAAAGGCAACCAATGAATAAACTCAACTGAAAATCTTCATCTTTCCTTTCAGAATACTAAACAAATACACTAGGCTGTCCATGACGAAAAACGCAGTTTGGACCTTGTCAAATCTCTGTAGAGGTAAAAACCCGCCGACGAACTTCGAAATTGTTGCTCCAGGCAAGTGTAAAATGTACTTATTGATCAATCGAATCATGTGATTCTGCTTGGATTGTGTCATTACTAAACATAGTGATTGTTTTATTGTTCTAGAGTTATTTACATAGGTACATTATTTGCTAGAAAAATTATGTGTGGGTTTAACTGCATATTTTATGATTTAAGAATGCATAGCTCATTTATAACTATGTGGTTAGACTTAGGTACTCAAACATGTACTATGCTCATTTAAAGCATGTTTTATGTGCAAACTTTACAAAGTTTTCCTGAACACATTGATAGCATGAAATTGTTCACCTTTATTTTGATTCAACCACAAATAAGGCATAAACATTATTATTATTATTTATTTATTTTTATTACTTATAGGCAAGCATTTGACCGCAGTCTCACCTGATGGAAAGTGACGACGCGGTCGAAGATGGATCATAAAATAAAATATAATAAATAAAATAAAATAAAATTAACTTGCTAATTCTTACCTATAAATGCAATAACTAACACATCATATTATTTAAAATGTAGGTTATCCACTTATATAACAGTCGCAGCATGACACAGATACTTCAAAACAAATGGGGATTGATATTAAAAGTATTGTCATCAGGTATCCCAGTACTGGCTCGACTATTACACCACACGGATGCAGATGTGTTAAGCGATGCAAGTTGGGCACTTTCCTACCTGTCGGACGGACCCAATGAGAAGATACAAGCCGTTATAGATGCTGGAGTTTCCAGGCGGCTTGTTGAGCTGCTCATGTTAGTATGATCCAGTCAATTATTTATTCTATTAATTAGCAGTTTGGAAAAGAAGAAATTACTTTGTTCAAAACCTGACCTCACCGTCACCGGATATTAAATGTGTTGTCTCAAGCAATCATTAGTTGGCAATAAATCAAATCTCTTGTTAAGATTGATGTCTGATATTCATGGGCTTAAAAGTACTGAAAGCGAAACCAAAGGGCACAACATAAAGGGAAGCAGACTTGAATGCCGTCTTTAATTGAGATTTAACATATTTAAATGCTAAAAAAATTATGACCTGGCAAGATTTAAAAAATCCAGGTAGATGTCAGCCATGCCTTTTAAATATTGATAGTAAAATTATATTTCAAAGTGCTTAGTAATTTTTAAATTCAAGTTCACCAATGAGATTAATAAAATCCTTTTCGCTATTTACGCATATTGATCAGTGTATAATGTGTAACTTTGTTCCAGGCACGGCAAATCGACGGTCGTGTCCGCAGCGCTGAGGGCGGTCGGTAACATAGTGACGGGGAACGACGCGCAGACGCAGGCGGTGCTCAACTGCAACCCGCTACCCAACCTGCACGCGCTACTGCGCTCCAGCACCGAGGCGCTGCGCAAGGAGGCGTGCTGGACGCTCTCCAACATCACTGCCGGCAACGCGCAGCAGATACAGGTCAGTTGTATACAACATAGTGACGGGGAACGACGCGCAGACGCAGGCGGTGCTCAACTGCAACCCGCTACCCAACCTGCACGCGCTACTGCGCTCCAGCACCGAGGCGCTGCGCAAGGAGGCGTGCTGGACGCTCTCCAACATCACTGCCGGCAACGCGCAGCAGATACAGGTCAGTTGTATACAACATAGTGACGGGAACGACGCGCAGACGCAGGCGGTGCTCAACTGCAACCCGCTACCCAACCTGCACGCGCTACTGCGCTCCAGCACCGAGGCGCTGCGCAAGGAGGCGTGCTGGACGCTCTCCAACATCACTGCCGGCAACGCGCAGCAGATACAGGTCAGTTGTATACAACATAGTGACGGGGAACGACGCGCAGACGCAGGCGGTGCTCAACTGCAACCCGCTACCCAACCTGCACGCGCTACTGCGCTCCAGCACCGAGGCGCTGCGCAAGGAGGCGTGCTGGACGCTCTCCAACATCACTGCCGGCAACGCGCAGCAGATACAGGTCAGTTGTATACAACATAGTGACGGGAACGACGCGCAGACGCAGGCGGTGCTCACATGCAACCCGCTGCCCACTGCTGCTAGTATTGGCCGCTTTTCTCAATTAATTCAAATGATGGTACTTCGCCGTTGTATAAAAATAGTACTTAGTTTATTCTGAGTGGAAAATAAAGTGCTGGCAATAGTTTAAATGTGACATCACAGTCTGGTAGCGGCATACAACATGACACAAGTTACATAAAGGACGTTTTGCTGGAAAGCGGCGGTGCCTCCCCCCACCACTGACATTAACTATTAAATATATTTGATGATAGTTGAGATATCGAAAAATTAATTGCTGATCAATTTTCAAAATGTTGATGTAAATAGATTGATACAATAAAAATATGTTTGTCAAATATTCTATTCACAAAAAATGCACTATTAAACGTCATGTACATGTCGCAGCCAACTAGCTTAATCAGCCGTTCAATTAACCGCCTAGCCTCTTTACTAAACAGCGCCGTTCAACTAGCAGCATGAATGATATTCAGCCGTAGCGTCTGTTACAACATTTAATAAACTGGCTGGCTAATGCTTAGGCCATTCATACGATAGGGATAGACTCGTGCGAGTCTTATTCGCACGTATACTTGCTGTTTCTTTCTCTCATCTGTCACCAAGGTGATATTTATTTTTTGATTTGATCAAAACGGGAGAGATCTACATTTACCTGCTAGAATTAAATTTAATAGGCTACAAGACAACATTTTGATAAATCTTTGTTATACTTATGAAACAAGTAGTAAATTCGAAAGTTTATGAGGATGGGCGAATCGATGGATGTTTGTTATTCGAATCACGGAAAGACTACTGAACGAATTTTATGAAATTTGGTATGGACGTACTTTAGGTCCTGAAAAAGGACATATCTTATTATTATTCTGGGCAACTGCAAAATACTAGCTGCGTCCCGCGGTTTCACACGTGGTTCAGTCCATCCATCCTAACAAACTTTCGCATTTATGTATTAGCAGGCCTAGCGCACTCCGCACTGTAGGTACGAAGCTACAAGTACATAGCCGGACACCGACGGCGGGTCGCGCGTCGTTACACGTGCCGCGTCAGAAGAGATAAGAGCTATGCGATATAAAGAGAGGCGCTCTGTAGGTTAATATGACTGGTAGGTATGCAGCGCTACGCGAGTAGAATTGAATTTTATTGCGTCATAGCAAGAGTCGCTATTTGTTTAAATTTCTTTGCGGAGTGATGCTTCTGTCCCTTAGTATTCTGTGGTATTAGTAGGATTTCCGGTAACACAGTCAACAGTCAACACTTTGTATGACTCCTAGCGTTAAAATAACCTTATGTTCTCTTTGTCAACAGGCTGTAATAGACGCGAACATTTTCCCGACCCTCATTGAAATCCTAAGGCAAGCAGAGTTTAAAACTAGAAAAGAAGCGGCGTGGGCGATCACGAATGCAACTAGTGGAGGCACTATTGATCAAATAAAGTAAGTTCAACATAGAATAGGGAGAGTTTGGCTGAATGGTGACTCATGGGGCTTTCGATGAAGACAATTTACTTATGTCCGAAAACATCATGCTACGAAGACATAAAGATACTCGCGTGGTGCATTATCTCCCTAAAATGGCAATATTATACTAGGGATGATACTGGAACAGAAGCACTCTAATTTGCGTTATAATAATAAAATAAGGAATGGAACACCTTACCAGCGTCTTTGTTTCCCGATTCATATAATCTGGGTGTCTTCAAGTCTCGAGTGAATCGGTATCTAGGCAAGCATGATCCATCTTCAACCGCGTCGTCAATTTCCATCAGGTGAGACTGCGGTCAAATGCTTGCCTATATATAAGTATTAAAATAAAATAAAAATATTTCACTATAAAGAAAAATAGTTTGTAATTCGATGGCAGATGGCGAGTCTGATACTCACCTGATACAATATATGCTGATTTTTTTTCGAGGCTAGAACCTAATTTGTTATAGACATCGAAAACTGCTAAATGGTGTTATGGTTGCAGATAATATTTTTTTTAGTAACTGATTATCACTACGTATGTTTTCCGAAGAAAAAGAAAACAAAATAAAATCTAATGAGAAAAAGGTCTAAGGAACTTTGGGCTCGATTAAAAAAAAACAGACAAAAAATGTTGTGGCTAAGCAACTTTGAGCTCGAATAAAAAAGGATTTTTTTTTACCCTTGTTAGATCTATGTTTGGCCACTATCTCGCCTGATGACTCTCGCCTGATTAGACACCAAAAAATATTGTCGTTCTAGATTTTAAAATAATTGCCTTTTTCTCCATACAAAAAAAGCCCATTACCATCTATATAGGTCCAGATTTTTTTTCTAATTCGAACTTACCTTACTGATATCCTTGGAAATACTAAGTAGACGAAGTAAAATAATATCTTTATTTTAGATATTTGATTGGTGAAGGCTGCATACCACCTCTATGTGATCTGTTAACTCTAGTAAAATAATATCTTTATTTTAGATATTTGGTTGGTGAAGGCTGCATACCACCTCTATGTGATCTGTTAACTCTAGTAAAATAATATCTTTATTTTAGATATTTGGTCGGTGAAGGCTGCATACCACCTCTATGTGATCTGTTAACTCTCACGGACTCAAAAACGGTGCAAGTAGCACTCAACGGGTTAGAGAATATATTGAAGGCGGGACAGACGGCCAGCGACCCGCGAGACAACCCATACGCCGTCCTAGTCGAAGAATGTTTCGGTAAGCGTAACTCATTATTTCTGTCTTTATTAGAGATGCCGCGATTAGCCGGTATTATTCAATATTCGACATTATTCGCCATTTTATTCATTATTCATCGAATAGCGAATAATAGTGGGTACTATTCAATAATGACGAATAAACTTATTACGGCTTACATTTTGAAAGAAATACAACCGATTTAGAAAGAATCCCACTATAATTACTTGCATACATACGAATGTGTCTAGGCCAACTGCTTGGATTGTAAAAACAATCAATAAAAAATCCTTGTATTCGTTGGAATCGTGCAGAAAAAATATTCTAATAATCTAGCAATGGAATAAATACTAAAGATTCAGTAGGTTCGTCGAGTCAGCCGGAGGGCTGCCATTAGTGCTATTCTTATTTAGTACAGATTGTATAATCCTTTTTGATGTCAAACATTTATGGAAAATAACTCGTTTATTCGCCATAGGGAATGCCGAGTAGTCGCTAATCGATTATTTGCCATCACGGCGTCTCTAGTCTTTATGTACATGTATCGCCAATTTTATGCTTACAATCATGAGCTGGCATATTTATCGCGAACTTGTTTAGATCTGATGTATTTTATTTGTGAGAAATTCAAGCTTCTAATCAAAAATTGTGCACCGTCACAGTCACATAGGTAAACGGTAGTGTAAATCACTGGTGAAATTATGAATGTGAGGTAACATCTACGAATAGGCCATGATGAATCTTATTTTTTATAATTCCACAGACTAAGGATAAGTCTGTCCTTGGAATATTATAGTGATAATAATATATTTTCAATGATGTGCTCGTGAATGTAATGTATAATTATCAAATGTTTCTTTCGTTTATTTTTGGTAAACCATGCAATCATTGCAGATTTGTCTATTGCCTAACTAAATGTGCCACGTTCTGAAAAAAATCTTTTCTATGTACTAAACCAGAACTTGACTCATCTAAATCTGTTCAGTAGCTCAAACACGACGATAAATTAATAACAGTCAGTAACTAAAAAACGAAAAAACTGCTGGTGAAATGCGAAATTACTGGGCATTATGAGACTCAACAGCTAATTGTCTCAGAGTGACGAGCGCAGTACGGTGCCGCGCAGGATTTTGCAAAACAAAGTTCTGGGTGGTGCTGTTATTGTTATGGGCTGGCGTATTGCTTACCATCAGGCAAACGACCAGCTCGTCTCGTCATTAAGTTACATAAAAAAAAAGTCAGTAACTTGTACCGATTACTGTTTTTAACCGATAAAAGGAGGGGTGTTATAAGTTTGATAACAATGTGTGTCTTACTGTGGCACCGTAGCACGGGTAAACCGATTTGGATGCGGGTTTTTTTTGAAAGCAGCTTTTCTAGCGGTGGTTCTTAGACATGTTTTATTGTGTGGGGGTTTTAATTTTTTTAATTGATTCTACATGTTTGACGGGTGTCGTTCGTTTCAGGCCTGGACAAGATAGAGTTCCTCCAATCTCACGAGAACCTGGACATCTACCAGAAGTCGTTCGAGATCATCGAGAACTATTTCGGTTCGGAGGAGGAGGACGGGCGGCTCGCGCCGGCCGTGTCATCCACCACCGACACGTACCAGTTCGCGGCCGACCAGTCCGTGCCGATGGGCGGCTTCCAGTTCTAATCTGCGACCAGGGTAATCTTCGGAGCGAAGGTATAGACGTATACCTTTTTTGCCATAATAACGATGCGCATAATTTTGATGTTTGACTTTGTAACGCGTAATGTTGCTTGCCGTAATTTAGCTGCCGCTTAACTTATTTAACACGTATTGTAGCTATTATCAAATATTTGGTGGCTGTAATTTTCATAGACTTTTTTTCGCAGAAAACAATGTTTTTTTGTACGATTGCCATAACCACAACACATGGATAAAACTATAAACTATAAAATATCGTTTTGCTAAAAAGCATTTTTATAAAATTAACATTAAAATATAGGCATCGCACTTTGTAGAAGCGTAAAAATTAAAATTATGACTAGCAACATTATGATAACAATGCCTAAAAAAATTAGGAAAATCAACTAAAATAACAAGTTATGATAAATGCCGACGACGTCAATTTTATACAAAAAATCATCATGCGCATATATGCCACGAAGTATTATGCGCATCGATTATTATGACTTAATGCGACCCGCAACCCGCGACGAACCCGCGAGGGACAATAGTAGCCGAGTGTTAACGATCGCGCTGAAAATATGTGTCTTTATATTACGAAAATCGAATAAGTTATTCCGAATACCGTTGTATATATAGAGCCCGGCATGAATGTAGAATAAAAATTTTTAGCTACGTCAGATGTTTGTGAAGCATTAAATAATATGCCTAAACTACGTACAGAGTTGAAAGTGAAAATTCTGTATCTATATTTTGAGCTTAGTGAAATCAACAAGGCTTGCACTAAAATGTGTTTATGTAATTATATTTTGCACTAATTATGTATTCTATGCTGAAGTGTTTTAATTGTTTATATCAGTAACGAAGAAATTCGCCTTTTTATTTTTATATATTGTAGATATCGGCGTATCTAGTACATTATTCATAATATTGTGTAGCGAAGATATAGTTTGTTGGCTTACAAGCTGATCTTTGTTACTATAACAAACATGTTTATTGTTATGTGATATATACTTTAATTTCATAATATATTACAGATTGGTACCGACAAACAATGCAGTTTGATTTCCAAATAATCCTGTAGCGCATATTTTATTGTATATATAGTATATGTTATGTACTTATAGATTATGTAGATTAGTTTTTGTTAGTGCTAGAAAACAACGGTTATTTTTTAATTTTTGCTTTTACTTAGTAAGTGTTGAATTTTGCGCTATTCAATTGCTGTATATACAAAATCACTAGTCTTCAATATATACGAGGAAAACCCTGTATATTGGGTTTATTTTGGTCATAAAGATATATTAACATCACAAAGGTAATAATTACTCTGTTGATAACATGTAATAATGTACGTGTTGCTTTTTTATAGTTAATGTTTATTATGTATTGTTTATTACAAATCTATTGTTTGGTTTACAAAATTATACAGGGTAACTAACGATGTATATACTGCAGCTATGTCCTGTCTCGGCCAAAAGGTAAATCTATTTAAATAAAAATGATTTTTTGTTTTCTATGCGTTTCTAAACCATTGATCTGATTCTGATGAAACTTTGGTGAGTTCTGCGAAAGCCGGTATAGGTTCCTGGCACAAAAAAACAATATTTTTACTACATTATAAAAATATAAAATTAAATAACTTATTACTAAATGTAGGTAACAGTTTGATATTGACTTTCCGCTACTAACACGAGTTAGAAGACGTATGCACCTTATGTTTTGATTCGTTCTTCAGCTTGCACATTTTCAATAAGAAACACCTAAGTCGGTAAAATATACTAATGTCCTCAATAATCTATTATTCCTGTGGAGGTCGTCCCAGAACGACATTCTCTCTTCGAATGGGTTCGTTCCTTTCGTCAGTTCCGAACCGATGCTGAGGTAGTTGAGCTTATCCTTGTTCTCAACTGGGTCCCAGTTGATCTGCAACAGTGGGTCGTTCTCGTCTGGAGTAGGATTCCTAAAATACAAGATTCACTTCATTATATTTCAATCTAGTAACCCGCCTAATATTAACACTTAAACTTTACTCGAGAAATTTTAAAAATTGAACATTTGAATCCATTATTTGATAGCTTAGAAGTACTAAGCGAATAAGTAGAGACACGCGGTTGTATCATTTTGTTACGTACTGTTTAGATATTTGGTTATAAATATTGACGATACCAACCCGTATTTGGCAAAGTTGGTCCACATTTTCACCATTCTAGCTCGCGTAGTTACCGAGTCTCTGCTTCCTTTGCACTGTGGTTCTCCTGGCAACTTGATCCGAAATATGAACGATACTTCTGCACTGTGTCCCATTGAATTAAATAATTTGAGCTCGAAAGGTACGGCCCATTCTCCAGCGTAATTGACGATGTAGTAATAGATAGGACATTCTGGCGCGTACTGTCTGTGCAACCTCAAAGTTTTGTTTACATAATATAAAAAATAATAATCAGTGACCAATTGCAGATATTGTGTCTTAGTGTCTTCTCTGAGTTGTTCTTCACCGTCCAAGTAAAATTTTAAGAGCTGGTGTCCTATTGTCGTCGATAATTTAGGATCCCCAGCTAAGGACCTCGGGACTAGCAGATCTAAGTTCTCGTTGTATTTTTCGAAGCTGTCATAAAAGTCTCTTCTAATAAATTGCAGAATAGCGCCCTCTATATTGTTGCTGCCGATAATTAAAGGGACCTTGTTAAAATTCCCAGATTTTAGAATAGACAGTGGGCTTTTAGTTAGAAATGTCGGCTGGCCTTCAAATTCAACTTCAATACACGGCTTAAATATGGCATCGATTACGTCTTTCGTCTCTTCTAGATCAGCTTTCGACTTCATTTGCTTGAAGGCTACCATTATGTCACCGGCTGGTAACGTCCTCAATTCATCGACAATTTCTGTTGTACAAGATTTGGTAACGCCCAAAGCTTTTCCTAGTTCCATTACGGGCTGTAAGGGGTTCCTGGCTAGTGACCAATTGTTGAGAGCGCTCGCGCTTTGAATGATGGCTTTGTGAAACAATCCGGATGCCATGGGCGACAGCATCATCAAGTGCACTATAGCTCCTCCCGCGCTGCTGCCGAATATCGTCACATTTGTCGGGTCTCCGCCGAAAGCGCTGATATTTCTTTGCATCCATTTTAATGCCAATACTATGTCTTTTAACCCGCTGTTGCCGGGTGCCGTAAAGTCATTTACGGATAAAAACCCAAACGGACCTAACCGATAACCACATCGAGCGTACACGACGTCTTGAGCGTTCAGTAACGTTGGATCGAAAACTGTGTCTATATTATATGCAAATGCGTAACATCCAATCCAGAACATTACTGGTAAAGGTTTGTCAGGTTTGACACTAGGTGAAGAAATCTCAATATAAAGACAGTCTTCAGAACCAACTACTTCTTCTGTTTTCACGTCTAATTTAAATGGCGCGGCGGCATCTTTCGTACAATCTTTAACTTCAGTCCATGGGTTTATTGGTGTAGGTGGCTATAATAAAACATAATGTAGGTTCTAATGACATTATAAAATTATCACGGACAAAACAACCAATATTTGCAACAAAAACTACCTATTGTAGATTTGTTGGTTTAAGCTATCATTAAACAAATAAAGTGCAACTTTAATGTTGATGCCATTATTAAGTATACTGTAGTATTAAAGCAGTTTAATGTTTTAAACCTGGTAACAAAGTAAATATTAAGTATGCGCCGACGAAAGAACTGTTTTATACGGCGGCTTACCGGTTTACCACTCGACCAGGCGACTATTATTTATTTACATATAGGTATATACATATAGGTAAAAAGAAGAAAATGAAACTAGAATGATGAGACAATAATTACTTACCAAGAATCTGAGACGTCCAAGTGGAGGATTCGCATAAGGAATACTCTTGAACTTGTAACATACCCCATTGTCCGTTTCTTCAATGTATCCGCAAACGGGACCGTCTTTTGTTTCTATGATACGCTTTGATTTCTCAGGGATCACTGCCATTTTCGACACCGCTCTGTAATTCGAATCACCAAGCAATTCATTTCATTTTTATTTTTAATTCGAGTTAAGACGGCCGTGAAAATGTATTTGTTTTATCAATGCCAATATAAACATAGGTACTCAAGCGTATTTTTATTAAACTTTATGAATTATCAAACATATATTTTAGTATTACCAGTCAGTAAACGTAAACAAACAAGCAATCTCAACAGTAGTCTGTCTACCTATGTATTATAGAACAACTACTGATGTAGGTACATATGTAAAATAAGGAAACTATTTGTTTTTGTAAGTAGGTACTCGATGCTCATAAATATATAATTAATCATGAGTATTTACCTGTTAAGAGTAGGTACTTACATAAAATATATATAGCACGTCACATTATGTCACTAAAGGAATGTATAAGTTTTTTATGCATTGCATAAATTAACAGAAACGTTAATTAATAATAATTGTTAATTGATATATAACTATTATATATCGAATTCATAACAAAATATAATATATTACACTGTCAGATGTCAGATTTTAGATATAGAGCACAGACTACTTATAATAGATACTACATGTAGAGGAATGTAGATTAAAAAGGCGCCACATTTATCACTGACAGTAAATAACGTGGGCGCGTTCGGCACACGGCGCATGTGACTGCTTGTTGGACGGTAGGCGCGGGCCGACGGACGCGCCGCGGTTTCTTTGTTATATTAACGACTAGCGACCCGCCCTGGCTTCGCACGGTTATTATACATATAAACCTTCCTCTTCAATCAATCTATCTATTAAAAAAAAACCGCATCAAAATCCGTTGCGTAGTTTTAAAGATTTAAGCATACATAGGGATATAGGGACAAAGAAAGCGACTTTTTTTATTCTCATATTTTACTCTTATTTTTTTATTAACATAACTTACAGGTGTAGTTTAAATTTGTAGAGACAATCATATTTTGATAGTTATAAACACAACTAATGTGAATAATAATATAATAATATTCCTACATACTTCCCAGATTCGAATCAGTTGGTTTGAAAAAGAAAAATGGCAGGATCCCCACTCCTCTGCGGTTCGTTTCACTCTTACCCCCCTAGCGTGTAGTGATATGATCAATGACTAATAATGATTATTTATCGATTATTAAGGATTACTAAATTGTGGCATGTTATAATAATACTATGTAGGTATCAGCTTGTTCCCGCGACTTCGTCCGCGTGGAGAACAGAAAAAATCAATAGAATTCGGTTGATAAGTAGTCATTTTCAAAAAACTTCGTTTTCCGGGATATTCTATCTTATAGTCCGGGATCTAAAGAACCTACATACCAATTTCATCAAAATCCGTTAGCCGTTAGGAAGATAATTGAGAACATACATACACCTACACACACATACACACATACACACCTGTATTTATAATACAAATTCAAAAATATAATAATAGTAAGATTAGTAGTTATATAACGATTATGCATTCCATTGTAACACTTTGGACAATCGATCGGTCGATCTTAATATCGAATTCGCAATATGAGGAAGAATTATAAGGAAAATAAAATTATGATAATAAATTTTATAAGATAAATAGAGAACCGCACGCGCTTCTGACTAACGACAGCGGCCCTGTCTCGAATATTTGTTTAGTCGTGTGAGGCCGACTAGGTACAGTGAACAAGATTATAACGGGCCATCCGCCGTCTATTGACTCGTAATTATAATCGCGCTGGGTCATATGCCATTGAATTAGTAGGTACGTCCGTACGTATTGCAAAGTTTTACAAAATTATTCATCTTTAGGGACAGCACCGGGGTCCAGTACCTAGTTAACGTATGTACCAAATAAATCCTACTCTTTGCCTAATGTTAGACATGTAGAGCCAAACGTAATGCTTAATAGTGATAAACTCGACACAGACAAGGCACCGGTATACCTAGGTATAGGGTGGGGTCCTCATATCTATGCTCTATCTGGAAAACTTAGTTCTATTGCATATGCGGTTAGTAAAATTAGGCAATTAACGGATATAGCTACGGCTCGGTTAGTTTACTTTGCATATTCTACAGCTTAATGTCATATGGCATTTTGCTTTGGGGTTCTGCTGCGGATATAGAAGCTATTTTTATTTTACAAAAGCGGGCGGTTGGCGCTCTATATGAGTTGGGTCATTAAGAGAAGTCTTTAAACAAATTAATGTATTAACTTTACGTTCTCTGTATATTTATGAAAATATAATGTATGTTCGTAAAAATCTGCACAAATTCAAGGTGAATGCTGAATAGTGACCATCACAACATAAACACTAGAATAAGGATAGAATTGCAGTACCTAGGTTCAGACTGAGTAAAACGAATAAGTCCTTCATGGGCAATTGTCTACGTTTTTACAAATAAATTCCAAAATGTATAACGGAGCTCACAGAAAGTAGATCTATTCAAATAGCTTATGAAAAATATTCTAATGAAAAAAGCATACTATACAGTTAGTATTTACATAGAAGACAGATGCATGGAACATTCCGCTTCTGCCAAGTAGCCAACTGGCACATAAGAAACATAATATTGTCAAAAACAAACAAAATATTCTAAAAAAATGCCCCTCAGTTTCTTCTGAGTACCTAGTGGTTCTTTTTCCGATACGGTGGTAGAATCATTGTAATAATTGACGTTCATAAGTGCGTGTGTGATGCCAAAATTGAATAAAGAACTTTTGAACTTTAAACTTGAACTTGAAAAGAGCTGTACGATGACATATTGATTATTCAGACTAACTACATCTAAGATCCACATCCAAGATATTTTTTCCTACAAATAAGGTTTTTCCTAATTTTTTACAGATTTTGGCTAAAGCAATAGGATCATTCAGTTTTGGCACGATATTACTTCTACATTCAGGTCTGATCGACTCTTCTAGTAGGTAGTTAAAACCCGCCTACATACACATTTCCCCCCACCCGTTGTAGCTGGAGGTCGTTTGCTAAGCACTCCGTATATTTTTTATCCGTAAAATTCAAAATGTCGGCAAAAGAGACGGAAACTGCTATCCGCAATCTCAGAGCATTGATATTGCAATGCACATGATATAAAATAAAATATGCACCACTTATTGAGGCATAAAGAGTTTATTATTATTATTATTATTAAAAACTTTATTGCGAACATTTGCTCATAGTGTTAGTAATTATTCTTAAAAGCTATGTTAGTCCTTAAAATAAATTTTGGGGGATATTAGTACGCGAGCCCGGCGGTTTTGAGCACTGGGTCGATAGATGTAAGTGTACCCAGTGCTCAACAAATGGATTATCCATTTTTCCTGATAATACTCTCAGAATACTGTTGGGGCTTCCACGCAACCTGCTCATCATTGATGCGGCTCTTTTTCTGATGATGGCGAAGAAATCATCAACACGAGTCTCCGCAAACATTTGTGATGCGCTACAGTATCGTGGAAGCCCCATCAGCACCCTGAAAGCATTATTATACTGTACGCGAAGAGCGTTGTAAGCCCGCTGCGTATACCTCACCCACAGGCTGCAGGTGTAAAAGCTTTGGCAGTACGCCTTAAAGAGCGTGACTTTTACGTCCTTTGTACACCGTGCGAACCTGCTTTTTTAGCACTCGTTCAAATATCTTCTTCAAAGTTTCAAAAGTATAATAGATTTTGTTAAGACTTACTCTACCATTCTTGTAGAAGTTCTTGCAGTAGTAAGCGCTGCCCGGCCTTGATTGTAATACCACTAACCCTCAAAGGACCACTCAAGGGACTTAGCCATGTTTCGGAATTATGTTCGGTGACGAACCATCATACTGAGAAGTCGCAGTAACTGCCGTCTATCTCTAGATCTATATGCTTCTTCGGCCACGTCGTCGCTTAGCATCAGGTGGATCTGCGAAAAAGTGCCAGGTAGTCGCAGGAACTGAATGTGGAAAATTCTAGATCGGAACCCAGTGGTCTTCGCAAGGACAGTCCTAGTTCATCAGTTGATTGATATTCTGAATAAATATAACTTTAATTTCTTTATTAACCAGCTAAAAATAAGTAAGTAGATATTATTATGAGTGGGTCGAATCAATATCTCTGACGTAGTAATCTTTTAGAAAATCTTGGTTCATAATAACGTTATCGCAGTATTTTAGTTTCTTCTGAAAGTCATTCCAGATTTCCTCTGCGTCTTTGTTCAACATCTGTTTGAAATCGGACGTTGCCACAACGTTTGCGAAGAATTTCCTGTTGCCCGTCAACTGTGGAGCGAGGCCCACTGTAGTCCGTGAGGGGTAGTTGATGAAGCCCTTTAAGTTGTCCATTTTATATCTGGATAAAAATACTTATGTCAGTATCTAATAAAATTTGGTAAACATGGTGTTTTGTTATTAATTATTATTTATTATACATATCCGTTTTTAATTGGATTTCTACCTTAGAGATAAAAAATATCAACCTAATATTTATGACTAACTGTCCCCTGCGATTTCGCCTGCAATGAAATACTTGTTCACTACGGAACTATACCTAGGTAAGTTTATTTGGATACCTTATTTCTTAAGTTTAGTCTTTATGGACCTCTGAGTGATATCAAACATCCACTACAAACACAAACTTTCGCATTATACTTAATATTAGTAGGGTAGGATAAATGGGATAGGATTACAAGCAATAGTCTGAATATTAAGGCAGAGCTTAAGTATTGGAATACCATTGTAATAAGTACCTATATTATTCACGGGTTTTAATCTAACGCATGCTTGTCCACTGGGTCTTAGCGGTATCACCCTTATAAATATACCTACCCCTAGGGTTCTTACAATCTTTTATTGAACTGCACTAGTTAGTTTATTTGTATGCCCTGATGATAGACTCAGCAGTTTAATTATGTATGTATGTGTAGGTACTATTCTTAGTTAACAATTATCAGATATGCATATCTGGTAAGAAAGTATGGACGCATCTTCCTTTGATCCTAAAGAATCGCACAGCGCATCCCGTGCATCGAAAGCTTCATTTGGTACTTAAAGAAATAAAATACTTTCTCTATTTACTTTTGTTTAGGCATGGCCATGTGCGTACAAAGATTAAACATTTCGAGAAAAGCTGTGTAGGTTACCGTCGCATGTTTGATAGCTTCCGCGATCCTGTAAAACAATTTGTTATTATTTAAAGTGATATAAACATAAATAGGTACATGCAAAAAATTATCAACTATTAAAATCACCAGCTTCATCTTGTATCTTTCTTTATGTAAGTACTTACATACAAAACAGTTCCAACAACACAAAAATAACAGTAGAGCGAGTGTGGCTCAGTGGGAGCAGGTACGACTTCCGATCCGATGCACCCGAGTTCGTACCCCGCTGGCCCCGCACAACTGACTTTCGTAAGATATGTGCGGATTTAACACTCGCTCTAAAAACGATAAAGAAAATCATCATGAAGAAACCAGCACGTGTAAGAATTAATAACTATAATTCAAGGAACTGTGAGATCTACCAACCAGCAATGGGTCAGCGTGGTGGAATATGGCCCATACTCTCTCTATGAGTGAAAGGCCCATGTCCCAGCAATGAGAACGTAAAAGACTGATAATGATGGTAATGGGGCTCCCATAGCACCCAGACAATTTACGTAGTTAAGTAATACATGTAGTGCACACAAATAAAAACATAGTTCCTTAAAAATTGCTATTTCCTGTAATAGCTTACTGTGTTTCCAATTCTGAAGTCTGTAATGTCGAGGTCCATGTGAGACATATCGAAATCACAAAAACGATATTTTTTTGCATAATCATTTTTACATTTGCTCAGTTCTAACTTTTAAATGCATATCGAATTCATAAATGTTTTATTGTTTATCGATGTATTTTACTATGTTATATAAATAAAACTGGGACTGCGAGCTATTTTGTAAAATTACTATAAAACTAAATCTTATTTCGGTATGGTAATATGTTTAAAGTGAAATCGTTTGTCACGTGGAAAAGCGCTTAGTTAAATAAATAATTGCTATAACCACGGCAAGTCATTTCTCACTCAAGTGACTTTCAATTCGTATCCCCTCACGTCTCGGCGCTGCATTGTGGAACCGAACGCTCGCCCCGTCCCTAACTTTCCTCACTATTCGAAACTCCAATTGATAGTTATAAAACTGAATTTTGATTCAATTTCTACTTTTAATAAGTTGTTAACCTGGCACTGGCAGTGTTTACATGAATACGAGTATCATATTATACGAATTTGTCAAAAAAAATAAGCTTCAAAGAAAAATATCAGTTCACAAATGACGGAGAAATCAGGCAGATAAAACATGAAAAAAAAAATACGAGTCGAAATGAGAACTTTGTCGACGCAAACGAAGTCGCGGGCGGTTGCTAGTTGTTTCATAAATTTTAGACTCGGTTGCTGGAATTCTTCCTTTCTGATAAACTCAAATCCTAACGTTCTGAGAAAAAAAATTCAAGTAGACTAGGTAGGTACTGTTAATAACCTAATAACGTAGTATTACAGTGTATGTGACCAGGAAACAAGACGTGATGTCGTGCGTTTGATAACTGTTGCAGTGTCACCCAGCGGCAGCGCTTCCAGGAAGGGCTGACGGACCTTTCTGACGTATCATTATGGAACTTAAATTGTTTCTTTTTCTATTGTTTTTCAATTTTTAAGCGACTTCAAAAAAGGAGGAGGTTCTTTATTCGATTGTATTGAAAAATTCTTTTTGCGTTGGGTTCCATATGGTTCCAGTGGCCACCGAACAAAGCCATACCGTCAAGCGACCTAGTCGTGTTTCGGGATGATGTTCAGTGAACGATCGGGTCTGAGCAGCCGCTCAACTGCCGTCTCTCTCTAGATCTATGTGCTCCATCTTAGGCCACATCATTGCTTCACATTAGGCGAGATAGTGGCCAAACATAGATCTATTAAGTGTAAAAAAAAATAATATATCAATTCATCGATATTCGACCTTGGACTTCAAAGAAACATTAGAATTGAAGTCGTTTTTTGTTATAAAATGAATTATTAAACGTATACATGATGGACTGTAACATACAGCTGTTGTTGTTTGTCTTGAGTTTTTCGGATTAAGTTATAGCATATTATGCGAAAAAAATACTTGTTAGTGAAATGTAATTTCTTTAAAATCTTGTTACCGTGTGAATGCGTCGTTCTATTCTGTTTTATAGCTCCAGAGCTATAAAAGGTGAGAAGTCGGGGCGAAGGGAGCGGTTGAGGAAATTATAATTTTTCTCGGCGCCCGGGCGCGGTGCGAGTGGTTTGCATTTTGAAATGACGTTTGAAATAAATTTCCGCCGTCTACGACGTTACCGCCGCAGCCCCGCAGGCGTTCGATTGGAACATTGGCCCGATAATAATGAATTAATTTCTTCAACCCGCATCCGGTTTTCCGCTTCTCACTCTTAGGTTTACCGTCGCTCTCGGTTTGTTTATTTCCGATCTAGTTACGTTTAAGAAATCTTACAAGATGGTCTGATATATGCGTTGCGACGTTGCTTGACGGTAAATGAGAAATTGTAATTGTGAATATTCCGAAGCATTCATAATTATATAAATCGATATCTAATCAGATAAGGAGATCATAATATGCGAGTATTTTATAATATATTTATCGCGAGCGCTTGCATGAAACTTCATGTGAGTTTTGTCTGGCTGATAAGGAAATGTACTTTACACACACTTAGAAGTAGGTTAACTACTTCAATCTGCGCCGATAATGTTTGTTTCAGATGGAGGGGACAGTGATAGGCGATATTAATTAGCGAGGCTTTGGTCTGTCAGGCAGGCGTGCCTCAAGCTGCCAATCGCACTCGGGGTTGTCCAGGCGGCAATTAGTCGCATAGCGTCGCGCCTGACGTGTAACTATTGCCATTGATTGGTATTAGCTACCTTGAGCCACGAGCCTTGAGCTCATCTAGTAAACGCTTGCTGTAGTTAATATTTGCTTGCCTTTGCAGAGGTAAAGCAGAGACTTCTCATGAAATATCGATGGTTATGTCTAAGGACCAATTTTTATTTCAATTGTCTCTTTATTACATATTTATATTACAAATATAATCCATATCACCAAATAGACATAGAAGTAACGTGACGGGGAGACGGGTCTGAGCAGCCGCTCAACTGCCGTCTCTCTCTAGATCTATGTGCTTCATCTTAGGCCACATCATCGCTTCACATCAGGCGAGATAGTGTCCAAACATGGATCTATTAAGCGTAAAAAAAACGTCATTAGTAACAAGAGCCACTATAGGATACTGCAATCTATAATATCATGATAAAATTGATACGTAATACAACCTAAATCTATTAAGTCATTACATAATTATTATTAAATATTAAATATTATTAAGTTATTACATATTAAATTTAGAATGTCAGATGTTAATTCAATGTGAGTAGCGGATACAAGTCAATAGGTATAATATGTCAGATAATTAGTATAATATGTCAGATAATTAGTATAATATATGTCAGATAATATAGGCATTTACACAATCTAAATCTGACTAACTACACAATGTCAATGAAATCATAATTTTGCCGTCAAATAATCATTTATAGAGTAAAAACATTTTTGAATCAACCATTTACGTATGGTTTTCTTAAATATAACGATAGGCATATCTTTACTCTGTTTGATTTAAACAGTGAAGGATGCATTTTAACAAAGCAAAGTTGCTAAGAAACCCGTTGCAACACAACGCGGACAACCTGCTTAAAAGATACAAACGCGCCATACCTCAATCTGTATCGTCCTAGTGCCGAAATACTTACTTACCTTTACCTATTTGGAGTTGCCTTATATTTCGTAGAAATGAACTTTAAATTCTCCGGATTTGACACTCCCGCGGTAAATTGGTTTGTATGTAGGGTGAACGCATTCACCCTTAAATTGGAATATTAGCTATCTGATAGCAAATTCGTCAGGCGGAGCGTCGGTGATGAATATTTCGTCCTACTTCCGACTTGCTTATTGAATGTTAACATCCGCATTGGGGTGAAAATTTTTATAAAGGATGAGTATAAGCATGCTTATTGGTTTTGCTTCTATACGTATTGATCAACAAGTTTTGCAACGAATTTTTGCACATTCGGTTCCTCTATATATATATATATATATACCGACTATATAATATATAGTTATATAGTTAGGTATTCAGAATGGTTTTATTTTGTTTGGATTTAGGTACCTTTAAGTATATCTGCCGGTCGGCGCTCTACCTACACTGTCTATGTATATTGACATCCCTCGGAATGTTAAGAAGATCGCGATCAGTTTATTTTTGCCATAATTAAACGATCCGCTATATTTGGAATATGATTGGCATTTGAGACCTTATTATGGGAAGGGCCCGGAATTTACGAGGGTCAACCGTTCCTCTATATTGAATTCTTCACTTTCATGACATAACAATAGACACTGAATATTAATTAAATATGTTGTGAAGAAAATATTTTATTTTAAACGAACTTTGCGTTGCCCAGCTATTTACAGATCTTGGTACGTAAAAGTTAGGTTGTTTAGGTGGATCGCACACAGGTATACCTAAGTACTCACACTAAAGAAGAAATTAGGTTCTTACATACTTTGGAAAAGGTTTTTAAATAGCCCTAAACAGCTTAGATTTTATATTTTTATATTATTTCTAGGTTAGTCAAAAATGGTCGTTGAGTAGGTACTAGTAAATTTTGATTTGCCAGGTTATCTTTCATTATTTCACATTCTATTAAAGTACGTACTATTCGTGTCTATTAGATCACTTTTCATGGGCCTAAGTATTGTAGAAAAATATAAGCATTACCTAACATCCAATAAAAAGTTAATTTCAAACGCATTCTCATCACAAGACAAATCAAACAACTTGTCAGTTTGACTACGTTGTTTGAGATGTTTGCATATTTTTATTCCAAATCCCTTTTAATATTTCCCCGTCAGAGTTTCCTCGGACAATTTGTTCTTGTTCATCGCCCCCCCACAATTAAATTTTAAGTGAATCGCCGCAGATTCCGACGACTACGTTGTTTTGATTTAATGGAATTATTTCATGTAGATAATATCCAAGTGCGCTTTGAATACTGATTTTAATGTATCTTTTCTAATGAAATGATAATGTCCCTGTTCGCAATTGTTTTTACGCGACTTCGTCAAACGTTTCATAAATTATAATTCCACCAGAGTTTAGAGTGATCATTCAACTTCCGCAGAGAAAGGTCGCGTCGCGCTCTTGTTCTAGTTCGTGCTCGGGCAAAGCGCTGACGCTGCTACCTACGCCGCGTACCGTCGCGCGCGTCTAGATTCTGCGGTCATCGCAATGACCCAGTTATTAAGTGTGTGTTGTTTATATAAACAATTGTTAAGGCGCAGCCATACCTTGTAAATATGGCTTCGCCAAGTCATGCGTCAATAACGCTCAATACAGAAACGGAACATATATTGTTCCAACATTATGAAAAGGAAAAGGCAGAACGCAAAAAACTAGAGAGTTTGGTAAAACAGCTCAAAGGTCAGATTGAAGAACTACAGAGAAAGGAACAGCAGAACAATGAAACCCAGCATGAAAAACATCCTAGGAGCGAGGTCCCTTCTGCAGCAGTCCAGTATGAGACCGACGAAGAAGATCTCGTAAGAGAAACTGAGTGGGTGCGACAAAAAAGCAGGAAGAAGAGGAAGTTAAATATATCACTGTCCCCACAACAAGGAGATGACTCCAGCCAAAAACCCATAGTAAAGCCTAAAATTAAGAAAACACCCTTACCACCACCCATAGTAGTCGAAAACATCAAGGACTACCAAAAATTTTACGATCTCATCTCGACGAGCGCACCAAAAGACGCATTTATCGTAAAGATGATGAGCGGAGAGAGCGTTAAAATAAACGCCAATAATGACGACTCATACAGGGCCATTACCAAATTGTTGTTACAAAACAACTGCCGCTGGCACTCCTACGAAAATAAACAGGACAGACCAATTAGAGTGATGGCTAAAAATCTACATTCTTCGTGCTTGCCTGAAAGAATAGCTGAAGATTTAATTCTTCAAGGATACAAAATTCTAAATGCGGTTAACAAACTCAGCTGGAGGAGTAAGGAACCACTTAATATGTTTATGCTTTCATTCCAAAAAGATGAAGATATAAACAAAATCTATGGAATAAAGTCAATACTGGGTTGCAAAGTGGATATACAACCGGTAAAAACATCGAAACTGATTCCACAATGCAAGAAGTGCCAAGCATATGGCCATACACAGAAATACTGCTCTAAGGAACCTAGGTGCGTGAAGTGCACAGGTAAGCACTTAACTAGAGAGTGCACCAAACCAGCAGAAGCTAAACCAAAATGTGTCCACTGCGGTGAACCACACCCTGCCAACTACAGAGGGTGCATAGTAGCCAAAGAACTACAGAATATAAAAAATAAGCTAGCAAAGAAAAATGCTTCTGTACCCACCATTCAGGTTCCAAGTGCAAATAAATGGAAAACATCTAGTGCCAGCCAAATAGTAAAAAATAATATTTCTTTTGCACAAATCGCAAAAGGAACTCAGCCTAAACCACAAGTCCAACCGCAACCTAAGCACACAGGCTCAGATGTGGATGAAAAACTCAATAAAATCTTAAATCTAATGACCTCATTTGACGAGCGTTTAAGGAAACTTGAAACTAGCACCAAAACAGCTACATCAAAACAATTGAAATGACTAATTCACTAAAAATTATGGCTTGGAATGCAAATGGGCTCCTTCAGCATCGGTATGAACTACAGGCAGTCCTATCTACAGAAAATATTGACGTGTGTCTTATATCCGAATCCCACTTCACCAGAGAATCTTTCATCCAAATCAAAGGCTATAAAACATATCATGCGTTGCATCCCGATAACACTGCTAGGGGAGGCAGTGCGGTCGTAATAAAGGAAAACATCTACCATTATGAAGAATATAAGCATGAAGAACAACATTTACAAGCTGTTGCTGTCTGTATTAGAACTAAACGTTATCCTGTCACCATATCAGCAATATACTGCCCTCCTAAGTATGCGCTGAAAGCTGACCAGTACAGGGACTTTTTGAAAGGACTTGGTAACAGATTCCTATTGGGAGGCGATTTTAATGCTAAGAATACCTTCTGGGGGTCTAGACTTACCACATCCAAAGGAAAGGAATTACTATGCGCCATAAGAGATACCAAATGCAATGTTATATCGACTGGGAAGCCGACATATTGGCCAACTGATCAACAAAAGATTCCAGACCTCATAGATTTTTTCATTTATAAAAATATATCACCTAGTTTTCTTAGTATTAAGGAAGGCTATGATATGAGCTCAGACCATTCACCTATAATTTTAACACTAAGTGAAACTGTTGTACAGAGAGAGAATAACCCTACTTTGACAAATAAGAACACGGACTGGGAAAGCTTTAAACAAGATTTAGATTCTATGATTGACTTAAAAGTTTCTCTCAAAACCCCACAACAGCTAGAAGATGACGTAAAAAAATTCATAGCAGTTATCCAACAATGCGCCTGGAAGAATAAGTTAAAATACCTGTCAGGAGTAACTACTATCCCATGGAAATAAGAAACCTCATATTTGAAAAAAGAAAACAAAGGCAGAAATGGCATATAACGAGAGCTCCACAGGAGAAGAATGTTTTGAATAATCTTACAAAAAGGCTTAGGAGGGAAATTCAGAAGTTTAATGACGAAACTATGAATACTCACCTAAGTCAACTAACAAGTGATCGTACAACAGATTACTCGCTTTGGAAAACGATCAAAAATTTAAAAAAACCTATTATGCAGACACCACCAATTAAAGAAGCCAATGGAAGCTGGGCAATAAATAATGAACAAAAGGCAGCTAGATTTGCACAGCACCTGGAGCAAATCTTTCAAACTGATGAAGAAAACACAGATGAAGTTTCGATAAACGAAACATTGAATTATGATCTAGACATAAGACTCGTCACACCAAAAGAGGTATTTAACAGTATCAAACAACTGCACCGAAACAAATCTCCTGGATACGATCTTATTACTGGAGAAGTACTGCAAAATCTCCCACGTAAAGCGATTGTTAAACTTACCACTCTTATCAATGCCACGTTTAGACTCCGATACGTACCTGATATGTGGAAAGTTGCCGAAGTCATAATGATAGCCAAACCTGGTAAACCACCTCATGATGTTTCATCATACAGACCGATATCTCTGTTACCAATAATGTCTAAATTATTTGAAAAACTACTGTTAAGACGAATGAAGCCCATCATAGAAGAAAAAAACCTTATCCCTGATTATCAATTCGGATTTAGAGAAAAGCATTCCACAATAGACCAAGTCCACAGAATCACCAACATTATAGAAAAAGCATTAGAAGAAAAAAAAGTTTGCTCTACGGTTTTTCTAGACGTAGCACAAGCTTTTGACAAGGTGTGGCATAAAGGCCTCATATTTAAATTAAAGAATATGCTGCCACATCAATTTGCAGATCTCTTGCACTCCTATCTAACTCAGAGAATGTTCAGAGTACGACAAGACGATGCTTATTCAGAACTTAAGTCAATAAAAGCTGGAGTACCACAAGGGAGTGTACTAGGTCCGGTCCTCTACTTATTGTACACTTGTGATATCCCAGAGTTAGAAGAAAACACCATTGCAACGTTTGCAGATGACACGGCTATCATGGCTACAGGGTTCACTCAAGAGGAGGCAGTGGTAAAGGTACAAAAATCCATCAACACCATATTTGATTGGACGACAAAATGGAAAATAAAACTCAATGAGTCGAAATCAATTCATATAGATTTTACGAACAAAAAAACAAATTACCATCCGGTGTACATCAATAACAAGACGGTACCGTACGAAAATACAGCCAAATACCTTGGCATGACATTAGACGCAAAGCTTCGCTGGAAGGCACACGTCAAAAAGAAACGAGACGAACTAGAGCTTCGCTATAGGAAGATGTACTGGCTACTTGGAAAACACTCTACGATGTCAGTGCACAATAAAATATTACTCTACAAACAAGTCCTCATGCCAATATGGACTTACGGTATCCAGCTGTGGGGATGCACCAAACAAAACAATGTTGCAATCATACAAAGATTTCAAAACAAAGTGCTTAGGGGTATCGTAAATGCTCCGTGGTACATAAGAAACGATGACCTCCATAGGGACCTGAAAGTGGACCTCGTTAATAGTGTAATTAAAAAGTTCGCCGAAGCTCATGAACGCAGACTTCACCATCACGTGAACGTCGAGGCTATCCAGCTCCTCGACAACACAGACCTAGTGAGAAGACTAAAAAGGACAAAACCTTTTGAGTTAATTTAGTGCAGTGACAGTGTGTCGTAGTAAAGTTAGTGCTACCCGTAAAGAACACAAGAACATAGTGACTTCGCCTTAATAGAGACAATAAGAAAAGTGTTGATGGACATATTCTTAGTTTTACTCTACTTAGCAGTTTAAGTTAAATTCAAATTACTTATTAGCCTTATTAGGCTAGATTGTAATGTTAATGAAGTGTCATTTTGTGACACGACATTATAAAAAAAAAAAAAAAAAAAAAATAATTCCACCAGCTCGTCTCGTCATTAAGTTACATAAAAAAAAAACATAGATAGATAAACGAAAGGCAATAAATCTATGAAATCAGAAGCTTTTGGAACAGGTGTTTTTTGTGATTCTCCGAGGTTTTGGGATCGTGTTATAAATTTCTTTTTTATCCTTTTCATTAAGTCAAACTGGTTTTGTGCCGCTATCGGAACAATGGAATTACCATGAAATTAAGTTGGCGGATATTCGCAGCATCGTGATTTCACAGTGAGACTATTAGCTTAGGGTGGTGTGACATTACGGGAAATATTTATAGGGCTTGCCAATTACGAATTCGTGGGACAGCTGCGCTCCGATGGAGTATTTCGTAGTCGCTCTAGCTTCAAATGAACGGCGATGTCGCAGATGTGCCGACGACGGCGACGGTGCGGCGCGGCGGCGGCACGTAGATGTAGGTATAAGTTAAAGACGATCAGCGAGAGCGTGGGAGTGGGAAAAACAGATGTTCTAATAAGCCAGTCTCTTTTTATGTCACTGAATGATGAGACTATCTGGTCGTTTGCCTGATGGTAAGCAATACGCCAGCCCATAACAATAAAACATTTAATCCTAGTTAGGGGCCACTATCTATGTATGTGATCGTTGGGTGTATTTTTTTTTAATAACAGCGCTACCTACCCAGAACTTTGTTTTGCAAAATCCTGCGCGGCGCTGCACTGTGCTCGTCACCCTGAGACAATAGCCGTTGAGTCTCATAATGCCCAGTAATTTCACTGGCTACAATGCCCTTCAAACCGGAACACAGTAATGCTTGCGCGCTACTTATTTAATTTTTTTTACTAAGTGGCGGCTGAATAACTATTCAGCCGCCACTTAGTAAAAAAAATAATTAAAAAAAATAGTAAAATTAGTAGTGCAAAGCGGTGGTACCCACCTAGACGGCCTCTCGCATACGAGAATCCTATCAGAAGTAAAGGTCTTTGTATTGGCCTAAGTGTCGCTGCATCATCATTGTCGTCATCAACCTGTACCCGTCAGTAACCTGTTTAGGTTCTTATGTATATGTTACGGCTGATAGCCGAAGTGCGGCTACACCTAGTTTTAGCCGGCTACAACTAGAAGCAGCCGGCTACATGCAGTTAAACTTAGATGTATGTTATGCGAGATTGTAAACTGTCGAAAGATTGTGAACTGTCGCTTTATTTTTCGGTAGATTATAATCTATCGAAGTGATAGATGATAAATCTACATTATATTATATCTAATGTACATGTTCGCGGCGTTGGGGTGGCCCAAGGGCCACCCCCGCCTCACCCTAACCTACCGAGGGCTGCCCCTTATACGTTTGATTGGTGTGCGGCTGCACCTAGTTCTAGCCGCTATGATGAAGGCTAAACCTAGTTCTAATCGAAGATAAGTTGGATAGATCTAAGTTTAACCGCATGTGGCCGGCTGCACCTAGTTGTAGCCGGCTAAAACTAGGTGTAGCCGCACTTCGGCTTTTAGCCGTAACATATACACATAATTCAGTACTCTCCTTATGGACCGCTAAGCAAGAGTCTTCGAAAACTGTGATATTATATAAGTACACAATTAAGTATAAGTATTTATTCCCCACCTACGTATATAGGTACTCGTATCTATTAATTATATAGCTACTTTACGAGCGTTTTTTTTTGCCAAGAATAAGATTTTTAATTGCACCGCTTCAGTTCATTCTTTAGATCCCATTGAAAAATATACCGGAATTGCGACCACCTAGTCGTCTCCTCGAAGCGTTTTCTTGCATGTAATTTTAATTTTATTTTGGCTGAAATTTAATTTTAGGTATTTAATTCAACCCCTCCGTTGTTCTTATGAAAAGTGGCATAGAATTTGGTGCTGGCTTGGCTCCAATGGTTTGTTTGAAACAGTTTACAAGTTTACAGTTTAAATATTAGTATTTTTGTAATACAGTGTATATGTGTTTCGTTTTTAACATTTCTACATTTGTAAGCTTGGATTGACACCTTGTATTGGCTTATAAGGTTAGAATATAGCCCAATCCTTCAGTCAGTCATTGTAGGAAACGAGATTTTGCGACTTGTTTGCGATTATCTCTATCTATAGAGATTGTATCTACTATATAAATATATTAAATTTGTTTGTTGATTTTTGTGAGAGGTACAATTGTGGTACTAAACGGATTCTGATGCTTCCCTCATGTTTAACAAGCCTAGCTATATCAATTCGTGTTCTCTATTTTTACCCATCTATATGTGTATAAGTATCAATTAATGTATCCACACTATGAATAAAATTTACATACGAGCTATGTACCAACAACATCTTATAGAATGGTGCTGATTCGAATAAATAAAATGACAGATACACTTACATATGTACGCTCAATGATTATATTCCTATATATATAATTTCATATATTGTTTATTATTTTATTTATTTATTTTAATTTATTATTTTATTTTGATAACAGATGTGATATTTGTGTTGTGTTGCTTAGTACTAAGTATGAATTCAATTTGGTTAATATATTTTATAATAAGATCATTTTAACTTATAGGTATATGCACTTACTTTGTTTTATTATTATTTCATCATCATCAGCCTATTACGTTCGTACGTAGGTACTTCTCTCGAAGATCAACGGATCAGCAAAAACTTAGTGCAAACAAGATTAATAATGATTAATGACTGGCTGTAATGCCAGCTTCCAAAGCTAGGATATAGTAGGTAATCATAATTATTTATATTTATATATATATATATATATTGTTACATTATATATAGGTACTAGTAAAGTTTAGTGTGGTATACATTTAACGAGAACTACCTTCATCCTTCAATGCCCGTCATAACATGTCCTCCGTTATACCAGCTCCACTCCAGGTTATATAATTTGATCGCTTCGGGTCATGTCATTTTGTAGTTTAATTTGAATTTCACAATGACAGTACCTGTAAGCTTACTTAGACTTAGGACACTTTAAAGCTTAATTTAGTTTCACATGTATGAGATAGATAGATAGATAGATAAACACTTTATTATTCACCTTAAAAATAGAGATAAAGTACAATTCAAATGTTTACAGTGGTGTAACAATGGGCGGTCTTATCGCTTAAAGCGATCTCTTCCAGACAACCTTTGGATGGAGAGGAATAACGAAACATACACAGACGGTGGTGATAGAAAATATAATAGACATACTAAGGGCTATGAGATATATGAGATTGTATGGCCAAATCCATAACTAAGTATAAGAGATACTACCTAGTGTAAGGAGTCATAATCTCAATTTACAAACAAAAATTGCATATTGGGAATCCATTCGATAAATTTTACGCCAACAGATTCTGTTGCTAATAAGGATCAAATTTGCAAATGTTTTTGCAAATTATTGAAAATGAGAGGTTATATATAATACGGCTATATATTTAGCCGTATATACCTGCCTACCGATAGGCTTATATTTAACCGACTTCAAAAAGGAGGAGTAGATAGATACTATGTATGTAGTAAGTAGGTAGATACTTGTAGGTAGTATCTATCTACTGCCTTTTAGACTTGGCTGGCACCGACTTCAAATATATGAGTAGGCAGCGCTTATAATAATTATATTAATTTATTTTTCAATTTTGAGTGCCTACTTGTGGTTTTGAAGTCGGTTTAATTTTTTTTGAAAAATAATTTATTGCAATTACCTTTTATGTTAATAACATATCTTGAGTGTAAATAATTTTTGTAATATAAACTATGTGTTTACATAGTTTATAAGGCTCATGACCTTGGTCAGTGCAATCGAAATGTAGAGGTAAAAAATGGATGTTTTTCCACAACTACATATTTATCTAAATTACAATATAAACTACTTATGTACTGACCTTGCCTGTAATAAGTTCCCTCACCTAGGTAGGTACGAGTATTTTTGCTGTTGTTATGAATTGGTTGCGTGCACAAGGCCGAACTTAAATAGACGTTGCTAAGCATCACTTAGTCTTAGCATACGAACTTTAATTAAAATAGGTACTTATGTGCTAAAGCTACGTTCGCATTCAATTAAATTATATCACGCTTATTCTGACAATACTTACTTATCTTACAGTATTGTAACATTTATGATGTACATCGTATCATCGTAAAATTAATAGTAATTTCACAGAAAATGAATCTACTATTCATCTTCACAGATGACAAAAGATATGACTAAAAATTGCAAAAATATTTTTTTAATTGACATATTACTATTATGTTTAAATATATTGTGTTCTGTTATGGACGTGTCCTACTATAGGATTACTAACAACAGGCTATTAGATTATTAAAAAAATAAATCAAATAAAAAAACGAAATTGTGTGCAAGATTATTAAAAAAACATTGCAGATAATCGTTCAAGTACACAGCACAGGAACACTTTAAAATATTATTAAAAATATATCACATTATTATTCATAATTACGCGTAGGTATAGAACCATCCTCACCACGTTATGCCCATATCGTTAAAATACACAAGAGTCCTTAAAAACGTATATTCCGTATGAAGATTGTCCCAAAACTTCATTCTTTCTTGGAACGGGTTTGTACCCTTCGTCAGTTCTGAACCTATGTCGAGGTAGTTGAGTTTGTCGTGGTTCTCAACAGGGTCCCATTTCATTGGTAGTAACCGATCGTCATCGTCTGGTGTCGGATTTCTGGAAAGTATAACGTGAATCATTAAAAGTTAGTTGTTATGTAAATAAAAAGAAATAACTCTTCATTGAACACACACACAGACAGATAATCAATACACCACAGACACCACAGACCTAGTGAGAAGGCTCAAAAGGACAAAACCTTTTGAGTTAGTGTAGTGAAGTGACAGTGTACCGTAGTACCTATACATACTTTAGTGCTACCCGTAAAGAACACAACAACAAAGTGTCTTCGCCTAAATAGAGACAGTAAGAAAAGTGTTAATGGACACATTCTTAGTTATACTATACTTAGCAATTTAAGTCAAAGTTAAATTACTTATTAGTCTTATTAGGCTAGATTGTAATATTAATGGGATGTCTTTTTGAGACAGATCATCTAAAAAAAAAAAATAATCAATAGAATAACAATAAAAAGCAAATTAACCGAAGTGTAACAATTGGTGGTTTATCGCTATAATCTATCTCCTCCAGATACCCATGTAGGGAAAGGAATAACGCAATTTATCAAACAATCCAAAGTTATTTATTTAATATTGGCATCACAGACGCACTTATGAACGTCAATTATTACAATGACTACCACCGTATCGAAAAAAAAACCACTACTCATAAAATCGCAAAAATACATAGACGGTGCTTAATGAATGGACAACATAAATGAGAAAAACGATGATCACAACGAGAATGATGAAACGGTTGTCGATATTGACTCAGACTCTAGCTAGGAAAGCTTTACAGTCACTCAGAATTGATACCATTACTGCGAATTCGTTTAAAGGTATTTACCATCTATATAATATCTAACGATTTATATTTGCATCTCTATTTTTTTTTGTGTGACAGTAATACCTAATTAACAAATTAAGCAATGCTCTTCGTTCAGTAAACATTAGTTTCGTTCGAATATCAAAATGCTTGAAGAAGTACACTATAATATGTTATATAAAAACCACTTACCCATATTTAGCGAAGTTGGTCCACATTTTAACCACTTTCTTCCTAGTGGTTACCGATTCTCTGCTTCCAGTGCACGCTGGTGAACCTGGTTCTTTAATTTGAAATATAAAAGGCATTTCAGCATTATGTCCTAATGAGTTAAAAAATCTATACGTCGGGGGCACAGACCATCTCCCTGCGTAGCTAACTATGTAGTAGTAAACAGGACACTCAGGCGCAAGCTGAACGTGCAATCTTACTGTTTTGTTTATATAGTATACAAAATAGTAATCGCTAATTAGTTGCACATATTGCGTTTTGGTGTCGTGTCTGAGTTTCTCTTCTCCTCCCAAGTAAAACTGTAAGATTTTCTGTCCGATAGCTTTAGACTGTTCTATTTCTCCCGTTAAAGCTTTCGGTACAAGGAGATTTACATTTTCATTAAAATTTTGAAAATCTCCATAAAAATCATTCTTCACATATTCTAAGACCGAAGCTTCAATATGATTGCTGCCAATTATCAAAGGAACTCTGTTAATGTTTCCCAATTTCAAAAGCGAACCGGGACTTCTGGACAAAAATGCTGGCTGGCCTTCAAACTCTATTTCAACACACGGTTGGATCAAAATATCAATGACTTCACGTTGTTTGTCTTGTTGAAATCGCTTTATTGTTTCTGCAAAAGCGTACATAATATCAGTTGCAGAAATAGTGCGTAATTCTTCAATTATTTCTATTTTATTCGTTTTTTGTATGCCTAAAGTTTCGGTGAGATCCGCTACAAACTGGAACGGGTTCTTGGTAAGAGTCCAGCTATTTAATGCACTAACACTTTGAATGATGGCTTTGTGAAACAATCCTGTAGCCATCGGCGATAGCATCATTAAGTGCACTATCGCTCCTCCAGCGCTACTTCCAAATATGGTGACATTCGTCGGGTCTCCTCCAAAAGCACTTATATTTCTTTGTATCCACTTAAGCGCCATAACAATATCTTTTAATCCACAATTCCCTGGTGCAGAGAAGTCCAGGGTTGAGAGAAATCCAAAAGGACCTAAACGAAACCCACATCGTACGTATATGATATCTTGGGCAACCAGCAGCGTAGGGTCGTATATAGGGTCCAAGTTAAACATAAAGCCATGACATCCTATCCAGAACATAACTGGCAAAGGCTTGTCGGGATAAAGGTTTGGTGTAACTACATCAATATAAAGACAGTCTTCTGACCCAACAACATCTTTCTTCATGTAATACTGTATTGGTACGGCAGCATCTTTGGTGCAGTCTTTAACCTCTTCCCAGGGGATTACTGGAGATGGTGGCTGAAATATTAAAATATTAACTTATATTATCTACAAAAAATTGAATTTGTCGATTCGAATCATCCGTCTACGTTTTTGGCTATGAAGCATCTCATTTCATCATGCAATACTTCGACATCAGACTTTTATTCCAAATTGTTTTTACCTTGAAAACTGTGGCAATGGAATCACCCCATTAGATAAAGTCTATTAACAATATACATGTCTAAATGATCGTAGTAATTAAGATTTAAATGTACATAAATATTATACAGAGTGTGGAGTAAACTTTTTCAAAATCCGAATATGTAGTTTTTATTTTCTCTGAATTTCAACCGATGTTTCCTAAGAATAAAACTTCTTCACTACAAGAGAAAAGGTACCTACCCTAAAGGTCCAAAAATTTGGCTATACTCTGTTTAGGTACATTTATATCGTCTAAGTATTACCTATGCATTTACTACCGCCTACAGCCGGTCCGACCACACATAAAATTGATTATGAAATAGATTTTAATAAATACGTAAAGTAACTTGTTTATTCTAACTTTTGATCGATTAACGGGTATAATGGGGGCTCGACAAAGTAATAAAAGTAGAAGATGTTATGGGATAGTTTGTTAAGGGTGTATCCATAATACTATTTTCATTATTATGTATGTATATGACATTGTATACCTCATACATGTGGTTTAAGATACTTTATTTCTCAAAAGAATTAATTCACTTACATGAGAAAACAATACATGTTAAACAATTTTGGGCTAAGCGTACTACATAATTATATAAAATGCAAAGACTTAAAAATATCTAAATACTAATTTTATAAACTAAAATGTCGGTAGTTTAATATTACTTGCAAAAAAGAAAGCAAAGTCCGGTCGTACATTGTGACCGACATATATTTTCTATCTATAATAATTTGGCTATAACTTACCAAAAACCGCAAACAACCCAGAGGTGGTTTCGCGTATGGTATACCCTTAAACTTGTGACACTTCACTTCTACAGTTTCGTCTACATATCCGCAAATGGGCCCATCTTTTGTTTCTACTGTACACTTTAATTCCGCCGGGATCGTAGTCATTTTTGATCAGTCAAGTGAAAACATTAACAAAGCGAATGTCATGTTAAGCAGTTAATGTTATCTCATTAAATCATTATATCTCCCTAACTAAGAATAGGGTAAGGAGACAAAAATAATCATTCGTGATTATAGAACATGACATAAGACGTAAGTGTCCGATAACATCAAAACTATTAAGTTATCGTGTAGTTCACCGTGAAGAAACACGCGTCACTTGGATGTTATTGATTTTAAAATCTAAGTAGGTACACTACTTATTAAATGTCAAGGGAACTGCGCGATGGGTCAGCCAGTTGATAACTGAGATATTTAACAGCAGTGTGTATCACAGATAATATTAAAGTTAGTACGGAAGCTCTGCTGTGTAATTTAATTTGGTTGATTGTAGTTTACGCCCGCAAGGATATACGGTAGGTTAGTTTAGTTATAGATATTGTAAACAATACAGGTTTGAGTGACATGCACGGTGCGCGCCAGACGCTCGCTGTCGGTCCGTGACCGTACGGAACTAGCAGCCGGCCTCAACTCCGCCACATACCACACACCACACATCAGATAAGTGTATCAAAAGAAGAAATTGCTGGCACTACCAAAACCTCTGTAGTATTGGGCATGAAGTTTTAAAAGCACGTAGGTCAACGTCTAACCAATTTTTTTTTATAATGACAGGAACCTAACTCATCATATTTTTAAAAATAACATAACCAAGCATTTTTTTGGTTTATATAAAAAGTGTAGAGACATATTAGTAAAAGTAACATGAGCAAGCGCCAGATATGTTTAACCTAAAGTATTTTTATTAGGCGTCTAGTATAAACAATTTATTTATGAAAATTTAAGCCGATGATTTTTAAATATGTAGATTTGAAGAGTTATAGTTTTTTTATTCAGTATATTCACTCAACACTCAACGTTATAATTCATAAGTTAAATATTCCTATCTATATTGCAAAGATTTTGTAAAAACTAAGATCAAAAGTGAAAAAAATTTACTTTAACCTAGGCATTGTCTATCAAGAAATATATGTAAGGACTACATAATTGTACATAGTATATTGATATCGCTGTATATTCTTAGCTTTAATCTATATTTAGTGCCTAGGATCCTGTTTTCTAGGTAATGGACGTCTCTACTCACCTCTATAAACCTCTAACCATTTTTTTAACTACGAAATACTCATTTTGAAGTAAAAATAATTTAAGTGTAAAGTACTTTTTTTATAAATAAAAATAAATGACGTAATTTTAATTTAAAAAAGTACTCTTAAAAAACTGTACTATAGAAATTAAATTTCATATGTCACGGTAAAGAAATTGTGCATGCAAGTCATCGCTGAACTTTGAACTATGGTATACTTACATGAGTCACTACAAATGCTCGCTAAATTCATCATAAAATATCGCCCCATGAAGAAACTTAAAATCAGGCCTCTAAGCAAAGCCGACAATGGATAGTGGCTTCTCTATCAATGTATTATTATCAAACTTGTTTACGGTAAATGGCCGACCATTTGTTGTTAAAACAGATTCATGTCAGTGTTATCAACTCTCAAGTAAATATACGAGTAAAAATATTAATGACATCATTTTATATGTTTACTAGCGGCGCCCCACGGTTTCACGCGCGTATATATTAAAGCACTATCAGTTTTCCCCGATTTTCCCAAATTTCCGGGAAACTTTTCTAATTTTTCTTTCCATAAAAACCTAATTCGGGCTATTGCGAACATTAAAAAAATAATGAGCCAAATCGGTCCAGCTGGTCTCAAGTGATGCGCTCACCAACGAACAGCATTTCATTTTTATTAACCGACATTAAGAAAAGGAGGAGGTTCTCAATTCGATTGTTGAAAATGAACCAAAGTAATAATAAAATAATTTAATGGTTTGTTCGTCTGCATTGCAGACGTTTCTTTATCGCATTCATAATTCTAATCTATAATCTCACGATTAGGTTCGAAACTAATTTATTGTAATTAAAATTGTAGAACGAGTATGTATTTAACTGGACAAACCTGGTATTTCATATTAATTCACAGCGATCATCATCCTATAATAATTTAGATACCAACAACAGAACACATTGTTTATTTTATCTTGGTAATAAATATCTGAAAGAGCTACTAAAATAAGTCAGGCCGAGTCGAAGTGCCTACCTAGTTACACATAATATTTATTAGCGAAAGTTTTGGACGACTCCGTGTCGCCAGTGGCATGGGTATGAATTTGGGTTTGTTTGTTCTACTAAGAGGTCCGTCCCGAGATTTGTTGATATAGCCTTGTGTCTACGGTCATATTCCTTACATTACGTCAGCATGCCCTGAAAAGCTACCGAGGTCTTATGTTACATCGCTATGAGAATATAATTAATTTTGTTTGTTTATTCGATATTTAAATACTCGAAGCCTTTCATGCGCACATACATGTAAGGTTACAAATTTATTAGTATATAGGTAGGTGTACGACGAGCGTATATACGACTTGATAGTAGATCTTGATCATGCTTGACAGAAACTCAGGTGATCTTAAGATTGATTTACTTAAAGTAAAATGATGTGTATGCTATAAGGTTTAGGTTTGGGTCGAAAATTCACATTTTTATAATGATTCAGTATATAAAAGCGATGTTTTCCTGATCACGCGGTTGAGTTCGCGGTGAAAGAATTGGGTTCATTGTACTTCGTACAAGGTATACCTAGATAGGTAGGTACCTATTTGTTTAGATAACATATTACATCGTTTAAAGTCGGTAAGCGAACGATTGGAAAATATAAAAATACGAAATCCAGTACAGTCGAGGTGTGGTGAATATAAACGTTGAATGATTACGATAATTATTCCATAGACGATATAAGTAGGTAAGCTCTTAAATTTCTGAAACAATATATTGGATGCGAGTGAATGTAGATGGATGCTCTTACGCCTCTTGGAGTAAAAGAAATTATTGGTAAAGATAGGCTTACTTTGTACAGCCACTTTATATCAGCATATTTTATACATAAAGTGGCATATTCACAGTGGTTTTCAATGTCTACGTCTATACTTATGATATAACTTGAAAAAGCTATTATTTTAGTCTCCTTTTATGCAAAGTCAGGCAATGATTCCAAAGGGTACGGAGCAACGGGCAAAGTTATCAGTTCTCGCGTCATTGATTTTTACCTTATCATAATTTGTAAAATACGTTTTTTGTGTCTGGAATATAATAATGGATGTTCATATATCTATTCCACGCACACTAATCTATTTATAAACTTTGCACACCGTAAATTATTTATTTTCTGTTAAAAATAGCTATAAACGTCAAGCGATGATTGTACTATCCTATAGAGACTTTTTATGTAATTGAATAACGAGACGAGCTGATCGTTTGCCTGATGGTAAGCAATACGCCAGCCGATAACAATAACAGCACCACCAAGAACTTTGTTTTACAAAATCCTGCGCGGCGCTACACCGCGCTCGTCACCCTGAGACAATTAGCTGTTGAGTCTCACAATGCCCAGTAATTTCGCTGGCTACAATGCCCTTCAAACCGGAACACAGTAATGTTTATAATTTAAATTGTGGACATTCATAGCTATACTTACAATTAAAGAATGTGTTACATTGTATTTTAAGCACTTGTTACTACGTTGTACATCTTGCGTGTGTTTGATTGAGCTGCGTTCATCACAATATGCATTTACTTTTTGTGCACGGTTTCCCTAAGGCTTTGTCTCGGTCTGGCACGGGGCTCATAAAATTAAAATAACCGGTCACATCGGGCCACCTTCACCGCCCATGATTGACAAGATTTTGGATGTGCTTTTTGGCTATCAAACAAATATCTGATTTTCTCTTATCATTTACGTATATTCCTTATAGTCACGAAGTCACGACTCACGAGCACAAAAGAGATAATACCTAGCACTACACTAGTATAGTTTTATTTTTTTACGCTTAATAGATTCATGTTGGCCACTATCTCGCCTGATGTGAAGCGATGATAAACAATAACTGTGAAGCGATAGTTACAGTTTTACACGCATCATACTCTTTTGACTTGACGTGACTCAATCCATTTCCAACGTTCTCGTAAAACTTACTTAGGTATATAATATGTACTGACCCTTGAGAAGCATAATAAATAAATAAATAAATAGACTGTTTTTTGACGGTAAAAATAGTTATTCATGTAATATCTTTAGGTAACGCCGAAATTATATAGTGTCTCGTTAGATTTCCAGCTTTCGTTATTTTTGCAAGGTAACTTTAGCGAGGTATTCGAATTGGAAAGTTGTGTCATCCAACTCTCGTAAAATATAGGTACTTAATCTCACTTGAGCTATCTGAGGCCGAGATTAAGCTTTATTTATTTTTCCGCTCTTAATCTAACCTGGACCCAAGTGTCAATAGCATAGAGTCCGCATCTCTATCAGATTTCGGTTCGATATCTCGTAAAGGGAAAAGCATCCGTTTGGAGACAAAATATTTCATTCTTTATGATGTAGGTGGCACCCGGAGCGCTATAAAAATATAAAAAGAAAGAAATTGTGGCGGTGGTTTTACGACCTTTAATAGTGTCACTGCGATAGTTGGTTGGCCTTTTTTATAATGAAGCTGTGCAGAATATTTTTATGTATTTCATGAATAGGATCACACTCAAGTGTGAGAAAGATCTGTAAGAAAGTGTACCTACTGTAAATATTTTAACGAGCACGGCTGCACGTTCTTTCTAAATATGTCTTCTAAAAAATGTAAAATAACATCGCGTTGCGTTGCGCGCTTGTAAGTGAATAGGTACCATAAATGGAGTAGTAGTCAAATCGAATTACATTGAACTTGAATATATAATTACTATAAACATCATCACTCTTAAATACTTTACCACCATATAATTCTTTTATATTTATTATTATACTTTAATCCTGTGGGTCAGTGCTGTGGTGCTGGTCCCATGTCACATGTTTCTGAATTGTATGGTTCTCTGAATTAGTATCCTCATTTCTCTTTCCTTCAATGGTGCGGTGCGTAGCTGGTTTCGAACTCAATTATCGAAAGTTACCGCTTTCGCTTAGGTATACTCAATTACTGAGTCCTTATAAAGACCTATGTTTAAGTGTTATTTATTCAGCGAGTCATCTCACAATGTCTAAGCATAAAATATGTAACAAAAACTTTACATTTTAACCGGTCCAACAGTGAATTAATGGGCAATTTCTTAAATTGGCTGGGTAAGTCCGGAGCGTCCCTTAAAATATTCCTTTCCGGCATCGGAAGAGGACCGGCACAAGGGCTTCGTTAAAAAGGGTAGGCATCTTAAAATCAATGTACAGCAGGTGGCAGCGGCAGCGGCGGCGGCCGGCGGCTTTACAAGGAAAATGTCAGATCGCCAAGGAAAGGAAATAGGCCGAACATTTAACGGTTGTTACCCTCATAATTAAATGTTGTTTGTTATTACTGGTTTATCGCTTTATAACGGTAGAAATATTATAGTAGGCGTAAAAATCAACTATTTTGCTTTTCTTGTTTTCTATTGCAGAGTATTGGGTTTCGTTACGGATCGGCTGCGGATAATGTTTGAGTACTAGATATTACTAGTACTAACACTTACTTACTTACTAACCCTTTACTAAATTAATTGGTACCTATAGTTACTGATTCCACCGCAGTTGGGCAAATTCACCGGGTTGTAGAAGGCACAATATTTCGGATACTTCTGTCAATACAACGACATAATAATAACAAATTACTTTCGCAAATCTACGAAAATGCCATCCGTGGTGGGGCAGGGCCTAAACTACCGGTGGTTAGGGATGCAGATTGAGGAACAACCTGAATGTGTTCAAATTAAGAATAGACTCTACCTTTAGGCTAGCGTGTTCCGGTTTCAACTGTATTCTCACTTCCCACCAGGTGAGATCGATTGGTGAAATGCGCGGGCCTAGTACCTATAAAAAGGATTTATCGGTATGGCAACCACAACCACTTTTAAGCGCCTATCACACTTTGGGCGAACTCAGTGAGTAGGTATGTATGCTCCTATAGTAGTGGAATGTGTCAGGCATTAGTCACTCCTGCCAATACAGCAACATAATTTCGGCCTCTGTAGTGTAGTGGTTGAGCAGGTTGGCTCAAATCTCATACACCACTAAGGTCACAGGTTCGATTCCTGTGACGGAACAAATGTTTGTGAACGTTTTATCAAACAAAAAATATCCCACTTCAATGTATCTTCGAAGTCCAAGGTCAAATATCGATGAAATTTATGTGGGACCACTTCGTAGCTATACTGAACCCAACGCAAAGAATTTTACAAATCGGCTCATGTATGACGGAGTTCTGAGGTAACAAACATAAAAAAAATACAATCGAGAATCTTCTCCTTTTTGAAGTCGGTTAAAAAGGAGAAGTTTCTTTCGTGTCTGGGTGTTGTGGGACTATGGTTCTCATAGTTCCTGGTTACCTAGATGCAGGGAATAGTAGTTAGGGGCCGGGATCTATGTATGTGTTCGTTGGGCGTATTCATTTATAATAATTAACTATTGTAAGTTCTAGCAACTCAGTTTTAATATAAGGAGTCGCAATCTTTCAGGCAGTAAGTCACCCTTTTCAATATAACGTCATAAAATAACTAAGTTTGAGCAACTAACTTCTGATTTAATATGATAACAAGCTCTCAATAATCTGTACTCGATTAATTGGTACAACTACTGACAGAACTTATTAATGGCAACTCGGCGGATACTCTTGAAGGCACAATCTCTCAGGCAATAAGTCACTGCTGTCAATACAGCGACAGAATATAAAACATAAGTTCCCGGGGGCGGACAAGCACTCATATTTCAGGGGTGAGTGCGTGTTTGGAGGCAGAGGCGAATGTGATTGATTAAATCTTCGACTTTATATGTAGGTATATGGTGGCATTAATATACTACGTTTTATAACGTAGAATGACCCTACACAAGGCGTGATCGCATAATGTGTATAATTTTTTTATGCTGATTTCGAAGCAATATGTTCCTAAACAGTGATTTAAGAAGAGTTTAATTTATAAATAATGTACTGATTTTATAACAATCAAAATGTTCTTTAGTACAAGGTGCTCACTGGCTCACTTTCAACATATTTTAAAACAACTCAACTCGTTTAGTCTCTTCAAGCTTCAAGAGCATAAGAATAGTCTAACAACAAAAAATGAGAAGTTTCACAAATAGATCACGCCTTGTTATTACGACATGCGAGATAATGCAGGTTAATAAAAGCTATATGATATCTCGTTCATCAAAATGCGCATAAAGTGCTCTTAGCCGCAATGGCAAACGTAATCCTTGAAGTTAGGGATGTGCTGCAAAGGACGAGAGTGCGTTTTAAGATAATAAACGCTGGTTTAATGACGTACCTAATGGTTTTATCATAATACCTTTCGATTATGACTGTATGGAATTCATATTCCAAATATAATATTCATATTAATTTCCTAATCATTTAGGGGTAATAAGAAATGTGTCATTTGAGTGACATAATTTTGGATGTCGCTAGATTTTCTTTGTTCGCATTTTGTGACATAAAGTTATTACCGAATTATGTATGATGCCTCCTGCATACTTAAATTAAGTTTAAAGTTCAAATAATCACATTTCTTACATTAATTAATTATGATTGTACCAAATAAGATAGAGCCAAAATAAAGACGGTTGTTAGACAAGATAAAAGTCAATTTTGCTTAATGTGAATACGAAAATAATGGTTCTAGCCTGGTTCAGTGATGAACAGAGTATACATCTTGAATATAGTTTCATTAATAATTTATTAATTTAAAAAAAAGTAAAACTGGACCTTGGTCTTCAATTTTGAAGTCCAAGGTCGAATATTGATGAAATTCAAATGGGACCATATTGAAGCTATACTGAACCCAACGCAAAAAAAAACCAAATCAGTTTACAAACGACGGAGTCATTGCGTAACAAACATACAAAAAAATAACATACTGTCGAATTGCGAACATCCGCCTTTTTGAAGTCGGTTAAAACTAAACCAGATCGAAAGCGTGCCCAGAGACCTATTTACCTGCAGGCTGGTATACTTCAAAGTGCTCGTAAGATTTAGTAAAGTGGGCACCTATTTCGGCTGAAATATGGGCTATTTGCCGTCATGCTATTAGGTCTTAAGAGCTTCAGGCGTGAAATAAAGACAACGAGCGCTGTGCGACGAACACTAATGCCAGGTGTTAAACATGTAAGTGTAAGCGATATAATTACTTTGTTATGTCTTCACACATGGATAAAAGGTGGCAATGGAAATTTTGAGAAGATTGCTTAATTAATTAAAAATGTGAAGGCTCATAAAATTATATCTTATGGTATGCCTGTTACCATTTTATCGTCTTTTTATGAAACGTCTTCTTTATAGTCGTAATGTGATGCCGTAACTCGAAATACAAATAAGATATAAACGGTAAGAATCTTGGCATCGTTTCCTGACACACATTCATGGAAACGTAACCGAAACAGAAGCAGAATATAAAAAGCAAACCCGTAACCTTTTCCCCTTGATGAAGCCTTTGGTGAAATGTGAACAAATGGCGGAGTATATCTGTGTGTATCCGGCATTGATATAAAGTAAGGCGGCCGCGGCGAGGTTAATGAGAATGAGAGCCATTTCGCATCCCGCCTCACGGCCCGACGCCGAGCGAGTAATAAAGTTTTACGCCACGACCCTTATTACGCTCCTCGCGATTCACCCTTCTGCTGGACACGCCGATTAACAATGCGTAAACTGATTTACTTCTACAGATTTTAGTATTACAAAAGATTTTAACGCAAATGAGGTAACTGTAAAAGTTTGCGTCGAGTTGAAGCAACAAATAATTAGCTTTTATACCTTAAGGAACGGAAACTCGGTTTACAGCAATCAGCGCTAGCCGGTACAGGCCAGCTGCCAAGGGGATGCCGGTTCATTAGGTCTGCAATCTAAAGAGTTAGGTCGGACACTCCCGCTGCGTCAGCGACTAGCCCTCGTTACCCTAATGACAGCGATTTTGTTCCACCGAAGGCGCACTTTTAGTTCCCCGGTACCGTTCACTATTACCCGTCGCTAATGGCCCAATGCTTCGGCTTGTTCCACATTTATTTTGTTACTTAATCACTTCTATCTAACGTCGGTAACAACGCTGTTTAGCCGGTCCGAAGCGTTAAGCTGAGAGTTTATAGTTTTTGCTCTCTCGCCCGTTTCTTTGCGAGTTTATATCTTCAACAGAACGTTATTTGCAGTTTAAATAGTTAACGACTTTATGAATGATTCTCTGTATATTTTTAAGTGGGAAGAAATCTTTTTGGAGACAAGTGCAGAAAAAAAAGTCAGCTTTGTTCTGTGCCTCCATTGTAATCATATTCAGATGTGGGGCGTCGCCTAAGCCAGTCCATGAAAAAGTTTCTCACGTATTCTTGAAAGGGCTACGTCGCAGGTGGCTATACATACTCGCATGTATGTACGTGTACATATATGATTAGGTACTTCTGCGAAGGCTTTTCCTTTTTATTCGGTTTACCGCGAATACCCGCCGTTTCCTGACTATGATTTATCTTGCGGTCTCTAAGCTGAGGGTCACTTTAATAAATGTATTCGGGAAAGGTGCTCGCAGAAATGGATGGGGAATGTTCTGGATGCAATAACCTAATATACAGAAGATATATGTCTTACGCCCCGTTATAAAAATATATTATGTATGAACGTACTTGACTTACGGGATAAAGATGTCCTTAATAAATTTAGGAAAAGATATACCTAGCAAGATTTGTCAAGGGAAAATCAGAATTTCATGCGCAGAATGAAGATTTACGAAGATGTTGCTGAGATGTTTTAAACCTACACCGGTTTGGAGAATATTTTTTTTATACAATATGAATGTTCACAAAACGTTATAACTTCGGCATTAAGACGTAAAGCTAACACGCCAAGGTGGCTCACATACGGTATATATTCGTCCTTAAGACATTCAGGAACGGGGCACAAGAAAAGTTCAAATAACCCAAATTAAGGACGGCAATAAAGAGACCTTTTCGAAAACCTTGCGGGAGCAATTCATGAAAATGCTAGTCGAAGGTTCCAGTGAAGATGTTCCACGCAGTAGGTAGGTATGCCTTAAAGGTTGAACAAAAGGAACTGGCGAAACTTACCCTTTTTTCATACTTGAATTGCGTTTGTGCAACACTAGGAAAGGTAGTAGGAAAGGTTGGCACGCCTATCCTATCGCCTATATAGGGTCGGTATTTATCTCTAGTTTTCCTTAAAAGAAATACTTTTTCTGAATATGATTTTCGCCTTCTTAAGGAAGTGCGTAAATCGTCGACGATGTCGATTCGTACATAAGTGCATGTCAGTCTGTCTGGAAACAGCGTAATCATAAACTCAGCGTAGGTATTTGTGATGTTACTTGACAGGTGCTCTTCTAGCGATTTACCTATATATAGAATCATTGACGCGTTGTGGCCTCAGTTTTTTGCTTGGTTTTGATGTCCGGATGCTTTACTTACCTATGTAACACATTGGTCCTTGGACAAAATAAAGAATTGGTTAATGTTAGCCTGAACATTAACTGACCTTATTTCAGATATCATTTTAGTATCTAGAGTACCTACTTAATATAAATATTATACTGTTCACTCTCTGTCTATATGTTATATAGATATAATCGTTATGAGGAATTTAATATCTTTGGTTACATATAGGTATCTTTTTCTATAGGTACAGTCAGCGTCAATAATAAGTAGGTACGCATTTCATAATACTAGTTACATTTCATAATACTAGTAATTAGACTTCTGCTTCATTTACAGTTCCCTTGTTATTGAAATCATTATTGCGACATGGTACTAAATTGTGTAATTACCTACATACATATTACTTATACCTACTGACTGTATCTACATTGTTTTGCGCAGTACATACGTATACAACGTGAATAATAACACCATTTTGAACTTCATTCCTCCTACCTTTGGGTTGTCTGGAAGAGATCGTTGTGACCCTTAAAATATTGTTACACTCATATTAAGTTTTGTAATTTTAGTTTTAATTGTTTATGCATATTGTGGTGTTATAATAAAGATTTATATAAAATTCGCTAAAAATCTATCTATCTATAAATAATATTGCACTGTATTATTAAATCAGCTAAACGATTCTAAATTCAGTTTGGGATACACAACACATTTTTGGCTATTTAGCCTCTTCGCATAAAGTACCTAAGCTGTTCCGGAGTAATATGTTATCGTTTAAATCATGCTCTACCACAGAGAGGGCCCACCGGGGAGCAATCTCTGCTAGAATAGGGCCACCGAAAAATATAACGCACACTTACAAATACTCGCGTTCTCAAAATAACGTATTAGGGAGCGCCGAGTATGACATAAATAGTGGCGGTGTGGAAGTCAGTTGACTATATAAAAATGAGGCTGTCAGGGATGTAACGGCGGCGCTCGGCGGCATCGGCATCGGCAGAGCGCCGGCGCCACGGCTCGCGCCCTCGGCTCGCGCGCTCCGCGGCAGACCCGCTGGCGCCCGCCGAGCCGGCCGCCCGTGTCCGCCGCCGCGCTCCGCCGACCAACAGTCGCGAGTCACGTGCCGACTACCGAGCGCGACCAACACCCGCTGTTGCGATCGACTTCATCCACTTAGTTGAGCTATAACCGAGCATGAGTGACACTAAACCGTCTGCGACCGCACCGACTTGAGTGCCTGTGCGAGTGCTAATTACAACATGATTCATTCACGTGGAATACACAGAGACTTCAGTGACGTCGTGAACTGGAACACTATGTATTTGTTAATTCGACTGCAGTATCATCTTGTGTTTAACCCGGCTTAAATAACAGAACGAACTAAGAACTGTAGCAGAAATGGCTTTTCATTCTCACCGTTACTCAGTTGTTATGATTGTATTAGCTTTTCAAGTTACACATTTAGCTTCGACGTGTCCAGAAGTGTGTGCAACTGGTAACGATATAGTGGTGTATCAGAAATGTTCGTACAACATCACCTTCAGAGAAGCCACGAACGTTTACCATCATGTGTCCGTGTGCTGCGACGCGGATGAGACATCACCGGCTTGGGCACAAAAGTATGTAAATAAAACTTTTGCTGAAGTAACGGCCCATTACAATATGACTTGTAATACGAGTGTTGTCGAGTTTCAGATGCCTTTGTTAGACACCTTTTCGCTTTGTATTAGAAATAATAACATTGTGCAAATAAAGATCGATGTCAAGAGCCAGCATTTGCGTGACATCGATTTATCTTTAAACAAATTGCAATATATCATGAAAGGACTCTTCAATAACTTTTCAAATCTCCGGAAACTAATTTTGAACAAAAATGAAATCGTTAATATATTCGAGGGAAGTTTTGATGGGTTATCAAAATTAGAAACTCTAGACTTATCGGAAAACAACTTAGCGATATTGGCGAATGTTTTCACTCCGCTGAAAAATTTGCAGCATTTGAATTTGAGCCGAAACAAGATAGAGTTCATTCACGAAAACTATTTCAACAATTGGTTATTACAACATTTGGATGTGTCACATAATAACTTAAGGAAACTAGCTCCGGGGGCTTTACAACTTTTGCCAAATTTGGCGCGATTGCTGCTGACCGATAATCCTCATTTAGGGATAACTCAATTGGACACGCAACTCCTGGTCGGCACGGGGCGCAGGCTGCAGCAGATAGACGCGTCAAGAACTGGCCTCTATCAAGTGCCAGAAGCATTCACACATTCTGTTCGCTTCCTCTCTTTAGTTGGCAATCGAATAACAGCGGTCAGATGTGGAGACCTCGACAGCTACCCGTTATTACAATCTCTCGATTTTTCTGATAATAAAGTTGTTAGCGTCGAGGACGATTCCTTGGGAAGATTGGAGATGTTACTTTTCCTGAATTTGAATAAGAATTTTCTGACGACCGCACCGAAATCTTTACCGGACGAATTGAAGTATTTATCGATCAATAACAACTTGATTAAAAATCTATCTATACCAGATTTCAAAGGATTACCGAATCTGCGGATATTGGTGCTGCAAAATAATGATATAAGGTATATTCAAGACCATGTATTTGATGATTTACTATCCCTGGAAATGCTTGATTTGTCGAACAATCCTATACAGATGTTATCTTCGAGCACATTCGATGGGCCTTTGTCGCTGCAAGATCTGAGATTATGTTATATAAACCTATCTGTGCCGGAACAAGACAGTTCGTTTCCGATGTCGTCGCCAGAAAGCGTTCAGATGCTTCACCTCCAGTCGAGCCCGGGATTAGCGCGACAACTTTTGGCCGATTCAGCAGCTTTAGCCGCTTTCTCGCACTTGCAGTATTTAGACTTAAGGATGAACAATTTGACTGAAATGAGAAACGATCTTTTATTTTATTTAGGTCAGTTGAAGACCTTGAGATTGCATGGAAATAAAATAAATTGCAGTGCCGAGTTGTGGTTAAAAGATTGGATGAATTTTAATAATAGTTTATCGAGCGGCGAGACCTGTTATTATTCCACGTCGGAGGCGAAGGCAGAAATAACCAAGTATAACTGCACGTTCCCGGAAACTTTTACTATTAGCGAAAGTCTTCCCCCGGTTAACTTATACAGTACCGAAATGATAAACAAATTACTAAGATATTACGGATACCTCAATAACAAAACAGATAAAAGTTATAAGCGGGGATATAACAAAGTAAAACATAGCTATAAAAACGTAGGAGGTAACGATACTGAGGACAACAAGATAAACATGGTTAATGCTGATAAAGCCGCGAGGAATTCATCCAAGGCAACAAAGGAGCACAACTCGTATGTCTCAAGAAATGTAAATAAAATTTCTTTAAATGATTACTTCAACGAGACGATAATATCAAAAGTAAAAGATTCTGCCAGGATTTTAGACCAAAACAAAATACAAAACGATCAATTTGGTATCGATCACAGATTTCTGGACGTAGAGCCAAAGAAAGATTTTATCGAAAGTACCACCGAAACTCGGAAAAATAAGTCGGGAAGGCGTCTAAATACGCCTGTAAATATAACGAACAAAATAAATACTACCAAAGTTATGAATGATTTGAAGGAAAAACTTTTGACATCTACAACATTGAGTGAAGTAGCTAACGTGACCGACTCACACGCGTTCATTACGAGCGTGGATGACAAAACTGAGTATTCTCCGTACCAGTCCGCCGACACGAGCTACGCGCAGTACCTGGGCACAGTGGCTGTGTCAGCTCTGATCGTGATATCCTTAATACTCTGGGTCAGTTTCCGCCTGAGGTACCGCAGGCGAGCGCCGGTGGAGGCACACGCGGATCAGATAGAGGTGTCCAATATATCCGGCGGGGTGCTGTGGTGACATCTGCGGGCAGCCGACCCGACGCCCTTCGAATACGACTCTCTCCTGACGTAGCACTTATGTGAGTATTCTGAGCTTTTTTCATTTTTGTTAGGGAATATCGTATCGAGAAAGATTAAAATTGCATACAACAATCCCACATCGTTAAGTTCCCAACATTATTAAAGTCTCATTATTAGAATATAGTAGGTACTCTACTTTAATAATTATTATGCAATTTGTATGCAACTTTTTTTTATATAACTGAAGGTTAAAACGAGCTGGTCGTTTGCTTGATGGGATGGTAAGCAATACGCCAACCCATAACAATAACAGCACCACCCAGAACTTTGTTTTGCAAAATCTTGCGTGGCGCTGGACTGCGCTCGTTCCCCTGAGACAATTAGCTAACTAAATTAGCTAACTATTAACAATAAGCGAATTAGCTATTAGCTATTGACTTACAAAAAACGGCATATATTGGGCTCTTGACTACGGGGGTCATCAGACCACCAGCTACATTGGGCAGAGCCTTTCCCGCGCCTAGAGAATGTTTGCAAGTTCCAGTCGGAGGTCGTATTTTTTCTTTTCAATTAACTTTCCTACATAGTCAAAGTAAATTAGCAGCAGGTTAGAGAAATAACAGTAGGTACTTAGAAACAAAAACTTCGCATTCTAAAACTAGGCAATCAAGTCTAGTGATGTGCCATAAGAGTTGTGATACTACGAGTAGTTCAGATAAGTTATTCTTTGTTTCAGTTCGAAGCGGTCGGCTGCGCGCGGTCCCGATGGTGTTTTGTGATATAATTGGAAGTACATATTTTTCTATGAAATAAGTACAAATAGAGTGGTCAACCGGGCTGCGAGCCATAGCGCTGTCCGAACTGTAAATATGGACTATTGAATAGCTGTTCCGTTAAAATTGTCAAAGCCGATAGATTTATAGATATTTTTGTGTAAAAGATGTAAGTAGAATTGTGATCACAATTTAACGATTTTACTAAACCTGTACTTTCGTATTCAGCATCTATTGCGATCGATTTCAACTAGGTAGGCGCGGCATGTTTGCTGGCTTTATGTGGTTAGGTTATTAACTCTGAAATGTCGATGATTTTCGATCGGATCCCGTTTTGGCACAAATCTAATGTTAGAGGTTTGAATGATGCCAGAATTGTAGTAAAGTGTGAACGTGTATGATAATGTGTAGCTCATAAATGTTTTGCGCCAAATAACTGCAAAAACAGATCATGTCTTCCCTGTAAACTTTTTATTGTAACTATTAACATAGACATAACTCATTCCATAAAGTGCCAAAGTTTCTATTGTCTTTTCAAGACTATTTTCTTTTCATATTTTATGTAACATCTGTTTGCTAAATTAGATTACTGTTACATATTGTGTGAATTATATTTAAAGGTCAGAAAATTATTTTCTGACCTTTAATATTATTCTATAATTTTAAGTTACTACAAACATGTAGGCTAATTAAATTTAAATAAACATGTTTTCTACATTTTAAAGCGAAGAAAACAAGGGCTTGTTTCTGTAGGCCTTTTCATAATTTTTGTTATGTATGTTTACTTAACTTTCCGGTGTGTAGACCGTTAAAATAAACTGTAACATTTCTAATTTTAAGTTCTACTATTCGTTTCTACAGAAAAGTTAATATCTACCTACTTTTACTTACAGATAGAACCATATGGCGTGTAACTCATTTTGATGTTTGATAGTTTGTACTTACTCGGTATTTCATATTTCGATTTGATACATTTCACTCATCATTCTGAAACCTAAGGTTGTAACTATGATATATAACGTTTTGAAGACAATGATGTGTAGGTATACCTATGTTTTTACGTGATCGTAGTTTATGATGTACAAACAGATAGCCAAAGATTTAATAAATAAAGTAATGAATATATGTTTGTAATTTCATTTCAACTCGTTTACGATAATTTCAGATAATACATTTTTATAATAATAATATTAATAAATTGGTTTAGAATCAATTTATTAATATAATTAGCGGTAGATTTTGATATAAATTGGAAAATAAGTTATAGCTTATTGTACCCTTGTCTCAGCTCTAATAGGTCACTATTAGGTAGAGCCTTTACAGCGGGGTAACAGCGGATCACTCCGGCTACTCTAAATTTAATTACACATTAAATAATTGCGTACGTACAATGAAAGAAAAACAAAAATCTTTTCTTAATGTTAACTTATCAAATACCTGTACAGAAACAGACACGACGTCATCATTCTCAAAATATATTATACTATATATAGTATCGCATCAGGATTGAGAAAAAAATATATCCGATGAATGTCAGGAGCTCGTCCGTATGTTCCAGGCGAGAATAAAAATGTACCGACTGAAGCGAGAATAATTTTCTTTACGACTTATCTGAACAAAAACCGTGTTCACTTGAAAAGAAAAGAAGTGAACGTAGGTAATGATTTTTCAATATTTGTATTGACAGGGAAAATAAAAGGCCACCCTCGCTCGCCTCGGCTACAGGGTGTTTCCTTGGATTGGTTTTGTTCCGGATAATACATTTGAACCTGCTGCGTCTTTATTAATTTCTTAAAAATAATAAAACAAACGCTACTCGAGGTCGCAAAGCTTAATGTATGCTTCGAGCTAAACAGATGTCTATCTTCTCTACGCGTTGTTACATAATAAGCGGAGGATCTTATTATCCTTAAAAGGCTGGTGTATAATGTGAATTAAGGACGATTCAAGGCAGTCTTTAAGCGATTCACTCTCTGATCCCGATGAGATTGCACTTTCCGTATCAGATCAATAGTTGGTCCACATTGTACTCGGCTTGTCCTATTACGTCGATGCTATTCGTATGTATGTATATAGGTGGTAAACTTGCTTCCCACATCCTCATACTGTCTGTGTAGTGTGTACCTACGTAAATATATTTTTATCGCCAAATTTATGAAGGTGCTTATTTATATTAAACCAATTTATTTTTTTAGAAACTGCTACTTAAAATTATATACTCGTAGGTACGTTTGATCTTAAAATGTGCTTTATTAGGTACATGTTCAATTCAACGTGTTTATTATAATAATTATTGTACTTATTATTTTTATAATAATTATATAATACTTATTTTTATAATTATAATTGTACATATAATAATTGTCACATTTGATACACGTTGTTTTTTAAAAGACTTGCGTTTGACTACAATCGCACCTGACTGGTCTAAGATGTAATCCTAAAAGTATTTAATTAAAGTTATATTAACTACATAGCTTTGTGTATTTGGGTATCTGCCAGCCTTTTGTTTATACAGCCAGGTAGGCATACCATATACGTTTGAAACTATATCCAATACATATACCTAGATTTCTCTAATGCATCAAAGGAGCAGGAAAGCGTGACGTGTTTAGTGAATGATTCGAGACGGAGGAGGAGAGATGAAGTGAGTGACGTACAGCAGGATGAGGGGAGATCATGAAACTGTTAACAAGGTTATTCCAGATTGTACCTATAGTGAAATGTAAACAGCCCAACAGCTATTTTGTCCCATGGTGCACAAGACAAACAATCTCGGCGCCTGTATTTCTCTTTAATATTGATATAGGGGTTCTCCCCTACTGCTATCCGGCTTGCTCAGGCCAGCGGTTTTAATTCGCCACTCATTTAATTTTCGTTTATTGTTCGGGATAATTAATTCTTAATTAGACGAAAAATTATTATATTTCAAATATAAAAATTGTCGTAAAAGTAAATAGAAGTGTTCAATCTCGAGATGAGGTTTTCTTATAATTTTATCATTAACCTTGTTGTTTACAGCCTCCGATATAAGACGACTCCCTATTTTCTGTTTGACTTAATAAATCATAATTGTAGTAGGCAGAGGTTGTTAATCCTGGTGGGCTTTAATTACGAACCCCTTAAATCCCGAGCTCTAATAAAAGCATTTAATTAAAATGGTAACAGTAAATACATTAACATGGCTTGGGTCCCAATAGGAAGTTGTAAGGTGAACTTCATCTATACAACAAATCAAATAACCCATTGATTTTTATTGTATTAAGGGTTACGTTCGTGCTTTATTAGAACAGAACTATTAATTGAACTTAGGTACACTTACTAGAATTGTTATTGTATATTTTGTTTTTTTATGTTTAAGGTTGAATTTAAGGTAACTGTAAATTTGAACAATAAAGATTTATTATATAGTATACTATAATTTTGGTCTACTAGATCTTTTAGTAAAAAATAAGCCGTTTCCTTTTAGAAATAATTATGATCACTTCAATAAAGGCCTAAAAGTCTCAATCGTTTTCCTGGATATTGCGCTGAAACTGAAAATGAATCTTATTGAATGGGCGAAGGCAGGCTGTGCAGACTCGTGCAGTGAGGGTGATGACCGTAATAGTCAATATTGAGCAACATTGCTAATTATCGCCTGTTTATATTTGAGCTGAGTAGTTGAGCTTGCGGTTAAGATTGGCTTGGTTACTTTAGTGTTGTTTATAGGAAAAACTAGCTGATTTTTTGTCTGTTTGATTTATTTGTTTGTGTGACAATGTGTTTGAAAGTAGTGAAATAAGTAGGTATTTAACATATTATTACGATTACTTTGATGAATAATGCTTGATCATTTTATTTTTAGCTGGCATAAAGGTTCTATTTTTCAGGAACTCAGAATGGACATTTACGGGTTGGTAAGAACAAAACCTCTTCGAACAATCACTAATAAAGTTAGCCCTGTTCATATTTAATAACATCATAAATCAATCAAACCAAAAATACATAATATAGCTCAACACAGCCGAGTTATACGTTTACTTCTACCGCAGCACGGGTGGTTACACCGGCTTCCTTACGACGCGTTCTATCCTTCATTACTTTCCGTAATTTCATGGGAAGATAGATCATGCGTTGAATAGACCAAAAGCCAGTACTTAAAGTTGGTACGGTTTGGTCTTTATCGTAGATCAGACGGCGAATCTGCGAACGGTCGTCGCTGAATTATGCACGTCCACTGAGCAATTCATTATTTTGTTCCTCAAAGTTTGATACCAGCCTGCTGGTATGCCTTATATATAAAGATTTTAAAATGTTATTAATGAAGACTCATTGAAAATATACCTGTATTAATTATAAAGAGTGTTCTAACATTTGTGTTACGTATTTATGGTTAGTGCAGGTATATAGATATCTCATAGATATGTCAATGAGTTATTTACTCTTTCGTAGCAAGGAAAATAATTAGATGTTTTTATATGAGGTAGGTACCGAACTTAGTTCGGCGTCGTAGCAAATTGGCGTCTTTAGTTTTTTATTTTACTAATGAAATGAGTCAGTACAAATTTCTTTATAATAAATCAATGAATTATTAAAAAAATACATACAATATATAATAATATATAGATTTATTTAGAACGAGTATGGCCGGCAGCTGGTGCGCCTTACTATGCATTTGAGTTCGAATCCCGACTCGGCGTTGCATCAATGACTGATACATACCTATATAATTGTGTGTGAATTCTAAAACGGTGAAGGTAAACATTGTGAACACGCTTACGCGCTTTGGTATGATAGGCTCCGGCGATGGTTATAATATCACCCACCGAACAAAGCCATGCCGTCAAGCGACTTATGTTTCGGGATAATTTTCGGTGAACCATCAGTGTGACGGGTCTGAGCAGTAACTCAAGTGCTGTTTTCCTCTATCTAGATCTATATGCTGTGCTATCCGTGTTCTCGCTCCTACTATAATATTATAAATACGAAAGTTTTAGTATGTATGTGTACGAATATTGATGAAATTTGGTATGAAGGTACTTTAGGTCCTGGAATACGACACAGGATACTTACATTTACATTTCTGAAAAAACTAACAGTTTCCACGCGAGAAACTATAAACCGAATATAGTGGGTAAAACCGCGCGGCACAGATTAGTCGAAACAAGTCGGAAGTGAAAACAGGATCCCTATCCACGGTAAGTTAGAGGCGAGTTAAAGCCACATAAAATTAAAGCTGAGCGGTGCAAGCCTGTGTAGAGAAGAAAGAATTAACGAAAGAAACCACTTCGCAAACAAAGCTAGTGAAATACTTACCTACTGAGAGCTGAGAGCGTTGAGAACTCCTTTATACCACGCCTCGCCGTTCAGTAATTGCTGGTTCCACTGAATTGCTCTTAAAGAGATTTCATTTGATAAAGATTGTGATATTCTACGAAACGGAAAAAGCCATTTTGCTCGTTAATTATATAGCCTTTTTGTTTTTTAAGACGAGTTTATATTGTATTACAACAGAATAGAAAATATAGTATTACTAAATCTAATGGAATCAGGCGTGTTGTTGCGGAAATTTATCTGAAATCTGAAACGCAATGGAAATATCCATCTGAATAATTTCGGCAGAATTACACTAGATGTTTTTATTGCGTTTCGGATAATATTACTAATTTCTATACCTATGGTATTACTTCGTATAACAATAAAAAATGATTAAATAAGCATATTTTACAATTTTATATTCGTGGCTGGTTCAAAGACTGTCTAATTTACCGTTGAAGTCCTTTTATTAAAACGGGCGAGTTATTTCAATTAGTGATAATTTTGAGACTAGAATAACTAAATTCAAAGACATAGAAATCCCTGACAGTCACAATGAAAAGAGAATGAACGTGTAATTACACAGCAGCAGTTCCATTGTAAGGAGGGTGTGGTCAGCCGCGTCTGTGCCGCGTCCGGGCCGACTCCGGGTCGAGTCTGCATTCAACAGCCCTGCATAATTCATACGGGCTACGGCTGTCACGACCTTACTTTGCTTCGAATAACACCTAGTTTTCCTCCACTACTTGTATTTACCTATACAACTACTGAACTCGACTCCTGGTGATATTTCTTAGTTGGAAATATTAAGAGATACATTTTTAAGCTGAAAAGTGGAAGGTGTTACTTTGCGCTTAATGGACTCAAGTGCACTTGTGTCTACTTCGCTCGACGGTCTTGAAATATTTCCAGTCATAAATTGTTTAAGCTGTTAACGTTCATGCATTAAATAAATAATTTCAAAGTGTAAGGGAAGTGGATGGCACTGTCTTGTATCATCTCGGAAGCTCTCTTGTATTTTAAAGTAAGCAAGTTTGAGAACCAGTTAACATAGATATATGTTTTTATGTAGGAGAAAAATAGCATTAAATACGATCACTTAACCTCCAGAGCATAGTAACTAAGCTACAGATGTTTAACAGGGATTTGCTTTTTATTAACTGACTTGAAAAAAATGAAGAGGTTCTAAATACGATTGTATTTTATTAATGTTTGTTACCTTAGAACTTCGTCATTTATGAACCGATTTGGAAATCTTTTTGAAACTTTTCTTATTTTTATATTTTTATTTTTTTTATTGAAGTCGGCTTTTTGTTATGAAATGAATTATTACATACCTGTATTACTGCTGAAAGAAACTCATTTCTTGAGTTGAAATTTATAATGCGATGAATCACATAATCACAACTAATAATACTTGGTGTACAGAGTGAAAATTTGAGATGACACGAATGGTAGCTACTTGAACTGTTAGGGATTGTTTTCTATTCGCCACTAGACGCCACTGATGCCTTCACCTGCATACACCTGCATATAGGAAAGAAATGGGTAAACATACTTACCTTTTTTTCAGTCATGTTAACTTAAGTAACAATTTTTAACGTATTTTTAATTTTATCTGTATGACATTTAAAAATAAACTTTTTTGCCTATTTAATAAATGTTATTAGACTGACTTCCCTGTCAAACTCAAGCTTTCAATGTGAAGTATTTATTCAGATTTTCAGAATTTCAGTAACACATTCACATTCACATTTTTATACATGGAAATGAGAAAAGTTTCGTCATTTTATGTTTCAGTGCTCTACTTTATGTCTCGATGCGCTTGTTAGATATATGTATAATTGTTTGATATAATTAGCATAATTAAAAGCCAATGTATTATCTGTTAATGCTATTATCGTTATGCTATAATCATTATAAACGCTTTATCGTTATGACAATAAAAATAGCTGACCATAGACTAATATAACGAGATTGAAACCGACAGACTGACAATTATAAAAGGCGTAACAACTTAGAGCACGGCTCAGTCGCTTGTTGGCAAGCGGAGCGATCGGACGTCTAAATGAATTAAAGTACGATGTATTTTTCCATACTTTTAAATGTAAGAATCTTTGTTTTGCTAATTGAATTAGTTATTTTAATAGTTGTTGGTAAATTCTAAATGGTGTATCGAATAAGACATTATCAAGTGTAATGAAAGCTCTAAAAGAATGCTCCTCATTTACAGGAGTCTTGTATCTAACATAATTTGAATGAAAAGATACCTACTATGAAAAATAAATTAAAGTAAGCCCTAGAAAATGAAATAAGTTCTTTAATTTTTACCCTAATATTTTATAATTTCTAACACGCTCATTTCATAGACGTGAACGTGACAAAAATGTTTGCTAAATCCAAATTAAATAAGACATTTTCACGGCAAAAAAATCTGTGAATTCAAACCCGAAAGTGTAACAGCCGAAGCTATCTATTCATAAACAGGGTGTGGCAATTTTATGTTTTCTTCAGGGTTTTGTTCTTAGGTAACATTGGGTGCATTTTCGAAAAAACAAATGTTGCCTTTCTGTATTTTTAAAAAATTTCTAAATATAGATAACGCTATTCTATATTAGGAATGTTTACCCCAAAATACCCATCATATCAAAACATTTTTTTTAATCAAATCCTTTTTATGTGGTCGTTAAGACTATATATGTGATTGCTGTGCGTTATTATTATGTCACTCTTTCTCACGGGTTATACACCCGGTCCTTTGGAAGGCTTGCGCGGGGACATGAGTCCAACACGTGAGGCTCTTAGAGCATTTAATTTAGATATGTAATGGGCAACACTTATTATTATTATTATTATTATATCGCTCTTTCTCACGGGTTATACACCCAGTCCTTTGAAAGTCTTGTTGTCTTTGAGAAATTATTTTTTTAAGCCTGGCTGTGGGTGTACCTTTATAAAAAATACAGTTGATATTTTCTTTAAAGTTTACCCGATGTTTCCTTACAACGAAACTTCCTTACTACAAAGGAAAAGGTGGTATCCTAAAGATCCCAAAATTTGCCACACCTGTATACACAACGAATTTTTGAACAAAATATTTTTGGTAAAGCATTTTTGACACATTTTGTTCGGCAATGGCTTGCGTCATACATATGGGACGTCGATACATGTGTTTTGCACCTTGAAAGTAGTTTTTGTTAATTCGAGCGAGCGGCGAGTGTTGAGCGGCGGACGGCGAGCGGCGGGCAGCCGGCACGTTTCAGAAATGTTTCAAGTGGGCCGCTGGATGGCGCTTGATGCCGACTGTTCGTTCCGTGTTCTAGAGAAGCTAAATTATTCATTAGTCGGCAGCGCTTTCATCCTGCCTCCGTAACTATTACCTACGGTATACAGTAAAAATCATGACTATTTTGTTACATTACGTTTTACTACTATTTTGTTACATTGTTCTCACGGATGGATACTGAAAATACCTTCATATGAGACACCTATATTTATTTTATGAAAAATGAGTAAGTAGGTGAAAAAACTAAATATAAATATTTACTCTTTTATACTGACTCTCTTACTCTTTCTTATTCTGATTTTGAATTGCGAAGTTAGTAAGTAGATTGTTCTGGTTAAAAAGTTGAATTGAAATTTGAAGAAAAGCTGCTTCTTTTTATTTATTTTCTGTAGCCGCCGCCATTGTGTTTTAGGTCTAAATTAAGCATTCCCTGCGGTTAAAAACTAGAATTTAATCTAGTAAAAAATGCAGATTGTGTAAATGTGTTCAGAATTCATTAATGATTTGTGTATTTAGCCACCTTTTAAGTTCAGTTTATGAATTTCCTGACTCACCCACAACAGTGAGTGAAATATTTTTATCCAGAAGAGTAAGTTTTAACTCACATAATTATAATTAAAAACCGGGTTTGAAAGTTTCATATTGTAGAACTAGTACCTACATACGTAGATATAAGTATGGAGTGAGGACGGAGTTGAACGAATGTTGGCAGATCCAACAAAATTCTAATATGAACTTGAATATCATCAGCTTATCCCAACCAAGTGGAATCTCATAACCTCTCCCGAAAACCTTATTTATTTTCGTAGCCAATTTCCAAGCCAGCTATCTAATTTTATTGACTATTGTTCCTGTTATTTATGATTCGGTGAATTGTGTTTTGATCAGACAATAGCCATAGCAGGCCTATTTTCGGTAATTGGGTTAATAAATCTCACATATTTCTTTTGCTACAAAACTCGTCATTTGTTCGGATGCACACCAATTTGTAACTGATTAGAAGAATTGTCGAAGACAAAGGGATAATTGGTGTAGTAGTAAATTATTTTTAGGAAGTTGATGGTGGTGTTAGAAATGAATAATCTTAGAATAAGTGTTAGGTATTGTTTAACAAACAAATTGCTTTTTAGATATTATTTTTTGGTTTTTAGGTTCAAGTTTTACGCGTATTACTACCGGTATTTCATGAACGTAACGCTCACGTGAACAAAATACCAGTAAGTTTAAAATTTCGCTATTTATTTTAACTGAATTTAGATGTAACAATATACACTATTTCATCCTGTGTAAGTCCAGTTTACGAGTGCTACGGGCTACGAGTTTGCTACGTAGTGCTACGAATTTCTTATGAATTGCTACTAGTTTATTGAATGAGGGAAAAATACAGTTTCGATACTCAGATATACAAACAATTGGTTCAACTAGGTATTTATTCTCTTTAGTAATATATCCAGCAAAGTGTTTGTGACATTAAGTAGTAAACACTTGATTTTCAATCTATTTAATATACCGATTTGATTACAACTTGTTACATAAATGTCACGCGACAGAATCTCGTTAGCCCAAGTTTATTGCAGACCAAGTTGGTTTACTGCCGGCGTTACTGTCCTCGTAATTTTACATCCCTTTATCTCAATTGACAGAACTTGGTGATGTCTTTGTCCAAATTCCCTAACTTCGACTAGATAACGCCCTGAATACATTTTGCAAGATTTGTGGGTACGTTTTTGCATAAGAAAATGTTTTGATATGAAAATATTCAACGGCCCAATGAATCCGAACGCTTACGGGATGTAAACGGTACCCTTATTGTTTTGGGAAATGTAGCAGGCAGGCCTACCTTTAGTTTTATGTAGGTAAACACCTTTTGGGCTCGTTAAAAGTGTTGTGCGAATAATTTTATTACCTGCTCTCGCCTCCGAATGGCTGTTTGACTAACATTTAAAAGCTTATTCAAGCTTTTATTTCCAATACAAAAACGCTCAGTGGCTTCATAGATTAGCGTTGTGTATAGTACAAAATGCGCTGTCAATGTAAAAGCTTAAAGTACATTTTGTACATTGGTTTATTTTGTCCAACTCTTAAACTATTTATTTTAGACATAAAGCAAAGAATTCATAGCGAAGTTTCCGAACTAATCCAATTAGAGGTCCAGTCAGGGTGTTGGTGGACAACTGCCCCCCTCCCCGAGGGACGCGCCAAACTGGTCGTTTTGTACTTGTTAATGTTATTTTATTATAGTATTTTCTCGCGTGATTTTTTTCTCTGTGATTTCTAAATAACAGATGTAAGAATTCAGTCACACACTGCTTGGGTATCATTTTGTTTGTATGCAAATCTGTCATAAATCATAAATCATAAATCATAAACATTTATTGCTAGAATATAGGTAGGTAATGTAGGTGTTACAGTAATAATTATAATGTTCCATATAATCTACCCTATTTAAGGGTGTGCAATACAATTCACATAAAAATAATTTAATTAATTTACAAGATATAATTTTATTATTTTACATTCTTGGATTCAAAGTAATCATTAGAAATAGTTATTAGTTATATTAAGTGTCAAAATTTAATTAATTATTTTCATATGTCTTAGGTAGGTATAGGTTATTACAAATTTTAAATGTCAAATTTATACAATTTTTAACTTGTCTATTTTAACTGTAGGTATTCATTTACAGAGTAAAAACAATTATTTAATAGCCATTTTTGTAGTTCTAGTTTAAATTTATTTTTATTAAGTGTTTTCATTTCTTTTGGAAGTTTGTTATAAATTTTGATTGCCATTAAAAAGGCATTCTTCTTAAAGATATCCAATCTACGTAAAGGTAAAAATAGTTTATTTTTATGCCTAGTGTTTCTTTCAATAATTTTTGCATTCATATCAAAGAACTCGGGATGGTATTTAACAAACAGACATACCTCTTTGATGTACATACACGGTAATGGGAGTATGTTGAACTTTTTGAAAATAGGTCGACAGCTATCGGTAGACCAGGCACGTTGTCGTTGATTGATAAGCCTCAGGTAGTATAATCTCGAGTTGATCTGTGAATGCTAATTCATGCGATCTTGATATAAATTAACATCTATGATTTTATCATTATTAAAGCAACGGATCGGGCTCTTTCTAACATTATGTAACTGTGTGATATACATTATACAAATTATTAGCAGACAGTTCTGTTGTCAGATTTGTATTATATTTTTATGTTCCCGACAAACTACAATATTCCAACAAAACATTTTCGGTCCTAAAGCCCAAACACGTTCGCCACGGGCTATTAATTACTGCTTGGACTGCACTGGAACTCCACCTAGTTAGTAATTTATTAATTAAAACTTTTATAACTAATGGTATACGACATAAAATAATAACAATGGACAAACATTCTACTTACATATACTCTAGTTTTTAGGACAGGCGAGTTATATTTACAATGTGACATATTTTATCTATACACCAGCAAAGTATCACTGTAGGAAGGTAAAGATCTCATCTAATTATTGACAAGGAGATCAAATAGTAGTAATGAGATCAAATAATAGTAGTGACTAGCATAATTTACAATCTTATACTTAATAATAATTAGCTCGCCTTTTGACTGAGCTAGTAGTAAAAAATTAAACATCTTAAATAACCTGGCAAACAAAATTGAACTAAAGCCAGCAATGTTTTGCGTTGCTGACATTGTTCTAAAACCTTTTGACGATACGAACATTGACCTTATGCAAATTGAAGGAACATAATTTACCAAAGATCGCTCCAAATTGAAGGACTGTAATTGGCGCGGTACAACATAATTCATTACATAGGGTTTCCTGTACTGGGGCTTTGTAAATTAGTTGCAGAAGTTGCAGTAAAGTCTAGCGAGGAATGTCTTTAGAAAGCCGAACAAGACAGCCAACAAACTATTCCCTATGGTTTGTGTGGCTACAATGGTAAGTGGTAATGCAACTTCTAAATGAGTTTGTATGCTATTTTTCTTTTGAGGTAATCTTAAAACAAGCGACAGTGATTTTATACAATTAATCATCAAGGAAAATAATAGTCTTTAAATCATAGTGTGCCTTGCTTGAACACTACTTACTCTGTAGTCCAGACATATACATCATACCTGTACAGATTGTGTGATAGATGTGACATTGTCAACGATTTGTGACTCTCGTTCGTGATGGAACGTTTGCCTATACTACTTGTTGCAACCACGCCGCCGCCCGACGTATATTCTGCCACGAAAATTCGGAAGAACAAGTTTTGCGATCGGCAAACATATAGGTATTGATTTCTTATTCTAGACAGTTCCAGAAGGCGGAAACTTGAAGCCACATTGACTGCCAAATATGCGGCAATTGTAACTCCAAACAAGGCACCAGTGAAAGTGTTCAAAAAGTTCGCCAGGTGATTGTTGTCTGCTCCGAAGTAGAGAGGTGTCAAACGTCGAGCCGATGTTCCCCGGACGCCGACAACTTGCCCAAGTTTGCTTTGTCTGCCCCACGATACCTCGGAATTTTAAGTAGACGCCAGGTGAATGAGTTTATACGAAAATACTTAAATATTTAACGAATATCTCTCAGATTTCTTGTTCAAAAGTTTCTTTCGAAGCATTATAAATTAGAACGTGTTAAAATATTCTCGGAAAGTTGCGTAAGTATCTTCTCGCGGGTTAATAAGTTGTGAAAACACAATCCGATATAGTATGCAGCAACTTTAGTGAAATATTTGTTTAAGTTTCTCGTCAGCTCTAGTTGTTTATTTATTGAATTTAAAATAAATTTGTGGATCTGACCGAAATTGTGTTTGTTTCAAAAAACATAAACTGCACCATAGACGATAGTTGACGTGAAGTGCAGACGTGCAGTTCACAAACTATTCAAGATAAGAGGCTTTAAAAGAGCTTGTAGTAGTTAAAGTTAACATCTCAATTAACGCTGAAACAAAAATGAGATAGCAATTGTTCCGTATTCGCAGGAGTCGAGCCAAAAAGCGGCATTAAATAACGCGGTATCTGTAGGGAAATGCTAGCGATAGCATCGCTACGCGCTGCCAAATTACACCCTTGTTGCGTTTTACAATATCAGCATGTGCCGCCCTATGTGCTTACTGCTTAAGCGTGTAGAGCGCATCCGCCATCGGGAATAACGTATCTCTTTCGATGTTATCTGTTTTGTTTTCAAAGGCCTCTGTTATTATACGCGATAACAACGCGACTCTAACAAAGTGAACAGTGGGGCAATATACGTTTATTTTATCGATAGTAAAACAATCTCGAGAACAACGTGTTATTGTTGCTCGCAAATGCAGAAAGGGAATCATAAATGCGTTAATTTAGCTTAATTCAGCAGTTCCATTACATACGGTTTAGCTTTGACAGTGGTGATATGTACGTACACTTGTAGTTCTCGTATTTTTTTAAAAGCTACATTATAAAATAGTGGACCCTCACAAAGTATTAATACGTCCGTAGAGAACAATTTACTAGTAAAGATAGCATACTTTAAATAAATCTTCATTACATTAAAGCCGGCGGTTCTCATATTTTCAAACCAGACGGTTTTAACGTTCTTACCGCTTGCGGTAAGCGAGTGCAACAAATTTTCCGAATAATAGTGCGAAGAAAAAATATACGAAGCAAGAGGGTAATATCAGAAGAGAAAATGGAGTAATGTAATGTATGGTGCAGTAAAGCATCTCTAACGGCGGCAGAGTGTAGAGTTTAATTTATAAAGTGTTTGTTTTAAAACCGCTGTGCAAACCGCAATAAAAACAGGGTCAGGAAATAAAACCAAAAAGCACCGTTGTTAGAAAATTCAATGAATACATTTGCACAATACGTGCTCGTATGTTAATGTTGATGTTGTCTTATCTATGGCTAGTGAATTGTGTTCGTACCTAGTCATCGATGGTTTTTTTTTATGTAACTTAATGATGAGACGAGCTGGTCGTTTGCCTGATGGTAAGCAATACGCTAGTCCATAATAATAACAACACCACCCAAAACTTTGTTTAGCAAAAAATTCTGCGCGGCACTGCACTGCGCTCGTCACCCTGAGAAAATTAGCTGTTAAGTCTCATAATGCCCAGTAATTACACTGATATTGTTTATTCTATTTATTGAGATAGACTTAACATTTATAAATAAAATATGTAATCTGAATATATACCTATAGTCGATCCCTACGGAACTGTTTGTTTTTATTAACTTATATTGTCTTATTCTAGGACTAAAGTACCAACATATTCCGAATTACAATAAAATCCGTTCAGTTGTTAACTCTTAGTTGTTCAGCTTAGTGGCAAAAAACTCTCTCACGCATAAACCTACAAACTTTCTCTTATTCATCTTGCTTTCAAATCTTGTGCTAATCTAGAATGCTAAATAAATTCATCTAGTTATTTATAAGATATTTTGTTTGACTTTACCTGTAATAAAACGAATACGTTTTTCTCATCCTTGATTCTCATTCAAACAATTCAAATACCCGAAACGTAAACTCGCTAAAATCTCCTAATTCCGTCTCTGTAGCATTACATAATATAGCAACTTTATAAACCCTTTCACAGCAACCGGTATAAAATTCAATACAAATAAAGGCACAAAAGAATCCCGAAGCCAAACAACGATCGATCGGGGTGATTTTTACAGAAGCACATACTATAACTCAAAAAAATTACACACATACATAAAGCTACTAACTATACCTAATTATACTAAACATTGGCCGCATTAGAATATCCAAAGACCCAACCAAAGTCTTTCTATTACTGATCTAAATACCACAACCAATTATACACCTTTAAACCGCAACCTACAAATGTTTGAAAAGTAAAATACCGATACACGTAGAGGTAGGTATCCAAACAGAAAGGGTACGTTTCTCGCACATATTATCAAAGCGATGCTCCTGACGCCGAGTGGATAATGAGATTGTTCTAATTCGCCCAAATTCGTTACAGCGGCGTATCCTTTTAACTTGCTAATCAGCTTATCCAGGACCGCATGGATTTGCGAACGCATCAAGCGCTATGGGACTTGATAAGCCATTTGTATTTTCAGATTGTGCTTCGAATAAATTAGATAGCGTTTCAAAAGAAGATTATGAGACAACTTTGGTTTATTTTTATTGCTTTTTGGAACAGTTTTTGAAGAAGTCATTTAAAGGAACGCTTCGAAATTCTATACCATACAATGATGGGAGTATATTATAACATATCATTTATTAACAATATCTTCTATAAAGGACTTCGTACTCTAACCATACTATAACCTTGCTATGACCCGCAAAGAGAATCCAATACTACGTAACCGTATCAGTACTATTCGGTACCGACAAAAAATAATCTTTCTACCGGCTTTAATAAGACAGCGCCCACCACACCGTTCCGGAAGGGGTCCGCACCAGACCGAGTATGCAGGTGATGGTGTTTTGCGTCTTTTGTGCCTGATACGTTCTTAGCACAGTCATAGATGTTACTGTGTAGTGTGCGTAGTCCTTAAACATTGACCACAAAACTGACATCCGCCTGGCGCGGGTGGGTGCGACAGTACAGTTGGGTTTCGTCATATACGCGGCATAACCACTACCTATAAGTACTCGACCGATGTCAGCCTAGCTCAAATTATCCAGGACAGATTTGTAAACGCATCAAGCGCTAAGGGACGTGATAAGCCATTTGGGGAATTTATATTTTCAGATTGTGCTTCGAATAAATTACGGTTGCTTTAAAAGTGGAAGTTAAGACGAGATAACTTTTGTTTTCCTTTTATTGCTCTTCAGAGAAGGCAGTTAAAATGTAACTCTCTAAAAGCGAATAGAAAGATGAATAATTTCCTGCATAAACTTAAGAAATTGCTGGTATTATTAAAAAAAATATGTGTTGCTTGAAGTTAGAAAGAATCGTCTCAAAAATATTATACCTTGGCTACCTGATCTGCAGACAGGAATACAGAAAGCATCTCAAGCATTATCTGGTTACAATTTCTATAGAGTTTCTAATCCGGATCGACTCAATGTCAGACACACAAAGCCTTTAGTTACCCAGTCGACGGCCACAAAGGTAGGAATTCAATGTAACACAGAATTACTCAGTCAAACAGTACAATACCTACTAGAACTAGTATAATCTGATAAACTAATAACGCCCAATAATAATAACGTCCAACAATCGCATATATGCTGGCCCCTTACTAGTATGCCCTATATCTAGGGAACCAAGTTAAACTAAGAGGACCATGGCCCGACAACCGCCCAGACACGAAACAGATACTTGCGCTCTTTACTGTGCTTGTGCTTGCGCTTTACGTACTACACAAACATTTGGCCCGCAGTGGAAATCCAACCCTCAGCCTCCGCGGTATAGGAAACTTCAGCTGACTTGCCTAGCCACTACTCTACATAAGTCGTCAAAAGCTAAGGTCTGTAAAAAGAAGAACATTGTTGAGACACCCCTATTTAACTCGAAGTAAATTTGCATCATTACATACTTTACTGAAAAACTACTAGTGTTTATTATTATTGATAGTTACTGCTGCATGCTTCTTAAACGTTCAGTTTCCTCGCTTTGCAGCCGCCATTATGTTTACAAGCTCATTAATCACTCATTAACGTCATTAGTGAACGAGAATTCGTTGAAGATCGATGTTTAAGCGATATGTATACGAGTACGTAATAATGCCGCGGTGTTAAACCCATTGAATTAAGCATTCATTTTATCATTTATTGTTTAATAAATGTATAGTTCTCATTACAGACACAAGAATAAATTTATTTGTACTTATTTAACTTGTTGGTTGATATTTAACGTCATTTAACGTGTAGGTATGCTACCAAAATATTTTTTAAGTTTTTCGTTTTTTCTTGAACAGTAGGTATACCTAGTTACTGTTAAATTATTCACAGCATTTTTGTAACTCTCAACATAAAACGAACATACTTTGTTAGAATAACATAGTTATAATTACTTATTACAATTGTTTCCAAAAGTGTGTAATTGTAATTATCTATATTATATGGATTTGGAAATTGAGCGTAAGTCAACCCCATATTATATGTATAAGTATATTGTGTTGTAAGATGTACTTGTTTTTCATGTAACTATTTTTAAGGTTTTTAACAATAAAGCCTCAAAATCTCTCTATCTATCTTTGATGGTTAAACATTTTTCTGACGGGCCTTTTTTACCAAAAAGTTTTACACACTAATGTATAAAGTACTATAAAGCCCAGGATTTTGGTCACGCGTCGCATCAGTTGCGTTAACAGACTTTTGAAAATACGTTGAAATCCCGGTTTTTACGGACCCAAAGTTTCAATACCAAACTGCTCACATATGAAACCGCTACCGAGGTTAGCATATTTGCGCGGCTTGAACTGCTCGACCAAACTTGCTGCCGTGCTAGCCTTATACTGCGTCTCTGGAAGATAAGACGATGTCGTAGTGTCGATGCTAGTAGTGTCCCACACTAAAGTCAATGCCACAACTTCCAAGGGATCAGTGACCTATTAACATCGGGCTTACTTAAGCTATACCACATTTGGGAAGTCACTGTCGCATCACAAATAGGTACCTACTAAATAGTTATGTTGGACTGAGCTCCATCCGAAACAAAATGCACGTTTATCGAGGTTTTTGCACGCGAATAGCGCTGAAGAGCCCTCAGCGCACGGCGGCGGCGCACTGCCACTTTTGTCGTTGAATGTATAGTTGCATTATTGAGCTACAAAGTGCTACATCATGTTTAAAAGGGTCGTCAAGCAAAGTATGGATGAAAATGTCTGAATGCTACGGAACCGGCGCGACACCGCAGTAAGGAAGGCGAAAATCTACCCCTTTCATAGAGATGCCGTTTTATAAAATCGCTAATTAACGGGGGTTCAATGATAACAATCACTCGTACGTGACGTCGAAACTTTATTCTTTACGTCTTTTGTACCATATTGAAAACTTTAAACAATGATTTACTGACATGTTTCTTAAAAACCTGCTCCTATACTAGAGCGTATGCTTTTGAAAAAGTATATAATAAAATATAACCTATGGGATCGCAGCATTCAAAAATCTGCACACGGTGTGGCCGCATTTGTCATTCCCGTGTCGGCCTTTTATGAATAAATAAGACTAATAGCATAAGAATCATAAATACCATGGCAATATTTGCGACTTATGATTTTTTATATTGCAATACTTTGATTGAATAAAATGATAAAAAAAAATTGTTAAAAATATTTTATTATTTGTACCTACTAAATGAATTTTTGTTGTATCTTTTTGACTTAATGGATAAACTTGAACGCTATCTCTTCTTTTCGCGCTACCGGGGTGGAGAGCGTGTCCTTAGCCACCCTGAAGAGCTCGCTCATATATATGTTAACCTTACATCTATCCCTTAAATCAATGCGGTTACCTTATATCAATGCCGATAGGTATTTTATTTGTTTGTACCAACACGCAATGAGCTGCTAATATGGCGGCTATAAGCGTAGGATGATCTCACTAACTAGTTAAATCGATTTATTGAAGAGTTTCTGTACATAATTATATACATAGGTATTCTGGGCTACTTATATACATTTATATATTTGATATTTTCGTTAGTGTTGGTTTGGTATGAAAGCTACATAGGGTGTCTCGTATACGTACATTACCAATCTGTTCTCGGTTTCACCTAGTTCCGTACCGTAAGCAAAGGTCCACTTCAGTCCTTGAACTAAATAGTATTTTCTCAGAGCTTTTATTCATTTTCTCGCGTCAAAGGAAGTCGGCCACTCTGCTTTATTGTGCAGTAAGGTTGGCACAGTATCGGCGCAGCATTGTACTAGAGAGGCTTAGTGGCTACTAAGACCTTAAAGTCGAGTGGTTAAGGTTGACATTAAGGTAGTTTCTTGTTAGAGGGGACAATGGACACGGGGCACGTCACGTTTCGAGCGTGCCCTGACAACCGTCTGATTAGGATCTCTTGCTGCTCCTCCACACGTGTGCACTGATTGCTTTGTGTTCGAATTTTCGTATATGGAGTGCAAAATATTGTTACGGTGTAAATTGGATCAGCTGAGATTATTGGATTCGGGTGTCGATAGGTTCTAGAACAAATAATATGGAATCGTTCCAACTTATTTTCCAGTGAAGCTAAATATTGTATCCGTGAACAATAAATTTGTTGTTTAATTTGACTGTTCACAAACTCATATATTTTTATTGATGTTTTATCTCTCTCAAATAAATATTAATAAATAAAAACGTACGTAAAGCATACTAAAATTTTTAAAATATTTATTTCATAAAAGTACAATTTACAACAGTTACACAATTTGTTGCGACTCTAGCTACCAAACGAGATTTTAATACTGCATCTGTATCTTAGTTTCACAGTTTCTTTCCAAATTTTGATCTAAGACTTTTATTAACAAAAAATAGAAAAATAAAATATTTAAGATTTGAATTAATTGCATAATTAATATATGTAAATAAAAAGTTATGGCAAATTATTTAACAATGATACTTACAGAAATAATTATCTTGAAAATAATTAGTAATAACGTTTTAGGGCCTTATAAATAAAATAATGAGTGATAATAAAGAAAAGTTATAATTTAGGTACATTTATTTGTCAGTGGCACCCAGGACTTCAAATTAATTAGTAACCCCTTCGAGTCTTATATGTATGTAATGAGACGAACAAGCCGTTCGCCTGATGGTAAGCGCTACGCCTGCCCATAACACGTGCAGTGCCACCCAGAACTTTTAATACAATAAAAAGTACTACATTGCGCTCATCACCCCGAGACAACAGATAGTAATATTATTAGCTGGCTACAATGCCCTTCAAACTGGAACACAGTATTGCTTGCTCTACTGCTTGGCGGTAGAATATACCTACCCAGACGGCCTCCCCCATACGAGAGACCTACCACGAGTAAACTGTAAAGTAGACTTTTTAATAAAACAAAGGGTTTTTGCATGCATAGAACAGAATAGATAACTGAAGGTACCTACCAGCTTACATATAAATTAACCGTAAATACGCAGCATTAGCACTGACCAAGCCGGTTTATTTTATGAGCACAGCATTGCATTTGTATGGGCAATGAGCATCAATTTGTTTAGCATCGACACTGGAATAGAAGCGCAACGCCATGTCGCACGCTACAGTTATTGCAACGCGCCAACAAATATTTGAACTCCGAACTACGCTGGTTTTTAAACGGCTCGCCGTTTATATGTGGGATATGAATGAAGTAAAAGAGGAACAGAATTTGTTTTGTACATATTTTATCAGCCGGCTATTTGAGTGAAACAGCCGTTTACGTATCATGCGAGTATACATATGGCTCAAGAGCGTATATCTACTTTGCAACCAGACTCTATATTATTACAGGAGTACGGTTCACTAATATCTATATTCACGCGACTGCGAACTAGAGTGTCGAGAATGAATAAAGTATGAATTTTACTAAAGTTTTAATCAATAGTTTATAAGTATCTACATAGAAGAAAGACAAACTAAGATTTTTAGGGGTGAGGTTGTTTAAAGACCTCTGAGGCTAAAATCTAGAAAATGTTCTTAGGAAACTTGAGCACGTATTTGAAAAAATAAGACGTGCATTTGTATAATAATCGGCGAGATAAAAGCGCACTAACAATATTATCGTTTTCAGGAAAAAATGTGTTTTTGTTTATTATTTATTTATTTATTTGTTTTAAAACAAGAAACAAAAATATGTACACATATAATAACTAGACTCCCAGAACACCTGGACGTTAGTAATATAATTTTTGTATTTATAATTTATATAATTGACCGTCAACGCACACTGTTACAAAGAATTATTTATTTTTATTTTATTTATTTATTTATTTCAGGCAGTATTAATGTACAATAAAGTAAAATTAACATAGGCCCATAGAATATATACCTTATAGACTAATATATACAAAAATAAAACCTGTACAAAAATATAACACTAACTAATTATATAATATAACCAATACAAAATAGCGAAGAGTCGTCGCAATTATAGGTGACGACTATGTATGAACTTAAAATCCATTTTTGTACCTACCTATTTTTCATAAGTAGCTACGAAAACGATTTTTTCCTTTTTAATAATCACTAATTAAGAAGAGATCTTCCCATTTTATTTTTGTTATTCGTTACCAGTAACGAAAAATAATATTGATTGATTGATTGATAAAGCTAATAATTTAATGTTTATTATTCTATTTTTTTCAAAAGGTAAAGATTATACCAAACACAACAAACAACAGTAAACAATTTATCTTTTCATAATGATAAACATGAAAAACACGAAAAACGGGTTATTTAAAGTTATATCTCCACATTCCATAGGACACATTAAGTTAAACCACGCACCTGCAGTTACAATTTTGCCAGAACTGTGTGACTTTTAAATTGAGTCTTTTCCCGTCGGGCTATAAATGTAAATCACGTCATTGGAAGTATATTGGACAGTGCGACCATTGAATGCAGTCGGTGCATGGTAAGCACAATGCTTGCCTCGGAATTCATTCGCCATTGAATCACTATTCGATTGTATCCAAACTTGAGCCTTTTTACATACATTTTCCATGAATTCACATTCCGTTCGTAATCGTATTGTCTACTTTTTTATGAAATTAATTCCCCCGTAAAATCAATTGTTAACAGAATCGAATGTCTACATCATTATTCCGGTCTTTGTCTCTGATACCCTATTATATTTTATAGGAGATAAGTATAATTCAATAATCCCTCAGCTGGCTGGTGCGTTCCTTAAAAATCGCCGGAGCTGGGGAAAAGCAATGAAATGAGAGTGATCTTATTTGAATTGATACGGGAGGTAACAAAGAAAATTACCATCAACGTGGAGGTACAATGTGGCAGATGAGGTGTTTAGCAACCGTAGGTAATTCCAAAATAATGAGAGGCACAGCCAAGGGGAAGTATTTAGAAAGGTACTAATCAATATTTCAAACTGTTCGCAAACTTCAATTTAAGCAACCTCTTAATTTAACATTAACCTCTTTTATCATTAACCTCTTAATTTAACTTCAGAAACTGGTGACTAAGATCAATATATAAGCAGTAAGTTTGTAATTTATCATGCTTAGAATACAAACGGTAAATAACAAAAATGTTCTAAGTCCGCTTGTTTATCGAGTGTGGTTCATATTTTCCACCCATTTGAAGTGATAAATGAAATATGCAGAGTTATGACTTTAGTCACATGAGCTCAGCAAATGAAAGCGCATCGCTCGGCGCAAACCAAATGTGTTTTTTTTTTAACATGGCTCGTTGGCAGCGGGTGTCCGTTACACGGTCTCCCGGCGGACTTCCACGGAATATTAACTCAGAATGGGATAAAAATGGCGTCGCCAGCCGTCCCCGGCTCAGGTGACGCAGGAATTTGACGTCGGTAATTTGACGCCTTTATCCGGGTCAGCTTCCAACAAATGCCACGTAGTCGCTGAATAGGCAACTGACATGTTTTGCATAATACTTTACTTTTCAGACACGTTCGTATTAGCGAGCTTATTTATTTGCGATGAACATAATTAGGTCATTTGTTCCAAGTATTATTATCTAGAGTTCATCTAAATTAGATGCGAAAATTGATGGAGCAAGCGAAAATGTTAATAATTTTCACGGCATTTTATTGCATTAACAATTTTAGTTTAATGCCCCATGGAAACTAAATTTGAGAATTAATTGAAAGAAAAATATTACAAAATGTTAAATTTAAATGAGAGACGGGCTGTCTTATGAATGGATGGCAGAAAGAAAGCAATAAAAGTAATTAGGGAGGAACGAGTAAAACTTGGCCGCGGTCTCGCATTAGGCAGACTTTGCCTGCTGCAAGGAAACTTGTACCAATTAAAATAGGGGAGTGTAATGGATCCCTTACACCCTTATATTAACGTTCAAATGGGCATTGAAAAATAGCTAACGGCGGAGTTTCAAAATTCGGCTGACTTTGTGTCAGGTGACATGTAGCGCAAACCCGCCTCGAAGCCAAAAATAGTGCTGCAAAAATTGATTTGTCATTCGTTCGGTTATAAACTTCGTAACAGTCGGTACGACGTCATTTTGACGTAAAATCGTGAATATTTTAGAAACCGCCGTGACCTTCTTGCGAGTGAAAAAGTCTTTGGTTGAGTCAGGTCATATTTCGTTTTGTTGTAATGATTTATGAATTGACCTGCGAAACAATAACACCGCCCAAAATAATAAATTTTTCTTTGCTCTTATTTAGATCCCTTGACCTCCTTTCCTTACGATCGATAGAGCTACGTAACCAAACATAAAAGTCACAAAAAACAATATTATCTCCAATGCGAGAAACTTAACCAACTACAATTTACTATTTCTAACTGAACAACTTTTATTAAACCTTTAGAATAGGTTTGGAAACTACAAAATATAGGCAATTGGCTAGGAGAGTTTCTTCATTCTTTTATTATATTTTTGTCTCATTTAATTCAATCAAAATGACAGTGTACTCTGTATCTTCTTACTGGAAAGAGGCAATGAAATAGTTTTATATTTTGTGAAAGCGATAATGCGCTTTCCAAATCCTGTCGGATTCTGACGAAAAGTTGGTAGATATTCGTTGAAAAGTGAAAGAATTTGCAGAAATATATTTTAATATTTTTAGTTTTTCCTTTGTAAATCTATTTTTTTTTTATGTAATGGCGGCTCAAGTATAGACCCGCCATTAGAATTACAATCTAGCCTTATAAGACTAATGAGTAATTTAAATTTAACTTAAACTGCTAAGTAGAGTAAAACTAAGAATATGTCCATCAACACTTTTCTTATTGTCATTCATTCATTCATGTCATTCATTGTTTGTAAATCTATAAAATCGTTTTTCAGTAAGACCTTTGTTAAAATGAAAATTTTACATGATATACAATTTATACCAAGCAGGCTTTTTGAATAGGTAGCCGTTTTAATTTTCAATCAAAACTAATTCTCTAAATCAGACAGCGCGGGAAAATGATTTTGCTATTTTATAAAAAAGCAGCCAATGTAAAAAGAAAGTATTAATATACTATTGATAGAAAACTGTCGTCACATGAGGAAACGGGTTTCGGATGTACTCGTACAGTCGCTTTGAATGTTGTGACCTCAATAGTTACTCACATACAAAATGCTGACCCATTCTAAAACTTCAAGTAAATGTAAATTTACATTAGTACTAAATACTTTTACGAAAATCACTCTTCAACCTGTTCGATAAAAGCTAAAACAAACTCATTTACCTATTCCTGCTTCATCGTAAAGGCCAGTCCGCTAAAAAGGTTCAGCAGACCGAAAGTGTCGTGAAAGGTTCTCCGAAGTAACGTATTTCAGCAAAAAAATCACGACCCGCTCCTTGATAAATTGAATATTCCTAACGATTCGCAAATTTAATATTCCATGCATATATCGGGATCTGAAACTCTGTCCTAGAATTCTGTCTCAACAGATTCGTAGGTAGCGTTAGATTTAACATATATGTAAATAGAATATTAAATTTGATACCTATTTACTTATACCAGTCAGGATTTGATATTGAACTTATGAAATGATAAGAAACACAAATCTATTGCAGCAAATTTGCATAGGTTTGGTGAATTTGGTGAAGGTGTTGTATGAAACAAAGATTACTCATATATATTTAAATACCTATAGCTAAACTAGTACGTCCGAAAAATAATAAGCTATCACGCGGCTTTGGCTTCTTTTATTTGTTTTATTATAAGCTTCTCGTTTTTTTGGAGTAAAAAATCAATCCAAAAATTGTGTTCTCTTACATTTATGTAAATACGAGTACATAGTAAGTAATATTTGTAATTGGTATAGCTTATGAAATCTAGTTCGTAAAAGTAGTCAAAACAATCAAACAATAACAATCAGTATCAAGGACAGAATCTGTTGCTAGTACCAAAAGTACAACACAAAATCTATTTTCGGATGTTTTCTAAGAAGTTTTACTTTGATTTGAATATTTCCAGTTTATAAAGTGGTGTAAAAGTATTGTTCTGGAGAGTTTACGAATTTTTTCCCTATTGTTACATTCTGGTTCAGTGAAACTTAATAAAAGTTTCTCTGATTTTTTCGGGATCGTACTAAAGTAAAACAAGTAAGGGCGGATATTAAAATTCTCTTTTTCGATCTGGTTCCCCGCGCAAACATTGAACCTCCTTGTAAATAGGTTACACTCATTTTGAATTTGATATTGGTATACGAATTTTTTGCTGTTTATTTTTCTGAGTAGCTAAGGGTAGGTTTGGCAAAAAAGTTCAAAATAAAAGACGATGAAATTCAAAATATTACGTTAAGGCGTCGCCAGAGTTAGGAACTTTTCTCGGGAGCATTTCATAAATTGTATTACGTACTACACGAGAGGCCTTCAGCGTGTAGGATCAACGATAATCACATTACATTTCCAGTTCTGACAATTTCAGCGCCAGTTTTATACCAATAAAAAAAGTTCCCATTGAGATGTAGGTAAATACGCTCTGGACTGATCATTGCAAATCTCTTATTATTGTAGCTTAATCAATGAAATCTAACAGAAAAAACAAAACTCCCTATAAAGCTGAAAGCAAGCAGAATTTGAAAAAATATTTTTGCATAAAACTAAGTCGTAATGGATAATGGATCCGTCGAGGGAGACCTTTTTGTCTCTACAGCTCTTCTATCATATTTTGTTGAGAATGCCGTTTTTAAAATAAGACTTTTACAAAAGTTTACCATTTTATAAGTGTGCATCGATCCTATTGCAAACTGCTCGAAGTATCAGATAAGTATGGCTCGCTGTCCACCCACCGGCTGATTTATAGACCTTACTAACGGATCTACCTCTAGCTAGAACTTTTCCAATTTTAAAACGTTCTTATACTAAGTTAAAACGTAGTCACATTTTATTGTAAACAATTTAGTGGCGAAACGAGGTCGTTCACCTGATGATAAGTAACACGCCTGCACATAACATTTGTAGTACCACCCTAAACTTGGTTTTCAAAAGGCGTTACGCTCGCTCGCTGCCCTGATACAATTACTCTGAAGTCTTATAACGCCCAGTAATTTTGCTTAAAACAGCGCCCCCAAACCGGAACAAAACAACGTCTGCACACTACTTCTTGGCTGTTGAATATCTGGTAAGCTGTGGTACTTCCTAAAACCGACTCTTGGATAAGAGGCCTATACCACTTCAATATTTCGCTCCTTTATTGAGACGACTCATTTTATCACTGTAGTTTGAACATAAAATACCGTTTTCTATGTTATCTATCATCTAACCACTCAAGAAACAGTAATAAGTCTAATTTGTAATTACAAATTAATTTTGTATTGTCGTCCTTGCTAAAATGAATGAAGTTCAGTTAAATGAACTCGTTGACTTAAAGTCGATTACATTACTTTGATCTTAAACATTTCGCAGAGATAGGTTTCTGCGTTTTAAAGTCTCCAAGTCACAAAGCTTCCAAGTCTTTAAGAGCTCTTTGGGATCTTTTATCTTGATAGCGGAGTTATCTATTTGCAAGTTCAACTGAAGGCAGAGCCTTGATTTCCCTTACGTATCGCGCGTATCTTGGGTATAACTTGTTGTATGATGATAAAAGGAACGCTTTCTCATTTAAAGTCCGAGAGAGTAATATAAAAAGTAATAATTAAATTATTTGCAGAAATATTGACTATTGAAGATCGTATATTCTCCAGTTTATAATAAAAGTCGTATTGAATTTACGGTCTGCAGAGCCTTTTGATATTTTAAAAATAGACCTGTATATATAATAATAAATATTGTAACTAAAGTGAAATTAATACACTCGAGAGCAATGAATCCGGGTCACTTAAAGAATGTTAAAAATCTCGGAAACTAAAAATGATAGGTTAATGCAATAAATTGTATTTAATAGACAATGTAATACTCCTTAAATGAAAGTAAAAAAATATGAGTCACCATACATTTTATTAACACAAAATTACATAAAGAAAAAAACTGCTGATCTCTCCTTAAAACAAAAATAGGAAACATGAAATTTTTGAACTTTATTACGATTTTCTTGAATTTTAATACTTCGTATTGCCTCCTCGTGCTTCCATTACTGCGTTTACGCGGTTTGGCATGCTGTACACCAAGTTCCTTATACGATTTTGGGGAATATTCTCCCATTCCTCTGTGAGAGCAATTTTGAGCTCACGAAGCGTGATTGGGGGAGGGTTTCGTTGTTTTACGCATCTGCCTATCTCGTCCCAAGCATGCTCGATCGGGTTGATATCCGGGCTGCGCGCTGGCCACTCCATACGAGTAATGTTCATCTCTTGAAGGTAGTCATTCACAATCCTACCTGTATGAGGTCGGGCATTGTCATGCATAAATATAGCATCCTCACCTAAATTGACCATAAATGGACCAACGTGATCATTGAGGATTTCTTCCACATATCTTACGCTAGTTAAAGAGCCGTTTTCTATGATCACCAGCTCTGTGCGACTTTCAGAAGAAATTCCGGCCCACACAAGTACAGACCCACCACCGTAGGCTACTTTTTCTTCGATGCATGCTTGCTTGAATCTTTCCCCTGGTCTTCGATACACTCTGTGTCTTCCATCGTGCTTGTAGAGCATAAATTTTGAGTCGTCGGAGAACATAACTTTTGACCAATCTTCAATACTCCAATTTACGTGGCTCTGGGCATATCTTAGTCTCGAAATACGATGCCCACGCTCCAGTTTAGGGCCGTTTGCAAGTCTAAGGGGTTTTAAGTTAGATTCAGCAAGCCGACGTCTTACTGTCCATGCACTTGGGTTACTTCCTCCGAGGCGTCGAAACTGATTGGTGAGTTCAGTTCCTGTGAGAAAGCGATTTCGAAGCATGGTGTTCACCAAGTATCGGTCTTCTCGTGCTGTGGTACACCTGGTTCTGCCCGTTCCTGGTCTGCGTAGGTTAGAACCAGTTTCTTCGTAACGTCGGAGAACTCTTTGTACTGTTGACAGCGACACACCGACAGTCCTGGCTGTATCGCGCTGACTCCGGCCGGTTTCCAGCATTGTAAGTATTCTGGTGCATTCTTCAGGCGTAAGCGACATAATTTCAGCTTGGATAATGAATATAGAGCACTATCAACATGGTTTATGTACCCACATAAATGACAGATTACAAACAAAAGCAAAACCAAATGCTGTAATTTCGTAGTTCCATCTTCGAAAGTGGCCCTTTTTCAAATTTGATTTTTTTATGATATAACTTTACAATAACTAAGAAGTTTTAATACCTTCATTTAAGGAGTATTACATTGTCTATTAAATACAATTTATTGCATTAACCTAGCATTTTTAGTTTCCGAGATTTTTAGGATTCTTTAAGTGACCCGGATTCATTGCTCTCGAGTGTATATAGGTAATAGGTAGCAAAAAGTACATGGTGTAAAAGTTCACTACCCGTCTCCAGAAGATCCTATAACAAGCTTTGGCATCGTTATCTCGCACATCGTTCGTATCTTTATAAGATTTGATAAAGACCATACGGGACAAGATAATTGACTGTAAATAAAGAGTAAATTCATTACGTTAGTCGCGGCTTAAATAAACCAGCGGAATCCGAGCACAGTCTGGCGATGTTTTCATAAGGAAAATATCCTCAGCTACGAAAAACTTCATCTGCAACTTTTTTCTTTTCCCCTTATTAGCTTTCCGCTCTTAACTAAGATTCTTCTGCTTTTTCTCAAATTTAATTTTGCATTTGTTCCTAGAGACGGCGCTTCTCTCCGTTAAAATGTCCACTAGTTTTACAGCTCTGTTCCATGATATTAGCACTGTTTCATAAGTTGGGAAGTTTACTTCTTAACAAAGGATTGTAAAGCATTTTTTGAGTGTATCTCGGAATAATGCTGGAGGTAGTCTAGTTCGTAAAACACTGACAACTTATAGAAGTTTGGTGTCATTTTGTTCCTTGTCTTTCAACTTGGTGATTCATTTTTAGGTGAATGGCACAATATCTAAGCTCAACTTATTACTTAGGTACTACATCACTTTTTTATGAGCTACAATATTTAAGAGCCTGCTCAACCTCATTTTAATGAAGCTTTAGATTCATCTAGATTACTCATTAAAACAACCAATGCAGTTGTGTACATTTTCTACAGCTTCAATGACTTTTTAGAATTGCCAGAAACTAGATACCTATGTACTTACCTATTACAATTATATAATTAATTAAACGATACAATATCTTAAGATTATCTGACATGTAACTATACAGTTATAAATAAATTATTTGTATTTGTATCTATAATAAAGTTTGATAATTATATACGAAGCACTTTGAAATAAGATACATGGGGCACACTGAAAGTTCTGCGCTCCTGGCCGCTCATAAATGTTTGAATATTGAATGTTATATATTTTAAAACGTAAGAAATCATTAATTTGATTATATTATTTTTTATACCACACCCACTCGGAAAGTGTCTTATTACTCGTTCATAAACGGGTTACAAAGTTCGTAATTTCTCCCTTAAAAATGTGCGGCGGGAAAAGTTATATGGGATTTCATTACTGCCCTCCGAAGCAGGGCAGGAATGTAGTATGAAAATCCATTACTGCCCGGCTAGCTTTCTTTTGTTTTTTAGCAGCGAACATAAAAAAAAAACACAAACGTCAAACCTCAAAAAGGTCTTGTATATGAAATTGTGTCATGAAATAATTAGAAAAAAGAGGCGGGAAACATACAAACCTCAAATCTCAAAAAGGTTTTATATCAAATAATTAGAGTAAAGAGGCGGTTTTTTTTTTGGTTTCTATTTTTAATGAAATGAGGATGGCAACCTTATTCTGCAATACGAAAAAAAAGCGCGGCAATTTATTTCGTTGCGTTAAATTTTGTTTATATTTAGTAAAAAACGTCACTATAAGTTTAAGCCATTGTAACAATTTTAATATAAACTTTTATTAAAGAAATATTGTATTTTATTTTCCTCGTAGGTGTAGTATAAAGCACTATGTATCACTCGGGAGAAAGTTCTATTTCTGTTCTCGAGTTTCCTTTAAGCCCTCCGCTGCGCGTCGGGCTTAAACATACTCTCGAACAGAAATAAATCGTTTTCTCCCCTCGGTGTACAATGTACTATTGACGGGAAGTCGTGTGTCAATTGTATTTTATCAAAAGTTGAAAATCATCGTCAGTGGCAAAAAAAATAATTAGCGTGAAAGCATTTTGACGCGATGATTTTTCATGACTTGAAAAGTCTCTCCGCAAGATTTTACTTCTCGTCTTCAAAATGCTTTTGGGAGGGAAGCACCTCATTTGAGCACCGTAAAACGTTGCTACGCAGATTTTGATCGTGGCCGTGTTTTTCTCCATTATGAAATTCGTGAAGGTCGGCGCTCAACTGCGATCACTGAGGAAAATGTGGCTACTGTCAGGCGACTAATTAAAGAAAACCAACGTGTCACCTATGAGGAGATTCGAGGATAATAATAATAATAATAATGATACTTGGGGATTGCTATGAACCAAATAAAAAAATAAATGCATTATCATTTAAGAGTTAGAAAACTTTGTTGCCGCTGGATTCCTTATGAACTCACCCCTGAACAAAAACGGGTTCGAGATGATTGGTGTAAAAAAATGTTGTTAAAGTACGATCACTGACGTTCAACTGCTGTGAATGATATTGTAACAGGAGATGAAACATGGATATATTGATACATTCCGAAAAGAAAGCAACAGTCATCTGTTTGGGTGTTCGAAGGCAACAGCAAACCACCAAAATTGAGGCTGGTGAGAAGCGTGGGCAAAAATGTTATTGCGTTTTTTTCTCTCCCAGACGGATCATGGCTCCACAATACCACTTGAAAAATAAAAGTCAGCTCATGCTGCGTAGTACACCACCATTTGTTTGCCCAATGTCTTGAAATAAATTAGGGAAAATCAACCAAGAAGTCGCATCCTGTTGCACCGTGACAATGCTTCGGCGCACACCGCGAAAGACAAGGTCATTTTTGGCTTCTTAAAAGGTGGAGCTCATCAATTATTTCGCACACTTATTTATTTTCCCAAAAATCAACGATTTCATGAGATGTCTGACATTTAAAGGGCCAGAAGTGGCCGTGACAGATTTCAACTAGCACGTGAAAAACATGCCCTCAGATCAATGGTCCTCATGTTTTAAAACGAAAGAAAAAGTGTTTGAAATGGAATAGAGAATACTTTGAAAAGCATTAAATATATTATTTTAAATAAAAATAGTTTTATTTATGAGTTATTCAAAACTTTCAGTGTACCCCACGTATATAACGCGTTCTCTTACCGAAGGTTTTGCGGTTCCGAAGGAGGCTTCAAGCGTATTGCAAGTAATATTTATATCTTTGTATTCAACATAGAAGTAATTAAATATGAATTGAAAACAAGACAATGTGGTACTCGACGAGCTCGAGGGTGAATGGCAACTTCGATAACATTGTAACTTTGCCGCGGGAAGAATAAAGGCGTAACGGCGGCGACGGCGGCTCATATTACCAACTTTGTTGGCTCGGCTTGTGATTGTTGCCGAGGATTGTGAAATTATGTAAATGTCCACGCATTTTCTGTAACTTTGGGGTTTTGATTGGTTATTGTACCATTTATTGTCTGAGTTACGCTTCGCTGCTTTGATTTTATAAGAAAGCTTTGATTTTTCGATTTATTTTTTAGTTTAAAACAATACCGACTTATTTTTCCTGCTTTTCGAAGTATTAATTGAGATGAGTTTTTGCATTGGTACATATACTCTTCATTAATAAGTTCCTAATTACCTACTTACTTGTAGAAGTTACAATTCACTTTGCTTTCGGCTGCGACTACCTTACAGTGTCACCTTTTGTTCACGCAATAATTTAAAATACCGTAACAGAATATACCGTTAAATAGCATAATGCGGATTCTTATTGGTTCAAGTTCAAATTAAATTTATCTAACTAGCTATAAGTCTACGAGTCAATAATAAGCTGAAAATCTGATAAATAAGTAGGTATATAATATTGGAGTGATCTTTAACTGTCCTTTCTAAATATAGTCCTCCATATATCAAGCGACAATCCTATCGCGCCTGTGTTTTCGCTACGCAGACGATTCAGCAAAACGGCCTGAGTACGGTAGGTAGGAGTATGTCTATCGTTAGCAGTATTGTATTGCGCCTACGTATCACGTATCACACAGTTGTATTCATTCTTTATAGATCTCCAATCGATGAACCTACCCTTACATCTAACTTATTACACTCGTGGTAGGTATCTCGTATGCGGAAGGCCGTCTGGATAGGTACCACAGCTTTGCCAGTTATCCTGCCGCCAAGCAGTAGTGCGCAAGCATTACTGTGTTCCGGTTTGAAGGGCCTTGTAGCCAGCGAAATGACTGGGCAATATGAGACTCAACAGCTTATTGTCTCAGGGTGACGAGCGCAGTGTAGTGCCGCGCAGGCTTTTGCAAAACAAAGTTCTGGGTGGTGCTGTTATTGTTATGGGCTGGCGTATTTCTTACCATCAAGCAAACGACAAGCTCGGCTCGTCATTCAGTTAAACAAAAAAGGTAAGTGAAGAGATTTTATGGGTTAAGGACTTTGTTTCTCAAAAACGGAATACAATTTACTTATATTGACAAACACTGAATAACTAATAGGTAAACTATTATACGAGTATCGGAACGGCGGCATCCGAGACCAAGGAAATAACAAATAGGTAATGTTAAATGTAATTGTATTGTTTAAATTCATAAGCAAAGTAATCTTTTTCAAACGTCAATAAAAGTAGTTCTAAATTCTATACTAGATGGCGCCACAGGTAAAATTAGCACGCGCAAGCGTTTCATTCGTGGGACCATAGCTTAGTGGCGCGAACTGTTTCAATAAATTTGGATATTTTCATCTAACGCAGCAATACGGTGTTTGATTTAAACCCTATCCCTATCAGCGCGACTCCAAAATTGGCCTGGAAATTTTCCATGGTCCTTCACGAGTCGGACAGACAGCGATCTGTCAAGTGTGTTGAGTGTTACAACCTCAAGCTGCAAGCACTAGAAACCAGTGGTGGACCGCCATTGAAGGTGCTCATCGTATACGATACGCTAAACGTGTATCGTTGCGATTGGTTGGAGAAGTGCAGGGTGCACTTCCGCCGAGGAAGCAGGAGCCGGGCGTGACGACACGACAACGCCGACGAGCCTTCGAGACGTCACAGCAGTGGCGGATACAAGAACAACATAGTGTAGTGATGTGGTTGGTTTGCCATTTTACATTTGTGATTATTATCTGCGAAGTGACATCAATCAAACGTCATTCATTGACTTAGTAAAATTTGAAGAAATCAGGGACTTAGACAAATTTGAAGACATCAGGACTTAGAATAATTTGAAGAATATTGGGACTTGTCAAAATTTCTTGTTATAGTTACTGATTTGCTGGACTTGTAATATTTCATGCATGTTAGATATTAACTTAGAATAGTTTCGCAAAAAGTGCAACTACGGGGAATCCACGCCGGTTTTCCACTAGAATTTAGTAGTTTCAAACACTTAGAAAAATTTTACAACTTTTGTCTTGCATTTTTATAAGTTCGCTTGACTTGATAAAATAGAACAGTTAAGAATGGCATCTTTAATAAAATGTTTAATGAGTTCTAAAAACACAATAGAAAGGGCATATGACAATTTTAAAAAGTCCCCAAAAGATCGATTGTCTAAAGAAAGTTACTTGGTAACTAGGCTCGATACTTTGGAACAACATTGGAAGATTGTAACAGAAAAGCATATAAAGTTAACAGCTGAATCTACCGATGCCATTCTTGATCACGATTATTTTAAAGATAATGTTTACGAAGATATTGAGGAATTGTATATTAGTTACAAGTCGGATTTAGAGGAAGCTTTAAATTCTATATGTGTAAATCAAAGCTCTTCAAGCATTAATGTTCAGTCGAGGACAACTACTAAAACTGATTGCAATGTTCGTCTTCCTAAAATTTCAATCCCAACGTTCTCTGGTCTATATGCAGAGTGGCCCACATTTCGAGATCTCTACACATCGTTGATTCATAGCAACTCCTCAATCGACGATGTTCAAAAGATGCACTATTTGAAGGGTCATCTTTCTGGTGAAGCGGAACAGCTCTTGAGACATGTTCCCATTACCGCAGCAAATTATCAGGAGTCATGGTCAACTCTCTACAATAGATATAATAATAAAAAATATCTAGCGAATTGTCTATTGAGGCGTTTTATGAATCAACCCAGTGTCACAACCGAGTCGTGCAATGCAATTAAGGACATTTTAGATACAACCAACGATACGTTGCATGGTTTGAAAAATTTGGGTGTCAACGTGGATTCATGGGATGTAATCGTGGTTCACATTCTTTGCTCGAAGTTAGACTCTGAATCGCGGAAACAATGGGAGGCTAAAATTAGTGTTTCTGACGAGTTACCTACCTTGATGCAAATGAAAGAGTTCTTGGAGTATAGATTTAGATCTCTCGAATTTTTAGACACTAAATCAAAGACGAAACCAAATGTTTCAAACCAAAAGCCTAAAGTATTGCACGCAATCGCAGCTGGATCGAAAGCTGCGTCATCAAGTCAATGTCCATATTGTAAGAAAGGGGATCACAAAATGTGGAATTGTAAGGAATTTGCTAAAATTGACTATGACACCCGACACAATTTCGTTCAAACCAGCGGGCTTTGCTTCAACTGTTTAGGTCGGAATCATGCGGCAAATGCATGCCGATCTTCAACCAAATGTCGCGTTTGCAACCATAACCACCATTCATTACTTCATCCAAAGCCAAATTCGGAACCGCGCACTACTAGTTCACCAGGAGAAGTGGCGTTAGAAGTCAACGCTACTGTTTCTAACGTTAAAGCAGCGTTAGATAATATTGCATCAACTTCGAATGTCAGCGCACATTTTTCGAAGGAGACCAGACCCAGTCAGATTCTCTTAGCCACCGCTCTTGTCAAAACACAGACAAGAAACGGAAATGCGCAGTTGCTGAGAGCTCTTCTAGACCAGGGCTCGCAAGCGTCATTCGTCACAGAGTCGGCTGTGCAGTTACTCGGTCTTAGAAAGACACCCAACAAAAGCGTCATCTCAGGATTGGGTGGCGACAAGGGCGTCTTAGCCTCAAAGTACATCGTTAAAATAACGATCCAATCACGTCACGATCCTAGCTTCCAGATGGAAGTACGAGCGCACGTGCTCGGTGCGATTACGAGTTTGCTTCCATCTGAGAAAATCGAGAGCGTAGATTGGCCAAAGCAAGCGGAGATCAATCTTGCTGATCCCCAGTACACAACGCCAAACAAAATAGATATTCTGCTTGGCGCAGACGTTTACGGTCAGGTTATGAGAGATGGTTTGATCAAGGGTCCTAACGGCTTGTTAACTGCTCAACATACAGCCTTAGGATGGATCTTGTCAGGTCCCACACACCAATCAGGTGATGATCAATCTCTCTCACTCTCAACCCAGTGCAATCACAATATCATCATAAGCATGCACGCTCATGTGGATGATAACGAATTGCTAAAACAATTTTGGCAAATCGAGTCCGACTGTTTTGAAACCAAAATGCTTACAAGTGAAGAGCAATTATGTGAGGATTTCTACAGTCGAACTACCAAGCGAGATTCAACAGGACGGTACATTGTACGTCTTCCCTTCAATCAAGACGGCCCTAGATGTAAAAACGGGAACTCTAGAGAAATAGCGCTCAAACGATTTCACCTTCTTGAGCATCGTTTCAAGAAGAACCCTGAGATCAAGTCAAGATACTCCGAGGTAATGCATGAATACCTAGACCTTGGTCATATGGAACGTGTAAGTAGCAAGGATAAGCATTCTGAAGGTGTATACCTGCCGCATCACGCTGTTATACGCGAAGATAAGACTACGACCAAGGTCAGAGTAGTGTTCGATGCTTCATGCCAAGGAACGAACGGAGTGTCTCTTAATGATACCTTGATGGTTGGCCCCACACTCCAACAGGATTTACGGCACATCATAATGAGATGGCGCACACATCCCATCTGTCTTAGCGCAGACATTGTAAAGATGTACCGTCAGGTGATCGTTGCCCACGACGATGCAGACTTCCAGCGACTCGTATGGAGAGATGATCCGGAATCTGAAATAGAGGATTTTCGATTAGTAAGAGTAACTTTTGGTACGGCTTGTGCTCCTTACCTGGCTGTGAAGACGCTGCAGCAGCTGGCGACCGACGAAGGTGAAGAAGTTCCTGAAATAGCAAAAAGAGTTAAAACAGACTTTTATGTCGATGATCTGTTGACAGGCTGTCAAACAGTGGAAGAAGGAATAAAGATTTACAAGGAAATGAGGGAGTTGCTGAGTAAAGGAGGATTCGTGTTGCAGAAATGGGTGACAAACAACAAGAATTTAGCAGAAGCAGTAATGGACAGGCAAGGAAACCAGGAAGGAAAGTTAGACATAAAGATGGATGAGGTGGTGAAAGTGTTAGGACTTACCTGGGACAAGGAGTCAGACTCCTTTCATTACTCAGTGCAACTTCCTTCTCTGCAGAATCCAGTGACGAAGCGAAAGGTGATTTCCGACATCTCAAGCCTGTTCGACCCTTTGGGCTGGGTCGCACCTTGTGTCATTGTTGCCAAGGTCATGATTCAAAGGTTATGGTTATCTGGAATAGAATGGGATGAGGAATTACCTGATGATTTACTCCACGCATGGTTGACTTATAGATCGGAACTGGTTCGTATCTGTGAATTTTCGGTGCCTCGATGGATAGAAGCGAAAGATGACGATGTCTGCAAAGAGGTCCACGGATTTTGCGACGCAAGTAACACTGGATATGCCGCTGTGGTTTATTTGAGGACGGTGGATGTCGCCGATAACGTTCACATCAATCTTGTTGCTGCAAAAACTAAGGTAGCACCAACTATGCAGGTATCAATACCACGCCTTGAGCTAATGGGAGCTGTCTTAGTGACCAGGTTGATTACTGAAGTGGCTAGAGTGCTGGGTATTCATTTCGCAAATATACACGGCTGGACAGACTCTACTGTGGTGTTGTCATGGCTTAGCAGTCATCCAAGTCGTTGGACAACATTTATCGCCAACAGGACTTCTGAGATTCTTTCCAAATTAGACAACACTCACTGGTTTCACGTAGAATCTGCCCAAAACCCTGCAGATGTAGCATCAAGAGGGTGCACACCCGATCAACTCGTTCAAAACACAATGTGGCTGCAGGGGCCATCATGGCTAAAGGAATCAACTATTCAATACAAAAGACCCAAGTCGATATCCACTGTCTTGGAGCAAAGGAAGGTTAAGACTCATCTGTTGGTTGATGCGACAGAAAACGATCCCATCTGGACAAGATTTTCATCATTGCAGAGAATGATACGCGTTGTTGCTCGCTGCCGCAGATTCCTGAAAATCAAAGAAGTTAAAATGAATCGACACAAATTTCAACCTTACCTTGAAACTTCAGAGCTCAGCGAAGCTCTAGAAACTTGCATACGGCAATGTCAGCTGTTTGAATTGGAGGACGACAAGAGTAAGCTGAAGTCACTCAACCCATACAAAGATGATAGAGGAATTTTGAGAGCCCGAGGGAGAATCCAAAACGCAAATCTCTCAGAAGCTACCAAACACCCTATCGTTCTTCCTCATAAAAGTCATCTCACCAATTTAATTATTGACGACGCTCACAAAAGAACGCTGCATGGTGGTCCTTTGCTCATGTTGACCTTCCTACGGACTAAATATTGGATCGTGTCTGCCAAAGGTTTGGTCAAAAAATACATACACAAGTGCGTTACTTGTGTCCGTCATGCAGCATCAACCAAACATCAATTCATGGGCCAGTTGCCATCTGCGAGAGTCACTCCAGCAAGAGCATTTCTTCACAGCGGTGTTGATTTTGCTGGTCCAATCAACATAAGAATTTCAAAAGGACGCGGTAATCGCAGCTACAAAGGCTATATCAGCCTTTTCATATGTATGGTTACGAAAGCCATCCATTTAGAGGCCGTAAGTGACCTTACTGCCGAGAGCTTCATTGCAGGTTTTAAACGGTTTGTCGCTCGGAGAGGTCACGTGTCTGATATATGGAGCGACAATGGCACTAATTTCGTGGGTGCATCCAAGGAACTTCAGAAGATGGTGAATGTAGAACAATCTTCAGTAGCCATAGAGATTAGTGAGTGGTTGAGCAACAACAGCGTCACTTGGCACTTTATACCCCCTCATGCACCTAATTTCGGTGGGTTGTGGGAATCGGGTGTAAAGTCGACCAAATTTCACCTGAAGCGCGTCATAGGAGATTCCACACTCACATTTGAAGAGATGACTACGGTTCTATCGCAAATTGAGGCTTGCCTCAATTCACGGCCATTGTCGATACTACCTGATCAAACAGAGGCTTTGCCACTCACTCCTGGTCACTTCCTAGTTGGAGAGCCATTAATTGTGGTCCCTGATCGTAGCTACGAACAGGAAAACACTAGTACCTTGAGACGATGGCAATTAATCCAAAGAATGACCCAGGATTTTTGGCGGCGATGGTCTAATGAGTATCTGGTGCATTGTTTGCAACGCTACAAGTGGACAAATTTTACTCCTGAACCAAAAGTAGGAGACGTAGTCCTCGTCAAGGAGGACAATTTGCCCCCGGCGCGTTGGTTAATGGGTAGGGTCACGAACAAACATCCTGGTTTGGACGGTATTACTAGGGTGGTTACTTTAAAGTGCAATAAATCTTTTATTAAAAGACCCACCTCGAAACTTTGCATATTGCCGGTGACCGATTGAAGAGATTAAACTTTAAGTTAGGTATTTTTGTTTATTTAGCTGGTATATGTATGTAGTCTTAAGTAACTTGTTTATTTGTAAAATGCATGCAAAGCAAATGTGTTAGTATTTCGTATACCTACGTGATTCAACACCCCCTTGACCTCATGGTGGGCGGTGTAAAATGTGAAGAACGTTCAGTAACGTTCTTGGTGGGCGGTATGTTAAATGTAATTGTATTGTTTAAATTCATAAGCAAAGTAATCTCTTTCAAACGTCAATAAAAGTAGTTCTAAATTCTATACTAGATGGCGCCACAGGTAAAATTAGCACGCGCAAGTGTTTCATTCGTGGGACCATAGCTTAGTGGCGCGAACTGTTTAAATAAATTTGGATATTTTCATCTAACGCAGCAATACGGTGTTTGATTTAAACCCTATCCCTATCAGCGCGACTCCAAAATTGGCATGGAAATTTTCCAGGTAAGCTAATGCATATTGATAGTAGCAAGTATAGAAATGAGGCAAATAATTCAGTAATAGCGTAAATTATCAATAACAAACAAGATTTTAATAAATGTCACTACAGCGACCAGGAAAATAATTGTTAGTTATTCTTTAGTTACATACCAAATTATGCTTAACTCTACATCGATTCAAATAGCTTAAAACAAAGACATTACATTTTCTCAAATAAAACATAAATGCCTGCTACAGATTCGATTAACATTGGAATAGGAATTAGACACTAGTATCACTATTTGTTCATAGTTGCTTATATAACGATGGAATTTAATATTTTAGAGTTTCACGTATTTCGTTGGCACTGGGCAAATTAAGCCTATAAAATGGCGCTTTTGTTGCGAGACTGTGTGCAAACAGAATACCTCGGATTGGTTACCTACATTAAATACACATACATATACATACAGCTAATGTAATTAATCAATACACATATAGGTACTCCTATGTGTACGTATAGTACTAGTACCTACTTGTTTCTGTAGCACTTTTGAAAAAACTCGTATCTGTCTGAATGACGTCGTGTATACGACGTACTTATTACTATTACGTTATATTACGTACTAGCTGTTGCCCGCGACTTCGTTCGCGTGGACTTCGTTTAACGCTGATGTAGAGACTTTTTTGTAGATTGTGTACAACACATGTTATTTGAAAAACACACTGTACAGGGAGCAAACACGTAAAGACTTTGGGATCACGTCGCCCGTGAGAAGGTTTCGTACAGCTGTCTCTGTGAGAAATATCCTGTCCTCAGATCAACGGCCGTGGCCTAGAGAGTCTGGTCTTGCGACTTATTGATCTTCATTGCAAAGCTGACGCTCACACAAAACTGCACGCGTTTGAATGTGAACGGAAAGTGGTTCGAGATGAGAGAGATGAATACTAATATATGAAAACTGACTCACCAGCGCCACGGGTTATCAGTATACCTCAGTGAGGTTCAGTGCCTCAGTGAGGTTCGTCTCTAGCGACAGTATTTTCAGCCGAGTTCCGTTACACAACTAACCTTCCCAAGTTAACAACTTCGGCGGGGATGGACTCAAAGAGTTCAAAAACTCTACGGGGTACGGTAGTGAATTGCCACCATCCTCACCGTCGTCCTATACATCAACGTCCTGTTCAATGTCGCTAAAAACATTATAGGCTGGACTTCCACAGTTGCACTGGGCTCGAGAGCCCACAAAACACCAAATCTAAAGCGAACAAATGGCGCATACGTCGTGAGCATCACTTATGACTGCTTTTGCTAGTTTCGTCCCAATTTTGGTCATCATTCAGAAGGCGCCTTGCTTTGCAGGCTACGTGGAAAGTTGTGGAAAGTGTTTAATACCATCGTTGTTCTGAGGAACAGTTCACTGTTGTGAGAAACGCAAATGAGGTAGCGCCGCGGACAAACAGTGTCTATCAGCAACCGTAAATAGTAGCATTCATTGTTACTGGCATGGACGGTGTACATACATACTGCCAAAATCATGATCCTGATAGACACCCGATCCCCCACCAAGTCGTCGTTCGTTAACTGGACCAGTTTGTTTGTCGTTGAAGTCATTGTTTGGCACTTCATCATACATTAAAGTTTTGACAAAATCATCCTCTTGACAAAACCTAAAAACCGCCAGAATTGTGGTCTGATGAGGGTTTCCAAGAGGTTAGCTGAAGGATTCCGGGTCGAAAAAAAAAATCGATCACTTTGGAGGTAAACGACCATGTTTGAGTAAAGGACGGTGGCGTAACTTGTAACGTTTTATACGTACATGTATATTTCTAAGTCATCGTAAGGTATATTAATCTTAAATTAGAAGCTTAAATACCTACGAAATTATTTACATTTAACTAAATATTTACAATTAAACTTAAAAACTACTTACTAAATAATAATTTAATACATCATCAACACGTTATATATTGAAAGTAGCATTTTAAAACGTCCAATGGACGAATCTATTGTTCTCCGCATCGCGCGATCTTGCGTCATCGGTGGAGTCACAGTTTAATGTATAGTACGCTGCGCAGGCACACCGGCCGTGCGCCGGCGCCGCATTGGTCGCCGCCCGGCCCACAGACGCCCGATACTTGCCAAGTCGAATGCACGTCGCTTAACTCGGTCCCTGCTACGTTCGCAATTCCTTAAAATAATTGTTTTTCGTAACCGTTTTATAGTTGACGTCACTAGCGTTCCTTGGAACCTTGATTTTTAAGTGTCCTAAGTGTAATTTTCAACCCCAGATTGGGTAAGTGGTGCACATTTTTCTAAATGATAGGTAGATTGTGTGACTTAACGTAGTTTCTTTTCTTTGCTTGGGATTTTTTTAGCAATTCTTTAAAAAAGTAATAACCATTTCGTAGTAACCATTTAAATCCATCATTTACATATTATTGCTACAGTAGATAATGGTTTTCTATGCAAGTGGCTTATTCACTCTCTTCATTTCTTTTCACTTCATTTTATTTCCACCCTCGCATTTTGACAAAATAATTTAATGTAGTATTTCCTTTTGTTTTTATCTCACAATCATTATTGTAATCTCCGTTTCTGATTGTGAACATCCACGGCAACACCACTACTTTCCTAGTGCTTTCCATCTGCGGTTGCCGTGGGCGCTCACAGAAGTACTGGGACAGGCCTTAACACTTTTTTTAATGGCGCGTTCCAGGGTTCAAAGATCGGACTCCGAAATTATTGGTTACATAACCGAACCCACCATCACCATCCTGCTTTGCTTCCATCTGGACTGTACAGCAAGCAGAAGCTGCAACCCTGATCCTGGTCTTCACGACGAGCGCCCACCTACATCTGCGGCCGCCTTCAGGATAGTACTGGACCAGTGAAGGAAAATAGAATCAGCGTACCTAATGTATGTCGCTCGAAACCCACACTTGTGACCCCTCTGGCCGAGCTTACCGCCTTAATAAATTTGTTGCACGAACTCTGCCTTCTCACTTAAACTCCCAAATACACAGGGTAGTTAGGAGGTAGGGAACCTATATACATACCGTGACACTGGCGCCCCTATACGTGGTAAACATACATACCTGATTCTATCTTTCTTCTTGGTTGTAGTTAGTGTGTGTTTGTGGTATTTTTTTGTAAAACGTAATTTTTATTTTTTTGGTTTTACAGTTACTAAAGTGTACGTAAGTCTAAAAATTAATATATTTTGTAATTCATAATCGTTATCAGTCCTATTACTTATTGTTATCACTTAATCGCAGAATTTTATAATTTTTATTTTTGGTGCCTAAAATGGCGCTTGAAAAATTTTAGTAATTTTTTTTTAAATTTCAATTTTAATTTTTTTTGTTCTTGTTATACCGAAGCTGTACACATTAGTAGCAATTGTTTTTCATCTCTTGTTACTAACTTGTCTTCATTTTTGCTGATTTTACTAATATTAAAAAAAAACCATACGTTCAGTAATTAAATTTGTAACAGAGCGGAGAACGTGTGTTTTTTAACTTTTACTTGTCACCACTTGTCCAACTGGTTTATTCTCAACGGTCACCATGTTACCTATTAGGTATCTGTCTCTTCAAAAATCGGAATTGGAATATGAAGTTCGGATTAGAGGTGTTACTCCTGCGTCTAATGTTGAAGAACTACGCAAACAAATTATAAAGATATCTCCAGATTTACCCTCAGAACACATATTGGAATCTCCACTTGAAGTAAGACAGGACCTTAAGGGGTGTTTAGATGTTCTCACCAAAATTCAACAAAATCTTGATGTACCTGACCTTAGTGTTCCTGCAATTATGAGAACTCAGAACATGTTGAACCATTTGCATAATCGTATTGAGAGGATTACGTGCGGTGACGACTATAAAAAGGATTACGACGACATTGTTAAGGGATATACATTTTTATCCCATAGGCTTTCAGCTCTTCAAGCTAAAAGACCTTTGCCTAGTACCTCTTCTGGCTCAGGTGCTGGTACTTCTAGCGAAACTTCACATACAGTACCGGAAATACAAAATTTGATTTCGGTTACATGCGATCGAGGCTCTACTGATATAATTAAATTAAAATTCAACGGCAAGACTTGCGTGCGTTCATTTATACAACGTGTTGATGAATTTATAGAAGCTCGTAATATTCCCACTTCGAAAATTTTAAGTTTCGCTACCGAAATTTTTCAAGACGATGCTCTTCACTGGTATCGTGCTGTGAAGGACAAAGTCACCAGTTGGCCAGAATTAGCAGCTCTATTGAAGGAGGACTTTGATCAAACTGATTATGACTACCGGCTCATTTCAGAAATTCGCTCTCGTACTCAAGGAGAACGTGAAAACATCACCATTTATCTTTCCATCATGAGTGGAATGTTCTCGCGTCTATCCAAGACTCTTTCAGAAGCGGATCAGCTGGAGATCCTTCTTCACAATATTAGGCCCTGTTATGCCAGTACATTAGCTTCAGCAGCTCACATCTCGACGATAGATGGTTTGCGTTCCTTATGTCGCAACTATGAGACCATTCAGGCTCGTCTGTCTCAATTTCAAGAACCTCCTAAGGTTACTTCAGACACTCTTGCGCCAGAATTTGCATACACTAAGGATAGTAAAACAACAAATAGGGTTAACAACTATAATAATAACAATAACAATAGGAATTTTTATACAAAGAATCAAAATTATAATCAATATAAGAATCAAAATCAAAATTATGTACATGCTGTGGAAGCTGGAAATAATCAACCTTATTGTCCTAGGTGTCATTCCAACTCACATCACATCCGACAATGTCAAGCTAAACGCGATATTGTTTGTTTTAAGTGCGGATTAAAAGATGTGAAAACTCCTGATTGTCCTAACTGCAGTAAAAATGTTAACAATTCAAAAAACTAAATGAGCAGAATTGTAGTCATTTTGATAAACAAGACTGGGAAACTTGGCTCGCGTTTATTAGAACATTTTCTTCTACATACAGAGTTGCTACAATTCTGCAAACAAAACCAACTAACGATTCTAGGCCATATGTTAATTTCAAAATAAATAATATCGATGCGTGTGGTTTACTTGATTCTGGAGCTGCAGTATCAATTTTAGGGAATAATTCCCATAAACATTTAGCCGACTGCACCTTGCACCAGGATGACTACATTAAAATGATAGCCGCTGGCGGTCAATCTTTAACCAGTATTGGCTACATGAATTTGCCCGTTTCTTTCGAAGGTCAATTTCACATAATAAAGGCATATATCGTTCCCGAAGTTGAAACGTCCATCATTCTAGGAGTTAACTTTTGGCGCGCTTTTAATATTTGTCCTAAATACTTAGGTAGTGTGACATTATCTGATACTTCGTTAGCCGAAATAAAGGTCAGTAACAATGATACCTTCATCCATTCTTACGACAATTTGTTAGACTCACAAAAATCTATCGCGGACAACATCATCTCTCAGTTCAAGTCAATATCAACTGAAGTGAAAGGCTTGGGTAGAACTAACGTCATTACTCATCACATAGATACCGGTGATGCCCAACCTATAAGACAGCGATATTATCGTATGTCCCCGGAAAAACAGCGCATTTTAACTGAACAGGTTGACGAAATGTTATCACTTGATGTAGTGGAGCCCTGTGAGAGTGCTTGGTCTTCTCCCGTGCTCATTGTAAACAAAAAGAACGGAGAGCCTAGGTTCTGCCTCGATAGCCGGAAATTAAATGCGGTAACTAAGCGTGACGCCTACAATTTGCCGTATGTTGCTGAAATTTTAGATAGCCTTCGTGACGCTAAATACCTATCGAGTGTGGACCTCTCTAAAGCTTTTTGGCAGGTACCTATCGCGCCCGAGGACCGTGACAAGACGGCTTTCTACGTACCAGGCAGAGGAACGTTGCGTTTCAAGACCACTGCATTTGGTTTGACAAACGCTCCCGCTACACAACAGCGTTTGGTAGATTTGCTCTTTGGCGACATGGAGTTTAAGACGTTTGCGTACTTAGATGACATCATCATCATCAGCTCATCATTCGAAGAGCACGTCTCTCGTCTGCTGCGCGTTTTGGAGAAGTTGAGAGAGGCTAATCTTACAATTAACTTCGAAAAGTGCAAGTTCTTTCGAAGTGAGCTTAAATATCTTGGATATGTGGTTGATTCTCGTGGTCTGCGAACAGACCCAGATAAGGTGGAAGCAATAATTAATTTTCCAACTCCCACCAGTAAAAAGGAACTAAAGCGCTTTCTTGGTACTGCCACATGGTACCGACGTTTTGTTCCTAATTTTAGCACAGTGGCTGGACCACTCAATAAACTTACTTCCAATAGTAAAAAGTCACCTTCTTTCGAATGGACACCAGAGGCTGACGCGGCTTTTAATGCTTTGAAAGAATGTTTGGTTACCGCGCCAGTACTTTCATGCCCAGTTTATTCGATGCCATTCGAAGTACACACGGACGCGAGTAATTACGGAGTTGGCGCGATGTTAACGCAGACTATAGATGGTAAGGAACACCCTATCGCCTACATGAGTAGATCCCTTACCAGTGTCGAGAAAAACTATAGCATCACAGAAAGAGAGACACTCGCTGTGTTGGCTGCTCTCGAGCACTGGCGTTGCTATGTGGAGAACGGGCAGAAGTTCACGGTGTATACTGACCATTCTGCGTTGAAATGGTTTTTGTCGTTAGATAATCCAACAGGACGATTAGCACGTTGGGGAGTAAGATTGTCAGCATTCAATTTTGAACTTAAACACCGTCGTGGCGTTGACAATGTCATACCGGATGCACTCTCTCGTGCTTTTCCTAATGCCGCCATCTCTCTTTCTAACTCATTCGCAAATACTGGCGATGACTGGTATAAAAAGATTTATAACGGTTGTCTTAACACACCTAGTAATTTTCCAAATTTTTTGATTAAAAATAATTCCTTGTTTCGGCTTTCTAAAAATAAATCACAACTAACTTCGGAATTCGCGTGGAAGGAAGTTGTACCTAGCGAATTACGAGAAAGCGTCATAGCAGAGAACCACTCAGAACCGACAGCTGGACATCTTGGCATTTTCAAAACGTATCGGCGATTGTCATTGACATATTTCTGGCCTGGCATGCATCAAGATGTTGTCAAGTTTGTAAGTTCCTGCTCTGTCTGTCTATCATACAAAACGCAAAATCACACTACATTGGGTGAAATGGGTCGACCAAAACAATGTTCAAGACCATTCCAAATGATCTCAATTGATTTTGTCGGACCTCTTCCGGTTACTCGTAAGCAAAACAGTTACATGCTCGTAGTAACTTGCTGTTTTTCTAAATTTTGTCTCATTTTCCCCTTACGCCGCGCAACTTCAGATGCCGTCGTTAAAATCTTGGAAGAGTCCATTTTCTTGGTCCACGGTATACCACAAACAATTTTCTTAGACAACGGAAGTCAGTTCATTAGTTCTACAACTGATACCTTATTTAATAAATATAAAATACCAAATGTGTACTCTACACCCAGATATACGCCACAAATTAACACTGTAGAACGCTACAATAAAACTATCGTCACTAGTTTGTCTACTTTTGTTGAGAATGACCACCGGACTTGGGACACTTTTATTCCCAAAGTACAGTTCGCGATTAACAACTCTGTTAACGAGGCCACCGGATATACACCTTCTTTTCTCGTGTATGGTAGAGAGTTGGTCTTGTGTGGATCACACTATACAGATACAGACTTAGGCGATGAAGTTTTATTCCTGCCGCGAGATATTTATGCGGAAAACCTTGGGTGTCTTTCGTCAGTGTTTAATGATGTGCAGGCTTCACTGTGGCAAGCACATGTAAAAAACGCTGCACACTATAACCTTCGTAGGAAACCGGCAGAATTCAATGTAGGTGATTTAGTCTTTAAGCGTACTTTTATTTTAAGCGACAAAGACAAATATTTTAGTAAAAAGTTGGCGCCAAAATTCATAAAATGCCGGATTACTGAAAAACGGTCCCCTCTTGTGTATGTGTTACAAGATATGTCTGGTAAGGACATAGGGGTCTGGCATATTAAAGACTTAAAACTTGTGAATAATAATAATTTTCGATAGATAATGTTTTCATTGTTTGTTGTTTTCATTGTTTTGTTTCATGTACGTAGATAGAATGTCAATATCCCACTAGTTGTTTTACCATCTTGCAATTAATATTGGTCAACTGTGCAATATATCACAGGTGCCCTGTCTACGAAAGAATGCGTCGAGATCATCATATTGTTATGCTCTCGTTGCTTGTATGATTATTAGGTGAATTTTGAAAGGTTGAATGTTAGGTGATAATATGAATGTGTAATGTTAATTGCTGTCGAAAGTTTTTAGACGGGTTTTATTTAAGAATAAAACCCTTTTCGTGACGAGGGGGGTAATGTAACGTTTTATACGTACATGTATATTTCTAAGTCATCGTAAGGTATATTAATCTTAAATTAGAAGCTTAAATACCTACGAAATTATTTACATTTAACTAAATATTTACAATTAAACTTAAAAACTACTTACTAAATAATAATTTAATACATCATCAACACGTTATATATTGAAAGTAGCATTTTAAAACGTCCAATGGACGAATCTATTGTTCTCCGCATCGCGCGATCTTGCGTCATCGGTGGAGTCACAGTTTAATGTATAGTACGCTGCGCAGGCACACCGGCCGTGCGCCGGCGCCGCATTGGTCGCCGCCCGGCCCACAGACGCCCGATACTTGCCAAGTCGAATGCACGTCGCTTAACTCGGTCCCTGCTACGTTCGCAATTCCTTAAAATAATTGTTTTTCGTAACCGTTTTATAGTTGACGTCACTAGCGTTCCTTGGAACCTTGATTTTTAAGTGTCCTAAGTGTAATTTTCAACCCCAGATTGGGTAAGTGGTGCACATTTTTCTAAATGATAGGTAGATTGTGTGACTTAACGTAGTTTCTTTTCTTTGCTTGGGATTTTTTTAGCAATTCTTTAAAAAAGTAATAACCATTTCGTAGTAACCATTTAAATCCATCATTTACATATTATTGCTACAGTAGATAATGGTTTTCTATGCAAGTGGCTTATTCACTCTCTTCATTTCTTTTCACTTCATTTTATTTCCACCCTCGCATTTTGACAAAATAATTTAATGTAGTATTTCCTTTTGTTTTTATCTCACAATCATTATTGTAATCTCCGTTTCTGATTGTGAACATCCACGGCAACACCACTACTTTCCTAGTGCTTTCCATCTGCGGTTGCCGTGGGCGCTCACAGAAGTACTGGGACAGGCCTTAACACTTTTTTTAATGGCGCGTTCCAGGGTTCAAAGATCGGACTCCGAAATTATTGGTTACATAACCGAACCCACCATCACCATCCTGCTTTGCTTCCATCTGGACTGTACAGCAAGCAGAAGCTGCAACCCTGATCCTGGTCTTCACGACGAGCGCCCACCTACATCTGCGGCCGCCTTCAGGATAGTACTGGACCAGTGAAGGAAAATAGAATCAGCGTACCTAATGTATGTCGCTCGAAACCCACACTTGTGACCCCTCTGGCCGAGCTTACCGCCTTAATAAATTTGTTGCACGAACTCTGCCTTCTCACTTAAACTCCCAAATACACAGGGTAGTTAGGAGGTAGGGAACCTATATACATACACGTGACAAACTTTACTCGTGATAGGTGTCTCGTATGCGGAAGGCCGTCTGGGTAGGTACCACCGTTTTGCCAGTTATTCTGCCTCCAAGCCGTAGTGCGCAAGCATTACTGTGTTTCTGTTTGAAGGGGATTGTAGCCAGCGTAAACTGAGCATATGAGACTCAATATCAGCTGATGTCAAGACAATGACTCAGATCTGGGTGGCACTGCTATTGCTATGGGCAGGCGTAGCCCGTACCATCAGGCGAACGACTTGCTAGTCTCATCACTCAGTACCATAAAAAAGCAGGTAACGTCAAACTAAAGAAATTTAAAAAAGATGTTTTATTTATATTCACCGTGTGTGGTGCACTACATAAAAAAATCGTTTGCATGTTTTAGCGACCCCTAGCGCCATCTAGTTTCAATTGCATAAATGAATTTTCAAGAGTTGAAATAATTATGGTTCTTTTCATGTAAAGTTTGCGAGTTGTTTTCTAAGTGTTACTAAAAACGCTGAAATTATATTTCTATCATGATATTTTTAATTTAAATATAATTTTACTTGTATGCATTTCATTTATTTTCATAGTGTATACAGCGTTTCAAATTCATACTAATTTTACCTTTTGTCTATCTTCCTCGCTTAAAGAAGTTAAATATCAAAAAATATTGGACCCGTATTCGTTAATTTTTAATTATATAAACTAATTCTGAGTTTCAAGATTTTAGGATAATCTACTAACTTTTTTCCATACTAACTTGGCCCCCATTTAACCCCCCCCCCCCTATAATTAGATTTTTCAAAATGTCGATAGCCTATATTAAAATCAGAATTTAATTAAACATATTCGTGGAAACGCCATTAAAATCCCGTCATTGGTTTTTAAGTTATAGAAGTCCAAACAAACAAACCAACAAAAATTTTAAAAACTGTTTTAATATGTTTAGTTACTCATTTTATATCGCCCTGGCTGTTTTTTTTTCGAATATCTTCCAAGGACAGATTTTTTGGGTTCTACGATTTTATTATATGTATAGACATAGATTAGGATTAGGAAAGGATTAGGAAGTTTGTTATGTGGCCTAGGAGTACAAACCATTTTTTAGAATACCATCATGTCAACCCATGTACAAACCAGTTTAAGCAGAGCCTTATGCACAAAGGGTCCGGTATGTTCCGTGGTTCAACTTATAGTGGACATGTATATTTTTTCTAAATTGCGTCATAACTTCAATATTACTGGACCGATTTTGATGAAACAAAGCCTATGTGTAGCGCCGGACTCCACAGAACATATTTAAAAAAACTGCATTCAAATTAGTGCCCTAGTTTCTGAGTTTATCCCGGACAGACAGATAGACAGACAGACAGACAGACAAAAATTTTAAAAATTGTATTTTTGGGTTCTGTTGCTACCATATACTCCTAAAAAATAGATTTTCAAATATATCTTAAATGTACAGTAACCGCTTCGTTACAGTTTTATTATAAGTATAGATAAACGACTTAAGTACGTATTAGAAAAATATTTCAAACTACGATCTTTCAGTTCTGGTAAGATTATGTAGTCGTACCTATAATATTGATGTACAGTATGGTTTAAATATTTTGAAATGGCTGACGTGAAGATATTGCTTCAATATTTCGAATTGGCCCAGTCTAAGCGTTATCCTGTAACATTCTTTACTTAGAAAAATATTTTTTATGTTAGATTGTAAAGTTGAAAGTTAAAAGCATGCTTTTATTTTTAGTTCCGCTATAGAATCTGTGTTGATGTGATGTAATAAATGCAGTGAAATCTGTGTTTATGTTTGAACAATAACAACGTCGTAATGCATTATGCAGGTGCGTATTCCTGAAATAATAAACGTGTGTGGGACCGAGAAACTTTATTTCAAACGTAGAGATAACGAGCATGGCATATCGTAACGTTATTTTTATTTTATTCTTATGACTCTTGTTAGGTCGACATTTCGTTTGCTTCGTACGTTATGACCACGAAAGGTTGTGATGAATGGCATTATATATATCATATTGTGTTTATAGCAACTCTACTTTGATTTTGATTTATCTTCGTGCTCATTAAATTATTTATTTCTTGTGTCATACTTGGTAGTAATACAAAGTTAGTATTAAAATCCAAAATTAACACTCTACAGTACTTTTATGTGGTTTTAATACTAACGCATTCAGCGTGAAGCGAAGCGCGTAACAATTTAAGTTAAACCCCAGGAACTTGTTACAGCGCATTGCGTGCGAGCTCTCACGACGTAAACAGCATCATCCCGCCGCACAATCACCATTAGCGTCGCTTTTATCGTGACAACTTAAATCACCTGCCTGCCTTCTCCTAATGTCCTTTTAAACTGTGAATATTTTTGTTAATGATAATTTGAAAATGCACGAGGCAGGACGCGGAACGCTCCGTTACAGTCTAGTGACTCTCATAGCGGGCAGCAGTTCAAATAAAACGAAATGAAATCGCACACGATGCCACTGCTCTGCGCCTAGCGTACCTATAGTCCTATAAATGGTGCAACCGTACTCCCTATTGCCACTATTACGAGGCTTCGAAGGCAATACATGTCGGCCGCTACTTTATTATAAGCTATATGCGATTACTGTGGGACGTCCTCGCCGCGCGCCGGTGCCGGTCCCAGCAAGAGGAAATTATTTTTCTTATAACTCAAAATTACATTGTTTATTTCTGTAGCAAATTAAACCATGATAGATATTATTAACCGACTTCAAAAAGGAGGAAGTTCTCAATTCGATTTTTTTATGTTTGTAACGTGATTACTCCGCCAATTATGAATTGTTAAATTGGCAATTGGTCCCATGTAAACTTAATCGAAATTGATTCAGCACTTTTTGAAAAAAAATACAATAACTAAAAATTTAGGTAGGTGTAGTGTCGAAGTTAGCTTTTTTTCTAAAAAATAATTATATTTATTTTCAATCGAGCATTTTATAATAATCATAATTTTCATACCAATGATTCATTAAATTGTTGTAAAGGGCAAGAGTAACAATTTTATATTTAAGTATTAGTCGGCTGCTTGTTCATTCAAACCCATTTTAGTTGGGTAAATTCAATAGCTTTTTTGTTAAATATTTGAAAAGAGTTGGCGAAGTAAATATGAATGTAAATGTGAATAACATTCTGGTCAGCGTAAGATATACTGTAGTTTGAATTTTATGAATGAAATTGTTCGACCTTCGACCGACCGACACTGTTTAGATCTGAATCGGTACAGTTCTATCGGTTCAAGTTGAGCCGTTTGAATGCTAAACTCGTTTCGAGTTGGATGTTGTTCAACAGTAAAGCCTCTGTATGTGTTTAGTTTGAAAGATCGCTCGACGAGAGCGGCATATGTCCGTAATTAAACGCTGTACTGTTCAATTAGAAAGGGGTCATTAGGGCGACGTGGTTTACTTTACCAATATCGGTTGTTGGTTCGTTTGTTACCTACCTCGAAGCTCCAGCCTCTAGCGCCGCTTACTATTACAGCAAATTTCACGGCATGATATTGATACTATAACTACCAACAATAAAAGCAATTGTTCGACTAAATGTCGATATCATATTATCGAGTCGATCGGGATTGCAAACGATTTGAAACTACGGGACTGATACAAAATTATGTATAATCAAATCTGCGTTTTAATTACTTATAAAGATTTAGATATTTTTAGCAAGACCTGAAACCCTAAGCTGTGACATAGCAGTAACATAGCCTTTATGCAATGGCGTTACAAGTCTTTGTTATAATTTTATCGTCACTTTGGATCTCCAACGGTGCGGATAATGAAGTTTAGAAACTTGAAATTAGTTGGGGTCATAATCTCACATCCCAGGTTGTACGGAGCTAGCAGGCCACTCGGCGTTTCGATACATCGCCATTGTCAACTAATTGAATGAGTCTGTATTTAGTAAAGTAATCGAAACTGTAGATTGTGTTTTGAACATTGTTAGTGGATTGGGATTAATGGAAACGTCATTTGGGTATATGTATATGTCGGACCGATTAGTCTCTCTTAGCCCGTAGTGCTATCTGTTGTATTTTATCGAGGAAACGCCAAGTGGTAGTTAACTTGGGATCTTCTTTCTCAAGTCTATATGCTTGTGAGTGGGGAACTGGCCACATAGAGATTCCAATAGTAATGTTGAATAATAAATTTTTAGAAAAAACAAAAACCAACTTCAATGTATCTTCGAAGTCCAAGGTCAAATATCGATTAAATTTATATGGGACCACCTTTAAATTATAGTGAATCCAACGCAAAATTTTCCAAATCGGTTCATAAATGACGGAGTTTTGAGGTAAAAAACATAATTAAAAAAAATACAATCGAACAGAGAACCCTCTTTTTTTGAAGTCCGTTAAAAAATGAGTGGCAGAGGTTGTCATGGCATTGTTTATAATTCGGTTCCTGATGGGTGTTCAGCTTCTTGATAACCCTCTAAGTATTATGTTCCGCGGAGAAACTGGTTGTGAAGAGGAAGTCAGTTCGGTACTAAATTCTCCGTGTTTTAACATGTCTGACCCACCTGATAACGAGCGCCTCCTAATGACTTCTCTTTATATATATTGTATACTAGCTACGCCTCGCGGTTTTACCCGTTGTTTCTCGGGACAAAAAATAGCCTATATTTTTAATCCAGGGTATTTAGCTATCTTCCCAATCTCAACATTCCAGATTTCACTCAAGTCCGTTGAGCCGTTACAGCGTGATGAAGTATCAAACACCTTTACATACTAACATACAAACTTTCGCATTTATATATCAGTGCGATACCTAGTGATAAGTAGCACCTATTTCATAGAAAAAAAAATTAACGAAACTTTACTGTACAAGTACCCAGGAGGATAGATAAACTGAAATGTGAACATAATTTTAAATTCATACTGCTACGAGATATAAAAGTACATATCTACCTATAAGTATTATACAAAATGAGGAGTTCTTTGTTCCCCCCGTCTCGAGGTTTATTTACAAAATCTACTTACCCTTATTCCAAAATGCAAACGAAAATAAAAAGGTGTCGCGAGCAGGCAAGGCAGTTAAGAATTCAGCTTGGACTTTGAAAAATTCAAGACGAATGTGACCGGACCGTGCGCGGGACGTCGCCGCGCCTTGAATAACAAAACACCCAACTGATACAAACAAGGCAAACTGAACGCCATCGAAACTTACCCAAATAAATAAATCCTCGAATCGCAGATGAGGCGCACCAATCCTTTTTGACAATTGAGTTTCGGCTCCCCAAAAACTAATTTACCGTCTATTGTTCCTCCATATTTACGAAATTATTACATTACATTTGCCCTGTACAGATATTAAATTGCCTCATCGAGAGGAAAGGCCCTTCTTTATGAGATTTACCATCACATGTCCCCTCATTGAAAGGGAACATGGTTATCTATAAACAATTTCGTTTAACAATGAAGTTATGTCTGCCCGAGTTGAGGATCATTAGGAGAGCGGGTCTGACATTATTATGCGTGTTCTCAATACACGTAACAAGGCAAGTAGACGTCCTACTTATTTTGTAATAAGGTACTTTAAGGTAAAAACAGAAGTACCCTCAAGGGGGATATGTAAATATAAACTAGAGACAGAAATATAGGTAAACTAGCTGCGCCCCACGGTTTCACCCGCAGTTTCCAGGGATATGTCCTATATCCTATGTCCTTTTTCAGTATCCATTTTGATAAAATTTAATATGTAGGCATATTAAACTTTAACAGAATCCGTTCAGTAGTTTTTGCGTCATTCAGTAACAAACGTCTATCCATCCATCAATCTACACAAACTTTCACTTTTATAATATTAGTAGAATAGAATATAAATAGAAATGAAGGTAAATATGAGTTATATCACTTCTTAGACATGTGCTCATGTCTAAAAGTCTTCGATCGTAAATCAGCAAATACTCATAAAAAAATTAGAACTCTACCACATAAGAGGTAAAGCAGTTGAATGGATATCTAGTTATCTAAAGGACCGGAAGCAATGTACCCAGATAACAAACAATAACAAACACAGAAGAATTGCTTTCAAAAGAAAAGTTTACATCTGCTCCACTAATAAACAATATAGGAGTTCCTCAAGAAAGTATTCTTGGCCCCTTGCTTTTAATATATATAAATGATCTCCCGGCAGCTAGCCTAGCTACCATTCATATATGTATATTATTCGTGGATGATATTACGATAGTTGTAAAATGTGAAAAGAAGGAAGACTCTCAGATAATAGTAAATAAAGCTCTAGTAGATACGATCCGATGGATCATCATGAGCCCATCCGATGGATGTAAAATAATAATTTTAATATTAATATAAATAAAACTAAAATGATTCAATTTAGTTCATATAATACAATTCCATTAAATATAATGGTGGTAAAATTGATGAAGTTGACATAGTAGATTTTTTGGACGTTACAATTGACATAAATCTCAACTGGAAATCACACGTTGATCAACTATGCAAAAAACTTGAGCGCTACGTTTTTGCATTGAAAAAATCGGAAACATACAGTTTCCATGGAATCTGCATTAACAGCTTACCATGGCTACGTGTCATTGTTACTAAGCTATGGCCTCATGATTTGGGAAAACTCTGTAGACATTGACAGAGTTTTTAAAAAGCAAAAGCGCTGCGTTCGGGTGATTAACAAGGCCTGGTTCTTAGATAGCTGTAGACCACTATTTAAGATATGTAGCAACTTTTCTCTGCCTTATATATATATCAGAGAGGTGTGTTTTTTCGTCAAACCCCATCCGGAGTGCTTTAGAAAACGCAGCGAAGTGATAACTCTGTACACCTGGTCTATCAACCTCCTTCTCACAAATAAATTTACAAAGAGAATGCTTATAATATGTGTATTTATCTATATAACAGGCTACCAAAAGACATTCAATTATTAGAAGGATATAACTTTATCTCTCACTGCTCTTGTCTCATTGTTTTATGATATTCAAGAATTAAAACATTGTAACGACAAAAATAAGTCAATGTGTCAATGTTTGTACGTCTGCATGCAGACTGATAACAACAACTAATGTATTCTTTAAGACCATTCGGATGATGCATTCCAAGCCGTTTTCGGGTACGGCGACTGACTAACGAGAAGTTACTGTAGGTGTTTGATGCATGACTGACGTATCCAATTTTATTAATAATAATTTACGGGTGACACTCACGTTGAAATTGGAGTAATCCAACTATAATTTCAACCACATCCGGTGGCCTTTTTCAAGGCGAGTGCGGAACGCTCGCGAACGCGTCATGCCTCGTACTGCAGGCTGCTGAACGCTCCGCTCGCTGCGTGAGCGTCGACGCTGACTGGTGAGGGGGGCGGAGTATTGTTGGGTCCGTCGGCACGACCGGCTGCGAGTCGTTGTCGTCACTGGAGTCTCCTTCAGTGCCATCTGGGACCACCCGGCAGACTGAACTCACTGTGTCACCACTAGTACCACTTATAACACTAGTATACGCTCCACGAAGACATGACCTGCAAGTACCCCGCAGGGTCCATCCTCCATCCCTGTTGAAGTTGGGGCGTCTACTAATTTCGATAGCTTCTCGAATTTTGCGGGGTACGAAGAACTTTTCACGCGACAAGACCTGAAACTCCAATTTGAACGTGAGTGTCACCCGTAAATTACCTATTATCAATAATGTGTCCAAACCACGTTAATTTTCATAGTATCCAATTTTAGTTCTTATATGAATGTTCGATTACATGTGCTACATGTGAGTACATCGTTTACGTACCTACTCATAAAATATGTTTGAAGGAGGTTTACTTTTAAGATGGTCTCGTTTCGCATCAAGGTCTCTCCTTCGATTATTTCAAATGTGTAAGACCATTTTATGAATAATATGTACCAATATGTAATCTAGCAAATAAATTATTCTTACTCTTATCAATAATACATTTTATTGAACAGAACAGTTGCATTATTCACTAAACAGTATGGGTATATACCTACGACATAAATCACAACATGTTCAATCAAAATAGTGAAATTCATCATTAATTACTGTTTATCATTTTAAATTCATCTGAATCCGCGTAAAAGCTTCACAACAGGTCACAAAGTGGACGATGGATGATTACCTACTGAACATTTTGTGGTTATAGATAGACGTAGTGAGGAATTCCTTAGAGGGGATAGTAATGAAATGATAAGTTCTCATTATAAATATAATCGGCTGCACTCACGTTATGATTGACTCGGAATAATTCCGACCAGGTTTCGGACAGTCTGCGCCGCGATTCCAAAGCGTAAACTTCCGGAAGTAGGACATGACATCGCATGGCACAGCATTGGAGAGTACCGAAGAGAAACATGACATTTGGAATATTATGTTATCCCTAGCAGATAGGGATAAACATAACTTCGATCCTTCCTTATTAGGAAGGATTGAAGTTACCTCGTGGAAACGGGAAAACCACGGGCCGGCTAGTGTCATAGCTAGCGACCGACAGTACCATGAGTCAAACACGAGAGAATTTGTTTTTTTCTAGTAATACTCTATCTTTATATATAAACCTCTTCTTATTCCCTGATTACGCCCATATTGTGTCGTGTCGCAATTTATTACAGGCATCGACAGCCGAAACATTACTCGAACAAAATGGCGGATCAGCTGCACGCAGTTAGGGCAAGTGCACGCGGCATATTTCATATTACATTATAAACATTATTTTAACTTCTCTATAGATGTGAAATGTGTGTGTATGTGTGTGTTTGTTACCACTTAATTCCATAACGATTGAACGGATTTTGAAAAAAAAGGTATTTAGGTACATTAGGCCCTGGAATTGGATATATAATACTTTTCATCCTGGAAAAATTAACTGTTTCCTAAGGAGCGACTATAGACACCCAATTTTTTTTACTATTTACAGTTTGGCGTTAGACCACTATCTCACGTGATGGTAAGCGTTGATGTGGTTTAAAATGTAACACGATCCCTTAGAAAATACTTATTCACTCTGGATTTGAAGACTCCCAGGTTGTATTTGTCAGTTAAAATATTTTGTAATTCTACGCGTACGTAGTCACGGGTCTCGGCTAGTCCATAGATAATGCCAATTCAGGTAACGCTATACGCTTTACTTCATCCACCAGGAATTCCATGAGGTTAATTAACGTAGATTAAAGTGACGTGCGCACGTGCCTTTAAATCAGTGTCTGCTTATTATCGAAGATGAGTAGGCAACGATAATTGAAAATTCACGGCGCGCCCGGAATCTGGGGTGGTGTCGGAGTGTCAGACGATAATTTCAAATGGATACGACTCGATATTGATGATATTGTTCATTTAAGTGAGTGTATTCATCTGGAAAAAAAATATAATAATAATGTGTCTTTAATTAATAGTTACTAAACATGAAAATAATGTTAGCTTATTATCTAAGATAAGTTTAGTATCAATATAATAGGAAATTCACAGGCGCATGGAGTTTCAGGGAGCCAGTGCCTGACCAGATCCGAATATATGTTGACACTTTTTTTTGATTCTAATAGGTATCGATAATATTTTTTATCTGTTGTTAAATATAAATGAATATAAAAGTATCATAACATACTCGTACATAGATCAAGGGTAACTAGGATTCCGTGTATCTAGGGAACCAGGAACTATTAGGACCATGGCCCAACAACACCCAGACACTTGCGCTTTTTTGTGTGCACAAACATTTGTCCCGGAGCGGGATCGAACCAGCAACCTGCGAGGTGTATGAAATTTGAGCCAACCTGCCTAACCACAATACCACGTCTTATTATATTAGAACCAATACTTGATAAATTACCACCGCGGAACCTAGAACAGCAAACGACTAGAACCGGCGCACTATAATTTTATTTTACGATCCGGCTAGACGGTGGCGTTACTTTGTTCCCCTTTAAACATACCCGGACAGTGTCATTACTCTAGAAGCATAATTTCCCCATCAGACCCTATTATATCGTTAATTAAAACAAAAGGTTAAAGTCCTACAAGCCTGGCTGCTTATTATCGAAGATTAGTAGGTACCTACCGATAATTGAAAATTCACCGGCGCGCCGTGATCCCGGGAACCCGAGCGCCGACGATAATCCTACTGGGCCCGACTAGATGTTGACGTTATCTTTGTTCCCAATAGGTATTATGACGAAGGTTTCTATTGAAATTAGTGAATATTTTACAAAGCTCGCCAAGCTTCGAATTTGCTTTGCGATATCGCGTTTGCGAAGAGTGTTCTCGTTGTATTTTTAGATTTAAAATAATTAGTAGTGATCAAGTCGACCGTTAATTTTACTAGAAAATTTATATTCTCTACTATTAGCGAGTACAATCCGAGGCAACTTATTATAATTTTTCTTATTCTAAAATTAAAATTACTATGTGTAGCAAAACGAGCATAATATGTAAATACCTATATCATATAAACTATTTCTAGTATCTATGTCAATACCTGCACGACCCATTTTTAAACCACTTTGTTGTAGATATGTGTAATATCAATTTTTCTGAATAGCAGAAGACTAATAGGTACTTAAAATAATAAACAACAAACCAATCAAACTATCAGCTCTGCATTCATGATCAGTAAATCACCCGATACGCACCACTATGTTCATAATGACAATCGAAACGACCCCCCTCCTCGTGATTGATTCCATAATCACGATGATTCAAAGTAGTCGAACGCTAATAACTTTTTCGCAATTAACGTGTGACAGTGATGTATTTCCGAGCGGTTGGCGTACTCTACTAACGATCATAATTATTATGAGGCGCTCGCTTTCGCTCCATACTCGCTCGCCCGGCGTCGCATCGCTCGCAATGTCTCGTCAAAGGCGAAACTTTACTAATTAGCAAATAAAGCAAATTGAAGTCGCGTTTCTGCTAAACGTGAGAGTTCACGTCCCCGTGATGTCTCGCGTCGTTTTATTGAAAATGGAGCGTTTTGGTGTCGTTCCATTGCATTAGTGTTTCTAGGTCGCTCGTAAGCCCTTTCAAGTTGTACTCTTTTTTTTGTAGCTAGAAATTTACTTCGCTTGGTTTTCATTTTAGACTGATTGAACCTCTGATACTTACTCAAATAGAATATGTGATTTTCGTGTTCTTACAAAAAAGTCTCTAACTCAGCTAGAGTACTTGAGCGGGGTAAGGTTCGAATCCCACAACAGGTCCAATATTTGTACTTCATTCATTTGTATTTGTAAATATTTTATCAGTCGAACTTTTTTGATTTACGGCTAGAAACTATGCAAACAGATTCATAAAAGTAGGTACTTTGTAAGCTTAAACGTTGATAGAAATGTATATTGCTCTTAATACTACTTAGTGAATGCTGATACCTTATAGTTTCACTAATAATGACAGAACTTTGTCTGAAATATTGTTAGATGATTGCTGACTTTGGAATAATGCTAGTGGATTTTGAACGCTACGTACTTAACATTTGTGATATTCACATCGCGGCGCATGTCATACTACGTGCTACGTCGTAGCACCGTAGCGTCGGCGTAGCATCGTAGATGTAGTGCCGTAGCAACATCGTAGTAGTAGAGTATCATTGCCTTAGAATGCGAGTGGCATAAAGGCGGAATACGAGTACTCTCCGATTTCCTAAACATACAAAACAGCTTAGGAGTGTACGTGTTGAGATAATGGACTCGCATCGCATAATGTGGGTCGAGTTTGACGAGCGGTCGGGACATTACGATCGCGGGTAAGCTTACAAGAGCCCCTGTTAATTGAACCAAAATGCAGGAGGAAGTTTGTTGGAGCGTTTAAGATCGGTAACAGAGTTGTGTCCCGTCTGGGTCGGGGCCAGACCGCCCATAATCCGTCTTAATGCCGACGCAGACGTGGCTACTTTGGAATCTCGATCGATTTCGTAACACGGTAAAGTTTCGTGTGAAATTCATTCAAGATAAATCTATGACAAGGTATGTCGTTTCCAATCATTTAATATGATACCTTATCACCTTTCAAGTATTTCGAGCATTAACATCAAATTCTATTATTATTTTTTAACCGACTTGAAAAAGGAGGAGTTTCAATTCGACTGTATTTTTTTTGTATGTTTGTTACTCCATCATTCATAAACTGATTAGGAAATTTTGCGTTGGGTTCAGTATAGCTTCAAGGTGGTCCCATATAAATTTCATCGACGTTCGGCCTTGGACTTCGAAGATACCTCACAATTGAAGTCGGTTTTATTTTGTTGATAAATGAATATTATTTTAAATAAAAATCAATGTATAATATTCTCAATAATCCTGAAAATATTGTAGAAACGTGTTTCACAAATTCAAAACTTATTACCAATTCGAATATATAAAACTTCTTAACAGTTTTTTTTCGTGTTAAGTGATTAAAAGTAGTTATAGAATCATTAAAAACGAAACTACTGTGTAAACAATTTAAAAGACAATAATAACCATTTTTATATTAATGAACACACAACAGAGCAATTTGCATGGGAGATTGAAAGCCATTTCAAGCCACTTCGGTCTGCTGTTGGGACCTATTAACAAAACGCTCGCATGTTTTATTCCATTTTAAAATTCAACCAAAAATATTGTTATTCCTATTATGATTTCCTCTTTGTTTGTACATATTTTGATGAATTGTAATGAGAATAACTTAGTGTAAAAGTTGAGTTTGTCAAGAAACACTTATAATTTGGATTTATTGCGACTTCATTCTAAAATAACTTTTGAATACAGTTGTATTACACAACGCTTTTACCGAGTATTGCAACTTTACGTCTAACAAAAAGGTATTAAATTATTGACTCAACAAATGCCATCTTTGGCACCTAAGCGTGAGTTGAATTTCGAAGAATTTTGAATTTTGAACGAAGATCTATAAAATAACCTTATCAAATAGGTATGTGAATATGATTTTATATTGAGCTAGAAAAGCGACGAGACAAATTAAGCTATAATATGAAGAATGAGACTATGAGCACAGATTCGGTATACGTGACGGACTCGAGAAGCATGTTATTAAATTTCAAGCCAACTTCATAAAAACGACGTAAACAGTTAATTCACAGCAATTCACAGTCACGTACAGTCGTTACACTGATTCACTTTTGCTACAATTTAAAATGAAAGTGATTTACATAAAATATGTACATTTGTACATCTGTTATCCAGTCTTGGCGGGGAGCGGGTGCATTTGACATGCGATTTATGATTTTAATAAAACTCCAACAGGCGAGGCGATAGCGTTTACCATTATATCATAATACCTCCTTCACTTTGCATTGTAATGTTTAAATCTTGAACGAGTTTAAAATATGTCGTTTTAATTAAATTCGTTGCGTAATGTCACCATACATACGAATTAACGTTACACTTATTACGTATTTTATAGCACTAATGATAGAAGCGCTAAACAAAAACATTTAGCGTAGTTTTTTGGCAGCTTAGTAATTTCTAACTTTCTGGAGCTAAGAGACTTTTTGCGTTAATTCTTGTATTTTCGTTCAAAAAATATATGACACAGAAAAATATTGAGTGAAATGTAGGGTTTATCCACTGCGAGAAGGTCGGAGCGACGACAATGAGACATTAGAATGTAACGTGTGTCGTATATTTACGCGGCGGTGGAGTTAATGTTCTAGAAAGCCCAATGTGTGTTATCCTTTTAATCCTGTTTGACAATAAACATGGAAGCAGACTTCGAGCGACGTGATATATTCGGATTAGCGACTTATAAACTTCACGAAAAACCACTAGCTGCGGTTTGCAGTGAGATTACTAGGGTCTACGTAATTACCGAGAGGTTTTGTTGTAAACGTCCAGAATATATATGTTTACTCGGGCTAAGTTTTAGTAAACTAAGCAATATATGCACAATCACAGAAATGGAAAATAATTTATTTATTTATTTATTCTTTCAGGAAAACTACAGCTAAACTTAGAATAATGTAGGTATAAATGTATGGACAAGTTGCTTATATAATTTTACACAGAGGAACAACTAAGTAGGTAGTAACTACAATTCACTATTGTTTACTATGTTATGTGCTAGAGAGATGTTATATACAAAATGAACATAGGGGTTGTGATGATTGATCTTTGCTTCGTTATTCCAGATGACAACGGTCCATCATCATCCACTATTTCTGTTAGTTTCAATTTCTCACTACATATGAAGTTCATCTTAAAATTTCAATAAGCAAACGCCATAATTAAAAATATGTTATTGGCTGTAGAAGTCTGTTGATTTTCATTATGCGAGCATTGTTCGCGCTCGGGGGCGAATTACATGGGATATTTTTGCGAGGCGTTATAAAAAGCGACGAGGTCGAAATTAGACCCTCTTAGAGTCAACATAATTTTATGTAATCAAATTTTCTACCCTCGTTTATAACGCGGTAAGATATTAGGGTAAGAAAAAAAGTCGAAAAGCATAGGAGAGGTTAGTTGTTTACTGAAATTATAGGTGCGTCGCATTTTCTACACGAGATAAATGCAAATATTTCTATAAATAAAGACCGATTTAGAAGTTTAAAGCTGTATTTGCATCAAGCGGTTGGTCCGAGCCAGTTCGGGCGCGAGTACGTACTTATGGTGATTAAGAACAAAGTAATAAGAGAGACTAAAGCATGCTCACAGATAGCAAATCTGTGAGCATGCTTTAGAAGCAACATTAAATTCTAGGATGGAATTTGGTTAATTATTAACTGTAAACATATATTACATAAGGTAGCAAGCAATATATGATATATAGTATAGGGTTAGAAATACCAGTAGAGTAACTTTTATATGAGAAATTTGAGAAGCATCTGAGAATTCGCAACACACTGTGTTGTTTCTTGAACAATACACCCTTTCTTATCTTAAAAAGCAAAGCTGCATTCATGACACGTACGTACACCTAAGTAAGTGCAACTTAGTTGGGAACTACTTAAATAAAGCAGACTTTCCTCTCACTTAATATTTTCTTACTACACTACACATAGACGGTTTTCCCGTTAAGGTTTAAAACATAACATGTTGATTTCGGGAGGATGTCCAGTGAGCCGAAAGGGAGACAAGGACATGTGTGTGTACCATACACAGTTAAGTGTTACACAAATGTTTGTCGTCTCGGTAGGTTCAGAGCTGGGTAGCACCGTAATGTACGTTTTGGGCGCATATTGGACACGAACCATGATTTACAAAGTTTTGTTTGTACAAGAAAACTAAATATAGAGGCTCCTTTTGTGATATGTACAGGATTACCACGCTTTATAGATCTTTTGGTCGCATGACACACTATGTTGAACAAATACAAACAATAATAAAAATTACATTTGTCATAATCACTGAAATAAAAAATAAAAACTAAATAGCACTTTTTTATGAGCTTTTTAAGGTTAGGGCAGCATTGCATTTTCGTTGAGTTTTGAGCTACCTTGAAAGATTCAGCCGGATAGGTAATCGGAAAGTGCTTAGAATTGGAGTTGCAAGACTCCCGGAACGACATCGACAGTTAGACAGATAAAGAAGACAGTGACTTAATAAAATCGTGGTGAAAATATGCACGTGTAGCGAATATATAGCTAGCTCATTAATTACGTACCTTTAGTGGGGTGGCTAAATACAAGATCTCCACTATGGCGCAACAGATATAAATTCTTGTCTCCCTGTTTGGATTTCCATTTCTAACAATATCGCACCTTCGGTGCTACAAAGTCACAACAGCTCAGTTTTGAATTTTACAGGAGAGGACTTTGAAGATTTTTTTCGCATTTATTGCCTTATTACTGGATGTCTAATTGTAGTAGGTTTAAAATCTTTTTAAAATTGATGCTTTATTGTGTTTTCTATAGTTTCATGTCATAAGTTTAATTCAAATTACTAAAATAACTCTAATAAAACGCAAAACAAAAAAAGTGTCCTGAATTGTGACTTTGTTGCACCAGGAATTATTTAATTAAATGATTTATGCCTTATTATTTAGGCTTTTCAGTCAGGCTTTTTGCACTCGTCTACATCATTTGTGTGGCTTTAGCTCCAACGCACGTCATTATCTCGCAGGCGCGGGGGCACAACTGTCTAATCAAACTTTGTTGGCCCAAAACGAATGGAAAAATGCACCAATAACCACAAAGGCACTCGCGCCTTTTAGTAGATTTTTGCGATACTTTCGCGGGTGTTTTTGTTGCCCCGATATAGGCATGGCTCTAAGACAATTTGGCATACTTAACTCAAGCAGTTAAGTATGCCAAATTGTCTTAGAGCCGCAGTTTTGCAGTTTTGGCTATTTGTGACTTTGTTGCACCGAAGGTGCGATATGCAAAACGGTTTCTTTAGAGGCTCTCCCACGCACAGCTGATATCTTTACAATAGTAACGCGAAACTCGCTTAAGTATTCCACCTCTCGCAAAACTATTCTATTTAGTAAAGACGTTTTCCAAGTTGTATATGTGAATTGCACTTAACAGGTATTTGTTTAGGTCTAGTACACAATAGGCGATGTTTGTGCTTTGGATCACGGTGAATTTGAAATGCAGGTGTGTTTGCTTCTTTGAGTAAATAGTAAATAGGTGATACTAAGTTTATGGGTTGGGTAAGGTTGAGTAAGTACTAGAGATGCTTAAAAGTATGATTCGCAGGGCAGATATTGCCGGTGTAAAAGCTTAGCAAATATATGGAAAATGGTTATGTTTTGAGTTCCGCACGGTTTTGGAATAACTTCCGCACGGTTTTGACTTCAGTGTCTGTCTGTCTGACTGTAGGCGACAGTGATAAGAACCTAGACAAGTTTATTAAAAATTGTATCATTGTATTATCGGTCATAATTATATTTGTTCCCTATTTTTTAAAACGCACACGAAACATTTTCGTGCTCCTAAGGTCGTAATATTTTTTTTTATGTAACTTAATGACGAGACGAGCTGGTCGTTTGCCTGGTGGTAAGCAATACGCCAGCCCATAACAATAACAGCACCACCCAAACTTTATTTTGCAAAATCTGGCACGGCGCTGCACTGCGCTCGTCACCCTGAGACAATTAGCTGTTGAGTCTCAATGTAATCTTCGTTATTGTTGCGTTTGACCTTTCATATTTATTTTTATAACTAGTGGGTAGGTAATAGTTTTAAGTATTTTATTTAAATTTATTTTCAAAAGCAATCAAATTCAAAGCATTCAAATGTTTAATTTTCAGGGCAGTTCTAGAATATCCCTTGCGTCCTTAATAGAGTTTTATTAAAAACCCTTCTCCCGCCGAATACCATTCAAAGGCATGAGTTTTAATTTTTCACATTGAGGTAAACCTTGGTCCGGATTCTCCCCTTGCAAACAATAAAGCCTGCGGACGCTGCAAGCGACCAACAATGCGCAGCGGTCGGCACACAAAGCCCTGCCAAGATAATGGATATTGCTTTTCTTGCGAGTTTCAAAGCAGCCTACTTCGGAACCTCTCATAATCCGCTTACGGCTCCTCGCAAGTACGTTATTGTGCTTTAGTGGAAACATTTCCCGGGTGTGTGCTGGGTTCACACTACCGCTATTTATACAGCTGTTAAGGTCTCGCTAATTCGGAGAATACATTTCATATCACAGAGTTAATTTATACTCGTAGATACATTCCAAAGGGCACGTATCATTTTATTAAGCTTGGCCTGTCTACTATCCGCCATTTTGAAAAATCTTCAAAGTCACAGCGTCTGGTCAAATGTAAAACATATGGGTGACACAAAAAATACAAAAGATTTAAGTAAAGAAGTATTTTATATTGTCGCGTTTTTTAAATATTGTAGGTTAAATTTCTGTATAACCAAGGCATAAATAAAATAAAATAAATTAAAGCCACTAATCAAACCTATATAAATTGATAAATCATGCCAATAATAAAGTGTCCTAAATTGTCGCGTTTCCTAGATATCGGATGATTGACATGCGTGGGACGATGCCTTTACGAACATAGCTCATCCTCATTTAAGCGAAGAAAATAAATATAGAAGGCGTTACGATCTCTTTCGGTGAACCGTACACACTACACTATGATTTCTAAGCATATCACACCTAACGGGCACTCGACTTCGTCTGGGGGATGATCTTTTGAACCGACTTCAAAAGGAGGAAGTTCTCAATTCGACGGTTTTTTTAAACTTTTTTTTGTATGTTTGTTACGCGATTACTCCGCCAATTATGACTTGATTTTGATGATTATTTTTATTTGGTAGGTCATACTTCAGACGTGGTCCCATATAAATTTGACCGAAATTGACATTGCACTTTTTGAAAAATATTACGAATACAAAAAATATGAGTTTAGGCTTGAAGTCTGTTCTTGTTTTTTGCTAAAAATTAATTATTATTTAGTTTAGTTGTAGTCTAGCAAATTGTTTAAAGTTTATACTCTGTCGTACCTTGTGTATCTTCGTGCCTCCAGCGCGAGGCGTGATACGGCTTTGCCAATTGAGAGGTAAACGCCGCTTTATCGCGCGCAGGCTTAGGCGGATCACAATTATAATTGACAGAATTGAGCGCGTCACTTGAGATGCATACGTAATACCCAATACGATGGAGGCGTGGTAACCGTAAAATGGTTTATAAAACACTAACTTTTTTGATTTTTTCCAAGGGAATTTCAAAAATCCTTCCCTAGCAAGCGCTAGAAACTAAGATGACCATCATGCCAATCATTATATATGTAATTCTGTAGTTTTGTAAGTCAATTAGTCAAAGTTAGGTGCATGAAAGCAATGTTTGTGGTACTACTCAGTTATGGACATTACCCATATAATTACATTTTCTATTACTATTCAGTGTCTGATTTCTGTTACATATCAACTACTATTTTTTTCTTCCTCCCTACTACGTACTACCATTTACTTAAAGATTATTAGATTGTTGGCACAAATTTCCTTCGTTTTAATTATCAGATTTTTCTTTGCCCGTGTGTGTGTTTGACAGGTGTCAGAGGTAGAGTAACCAGCAGCGGCTCTACTCAATTAACCGAGTGGGTGCTATAAATTCGTTGTCCGCACGCCGACACGGCAATTACTGTCCGCACTCATCCGCAAAACGATGTTAATAGTCCTCTGATTCGTACATTTATCTCTGTAACACTGTATATTTTACTATTGTTATGGAGTTACGTCAGGTTTAGGGCAAAATGCCAAAAAAAAGAAACGTGTGCCATTTCATCAGCGGCTTGTTCTGCCTTAAAACAGGCAGATTTCTGTCAATTTACCTTATAGTAGGCCTTGAGAAACCATACAAAACACCGTCTATTTGGTGGTAGGTAACATAACAAGTATTGCAATTACTTGTAGGTAAATGCTTAAATTCAGATGTACCTACTTTTTTTAATTTATTTATGTAACAGAACGACGAGACGAGCTGGTCGTTTGCCTGATGGTAAGCAATACGCTAGCCCATAACAATAACAGCACCACCCAGAACTCAGTTTTGCAAATTCCTGCGCGGCGTGAACTGCTCGTCACACTTAGACAATAAAGCTATTTATTAGCTGCAACTACTCTAACTTAATGCATAGAATAAGTAAGGTATATGAAATCTTATCCCCTCAAAAATTTATTTTGCGACAGACAATTCCTAGTATGTCCCTGATTCGAACATCACAATTTCTTGTAACATTACGGCGGGTGGTACTGGTATCTCGCTAACGTTTCGGCAAAACATAATGACGCCAGAATGTTTCAGGCAAGTGGGGACGGGATTAACGTAACCGCTCGCATACTGGGTGTTCTTACGCGAATTTACGGCCCATTTGAGATTAAATTCAACTTCATTTGAAATTGTACAATTTGAGCTCAATTTTCTTACTTACATGTGTATTTCAATGACGTATCAGTTGCCCATTAGCAATATCATCGGGATAGATGTTTATCTATCATAATGGGCAAATACCTATCTTTACACAAATGATTAAATATAAACAAACCATTAATCACTACAGGGAATAAATTTAAAGAAAAGATAGATAAAAGATTGTATTTATGTACCTATTACAAATATCAATCTGAGATCAGGTTAAAATTTTTTTCGTAGAATTTTAATGAAAATTTGATCTAACAATTTAAAACATACACATGCCGAAATGTTTCGCTTAGGCGTAGGCTACATCCAACCTAGTTGCGTGGTCATCATTCACGAGTCTCAAAGGTCGGAAAAATTTAGTTTGCGACATCTCCGGGCTCGGAACGGCGCATGTTTCGTAGTCGAGCGGTAATACTCATTCGTTTTGTCTCAGGGGACGCTACGACGCGCGCGGCCAGCCGTGCGATGCCATCATGCCATCATTGGCCGCAATATGCCTTTATTTATCCAACATTGTTACGTTATTCCCGACCCGATGCTCTGATAACTTCGATACAGCTTTTTCCGACTATTCTGCACGCAACTGATGCTCGTAGTTACGTCGGTGATATCATTACTAGGAGCATGTAACGGAAATAAAAGCCCAATTCCATTAGTAACCAAAAGTTCTTATATAGCTTTTGGCTAAGCCTTTGCCCCCTTATTAGCTGCGGTATGAATAAAACTTGTGTTATGTAATGAAGTCTTTTACAGGACTCTTGAATACAAAGTATAATGGCTTCAGCACTTTTTTGTTTAAGGATCAACAAACAGTTTCGCTAAGTACATAATATAAAGACTTAAATAATGAAAACTTAATATTAGTGACACCAACATCGTTGACCACAAATTAATAATTATGTATGTTGAAATTAATTGAACAACAATATAAGGTAATGAATGTAAATAATATGTATAGTAAACAAATACGGTATAATGCAAACCCCATGCACAAGACGGACGGTGAGACATGTCAAGAGATCCCTACAATGTAGTAAGTAACATTAAAATAATCCAGTCCCTCGCAAACCTCTATGATGTGATTTGATTATTTGAAAATGAACATTGTCAGCAAATATTCAAATACGCCAAAGAAACGTAGAAGTAACTGGCGTCACAAGTTTGCAAAATTAAGGAGTTGAAAATAAACCATTAGAAATAAAATATGGCAATAATTACGTCCGCCTATTACCCTTATCTTATACAACTATTTTACAACCGTATAATTTGCCAACAAACGAGCGAAGTCGGAAAATACTGCGATAAGTCGTAGGCAAAGTTGGAAGCGGGCAGCTGGACTATCTCCCATCTTATCGAACTCGCTTCCTGACCTCTCCGGGACATGTTACTAACAGACTCAGCTAAAAGCGATTTCCTTTAAGAAAATCTCTTTGTTAAACGTATTTCATTGTAAAAAGAATACGTATTTAGCTGCAAATACTGGTATGTGGAAATTCTGGTATGTGGAAATTCAATGCTCTTCTACGGGTTTTTATCCGAACTCAGCAAATTGGCTGACCGGAACTCCGCCGAAAGACAATTTGTGAGATAGTTTTTGAAGCTTGATTTGTTTTAAATACGTTCCTTATATATTTTCTAACTGATAACCACTCCAACGGCGCAGAATTATTTTTATAACTGTTTCCTAAGGAACTGTTCGTTTTCCAGGATGAAAATTATCATATGTCCTATTCTAGGACCTAAAGTACCTACATACCAGATTTAATTGAAATCCGTTCAGTAGTTGTGGAGTTATGTGATAACAAACACACACACACACACACACCCTCTCTCTCTCTCTCTCTCTCATACACACACACGCACCCTCTTACACATACACACACACACACGGGCTTTCGCATTTATAGTACATTAAGATAGGATGTCAGTAGATAGCATGACTATAGTATTACGTAATATTTAGTTTTCTTTGGTATTACACTAATCAAAGCACAGAAACATAGTTCTAAAGAGAAGTCGGTGTCGAAACAAAATTCGAACAAGTTTCTTCAGAAGCACAGAGACGGCGAGGTATACTCTACCTCACTGTAATCAAGTGGCGAGTTTCTCTTGAATAAACACGAATTTGCGCTTTGTAAATGAATATCCTTTGCCGCAGTGTATGACACTGCAGCAGTGGGCAGACATGCTTAACAGACTGACAATACGCTGTACCTAGATAGATTGTCTGGTGTCTTCAGTTGGCATTGACAGTATGTAGATTAGGACGCTCGCTCCGAGAGGTATAGTCATTCGATATGCAGCATGTTATTATAAATTTTACAACAATATAAAAATAAATTAGATTAAATAGCGTTATCTATCTAAACTAGTGTTAGCGAATTACATCCATCCATAGCCTACGTCACACTCCGACCATAAACAATAACATGATTAATTATTGAATTAAATAGATAACACTGAATTAGTTGAATAGAATAATTGTTTAAATGTTGTTTAATTATTGTAACGTGGTTTTATCAATTATATAAATTTTTAACAGTTGTTTCATGATTACAAACTAGTGTTTGTACATTTTGGCGCCAGCAGCAGTGGCGCCACTAGTAGTTTATTAACTTGATTATCAAATCATCAATGAAATAATGTAACTAACTCATCATAATTCTTAACTAAATATTTAAGTTATTTACGTTTCATTAGTGGATTAATTTATTATAAAATAACATTCTTGATATAACTTAATGAACATGATTTGTAAACTCGTAGTTCGTATAAAAGTGACGGTTATGCTTGACAGCATTCATTGTGAATTAATAAGTGCTTTAAGGCGGAAGCTCTGCCCAAAATATAAATGTTGGAACATAAACGACGTTTTGTTTAAAACCAAATCCCGAGAAACTTCACACTAGTCTAATCTAATAAAGCACTACAAGTGGGCAACGTTCCCAAAATGCTGGCAGTATTCCCACGTTGAAGGGCAATGATTATCCTTTGGCCAAAATATAGGCCAGCATTTAGGTCACGCGTTGCTTCGACAAGAAGTTTTGCAGTATCTTTGCATGTTATTATATAAGCTACTTGGAAATATATAAGTGATTTTTTGTCATCATTTAATTCGACTTGAAGCGTTTTAAAAAAAGCATGAATGGATGCATTGCGGCCACTCATAACCACTCGGTGTTTCGTAGAATGTTCCTAAAGCTTTGTCGATAAAAAGGAAGAAGTAAATAAAATGTACTAATCTTGTTAACTTACATAAAAATTGCGTTAGTGCAGTGTTTCCCTTTATAAATATTAAGAAAAGTAGTAATAAAAACACATAATAGGTTCTAAAAATTCGTGAGCTTAGCTCTTTCTATTATTTAACTAAACCTCCATGTTTACAACAACAACGATTCATGCTGCAGAGCCCAGGACGGCGATATACCTCTCCCGATTTGATCATGTTGTTCGGTATATTAAGGAGAGGTGCGGCGGACGGATCCAGGAGCTGAACCAGTTATCGCTGTCGAGGTTGGAGTCAACGAGGGCGACGAGTTTCAAGTCTTTCGTGCTACGACTTGCAGCTAAGTATAAGGAGATGTTCCTGGCTCCTGAGTTTTGGCCCGAAGGCATAGTATTCCGGCGCTACAGAGAGGCAAAGCCAAAGTTTATTCACTAATCGTAGCTGTAGTGTTTATAAATTATATGTATATATGCTAGTCTGTAAGGTATATATTTTATGGGCCTCTGGTACTTTTAATTTGTTAACTGTATTATTGCCTGAAATACATAAATTTATTATTATTATTATTGCATCTGATGCATTATTGAAACGGTGGTTGAAATATTTCCTACGATTGCCGATCAACCATGAGTTGGGGGGACATCTCACTATTCGATGGTCTTTCGCATGATTTAATGATGAAAACGAACCGCGCTACGCCGACCCAGGTCACCTACGGCGCCGTACGAAAGTATCACACGACACACGTAGTTTCGTAGTATTTTTATACAATTGAAAAGTACCAACTAATGAAGTCTCTCCTTGAATGAGTTGTCGGTCACCGTCATTCTCGATTTTGTTATTCTAATTACTTACGAAGAAGTCAATGCGCTATTTGTACCACGCATACTACAAACATACGGATCTCATACGTATCGTACAGCTGGTATGGGCAGAACGTCAAATACCGTCTTTGAGTGTGAAATAACCCTTACACAACTTTTAACTTGAACTTAGAAGTTTCTTCGTATCTAGTTAAGAGGATGGCAGGAATAGCAGATACGTAAGGCGTATGTCAAGCAAGAATGTCTAAACGAGCGCGTTGAGTAATGGCACACGGTTCCAACCATTCGCAGTTGATTAAGCGGCCCTTTGAAGTTATACGGGTGACACGATGATTAATAACTGTTTATGACAACCATCTGAAACGTGGGCTTTGAGACGATACAAATACAAAACATAATTTCGAGGAAGAGGAAGTTTCTCTCATATTTTTCCTTTTTTTCGGTCGACGTAATCCCGACAATCCGGTGGTGACAGTAAATAAGTAGGTTATACCTAAGTATTTTTCACTTTGTAATATACTTTGGCAACCTAATTTGTGTTGCTTATTATTTTGGGCTTTTCTGCGAATGAGGAAAACTGCCTTGCTGGTAAATACATTCGTCTTCTACAATCTTCAAATATAATAGAAATATTAAAGGAAATAAATAAATATTCACTGATGTTGTGGAAAGAATACAAGGTAATTTGGTGGCGCGTGACGAAAAGGCGGTCGTATGTGGCCGCCAGCATCGGACGTATTCTTCAATAAAGCCCTGTGAGAGGTCCGGACGGGTGCGGGACTGGCGCATGGCGCGGTTGTGATGCGGATCACGTGCGTATTATTGGCAGCCAGAATCAGAGGCTGGCGTCAACGCTCCTCGCTATGCCGAACTAGTTTTTGTACTACTTCTTGTCATTTCGACATTATTCAGTTTCTATATGTGCTCCTGCAGGACCATTTAGGATGGCAAGCTGAATCATCGTGGTATTGTTGGTCAGTGAGAAAGCTGGCAGCGGGGCCAGGAAGCCCGGGGCCGGGAGGTATCAGAAACGCGCTCATCTACGATTCCTCCATTTAAGTACGTACCTCTAACTATACTTTAATTGAAACGCAATGAAAATATGTTCGGCGAGTCGACACTTTATGATGCCTCGGGCAGACGGCGAAACACGTGTCGTACAAGGAGGGTTGGTAGGCTTTCTTTATTTACCATTATTTATTATTTACTAAATTAATACGTTATATACCTTTTCTTATATGCAATATTAAACTCATTACTATATTTATTATTAAATATACATATTTTTTTTAAAAGCGTAGGGATTATTTATATATCTATATATTTAATTTTAATTCATTTTACATTTGCTATCTACCCCCATACATATTATATTATTCCAACAACCTAAATAATATTCAGCGAAACATTTTACATATTAAATACATTAAAAGGGAGAAGATGTCGAAATACATATTTATTCTACATATTTTCATTGCGTTTCAGTTTTGAGATGAATTTTCTCAACGTCACGACTGATTCCATTGCATTCCTTATACTTTAATTATAAAGGTATCTTCATAAGTATGTCTGTGATATCTAAACTGAATAAGGAACGTTTGTTTGAGTTTCGACATGTAGGTAATAAATAATAATACTTACCTACTCTAATTTTAGTCTAATTAGCGCTTTACCTAGACATGGTTAAGGCAACAGAGCCTTGTTCGTGTATTAGAAGTACATGTCTGGATCAAAGACACTTGGCGACTCCAACATTTTAATGTATGTTTTATTCAAGAGTGTGACAATTATTATGAAATGAAGGCCTCATTATGAGCCCACCCACTACTAAGACACCTCTAGTCCCCAAGCCCACTTATGTCGAACGTCAAAAGCTTTTTAATTGAACGACACTTATTAAAACAGTATTTTTTTCCCCTTGAGATCTCAAATAAGAGCAGTACCTCATAAATATATAATTATATTATACTTACCTATACAGTACACAGATCAAAAACACTTGTTAATAAATAATAATTATTGATAAACATTAACAATTATTATTCACAAATATATTATGCGAGACAAAGAGAAGTCGTTATCGGCTCTCTGATCAAGATTATTGCGCACTAGTGTTTAGAGGCTACTGTCATGCAAATCGTGAACTAGCTTTTACACGCGACTTTTTACGCGTGAGATTGACCAAACTATCTGAAAAACCAACAATTTTTATAATGAATTTTTTTTGGCCGGCTTCCATTGCTATCTTTTCCAGAACAACCCACCAAAGTTTCATCACAACAACCAATTTACAAATTATTATTTTTTTACATTTCTTTTTTGCCAGGAACCTTCGCTGTCTTTCGCAAAAAAACAAACAACGTTTCATCACAATCGGAATAGAGGACAAACATACAAACATATTTTTTTATTTATATACCTAGGTGTAGATGTGAATTATAGATGTAGATGATGTCTATCAAATGTCCACGTTTTAACTGAACTAGATATTCGAGATAGAAGCATAGCAAAAACATAGTTTGCATGACCAAATATCTTCAGCCCACGCCGGCTTGTGAAGCTTTCCATCCCCAATTAGCCGCTACATAGTCACGTGCGTTATTAAATAACTTCATGTTCTACATCAAGTTTGTCTAACAAGGAGTGGCCGTCAAGAGGCACCTAACCTCACGAGCTCACGAGTTCGGCCGGAAAATTAGTGAGATCTCATTTGGTAGAATCAGTACGGCACAGTCCGTCCATCACTGTAATGTTCTGCGCAGTGGAGGCAAGACTAAATTGCAAATGAACTCGCAAATACCCCCCTTAACTAACTACACACGTACAGGGGAAGTTTCGGGGTAATAGAATGAACGCATTCTTTTCCGTCTGAGTGAAATACCTTCATAGGTATGTGAGTGCTTGTTTTGTTAAAGAATTTTTAATAATCGAACAGTGGCGACGAATATGGCTTTCTCTTAAAATAAAATATTAAGTGAACTATGAAATTTAATCGGCTTAGAATTATAATAAACTATTTTTAATTAATTGGTTTCTCTAACAATATCTTGTTATTATTTTTGTGAGTTTGTAGAAATGTAATTGTGAGGTACCTATACGACCAAAAGCCAAATAATTCGACGTTATTTTGGCGGCAAGTAATATAATAGATTGACATCGGAATGACAAGTTGTGAGTAATTAGTAGGTATAGATAAAAGTGAGATACTCAATAAGCTTAATCTAAATCTATTTTTATTTTCGTAAAAATATGACGATTGTTATTTTCAAATTGAGATCACAAATTTATAAATAGTGGCAGCTGAATTTAATCTGCTTTCCATGTTTCTGAGTAGCAACACAATAGCAGGAAAGGAAAACATCGTGAAAAAACTGGCATGGCCAAGGATTGATAAAAAAAATTCAAGGACATGTGACATCCACCAACCCACAGTGGGCCAGAGCGTGGTGGATTATGGCCCATACTCTCTATGAAAGAAGGCCCGTGTCCCAGCAGTGGGAACGTGATGGGCTCATGATGAACACAGTAGCAAGTACACCCAATGACGGCGCCAACATGATTGGCTATGAGGACATGGCAATACTTTTATTGAAATAAAATAGCGGCAGTTGAAATAGAGATGCCTATTTAGATTAGGTTGACTATAATGGTGACAGTAGGTACTAACACTAAGAAGGTCTTGTGGGATCCTAATGGGTGAGAGATGGGTGAGACAGGTTTGCGAGCTTGACTGTTTCGCGGGAGCACATCCCTACTCTATAGTAGGGTTGTGCTACAGCGAATTTATATGTACCTATGACATCAGAGCCATGTACATGTATGTAATTTAAACTAACCCATAATTAGGCAATACGTACGTTCGTATATATGCGTACCAATAAATACGACGTTATTACCACTGATGGCAGATGACAGCACGGATCAAAGTCCACCACCCCCTTGCCATATTAATAAACGTCATGCAAACACGAGTTCAATCCACATAAATGTAATCTAAGACGCGTATTCCATCAGCCGTAATCCCTTGCTTATCATTAGGTATCCGTCGTAAGATATTAGTTAAGCTGGTTATGCGTGGGTTAATAGTAAATGATTAGCGGCGAGCAAGTTAACCGGGCGTCGTCGGCGCCGGGTTGCGGATAACTCAGCCTTTGCGATAAGAAACTTGTCGTGAGCCGCATCCGTTCTTGTTCTTAGAACAATACTAAAGATCGTTATCTCATAAATACGCTTTGTTGGTTTAACTAACTTCACAAATTGTTGTTCCTCTGCCGATATAATATTGCGATGAGTCTTTAAAATCTCTAAAAGCAATCTACGTCGAACTGAAACCTAACTGGGGACTTTTATTAGGGCGACACAGCGGGAAAATGATTGAATATTGAATGTAATCAAAGGGATATAATCCTCGGTAGCGAGAGGCGAAGGTAAAATTTAATGTATGAATAATTGAATACAGAGGTAAAAGGTACAAGTAGGGTTCGTTAACGTTGTCCCTCCGGGAACTGATGCTGCAGCGGATTTTGTTCGACCGGAAAAACTTCTCCTGCTCACTTGCCAACTTTGCTAATAAATTGCTATCCATACCTACCTACCGGTCTATTAAACTAGTTTATTGCTTTGACCTTTTATTGTGAAACTCTTAAATGAATTAAGTCATAGTATGAAAACCCAATACGAGTTTGATAAGAACTAAAATAGATACTTATAGACTTTAGGTTAGCGTATCCTGCAGAACAAAAGCAACAATTGCTTATTCACTGGCACTGCAATTACGCTCTAACAAATAGTGCACTGATTGTAGCAAAACGATGCGCTTTCTCTTCGACAATGCACCTCTCTCAGTTCAATCAATGCAGTAGGTATATTGTCAGAGTAAATACAGAACCATTATTATGTTAAAAGATTAGTCGTCGAGCGCTGACGCGGCGAACGTCCCGATCCCGACTGAGCTCGACAAACGTTTGCTCTCATACTATTACCCACAACTGTTCGCTCATTTGCATTTCGCAGTCTGTTACGTAAGCCTCGCCACTGAATTTACTTACGTCGGTATCGGAAGATACTCGGGCTTTTAGTATCCTTCAAGTTTATATTGAGCTTTTAGTTTCCCCCACGTTTATGCGATGTTTCGCTTACGATCAGAAGTTACGTCAGGTTCTGATCGTGGGAATCAACAAAAGTGAATAAATACGAGCTACCAAACGAACAGTGCGACCCACGCAGATTTACCCTCAACAAAAAGTGTAATAGGTGTCCATACGAAGCGTTAAAATCCCAGCCGTTCCCCGTTTCTATTGTTTCGGCACAGACAGATGAAATTAAAGCTGAGCATTTTATATTTTCGTTTTAATCCGCGAAGTTGAATGCCAAGTTTAAAAAGCAGATAATAATAACCTTTACGCAGGACACAACAGCAGTGGCGGCGGACGCGGCGGTCGGCTGCGAGGGCAAATGCCGTAAAACGCGATCTTTTATTGCTGCTTTAATTACATTCTTTGCGCTTGCTGCCGTTTCCTTTATTTTGTCCATTTATGATTTCAATTTCATAAAACATACAAACACAACAAACATACAGCACAATACGATACAAAAAACTTACAGCTGAGGAATTGTATTCGATACTTCAAAGAATAAGAATTAGCTTTTGAAGCATGACATTCAATATATGAAAGTGTCAAAACTTATATAGGTACTATAGGTAGGTACTTAACGAAGTACGTGTTTTGTTATACTTTTGCCGCCACCAAATAACTATTTATTTCGTATCTTCAACACATATAATCCGTTTAGCAATTAGTTAATAGCTTTTCTTAGCTGCAGATAAATAAATAAGAAAGTTTCTCGTACTTATCCCGTCTTCACAAATATTGACATAATTAATAACAACAGAGCACGTTCGCCCACTACTTGTCCTGAATTATAAGTAAAGGAAATACTTCGGCGCTTTCTCATGTTTCTCTCGTTCTCTCGCATCTTGATGAGGTTAATTGTAACTGTAGGTTAGTATGTACTTAATTCAATTACGTTGTTGTTTATAAGGTAAATAAGTAACCTTCGCTTCCTAATAACATATTCGCAACAGCCAGATAACAAGGCTGTTTACATTCAACTCATAGGTACTTAGGCCCCGACATAAGTACACGAAACAGATCTCGAAAATAAAAGGAGGGTCACATAAATACGTTTCGTTTTAGGTCTCGCACAAAAGCTTTACAGCCGCTTACAAAAGGAGCAGAAATAGGAGAACTAAACTGCGGCGTAAAAAGGCGAAAAATCATCAAAGCTTGTCACTAAAAGGGGGAGACGCCGCTCTCTATAAGCGATGGGAAAAATGTATCTCGGTTTTTGTGTAACGACTTTCGATTTACTGTGTACGAGTGCTCTCGCGAAGGGTTGCACAGAGGGTGGTATCACTCCACATCGAGTCGAGTACATTCGTCTGCCAAATAAGGCGTAACTTATTCGCGCCGCGAATTTACGGCCGAAAGGCGAATATACATTTCCAGGCGTTTTATAACTCAAAAATATCAATTTCACACTGCCATGCTCTTTTGTTTCAAACACATATAGGAAATCGTAAAATGAACCGCTCGCTATTTGTTTCTAACTTCTATAACAGCTCATTGAAAATCAATGGCTTTCGATCCGATAGCATCGCTTCCAGCGCGGATTGCAAATGCACGGAGAATTCACTGAATTCAAATAAATGATGGGTACAATTTGGGTGAAATAGGGTGGAATTTATGTGCTGTTAATAAAGTGAAACATTATCATAACCTGTTCAATATTCCATGTCGATAACATCAGTTAAAACTTATAGACATTAATGTTCCATTTTCATAGAGGATAAGACAATCTATAATATACTTACTGAGTTTTTTGACATCAGATATTAACCACTGGGCCACCGCGCCAACTGCACGAGCAACCAATTTTTTTCTATAGTTCTTATATCGTCTTACGGGACGGTATTCCGAAGACACAGGTTTGATCCCTGTCCGAGCAACATCTTTTTTCTTATTTCTGATTATTTAAAAATCTTATTATTTTCGCCAAGAATGCGCTAATGCATTCAATATAACATTAGATATTAGTTTAAGGAAGACTGGCAATGTTAAAATATTATTGTGTGAAATGATAATAATTGGACAATTTATACACACAAGAAAAATGGAATAAAGTTATAAAAATCCACATACCAATATTAACTTTTTACGGCCACGCATCCCTATCGCCCATCGCATCAACAATTTTATATCTCACCACTTTGCGCATAAACCAATATAGCTCCGACATTGAAATGTAATAAACAGAAAGCTACTTGTTATCAATTTACATATTTTATTTAAAATGTCACAAAGTTCTCCTTAATGTCAATTTAATATTCAAGTTCTGTGACGAATAGAAAAAGAGATAACGAGTCACCGACGCCTCTTTCAGTGATCACCGCCACGAATTATGTGCTCCGAGGCCTGAATATTAAACGAAGGCGGCAAAAAGTAGCGTCACTGTGAACTTGGCTAGAATTACGGTTATCGAGCCAATCGTTCTCTGACGGGCACGCTAAATATTACCTACAGCCCACGGGCGCCTGCCGCCGCGACCGCCGCGCCGCCGCCGCTGCGGGCGACGAATTTTATTAAAGATATCTAAGAAGTCATCCTTTTTTCAATAAAGCTATGCGAGAGGATTTGTAAATTGATGGCTTATAGAGCGCTCTTGTGGATCTTGAAGCTGATGAATCTCGCGAAATTGAGTGGTAAATATTGGCAATCATATTTATGGAGTCGTGTCGTGTCGTGTCGTGCCTGTATACGACTGAACACGCGACACGTGTGTTGTGCCTACTCGAATCTATTAAGTACGATTATTGTATATTAATTTGCGCCTATTATGAAAAAAATGTTCCACCAATTAAAAGAAAATGCAATGATTTTTTTATACAATCATAATGTAAGAGTATAAAAATTAAATATAGGTATGGGGGCGCTGGGGGCTAGATGTAGATGTAGGTAATTATTTTTCATGCTGATAATGTGATATATATGTTTTAACTGTCTTTATAAATGTAAATTTTTAATAAATGTTTCCTTATAAACGACTATATTTATTTAGAAACAATATTGCTTAAATATATTCACAAAACGACTAAATATATATACAAAGAAAAAGGGGAAAGTGTCCAGAACGCTGGCGGCATTGCCACGCTGAATGGCAATGCTGATTTTTTGACCCAAATATGAGCCAGCATGTAAATTAAATGTGTAGATTATATATTAGTTTACTGCAAAATATAATATAAAATACCACATGCAGTTGCTTTTTCATTTCTTACTCTCTGAATTGAAATTATTTGTCAGTAGATGTATAAATAGGTAACATACGAATTTTAAAAGACCCTGAACCGGAAACTTCAGAGAGCCCTCCCAGCTTCTTATCGACCTCGAGAGAATATTGTTGAAAATCAGTTTGGGGACATACTATGTAAAAGGAACCTCATTTGAATTTCATCGCCTATTGAAGGATTTGAATAAGCTCTCCTTTGGCAAATTCAATACTGTAGGCACTAAAATTATTTTAGGCTTTTAAGTAACTGCTTCATAAATCCCTTTATGTCCTTATTATAATTGACATTGTAATAAGTTAATATTACGGGACGTTATCACAATCGAACAATTTTTCTATATTAATCGGAATATTAAATACTACTCATATGTGTATGATCCCCTATTTGGGGTAACTTATAATAAACTATCTGTACCTATGATTATAAACTCTGTTATTTAAAACCCTAGCTGTTAGTTACCCCTAGAGAATAAAAAAAAATGTTGTCGTTGTACGTGTCTCCATAAAAAGAAAATATAAAATTAAAGAAAGAATAATAAATCCAAGCCACGTGATATACTTTTAGTTCTTATAACCTACTAATATTATGAATGTGAAAGTTTGTAAGGATGGTTGGAAGGATGGATAGATGTTTGTTACTCAATCACACAAAAAATACTGAACTGATTATGATAAAATTTGGTATGTAGGTACATTAGGTCCTGGAAAAGGACATAGCCTTTCATCCGCGAGGCGCAGGTCATCAATAAATGAACCCCTATGGTAAGATGTAATTAAGATTTTATACGAGCCAATAGGGTGTACGTATCGCTGGAGCAGTAGGTACTTACATCTCAGATAGACGCCAATAAATCGATGCCGACCGAACCGCAACGTAAATCACCGAACCGGTTTAATTAAAACACCTTCCACAGGTATACAAACACTTGTAATGCGGCCTTATTTACTGTTGCGGCTACTTCGTTTAGGGTTAGGTATTTGAAGATAAAAGACTCTCGTCTTTATAGACATCTCTTTAACATTCTGATTATGTTGCATCTACAATTTTATCTTTATAAATTAATAGGTATCATTTAAAAGTCTTATAAAATATACCTACATAGGTACCATTTGTTACTCACTACAGCAATAAATAATATAAATAATCCTACCAATATTACAAATGCAAAAATATAACAGCCTTACTAACAGAGTTGCGCCAAACATGCCTCTGTTGTGCAAGCTCTTTCCAACCGTCTGAAGAAATATTGCATGTGGTGAGATAGCGCTTAAGGACATCTTTGTAGCGTAGAAACTGACCTCCAGGCTTTTCCTCTTTCAGCTGTGAGTAAAACACAGATTCGCAGATTGGATTGATTCATGTTCGGAATTGGCAAGGTTCGTCGTTGACGGACATCATCATCATAAATGTGATCTCCTTGACGTATCCGTCAAGTTCCATTTACAAAAGGTGAGGGTGTGTTTGTTACCATGCAATTATGCTTCATAACGACTGATAAAATTTTGATGACATTTTGTAAGCAGGTATTTTAGGATTATTGTTATTATTATTATTAAACTCTTTATTTCAGGTAATATTAAAGTACAACAAAGTAAAATTAACAGAGACCCATAGAATATATACCTTACAGACTAACATACATACAAAAATATAAAATTACATTAAATAAACCACACACACTACTTCACAGGGTTCAAAAATTATTACTAGCCATTTATTACTTACTGCATTTATTTTATTTACTGCAGGGCAAAGGCCTCTCTTCCCTAGCAATAGGATATCGGGTGAAACCGCGGTGCGCAGCTAGTGAATAATTATATAGTAAATAAGATAACATATATTTATATTGCCAAAAGATATTTTACAAATTTTTCTTACAAATAGTACTGAATATAACTTATTATCCAAAAAAATTTGTTATCGGCGATCCCCAAACTAAGCACGAGGCCTGTGTCTTGGGGGTCAACTGCAATTTTACGAAAATAATTATAATTTGTGATTTATGTAAATAATATCATATATCATGAGGTATGAATGCTAAAGTTTGTGTATAAATATTTGTTACCACTCAACCCCGGTTTACAATATCCATAACTGCTGAACAGAAACTAGATACCTGCTATACACATCCTTAAGGTCCTAGTATAGGGTATACGTAGAACAATTCTAGTATAGTAGTAGTGGTTTCGTATCTATTCTGTGGTACAAAAGTTTTCACTCGGGATAATTATATAGCTCACAACACAAATGAATTCCAAGCGCAGAAAGTAGCGGACACGGCTATAATTGTACTCCTATATATATAATTATGTACATGCCGGAATGATGTAAAGTCGAGCATCGCTTGTATTATCTGTAATGATATGAATCGACTGCAAAAGGTAATTCTTAACGCCTGAGCCCGGCGATGTTATTTAAGAAGAAACACCAAATACATTTGACTCCATCCATCTCCCGCCGGAAGTGATAATGTGACAGGAAATAGGAGCCAGATGTCTACTCACTGTAATGTCAACTTGGATGGAATGGAATTAGGGTATAAGCACACGTAGCGGCACGGACCATGTTGCTGGGTATCTGTAAATTCTGAATCCTATGAATTAGGAAATTTCGGGTTTCGAAAACGTGCATGGGTTATTAATAATACTCAGTCTGACTCTCCAGTTTTAATAACGTAAAGGAAAAAAATGATACTTACTTATTTGACGCCTAACGTATATCAATTATGAGAGCAATTCCTGCGTATAGGGAATGTGGTGATGCAGGAAAATCCTGGTATCTACAAACAACATCAATATCAACTCAAAAAATGTCAATTATATACGCAAGTCAATTAAAACATAGTAAAAAATAATTTAATGTAGATTTAAGAAATAATCTAAATCCACGTTTTTATGGATTCAGAATGCATTGTCATCGAGCTGTGAGTGACCCTGAAAGTTTCAGCCGGATAGCTAATCGGCAAGTATTCGAAATTTGAGTTGATGACAAACAAGAAAGTGACTTTATAAAAACGTAAAAAAACATAAGAGAGCTTTTTATAAAGCAACAAAACTCGTGGGTGTTCTATAATCAGATGGAAGCTTAAAAGTCCAGCCCCTTACTTCAGCACATCGCCAATCACTGTCTTCGCGCGCGAGACCGCGAGCCACGTCGCCTACACCCCACAGTGGTAAGTTCATTTATATCTGCAGATTAGACATGGGAGACGTTCACTCGTTTATCACATTTTGTAAATCGCTTGTAAGCTGCCGACAGTTATGAATTGTAGGGCCTCGGGGATCGCACGCTGTGTAAAAACACGCTGTGGTTTTAATCGAGTCTCTTTTATGTCAATTCAGTCAGATATTACCAATGTAATGATGTTGCTGCAGTGTTGTATAGGTAAGTTTTTATGACTTTTATACATCCCAATATACTATTTGTTGCATATAGGGCCGAACCCAATTATTTAAGCGTTATCTTTCTCTTTGTATAGTTGTCTAGAAGAGATACTTCAAGCGATAAGACTGCGTGTTGTGGTGCTTATTTATAGTTACTGTGATATTCAATAAACAGTTTAATCTAAATGTTCAGTTTTTTTATAATATATTGTAACGTTGAACTAAGGCATGGTTTAACGTTAGTTATTTTTATAGCTCACACTCTATATAATTCATAATTTATTTATTTATTGCATTCACTGAACATTCATTACACATAAGTTAAACTTAACTCACCCCAACTTAGTTAAAAAGTACGTATTTCTCAACGAAATCCATACAATAACATCATAGCAAATGGAAGTGCACGCGATCTCCAACTTTTTAATGGATATTGATCGACCTTAACTTATTACCAGTTTAAAAATCGGAACTCTAACTTTACAGTGAAAATACGTGTTACGTTCTGCAAATATGGTTTCGGCGGGCGTCGCAGAGACAAGTAATCCCGGTTGCGGGATCGTGTCCGAGATCCCGGGATTAGACGGCCGGATCGCGCCGGGCCACTGTCAGATAGCTCACATGCGGGCAATCTCACACGTGTGGTCGTTTTTGGCTAAATGTAGATTGTTAAATTTTGGTAATTATCACATAAGTATATAATCATAAAATATAAATAGCAGTACACACTATCGTAATGTAATTCAGGTTCATACTATTAGGTAACAACTGGTAAATTAATAGTACTAAGTCTGGTAAAATAATCAGGATCTGCATGCATACCTACCTGTACCTACCCCTTGTTAAAGGCCATTCTTAATGCATGTCAAATTTCATTTTAAGCTACTATCTATTTACTTTATTAGAAGATAAAGATGCTTGGAACATTCCACTTCTGTAGAGTAGCCAACTAGTACATAAAAAACATAACATTGTAGAAACCCAAACAAGTAACAAAATCTCTAAAAAATGCCCCTCAGTTTCTTGCCGTATCTTCTGAGAAGTAGTTCTTTTTCCGATACGTTGGTAGAGCCATGGTGATAATTTGACGTTCATAAGTGCGTCTGTGATGCCAAAAATAAATAAAGAGATTTTGACTTTGGCTTTGACTTTAAATACACTCATTTTCTGAAATCAATATGTTTGCTGTTTATGTCCTGTAAATGCGTTAGGTTGCGTTGCACAGACATTTAATCCCGGCATCGGGATCCCACCGGTTTTACTCGTTTGACCGGTTTTAATCGTCTCCTCACGTGTATTCAACTTTGGCTAAAAGATAATTATGTGGAGGTTGGTAAATAACCTGTGGATAGCCAAGTTGTAGCCATATACAAATTTATCTGCAACAATATAATAGAAAAACCTTGAAAGCCAAGTATCTAAAATCATTGTATAAAAATACTGCTGCTAAATGTGTCACGCTCGCTAATCCCAGCAGCGGGATTGCGAGCGGATTCCGGGATTACGATGGGTCCGCGCCAGAGCCATCATGTAATATTAGCGGGGTAACTCAAATGAATGATGGTCCTTAACTAAATATATGGCAGACGAATGACGTACGAAGATTGGTTTTCACATACAACCTCATATAAAGAAAACTAACTATTACTTACGTCATAACTTTGTCTTCCCAAAATTTAATTTGTCTGCTACAAAATTATTGAAATAAAAAACATTACACACATGATTATAAAGTCGGGAGAAAATAATGGTTATGTCCTGTAAAAGAGGAAGGTTGCCGTCGTAGAGACGACTAATCCCTTTTGCCGGATTGTGTCCGAAATCCCGGTATTAGATCAGATTAACGCGACATTAGCGGACCAACTCACACGTGCGTCTTTAACGAAATGTATAGAGATAGAACCCCTATGATTATTACCGACCCTTGACAATAGTCGCTAATTATCATCTGCAACGTATGTTATTATCAACAGTTGTTACATAATAGTGACGGTCACTGCCAACTTGTAACTGACTGATACTGTAAACACAGATTAAATAATATGTATTGCAACATATGTGCTATCATGTTTAAATCCTACTTCCTATCCTACTAATATTAAAAATGTGAAAGTTTGTGAGGAATCGATAGATGGATAGATGGATAGATGGATAGATGGAAAGATGGATAGATGGATAGATGGAAAGATGGATAGATGGATAGATGGATAGATGGATAGATGGATAGATGGATAGATGGATAGATGGATAGATGGATAGATGGATAGATGGATAGATGGATAGATGGATAGATGGATAGATGGATAGATGGATAGATGGATAGATGGATAGATGGATAGATGGATAGATGGATAGATGGATAGATGGATAGATGGATAGAAGGATAGATGGATAGATGGATAGATGGATAGATGGATAGATGGATAGATGGATAGATGGATAGATGGATAGATGGATAGATGGATAGATGGATAGATGGATAGATGGATAGATGGATAGATGGATAGATGGATAGATGGATAGATGGATAGATGGATAGATGGATAGATGGATAGATGGATAGATGGATAGATGGATAGATGGATAGATGGATAGATGGATAGATGGATAGATGGATAGATGGATAGATGGATAGATGGATAGATGGATAGATGGATAGATGGATAGATGGATAGATGGATAGATGGATAGATGGATAGATGGATAGATGGATAGATGGATAGATGGATAGATGGATAGATGGATAGATGGATAGATGGATAGATGGATAGATGGATAGACGGATAGACGGATAGACGGATAGACGGATAGACGGATAGACGGATAGACGGATAGACGGATAGATGGATAGATGGATAGATGTGTAGATGGATATTTGTTACTCAATCACGCAAAAACTACTGAACGGATTTCCATGAAATTTGATTACTTTAGATCCCGGACTTTTTGTCCCGGAAAACCGCGGGCCGCAGCTAGTATGCCATAATTCATCAAGGGTTGCCTTAACACTATCCCCCAAGACATTATCACATCGTGAGAAGTTATGTGATAATTTGGTATTTAGGTTCTCCTGCATATTACATTAGCACTCGCCGTATGACGATCACGATGATTTGATGATGATACTTAAGGGGACGGATATAATGTTTCTCGCTTATCCTCATCCTGCCCTATAAACAAAATACGTACCTATAAACTGAATAGCACTGATGTAGGTATTTTCATATAAAATATATCCTGGTAGAAGATAACACTACCTACCTAAACGTTACCTAGGCAGCTAAGTATATACTTAATGAATATTTAATTATAATACTCAAAATTATTGTCAAGTGCTTATTAAATTTGAATAAGAGAAGTGTTAAAGTTTTAAAGTATGTACATGTAATAATTATTAGAATTTAATTTGTGCCTATACCTACTCCATCGAAATCCTTGCCATTGTATAATATATTAATATACACACTCAGAATGCTGTAAATTATGAAATAAAAAATAATAATAAATAAAGAAATAATAAACAAATAAATAATAATAATAAATTATCTGTATGAAATAAATAAATAAATAAAAAATAAAAGGATACTAGGTAGGGTTTCTTGTATTTGCAGCCATGTTTTCGTGTCGCAGGCTAAGGTTCTTTTAAATGCACAGTGTCCTCGATGTCGTCATTATGATATAAATAGTATTGGTCAATATGAACGGTGGAAATACTGACAGTCCATACGGCACGTCGTTATAATCATCCCCGCAACTCGAAAGTATTGTTTTCCGATTAATTTGACATTCAGTGTTTAAGTAATGTCTTATCTGATAATGTATTTACGTATGTTAGTATGGTATGTGCCTATTTAGATTATAAACTGTTTTATTAGTGTGTATTTTATGTAATTGGTATATGTTTTTTATTTTACTGAGTGATGAGACGAGCAAGTTGTTTACCTGATGGTAAGCGCCACGCTTGTAAGAATTGCAGTGCCACCCAGAACTTTTAATACCATTAAAATCAGTTTTACATAAGCATTGTTTTGCTAAATTGACCTGTTCCCATAATACTGTGCCGGCTTCCTATTCCTGTCTGAAAAGTAAAATAAAATCTACAGAAAGAGAGAAATAAAGCTATTCAACTAAGATTTATAGCTAGTCTTCGTAAATAGAATCTAGAGAAATATAGTCTAAGCCAGGGCTTCCCAAAATGTGCACCGCGGCGCCCTGGTGCGCCGTAGAGAGTAAAGAGGGGCGCCTTGAGGCGCTCCTGTTTACCATTCTCCGGAAACTAAACTTAGGCAATTGAAAATAGCTGTGTATATAATAGAAAAAAGTGTGGTGATCACCAAACTCACACGTCATATTGACTAAGTTGCCATTGTATTTTATTTCCTATTTTTCTTGAATAATAAATGTTTTTCTTGTATATAAATATAAAAACTCAGCCTCATATAGTAGAAGTGTCAGTAGCTTATATGATTAAATAATTTATATTGCTACCACTTATCACATTCAGTACCTACACTGATTAATAAATCTAACCTATATTTGTTTCGCTTTGCAAACAGCTATACCGAACGAAAGAGACTGAATCCTACGACACAGGAGTTACACTAGGACACTCATTCAGAGCTCATAGAATTGATTGTACTACACGATTTGTATTTGCAATAAAATGATTGATTGATTGATATAGTGGATGTTTTAATTTTTGTGCCTATCTACTTAGTATCATTGTACCCTATTTCAACTAGCTAGGGGGCGCCGAGACAAAATACTAAACCTGTAAGTGCGCCGCTAGCTGAAAAAGTTTGGGAACCCCTGGTCTAAGCCATTCTCGATGCCTGGGTCATTGCTTACGGGCCAGTGCCCGATTAAAATAAATCTGCTTCAACTTAAATAATACCTGACAGCGGTCTACGTGGATATATTGCTGGATATAATGTTAGATGGATGGAATAAAGTGCAGAAAAAGATTATGGCTTCAATCACTGTATACTTTTACCGCGAAGACTTTATACCTTTACTTTTTTTTATTTGTCATAGAACCAACAGCACTTAAAAACATACTGGTGATAGGTTTCTCGTATGCGAGAGGCTGTCTGGGTGGGTTCCACCAAATTGCCAGTTATTCTGCCGCCAAGCAGTAGTGCGCAAGGATTACTATTAGTGTTACTATTATTATTAGTGTTCCGTATTAGTGTATTTATTATTAGTGAAATTACAGGGCGAGCTAATTGTCCCAGGGTGACGAGCGCAGTTCAATTCTGGGTGGTGGTGCAACTGTCATGGGCAGACGTTTTCTTAACCATAATGCAAACGACCTGCTCGTCTCATCACTAAACAATATAAAATATCTTATCATTTTCATACCTAAGACACTCGGCCTACCGTTACATTACATAAATTATGTGACATATGCAGGGTAATAATATATTCTACCTGTCTTTTGCAACAAAGCTATATCTACAAAATAAAAAATAGGTCGTTCTAACAATGTCAACGTAATACGCTTGAAACAATATCTTAGCTTTTTCACCCACGTCTTGCGCATATTTCATATTTCAACTGATTTCGACAAAAATGGTATTGTCAAGAGAGTGTATGAAACTTGATCCAATTTTTAAGGGATGTGAAAATAGCTTTTAAACAATATTCCAGCGTCAAGTTCTATTCTATTGGGAGTGAGAGTGTTGCCGTTAAACGAAATTATTTGAATTAAAGGCCTTAAGGGTAGAATTTTCCTCATGATATCGACAGGGGCAAACGTTGTCCAATTTCAAGTTTTTAACTAAGCTCTCGAGTACGAAGGGTAGATAGATTGAAGAGGAATATTCAATTTAGTTTTTGCAAGAGGGTGCAGGCGCGGCGGGATATCGGCCTCTGCCATCGGCTTAGATAGATTGGAGGGAACCTTTTACCGTTGACTTTATCAATCAGCTGTAACGACGGCCTGGATTGCAGCCTTCAAAGAAATGAATTAATTAAACGCTTCATCAGTTTAATAAGGTTTTTCTAAAACCTGACATCCATATCTCTACTGTTTACACATTCATCCAAAGCCAGTCTCTAAATTTCTGTCTCTAAATTTCCGCTCTGTAAATCCAGGATCGCGGATGTTTTTTCGCGCATTTATTTCATTTTACTGATTACACACTTCACAGTCAGGGGAAAACATGTCACTTCGATCTGACAGTGAAAAACAACCCTCGTGTCATTTGTCAACGTCAGCCTCTCAACGCGGGGCAAAACATAATTTCATAAAGACATCCTTGTTCTCGTTACGACGATGGCGGCGATGATTCGATGGAAGCGCCCGCTGTCGTCATCGTGAGCTATATTCTTCTTTTAATTTATATTTTTAACCATCCACACGTGTAGAGATCCGGTATGATCTCTGACATTTATCAGTTAATCTCTGTAAGGTCACCCGCGTGCTAAGTATTGTTTAGTATTGTCGTTGTAGTCCTTGTTACTTAGATTCTACCACCGCTTTGGCAGTTATTCTGCCGCCAAGCAGTACTGCGCATTATCCGGTTTGAAGGGCATTGTAGCCAGCGAAATCACGGGCAGGCGTGGAGCTTATCATCAGGCGAACGACTTGCTTGTCTCATCACCCAGCTCCATAAAAAAGATGCCAAGGCATCTTATACATATAGGCAAATAGTTGTACCTATACAGTGTCTTGAGATGGCGGACGCAGGGTCTTGAGACGGCCTTTATTTATTTTGTCAAACGGGCCTAGTCTATTTCCTAGTAGTTGGCATCCAATTTTAGTCATAAGTTTACTGTCTACGTCATCTATGTACAAACCTTTTAGTCCCGCTGCTTTAACGAAGTACATCGTTCGTTATAAATTATTGAAAAATTCAAAACTCTATTCGGTAATGCTTCGGCATGCATTTACAATTTGACCTGGGAGATTGCGATCAACTACCCAAAAACATGGCAAGCTAATACCTACCCGCATTCGTTATCTCTAGTGAAAGGGTAGTGGAACCCTTGAGAAGTTGGACGTTATGCCTCACTGGGATTCGTAAGAGACCCGTCCTGCTCATCGATGTCCTTATTATCAAACAAAACTGGTGTGGGTAGGTATATCCTTTTTAAATGGAATACCTAAGTTTGTTGTGATTCATCGTATTATGTCATGTATATGTGTATCATGTATATAACAGATAAATTGTCTCGTAACCCAAAGCGTCTCTAAGTTCATAAAGTTGAAAACTAAAATATTTCATTTATGACCTTCATAATGACCTTCATAAGTTTTCATAAAAGATAAAGGTAAGTAATATACTTTAAATAATATATACCTATCATACAAAATGTAACCTCAAGTATAATGTAAGTTGCCCTTGCTACGGTTCTACAGAGCGAGTGTGGTTCAGCGGTAACTCATGCTACTTACGATGCGATGCACTGGAGTTCGAATCAATGGCGTATGCGTACAACCATTTTTACCGACACGAAACATCCTAAGCACTCGTATGATCTGTTATTTCGTTTACTCACAAAACTGCTAATAGGTACTTATACAAAATTCACACTTACATAAAATTATGTCCCTACAAATAAATGTTAAACGACCTCTGATTACATAAATAATAAAATTTATTAGCTAAAAGTGGAGGCTATTACAATAATAATAGTTAATTATATAGGTGTTTTGCTATTTAGATTCCTAAATACAGAAAAAATATTTAAACCTACGACCATTACATATTTTTAAGTGCTCAAGGAAAAGCTTACATGTAGCATACCTACATGTAAACTTTTCTGATTCGAAGATTGTAACAAAAAACAAATTCGCAATTGTATAAAGAAACAGATAACAGCTCGCCGGAGTTCCCAATAACATTTCCACAATGCTAAGATACGGTATAGCACCGCCATATGCGTTCATTTGAAAACATTCCGCTCTTCTATTATTTGTGTTCCATTTCGCTGCGAAGTTGGAAAAATATTTAATACAAGACCGATCATACGGGTTCGGTATTATGACGAGTACATACGCGCCGCGTTTCATACGAGCGAGATATTAGTTGTCAGTGGCACTTAAAATGTGGATGATAAATGGTGCGAAAGGAATATGTGAACAGTACTGCGTTGATTTTGGCGCAAGTCGTGATTAAGTTATGTCAATCCCAGACACATCCTCGTTTAAATGTTTAGTGAGACAATAAAAGAGACGGCAGTCAATCGGGTATTGCGTCCAAAATAGTCGGTTAGGAAGTACACAAAGGATTCTGATAAATAATTCAAGCGCTGCAATGCGGAGCTTAAGAGATTGACAAGCAATGTAGTGGTATGAGCAAGCCGCTTTGAGTCACTAAACCTGGAATTGCGCTTCGTGTCTAGACTTAGTTAATCGTTTACGAAAACTTTGAGTATAAAACTGCGACACGCTATACAAATACATTCTTTCGAATCTTTTATGATCTTATGCAAACTATACAATTGCGGTCGTTATTTTTCATGATAGCTAAAAAATATAAAATGATAATATAATAGTAAAAAATAGGCTGACATAAATATGTCAGCCTTTTTTTTTGTCTTCTTAGGCCCACTTGCGTCATACAGGGTTAAAAGGTCAAAGAAACTCAGGTCACTGTTGAGATCGACTTTGTACCTATTGATAGATGTCACAACAAGACAAATTATCGATTTAACCCAATGTTACGAATTAGCTCAGAGTTCTCCTTAGTAGACGCAAGAATCTAACTAGAAACTAAAATATTAATTTTACACGAACGCTTTTGTTTTCTGTTATCTATTTTCTGTGTTACATTTATCGCGCCACGCTATTGTACTACGGGTCACATTTTGGCAAGAAGTTGAGGGGATTTCGGCGGATGTAGCAAACAAAAAGTTAGGTAATTAGCGCTCCTGTGGCCTGAAGTTTCAGCAAATCATGCGTGAGCTGAATGAAACGTGAACAAAATTCTATATTTATATTGTACAGGCTTTGTACGCGGTTTGGCTCATAATATATGAAACTCGGATATTGGAAAAATTGCCGTGACATACTAGTGAACATATGTCATTAGTACCTATGTCGCGGAATTTTTCCAATAAATAAGTACTGGTAGAGACTAAATACTAGTACTACAGTATTAGTACCTAGTAATATTTAGTTTTCTTTGGTATTAGTGAGATTATGAAGATAGTGGGGCATTTTAATTAGGTGACATTATCACAAAAAAGATTATAACCGGAAAAAAATTAAGAAAAGAATAATGCTCAAAATGAATGGACCAAAAAGCCAACCAGCATCGATCACAACGATACAAATATTAATAATTTATAATTATTGTCAGCTTGCACATTTTCTGAAATGACAAATTGCGGAGAGGAAATTCGAAAAGTGCTTTGATAAAACAGGGCTCATCTCTTTCGTACATGTAGTTCTCGTTGTCAATTAAAAATATGAAATAGTGAATTAGTATCTTTTAGGGAAGTATGATCTATCGACGACCGCGTCGTCACATTCCATCAGGTGAAACTGCGGTCAACTATTAATTAGGTAAGTGCATAACTATTAATTAGGTAATTAAAAACAACACTATGTACTTACTCAATATAATCAGGTCTATAGTCAAAACTACTAGGACTATATATATATATATATATATCTTCATTGAATATTTAAGTGCGGCGCAGCTGATCAGTATTCTGGTCAGAGTCAGTTAGTTTGGTTAGGGAGGCCTCAAGAGTCTCAGGCGATTCCCTAAACAGGTTACCTAACCACCTTTATATCGTCGGAACACAAATATTAGCATAATTAGTTCGTCTCCGCGCTTCGTACGCTTCTACAATATAAACAAGCCTAATCAATTGCTCTGGCGATTCTTCTCCAAGAGAGATTGGTGTTCTAGCTATCTGAAATGAAAATCTACGCCTACGAGATACGTTATATTTACAAATTACTAAGTTTTTTACTAAAGTTAATTAAATTTGAAAAACAACCCTTTTAGCAACCACTACAGTCAGCAGTAATTGCATGGTAGGTATTTAACAGAAACAATGCATAGGTATATACTCGTATTGAAATTGTTGTCCAAAAAGTTGTTTAGAAGTCTACACACCTATACAATGGACCGATAGATTTAAATCTGCCTCAACTTTGAATTTTAATATCAATTAGATAACCATTGTTTAATTTAATACAGAGGCGTTTAATTACTTTGATTGAAGAAGATATTGTTACAATTGACTAATTATATTTGTGATGCTTTTAGAAATTACTTAGTAACTGTAAGCAACGAAAACTTTAACATTGTGACAAAGGTAATGGGACGCGCATATACCGAAATCTAGCAAAGTCAAAACAATATAGATATATTTCAGTAACAACAAGAGCTTTTCAAAATACGATGATAAATAAATAATAAATATAAATAAAGACGAAGGATGACAACGAAACAACTGGATGAAAGTAATTTGGATTAGAAATTCGAATGCTGGGCATGTAAATGTTCAAATGCCAAAAGTTTCAACGCCCATGCACAAGTTATTTTTGGGTGTGTATAGCTGTTTCTTCTTCAATTTGACTCCTCTGGTGTAGTAAGAGCCACACGACAGCCAGACTACAGGTCTAAAAATGCGTCAACTATTGTAATAATAAATATTATAAATGTCTATCTCAAACAATATTTCTTCACTTCATCACTCCCTCGTTCCAAAGATCTATTATTGCGCTAATCAGTCTCACCTCTCACCTTTCGTGCCGACTACACCACGTACAAATAAAATCTTTGCTCTCAATATTGATTATAATATAACTTTAACACATTTGAGAACAAACGTCAGTTACACTTTTGTGAATACACATCATAAAAGTGAATCAAACGCCAACTACCGCAGGTAGCACACGTCGAAAATGTTTTAAAACTGCATCAACTTTTAGCACGCAGATATCGAATGCTTTATAAACTGTCCGTTTTCGTAATAAAAGGCCACTGTGAATACAGCAGATAGGCTGCCAGCGGGGGCGGGCGGGGTGCGGCGGAGCGACGGCGGGCGGCTGGCGGCGCGGCGGCGGGCGCGGCGGTGGCCGGTGGCGTTGCATCGCGATACGGTGCAACATGCCACGCTAATGAGCCGGCGGCTCAGATAAAACCTAATTTATAACCGTTCCCAGTACGACGATACTGTTATGGTCAAATATAGTTGGTTATGGGCGATACATGATCGTCACGAATCGCTGTGATCGCTTTCAAACCGAGCTATCCGCATCGCGTCGATAGAAGTCAATGGACGTAATTTTGAATACATGATGCGTGAATTCATGGAACTTACGCATTTGAATTGTTGCTAAATCGACGGATATACGTCATTGAAAGTGCATGGATTCTAGGTCTAAGCGATTTAGAAAGTGCCTATATGCAGTGAAGCAAGCAATATTACGAACGATAACATTTAAATAAGAGTGTAGTTAATAGATATTAAATTTCGTTTCTTAGAAACCTGCCATGAATTTAACAAAGAGTTCTTAGATAACTTTCTCGACAGCTTTAAAAACATTAATCATCTTCAAATTAGAGATAAAAGAAATATTCACAAAGGGAAATAATTAAGAACAACATCCTACGCCTACATTTAATCTATATAGAACCTAAGTTAATTCAATAAACTTTGCGCAAGCTTCGCAAAAAAAGGTTGAAGGCTACGACTGGTTGAAGTAAAAATAAAATCCCAAACATTTCTAGCTCGTATAGAGATCTCCTTTGTGATTTTTGTTTTCAATTAGAGGCTTTAAGTTCTCGTACAAAATACTGATCGATTTACTCGGGAGGGAATCATAGGGCTGTACATCTTTGATAAATAGTAGTTCGGTTAGTTATTGCTTATCCGTTCCTCTCACGCGGCTGGAGTTGTAAAGCTTAAAACCCAAGCGACTCGTTCATTGTTGAGAAATTTCGTGGTAAACGTACCATAAATTTTGTGCTCAAGGCAAAGTTAGTGAATAATTTTCCGTGTCTCTGTTTATTATAAGCCGGGAAAGTTGCCGGGACTCGTCGCCGTAATGAACTTGCGAATGTGTGTCCCGGCTCAACGATTGCCACAATTCCTACGCCGCTCACGACACTATGCCTGTTTTGAATTCTAAATTTTCCTTTTTGTATTGCTCATTGATATGTTTGTGCACCGTCTGAGTTATGTTATATTTATTTTGAACACGATAAATCTGGTTAGCAATAATAAATCTTGTCTTATACGGCGACAATCCAATTTCTCAGCATCTTAAATACCATTATTATGCTTTTGGCTTATAAAATGGTTTTGTCATTCTTCTTTTCTTAACATTAAAAACTAAGCAGTTTGTGTATGACAGTCATCAATTTCAATTCATCATTTTCAGTGGTATTTTTATCGCATAGACATCTTTGTCAACTATATCGTGTCTGATGTAAAGTGCTGGTGGGGCCGAAGATAGAAAACATATTACGTTTTTATTTTTTTGCAATACAATGATAATTTTTTGAGTTGATGTTATCCAAAATATGTACAATAGTTGAACTGAATAAATATTCCACTTTCGACCTTCATAAAATTTGTTGCCTTTTTATAGAATGAACATGATATTATGTTTATTTATAAGTATCACTGATGTATCACTCTTTGTAAACCTAGTTTATACAGAATACTTAATAGTAGTTTGTCCTAAAATATTCTGTATCGTACGTACCTGTAGTGTATCATATAGCTTACCTACTCTAACTTACTCGGTCTTATTTTTCTTCCTAAAAGCTTCGTGTAACTTGTAGGCAAGTAAGAGCAAGCTTTATAGCTAGAATCACGTCTCATAAAGTAAGTATAATATAATTACGCTCATAAAAGGAGAAAGCAAGAACGAGAACTCTTCAGATAGAATAAATAAGGTTGGTATAATGATCGACACAAATATAAAAGGGTGAACTTCATCGGCGTTGCGAGTTGTACCTAGTCTTTCAGATTTATTCGTGCCGATGGTCTGGTGGAATGGTCTGACTGGTCAAAGCAATGTATAGGATTCTTACCAGGTGCTCAGAGGGATTAAGAAATAAGTATATTTTTCCGTTTGTCAAATCTGTCATATAATATCGATAGCACTCAACATATGAGCATCCAATGCATCAATTAAATTCCAAACAGCGTCCTACCATTTTTAATAGATTATTTGACATTTGATGGTGACCCTTCTCTCCTATGTATTATTATATAAATAATAAAAGCTAGACTTAGTTTTGCCTATTTAATAATGCACAATATATTAATTCGCTATTGAACGGTCAAGCTTCTGAATATACTATTAAGTATTCTGGTTAATAGATTATTCACGTTCTAGAAATAGATACATACGGATGACGGAATGACGGTTGATACTCCATAAATATGTATATACAATATAAACAAGTAAGACTATATAAGAAGGATAGAAGAAATTTGGTTGCTTGATCAGTTGGCTCGTTGTCACAGTGGTTAAGTCGTCGCGACGCGTCGGGACGGTATTCTGAAGACGCAGATTCGATGCCTGCCCGACCAATTTTATTTTTCTTCTTCTTAATTATTTAAAATCTTAATTTAAACAGTAATATATTAATTGATATGGTTCATGTTTGTTTCAACGATGGATTTATCGCCATTAGTCGTGGTTTTTGATTTTATACTTTGAAAAGGTGCAAAATGTGGTTTTCCGCAAATATACTTGATCGAGCTTACCTCACCTTTCTATTTGCGTCGAGTAGGATACACATGCAATAAATATAACTTTCTTGGGTTGGCGTTGGGTAATTGAGACTCTCTCAAATCCTTTGCCGACATCTCCGCCTAACTGAGTTTCAAAGCAGCCGCTACAAGTTTTTATATTCTTTTTTTACTTCGAGTTATTACATTTTATTTTATGAGAACTGTAATTTTCCGGTGAAGTGTGTATTGGACGAGGACGAAAGACGGCCTATTGTCAGTCTCATTATCGGATTTCGGCACAGCATTACTCATACTGTTATTTAGAGGTTTTAAGTATAAACAGGTTATCAAATTATTTTATAATAATACAGATTCAGTTACTCAGAGACTTGAATGACTCAGCAGCTGCTCATTCATGTGAGCCATTATTAATATCATTATTATTATTATTATATAATTAATCATTATTATAATGAATCTTCATTTTATAAAATAGGAATAATGGAAGTTAAAAACGTACTCTGTATATATAAATAGAAACGGGTAACAGTCGCGTCTCACGTGGTTAAAGCGAGAGGGCATTGATGCATGCCCTGACCCAGTTGATACCGGCCGGCCGTCTACAGGGAAAATATAATTTATTTTATGGACTCACAACAGAAAATACACATGAAATAGAGTAACATAGTCCTAACTATGTTAGGTACTTTATTTCATGTTCCCTTTACTTTATAGAAAAACGAAAATGAAGTGATTTTAATTACACACTACAACTGTGCAGTAAATATAAGATGGCAACATTTATAAGAACGGTACAGTACCTAATTAAAGAGAGAAATAAAAAAGTTTCCATTAAACGGTTGGTCTGAAACTCGCTTGGCCCATATGATATCGGAATTGTACTAATAACACAGTATTTCAAATGGCTGAAATAAATATAAATTGCATTGCTTAAATTTGTTTTTTGATTTGGACGTGCCAGTCGTCGCCGCACGTTTGCCTGCCGGGGTGCGTTGATGCGTACCGGGCGCCGGGCGCAGGTGATACCAACCGGCATGTTACAATGGACTAAATTATTTTATATACAAAATTGCTTTTTCATTATAAATATAAACGGCTACACTCACGATATGATTGTTATAACTCCGACCAGGTTTCGGATAATTAGGATGTCCTTCTTCCGGGAGTTTACGCATTGGATTCGCGGCGCAGACAAAAAATCCAAAGCGGCGATTCCAAAGCTCTAAACTTCCGGAAGAAGGACATCCTAACTGTCCGAAACCTGGTCGGAGTTATTTCGACACAATCATAACGGAGTGTATATGCATAATGAATATTTCGACTCACGATAGTTTCCAAACCTTAAATTGCTTTTTTAGTTCGTCGGTCATTTGTTGCACTTATTCTAGTTTCAAAATTTCTGTCTTTTTCTTTACTATAAAGAGGAAACTAATATGATATTACTAATGATATAAGGAGGAGGTATTTAAAACTATTTAAGACGGTTTCACTCACGTGTTTGTTTAAATAATGTGTCAAACTCACGAAAGTTTTAATCAATTAAATTTATAAGTATGTGTGTTTGTAGGAACTACTGATCCACTTTAAAAAATTATTTCACTGATAGAAAGCTACACTAATCCTGAGCGATATAGGAATATTTTATGATATAGACGCGAACGAAGTCGCGGGCGGTTGCTAGTATCTAATAAATACCTCTAGTTTGAAAAAAAAGATATATGTAGTTACACTCAAGTAAACGTCAAGTTGCATGCGAGTGGACACAAAAACTGCGGTAGCCAAATTTTCCGTTGAGTAGGATGTAGGTCGTAGGTAGTCGCACGCTTTATCTAATGTTCTTTCCCATTGCTAGTTCTCGTTATAAAAAGACCTCAATTTATTAAATGCAAGAATCCTGTCCGCAAAAGCTGAAATTCAATCAAGCCCGAATTTCCAGTGATAAGCTTCTAGACAGGTACGTTAATAGTTCAGCAACAGGATAAAGGCGTTTGTCCGCAGATATTATAGGGATTGACAGGAAGGCGGAGTAGCCACCGCCACCGGCTAATTGAAATTGCAAGGTAACTGGCCCCGAGTGGACATTAACTATTTTAGAAGCAATTATTGAAATATGCCCAAAATGGAATGCCAATGTTAGAATATGAATATATTATGATGAAATCAAAAATAAACACTGAATTAATTTTGTACCTACTTAGTGGTATGATTATTGTTCACGATGGGTGCAAGGTCTTGAGGAGGAGATGAAGAAATACAACCAGGATCCGATAAGTGGAAGGTGCTTTGAAGACACGTATATACTTATAAAGGTACTAGCTGACCCGGCAAACGTTGTTTTGCCATATAAATTAAAAAAAAATGTTAAGGGTGAACAACCCTTACCACTTAGGGGTATAAAAAATAGACAGTAGCCGATTCTCAGACCTACTGAATATGCATATAAAATTTGGTAAAAATCAGTAAAGCCGTTTTGGAGGAGTAAGGTAACTAACATTGTGACACGAGAATTTTATATATATGATAGGTATATGTGGCAGCGTCCCGTACGGCGTTGGTTTCGCGACTGAGAAGGTGGTAGCAGTGTATATGTCGGGTGTCAATTAAATCAAGATATATTAAAAAATTAATGGGAGTAGGTATATGTAATCAATTAATAATCAAGACAACACAAGTGCGACTTCGTTAGGACTAATAGCTAGCTCGACGTAGACAGTAAACCCACGCTACTGTCAACAGCATTATATCCATAACGCAAATAAATTGATAAATACTAAACCCGGTTATCAGTCTCAGGCCATAATACGCACCCACGCTGAGGCACGCTGACGTTTCGCACCCCTTTGTTGTCCTACCTGTGAATGAGCATTGTTTACATTAGTGTACCCATTTGTGTTCAAGCTGAATTGTCAGGTTTTGTGTTCTACTATACTGATATAAAACTACTCAGCAACCTATACTTATCATACATTACACATGAACATCTGAAGGACTATATAAATATTGAGCTTTCACTATTTAATTGGTCTAAATATTCACATGGCAAATATTTTATCAGAAATTCCTGACGCTGAAAATAACCCGCTATAATATCGCGGAATCACACGTGGAAGCATCCCAAATATAGAGTTCAAATACCGCCTAACACCTAATAGGTAGCGGGATATTTATTATTCACGCAGCACACGTACGCTGCGTGTCAAACGGAAAAATCCAATTAACTTCATACGAAGAGTTCCATCCAACAAAACTTGACGCCCTTTCCACCGCACGAATGAGTCGCGCCGCACGCCCGCACCGCGGCCGCCGCCGCGCCGCACCCACTCACACTAACGACTATTTTTCAATAACATTAATGGCATAACCGCTATATATATGATTACATCTATGGTAATACGAGTAATACTCGTCTGTAGAATTTTGTCACTGATTGCACGAAAATGCACAAAAATAAAAGAATTAACCGTTTCCCTTGTAAACAGTTTATAGTTGAGTATTTCCTTCACAAAAGGAAGAACTGCCACGCAATATTTTTGCCGGCGGTATTTCACATTTATTTCAGTAATTTTTTATTTAAGATTACCGACTACTACCTACGTTGAAGAGTCCTATTTTTAAATTTTGTAAAAGATCTACGTAGATTAAGAAAAGTGACTTTATAACCGAGCTCGGGAGTGAAAAAGTTTAATAGTGCACAAAGGAGGCTTTAAAATACAAATAAGGCGGGATTGTGATACGAAAGAGTTCGCATGGGAGTCGGGAGTCCGGAGGCTACGACGAGCGCTGAATGGAGAATAAAACTATAATGTTTTCTAGTACCTACGGAGTTGGCGGGAGTCGAGAGTTGAAGATCTCGGGAAGCTCATGTTTTGATAAGCATTTTGAACGGAATTGACTGTTAAATAAAACTGTTAGTTGATACTTCTAGCTCAGATACCTATTTATTTTTGTGCATAATATGCGCCGTCATTGTAAAACAATAAAAGCTCCCTGAAGAAGGACATACTAATTTTAGCCTGGTTAGATTTATATTTACAAAAACATTGCGTCAGGGATGTCGATCTTCATATCCAAGTTTCCACTGTCTTTACATGCACATTATTGTGTCAGCTTCAAGCGCTAACAGAATGTAAATAAAGTAATGAAGTAGGTTAATTATAATTTTAGGATCAGAAGGAAGATTTATTTAAAGAAAACACGACGTCAACATAACCTAAAACAATTGCCTCTATTTTGATTGAAATAATAACAAAAACGAGTACAGAATTACAATTTAACACAATTACACAATAAATTTACACGAAAACAAGAAACATCCAAAATATCGAACCGACAGGAACGAATCACGACGAGCACGATGTTGACCGAGCGCTGGCGAGAGAAAAAATGAGGCGGTGTGCCCAGTCGCACCGCTTTGTATTATACCCTTGGTAGGGTGATGGTCTCACATCAGCACGTATTTTAATTATAATAATAATACATAAAAAAGTGATAATTGAATTATTATAATTTTTTGATTACATCTTTTAACATAATAGTTAACTTTAAAGAAACAGTATCAAAAAGGAAAATGTATCTTGCGTAAGTATCACTTATATACATATGTATACATTTACCTATCACACATACGTACAAGCCTAACTGCGAGTAAAAGCTAGCTATAGTTTAATCCGATCACGTCTATCTCTAATTGAAAGAGCATGTTTGAATTCGCGTAGGTACTAACTTGCAAATAAAATAAAAAGTGTTACTTAATATGAGAAAGGAGAAATCAATGAACTTTTCGATTTTATAGGTATGTGCTTTGATTTACTCCATATGCTTACTCATATATTATAGCATATACGTTTGTACGACATTGTTATAGCCCTATAATGCAATGAAAGTGATAGGAAACTACCTAATTACTGGAGAAATAACTGGGCATATGACACATAATATCTAATGTCTCGAGGTGATAAGCGCAATGCAGTATGTTTTATGGTATTAAAAGTTCTGGGTGGCAATGCAGTTGTCATTGGCAGGCATGGCGCTTACCATCAGGCGAACGACGTGCTCGTCTCATCGCTCAGTTAAATAAAAAATAAGACCTCTATAAAATTACGTTTCCCATTTATTTATTCCCCAGATTGAATTTAGAATCCCAAGTGTAATTTAGGTACATAGGTATAGTTACATCGACTAATGTAAATAGGTCCGTTATCGGACTTCTGTTACGTAAAGTTAGAAACATAGATGCTAATATATGTAAACAGTAAACAATAATGTTCCTATATATTCTAAACCCACTCAATATGAAAATAGATTCAGATTTCTATTTACCCTTATCTAAATGGTTTGGCGTGAATATTTCGTATCAGCAGACAATCAACACGTCCCAAGATATTTGCTTGTAATTTAGTTACAGATACAGACAATGCTCTATTAAGCCTGCTGATAGTCGTGCCGTTTAATAGACAACATGTTATTTAGCGGCATGTTTTGATCGTCACCATAGGATTCTTTAATTAAAACCAATGGAGCTTTTAAATAGGCAATTTGTTAACACTAATTGAATATTGAATAGGTCTTAAATGAGGCGAGAACCTTTGGCCTTCTTCGAATGCAATTATTGATTGGATGAATCGGATCAAGAGCGCTGGGATTCGTATTCAGCCGGCGATGGGGTCACGCGACCTGTCGTTTGCAAAGAGATTCGCACCCCTTTAGCGTTTCACCCGTCAAATTTATTGCGTTCGACGACCCTCGGATTCAGAGTTAACAAATGAAAGTTAGTTTTTCTACCTCGGTCCGGTAACCTCGCCCAGATATATCTATCCCCAGATTTCAATAACGTTTGACAATAAAAGGGGGATATAAATGAAATCACAAATAATAAAATGAAATTTCTTTCAAGGCGTAGAATATGGTAACGCAACAAAGAGCATTGATTTACCTATTCAGAACAAATCGTTATTCGCAAGGGACGATGGAATAGTGAGATGAAATGGCGCTTGAATATTTGAGGCTCCGCAATGGTCCTGGACTTATCTGGCATTTCCGGTCATTGAAGCAGGGCAATGAGGCAACAAAATATAACCGACACTTTCATTGTTCGCTCGCGCAGCCTTACCAACTTGCTAAACTTTATTTTCATTTGTTATTTATTTATGGCAACCTAAAAGCAAGAATAGGGTGGATGAACTACATTATCCTATAACGAATTTCAATGTCTCACACTGAAAACTGCTATTCTCGCAACCAAGATGAATGGTTTGCTCAAAATGTCAAATCCTGATGTCCCCTCTAAATTTTAATTACGACTGAGCCTGATCACGAGGCTGCGGCATTGTGTCAAAATGGCAGCTATCATGAATTTATGGCACTAAAGGGGTTCGTGCGTTCTGAGCGATTAGCGCGCGTGTGCTTGCGCGATGACTCGCCTGAGCAAGCCTCAGGACTCAGCGCTCAGCTATCGCTCTCAACCAGCGCCGCGCCGCGCCGGAGCAAATGTTATCGCACTTCCAAATTAAATCAGAAATCGACGCCTTTTCAACGAACGATCATCCCATTACGGCGGCGAGGCTCAGACGAGCCGCGCGAATCATTCCCTCTCTGTATTTCGACGGTAGATACTTAATACGTGTCTGCGTCGGCTGGGGCTTGTTAGGTTCTGTACAAACACGGTGAATAGGTGAACGCTATTGAATTTTGTCTATGCCAGCTTTTGTACACAACCTGAATACCAAACATTTGTTCGATAAACAAACTTGGGAGCTTTTTAAAAACTGAAATTACTTTTTCTTTTACAAAAAGCTAAGTTAGTATTGTAGATGTAATAGCTCTCTTTAAAACGTAAAAAAATAATGTTATAAACTTGTTAATAAAATAACAGGCGTCAACAAAAAAACTTCTTAGTAGGTACTTTTATCAAGTTTATTGGTATTCAGGAGCTCGGTTCATTAAAACAAACTACCTATTTAGTTCCCAGTGGATAATGAAAATAAAATAGTCTCACGACGTCGTGGGTATTTCTTAATACACTTGGCTGCCAAAGAAAGAATCCCGTGAACCATTTCAAGCATTATTGCGTTTCTTTGCCCCTCCCACTTGCGGCTTTTAAACGTTCCAAGCTTTTTAAATACGTACGTTCCCACGGAACGCTTTTATTATTTAAAATCTAATTTTCATAAGACTTTAACAATAAAATGAAACTTCAAGCAGCTACATACTAAAGATTTACCTATAAAGAATTGATAAAAAGGTTTTTTTATCAACGTCATGCAAAGCTCAGCCACCCGTTTAAGTAATTCAATTTGTTAAATGGAATGTTTTATCGAAATTTATTTTAGTATGTGTCAAAGTGGCAAGTGAAAACCGAAAAGCATTAAGCCCGTCATCTATATACGTAGAAAATATACCTAATGTACATGAATATGCCAAAATATACACTAAGGTACACACACGGTAAATTTCAGTCCATACTCTCTCTCTTTCTCTCTGAGAGAAACCTCAAATTCAGCAATGTCTATATAGGAACGTATTAGGCTGATGATGCTGATTATGAAAACACGTGTATGCGACTCAAGAGTTTCTAATGTGAGAGTTTCCGGCATAACTGTGAAAATCTTTTCACGCGTAACGGGTGGAAATTATGAAAATTATTTTCATAATGCAACAACTCCGCAGTCGTCCTCGTCCCGTCCCGTTTTAGTGCCGTCGCTACGCCGCTAACGTCGCAATACGCAGGGATTCCGTAATAAAAACAAAATGAGAAAGAAAAAGATTTTAAAACTCCTCATAAAGATATTATGAGATAAGCAAAGACACTCCAATAAAACACGGGATATATGAATCTACAAGACGTAAAAACGTCGTAAACGACACCTGCCTCCTGACCCACACCTGTAAAACTTTAAAATAGATATCGCCTATTTCGTATTTTATTTTCATGTTTATATTATCTTCGCATTAAATTCTGCTTGACGACTGTGCCCGTGTTCCCGTTTTACCGGCATATATATCTCCCATGTATTTTTTAGTTTTACTAAATGTATACTTTACAAAATATTAAGTTTTATCAACTCACGGATCAATAATTAAAGTGTAGTGGTAAAGACAAGCAAACTATGATTTCAATAAAAATTACCCGCGGGCATAATAGTCTCCGCAATAGAAAATCAAAATTATTCAAAGAACAATATATAAAAGTTTTGTATAGGACTGCCTGCCTGGCCCTTGTTATAATTTATTACTCTTACAATCCATTTTCATATTCGTTAGTAACTGAGTGTGAATTGATTGATGACGGGAGAAAACAGACAAGGCGCGAGAAACCGCCTGCGTTATAGGAAAGCGTAAAATGCTACGAAACAATTTGCTTTGTTTTTTCCTGTGAAGTCGTCAACTCAGACTAGATAATTCAAGTAAAGTTCTACCTGACTCGGAGAGTTACCACTAATAGGAACATTGTCCCTGTAAATATCCAAGGAATGAGCGACTTCACCTCGGATTCCGGCATTCGGTTTGCATGCAATTAAAACTTGCACAATTAAACACAGTGAAGAAGGAAAACACGAGAAAATTGAGATAAGATTAATTTTCTGACTAGTTCCTCCGAGAAGTTTGCGAGCTAACTTCCAAAGATAGCCGCAGCGAAGGTCTGCGAGTGGTAACCAAGAATTTGATACTGGCTTTAATTTAATAATATAACTACCTACTCACTTTAATACAAGTAGATAAAGTTAATCATAATTGGGCTCAAATTTTGTGGGTACATCCTACGTACATCCCGTTTGATAAGAGAAAACTGAAAATCTAAATGTAAAGTAAGCCATTGATAATTCACGTGTCTCTCCCGAAAAGCTTATCCATTGCTTTTAGTTCAAGACATACGGATGGCCGTAGGTATAAAGAGTAGGTAGGTATAGCAACTGAAAATTAGAATCACGTTCGCATCGTGTGTAATTACAGGGACAGGTCGCGAGCGAAATAATTAGAGCCACCATCGAATGCCTCGTTAGTCTTCTTAGGAATGAGGTCAGGGCGGGGCGTGCCTCATTCAACGAGCGCACAGCGGACGACGGTCAACTCTATTGAAACTTCTAATTTGCTCGTATTACTGGCTTGTAGGCTCCTGAATCTTGACTGTAATGAACAAGGTATACATTTACGAAAGGATACTAATTAAATAAATCGTTGCCACTGAAGAATTCAACATAGTTAAGCGCCAACTAATGGCTAGTTTAGCAAATATGCATGTACTGTGTGACAACGGATCAGGGCGGCTCAACTCGAGGCCCGCAGGCGCCCGGCGTGAACCTACTTGTTTATTTATTACTTTATTACCCCACTCAAAGTGGAGTGGCGGGAAGAGCCACAATGCGACCTCGCACTGATTGAATATTAAACATCCTGCGCCCTCCATTAAAACTTGAACATTTTCTTTTTAAGCGAGATGTCAGTTCCTTTTTGCGCGGAGTTGAGTTTAAAAAGCTCTAACCGCGACCCGCTAAGGAACAAACGGTGCTAATTTTGCAGACAGTACGTTGCAACTTTACTTTTCTCCATTATTTGAATTATTTTGAGATTATCAGAAAAGGCAAAAGAATATTAAAATTTAATTCTGGATTTTTACCTAGTATATCTATAGCAAAATTAGCCGCTAAAAAGCTTGGTATCCTAACAAAGGTTCGGCAGTACTTCGCAGCGGGACAGCTTCTTCATCTATACCAGGCATAAGTCCGGTCGTGCATGGAGTACTGCTGCCACCTATGGGATGGCTCGGCTAAATAACAATTGGAATCTTTAGATACCATCGAAAGACGTGCCAAGAAGCTCATTGTCAACGACCTGTTTGAGACTCATCTACAGAGTCTCGACTATAGACGCACAGCTGCAAGTTTAGCGGTATTTTATCGGGTGCACAAGAACTACATGACCTCATACCACCGATTCCATTCTGGTGCCTCAAATGGCAACTGTAAGTAGTAAGCTGTTTCTTTCAAAGTTTTTGATACAGGAACATTAATTACATTTTAACCGACTTTGCTTTAAAGTTTATAATAACAAAGTCTGTCTTAGATTGTCGAATAGACGAGTTCTAAAATCGGTCGTGTATGTCCTGACATGCTCTTCTAGGATACAAGCTAGGTCATAGTGATTAAAGGATTGGTCAATGAGAAAAGTGGTACTTTTCGTTCCTGAAAAGGATAAACGTTGAAAAAAATCAACACGGGCAGAGCGGGAACTTAGATACTATTATTGCACAATATTGTCTTATGAACCTATTCTTTGAAAGTATATAAGATATTAAATTAAATTACATCTAACGTATACAAGTTATTAAATGTACACACGATATAATAACTCTTACCTCGTTTTCATCTATGTCAATAATGAACAGTTTGTCACAGAGCTTTATTAATTAAACTCTGCCAATGCCTATTCAAACACACATGAAATACAAGAATAGTTATTAAATTTACTTATACTTGAATATATAGGCGCGCTAAGTTAAAAAAGGCAATTTCAGACAAATATACTTTAATTGGAGAATCAAAATGCTAATTATTGTGGGGAAACAGAAAGAGAGTTTCACAAAAGCATTTACAAAAAGTAATAAAAAAGTGATCAAGTAACAAACACACACTTTTGCATTTATAATATAGGTAGATTTCTGTGTATATCTTAAAAAGTTTAAATCTTACAGTGTTCGAAATAATTTTATATAGTGTGTTTTTAGCATGGTCTATCAGTGTGGGAAATCATAAGTTACCATGTCGAGTAGTTTAGAGATACAGGTATGCGGGACATTGTTAGCGACTTTGGACGAGACCAGAGTAGGTATATCTCGCAATTGGTATAATTGTTATAAAAGTGGTGTCTCAAATCTTAGTTTCATTTTGCAAGGCCCATATAATGATACCCACACGAGATACATTTTCTTTATTCCTACTTTACCTGTGTAAGAGTTACTTCTACTATGCATAATTATACGGTTCTTATATTTAAAATTAATATCTATATTATTAATATCATTGTAATAAATTTCATGTAGCTACTTATATACCATCATAATTGTAGAGCTATGACTCTGTGAAGGATTAGGACAGACAAACAAACAGAACGTTATAAGGATCCTTTGTTGGAATACGGAACCTAAAAGACATCATTACTTATACATTTTTGGATCTGTTTAAATATACATATGTACATATATATAGGTATGTATTTATTTATTGCTCTTCCGGGTAAGACTTGATTTAAATTTCAATGAAGACGCTAATTTTGAAAATGAATGTATATGAAATAAAAAACCAAAACATATTTAATTTTTGGAAACATAATCAAGTGACTTGATTATGTTATGTTGTGTGTCTAAATTGACCTATCGAAATAACTAATTTAAGCATTGAATTACGATTTAATTGAATTTTATTTTATTGTATTTCAATTGTATTCTATTCGGAAGGTAGATAAAGTCTTTAAATAATTAGTAGTTCGAATACTATTTTCTTTCATTAGAATGGTAGGTAGGTTCTCTACAAAATGTAATTAAAATCAGCTTTATACCCTGAGGAAGGATTAGCAAAATCTCTTTCCACGAGCAGGAAATTGATGGTTAAACAAACTTACCAAGTGAAGTTTGACCGTAATTATACAAGCCGTTGCATCCGAAGAGATTTATATAATTCACAAGGTAGTTCCACTCCATGAGCTGGGCATCAAGCACAATTTTAGAGCTGTCAAAAATAAAAAGCACAAAATGACTTATTTACAACTCCCGCCCTAGAGGGCGCCACTAAGCTCTGTCACCTCATTTGATTTAGAGACAACAACATTTCGCAAAATCTTAAGGCCACAAAACAGGAAAAATAAAACTACTAGTAGGTACTTAATATTTGTAAGGGTTTGTGACAACAAATTAGGGCACGGGTGGGTTATTAGTATAAATCTCTTCGGATGCAACGGCTTGTATAATTACGGTCAAACTTCACTTGGTAAGTTTGTTTAACCATCAATTATACTTCGCCGTTGCATCCTCGAGATTTATATAATTCACAAGGTAGATGTTTAGAGCTTTTGCGAAATTTTCATGTTCCTCAGAGTAAAAATATTTATATGGGCAACACATATATGTAATATTTTAATAACAATTGTATAATATAAATTATGATTTAACATAATTTAGTTAGAATCCTACACCGCTTTAGTAAAATAGTACTCATATTATCCGGCAGCTTATTTGATAAGGTCAATAGAAGACTCCGTAAGTAAGCTGCTAAGGTTTATGCATCACAAGTATGCAGAGAAAATCGCAGTGTTTATTCAACTGTCACATATAATCCTTTTGATCTATCTACCTTCTAACGAGATGCTCTTATTATGTACAAGGTTTTCTTTTCATGACAAAAAAAGTTCAAACTTTGCTTCTGATCGAAAGTAAAGGCAACAAACGCCTTACAACTTATATGCTTGTATGACAAAAGTTACTGTTCCCGGCAAATGTATAGTCTATTAGAAATTACTGCGCAATTGGTTACGATTTCATACATTCTATATAAAGGATGGTGATTGAACACATCGTCCTGTTGACAATGCTAGTGAAACTGCCATTTATTTTGTTGTAATTTGGAATAGTCATCGTTGGGAATATATTTGAAACAAAATTTAGAATAATTTTGTCTGTTTCTGGTTGAAGTGCAAAGGTTAACTTGTTTCCTGACATGATATGTATAAAATAGTATTGGTTCTTAACATGCCAGAGATTGGAACAAAGGATACTATGGTTGACTGTTCTAGTAAAGAATGACCATGACGCCAGTTGCCCATTGTTAATATTGTTCGTCAATGTTTAAAATGGGAAAAATAATTACTGGCTCTTGTTTATCGTATTATCACACATGATACTCCACCCAGTTAAAAGAAGTGTCAGGGTAAATCTTCAGCACATACGAGTAACGTCCGTTACTAATTATATATGACACAGTAAAATGTTGTTATTACCAAATAACGTATTTTCAATAAGAAAATTATCACCATTTTGCGGTTATAATTTATGTTTGGATTCTCTAACTGTTTTTTTTTTTTTCTTTGTAATGTATATTAATATTATCATTATTCCTTTTTGGTTATTCATTTATGAATTGTAATCCGAAAATATAATAGACATTTTACATTGTCTAATTTTAATGTGGGTAACCGTCTATGGACTTGATTGAATTTAGCCCAAATCAAGAATGTGATTTGGAAAAAGCTGGTATAGGTGATTCCGAGTAAGGATACTACAGGTTTGAAGAGCTTAGGAAAGATGATTGGCACTGTCGGCCGAGCAGTCCATTTGACATTGACCTTCGAATATCTGATCCTCAAATTTTAATCACTGATTCTTGGCCGCCATATTTTTATTAGGCATTAACGCATGATTCACAAAATGCTCAAAGAAAGTATTTTTTTTTTTTTTTAAACAACCCATGGCTACTGAGACTTGAACCCGCATCTCAACATTAATTAGAAGGGAAGGGTTCTGGCCATTTGATCTACAGTGATCACCAAGACGAGTTTGGAATTTATATAAAAAAAAAAAATATTACCTAAAGGTAAATCATTGAATGGTACTTATCACAACAGCTAAAGATATTGGACGGTTTGATTGGTTCTATTCCTAAATTTATATTTATTAGTTTTGAATTAGATAAGTTCAAGTATTGTTGGGTATTATTATATCGTATATTATACCGTGAGAAAAAAAAAAGAAATAATGGTTTCAGTAATGATATTTTATAAGCATTTTATACCACAGTTCAACTGTGCTGATAAATAAAGGGGTCTTTCGAAATTAATTTCCATGTTTGGAAAAAAAACCTCTAACGAGTTTTGTATTGTGACTTCTGACTGTGACTTCCATGGATCCTGGTAACGACGCCGGTGCAGTCCACGTCGTGATACGATACCCCGGTATATCCCGATACCTTTGGCTACTTTGCCTGTTCGGTTTTCTGGCTGACTAACTATAATGCACAACTAATGTAACTAATGTAACTATAATGCTATAATGTCTATAATGCTTTGATGTCGAAGTAAACTTCGACATCAAAGCATTCATCATTCAGCCTTCTTAACCTGAAAGCCAGATTTCTAAACAGATTCATTTGCCTCAGTATTATAACTACAAGGATTTTTCCGAAGAGGAAAGAATTTATCTAGCGTAATATACGTTAAATCAGGTTGCTTTGCTTTATTGTGTTTGTAAGGCGTAATCCTAATATAATAATTTGATCGAATTTTTAAGCTTTTCCATATCCTTTCCAATAAGATAGGATGACCGACGAGATCTGACAGATAGATTTATGTATTCTTTAACTCGCGCTGGTTTTTAGTTGAAGAGTCAACTTAGATGGTTTTATACCCATTAACTGAAAATTTATACAAGAACATTTTCAGTGAAAGCCTTTTTCAGGTCTGATGTCACTATATACGATAGATACGCCCCCAACGTTTAGAGATTTCCTTTTCAATCTCCGATCCAAAAAACTTCTTGTTTACCTTTCATCACACAACAGTAGGCTGCATAAAGCTTAGTATAATTTGCATCAAGAACGTTCGTGTTCTACTAGTTAAAGTCTAGATCAAGAAGAAGCCACCGCAAAACGCGGTGACGTCACCATAAGTAAGTAGTATGCCACTGGAATCTATTCATTGTGAATATTAACTTGTTGTAAGATCAGTTGAGCGAACATTATATGCATACGTTAAAATCTGCTATTTTTACGGCTAGACAGTTTTCCATAGTGGGTGTATACTGGGCCTCTGCCACTGTGGGCGTATCATTAAGGAAGAAAAGTCATAATCGTGTTATGACTCCTAACTGCATGACTACGACCAAATCGTACCGTTAAAAATGCACCACTATGATCGCATTATAGTTCAAAGGCACACAATTTGTTTTAGGTATTAGGTTATAAGAAATACATCAAATGTGGGCGTCGCATGAAGATAAGGCAACCCCAAAGTCATGATAGTGTTATGACTCTTAACCTTAACTCTTTGACTACGACGAAGTCGTAACGCTAAAATATACATAAGAACAATGCAAAATATCAAAAGATGACTAAATTGAATTATAGTTAAAATTAAAAATATGCATGACTATGATCGCATCATAGTTCCAAGGCACTCAATTTGTCGTTGTGCACGTCTATGATCGCGTCATAGTTCCAAGGCACTCAATGATGTGTGTGACTATGATCGCATCATAGTTCCAAGACACTGGATTTGTTGCATTAGGCTAAAAATATATATCAAATGTTGGGTTGGGTGAAAAGAAGGTAACGCAGAAAACATGACTGTGTTATAACTCTTAATTACTTGACTACGACGAAGTCGTAACTCTTAAAATATGCGCGATTATGATCGCGTCATTGTTTCAAGGCACTTAATTATATGTTGTGCACGTCTATTATCGCTTTTATTGACAATTTGATCTATGAACGACTATGATAGCGTCATAATTCCAAGGCACTCAATTTTTGCATTAGGCTATAACAATTTATCAAATATAGGCGTGACATGAAGGAAAGGCAACGCCAAAGTCTAAAAAATGAATATGTTATGACTCCATGACTACGACCAAATCGTGGCCCTTAAAATGACTGTGTAAGACTATGACCGCATCATAGTTCCAAGGCACTAAATTTATTGCATTTGGCTATAAAAATAGATCAAATGTGGCCGTTGCAAAAAGAAAGGCGGCGAAAATGTTATGGCCGTATTATGACTCTTAACTATTTGACTTGACTAGACCAAGTCGCGGCATTAAAAAAGATTGTGTACGACTATGACCGCATCATAGTTCTAAGGCACTCAATTTGTTGCATTAGGCAATAAAAAATAGTTCGAATGTGGTCGTTGCACGTAAGAAAGGCAACGCAAATGTTATGACCGTGTTCTGACTCTTAACTCCTTCACTACGAACAAGTCGTGGCGCTAAAAAAGATTGTGCACGACTGTGATCGCGTCATAGTTCCAAGGCACTTAATTTTTGTATAGGACTTAATAAAAGCATTACAATGTGATGCATTCATGATATTGTCTTAGCATAATATCAATTTTTTAAGTACTGAATTTGCATATTTAGTCGCATAAAAATTTATAACTGAGGGTAGTTGTGAAATTATTCTGTCTGGTTACTAGGCCCAGTAAATTTATTATTTAGTCAGTATTTTGTCATACGTATTATTTAAAGATGTTATGATATTAAAACAAGTTATTTTTTTTTAAACTTATTTTTATAAATTAAGGGAAATTAAGGCATAAGGTATATTTTTTTTTTTTTTTTTTTTTTTTTTTTATTATGACCTTATTCAATAATTCACTCTCTCTACGAGGGAAGGCCTGAGTCCCAGCAGTGGGAACGTAATGAGCTGATGATGATTCAATAATGAATCCTTCCAGAGTACTACACAGTATCTTTCGTAACGAAAATAGAAATACAGATTCAACAAATAAACAACTGCATCGTTAAGTAGGTAACATAACCTACATTGTAGTAAATACTGTTTCTTGATTAACATTAAACATGCAGATTGGAAGTCAAGACGGAAAGATAGGTAAGTTCTCACCCTGATAGTTGCTATCGGAACTTTCATGCCGTTATAAATGTTTCACGAGTTTTATTTCGTGTCTTTCATACCTTTGTTATGGTCTTCAGATCAAGACTCCTTACGATTTCTTATTCACATAGCACTTAAACTGAAATTAACTGTTAAATAGACGATAAAAACACTAATTACTTGATTAAGAAAAAATATTAAAGAATTTCGATGCTACGATGCCCGCACACAAAAAGTGAATGAGGTGACAGAGCTTAGTGGCGCCCTCTAGGGCGGGAGTTGTAAATAAGTCATTTTGTGCTTTTTATTTTTGACAGCTCTAAAATTGTGCTTGATGCCCAGCTCATGGAGTGGAACTACCTTGTGAATTATATAAATCTCGAGGATGCAACGGCGAAGTATAATATAAAATTATACCACGACGTTGCTCGGCCTAATCACACAAATAACGAGTCGAACAACCAAAATAAAATTTTCCTAAAATTTAATCTGGATTTATTTAGGATTACTCGAGTCGGCGGTTTTCACGGCGACGAGACGCAACGTTAGGTACATTGTATGATTAATGAGAGGTTACATGAATTCGAAGTGATATTTCCATAATGTATGTAGGTATCTTATCCATGATATTTACTTACACCAACATTTTAATGCATCTTGATAAACCTAGTAAACCAAAAGATGGTCCTAAGGATTCACAAACTGATAAATTATATTTAATCATCATCATCATCGTCATCATCAGCCTATCGCAGTATTGGACTGCTGGACATAGTGCTCGCGAACTGCACGCCACTGAGCACGATCCCCAGCTACTTTCATTCGATCCGTGGTCTCCACTCAAGAACACGTTTACTCTAGAGGTTATCGGTTCTGCGGCTAATATGCTCACATATTATATTTTTAATTCTACACGAAAATTGAGCTACCAAATTCGTGCTCGCGATTAAGGCACATAGATAAATCGACAATTCTACGAGTAGCACAGTTTAATGCGTTGAAACACCGTCGAACATTTTACATGATCAACCGTATACAGGGTGGCGCTCGGTTTTGTGCTACTCTAAAGAAACTCTGAACCTGAAACAACATCTGAAATGTAAAAAAAGAACATAAAATCAGAAAAAGACATTTCCATAAAATATCTTGCGGTAAATCGTCTCAATTTCCCCAGAAGAAACCACGAAATCGAGAAAAATAAAACAAATACGTATTACAATAATAGGTAATGCTTTAACTGGTACTATATATCTTATATATAAAATTCTCGTGTCACAATGTTAGTTACCTTACTTCTCCGAAACGGCTTTACTGACTTTTACCAATATTTATATGCATATTCAGTAGGTCTGAGAATCGGCTACTATCTATTTTTCATACCCCTAAGTGATAAGGGTTGTTCACCCTTAACATTTTTTTTAATTTATATGGCAAAACAACGTTTGCCGGGTCAGCTAGTATTTACATATTATTATTTTCAGTTGTGTAGGTATGAAGGTATAGAGATTGATGAGATGAAATGAGAATTACTGTAATTCATCTTGTGACAGATAGCCTACGAGTACGATTTGATAGATAAATCTCACACAAAAGAACACTCAGTAAACTCTGTCCTACTTAGAAACAACACAATGATTAATGCAAGAACGATTCCAGCGAGGAGTACAGTTTAACGCGCCTCAACTATTGACAAAGCAATACCGTCGAACAACGGACGCTTGTTCGTGATTACTCTGCGGAGCTCAGCTCTCAGACGCAGTTTGTAATGAGTGTGATCGAGCAATAATACGTGTAATTAATCATCTAAACAGATCATTGTTTAGTACTGAGTTGTTTCACCAGTACCTAACAAACTTTTGCAAATATCTAGTCAACAAAACTAATGAGAAATGTCGGTAGAAACTGGAAAAGATTTCCCGCTAACCAAAGGGTTAATGTTATTTTTTCATCTTTTTTAACCTCTGTAATAATAGTTTTGAAACGGATTTTATTAAGTCGCCGTCTTAAGTTTAATTCGGAACTTTTTCAAAAGGAAAAGTTAGCAAGTTACAAAGGCAGTGGGAATGGTTTTCGCGTCGGATCGGATTAGAAAGGCTGGAGAGACGCCATGGAGGAATAATGGAAATGAAAGTTCTAACAGGCTCGGCTTACTTAGATTGTGTGGCTTCCAGGAATCGCGACTTGGATTAAACCAGACACGTTCGAACCACAACATAAATTTCCTTTTAACACCCCATGTTTAGATGTTTTGTATGTGTTTGTGGCGGAACGGAAGGTTGCATACATAAAGTGCTCTTAAAATTATTGAGAATGGACCTCTTAGATCCGCTTCTCCTTAATCTGCATTGAAAAGTTTCAAAGATTAATTCCGACTTTCCCCTACCAATGAGCTTGCAACATCGTTAAATCAAACAAAAATAAAAACGCCGTTCATAAAACTAGTCATGTGCTCTATGAAAAGTAACGAAGTAAAATGTGCAAAACGCAAACCGTAATTACGCTCAAATGAGTGGCTGCGCTTTTAAAAAGTAGCGATTGGTGTCTGTTTCTGAACAAATTGTACATTCAGAGCTCCACTAATGAGAGCGAGCGGGGGGTAGGACGCAAGACAGCGGGGTGCGCGGGGGTGAAGCAGGATAGAAGGGAGGTGTCTCTGAGGACCATATTTTACGTTTAATTGACGCACAGCTGTCAGCTAATGAGTCGTGGATTTTTATAAAGTAGCAGGAATAGATTTTTGTTTGAGAAAGTTCTCCACTAATTAGAGTGCGGCAGTTTTTCTTGTTTAGTCGCTACCTACTCGCCGCAGTTTTTAATATTTACTTGGCGGTGATCATACATAGCTCGGGCGTTCACTTCTTATTTTATAGTTTGGACCGGACGTTCGTTTATGTCTTTAATTAACTTTAGGATTTCAAACAGTCAAACATAAAAAAAATATAACGAAAAAATATAAATAATAGAAAGAAAAATATTTAAAAAAAGGCTAACTTACTCGTTTGTAAAAACCCTACTCGTTCATATACACCATAATTCTGGGAATACCAGAAAAAAATGGGTTATCTGAGGCCGCTACTGAACACATTTATGCAAAAATAATACTAAAACTTAATGTTGGAAAATTATCCCAAAAAAGTTTATTTAGTGATCAACAACAACAACAACAACAACAGTGGTTTGCAACAATTACCTATTATATTTATTTACTCTGTCACACTTAATGTTTTTTATGTCATATGTTTCTAGTTAATTAGTTGTTGCAAATAAACGTTTCTTTCGTTTCTTTTGTTTCGTTTCAAATTTAAACATGACAATTTTGGCGTACTTAAAAATTGGAATTAACTGATTTTTATTATTTATACTGTTTATTTAATAATCGCGGCCATCTTTCTTTTCGTTTTGGCGTCACCCTTCGAGTAGACAGCCATTATCTGAGGCGTCACCATTGTGGCTCTTTGGTCCCGAAAAACCGTAGAGCTATTCCAGTCAGGAAACCATATAAAATCCTTTCTTAGTAGGTACACTTCCATATTACAAAAGGAACATACCCTCCAAATTTCGGATCAGTGGATCAGTGGTTTAGGCTCTGTCATCATCATCATCAGCCCATCACGTTCCCACTGCTGGGACACGGGCCTTATCTCAAAGAGAGAGTATGGGCCATAATCCATCACGCTGGGCCCCAGTGCGGGTTGGTGGATGTCACGTGAATTTTTGTGATAAATTCTTGGACATTTCGGTACCCAACCTAGTGTAAAAACTGTTATTAAATAAAAGATTTAATAACAGTTTTAAATTAACAGTTTTTTTATAACAGGTGCAGTTGTAACAGGTACTCAATCTAACCTGTCACAACCCAATCTAGTTTAAATAATCTCTCAACTCGTAGTAATATTCCTAAAAGCAAATTTTTCACTCCAGCAGAATAATTTATATTGAAAGGGTGTTTCTATTTATAATATTGCACCGAAATTCAATTCACATTATTTTGGACATTGGACGTTTTTCAATAGAAACGCAGCCAGTGCCTTGCGGGTATTCGTTTATGGCCTCCATCGAGTGCGTCGCAGTGTTGTGTAAGTAAGCATGTAGGTACAAGTTGGAGGAGTAATAAGTTTTATTTTTGCTTTGTTGTACTGTTCGTTATAATATTATTCAAAGAGGAAGTCTGAGGAGGTTGCCAAGCAATTTGGCAGGCGCGCGGCGACGGCGGCGCTTCGCAGATAGGGCGTTATTTACAGCGACCATTCGGGCGGGTTCGACTCGTAACTTCTGCTTAAATACCTTGTTACAGCCACGCTGGCCGTATCCACACATTCCGTCTCCTCCGCTGATATCGAGAAAAACCCGTAAACCAAGCTTTTGCATATGAATTGCAGAGCCGACGAGAGACGCGATATCTTGGAACACGTTTTGGACACATTCCCATAGTCATTTTGCTAATTCCTTACCACTTTTGTTGCCGCTTTGTCTCTTTGATACATTATTTATTTGTATCATCGATGGTTTTGTCAGTGTAACCAAAAACTGCCAATGCCAATGTTTTGCTACGTCTAGTCTGTTTTTATCCAAATACTAGCTTTTGCCCGCGACTTCGTTCGCGTGGACCACAGCAAATGGTTTATGCTGCGGATTTTTGCCATTTTCCGGGATAAAATGTAAACTATAAAGATTCGGGTAGTTGATAAATTCCTTTTTAGTTTCTATCGGAGTAAGTCACCAAGGTTCCTTATTATATCTTCAGAAAGTAGAATTTCATGTTCTCCGAGTTTCTAGCGGCAGCTAAATTGTGTTTAGAAGAATTTAAGCGCTTGTCTTCTCAGATTGACTTTCATTTAAACGACGAACGCGCATTCTCTTAAGGTGCAATGACAACGAAGAGTGTTCTTCACAAAAAAGGGCCCATATCCGTTGCTTCCTTCTTTTCTTAGTGTACCAATACCTATAGATGACCATCTTGAACTTCTAGGAACCCACCTAAATGGAATCCAAACCTATAAATGCATCAAAAAAATTGGTATTTTGTCCAAGGTCAGGCGGTACTACACTCAGGTTTTTTGAACGTTGTCCAAGCACAGGTCCGTTCTTGTATGAAGTACCTTTGGTACAGGTCTGCCAAGTACCAGCTCAAGTCTTTAGAGTCGATCAAAAGACGTGCATAAAAGCTCATCAAGACGACGCGTTGGTGAAAACCAGACTTCAAAACCTCGCACATCAACGTGAAGTTGACAGCCTGTCGGTATTCTACAGAATACACTACGAAGAGTTTGCTCTCAGGAAGTGCATAATTAAAACCGCTATTGCCACTGGATACCAAGATGTACGCACCGGAACAAAGTGGAACGCGTATTTTGGCTCATTCTTCTCAATACCATACAGCGAATTACTGTATTTCTTGTTATATACAACCAGGGTGTGTTCAAAACAAGAGTGAATAGATAGGTGCTTACTTCGCAAGCATGATACATTTTCCACTGCATTATCACTTCCCAACACTGGTATCGTGGTCAAAAGCTGGCCTAGCATATAAGACATAAAATAAAGCTAAATCTTTTTGGAGGCATGTTGAAAAACCTCAACTAAAAAACAACTGTCGACAACTCTGTCGATATAGCAATAGTAGCCTGTGATACGATCACTCGATCGTATCACAGGCTACTATTGCTTAGCCTGCCTACTATTTATTTTCAGCGGTTTTTCTTGTTATAAGCAAGCGTGGCGCACACCATCAGGAGAATGACATGCTCGTTTCATTAATCAGTTCCACAAAAAATACTTTACCTATATCACTCATGGAAGTACTCGAAATAATTAAATGTTATCCTGACTTTAAGTGAGTCAAGATATAAATCAATGGTAATATTATATGTTGAGAGCGAGTGTGGCTCAGTGGGAGACCATGCGTCTTTCGATCCCACGCACTCGAGTTCGTATGCCGCTGGCCCCGCACCACTGACTATCTTAAGTTATGTGCGGATTTAACACTCGCTCTAAAACGGTGAAGGAAAACATTGGGAGAAAACCGGCATGGAAGGATTCATCACAAAAATTCAAAAATTCATGACAGAAATGTGAGATTCACCAACCCGCACTGGGCCAGCGTGGTAGATTATGGCCCATACTGTCTCTAAGAGAGAAGGCCCGTGTCCCAGCAATGGGAACGTGATGAGCTGATGATGATGAATATTATATTCACTCGTGGTACGTCTCTCGTATGCGGGGGGCCATCTGGGTAGGTACCACCGGCTTGCCAGTTATTTTGCCGCCAAGCAGTAGTGCGCATTACTGTGTTTCAGTTTGAAGGACATTGTAGCCAGCAAAATTACTGGGCATATAAGACTTAATATCTGATGTCTCGGTGATGAGCACAATGTAGTGCTACGTAGTACTTTTATGGTATTAAAAGTTATGGATGGCACTGCAATTCTTATGGGCAAGCTTGGCGCTTACCATCAGGCGAACGCCTTGCTCGTCTCATTACTCAGAATTAGCAGTCTCAAAATTAGCTAACAGTTACAGAAGCAAAAAATATGAGTTACCGCTTTTCCTGCATGACTTCGAACACTTAAGATATCTCAGCATTGCAATATCATAGCGTTATGAAACTTACACCAGATTTTAAGTTAAGATATAGGCTATCAAACAATGGAAACCGAATTTAAATCCGTTCGGTAGTTTTCGAGTCTTTAGAAGCTAAAAATGTGGAGATTTTCTTTTTCTGTCATAATTATAGCTCTTTTCATGTAAAGTTTCTGAGTTGTTTTTTAAGACTTACTGAAAACGCTGAAATTTAATTTTTGCTGTGGTATTTCTTATGTAAATAAATTTTACATGTATGTATTTCATTCATTTTCATAGTCTATACAGCGCGCAGCGTTTCAAATTCAGACTAATTTTACATATTTCTTGTCCTCATCGCTTAAAGAAGCGTAATATCAAAAAAAATCTCGAACCCGTATTCGTTAATTTTTAATTATAAGTATACATTTTGAGTTTCAAGATTCTAGGACAATCTAATAACTTTTTTTCCATACAAACTTCACCCCCCATTTAATCCCCCCATAAGCAAATTTTTCGAAATTTTAATAGCCTATCTTTTAAGTTAAGCTGTCTACTATCAAACACTGAAAACCGCATTAAAATCCATTCGGTAGTTTTCGAGTCTATTGGTAACAAACACACAAACAAACAGACAAAAATTATAAAAACCATAGATTTGTGTTCAGTACCCTCTAAATAGTCGATCCCAGTTGGTTTTGCAAAAATATCTTCAATGTACAGAATTGGCTTTTTTCCATTTTTATAATAGTATAGATTGAAAAGTCATCACGGTTTGATCAGTGGCTGCAATTGGTGGATTTTCAAAATAGATTACGGATGGCCTCGCTTTAAAGTAAAAATTTTCACTAACATAATACAGATAAACGATTTTAAGACTTCTGTATTGTCAAACCGAAATGGGTCGCTAAGATACAGGCCTAGCCTAGGTTGGGGCCCATCGATAATCTAATATCAATTCAATGTACCTATGTGTAAATCAATATATAATTTAATTGAATAGTGGATTAGTGTAAATTTGGTAAATAAATCATTTATTCATATTCATAAATCAGCTTACCATGTACAATTACAAACTCAAATGCAGTAGTAACGACAAACGGATTCCTTTACCTTCTGAGAATTGAAAGCCTCGCTCTAAAACTAGCTCACACAGCACGCTTGGAACCCAATACTCCCGACGCTTAAGGTGGAGCAAATCAGATAAGGGATGTTATTTATAAGATACGTCCTAGTAAATAGAACCCCGTATAATTTGTCGTCACAAAAGCCCCCTCCGTATTCGCGTACATATTTTATCCGCTTTGACATTCAATTCTATTCGCCTATTGTTGTTTACTATTGTCTGTATTATACTATTGACATAAATCTTGGAGTAGTTTGTGTTTGGGGTTTTTTGGCACCGATGTTTTTGTTAGAATTCATAGGGATACTTAAGAATTCCATCAAAGTGTTTCAATAAAATATGTACCTGCAGGCGTACCACTTATTATAAATCAAAGCTTTGCAGGTATACTCTAACCCTATTGTCATAGTAGCTACTTGATTTTATATTTATAAATTGTTCAGTGAAAGTATAAATAAATTACTACCTAAGTCTAACAAAAGGTGGGCAGGTACCAGCACCAAATAACATCAAAATTATAAAGTACTTTAACCATCACAATACAATCAAATTGCCACAGAACACAGTAAGCCTCTTAGAGTTAATTTAATTGGATTTGCGAGCGTTCAGGTTAGCGATCACTTTAACAGCAGTTAAGTTCATACTCGTAGAAGGGAAAGTACGAAAGCGCACGAAGAGGAAGCCACAGTATACTCGTAAAAAGTATGACGATTTTTAATATGACTTGATTGATGGCAAAACATTGAGTCTCCAACCGTTATACTTTAACGTTAACGTCATCTTGCTAATGTTAAAGCTATCTCTATTATATGTTCACTGTTGAGTTTATTATGCTTATATATGTAACCTTCATATATAATGACAATTCATGGACAAAGTTTCATCAGAGCAAAGTCATGTATGCTCAGGAATAATCTCCCGAGCTTTCGTGATATCTCACTGCATAATTCTTTGTACTGTGGCAGCCCTCTAGGGACAGTGTTACAGTTTATGTTTGAATTTACCAGCGGCGATATAATATTTGTGTAGCTAATAAACGTTCTAGCATATGCGGGCTAATGTGTCGTTATGTATTCATAACACAGCCATTGTGTCGAGTAGCACACACAATGTTGATTCTATTAGCTTGCGGAACTTGCGGAAACGAAAGCTTGTCTGACAAGCGGTGTTGTTTTATGCCGCCCGCGCTTTGGGAACGAACCGCGTATATATATTATTGCCTACTACCTATGGAACAGTTCAAGTGTGCCTTGGTGATTGAATTTATACCTCCTTTGTCTTGTAAATATAGCCTAGAATATTTTTGAGACGAAGATGAATTCAGATTTTACCTACCTATTTTAATTTCAGTCAAGCAAGAAATATTAATCGGCAGTAACCGGAAGAAGGTCGTGTGGGATTTTGTTTTTCCATTTTTGGCAAGCAGAATGTATAAAAATAGCTCACGTAAATTTAATTTTACAATGATCAAAGAGCAAAGTAAAATCTCTCCGGTACGTCCGCGTCCGACGGATTCGAGCGGCAAAGCGTACGCATGTCTGCAAATCTCATTACATTTGGAGGATAAAGAAAATTCAATATCCATCGTTCTTTGTCTGTCTATACCCTTGCAAATTTTATTTGGACCTTGTTTAAATTTTGTATCGAAAGCTACTTTCAGGTTTCTGTACATGATCCCAAAATATACTTGGACAATTTTATTTATATTTGAAGAGGTACAGACCGGTTAACCACCGTAAACTCTTCAAAGCACTTATCAAAGCTTTCATTGACATTGACCTCAGTTGACCGAACTGAAGAGTAAAAAACAATCTATCAAAGTGAATACGGTGTATTGTGAGTATCTATCAAAGATGCTTCAAAATGTTGTATTTTTTACGAAAAACGTAGAGCAGCCATTTTGTGAAATATGCGAGTCGATTTAAGTATACCAACATGATTACATGATATGTAAAATATTCATAAGTAATGTGTTAAACAAATTCAGCCTAAACCGATCTAAGACCTCTAGTTCACACACACTTTTTTCCATAAAAAACTACGGAAAAACAATTGACGATTTTTCCGAGACGGCGCGCTGTAGACAAGTGTTTACAAAGGTGCTTTTGTACTATGAAATTAACCGGAAATTCCTAAAGACAAAGGTACCAAACGTTTGCACACTACCTACTGCTTGGGGATGGATATCTGCCAAGGTGTGGCGTTTGCAAGCCTACTACTACAACCAGTTAGCACATGAGGATCATTATAGAAAGCATCCTATCCACTCTAGGTTAATTTGAGTCTTATGTATCGATAAGCATTTGAGATATCGTATATCTAAACATTGCATAGTTCTATAATCTACTTTAGCTAGTGCACAATATATATTATTACCTAACCTTTAAAGTCAGGGCGTGGATCGTATTATCCATTTATATCCAGCATGAAGTCATAATAATCATCATAACCTGTAGGATACATTATTTCTTATCGATCGTCGTGTCCACAAAGAATATTGAATATTGAAGAAGAAGCTACTTAAGAACAATACCTTCTTACGTATTTATAGGAAAGCAAAGTTTTATTGTACAGTAGATTAAACTTGGAGGCGCAACAAAGTACGGCTAAGTAGGTACGAAGTGCTTAACATAACATCAACTTTTCATCTCTCGTTCCGTTCGATATTCACAAGCACTGCCATGTATTGTATGTTTGTAAAGGAATTTACAGTTTTCTGGAGGTGCAGAAATAAAGTGGTGTAATGTTAGTGTGTTTTTAATGTTTGGGTTGCGCTCAAAACAATTCGATTTTAACACAGTGTATAATGTCTACCTAGCTGAAAACCAGCGTTTGGTGTCAATTAATGACATTTGTGCTGAGCCAAAACCCCATTTGGCACCACTATTCCATCATTATTTTTGTTTATAATATAATATGTATTCGTTAACTATTTTTTCTTTATGTTTTTCTCTATGTTTTGTGTGGTTGTCAAATACATGTCTTTCTTTATTTCTTTCTTTCTTTACCTACAAGCATAATATAAGTGCGTGAAAAGTATTATATTTGGACCGAATACGAACTAGCTTCTATCTGACTACAAGTATTAGATCGCCCCAGACGGACGGCACGACTCGAGCAATTAATTTCTAAATATATATTTTCGCAGGCAGTATATGTACTTACTCCCTCCATTACGTTTTGTCATATACTTCATACATGATGTATAACTCGAGCAAACCACCAAAAGAGTGCACAAAAAAAGACTAAAAAGCAATTCTAGCGATAAATTAACGAGTGCAAACTGCGCCTTAAAAACCGTCTGGATGATGTGGTTCAGTTCAGTTGCCTGTAGCAAAGCACCATTACTCGACGTGTTTCTACTTCTACATTAAAGCACAAACATAAAAGCTACACGCATGCCAAGTTTCATGCTTACTGCCGGATGAGACTGTAATCCTTAATTTTTTGAGTTACCAAGCTGTCCTAAAACCGGGATTTAATTCATAAATCACTTTTTTTGACAAAAAATAAATATCTACTAAGCCGATTAATGTTGTGCGAAAAATTATCTTTAGTTGCTAACTATATATTTATGTTTCACTAGGCGAGTGAGAACAAAGAGTAACATCTCAATTTACAAAACCCCTTTCTTTCTGAGTTAGATATTACCTGCAATATCGTAACAATTATTTCTCGTTACGTTGACTTAACTTTTTGCTACTTTTTCTTTGTTAAATACACTGTATTCTATAGAAAAAGTTTCAACGACTGCTATTGAAGAAAACTCAGTGTGGAGTGAATTCTTGCGTGAATCAGGAATGTGAGTATCCATCAAAAGAAAGTTCGGTGAAACCAATTTATTTTGCCGTTATCTTTGCAGATTTTGTGACTTTGTGAACTTTATTCAAAAGAAATAGAGTTCAAAGTCGTATTAAGTAGTTTTGGCGATGGTGAGATTATAAAGATGTTCGATACATGATCTCAGTCGAAAGTTTTATTTCAAAGATCACGTTGAAGATAGCATCTGGAGTCAGGTGGCTATTAAATGCCATTCCCTTTTGTAAAGTGTCTCTATTACTGTTTGATCTCTATGGAAAGCTATTTTCGCATAGGAAAGACTAGATGATTTTAAGAGATCGTAGTCAGCCTTTTTAAAGAAAAGTCATGGCTACGAGGATATTATTATTATTTATGTTTTTTCTTTGAAAATCTCTCGTTGCCGAGGTAATATATTTGTAGCTCATCTAAAAATGGAGTTAGAAAGTTTGGTCTGTCCAAAAAATAAATGGGAACAAAATTCGAGGGTGAAGACACGGTGTTAACGGTAATTGCAGAAAGTAAATAGCGTAAGGCCCGCCGTATAGCCCGGTTGCATCGGAATCGCCACACTAGATGGGACCGAGGCGAATTTAATACCGCAGGGTTGCCCGCTGTAACGATGGGCCGACGATATTCGAGAGAATAACTGAATAGCTAAGAAACATGTAAAATGGAATGGTTCTATGGTACGGAACTCTTAAAAAGTGAAAAATTTACTACTACTTTTATTACTTTTTTATTTATTTACTACTTTTATTTTAATTTATTAACTTTTATATTTTTTAAATTTACTGGTGGTAGGTTTCTCGTTTGCGAGAGGCCGTCTGGGTGGGTACCACCGCTTTGCCAGTTATTCAGCCGCCAACTAGTAGTGCGCGAGCTTTACTGTGTTCCGGCTTGAAGGGCATTGTAGCCAGTGAAATTACTGGGCATTATGAGACTCAACAGCTAATTGTCTCTGGGGACGAGCGCAGCGCAGCGCCGCGCAGGATTTTGCAAAACAAAGTTCTAGGTGGTGCTGTTATTGTTATGGGCTGGCGTATTGCTTACCATCAGGCGAACGACCAGCTCGTTTCGTCATTCTGTAACATAAAAATAAAAATCACTACAATTATAAATGCAAACATTAGATGCTTGAATCCCGTTGAGGAACTACGGATAATAGAAGCATAAAATATAATAGGTTTACTAAACATTTTAATGTTGTAGTCGAGTTCTTGTTTATATTAACTTAAATTTTTATTTAAGCTACATTAATCATACTGCGTCAATACACTACATTTACAAAGCAGACTGTACAAAATGATGCCAAGGACATAGTTTTGCATAATTTAATTGCCGACACAATTGCCATAATAATTTACTTAAGTGATACAATTATTGAGTTTCCTGTGGCTGTCCCCCGAGATGTCACGCGTGGGCATGTCGGGGACTCCAGCTAAATCCAGTTATCTTTGGTGATTGGGATACAGTTCAAGATGTAGTTTGATGCGAACAATATACTTGAGAGTTTGACTATCACATTGTTTTGTAGTACATAAGTAGCTCTACATACTATAGTACATAACTGAGACGTCCACTGCTACGAGGTCATCATGTGTAAGCGCTATAGCATTAATTATTATTATATATTATTGTGTAAACTATAAAATGACCTCATCGGGGGATTTAGGAATCAAAAATCGAATGCTTTTAATTACAAACCGATCTTGATTTTATTGTAGTATTGTAATGTAATTAACACCACAATCATCGAGTTTGCAGTTGCCTGTCCCGTGGGATGTCACGCGTGGTCACGTCGGAGGCTCAATCCAGTTATCTTCGGTGATTGGGGCACAACGCGGAGATGCGATTTGATAGGATCAATAGCGATACTAGAGTGCGAGTGTGTGCTGAGAGTGTGAGTTCCATGCCATTGTTTTGGAGAATTATGCATGGGCTGTATAAATTAGTGACACAATTGCTCATAGATTGCTATTTTAATGACAGTCTGCTGTGTCCAGGGGATGCACGAGTAGGCGCGTCGAAGCACAATTCAGTTATATAATCTTCCGTGATTGGAGCACAACGCGGGACCTGAAAGATGCATTTAGCTGGATCAATATTCAATATCAGTGTTAGTGCGAGTAAACCTATACTTATTTTATAAATTATGTAAAGATCCTCTACGATAGATATAAGTCCAAATTTTAGATTAGTATCAATATACAACAAAATCCCTGAATACCTAAAAATCTAAACTAGATACAACGTATTCTGCAGAAAACTTAAATCTTATCTAATTAAAAAATGTTATTATTCCGTAGATGAAATCAAAACTGAAAAGCATGTGGAAAAAAAAATGACTTAATCCCGTGACACTATACTGTATACTGTTACTATACAATATACTGACTTCAATAAAACATAAATCAATATAAATTAAAATGACTAAATGTACTCTCGCACTGACTTGCAAACGCCCTTACAGGGCTCATGTACCAACCTAACTTATGTATAATTTAAGACCTACCTATGTATGATAAATAAATGTACATGAATGCAATGAATAAATGAATTATAACATGGCTTGAGTTTTAAATGTATTAGTGAAAATATCACTTAGCCTCACATGCATGATTCGGACCTCCAACAAAAACAATACATAGATTTGTTGCTCATTACATAGAGTAGTTGTATCACTAATAAGGTAATCATTATCAGTATGACAACGCACTAGCGCACTCTATAAAATACACATCGTAATAAGTTTTTGATAATTTTATTCCTCAGGATTCCAACTCAAACCATCGGCTATAATTTAATAAGCAATACTACAATTCAATTTACCGCCCTCCTTAACCATTTAGGACGTCAAAGGCACTATCCAGATACCAACGGTGATTGGCGCACACTCACGCAGCCAAGTGATGCGATTAGACGGGATCAATATCCGACTAACAGATGCATATCGTGACAATACACGGCAAACGCGAACTTGATGAAGTTCTAATAGCATATACAATAAACAGAGAGTTATCACTCACTACTGAAAGTGAGTGAGTTTCGGTAATAACAAAAACTAAGATTACTAAAGCCACCCTTATCTACCGAGCACAGCACTATTGCCACTTGCAGTTTACAGAACTAAGATCACCGTATTCGCGTTATGACACCGTTGTGGCGTGTACTACATGTGCAATCTTAATTTCCTCCACAATTGTTATTAACGCTAAACTTGCACAAACTCGGTTAAGTTCACATTAGAACAGTGAGTTGTTAACTAAAATAATATTATTCACAAACCAACATCACAGATTCTGTTTCTGACAGCTTCTGCGATGTGTTCTTTTTTATGTAACTGTGTGACGAAACGAGCTGGTCGTCCTGATGGTAAGCAATACGCCTGCAAATCCTGCGCGGCGCTGCACTGTGCTCGTCGCCCTGAGACAATTACTGTTAAGTCTCATAACGCCCAGTAATGTAGTGGTTAGTCAGGTTAATTGGTACTGAGAACGTAAATTTTTTTAATGCGGGTTCTAATATCACGGGAGACATATTTATGCACATGAAAATCTTGCGGGTTTTATAATTTTTCATGTTTTGTGTTGCCTATGGTTTCTCATAGTTCCTGATTCCCTGAAAAGCAACAGGAAATTCTAGATATCAGATTGAAGACTGTTTTTTCGTAGGTCTTTGTTTATTGCTGTAATTCGTGTCTACCGAATCCAAATTTAAATCTGGATTAGTTTATATACTTATGTACTAAACCAATGTACTTATCCAATTTCGATACGATATAAACAATGTTATTTACAGTTACAACACCAATACCGAGCATGAGGCACTATGATATAAACTGTTTGTAAAGAACTTGAGAGCGTGTATTTGTGTTCACTGTATTAACTACGAATGCTGTATATGTTCACTGTATTAAATACCAACTCTAGATTAGGTTGTGTACACTTCGTACACATTAATAACAAACTTAATCGATGTAATGTTTTCTATGACAAATCCTAACCAATGAATACTTTGAATGGAATAGAGTTCAGGTGGCTCCATTGTTTCAAATAACATTTTAATTGATATGATTTTTTAAAGAAAAAATCTAAAAACCTGAAAAAACAGTGTGTTAACATTTTACTATCGTTGAACTGACACGGACTGATCGAATAATTTTAGCACCGCCAGGTGTGCTCGTAGTTTTCCATCAGAAATGGACCTGAAATCTGATATTCCAGTGTTTGCTGTTCGCCTCGAGCGTTCCGACAGTTTCATTGTTTAATGCCAAACCCAACTCATATTTTGTGTTCGTAATTGATAGGTACGGAAATAGCTGACAGACACTATTTGAACAATATGCTCGTTTTAGGTAAAAATGCTGTTTAACTCAAATATTATTAACTGAAATATAAATATAGACTTCCAAGTAGGTACTGATAAACTTACAAGTTACAAGACAACAAATTTACAAGAAAAAAAAGATCATATTAGAATATTTCTTAGATCATAAACATACTTCATATAAACAAACCTACGGTGTGTTAACACAACTGCATAAATGCCAACAAAAATGAAAAAAAAATATCATCATCATCAACTCTCCGTATAATCTACCGCTTGACATAGGCCTTTACTAATGCACGTCCCTGAGCCCGATCTTTGGTTCTCCTCATGTAATTGCTGCCAGCTATATACTATGCGCAGGTCCTCGCTCCATCTAGCTGGAGGGCGTTCTACACTACGTTTGTCTAAACAGTATCTACTCTAGAACCCGTTGGTATCTACTCTAAAACCCGTTTACCCCATCCGTTATCGGTTAAAACATATATAATAATCGGTAAAATCATAGATATTACTCAGATCATAGATATAAAACCAGCGTCTGATGTCATGGACATTGGACATTTTGTGCTGAGCTAGTCCCTTTTACCACCACAAACTTCCTCTGTGCATATATTTCGTATTGTCTTGTTTTGTTTTATTAATTCTGTTCAGTTTCTTTTCTTTTTTGTGGTTGTCGAATAAATATTTTTCTTTCGTCATATAAGCATAATTAAAACAATAGGAAAATCAGATATTTTACCTGCAGCGCTACATGAAACGCGCCAGGCTCAAGGAGTACCCTATGAAACTCCACACTTAGAAAAGATTCCTTTCGAATGAAAGGTATGCCTAATATTACCTGGCGCGGCGTCATGTCTCCGGCAATTAGGCGCGCTGTGTGCAAAACGCGACGACGCGACGTGCTTTTACATGCGTGGCTACACTCTACTGCCAATTTGTGCCGCATTGTTGCCGCCAATGTGCTATACCGATTACATACACTCGTGGTAGGTTTCTCGTATGCGGGGAGCCGTCTAGATAGGTACCACAGCTTTACCAGTTATTTTGCCGCCAAGCAGTAGTGCGCAAGCATTACTTTGTTCCGGTTTAAAAGGCATTGTAGCCAGCGAAATTACTAGGCATATGAGACTTTATCTGATGTATCGGGGTGGTGAGCGCAACGCAGTCCAACGCAGTGCTTTTAACGGTATTAAAAGTTCTGGGTAGCACTGCAATTGTTTTGGGTGGGCGTGGCGCTTACTATTAGGCGAACGACTTGCTCGTCTCATCACTCAGTACCATAAACAAAAATACATTAGAAGAACTAAGTTGAAGATACATTACTAAGTTGAAGCATTTCCGTATAACACTTTTTTTATACTTCGTACGTGGCATCACGTATGTGGCAATTAGGTACGCAGTGTGCAAAACGCGACGACGGGCGTGCCTACACTCCAGTGCCAATTTGTGCCACATTGTTGCTTCCGACGTGCTGTACTAACTTCACACATATAATAGAAAAAAATGCTAATTTAAGTATCGAATGTAATAATAGTACCCAGTACGGCGTCACGTCTGTGGCAATTAGGCGCTGTGTACGAGACGTGACGAGTCACAGTCACGCGTGGCTACACTCTAGTGCCAATTTATGCCGCTTTATTGTCAATGTGTTCTACCAAACTCATACGGTTTATAACAATAGAAAACGGGGTTTTTATAATATTTCGTAGCAACTAGCCGATAGTTGCGACTCCGTTGGCCTAAATTCAGTATATATGTGTTCCCTAAGGAACTGTTCATCTTTTCCGGGATGAAAGTAATCGATGTCGTATTCCAAGACCTAATGTACTTACATACCAACTTTCATCCAAATCTGCTCAGATGTTGTGAAGTTAAGTGGTAACAAACGCTCACACACACATAGGTCAGCAAGTCAGCGTCATCGTCACCCGACCCAGTTCGCCGCAGGTTGCTAATCGCGCTACTCGTTCGATTTCTATCATCGATAAATCGCCGATTCAGCCTGCGCTTCAGCCTGAACTTATTTCTTCTGCGCCGCAAGCACCAACTCTGCAAAAGAAGACGTTCGCGCAGGTTTCCCGGGTCACCGGGACACAGCATAGTCCACCACCCGTTCCTGAAATGAGCAAGGCCGACAAGGATGGATTCACCCTTGTGGAGAGGAATCAACCCCGGCCGGTCCGAAACCAAAGTGGTACCGCTCCTCCTGCAGCCACAACAACAACGCTTCATGCTGCAGAGCCTAGGACGGCGATAAACCTATCCCGATTTGACCAGATTACGTCGGGAGATGATGTCGTTCGGCATATCAAGGAGAGGTGCGGCGGACGGATCCAGGAGCTGAACCAGTTGTCGCTGTCGAGGTTGGAGTCAACGAGGACGACAAGTTTCAAGTCCTTCGTGCTCCGGCTTCCGGCGAAGTATTAAGATACGTTCCTGGCTCCTGAGTTTTGGCCCGAAGGCGCTACAGGGAGGCGAAGCCGAAGTTAATTCCCTAATCGTAGCTTTAGTACTTACACTTACGCACGCACCCTCACACAGACATACATTCACAAATATACAAACACACAAACACACTTGAATTTATAATATTAGTAGGATTAGTAGCAAATGATAATGTGGAGTTCCATCGTATTCTGTAGCTCGTAGCACTAACGTAGCACTCCTCTACGCGTCTACGAACTAACGTAGATCAAAAATATCTATCGATAATAATATTTTGTTATACTTATTGAATCATGTGATGGTGCTTTATCAAAAGCTAAGCTCGATAGAATACAGTAAAATGTAAAGTATGATTGATAGCGCAGTAAAGATGATGGAGTATTGAATATCCCGGTTCACTTCCGGAATCAGATATTTCTGTTCAAATATATTTTATTTCATAAAGAGATTATAGGTACTTAACGGTTATATAAATGTCGATTGAAAAATAAATGTCGTGAAAATTTAATATTATTATGTTGTAACAAAAACACAAATGTAAACAAGTCACATAGATAACATAATGAAACGACAAGACGTGACTCAATGCATAATTAGTACAGAGGTACATCAAGTGTTTGTTGATTAAAAAAGTACTAAAGCTCAACACTGTAATGAAAATCGAAATATATTTCTGTGTATTTATGATTGCATAAACGCCCTCCCTTACTGGCTGGAAACATCAATCATAAAAAATTAAACAAAGGTAACTCCACTTACATAGAAATTATATGTATATCTTTGATCCACAGCCAACAGCAACATTCAAATTGACGTTCGCAATACTTCCGCAGGCATCTGAATACATATCAAAAAATTGCCGCATTTTAATTTCCCTGCACTCAAATAACTGAAACTTCCCCTCGTCGGAAACTTTGCGTTCCGATTTCTTTGTTATTTTTAATATCGACTTTTTTGCGCTCGAACGGCGGTTGCTAATGGATTCTCAATATTTGTGTTGACAGACAAACAAGGGTGAATGGAGTGAGTCCTAGCATTCCGTTTGGGAGCCTACTATTGGCTCGCCGAGATTGTGACCGTCACTGTCGCCCGCGGTACAGCCCAACGACGTTGACAATTCTTTTTAACTGTCTTCAAAAAAGGAGGAGGTTCTCAATTTGATTGTATTTTTTATATTTGTTAACTCAGAACTCTGTCATTTAGGTATAAACCGATTTGTATAATTGTTTTACATCGGAATCAGTATGTACAGCTACAATGTGGTCCAATATAAATTTCATCGATTTTCGACCTTTGACCTCGAAGATATATGAGAATTGAAGTCGGTTTTGTCGTGCTATAAAATATCGAGCACATACATAGATCCTGGCCCATAACTAGGATTCCCTGTAGCCAGGAATTACGAGGACCAGAAATCACGAGGATCCTCAAAACTCAGACTTAAAACAAATACTTGCGTTTGTTTTTTTCTTTTGCACAAACATTTGTCCCGTCGCGGGAATCGAACCCTCAACCTCGGTGGTTTATGAGGTTTGAGCCGACCTACCCAACCACTTCACCACAGAGGCTGAAATATGTCTGCGATATGCGTGTGAGTTATCCGACTCGACGCTAATACCACAGCTTCTGCCACCGCCGACGCCGACGCGATGGATTTACCGATACTGACACCAAAGAAAACTAACTATTACCTGACACCGTCGTCACCGGAGCCTCCGCTGGCTTCAAAGCGGAAGCTGAAGCCTATACCTACAAATCAAACAGGTAAAGTCAAGTGCAATTTATCTATTATACAATCACCGACGTCTACTCTGGCGCCCCGGCCTGTCCGCACACGTTTTGTGTAATACGAATCGAGTGCGACAAGGACAACGCTATACGTAAGCAACCTAAGTGTTTCTCTTTCACTCCTAATATCGCTTGGCTAAAAAAATTCCGATTCTTATTTGTGTAAGTGGTTTCTTTGCATCCATACACAGAACAATAACGAAGCATTTTGTTAGGTATATTAATATTGTATCAAAGTCAATATATCAAATTTTAATGAAAAAAGTGAGAGGCAGACCTCCGTCAGTAAGGGGGTGTCGCTTCTTTACGTAAGTAATAGTCAGTTTTCTTTGGTAATAGGTTTCAATTTCATGAATAATAACTATATTAAGGCTTGTACATAAATATCGATGGTAGGACCCTTCCGTCCAATTGTATCAGTAAGAACCCGATTGGAGACGCTTAGACCGATGTTTATTTATGTCGGCTCGAAGTTTACACTCGTGATTAGTGGTTAATCTGCTGTAGTAACTAACAACTTAGTTTAATTAAAGGGTTTCTCTGCTGAATTTACTACTTATAAAATTATATTTCCACTCTTACTATCTATACCTACCTATTTGCGTTTATGTCCAGTTAATGCTCCCTAGTGTATAATTTTCACATCAAATTATGTATCACCAAACAAAATGACGCAGCAAGCAATAAACTAGAGACCAAATCCTGACCAAGACGCAACCGTTATTGTACATTTAGTAAACCAAATGCCTGAAGGGGAATCGCCGGCGATAATAAATTCCGATTGCTATGAAATATTTATGCGGTGGCACCTACATTGCGTTATGTCCGTAGTCGGCAACGAGCCCCTTACATCAGCGTCGGCGGCGGGCGGCAGACCCGCACCTCACGGACGTCAAACACGATTACCATCCATAAATAGGTACAGATTCCGGCCACTCTGACCCTACGCATTATCTTATATTGGTGCGAAAAGTTGACTTCGCAACATTTTTATAGACCCCAAAAATAAGTCGTATATACTTTATTTATCAGTTTCGCGTTTTTTTGAGATAATATTTCTATAAAAAGGTGAATTAAGACGCGAGACTGGCAAAGTTCGAGAGGACGGTGAATAAATAATGAAATACTTTTAAATCAATTTGCTGTGACGCCCGCCTGCTCATCAAATAAAGCCTATTCAAATGGGCGCCTCTGTAGCTATTTATTAAGACACCTTATTTATTTCTTTTTAGTATTAAAGAAATAAATAACAAAAGGTATGATGGCTTTTAAATTCCGAAATAAACAATAATTTTTGGTGCGAAATGAACCAGATTAAATATTACATTTAGCTACATTTCTTCTTCTTCTGTTGAGTGGGTGTGTGGCTGACTCTGGTGTCTTGGTGTTGTGGTTTTAGACTGCCGGAAGCTACGCTGATATATTTCTATGAAAGTTTAATCCTGCGTGTGGTGGAACGTAATTTGTCGGTACATCTGCTGTACTGGGTATTATGTCGAAATCCAGTTAAATATAATTACCTACATGGTAAGGAAATTAAATAACACGAGTACAATAAAATACATGGAACGTTTCTAAACTAACCAGATTAGCGTGTGAGTGACGTCGCGCGGTTGCGGTGAGCAGTACCGAGCGCGACGGGTTGTGCAGCTTTGATCACTAGGTGCTGTGCTGGCTTAATCTGTCCATCAGGGGCTGAACACTTACTTATTTCCTACTTCTACATAATTATTATGTACTTAAAATTTTTATTTTTGTCACTCATTCGTAAACCTTTCATCGGGATTGGGAGTTTTTTTTTCATTCCCGATAAACAAATGTTCTTTAGAGAATACCTAGCTATAATAGTTATTTCACGAGGACGAAATCGCGAGTGTCAGCTAGTATAAACTATTCGTGTAACATAATTATGCAACATCTGTGGTAATACTAGACTGCCATGTGAGCCGTGTGAATGACACGACGCGGTTGCGGCGCGGTTGCGGTGCGGCGGCGGCGCGCGGTGTGCGACGCGACGCAGCTTGTAACCTCCCGATTTTCTCTTGAGTGCTGCATGCTTGATATGTCTGGCACTGTTAAAATATAAATATTTAAGCAAACCTTTTTACATTTTAATACTTTTTTTTTATTAGGAACTGGTATTTATTCAGAGCGTGTTGGCAAAATTAAACCTATCAAAACCTAAAACCGGTACTACCTATACTATAAATATAATGTAGTTATGCCCAAAAGTCTCAAAATTATTAAGAGTATCTATATTCAGACACGAACATACCAGATTGTAGGTATGTATTGAAACATGAAATTATAATAGCAACTTGCTGAATTCAGTCCACCTATAGAAAACTACAACAGAACGAAAACGGTGTTTTCTATTTCCAGCAACTCCCTGGCAGCTGTCATGGCATTTATAATACATAGACACTCCACATGTTGCTTAGTAAGTGAATAATAACAAACGGCAACTGGAACCGCTTTGTTCTACGGAAACGATAAAATTTACATGGGTCTGAGCGACTGATGTGGACGGCTATTCTCGGAGCCGATTTCTTGGGAGGAAGTGAAATTCGATAGCGATATTTTCTTACAATATACTTAAAGAAATATGGTTGTCTCTTCCTCAACCTTGGTTACGAAAATACTGAATGTAACTTTCTATACACCTATTTAGCTTCTTTTTTAGGAGTCGATGTGATAATTTGACGTTCATAAGTGCGTCGTGCGATGCCAAAATCATTAAAGAGATTTTGACTTTTACTTTGACTTAAGCAACTGCGTGATGAGCTGATGAGACGAACGTGTCGTTCGCCTGATGGTAAGCGCCACGCCTGCCTACAACAATTGCAGTGCCCTCAAAAAAAATTAATACCATAATATGCACTGCGTAGCACTGCATTGCGCTCATCACCCCGAGGCATCAGATAATAAGTCTCATATGCCCAGTAATTTCGCTGGCTACAATGCCCTACAAACCAGAACACAGCAATTCTTGCGCAATGCGATTAGTAACGTATTTTTGTTATCAACATAACGAATAAAAACGACTTTGGTATAGATAGTAGATATAGAATAAATAAATATAATAATATAAATAAATAATATAATATAAATAGATAAACACATTATCGTACAAATGAAAATACAAAACATTACAAAATATAATACTTAGAAACAAGTGTAACAACCATAGGCCATGGCGTACCTAATACTTCAAATGAAGCTAAATGTTAATTGATTTTGAATTCCATTACATGTTCATTATAAGTGTTGTTCCAGGAGCTTTGATATATCCTATGAGAACATCTTTACCTATTGACATAAATATGTATAAACGGAGCTCTGATTTTGTTCACGCTATTTAGGTTAATTTACTCATCAATCTAATTTCATTCAAAAGAGCGACCGGACAAAAGAGAAATTAAATCGGCCTTTTGAAATATAGGTACGGTTGCTTTTATTTAATTGATTTGGAGTTAATCAAAACTCAACAATCAAATGGATATTCGCTGTCTATTAGCGCTCGTATCGTAGACGATTGCAAACGAATAGCTCTATGTTTACTTTTGCATATGACCTGTTAAAGGTCATATATATTCTTTTTAAACCAAAGTCATTTATAACTGGTTCACTAATTCATTAAGTACACTCAGCACGCACTATAGTTAAGTAAAGTTTCTAAAAACCTACAAACATGAAATATGCTCATGTGCTATTTTTAGCTTGTAGGCGTGCTTGCTATGAAAAGGGTTTTCCTGACTTTCCACTGGAAAACGGGAAAATCTCGAAGAACATGCAGAAAGATAGTCGTTAGTTAGTAAAATAACATCGCAAACTGCGAAAAATTCAACTATAATCATGTTTGGGGAAAGAATAATTAGTCACATAGGTAATTGGTAAAAGGAAGTATCTTCTTGTTACTAAAAATACGTCAACAGAGTATGTTATAAGTATAAGTAACGCTTCCGTAATAGAAGGTAACTAACTCCTAAACATGGAAATCCCATTAGCCTACAGACGAGCGTGAATAATTTAGTACAGGTCATCTGGATTTAGGCTCTCACGCTCATTTGCGGCTGATAGCTGGCTGTCTGCAGTTTTAACACGTTCGGGTGCGGTGCCCGATCATTGTGTATCGTGATTTCACATAGAAATCCCAAAATTATAATTATTACGATGCGGCGTCCTTTTATATGTAGTTAGTATTAGTTACAAACTTAAACATATGCAGCGTTTAGCATCTTAAGATTTTATATAATTAAGAAGAAGAAAAATGATATTGCTCGGTCAGGGATCAAACCCGCGTCTTCGAAATACCGTCCCGACGCCGGTTGATCAAAATAAACGTTGACGACAGATGACGTAGAATCATCCCCCATATAAGAATAATAATATAAGATGATCTAAGAAGGATATAATAAATTTGGTTGCTCGAGCAACTGGCTCGGCGTCGGGACGAATATTTCTTCTTCCTAATTATTTAAAATCTTAAGATTTTCGCCTAGCATGCGAGCCTAGCACTAGAAAGACTTGCGCGAGCGCACGCACCTCCTGTGTTGCTACTCGACTGTATGCTGTATGGAGCGGGGAGCAGCGACACGACGACGTTGCCGGGGACATGAATATAATCACGTTGTGCGTCTGTGCGCGTGAGTCATCCATCACAAAGACGAGACTTTCCCTTGAAAAAGACCATTAGTTTTACTTGACACTAGCGTCTGAGATGTAAGTAAGCAAGTAGTATTTTGTACTACGCATAACACCGTAAATAATCGTTCTGTCTAGTACAAAATACTTCTTTTGGACATTCTGTAATACAATGTATAATGATGTATAATTGCTTACCGCGCTTGAAAGTCTTAAAAATTGTTAGAAAGGTATTTAAAGAGAAAATTAGAGCCCAACAATTCAAGCTCCTGATGTCCAGAGAGCAACCAACCTTCAGATACTGCCCTAATATTGCTGATTTTATATTCTTTTCTTTTCCTTTCATGTTCCCTGTTACTAATGTAAACGGAAATGGAAACGGAAAATAAACAGTAACTGGAAAATCAACTGGAATATTAACTGAAACAGGCACTGGAAAGGTAAATACAATTGTAACTGGAACAAAACAAATAAAAAATGATATGATTTAAGTGATACGTTGGATGTCATCTTCTTTAAGCCGGACGCCATTTTTTTTAACTTTTTCGTGGGCATTTGATAAAATACAATCAAATAAAACAAATTCAGCTTTATTATTTTTCACTTTCCGACAAAAAGTCCTTGTATCCTAAAAGTTATTTGTCCAAAACTGTAGACCCGCAGCAGGCTAACTTATTACAATTCTTCAGAGTACAAAGTAAATTGAAGGAATGTAGTTTACGTTTACGCGGAGCGATGCAAAGAAAAAGGCTGGCGAGAGTCCTACGAGAACAATTTTTCAAACTATGTCGGTATGTTGGTTTACTTCCTACGTCTGTGATTTACCTACACAACAAACGGAGCTTTGCAACTTACCTACAACCCAAAATACGTTGCGAGGAACTTTTAACGAAGTTGTTTTTTCTCGAAAGTCTTGTTTGGCTAAGAGGGTCTTTCAACTAGACAATAAGTTATTTTGGTCATTGTGTTGTGCGCACAGAAAGTCTTGAAGTACTTATTGTACGGTTAGCCAGACGTCTAAAAAAGAATTGACATGACCTTTGCGCAACAATGAATATGCCCTTTGTGTAATACTAAAGTATGATTAGGTCATGGGGTACATCAATAAACATCTCCATTAAAATAATACTTAGCTGCACAAAAGTAAGAAACGTAGTAGTAACGAAAATCAAGACGAAACTCGAGTATAGGGATTGAAAAGGAATCAATACAGTATCTCGTATAACGAATCAAGGCGCGGATTTGATGATTAGTTCCCGGTTCCTCGCAAGCAACCTGATCCGTACAGGGGGATCATCTCTGGCTATAAAAGTAAATTGAATTGTTCTCCCGACTGCTGTTCCATGCTGGGCCAATGGCCGCCCCTTGCTGTGTACGTTTTTAACTTTATGGCCTCGTAGCCAACTTGCCGGCTATTACCCCCATGTGATGAGCTACAAGAAAATTAATCAACAACGTGAAATATGCCAGTACATTTTTATGTGAAGGGGATTTGGAACAGCAGCTTTACTGTAGGTACGGAGCACAAAATCTGTGTTAATAGAGATTTAGTACGGTGGGTAACATTTTGAACAGTATGAAGTCTGCGATGAATTATTTTATTTGGAGAAGTGGAGCGGAATTATCCTCGTTCGTAGTTTCTTTTCCGAATGAGTTCGTTGTTTTCATCACTTTGCGCATGTGGAGCAAGATATTTGGCACGTGTTCTTATCGGGCGCTAACTGCAGAGAGCGTTCCGGCCTCGCTCACGTAAGCAAAACGCCCACTTGCCGCTTATCTCTACTCTCATCTGTTCATGGAGAGCTCGTAGAGTCAGTATCTGTAATGTTATTCAAAGCTCCGGTATCAGTTCTTTGCCTCCAATATTGCTGTTAGGGTGGCTACAATAAAACTTGGACAATTAAATGTAAGTCAACGTCGTCGGAAGCGCCGAGATAAGACCTAGCGGCGCCCCTTGGCGAAGTACTTTCGCTATTAACAGGGTGGCCGCGCACCCTTAGTTTCGCGAACTGTCTCCTCAATGGGATTAGGAATGCCTATTAAATTCAAACGTTGGTTTCTTCTCGACGTATTTATTACAGAATTTTCTCCGGCTTTTGATGACTTTTGGGATTATAGAGTACTTATTCTTAAAATATAGCGTTGGTCCCATTTTTGTTCTGTGAGGGTGGAATAAATGAATGCACGCCACATAAGTTTTAACAATCGTCAAGCAAATATTATAAAGAACCTACCAGAAAAGTTTATATAGTGGTAAATTATAATCCAAACCAAATTTTTCTTTATGTTTTGGGGCTGTGACAAACATAGCACTAGCTTCAATTAGTAACGCCACAGAATAATTAATAGCACATGTAGTAACGCCGGGCGCATTTCATTTGCAGCCATTAACTTATATATAACACTGCACTTCATAAGTGCGTAAATCCTTCTCAAAAAACATTATTATGATGTCCGCGGAATCTCCAGTCTCCGTATTGTCCTCGCTAATCCAGCAAGCGTGGTTGCCTCGGCTATAATTGGCACAAGTTTTGCTAGTCCAGAGCGACGGCGACGGCTGCGGGACTGCGGCCAACTTTTACTTATTCCCCAATAATTACTTTTATTGCTTTCCCACAACCATTACAATCTTTTTTGTGGAAAACTTTTCAAATGTTAGAATATCTTCTTAATAAAAGGCCTTTTTATGAGCAAAGTGTAATTACTAAATTAGGCCAAGTTAGTAGGTAAGTAGCCAAATATACTCCTCGTAGTAATAGGTAAGCCTACCTTTGTAATACCATTAAGTATTACAAACAATTGCGACCCTTGCTACATTCCCCTCGTTACTTTGGAAGGGTTCCGAGACCAAAATTATTTATTTGCTTGAATGTGTTTTGAACCTACAGAATAGGTACCTATGATATAATGATAGCGATTTGATTTTGATTCATTCTGACCATAGTAAATGTAAAGTTTCATGAGTAAATGTAAAGATAAACTTTTTTTTCATTGGCATATCTAGTCAATAAATGTGAGAACAGAAATATATTTTGCTTTTAATTAATTTTATTTTTGTAATGACTTAGTTGAAAATGAATGACTTAAAATTTGTTTGATAAAAAATATGTTTCAACTATCACATGATAATAAAAGTTTAATAATATTTATGTTCCGATAAGTAAGTCATGTTATTCTTCAAGCCAGACGCTATTATTATAATTGAATATCAATTCACCTATCTTCTCGAGTTTGTAAGTAGTCCATAGACATACGTGTATATAACTCAAGAACACTTCTACGCTCGTCGACAAAAACCGAGCATATAAATCACACGCGCGTCGATAGCTTTTCCATAATTACAGATTTAGTTAGTATCATCTAAGAGATTGTCGGGGAGAAGATTGATGATTCCTATGTCTCCATTTTATTTCCCCGCGGATAATCTCGTTGTCTCCGGCTTAAGGGCATGTGAGCCGGAAATACGACAGCAATTTTCCTCCAACTACAGAAAAATGAGGAGCATTTAACGTCGTGCATGGGCGCCCAGCCGTGGGAAGCGTACGCGGTAGGTGGGCACCAGTCCACCGCTACCCGAGATGACGCAACGAACCGTGCTCATATAAAATATCCTTTTTACGGGTCGACTCGCGGTGCTTACGCTTTACTTTATTCCTTTGTTTATTTTACAGTAATGGCAGTGATAACTCGTATCTCGTATTCATATCATGGAGAATATTATGCAACTGGCAAAAACGAAACGCCATCGCCAGTGCAGTTGGATCAGCTGCAATCTGGGTGCTAAGCAATTAGGTACAATGGATATTTTACTCTGCTTCAAATCTTCACCTAGACTTATTATAATCCATTTAAGACTATTATCATAAATTAAGATTTAAATAATTATATATTGAGATTATAAAGTTGTAGTTAGTGTGTAGTTGTAGTATATAAACAGTCTACGTATTAATGAAAACCCTTTACCTAGCTAATAAATATCTAAACGTATCAGAACAAAGCCAATCGTTACACATGTCACAAGCGTTTCTCGCCGCCCCCGAGTAATGCAATGAATTCCCAAGTAACTACATAAAATAAGGGACGAACGTTCCGTAACTAAACGACCTTATCTGTCAAATGTAAAAATGTAATCATTCTTTCACGGCGCCCTACCACGGTTTTCAGTGAGCGATGTGCGAGAGGAGTCCGCCTGACGAATCTCTTGATTACATTCCTGTGACTGGAGAGCACGCTTGACGGATGACCACTTCTTTTATTGCCTCCTACATATATCCGGCAACCATAAATATAGCGCTATTACGTCTTGACAAAACATCCGGATATATCTTCTGATTGAGTCTGGTATTTCAGCAGTCGAATCATTGGAGGCTTTTGATAAACCTCAATCTGAAATTGGATAGAATTCGCAATTCTATTTAGGAGTTGAATTATGAGCACAATAAAAGGAATAAAAAGAATCTGGAAACAAGTTATGTCACTGGAGAAATATATGTGGGTAGCATTAATTTTCTGCGAGCTCTTTTGCATTAGTTAATCTGGTGAAAAGTAGATACCTACCACTGCACTGTCAGTTATTCTGCATAACATTACTTTACCTACTGTATTTGGGTTTGAATGATGCAAGGCATTTTAAATTAAAAGCATTTGAACTGCGCTTGCTATCACACATACAGATATGCTTGTTGCACAGAGCAGAACTTGCAGTTTAAACTTATGCGCATGCCACTAAGACATTTCCTTGGTTCGTTGTATTATAGCTGTGGCTCGCGGTTCTACCCAGGTGGACAATTTTCATTATGTATACTATGTCCTATTCCAAGATCTAGGTACATAGATACTTAGGAAACGTCATAGAAATCCGTTCACTAGTTTTTACGTGACTGAGTGACAAACCGCCATCCTCACAAACTTTCGCATTTATAATATTAATAGGATTACCGAATACATAAAATAAATATTCATAGTTGTAACATTTAAGTCAAAGGAACCTACTTTGTGGTAATGGGTAATCTACTAAAATAGAACCCCAGCTCTCGAGTAACCACAACTATTCAGGCTGAAATTAGACTCCGCCAGACTGGAACCATTCATCGTCTAATGACAAGTAAAATTGAGACTAAAAGGAATGAAAGTGTAGAAATAGTTAAAAGTCTACAGTGCCAACGACACGAAGCTAGGTCACTGAAAAATGCTTTAGGCCAATCTAGAGAAGCTATTTTCGTTGGAATTTAAACGATATTTTATGTGAAAATATATGGATTAGCGATTTGTTTGCAATTATCTTACTCTGTATTAAGTCATCATCATCATCATCAGCCGATCATGTTCCCACTGCTGGGACACGGGCCTTCTCTCATAGAGAGAGTATGGGCCTAATCCACCACCCGGCCGGCCCAGTGCGGGTTGGTGGATGTCACATGTACTTGCATTTTGGTAATTAATTCTTGGACATGCCGGTTTATTCACGATGTTTTCCTTCACCGTTTTTAGAGAGAGTGTTAAATAACATAACGTGAAAGTCAGTGGTGCGGGGCCAGCGGGATTCGAACTCGGGTGCGTTGGATTGCAAGTCGCTTGTATTTTAATACTTAATACAGAGCCACACACTCTGTTTTATGTATTAACATCCATTTTTCTACTCATATTCTTTTTTTTTTGGTTTATTTGTTTGTTTATTTTTACAATTATTATGCATTTTGCGCTCTCTAGCAGAGGATTCAAGTATGTATAAAGGGTGTATGTGTGTGTGTATGTGTGCGTGCGCGTATGCATGTAAAGTTGACTGTGTATAGAAGTGTATGTTTGTAGTAAATTAAATTAAAAATTAATTCTAGAGGCATTGTTATATATTTTATGATATTACGAAGTAAGGAGCTGTAGTAAATTGTACGCTATCATACTTAATATAATTTTATCGCCGTGAATTGTATTCTGGATATGTGCATAAATTATTGCATAGCTAACACAACCAGGAATCATTAAGCAAGAATGTCCTCTATGTTGTCTAACTGCTTGCCGTGTCCGCTAAAAGAGGTTCTCGGTATCCTCCAACAACAATCACTTCACGCCTGATTTACGGGCTGCAGTAATGAGATGCAATTTAACTAAGTAGTAAAATCTAGGTACAAACTAGTTATATAGGTACAAATTTACGTGTTTAAACACTGGCCTGGGCTAGACGCTAATATTTAACTGCTTTTAGTAGTTCCAAATCTGAGGCAAAGGCATTTTTACAGAGACTCAGACATAGGGGAGAGGTTCAACAATGTATTATTTTGGTGAATGTATTTTATATCTTCGGAATATCTTTATTTTTGGCTATTTTTTGTCAACCATACATCATTGTACCTCATGAGTCTACTTGAAAATAATAACCACACTAATATTTTATGCCAAAGTTTATGCGTTGATGTGTTGTTACTTCTTCTTCTTCTCAACGTATTTGGGTAAGTAAAATTCAGAATAGAGATAGTTCAAAACTCTTTTTTTTATGTAACTGATGATAAGCAATACGCCAGCCCATAACAATACCACCCAGAACTTTGTTTTGCAAAATCCTGCGCGGCACCGTACTGCGCTCGTCCCCCTGAGACAATTAGCTGTTGAGTCTCATAATGCCCAGTAATTTCGCCTGGATTTATCCCGGGAACTGCGAGTGAAACCGCGGGGCGCAGCTAGTTACAACATAAATATTTGTGGCCATAGGCAATCAATTTCTCAATAGGCCAATAACATTATGAGTCGCTACATTTTGTGAGTGGCCAGCCTTTTCGTCAAGTATATCCTCTACAGACAATACAAATAGCTATCTCCCCTTCCGCTATATTATTTCATTCTCAAACAGATTACTGCCAATAGGGTATTTTAATGAATAATAAATATCCTTCAAACAATGCCAAATTACATTATAATAGGTGGGTCGGTAGCTTGAGTGGCTTCGGCGAGTAATAAATGATAGAACCGCTTTGGGTACAGTTTCATTATGCTGTGCTCATTGTGGTCGGTCCCTGCAGACAGGATGTAAACAGGGGGTCAGCGGCGAAGAATCTTCCGGTTCCGACATACACACACCTAACACGCGTTTACTGCTACAGAGGCCAGGTAGAGATGATTAGTTATTGAATAAGTAACATCATAGGGTTACTCGCCTTTGATGATAACGGAAAAAGTTAAAAACACAGCACTTACAATCACTAACTTTATGCGCACCACTTTTGCAAGTTGAACTTATAGAATAGAATAAAAATACTCCTTATTGTATACCACATACATAACAAAATTAGGAAATAAAACTTATGTAGGGTTTACTTGAAGCAGTCTGTTACAGACAACTTACACTATTTCATTGGTCAATTACCTAGTACAAAGGTTAGTATAACAACATCACAATCACTAACTTACCGACTTTAAACTTCGCTTGCCTTTAAATTACCTACGTTTCTTTGGGGACAGTCAAAAACTGTCAAGTAATTAAGTATGTACCTATCTTGTTCCACACCGAAGAAAAAACAGGATAGTCCCATATTTTTGTGATCAGCCGAGCGGTGTATTAAGTTTTTTCACGTGATAAAGTATCCGATTTGTTAATCCAGGGTATAAGCTATCTCCATTCCGAATTTCACTTACATCCGTTGAGCCGTTACAGCGTGGAGATGTAACAGATATACTTATATATAGGTACAAAGTTTCGCATTTATAATATTATGACAGAGAAAGCCCATATTCGTATTTTTTTTTTTGCAAGAATATATGATATGATAGCGCGTAGTACGAAGAGGTCAAGCTCTATCTTCGTAGTCAACCAACCGATTTTGATGTAATATATCCTATAATCTAAGTTGGGACTAATACTGCCAAACCCTAAAAACTACATTAAAATACGTTCAACAGTTTCCTTGTCTATCGATACTAAACATATAAACAAAAAAGACAAAAATTCGAAAAACCGTGGATTTGTGTTCAATACCCTCCGAGTCGATCCCAGTTGGTTTTTCAAAAATATCTTCAATGTACGCAATTGGCTCAGTTCCAGTTTTTAATAGTATATAGATAGAAGTGTGATGTGATGATTATTTAAGAATATCTACATAGGTACTAAGAAAAGTGAGGCTCACTCTGTAAGCTAGGGTACTGGTAACATTTGTCAAAGAGTACGGAACCATTCCGGTGCCATCCTCTCTCGGTTAGGGTACGTAAACCCTTTATAGTCGTCGCAAAAAGTCCTGCTACTGCAAAAAAGTATCATAATAGGGGGTGAAAAATGGTGAGCAAATGGATTTTCCTTGCGTCAACTTGATAACTGTATTATTTGCGCTGAATCTCTATTTGCTTTTAGGGGGAAACTAATAAAAAATAAAAAATATTATAACTAATAAAAAATATTAGATATTAACTTTAAAATAGAATGCTAATCGCCTTTACATACCTATACTGCTATAATTACCAATTTATTTCCATTTATTTATTTATTTATTTAATTGCTACGGCTACATTAATTTTAATATTTAATACTTACTGTAAACAAATAACGAGAAAAAAAAAATAAAGAAATAAAAGGGTTAGGTTTCGCAACGGTGGTGTTTATTTTTTATTCAGGCAAGAGTAACGCCGACGTGCCCGATGGCCAGTCGCCTATATAAACAGAGCCTATTTTATATTCAGGAAATTAACTCGAAACAAAATATCAATTAAAAGGATCAAAGACTACCTATTTGCATAGCGGCCAAAGGGTCGAAATATCTACATTGGAAGATATAAAATTCTCGGGATAAAGATAAAAAGCTTCAACATCAGCATTTCTTTAGCCACAGGATAATTTGGATTTCTTTTAGGCAAAATTAATTTATATTTTTAGGTAAAATACACTTCTTACTTTCTTATTAAAATTATGAAATAACGTTTATATTTATTGTAAAATCTCTGCCAAGTAGAATTTTGGAAGAAAAATACAAATAGGTAGGTACCTACCTACTTATCTATTATATGTCGTAGGTATCTACTTATATACTATAATCTGGGTGTCTATAAGACAAGAGTGAACAGGTTTCTTCTAGGCGAGCGTGCTACATCTTCGACCGCATCGTCACTTAACAACAGGTGAGATAGCGGTCAAACGCAAGCCTATAAATAGTAAAAAAAAAATATACCTATCTACCTAATTGAATCACTACTAAAAACTTATTTACTTCTATACACTAATACAAAGTTACCTAGACCTTATTTAATAGTATTTTAGCAAGTACCATTATCTATCTATGCACGAAGATATTTTTGATAAAATCTTATTTCAGACATACATATATACATAAGTAGGTCTGTAGATCTGTACATTGTAAAAATAGACAATAGTGATAACAAAACTGAACTCGAAACTCCAGACCCACTCCAACGCTAAGCCCGCTTTGATACAGCAATTCTCATCGAATTAAAGCGCTGATGTTAATAATCGGTAGTTAGCAGTTTTTTGCCGACTACATAGCACGTAAATCCGCTCGCATGGGACCTATTATCCTGGCCCGCAGCCAACGCTTTGCCATACCCGAGGATCAATGCATTCAGAGCCGATTGCTTTGGCACACTTGGAATGAATATTAAAAAGTTATTATATAGGTACCTATAGTATACTATAATAACGCCTACCGATCACATACATAGATCCTGGGCCCTATCTAGGATTCCCTGTATCTAGAGACCCAGGAATTACGAGGACCATGGTCCCACCACACTTAGACACGAAACAAATACTTGCGCTTTTTATTCTGTACACAAACATTTGTCCCGTCACGGGAATCAAACCCGCAACTTCGGCGGTGTATGAGATTCGTGCCAACCTACCCAACCACTACACCACAGAGGCTGTCACATATAGTAATATTAAAATGTAAAGAATACAATAAAATATATAGGTGAGTGTGTTTGTATAGTGAGTACCTAAAATTATACAAAATAAAAATGCCTAAGTATGTACCTACTGTAAGTTATTAGTTGAGAGACGTGCTTCTACAAACAAGACGTGTGATAATTTGTTGGTAGGGGTGAACAAGAATGCCCTATTGTTTTTATCTAGAAGGCTATATTTCGTGGTCGGTAATGTACGGGCTGGCACAGCACCAATAGCCAGGATTATCTCGTCCCACGAGCAGAGTGGGTAGCACGCAGAAATGCGAGATTTATCATGCTTTGGTATTCAGTGTGGATGCATTCATATATATATAGCTTGCTGCCCCTGCTGGTAGCACGCTCGTCCGATTGGGTTCAGAAAGACGGCATGAACTGTGTGTTACTTATATCCGCATACGTACCTAGTACCTAACTAGATATCTAATAAGTATACATAGGTATTTCCTTTAGCAAATTTCCGTTGTTTATTTATACACATAGTACATAACTTATAGCATCTTCTGGATAAATTGGTTTGTATTAGGGTTTCGTTTTGTATTTTCTTTTATTTGTCTTTGTATAGGTGTATATAAACAAAATTATTAATATATTGTAGATATAACCCTAGAGGAGGGCACGGTACGCTGAAACACGGGCAATGAGCCTAGTCCGGCAGCAGATACCCCAGTATTATAAATTTGTCAACTAGGAACCTTATTGAATAAATGATTATGAAGGTAGTATTATTTTAGAAGGAAATATTCTGTAAGATATTGTTTTATGCAATAAACCGCCAATAATAACAACCCTAGTAAAAAAATACATATAATAATATATTGATGTACTTAAGTAGGTACCTACTGCGGTCAGACTTTCAAATTTAAAGCACTGAACTAAGTACGTTACCTACCTTTTCCCAAAGACACCGCGATTTAACTTTAGCGCAGGTGGGCCTTATTTGACAAAGTACCTACCTAAACATATAGAATAAAGTTACTTACTAATAAAAATATCCACGGCATGAAAGCTTTGTTGAACAAATAAAGAACAAATACAAATATCATAACCCAAAACAAAAAAGACAGACAGTTATAATTTAAAAGTACACAGCCCTAACCATTCCAATTTAACAACGTCTGTGACCTTTGTCTTAAATCCTTTTTGTCCTTTAATCGCACACTTATTCATTAGAACTCCCCTCAGAGTCACAAGAATAAACAAACTTCTAAAACAAAGAGTTTCGGCGCGAGGAAAGAAAGCCTCCGCAAACTTGCCGAAGTACCTACGGTACTTGGCAGCGTTAACAAAAGAAATTTTAATGGGTCAACTGTATACTCTAGCCGCACAATAAGGTATGTTTCCGACCTTTCTTTAATTTTACATATCTGGATTAAGTACCTAAGTATGTTTGTTATGCGTCGAGAAATCTGAAACGGATACTTTTTTACTATTTAAAGGTCATCTTTGATATTGATTTGATAAGTCGTTTTTTTGTTACTTTATCGCCCTGGGACGACGTCTGACATACCTACACTCATGTGTAGGTATGTCAGACTCCAACCGACTAAAAGTCCACGGTGTTGCACCGCCGTCTTGTGCCGGAGTTAAGAGTACGTTTTCGCATTCTTCAGCGGCCCCTATCGTTGGTCCTCAGAAGATGATCCCATGCCCTCGCTGGGGTAGATCTGAAGATTCTCTACCCTATCCTTTGAGACTCAAGATAGTGCTCTCCCGGGAGTTTGCTGACGACGAACCTCCCAAAGCCCGACGCCAAAACCCCTATGTCGAGGAAAAGGAAGATTTCGTGAATCGGTAGAATACCCTCCCAATCCACGGCCTCAACCTAACCTACTTCAAGAGTTTGACTTGTTTTCTGGATGGAAAAGTATTTTTCATTTTCTCAAAAACGGATGGGTTACTTTGAGGGAAACAGAAACATTCCTAGAAATTTTCCGATTATGTAAGCCCATGTTTATTTTCATTTATTTGAAACTAGCTGTTGACTTCGTTCACGTGGATTATAGTTTAACGCTGATGTAGAGTCTTTTTTTGTAGAGAGAAATGTCCCTACTTCGTTCGCGTCGACTACTTATATTTTTTTAAATTGGTAAATGGGCATTTTTTGACGACATCTCGCCTGATGAAAAGCGAAGATGAAGCATGGTTGCTCATAAGATGCCTATTCACTCTAGACTTTGTAACTATTTAGAAACAAAAAGCTGATAGAGCGTTTTACTCTTTAAGGAGTCCGCATGATGAAAGAATCTGCAAAACGCTTCGTACCGATCGGTGGGACATTAAGTACGTACGGGGAAACGACTCTCCTCGCCTGGAAGTCCTTAAGTGGAAAGGAGAAGAAGGGATCGGTTAGTGCAATTCTTCCCGAAGTACTGTCGATAGAAGAGCGACAGACACCCAAGTTTCCATCCGTGTTTAAGACTTGTCAGTTTCTTCTCCACCAGCACATTGTTATTTATAAAATTAATTGGGCAACGTTCTAAAGATTCCAGAGCTGCCAGTTGGTATTCGGCTGACCCACCCCATAGATGGCTACAGTACTCTATGCAGGATCGTATTTTTAGTTTAACGCTCAAGCAGGTTCCTTTGTAGCGACACTTCTTTTAGCCGAGTTACGTTACACAATATCGGAGTGGTCCAATTTTAAAGAAGCATAATTTAACCTGCAATTGTTAACGTAATAAAGTGCGCTGGAATCCCAGATGCACTCGATGCGCCAATTTTTACGGGGTTCACGTGGTCTAATGAATCGCCACCGATAGCAATAACAACATTTTGTAGCATAGTAAGACAACAATTTATCACCCTCTCGTCTGATACGTCCACGTCCTGTTTAAAGTTCCTCAGAGCATATAGGCGGGATATCTTCGGCAAGATGGTGTAGGCACTTCTCCCACAGTTGCAACATCCGGCAAACAAATGGCGCATACGTCGTAAAGTATCACGATTGCATTTGCTAAAATTTCATCCCAAATTTGGTCGTCATTCAGGAGGCGCCTTAATCTGCAGGCTGCATGGAACGTACGGCGTTCAACACTATCGACTGTGTTGAGGAACGCAAATGAGGTAGCGCCGCTGACAGAAATCGTGTATTAGCAGCTGTAAATAGTAGCATTCTTTCTTACTGGTATTGACAGGACAGTGTATATTGTCCTGCCTAATGCATGCTTCATAAAGACCTATTGATGCCCCCACCATATTGCGTCGTCATCTGTTAGATAGATAAATTTGTTTGTCATTGAACAAAGGCACTTCGTCGTACATTAAAGTTTCTGCAGAATTACCCTCTTGAAACTCACATTTCTGACACACATACCACAGACCACAGTCTGGAGAGGGTTTTAAAAGGCTTTTGGAAGGATTGAGCCGGTTTGAGCCAGACGGTTGAAGCCAAAACTCGCCACACCGCTTCAGAGGTACCTACTGATATACCAACCATACATCAGGTAACGTCGACCTAAGCTAATTGGAAAAGAAACATATTTTAACATTATTCATTGGTCTGGTACATTTCATAAAATTACTGTTTGCTAGTTTTAATTTTACTGCCATCTACTTTCTATTGCATAAACTAATTTTCAAGTGTTGAATTTCTTAAAAACTGAAATTATATTTTTCTACTTCTAATTATAATTTTAACGCCATCTACTTTCTATTGCATTAACTAATTTTCAAGTGTTGAAATTATTATAGTTACTTTCGTGTAAAGATTTCAAGTTATTTTGTAAGGTTTCCTAATAACGCTGAAATTATATTTCTACCATGAAATTTTTTTGTGTAACTATTATTTTAAACCTATGTATTTCATTCATTTTCGTAGACTATACAGCGTTTCAAAGTCAGACTAATTTTATCTATTTTCTGTCGTCATCGCTAAAAGAAGCTGAATTTTGAAAAATGCTCGAACCCGTATTTATTAATAAGTCATTATAAGTATTCATTCTGAGTTTCAAGGTTCTAAGACAATCTTATAACTTTTTTCCATACAAACTTCCCCCCCATTAATCCCCGCCATAAGTAGATTTTTCAAAATTTTGATAGCCTATATTAGAATCAGGGTACAGTTAAGCATATTCGTGAAAACACCATCAAAATCCCATTAGTGGTTCTTAAGTTATAGAAGTCCAAACAAACAAACAAAAATTTTAAAATCTGTTTTAATATGTTTAGTTACTCATTTTAAGTAGCCCTGCTTGATTTTTTTTTCGAATATCTTCCATGTACAGATTTTTTGGGTTCTACGATTTTATTATATCTATAGATTATATTTTTCAGGCCGACTGTACCTTTTACGAAAATCCAACATTTATTGCAGTTTTGATTTCTCCTAAATATACCTTATGTTTCCTAAAAATAAAACTCTCACCGCAAAACAAAAGGTCCGAAAATTTCGCCTCACTCCGTAATATTTTTTACTCCTATTTAGGGTATTTTACCCTGAAAGAGTATGTCAGTTTCATAAATCATAATTCATTTATTTATTGCGTTCTTATACATTAATTGTGATGATTAATATAATTATATTATTATTGATATAATATTATTTCCATTATAAAAACAATTTTGTAATTAAATAAAAAATACATATCATATTTCAATAAAACAATGTCATTACGTGCATTGTTCAACATCAGAAGTACATTTAGTCATTTTAATTTATTCTATCTATAGGCCTTTAATGGTCTATTGGTTGTCCAATTGCTATTCCTTGTATGTAGTTAGTTTAGTTTTAGTAAGTAGAGTGTAGTTTGTTTCAGTAATAAAGGCACTCGCCCGTTAAAAAAAGAAATTATGTTTTATTTAAGTCAGTGTACGGTCGGTGTCACGGAATTGAGTAATTTTTTTGCACATGCTTGTCAGTTTTAAATTCATCATCATACCCTAATCTAAATATCATAATACTATAAAATATCCATATGACATACCCGTAGTTACATGATGTTTTTAGACACTAAGCTAAATGCACAAACCGCGCGAAACCATTTTATGATAAAAAACCTGTCCAGTTGGGTCCATTGAGGTCTCATTCCTCAATGGTTGGGTCACATTTTTATCTTTGGGTCACATGTTCTAGAATGTTTTTTTTTAATTTCACCCGTTAGGTCAGGCTAAGTCTTTAGGACCATACCGCCATGTCTTACGTAGTTTTTATTTGATAGTTTATTATTCCATTTATTATACTTTTGTTGAGAATGAGGTTCATCAGCAAAAAGTCCTGGTTTTGAATTATTATCTTCTTTCTTAGCACTTAAATATAGACATGACTCAATATTAAAAACTAATGAAAGAAATCGGATTTGACCTTGGATCATATGTAGATCTACCTCGGATATAGTATTTATAAAAACGAAAAAAATTATTGTACTTTCTCGAATTATCAATTATTTTGTAATTTTTAGTTAATTTCGTGTGTTACTAGACAAAAGTTTTTTTTTATAACATTTTAACCGTCAATTTTCGAATTTTTTGTTTCAATGTCAAATGATTTTGTTCTCTCATTACTTTAAATTAAATGAAAAATCTTATTTGGCCTATTTATTTTTAACTTGTTTTAGTCACATTCATTTTATTTTAGTTAGGTATACTTGCCTACGGTGATCTTTTCGTTCACTGCTTGCCTATACCTACTCGTACATTCCTACATTTTTGTAAACTGGTACAGCTACCTGCATGGGAAGTCTAACTCGGACACCGAACCCGATCACAGAGGAACATCGGCTGGAGTCTGGCTGGAGGGTTATGATAGTGTAAAAGTGATGAATTACAAATTACAAAACTCTTTATTGCATACTTGTTACAAAATAATAAATACCTAGTAATAGCACGAGATTCCTTACAATGGGCGGTCTTGTCGCTTAAAGTGATCTCTTTCAGACAACCTTTGGATGGACAGTATCGAAAGAAGGAGTAGGTACCTAGACGGCGGTGTACAAATAGATTATAATAATAAATACACGATGAAAACATATTCAAAGGCTAAGTATCTACCTACTGGGTTTGTAATTTATGGGTTTAACATGCCTTTTCTATAACACGCTAATGAACCCGATCTCGATTAGATAATGGCTATTCTAATAGTTTTATCCATTTTATGTTTCTACATTGGTTACCTTCAAGTAAAGTCTGGGTGTAAAGTATTATTGAAATTGAACTTGTAGTAGAATCAGGATGTGTTTACTTATACAATGTCAAGTCTATTCCAATAGGGTGTGGATAGACCAGGAAATACAGTCGAAGGACCTTGTACCTTCCTGTCTTAATTCTATGTCGCTTCCATCATGAGACGTTGTTGTGGATTAGACTATAGAGACGCCTTACTAATATTATCGAGTCCATTCGAAAAGGGTGTGGATATAATATGGTATATGTATATAAATATGTAAAGAGCCGGCTCGCCGCTGACCTTCGAGTAGACAGCATACTTTATCTGAGCCGCTGACGCTTGCCCCCGCACCGCCGCCGCACTTTATATTAAAATGTAATTTTCTAGTCTGTCCTACGTCTTTTCCAAAATCCGAGTTGGCAACACTGGCTGGCTAATCAATTCCGTCAAAGTCAAATTGTCAACTGTCACAGTCAAATCGTATTTCGTGAATTTCGTGATGTTCAAAACATTTTAAACATTTTATAAATCTCGTTGTTGATGCGTGATAGTTATGTTATTCAATACTAAATAAAAGTGTAAACAATCGTTCCAAAGTGCAGTTTACTAGTTTTTAAGTATGACTTCTCTGCTATCCGCGGAACTTTCTGCAACTTGCAATGCATTAGGAACTTTTGATAAAAAGAGTGGTAAATATTTGATAGACGAGTTCACCCTTAACACAGTTAAAGATTTGATAAGATATCTTCGCCGTGATGGAGAAGAACATGAGATCCGACGGCATTTCGGGCAGACAAAAGTGCTGCAAACTGACTTGTTGCCGATGTTGATAGACCACTGGGAAAATGCTGAACTATTCGATGTTACCCTCAGGTAAGGTTTTTAAACATTTTGTTATTACTTCTTTTAATGTTTTCCAGCAGCAAGTTGCTCTCAGTGTACTTTTTTATTTATAGGCTGCTGGTTAACCTCACAAATCCAGCATTGCTGCTATACAGAGAAGAAGTGCCGGTAGAACGCACGGCCAGGCACAACTACTTGCAAATACTGTCCCATCTACAGTTTTACAAAGAGGAGGCATTTACAAAAGTTGAGACTTGGAATGTTTTTGCTAAGAAGTTGGCCAAAGTACTTGAAACTGTAAGTTTATAACTGGTTTTCCTATTTCTTTACATAATCATGTAATTAAAGGTAATAAATTTATTGTGTAAATATTATTATTTAATTCAATATCAATAAATTAGTATCAGAAGACGATGTGCTATTTATAATATCACTCAAGTTGATAAACTTTTATTTAACTTAAAAAAATTTAAGTAACTTACTTTTTATCAAATATTATGATTATCCAAAGCATCAATTACATTAAATTTTTTGTGTAGGATTGGTCAGAAAGAGATGAAGACACTGGACTTATAATTGAAAGGATTCTAATCCTGATTAGGAACGTGTTGCATGTGCCAGCAGATTTAGACAAAGAGAGGCGACCAGAGAATGATGCTAGTGTACATGACCAAGTAAGTTTGCTCGTTTTTCATTAAAAGCAACTAGAGCTAAATTTCAATGTTAAAATTAAAAATGATTGTTCAAAACATACAAAATTTGGTGATAACTTGTAATTTGATTCTACTCTTTATCTTCACTTGTTCCTTTTAGGTACTCTGGGGCTTAAATCAATCTGGAATCTTGGACATTATATTATACATGTCATCAGAAAACGAAAAACAGTATTTTATGCACATCATTGAGATTATCTCTCACTTATTGAGAGAACAAAACCCTAGTAGTTTAGCCGATGCTGCCTTGCAAAGAAGTGTTGATGAAAAACTAAGAGATGAGCAGGAATTATTGTCAATCAGAATGTCAGAGAATAAACAAAGAATCAATAAAATAAAGCAATATTCTGGATCAAGGTATTTTTGGGATTATTATTAAATGCAATGAAAACTAAAATATTAGGTTTTGACAAGAGCAAGGTGTGCAGGGTTTTCGATCAAACATATTCCACACCATCACATTACATAACAACCTATTGTATAGTATAATTGTGTTGGAGGTGCCAGAATTAGCAACTTAAGGTCAAGTTGGTCTCAGGTCAACAACCACAGCTGAGGTCAAAAAGAATGTTAATTGTAAAAGCATTCAGGACATATAATCTTAGCTTTTTTGATGTCATTAAGTAGAACCTTAAGATTTCTTCTCCCTGAAAGCAACCACCTCCAACCTAGGAATTAAAAACCAGGAAATCAAAAAAATTTGAGCAAAATTTTTATTATTGTTACAAATAACCCTCATTTTTATCACCCCATTGGCAAGGTAAACCACCTCACGCTCAAGGTCAATGATATCGTGATCACTCTTTCCCCACCCTAATCTATTCCCACAACAAGTCCTAATTATTTCATTTCACACCATGCCATATACTCCTATGTTAATATACCAAAGCATATATCAGCTGCCAAAAGTAAATTTACAACAACATCTATACAAAAATACATGCTTTTTATTAAAGTTTTTCTGAAACTTAATTTAAAAGTTTACACAAGATAAAATATACAATACATATTATCTCCCTAAAGCCTTATACAATCTGGTACCAAGGCTTTTAAAAAAAACATGATCTTGAATTACTTATAGGCATTCTCGCTTCGGTGGTACTTATGTAGTTCAAAATATGAAATCCATATCAGATAATGAGATCATCTGCCTCAAGCCTCTGAACAAAATTTCTAATTTAGACTTCAGCGGATCCAAAAAGTCTAAATTAGTAAAGCCAAAGAATAGAAGGCCGATGGAAAGTGGTATGATGGAGAGGCGATCTGCATTTGCTATCAGGTAAGATTTTTAATCCATAGTCCATTTATAAAAACATCAATCAATTTAAAAAAACATCAGCCAATCAACCAACACTTGTAATTTAATATAATTACGTTTCTGGCCAAATATTAAATCTTAATAAGTAATGAACATTAATAATTATAAGAGAATCATTTTCATGTCTGTCGAAATGGATTCCTATGAATAACTAATGGTAAGTTATTAGAAAGAACTCTATATACATGCATATGCATAGCAATACTTAATATAAGGGTTTAAACATAATATATGGTTATAACATAATATATTGAAATATGTTGTATGTAACTATTTATTGATGCTCCCGTTTAACATACTTATTTCGAATAGCAAATTAAATGAGTTAAACCCAACTAATCAACGTCGCCAGTTATGGAGTTAATTCAACTTTTCTACAATAGTTGCTGATTTGATATGTAATTACTCTAATATTATCATAGAAATACATTATAAACATCGTTATCTTTCAGATTGTTCCTCAAAGAGTTTTGTATAGAGTTTCTAAACAGTTCATACAACCCTCTCATGCACTATGTAAAGGACGTGCTAGTCAGAGCGAAGGCGCAACAAAACGACGAATCATATTACTTGTGGGCGGTGAAATTCTTTATGGAGTTCAATAGGGGACACAATTTCCAGGTTGGATTAGTAAGGTAAGTCATGTATTTTGTTAGACCTATGTTATACCACAGAATACTAAGAAACTACAGAAGCATCACTCCGCAAAGAAATTTAAACAAAAAGCGACCCTTGCTATGATGCAGTAAAATTCAATTCAGCTCGCGTAGCGCTGCATACCTACCAGTCATATTAACCTACAGAGCGCCTCTCTTTCTATCGCATAGCTCTTATCTCTTCTGACGCGGCACGTGTAACGACGCTCGACCCGCCGTCGGTGTCCAGCTATGTACTTGTAGCTTTGTACCCACAGTGTGGAGTGCGCTATAGGCCTGGTTATACTTAGATATTAACTTTTGAAAAACCTGACGATCCTGACACAGGGAGTCCATTTTAGGCACGTTTATTTATTTATTTTTAGATGATCAACAGCTTATACAAGAGATTCAGTTACAATCTTAAGTAATCATAATATAGGCTAATGAAAGATCATCCTAATTATTACAATTATTATGTATTTTGCGCTCTCTAGCAGAGGATTCAAGTTCCCTTTTGTTTCACACAATATTTATCTTTCAGCGAAACTATGTCAGTGCCCATGTTTCATTACGTCCAACAACAGATGGAGAAATACTTCGATACGTTACAAGTTGAGAAGAAGAAATTCGGCCCGTGGGTTCGCAGATTACACCTCGCCCTTAGGGCTTATAAGGAGCTGCTAAATACTTTGCTGGCCATGGAAAAAAGTACTGATCCTACAGTCAAAGAGTCGGCGAAGGTGTTGAAAAGCAACATATTCTATGTGTTGGAGTATAGGGAATTTATTCTCAGCACATTTCTTAGTTACGACGATTCCAAAATGCCAAGGTGAGACGATTTTAACATGTGTTTCTTAACGTGAATTATGTCTTATGAAGAATACTGCTGTTATTTTAATGTGCTAATATTTAAAATTGCATAAACAATTCGTAGATTTATAACAAAAAAATACACAATATATACTTTGTTTCAGATCTTACTTGGTAGATTTAGTGGAAACAGTTCACCTATTCTTAAAAATGTTGGAGCACTTCTGTAAGAAGACAGGGTTGGTCGTACAAAAGAAAGTTCGCAAGAAGGCTAAATCCAAGAGTAAGTTTGTTCGGTAATTTCGTTATCTTGATGTCTCTGTCCTAGATACCGGCCCCGGGGAGCAATAAATTACTTGACATTAGTTTTTGATTGGGTGACGCAGTTTATTATCTGCCCACTGAGTTAGTGGCAAAGTTTAAAGCTAACTTTAAATCTTGGTAAAAATATTTTATTAGTTGATTAGAGTACGGAGAGATTAATATCAGTTCATCAAATTGCCGTCTCAAGCTTTAGTAGAAGCTTTATTTTGTGACCAATATAGGTAATCGATTTTATACAGGACGTTTGGTCAGGTTCTATGCGGTGAAATACAACTTGTGACTATTTTTGCATTTTGCGACTTTTGTTAAGACGAACATTTTTGAACTTATACACATAATTATTTAGACTAAGACAGTGATTCGACAAAGCTGTTATCTATGCGACTCTAGAAGTAACCGCGCACAAACGCACATAATACCTAAGTAATCGATCCGTGGATGAGGATGATGTGGTTTTGAGCGCGGTCTTCCCAACGACATGACAACGACATTTCCTTTGGAAAATTACAGACACGCAATTCGGTTACTAAATATAGATGTTTCGAATTTCCATTACCGTAGCATGTCAATATTTTGTAAAGATTATTTCCGAACAGAATTCTGTTGAGATCGGAACTTTATTTTACTTCGTTCGGCGTTGGCCGCACCTTGTTGTTTGAAAAATCGAAAACGGTCTTCGCCGGAACGAAGATTTAAAATTACAAATGTCCATCTGCGGCTACCAAGCATAACCATTTCTTGAAGCTGGCTTTTAACATTGTATCGAAATACCAAGTGTGAGTCAGACTAGCGCAGTGTATTTCGATATCATGATTGCTACTAAGAATTCATATTGATCAAATACATAAATTCCTTTATTTCTGACACAAGTACATAATAGTCCATAGCATTGCGCCATACTTTAACTTCAAGTCACATGCAATACAATACAATACAATAATGCTTTATTGATTACCAAACACACAGGAAATACAATAGTAAAAAAAAACTGGGTACAATGGGTGGCCTTATCGCTATGCGCAATTTCTTACAGGCACATAGTTACAAAGGAAATCGAATGAATGCAGAAAGTACGCCATAGGACCTTCTCATGCTATGCAATATACTGTTCATTTTATGATGCACGTGCCACCGCTCATGGCGTCCCGCTTTCCACTAGCATCATGATTAGGGCGTTTATCAGTAAAAAGGTTACTAATAATATCTAAACATTATATCGTTGACACAGAAAAAAAGCGTCCGGCTCCCAAGCCGAAGCAAGTTCAACCCGAGCTCCCTTCGTGGGAGGAAGTGCGGGCGCAGCTCGCTGCAGTTCTATCGGCCGGCGTCGAAGAACAGCCACCTCCGTTCGACGCAGCCTCGGACGTGCCCATCGACCAGCAGAAGTGAGTATGGATGCTATGCTACATTCCTTAGCTTCCCGCGATGCTGGTCTGACGTATCGGGAAAAGTGAATTATTGATTCGGTATGATAGAAACCAAACGCGTTTGGCCCTACAACGCCCCTAAGTCCGTTCAAGCCGTGCCCCTGACCAGCATCAAAAAGTAAGTTATAAATTACAATAATAACAATAAGTTCTTTTATTTTTTGTTAGCATAAGTTGCTAGTGGAGTAGATAAATATACAACAACAATTTTATTTGAGAAATATGCGCCAAACCAAAGAAAATACCTACAACAAGATTAAATATTCCACGCTTTTTCTCCATAACCCATAACATATTGATCTTTCCCAGAAACTGTTACAATAACGTTTCCTACTAAAGTGAGTTCAACATTTTTCATAGACGTAGAGTCGAACTTCCAATATATAACTTCGCCACAATTTTTACGGCCGCATATTTTTAGGGCGTAATATTTTTCAGGAATTTTTCGCGTGACCTAGTAAACTATTCTATCAATCGCATTTTTTGCCGTGTGACATTGTGTCATCACAAAGACTATTTCGTTTTTGTGGCAGTTTTATCATAGATATGTTATTTTATGCGTTTCGTAACTTTATGAACATACCTTATAACGTCCTAAATATTTTATTAAAAATGACTGATCAGCAACTTGTTCTGTTTCGACCCGACCAATCTCTCTCACTCTCTCATCAAGTGATGGCCTCAAGCCCCGGTGCAAAACCAAAAATTGGATTAATCACATCTATTCCATCCTCTGCTCAAGCGCTATGACATTAAAATGATAACTCGCTTTCGTAACTTTACAAGATTTTTGTTATTAGGTACTGTTAAATATTTAATTAGCATAATAATATGTATTTATCAGTTCATGTCAACGTTGACTTTGTATTAATCTGCTCGTACCATTCATACAAGCCATATAAATGAACAGAAATCCGTCAGGACCGTCCCTAAATTACTAATACGAACACATCACGTTTCATGAAGAAGGTCTTTAATCAAAGACATAATACCAAGACCTCTCTGCGTAGTAATCTCCTATGAAAGATCTAGACGAATCCCGACTAATTCTTACTTTGAGAGTGACTAGCCAACACTAATAACATTAATTTGTAGTCCGATAAGCTTATAAATTAAACTTTCGCCTGTCAATTAAAACTTTGCTAAAGGGTAATTTTATAGTCTGTATTTTTATTTTAATACCTCTTATCCTTGGTTCAGTGCGCGTTCAACTCTTTAAGGCGGAGACTGAACTGTAAATTGGTGTACTGTAGCATGTTACAAACCGAGCATTACAATAATTAGTATAAACAGCAGAGCCGTCCGCCGCAAACTCGTAACGTAACCAGCCCGCTCCGAATGTTACATTACGACGATCGACGACAGGTCAGTCATCACCTGATCAACACCTAAACACGATTAACTTTTGTTACACTTCAATTCTTTGGCTCAAATCTTCACAATTTGATCTTTTAATTTGATTGTGTTAAATCGAAAACTGTATTACCTACCTTTACTTTCTATAGCAGTGCGGGGCTATACAAACGTAGTATCCTTGATAGCCACCCGCTAACATTGCTTTATTCCGAACTAGCGACCCGTAGCAGCTTCGCTTTGATCACTTTGAAGAGTCCCTCTCTTGTCCTCTCTTTATATGTTTAGCTTCCGTTTTCGCTATTCAACAGGTCAATTTAAGAAAATAAACTCATCGTAATTGGTTTAGCAGCTATTTAGCATTCGTAGTGCAACGTGTCGCTAGACTAGAATACAGTCAACATTTTTTTTTCTATTTGTTTCGTGTCTTAGTGTTGTAAAAGTTGGTTCTCGTAGTTTGTTTCCCTGAAGACATATAATCTCAGTTAAAATGTTATACGCGGCGTTACTTAAAGATGTGTCTTAGGCTCTTTGTTTTTTTCGCCCAACGATCACATGCATAGATCCCGACTCTAAGTGCGATTTCATGTATCTAGAAAACCAGGTCCTACAAGGACCACGGTCCCACAACGCTGTACATGAAACAAACACTTGCCCTTTTTTCGTGCACAAATAATTGTCCCGTACCGGAAATCGAACCCGCAATAGCCCAATCACTACACCACAGAGGCTGTATATTTGTTATTGAATGTTTAATGTTTGTTTATTGGTTTTATATCCGTAAATATATTGTTTTAAATGTGTTTTGTTTGTTGGAACAGGGAAACTTGCATGAAGAATATTCAGAAGTTGATGCGAGAGCACAAGTTTGAAGATGCCATAGGAATGTTTAGAGCTGCGAGGTTTGTCACTTTTTACACTCAGCTATGAAAATATATTAACCAATGACGCTCCTTCAAAACTTATACTACAAATTGTAGACCTATATTCATCGTTCAACAAGGTTTCACAAGTTTGATTTAGCGTTTTCATGCCAATAGGAACCTTAAGATCGTTCTTATAAACATCATCACCATCTCCATCACTTCCACCATCTTCTTCCTCACCATTAACATCATCAGCACCATCAGAAATGTCACTGGAGCAGCTATACCGACACAACTAACATGAAACCTAGAAAAATTGCATTCAGCCAAATAATTTAAAATTTTTTTTTTTTTTTTATTTAATATGTCGGCAAACAAGCAGACGGCCCGCCTGATGGTAAGCGGTTACCGTCGCCTATGGACATCTGCAGCACCAGAGGCATTGCTGATGCGTTGCCGACCATGAAATGAAATAAATTGGCCACACACGAAATGTTCATACATTATGGCTGAATAATGAACTAAAGCGTTTGCTCTATGCACATATATAGATTTAAAAAAAAACAATGGCGCGTAAATTAAACAGCAAAAGTAGGTTCTCAATTATTATTTTTTGTTATGTTTGTTACCTCAGAACTCCGTCATTTATAAACCGATTTCATCGATATTCGACCTTGGACTTCAATCCTGATGTTACATCGGATGTTACATGTGAAGTCGGTTTTTTTTTGTTATTGTAACAATTATATTTTTTCTTGCTTTTGAAAATGAAAAGCAGAATGTTTAACTTGAGGGTAAAAACTATTTAACACTCAAACTAATAGCTGCCCTCGCGTTGCTCGTGCGGCTATCTCATGTTAAATTGATCGTCTTACCCTCTTGTTCAACAATTTACTATTCATCGTTGTGTTTAGGGAAGTGTGGCCGGAAGAAGGCATTTTCGGAGTGAGCGGAATCTCAGAAGACGAAGAGTTGAGTATGCTGGGAACTGTGTACAGCGCCGACTTGGGGGTGGAAGATTCTGGTATGATTACTTATCATCATCATCATCATCATCAGCCCATCACGTTCACACTGCTGGGACACGAGCCTTCTCTCATAGAGAGAGAACGGGCCATAATCCACCACGCTGGCCCAGTGCGGGTTGGTGGATGTCACTTCCTTCTTCCGTCCTTCTTCCGTCCTTGACTTTTTGTGAAAAATTCTTGGACATGCCGGTTTCCTCACGATGTTTTCCTTCACCGTTTTTAGAGCGAATGTTAAATCCGCACATAACTTAAGAAAGTCAGTGGTGCGGGGCCAGCGGGATTTGAACTCGGGTGCGTCGGATCGAAAGTCGCACGAGCTCCCACTGAGCCACACTCGCTCTATCTGATCGATTACTTATTATCTGTCACAATCACACTGATATTATAAATGCGAAAGTTTGTATATAAGTGTGTTAGTGTTTGTTACTTCTGCTCGCTGTAACGGCTCAACGTATTTGAGTGAATTTCGGAATGGAGTTAGCTTATACCCTGGATTAACACATAGGCTACTTTTTATTCCGAGAAACCCTAAGTAAAACCGCGGGGCGCAGCTAGTTTATTGTACTAGCGTTATATGCCGACATTTTTTAATTTGTTATACTACTGAGCAACGAGACGAGTAAGTCGTTCGCCTGACGGCAAGCAATTGCTCCATATATCTATGTTTGGTCACTATTTCGCTTGATGTTAAGCGACGATGTGCCCGAAGATGGAGCACATATATCACGAGGAAAATGAGGAAGATGGCTGTTGAGTGACTTCTCAGACCCGTCTTCCTGATGGTTCACCCAACATCATTCTGAAACACGACTAGGTTGCTTAACGGCATGGCTTTCTTCGATGGATTTGTTAACTACTCTTGCCCTACCCCCGTACCCACAGATAATCTGATCTCTATGCCCGTACCCATATGTCCCTCAAGCGCCAATCGTATGTATATCGTGTTAAGCTCAGATTAGGTAGATGTAGATTCACAGCGCAATGTTTTATGATGCCATATAGAATAGGGCCGTAGAATAAGTAAATAACATCCATTGTAACACTTTCTTTAATTGTTTTTTTTTATGTAATGCCTGTAATTTAATGTTTGCAATAAAGCGTTCATCTATATATCTAATGTTGCCTGAAATAAAGATTAAATAGATATATTGTCCGCCCATTGTACAAAGGAATTTAGTGCAATTATTATTTACTTATTTTGTAAGTTAGTATGCAATAAAGAGTTTCGTATTTGCATTGTCCCATTAAGCATATCTTAACTTGTAGTTATCGTATTTTGGTATACATTAATGATATTTATTCGATTTCTTGCCTGAATCGACAAGAGTTAGACCGTATCTAATTGGTCGCAGTGAAGCTATACCTTAATTTGAACTCGACACGATACACGATTGGCGCTTGAGATACATATGAGAAGGGAGGTTGAGTCAAGCAAGTCTCTAAAATGAAATGACAAAACATGGAACTAACTTAGTTTGTAAGTTGAGTTCATATTTTGTGTACGCCCCACATCGGCTTGTTTAGATTTGGGCTGAAGAGCGTATTTCTGCGTGATCTGCATCCAAGAGTAAGCCAGTACCGTAGAAACTACTCTAATCTCGGAGTTCTGCCATCTGCTACATCTACTCAATATTGCATGAATATTTCGCGAATTTAATAACATTTTGTTTCGTTGGAATTTGAAAAGTTACTTATATAACTCTGAAATTACAAAGTGTTGAGTTTTTGAAGTGACGTGATCTTGCAGAAGTTTTGAACGACGATGAGACGCAGGAAAACGACGAGTACGACGAGGAAGGTATGTAAATATAACTTTTTACTTGTTTTATATATCCTTGAGTATTCCTTTTTCTTACTTAAATGTTTAAGTCCCGACGCAAAAAGGAATCACCTTATAAGTTTGATCTCTATGTGTGTCTATCTGTATGAGGCACCGAGGGTAAACCGATTTTGAGGCGGTTTTATTTGAAAGCTGGTTTTCTAGAGGTGGTTCTTAGACATGTTTTATCAAAATCGGTTGAGCCGCTTTTTTACATTTATAGGTTTTTTGTGTGGGGTTTTCTTTTTAATTTTAGTTTACTGAATTCGCTTTTAAATCCTTGTGTGAATACAAAAAAATATGAACTTAGTGCCTGCGCAAAAAATAATTATATATTACTGCGGAAAAGTAAATTAATAAATTGGAATTTTCAAGTCTAGTCAGGCTGCGAAGTAAAACATGGAAATGAACTAATATAATCATTCAAATTTAATGCCGTAATAAGGCGTTTCTGTTAGTTTTATAGAAGAACCACATTACGCTGAAGAAATCATTTTGTAAAGTAAATATGCCTAAATACCTTTTAATATTCAAATAACTTAGATGTAGGTACGGATTGATTCCAAAAATATAACCCTTATTCTTCTATACATATTTGTTTATGGAATTCAGTGAGAAATCGAGCACCGCACGAAAGGTTCACCTATAAATAAACTTAATTACCCGAAGACGAGGCAAATATTTAAATAGGTTTGCGGAAATCCAATCTATACCCTTTAATATAGCCAGTAGCAACTAGCAACCCACGCACTTCTACTCATTAATATTGCTCGATGATTTATGTAGGTACTCGTATAGTTATAAATGTCCATAAAACACCACGAAAATGAACTGTAACTGTTAGAAAATAGATCGATGTCTATGCAACTATACTATAAACAAATAACATTGCTAATCAAAAGATGTTAGCATTAACCAAACTCGTTATATCTTTAAAATAAATATCAATCGAATGATTATCGTGATGGGCTGATGATGATGATGATGATGCTTATCATCATCAGCCTATCAGGTTCCCACTGCTTGCACACGAGCCTTCTCTCATAGAGAGAGTTCGGGCCTTAATCCACCACGCTAACGCCCAGTGCGGGTTGGTGGATGTCACATGTCTTTGAATTTTCGTGTTTAATTCATGGACATGCCGGTTTCTTTGCGATGTTTTCCTTCACCGTTTTTAGAGCGAGTGAGGGAGAGAAATCCGCACATAACATGAGAAAGTCAGTGGTACGGGACCAGCGAGATTCGAACTCGGGTGCATCGGATCGAAACACGCGCCCCACTGAGCCACATTCGCTCTCTATCTCTCAGATACTTACACTTTTTTACGTATATACATTATATATTTTGAATGCCTATAGTGGGACACCACCGCTGGTCCTTTTTTGTTGTTACTGTCCCACACCTAGGCAAAAGTCTGCCCAAACTCTTCCAAGTATCTCTTTACAAGGCCATCTCACCACCAAGTTTCTACAGGTTTGCGTCTGTTATCATGGCGCGAACTCGTTCTGCAGGGGAATCGTAAAACTCGAACATCGATCCCGAGCTTTCAATTTCAAATTGCAGACTTTCTGCTTTCAAACGCCATATCGATCATTTTAGCGATCGTGATTAGGATAGGTATTGGGACACGGTCTTTGAGTAGTTAAGCTCGACAATTCCACAGACAAATATCGATCACAAGACATGTTTGAAAGCGATCAATCAATCAATCAAACGTTCTTTATTCAATTTTGTCGTCACAGACGCACTTATGAACGTCAATTATTACAATGACTCTACCACCGTATCGGAAAAAGAACCACTACTCAGAAGATACAGCAAGAAACTGAGAACTGATCGGGATCAGTGTTAGATTAGACGATGCCCCTGCTGGACTGGTATCAAGTACCCACTGCTTTTGATGGTATGCTTGTACACTTTGTCGGGATGTATACGGCTGAGAAGGAGCATCAAATCCCATTTCAACCAGATACACCTTGTGTAACATAAATCCGTATTTCAGACGAAGAGGAGGAGGAAAGAACTACCTCGATAGTAGAATCCGACTTCGATTTCCAAGACTTTGTACAAAGGTAAGCCTTTATCCGTTAGTAACTATATCCGGGAAGCAAACCCTATTTTCTCGCGTGATTGCTTATTATTTTTATTCTTTTTGAAAAAGATTCCTTATGTGGGTGTGAAAGTTTAGTTGTAACGAGTATTTGGACATTATTCGCCCTCCCGAATACCGATACTGATTTCTAGTAATCGACTTTGAAGTGCAGATGGCCTTTAAGTCGATTAGTGGAAGTTCAATTCGTTTGAAACATTGGCAATAAAATACATAAATACATAATAAATATAATCGAATAACAGCAAAATATTTGGATGAGCCTCTGGCCGAATAGTTGGTGGGTACCTACATACTATACGAATAGCATAATATTACTAATGGTATATTTAGTATTCGCATAAATATCAGAGATATATCCAGCCTCCGGCCTTTGCAACTCTAAGCAAAACAATTTAGTACGATAATTTAATTTTGCCATCTTATTATGCGTGGAGTTGTACAAAGTTAGGGAAAACAAACGATTTGCATCTTTAATTAAAAGTAATCTTATAATTTTGTTCATATTGAGAACCCAGCTATAGACAGTACTCCCTGGCCTATAGCTATATTGTATGCTACACTTTTACATCAATATTTAATGTTTCATACATGCAACCACTATATTAATTGAGACATCCTTAATAATATTCGTGCGACTATGAATTTAATCATCTATAATTAAATTCGGGGTTTTCCAGTACATACCTACCTATAATACATTTTAATTGCTATAAATTTTCAGTAAGTGTTTTCAAAAACAAAGGTAGATTCTGTATAATATGCAATAATAACGCTGTGTCATTAACACGCTACAGTTTCTCAGTTTTTATTATTTATTTTAATAAGTACCCAAGTTATATTTAAGTTGAATAAGCCACAACCACAGCCACAGATTCTCAGGAAGCTAATAAACGAATAACAATCGCTTTTATTTTTAAGTTGAAGAGATTTTGAGCGATCCTTTGATAGAAATTCCTCGCTTCGCACAACAGATACCTATACGTTTAAGGGTATTATGATGTTTTAGGGAACCTCCCTTAGGGATACGTTTCAGGCGTCTAAATTAGTAAATCGAATAACTTTCAAAATGCTTGTTTAATCGTCCTCTGGGTCACGCGAGAAAGCGGGATGTTTTACCTGTTTCTGTGACATACAACTTTCTCCCCCAGATTCTGCCACCCGCGCGTAGCAAGCGCGTGCGTGTCTCTCCTTGAAAAATACGACAAAAACCTCCCGCACACGAACCACTGCGCGGTCAAAATGCTCCACAGAATAGCGTGGGACTGCAAGCGGCCTTCTATGATGTTCCAAGCCTCCTTGTTCCTCATATTCCAGAGGCTGATGAACAATCCCGTGCCGGTGTATAAGGTATGTGATAAATTTCTAAATATTAGTTTCGTTAATAGGTACATCGGTAATGCTAGGTTTGAAAATACTTTGGCAAATGGTATCGCCACAGAAATCTGAATAATAATTATTATATAGATTTCTGTGGGTATTGCCGATGTGATTTATTCCATTTTTCCAACACCGACGATGTTTGATACCATTTTGGTACTATAATCGTCTCGTAAATTTCAAAAGGCCTTAACGATAACCACTGGCATATGAAAAAGAATGCATTTCCTATGTGAAAATACTATTTGAATAACCAGTAAATTGGAAGAGATCCGTATACGTGATAAGATCGCCCATTGTAACACAAGCTTTAAGTAACGTTTTCACTTAATTGTAATGTCTTGTTGTGTGACAAATAGCGTTATCTATCTATCAAAAACGCGGCTTGACGTCTTCGGTTTTTTTCCAAAATACACTGCTTTTGCACAAACATCTAACTAACAAGGGTAGCAGAACCATTAAACTGTCAAATGTTTTATGTAGGTTTGAAACGCATTTTTCTGATATGTCATTTTACATACGAGGAGGGATCAAAAAGTAGTGAGAACGACATACTTCTTGGTAAGAAAAAAAATAAATACTGGCAGCTCAGATACATATTTGTAATATTAATTAAGAAAAAAATCTTCGATTCTCTTTTGTTTTTTTCTGAATGTAGTCATTTGTTTGCTTCGTGGCGGAACGTGTTCTTGAAAATGGAGAAAAACGAAGTGCGAGCCGTTATTAAATACCTCTGTTTAAAAAAGTTAACGACGCAAAAGATTCATTGCGATTTGGAGGCAACATTAGGAGAGTCTGCTTCGCCGTATTCCACTGTCGCAAGGTTGGCTTCTCAATTTTGAGTAGGGAGAACGAGCACGGAAGACGAACATCATTGCGGCCGTCCATCGACGTCAGTTACCCAAGAAAATGTTGCGAAAGTCAAGGTATTGAGCGATCGAAGAGTTACCATCCGATACTTAATTCAAGAAACGGGCATTTCATATGGAAGTATTCAATCCATATTGAAACAATCTTTGAATATGAGAAAAGTCTCCGCAAGATGGGTGCCGAGAATGTTAACCGACAGTCAGAAACAAAATCGACTTGACATTTCGAAGATATTGTTGGACAAGTTTCAAGAAGATTCTGAAAACAGGTACGAAGACGATAACGAGGTGATGGCTGCCGTGGAGAGCTTTTTGCAGGACCAAGACAAAACTTTTTTTTTAAAGGGATTGAAGCCTTGGAAAAGCGCTGGACTCGGTGTGTAGAGAGACTCGGAGACTGTAGAAAAATAAATTATTAAGTTATCAATAGTCATTATATTCTATCTCATTCTCGCTACTTTTTGATCCCTCCTCGTATATACACACACATTTACGCTTACACATTCTGTAATATATTTTTTCAGTGCTATAAGTAGATTGAAAACAGAAGTAGGATTATCTCCGCCCGTATATCCTTCGAGCGAACATGCGCTCCCAAAATATGTTCTCTAAGAAAACGTATCATTTTTCATTCCAGTAAACCCCACCGTAATATACTGATAGTTACGTAAATTCAGTAAGTTCTCATCTCATAACGTTTTTTTCCGTATATCACAACACGTGTCACCGAAACGTACGTTTTTTATACCCGGCTCATACGTTGCGCCGCGTATAGATGGCAAGCCGGGGGTAGATTTTATCGCCTCGCGACGTTTTGGGGTGTTTTTAGATGCCCTCCGAATGTATCGGGAATCTAAACTAACCTTGCGCAAAATTTGATTTCTATCTGTACGTAATAGAAATGTTTTTTTCGGCGTTTGAACGCGAAAGCGCGTTTCTGTAGATTAAAGATACGTATCGTATCGACTTGTTTCGCCTGCGTACGCAATTTGTGAAACATCGACGCGGAAAGACTTTCATGTAATATAAGATTTTGTATAAAAAGCGAAGACAATCTATAATATTGGTCTGAAACGTAATGAAAATATTTTGTGAATGTGAAATTCCGCTAAATAAATAAATACTTCCGTATAATACGTCCTTGAGTGGAGACCGCGAATCGGCAAGCGTAGTGTAGGACGGCCACCGGCCAGGTGGAGCGATGATCTGCGAAAGGCGGCTGGAGGAAACTGGATGAGAAGAGCCGAATACCGAGCTCAGTGGCGTTCATTGGGAGAGGCCTATGTCCAGAAGTGGACGAATACAGGCTGATAATGATGATGAAATAAATAGTACACTCAATATTTTCATTACGTTTCAGATTTGAGATGAATTTCCGCAAGGTCACGCCTGATTCCATTAGTTAAATATTGATATTTCCTTTTGATAGGAGATCGAGAAGTTTGGTATATACATCTTTAGAAAGTTCACTGAAATCGCGGCGAAAAATCCAAAAGTTTTCATCGAACTGCTGTTCTGGACAAACTCAAAAGACGCCATTGACATTGAACACGGATATGATCTTTACACCGACAACAGGTAAGTTTCAAATTCGAAATTGATAAAGTCAATTAAAGTTGCCTTCAAATTTATTTCAATATACTTTTGAAGCTTTCCTTGAATATTTCAAGCTGTATTAGCATATTTTTTTAATAAAGGGATAAACCTGGGAAGCCAGGAACGTGGACTGAAGAACAAGAGGAAGAGCTGCGCAATTTATACATGGAGAACCAAACTAATCCACAAACAGATCAAGGTGAGGCAATTACACGACTTTGTCAACCTTGTCTTTTGACTTTCATATTATAATAAAAGCAATTAAGTAATTATTCTCGCGATATCTACCGCTTTGCCCGGGCTTGTAGGCTATTTCTCCTGTGAATTTCTTATGTAGACTTTAAGAGTACCTACAGAAACAATTCGGAATTCGTTTTGAAAAGGTACATTACAGTACGGAATGTTCGTTGGCGAGCTGTTACATTACACATTTCAACGAATTATCAGTCAGTATTATAATTCGGTACACACCCCAGCTTTTGCAAAAAACATTCGTTTACAATTATGAATGATGAAACCCCAAGCTAAATCCAATTTATATTTTAGTGTAATTTCCTTCTATTTTTAGATGTATAATATCTTAACATCTTTAACGTACAGCATGCGTTTAGAATTTCAAGAAGTTAATCTGAAATACGCGCCCGTAACGACACCCCGCATGCAGTTACTCCTGCAGTTTAATGTAGTACGGGCAATATTACGTGCATTTACATAGTAGCCAACATATTAACTCTAAAACTTTATTTAAATTACGTTACGTGTACAAAAAATACATTATTATATCACATATTGGTGGCAAAACAGTTTTAGTTTTTATTAATATAAGAAAAAGATCATGAATTATGTTTTCCTAATGTTCCTGAGTCGATAGGGTTTATTTTTTGTTTATGTACCTACGTGTTTTAATTATATACCGATAGCATGTACAAATTTTCCACAATACCTACCTCAGCCACCAGCTCTTACAAAGTAGCACTATTAAGAAACTAGCCTTTTTCCCGTGACTTCGTCTGCGTGGACGACGGAGAAAGCCCATAGTCATATTTTTTTTCAGTAAATAGTCGAACCCAGTTAGTTTTTCAAAAATATCTTTAATGTACAGAATTGGCTCAATTCCATTTTTATAATAGTATAGATATGTTGGTATACAACAAACCTAAGATTACTACAAGAATCTAAGAAAAGCGAAATAAACAAATTATGATCGTTATTAAATCCCAAAAGCAAAATAAAGAGCTATTCTTCGAAAACGGATAGTCGTCTACATAATTGATGCCAAGAAACAAGATCTTAATTTCGTGAACCAAAATAATAATTTCAGTAAATAAATTAAGCAACTTTATCTTTTCCTCTTATCTCACGTCTTCCTAATTGACGTAATTATAGATATGTGACTATGGACGTCGATTTAGCCGGATACGAAAATGCCGGCCAAAGCTATAAATCTTTATTAATACCTAAGACTTTTTTGTATTTTTGTGGAACAATTTTAATGGTTGTTTTTATTCAACTGCACTTTAGAAAAACTGCGCAAGTGTTTCAAATTATTTCATGTAGTTATCTTTATAGACTGTGGTCATAAATAATTATTTTTTAGAAAAAAAAACAAAAACCGACTTCAATGTATCTTCGAAGTCCAAGGTCATATATCGATGAAATTTATATGGTACCACTTAGTAGCTATACTGAACCCAACGCAAAAATAATGTTTCAAATCGGTTCATAAATGACGGAGTTTTGAGGAAACAAACATAAAAAAAATAAAAAAATTACAATCGCACAAAGAACCTCCTCCATTTTTGAAGTCGGTTAATAATATGCTTTGATATTTACAACATATATATTATTTCGTATTCGGGTATTATTGGCAGCATTTCTTATATCTAATGAGTTACTTTCATTTAGCAAATATTATAAATTCTAAATAGTATTGTTAATGGTGTATATGAATACCGACCATTATTTGTCATTTCGAATAGTATCAGTAACTTTCCATTATCCGGCAAAAAATGAAACTAGCCGGATGTCCACATCCCTAAGCGTAGTTATAATTGAAACGTAACACCCATCTTTTCTTCTAAAAAGTTAAGACTCCCGGGATTTCAAATGCTCCGCAATTATAATGGAGTTAAAAAGAAAAGCTCGCATTTCCAATAATGACGTGTCAATTTGGAAGACACTTCCAGACTAGGAAATTCTGGGAACATTTTTCGTCTAAAAATTGAAGCTGCGAACAACTTTGATTTTACGCTTCTTAGCATTAGTCTCCGTGAAAGATTTTAATACACTATTTAGCCCACTACCTCTATTGCCTAATCGAAAAATGAGTATGTTACTGATACTAAAGCACGCAGAAGGTATTTATTCCCTCTTGCCTATAAAGGGCTTTAGATAATTGCAATTTCGTAAGAACAAGTATGGCTGAGCGCGTGCGAATGTAACGCACCTGCGTTCGATATGCGTACATGCTATTACGCGAGCAATCAGAGACGCCTTACATTTGTTACAAGCCTTTTATCTTCCAAGACACGCCGAAAACTCGTCATAAAAATGCAAATACGCTTCCCAACAGATGTTATAGACTGGATACTGGAGAACCTAATAGATCAGACGCGCACCCGGCGCTCCGTTATAAGGAAACTTAAGGAACTGGGACTGATATTCCGCGCTCCGACTAAAAGAAGCAATAAGGAACGGACTAGAGAGAAGGTTCCTAAGGAATTCAGCGAGGAGGAAGACCAAATGTTGAGGGACTTGTGGGACCAGTTCGGAAACTCGAACGGTAAGTGTCTTTATAATGTTTTATCTCTTTTTATGTGTCTGCATTTCTTATCGCTTTTATTCCGATAATTAAGCATCATTGTTTTTAGTATAAAGACTAATATGAGACAGAAATTCTATCTATCTCTATCTCTCTTATTGGCAAAATAAGTAGGTAGCCTAAATTGCGCACGAAATGAAAACTGTTGACAGGGTTAAGGCGATCTCATTGTACTTATGTATATTGTGCTAGTTTTAAGGTTGGGCGTTGTTGAACCCAGCTTTACGTCGGTAGGTTGTGATGGTTACTGAACCGAGAGCCTTATCTATCTAGGGTTTCACTGGTCCCTAAATAGTTTAGGCTGGAACTTTAGCACTGTGTGGGTTGGTTAGGCAATACGAGTTGATTTGGGTGTCCAATTTTCCTAACTGCCTACAAATTGTTACGCATAAATAGAGCGTCTCTGCCAAAGCCCCTGTAGCCTGTTTGTGACTGTACACAGAAAAATAAAATCTTCGTATTACGCATTACAAAGCCCGAGAGCGTTACTCCCCTTTGTCATTCGCATAACAAACGTAGAGCGAAACAATACAGAAAGCAACAAAAACAATATTTTCGAAGTTTTTACGGGCTCTGCAATAAAAGGTAACCCGAATAAATTGCTCGAATTTAGGAGAATATTTGTTGCTGATAGCAGTAATTAAAGGCGGAGCATCTAATCATTATTTTTAATTAACGCCAGGATAGCGAGTAAAGGATTTCCGCTTGCTGTGCAAGGGATACAGCGCTCAGTGTAAATATATTTGCTGGTCATTATTTGGATATAAATGTGCTTGTGGGGGGATTTTACGGCATTTTAATGAGTCAAATATTGGTTTTATAGAGCGGTGATTCTGTTTTTCATCAAACCGCAATATGCTAAATATTTAATAGGGACATTCGTAAATAAATAATGTTATTATACAAATAAATACCAAATTATTCTGTGACAGTACGAGCTCGATTGTACGGCCGGCACGTCTAGTAAACCGGTCTTTGAGAAGAGTCTCTACATATCTTCCTCACAGGCATAACAGACGCAGTATTTGTCAAATATTTATTTTTATAGCAATCTTATTGTTCGTTCTAAATAAAAAGATAAAAATTAACTTTGTACTATGTCCCGCATTTGAGTAGAGTTATTAAAATTATAATAACGATTTACATCAAGTTGTAGCAACTTAAGAAAAATGAGGCCATACAAGTTTTTGATCCTTATCAGCAGTAGCATTAAACAAAATTTAATTTAACAAAATTTTTCCACGAAAAAAGCTATTTTTGATTTTACCCAGATTTAATACTTTTAGAAAACTAGATGGATTTGTAACAACAAATTATTCCATCATTAACGGAATTACGGTTGCCACAGGGATCACTGTTCAAAAACTCACATTTATTATTTTACAATATCTTAGCTTATTCCTCTCAATGAGGAAAGGCTCGTGTCCCAGCAGTGGGAATGTAATGGGCCGATGCTTTTTTTTATTTTTTTACATCTGACTAGTCCAACATTTGCCCACGATCTCACCGGGAAGCGACGATGTGGTCAAAGATGAAGCACGCTTGCCTAGTAAGTATGATGATGATGATCTTGAGCGTGTGAAATTAATATTCAGAATAAGAATAAAGAATTTAAACATAGCTTACAGTGATTTGTATAAAACCATGCATAGAAGCAGTTAAAAGTAGTCTCGTAAAAAATATATGAGTTTAATAAAACAAAACAAAGCATCGTTCAAAAAGTATAGGTATGTGCAGACTCAATTCGGAACGGTACACCATCATCAAAATGTAATCTGTTTTAAAGCCGATTGTTGCTATAAAGCATCATACACGTCAGTGGTGTGAACAACGTAGCACCATACATAATGCTCGAGTTCGACATCATTACGACGCTAACTGAACAATACCATAAACTCCAAGACACAAATTAAAGCTTCAACTATTCCTTTTGTACAAAATCACCAAAATGTAATGTGTTATAAAACCGATGCAATATTTCCTTGTATGGAGTCAGATCAAATACGGCGAAAACAACGCTATTAAAATGATATAACCTCTAACGTATATGGAACCTTTTCCTTATGCAGACAATCATCAACTGTAACTTTACCCAACCAAAGTGTAATGTTTTATATCTAATGCTCAATTATTAGCCCAACCCAGGCATAGCTACATCCTCGATTTGTCCGTGTTATATATGAATATTATTTACAGCAAAAACAATGTTATTAAAATAACATTAGCTCAATAAAACAAATGACTGTTGACAAGCGACTTTTGTTTCTGAATACAGGTTTTTTCCGCTTAGTATGACTGTACATAATCATCAAAATGTCTTTAAGATCAATAGACGCAAATGCCTCAAGTAATTTAGAAACATCAATAAAGTTACTCTTGCTATTGCTTTTAGGAATACATTCGACAAAAACAATGCTGTAAAAAAGAACTCTATAAAAGAAATGAAAGCGTGCGCTTTTCCTTATGTACACAATCATGAATGTAATGTGCTTTAGATATATATTCTGAGGTGTTTTAGATCCAATGGGGTCCATAATCCCCCGAATGCCTCGCAAACGGCAGAAGCGCAGCTACATCGACCGCCTCCTTGAGTTGGGAGTCATTACCGACGCAAAGGAATGCCGTAAAAAGAAACAGAAGAAATCAAACGCTAAAAGTACGGGTGACGATAAATCGAACGGTAAGTTGCTAAACAACTTCGCTTAGCTTTATTCCCAGTGAGGCATATCTCTCCCCCTGTGGTACAGCTTAGCTGCGTTGAGAATTCAGCGTTTCTTTTGTAGACTAAAGACATTCAAATAAATTATCTCCCTCTCTCAGATAGCCTGCTACAATAGTGTTTACACAATCTACACGTCGCTTTGCACATGATCAATTCCTTTCAAAACTCATCACAGTAAAACTCGGTTAAATTGAAACAGGACGGTTCCATCAGAGTTTTAATTTCTATTTAAAAGTCGTGCCGGAAACTGCCATCGTAATATTGTCATCTTAATGTACATGGAGGGACCCACATAAAAGCTGTTTTACGGGCGAAGTTTCTCAACGTAATCGAACTGTCCGTCCCCTTTCCCCCATGTCATTAAACGAGAGTTAACTTTTTCTTAGGTCTCCCAATAAGTTCGAATAGGCTATTGGTAAGATAAAGCCGGCGTAAAATTTGTTCCGCAGTTTTTATGCTGCGTGGCGTTTGGTAAATAAGACATAAGGAAGATTCGTTCGAATTTTTTGATTTATGGAATTTTAATATATAATCCAAGGAGCGCAGTAACATAACATAATGTATGAATACACTGGGTGACATTTCGTTCTACGTATTTTTTATTAAATAAATACCCTTTTGCTGGCAACACTAGAAGTAAAACCCCATAAACAACTCTCTACGCTCTATCGTAGTCGAGTGCCCTGCCATATCTTCCTTTTCAGAATTCCGTAGCGTAAACGAAAAATCGGAACCCTTTTAAGATTACTTTGTTATCCATTTGCCTGTTGAGGTATCAAGCCAACATTAATATCGAATGCTAACGTCCAGAGCGCCGTACAAATTAAGTTTCTAACTCAATACAATTAAAATACGGTTACAAACGTATACATTTTCATAAGCTAAATCCCGTCGACCAAGAATTTTGACAAAGAAGACATTTGACACAAAGTAAGATCTTATGGCACCACTAAATTATTAATTTATAATTATTTGTGGATTTATACGTGTCCATCTTTAAACATAACGGTAAGGAACCCGCAGAGCCCGAATTGTATACATATTTCGCCATATTTTTTGAGAGACAAGAAAAGAAACTCCGCATGTTTCTACTGTCATTGTAATTAATAATCTAGATTACATTTCTGCGCGCAATAATATTGGGTTCATTCATTTAAAAGTACCTACCATAAGTGCAGCAGACTTCCAGTAGTAATATCTCTTTAGTTTTTCTAGTACGTGGTAGATTTTACGGAGGCAAATAAGCCCGGGACGCCTGGGGCGGCGCGAGGCGCTTTATTACATTACATTTTTATAAACCCTAAGTGAGTCCCGCTATTACACGGAGCGACAAATTGTTTGTGTCTAGGGTCTAGTCTCGTCAGCAGTGATCAAGCTTTTTAGTTTCCGAGTCATGTTGCGGTTTTTGATTAAAGGCATGCCGCGGCCCACGCAGAAAATTCTTAAATAGTTTTTATGCAAATATATCTCTTCTTTGTGGTTATATATTGTATTTTTTTTAAGTTCGTCATTAGTACGTTTTATGCCATTTCTAAGGATTTGTTCACGACAGGAGAGGACATTTCCAGCATTTTTTTAGAATAAGCTATATAGTTTCACGTTACGATCTCAACTCTCTTGTAATAAACTAGCAAATTTTTTGGGGCCGCACAGGGGCCCGCACTTTGAACACAGCTGCCTTTATAATAAGACGGCTAGATGCGATTTTCCATTCTGCAGTAGACAATCGCGAAATGTGACACAACGCATTTAAAGTTAATGCTCGTTCGTAGCACGTACCTAATGGCCTGAAAATGTTATTTTGTGAAATATAACCGTGAAGGTAGTAATAAAATCATGTAACAAAATAACGTTTTCTTAACGTTGGTTGTATTTTATAAGATTTTGATTTCATTCTAATGCAGAAGGCCAGCTCCTCACTTTTCAACTCATTCCCTCCTACCTCCGCTATAGTACAATCGTCTGCAACACATAGGCAATACGTCCCTATTGCTGAGGTGCATAGGCGTCAATGACCACTATTCATCGGGCAGTCAACTTGTAAACAAGCCATTAAAAAAATTCGGTATAAAAAAACATGTTTTTATTCCTACAGATAGCGCATCCGATTCCGAAGGATCAAACACATCCGATTCTGACAAAAGTTCGAGATCGCCATCACCCGTCAGATTAAATAAAAAGAAAAACACCCCCGCTAAGGCGAAAGCCAAAGATAACAAAAAGAAAAGACCAGAGCGTGTTGAACTTAGCGCTAATGAAATCGCTAAGTTATTGGTTGACGCCGTTGATAATGGTAAGTTCACTTAGTAGACTGAATCTATAAGAATAAATAAAACCGAAGTGTTGGTCTGTGATTTCAAAATCAATACTAATATCTTAGCGGGGTATGCTTTCTACGAAAATAACTGTTATGTTCTCCGAGATAAATGTAATGCGATGAAACTTTCAGCAGTCATAGTGTTCCAACTAGAAGTCTATTAACAGCCTACTTTTTGTTTCAACTACATATATATCTTAAAGTTTTTAAAATGTTTCGAAAGACTGAAGTGAGCGTGCAGCACAAAACGCAATAGCAATCAACCAATTGGCCCAAGGTTGCCCGTACCTTGGGGTAAGTGGGTTACGGTGGTAGGTCAAACCGAGACAACAGACAAGACGTCTTCTCAACTGGAGTGGTTATTTTGGTATACAATGATTATCAACTTTAAAAAAAAATGTACATCGCTATACCTTAATTTGTCACATTTCTATTTCTTAAAATAGCATGTTATAGCTTCTTATACAATGTCCGCACAGCCCTATCTGAACCTCTCAAATGGCTCGCCGAGAACCTCGAAGAAGTGGCCCTAGACCAAGAAGCCGAGGGTTTCGACCCCACTACCGAGGGAACCCCACTAGTCACTATATCCAAGGAGTCAGTACAAGCGATGCAAGATGAGCTATTCAAGAAGATATTACTTGGAGTAGGAGTAACTCCGCCTTTTGATGAGCAGGTAAATACACTAACACAGTAATGTGAGAACGCAACACTCCCGCGTTATTCGGTTTTCCCGCGGATTTGGAATTAAATTATACTTTCTCTTTTAACCCATTTCATTTCGCACTAAACGCGTTATCGTAAGGATTTTGCAGTTGCAATGCCGAGGGGTTAAGCATCTATTAAGGTATAATAATTGGTATCGGTTTTTTTTTTGGAACAATGTTCCATGAAAGAAAAGCGTTTTAAAATATTGTTTTATTAAATTAATCGAAGATAATCATGGTTAATGTTAATCGTACTCAAGTCCTGAACTATATATGTTTTATGGAACTGAGTGATGAGTCGAGCTAGTCGTTCGCCTGATGGTAAGCGCCACGCCAGCTCATAAAAAAATGCAGTGCCACCCAGAACTTTCGATACCATAAAAAGCACTGCGTAGCACTGCATTGCGCTCATCACTCCGAGACATCAGATATTTAGTCACGTACTCCTAGTAATTTCCATCCATCATCATTCAGTTGTGTCCATCTTTTCACACTATTCAAACACAAAGTACTAGCCGATACCCGCGACTCCGTCCACATGGAATTCGGTTCTATTCCACGACCTAAAGTACCTACCTACATACGCTTTATCAAAATGCGTTGCGTTTAAAGCCAAGTGGTATAAACACATTGTCACATTTTTAATATTTAATTAAGATTTTAAAATAAAGCATGCGTGTCCTATAGAACTTAGTTCCACTAAACTACTGCCATAACACCGTGATGTTTATACTAAAAGATCTCTAATCGCACAAAATGTAATGGACAATTAGACTTTATTGTGTATTTTATTTGTATTTACTGCCGTTTTATAGTTATTGTCTCTGTTTTATTTTATTTGTCACATTAAACTGAAATGACAAATTGAATGAATAATACTTTTAGTAGAATAGTCTTAATTATGTTCATTAAAAATGTAAATGCAAATTGAGTTTTCATTAATGCCTTTTACAGGAATTAATTATGTTGTTTCGTCGACAGAAAATACACAACAAAATACAAATTAATTCATTAATGAAAACATATTATTTTAATCTTGTTGTCAAAACCCTTTCCCGAATTCAGCGATAAACTTACCTATCCTAACGATAATAATATTGTAGGAGAAATACTGGCGAATACCGAGCAGTCTGCACTTCGAAACAATACGTAAACGACGTGAAATTATACTCAAAGCTGTTAATAAAGAACTTATAGTCGACACTAGTAAACTGCCGAATAGGGAAAACACTGACGGCACAAACGATAGACGAAACAATGAAACAAACAATGCTGACGAATCAAGTGATGACGACAACGATAGAGCGAAAAGTTCAACAAACAAAACTGACCAATCAAGTGATGACGATAACGATAAAGCCAACAGTGAAACCAACAAAGCTGACGAATCAAGTGACGACGATGATCTGTTCGACAATTTACGCAAAATGCGCGATGACAACGTTGAAAACCCACCTGTAAACAAAAGCGCATCTTCCGCCAAAAAAGTAGTGCACGGAACTGCGTCAGTCACCAAAAGTGCTACTTTAAACGCTTCTCGTAACCATAAGCGCAGTCGCAGCGCAGACTCTGACGATAGTAGCAGCAGGAAAATGCAGAAGATTGATGAAGCCGAGGAAAATGATGATGATGATGATGATGACATCCTCTCTTTCGCTAAGAAGACGCTGCAGCAAGACGATTTGCCCGATACAGAAGATATCTTGAGCAACATTCCTAGAAACGACAGCGGTGAGTCTGCACATCTCTGTTATTTTGATTAGTTTAATAAAAGTTTAGGTATGTGTAATTGCTTGCACTTATGATTTGCAGTTCAATCTCTTATCAAAATAATAGTCCAGTCGGTGGTCAGCATCGTTCCTTTCTTACAAGTATTTGATTGGTTTGAATAATAATAATGATGAAGCCCTACCCCGAGATGGAGTAATGAAAATTGGCAAAAACCAAAAAACATATTACTTTTTTAGTTAACTGAATTATCTGCCTCGTCAACCAGATCTAAGTATTTTGAATGAAATACTTTTATAAGCAAACTTTCATAAAGTAAGACGTAAGTAAGCACTTAATGAGTTAAGTGAGACTGGCCCAAATTTTTGTATTAGACTTTTACCTATAAGGATTTCTCATTATTTATGTATGCATCGTCAGGCTATAGATGTCAAATATATTGTTATATCTATGTATATAATACCAGAGCAAAACTCGTAATTAAAACTTGTACTCCGTTACCTATCTTCAAGTCAATTAAATTAGACAAAGTTGAAATTCCTCTGAAAATAAAAACACAAAATAACTTTGTGAAATTGACTACTTATTTAAAATTTTGCATTTGCAAATAGATCAAAGTACGAAAATTACTGTTTTAGACAGTTTTCATTACAAATTATTAAAAATCCCAACAAGTCTACGTAGTTTTTATTAACTTGTCCACAATGTAGGTCACCAAATAATCAGCCTCGGAAGTAATTCGATGAAAGTGATTGTGTAAACATTTGTTTGCAGAAAACAGCGACGACGAGGAGCAAATAGTCGCGAAGAGACGTGACGGCAAGAAACGCAGAGTCGTTATTGAAGACGACTCTGATTGAGAATAGTTTGTTGTTTGGAAGTAAGTATCCTGAACTATTTGTATGCCTAATCTTTAACTTTGAGCAATGTATTTTATTAGTGCTATTCTATAGGACGTATGTGATTATTTCTTTTTTGTACCTAAGCAGCAATTCAATCCAAAAACGTAAATCAAGTATCTATTTGTTCTTGTAAGTCTGAAAAACTTTATTTTCAAATTGCCGAAAATGCAGATTGAAAATATCCCATCCTCAGCCTTTAGGGTATATGACTGTATAAAATACTAACATATAACTTCACTATATTATTGTAATAAGCTTCTACTTATTTCTTCAAGTGATGGCTGAACTCTTATAATTTCGTAATTATTATGTTTGTAAGTTGATCTTTTTTATAAATGTTGACTCCGTAATTAAAGTAATTTATACCGAAGCACCGTGATTTTCCTTTTTTCCTAATTTATATTTCTTTTTCGCAAAATATGATTTTAGTACCAAATTGTATTAAGTGCTCTATAAGATGCCTCCTTTTAAATAAAACACGTTTAAGAATCTTTTTAATTATTGTAATTTATAAGTCGAATAGTTTATTCTGGAAATGTCAATGATTTCAGAACGCTCTGTTTTTAACCCCCGACGCCAAAGAAAGGGTAGGTAAGATTTAAGAATAAGTTTGACCACTATTATTGTCTGTCTGTGGCACCTAAGCTCTTAAACGGGTGAACCGATTTGGATGCGGTATTTTTTTTTATTTGAAAGCAGATTTTCTTGTGGTGGTTTTTAGACGTTTTATCAAAATCGAGTCAGCCGGTTTTAAGTTATTATAGGTTTTTTGTGTCGAAGTTTCTTTTTTAATTTTAGTTTACTGAAACTCGCTTGTTATAAGAATGAGTCTCAAATATTTTATTCTCCCTCCTTCTCAATGACCTTCCGGACGTAGTCACAGTCGCGGACATATTAATGTATGCTGACGATGTAGGTGCGATCGTTACTGCCACCTACTGTGGACCGACTCGAGCAGAGGCTAAACGAAACCGCCTCAAGCCTAGCCAAATGGTTTACCATAAATGCTCTTGCCCTCAACTTGGGCAAGACGCACTTCATGCACTTTAATTTATCTGGTCGGGTAACGAAATCACTGTCAGTCTTCGTTGGTAGCATCAAGATTGATCAGGTATCCACCACAACTTTCTTAGGCTTCGAAATCGATAGGGGATTGACGTGGGAGAGCCATATCGAAAAAAATTGTGGAAAATTAGGTAGTGCATGTTTTGCGCTCAGTAGGGTGTCTCGGGTGGTGTCCACGGACGTGGCGCGCGCCTGCTATTTTGCTACAGTGCACTCGCTACTGCAGTACGGCACGGAGCTATGGGGCCGCTGCTCCGACTGGGAGCGCGCCTTCCGCTTGCAGAAACGTGCCGTCAGAGCTATAGTAAGAGTGCCGCAAGACACCTCCGCGAAACCCTACTTCAAAGAACTAGGGATCCTTACGTTACCTGCCATACTAATCCTTCAGGTGGCAGTGTATGTGAGAAATGATCCTGACAAGTACAAAAAACACAGTGACACGCACTCCTACAACACGCGCAATGCGGACAAACTCGCAGGAATACCGCGCTCCCTCGCCAAGTCCTGTAAACTGACTCACGTAATGGGTCCAAGGGTCTACAATAGGCTTCCCGCTGATATCATCGCAGCTCCCAGCATGACGTGCTTCAAAACACGACTTAAACGCTGGCTTATCAAGCAAACGTTCTATAGTTTTGATGAATTTATGACATTGCCGTAATTTATATATTTTACACTCCTGACATTTTTTAACTGATCATAATAATTATGATTGTTACAAATTAATTATATTTTTATTTATTTATTTTTTCTCCCCTTTGTGGGATTTGAATTTAATTATAATTGTGACATTACGAATATTATATTCTATTATTTTATTTTGACATTTTTATTCTAAATTTCATATTGAATTTAATAATAATAATAATTATGATTTGACTTGTAAACCCTGTTTATCAATAAATGAGTATTTGACATTTTTATTCTAAATTTCATATCGAATTTAATAATAATAATAATTATGATTTGACTTGTAAACCCTGTTTATCAATAAATGAGTATTTGAGTATTTGAGCGTTCTAGCGTTCACACATAATTATGTAGATTCGGGATTTTAAGATTCATTGTACCTTGTGAATATCAGGAACTATGAGGACCCCAAGGGCATAGTACAAATATGTGCTTCTGACCCTCCACTTCACAGCAATAACGAGCAAATAGGAGTCAAAATCTTACCTACCTATATCTTTGATATAGGTAGGCCCAGTTCACAAATAAACAACAAGCGTATATTTGTTTTACATTACCAAAGAATACTTACAATACTTGAACAAATATTTGTGGACATTTCACTTATTCCGTCTATCAGTTATATAAACAAGTTGTCTTGTTCTCATGTTTATTATCCCACCCAGGAATTCCAATATCCAGATATCGGATAGCAGTACACTCATAGCGAGGACGGCGGTATTTTCTTTCCATTGCATTGCAGTTGCAGTGCGCAAGCGATATTGCAAATATCGTGCAAAATAGAGAACATGTAAAGCGCACTGTTTTATAAGCTTAAAATGGAGGGTAGATTTCGCAATATAAATTCAAGCTATATAAGCGAGTTCAGTTATAAACACCATTTCAGTTTGATCACAGTTTTAACATAATAGACGAATATGTGCCAAAATCTTGATTCGCATTGTTTGGGTTTTACTTCCATTTTTAAATACCATATATCAAATCATTAACTATAGGAAGGATAGTGAACTAGTACACGTAAATAATGTATTAGATATTGTGTCAAATTGGTTCGCTGCCAACAACTTGTTATTAAACGCGAAAAAGACGAAATGTTTAAAGTTCTCTTTGCCCAATGTTAGACATGTAGAGCCAAATGTAATGCTTAATAGTGATAAACTCAACACAGACAAGGTATTCCTAGGTATAGGCATAGACTCTAAGTTGCAGTGGGGTCCTCATATCGATGCTCTATCAGGAAAACTTAGTGCTGCTGCATACGCGGTTAGTAAAATTAGGCAATTAACGGATATAGCTACGGCTCGGCTAGTTTACTTTGCATACTTCCACAGCTTAATGTCATATGGCATTTTGCTGTGGGGGTCTGCCGCGGATATAGAAGCTATTTTTATTTTATAAAAGCGGGTGGTTCGCGCTATTTATGAGTTGGGTCCTCGCGAATCATTAAGAGAAGTCTTTAAACAAATTAATGTATTAACTTTACCTTCTCTGTATATTTATGAAAATATAATGTATGTTCGTAAAAATCTGCACAAATTCAAGGTGAATAGTGACCACCACAACATAAACACTAGACATAAGGATAGAATTGCAGTACCTAGGTTTAGACTGAGTAAAACGAATAAGTCCTTCATGGGTAATTGTGTACGTTATTACAATAAAATTCCAAAATGTATAACGGAGCTCACAGAAAGTAGATTCAAATTGAGTGTGAAAAATATTCTAATGAAAAAAGCATACTATACAGTTAGTAATTACATAGAAGACAAAGATGCATGGAACATTCCGCTTCTGCCAAGTAGCCAACTGGCACATAAGAAAAATAATATTGTCAAAAACAAACATAAAATATTGTAACAAAAGTTCTAAAAAATATGCCCCTCAGTTTCTTGCCGTATCTTCTGAGTAGTGGTTCTTTTTCCGATACGGTGGTAGTCATTGTAATAATTGACGTTCATATGTGCGTCTGTGACGACAAAATTGAAATAAAGAACATTTGAATTAACAATGTTGCTAATAATATGATTACATTTGTGTGTAAAATTGTATTTCAAAAACATGAAAATTTCACACATTTTCATGTATTTTTTTCGGCAGTTTGTATACGAAACACAGTCATCGAACTTTTTTAAAAGTTTTTTTGGGACCCATAAGGACAAAAGTACTTTAATCCCTAAGTTTGAAAATGGCGGTAGTTTAAACTTTTTTGACAAAAACGCAAAACCTACCTCCCCGATGTTGCTATAGATTTTGTTTTAATAAAACTCGGAGAGCGTGATCAAACGTTAAGAGATTATTTTGCATGGAGAAAAAAAAACGGTAATTTCCTCTTGTCCGCGAGTCCGTAATCGATTTCTAATGAAACGGTTGAGGCTTGTTTTCTTTTTTCATTGGAAGGAAGCTCTTATCGTTTTCTTTTTTAGTGAGTTTATCACGGCCATAGAGTTTGATTGTTTGTTCTTATTTTCAAATGGAGTTTACTTAGCTTTTTACACAACATACAAATGAACGAGACAAGCAAGTTGTTGCAGACTGAAAATCAGGGCTAAGGTGCTTAAAAATTGAGTTGGAACCTTTTCATCGCGTAACATTTCACTGGTTGTATTTATTGATTTTAGTTTTGTCTTTATTCTAGTATGTTCATTGTAATGTTGTGTGATGTCCCGAATAAATGTATTTTCTTTCTTTCTTTCGGTAAAACTGAGTATTTTTTTTTACTCAACTGATAGTAAGCGATGATGTGGCCTAAGATGTAATACGCTCGCCTAGAAGATACCTGTTCACTTTTCGATTTGGAGACTCCCAAGTTGTAGTTGTCAGGAAACACAGACGTTGTCGTTGTCGTTGTCGATGTGTTGTCTTGTCACTCGAATTGTTAAATCTGACTTTAGTCGGCCGCTCGCCTCCTTACCTACTCGTGGAAGGCTCTCGTATGCGGGAGGCCGTATGGGTAGGTACCACAGCTTTGCCAGATATGCTCCCGTCAAGCGGTAGTGCGCAAGCATTACTGTGTTCCGGTTTGAAGGGCATTGTAGACAGCGAAATTACTGGGCATATGAGACTTAACATCTGATGTCTCGGGGTGATGAGCGCAAATCAGAGCTACGCAGAGCTTTTTATGGTATTAAAAGTTCTGGATGGCACTACAATTATTATGGCCAGGCGAAGACTTGCTCGTCTCATCATCCAGTTCCATAAAAAAAGACCTACATTGCATGAAAGCGCAATTACAGGAACACTTACATGCCAGTAACATAAGCCATTAAGAGCAGGTTGAAATTAATTAAAAATGTCACTACCGGTGCACCATTTTTAAACATTACTGTATGTGGATATACCTTAATTAAAAACGAACTTTCTTTACATTTCAAAAGCTTTTGTGCTTTGCTCGTGTGCTCTTTACATGTCATTGCCGAGTTACATTGTTTTAGTTATTGCCTGACGTAGGCAAACAAAACACATCATCTATGGGCAAATTTCATTTTAGGTAAATTAAAACAAAAACAATCCTATTTCTGTAACGTAAAAAAACAGATTAAACAAAATTTTAATTAACTTTATGCATAAAATATCTTTCGGTCGGAAACCATTTGTACCGCTGTTATTCACGAGAGATTACAAATGTACTTAACTATAGGCAACCCTCAAGATTAATATCGTGGGGTGAGCACTAAATCTTTTCACTCAGCATCAGATTAGCGCCCTCGACCCGCCCCTAAACGTATCGTTGTTTTTCTAACATTATCTTAACATTGTGAACAAGTAACCCTCATCCGGGGCGGAAATGCTACCTGAAACAACATTTAAATTTACGTGTACGTACACTCTACAGCTCCCCACATAATATTATATTAATTTACACGCGCGGGCGGCACGCGGCAGCCTCGCTTGTTTAGCAATACGACGACGACGAGGACTAAATGGCTTCGCAAAATGGCGGCGGCTAGTTGAACTTTATTTATTTGTCTAGTCATCGATACTTTACCTAATAGGGTGAAATTACCCATTCAGTTCTCTCTGGAGCTTCCTAATAATGCTGACTCAATTCTAAAAGGCTGGCTTTTACGGCGGGGTATGCTTCAACATTTTCGCCGTGGTTGATAAATAAAATATCTCGACTTCTCTATCGAAATGCTTATTTAAATATCAGAGAGATGTAGGGCTCGCTGCGTTCTTGTAAATATAGAGTCTTCGCCCAAATCGCAAGAAAATACGATCGTTTGAAAACGTAATCCCGCAACGATCAAGTGCGAGTATTTCTTATTCAAATGTTCAGCGAGCTATTTTAATGTTTTAGCATAGCACGCCATCAATCTTAGCCGAGGCCGAACGTGGCCATTACTGCCGCCCCTTGCAATTATCCACTAGAATAAAAACGCTTTAAGTGTTAAATTAACGATATCTCAGCGAGAAGAGCTTGTCTTACTAAGTGATTAATTTCACGACAGAAGAGTGGATAGTGATAGTGAAGCCGGGCCCTGCAGCGGACAGTAATCTTGAGAAAGTCGTTTATCCTGCTTTACAGATGGTCTCGAATATGCAAATGTTTAAACAAAATACACTGCTAGGTACATTACAACGAGCACTCAGAGAATCATATCATTAGCATCGTTTTGTCGCTTACGAGAAGTCCCGAATCCATCAACGGTGAATTGCCGGAATACGTTTGACTCGTTCATAATGTAAGCACCTCCGGAGATTCCGGCGCGGCGTGAGAGGTGAGTTTGTAACAAAAACGTGCAAATCTCGTTGCCGCGAATGTTTCTTATTTCTGCCCTAGTCACTTAGCTGCGTAAATATAAACAACCGTCATTCTTCTTCTTTACGCGCCTCGGGCGGAGAGAAAAGAATGACAAACGAGTTAAAGAATAATGGAAAGTAAATGAAAACAGCAAAATCGCTTTTGTCAACTGTTTTTCTTTCTCCATTGTCGACATTCGGAGGAATGCTAAAGGACGACTTAAATATACAAAGAGTCGAAGCTATGGCACGTTACGTATTCAGAAGATGAATTTATAACCGCCATTTTTAAGAAGGACGTTCGCAAAAGAAGGGCTGTACATATTTTCCCGAAATGTCTACGATTTATGCTGAGATTTTTCTTGGCGAAAGCGTTCGCAGGCCGTTTCATTAAATTATTTTATTAATGCGAGTTGGGAGTAGTGGCCTTGTCATTCAGGGGAACGTTTTGGCAAATGTGGATGAGCGTATGTGCGGTAGCGCTGTATCCACAATGTGGTGTGTTTGGATCATTTCTCACTCATGACGGACGCTTACGAAGCGGTGCTGTGGCTGCTAGTAATGTGTGGTTAGAAGCTGTTGCGAGGCGCTAAGCTATTACTGCTGTTGCCCACCCTGTGGTTCCGACGTGATTTATTTAGTTTTGAAGATCGGGTAATCACCGTCCATTTAGGTCGATACTACAGGCTATTTATGAGACTATGATAGTGTGGAGATCACCATACGCACGGTTTAGATGTATTAATCTATAACACACTCGTAAATATGCATATTTATTTAACTCTATATTCGGTTATACCAATGAGCATAGATATCAGTAAAACTACGTTCAATAAAAATAAGCTACTACAATACTGGAGCATACTTTGTAGAAAGCCATAAAAGATGTAAATAAAACCAACGCACTCGTATCTATCTGTAAAAGGAATCCCAACTAAGCTAAACTTTTATTGAATCCGAAGGTGTAGCGTTGAGTATAAAACTTATAATTTGCAGTGAAATATCGCATTATGTTTTCTTGCAAAGAATCCAACAACATTAAAGAGAGTATGCGAGGGTTCGCACGAACCTCAGGTAAAAACCAAATTGAATTTTCTCTCGGCCAAATACAACGGTATCGCGTAGATAAATCTCGAGTCTACCTCATCCCGTATCTACTCGTACCTACAGAAAACAAAGTTTAATAGAAAAGTAAATAGAAAAGTAGAAGTAAAAACACTGAAAGTTGGAACTTTAATTTGAGCCAGATATCCAGTCGACGGAGCTTCTGCTTACGTATTTTATCGCACAATTACGTAACATGTGTTTATGGTATCGATTATTTTCCATTTCATGTTTCGAGAATTGTTACCTTTTTCAGATTTTCAGTGTTATACTCATATTTTGTTGTCTGAATTGACTGATTGAATAATGAAACATAATTAGTGAAGCGATAAAACGTAAGTGCTTAAACCGAATTTTGTATTTCATTTCATTGCAGCGCAGTTTGGAGAGACATTTACCAATATCACGTCTAATGAGTTCACGTTCGCGGTTACATTCTCCGGAATAATTATCTGTGTATGGGCCCTTTTAATCGACTGTTCCTAACCACCCTTCACGGTATTATAAAGCTAATGTAATTTTATAACGGGCCTCAGGCGTGCGTTTAAATTAAACGCGGAAAGATTGTTGGGTTCTGCGGTAAGGCGAGATACCTTATTATTTCGTGGTACTCCAGCTTTATATATTAAAGTTTCTTTCGTAAAGAGGTCCATTTTAAAGCACAAGGCATGCAGTTTTATTACAAGTTAAGTTTAACGAATATCCTCTAATTCAGAATATTTCCTGCGACTGCTACGTATAAGGTTTCCGCTATGCGCTCAGCCTAGCAGAATCAGTGCGGACTCAGCGGTTCGCCGCTAATCGTGCGAGAAACTCACGTAAGACCCACACATCCTCGGGGCCGCCTTTGTGTTTGTGCTCGCTGAAACCGATTAAAAACATCATTCTACCCCCGTTTAATAATGCTCACACGCCTAAAGAATAAAGTCGGCTTCATTGCCGCAAAAGGAAATAAGAAACTATTCTTCTCTCTCTGTAAAGCCTTCCCGGGAGCCCTAGTGCTTATGAAATGATTTTCTGCGACGTGAATCTTGAAATATTGTGCCGTCATATTCGCCTTGGCGAAAATAACCTTAAATAAAGAGAACAAAAAATAACTAAATCACAATATTTGGAACGAGAAAAACGTCATGTATTCCAAATACAATTCGTTATTTATAAACGATATAATTTGTAGCGCGTGTAATTAGCGCGCGCGACTGTTTGTTTGGAGTGTCGGCGGGATCCCGCCTGCGGTGACATATTTGGGCCATTGTCGCAGCAAATAATTAAAAGTTTAGATTCATTTCGGCGGCGTCAGGAGTGAGGAGGTCGAAGCGCTCCGGCGACCGCGCCTGTCACAAAGTTGTGCATTAACTTTTCATTTGCAAGTTTGGAACGAAGCTCAAGCTATCGCAACTTCGCCATTCCCACTTGCGATATGTAGAATGGAGTGGGCGAGCGGGTGCCATCGCGGCTGTTAGTTTAGTGCCGCGATGCCTCGCCTACTGCGCAAAGACCAACGCTTGTTTTAATCTTCTCAATGGCTTACCATATGAATCCTGGTTATTATCTTAGGCGTATGAAAGAGAATTTTAACTTAAATGTAATAGAATTTACAGTAGAGAAATAGCTTTTTACATAAAATTCTATTGTGTACCTGCTGTGAGTATATTTTTAGGTATTAGCAGCATTATTTGATTGTTACATCGAACTACAATAATTTGTTACCATCGACGACATCTTCCCGAGGTAGGTACTAATAACTTCATTTAACTTTCGAAATTAATTTTCATTTGATCATTTCATTGGGGGATGAGTTATAATTGAAGGGGCGCGTCGCAATCGCTCGGGATCCACAAACGGAATAATGTCAAATCAATTAAAAGTTGAATTCGGTGGGCAGAGCGCCAGAGCTCGGCAAAGTTGATTCATTAGTATTGGGCGCCACCGCAGACGGGCTCGCTGAGCGTCTGAGCGCCCAGCCCTGCCTCGTCCGAGTACTCCACAATATTCCAGTTATCTGCGCCGCGCAGGCCGCCGCGGTTCGCATACGTTCAGATATTAGCTGACAAAGAATACATTTTATGTCTTGTGTTGTCTGGCGATATTATTTACGTTAGAAGTGTTTTTCCGTATATATTTTATTTGTTTGCCTATAACTTTAAGGGCTGACTAAGTCTAATTTTTATTTCTGGATATTATTATTATTGGATATGGATTATTATTGGATATGGATATTTTTATGTCTAATTTTTATTTATAAAATCTAAGATATACAACTGCAGTTAAAGGCTTTCTATTGAGCTGCACGGTTTGATGTGAAATTCTAGTCAAATAGCAAAGACTTAAGACGGTGTCTCCGCCTCGACAGTAAATATTTATCTAGCCAAAGACCCTGTCTCGTCTCGTATGATCTCGGTGCATTCAAGCTGTAACCGCATTTTTGCAGTCCCGAGACTCGCGACGGTCTGGGGAATTTGTTGAACCTTAATGTCACTTTCATTAAGGTTCAACATATTATTACATTTAATAATTATTTAACTACTATAAATACATTTAAGAGCAGCCATGTTAAGAACATAGTAGTTTAGTTTAAAACAAATTTTGAGAATTTCTATTTCCAATTGTTCTATCCAGACCAATTTGTTAAATGGCCATGGAATTTATTGAATAAATCCTTGCTGACTCGTCACCTTTCAGGCAAATAATGTCGGCTAAATCAACAACATCAATATCGTTTCATCCCTCGTCAATTAACCAACGAATATTTTGAACCATCAGCGTTTCGACGTCAACAAATACGAGAAAATTAAACGATTTGAAATTGTCACGCTACACCGCACGGCCAATTTAGCTGACAAATCGGTTGACGGTATGGGTGTACATATCTGTGTTTACGAAATTCGTTGCGTATACCAAGTCGGTGTTCCGGCGATGTTTCCTTAACGCAATAACATTTGCATAGGTCCCGTCAACTGCTGGCGTACTCATAAAAGTAATACGAAAGGGATCACACTTGCGCTCCGTAATAGTGGAACTTTTCCTGGGTTCGGAAAAGTAATTCCCCACACTGAGTTTGCTAAACAGGGGTTATTTACAATAGCACTCACGTGAGCCCGCGAGAGGGCAACAGCTGCTTCTGACATCATTAAATTTTATGAACTGATCAAAAACCGTTGTTCGACAATTTGAAGGCGTCATAACACGAGTTTGGGTCGTATATACAGGTAAACCAGTACTTATCTAAAGAACGGTTAAGGAGGTGGATCTACTTGAAAAGAACTTCAACTGTTAAGCGAACAGCTTGGAAGCTTAGCGGTGCTTAGGGAATTCAACGCTGGACTAACATTTTCTCACTTCGATTTCTGCTAATAAGATCTTTAATCTTAACTCTTAAAGTCGAGATACCTAACTGATATCTTATAAGTGCGCTATACGTTAAACTTAAGACATAGCACAATATGTTTGTTCGGTATCGTATGTAATGAACTGAGATTGTATTACACCTATAAATCTACAATGTATATTAAAGAAGATTTTTTATTATCGAGACATCAAATACCGCTGCTATATACGTCCATAACTATAAACTCTGAATTTGGCTCATATGTAACTCCTACCTAGTACCTACTCGGTAAGAAACTACTAGCTTAATTATTCAAAACTCCCACGGGAAACGTGAATTTACTTGTAAACTGCGGAGAGGAAAGCTTGTAAGTACCACACAAGAGTACCTGCTACCTATCTAAATAAACATCGAAAACAAATTATCTCGTGTGTTCCCAATCGATCAGCAAAAATTGATTTGATTGCGCTCTGAAAGCCAGTTCAAAGAGAAACCAAAAATTAGCGGTAGAAAAAATGAATATAATACAAGTTAAAGGCTTATCCGCTGCGGGCGATTTATTCAAACGACCAATAAATATTCAAGAGTAATTAACCGCCGGCGCGTCGACACAGAGCAGAATATTTTTCGCTGCCGTAGATTTTACCTTAATCCCCGCAAAGGTAGATCACGAAGTGTTGGCAACTGCGTAAAAAGCCGCTGAAATACATATTTTACCCAAAATGAAGGCAAAAACGAGATTTCAAATTAATTACTTTCTTTTTTCGGTCGCCGCTATAACACAACAAATTAACAGCGCGAGGCCATATTTTTCAAGCATCATATTTGGCTACGGAGCTGTTTTTATTTTTGCAGACTAAGTGCTAAATCACTTGAGCATGTTCAGATATGCATTTATATATTCATAACTTTCCGTTATTACGGCTATCCGTTTCGTGCTTAAACTTCATAACAAAATAACAAGATTTCGTATTGAAATTAGACCGTTTTAAACACAACAAGGCGAGTTTACACTTAACCTCGCGTCTTCCATGTGACGGGAGCTCAAAAGATTTCAGCGAACGATGCCTTGCCTGTGCTTGGTTACGTGGCAACTCTATTGTTCGTAGACATCAGTCGTCTTCGTAGACATCGTAGCGCTACGATAACTCTACAACGTGCTACGAGACAGGAAACAAACCATACAGTTTGTTTGTCAATTATTATTTGTAGTAAATACTAATTTGTACTATCAATTATTATGAAGTAAATACTCTCGTGCCATTCGTCGTGCCTTTTTAACTTGTGCTAACGATTTATAATCAATTCCATTTCTCTGTTTATAATAAACTGTCCTTACGTCATGTGTCATCAATCAAACAAAGTTGTTAGTTGGATGACGCGCGCTTTAATAGTCGGTCGAAAATAATTATTATTTTCCCGCAGAACTAAAAGTTGCTCTACGAAATACACAGACATTGTTCAACAGTATTTCTGTTTCGTCGTTCCAGTAACTTGTTGGAAAATAAAATGTAACTTTTATTCCCTTTTAGAATGTCTACAACAAAAATCGCAAAGCTATACATTTAGTCATACAAAACACGAAGCGTACATTTCCATGGCGAGTCTCCCGGGGCGGTTATCCGGAAATCAAGCTATCACGAAAAACATTTCACTATTTCCGTTGGTTTCTGCATTGTTTACCAATTTCAAACTATTATTTCTGATCAATAAGGCCTTAAAAGCTGAATAATGTCAGTGCCATCTAAATTAAGATTATGTTTGTAACTGAACCAAAAGGTGACCTTTAGGGATTTCAAGCCTCTATAACTACGTTTATTTACTTTACCTAAGCTAGAGTTTATGATTAGTTTCCATCAGAACGCCAGATGCTCTTTTTAAATTTAAAAACTTATTATGTCACTGTAATAAAGTGTCTGGAGAGTACAGAGTAAACACTGGATTTTAAAAAAGGCTTTCTCAGTCATATTTTTACGAAGAGCAATTTGTTAGTAGCACATGTAAGTGACGCAAAGATATTTTCGAGTGAATCTTATGGCGTCTCAATTTGAAGTTAACCAACTGCGCGAGAGTAGGTATATTTGGTTCAAAGCCGTTACCTCGAGGGCTTTTGTCTTCCCCTGGCTTATTTCGCAATCAAAACGTCCCGAGTGATTTTCACTGGAATAAATTCAGACTCCTATTCATTCTCCGCAAAGTTTTAATATTTTATTTATTGGGAGTTTCAAACAGAATTTGTCACAGCGCTTTCAATTAGATCTCTTTGTTCTAAACCCCGTTTTGAGAGTATTTAGAGGTCAAATGGTAAAGTTATATTATTAAAATATTTCTTTGGCTTTATCGTTTATTTTAGTTTTTCGTATTTCGTACTTTATTTGCTTTATAAATGTTTAATGTAATAAAATTGAAACCTCAGAATAAATCCCTATTCAGGATAACATGTTGATATTACCTATCTTTGTTTTCGTACAAGCAACCCCTTTTATACAAAGCTCCATCATCCTAATATTAATTGAATCTTCTAAATAAATCTATGAATTATGTAGCCCAGTTGAGTGTGGGTGGATAAAGAAAGACCCTAATAAGTCCCCGTGAGATTCAATGGCGTAGAAAATTGGGATATTAGGTTAACTACTTACAACTTTTGTAGACAATTTCAGACCGTAATATGTACTCTTAAATTATTATATCCTTTGAAACTTCGTCTGTCCTATGAAAGAGGACACACCGTCTTCGCTTTAGGAAATTGTAGCGCGCTGGAACAAAGTAACTTCTTAAATCTGTGATCGAAATCGTTAAATTGAATAGGTATCGAACAAAGATGGATGAAATGAACATCAATGAATGAAATGAAAATAATATTTCATAGTTCGAAACCTATCCAACATGAGTTCAGTGACTCCAAATCACAGCTCAATAGGTATTCTATCTAACACTTTGTAAAATTTAATTTTAACATAGCAAAGAAAACAAAAGAAAATACCTTGATGAAACTAAATTCAGATGGCACAAAAGATTTATATTTTTGCACCAATTCACGTTCTATTTACTAAAATTTCGTGAAACCCGTGGATCCAATCAAGGTAATAGTAACAGACTAACAGAATGAATCGAGCAGAGCCGTAGCCAGTATTGAATAGAACAATAATATATTGTAAGTTTTTAAATATGTATAAGGGTTTGAAAAGGATATAAAAATGATATGCAAAAATGGCGTAGACTGGGCTTTGTTGATCCGAAATTTACTAAATTTACTTAACAATAATGGGATTAAAATATGTAGCTAGGTAGGTACCTAGGTACATATTTTAATCCCATTATCGAGCATAACTTTTCTGAGTACACACGTAAGTTGTCAATTTTTAACTGCTCATTATATTTATTTATTAATAGTAGGTACTTTGACTTCACTCTTTCACACTTTCCACCCACTGCACCTTGGAACCGTGGGGCAACACTTACCCTGTGCTTATTAATCGTAATTACCTAGATACTAAACATCAATAAACTCATTTCTTTAACACAGGACAACTATCTGTTTTCTGAATTTATGTACATAAAATCTTTTTAATTATATCAATATTTACTTACCAAAGGGTAATAACTATATTTTATACGTTAATGGAACAAGAGAAAAAAATAGTGATTGTTCCTTAACACCGCGTCCGGTCCTGGAATCAAGCACAAATGGGCGGCCTATTCATAATGTCAGTTTTATTTGTGCGTACGACCGACACTAATGGACAAGCCTAATTAAATGGACGTCAAAGGGTCGCCGACAATACCCACCGCCGGTCGCCCGGTAGTACGGGAGCCTGTGCCCAAATCGTTACAGGGATAAGGGTGCGCGACTCACACACGCTTTTTTGTGCTCGGTGTCACGGGAGAAGCAGTTAATCAAATCACGTGGAAAGTTTACTTAGTTTCAAAAATCACGAATCAATGCCTAACAATGTGTTTGTTTTAAACATTTTTTTTTTACGCTTAATAGATCTATTTTTGGCCACTATCTGGCCTGATGTGAAGCGATGATGTGGCCTAAGATGAAGCACATAGATCTAGAGAGAGACGGCAGTTGAACGGCTGCTCAGACCCGTCTCCCCGATGGTTCACCAAACATCATCCCGAAACACGACTAGGTCGCTTGACGGCATGGCTTTGTTCGGTGGGTGGTATTACAACCACGGCCAGAGCCTACCACTCCAAAGCGCGTAAGCGGGTGTCATCACGATGTTTTCCTTTACCGTTTTAGAGCGAGCGTGCAAAATCTACACTTAACTATAAGTCATTGAAACATGTCGTCCATTGCAATGAATAATTGTCTGAATAATTGAATATAGGTACATATATCATCACACCATTCCTAAGTATACTACATCCGAAAATTTAGTTTTTTTATAATAAGTAGTAATATGTGTTGTGTTGTACGATATTCACGGAATCATTGGCCATTGAAAGCGTTCTATATTTTAACTATAAGAAGTATACAAAGCTAGTTATCCGTGACTTCAAAGTTGATTAACTCGTCCATTACTCCTATGCTATGGGGACCCACGGTGGTGGTCACTACTGGTCACATATTATTCATTAGCCGCCATCGAGCCCTGATTAACATCTGCGTATCGACATTGTTTTAACTGATACAATACGTAGAACTCATACAAGGCGAAATAATCTATAACCCTGTCTGTAGGTAAGTACTGTCTGTCAATATTGCAGAGTATAATATATTGCAAGCAGTAGTATTAGAATATATTGTCATTGCATAAATTCAACTGCGACAAAGAGTGTATTTCCCCAAAAAAATTACGGGAAAAGTTCTATATAACTTTTTTGCATTTGCATGAGATACGAAAAAATAAAAGAACTACAAAAACACAGGTAACTTTGTCTACTTGTAAAGTAGAGCTAGGAAATCGTAGTTAAGAAATCAGTTAACATTTTATTATACTATTGATTATAACAGCTTCGTTTTGGATTATTACTAATTTCTTTTGCAATCAGATCTGCCGCCTAAAGATTGTTTTTTTTATTGTATTGATGATGACTGCAAACTTTCGGATCGAGCCAAATTACAAATTTGCAATGCATCGGAGTCACTGGATTCACTGCTCTTTCGTGGTTTTGTAATATACCCAGTATTCGTTGCAGTAATAGTGACAGGAATCTACGCACTGTCTTTGTGTCTCTTTTGACGGTATTTTTACCAGATTGTACGGGCTTGTACAAACCGCACAATAAAGCTTTAAGTACTTATTCCTCGGGTCAGCATTTTTACCTAACCGCAAAAATCTATTAATAGACAGTACACATACACTCATCGTGTTATCAACACTCATTTAACTTTTTTTACTCAAAACAACTAAATAAACTGAGATCCAGAGCTCGTGATGTTATTTTAACTTCGGCCAACTAATGTTCATAGATTCATAGACTGCAGAGTAGGTATACGTCTATATTCCACTCTATGGTCAACGAATCTTAATTTATAACATAAGCATTTTAATTTCAAAAATATAAACAAAATCAATTTTCTCCTGCAGGTAGGTAAATCTTCTTTGTGTGTTATTTAAATTGAAATTAGGAACTCCTTATTTTTCTTTTAAATATACTAGGTATTCTGCTTAGTTTTAACTTTAAGAGCGGCATTATTTATCCTCCTGACAGTTAGCTCCGTATCTTATTCTTAGCTTTCGTACAGATGCTGTTTTAAGTAGTAAGAAAAAAGCGTTTAAGAGTTACAGTAACATCGTGTATTCGACACCAATGAAAATAGATTCGTTCTATATACCACTATTATAATTGTTGTATCTATTATTAACCTTTTCAGCGCCACGCTTTAAAAGAAAGCTGTACCTACCCTCCACGCCAAGCTAAGTCATTTTCATACGTTTTAGTCGGCTCAAGCCGACCTCGGCGTAGAGTACTTTGTCGTATGTGGAATATACATAGCTGACTATGGCAGTTAACATGTCATTTTTTCAGAATTAATTATAGATTTATAGCTAAGCGGTAGGAATGTGTGTTGCTGTTAAAACCACAAACGATGAGGTCTGTGGTCAGTGGTTAAATGAATTATTGATGACCTCGTAGTATTTAAAGGTATTATAATATTAGCACAGTATTATAGTATTACATCTAAGGTATTAACATGTATAAGTAAACTTTAACAAATAAAATTTCATATAATTACTTTATCAATAGCTCATAAAATATTTTACACATCGCTGTTATCTCAGGCTTTACACCACAATGTACTAAACGCTAGGTGCTCGGCTCGGCTCGCGCCGCGCCGGGGTCGCTGTAGAGATCCTTCATTCGGTTCGCGGCGACGTGACGCGGGTGCCTGACGCCTAGTGCTGTACCACCCGCAATCGGAACTATCGATCACGTGTAAACAGACACCAGTAATCCCGGTAAGAGCCGGTTTTACTGCGCATTTCGGCGGACAATTTGTTCTGGTAAGCGGTACTGAGTGTGAGCGATTGCTTTACGTAGTGTTATTGAAAACTGGCATTTTAGGTCCGTTTTTAGGTTAGATTGTTTTTTAATCGGTTTAGCGGGCGTTTTCATTTAATAACATTCTCCCACTTACTAAGCAACGAGACGCGCAAGGCCTGGTAGTAAGCGCGACACTTACCCACTTACTACCGTAACGTTTAGTGCTTGTTTACGTACACGTTTCATCTATAATAATTTGTGTAACAATTGCAGTGCCACCCAGAACTTTTAAAACCATGCAAAGTACTGTGTAGCACTGCATTGCGCTCGTCCCACCGAGACATCCAGATAATAAGCCTCATGATATGCCCATCAGTAATTTCGTTGACTTCAATGCCCTTAACTCTTGCCTTAACTACAAAATCTCACGCCTAAGTATACCAATTATTACCAGAAGGAATTATTTCCAATATACATATATGTAGATACTGATCTATACCTATTATACGTTAGATTGAATGCATACGTTAGATGTTAATAATCTCGATAATAATATTAGGTAGGTACCTATACGTTAAATAACAAAGGCCTTTGCAATCCTTGCTTCATTACTTACTCCATTTCCTATCAATGAATGTTCCATTAAAATGATTTCCATGTCGCTTGGAAAGAAGGCGCGCAGCGGCGGCGGCGCGGTGGCGCGGCGCGGAACAACACTAGAGTTGCCCGAGTGAAACGAAGCACCAAATGGATTTTTATTCCGTTGAAGTTACGCCAGCCAATTAGTTTTGTGCAAGTGCATCGAGAATGCTCAAAACCTCATTACTCCACTCTTCAGTAAAGTCAAACCTCGACTCTGCTCCATTTAAAAAGAACGAATTACACCCACGGGAAATAAACTCGCTATATCTTCTTTATTATACTATATTTTGTTGGTTCTTTAATGGAGTGTTTAATATTATAGTTTAAATATTCTGCTGCTATTTTAAGTGCCACTATGCATACGATATTATCTAACAAAATAAAAATAAAATGCGCACCGCAAGTCCTTACTACCCCGCTTCCTGTTCAGTAAACGTCCATTGCCTAAAGAAGACAGACAAAGGCTCTTATCACAGAGTACCCCCAGCATTATCATGAAACTAAATACAGACTTTATTATATCTACTTACGTACAAAGCTACTCTTGCAATTTCACTTCCATCAATCTTATCTCAATTTATCATAATAAACCTGAGACGCGCGTGATTAAAATTCGGCGTAGGCGGTATGTTCGCTCAGTGACGGATTAGCCTTAGTGCGGTTTGGGCAACGACCGCCCCGACCTACGGGGCCAAAATGTAATGAACAAATCTTAGAATACTTATGTACGTACTTCAGTCGGGTTTTTCAGTAAAAAATATGAATAAATAAAACGCGCTTAGATCGTGCAAGCATTTGCGTGTGGTAAGCATTAGTCTTTGATATCTCTAGAAAAAAAAACGCCCAAAGTCATATCATATCCAGGTAGAATTCAATAGGGGTATTGAATACTGCCTGGGACCCCTTGTCAGCCTTAATCCACTACTTCAGTAAAGCTATATAAAAAAAAAACAATCGCTAAAAGCATAGACTTTTCTCTCTAAAACTTTCAGTCGACGAAAAATATTTTCAAAGTAATTTTGACGTAGGTTTTACTAGGTAAATTGTTTTAGCTACAGGCTCTTTGCATGTTGTTTTTACTTCATAAAGGCGCGTTTGCGGAGGTATTGTGATAGTTGGTAAATATAAACCTAAATAAGGGTCTACGTGATGAAAGTAGGAGCGTCGAAGGCTTTTAAATTCTTAAATATTGCTTTGTTTAGTGCCGTCAATACCAGAAACAAGTGAAACAGTCAACCCAAGTTTGTTGCGCGCTATAAAGTTGACTGGCATCCGAAGTCAAATATAAATACAAATAGAAATAGTGTTGGTACATATAGATACACATAGTTACGTGTAGGTACATACAAACATCATCATTGTGTAGTGGGCACATTTAGTTAGGCGAGGCGCTGCGGCTCGCACCCGACGACTCAGCTCGTTTGTGGCGTCTCGTTTGCGCCTCCTACGTGACAGGAAATAGGCCGCTCTCTCACTTCACACCATCCTCAAACAATGCACGTTCCTTACAGTAACCAGCTATTACACATTATAAAACATCTCAATATTTACCCGTCTCAAATCAAACAGCTTTGTAATATTAAATCCCAACATACAGACTCCCTATTCCACGTTGTTAGCATCGGATAAACACGAAAAGCCAACTCGTATAGCATTTTTGTTTACCTGTTCGCTTGATCTCCCAATCCCACACGCGAGGGATTGATTTGTTCCTTCAGGATTTCGTCCTTGTCTCGTGGTTGTGAGACGAACTTATCTGTCGACTTAGCCCTGGCTACCTGAGGGGTGAACTTTTATCCGTCCCTCTTAGTATTCAGGGGCTGTAGGCTTATAATTCGCCCGAGGGTACCGGCTCGAGGGAACGACGGACGGTGACGCGCCCACACGTCTTAAAGGGGTTCCAAGGCTCGTCCTGTCATTCCTTGTAAAATACTCAAGATGGGTTTAACAAAACACCTCTCTCAGGATATTAAATCAGCAGATATAAGCACAATAACCTATAGGACGATGGCGTGGATTTATCTTTGGGGACACTTTGCTTTATTGCGTCAATTTCCTAAAGTACCTGCCTAGTTTCTCCGGCGATATCTATCGGAACGAATTTCATACAACTTTTCATTTTTATTGGCATCGATGGCATGACGCTGAGTCATCGACAGGGAGTAGTGGAGTTTCCGATAAATGTGTTACGAGATAAATTTAACTTGCAACATTAGCACCCTCTGCTTCGACACAGCGATTACACAGCCAGCGCAATTTTTCATTGGTGCCCACCCCTGCTGGCACGCTACAATTTATGACGCGAGGAATGATTTTTCAACATCTATAAGTTAGATTTATATTTAACAGCCGAAAAGAACCAGAGCTAAATCACCAGTTAGGGGAAGTCTTACATAAAAAAGACGCTGAATCACTACTCACACTGGCCAAGATTTTAGTCTTAGAATTGCGAGTGGGGAAAATGGATCAGAAAAAAAACTGAATGTGTCGAAAAGGACTTCTAGGTAGTACGTAGTACGTACTATACGACTGATGAAGTGTGTTTAATATATATAATTCAGTGATCCGATGCTATCAATGTTCGTCATCAATTTTGAATTGCAATGTTACGTTTATAGTAAACCCATTCAATTTTATTGCATTTTATTTTAATACAGCGCCCGATATAGAGCTCGGCGTCCACACAAGGCCAATTAATTGGACCGACGCGAGATAAATGTGCCGTAATTTATTACAATTCGCACCAAACGGCCGCCCCATTACATTTAAAATATAGCACATTCACGCCTCTACAAAATTATTGTTGATATTCGTTAGTATATTATTCATAAACAACATTTGCCGAACGAACAAAACAAGTCTATAACATGATATGTTTTTGTAACTGCCAGCGGTTCGTAATTTCATTTATTTAGGACGGCAAATTGATAGGATGGAACTTTCTTTGTTACGAAAGGTTCTCCCGCTCCCCCTGTACATAACTCATAAAATATTTTACACATCGCGGTCTTCAATCGCATTACGTATGCGCTCTATCATACAAAACAGTCGGAATTCTCGGCCTAAGTAAACTATGTATTGTCTATTTAACATATTATGCGGACAAGCATCGGACACCGGCCGTCGCGCCGGCCTCGGATCGTGGCATGTGCGGGACGCTCAATGCCCAGATCAGCAGTACGTAATTTATGATGATATATGGCTAGATGATGGGCCAGAACTAGGGCACAGGCACACTGTAAATGATTAATGAGCAAAATTTGGCGGCGGTTTTAGGAAAGTCTAAGTACATATAAAGTTAAGATCGCAAAGTAGGTAGGTACCTCTAATGACATGGAGCTTAGGTACCTAGGACGGTCGTACATACCTGCGTTGGTAGGTGAATATCTATTGTCATACTTTTCTAACTCTATATTAGAGGCTTTTACCGCAGATAGTGGTGCATATATAATATATATATAACATAGAGAAAAATAGAAGAAACAAAAAATAGATTAGAAGAAATAAATAGGTAAGTATATTAAAAAAGAATAAAAATAGAATTTGAGCCTTACGCCTATAACATTTTGATGCAAATAAATAAAGATAAATATAAAATCCTGAAAGCCCCCAAAACAGCGCTGCCGTTTGGTTATCACAGTATAACTTATCTAAAACCATGTCTAAAAATTCCCAAGCTATTTTTTATTTGGGTATAATTCAGTGAGAAGATGAGCAGGTCGTTCGCCTGATGGTAAGCAACACCAACCCATAACAGTTGCAGCACCCACCCAGAACATTGTTATGCAAAATCCTCCGCGGCAATGCACTGCTCTCGTCATCATGAAACAATAGCTCTTAACTGCCGTAATGCCCATTAATAGAATAGAATAGAAAAACTCTTAAGAAATAGACAATAATACAGTCCTTAACTATGGTAGTACAATGGGTTATAGTATTAATGTCGCTGGCCATCAAAATCGGTTTAGCCATTGCGAAGATGGATGGAACATAGAAATATGCACAAACATACAAACTACCTCTTAATTCTTACTCCAAACGCATTTGGAGACACTAAAAATAAGTTCATCCCGTTAAATTATATAGAACAAACAAATTCAGTCAGTTTACAAATTACTGAACAGTTACACACACAAAAGGCAACAAACAAGCAGTAACGGCTGCTCCTACAATATTATTCACAGAAACACTAATAAGAGCTGTTCCTATACAATGCATAGCTGTTTGAGGTCGGGCGAGTGCGTCGTTATGGGACGCCGCAGGCCGGTTGGCGCGGACGCAACGCACTGGTTGTTGCATGGAGCTAATCTAAACGTAATGAAATGTTATTCTAAGGTCCGATTTCAAATGATATTCTGATTAACTTTATAACGTTGGTATATATGGGGCAGTTCTAACTAACATGTATATATTTGTGGTAGATTGTGCGCATCGTTAAGGGACGTTCATACATAGACTGGGCTAGTTACAAGGTAATCGATTGCTATTCTAATATCATCTACTGATATTTAAGAACTATAATATACGTACTGTTAGGATGGCACTCCGTGGGTCCTTTTATTTAAAAGCACTTCTTTTTTGAACTGCTAATGTGTATTCTTGAGACTATGTAGGTACCAAAAATTTGAATCTTTTTGACTATATCTAAAATATGTAAAAAATGCTTATATATAACCTCGGGTGCAATACACGGCCGCCAGGGGGTTACTGCTTAGTTGCAGTAATTTACTTAGCCTAGTTTATTGACTCAGTTATAACAGTACCTATGTAACTAATATGTATATACATGTGTATATGTTACAGGAAAGTTACGTGCAGCAGGAGTTAATTAGGTAACAATGTAAGGTGAATTTCAGTTAAGTACCTACGTTGTGTCAAACTACCTGTCACTAATTGGCTCTTAATGAAATTTATTGAACACAACCCAATAATTATATATACCTAGGTACATGATATTATTTATTTTATGTAGGTATTGTATAGTAAGTACGAGTATAAGTAGTTATATGAATAATTATAGTATGTAATATGTAAGTATTTGTTGTTAATAGTATATTATTTTAGTTATATATGATTGTTTTATTTTATTATCGTTTATAATAATTATTTGCTGTGCACCACCGTCTATTCTTTTAACATTTGTCCAATCCATCCAAAGGTTGTCTGTAAGAGATTGCATTACGCGATAAGACCGCCAATTGTATTACCCTAGTTAAGATTTCTATTTTGTTCATGTAATTAAGTTTGTGGTATACAATAAAGTGTTATTGTATTGTATTGTATGATATTAATATAAATGTTAGCCATATTTAGCCGAGGCTTTCTGCCCATGATATACATTCATAACAGGCTCAAAGAAATCAACATTTTGAAAAAAGTCGCATTCGTGAATATAAGATAATTCGTGAATAGCTACAGCAACGTATTAATAATCAATAATAAAAAAACGAGCATAAGAACTCCATGGTCAATGGTCATCCTAATTCACTACCGCGGCTGCTAAGCAAACCAAGACGTTTAGAGACGCCGACCCGCGCAGCGCCCGCCGCCCGTACAAAACAACTGCAAGAAATAAAATAACTTTTTATTTTTTCGTTTGTTTCTGTTAGTGGATTGATAAACGAATAATCGTGTATGTGAAGTAAATATGGCTAATTATTTTAATACCACCCTATATACACAGGTTTAGAATAACCTGCCACAGGCCTACCTATAATTTTGATCGGTGCAGGTGTACATGTGGCAAAGCCGTGGCCGCCTTCGCCGTGGTGCTGTGCACACATCGCGGGGTTTGATACCCCGATTTATTGGTTTTCACAACATACGTATACCCATTGCAGCTGATTAAATTAAAGTTTCGTAATTAGTGACTATAAATTTTGCATGTACCCTAACTGTAAAAAAATGTTTCTTCGTTACTTTATTATTAAATATTTTTCCTGTACTTAGTCCAGAGGAAGGAATCGTAGTAGCTGTAACACAGGGTATCTTAGTACGGCTACTAACGACACTTCTAAGTGTACATATATTTCAGACTATTTGTTAGTTTATGTGTTAAGATGAGTAATTAACTTAGAAGAAAAAATGTAATTGTATTATTTTTGGAAAATAATTAAATGATTAAAAAACATGGTTCTTCACAGGTTCTTGAAATAGAAAATGTATTTTTCTCTAATAATATTTAACTCAATAGTTGTTAAAAGTTTGGACCCGTATAAACTCGTGTTAAGTAGAATATATTTCCTCATAGTTATTTAATATTGTGTAAAAGTTATTAAATCTAATTATGTACCTTCTGATAAATAGGAAGCTATACTCACCAATTACAAAGTTATTTGACCACGATGCTAATCCATTCTAAGTTCATGCGGACGAAGAATACTATGAATATACATACTACACTATAAATATTAAAAACAATAAGATACTATAGCGGGACTAGGTACCTATACGGAGTTTGCGGCAAAATCAATCAAGATAATTCTGCTATAGTCTAACAACCCCAAACCACAACTACTTTAGCTTAAGCAAGGTTTAAATATAAACGAAAGTGTTTTAGAATAAATAGATTCAATGTGATTGAATAGATTTTCGCAGAATCGAAAGAACTAAGAAAACACTATTTTTAAGATTCTAGGTAAAGAATTTTCTTATACATTTTATATTATTATAAGTGGAGCTCTAACAGTCTCTCAGTCTTATGTAAAGTAAAATAGATTAATGTGTCTAAAACTTAACCATCATCGAAATTAGTCTGTGGTTGTGGCCTCAGGCACATTAGGTAATTGGAAGGTTAGCTAGATTATACCATGTGGGTAGAGTGTAAACAGTTTATAAGTAAATCGACATTAGTTATCTGAGTTGGCAATAGGTATACATACCTACTTAGACTCCATACATTATTATGCATATATTCGTATGAAAGTTAAGCTTGATGTTTACAATTAAACGTGTTGATTTTATTGTTATAATACAGAGTGTGTTGTTTTTGAAATATCAATTAGTTTAATTTCCCGCTCAAGTAACAGATTTATTAGAAAAAGTAAAAATGATGTTTTGGTATTTCGTAAATCGAGCTCATGACTCCTTACACCACTTTGCCCTATTTCTTATAATTTCGGACTTGGCCGTAGAATCCCGACACAAAAATCCACCCAGTGAATGTGACTATCTATTTGACTATATAGATAGAAGTAGGATCAAAAGCGAGTCATAGACTTTACGATAGGCTGACTGGATAAACCTTTGATACCTTTGAAATCCCAAAACGCATCTTAATTAGTTCGTTAATACCTTAAGCTTGTAAGCGGGCTTTGAGCCAGCGACTCCAGCGAGTTAAATCGTGAAATGCAGCAATAGTGCAGGGAATATTCGTGCTACGTAGTTAAAGTGTTAAGCCTTATTTACTCGTGGACGATACGGAATGGAAATCGAATTCCCAATAAGCAGGTACGATAGATTCTCAGTAAGTAGCCTGTCTATATTTACGCTTTGGCTATAGATAGATACCTTCTTTAGTTTTTCATCAGGAATGTAGTGGATATATTTTTAAATTCTAAGCACGTTAGTCTCAAACCACAGCACAGGATACGTAATAGTATAAGTACAAAGTACGTAGTAGCTACGTAATATTTCTACCAGCGTGTGACGAAACCCGTGCTGAATGTTAACACGTTTCCTGTCACTTCACTCAGGTCCTTACCTATAATTTTAACAACTCGGCTCATAAAACTGAATAGGAAGGTGTACGAAGAGTGGAAGCAGGAATCGTAAAATTTTGCATGTTCCGCAGATCGCGCGGCCGCTCAAGTAGAAAATTTCTCTCCTACAAGTCAGTACGCAACGTTTACGACTTTTTCATGACCTCATGCCAGACCACTGCTACCAGATATAAACCTCCCGCTCTCATAGCTCTTTAAATTCTCAAATAGGCAACATGCTCACGAAAAAGTTCGAAAGAGACGATATCGTGAAACATTTCCCTTCGGTAGCATTAATTTTGCAGCGGCCAGGCCGCCCGATACGTGCAGCGGTATATTGGAAAACTCAACGAATTTCATTTTCAAATTGTAGCTACCATTTTTAAGTTTATCTCTTCAATTTCTTAACTAACGACGTTCGGTCTGGCTCAGCGGACTTTCCTGTCGACGTTTAGCCGTCTATTACCGTCACGACACGAAGAGAAAAATGAAACTCGAATGTCCTCCTTGAAATGAAGCCGAGCATTGCGGCGCGCGTCCGGGGCGGAGCCGGGACGATAAATCTCTGAAACATCGACAGTCTCCGCGCGCTGCCGCCGCCGACGCACAACCCGGCGCAACACCACATTAGGGGCCGGAGCCCCGGACTAATGTCCCTGATATAACAACCGACTCTGGAAGTAATGACGAGCATCATTTATAAACTTTATTTCACGGCGAGACGCGGTAATGTTTCAAGGCGCGGAAATGTATCGTAAATTCCTCGCTAAGTTCCTCCGCACCAATGAAACATTGTCAATGGCAGCGGTAGCAGTTAGCAGTAGGTATGAATGCTCTTTAAGTATGTCTACTTAGGTATGTATCTATCTATAATGTATGTATATTAACATAATAAATTCGACGTTCATGTCGCAACGCACCTGCACCTGATATACGTACCCTAGAGGTAACCGGTAACGAGTACCAGGTTGACGTAGGACCTACGAGTATCCGCGTTACAAGTACCTCAGTACTTACTAATATCTAGGTAGGTAGTTATAATCAATTAAACTATTGAAACCTCTTAAATTCGTTTTTTTGATATCTTTTAAAATCGTATAAACACATTATAATGGTTATTTGGGTTACTTATTACCTCTCAAATAGAATAGACATAAATTAATTAATTGCATACGTGATTACGTACCCTATAATTTCTAGTATTATGACGTAGGTACTTTGACCTACCTATAAGTATCCGCGTACAAGTACCTTCCCACTAATAACTAAGTATAATCAATTAAACTTCTCAACCTCTCGTCTCCTTTGAAAACCATTTACATAAATTATACTGTTTATTTGGTTTTCCATCGTACCTCTCAAACAGGATAGGTAATTTCTCCGACCATTCCGTTATAGGTCGGTAGAGGCGCTATTGATCGCTGGTCGCGACGCAACCCCATATTTTACAGTAAATAGTTGTCCTGTAAACGCTCGTTTGAGCATCGCCTCCATTTATCGTGGAATCGGTCTGCGGCAAGCACTCCGCCATCCCTTACCGGCCTAACATACTGGATAACGTGACATGACAGCGCATTGGCAACCACTTCAAATGGGCTCGACCGGCGCTCGAAGCCCCATCTTCCGCTATTGCCCCATTGAAGGATTGACTGTGTTCATGAAAGATAGATGAGTGATTACGGAAATGGTGCTTCTGAAACGTGTCCTTTTGAATTACTGAAGACTAAAGCTTTACTCACATTGTGGCTATCGTCGTCCAATAGAACCGGCTTACTTACACCTACTTTCCCTAATTACCAACTACCTGCCCTGTCGACATAGATCCCCATTGCGCCAAATAACTTCTCTTTCTTCGAACTAAAACCTTAATATCACTTAGCAAACAAAGTAGTTTAGATAGTTTCCAAATACGGTGATAATAAGATAAGACTTAGATATTTGACGTATGAAAATAATTCTCATTTACAAACATTCACGAGGGACCGATTTAGAAGTAGGTAATTGGTTAATTGACTTATTTATAGAGCGCAAGTGAACCTAGGAGCAAGTAGAAGTCAAATCACTCTCCACTGAAACGACGCTGCTTAGCTCGTTATATTAAATTTGTAAACTTACTTAAATTATTGAGTGCTTGATTTACTACATTGCGTCTCCTATAACATCTTTAAGGTACGTTCTCAGTTATTAGGCGAAACAATTAGATTTCGAGCATTCGGTCTGCGGTGGCAGCGAAGCATTCACTTTTGCAATCACATTCGCAAATTGTGACAGGCGGCTCAACAAAATCGCAAATAATTTCAATGTCCAATAAGCATAATTGAATAAATCTATAGCGCATTCTTCTTGCCTGAACGTCCTTATCGCACTGATGTAAATAGGTACTTGTTTCCGAGCTGTTACACTAAACTCGAATGCCAGTACCTATACCTATCTAGGCACCTTAAGAGTATTACGTCATTGCCCCATTAGAAAGTTTTCTCTCTGAAATAGGATCATTACCTGCTAATTTATCCCGCTACGAACGCGAACTTTCGGGACTAGATGCGCTTCCACTGAGCTGCACCACCCATTTCACCCAATTAAGGTGGCAGAAGAAAAATGTTTGAGAGAGAAAACTTTAGAATTAGTCTCGCGGGTCCGCTATAGCTTAACTCGAAAACAGACGCCTTTTGTAACAGTTCCGGACAGGTTCCAGTGGGCAAATGAAATAAAATGTCCGCGTGATATGTTTGCTCCATACGTCTTCATTTCAATGACCATTCATTTGCGATCGGCGCGGTCGGCCCGTCGAACCAACAGATTAATGGGCTATTCGATTTTCTGCTTACAGGAAGACCTACATAATATGTCTCTATGTTGACACCATTTATTTTCGTGGTTCTTCTTCTAACATTAAAAAAAAGCTTTTAGATCTGTCATATGTCTTACCCTTAACTTCTTCGTATTTTTATTGTCTTTTTTCTTTTTTATTCACACCGAGCCTTCGTTTTCAAACCTCTCGAGATTTCCTTACCTTAAATCAAATGAATCATAACGTAGGTACCTAATGCCCACTCATCATCAGCCCATCACGTTCCCACTGCTGGGACTCGGGCCTTCTCTCATAGAGAGAGAATGAGCCATAATCCACCACGCTGGCCCAGTGCGGGTTGGTGGATGTCACATGTCCTTGAATTTTTGTGATTAATTCTTGGACATGCCGGTTTCCTCACGATGTTTTCCTTCACCGTTTTCAGAACAAGTGTTAAATCCGCACATAACTTAAGAAAGTCAGTGGTGCGAGGCCAGCGGGTTTCGAACTTGGGTACGTCGGATCGAAAGTCGCACATTCTCCCACTGAGCCACACTCGCTTAATAAAAATTAAATAATGTTCCTATCTTGAACCTAAAAACGACTAATGTCCTTGGTTCCTACGTAGGTATGTCTACGTGCCTCCTAAGGTCCAAATTAAGAAGGTACATAGGTAGGTAGGTTACGCGGCTTAGGTACATATAATCCTACATTAATCGAGGGCGCTGGTTCTAAATATATGACTGTCCCTTTCAATTTTTATGTGTACAATTCATTCTATCTACGTATATTTTTTGCGAATCCGGGAAAATTGCGAAAACGCCCACGAAAATATGCCTATTTCGGCATCCCGAAGCAAACAAGCGCGATATTATTTTTTAATCCGAACATATTGCAGGCGACAAGTTTTCAGGACTTCTGGCAGCCTGGGACATATTTGTTTATCGCGTGAACATTCGGGCAAATGAATGAAAGCGCCAAAGCGTGGTGTTGTGCATACAAACACCATACGGAAAAGCTCCACGAAACTAGCCAAAGCCGAACCAGGCATCTCACAAAAAGGCTCTTCTATACCTTTCCTAGGCATTTAGAATTTTATTTTGGAATTCATCCGCCTTTCACAATATTGTTACGAGCTAGGGTTCGGGATTTAAATAATTAATGCCAATCATCCGAAAATTGCAATTTGAATTTCTGGAGAGCTAACAATGGGCCGGCGCAACAATATAATTAGATGTCTTATAGGACGTGTTTGACAGACTGCCTTATTTTTTAATTAAGTAAGTTTATTGGGGACAAAATAAGGGGTTTGCCTCTTTTATAATCGATTTTTATGTCACAAACAAGCATATACTTGACATAACCTTCAACGTCCGAAGCATAACCGATGTTTGTCATCATTGTCAAGTCATAGGTGAGATATATGTCTATACCTACTTACCTACCTATCCGAGTTACTACACAATAACTAGGTAGCTAGGTACATATTGTCGTATTTTCAAAATACGTAGATAGGACCACCTACAGACGCTGGTACCCGAATAAGTAAGCTAGAGTAGAGTTTGTATATATATTTGAATATCTACTCAGGCAATTATGAAGCTTGATGACGAAGGCGCACATGTTGAAAATCCCACGCTTATCTAAAGTTGCTAATCCTATACATAGACAGCGCTATTGGAAGATATGAGGTACCTACTACCTACTTACACAGGTTGATCCATTTGAAGTAGAGTATGGGTTTATGCAAAACTTTACCTAAACTATTAGGCCCTCATTTTACTTACACAATGTTTGTGCCAGTGTGGAATAGACCCAATTAAAATAATCAGTATCTGGGTTATTTTATTTAGTTCTATTCTATCGATTGATCGATATTATTTTTAAGTACTTTCTTTACTCTAAAGCGTAGGTACGTGATTCTTTAGAACAAACGTCTCTACCTCTTCCTAGATAAGTATTTATGACTCATTTCAATGGATAATCCTGTTTTTAGATAGATAGGTACCTAAGATAATAAAGATGCTCAAAGTAGATAAACTTACCGTAGGTACCTAGTCACGTCCACTGCCTGCTTCATTGAGCTATTGCGATGCATTTTGAAAATTAAACCTTAAGTAAACTAATGTGTATTAACAATAGAGCAGGGCTTCCCTAACTGTGCGTCAAATTAGTGTGCGGCATTATCCCGAGGGCGTCAAAAGACGATCCACATGGATTGGCTTCTTTCATGGATCCACATGGATTTTCACGAATACCTTGCCATCACCACTGCAGCATTGAGGGTTCTGCTACCATTTGCGACATCGTATTTGTGCGAAACAGGCTTTTCTGCGTAATCGGTTTTGGGTGGTGACGGAGGAGTAGGTATATATCAAAGGCGGCGCTAAAGGACACCGTCGAGGCTTGCTCGTTCAAATAAAAAGGTTTTTTCATCGTTGTCACAATAATTGGGACAACGATGAAAAAAACCAATCCCAGTGCCTATTATAAAAACCACACTCTTAATTGTATATGGACGGCATCAAACTGTATAGCAATAACAGTGATTCCTGACATCGCATCGTCTACCGGATAGACGATGCGATGTCAGGAATCACATAGGTATCACTCTCAGGGTTAAGAAAATAGTTCCGTGGTTAAAAATCCCGTAAGCACAAAGACCAACTCGGGAACATTCATTATCACTAACTCCAAAAAGAAACTTACAGGTAGGTAGGGACATATTTGCCAAACTTGCTACTTCAGAACAAAACATGGGAGCTTCCTGCGTAAATACGATCGGAAAAAGCCAATACATTTTTAACAAACGGTTCAGTGCCAACGGAACTTTCAGTGCGTCAGTAAGTCGTGAAGGCTATAACTTCACGGACCATAGGGCACGCCGCTCGCGAGTAACGGCCGAGGAAATGTTTAAACTTGCCAACCGGAATTTGTTTACTATAAGTACGACCACCCAAATAAGATACCTCATATAGATAATGCACTTCAATATTCGGTAGAAAGATGAAGGTCTCCTTATTTTGGCGACGGCTTATTTATGTCGTTTCTCTAGTGTACTATTTCGAACGCCGAGGCAGTAGGAGCAACAAAACAAGCACATTACCGTTTATTATTGATACTAGTAGAACTGCAAAACCTTCTCTATATGGGTACCTATATGCATGTACCTCTTCTTATTTTTTATGTGGGACCTCATGGGGACGAATGTTACTCTAGCCAGCGGCAGCGTGAGTGTGACGTAGGTAGGGTAATTACGGGTAAGTATAATTTTCATCATAGGTACCTACCTACTTGTAATTTCCTATTCATCAGCAGTAGCGTAGCTATTTATATATACCATAAATATATGTAGGTATAATTTATTATTAATTATATGTTATTTGTTTTAAAACTGAAACGCAATGAAAATATATACTTAATGTAATCCCGCTGAATATTATGTAGGTTGTTGTTAGTTCCTAACAACAACACTCTTTGTACGACACGTGTTTCGCCGTCTGCACGAGGCATCATCAGGTTTCGACTGGCCGAACGCTGGAACGAGAGTCCATTCCATTGCATTCGTTATTTGTTTTGTATATATTTTATATAACTTTAATTTAAGTATGTTGTTAGACTATATACCTACGTAGGTACTTATGTCTGCACACAATCGTCTATAAATATTGTCTCTCTATAGCATACGGTTGTCTGGAAGAGATCGCTGTTTAGCGATAAGACCGCCTATTGTACTTATCATAAGAATGTATGTTCATAATGTAATTCCTTCTTAAGTGCAATAAAGTGTTTTGTATTCCATTCTATTCTAGCGCGTAAGCCACCTCTCCTTTGACACAATTTTAACAGGCTTTTTCTGGGTGTTTTACAATGCCTGGTCCCTATCTAGCAAAGGATTACATGGGGGAAGCCGTGTAAATACGAGTACGATGAAACTAAAACATTTTGGCGAACCAAACGATCGACTGTGATTGATCTCGGCAGTTGCGATGACCACTACGCCACTGGAGAAAACGTCCTGGACCAAATTTTACTTTGTTAACTGAGCGGCATAATCGCATAGCGACAAAGCTCATTTAATAAAGAATTTAAAAAAAATGTTACTCCTTGTTCTAACACCGCCGTGCGCATAGTGGATCAATCCTTGGAGAATAAAGTGAAGATTTTGTAAACAATTCTATAGCTCGATGTACCCGATGATGACGCCCAAAAATAAAATTTATAAAACAAGTAGGTAAAGAAAAGGTTACGGGTTTTTTGTAAAAATAATAAACAATAATTTTGTAATATGTTATTTTGTAATTATTTGTGAAAAGGTTTACAAAAACTTGAAGAACATACATTGTTTGCTTACATTTTTTAATAAACTATAACTTTTGGTCTTTACCATCTCTTTTAACTAAAGTTTCCCTCTTTTCAAGGATCGATCCCGCGGTCTAGATGCGCACATAACCGCTATGGTGACGGTTATATTGATGACGTAATATTACCAACCGAGGTAATTTTCATCCTTATACCTACTTAAGTAGACCTGCTTGACCACGATCTCGCCTGAAGTGTCGCGACGATGTGCCTGAAGATGGAGCACATAGATCTAGAGGAAGACTGCAATTGAGCGAAGACTGCTAAGACCCGTCTCGTTGATGGTTCACCGGACATAATCCCAAATCACGGCTCGCCGCTCGACGGCGTAGCTTTGTTCGGTGGACAGAGCGAGCGTGCAAAATCCGCGCATATTGATGAGTTTGATGACGAACCCTTGTAGAGGATCGGACAGTACTCGAAAAAAAAAAACTAAAATGTAGTCATAACGAATGTTTGTGGAATCCGATAGATCATTCAATCAATATTTTTGTAAAATACTAATTTATAATTTTAAATCATTAAATAAAATCTATTAAATCTAATATTTTTTATCTGTACACCAACACAGTGCATGACGTCATTTCAAAGTAAATACCGTGTGCGAAGCTTGTAGTTATTTTATATTTTTGCCTTTTATCTAAACCAAAACAATATGTTTTTCATGCCATGACGATCCTAAAGTCCTTAAACATTGCAAGTTTGCTTTCATAGAGCTTGTCGTATCGTTTGCCTGCGTGTGACGTCATACGTTCTGCAGTGACCGCGCAATAATTAAAACAACATTTAAACATAGTTTTAGGTACGTTTGAACTATTTAATTAAAATATCGTGTTTCATGGCTATAATGTATACGTTATGGTTAATTATAAACACTCTGAAAAGTTGTCCGATCCCCTAATGTTTTTTTATAAGCAATGCCGCCTGCTTAGCTAAAACCATACAATTTAGGGTTTGCGAATCTAATGACTAGATTTGCGTTATAAGGTAACCCTAATAAATGTATTAGGGTTACCTTATTACACTAAATAAAGAAAAAATAAGAAAAAACATGAAATAAAACAGGTACATTTTATTGAAAAAAAATATGTACACAGCAAAACAAATAAATAATCTTATGTTGTATATTAGTCTATAAAACATTAATTTCATCGAAATAAAATACTATACATAACTACGTTAAGATTATGTACATAATACCATCTCGCGGGGAGTGCTATTTGTCTATCGATATAACTATAACAATATCCATTTAACATTAAATACTATGTCGACATGTGGTGTCACAATTATTATTTAGGAAAATTTTATGGAATCTCTAAGGTTAAAATACGATATATAAAAACAGTAAGCTATGATACTCCCATGATATTTATATAATTTATCGGACATCCAAAGATAGACGAACTTCGCACATTCAATAATCTAGCAACGACTGTCGTAACAAATTACCTATTATATGTACTCACGGATCCTACGTACGACTTTAAAAAGAACATTTTATATCTAAACATTAATTTAATAAGTATTGTGAGAAAGAAAGCATTTTAGAAATGATTTAAAGTAATCTCCCATGTACCACAAACCGAACACTTATCCAATACGACACTTACAGTGAAAACATTAATTTTATAAATTAGAAAGAAAACTATGACAAGGTTAGTTTGTTTACTTCGTACCTACGATGTGTGATAATCCCAGTGATGTTATTTCAATAAGAGAAATGTAATCTCGAATGCCCGCACCTATTTTATATTATATTAAATTGTAGGTCTAATAAACTTTGATATACATTTGTATAATTTTAATGTAAGATGTTGTATAAAAATCTTGTAGAAAATGTATAAATATGGCTGCTGTATTTAGTACTCGTTTCGTAAATTGAATTGCTATCAGATACTTAGATCGAAATTTCGGGAGACGCGGTCGTCTCTTTGCATAACATCTCATTGATTTCATCTATCAATAATATAATAATATTAACAAAAGTATAAAATTATTAATGCAAACAAGTACATAGCGCAATGTCGAAATAATAATGTAGTGTACTTAACCATTAAACAACGGGCGGCGGCCCAGGCCTGTGTTATTGTCAATTACATCGTCTATAATATCTACAATTTTAATATGCTTTTATATTTTGACTAGAAATCATGTTATACTTATTAATTTTCTAACAAAAGAAATAAAAATTTACAAGATTTATATAGCATAATTTCTTATCAATTTACAGTTTACTAGACTTGATTGTACAACACGTCGATGACAAATTGATTAATTAAATTATTAGTTTTTATTAATTTGATATTGAGAAAACTATGCTGACATAAATGTCACTTACCCCTAACACGTACGAACGCAACCACGAAGATTTAAAATCATACGCGTCGTTCTCACTAAATAATATCTACTCTATAGATCGCCGGCACACCAATGGATGACAATAATGAATTATAATTTTGTACAAAATATTTTAGGAACCTCCGACGCCCAGAACAAATTTCGAACCAATAACGACACGAGTCGAACATTCAATCAACATCGATACATTCAATATGTACAGTGACCGAATTAATAACACGGAATGGTAAATAATCACTGACAGGTATCAAATACATTACGCATAGAAATCGATCTATTACATTGAATCTCATCATAATTGTTCTAACTACATACACCTACTCTCGATACTCATTATTCTGTAAATTTCTAAACATACATTTAAACATTTAAGATTGTGATGCATATTTTACATATGTTAAACATCGAATCTAACATATTGTTAAGAATCGGTGATGTCCACGTTTCAAACAGTCTCAAAATGAAAGATGCAACATTTAGCTTTATATTATCAGTAGTACCTACGTCGAGAGGCGGATCGTGATCCTACATTTAGAATGAGTAACGTGGAGCCCGCGTCCGCGCGCCTCCTATCCTAAACCTAACACGAAGCGCTCGGCGGCGGACGGCGAGCGGGCCCTAGTTCCGGTTCTGTCATCGAGAGCTGCGCAATCTCGCACCGTCGCTAGTTTTGTTTGGGTTCGGTGCTATTTTGACTGGATTTTTCTTGTGATGCTTGTCTTTAGTCTTCGCTTTGTCTTGTTTCTTGGTCCGCTTGGGAGTGTCAGCGAGCGGCGCGGGCGCTTCGCTCGGGCCTCCCTCCGCGGCCGCCGCCGGCTCGCTCGCTTTGTCCAGCTCCGACATGGCTTCTTGTATTGCGTTCTCCAGAAGCGTGTTCAATTTTCTACTCCTGTTGTAATGAACGAACATAGTTATAATCTGTTTGGTGGTAGGACGAAACGTTTGTGAATATTTTCAGCACATTGATATTTTTTATTATCAACTCATGATTTGTTAAAATAAACCTTTGGGTTGGGTTAATATCGTACAAACGTAAAGCAAATCAAAAAAATTACAATCATGATTGTAGCTATAGTTATAATTTAAACTAGGTCCCGTACAGCCGAACATCGATCATACAGCAACAGTGCGACTACACAAGAGAATGTATCTTAATAATTATAATGGTGAAGAACAAACAGAAATATCTCATTAAATATTGTCATCATCACAGCGGACCAAACGTTCATCGTCACCATCGTCTCAGGCATAACATTTTCAATTTACGTTTTTACTTGTAATTGGTAGCCACTTAAGCTTCGATCACTTTAATCACGAAGCGAATACTCGCTGCGAATGTTATCGCCGCGAGAATACTCGCTTTGTACACGCTACACTCAATGTGACAATCGCTAAATGTGACAATCGAGAAACAAGTAGTTAAAGCGAGTAAGTTCGATGCGAGTACATCGCTGAGAGAAAACACGATTCATTTGACCGAAACTTTAGACAAACAAAACTGCCGTCTTTGTGCGTGAGCACACAAAAGTCGAGTGAGCACGAACCATTTGCGAGAACGTAATCGTACGTAAACGATAGCAATTTTCAAAGATAACATAGTCACAAAGTTTTAGAAGATACGGCACTTCGATGTAAGCGATTGAATATTGTATTTTTGACTCAAAACTGTGTCGTCAATGAAGTTTCACATATTAACCCGTTGAAAACGCCACCATGCGCGTTATCGTGTCGCGATCCCAATGACTTAAAACGCCATGATTATCGACCTTTGTAATCTCGATACGTTTACGCTACGCACTGTCAAAACGTTCGTGCTCCACTGAATCTTTTTTTTGTGAAATAGTGTCGTGTAGTCGCGCTGTGCGTATCGCTCGGTTCCTTTGCGGGTGTGGCGGCGCGCGGCACTCACTTCCTGTGCTTGGTGCGCGCGGCGTGGTGCGCCTCCAGCCCCTCGCTGAGCGTGAGCAGGCGCGCGCGCGGCACGACGCCGGCCGCCGCCGCCGCCGCGCCGAACCAGCGCACGGCCCAGCGCCCGTCCTCGCGCCGCGCCTGCAGCTTGCCCGGCCACGACGCGTGCCCCTTCACCGGGCCCCACACGAGGTCCCCCACGCTGAACCGCCGCCCCCCGCCCCCGCCCGCGCCCGCCTCCGCTCTCCGCGCCTGCGCCTGCGCCGGCCCCTCCGGTAGCGCATCTATCGAGCGATTTATCGGTTTAGCTCGTCCTCGATGTACCTTCACCGTGATTCCGTCACCGATAAATTAACCATATTTCGTATGATTTTTTGTAATCTTAGCGATAAAATGTGGTCACTTTAACAAGCTTAAGTATTCTTTTTACAATATTTTTTTTAGATTATATTTGCTTAAAACAAGATAGGTATAGTTGTAATTTTAGCGTGAGACAGGATAAAGTACATTCAACAATATTAGTAATGACAAAGGTCTGAATCAGACCTCAAATTCGCGTTTTTATTCCTTGCTCAATCTCTTTCTCCCGCTCAGAAACATCCTTCACTAGAGTTAGAAAGCAAATCTGGCTACAAGTGCCGAACCGCGGGCGCTTGCAAGCAATCCTTCTCGCTCTAGTAAATGAAATTTCTTAACGACAAAAAGAATCGAGTTACGGATAAATGCGAATCCGAACGGATACTCTGGTTGAACCCTCATTAAAAACGCTGTAAAGTACAAAGTATTTAGGATTGAATGTACTTTTTCTTGCATCTTGGAAGAATTTTACAAAGGCACAGTAAAATGAGTAAAGTGCTGTACTTACAACGATGAACAGATGAGATGATGGCTTTACAATGATGCGTTAGTAATGGTTCCCAATCGTGAGCCAATTGTTTTGTTACGTTCGAACGGTGCAATGGAAAGCGACAGGAAGCCGGGTGAAAACTTTTCAACGCTGCACATCTGCTTTTATTCTGATTAGTTTCCAGTACACCCTTTACAAACAGCTGTATCTTGTATTAACCCAACCAAAAGAAAACCAATGACCAATATCGATTACGTAGAAGCTGAAATATACCACAATACATATCATTATGACGTGATATCAGAATTATATAGTAAAAATCAATTTAGTTCGTCTGTCGCCGGTCGCCGGAAAGGTATACAATCCGGTAAAGCTGTAGTTAAAAAGCAAGACAGACGACTATTATGGTTACCAGAATTTGTTTGCGAGACAATATGGAAAATGGCTATACGTATTAGACTATTCCAAAACAAAACATACTAAGTTATAGATATATTTTACTAAGAAAATTACTACGAAATTTTCCATTTTGCCTTGTAAGTACATATATGAGTAACAAGGAACAAAGATCGCAAAATTGTATACATTTCCCGCGACGGAATCTGCCCTGGCACAGAATCAATCCAAAACCAATACAAGACACAACATAATGATAAATTTAGAATTTTGTTAGCTGTGGCTGAAGCGTGAGATGTTCTGGATATTAGTAGGTACTGGCAGGAGATTCTCCGATGGCAGTCAGATTGATGTCGTTCACAAGTCATGAGTTAGATCGGAAGCTTTGTACATGGAAGATAGGACATCGAGAAAGAAGGTGGATTCGGTGCCGTAATAAGTGCTTCTTTAATTTAAAAAGGGTAAAATTCATATTTATCTCATAGTTATACTAATCTCTGTGTTATAGACTCTCGTTTAAAAGAGAATAAGTTTTTCATCACTAGTGTATGAATATGTACACTCAAGTTGATCAACATAGAACCATTTTTTTATGGAACAGTAATGATACGAGCATGCCGTTCGCCTGATGGTAAGCGCCACGTCTGCCCATAACAATTGCAGTGCCACCCAGAACTTTTAATACCATAAAAATTACTGCGTAGCACTGCAATGCGCTCATCACCCCGAGACATCAGATATTAAGTCTCACAAGTCCAGTAATTATATAATATTTGCAATCTTTAATATCAAAATATCAAAGCTAAGAACAGATTAGTACTCACCGTCGCTAGAACCTAAATTATGTCTGTCAAATACTTTCGGTAGCGACGAAGCGTCCGAATTGGATCCGGAAGGTTGGTAATGCCTCGCCTGGTTTTTATCCGAATTCATGCCCATATCGTGTCCGTATTCGGTTTCTTTGTGCGCGTGAACCATGCTGTATGTGTTTGTGCGCATGATTTTGTCGGATCTGTAAGTCGAGCCGTCGCCAAAATCGTTTTTCCGTTTGTAACTCTGTGTGCGTTCGTAGTAGCTGGATGCCATGGGCATGACGTGTTGATTGTGGTTGGTGGGAGCACTCAGGGCTTGGTTGTAATGTATTTCGGATGACTCGACCGGATTGTGCGGCCTTTGCCGCATCATAGGCATGTTGCTCATCATATCTGGAAAAAGCGGGTTGAATTCATTTTAGCTTCTTTATTGAATTAATTTTATTCTTGTTAACCGAGTTAGATTCGTATTGGAATGTTTTAATTTAACTCTATATTAGAGAACTAGAAATTAGACATTTGTACCGATATTTTTTTTCTCACAGAGAATTCAAGCTTCAGTAGATATGAGTAGAGTTCATTTTAATTTATTAATCAGCTAACAGATTTGTAATGGAATGTTTTAATGTACCTCTATATTAGAGAACTAGAGATTGGACATTTCTACCGATAATTTTCTTTCGCAGAAGGTTCAAGCTTCAGTAAATATGAGTAGAGTTCATTTTAATTTGTTGATCAGGTAAAAGATTCGTAATGGAATGTTTTTATGTAATTCTATATTAGAGAACTAGAGATTGGACATTTCTACCGATAATTTTCTTTCGCAGAAGGTTCAATCTTATAATATGAGTAGAGTTCATTTTAATTTGTTGATGTGGTAAAAGATTCGTAATGGAATGTTTTAATTTAACTCTATATTAGAGGACTAGAGATTGGACATTTCTACCGATAATTATCTTTCGCAGAAGGTTCAATCTTATAATATGAGTAGAGTTCATTTTAATTTGTTGATCTGGTAAAAGATTCGTAATGGAATGTTTTAATGTAACTCTATATTAGAGAACTAGAGATTGGACATTTCTACCGATAATTTTCTTTCGCAGAAGGTTCAATCTTATAATATGAGTAGAGTTCATTTTAATTTGTTGATCTGGTAAAAGATTCGTAATGGAATGTTTTAATGTAACTATATTAGAGAACTAGAGATTGGACATTTCTACCGATAATTTTCTTTCGCAGAAGGTTCAATCTTATAATATGAGTAGAGTTCATTTTAATTTGTTGATCTGGTAAAAGATTCGTAATGGAATGTTTTAATGTAACTCTATATTAGAGAACTAGAGATTGGACATTTCTACCGATAATTTTCTTTCGCAGAAGGTTCATTCTTATAATATGAGTAGAGTTCATTTTAATTTGTTGATCAGGTAAAAGATTCGTAATGGAATGTTTTAATGTAACTCTATATTAGAGAAGAAGAGTGTAGGGTGCGTAGTAGTGTGCGCCCCACAATCTCTGAATAGTTAGTTAATAATTACAAAAAATAATATTTATTTAAACGCAAGTTAAACAGTTTCCGAACATGTTAAACACTTATATTGTTAAGTTTCTCATAAACTTACTTTTTCTGTAGTGTGGTGTTACCATTAGAGAATTATTCATTCATTAGGGATTGGTCGGCTAAAGACTCCAAGGTACTTAACTTATAATTCAATATGTTTGATGTTAATTATAATTAAAATCTAGTTATTTTACTAATTTTTATTGTTGCAATTAATTTGGGAATTTGTGTGGGTAGTCAGTGACATAAGTAGTTGAATATATACAAATCGTTCTATTAAACACCGAAAATAGGTATGCAAGTTATACAAATATAAATTAAGGTTTATCTATAATAATAATAATAATAATAATTCGTTGTTAGTAAGTAGTTAATAGTTAGTTGGTAGTTGTAGTTTAAATAAATTCACGAGCTGAAGGATGTCGGTTTATTTAGTTGGTTGTGAGTACAATAGTTAGTTAAAGTTAAATGAATGTTGATGGCACGGTGGCGTTATGAGTACTGACGTTAAAATACTATCGCTAAGGTAAAATGCTGACCCGTGGGAATATGCACTTGAAGTATTGTGCGGTTTGCACAAACCGTACAAAGAGGTTAGACATTGGTACCGGTTTTTTTTTTGTCGCAGACGGTTCAAGCTTCAGTAGATACCTCATAATTTGTTGTATAATATGATAAATTAAGAAAAAATCTAGGTCTGTGGCAAATTTACGTTCTAATTCAATCGTAAACAAATAACAATTTTTAGTAGGTATGTAAAAAACCGTTACTGCATTTTTATACACAATATTAATCTGTCAATCAAAGCATTTATTGCGAATATAGGTATTTACATTGATGTTGTTACATTTTCTTAGAATTTACTATATTGAACCAAACTTACAAATATTATTCCAGTAAGTCTTATCAATGAAGTATATTAGGAGAGAAAGAAAATACATTTATTTAACAACCACATAATTACAGAATAAACATAGTAAAGTAAAAGAACAAACAAGGACAATAGTTTCTTTTTATGGACCTGAGTATTCAGACGCGCCTGATCGTAAGCGCCACGCTTGATAACAAATGCAGTGCCACCCAGAACTTTTAATACTGAAAAAGTACTGCGTACTGCATTGCGTTAATCACCCCGAAACATAAGATATTAAATCTTATATGCCCAGTAATTTCGCTGGCTACTATTAAATAGTTGACAGATACATAATATAATACTAATAAACAAAAACAAAGATGGAACAGTGGTATTAGGACTAGGTAATATAATGTTCCTTCCCATACTCATTTACGGAGCCGAAACGTGGCCGCTCACTATGGAGAATATCCATAAGATAAAAGTAACTCAGAGAGCTATGGAGCGTGCCATGCTTGGAACTGGGTTGGCGAATCGCGTGTCAAATGTCGATATACGACGCTGAACGAAAGTCGAGGATGTCGATACGCGAATCGTCAAGCTTAAATGGAGATGGGCGGGACATGGTGGACCAAGGCAGTGACTGAGTGGTGGCCAACAGAAGGTTACCGATCGAGGGGCAGACCATCAGCCAGATGGATCGACGACGTGGCCAGGGTTGTTGGGAAGATGTGGATAAGAAAGGCACAAGACCGGAAGGGTGGCGTGATGGAGAGGAGGCATATGATCAACAGTGGGATAATAAGGGCTGAAAAAGAAAAGAAAGCAAGAATATAATGCATGCGTTCCATACTCACTTTGTCCATCATTGTCTGCAGTGAAGTCGTTCCTGGAGGCGGCGCGCGGCCACGCGTCGCGAGACTCCGCCATGTCCTGCTCGCTGCTCGACACGCACTGGACCATCGCCTGGAAATTACATCGTCACTTGTTTAAATTACATCGTTGTTTCAGTTACATCTTTACTTGTTTACTGTGGATGGACATTGTCATTTGTATAAATTACATCGTCACTTGTTTCAGTTACATCTTCGCTTGTTTCAGTTACATCTTCACTTGTTTAAATTACATCGTCATCTGTATAAATTACATCGTCACTTGTTTCAATTACATCGTCATTTGTTAAATTAAATTGTTACTTGTTTAAATTACATGGTCACTCGTATAAATTACATCGTCACTTGTTCGAATCTCAATGTTTAAAATAATCTAATTTAATTTTTATTTAGTTGAGTTTACTTTGGCTTTTAAATTTATTTAGATGAGATTGTGTATTTGTTTTTGTTTCGATTAGGTTTAGTTTTGTAATAAAATGTATTAGGCAAATGAGGTAATGTATGGCCAAGGCCAAATCTGAAAAGAAAAGGTATAGTGTAAAGGAGTTCGTAATGTTCGTCGATGTACTTAACAAATACACAAACATACAAACGCCGGTTTGGCCCGGTAGACTCGGAATCGAAAGGTGGAATAGTAGAGATATAAAGTGACTCACAGAGGAGTTGGCGTCCGGCGGCTCGGGCGAGTCGGTGGTGGTGTCGGCGCGGCACGGGCGCGGCGGCGGCGACGCGCCGGGCGGCGAGTGCGTCGTCGTGTCCGGCGGCGAGCTGCCCGCGCCCGGCGACTTGCGCGCCGTCTGCGTCCACACCGAGTGCCGCGCGTGCAGCTCCTCCCCCGCCTCCCCCGCGCCGCCCGCCGCCCCCGCGCTCTCCGCACCGCCCTCCTCCCGCTTCTCCACCTTCAGCTCCTCGGGCTCCGGCGCCGCTTCCATGTAGCGCGGCTTCTGAGCGATGTGCTTGTTCGCGATCAGGACGTTCGGGTCGATGCTGAGCCGCGTGGACACGTGCGGCCCGTGGGCGGCGGCCGGCGCCTGCCCCGGGTGCGAGTTAGCAACGAGCGTCGTCTGCTGCTGCACTATGGTCGTGTTCTGGTGCACGAAGGTGGAGTTGGTGCGGTTGACGTTGGACGCCCGCTTCGGCGACAGCGGCACCATCAACGCCTGTCCCATCTGGTTTGTCTGGATGAACTCCTGGGTCTGGACGTTGCCAGAGCGCACCTGCTGGCCGTTGAACGCGACGCTCGTCGGGCTTAAGTTCGCGAGTAGCGGACTCAGCTGACCGTTGAAGTTGGGTCCGCCTACGACCACCTGCCCCCCGGGCGACAGGAACTGCGCGCCGGGGCTGTGCTGCGACTGCAGCATCTTGCCGTGCGGGCCCGGCGCGCGCAGCACCACGCCGCCAGCCGCGCCGCCCGCGAACACGCCCTGCCCCTGCACGGGCGTCAGCACGTTCTGTCCGTTGACCGTCTGCAGCTGCAGCTGCATCGGCATGCCGGTCGCGTTGTCCTGGATGAGTGCGCCGTCCGCTGTCATCACCATCCCGCCGAGGTTGGGCACGATGAACTGCTGGAACGCGGGGAAGTTTGACATGACGCCGCTCGCGTTGTTAATGAGGTTGACCGGCTGCAGCAGGTTGATCTGCTGCGAGGGCGGCCCATTGGTGAGGAGCTGCTGCGAGCCGAAGCCTGCGGAGCCGGGCGTGCCGTTCATGACGATGTGCGCCGGCGCCTTGCCCGGCACCAGCGCCAGCGCCTGCAGCACGGGCGGCGACAGGCTGCTGGGCGACAGCTGGTGGAATCCGCGCGGCGAGAACTGCGCGCTGGTGCTGTGCTGCGGCGACGAGTGCACCATGATGTTACCGGCACTCTGCTGCGGCGCGGTTATCTGCAGCACGTTCGTGATGTTCGTCGTCTGACTCTTCTTCTTCTTGCTCCTCTTTTTGAGACTCTCCGGCGACAGCATCGCCACGCCCTGCACGTAGCTCTGGTGGCTCTTGATGTCGATCTGCCTGCTCGTCTCGCTGGAGTGGCCCGGCCCCGCGCCGCCCGCGACCATCTGCGGCACGCCCGCGCTCTGCTGGACGACCTGTCCGTCGACCGCCATCATCGGCGGCTGGAGGACGAACGGCGCGGGGAGAGTGTTGACGACGACGGTCGGCTGGTTCACCATCTGCTGCACGCCGCCCGCGGACTGGACGACTTGCGACACGGACGCGCTCACGTTCGTCGCAGTATTCGAGCCCTGCCCGGCCGCTACTGTGGTCGACATCTTCGGTGGCGGCGGCGGCATGTGGTTGCTGGATACGATTATTTGTCCGGTCGACGAGATCAGAATCTGTCCAGGCGTGGTTCTCTTGCCCATGTGTAAATGCGACGCGTTCCTAGAGTGGCTCGGCTCCGACTTGGAAGGCAGACTGCCGATCACATTCTGAACCATTTCGAGCGGCGATTTCGAAATCATATTTTGCGCCGTCGTTCCGGCGATATGTAACGGGTAGCTGGTGGGAAGGTTGACGGAATTCAGGAACGGATCGGGTTGATTGTTCGGGATGGCGTACGTCGTCGCCAGGTTGACGCTGGGCGGCGGCGGCGGGCGGACGAAGTTCGCCTGCGCGGCGTTGATAGACGTCGTGGCCGTGTTGGCCTTCCCCGCCAGCACCGAAGTGACCGTATCTCTAGTTACCGAGAACCCGCTGGCCATCGTCGTCACGAAGGTTTGGATGTAGCACGCCTGTATAAGGGAATGCGCGGGCCCGCCTCCCATATGCGGCGGCGGACAGTACCCGGGCATAGAATTCTCGACTCTCCTTCGCGGCTCGGCGCCGTACGCGTCATGCCCGCTCGCCGGCTTCACGCCTACCATCGATATGTTGTCGACCTCCATAAGATTTTTGTTCACGTTGTGATTCGATATGAAATGCATCATCTGCGTCCCGGTAATGGAGTGCGTGCCGGGCGGGCCCGGCGAGTTGTAATGGTAGAGCAGGCTGCCGGCCGGCGAGGGGTGGCCAGGCGTGTAGGCGGGGCTCGGGTACGCGCCGTTGCTCTGCACCTGCGAGCCGCTGCTGCCGCTGCTGTGCGGGGTGTCGGTGTTGCGCGAGCTGTTGGAGGGCGTGGGCGAGGGCTCGGGCGGCGGGAGCGTCTCTATGTGAGCCACGTTGCTGGTGCTGACCGTCCCCGCCTGTATCGGGCTGCAGTTCCCGTTGCCCGCTTGGTTTCTTTCTATGAAAGTGGAAGACGTGACGGGGCTGTCGTCGAACCCGTGTTTCGGACTGGACGTGGAAGGATTGACGTCCAATTCCATTCTGTACATGTTGCGCTTCATGTATTTTAGTCGCATCTGATTATCGGAGTATTCTGGGCTGCCGCCCTTGGAGGATACGTTACATCCCTTGCAGCATTGAGGTATGAAGCTTTCGGCTCCTTTGTCCGAGAGGACGCTGCTGTCTGGGGTGGTGTTTGGTGAAGGTGAAGTATTTGCCAGGTTGTTTCTGTAGACGTTGGAGACGTCGCCGGGCTTGGACATCTGTCTTTGATGTTGTTGGACGTAATTATTCGAGCCGTCGTATTGGCTGCCGTCGAAGGACGAACTCATTCCGACTTGCCTCGATATCGTGTTATTTAGTAAGACGGTTTGTTGAGCTAAATATCCACTCGGGTCGTCCATGAACGACGGAACATTATTGGATGCCATTTCATTGGAATTATTTCCTTTTGGATCTTGCCGCATGCCGTTGTTTCCGAAAGTGATAACTTTATTTTCGGTCGGGCTATTCTTCTTTTTACCGCTCTTGTTCGCTTTACCCTTTTTCTTATTGGTCTCATTTGCTGGCCATTGCTGATTAGCCAACATGTTGTAGTGTTGCGGCAACGGAGGCACTCGGGAGCACATGCCCTGGCTCATCCCTTGTTCGTTGCTCGAAAAAGAACTGAATGAACTCGAGGAATCTTCCGACATCGTCGCATTTGACTCCTCAAAATCAGCGTTCTCGAGTTTTTGTATTTTGGGATTTGGACTAGTGATAATGCTGCAGCTGTTGTCATTTCTCTTAACTTGCCAGGGCGGAGTTTTAGCGGGATTCGTTTTAACTACAGTCCCGTTCTGTATTACCAGCTGGCCTTGGGGTGCGAACTGACCCTGACTTTGAGGTTTACTGTGATTTGCATTCTCCGCTAGTTGATTCCTGTACCCCTTCATCGCCATCTCGATCTGTTTCTGATTCTGTTGAATGAATATTTGCTGTTGCTCGTTTATCTTCTGCATGACTTCGGGTGTCAGCGGTTGGTTCAAGCCGCAGAATATTTGAGATTCTTCCTCCTTGCTATTGTTTGGCATCTGTTTACCGGATTGAACGTTGTGTTGGACGGGCATTTCTTTTCTTTCCTCGTTTTGTTCCGGTTCCGTTACATTCGGCAGAGGACCTCTGAAGTTATGTTTGTAGCACGTGTTGACTCCGATAATTTGTCCGTTGGCTCCACGCACAGGGACTCCGACTGGGGGATGAGCGTTGTTCATGGGAACTGTTAGAGTTTGGTTCGGTTTCTGTCCCTCGGAGTTTTGTTGCGTTATCCAGCCGTTGTTGACGGTGAGGTAGTGCGAGCTCCGCTGCACGTGAGCGTCTTGTTTGGGATCGGAGTCCTGCGGGATTGTGTTCGGTATATTGCGTTGGGTGCTGAGTTGTGCGCCCGCGAACGTTGGTAATGGTTGGCCGTTGTTGGCGCGCGGCTGGGCCATTACCGGCAGAAGGTCGCGGCTGGGCTCGGTGTCTTGAGGCTGGAACAGTCAAACAAAGCCACTATACAGTATAGAAGAAATAAGTACTTACGATTAATTAATATAATTAATATAAATAAATAATTAAATAAATAAATAAATAAATAAATAAATAAATAAATAAATAAATAAATAAATAAATAAATAAATAAATAAATAAATAAATAAATAAATAAATAAATAAATAATAAATAAGTTAGTAGGTGGCACTAAAAGATTACTACAAATAGCCTGTCGTATTGCAGCGCTGACTGAGATTTTCTGTTAAACGAGAAACATATATTTTACTAAAACTTGTCAGCAACAAATTACAATATTATGCATCGGTCTAGAAATTAAAATATGATCTAACAGTTATTTCTACAGTAAGAGTATAACTAATATATTAATCGACCGCAATTTAGACCCTTACAGTACAGTTCTCAACATATATTTTATTTTAACCCCGACGCAAAAAGGAGAGGTGTTATAAGTTTGACCAATATGTCTGTGGCACCGTAGCTCTTAAACCGGTGAACCGATTTGGTTGCGGTTTTTTTTATTTGAAAGCAGGTTTTCTAGCGGTGGTTCTTAGACATGATTTATCAAAATCGGTTCAGCCGTTTTTTTACTTTTTATAAATTTTTTTGTTGGGGAAAATTTAAATTTTTTGTGCACTTTATCTTATAGTTTGGTTGTAGACTTTACATATACCTTTTAAATATCATTATCAGATATTCATAGTAAGGCCATTAGATTAATCGGTCCAACAGCATCATTCCACTCGCCAATTTCCAAGTGATGCATGCACGGTGCCAAGCGCAGTCCGCTCAACAAACGTAAGGAGGCCCGCAGGCATCGCCGCTGGCAACGGTTCAGCTCTTATCACGGCAATGAATACTTAATAACACACAAACGTACCTTGAACTCGGCGAGAGGTCGTTCCCTTTGCACCATCAGTTGGGAGACACTCACGTTGGCCGGGAAACCGGGCCGCTTCTTCATTTTTTTCTTTAGCACTGCCACTTCAGTGCCCATAGCTGAAAAGGTTAATTTGTTTAGCGCTTTTAACAGCCACGTAAACGGTCCATTACCGGGAAGGCGGCGTGAAGTGATATAAAACTGATCGAGCATAAATTTGAGTAATTCATGTAAGGGAATCAATTGGTCATGAGTGCATTAAAGATATCAAAACCTGTTTATTTCAAAATGCGAGTAATTTGTAAGTAGGTACTGCAAAGAAGCAAGCCGCAATAAAAGTTTAGAATAGTGAATAAGATTACAAGCATGTAATCTGCGTTGTTTATATAGATCACACGCTCGACTCCACCAATCAAGGGGTCAAATCCCTAAAAGTAATTGAAGTTGTGATACAATAAACAAATGTACGCAACGTCATTGAATGAGGTGCTGGGAGGCCGACCGGGTGACTTTGCTCGATCTCCAGACGACCTAATAATTTAAAAGAATATAAAGGTACGTAAGTACGTCTTAAATTGTGACTTCTTCAAAAACTTGTATAGAAATCCCAAGTTATTTCTTTTGAATGGTTGTTTTACTGAGTTTATAAAGGGTTCTTTGCTCTGTATTTATTTGATATCGTCTAGTCAAATTTATCGGTTCACTAAGAATTTACAATACAAGAGTGAACGCTTTAAAAAATACAGTAAATTATTAACCCCAAAAGTACCGCAATCATTAAAGTTCCAATGGATACAGAAAATACAGATCGACCGACATTGCGGGCGAGGGAAATGGAAAATAAGCGATCCTACTACTAATGGGAAGAGGAGAGAGAGCGAATCGTCGACCTATTTGTATGTAAAACGATACTAAAGATTACAATCACCGCCTTTGCTGCCTACTAGAGCCGTATCCGAACCAAATTAATTCTAAACTGATTAAAACGCGTAATTAAGTCTTCAACGAAACGATTTATGTCTTAGAAAATTAATTAAAAATCGGTGTTTTAACATCTTTGTAAAAGTTTTATTGAGATTAAAAAGTATGCGCCGACGTCGCCGTCGCGGGTAATTCGATAGCGCTTCATAATTAGTTAGCGAGCCGAGTATAATACCGTTATCTATTTGCACATTATCTGGCAGATTTGCAATTAAAATACGGGTTGTATGCCGAGGCGAGGGGGGTCTCCTCGGCTCGGGACGCGGGCGGAGCGGGTGTGGGTGGCACACCGCGGCCGGAGGGTGGCGGGTGGCGCGACTCGTCAGATCAATAGTCGACGGGGCGCGCGCCCACGCCGTCACCGGCCGCTCTGCACCACCGCCGATTGTTTCAAATTACACCCGCCTTTGTTCCCGCCACTGATCGACTCGCCTCAGTTTTTGTTTGCTCCGAACGGCCGACTTCCTTTACGGTAATTACGCAATTCTGCGGCTCGCCGTACACACTTCCCGATTTAACGCTCGCCGTCCCGCTCCCGACGCTTAATCTTGTTTACGAGCGTTATCTCTCTATCTGAATGGATATCGGTGTATTTTTATTACGACCACAATGAATATAATAGCCACATATAATAGCTATGACTTTGTAAACTTAATGATACTTCCTGAACTTAATGATACTTAATGTCTTAATCATTCCTTTAAGAATAGCAACAATACGTAAATGGATTGATGAATGCGTCCGTTGTTCTTATAATATGGCATGGAAAAGTGGCGCCCAAATGGACGCAAATAAGGAGAAACACCCACAAAGTTATATTATTACTATCTGACCTTATTATGGAGTATTTTTGATCGTATGTTTATTATTCAATATATTTCTATTACAAATACTTAAATAGAAAATAATTTGGGATCAAATTAGTTGTTACACAAACATACAGGTGGAGACGTAGCTCTGAGCGGGAGTGAGGATTGCAAAGGGGTGTAATGCAGGTTGTTACTCCCGGACGGACGACTGACGAAGTGCAGTTACCCGCTATTCATGCCGCACTAAATGCACCCCCCTTCCCCACCGCCTCTCGCGCTAGCTGCCACTTAACAACAAAGAGACCGCTCTACCCTCTTTGTTACAAGAAACAACTCAGTTCTACGAACAACCACTTTCCAGTGTTGCTTTGCTCCCTCAGAAATAGATAGTGGCAACTTATCTTGCTTTGAGCGCTCCAACGATATTTGTTTACAGAGTTATGCGCTATTTTATATGCATAGCCTAGGATTGGGGTTGTTATTAAATTACGGAGGGAACCATATTGTATTGTAATATCATGAAAATGGTATATTAATGCTCAGAAACCCAAACAATACGAATAAATGTCATAACGTTTTACTGTATAGGAATAATAAATGCAGCTCTTTTAAACAACTTGATTAATTAACGCCAGCCGCCATGTACAGACAACGTACTCATTAAACATCATGATAGAAAAAGCGTATTTAACAAAACATCAGACCATAATGAGCACAGACGAGAGAAATCTAGTTAGTGTCAACGGCATGGGCCGGTAACGTGCGGGCCCGACTCTGGGTTTCCCGGACTAATCCCGTTCGGTTCACACTCGTGTAATTGGATGAAGGAGGCCCGGGCGAGATTGCGCCCGGAACGCCCGCGCGCTAATCGGATAATAATGCTCCCGATGAACCCACTGTGAGATAGACCTGTGCCGTTTAACTCCAGCCTTTATGCATTTTAAACTCATTTCTAACTGTACACATTAGCTTTCCACTTTAGTGCTTCAGAGGAAGTTTTAGCGTTTTACTTTAACAGCAATTGACGGAGACAACTTTTCTAGACTAGACCTACTATGAGCGTTCTAGCAAATGACGGTCGGGTTAATTTTATTAGTGATGAAACACTTTCTTTACTTTTCTTTATTTTCTTCATTGATACCACAATATACTTTTAGACAATGTAAACTTAGATCCACGTATGTACTTGTATGACAAAAACTAAGGAAGCACAAACCTGCGTCGTGCGTGGTCATGTATTAATACAAAGTACACAACAGAGCCGGGCGGCCGCGGTACGTTCATTATTTACGTAATGGTTATGGGTTCACATTTTACGTCAGAGACCGCTCCGCGAACAAAAGGAAATAAAACTAATCCGATTTGCTGAACAATTTATTATATTATAGTATAATGGAATATCAGAATAACTCTATTTTGAAAACAGAAATGTGGCAGGAACTTATGAATTACTAATAAGATTAATTATCTTATAAGTAATTCATTCAATATTTAAAGCAGACGTAAGATGCATTCTAAAGAGTTAAACAAAGAGAGTAGGCATACGAAAAAGAAAGTTCCTAGAATTTTCTTGCTCGAGTAACCAACGTTGCACGTTATCTACTAAAGACCTTTCACCCTCTGTTATTTCGCTAGCAATCTCTTCTCCTTGCAAGAATCTCTCCCCATGACATGAATAATAATTTGTTTATTGTTTATCTCATTTCTTGTTGTTCACTCGTCAAATTGAAGATCAAGTTTCGCCAAGTAATTTATTTATCATCCTTGACAACTTGAATTTGATACCTACCTTACCCCGGAAATTGGAGGATCTATTTTGTGGAATTACAATTCTCGTTCTAATGACGGATTACGCAATTTCGAGGAATTTAGTCCTATCAGCAACACACAGCACACTGTTAAAAGTAAGATAATGGTTGTTGAATTGTAATTAAACAAACACTGGGATATATCTCTATATATTTTATCTAATATACCTAGTGTAAAACAAAAGACAAAATCAATCAAGTCGATATTAGTTTTAGGGGAAAGTCTTATACATTTATAAGATAATATTCACAGTTTTTACCTTTCTTCTGATCCGTGTTTGCTTGTGGAGGTGGCGTCGCCGGGGACTGCCCTCGAGCCTGCAGCGTCGCCAGTAGTTTCCTTTTGTGGTTGCAGAGCTTCGTTAGCTCAGCCCCCGACGCTACTTGGTAAGGCTTGCTTACAACCTAGACAAAGAAAAGAAAAGTTGTTAATGAAAGAGCAGTCAATGGGGCCAGCGGTATTTGTAACTAGTGTAATTTCCAAATAAGTTCAGAGGTAAGCTATCATACTTCAGCTGTGTGGCGAAATCACATTTGCGGACCACAAGGTAAAAACAAAACGACATAATATTGACATCACGTCACAGTCACGACATCCTTCATTGGCATTGGCAACAATAAATTTGAAATGAATAAGAGAAATGTTTAGGTGCTTGTACAATTGTCATTAATAATATTACATTATACAACACATTTGAGTTGTAAAGATTTACAAGTAAACTTGACAATACTGCCGCATGACTACATTATAATAATATACAACTATCACCAATTTCGCTGTAATTATCTAAATAAATTCATGACTACACTATTCAATCGTAAACACATAATGAATATACAGTGTTACTGATGACGTATGCTACGTACGATACGATCTACATCTACAACATAAAGTAATAAAATCGCGAAGAACATAATTTAATTTTCATAACGAACCGTATACAAACAGCTATCGATTTAAACGCGGCTACTTCAGCCTTGCTGGCTTAACCAATCATCAAGCGTTGCATTTCCTGATTTCACGCCAACAAACCACTGGTTACGATCTACTTCACAGATCTAAAATGATTCATAGTTGCCGGTTCAATAATATAACTTAGTTAAACGTGTTACTCAATAATTAGGAAAAGATAGGATCACGTATGGTGAAGATTACTATTGTAAGTAGAATAATCATTATCATTCCAGGACAGATGGTTTCGATTTGTATGTGAATGTGTATAGTGAATTGTTCATTGTGCACGCATTTGCAAATGCACCATCTGTCGGTAGGTGGTCGAAGTGCGATTAGGCTGAGTGCGCATATTTGGAGAGCTATGCTGCGATAGGGTTGTGCTAGATCTACGAACACGTCTGCCATTCATTACGCGCGGACGCCCACTGTGCACCGCTGCACACGCAAATTGCTCCTCGCTCGCCCGCTGACACAGCTGCACACTGCTTGTACTGTACACCACAGAATCTGACGCAGAACGGTGATCCGTACTAAATATTAACTAAGCATGTCAACACAGAACTGTGAACAATATTCTAGACCTAGCACTTAAATTGAGCTATAGCTGATCCATCCAATAACTGCTCATGCCGATCACTAGCCGCTATTATACGTAAGGCTCTAGATCTAGAACCACAGTCCTTATTCGTACATAATGCCGCACTTGCATTAGTGCATAAGCCAAGATAGCTGGACTGGATGCTGTGCTTTTACTTATTCGTGAACCTAATCGAATCTAGCTCCTCTGAGCTACAACACTGAATCATACCAGTGCTAGTACGATAGTACATAGTATAAAGCTAGTACACTGCGTAGACTGTGTACACGATGTTTGTACAAAACGAGGAAATTGCCGTTCCCGTCGTCGTTATAAGTAACTGGTGCATTAGCACGACTACGCTAATAAGTGTACGATTTAAAAAGATGTGAAAGTAGAGTTAAGTAAGACGTGCTCGTTGCTTGCTAGACATAGTCATGTGTTATAGTTTCAAATGCCAATTTACTTTGCTTATTAGATGATATTGGATGGAGTTTATTAAGCACAGACAAAATAAAACTGATTTATGAGCTATTTGCGATCATATTTCTACTTTATAAATTATTTGAATAGGCAATAAAACATTAGAATGTCATCATAAAACATCTTCATAAACAGTGATTTGTAGAATATGCTAGTAATTGTAGCGCTTCCAACTCAATAATAAACAAGGCAGAATTAAGTGCCTTCATGCGGCAAACAGAAGGTCGTGTCTGTCCTTGTACCAGTTAGCGGGCAATCACATCACTGGCTAAACGTCAAATTATGACTTAGGGGATAGGCATGATAAATTATGTGGTAGCTTGTTGTGCCCGATTCACTCGGCTGAGAATAACATGCCCTTTTAAATAAAAACATAGCGGCATGTAATCTTGTTGAAGTAATGTCGATAATCTCTAGTACTGGCAAATTGGTAAAGAATGAACAGCAAGTGAAGTCTGAAAAATTAGACGGGTTCGCAAACACACGAAAGAAGACAACCAAACGCAAAGGTTTGATGTAGTTTAGTTGTTTAGAACACCTTTAACGTCTAACAAACGTCAAAACGTAAATTTTCGTTGGAATGTAAGCAACTGAAGTTGAGAAAATTAAATTCACAGAATTGATGGAAGGTTAAACGGTTAATTAATTAGTAACTGAGTAACAAACAAGGCTGTCATAAATGGAAGTCTGTAACTCTGTACGTATGTTGTTCGACAACGCATTTGACATTCAAATGTTATCGATTCGAATTCTAATGAGCAACACTCATGTGCGCGTGACCTAGTTGGTTTATTTTGCATTGTTTGAGACATGATTAAAACAAACAGATACCAGCACAAGGTACGACAATTCGAATCTGGATCCATATTAACAGCACCTATCTAACTACTGCCAGTTGTTTAAATTAGAAAACACCTATGCAAATCGGAATGCTTGTAAATTGGTTTTACTAGACGTAAGTACTGTACCATTTCGCGATCGATAGTTTGGAGGTCTTCCGCCCTTGAATCCAGGGTTAAGCGGTGCGCAACACCAGTCACATTAGATAGAGTTACCGCACTTTGAGGCCTACGTAATGAGCAGTTTGGTGTCCTTACTCTACACCCTACTCAGCGAATACCTACTTTGTATTTGTAGGCGTCTTGAAAGTTAATAAAAATATTTATAATGACGTATCAGTCAAGATCTCAATGACCACAGAAGAAATACATGGATGTTGAAATATATATATATATATATATATATATATATATATACATATTCACGTTATTTTTTATTAACAACACCCAACGACCACACATATATATTAATGATGTAGATTTTAGCCCTTAAACACAGCTCTAAAGAGGATTCCCTGTAAGAACCACAGAAACTTCGGGGACTATGTTCCCACCGTCCCACAATACCCAGAAACGAAACAAAGGCTTGCACTTTTATCTGTAAACAAGTATTTTGTCCCGTAGTGGGAATCAAACCCGCAACGACCGCGGTTTATGTACATATTGAGTTTTGAGCTAACCTGCTCCACCAGTATACCACAGAAGCTATCAAAATAGCGTTATGTTTGTTGAAGTGTGTATGTTCACGAGTTTCTCCAGAATTGCCCATAACAAGGTGAAAGAGCGCAATAACCGCAATAACGTTCTTTGATGGGGAGGATTTCTGTTTGGATAGATAAGCCCGTGGAGCACATTGGGACAGGTCATTTCAATATGAATCCAATCAGCGTGATGGACGCGGGTAGCAGCGGGAGCGGGTAGTCAGATACATTCGAGGCGACACGACGCGCACGTGTCGGGTACAACATGTCGCTCGATAAATGAATACACTAGATGTTTTGCCTAGAACCTGGATAGGGTTCCAATGAAATACCGTATTTCTAAACACAAAAGCGACGTTCGTTCGAACGAACAAATTGTATTGATAACAAAAACGTCCGGCGATGACAGGCGAGGAAATGGTATAATGGAGGTTTTCCGTTTTATAATTGCAGATTACTCAGGGAGACTGATTACTAGTTATTCGTAAACCCTTTCAGCAAGGTGAAACCCCTGCTTATTGTTGAATATAATTTTTGAAGCAAGAGGAAGCTTTTAGGAAGGAAGGATTTAAACAAAAGATTTAAACTACTTAATAACTGCTTGTATTTACAGATCAAAATAAGCGTACCATATACTTAATAGAAACAAATTCCGGTTCCTCAGATTTTAATTTTGAATAAGATTCGATCAGTTCCCAGTAGACAAACACAGAAGTAATTTTGGTCGTTTAATTTGCGTGCGACAGCTGAATGTTGAGTAATTTGTCGGCGTTTCGTCGGAGCTCGCCACTAATTAACGGGGACATTTACGGCTGCCAAACTTGCCTGTATCCAGCCTGACCCCTCCTCATTCCACCACTCGAACACCCCATGTTGCGGGAACAGTGCATTCTCCGCTAAAGTTGCTGTGTACGCGTCAACCGGTAGCGCTGTTTAATTACATTCCCAGACTTATTTTATACGTCGACTACATTTTCCAACTGGAAAAACAAATTATATCAATGTTCATTCGCAACGCCGACCCCTTCGAATAACACGAAATAAAAGGAAAACTACCAACTGTTAGTTATGCATAGAGCTATAAAAGTATAATTATTATGTCGTTGCGAGTCAAGAGGGCGTAAAAGTAAATAGCGTTCTCCATCTAGCCCTCAGCTCGGATCTAGAGCGCTCGTGAAAAGGCTCTTTTATGTCGAGATAATAACGTTGCTTGTGAATTGCTAAGCAGTATGACTTCAACTACATATTTAGCTTTGTATTGATACAATTACTGATTATAACTGGTTATAAAGGTGGGGCGAGGGCCGTGAGTCGTCGTTCGTTCTCTATTATTGAATATCGACGGCCTTGACCTCGATAGCTTGCCCATGAAGGGGGATGATAATACACCGCAGGCGAGGGCCCACCATGATAATTTTATGATGTGTATTGCGGTGGTTTTCCAAGTTTCATTATAATAATATGGTTGTAAGTTCTCAGGAATTTACACGCCAGTTATTTTATGTAACCCAACTCTTTACTAAGAATACTAAAAACGCGTAAAAAAAAAAAAACAATATGTATTAAAGTCCGCCAAGTACGAATACTCACTTGTCAAGAATTTCGAAGACCGAAACACAATAATACCCAACGTTTGTTTAGAGACATTGTGGAGCTAGATTAATTACAATTTTAGAATACGCAAAATGCGATTCCGGACATCAGGACGGGATTCGAACCTGTGACCTCTCGCCTGCAACCGGCAGGTGCGATGACTATTTTACTTTTGTATAAAACTATACTTACAACTTACGTTATCGGAGAATATTTAATAAAACCAGGATAGAACCTTCAGTTATATAAAATGTTAGCTTCGAATTTATAGATCTGACTTGATTCACGTTTGATCTGATCTCGCCTTACGTTTTGATTCTAGCCTTGAGTCTCTACATTTTTTAAACCAAAACCAAACGGCAATCACCTGAGTCTTTAATCAAGTCCACCATCTATGTCAAACTATGCTGATTTCGTCATATTACTCTATGGTCTAGAGTTGCGTTCCGAATAGCGACCGCGGCGCCTACGTTCCACCATTTTCTATACAAAAATGTTGGACACGGGCGCGGGCCGGGTGCGGCGATCTATTCGGAACTAACCCTAGAATCAAGAGGAGTTTCAAGTCGTGTATTTATATTGTTTTCCTATACTATAATAGGTGGTGTTAAATGACGTTTTGAGTATCAACTCAGTTGAGATCACGTTTTACGTTTACTTGAGTGATTTTATTTATTGATTCATGAATATAGTTTCAAGATACGTTTATCGAACAAAGCTTGACTTTGAAACTCACTCTGAGTCTCAAATCAGTTCCAATTTTAGTTTATAAATTCAAACCTTTGACTTAGACTTCCAAACTTACGTAAATGTACACGTGATGAGGCTAGATTAAGGCCGAGAAAAATACTGTGATACGGACGAATGGACACAGTTTCATCATACGACTTCATTTATTTTTCTCAGATCGAAACTCATAAGTACGTTTAATATTGACTAAGTAAGCAAAACTGAAAAGAAAGAACGAAGAGCAGAAACAATACCTATACTTCCACGTCAAGCAAGCTAGTCCTAAGAGTCCCGACACCTATATTTTAAGCCTGTCGTTGTATATGGCTCCATTCCACATCGGGAGCCTCACTCGCAGCTCACAATGGTCAATAAACAAGGCTTGTAGATGGTAGACAAAGCCGAAGTCGGCGCTAGCTGACCGTATCTCACCATCACAGGGGCGGCGGAGCGTGTCGCTCGCGGCTGTCGGTAAACACATTATATTGTGCCATATGCAAACACGCATGTTAACTCAACGTTCATTATTAGCTGACCGGTATTGTAACTGCCGCTGCACAGCTAGGAATGTCCGACCACTCGCGCGTTGGGCAACAATGTGGGGAAATGCTATCTGGATTAGCTGCCGCCTTAAGCGCATAATCCATTTCTCTATTACGTAAACTTTAAGGAGTATACAATCAAGTACCGTCATTAGGAAAAATCTGAGCGGCTATAAAATGCTGGTTTCTCTGAGGCAAATTATTGTTTGTTATGTAATTAATGAAAATACCACGTCGAATATATTATATGTAGAGGTAATTAATTAAGAGCTTAGCAAGAATATAACCAATAAAGAGTCACGCGCCGCTGACTCAGCAAAATAATATTCTGGACTCTTGGAAAATTGTTAACTTGATGAATGGGAATAAAATTAACTATTTTTATTTCAGTCATATCATTAAGACTAACATCAATTTCAACAATTTCACAAAGCTAATCCGTGCCGTGATTTATTTATTCCCTTTATTTTTGGTATCTAAGCTAATAGTTTAGAGGCATCAATAAACAGATTTCTAATTCCTACACCGAACTATTATATGACCGAACAAGGTCCCTATCGGTTCGGAATGTTACGTACTGCCCAGCGCGGTCGCCACTTTCACCTCAGTCTGTGAGAAAGTTGCCAGCGTTTAGAAACCGACTCGTTCATTTAAACCATAAACTCGGCATCAGACATATTCGGTTTATCGTATTCTGCATTTATTAATCAGCAATTTAAATGTCAACTCGTCGATTCAGATCAGCAATAACAGCGAGACATCGCCGCTCCAAGAACAATAAATATTTAGCGGCCGTTCAAGAAGTCGAAAGTTTTGATTGAAATCGGCGGTGAGCAACATGAATACAAGGACCACGACCTCCATCGATCGTTTAAATGTCACTTCATTCGCCGGGTTACCACGCGGAAGAAACCACGTTTTCTTTGTTCTCCGAGGAAGACAACACAATGAGATTCCGCGGTAACAGTGCGAACTTTCCGATAAATGGAAATCGTTTATGTGACGCCCGAGGGGATTGTATGAATTTAAATGTCACGGCCCTTGATTTGTAGGTACTTTCAACTCAAACACAATTTTGAAACGTACATATTTATATCGGTCTTGATTTCGTAAAGGTTACGTTTATTAAAACATGACTGAAAGGTTGGTTTGAATAGCTGCTGCGATTTCGCTGATTTGAATAGAAATGGCTCTTCATGTTTTGACTAGCGTGATGATAATAACAAGGCCTTTAATGCCCCACGTGTGAGCTCTGATACTTAACCCTCCTTGAGCACACTTACCGAAAGGGCCAATTACACGTTCGGAAGTTCCTTTTATGACTACACCCTTTAAACGTGGCACTGTAGCACAGACTATTGAATTTAAAAGAGGCTGGGCCTTTTGTAACATAGGTATAATATTCTACATTATTAAGATCATCTACAAATTCGTTTTAGATATAAAAATTCATGTTGATGAAATCGTATAATTAATATATGCAGTTTAGATATTGGTGTTAATTTTGAAATCACAAATACTGAAATGTTTGATATTTGTATAAATTATAAATTTAATACTTATACAAAAATCCGAGTCGTCCGCTATTCTTATTTCATGGTAATAAATCGCGAATTTATGCCTAGTATCGCCTAGGCCATAAATAGCGGGGTAATGGTCTATAAACGTCCCGGCAACAGCTGAAGTGTGGCTGTGATGGTATCGGCCAGTCAGCGCCCGGGGGTCAGCCACTGCAGCACGACTCACGGGCCGAAGCGATGAAGAAAGTATCTCAAGGAAAGCTATAGGGAATATCAGTATTAAGACAGGTATAGATCGGGCCGTGAGAGTAGGGCTATGTGAAGCAACGACTGTCGGGTAAGCAAATTCTAAGGTCTTCTCTCTAGTTTTGCTTTATCATCTTGTTTAATAATTGTGACGGATGAATGTATCGTAGAAAAAGAATATATAAAGCAGCGTCTATTAAAAAGAAAATGAAAATAAAACAAGAATTAAGCAAGACAACATTACAAAAGAAATCCTTGGAAAATCTATATCAAAGCAATATCTGTCATTGAATTTATTTTTATTGTAACGCAATTCAACATAATTTAATATCCATGAATATTTATACGCTGCGATAAAATTCTCGAAACGACTTGTGTCATAGCAAAAAAAGATCACAACGTACATAAATAAACTATCAACAACACGTTTACTTCAAGGATATCCACGTACGCTCTACGTGTACCTATCAAAACTATCGACCTTGACGTTACAAAAACTTGTTTAAATACTTCAAATAACAACTCTGCAAAGGAGGTTAGATTGTTTAATTATCGTGCGCATTTAACAAGTGCATATAATCACGTTAGTTAAAGAAGCAGTTAACTGAAATGTTAAGATGCTGACACGCATGTTCATATAGGTAGATTGACACATTAGACAATTTATGTAATGGAAACGAAACTAAGATAGTGCACACTTTCCTTTCACGTTACTTGTTTGTAGAGAAACGATACACTTAAAAGCATTTGGTTCTGTTAATGTTAAACTAAAAAGATTGGATAAGATGATAACTAAATTTCGTGGTATGTTTCTATTAAAGCTAATGTTGTTAAATTATACGACCGTCCGTAGTACATTGGTCTCAACTACGAGAGTCTAAACGAGTGTTCTTAGGAGCGAACAAACGTAACAAATAGCTGTCATGTAAAGTGAACGCATTGCGGGTATTGCGACTAGATCGCAACGAGATAATCGGAATGAAGCGAACAATGCGCGGAGTGGGCGCAACCGCTTGACACACCCGATCATACTTTGGCAGAGTAATGCAACATAACTTCCATTTATAGAGTGATTATGAATAGAAAGTCTAAGCACGTTGCTAGAGAAAATATACTGCTATAGTTAGTATAATAAATATCAACTTATGAATCACAAACCAAGGGTGAATGAACAAAATACCTTACCTACACAAGTGCGCAACATCTCTAACACATGATCACCTTACGTCAGGTATATCGTTTTCAAACACTGCACTGAACTATAGTACTTATCTCAAACTAACTCGACCATTCCATAATATGGCTTGTCATTATATGACTCATAAATCTCATAACGCCTATTATTTTCTAAAATAATCTCTCTAGAGCATTTAACATTTTCTCGACGAGAGTATATCGAAAATCTCTCGTCAAATAATTTATTATGTCTACTAGTGATGCTGATAAACAAGAACTTCGATTCTGAAATGTAAGTTTGAAACATTGGGATAATATAAGAAATTGTAGCAGTCGACAGCCATGCGATATTCATAGTTTAATATTTAAGCCGCAAGTAATATTTGTTTATGGAATCACGAGTTCCCAAGTGATGAGTAACTATGACCAACTATGACCATGTTTGTAAGGATAAATTGTCTATGTTTCAATCAAGATAATTTAACATAAGTTTTTGTTCTGGGAAATCCAACACATTAAGAACTTCGCAATAAAATTCTCGCATATTTTCATTTTTCATTGCTATGCAACACAACATTGCAAAGTCCATGCAAAAGAGTCTAGTTTCCAATATGCCAAGAAGGAAACAAATCAAGTTTCATATCATAAAAATGCTAAAGAACCGTTACCGTCCCCAGAATCTCATCCACCAATGACGAGCGTAAAGATACGAGTGGATCAATTCACCGCTCCGGCTGAATGTGAAATCGAGATCTCAGCGAGTGCATCTCAAGACGAATGCTCGGAACAAAGAGGAATCGATGAGATTGCCGGAGTGTGGGTACGGGAGACGAGTGCAGCGACCTCTCCCACCCCCACGGAACGCGGTGCAATTTGTACATTTCAAGTGCACACAAAGGCGAGGCGAGGAGGTCGCAGCAAGCTTTGACAGAATTAACTTGTCTGTCGCACAACTGCGAAAGCTCACCTTTATTGGATCGCTCGACAAGCTAGCCGGCACAAGCTACACGGAATTCTAAATGCATATTCCATCGTTCGACTACTTTAGACTTATATTGTACTATGCTGAACATTTTTATAAGCACAAGCGGCTAAAGAGGAAAAAATGCAAACACACTTTTTCTCTTTAATTTAACTACTTATACCAAACGGATTACTTTAATAGCGTAAAACTTATTAGATTGTAGTATATGAATACCTTATTTAATTGGAATATTTACTTAAAACCCTATCGTTACGAGATTACAAAACGCCTTCTAAGTATAATATATTTAGTTATTTACCTAAGTTGCGTTAAGTCAGATTAGCGACTCCATGTGCGAATAAATACAGAAGTAATGTAAACAACCCATAGAGACCATTGTAAACAAAGTGGGACAAACTCAACGAAAATAACGAGTCACTTGTTAAGCAATGGCAGTGTTCTCTGAATAAATATTATGTCGCTCGTCCCTGTATAATGGATTTCTTGTTATCGCCGACACATGGTCGAGTGCTTCATAGTACAGACAGGGCTACTCAGGCATTTATGACATAGACTTCTTCTGTATTTAGACTTTAGCTAGTATGTGGGTGCCTATGTGTATCTTCGCGTGACTTTCAATACATGTCATAGCCAACATACATGTAATTTTAATACGATTTGTAACCAAATATGAATTTATGAACTGATAATAAAAAGCGCAATTAATTTAATAAATTTAACAATTAATTTACAATATACCAGAAAGATATGAATTAATTCGCTAGTATTTACGCGATGGATCAAATTATCGTTTCATATTGACACACAATACCACATAAACGAATCGTATAAATAGGTAAAAGGTATTGTACGTATACTGAGAGATGAATCGAGACATGTGAAATAACAGATTTAAAGAATTGGTGTGATAAAGAGAAGTAGGTCGAATGATTATGCTATTTGCCATTATAGTTTTTATAGAAATATAATGTTAGTCAAATAACTCCATATTATTATGTTGAAAGGTAAATATTTATATTATATAAGTTAAGGGAACGTTTGTATAAAAACGTAACTCTCGTTTATCGTACAAGTCATGTGCCAACTTGCCAAGGTGACAGCAATGGTAATTGCCCTAATTTATTAATGTCTCGGCTCGCCTTCTGTGCAAAGTCAACCAGTCTCAGCATCATTTAGCAACATTTATCAAATACATATCTAGCCACCAAGGCCCACTTTAAAATAAGATTTAATGGCTTTAGTTTTAACTGGCCAAAGTGCCACTAATGATCATAGAATATAAATATATAATTATGTCGTTACGAAACTCGAGCCACTAAAATATTCTCAAGTATAAAAATTACCATCAAATATTGTTCTAATTCAATAAAAATCTTACACCACCATCTTCACAATGCAAATGAGCAAGAATACATTTCAGACTGTCGCTATCTAGATAACATTATCTTCACAATGGTTTCTCGTTTATGCTGTTGCTGTGGCGTCATAAAAGATTCATAAATGGATATAAATGACACATTTGCAATCGAAAAGAGCGTCAACAGGCTGTAAAAAGTTTAACGGCAGCTCTTTAACCGGCCACGATTGAATCTTTCCCAGCGCAAGAAAAAGTAGAACGACTCGTCAAACATTCCATATGGCGATGAATTGCTTCATGGAATATAGCATTAAGCCGCGCCTAGAAATGTACATGTATTTGCTTTGTAATGATCATATTTAAAATCGTAAAATTGAACATTTTATTTCTTAGTCGTGTACATAAAAATTTGAAGACTCTATTATCTGTTTTAATAATACAACAAAACTTCGTTTTAAGATCATATCATGACGATTTCCTCTTGACTGTATTCTATAAACTTTGGATTATCCATAGGCGATCAAGTTGAACAGGCACCTAGATTGTTTGTAGGGATTTAATGTTACGCAGCACGAAGTTTACGAAATATCAACACGTAAAAAGCGAATGCTCTAGATTAGTATCGTCATAAACAATAATCAAGATGAAGCTCTTCTTATAGGTTGAAATAACTATTTAATCTATCTGATCATTTTTTTTTATCGCTTATAGATGTTTGGGCACTATCTCGATGGATGTTAAGCAACAACGTGGCCGAAGAAGGAACACATTGGTCTAGACGACTAGAGGAAGGCTGCAGTTGAGCGACTGCTCAGAACATGTCCTTTATGATCATTTAAGGTTCCGTACCTAAACGGTAAAAAAGAAACCCCAAAAGACAGAAGAAGGCAGAAGTCGGACCGTCCGCGAATAAATAACACTTAGAATTGTATGCGTCAAGGTAGACGACGAAAACACAGAGTTTAATTCCGCGGACTTCGTGGCGTCCTAGTATGCGTTAGCGCATTCTTTTCATGTGTTCTATTTTCGCGGATTAAAAAGTAGTGTAGTGTGACTTCGGTGTCAGTTTGTCTCAGGTCCGATTCGCACGCAACGGGTTTTTATCTATATAAATAAAAATTAATGTTTTATGTTTGTTCTCTATGCCTTCCTAAAAACTGTTTTTCGTTTACCGCCGCATGTTCCTGGCCCAAAAAATCTGGCATTGGAACGCATGCCGGGTACAGCTAGTGCTTTATAATTTACCACCTGGTGATACGAAATCGACGCCTTTAGCGACTACTTGTCAACAATAGCCCAAGATCGCGAAGCCTGGATGTCACCGCCAGGCCTTTGTCCACCACTGAGACAGGGCTGGCTGACATGTAACGGTTATTTACCACGTGTAAGTAGTGGACAACGGACGCACGATGAAAACAAATACTAACCTTAGAATCAAAGCTAAAAGCCGTCTCAGGTCTTAGTGGGCAGGGAAGTCCACATTTACAAGTCCCCGCCGTTTGAAGATATTCTCGCAGTTGCGGTAAAGTGCTCAGCGCCGTACCGCTTGGACTGGAACAAAAACCAAAAGCAATTAAAATATTTAAAATTAAAATAGTTATTTTAGACAGAAACGATTAATTTAAAGACCGAAACGAGACATTTAAGCGCACGCAACATATGTTACAAATTAGGTAAAGATAAAAATAGTGCCGATGAGTGTACTAGCAATAATGTATCATTGGCCAGATGTTCGAGATGAATCTAGAAAAATAGATAATTTGGATAACCAAGTTAAGTAGCGATCAACGTACGCAAAGAATTTTAATCAACAATCAACCTTATTAATTTAAGTGAATTATTTTGCATTTAACCGGTGTTCATTGCAACAGGGGTGCAGGGCAGTGACTCGTGTAAACGATTGAGAGGATATTTGCTGAAAGGCAGCGATGCAAAAGCCTCTAGTCGACCGTGCTGGCAGTTACACCAGCTAATAAAGCGGCCAACTGACTGCGCGCCGGCCAATCGATATTTAATTTCTAGACCCTTTTATCTCGCATCGTTTCATCTCAATAGGATAATGGGCAATGTAAGCAAGCGTCGGCTTCATTCCAACCCGATTTACTCCAATATATAGAGTTTTACAAATAGGCCGATTTAAATACGATTTTATAACAAAAGGCATCACGTTTGTACAAGAATAAAGAACGGATGTCACTAATAACTGATTTGCATGTCTCATGCCAAGCGGAATTATAACGCACGAGGAGTGTATCATTTAAAGCAAGATAGCATCCATTGGCATCCATGCAAAACACTCCAAGGGCTATTAAGAATAATTTGCAAATAACGCAATCCGTTTACGAGGACAGCGCGGAGCATACCCCGGCTGCATTATTACACCTCTATTCGCTATACAAACAGGCTCTTTCATAAACGCTCCACATGATAATTCATGGCGATTGTTCACGGTCTGGTACACTCGGTAAAGGTAAACCGCGACCGCAAAAAAGATTTTTGTTTACCAGCGTTTTTGTTCATATGCGGAGTCTGCGGCTTTGACCACTATACAGGGTGTTCGCGGTCGGATAGCTAGTGAGCGCGCGGAAATTTGCTTTTTGCAATCGCGTGTAGCGTTTGGGGGAGCGTTCACTTATGTAGACAGCTGCCGATAATAATTACTCAACACGCGAACCCTTTCGCACCTTGCATACGCTGAACTTGTGTATTATTGAAACGAGTAAGTACTGGTTATTTATTACCTTAAAATTGTTAGTTGAATCGGTGAAGTAGTTCAAAAACTGGTTTCGATGTCCAAACGTTCGATTAAAAACCTGTTTATAATGAAGCCTTACTAGAATTCCCTGGTATAATATATGGTAGGTAGAAAAGCGCCATGTCACAGTTCCATTTTATTTTTTAATTTAAGGAAATGTGTGTGATCTTCACGCAATATAGTATTTCATCTTAAATATAATATCTAAAATTTATTACTCTCCATTACATGCTACACAACACATGCATGCGGCCGAAACTGGCCTAGTTGTGAGACTTATGAATCTCCCAGAAACTCTAGTTTCACTTGGAGTTGTAGGTAATAACTATGAGAACGTACTTGATTTCAAATTGGAATTCATGGACGATATCAGAGCTAACAAAATACTAGTACCTCAAGCGAGCATTAACCTGATTTAACTAAACTGCATAAACTACACCGGCTGATCATTTAACTATTCATACTACATTTATCTAGTTCCATTCAATGAAATGTAACAATATTCTATTTTTCTAATAAGGTTCCACAACTTGAATATTGTATTTTTACAAATGAATATGAATATTTGATAAATCATCTGCGTCTAGCGTTTGTTTGCTGATTAGAGTCACAATATTCATTGCTACGATTATTACTAAGCCAATTTAAGACGCAATGTGTCAGACTTCCAAGAAAATAAACGACACACAAGACAATTTATGCAGACGCTCTATCGTCCGTATCCTTGAAATATCGCTTATGACTAATCGCCGTTGCTATGAATTTATCCTCATCGTCGAGTTAAACTTATTTAGATCGGTAGTGATAAACTGATTATCATGACGCAAAACGATTTTTGGAATATTAATAAACCACTTCCATTGTATAGAAAAGTAAAAGCGTACCTAAAAAAGTATCCACTAGATTCAAATCCTTCATTCTTTTTTGCAATAAGTAACCCGTTTTTCCTTAACAAAAACCCAATTTCCAACCGTTATTGGTAGCTCCGAAAGTAACCTTTACTCAATAAAGCTTACCATCAATAATATTATGAAACATGTTAACTTTGACTTTTGTTTTTTTTTTTTCTATGAGTTCAGTGATTGCATGAAAGGAAACTATAATATAGAGACCATAGCGAGCTAATGAAGAGTGGAAAACTGCAGACCTAGGCACAAATTGCATTGTTCCAATTCAAGGTAAGAAAGTGTACCTCTGATATCCATTTCATTTACTCTGTGATCGCGAGCAGGTCATCGAGTAATAGACAAAATAATCTGGCTCCTAGCCAGTGTATGCTGCAATACATAACACGACGACACGAGCCGTTCTATCGAGAAAATATTCTACGGAAGCATTTCGACGGCATCGCGGCACGACCAGCGCGCGAGACGGCCGTTTATTGCCCTATTGGCAATAAACGGCCATAATAATAATAATATTAATAATATTGTTTAATTGAAGATGACATTTTTCTCGGATTGATCGCGCTACAGCCGTCCTACCTAAAGTACACTCAACGATAGAAGTGCTAAAGCTCACAAACCAAACATTTGTACAATACAAAGTACCAGAAGAAAAGAAATACAGAAAAGCTAAAGTCAGTAAGGCCGAGTGTAGTTCTGTTAGTTTGAAAATACCGCTAAATTAATTTCTTGTGCTATATGCTAGCCTTCTAGTTTCGGACGATGACTTACTTGACTAATTTTCTTGTCGCGGGGGCAGAGGACGTCCACAGTGATCCTCCATTTAATTCTATCTTGGGCTTCATAGTATACTTTTAAGAACCAAATCATTAAGCGGTACTTTTAAATATAACGAACAACCTTGGCTTTGTTTTTACCTCCTTAGTATTTCAGGTCTCCTGGTACATTGCATTTTTCAAGTGATAATTATAAGTACTACTTTACAACATACATATTATGTATCCAAGCCTACTTAATAAGTAGGCTTGGATACATAATATGTATGTTTTACATAATTGGTAGCTTTTGTAAAATAAAACTATTGATAATTGTTTTAAAGTTGTAAAATATGTATACCCCACCACTAGAAGCTAACGCACCGTAGGTGCTCAAATGAGAATATCATTGGTCCACCACGCAGGCCCAGTGTGGATTGGTGGATTTCACATGTTCTTGATTTTTTTGATTCATTCTTGGACATACTAAGGAATGTGATGGAATCAGGCGTGACGTTGCGGAAATTCATCTCAAAACTAAAACGCAATGAAAATATGTAGTGTAATTCCGCTACACGCGTGTGTGCGTGTTTTTTCATTGCGTTTCAGTCTCGAATATACTGGTTAAATCGTTATCGTATCGTAGCATGTGTTAAATCCGCACATAACTTGAGAAAGTTAGTGTTGCGAGGCCAACGGGATTCGAACTCGGGTGCGTCGGATCGAAACTCGCACGTTATCTTACTGAGCTACACTCGCTCTCTAGTCCTTGAGACACTTGAAATAGCGATATAATAATAACATTAACAGAAAAAAGTTACTTGAAATTTTTAAACATATAATTATTTAAAAGTCACTTGACTTTGATTTTACTGGGCTGACAAATGTGGAGCAATTAATCGTCAAATATGAAGGACAACGGCTGTGCCGCGATCGATCCGAAGAAAATACATCGCTTAGTATACTCAGTATCGAATAGGGCAATGAACGGCCGTCTCGCGCGCTGTCCGTCCCGCGATGCCGTCAGCATTTCGTACTCGCGCGCCCTAATTCCAATATCCATTTACCTATATTGACAAACATCTCATCATATCGGCCATTTTAGGATACTTCACTATTTAATTAATGATTTTGTGTGTAAATAAAGTCCGCTATAGATTAATCAAGGTTCGCTCCCATAATGTGCATTGAATACAGGAAGGTTAGGTGGCTCTTATTCACCTCTCTTTTTCATACTAATTCTGATTGCCTATTTAAATTTGTTTTTCTGGTCACGACAACAAACACATTAAAATTCTAATTGAGTAGTTTATCTATTTATGTATTGAGCTCAGTAAAGATTACACAAACGTCCATTCCATTGCCTACTTAAAATATGTTCATCTAAAACAGCGTTAACTGTTCACACGTCCCTCAGAGTGTTTGTTGATCTCTTGCACTAGCACCGACCGCAACAAAAAGTAGAGCGTAATTATTGAAGATTTACATACAACTTGCTGATGCTCATCGGGCCCACTTTCATTCATACATCCATTGTTCTCAAGTAAACAACAGCTCAAAGGATCAATTACCTTACGTTTTCTAATAGGATTATTTCTCAATATTCATTACATTTCGTATTCTTTTGTTTAATTAAGAACATCTTGCATTCATGTTGAAGTGCTTGTTGACTTAGCTTCTGTATGTCAGCATTGTTTAAGTTAAGATATCGACAGTCAACCGACGTCATTTTGAAAACCACAATCATTCACGATTACAGTGCGTGACGGTCGCGTCGTGCAAATACCAATTGTCGTCAACAACAACATTATCAATATCAACAGCAGGGTGAGACGATGCCCACGCTCCGATAACGTGAGTCACGGAAGGGTTTCCCTCAGTGACTCACTAAGTACTTCCTCGCACTGCTCAACCGCAGCTTTAACTGAAAGCGGTCAATGCGTGTAATTTGAAAGCCCTAAAGCAAGCCATTACGCTTTTATTAAACATGTCATTACGGATATTTTACCTTTCTTTGCGTTTCTGCTACTTGTCCTTATGAGCTTTTCTGAATTATATAATAGACATTAATATACATTAATATGGTATGTTAATCTTAGAAACAAATACCAGCAAATTTATTGTTTCTGTTATTACTCGTATGTATTATAAGGCATTTTCTCTATCATTGTTGTTTACAAACTAAATGAAACTTAAATCACGCCCTCTTATTTAGCACCGTCATCGAGACGCCGTCTCCAAAGGCAGAAAAATACAATAAGATATCCGTATTTTTGCATACCTACTGTTTAAGTTTTAACTATTTGAACACGAATGGTTTGGAAGTAGGAATAACACAGTTCTGACGCATAAACTGTTAAAGAAATTATGATATTAAGTAGTCCAACTTTTAAATAGTTGCAGAAAAAAATATGCACACATTTCAAAAATGATTATGTACCTATATTGTGTGTAATAGCTTAAGAAGAAATCATGTGCAAAAAATAGTGCTTTTTGTAGATAGCTATTTGTTTGTTGCTGGTATCTAATACACCCACTCAATTCTTAAGTGTGTACCCAAACTAAGTTGGACAGGTCGCGTCAACATCGATCCCCTTCACAAAATGAGCCTGGTGGCGTAAACACAGTAATTGGATATTGCGCCAAGCGCTTCCCCTGTAAAGCCGAGGGCCCTAATATGAATGAAACAAATATGTTTAGACCTGTTTTCATAACAACTAAGAGCTTACGTAACAAATAAGTAAGCTTGTTTAATGATATAAGATAAGTATAGCTTGGTACTATTGTGTGGTATAGCACTTTGTTTAATTTTGCTTACTTACCGGCGAAATTATGCACAAAAATAATATTAACTAAACTTCTCTTATGAAGGCACATTAAAGCATATAATGGCGTAAGGAATAGTTTAGAACAGTAAAGATTAGACTACTTAATTACTGCAAATAATAATACGGCAACAGAAAGTCACTAAGCAGCGAAGGACCTCAGGCACTTTAATGAATAAATGAAAAGGCAACTTTCCTATGCTACAATCCATAGCTACTTTACAATGCACACCATTTATTATTACCCCAGCAATCCAATAAAAATCTAAACAAGGGCGGCCAGTTTATGCGAGCTATTGGTTTAACATAACCTGTCGATAGACCGTCCAGTTAGAAGGAGCTCCTGCAGTACTACAACTATACTATCTATATTCTGTTTATAACTCGTGAAAAAGCAACGGGGGAGTTCATTTTAAACCAGAAGCGTTTTATCGATGCGTCGGTTAAGCGCGCGAGCTACAAATTGAGCTTTTATTTATTCATGTTAGGGGAACGAGGTTGATATGGGTCGGGGTCGCTCAATAAAGGACACTCTTAGCTCGCAACTCGCAGAAGGATTGCGACCCGCGTCATTGTTTTACTGACACTTCAATCGACACATTTCACAGCGACTATTAGGGGACAAAGCTAATGAACCGAATTCTAAAATCACTAAATTATATTACTAAATATAGACTTAACATAGACTTTACTTATAAGTTTATTAATTGCTTTTTCTATAAAACAAGTTCACGGACTGCAAATTTAAGAATTAGTAAAGTTTTTTAGTATTGACGCCCGCGCCGAGCCCGCCACCGCGCCGCGCCGCCCGCCGCCGCCTCTGCGCTGGTTTGAGCTAACTTTCTATTTGCGGAAATGTTATTGTTTCCCATGGCAGTCGCTGGGTGAGAAATTATGTCTCAGTAATTGATAAAGGTCGAGGGCCACCTAAGAAAACTAAACTATAGCAGCACCGAACAATTGCTTCACATAAATATATAACTTACACACAAAAACAAACACCCACACCAACATACACCCTCACCACCAACAGGCACCTCCACCAACACACTACACAAACTTACTCACATACAATTTATTCTTGAACTGATTGATTAACCTTAAAGAAGAACATTAGGAAGGGAACTAGCTCTCACAAACACAGGGAATCCTACCGTGAGAGCTAGGGTCACACAGATCCAACAATACGTACATTATCCAATTTTGCATGTTGCATGTTAGATTTAATATAATATTGTTTAACTGGCACTTCTAATTATCTATAATGATCAAATTAATGTAACATAGATTAAGTGTGTATCTATCTTGTACCTATTTTCAAATGAAATAAATAAATTATTATATTATTAAAATTAGACATCTATATACTCGACATCTCTATTAGACATCTATATAATATTTCGTTTACCTTGTTAATTTCTTGTTTGGTGTACAATAAAGCATTAATTATTATTATTATTATTATGTCGCTCTTTCTCACGGGTTATACACCCGGTCCTTTGGAAGGCTTGCGCGGGGACATGAGTCCAACACGTAGAGGCCTTTTAGAGCATTTAATTTAGATATGTAATGGGCAACACTTATCGGGGATTGTCTCTAAGTGCATCATTAGAAGATACAATCAAAGACAGCCCCCGATAAGTACGAAGACTATTATTGAAGATATGAAAATTACTTATGATTGGGCTATTGAGGTGAAGTTTTAATGGATGAGAGCCGGTCTATGTTATGAGACCTCGGCACCTGCCAGTTCCGCCTCATAAGAAAATATTTTGGCAGGTGGTGACTCGCCACCCACTAAACGGGCCCCCTAAGGGCCGCCGTTCATTGGCGACGAGAGGGGCAACGTTGGTGAGGGTGGCTAAAGGGTGTCGAGAGGTGTGCTGCAGTTTCACTTAAACGCTACTCCCGGCGTTATGCCCTTTAACACTTCCACCCTTGGAGCTTAGCTCTTGCATCTCCCCCGGACGGCCAGTTAAGGCAAGCCGGGGGTCAGGGGTCTCATTTAGCCCCAGGGAGAATCTCGGGGTAAGGCTCAGTGTCGCCACGCACCGACGACTCGCCACAAAGTCGCCCCTGGCCTAAACAATTATTATTATTATTATTCCCCTTATTATTATTACTCGTATTACATCAAACCATTTTCTGTAAATTACAAGAATACAATCCTATTCTTAAAATTCAATACCTTTGACTTTATTTGGTGTCCAGACACGAAGTACAGAAATTTTATTTATGAAGTTACACGGTCATAAATCCTGTTAGTGTCGTAACTAATAATAGTAAAAAAAATAACTTATTAGACAACTTCTTTCACCCACGCTTTCCCACAGTAAAAAGTAGCCTATGTCCTTTTCCAGGACCTTAAGTACCAACATACTACATACCAAATTTCATCAAAATCCGTTCAATAGTTTTTGCGTGATTGAGTAACAAACATCCATACATCCTCAGAAACTTTCACGTTTATAATATTAGTAGAAAAGTAGGAATAGGAATTACGGTATCCAGCTGATGCACCATACAAAACTATTATAATTAAGTTTTTTTTAAAGTAACTATTAGTTGACAAATAAATAAAATAAAAAATTAAACAAAGTTGCATTCATCTAACGATTCCAATACAAAATATTTAGGGGTTTCATAAACGCTCTGTAGTATATAAAAAATGACGACCTAAGTACTTAGTAATAGCAGGCCTAGCGCACTCCGCACTGTAGGTACGAAGCTACAAGCACATACCCGGACACCGACGGCGGGTCGAGCGTCGTTACACGTGCCACGTCAGAAGAGATAAGAGCTATGCAATAGAAAGAGAGGCGCTCTGTAGGTTAATATGACTGGTAGGTATGCAGCGCTGCGCGATCTGAATTGAATTTTATTGCGTCATAGCAAGAGTCGCTATTTGTTTAAATTTCTTTGCAGAGTGATGCTTCTGTCCCTTAGTATTCTGTGGTAATAGTTAGTATTCTTAGTAATTAAAAAGTTCGCCGAAGCTTATGAACTTAGGTTTTTACCATCACGTGAACGTCGAGTCTATCCAGCTTCTCGACAACACAGTCCTAATGAAAAGCAAAGAAAGAACTAACCTTTTTCTTATATGTAGTTCATTTAGTGTAGTGAAAATATGTCGTACTATATTTAGTGCTACCCGAAAAGAACACAAGAATACAATATTTTCGCCTTTAAAAGACAATAAAAAAGTGTTGATCGATATAATCATATTCTTAGTTTTACTCTTCTTAGTAGGTAGTTTAAGTTAAATTCAAATAAGTCATTACTCTCTTGTTTGGGCTAGCTTGTTATAAAAGTAGGGTATCTAAGACTGACTAAAGATACCTAGATCATAAAACCTAGACATTTACTCCAAAGGTCTATAAAATAATAAACAAAACTTCTGTAAAAAATAATGAACTGTGACAAAACATGTTATATATATACAACGTTTAAGTCGTATCGACCGTTTTTTTTAATATGTAGATAGTAGTAGGGTTAGACTTTAAGACTTAATTGTTAATACTCAATAATTGTCTTTTTTTACCATATAGTGACCGGAAAGTTTCGAACGAAAGATCTAATTAATAACTTAATTCGAAATCGATCTTGTACGTGAGCGAAAGTGAGCTAGCTACTCAATATTTTCTATACCGATCCAACAATATCTATACTTATAATAACTGTGTAGAATTACCGCTTCTGTACATCTTGAATAAGACGAGGTTTGACGAAATCCAAATAACTCCTGTCATATCCATGGCACAGAAGCAAGCAGGTGAATGGCCGAGCGCTGTGGCACCGGCACCGAGCACGCGCGTTACCTTCACCGATTGCGGCCATTCGGCTCGCTAATCTGAAGGCATTCACGGAATTACTGTCAATTATCAGTGATCTACTTAATAAAATACCGTCCCTATTGTCTCACTTTTCTGATGCACCCAATACCATCCTCATTGTGTATAACATTTCTGATTAACAAAATAGTTCTATACCTGTATTACAAAACCTGAGTCGAAAAATATGAGACGAATAGCGAAACGAAAATAAAATAAAAAAGTAACTATCAAGTTTAATAAGTTAAATTAAGACAACTGACATACAGAGATAGACTGTAACATATCAAGTTAAGAGAAGAATAAAATGTTGTCCAGTCAAGTTCAAGTCTGCAAGCAACACCTGCCACATACCAACCGAAGCCGGGCGCCGCGGATCGGAAAGCAAATAAATTCACTTGAATACTGCAAAACTTGTAACATCGCCTAGTTTTTGTAATGGATTTCAAAGGGTTTTTGTTGTATTTCGCATGGCAACCTTGACTCGATCCCCACGAGTATGCTTCTGTGGGAACGACAGAAAACACACGTTTCGTTTTGCCGTCTGGAGCCCATGTGAGCGGGCGCATCCGGCGAACTGTGCCCAAGGGTTGTGTACACAGCTCGTTTGTATGAGACTAGATTTCGTTTACTTACTACGATTTGTAAGTTGTAACAATGTGTTAAAATATTGATTACTGAGCCATACGAACAGACGCTGCAAGCTTCTCAACAGCCTCGTCGCAATACGAGGGCTGCTTTTTAAGTTGTGTCGTTTGAAATAAGTATAGACAATCTAATAGATTACTAGCATTTATTGTTTTTCAAAGAATTCTCCGCGATGCTATGCGTCAACAGCTTCTTCGGGTGAGCGAAACGTTGACCACGAAGACTGCTGAATTTTGGGAAACGAAAAAAAATCGTTAGGGCTCAAGTCAGGGGGGTGATCTCAAATTTCGACATTTTGGGTGCTTAAAAACATCTTTGTATCGCGGGCGGTGTGCGAACTTGCATTGTCATGGTGCAGTATCATACGACGTCTTGACTTGTTTTTTCGAAACTCTGTGATGACTTGTGGCAAACAAACAGTGGTATACCAGTCAGCGTTAACCGTCTTGCGATCTTCTAGTATAATAGCGACGTGATCACCATTTGCCACAAACGAGGCAACCATTTTTTTTGAAGTGCTCCGTGAGCGTATGATTTTGGTCGGTTTTGTCTCATCTTGGAAGACCCAGACAGTTGACTGCTGCTTGGAATCTGGATCGTAAGCATATGTCAAGACTCGTCACCACTGACCATGACTCGTCACCATACCATCACAAACGTGTTTTGACTCTCCTCGGTTGAATCGCTGCAGAGTTTTGCGACACCATCTAACACGGGCTGCTTTTTGATCGTCGCTAAGCAAATGTGGTATCCAACGAGAGATCAACTTTCTTACGCCGAGTTCTGCGTGCAGGATTTTTTGGATAGTAGTCCCTGAAATGCCCACGGCTGCCACTTTTTCACGGTATATCACATGACGATCTTCGACGATTAGATGCCGCACGGCGTCGATATTCTCTCGCGTCATGGCGGTTTTCGGACGACCTTCACGTGGTTTGTCACTGAAGCTAGACTGCCCACGTTGAAATTCTAAATACCAGCCTTCTACAGTCCTTAGAAATGGTGCTGCATCACTAAACACAGAAGTGATCTCCTCAAAACACTGAAGTCGCGTTAATCCCCTTTGAAGCTTGTAGAAAATTATGGCACGCAAATTTTCCTTTGATATTTCCATTTTTACAACCGACATGTCACTTTTGAATAGACGCTACAATAAAACTATTCGACCGATCAAAAAACATTCTTTTGTTTTCGAATTCCAAATTTAAAAAGATAAAAAAGACAATATGTTTCTTTTTAATAATTGCGGGAGGTTTGCAAACGACACAACTTAAAAGGCAGCCCTCGTACTATCAATATCAAATTAAACTCATTACCTTTAGTTTACTCGCGATCATTCGTGTTTTTTTATTTCTTTTAAATGGTGTTGCGAATCTTTGAATAATGGGCCACTTGTCACGTAGTTCAAACACTCTGGATTTAACATCGCAATTAAGAATAGGGTAGACTAATGGCTGTATCATGGATGTTAAATTCATTTATTTATTGGCGAGGCGCTCTCCACCCAGCGTCGACGGTGTGCCTCATTTAATAGAGCAATAAAAAATGTTCGACTCTGCTTACGTAATCCGTATTATTTCCGCGTCAAAGCTGCTGCGGAGATTAACGCGTATGATCAGGCTTTTCGGTGCCATTGTGACTGTTATATTCAAGACACTTCAAGGTCCACTATTGATAGAGGAAGAAGATTTCAATGATAGCTCCTGAAAGACGCTAATCTATTCTTTATATTTCATAAAAATCAATGCCTTTGTATTTTGTAGTCGTGTCGGCTCTTAGAGAAAAAAATAAAAAAAAAACATAACTACAAAGAGAGGGCACAAGTTCAATATATACCTATGTATTATTGTATACATTTGGACCATAATATCGATTACTAACATTAAAAATTGCCTTATAAATTCAAAATCAATCGTTCTAATAATACGGCAAGAAGTTTGACTTATTGTGTCACCTAGTGGCATAAGTATTTCTCTTTTTCTCGTAATCATCGTAGGGGTTGTTAAAATGGTCTACCGGATCGTTTCTCTTTGTTTTATTAAGGGTCCAATATATTGTATTTCACAAAAGCCATTCATCACCAAATGGTGCCATAAATCTCAAATTAGGGACATTGTAAAATTTTACTGACTCCTTGCCGTAACTCTCGAGTTCATATATTTCTTTTAGAAATAGCTCGATAATAAACTTTATAAAAGTTTCTTATACAATGGAGCAAATCAGTAGTTATACTAGTTATAAACTTTACATTCTTATGAATTGTGATATGTAAATAGAAATATACATTATTATTGAAAACTATAAAACGTAAGAAATCTCAATTTTACTACTCCTTCAAACTACTTTTTGAGTCATTCGATTTATAAGAATTAATAACAACTTAACTTATGTATTAATACTAAATGTGATGTAGTGAGTGTAGTACATGTGATGAACTATTAATAACTTTGACATTAACGATATGACTTTCACTAAAGAGAATTAATTTTATTACAATTTAATTTATTTGACACCTTATAATGTATAATTCTTAATTTTAATAATGTAATAATGTAAATTTGACTTGCCCAGTGTGACAAACAATATTATAGAGCCAATAAAAAATCTATTCTATTCTATTCTTGAAGTTGTTAATTATGTAATTTAAATTTAATTTTTTTTATTCCATGTATGTATATTAATGCCATAAGAAAGTATTGTAATTAAGACTTGCCTAGAATAAAAACTTAGTTATTATGGTGAATAAATTATTCTATTCTATTCTGAATACCGAATGGTTTAATTTAGGCCATCGCTAAAGGATGGTGTTGCCAGAATGCGAGACGAGAGGTATCTTGCTATTGTAAAAATATTAAACTTTATGGGTGGCAAAAGAATTATAACCGTGCATAAATGCTATTGTTAACTTAGTTAAGAAAAGCCGGAACGAATTGTAAATCAGATCAGAGCGTCGGGTGACGCCCATCAAATCCAACGAAACAATCGTGACGCTCCGTATGAGCATTGTGCAACCCATCACACAAAGGAGGCCAGTGAAATCCCAAGTATTTACAATGCGACTTTCGAAAAACTTGGCTGTGTTCTTTATCTCGCCATGTCGCCTCTGACGGTGGCGGTGGTCGTAAATCAGTTAAGTAACTGTTAGCCCTGCCGGCGACAATAAGCGGAAGAACTATTGAGTTCTTTATTTCTCGGTCAGCTGTGCTGGACAACGCTACCTTTGGGGAATATTGTTCCTCGATTCATAATTTACGGCCTTATACATCTGTTTTGTATTGTCGCCTTCAATTCCATGCAAAATGGTGACACATAAAATGCACGAAAATGTAGAGAAAACACTACAAGACATGTTTTATCAATCTTCAACTTTTTTTAAGTACCTTTTGGCTACAAATTGTTTTATCCGCTATCAATGCTTTGCAGCAGCCGGGTTATACGAAAGTAAAGAAACCTCGACAACAAAGTAACACGGAGGCTGCGTTTAACCCTTTTATTACCCAAGGTATGTAAGTTAGAGTATTGTTCAGTTTCCTAAAGACATTGTGCTGGCAATGACAGATAAGAGCCACGTAATGAGCACTAACGTCCTACAATGAAATCTTCATTCTTAGCATTATTTCAGAAACAATTTATCAAATTATTAATTATATACGTCACTTCTTTCACTAGATCACTTTGGTGCTACGCCGGCTTAGCTCCGCTCTGTGTTGAGTAATGCTAATGCATAATTTCGTATTCAGTATAATGACAAGCTATTGTGGACCTTCGAAGTTTGGAAATCATTTGATTTTTTTTTTCTTCCGTTTTTGCGAGTATGTCTTTCTTAAACCATATTTACTTTGGAAGCTCCATCATCATCCGAGTATTTATTTACACTGATGATAGCAGATAATTAATGGCATAAAATGTGTAATATTTAGTCTTGGAGATAGTTCCAGGTTCATTTTAGAATTTCCTCGTACATGTTCTTTTCCCCGCACATTTCACAACGTCACATTTCAAGAGTTACACCCGGGTCATCCAAGTGCGTAAGCGACGTTTTCTTCTGATTTAACTTTAAGAGACAAGAGCTAGCGATATTATCATCAAAGTGTTGATTAAACTCGCTCTCTATTTTCTTTTTGGGTCAATTTCGTTAAGCAATCGGTTTTATCCAATTGGCAATTTAGATTCATAGTTCATATGGTTTTTTTTTCACATTCGCTTTTTTATTAGCTTGCTTATTACGTTCTTGCCACATATCAATTAGCAACACTACTCAATTTGAACAATTTTTAAAAACTAGAAAACATATTTGAAAGTGTTCATTTTAACGACGTTACATATTTACCATCTAAATATGTGCATATATGATGGTGAGATGGTGCGCCGTTCCAAGGGCCCGGTCCCACGACTGAGACCAATATAAAACCTTAGCTTTCTTCACTTGCACCGTGCAGTACGTCCGCACAGCTGCCGGACTGGTTTGTCCACTTGCGGCGGATTGATTTGAACGTGAACATACGATCCGCGCTCGCTGCGAGCCGTGTTGCTGCGATGCTTCATTACCGCTTAACTATCTTGAGCATTGAATATACAAATATCGACTTCACTTATGATTACATTGTCAGGTTATATGATAGAGATATTGTGGGTCTTGTGATCAAGGAGTAGCTGAATTTATTGATGGCTCTCTTTGGATAATTACGCAGCCACGTCAGTATTATCAGTACTGAATACATCAAATATTCTACTTTAAGTCTGTTGATAGTCAATAATTTTGTTTAGCATCAATATTTCTAGTTTTCTACAAATTTCACTGAATTCAGTGCCCTGATAGCGCCCAGCTATTTCTTCCTCATGAATAACAATTTCAGAACGGCCATGCTCACGAATTTATGAGACTATTAACTTGTCTTCATTTTCACATTTTTGCTTACAAATAGAAGAGATTTCCGCCGTTCTCGCGTTGCTCATATGGGACGAAGATTATTGAAATGATCAACAAAATTAGGACATCGGGAAGTTAAATTCCAATTGATAATACTCAGTTTTCTCTATCAAATTAACAAAATATGAATATTTAATTCAAAGAGGACTGGATAAATATGTATTCTTAAACGTATGAAATTTAATGAAACAAATAGGTCTAATAAACAAAACAGGTCTTTGTTTAAAACATCAACAGCTATTAGTAAATCATAACTATATATGTATGTATCTATACTTATAATGAAACTATAACGAGGCGGTTACTGTACATTGAAGATATTTTGGAAAATCAGTTTATTTAGGAGTATATGGGAGCAACAGAACCCAAAAATATAGTTTGTAATTTTGTCTGTCTATACAGGATAAGCTCAAACTAAGGCACGAATTTAAATACAGTTTTTCGGAAATACGTTCTTTGGAGTCCGGCGCTTTACGTAGGCTTTATTTCACCAAAACTGGTTCAGGAATATTGAAGTTATGACGCAACTTTTAAAAAAATATGATGTGTCCAGTCCACTATCAGTTCAACCACGGACAATACCGGTTCTTTAGTGCACTAAGATCTGCTTAAACTGGTTTATTGCTGGCTTGAGAGTTTGTTGAAGAAATAAGGGATGGGTTAACATGCATGACAAAAGAAATTGCCGATTATATTATGTATAGTCCAGGACCATTAGATACGAAACTGACGAAACCGACTAGGATTCATTTTCTCTTCAGTAATAAAGCTTCCTCAAGGTTTCCTCTTCGGAATTATTCTGCTTACAGAAAACTACCGATTATTTAGTACTATTAACTATTCTGTGCTACACTAAGGATTGCTAAAGGCGTGAGCGCAACGCAGAGGCAGCGAACTAGTCGCGTAGCCGCGGCAAATGCACCATAATTGTGAAAAAGGACGCTGGAAAAGGCATAGGTAATCGCTAGTGTGATAAGGCTATTAGAATTTTTGGGGATCTGCTGTTGAATTGTGTGTTAAAGGAACTTGTCTGAAGGTACACAGTTACACACTATTGTTTGGCCTTGAAATGTGATGTGAAATATTAGGATGAAGATGACAGTTCAGATCTGGGTAGCACTGCAACTACGTTTTTAAACTATCATGGTCACTGAAACTAGAACTTGAAAAAGCGCAAAAAACTACTAGATATACTGCCCATTATAAAATCAAAAACCCACCCGCAAAAACTTTAATATCTTCGTGATCATGGTGCTTATAACAGTGCCGAAATATCAAGAAAACAAAACAAATACATTGTAAATATCCAGTTTCTAAATCAAATTCTAAGACTGCAACTCTTACAAGCTGACAAGGCACTATACCACAAAACAGATAAGTACAGAAGTCAATCTCATGTATGTACTTCACTTTTCATACCTACGCTCGGCGGTCGCGCTAGGGTTGTTAAATTAAATGGGCGCGCCCGCTGCCTGCGACCCGGTGTGACGCCACGACGGTTACTTTGAAGTCGCAGAATGATTTTGGGAAGTCCAAAATTGATTGATTAAAAAAAAAACTTTACAAGATATCGACATATTTTTTTCGCAGTTATTATTATAATTGAATAAACTTTAAAAAAAAAACAAAAAAATGCGATTAGTTCTCATTTACATCTTCCTCATTAGATTATTGAACACAAGGCTAACACAGTTTATACTACAATAAAAAATATCTAATATAAATTGTAAAAATATGACAAGGCCACAAAGTCATGCTCGCTTGTTCGGCGCGGGGCAGGGGGCCGGGGCGCTTACCTACCTACCTAACTGTTCTGTGTTACGTTAAAACGAACCATCGAAATACAAGCAAATACCTCCTGTATTTGCTTGTATTTCGATGGTTCGTTTTACCTCTCTGAAACAACTGGTAGGTTAAAAAACGACAATTTAATGTTGAATTTAAACAACCGTCCACTGAACAGTTATAATAACTCTTTTTCTGTTGCTCCAGTTTTGCACAAAAAAGTTCACAGACGCGTGTCTCAAGCGGATGGCACTCGCGCTCGCACTGATCCCAAGTGATCCGAGATATCGTGTCCGTGAGCGGTGTCCATGTGTGTGTTGCTCAAGCGCACTTTGTATGTAGATTGACTTCTGTACTTATCTATTTTGTGACTACCATCTATTTTGTGCTTACCTCATCACCAAATCACAATAAAAAAATTATGATCAATGCATTTAATTAAGCAATAATATTATAATTAGTTTGGGTTTTAATTTATTATTACATTCTGTAAAAGGTCTTTTAGGATTCAACAAGGAACAGTTATAAGATTGTTCTGTCTCTCCTTCTGTGTGTTGGTCTGTCCTAATCCTTCACAGACCCATAATTCTACAGTTATTATCAGCAGGAAAAAAAATAAAAGAATAAAATGGGTACAATTATTTTGATAATAATATAGATACATCTCAATTTTGTAATTAAAATAAAACATAATTATGCATTTTACAGATGGCTCCTCCCATACGGTATGGTAAATAGTTATAAAAAAGATTACTACACCTCTTGTGTGGGGTAGAATAGAATAGAAATACTCTTTATTCTTTTTCTTTATTGTATTATACCACATACATAAAAAAATTAAGAAATAAAACTTTATCTTGGGTTATATAATTGGTGGTCTTATCGCTTGAAGCAATCTCATACATTCAACTTTTGGATAGATTAGAATTTATTAGATAAATGCAAAAAAGATGGTGGTGTACAAAATTAGGTACCTTTTCTCTTGCAGTGAGGAAGTTTTGTTTATAGGAAACATCGGTATCAAGGTGGTGTTGTGTTATAAATTACTAAGGAATAATTATAAAACAATACAAATACCAGTACATATGATGTTACCATAATAATATTTTTTTATAATGTGGCTGTACTTGCTCATTTTAAAAAGTGAATTCAATTAGAGCCTAAGGACTATTGAACAACTGAATTTCGCAGAATATATACATGGGGATTAAATCGATAGGTATCAAGGTGCCCCATGCCACTGATACCTCCCTCCAGTTACACCATGTATAAGAAGAGAAAATATGATATGTGGTCTTACCTAATGTAGAGAACTGATGTGCCAGTCACAATCCTCCTCCAACCTAAGGGCACAGTTATTGTCTGAGGAGAATCACTTGATGCAGTCCGTGAATTGTCTGCAGCTTCAGGAGATTGTGTCACAAGAGGAGCGGGCACCACTGCGAGCACCACACCATCTGCAGTTCTCACTAGCTGGGGAGGGTTCCCACAATCACCGTCACTCACAATCCCCCGACTCACTCCTACCTGCTGGTTTAGTATACTTATACTTTGATTCACAATCGATTGATGAGATACACTTTGTTCTAAAAACTGATAGTTCACATAGCTTTTACCCACCAACTCTCTATCACCACTAGATACATCAGCACTGTGCACTGTCACACTCTCACTATACTGATTCTGCCCGTGACGCACTGCAATTTGCTGCAAGGGCATACTATCACCAACAGCTCCTGAGCATCTCGTTTGGTATGTCGCTAGCTCTACAGATTCAACAGGAACTGTACATTGAAATGATTCAGCACTAGCAAACTCTGTTCCAATTTTATCAACACTATCCTGTTTAATATGAGCTCTTGAACTTCTATCAGTCCTGCTATCTTCTATTTTCAACCCAGCTTCCTTGACATACTGCTGAGAAACCGGATAGAACTCAGTTCTCTGAGTTATATTTTCAGTGGCTCCGTAAACTGTCTGTTTGTTATCACTATCATTGGCAGGTTTGTAGAAAACAGTGTTGGGTAGATTCCTGTGGTCATTGTGCCTGTAGACAGGCGTCCTGGAGAGCGCGACTTGATGCTGAAGGTTGTCGGAAAGGTAGAGAGCGCGCGGCTGGTGCAGGGCGGGCGGTTGCGGCGGCGGGACGGGCGCGGGCGCGTGCGGCGGCGGCGGCGCGGCGCCGGGCTCTAGCTGGCGCGGCTCCACGTACACCAGCACGCGCGGCGCGCCCGGCACGGCCGCTCGCACGGCGCCCACACTGGCGGGCTTGCCTGACATCGTGCACACACATCACACGCCGCGTAGCCCGACTGCTCACTAGCTGAACGCGCCGCGACGCGATCTTCCGGCGGGTCCGACGACGCTGTCTCTGGCATCGCTCTCGACCCTACTGGCATCGCTCGGGGGCCGCTCCGGACGGAGCCGTTGCACCATCGTCTTCTGTTGCCGAGTTTGGTGCCGAACTCATTAATCGTAATGATTTTACGACGCACTCGAATGACCACTGATAACTTTATGGCGGAGCCCCTAACGGCCCCATTGTAAAACTTATGACATCTCACAAAGAAACAGGTAGCGCTTGATTTTTTAATGCAATTTTTTTACTTTGCGTCTATTAACACATATTGACACACTTTATAAGATGTAAAAAGGTCACCAAATGAGAAATGTTCGCTTCATATTTATGTAGACATTCATCACAATCGTCGTACTAAAATCACAGTTTAATATATTTTCAGTAAGTTTGATGAATGCTTTGGTTACATTGTTTAGTTTCACTCCTTTTATTTTTATTTATTTGTAGAATTTCAGAATCAAATAGCGATGCTTACAAAGTGAAACACTGCGAAAAACGAACGATGAAAGAAAAGGAGAACCGTCTGTATTGCTTGCTTCCTCTATGAGAACCATCTAGTGTTGTGATATTCGATTATCAAGAATCAATTAATCGATTATGTCAATAATCGGCCATAAACGATGGTGAAATTTTTAATCGATTACCTAATCGATCATACTTCGTCAAGTTTTTATGAGACTAATCAAAATTCAAGTAGAATTTCTTTTTTACTCACATTAAAATGCATAAAACTTTAAAACCGTACGAGATAGATATAGAGTGCTTGACTAAATATCATAGAGGGCGATGGGGGAAATTTGGATAAGTTGGAAAAATTAAAAAAAAAGAATAAAAAATGGCAGCCATTTTGAAAGTTGCTCCGATCCGACTGAAATTTTGCATCGGGGGGTTTTCTGGGTCGTAGATTACGATTATGGATTCTGCCATTTTTCAAGATGGCTGCCATACAAAAGTTTTTTTTCAAGACAAAAAAGCCAAACAAAACTTTAAAACCGTAGTCGATAGGAAGCGTCTATAAAAAAAAGACTTGTGGCACTCGGAGACTGCCGCGGTAAAGCTATTGCATAGCATTCGGAGTGGGGGGTGTTAGGTTATTTTCGTTACGGAATTTCTGGATTCGGTCTCCACGCTCAAGGCCCGTGATAGAAGCTATGCAATAGCTTAAAAAGCAACACTCCCCCACGCAAGGTGCTGTAGCAGCTCGCGCGTGCCATAAAATCACTTGGATTCGGCCATTTTTCAAGATGGCCGCCATACAAAAGTTTTTTTCAGAACAACTGAACTTAAATAACTTTAGAACCGTAATCGATAGGGAGCTTTTTAAAAAAAAGACGTGTGGTACTCGGAGACTGCCGCGGTAAAGCTATTGCATAGCATTCGGAGTGGGGGGTGTTAGGTTATTTTCGTTACGGAATTTCTGGATTCGGTCTCCACGCCAAGGCCCGCGATAGAAGCTATGCAATAGCTTAAAAAGCAACACCCTCCACAGCTGCTAAAGCAGCTCGCGCACGCCACAAAATCACTTGGATTCCGCCATTTTTCAAGATATGGCCACCATATAAAAGTTTGTTTTCAAAACAAAAAGGCTTAAATAACTGTAGAACCGTAATCGATTCGAAGCTTTTATAAAAATAAAACAACCCCCCCCCCCCAACGCGAGCTGCTTTAGCAGCTCGCGCACGCCGCGAAGCACTAGTTGTCATATAATTGTCATTGTAATATTTTTCTCTGTCTTAATAATATAATTATGTATGTTAAATAAAACCAATTATATCTTGGTTTTGGCATTTAATTTATTAATAATTATACTTAATACTCTAATGCAAGTCATATGTACACATAATTATTAGGTATTTATAAACAAGTGATGAGATTAAACAGGTGCTACTTGGATCAAACGAAGTAGGTGGTGGGGGAGCAAAATGTGCATCAATTGGATACATCTATATATAGCCCCTATGTAATAATCATAATCATAATATTTTCTAAGGGCACACCGAGTCCCCATACCCACTTGGAAGAAATGTGTGGAAAAAAATATTTGTTCAAGTTTAGTGTGGTTTAGCGGGAAATTAGGAACTGGACTTTCGATCCGACACTAAAGAATAGAATAGAATAAAATTTATTGTTCAAAACTGTGTAGGTAAATTCAAGGTGTCATAGAATTATAAAAGTAACAACAGTTTATCCTTACGGACGTACAATAATAATAATAACAAACTAAAAATCTAAAAGTTATACATATAAATCGTCGTACATTTACTAAAACTATTTACAGCATACGAGTACTAATAGATGTACATTCAAAATATTCTTTACTATCATAGAACACTCTTTCTAATAACCATGTTTTTAATTTTTTTTAAACATATTTCCATCTAGGGATTTTAAGTTGGATGGTAAACTATTATGTATTTTTATTGCTGTTACAAATGTGCTCTTATGGTACATAGTCTTATTGATTTGTGGCAGGTATATATTTAATCTGTACTGAGAACGTAAATTTTCAGAGCGAGTAGATTTCTCGTTAAAGAAAACATTTAGATTATTTTTAACAAACATACAAATCTCTAGAATATATATACTGGTTAAAGTTAATATGCCATGGTCTTTGAAAACATTTCTTACTGAATCTGTACTTTGTAATTTGTAAATAGCCCTTAGACATCTCTTCTGTAGTATAAATGAGGTTTTTAAATACCACTGGACCCCGCATCAATGACTTTATGTATTTATATGGGGATTGAGAAAATGTACATGTCAAAGAATCACAAAATTCCGGACATATGAAATCCACTAATCCACACTGAGCCAGCGTGGTGGATTATGTTTGACATACCCTCTTTGTTTCCCAGCAGTGGGAACGTAAAAGTATTATTATTTACCGTCTTTTGGGCCAATTTCGAATTTAATTATTTATGATTTTGTTAATCGATAATAGATTACTAATCGATTAATTGATCTACGCTCATGACTCGCAAGTCGCAACTAATCGATGATTGTCATAATCGATTATCACATCACTACAGTACGTACGTCCCAGGACTATAAACCAGTCCCTCAAAATCTGAGCTCAAAATGCTGTTTCTCTTTCCCGCTCGTAATAATTCAGGGCTGCGTTCAATACCTACACCTGCTTGGAGTGCGGTTGTTTTGTTCAGTATGTACGCACTCGGTGAGAAAGTCCTCCGTGTGAATGTCGCTCGATCATTCACGACACGATATTAGTGAACGCCTTTGGCCACTGACATCTATGCCACGTATTTATGTCAAAAACAACGACAAATAACGTAAATAAAAACAAAAGTAACGAAATAAAGCTAGTTTTTCAGGCCCTTACAAAACGAGCAGAAAGACAATTTTTTGAGTTTTTGCGGTAAGGGCAAAAAATGCGTCGAATATACCATTCTTCTGACGTCTTATCAATCAAAGTGACAGCAATGTAGCGATGGGCGTTGAATCAACGAACTAGTTAAAAAAACCGTCCATCGACTGTCAACGATTCAACTGTTAACCGTCCACAGATTAACCAGTTGAATTCAACGACTAAAACGTACGTAGAAAGAAACATACCAGTTGACGTTAACGAACGAACGCGGGACAGTTGTCAACTTCTATCTTCTATTCGTTGTTAGACGGATAAATTCGATAGTAGAAGGAAACATTCCTATCTGCATGCAACGGATTGAGACGTACATTTTGTGACATTTTACAACGTTTGTCGTTCGGTAGAAATAGTGGCATAAATGACGGGTCGCTTGTGAAATAATTTGAACTCTAAGTAGTGCAAACAAGAGTTAATTAAATGCACATGCGCACGGAAAGACGTTTGAAATTTATTAGCGTTAAAAGTTTTATTGTGTTATGTTGATGTTACGTGGGAATAGGATGGCACGATGTCAGTATTGTCTTAAAAGTGATAAGAGTAAGCAAGATGCAGAAAGCGCGCCAGATTGTCTGACTGGACGTTGCCAAATAAACAGGTTTATACTTGTTTTCTCTAACTTCTTCTTCTTCTAGTCATTCCTAAGCCTGGAAAAGTATGAAGGGAAGGTCAGCTATAAACCTATGTATTTGTATATTTTACTGGTGGTAGGTTTCTCGTATGCGAGAGGCCGTCTGGGTGGGTACCACCGCTTTGCCAGTTATTCAGCCGCCAAGCGGTAGCGTGCAAGCATTACTGTGTAAGTACTACATTCGATACTACGACTTATATAATGATGTTACGCATAGCTCTGCAACAGACAGAAGCATTTAGAGTTCTTCGAAAATTACATCATTGTGTAACCCGTAAACATAAACTGTAGGTAAACACATTGTGTACAGCGCCATTTGGATTAGGTTGTCTGCAAAATCGAATATGGTTAGTTCGACCGTAGACTATAGTTATGGCTTTAACTAGTTAACAAATTCAACTAGTTAATCGACTAGTTGACGGAGGTTGATTAAACGGTCTAGTTTCGTTAACGAAAAATACGTCAACGACCCATCGCTACAGCAATGCGTCTTTCACCCCACAATTTTACGTGACCAGTGGGATGTTCGCCCGACGACACACGGCCGTATTATTGAACGATTTGGTGTGATCGCACGGACGATTGCACTGACTTTGTAAACTGCCAAAGTCCGGTAGGTGCGTGCGGCGCAGCGGCGTCGTCGAGCGATGTTACTGAACATACCCCTCAGACGTACGAAACGCTATTATAGTAGTTGTCATTTTTTTTTAATAATTTGCCCGTTTTTGCAGGCTAATGTCTCTAGGACCATACCGCCATATCTTACGTAGATTTAAGTTTGAAAAAATTACAATATTCCACCGATATTACACATGATCACTCGAAATAACACTTGTTCGGAAAATAAAACAAAATTGAATTTTATCAATTTTCACTTCCCGTCAAAAAATCATAGTTGCTGTCAGAGCTTAGGTATTGAACGCGCCCCAGTTGAGTTGATGCAGAAACCATAGACAATACATGGCAAAAAAACGCAATAGAGTATAGCAAGAGCAAAACGCAAGTTACATACTTTCGTCTTTCATACATAACCTAAAAATTTTTGTAATTTATTATAATAATTAATCATATTAAATTAAGTATTGAAAAATGAAGCGACGAGCCACGAAAGCTACAAGTAAATTACACGAAGAAGAGTCGAGGTAGGTAGTATTTCTTCGTTCCTACTTCGCTTTTAATCCCAAGTCAGCAGCTCGACAGCTAAACTCTGTTTTGGTACCTACTGTTTGCTATCAGAAGTTATATACTGTTTCATTTCAAATCTAAAATGCTTACTTACTATTATTTCAGGTTCTCAAAGCATCTTTTCAACAAATCAGATCAATTAGTGCAAAACTTAAAAGGTCATAAAAATGATGATGCTGTGGATGACTTTGATCAGAACCCAGCATGGGTTGATGAAGATGACACTAAATTTGAAGCTAATATTATACCAAATGTTAAAAGCAAAGGTTTGTATGTGGAAAAGCTTAAGCAAAAATATAATTCATTAATGGGCACACCCAACTGGGCTAAATTAAATAAAAATGTAAAGCCTGATGAAGATCGCGCTGGAGATGAGGCCATATTACGCAGGGTCGGTCATATACACAAAGAGAGAGTTGAGGGAATTAAACAGGACATCTTAGAACTGAGGAAGTTCTCAATAATAAATGACAAAACTGGTAATGAAGGACCATATATAAATTGTGTCCAGTTTCATCCCAAAGCAACAGTTGCACTTGTAGCGGGAATGTCTGGAATAGTTTCGCTTTTTTCAGTTGGCCGTGATATTAATGACAAAATCCACAGCTTCAAAATGAAGAACTGGAATATCACAACAGCAGATTTTGCACCAAGTGGCAATGAAGCATACATTTCTTCAAGAAAATTCCGTAACTTTTGTGTTTATGACCTTATCAAAGCAGAACCTCAGCTAATTCAACTTCCGAAGAATGTGAAAATGCCGAAGATATTTAGACTATCCCCTGATGGCAAGTACATTGGCATCACTGATGGTTTTGATGAAGCTTTCATATTGTGCACTGGATCAAGGGAGCTGCTAAGGGTTTTAAAACACAATAGTGATATAGCTTCAATCACATTTAGTCATGATAGCAAGCAGTTGTATTCATATGGGAGGCAAGGAGAAGTGACAATTTGGGACTTGTCAACATATAGATCAGTAACTAAGTTCTATGATAATGGATGTGTAAGTGCATCATGCATTGCTGCCAGCCGTTGTGGTCGGTTATTGGCAACAGGAAGTAGAGAAGGCATAGTGAATATTTATCAAACAGCTAATTTAGTTGGTGCAGAACCAATGCCACACAAGACCATTTCCAATTTGACAACAAGAATATCAACCTTGAAGTTCAACCCAACCACAGAATTATTGGCAATAGCTTCACAAGATCTTCCAAATGCAGCAAAGATTGTTCATATTCCATCATACCATGTATTCAAGAATTTTCCCAAACAAGATACCACATTGGGATTGGTGACTGTGATGAGTTTTTCTCCAAATGGTGGATATATGGGTCTTGGTAATAACAAGTCATGTGCTTCTTTATACAGGCTCAAACATTATAAGAACTATTAATATTTTTGTAGACTTTTTTGTATAATATATATGAAGTTGTGTTTTAAGGGCTGAACAGACAACCTGTGAAAATAGAACACTTGGAATTGTATGCACCAATGCAGATGAAGTATAAAACATTTTTTAAGAGACTGCTATGTTTGCGGTTATTCACCTTATTCTCAAAATAATAGGTTCCATAGCTTGTGTTTCCCTTGAGTTGTTTGCTTATATATTTTATAATTGATTGAGGCCGCAAAAAGTCAACCAAGGACTTAATTTTTCTCACAGACAAAGTTTTGAATAGTCTGTCTTTAGAAAGGCTCTGCAGCTCGAAACTAACTAGCGTGGCTGATCCCGAAAGCTTGAGCATACGACGACGTACGTTTTGCTAATTTTAGATATTGTCAGCGAGAAAAATAAAGCCATATCGGCCCCATCGATTGTTCACGAAAACTAGGGAAGTACCTGCAGGGTGTGTTATATACCTACCTACTTTGAGTCTGATACATAAGTTCCATTTTGTGAATGGCAATAGCCTGTCTGCGTAGGTACGGTTGGCGCATAGTACAACCAGTGTTTTATTTTTGTGGGCTATCTGTTAATTTTGTAGTTTCGTAAGTAGGTATAAGTTAAATAAAACATGTTATTTTGACCGAGTGTTTATTAATTATATCTAGATTAATAATTAAATAGCACACAAAAGAACAAACATGACGTCATTTACCAAAGAAAATTAATTGAAAATATTAAAATCTACAATTTTCTAGATTTATCCTGCAGTGAGGATAACATTTAAGGCGTGTGCCGTAGGGCCATAGATCATCGTCGGTCTTTTTCGTAAGTTTGTCCGCGAAAAATAGTACATGGAACTTTTGCCGAACGTTTTGTTCATGCCTTTTGACCATACAAATCTAAGTGTTCTATAACAAACTAAAAAGTACGCGGCGAACTGTGCCTCCTCGCTTCCGGCCGGCATCATGTCTACTTAATAAACCCCTATTGGAATATAAAATATTGTCTGGATTAGGTTATTAAACTTAAAATGGTGATAGTTAAAGTGTATTACCTACTTACGTAAAGTCAGAAACTGGAATCACCTTGTGATCACATAAATCTGTAAATACATAAGTACATATATTTGGTACATAATATGTCTAAATAAAAGTAGAAAATGAAATCACAGTAGCCACTCTCATGTCCCGCGCGTCAGCGCGTGACCCCCGCATGTGTCCGGCCGAGTCGCGATGCGCGATGCGCGAATCTAGCACGTGACCTATGCGCGAAAAAATCATTATAGCTCAACAACTACGAGACCTATAATAGATCAAAAAATACCTACAGAATGCTATTGAAATTTAGAATTTAGCTAAGCTGAACGTTTATTACTCAATTGCAGTAAATGTCGTGAAATAGGGCTTCAAAAGAATTCCTAAAGAATTCCCTATAAAAACATCTATCTAGTTTGTATTTCAAGTTTTTATCTTGAAACTCCATTTTTCTTGCCTAGAATTATTACATGAAAAAAAAGTAGACGATCTACCCTTTTAAATGATACCAAAATCATAACATGAGCAAGGAGGTATCTATCCAAATAAATTAAAACTATCTACCTACTCCGTAAAATGTTTGCCGGGCCGCGGTTACAAAGAGACTTTCGAAAATATTTTTTTCAATATTTTTTTTCTAAAGTTGGTATGTTTGATGTGTCTATGGAATCGAAATTTCAAACAGCGCCATCTGGCATCGAGTAGTAGTACCTTCGAAATAGTTTCCACAGCAAAAAACATAGTTTTTTGTGACTTGACAAATCTGGGCCTCATTTGTTGCCGAACATTTGAACGGTAATGATTTTAGGCATAATTTGTTGCCTGAACATACGAGTGGGTAGGTAATGATGATTTCAAAACATCATTACAACTCTTATCATCTGGGATCCCCGTGAGAATAAATATTCCCTCATGGTGGAGAAAATTCAGCGCAAGTTCGCACGACATTTATATAAAAAAATGTATGGGTATTACCCGTACATGTTCCCCTCACTATTTGTTTCCGGTATGGTCAGCTATACACACTTGAGCTTAGGCGAAAGATGCATCTTGTTATGCATTATTACCTAACCCTCCACACAAGGAAGACAACCCTACTGTGGTCGCGGAGCTGCGACTGCAGGTGCCTGACCGATACATGCGCGGCGCTGACGCCGACCAAGCCCCGCGCCGCCGACACCGCCTGATGGCGCCCCCGCCCGCGCGTCTCCACTCTGTCCGCGCGCATAACGCCCCCACCGCACGGGCTATAAAAACGCTCAACGACATGCTCGCTCAGCAACCAGATCTGGATATATTCCACGACAACACAGATAGGTTTAGAATCTTAGCGCTTGCCTATCTAAGTTCCGCAATGTAATGTTTGGATGTGTTCTGTAAATTACTTGTGCAAATAAATAAATAACAAATTACTGTGATAAGTACAAGTGTAAAGTGTAAGCAGCGTTTACCAATATAAAAGATACTTTGAGGGTTTAAGGCGTAGACAGTGTCTGTCTACGGTAATCACTGTCCTATAGTCCTATTACATTTAAAGTTCCTATTATAGTAAATAGATGCAGATACCTAGTATAGGCTATAATTATGTAGCTTTGTGTGAGAGGAACCATTTTTTTATAGTCTTCAACGTCCATGACAACAAAAACGTTGATTTGAGTTTAGTAGAATTACTACTACCGAAATGCGATCTCTAGCCGTACGCATTTCATTAAATATTTTACTTGTAGCTGCCACGCGTTTGTGTCTAAATCATTGAAATATATGTCTATACCAAATATGTGCAATTGTATATTTAGTCCATGGTTGGTTACAAAAGTTGTCCTGTCCTATACGGCTCAATAGAAGGCCTTGGAAGAGGCCGATAATATATGACTTGCATTTTTAAGGCTAGGTATTTTAGGAGTGTCTATATCACACACTTTTAGGGTTCTATAGGAAGCTACAAAAAGTAACATGGAAGAACCCTATTTGGCTAGAATGTGGAATACTGAATAGATAAATAAAAATAATAGTAAGTGTATAGTTAAATTTATTTAACAGCCAAATATAATACAGCCATGGAAAATAACAGCTTAAGGCTAGCGTCCACTAGGCGGATCGGGTCGGGCCGCATCGCAACGCAAAAATACGCCTGGCTATGTTTTGTATGAAATATCGTTTATTAGCGACGGATCGGAGCGCGGCGGGCGGCAACGCATTGGCGGATCGCTTCGCAGGCGTATTTCTGTCGGCGGTGCGCTGCGACCCGCCCCGATCTGTCTAGTCGACGCAGGCAGGCGGATGTGAGCGCACGTGCCTGGATCAATGCAATTTGACTGGATCTTTCTTCAAATCGTTAAACAAATGATGGTATTCACCAAATACATTTCTTTTCTGGCATATATCATGCACCCACACCTTGTGTACTCGTCGTCGTTTTTTATTTTTTTGCTCTTCCTCAAGAAGGATTTGAAACCATAACATCTCTTCGTCTGAGCTGTCCATGGTAGCGCGATCAGTCCAAGCACGAAAACACGTCTGTAAGATCAAATCCGCTTAGGCGGTCCGCCGCGCCCCGTACAGATGGACGCAAGAGCATCACAGAACCGCGGCCCGTTCCAATGCGACCCGCCCCGATCCGTCCCTAAAGGACGCCAGCCTTTAGAAAGAGCTGGACATAACAGAAGAGATTATAAATTTGTATGTCATAAATTTTTAAACACCGTTAGTTTATAATCAATCTAGCGAGATGGTAAACTGACGAAATATTGTGAACGGACACTTACAATACAACGAAAATATTTTCGATAGTTTATTTAACCCCGCTGGCCGCCCCCGCTCGGGGTTGCTAATAGCTGGGTCTAGTATCTTCACTTCCTGTGTATATTTAACACTCGCTATCATATATTCAGCAAAAAAATAAATATTTCATATCATCTCATTCTCGAGATATTCAAAAGCTTGCACTGAAGTTACAGTCAACGTCAAAATAGCTTCGTCATTTAAATTTTTAATGTAAACTGGTTTCCTATAATAAAATTATTTTGTTACTAACAATATTAGTACGAAGTTAATAGGGCTTCCCCTAATCTAATTTTAAGTTGGTTGTTTTTGACGTCAACCACATCTTCACATTACATCACATACATAAGTATAAACGAACGGCGTTTATAAATTATACTATTCACTGTCCAGATAGGAACATTACCCGGCAGAAAGTTAAAGACAATACATTTTTATAGAGCTATTTTACCACAAATTGACAAACGGTGCTAAACAGAACCAAACATTAGGGTTAAGGGCGTGTTTTACGTACCGAGACTGTCAATTATTTGTCTCTAGCGTGCTTTAGTATAAGCACAAAATATAGACTGGTACAGAAGGCAATCTCATGTATGTACTTCACTTTTCATACCTACTCTCGGCAGTTGCGCTAGGGTTGTCAACTTTGGCTTATGCTCAAAAAACTATCGTAGTAATGGCACTCGTATCTAGTTGTTTGATTTATTGTTGAGAAGGAAGAACGGAAATATAAAAATTAATAGGAAATATATAAATTTAATTTTAATGATATCGTTATATTACAAATTTGTCACAGAAAATATCTTGCGACGATTTTGACATTGGCGAAATGCACGATTATTATATTTTAAAGTGTAATAAATTCGCATTCTTATGTACAATTGTTTACAGTAAGCTAGTGGAAAACATGGACCGGGGGCCGGGGCGCTTACCTACCTACCTAACTGTTCTGTGTTACGTGAAAACGAACCATCGAAATACCTACTTACCTCTCTGAAACAACTGGTAGCTTAAAAAAGACAATTCACCGTTTAATGTTGAATTTTAACATCTGTCCACCGAACAGTTATAATAACCTATTTTTCGTTGCTCCATTTTTGCACAAAAAAGTTCACAGACGCGTGTCTCAAGCGGATGGCACTCGCGAACGCACTGATCCCAACTGTGCCCAGATATCGTGTCCGTGAGCGGTGTCTATGTGTGCGTTGCTCGAGCGCACTTACTATGTTGATTGATTTTTGTACCAGTCTATATTTTGTGGTATAAGTTTTATAATGCATGAGCTTCTCATGACGAATGAGATACAAAGACTCTGCAGTCTTCGGGTAGACCCTAATGTCGACTTCTTTAACATTTTTTCAAGAAATAATTAGCTGACAATCTTTCATAAATCTCTTGCCTGTGCATATACCAAAGAGATCGATCGGCCGATCGGCGAACCGGAGCTAAGAAACGATCTTTTGAATAGTTTTGTTTGAAAAAAGATAGAATCGGAAGATTCATACAGTTCCTAGATCGTGGACAGGCGGCCTTTCAAGACACTGTTGTTTCCTTTTTAGTACGATCCATAAATGTTCGTTTACAAAGATTCGATTGTCAGCTAGTTATAGTACCTACTTACTGTTCACTCACGAAGGCGCGCACCTTCACAGCAAAGTATCGGTATGCATTGGGTACGCGTAAACTTCGTGTTTACAAGAGTCCAAATGTTCTAATAGCAAATACAGCATAAATAATGTATCATTGTAATTCATCGCAACTCAAATGCAACATTAATAAAATGTGGTGGGGCGCCTTCGTGAGTGAACAGTAGGCCGAGCACAAACCAATTGCAACAAAGTAAAAACATGTAGCAACTTGCAAATCCTATAATCACTATAGTTTTAAGATGAGAGACTCATATGTTAGCGATAATCGCTGTCACAGTTAGATGGATAAACGCTTTATTGTACACACAAATTATAAGACAATCAGCTGGGCGATCACGTAAGTCTGTTGCAAACATCGCACGTTGTGAACCTACGTACAATAGAAATTTAATTCAATCGATAAAATGCGATCACGTAACTTTTTATGTGTCGATTTCAATGTGCTCCTATCGATAACTTTCAAGGTGAATCGGAGTTAATCCGACAAATTTACAACATGATCGCCCTGCTGGTATTAACAAAAATATAAATGAAAAGATGTAACGTTGGGCGCCCTTATTGCTAAAAGCGACCTCTTCTAGACAACCATTGGATGGAGAAATTAGTGGCAATTTTTTTCCAAAGTAAAACGATAATAATCGGTAACAAAGGAAGTCCGTATCTCAAAATTTAGTGATTATATTTGAAAACTGCTATCTATATATATATGCAAACGATCATGCTCGCCCTGCGGGCCTCGCTGTGGCTCCCCGGGCGAGGACGGTGGCGCCTAGCTGGTGGCGCCTGGTCGGGGGCGCCTGGCTGATGGCGCCAGGTCGGGGGCGCCTCAGCGGTGGCGCCTAGCTGGTGGCGCACTGCACGCGGTTCATGCCGGGCGCGTGCTCGTCGTCCTCCTCATAGGCGGGCGAGGCGTGGTGCGCGCGCCGCCGCCGCGACTCCTGCTCGGGGTCCAGCTCCATCAACGTGCACTCCTCCGCCAGCTCGGGGATGTTCACCTGCGACACGACTACTGTTAGGACCTTTGATCATGTTTTTCGCCACGTAACTAAACCCAAGACCGAACTAATCTATCGAATCAGCCCGTATCCATCCACTGCAGGGTATAGGCCTCCTCTCGTTCACGTCACTCTTTCCGACTCTGTGCAAGCCTCATCCATTGCCCTCTGACGTGCTATACGATATCATCTGACCATCTGACCGGTGGTCAGCCTGGAACCCATGATGGCTCTTTTTTATTATTTTTGGTGCAGCATTCCCATTTTGCCATTGTCTTGCATGGTGTTGACACCCGCGGCTCAACCTACCTACAAGACCTAAAATTTGCCACTGTGCTGGTTTAAATTACGCGCACTATACGCCCCGTACAAGCTAGTTCAACGCAAATGCAGACTGTCTTGTGTACCTTTACATGCCTTTGTTCTACAAAACGCGGCGTGCACTCGTTCAAGAATGATCAAAAGAACTTGTTCAAGGTAGTCAACTATACAGGGAATAACATTAATGTGTAGTAATACTGAAAGGTGTGTATGGGTATCTAGTCATGAATCATTGGGCAGAATATACAACCAAAAAAACACTATTATATTTTCCATACAAAGTTTAAAAATTATTTATTTGAATTATTTTGGACAATCCTAACAAGCTGTGGCCTAGTCGCGGTAGTACGGGTCATTGACCGAGCTACTTTGTGCCTAGGCACAAAACAGATTAGTACAGAAATCTACATACATACAAAGTGCGCTCGAGCAACGCACACATAGACACCGCTCACAGAGACACCGCTCACAGACACGATATCTGGGCACAGTTGGGATGCGAGTGCCATCCGCTTGAGACACGCGTCTGTGAACTTTTTTGTGCAAAAATGGAGCAACGAAAAATAGGTTATTATAACTGTTTGGTGGACGGTTGTTTAAATTCAACATTAAACGGTGAATTGTCGTTTTTTAAGCTACCAGTTGTTTCAGAGAGGTAAGTAGGTATTTGCTTGTATTTTGATGGTTTGTTTTCACGTAACACAAAATAGTTAGGTAGGTAGGTAAGCGCCCCAGCCCCCGGCCCTGCGCCGAACAAGCGAACATAAGTTTGTAGCCTTGTCATATTTTTACAATTTAAAATTAGATATTTATTGTAGTATAAGCTGTGTTAGCCTTGTGTTCAATAATCTAATGAGGAAGATGTTAATGTAAACTAATCGCATTTGTTTTGTCTTCAAAAAAACTTTATTCAGTTATAATAGTAACTGCGAAAAAATTATGTCGATATCGTGTACAGTTATATTTTTAAATCAATCAATTTTCCTCCCAAAAACTTCCTGCGCCGTCCGGTATGAAATGTATGAAAAGTACATACATGAGATTAACTTCTGTATTTATCTGTTTTGTGGCCTAGGCGCTCTGTCTTTGAAAACGCCGAACATTTTACAAGGGCTTGATTTCGAGTCTCAAATACCGGAATTTCATACTGAACGGATCTTCGGACTCGGTCGTTTCCGTTCCGGAACCCACTCGTAAAAAAGGGTATTTCCACATTTTTACACGACTGCCCAAAAAGGAGTATTTCAGGGTTTACGTATGTGTGTATTTATTTATTCCACCATTACTTCTTATTGCCTGGACAGATTTGAATGCATTAAAACCATAATAAAAACATAGGTTTAAGTTTTTTTTACCATAGTTTTTTTGCATGTTCCGGAACCGGTATACAAAAAAATCTCCGCGAACGTACCCGACTTAGCCTTGCCTTGATTAGTTTCAAATTTTTATCCAACTTGACGTCTTAGAATTCATATTCAGAAATAACCTAAAAAGAATTTCCGAAACGAAAACGGTCCTTTACGGTGGAGTTTTATGGGGCGGCGTTAGAAGGTAACTTTGTTTGTGCCGCTCGACCAATGAGGAGCAGCGGCTATTATTTATTAGGATTACATCTTTATGATTGGTGCAATACGAAACAAGGCTAGCGAATCATGAAGCGGCGGCGAATGTTTGATAGCTTTAGTGTTTGCCGCGTTTTGTCAAAGATTAAACAGGTTTATTTCTGAAAACTGACTAAGTAAAGACGCTTTATTGATTACTGACTTACGAACACTCTTTTACTATGCAATGAAATCAAATGTTGGAAATGTCTTAATCATCATTATCAGCCTATTACATTCCTACTGTTGAAATTCATGCATGATGTTTTTTACATCCTATTCCTACGGTGGTTGGTGACCTCACGTATTTTTTAAGAACATCAGCCATGCTCGCTCTTATTAGGCGTTTACACTGATTAGATCCTTATTCCTGAATGTTAATTGGAGCGATGATGTTTAATGCTGTAATTAATAAGTAAGCATTAATAAAAATAAAAAAATACCCTGCCAAAAACATTATCACTTGGGATGATTTAAGGATTCCGAGGATACCCCATACATCCAAATCTGTTGAGGCATTTTGTAATAAAAAAACGCACATACATTAACCCCGAAAACATTATATTCCTTTTTTGGGGAGTCGCGTAAAAAGCAGTTTGCTTGAAAGTTAGTTGTAAAGTAAGGTTGGTAGGACAGCTGGCTTTGCTAACTGAAGATAAAATTTGTTTGTCAGATCTGTACACGCGGCGCACTAATATTCTTTGTCACAAGTTCATTGCTCTTTATCAGCTGATTGTTAGGGTTGAAATGAACTTGATTACCAGAAATGTTTAAATTATCATATCTTGTGATTTTAAAAAGTTTCTGGTGATTTGCACTTGGACTTGAATTATTAATAAGCTTCTATATGCGTGGTTTAATTATTACTACACATTTATGTTACACGTTGTATATTCTAAACAAATGTTTAAATGCTTTAAGTACTAAACTTGACGTTCTTCTTGAAAAGAAAAAATACGATAATAAACGTATACATTTTATGCGTTAACGGCCCTGATAGAAAACGGCCACAGTCGGACATTAAACAACAGTTAAATAGCTTGCAACAATATGAATAGGTAGACATTGTGTAAGTTTGCAAAAGTTTCAAAGTGATCTGCATAGTATTATTTTAAATTTCAACATTACGCTAATAACTGCGGAATAATAGTCAAATTTTGTGCGACTGGCTCAGCTTTTGACCACAATCTCACATGACGGGAAGTAATAAATCTTATGATTCTATACGATTTTGAAGATGGTTTACGCAGTCTCATAGTATAATTTCAATTCCAAAGCGTGCGAATATGTTTCCGCAGGTATCTCATAAATATTTGATTCAACCAGACTTCTATTATACAATTCGACCTTGCCAGCCCACACGTCAAGACCTTTACGTAAGCAGTACGCACGATGTATCATACTTCAGTTTTGTTGTATTTACTTAGTTACGTAAGGATTAATAATGTATTTACCATGAACGCCTTGTTGCATATTACACTGCTACGTTAGAGTTACTAGAACCAAGCCTCAAGTTTACTGTTATCAAATTTAGACCAGCTTGATGAGGATAGTTTTTAACCCCCGACGCCAAAAGGAGGGGTATTATAACTTTTTGACCACTATGTGTGGCTGTCTGTGTGTCAGTCTGTCGCACCGTAGCTCAAACAGGTGAACCGATTTGGATGCGGTTTTTTTTTATTTGAATAGAGGTTTTCTAGCGGTGCTTCTTAGATATGATTTTGATGGTTAATCAAAATCGGTTCAGCCTTTTTACTTTTTATAGGTGTTTTGTGTCTGGGGTGTTTAAAATTTTAGTTTACTGAAATTGGTTATGTATAAATGGCTGATCCCTTACCCGCGCCACTTTGACGGACAATACACAACATAAGAAAATGCGCTCTCCATCGTCGGCTCAGGCCGACCTAAATGTATGAAAATTGCGTGGAGGCACGGTTTTGCTTCTATAGCGGGGCGCTCAAAAGGTTAATTTCTAGTAGGTAAACACAATAATAAGCTAAATAAAATTAACTTACCCGAGGTCTGGCAGGAAGACAGTTCTCCAAGGCGGGAATGAATTCAGGCGGAATGCGTTTCGGGAAATTAACTAAGAACTGAATGATGAGCTGGCCCTTCTCGAATGGATTTTTGTACATGGGCATACCTGAAATTAAAATAAAATAATATTTTTGCTGAAAAATATGTTTTTCAAGACAAGCTTCTAACAAATTCGTAATCGGAACCGCGAGCAGATTAAAAGGAGCCCGAACACTAGTAGTTTACGATTATCCGTCAAGGAGTTCCATTGCCGACCTTCCGTCTCCATCACCAGATCAGCTGGCTGTCACCATAATATTGCATTGTCATTGGACTTTGCCAAGTAAAATTTCAACTCCGTAGGATAAAAGGAAGTGGTTCTGATTCAACTTGCAAGATTTGACCTAAACATTAAAAGTTAAATAAGAGCTTGTATTATGCAAATAACGCCCAAAGATCACATACTGGCCCCTAAAAAGGATTCGCTGCGTGGAACCAGGACCTACGAGGACCATGGTCCCACAACACCCAGACACAAAACAAAAGCTTGCGCTTTTTTCTGTGCACAAGCATTTGTTACTTAGACGGAATAGAACCCCCAACCTTCACAGTGTATGAGATTTGAGCTGGACTTACTCAATCAATACACCACAGAGGTTTTCAGAGGCTGAAATATAGTTCCTTTTAGGATTTAGAAACCCTGAAACTTTTTATATGAATAAGTAAAAAATGTAGGTCATGGCCAACCTTCAAATTCGACATAAATTCACAGAGTTCCATTCACAAGGTCTAGATAATGGTTAGTCGCCGAAAGAATTCATCGAAACGACCTTGCATTGTTTCCTTTGAACAACACCAATCAAATAATAGATGTATTGATCAATCTTAGCCAGTAAACTAGCTCAAGTGTCGCAAACTATATTTAAGTAACAATTAAATAATATAAAAGTCTCCATCCGCGTCTGTCTGTATTTGCTTATACTTCTAAGCTACTTGATTAATTTTGATGCAGTGTTTACCACCATTTAAGGAATATAGGAAATATAGGAAACTGAATTCAGGTAGAATATATTATTATTATTATATTCAAGCTGCGCTCCGTGGTTTTACCCACGTAGGCAGAATAAAAAGTATCCTATGGCCTATTCCAGGGCCTAAAGTATATTATATAAAAAAGCTATGACTTTTTGGTTTATTAGCAAGAATATGAACATACCCTCATTCAAAACACTCTTGACTTCTAAATGCCGGGTGACTTCTCCGGGGAGGACGGTGATGACAATGTCCCTGTCATCGAGAGTATGGATCACCTTCTGGAAGCCGCACAGCGCTTCCACTAGCTCAATGTTCATCTGGATGATGAGATCATTACCGGAGCGCTTGAACACCTATAAACAAAGAAGTTAGGAAGGTAATTCGTGATAGTGCTTCATCATCATCAGTCCACTATGGACTCTGACCTTCCCACATAGAGAGAGTACGGAGCATAATCCACCACGTTGGCCTAGTGCTGGTTGTTGGATGTCATATATCCTTGAATTTTGTAATTAAATTCGGTTCCGCACGATGTTTTTCTTCACCGTTTTTAGAGCGAGTGCGTCGGATCGAAAGTCGCACGTGCCACTGAGCTAAAACTTATAAATAAAGACGTGTAATCCATGTATGGTAATAGAATAATGAATATCCAGTTTGAGTTTTTTAATTGCTTCTACATTTGTTGTGTGTTTGAGTGTTTGATGCGACTGCTCAGACCCGTCTCCTTGATGGTTCACCGAAACACGAAGGTCGCTCGACGGCATGATTTTGTTTGGTAACGGTTGTGTTCTTATACTTCTGTTTAATATATTTTTGTATCTGACTGCAACATTCTAGTATTATAATATAATAGAGAAAAAATATAACGCTGGTTTTTGAGATGTTACAATTCATTGTTAAGGCATATTTTTCATTGTCATCTTTCACATTTCACTACTAATTACTAAGGTTTTCATCAAGTTATGTTTTAAAATGAACTATTGTCTTTATACTTTCTCTTTTGACCTGTGGTTACTTGTACTATTAATTAGTCAGTGCTGTGTGTGGTGTACAGTTAACTATGTACACTTTATTACACTTTCGTCATTATTAGACGTGACAAGAAATTCTAAATATTTTTAGCATTAACTGATACCTTGAGATTGTCCGCGTAAAATTAGGTTCATAGCTGGAATCTAAACTAATGAACGCAATACGCGAAGTAAGGAAATGGCTTCTAACACTAGATTACGACGAAACCGAGTCCTTAATGATCGTTCAGAAATGATTATATCATTACGATATCTACTCACATTCACACCCAAACACACACCCTCATACCCTAACATAAGCACACATAACCTTGCATACTCTACACTCATACTCTATTTTAGTTAGTTACCTTATTGTTATTAAAATTAGTACTGTAGTTCTCAAAAACTGGAACCTAGTAATCTGTCCAGGTCTCCCGCGATACAGGCTTGCCCTAGTGCGGGGACCATTAGTAATTACATAGTATGTACTTAATTTACTGTAATTATTGTATTTACTTGTAAGTTCTTTTTTGGTAAATAAAAGTTTTTGTATTTTTTGTATTTTTGTAATAACATTATTATTTATTGTTCCATGTAACATATCATTATTTTCCTGATAACTAAGCAGTACACCGCACGACAAATAATCCAGTCCATAAACTTGAGTCTAGAATATCATGAACAAAAATTCCTCACTTTTGTCAATGTAGGACATTGACAGAAGAGTCTCCTAGTGACAGAAGATTAATATTCCTTCTATACAAGATTTTGACAATCTCTTGTCATAGGTTGCTTAGTGATAGAAGATTCTAGAATTTTCTACCACAAGTGTAGCAATCACTTAGTGGTAGAAGGTTCCAGAATTTTCTACCACAAGCATAGCAATCTCCTTGTGGTAGAAAATTGTATGGAGTGGCAGGATTGTGTGGAAATGGAAAAAGACAGTTACCACAAGCATATTGACCTCCTGCTTGTTAAAGATTCTAGAATTTTCCAACACAAGCGTAGAGGTGTACTGACCTCATGTTCCTTCTCATCGAGGACAATGATGAGGTCCCCGGGCTCGAGCTCGGGCTCCTGGTCACCCTCACCGCTGAACACAATTTTCTGTCCATCAGTCATGCCCTTGTCCACATGCACCTCGAGGATCTTCCGGTCGCGGACGGTCTTGCGGCCCTGAAACGAACAGCATAAACCAATTAAATCAAACTTATTATGAACAATTAATTTTTAGGTGGCTTCTTTCAGAGGTTCTCAATCTGATTGTATATTTTTTTGTTTGTTACCTCAGAACTCCTTCATTTATATTTATATGGTAATGCCCTCTTTCCACTTTTTCTACTTATTTTTCTTATGTCAAAAATGGATAATACATGTGTCGTCATATGATAAATTATTTTTGTCATTGTTAATTTAGGATGAGTCAGCAGTTTAAACATGCCTGAAATCTTTCTACAAATTGCATCATATTGCAGGTTATTTTTATTTTACAAAAACAGCCATTTTCAGATTGCCTTGTATTGTCATGGTAAACGGCTTAGGATATTTTAATTAATTAAATTTGTTCTATTAATTTCATAAACTTAATATTTTTATGGTATTGACCCTAGATTGAAATGTTGGCTTATAATGTAATGTGGCCTTGTTGATCTTGTAGTATTCATTCCTGTTATAGCTAAAGGTATTTTTGCCTATTTCTCAAGGATAAGCAACCTATCAGTTACTTGGCAACCACAGAAACAACACCAAAAATTGCACAGTAACAAACTTCTGGAATGACCAGGAAATTTTTATATTAAATTACCTGGCAGACTTTGCAACGGTCCTTGGGATCAATGATCTCACGCTGCCCACGGCACTCACTGCACACGGTCTGGATCTGTTGGATCATGCCAGGGGCAATCTGCTGGATTTGCACTTGCATGCCTGTGCCGCGGCAAGTTGGGCAAGTTTGCACTGAACCCTATAATAAAGAAAAGGTTATATTTAACTCTGGATTAAATGGAAATAATAACTAACTACTAACTAAAATCATAATTAAATGTTCATTACAACTTTTTTTTGTATTATAAAACAAACTAAAGTAAATTATTACAGAATTATTAAGTGATCATTCATCATGGTAATTTTGTAAAGTTTTAAATAAGGATTATAATAATTAACAATGCACTTGACAGTGCACATGTTAACCTTTAGAGTTTAGAACAATGAACAATCATGTCAGTAGATTTTTTTAAATTCATGAATTTGCCAATTAAAATCTTTTGTTGTAGGTAATTTAAGTTTGCAAAGAAGTAAGATTCCTTGTACACAAACTTCAAACACAGCTTGACGTAGTTAAAGCAGATGAAGTATAAATTATATTATATCTTTACAAACCTTCTTGCCACCACGACCCTCGCACTTCTCACAGATAACATTCTTCTGAAGTGCCAGTTTCCTGACGGCACCTCGATACAACTCCTCAAGAGTAACAGACAGCTGGTGGATGACATCCTTGCCCTTGCGTTCACGACCACGTCTACCACGACCACCACTGAAGCCTCCTCCAAAGAACATGTCAAAGAGATCCATTGGTGAGGAGAAGCCACTGCCTCCTGCACCACCTTCTTTCAATGCTTGTTCGCCACCTAAATATATTATAATTATGTCAGGACTAATCACTTTCAATAAGGATAAATGAAATTCTCAAGGTTTTTTAATAACTTAGTATTTTGTTGTTGTTATTTTAAAGCTCATAATATTGGTTATTTATTTGATCAATCGAGTCCAGATGAATCCAGTTATTTATTGTTAACTATTTTTATTGATATTGTAAGCATGTTACAGTAGGATGAGCAGAATACATAATGGAGCTTCTTTGTCATTGCAATCTAGCCATAATTTTATCATACCTACTATGTAACAATGGCTAGAGATTGGATAAATAGAGATGGATTTAGATTTCTACAATGTAAAATTAGATATTCAACATTATAATAAGAGTTTGACAATATAATGAGAGTAAAACTTCAATTGGTTTGATACATATCTAAATATCAATTAACAGAAAATAGTGTTCTACAATTCCAATAATTGCAATCATGCTAGACTATCAATGTTGTCGTCTAGTTATCTCTGTAGTTTATAAATTACAACAATAGCATGTAAACAAACCTTGGTCATAGATTCTTCTCTTGTCTGGATTCGAGAGCACCTCATAAGCCTGTGAAATCTGTTTAAACCTCTCCCCTTCATTTGGATTTTTGTCTGGATGATACTTCAGGGCAAGTTTCCTGTAAGCCTTTTTCAATTCATCGGTTGTGCAGTTAGGCTTCACACCCAGAATGTCATAGAATGTAGTCTCCTTCACCATTTTCAAGTCAGTTCTGGCAAACAAAGCATAGCATTACTATTCGCTTTCACACTAGAGCGACGACGGCGACTAGAATTTTCTAGTCGTCATAAATATATTGGCACCGCGCGCATGTAAATGTATCAGCTGATTATGGTTGCATCCAAAATCACTGCAAATAGTGTGTAGGATGATGAGCTCTATTGATATAATTGATTTATCAAATAAAATGATGAGGCTCATTAAATTGTTCTTGTTCAAGCACTTTCATGACAAAAATTAGAAGCGAAAATCATGAACACGACTATAGGTATATTATATACTGCCATGAATTAAATACCTTTCTAAAAAGCCAGGTCACTGCTCCTTGCAAGGGGATTAAAATAGGGTTATGTTGAATAGTTATGGTGTGCCAGATCTAGGAATTTTAAGAGGCGACTCCATTTTTTATAAAACTTACCAATAATAATTATCAATGGAAAATAAATCAATTACACAACACCAGGTTAATTTATAATTATCCCAGCTAGAGACACTGATTTCACGGATTGCACGACTTATTTTTTCTCAGATTTAACGAGCACGTTGAATTGGCCACGGACAATATTGTCGCTATCGAATCGAATGACGTTTTTTGACTGAATGAGGAAGAAAGAAAATCTTCGTGATAGCGCTCGATCGAAACGAAAACGTGCATTCCAGAAAATTCTGTCTCCCACCCTTTTCCACTACGCAATCATAATACGACCAAGTTAAGTTTACGCGTCATTATTCATGATCTCTCTTTTCTTCTTACGTATTAGCGCCTTGTAAAACAGAGACAAAGATGACAATTCGACTGAATCATGTGTTCGTGTCCTAGCCCTACATTGCTTTGTCTTTTCCTAACACAGATTCGGTCAGAGTTAAAATATTTTCTTTGGATTCGGTGATGGATAGAGGAGCACAGACTATGAAAGTACTACCTACATTGAGGAAGTGTAAGACCTCAATGACTACCTACGTAGAGGATTGAGTGAAAATAATCTCATTTTATAATTCATACATCATCCCCTAGATAAAAATTTGCATCATCCATCCAAAATGTTGGACGACTTGGACGTTGGTCAGCTTTCACAGCAAATACTCCGCCCCAGCTATTTGTAACGGTACTTACTAGTTATTATTTATATTATTTTAGATACAAAATGAAAATACCTATTTTGTATCTTGTATCTGTATTTCAGATACTTGTATTATAAATAAGTCACATCTCTGCTAATATTATATATGCGAAAGTGTGCGTGTGTGTGTTTCATCATCATCGAGCCCATCACGTTCCCACTGTTGGGACTCGAGCCTTCCCTCACAAAGATAGTTTGGGCCGTAATCCACCACGCTGGCCCAGTGCGGGTTGGTGGATGTTATATAGATAGATAGATAGATAGATAAAACGTTTATTTGTCAACACAACACACATGTACATTAAACAGCAAATTGTAAGATACTTAAACTACAAGTACGTGTGTGTTGCAGTTATGACAAATGGGTCATAGCTCAGCGAATAACATTGCTCAAGGAGCAAACACTGATTTATATTTGAATTGAATTTGTTGTAGGGTCGAACAATACTTTGAACCGCGCTAAAAAACCGACAGCGAGTGGAGAACCGACGAGTATTTCTGCTGGATTGTGAGTATAACATCCGAACAAGTAGTTTATCCAAACTGTCATTATGTCATGTAGGTGCAAATTGAGCCGATGCGTATCAAAATAAATCCATTTAATCTTTGGCATTTACCATATTTGCATTGACTTTGATTTCTTTTTTGTCATAAAGTATGCATAGTTTAAAACTCATTGCTCTTATGCCTTTTACCGAAGATAAAGAGAGCATACACTACTCTTACAGTATATCGAATGTTAATAATAATCAGAATAAATGTCGAAACCTGAGGTCGAATTCGAAAGTTGAAACTCACAACACGTAGTATCAAGGAGCATAATATACTCTAACGAGCGTAGTACACTTCCTAGTCTGTGCACGTAAGACAAGGCGGTATGGTTCTAGAGACTGTAGCCTGCCTAAACAGGCGAATTAAAAAAATACATAATATTAAGCTGTCAAATTTGACACCACCATTTTTGTTAGTGCGGTACAGAATCGCTTATATCGAAACAAAACACGATATGATTGTCGATTATCGACACTTAGTGAATGTTTCTTATTTGGTTTAAGTTTTTAGGCTTGTATTTAAAAAAACTAAAATCGGAACTAAGACAAGAATTAGGGAGAGTTTCAACAACACACACATGACATTATCTGTTACTAGAAATAGTTAAGTCAGATCTCTTCTTTTCAATTTAAAAGGGGTGTGAGGAAAAAGTCCTAACACCAACACTTTCCCTAATTGAACACGAAGAAACATTGTGCAGTCCGATCTTATTTCGTAAGTCCAGTAACCAAAGTCTTGGGACTGCCTTGGTTAGAACATCTGCTAACTGATCTTTGGAAGTCGTTTTCAGCACTGTGAGGGTGCCATTATGCACCATCTCTCTTACAAAGAAATGCCTCAAACGAATATGTTTGGTCCTTTTATGGAATTCTGGGTTGTGCGCTAGCCTGATGGCTGCCTCATTATCCACCATCAAAGTAGGTATTTCTTCCACTTCTGTTAAATTATTCATGACTCTGTCGAGCCATGTTAGTTCTCTTGCTGCCTCGCTGGCGGCAACAATCTCTGCTTCTGTGGTAGAAATAGCAACTGTAGACTGCCTTTGACTCAGCCAAGATACAGCTGCACCGGCATACAAACATACAATGCCAGTAGTAGAACGTCCTGTGGCAGAGTCTCCTCCATGATCAGCATCGCTGTATCCTATCAGTTGTTTAGGTCCATAGCCATATGTGATCCCATAGGAAACTGTTCATTTAAGGTAGCGGAATATCCTTTTGACTTTGTTCCAGTCATCCTTCATTGGATTTTCTAACTTGCGGGAGACTACGCCAACTGCAAAGGCAATATCAGGACGAGTGCCTACCATTAAATAGGCTAGAGCCCCTACTGCTTCTCTGTAAGGAAACTTATTTTCCTTTTCAGTGGTGTCTACTTTCCCTTCTTGAACACCCTCTTTCTCAATCGGAGTAGATATAGGGTTACAATCACTCATTCCAAAACGTTGCAGAATCTTTTTTGCATAAGATTCCTGCTTGATTGTTATAAGTCCATCTTTTGTTCTTGTGATTTCAAGGCCTAAGTAATAGGACACTGGTTTCGTGGTGATCTTCAGTATCTTTCTGAGATCATCTAGAAAACTGTTCGCTAGATCTGCATCTGTAGCAGCTATTAGGCCGTCGCTTACATAAAGCGTTATCAATAAATTTTTTTGTCCAACCTTTGAAAATAAACAGCAATCAGCCTCACTCTGTTCGAAATTAATTTGTAACAAAATTTCTTCAAAACATGAATTCCAACACCGTGGTGCTTGTTTAAGGCCATATAAGCTGCGATTAAGACGACACACTTGTGATGATCCGTCATCATAACCATCTGGCTGCTTCATATAAATTTCTTCAAAAAGCTTGCCATTCAAAAAGGCTGTGGAGACATCAAACTGTACTAAATGAAGTCTCTCCTGAGCACTTACACTCAAAAGCGCTCTTATTGTTGCCAGTCTAGCAACAGGGCTAAACGTTTCATCGTAATCTATACCCTTCTTTTGCTTAAACCCTTTTACTACCAGACGCGCTTTGTATTTGTCAATGGTTCCATCTGAATGTCTTTTAATTCTAAATACCCATTTGCATGGTAGCGCCTTCCTGTTCGGTGGTAATTGGCAGAGAGTCCACACATTGTTCTCTCGCAGTGATGCCATTTCATTCTGCATGGCTTTGTACCACTCGTCTTTATCTTCTCGTGCCATAGCTTCAATGAAATTTTCTGGAAACTTTTCAGAATCTAAAAGACAGACGAAGTCTTTAAACCGTTTGAGTCGTTCGAGTGTATCTCTGTTTCTAAAATTATATCCCATCTCGAACTTTTCGGCATCTTCAAACTCGTAGTCATGAACGTGATCTGATGCAGGTTCCTCATCTGTTGCTGCACATTCTCCCTCCAGAGCACGTTCAGGCTCTTCGATTCGCTGTTCTAGCTGTCTTGGAGATTCCAGCGGGATGTCCTCTCCTTGAAAGATCTCTCCCTCTGCATCTCGACCTATCATTTCTGGAACGATCTCTCCCTCTGCCTCTTGGCTTATCAATTGTGGATTGATCTCCCCCTGGATACCAGGCCTCTTTGTTGGGATTCTTAATTCCAGTCCCGGACAAAACGTGACGTCTCTGGATCTAGCAGTCTGTTTTCCATCCCAGATGCGATATCCGTCATCATTGTCATATCCGATCAGTCTTCCCTTGATAGCTTTCTTATTGAGCTTCTTCCTTTTTTGTTTAGGAATGTGGAAGTAACATTCGCTACCAATTACACGCAAGTGTGAGATCTTAGGCTTCTTCTTATGCCATAGCTCATAAGGTACTTTCCCTTTCTCTCTTGTGGGTCCCGTACGATTCAGAACGTAAGCAGCAGTGTTGATTAGTTCTGCCCACAAGGCTTGTGGAAACTCCTCCCCTGAGTGCATGTACGACCTTGCCGTTTCTACAAGCGCCATATTCTCTCGTTCTGCACACCCATTTTGCTCGGGAGTGTAGGGCATTGTTAGTCGCTGTATTATTCCCTCTTTATTCAAAGTCACATGAACGGCTTTATTATCAAATTCACCGCCATTATCGCTTAATAGTGTCTTAATGACGTGACCAGCATTCTTTGCTTCTCTGATGAATTGAAGCATTTTGTCCTTAACATCGCTCTTGTTACGGATGAAATAAACGTATCGAAAAGCTGAGTAGTCATCTTTAAATAGTACAAAATAGCGATACTTTGAGTAGCTTTCTGGAAATGGTCCGCATACGTCAGCATGAATGATCTCTCCAGGCACTGAAGCTCTACCTCTCTTGCCAAACTTTAACCGCTGCGCCTTTCCATAAATACAACCTTCACACTGTATATCGTCGTCTAGATTTAGGTCGATTCCCAGTTCGTTCTTAACCAGATCCTTAATGTATCTTTTATTCTGATGACCAAATCTTTCGTGGTATAGCTGAAGTTGGCTCGTTGGAGTAACAACGTTTAGTTCTTTTTGCGGTAGAACTATCTTCAATTGTAGCGCATACAGTCCTCCGTGTTGCTTTCTTTTTCCTACTACAACCATTTCACCATTTATTTCCAGCCTACATTCCTTTGTAGTGGATATAAATGTGCTATTCTGTAGCTTATCTTGTGATGCTAATACCGAAAACAGATTCTTGGTCAGGGTTGGCACATACCAGACGTCGCTAAGAGTAAGTTTTATATTTTTGCCATTTACATTCGATTCGACTTCCACAGACCCTTTCCCTTTTGCAGGAACTACAGTCACATCTGCCGTCGTGACAGTGTGGTTCGAATTAAATCCCTCAAAATTTACGAAAACATCTCCCCTATTGGTGACGTGTGTTGTAGCACCATTATCAACGTACCAATTATTTTGATCTGCTTCTTCTGAGCAAGAATATACCAACAATGTAATATTCTGAACTTGCTCCTTGACAAACGATTCTGTAGTCTTTTTCGGTCTGCCATCGTTAATCCAATTTCTACAGTTTTTAATTCTGTGGCCTTTCACCGAACAATATCTACAAATTATGTTTTCGTCCAACTTTTTCGGTTTAGTCTGCACTTTAGAAGTAGAGGCGAGCACTTCCTGGGTCTCTTCCTTATGCCCACTTAGCGCTCTCTCATACCCACAGAGTTGTGATGTCAGTGATTCTATTGTTCGTTCCTGCTTACTCAACAGCATCCAACTTGATTTGAAATTGAAAAAATTTTCATCGAGTGTATCCAAAATTTTGCAAATCAAGAAAAGCTTCGGTAACTTCAACTTTGGATCAGTCTTGACCATTTCAGCATTCAAGTTATTCCAAATGTTTTTCAGTTTAGACATCATTGTCGAAACATCCTCTCCAGAGTTGTTCTTGAAGCTGAAAAACTGCATGCACAGTGTATACACTCTGTCTTCTTACTGTCCGTCAAATAGTCGATGAAGCTGTTCCCAGACTTCATGAGCTGTCTCGTAGCGCATAACTTTCATCAATGTGTCTTCAGTCATATTGCTCGTGAGGATGAGCAGGGCGTTGCTATCTGCCTTCCTATATTTCAGAAGTTCTGCATTATAGCAAGTGAAAAGTGATACAGTTCGATTTTGTTTTATTTTCCAAACAAGTGTTATTTCGAGTGATCATGTGTAATATCGGTGGAATATTAACCATTATGTGTTCGTTAACGTGCTCGAGTGTAGGCAAATGAAACAAAATAGGGAAAACATTGCTTTTTATGTTCTCACAAAAAGTCCATGGAAAGCTTGAATAAAGTTCCTCCACTTTATTGAAGCACTAGGAGAGGGTCCGGCTTGTTGCTGTTGACCCTCATTCTCAACAAAAGTATTATAAAATGGAAAATTAAACTATTAAATAAAAACTACGTAAGACATGGCGTTATGGTCCTAGAGACTTTAGCCTGCCCTAACGGGCAAACTTAAAAAAAAAATATTAAAAAAAATAAAGTCCTATTTTGATAACGCTTTGATAACGTCAGTTCTGTGTTGTGTACTGCGCGTACAGTTTTTATTTTTAGTCACTAGTTTAACGGAATCTAGTGCTGTCGTCTGGTCATAATATAAGCTTCAGTTTCAGACGTACAAACTATTCTACAATTAAAATTAAAGAATGGCAGAAAAGCAAATTAAAAATAAGGTCTGCATCGTCGGGTCAGGGAACTGGTAAGGCTTTGTTTTTTTACATTATTCATAAATTATGATTGGTGGTTTGTTTTGTGTAAATTACACACCTGAGTTCGATTCGCAATGACCTTTACATTGTAATTATAATTTATACGATGACATAACGTATGTAGGGATTTAGGCAGAGGCGTTTTAATGTTATGCATTTTAGACTCCTATTGTCTTTTAGATAATGTTTATTCTGATTTAATTAGGGGTTCAGCAATTGCAAAGATTGTTGGCAAAAATGCTGCGCGACTACCCAACTTTGAAGACAGGGTTACAATGTGGGTATACGAAGAAATGATTGAAGGCAAGAAGCTGACAGAAATCATCAATGAAACCCACGAAAATGTTAAATATTTGCCAGGACACAAGTTACCAGAGAATGTGGTAAGTAAACAGTATTATACCTTCGTTCCTTAATCTCAACATTATGGGTAACTTCCCACTTAACCTTACAGTGTATTTTATATTTTTTACTGTTTGTTCTATATGAATCTATTTATAAGTTAACACATTTTAAAATAGGTAATTGATTTATTGATTGGATGTGTTATGATCTAGCCATAACTATATTCCTACCAAGGAGTTAATTAAATAGTTAATTATGTATTTAAATTACAATTATTATGACTTTATTTTTATTATAATTATCATGACTTGCCTTGTATAACGGACTTAGTTATATGGCCAATAAATAATTCTATTCTATTCTAAGCATATTCATGTATTTAAAAGTTCAATCTACCAATTTAAAGTGCTGCACTTCCTTTATATTTACTGATAACAAAAAAAAGCAACATAAATATGCAAATACCATGAAAGTATAAAACATACATGTTACTACAGTCAGTGTCAATAATAAATACACATTTTAGTACTATGTCATAATGAAAGGACAATAAAAGCAATAATTAATAAATTAAAGGGAATTTAAAGTTTTTCACATTTGTTTTTAATAAAAAAATATTTCCATCCACATGAAGGGGATTTTTCCCTACACATTGGTATATTTTTTATCCCCTGTGGTCCTTGATATAACATATCTAAATTTACTGGAAATAAGTTAAGTCAATTTGACATTAATTAGCTTATTTCAAACACCTTAATGATACTAAAATGTATACCTACATATTACTGACTACCATGAATTAATGGGCTTAACTACTTATGACATACATTATAAATTTATTTATGACATACATTATTTAAACATATTAACTTAATTACTTCTTATATAATTTTAACAAAGTAAAAAAGAGTAGCATGCAGCGCACATGCTTGTTGTGTGTAGTCTATTTCTGTCACGCTCCTTACCAGAGCGACATCACTGCCAATGCCATCTGCCGTTCATTGCCACTTATGTAATGCAACATACCTACTGTTGTTATGAAGTCAAGTATGTTTAATTTCTTGTTTGTACAAATAGCAACTAAACTTATGGTTTCTTTAGTTTTATAATAATAGTTAATGTATCAAAGTCAATTAATTGACTGAAAAATAATCAGATTTGCCACTAAAAATATGAAGTAGGTAAGTGGTGTAAAATTGATGCAATAAAGTATAAACATACCACATATGAATATAAACTAATATTTTATCCATACAAATAATTTATGTATTTCTATATACATAGATATTATCTTTGAAATGATGTTTAACAAAGATAATTGTTTCAAAAAAAAAAACGAATAATTCTGATGTATCTTTGAAATCCAAGGTCGAATATAGATGATATTTATATGGGGCCACACTGTAGCTATACTAAACCCAGCGCAAAAAGAATTCTCGAAATCGGTTTATAAATGACACAATTCTGAGGTAACAAACAAAAAAGAATAAAAAAAACGTACAATCGAATAGAGAACCACCTTCTTTTTTAAAGTCAGTTAAAAATACTTTTGAATTGGAGACCTCCTCCTTTTTTAAAGTCGGCTAAAATGAAATATTAAAACATAAAATAAATTCAATTCAAAAGTTCTTTATTTCAATTTTGTCGTCACAGACGCACTTATGAACGTCAATTAAAAAAAACATTTTAAGTTTTTTTTTAAATTGGGAATTGGCTTGCCTTTGACCACTATGTCACCTGATGATAAGCGAGGATGCGGTCGACGATCTAGCACGCTTACCAAGATAGTACCTGTTCACTCGAGACTTGAAGATTCCTCGAATTTGTCGCGCGTATAAGATTCTTATATGATTCTTGTCTTATGTTTCTTTTTTATGTTTAGTTTTCTGCACTTGGTCTTCTGTGTGCCCTTTGGCAAAGGCTTCCTCCAACCTGGCAAAAAGACCTTATTGATAAAAACAAGTGATTAAAACTTTACCAAATGACTGAATTTAGTTTACATGACACTAAAAAGCCGCATTAATCAATAAAGTAAATTGACCTCTATATCCCATTGATATTCAATAAACATTATAAAAATAGTGTTGGTACTTAATAGGCAATAAAATGTTGTATATATGAAATATTTATAAGGTATCAAAGTACAGTTTATTAGCATCAGATCATGTTCTATCAGGCCTAGCGCACTTCGCACTGTAGGTACGAAGCTACAAGTACATAGCCGGACACCGGTGGCGGGTCGCGCGTCGTTACACGTGCCGCGTCAGAAGAGACAAGAGCTATGCGATAGAAAGAGAGGCGCTCTGTAGGTTAATATGACTGGTAGGTATGCAGCGCTACGCGAGCTGAATTGAATTGTATTGCGTCATAGCAAGAGTCGCTATTTGTTTAAATTCCTTTGTGGAGTGATGCTTCTGTCCCTTAGTATTCTGTGGTTCTATTCAACTTGCACTGAGGACTTTAAAATAGACCTTTTAAGTATTTTCAGCTTTTGTATAGGTACTTATTTTAATTTCGTCTCATTGCCGCAGCCACGCCGAAGTATTCATAATGGAAACAATTTTTTTATATTCCCTAATTTTTGGTATTAGAAATCTTGCACACTCGCAATTAATTGATGTTTTTATCAAACAAAATTCAATAAGTAAATTCTTTATCATTCCAATTTAATATAACTTAATCGAATTATGATAATCAATTAATTACTCATTAGAATAATAGTTTTGTGATTGAATCTACTTTATGCAAAATTGCAAATTTGATTAAAATTAAATTACTTAATTTCTTACATTTTTTAGCATCCGCGTTCGATGCGACGACGCGACGGCGACGTTTCGATTGCTTTTCGAAAGCTTTATGCAGCGACTACGCTTTACTATGCAGTTGTGCACCGCACCACAGCAAATTTGAAACAGCGATCGAAAAAAATGCTTATCACCAGATGCTAAAAGCTGCAATCGCTAATACGCGCTGCTGTGCTACTCGATCGCAAAAACGGCAATCGCGCTTGCCTTTCTAAGATAACAATGTCATTATTATTGTGATCATTTCGTTCGACTTTCTTGCTCATATTGTAGGATGTATTTGATATCACCAATTATATATTCTGTGATATCACTTCGAGATCGCTGAAATCCCTATGTTGCATGGAGCAAATCATTTTATGAGGCGGGTCTCACCCTTCAAAAGGTACTGCCAAATTCTGCGCCTGTACCTTGTAACCACTAATAATTATTATACTGTGTTTGTACCTAGTTCTTTTTCGTTGAAAATTCACTTTCAATTTCTTAACCTTCGCCTTGAACCTTGGCTTCTGCGGGGTTTCCACAATTTCTCCAATGTCACGTAGATAGAACGGGGAATCTCTTTGATTTAGGATGACATTCAGAATCATTGTGGGAAAAGGTTGGGTTAGTGGAGATGGTGGAAGTAACTCAGGGTCAGGCCGCCAAGCCAAAGATCGAATGCTGTTGTACAACAGTATTAAAAAAAAAATACACTCTTACTAGCAACAACTAAAATAAGTATTTAGATTTCATGCTGCCGACCGCCGAGTATTTAGGTATTATCTCACGTAATCGTACATTCCAAAGATTTCATTTCACAAAATAAATTCGCATTACATTTACTCAAAGGCCGTGAATAATACCAATTACCAATGTTTGCAAAAACTTGAGAGCTTACTTCGGGACTGATACAAAATATCACAATATCATCTTCGTAAATCAACGAATAAATGTATCGTATTCGTTGATCTGTGAATGCGTTGATCTTGTTGTATACTTCATAACTCAACTAATATTTGAATGTAAAATTGATTTTATCAGCAAGTGAATTTGTAAATTCTTATGAGAAATAATTTCTTTAACCGTATACTATGATTTTATAAATTATTGATCGAGTAGACTTGCAAAATGAAGTGGCGATGACCTGTAATTGACAAGACTGACCAAGGAACATATACTCTAGCGAGAGACTGACGGCCAAAGGCTTGATGTTTCGTATTATTACTTCTACGGACCTACCGCCAATCTGCTTGAAACCTCGGCAATGGGTCTATAAATAAAAATAAAAACTTCGTGGTCGTGCCAATCGCCAATGCTAATTTCCTCTAGTGACCGTGAAAACTGATTGCAATTTAAGCATGTACCTTTGTAAGAATCTTTATTGATAATTAACTTTTATATAGCATAGGTTACTTACATGCACAATATTAAATGACGTCACGTCGGACTAGCGGAAACAGTATAATAAGCTGTAATGACGTCAGCTTAGCCTTAGACAGTTGACTAGAATATACCGACTTGCTCTGATCTCGATACACTTACCTGAGTATAGGTACGCTAACCAGCTGCAGGTTGTTACTTAGTGCTTATCAAGAGACTATAACTTGACAATGATGAACGAGACAATGCGCCATTTCTTTCAACCTTGTCGGCGTCGGCCTTGTTGGAGACCACATTCGTTATAAGTAGTGGTATAATAGGTATAGTTTTGAACCTAGAAGCAGTGTATACATATATGATAGTCTTTAAGGTGAAAATGAAAACATCTTTGATGTAATCGTGTTACCCGAAATAAAGATTTATTATTATTATTCAGCTTTAAAGTTGTGATTAAAGTCAACCGTTAAACTTAAAATAATAAAGTCAGAAAGGCATAATGATACATAATATGTAAGCGGTCACGGATTAACCTAGCACTTTGTAAACTCAAGGCGATTCACTTCTCAGTCTCACTATTTATTTACGATCGATCTTGACGTGTCATGGACATTCTTAATCTTAATTATAAATAATTTTGGAAATGCACAAATTGAATCACATATCGCATAGCTCTTATCTCTTCTGACGCGGTACGTGTAACGACGCGCGACCCGCCGCCAGTGTCCGGCTAGGTACTTGTAGCTTCGTACCTACAGTGCGGAGTACGCTAGGCCTGCTAATACATTCGTTCCTTCGAGTAGACAGCCATATTTTATCTGAAATTCGTTTTGATAGCGATTGCGATTAAAAATTTGGACAATTCCATTTAATTCTATTTTATTTATAATCGATATCACGATCATAATCGGTATCGGTAGGTATCGCGATAGATGTTACAGTTGCACAATAAGCCCTCTGGTTAGTATTTAAAGTAGGAGTTCTATGAAGCACAAAATCTCACACTCAGTCCGAATGTGAGATTTTGTGCTTCATGGAACAGATTATAAATAGAATAAAGGGAGATGATATTAAGAGCGAGTGTGGCTCAGTAAGAGCACGTGCGAATTTCGATCCGACGCACCCGAGTTCAAATCCAATTGAATTGACACAAAGCAAAATTACAAAAAATTTTACAAATACGATTTAGTGCGTTCGTTTGCTAAATTGATTTTTGTTGGTATAAATATATCTATAGACGAGCACGTGGGAAGATGATTGATGAATTGTGTAATCTAGACCTGGACTACTGACGCGACGTGACGTAACAGTATGAATGGCAAGAACGGTGGTTTTATATAGATATTTTCGGATAATTTCGATTATCAAACATCTTTCCGACTACCAAAATTAAGGTTGATGACAGATAAGGTTGCAGACAGCAATGTTTTTGACGTGTCGTCTGCGAAAACTTACTCGTCACGTAGAAGAAATAGTAGACTCTACTCTCGATAGTAATATAATAAGAAAACTATTTGAAGGCCCGTGATCCGTTGGAGATGAAGCTTGGGGCGCGGCAGCAGATTGCGGTATATTCGTATAAGACACGCGTGAAGCTCGTGGCCTATGCGTGACTAATCGGCTTGCCAATGGAGCACGAGACGAACCCACGACTAAAGCTGTCTCAGTAACAATAGTATTGAGCTGAATGAAACATGGTAGAGAAATGACTTTTATGCATCAGTTGGAAATCCGAACTAACATTTTCCCGAGTTTTTTGACCGGGAAGCCGGGAAGTATTTTTGCCTATTCGATGTTCTTATAGCGATCAATAGTAAAAAAAAGTAGCTTCGTGATGACTATTAAATACTTAAACTTTATCTAATGCAGGTTGATAAGGTGACAAACGTGTTTTATGAATGTTGTATTTCGTTTTAGCCGGTAGGTAGATGAACAATTTTTTTTTATTGCATTTGTAAACTGACGCCTGACAAGAAAGAATACAATGTCAAACACAGCAGTAGCACTTGTAATCGAAATGAATAATACAAGTTAGAACAGTTTTCGCATGGACTGTATCAAAATCTTCCAATACAATCAAAATTAATCCAAAAAAAACTGTGACTACTAAAATTCTCATAATGCTTTTATCTTCTAATATATAAAATTCTCGTGTCACAGTTTTCGTTGCCATACTCCTCCGAAACGGCTTGACCGATTTTGATGAAATTTTTTGTGCTTATCCGGTATCTATGAGAATCGGCCAACATCTATTTTTCATCCCCCTAAATGTTAGGGGTAGTCCACCCCTAAATTTTATTTTATTTTATATGGCAAAACAACGTTTGCCGGGTCAGCTAGTTATATATAACATTTCTCCTTTTTTTCCTAACAGGTTGCCGTCCCAGACGTAGTCGAAGCAGCTAAAGATTCTGACCTTCTAATCTTCGTAGTTCCTCACCAGTTCGTGCGAACACTTTGTTCCACACTCCTTGGCAAAATCAAGCCAACGGCAGCAGCGCTATCCTTGATCAAGGTAAAAAAAAAACAAGCTCGCGCGGAAAAAGTATCCAAAACCGTTCGTTTCGTTAAATACTACAATACTTTTCAACGATTTTGTGGAGTCGGTTTTGGCTTATTAATAATATGTAACATAAAAAAATCATTTGGTAAAAATGTCATTATAATTTTTTTTAGGGCTTTGACATCGCGGAAGGCGGTGGCATTGAATTAATATCTCACATCATCACAAGATGCCTCAAGATTCCCTGTGCCGTGTTGATGGGAGCTAACATTGCGTCCGAAGTAAGTATAAGTAATAATTAAGCAGTATGTAGAAAATACATAGCTCTGATACTTACGTACGTTAGAAACAAGGTGCATGATTTTATGAAGAGCTCGATGTAATATTGTTAGTTTTTTTACTTAGAATAGGTACATCAGAAGCTATATTTCATTTTATCGTGTAACATAAACGTTCGTTCGCTAAGCGGTCAGTGAAACTCTAGAACTGCATTAATCGTAACTTGGTTGTAGATTAGCGTAGGTCGTCTTTATTGACCTTGCAGCCATGCATTCGATTAACTCCTATACCTAAACTTCCTATATGAGATACATATTGAAAACTGTTGTATCGTATTGAAGTTCGAACATGGTATTTTTATAGCTTTGTTTGCTACTCCAAGTATTTGAAAGAGTTTTATTATGGCTATGTTATGTATATAAGCGGACCTAATGCAGACCCTTGAGTGACGCTTTTGTTATTACATTACTAGCTGTGCCCTGCGGTTTCACCCGTGGTTTCCCGGGATAAAAAGTAGCTTATGTGTTAATCCAGGGTATAAGCTATCTCCATACTAAATTTCATCAAAATCCATTCAGTAGTTTTTGCGTGAAAGAGTAACAAAGGTACATCCATACATCCATTCTTACAAACTTTCGCGTTTATAATATTAGTAGGATTTTGATATCCATGACTTCTAAAAATCTGCCTTAGTTCAATACACATTATTTGTAATTCAATATTATAAAATATGCTGTTCTGCATTTTATAGGATACCTAAATGAAACAAAAGTGTCTAACAAGAAATTTTAGAAATCAGCTTTTTCAAAAGCTTTGCTTTCAGTCTTGTCTGTGAATTTACTGATATTCATTTAAATACTTAATCATTGTTTAACATTCCATGTTAAACTATACTATTTCTCGATTGACTATTGTACAATAGTTGATCAAAGCATAACATTCCTTGTTAGGTGGCAGAAGAAAAGTTCTGCGAGACTACAATCGGTTGTCGCGACGTAATGCTCGCGCCTATGATGCGGGACATCATCCAGACGGACTACTTCAGGGTCGTGGTAGTCGATGACGAAGACGCGGTGGAAATCTGCGGAGCTCTGAAGGTAACTCTTAGTATAGTAAAGTTTACCTTTTGTTGTGTTCGAGAAATTCTATGAGACCATGTGTGGACGAGATGTTGCAATATCGTCCATACGGATTATTTCAAGGTCGTGGTTGTCGATGGTAATTTACTTAGTTCTGCATACATCAGTAGTGTATTAATTGTAATTAATTTGAAAACCACCGTCCATGTAATGCTGCGTTATTTCTCTCCCGGCGCCGTTCTTTAGAAGAGAGTTGAAGAAGAGTTTGTAAGACCGCCAATTATATCACTTCTGTTAAGTTACTGTGTATTGTTGGTTTATTGATTATCTGTGGTGTGTTAATTTCAGTTGCCATATTGTGTTGTGTTAAAGAATTATTGGTTGTAGGAGATACTGCTTGTGTATACTACCTTGACCAAGTGATGAAGGTGTGTTCTATGTCACGCTTTTAAGGTGTCCGGGTATTGCTATGATTAATTAAATGTAGGTAATCTTAGTCAATAAGGAAGTTTTGACATCTGAATCCATAAATCCATTTGCCGTCAGTAGCGTAACCGTTTCGCTTTATAGCGATACGAGTCGATCCCAAAGAACGTGATGCGTTAATAAGCTAGGTTGACGAATACAATTCTGCATAGCAAATACCGTTTTCATTTTGCCATTAGCCTTACCATGCATTATTTATACTACAATACTTACATTATTTCATCTGATGTTTCTAAACGTACCTACTCAGGTAATATGTACGCAATGAAATAGAGATAGGATATATATAGGAGGATAGCCGGAGTAATCCCCGCTGTACAGGCTCAATAGAGACCTAGTGCGGGGGACAGAGTTCCTAAGGGTACGCTATACTGTTTTATTCTTTGGTATAAGTAACTGTTATCTTAATGTACCGGTAATATGTTTTGGAACAAATAAAAAAGTTATAGTTATAAAGTTATACTATATTATTTACTTACGATATTGTATCTTATTCTTAACCTGTCGACGAACAATAATAAGTTCCGTCCGGCAATAATGCAAGCGATATTGCGATATTGACATTGACGGCATTATCGATATTGATGGCATAGTATTGTGAGATATTAGTAGAAAGTCCATATCTACCACGTCTATATCTTTTAAGGTCATATCGCTGTATAAACAACGGCTTGTCTGGTACATTGGATCGATATTTAGCCAGTTACTGCTTAAATTACACCGGAACAACATAAAAGTCAAATTCAAATCTGTTGTTTTTAAAAGAGTTCTTGCTCATATTACTTTCGAAGCGTGAGCAGAGAAAACTGATTATTATTATATAAAAATTAAAAAAAAACCCGCACAATAAACCTATGAATAGTAAAAAACGGCTGAACCGATTGTGATAAAACATGTCTAAGAACCACCGCTGGAAAACCTGCTTTCAAACTACGGTGCCACAGACACACAGAGTGGTCAAACTTAGAACACCCCTCCTTTGTGCGTCCGGGGGTTAAAAACATACATTTAATCCTTATTCAGAAACAAAAATTCTTTGTGTGAGTAAATCGCGCCGTTTATGACTAGGGTCTTACCAAGCCAGAAACGGCGCAATTCATTGGATAATAATATAATGGTGTTACTGTCCGTGTACCGTTCGCGTTATTATTCGTATAGCCTACTACGCACTACGCACTAGTTAAGTTATATCAAGTCGACTTTGGCACCATTTTGACAGTAAGGTTTCCCCCTAGAACATCGTAGCCGTGGGCGCGGGTTTCGTCGACGGGCTCGGTTTCGGCGACAACACGAAGGCGGCCGTCATCCGGCTCGGACTCATGGAGATGATCAAGTTCGTCGACGTATTCTACCCGGGCAGCAAGCTCAGCACTTTCTTCGAATCTTGCGGAGTCGCTGATCTCATCACCACTTGCTATGGTGAGTGAATTTACTCTAAACAAGATTTTTGTTGAAAAATATATTTTTCAAGACAAGCTTTAAACAAATTCGTAATCGGAACCGCGAGCAGATTGAAATAAGCCTAAACACTAGTAGTTTACGATTACCCGTCAAGGAGTTCCATTGCCCACCTTCCGCCTCCTCATCATCAGATCAGACAAGTATGCTAAATTTCAACTCCGTAGGATAAGAGGGAATGGTCCTGATTCAACGTGCAACATTTGACCCAAACATTGCAAGTTAAATAAAAGCTTGTAAAATAAATGACACAACAAACACATGCACAGTCCTCACCTTACTAAGGTTTACATACATTGAAAATCACTATTTAAATAAAATAAATAAAATTCATTTATTTAAAACATCGTCGTGAAAATAGCCCAAAGTTTTAATATTTGTTTATTATTGAGTAAAGTTTTGTGTTATATTACAAATTAAACAATTTTATCTGTTCTAATTCTAACAGTCTGGGACAATGTACCTACAAAGATTTTTCAGCTGTTTCAGGGTGAAATAAAATAACATTACCTTCCAAACTATTCGTGAACATTTTGTAAGGAATAATGTAGCATATGATTCACAAATCAAACTGCCGTGAACACACAGTCCCTATACCTGCTAACAAAAATTGACTATTTGTTATGGCAACACGCTGCAGTTACTTACAGCTATCTCATTTTATCATAAACAGCAAACATTGCAATCATGGGTGATATACGCCACTGGCTGTCATGATATGAGAGTGCGAGATAGTAACGTACCTATCTCGTTTCTGCTTAACATACTACCTACCTACTCTATATGCCTCTATAAGTATATTGCCTGAAATAAATAAATAAATAAATAAATAATAGCTAACAGGAAGCCACCGCGTAATTGGTAACCTACCGCATTGTTCACCAATTATTATTACAGAATACCTTGAATTGTTTAGATTTTCCAGTTTCATAACTAACAGTGGGATATCCTGAGCTTTAAAATTTACTTTCCTGTTATTGGAAGATGTAGGTAGTAGTACCCGAGCATCATTAAGAGTATTCAAGAGTAATAGGAAAACTTACCAGTTTTCCTACTGATTATGTGGTTCGTTGACATCATAAATAGGTATACCTACTTAATTGTAGAATGGACTATTATTTGTATGAGTCACGTCATGCAAAATGATAGTACTAATGTCTGTTGATAATTAATTCAGTTGTTTATAGAAAGATAATGAAGACAAAGGTTACGTAGGACATAGTTAATGCCCAATGCACATAGGACATTAATGACATAGACTAGGTCCAAATATTACGCGTACCTCATTAGTAACGTTAGTACCTTCTATAATTTTGGACCAACATTCTGAACGTTTAAAAAACAAACATAGGTACATACCTACTTGGTCTTTGCGAAACTTATATAGATTTCACGAAAGCGTACTATATTTATAACCTAAAAAGTATATCAGGTAATTGCGATCCAGTCAGAGACATTCTAACATGAGCAAGGTACGACTGACGAGGGTATAAGTGAGAGTATCTGACAGATTGTATGAAGATTTATGTTGTTTTATATAAGTATACATGTATGCCTTTGCCGCCATAGCTTTTGCCGTCTAGTTCGGAAACATAAACAAACATCGAACATAAAAGTAAAATATTATCAAAATAGTCATCAGTTTCAAAATACCAGAAAGCTCGCAAACCGCATTATTTCAGTCATGAATTCTAATTATTATAGTTTATTATATCAACCTATCCCACTGCTGGGCAAAGGTCTCCCCCATCTCCCTCCAAACCTCTCTGTCCACAGCCACTTCCATTCATCCGGGTCGGTAGGTTTCGAGATCGTCACGCCACCTTTTCCGAGGCCGGCCACGTCGTCTCCGCCCATCTTAAGGCTCCAATTGAGTGACGATTCTTGCCCACCTCTCCGGATGCATGCGAACCACGTGCCCCGCCCAGTCCCACTTTAGTTTTGCACTTTTAAGCCTGCGTCAGCAATGCCTGTCTTCGAACGCAGCGTTGTGAAATCTTATAACTGCTTAATCATTTTGTTGGTATTACAGCCAGGCCGGAGCGTGCCACATAATTTTTCGATCTCTAGGTATGGTTTGCCGACTTACCCAATCAAAAACAAAAGTTTTCTTTGTTTCTGTCTGTCGACGCATTTTCCTTATGTGACCGTTTGCACAAGCTGCTATTTTTGCAACAATAAATATCATAAATCAATACCAATAATAATATAAAAGTAGCATAGGTATAAAAACGATGTCAAGTGGAATGAATTATCTTATTTTATTGTTACAATGCTTACACTTACTTACTTCAATGACATGAATAGCAGTGCTAAAGATAAACTCAAAATTTAATTTTATTACGATCAAAACGAACTGTAAAAATTCTTGTAAACAAAAATTCATTTAGTAATTGACTGCTACATAAAGAGTTAGTAGGTGATATACCTACACGTACTCGTCGATATTATACATTTTAACTACAGGTCACTGAGTTCAAATGCGTATTAATGCCCCTAATGAGAATTTTGTAATCCTTGATAAAACTTTTATGATCTTATTACATCCCTTAATTATTAAAACATAGGACATTAAATTGTTATCGCCAACAATATTACCGTGTGAAAAATATTATGAAACTGTAATCTTATAAACATAACTTATGTCGTCTTATCGTCTTTTTAAGATAACTCGGGACAGACGTTTTGTGAAATTATATTTTCTACCGTCTTTTTAACCGACTTCAAAAAAGGAGGAGGTACTCTGTTCGATTGTATTTTTTTTTCTTTTTAAGTTTGTTACCTCAGAACTCCGTCATTTATGAACCGATTTGGAAAATTCTTTTTGCGTCGGGTTCAGTATAGCTACGAAGTGGTCCCATATAAATTTCATCGATATGTGACCTTGGACTTCGAAGATACATTGAAGTCGGTTTTTTTTTCAAAAAATAATTATTTATGGTACGCGACGGGTAGTCGGCAAGGTCGTGTGCTGCATTGCGCTCGACACCACAAGCCATCAACACTGAAATCTCAAACGTCCAGTAATTTTCCTAGCGAAAGGCATTGATTATTTAAACCGAAACTTTTACTCGACGAAATCAAACCTGACACTCCGAAGTTATTTCCTGGTCAAAAGATCTCCTGCAAGATCTCTGAATGTCACTAACAGAAATTAGCCCTTGGAGAGTTTATGGAGTGACGGAAAATCCCAAGGTGCGGCGTCGATCGACGCAAAACCCCGAAACGTTATGTTAGTAGGAACATTTTTACCTATAAGTACCTACCTATCAGGTGAACATTTATTTGTACTCGGGAAAATGACGAGTAGAACATAATTTATTTCCGCAATTGTGATGTAAAAACTCTATTTGATCTATAGGTAATTAACATCCACATCCACAGTAATCAGTGTAAGTCGTTCTCTTAATTACGATAGCGGCTTAATGTGTTTGTGTTTGTAGCGCTCAATGCGAGATAATTTTACGTAGGTAGGTATCCACTTAAATAGAGTTAATGCTTAAGGATTACTAACAACGTAAAATGGTAAATATATTGGCAAAATAGAACCTTGAGTTTGCGAACCACCTTCGCATATTTATGTAGAGGTATGTAGGTCGAATGTAGTGGAAAGTTTCGGCGGAAAATCGTTAAGGCATATTTTCATATGACCTTACGTGATGGTTCTTTGTGATCTTGCTTTCGTGTGTTCTGTTTCTATGGCAGCTTCGTGGGATACTCGAGGCATCTTTCTGAGCAAAATTTTGTAACTCGCTTGCTCTGGAAATACCAACATACAAGAAACACCATTAGGTATTTCAATGTTCCGGGTCAGACGAGGAAAGGCTTACTAACCTCATTTAATATAATAAATAATACAATTGGCAATTATTATTTTGGACGTTATAGTAATTGAACAATATTTTCGGTGTATATTTTTACAGGCTTTTATTTAACTTGCAATGTTTGGGTCATATCTTGCAAGTTGAATCAGAACCACTTCCTCTTATCCTACGGAGTTGAAATTTTACATATTTGTCAAAGTTCGATGACAATGCAATATTATTGTGACAGCCAGCTGATCTGATGATGGAGACGGAAGGTGGGCAATGAAACTCCTTCACGGATAATCGTAAACTACTAATGTTTGGGCTAATTTTATATCTGCTCACGGTTCCGATTATGAATTCGTTCAAAAGCATGCCCTGAAAAAAAAAAAATTTCAAAAATATCTTATTTATTTTGGAAATAAGTCAAGTATTGCAGCGACACAAAGTCACCATGTTGATTACACGTATGTTTTCTTAAATTATACTGCGCATCACTTAACCATTTTTTTATTCAGGTGGTAGGAACAGGCGAGTGGCCGAAGCTTTCGTGAAGACGGGCCGCTCCATCAAGGAGCTAGAAGACGAGATGTTGAATGGACAGAAGCTGCAGGGGCCAATCACTGCCGAGGAGGTCAACCACATGCTCGCCAATAAGAACATGGAGAACAAGTGAGATCAGATTCTGATTGGCTACTTTTTGTTTCTCTAGTTGGTAAAACTAACTCAACTGCCGTCTCTCTATAGATCTATGTGCTCCATCTTAGGCCACATCATCGCTTCACATCAGGCGAGATAGTGGCCAAACATAGATCTATTAAGTGTAAAAAAAAAAATATTAGCTTACACTGCCTACGTTTCAATACTCTTACCGAAGTCGGCTTTACATTGTAGATTCCTTGTATACAGGTGTAAACATTTTGGGACCAAAGGTAGCTATGAAAAAAGATTTTTTGAATTTTCTTTCAAGCTAAGATTTGATTTGATGGGTTACTTCGGGGGAAACATTCCTTATAGGAAATAGGATCGAATGAGCTCATGTTGTTCTTTTGAGAGTTTTTTTTACAAGCGCCTTTTAAAAAATCCTAAATGCAGTTTAAATTTTCTCCAAAATTCTCTCGATGTTTCCTAAGAACATAACTTTCTAACTGCAAAAGAAAAGGTACCTATTCCGAAGGTCCCAAAATTTTGGCACATCCCTGTATATTAATGGAACTGGGAGTATTACTTTTAGAGCATTATAAAATAATTGCATAAGTTCATGCATTTCAAATGAATATGTCATTCTTTTCAAATAGAAGATAACGTTGTTGAAAAAGAGATTAATTAAATAAATTACGCCAAACGATCACACAGTGTAATTGTGATTTTGTTTACTCAGCCCGCCAAGACAGTGCGGGCGCATTGCAACGATAGACAATTGCATTTTTGTTGAGCTAACAAATTGTGAGGTTGAACTAAAATTATCTAAACTATGTGTTGGCGTTACTCCACGACTCCACGTGAATGTTGAGGTTAATGTAATCGCCAAGGATTTCGTTGGCGATGAATATTTTTAAACAATAGGGGATCGGACAGTAATCGAGAAAAAATCCATGATGTAGTTAGAACGAATGTTCGTCGAACCAGAAAGATCATTCAATCAATATTTTTGTAAAATAATAATGATTTATATTTTTAAATCAATTAAATTTAAATTCTGACATTTTCAATCTGTACTTCATCGTAAACTAAACAACAATCACAGCGCATGACGTCATTTGTAGGCAAATATACGCTTATACGGCTAAGTATTGCTAGTCGCAAATAATATGTCAAACGCGCAATTTTACAATAAAATTTTAACGGAATCTTTAGTTACAATGATAATAAATAATAATATGCAAATATAAACATATACCACAACAACAATAATGATGCAATTAGGCGTACATACTTTTGGATTGTAATTTAGAACAATACCATGTACAACACATACTTAAGTCTGTTTATGATTGCATTCTGTTTTGTATTGAATAAATAAATACCTAAGTACCGAACCGTAAACTATAATAACAAATATGTAAATTGATATGAAATCAGATGCAAAAAGTAATAAAGCAGTTTAGCTTTATTATTTTTGCATACAAACCATTCTTTATAAGACCTTTTTTACACTTGAGGTGCATGTCTTCCGGGAATTGGTCATTATCACAAAACAAAATATATGTACTACTAATTTTAAACTTCAAGGGACTTTTAAACCATCACGTTATGACTCTTAATTTTTTTTACTTTTTTATCTATATTCTTTGGGGGCTTTTGTACACGATTTAGTAGATATGTCAGCCTCGTCGTAAATGCTAATACTATAATAAAAAAAATTATTAATTACGGATACCTGAGAATAGATAAAAATAATCCGGCATTATGTAGAGCTATTTTCATACCAGATATTTATGTATGTAAGTGTTCATAAACAGACATATTATTATGTAGAATACATATATCTATTTATGGAGGCCCACAATTTGAAACAGGTCTTTCGCTGCATCAGACGTTGTTCAGCCAAACAATTTCAATTTATGAGGACAATTTAAAAACGTTCCAGATTCCCGCTGTTCACTGCCGTGTTCCGCATCTGCCGAGGCGAGCTGAAGCCCTCCGATTTTATCGACTGCATCCGCAGCCATCCGGAGCACATGTAAGAACTGACTCGAACAAACTTCCCTCTTGTAGCCTTTAGAATAGAACTAGATCCTTGAGCATCCAAGGAAGTAAGTGCAGATCTGACTTTGAACACCTAACCGATTTCGGGTTTATCAAGCATTTTTAATCTGGATCGATGATTCGACATTTCCTTTCGACTTGATTGACCCTTATATATCGTATAATATGAATGAAGCTATGCACGTCGCTATTTGAAGCTCATGCTTTGCCAGTCTGCTGTTTGAAATTAGTTCTTAGGACGTCAACGTTAAGGTCAAAGGTCGCGCACTCACTTCCCCGTTTGGAACCTACTACGTAGTATAGAACCGATTAACTTATTGTAAATAACATAATATTATGTATGTTTATTTTACAGGGTGCTAGTACTTAGAGATTGGTTTTTATATACGTAAAGTTGTTTGGATTCTATGGCTGCTGTATAAAAATAATATTGATGCATTCGTTATGTTTGCACATCGCAGTAACGCCTTTCGTGCGTGAGCTAATTCTTGCCTGTATGTTTGAGGATATAATCCTCACAAATTGTCAAACGCCCACCTTGTTAGACCAAAATATAAAATAAATAATTAATTTTTAGAAAAAACAAAAACCGACTTCAATGTATCTTCGAAGTCCAAGGTCACATATCGATGAAATTTATATGGGACCACTTCGTAGCTATACTGAACCCGCCGCAAAAAGAATTTTTCAAATCGGTTCATAAATGACGGAGTTCTGAGGTAACAAACATAAAAAAAAACAATCGAACAGAAAACCTCCTCCTTTTTTGAAGTCGGTTAATGACATTCATTGTGTCATGTAAACGATTTCGCCCGTGGTAAAAGCGCAATTTCAGCAGCAGCCATGGAATCCATATTTATAACAGGTTGAATGTAGCATGTAGTAAAATGCAGTTGTTATAAATTGTACTGACACCTGTTTTTCTAATATCACACGTTGCTAATATTGAATGTTAGCAATAAAGTTTTATCGTTGCAATGTATTATCTGTCAAATAAGCCTCGGCGACCCGTTATCGCGTTTAGGCTAGTAGCTTCGGAATAAATGAACGTTATTCGAGTGGTTGTTGAGATAAAATTTTATTGATGTTGTGAACAAATGTAGTCGCTAAGTACAAAATATTTATAGAGAATAACGTTGTTTTATGTACAGAGAATCATGTAATATACACTTATCTTTTATATTGCCTACTATTGCATTTTTCAATTTAAATAGAAATATTTACGGCCATGTGACTAACTGAACGTAATTGTTGAATTAAAATTATTTAGAAGTATTGGCAACTTTTATTACTGTATTTTTGGTTCTTCCTTTATTACCTTTTGGAACCCAAGGTTAAATTAACTTTCATCGTAATGTGCTAACATTTCAGATTTGCTCCGAAGAATATTAGCATTTATTGAGGTGTTTCAAGGGAAATCAGAGTGTCCACTAACTATTAACAGAATGGCTTGCTGCTTGTTTATTATTTGCATGTTTTATATATACTTTACAAGTGTTTGTGTACAACTTTTGCTTGCCAACAAATAAAGAAATATGTTTCACATGCTGTTTTCTAATTTCAAATAGCGTGTGATTTTGAATATTGTAAACGCATTGTGTTCGAAACGCTATTTTCATACAATTTAACTCGTTCGAGTCATATAACTTTTCGTTTCATATTCACTACTAATTTCGCTAGTGTAGTAATGTGTTTCACTAATATTTTTAGGAGTCAGCCGACGCCCAAATGTTCCCTGTGACCGAATGATGGACTCTTCAGTGTGTCGCCGATTCTGTCCGCATATCGTCTTTGCACTAAAGCACTGTCATTACATCATTATACACGATCTATTTTATACGAGAGTGGGAGATATGCATTTGGTACCTTATGTATTTGACATAAGCTTTATATTGGTATGTCGGGAGTTTCTAATCTAGCACGGGTATGAATTAAGGGAGTAATCTGGGATGAACAAATACGGCTGTGTATCTCTCAACTCTACATAATATTAAATAATTATTTTAGCGAACAAATTTGCTTTGTAGTTAGGGACATTTGCTTAAATTTTGAACTAGGTTTTTCCTCAGTTTTTGAGCAATTTATGAGCTAAAGGGCCAACCATCATTTTGCTGGTTTGCGTGTATAATATAAGATGAAAATAATTAATGCATAAGCAAAATTTGAAACGATTCAGAACATTGGTTGTGTAGTAACTCAATGATTCAGAATCGATGTTGAAAAGTTATCCCTTTTCTTTACCAAACAGCATGAATTCTACAGAATTTAATTGTTTTTATTACTTCCATAACTGTTACAACAATTAATTCAGTGGTTCTTATTCTGTAGTGATGTCTCTAAAGGTTCACTGGGACTGTTATCAGCACTTGTCTGCTGTTTGTTTTATATGTTACGTGCATTTTTAAGTTATTGCATAGCTTCTATCGTGGGCCTTGAGCGTGGAGACCGAATCCAGAAATTCCGTAACGAAAATAACCTAACACCCCCCACCCCAAATGCTATGCAATAGCTTTACCGCGCCAGTCTCCGAGTGCCACACGTCTTTTTTTACTTATTTTCTTGTTGTTTGTTTTATAAGCATTTATATGTCTGCGATTGGTTTATCGCAGTATTAAGTTCTATTGTTTTATGAAGGTATGTTTTAGATGAAGTTTATTTCCATAACTATATGTGTAAGTGTTGTCAATCTAAAATTATTTTTTTAATTAGTCTATTATTAAAACGTTTGGTAATTTTAATCTGATACAAAGCGTTATTTATAGACAATGATTTGAGCGCATAACTTCTAGCCATTTTATCCTAGTCTCTTACAAATCTTTTAAAATATTAAAACATTTTAAAGGCGTCTAGTCCTATAAGAATACCTACTAAGAGATCTACATTGGCTGCTTTGTACACGGCGTCCAAAAATCATCACCATTTATCATACAACATGGTGTCAATTTAACGAATTCATGGGACTATCTTCGAAAAACAGAAGCCTTGGACATCGAACTACCTAAAATATGCATGCTTATTAAGGCACACCTGGATTGTTTATATTTTGCAGGATGCGAGTAGTTCGCATTAGAAAATCGTATTGCTATTAGCTAAGATCAAAGGTAAGAGAGGCTTCTGTTTTTTTATGATATGGTAGGTATGTAAATAATTTTGTAATACTTAAATACAGTACGTTTTCTAGATCTCTGTCTATTATTTTAAAAAGAAGTCCTAAAATTACATATACAAGTAAAATCAATCAACATTTTCATTGCGCCTGCGCTTACCATATTTCGAATGCACAGTTCATAAACATAGCACGTTCCAATTACATAAGGTTTCGCTTAACTTTGAGTATGGTGTTGCGTGATCTGCCACTATAGCTTTCACCTTTAGAATAGATCTGTAATTAACAATGGTAAGTAGAAACTTCTTTTTGTCATTAATGAAGATGATATCCACGGTACACTGAAGCGAATTAGCAAATGCAAGAAATTATTTTAGTAATAAAGACAGTCAATATTTATAAGTAAGCATTATTAATAACTTATTTGTGCGAGTGGAGCGAGTGTGGCTCAGTAGGAGCATGTGCGAATTTCGATCCGACGCATCCGAGTTCGAATCCCTCGGCACTGCACTACTGACTTAAGTTATGTGCAGATTGAACACTCTTTAAAAACGTTGAAGGAAAACATCGTGAGTAAACCGGCATGTCCAAGAATTAATGACAAAATTAAAGAACATGTTACATCCACCAACCTGCTCTCTGGCCCATACTCTCTTTATGAGTGAAGGCCTGTGTCCCAGCAGTGGGAACGTGATGGGCTGATGATGATGATGAATAAGTTATAATTTTGTTTATGTGTTTCGTTTAATGCCCCCTTTCTATATCTCAGTATATCTCTCCAAATAATTAAATAAATTATGAGCTATTGTCTTATTAATGTAATATACTAATAATTGTATGTATGTATATGTCTTGTCATAAACAGTATTGATGTACAAGTATGCATCATAAAATCATTGATTGAGTTCCAAAATATTTTGGCAAGTGACTAAAGTTTTATTTTTACTTTCAGGGTAAGAGTCGCCTAGAAGTATCGTCACGTATTTAGTTAGATAATAGCAGTTAGAAATATTCCCACCATGATCCAAAGTACCAGTAGCTTTGTTGTGTTGTCCATACATTTTTACATGATCCAATTTATTCTAGTATTTTATAAAAGTGGATATTTATCTTTACTAATGTAATATACCAGTATCTATATGTATGTATAATATTATTTTATATAAGTATTCTGTATTTATGAATATTATTTAATGTTCCTACTTATTTGTGTATGTTCTCTTTAATTAAAACCACTTAATATTGGATTTGTGCTATATTTCTCTAGTTCCTAAAAGCTATACATTTTCTTTTCTCTATTGGTGTATTTTTAATATAACCATTATAAAAATCTAATGCTGTGATTTCTCTCTTACCTACTATTCTCATTGATTTAAAGTTAATATATTTCTTGTCTTTGCAGAGTACTTTGATTGACTGTGTCTTTTCACAATATTCTAATGTCCCAGGTGCTTGTTCTAAATTACTTTGAAGTTCATTATCAATCAAAATAAATGCATTCAACAATTTAATTGGTTTGTCTCTGAACTTTGCTGTGAGTGGATACATTCCATGAAGTGCTCTGTGTAGATTGTAAACTTCAATTGCTGACATCTTCATCCACTGGACTTCACTTATGCTTTTGTCTATCTTCTTAGCTGAAACAAATTCAGGATAATTTATCATAGTTGTTATTAATGACCACCTAAGGACTAACATGCGGGGAGAGTCTTTCCACCCGTTCGTCGTTCATATACCACCTAGCCGTACTGGGTGTTTTGCAGATTCCTTCATCAATCACACTTCTAAGGAGAGCCACGTTCTATCAGTGTTTTATTCCCAAACAGCTAAAACAAGTGTCTCTTTAAGTCTAGAGTGAATAAGCATCTCATGGGCAAGCATGCTCTGTCTTAAGCCACATCTTCGCTTACCATCAGGTGAGATGTCGTCAAATGCATGCCCATATACCAATAAATAATAACAAAAAAAAATACCGTTTTTAGGACCATATTAGTTGTTAGAAAGTAAGTGTAAGATAAACTTACATTCACATAATCATTTGTACCATGAAAATAAACTAGGAATACATAATCTATTTTGGGTGTGCAAGAATTAAAAAAGAGTACTAGATGTACCATAAGTGACTCCATCTCGACTTTGCGGCCTTGCATTGGCGATGCTCTCAGGTAAGGTCCTCAGGCATTCCACAAGCATATCTGCACCAATCACTGACAGCTGTTCTGTGAGTTCTGGTAACTTGATATTTTTGGAAACTGGCACTTTTCTTTGGCTTATTATTTCACCTGGAAATTTAAAGGTTACATAATATTTTGGAATCCAAGATACTCATACAAGAATTCTATAACTAAGATACACTTAACACATATGTAAAGTAAAACAGCTGGTCCTTCTCTTTAGTAAAATGTCAGCTTTCAGACCTTACACAACTTCCATAGAAAAACTAGTTGCTTTTGACTTTTTATATAATGCCAAGCATAACTTAAAAAAATTAATTAAAATATTGCTTACCCACATCAAAGATATTAGGTTTAATCTTCATGAGTGATACTCCTGTGACTTCATCTCCATGCATTAATGTGTGTATGATGGGGGCAGCGCCTCGCCATCGTGGCAGCAAGCTTGGATGAACATTTACCATTCCTCTGTAAATATGGTTGTGTGGGATTAAAGACTTCTTGTATCTTTGATAATAAAAGCAGTATGTATGTCTTTTATCACTGAAGTCTAAATTGATTCTGAATTTTTATAAGAAAATGGGCTAGTTACTATGAAACATGATCAATATAACCATGACTTACAATGGATATAACAATATTTGATTATAATAATGTATCTCTCACAATGAAAATAGTGAATGGAAATAATATTTTTAGATTATAGTGATGTATCTCAGACTTACAATGGAAATTTATTCAATACATCTTCTTTAATGAGGTGTCCAAATGCGACAATGAGGCCCAAATCGTAGTCTGATGTTTGCAGATCTTGTAAAGGCCATAACTTTGTTGTAATGTTCTCTGCTTGTGCATACTTCTCAATTTCAGATTTATTCTTAGCGTTACTGGTTATCACAAGGTCCAGGCGGTCAATAACGTTTCCAAGTTTCCTGTTGTTGTAAGAATATAGCGTATTATTTAAAATTAAAAGAATTATTGTAGTTATTTTATACGATTAAAATACTCACCTGAATTCGTTGACTTTCCTAAAACTACTGAGAGCTATTGTATCTGATCCAAAGAATAGTAATTTGTAAGGCTTTCTTTCGCAGTAATATCTCGAAAATCTGCATTTTTCTTTGAAAAATCCTTTAAATACGTAAGTTGATAGGTTATGAACCGAAAATAACATTATTGTAAAGTAACGTCAAGTTGACATGTTTGGCATTGACAGTTGATTGAACTGATAAATCTGAAAATTGACATTTGATGAGAAAGTTGCCAACTAACCAAAAACACCGTGATCGCCGCAGCTTGAACTACTAAATTAGTAGTTTTCATTGAGCCTGCCACATCATCATCATATATATAAAATTCTCGTCATATATATATAAAATTCTCGTCATATATACATAAAATTCTCGTGTCACAATGTTAGTTACCTTACTCCTCCGAAACAGCTTTACTGATTTTTACCAAATTTTAAATGCGTATTCAGTAGGTCTGAGAATCGGCTACTATCTATTTTTCATACCCCTAAGTGATAAGGGTTGTTCACCCTTAACATTTTTTTTTAATTTATATGGCATAACAACGTTTGCCGGGTCAGCTAGTATTTATATATTTTTATGTAGCGGTTAATAATGAGTCACGAACTCCGATAAAATATTGTGTACCTACTCGAAGCTCATGTAACTTTCAATCCTGTTTCCCAGTGTGAATCTCAGCGTATAAGACTCATTAAAACACGACAAAGGAAAGCATTGTGAGTGTGAGGAAACCAATCTCACAAAAGATGGATTGTTTAATGTTATGCTATAGGTACCTAATTGTTGTAGAGTCTAAACTTAAAACTTGGCAAAAATTATAAAATATAAAATCAGGCGCCTTTCTGTTTAGTAAAGAAAAGGCCTTACCAAACAGAATCATTATCAGATTACCAATCATCATCATCATCATCAGCAGTTGAGTCCACTGCTGATATAGGCCTCCCTCTATTAAGTACCTAAGTATATATTATTAGGTACATTACTTATATTATAGAGGCCGCCTCACCTTTCCAAACCAATAGGTACTAGGTACGTAGAACTCGTTTATCCCATCGGTTATCTTACTATAAATAAAGGGTTCTTCGACAGATGTGACCGGCGCGGCGCGGCGCGGGCGTGACCATTCTACTACTTCAGTTTGCTTGTGGCTGATTCAGAACCTCACGATATATGTCGGGAAACCGCGGTCGACACCGCGGGGCGCAGCTAGTATACAAATATTGTATGGACCGGAAAGTTATTCACAATGCAGACGCAGTTATCGAAGCACGTCACTTGTCGAGTGCAACATAATAGGTACACGAAAGCGTTTGGTCAAGAGCAACACCGAGTATATTTCGGGTATTGTTAAATAAACTACGTTTAATACTACTATAAGCAAAATATAAAACACATTATCGTATCGATTTAGATATCGTAACTGTAATGAATAGCTCGAAAAGGAAACTACGACACGAGATCGGTATCCAATCGAATCGATACGGTACGTTATTGTAAGACTCAGAATCGAATCCGAATGGTTTTTCTTAATGATAGGGTAGGTAGGTATTTTCGCAATTAACTGTGGCCAAGACTGACTAATTCTATACTCTAGATTTGGTCTAATGCTCTTGAGATTTTTTTCATGGCATAGAATTAGGGCTTTCTATGTTAAACGGTTATTAGGCAAGAGCTACAATGTTCAGGGAGGCTCAGAGTCAGCAGCGAGAGATCGTAGGTCAGCTGTAGGTGGGTACTGTGACCACTTCGCATACTTAATTATACCTACTTAATTCCGTCATTGTACGAGGTATATCGATCGGGGGTAGATTTAATAAATGAAAAACTGTCATTGTTAACATCAATAACACATTTTATTTATTTTCATATGCAACTTACCTATTTGTGAAAATATTTAACCTAGACATCATTTTAACATAAGTATGTACCTATTAGGCAGCTATTAGGAATTTTCACTCTTTTGCTTCCAGCAATCAAGCAAGTTTGTACAACAATCTATAATGGTGTGGAATTTTAAATTGGACTTTGGTTCAGTTGGTCGCAACCAGGCTATAACCGCAAAATGTGGCTTTGACCTTAAATGTTGTACCTAACAAAAATCATTTTAATTATATTATGTACACTTATCTATATTACAAACTTGCACGTGAGAGTAATTAGGAACTAATTAGTCGGTTAGGAGGCTTTTCCTTGAATGTTAAACTAACCTCAGTAATATGTAAACAGTAGCGACAGTCTTTTTTAGTTTAGAGGTTGAATTAAATTATCAACACAATTCTGTCGTTATTGTGTGGGTAATTACATAAAATCCTTACTGATTTTAATTACTTATATACGTATCTACCTATTACTCTACTTAGGTACGTGTATGATATGAAGAATGTCTTAAAAATTACCTAGATCTAAATTCACATAGAGTCACAGTAAAAATAATAAACAGATATCAAATCCACTGTAGGTACACAGGAAGTAATTTCATCAACTTCGCTACGCTTTTGTTTACTTTAAGCATTCTATTATTTTATCTAAGTACCTAACTAGGTACCTACCTTCTAACTTACAGGTAAAAACTACTTTGTCTTTGGTGTGGGTATCTTCATACTCTGGTCATATAGTAGGGGTAAATCTAATGTGATCTAATCTAGGTAAATAATTATACTAGTCACAAAATTATGTACCTAGATACCACAGAATAATTTTATTATATAGGTATATATAGTAGGTACGAGGCAGTATAGTAACGTTGACTTGAATGCGAGCGCGCTTTACATGATACAATATACCTAGGCGTTTATTTTATATATGTAGGTAGAGCACGCGAAAGTTTCGTCGTAAGTATTTTGGATAGAAACTAATCAATACCCAATTGGTTCCTATATTTTGTAGACATGTGGTTTGATGGTTTGCCAGATTCCATTCAGATTAGATATATAGAGCTCGCGCGGCCGGGCGATAGCGTGCTCATAACAGTTTGCTTGTGGCTGATTCAGAACCTCACGATATATGTCGGGAAACCGCGGTCGACACCGCGGGGCGCAGCTAGTATACAAATATTGTATGGACCGGAAAGTTATTCACAATGCAGACGCAGTTATCGAAGCACGTCACTTGTCGAGTGCAACATAATAGGTACACGAAAGCGTTTGGTCAAGAGCAACACCGAGTATATTTCGGGTATTGTTAAATAAACTACGTTTAATACTACTATAAGCAAAATATAAAACACATTATCGTATCGATTTAGATATCGTAACTGTAATGAATAGCTCGAAAAGGAAACTACGACACGAGATCGGTATCCAATCGAATCGATACGGTACGTTATTGTAAGACTCAGAATCGAATCCGAATGGTTTTTCTTAATGATAGGGTAGGTAGGTATTTTCGCAATTAACTGTGGCCAAGACTGACTAATTCTATACTCTAGATTTGGTCTAATGCTCTTGAGATTTTTTTCATGGCATAGAATTAGGGCTTTCTATGTTAAACGGTTATTAGGCAAGAGCTACAATGTTCAGGGAGGCTCAGAGTCAGCAGCGAGAGATCGTAGGTCAGCTGTAGGTGGGTACTGTGACCACTTCGCATACTTAATTATACCTACTTAATTCCGTCATTGTACGAGGTATATCGATCGGGGGTAGATTTAATAAATGATAAACTGTCATTGTTAACATCAATAACACATTTTATTTATTTTCATATGCAACTTACCTATTTGTGAAAATATTTAACCTAGACATCATTTTAACATAAGTATGTACCTATTAGGCAGCTATTAGGAATTTTCACTCTTTTGCTTCCAGCAATCAAGCAAGTTTGTACAACAATCTATAACGGTGTGGAATTTTAAATTGGACTTTGGTTCAGTTGGTCGCAACCAGGCTATAACCGCAAATTGTGGTTTTGACCTTAAATGTTGTATACCTAACAAAAATCATTTTAATTCTATTATGTACACTTATCTATATTACAAACTTGCACGTGAGAGTAATTAGGAACTAATTAGTCTGTTAGGAGGCTTTTCCTTGAATGTTAAACTAACCTCAGTAATAGGTAAACAGTTGCGACAGTCTTTTTTAGTTTAGAGGTTGAATTAAATTATTAACACAATTCTGTCGTTATTAAATCCTTACTGATTTTAATTACTTATATACGTACCTTCCTATTACTCTACTTAGGTACGTGTATGATATGAAGAATGTATTAAAAATTACCTAGATCTAAATTCACATAGAGTCACAGTAAAAATAATAAACAGATATCAAATCCACTGTAGGTATTACACAGGAAGTAATTTCATCAACTTCGCTACGCTTTTGTTTACTTTAAGCATTCTATTATTTTATCTAAGTACCTAACTAGGTACCTACCTTCTAACTTACAGGTAAAAACTACTTTGTCTTTGGTGTGGGTATCTTCATACTCTGGTCATATAGTAGGGGTAAATCTAATGTGATCTAATCTAGGTAAATAATTATACTAGTCACAAAATTATGTACCTAGATACCACAGAATAATTTTATTATATAGGTATATATAGTAGGTACGAGGCAGTATAGTAACGTTGACTTGAATGCGAGCGCGCTTTACATGATACAATATACCTAGGCGTTTATTTTATATATGTAGGTAGAGCACGCGAAAGTTTCGTCGTAAGTATTTTGGATAGAAACTAATCAATACCCAATTGGTTCCTATATTTTGTAGACATGTGGTTTGATGGTTTGCCAGATTCCATTCAGATTAGATATATAGAGCTCGCGCGGCCGGGCGATAGCGTGCTCATAACTTATTGCAAAAAGTTTGCCAATTTAGTAAAAAAAATTATATAATTTGATCGGAATTCTCTGAAAGTGTGCTTCGAGTTGAGCGTCGATGGAAACTTTTCTTTTTGGCGAACTGTGGCTTTGAATACCAGGAGGGTGGACTCACGACGGTCTCCTCCAGACTCCTCATGCTGATGCTCGTCTGCGAGTCCTGGCGCTCGGCGACCCTCGCCGATATCGTTTTAATGTTTTTCCCTGTATCCCCGCGAGTTGGACTATCCGTCTGAAAAGGGATGTCCTTCATCTCTACTATCTCTACATCTGTATCACTCAAACTTACTTTACTAGGTCGATGTCTAGTCGTGTCTGTGGTGTAACCGATGGTCCTTATAGTCCCATCCATACGCTTCGATTTATCCCTAGACATAAGCTTCTTAAACTCTTGGCGGAATTTGGGATGTGTGATTATGTAAATAAAGGGATTTATACAAGCGGCTGTCTTGCAGAATAACGCTGGAATCATCGAAGTTATCGGCGTTATAACTTCTTTCTGGCCAAAAATTCCAAGAAGTGCGACAACGGCGTAGGGCGTCCACGACACAAAAAATAGAGCTATCACGGCCATAACTAGAAAGGCGAGTTTAATTTCCGCTTTGCGTTTGGTTCCCTCCTTCTGGTGTCTCGATGAAAGGCGTTGTTCCTGGTTCTTTGTAGTGATATTTCTGTTACAAACTACGACTCTAAAGATGCTTATGTAGCAGAAGGAAATGGTACAGAAGGGGGCTAACCAGGCAGCGCAAAAGAAGATGAAAATAAAGTAGCGCGGCGGCAGTTCTTCCGTGAGGTAGTCGAAACTGCAGCTGGTTAGGTATCCTTCGGGGACGTAGTGTCCGTAGCCGATGTCGAGCGCGGGGATGACAGAGAAGGTTCCGGCGTAGAGCCAAGCGCCGATGGCCATCAGGCGCGCGCGGATCGCCGTCAGGGCCCGCAGCGGCTCCAGCGGGCGGACCACGGCCCAGTAGCGGTCCAGTGCGATGGCTGATAAAGTTGCGATGGATGTGGTGCCGGTTAAACCACCTACAAATCCGTAAATTACGCAACCTGAAACAATACGTAAGTATTAGGTTTCTGTCAGACTTCAGAATATAAAACATACCTATCTATAATCCTACTAGGTACCTAGGTATAGGATATTACTATTGCCATACCATAAAATCTAAGTAGGTAGTTACCTATCTACATATTTACATAATAGTATACTTCTTAATAATAATAATGCATAAATGACATTGGAAAAGCTATCTACGTAAGGCTTTATCTAATAAGTATCATTTTGTTATACGGGAAAAAATAACAGAAAAATCGGGCATTGAAAAAAAAGAATCTCCTTTTTTCAATGCTCGTTTTTTCTGTTGATGAAATGAAATTCACTTAGGTCCATACCTATCTAGTTAATGACCTAAGTGGATTTCATCTCTACGTTGCCACCTGCCGCTGTTCGCAAGCGGAACATTGTATTTAAAAGAATACTGGTGACGGCTGTGATACGTTCCCTAGCTCTGCAATAGGTACAATTAAAAATAATGTTTACGCTAAAATTGCTAAAGTTTTCGAACTTCATACATTTAGATAAGGTTTGTTATCGTTAATTGTATCAGGACCGTACTAAGATTGGGTTGAGATGAGAGTAAGTAAGTAGGTATACCTGTTTTTCCCAGAGCCGGTCCTAAGTTAAAAGAGTTGAAGACGAAGACTGGCGTCTTGGCCAGCATTAGTAAGTCGCTCAATGCCAAGTTAGCTACCAGGATGTTGCCAGGAGTGCGAAGCGTGCGGCATCTGAAATTAATAAAAGTACAATTGTATTAAGTAGGTTATATTAGTATTAATTTAATGTAAATAGGTGGGTAGTCGGCTGCCTATTAATAGGTATATGTACCTGTATAATAAATTAGGAGTTTTAAAGAGTCCCGACACAATAAAACATGTCTAAGATCCAACGCTAGAACACCTGCTTTCAAATAAAAAAAAACGCACCCAAATCGGTTCACCCGTTTTAGGGCTGTGGTGCCGCAGACAGACACACATAGTGGTCAAACTTATAACACCCCTCCTTTTTTCGTCGGTTGTTTAAAAAACAGTAAGCGAAACATGACTAATATATTTTACGAATACTGTATAGGTATACCGAACCTACTTTATCTATTGTACTTACTTATATACGCACGAATTGATACCGTTTCTATAATAACAATACATATTTGCACAGGTGACTTACGAAATTATTTTCTTTTCCGTTCAAATTGTATCTACAATGTACCTACACTACGACCTCTATATTGACTATATATCAGTTAAACTTTAACTCAAACTTGCCGAGCACGTTTTTGAAATATTTAATATCGGATACCAATATGTTGATAGGAACACTTCTCATTCTGATTTCGATAACTGATTTGGGTTATACACAAGATGTATTGTCAAGTGGAGAGGAAGATAGTAGTGAAAATAATGGCTCGATAGGAAAATATCGGAAAATTGAAAGTTACCTTGCAGAGTTTGGATCTGACGAAGTTGAACAGGGATTTATAGCTGAAGCAGCATCAGAGGAGAGTGAAAATATCCAAAGTGGCCTCACTGCTGTCAAAACTAAAGCTGACGCAAAGACTACGTCGACTTCAACACGTGAAGCCGACATACAAAAAGCCAGTAAGTATTTTCTGTTCGTATTTGTTCATTTTCATTGTATCTTTGTTGTTTAGAATTCAATTGACTATTTTTGTTTTAGGAATCGAACTCAAAGCTTGGGCTGAAAAATTAGACTGTCAGAAATCATACCTTGGCCAATTCAAATGCGTAGTGGTCAAACAAGTGATTACAAATGCCATTGACAAAAGGGTTGATATGGGGAAACTTTCGCCAAGAATTAAGTCTGGAATTAGCAAGCTGGAGAAAAGTGGAATCTATTTAGACCCTGAAATCAAAAATTTGATAATGAAATACAAAAAGCTTCTGGACTAACAATACTCAAACTCGATGCATGTAGATATATTCCATGGCGTCGATATTAAATATTGAAATGAAAATTTTATTGGATTCTAATTTTCTTTTTTGCTCGCTATCTGAGTTTGATCACACATTTTTAGTTAAACATGTTCTTTCCCTGTTTATTTTGGTAAGAATATACGAGTATCTCATTTATTTGCCCTACATCACGAAAAATACAAAAATACCTAACATGAAACACAATTTATCATAACATTTGGCAGACAAAATTATGATGCGATTATCAGACCTAGACAAGACCAGAGTAAGTACGATACAATTACACTGCGACGATACGCAATTCCTGGTTTCTAGTTAAAATATGCTTATCTTAAATTCAACAGTGTTGCTCCGTGTTGTCAAATAATTACTGTTTTAACTCCTTCGGGACATGACGACAATTAACTTCGTTTTCGTTATCTCCGACCTTTCGGACGCCTAAAACCGTTGTTTTGTACCAGTTATATCTTCCTTCGTTTTCTCCTGTTTTGTTTTGTTGCTCTCTAGGGAGAAACGGCCGCTATTCAGTAGGTAGATTTTAAGTGAACTCACTATTTGTTAAATTTTGTTGGTTGCCTTACAAAAGGGGACAATGCAGTAAAGTGCTGAAAAATAGCAGGAGGTAATATTATTTTCTCTAAGTCGCTTTATGATGCCGTAAAACAAGACAAAGTATACCTATGGTCATTGATCTTCAGGTTCTTCAAATGAGGCTATCGACACTCACAAACTGGAACCTAACTACAAACGTTTATCAGGATATATGTACGGATATCTGTTACTCAGTCACGTAAAACCTATAGATAGTAAATTTATATAATGATATATTAAACGGATTTTGATAAAAATTTGGTATGTAGGTAGGTATTATAGGCCATGGAAAAAGACACAAGATAAATTTTATCTCGTAAAATCAAGGGGCTAGAAACCGCATGCTGCATCTAGGTTTATAGTAACACCTCAGTACTTCTCTCCTACGGGTATTTGCATATTTACAAGTAAGTACTGCTTAATACTGGCGAAGTTGGCGCAAATGAATATGTAAAAAGTGTAAAAGAGTATGTATGTTGGTAAGTATATCTAACTACCTAATTCCTACATATAGACATATACATATATCTAACATAAAGAGGTATTTCAAGTATCTATACGATATATATGTTATTGTAAAAGCTAGAACTATGGTAAATCCTAAGATCTTAAAGTAAAACCTAAAATTTACCAATTCTTTATGGTAGAAATCCGAAATGTTCTGCGACCATCGTTAATTTCGAACTTTTACCAGCATTCATTCGGGAGGTAGGTATATCTTAGGTTTTACCTCAGAGACACGGTAAATGTAAAAAAAATAGTCAAGTCTTAATGTGCTGCCATATCGCCTAGTACTCACGGGCATCAGCTAGCACTACACTACTCGCGAAGTCGCTTCGACGAACTACAGGTCGAAGTTGACCGAAGTCCGAAGCACGTGACTATATACTCGTGCAACCTCGCGAAGAGCTCAGTCGCCTAGCGCACGCACGCTATGCATCATGGATATGGATAACGTTCAAGTGACAGCTGCTGTTGCTATCTGAAGTGCGTCGAGTAGTGTAGTAAGACGCTTCGTGTTCGAACTTCTGTACGCTTCGAATCCTTCGGCAAATTCATATGTAGGTACGACGACGAGCGAAGCGAGCAGGAGCCTTAGCTTACTTGTGACCACCACAACGCGCGAGCCAAGCGGGCGAAGCGAGCGTGCAGCGGCAGCGGCCGGTGAAGCGCCAGAAGAAGAATTTTCATTTTGTTAAAACGTGTTTTATCTACATAGTTTGTCATAGTTTTAAGTGATATTAATCTTAGATCAGTAGTAAATTTTAGGTGTAACAAAAATAAAAGCTTATTGTTTTATTCCCAAAACCAATATTTACCAACCGTCATTGGTAAAACTTGGCATGTTCCTAACGCTAATGGTAAAAACCTGAAAAATGGTATCTTTTTTATAAAATCCTTAAATTTACCAACCCATGTTAATAATCCAAAGATTTACGAGTAAAACCTAAGATTTACCAATATACGGGCTTTTACTGTAACATGTACAAAGCAAAAAGGGATACAAAACGCTGAAAGTGGGTCGTTGAGGCTCTAACGAGGTGCGTCCTAGCATATCTCTGAAATTCACAAGGTACAAAATACAATTCTCTCTTGTTTTAGTTCCAATTCCCTAACGCATTTTATGAAAATGGTGTTATTATTTAAAGATTTTACATACCTACTTATACTCGTAATACATTGTATTATTATATATACATATATTATATATTATATTAAGTATAATACTTATATATTTAATGGTCAATAGGTTGTTCAATTGCTTTTCCTTGTAAGTAGTTACTTTAGTTTTAGTACCTAAGTAGAGAGTATTGCATTCACTTATTATCTCAGGGTTAGTAAAGTTAAATATATACTTAGTAGGTACCTAATACTTAACTATAATTATTGCGGTCAGTAGTGTACATAGTAAAACTCAATATTATGTGAATTATACACAAGTAAAATTTTCAAGCGGGCGTGGAGGACCAAATCTGAAACTAAGTATAATAAATAGCGAAAATGCTCAAAGAACTCTGGAGCCGTTTTGATAAAAATGGTAACTGCATAAATGGATTTTTAAAATATTTTCCTAGCCGAGTATCGAAATCAATGATTTTGATTACATAAAAAACTCCTGTGTATTACACCAGCCGATAGTGTAGCTTACAAGGATCAATTCAAACAGAAAGAAAGAAGGTAATGTCTAACGGCATATAGATATGTTTACCTACTTATAAACAATGATTCCGCATGGAATGATTCCAATAATATTCCAAAGCCTGGAATATGACGAATAAGGGGACGCCTATTTCATATAATGTCAGAGACATACCTACGAGTGTATGAGTAAGTACGTATACCATACATGCGCGATAACATAGGCGACGTAAATTGCTAGAAGTTCTGAAGTCAGCACCTCGTTTGTTTCGCACTTCCTCGGGGCGCGTTCAAAGGCAGATTTATTGCTCCGGTAATGAGATAACTTGGATGGATTAACAAATTTAATAACCTCTTCGCTAGATTCTTTTCACCCGTTTGTTTAACAAATTGAAATAGATAGTGTTTGCCACCTTGTTTTATAAAAATCATTACTATCACTAATGTAATTAACACTATTCATAATAGAGTTTGTAAATTGTATAAATTTATTAATAATAGTACTAAATGTTTAAATAGGGTCCAATATAAAAGAATAAAAAATAAACACCATGCCTATACCTACATAGGTATACATGTATATGGCATTAGGTATCTACGTATGTTGGTTCCATTGTCTCAGCTCTGGTTTCAAACACCGTAACATGTTAATAAACCAAGGTAATGAGAACCTGATTATTTATTCAGACAGCATCTATTTGTAACATTATCAACGTCTTCAATTGGGACAAGTCCGACCTCTAAAATTACGTAGTGCGTGTATAACAGACATTTAAGTACCCAAAGTGCTAATAAGAAAAGAGATTTCAGAAGTTTTAGATCTTAATAGGGCTGATATTAAATGCAATTTTTTTTACCTTTAATATTTATCACAGAGACTGGATATAAAAGATTTGGATACGAATCATTTGGACTTTTATAATTTCACGTCTAATAAACTTGGAAAGGCTTTTCAAGGCTATAAATAGATAAAATAAAACGAGGTAGGAAATGGGGAACAGGTTTATTGCTCGCGTAGTCTTCGTATACATCCGAAGGCGAAGGTAAGATTATTAGATACACAAAGTAGCAAAATCTCAAATAAACGACACTTTTTTTGCTTTAAATTTGCAATCATTTCAGCTAGGTGCGCTTTACTTTTCTAAGACGTTTACGCAAGAGAAATCTTGGGGTTGTGCACTTAAAAGAATTGGGGTCCAACCTCGGCAGTTTCTTGAAAAAAGGTTGATTAAGGTTGGGAAAGGGTTGAAATAGTCGGGGTGCTAGTCCCGGCAACCTCCACGTGTGCTCGGTCGCTGCTTGTCCCTTATGGATACGTCCGGGGGGAACGGCAGTGACTGGGCCGGTGCACCCTGTCAACACGATCAATAACTTCTCCTTGTGGGATTTTGTTGGTCGTGGCAAATAGCTGGGAACGGTGGGCCTCTCTGCGTGTCTCTATGAAGGTAGCATAGAGCACAGCAGATGAGGCCGGCGGATCTTCCGCGGAGGGGGGCGAGCCTCGTGAGAGGCTCAGCGGACCTTCGGGTCGGAGGATGGCCGGCCTGCAAGGCTGGCGGCGCGGCGGGGAGGGTCAACTCGGCCACCCCGTCGGGCAAGACTGGGTGCAGCGATGCTGCAGCCGGAGGCCCGGTATCCGGGCCATCTGCCGGGGTGAGATGGTGAATGCTAGCGCGACCCCATCTCACCCCACCATGGCAGAAGACGGTAACCGTGGGGTTTTAGTCAGTAGGTCGCCGAAAGGCGGAGTCTGACATAACCGAAGGGCCTTGTGCCCGGAGGTATCCATGAGGATTTCCCCACGTAAAAAAAAAAAAAAAAAAAAAAAAGGGTTGAAATAGTCAATTCATTTATATGACAAACCACTGCGTGTGGTTCAAGGACTACAAAAATAAGTACACTTAGGTACCTACATCAGCTAGGTATCTAAGTGCGTTTTTTATTCTGTATTGGATATACCTACAGTAGTAGATGATTTTTCTTGTTCGATATTAAGTTAATAAGTAACAAAATGCTAAAAATGTTTTTAACATATATATTTCTTTATGGAACTGGGTGATGAGACGAGGAAGTCGTTCGTCTGATGGTAAGCGCTATGCGTGCCCATAATAATTACAGTGCCAACTTTTAATATCAAAGCGCTGCGTAGTACTGCATTGCGCTCATCACCCCGAAACATCAGATTATTAAGTCTTATATGCCCAGTAATTTCGCTGGCTTCAATGCCCTTCAAACCGGAACATAGTAATGCGCACTACTGCTTGGCGGCAGAATAACGGCATAGTGGTAAGACTGTGGTAAACTGGTAAAGCGGTATTGAATGTGTTTTTTTCAAGTGAGTTGATATTTTTTATGAAGTTGAACCTAAAACCATTTTCCCGTATCTACAACTGTTTAGATTTCAGGTTCCTCCAGGGGCTCTCGAAAAATAATCACATTCCTACTTGTATATGGAATTACGAGTAATCTACTGATTGAATCGTCAGTAGTCCTTCTACATTGCCATCCTTTCGTAACAAAAAGGTATTACAAAAGCCCCAATACTTGTGTAAGTACTAAAGTTTTGTGTGCCTTCATTGAACTTTTGTTTAACGACGATCAAAAAGATTCGCAAAAGAAATCTATTGCGGAGGCTTTGTGAAACCTTTAGTGCGGCAGGTATAGTGAATCAAGTGTACTCGCTCTAAGAAAAAATTACTGCCTAAAATGTTGAATAGAAATGTTTGGTTTACGGTCATAAGGAATCTAATTTATGTACAATTGTACATAGTACGTAATAATAAGTAATAATATGAGGTGAAACTGGCGGGTCCGTGGTTTATGCCTTCGGTTCTATTTGCTCACGCGCTTATTGCCCGATTGCCCCCGATTCAAATAAATTTGATATATATTTTTTAGTCAATTTGTGACCATGTTCCACACGAATGCCACAACAATGTTTTATTTTTTTTATTTTATTTTTGACTGTGTTGTTCAGAAATCTAAACGGCTCTAATAATAAGGAATATGCGTACGTCATGTCACTAAAACTGTTATTAGTAGCTGCGGTAGAGGGCGTTTTTAAATATATTTTATTAGCAGAATATAACTACTGAAAAAATAAGCTATACTTATTACAACATAATGTCTAGGTAAGTTGGTCGTTTTTTATGCAATTCTTTTTTAATTTATTGCGTCAAATAATATTTCACATATTGGTCCGATTTGAATTCTAAATGTAGTTTTAATCATGCAACATTTCGTTTTAAATAGACTATTACTTATAACTTCTAAATAAAAAAAATACGTGTAATATATATTATTTAATCAACATTTTTTTATTGATATATTACTGTTATTTATCTGATAATGTTTTAGTTATATTCATACATTTATTATTAACAATAAAAAGCACATCTGCGTCTGACGGTACTTTAACTCAAAAATAGTATTTAATAAAAAACAGAGTCGAGAGCAAAAAGCCCGGGGGCATAAACCACAGACCCGAACTAGCATAGACCGGTTCTCAAACCACCCAACCAAATATACATAAGTATACATTTAGTATATTTAATTTTAATATATATTTAGTCCATGGCCTAACTAAGTAATGATCATTAGCTGTACAGTTCCCCTTTAGTAGGACAGCTTCTATGGTGTAGGGTTGAGTAGGTTGGATCAAATCTCACATCACCACTGAGGTTGCGAGTTCGATTCCCGCAACGGAACAAATGTTTTTGCAAAGAAAAAAAACGCGCAAGCATTTGTTTCGTGTCTGGGTGCTGTGAGACCATGGTCCTCATAAATCCTGGTTCCCTAGATACAGGGAATCCTGCTTAGGAGCCAGGATCTTTGTATGTGATCGTTGGGCGGATTTAATTTAATTTTGTGAAGTTTTCGCAACCCATGCAGGGCCTTCGTGCAATTATTGTTTTCTTATCGACTAGAAAACTAATTCTAGTTACATTTAATTTTGATAATAAATATAGAAAACTCTGAGTAATATCGAGAGCTTAATTAAAAGCTCGTTACAGCACGTAATTAATATAAGTCAGTACAGCTTTTAATTAAGGATCTGCGTTTAACCTCGAAGTTAATGAGATTTGTGTACCTAATTAGTTAATATGAACTTCTAAGTATCCAATAAAAGTATAATCAAAAGTACTTAAGTATGTTAGAGGCACTTTGAAGAGAGCGTGCGGTAGAGCCAATTCGGAAAAATAAATAAGTACCTACGTATAAAGAAATCTGGCACAGGATCATAAAATTATTCAGATTCTCATTTATTTAATATATAAATGAAATGAGCAGCCGACAGAACAGACAAAAATCTGCGGAGGGGACGGCGGCGTGTAGCTGGTATATTAGTAATTGACGGAACACAGATCACCTACATACATAGTCGTTGAAACATTTTTGCAAAAAAAGTAGATTTTGTTAGACGCGCCAATTCAAGCCTGAATACCACTACTGTTGATATACATATTAACTCGCTCGCAGTAGTTTTGTATGCTTTTCCACAATACCAAATGAATACATGATTACAAAATATCACGTGGCAAGTTAGGCGGTTGCTATTTATTTTATATAGCTGAGTGACAAGAGGAGCTGGTTGTTTGCCAGAACTTTTTTGCAAAATCCTGCGCGCAGTGTAGCGCACACTGCGCTCGTCAACCTGAGACTATTAGCTATTAAGTCTCATAAAGCCCAGTAATTTCGCTGCCCTTCAAACCAAAACACAGTAATGCTTGCGCACTACTGCTTTACGGCAGACTAACTAAAGCGGTGTTACCCACCCAGACAGCCTCTCGCACACGAGAAACCTACCGCCAGTTAGAGTTTTTATCCGCAACTAATACCTCATTGATGTCCAATTATAAACACTACTAACTGCCCCGTAAAAATCATAAATTCATTACATTCCATGCACTAATATTTTGAAGGATATTGATGATTGAGACACGATTACATACATAGATAATATATAGTACAATATCTATTTTCTACAATCCAGCGTAGGTAGAGTTACAAAATAACATGCTGAAATTGGAATGGTCACCATAAATATAGAAATTGCATCGTCGCCACGCTGTCTGACACATTACGTTGAGCCAAACAACTTTTATTACAAACAGACGACGAAAGCTCCTCTATATAATATATTACCCTGATAGATGAGAAACGGGAAGTCAGGTACGACACTGAATAATAGTAGTATACAACTGCCTAGCATTTTGTATTCTACACATTTTTCTTTTCGTATTTTAGACATGTATTCGTTTTGTGTGTCAGGATTTTTTAATAAAAGAAGGGATCGGACGGATAAGGAGGTGTCTATTCGAAATGTCCCAAAACTAACACCGCACTGTATCTTCAATTATTTTTGTGGCGTTTTCCTTGTATTTCCGTGACTATATTATTGCAGACAGAAGTTTGCCCTTTTCCCATAAACCTTAGCCAATAAACCAAAAATGTTTGTTTGTAAATATCGCCCTGATTGGTATCTCAGAGGACGGGATATGAATCATGGGTTGTCTCATAAAAATGCTAAACGAGCCGTGAATATACCAGGAAAAATTCTAGATTCATTGAATTTGTTTGAAAATTAAGTCTTTAATGCACTTTGAATAGCGTTCAAACTTTGCGAGGGTCTCAAAGCTAGCCCCCTATAAAATTACGGAAAATTAGGAGATTAAATCTCGATCACGAATTGTTTTCTAATTGGTAAGTTGCAAAATCGGCGCGTGACCAGAATACTGGCTAATTTTTAGTCAATCAAACATCATTGCCATTCTGCGTAGCGCCAAACATTTTTTTTTAATTAATTGAAATGTTTAGGAACATTTAGCGTTTAGTGTTTTTAGTAGGTATGTTAAAATTGTTAAAAATATTTAGGTATTTAAGTTCATAAGCAACTGAAAGTGAATCACATGCCAATGAACAGATTAATTAATTTTAAAACACAACAGAATGAGAGCAGAGAGGCTTTTGGTATGTTTTCATTCATTTTGTAAAACAAATAACTTTTTGGGATTGTAATCTGATTTGTTTACTCGGTCCGAGTTCCAGAATAACTTTGTAATTGATTAATAACTGAGTGACTGAGCGCTCCACTCCTGGTTTGCACAGGTACAAACCATTGATTCATTAAAATTGAGTGTAACATTATCTATGGTCTCGATTAACCAATTAACCTATTTGAACCAGTCTTGTGAGATATTTTGTTTACAGATTTTTTTATACAACCGAGTGTCAAGATAAGCAGTTCGTTCACTTAACCGTAAGCAACACGCCTGCTCATACACACATGCAGCTTCACTAAGAACTTTGTTTTTATAATAATAATAATAATAATGAGTTTATTTGCATAAATGTTTACATGTGAATATTGAATCCATAGGCTCCCGAACTAGTTAAAAACTGTGTTTCGGGTGCCAGTGGCTTCTCCCATCTAGATGCACTAATATTAACAATATGTACTAAAGGATAAACAAAATTATACTATTTTTAATGAAGTGAATTTTTAGTGATATTACATTTACATTTAAGACATTATTATATTAGGTAAAACACGATCTTTGCGTTTTAGGTTTTGCAATATCTTGTGCTCATCACAGCTCATAATGCCCAGTAATGTGACTTGAAACTGTACTTCAAACTAATTAAAACCGATTTGTGGGTATACCTAACGTAAACCATAGTTAAGAAAAATTACGAAAATTTTATTTGATAAGGACTTATTGAAACGACTCTCGACATATAACCATTTCTTCACATCTGTTCTTAAAGCCTGCTATTCAATATTGGTTAATGCGCAAGATAGACAGGTGAGTTTTTGCACAAGGATCCTTATGGTAACTACCGTTAGGAATGATATGATTCGTCGTTAGAAATTCATCTAATTTCCCAAGCCTATTAAAATTGTATATTAGCTATTTATGAAAAAATCGGATTTTATTCCAAATTTTTTAAATTGATTATGATTGTTATACATATATTTCACACATACCTAAAATACATAAAGAGCACCAAAATATTTCCAAAACACCCGATGCTCAGCATAACTACGTAGAGGCTGCCCAATGCGTACTGCACGCGAGGGTCTGGCGGAGGGAACTGCAGCCAATGAGGGTTGATCATCAGCAGGTAGTCGTCGGTGAACAGCCCGTACTTGCGCCACAGGCCCACCGGCCAACGTTCTTTGAACCTCTCTAACAGAAGCACATTTTTATCTACAGCTTGTGAATGAGATTTAAGCTCTCCCACTCGCCCTACTACAGTCTTTTCTTTTACTTTTTCCGATAAATAGTTCGACATTCTTCTTCGTCTCTTCCACAGCCTCAGATCCAACCGATGCCAAAAGAACTCTTCACGACACTTCAAGGGAATGTACACTGATTTGAGCACAATCTCACTACCATTATCCACACTATTCACTAAATCATAGTTTTCGTTCGGCAGAGAATTGTCCACGTTGACACACGAAATGATAGTTGAAAAAGCGATAATGAAAGCTTTAATTACTTTCGACATTCTGTTTGATAAAGTTTTCGCGCGTTCGGTAAGTTAATGAGACACAACCGTCCTCGGAGCTTTCCAAGACAAAATGTTACTCGACTCGTAGTTGAGTGGGCGCGCTGAGAGAGACGACACTTTCAGTCAGATGCGGCACTTTGATGTCAAGTTCATTGTATGTCCAGCTTTTCACGTTCGTAGGAGTTCTATTTCTGATATGAGAGAGAAGACAAGTGCTACACGTCTTACGACCTTGCGTTTTACTAACAGCAATGCGTATCATAATTATTGTATAAATCGTTTTCGCATAAATTATAGTGTTGTGGGTATTTTGCTCGGCGGTAAATGGGTTAAATACTTCATTATAATGTTTATGTTTAGTACAAGTAATAAAGTAGGTATGTCATAAAATTTTGCACATCGTCCAGAACGCTTTGATTTATAGCTTCAGGTTACAGCCGAGACTTCTGGAGTATGTGAGTACGACGACTTATTCCCTACCTACATCGCGGCTGTGAGTGGATTTTATTAGGGAATTTAAATATTTTTATGATTTTTCTTAAGAGATTGCAGTCGTTTAATGCGCAATGGTGCAACATTAACATTTTGCCATAATACAAAGCGATTGTTTTTTAAAGAAATGTCAGGTCGCATACAATGGCATGTTAGCCTGCTGCCTTTAGTATATAATTAGTTAGGTAAACTAGCGACCCGCCCCGGACCCAAAAGACGGTGGAAAGCGACTTTGTTTTATACTATGTAGAGATACATTCTTCGTATAAAGAATAAATCCAAGTTACCCTTAAAGATCAATCCACGAGGAACTTACGTAGAAAGTTGATACGCGTCAGGGATCTTGTAAAGGTTAACCTCAGAAGCCGTATCATTCAAATATTTATGGCCTCGCTCTCTTCTGTTGAATGGAATAATAAACATGATTGTTAACAAAACGCATCTTCTACGACGGCATTCGACGGATACACAACGTTCATTAGAGCATGTTTCGTACGTTCCTTCTAGGTGGGTAGGACTCTCGTATGCGAGAGGCCGTCTGGGATGGTACCACAGCTTTGCCAGTTATTTTGTCGCCAGTTGAAAGGTTGAAGAGTATTGTAGCCAGTGAAATTACTGGGCATATGAAACTCACCATTGTTATGGTAGGATCTACTGAATCTAATTCTAATTATTCCATAATATTTAGTATTTTTTGTTATTACCATCTGCTTTGTACTACGAGTACATTCTGGCAAATAAATGATGATTTAATGTGATTTGATGTCTCGGGGTGAAGAGCGCAATGCAGTGATGTAGTGCTACGCAAGAACTTTTCATTTCTTTTTAAGGATGACACTGCAATTGTTATGGCCAAGCATAGCTCTTACTATGAGGCGAAAACTTTGCTCGTCGCATTGCATAAAAAAGTCTTTAGTTGCGCCTACGCCAATCTGCCAGCGTACTCTATAGTTTTACTCATACACCACTGAGGTTCGATTCCCGCGATGGAACAAATGTTTGTGCACAGAAAAAAAACCGCAAGCATTTATTGGATTATTTTATATTTATTTGATTGATAACAGTTATTTGTATTGTATCTTATTGTATTGAAATGGGGTTTTGAATTAACTGAAATTAAATGAATTTAATTAGATAATGTGTTTCGTGTCTGGGTGTTGTGGGACCGTGGTCCTCGTAGTTTCTGGTTCCCTAGATACAGGGAATCCTAGTCTGGATCCAGGATCCATGTATGTGATCGTTAATTATTAATTTATTAATTTACTCGTCAAGGTTATTTAGTTGCACTCTTTTATATTTTTGTTATTCCCCATCGGTCTCATATCTACGTTGATCCTACTAATGTAATAAATATGAAAGTTTGAGGATGGATCTCGCAAAAACTACTGAATGGATTTTGATGAATTTGATATGTAGATACTTTAAGTCCTGGAAAAAGAAATAGGATATATTTTTATCCTGGGAAACCGCGGATGAAACCGCGGGGTCGGACAAACGGGAACAAGATACGTATATCTATTAATATGTTTTTACAGTTTGGGGTGAGGTTACGATGCAGATTAATTTGTTCATTTCTTTGATACAATAACACGGTATCCCTGTGGTTGTGTTAATACGTTCTGCTTTGTTTGTGCTTAAAAAATATTTCGTTGGAATGTAGTTCGAGGCTCTTAGAAGCTCTTAAAACTCTGATCCGCTTATCCGGGCCATTAGGTATAATTTGGAGAGCCTTAATTATACATTGTTCCCAGAGGCAAGCAACCCTCGATTCGAAGCACAGTGTCTCTTATGGAAGATATTTTGGATAATTTCAAGGACTTATCAAAGTTTCTGAGCAAATATGCCTTGAGGATTAAACTAGGTTAATTAATATTTTCAGGTGAGGTAGTATAAGATATAATAGAAATATTAAGTGTTATTCCGATGAATATTGTATGTTTTTTATGGAACTGAACAACGTGTCGAGACGAGCACCTCGTTCGCTTAATTGTAAGCGCCACGTCTGCCCATAATAATTGCAGTACCAACCAGAAACCAGTACTGCGAAGCACTGCATTGCGCTCGTCAACCCTTACTATGCCTGGTGATTTCGCATAAAATAGTGGTAGGTAGGTATATGTGTGGGGTAGGTAGAAAAATTTATATTTGAATAAAATAATGAATAAAAAAGCTTTAAGTAAATAAAATAAATAAAGATGTAATACACTATTCAGTAAGACTCAATATTTTATAGTAGATATCTCAGAGACATGAATTTCCATAACGTGAGCCTGTGTCGATAAGGTTTGATTTTATTACTTTACACATAATATAAAATTGACTTAATTTATATAAGCAAAATGGTTTTCGGAAGATTTTCTACAAAGATTTTACGCTTTGATAGATACTTAAATTATTTAACGAAAAGGTCATGAGAGTCTACTTAAGTTTTATTAATACATAGCTTGTAGATACTTACCTAATGTACATAAAAAGAACAATGACGTTGCCCCAGCACCCCACTGTGGCGAAGAGAAGATAGAGCACTCCCAGAATCTTCTGTATTGTCTCGCTCGGTGGCGGGAACTGCAGCCAGTGGTCGTTAATGAAATCCAAATAATCGTCAGAGAAATACCCGAGCTGTCTCCATCGCCATACGGGCCATAATCGTTTGAAGTCGGCAACTAATAAAGCGTGCTCCACGGTCTTATTGACATTAGTTGAGCTGCTGTTTTTAGAATCATCTGGCTCAGCGAGGCGGTATGCCGTGTCTGGAACGCTATTGTGTACAGAACGCTCGGCTCTCTCTAATGGCTTTCTCGAGATCACGTCCTCGTACCTCCATATATCGCGAACCCTTTTCACGTCAGATTTTCCAATGCCATTATTTATGAGCAATAAGTTTTTTGAAAGTTTCTTCGTAATATTGCCGTTGCACAGAATGCTTAAAAGTAAAACTAACAAAACCGCAATAGAAAAAAAAGAAGTTATATTCATGATTTGAATTTGCTTACGGGAGTAGACGTGTTCTTCGTATGGGATCTTGCGATGTTATACAATGGACGAACAGGTTTATTTGCGTGATGGCTTCATGCTTTACCGGCTATTCCTTTGAGACGTTTCCAGTTTATGCTTAAATGGATTAAATTGCTTTGCTTTTAGCAAAGACGGTAAGGAATTGACGGTTAATAGAGTCACTTATTAGGCTGATTGGTGGACCTCTTGACTCAAATGGGACACTTTATTTGTGGGCAGTCTAGCTGAATAATGTAAAGCACGTACTATCGCCTGAATGGGTTACATTTGTCAGTAATCGTGGTAAGTTAGCTGTCGAACGACTTGGAACGACCCATTTCTATCACCAGTTCCGCAGAGCGATGAGACTTTATCTCGGCTATGATTTCATGTAGATTGCAATAATTCTTACATCCATATATCTACGAGTATATGTATATATGATGTAATATAATTCTTACATCATATATACATTTATGACACATATATCACGCTAGGCAGTGTTTAATCCCGTCAACACTGTATTAGAGTCACATTATACATGCTTGTCTCGTTCGCATCTCGTGTTGGTATGGCACATATCTCTTACAATCCGGTAAGCATATTGTTACTCTCCACATGGGCGAAAACATGTTTTTTCCTGTTTCGAAAATATTATAAACATAAATAAAAGCAAATAAATAAGAGTTGAAGTTTCTTAGTTACGGAACTGGCGATAACAAAAAGATAGTTTCGTGTATAGAACTATTTATATTTATACGCTCTAACAACGGGTGTTTGTGGAACGGATCGCATGACCTAGTCGCATTTATTGTTCATCCATATAGTTTTTGGATACCATTTTTTTTTCAGGCAGTTAACAAATAAAATGCACTAGAGGTCCGTAAAATATATACCTTACAGACTAATATATATACAAATTATAAAATACTAACACTAGAATAAGGGAATTTGTGACATCTGTTTTTATTAGGGCTCGCTGTGTGAACACATTATTATACCAAGGTTTGAAAGTCATTGTTAGAAACTTATTAGGTACCTACTGCATTGAAAAAGATAGCTGTGCTTCAGGTGGTAAGTATTCATATATTTTTTTAATAGGCATCTGTAATTTTCTGATAGAACTGCTTTGAGCAACTTTGTGGTAAATCTGTGACTTGCACTTTTTTAAGAAGGCACATATTTTACACAACACTTTCTTTCCAATATGGCTGTATATAGATATGTATATGTATACAATTGAGGATAAATTAATTATTATTGAATTTATCCGTTCCACAGCTATTATAGAGATGTATTATGCGTATTTGAAAATCCTAATAATATTATAAATGCGAAAGTTTGTGTGTGTGATGTTTATTACCACGTATCACCGTAACTACTGAACCGATTTTGATGAAATTTGGAATAAAGATAGTTTAAGTACTGAATTGAAACATAGGCTAATAGAGAGTTTAGACGTGAATGACGTAGGTAATAGTGCAATACACTGTCGTCGTTTCCATAATAATCGATGATGAGGCATGCCTGTTTAAGCAATTTCGTATATTTTATACGACAGCCCATGTTTGGCACGGGAAATACGAGAGCAAATCGTCGAAAGCGTGCTTAACAACTGAAGCGAGTTTGCAAATACAGAATCATGATAGATTCGGATATAATCATAACAGCGCAGCCGACTACTTTTCTTACTTGCGACACATTAATCTCTACGCGGGCAAAGCCGCGGGGCGCAGCTAGTATATATTATAAATCACTAAGCACTGGCAATATATTGATTAACACTAGCTAATGTTCGCGAAGACAGTCTCGAAGCTATAGTATTTTTCAATGCCCTCAAAACGTGACTGTTTAAGACAAAAGTAGAGCTAAATTGAAACGAATGTATAATTAAACCCGTACGAAATCATAAGCAAACGAAATGAAAAGCAGGTATCTCTGTAACTGGCGCAAACAATTACGGCGTCTAATTAGGTACATTGGAAACCTATCTAGGTAAATGGCCAGCTCCGAAGTCTGAGCTCCGATCGGATCACATTATTGCTCTCCAATTCCCTCAACAACATCGAAATTACCCACTGAATAATAGGCAATAATAAGCAATTAATTACCCTAATTGGTTACCACTTGATCCCATTATGCGAATCATACAGATTAGCGGGAAGGCACGTCTGATCGTATTTTGTGGATAATTGCTTTACGGAGGATTCAGTACCTAATTGACAATAATTAGATTATTATTATGTTTAAGAATTGACTTGTCTGTCTGTCTCAGTGCGCACAAATAAAACTGAGGGTTCCATGTTGCCTTTTAAATAATGTCTATTCAGTACGGATATTACAGTAGTGTTTAGTGCCTGTAAGAGATTGCGCATAGCGATGAGGCCGCCCATTGTACCCACTGCTTATCAACTTTGTTAACTATTGTTTTTCGCTGTGTGTTTGGTATTCGATAAATCATTATTGTATTGTATTGTGTTTTTAAATAGGTTGGCGTATCTGTAACTATGACTAACCGCGAGGCGCAATTGGGACTTGGGAAATAATTGATCCGGAACCACTAATGCTTTATGTAGGTGCGATGCCTGCAGACATCAAGCCAACATATATATTTTTTAATCGTTTCGGTAATAGATGTTTGTTTTGCCACCACCTTACCTTATGTTAATTGACGATTTGGCCGCAGATAGAGTACACAGATTTAAAGGAAAACAGCAGTTGAGTGACTTCTCAGACTCGAACAAGGTTTTTTCGGAAAGAAAAAATACGACCACTGGCTAGGACTTGAACCCAATCTTCAACTCAATCTTCCCTCAGCACGGGAAGCGCTCTACCAATTGAGCTACGATGGTCACCAACTAAGTGTCGAATTTATTCTTCCGTTATTTATTTCCGTTATTCCGCTATTTTTTATTTCCGTTATTTTTGTTCCGTTGTTGTTCCTTTATTTTATCCGTTATAGTTATTGTCAGACTCATTTCTCTAATGGTTCACTGAACATCATCCCGAAACATGACTAGGTCACTTTACGGCATGGCTTTGTTCGGTGGGATCAACAACCGCGTTCGGATCCTACCACTCTAAAAGATATTTAGCGCTAGGTGTCAATAGCCATGAAATTCACGTTTGCCGCGGTCACCACTTGGGCAGATGATCGTTTGTGTGTAAGTATATATATATCTGACTGCTACCGTGCATCGAAGGGCAAATTTAGCCGTCGGTCCCGATTGTTGTCTTAGGATTAGAACAACAACAGTTAGGCCATATCGCAGGCCTGTGGGCGGCCAGGGCTAGCTCCGATACCGGGCTAACTACACACCCACACGAGAAAGAGCAAAAGATCTAGGTAAGTATACATGTGAAGGTTGTGAACGTATATTATTTGATATTTAATTTATACGAAGCGACAGAACTTTTTGGCTAACAATCGACAAATAAGTAGACATCTACTAATTTGTAATTTTATTTAAAATTATATAAAATTAAGATAGAAAATAAATAATATAGTTTTGGTTTCCAAACGCGTTTAGGAATATATATATATATATATATATATACATATATACATATATATATATATATATATATATATGTATCACAAAAATATGAGTTCGTACGTAGCACCCATTACAACTTAAAATGGCCAGTTAAGTTTGTAACTAAATACGGTAAAGACCATATTATACGAAATTGTCCACAGATCTGTAGATATAAGCCCAAAAGTTTCTGTACGGCTCTGATTGTGATTTATTTTATTATACAAGTTAATATTAGCAGAGTTTCGGGCCCAAGGAGAAAATATCGGACAGTGCAATTTAGGAAGGAAGGGCAGGCTCCCTGCGGCGATAACACGGCACTTTTATGTTAGCCTGTAATTGCCAGCTTTTAACTTCGAAGCTTTTGCCTTTAATATCGGCTAATAGCCTGGAGGTCAATATTCAGATTCAATTTTAGATTTCATAAGAGTAAAAGGACGACTCAGGAAAGGAAGGCTGTAGGCAATTTCGAACTTAACGCTTAATTACGTTGTTAAGGACGCGCTTAATGTACATTGTTAAATGAAATTACGAAGAGGTCTGTGTAACGCGTGACCGGCTCGTTACTTGATCGGGCAGGGCGCCGCCGATGCCGTGTAACTTAGTAGGTACTATCTGGTTAAGATTTAATGTACCCATACTTAAGGCACTCATACTTACTATAATCGTAGATTGACGTGATGTAGCATTCGCTTAATGGATTTATAATGTCCTTTTGTCTTTTCTTATCATATGTTACATCATCACTAGTTAGGTAAACGGTTCTACGACCCTCATAATAAAATGATATTTGAGTAAAAAGAAACATAAAAAATTCGGTATTCCGATTTTTATGCATGTGCTTACTATTACAAAGTGTAAAATACTTGACTGCTTTCTCAGATTTACTTATTAAATTGTGAGGTAGGTACCTACTTAAAATTATTGTTTTGATTTGTGGAATTCATTCCTTAAATCCTTACGAGCGAAATAGGACCTAATTCCAACCATCGTTATAGCACAGGTTATAGGCAAAGATAATAGATCTAGTCACTATAGTCATATATCATACCTACATATAGTTACTCGTATCAAGGTACTAATATCACTTATCAAAATGAAATGGTGATTTTCCAGGTCATCCAACAATATGACCCATAGTTATCATACCTTGTTTGTTGTAAGGTGCAAAAGCAGAAAATGCAAAAAAAACTATAAAAGAAAGTTTTCATTAAAAATGAGAAGATGTTTTAATGATTTTTACGTCTTATTTGTTTATTTTTTGTGTTTTTAGCGTCACGCGCCCTTGAAAGAACTCACTCTATAAATCTCTGATTGGTATAAACAAGTAGACCTCCTTTTAAAAATACCATACGATAGAACCTGTTACAGGATAGATACTTTTTAGAATTGCGCGGTCAAAGGTCCAGTGTCAATGTGTTTTGCTGTCGCTATTGTGTCAGTCCGGTCGCCGGAGACTATTCGCAAACTAAGTTTAAACTTTGTAACTGGCGTCCTTTAACATCATCCCCTCACATTTTGTCCCTTGCCAACTATATACCAACGTGTGAGCACCGTATTATGGAAAATAGGTTGAGAGGCTGTAAAAAAATATGACGTTGTATGATGGTTTCATCTGATAACATAAGTATATATTGAAACTAAAAAAGTATACTTATGACAACCGTGGAACCCTTTATAGATGAAGAAAACATTGATACCGAAGCTTGGGTGGTATTCGAGACTTGGCTTCAAGTTAATATATCAATTAATTTAGCTTGGAGAGTAGAGGAGAAGGTGGTAATGTGGCCCCCCACTTTGTTTTTGAGGCCTTATGTAAAAAATACCGGACTTAGAAATCTAATTTATATGTTATAGGGCTCCTTATTAATTTGCCTTTACATGCCTTAGTATGGAATAAATGAAACTGCCACAGGATAATCAAAAACACGGGTAATCTAAAAATTATGAAAATTGGTGACTTGAGATCAAGTGAGGGTTATATGGCACCCCGGGGGCCATATTAAAATATTAATTAAAACCTAACGACAAAAATCACAACCAAGCTCTACCTGCTACTTCATTTCTGAATTTATTTTCGATGTTGTTTTTCAAAGCTATCTGACAGGCCATTTTCGAACATCCATCCTAGTAAAACCACACCATATCTTGACTCCATGAACAAAATATACTGTACTATCAATTTTCCAAGTCAGATGGAAGTATTGGTTTTCTACTAGGTAAGTGGTTTAAATTAACAAGTAACACTAAAGATTCTTGAGAGTTCTTCACTAATCGTTTCAGTGTAGATCTAGGCACAAAAAAAATGACAGCCTTTGACGCTCTTGACCTTTGACCTCGCTTCCATTGCCTTTTTCATTTAGTCAGGATTCCATGTTTACATTTTTTAAAGATGGATATAACACACTTTGTCGAGGCACGTGAAAGAGATAAATAAAAAAATATGAAAGTAATATATCGGTCATACATGTTATATGGCCCCACGGGACCATAATACAAACAATGTGAGGGGGCCATATTACAATCATGACAGAATAAATAAACAAACCCCCAATACAAATATTTATTAGTTCTTTTTTTATAATTATCTTTAAAATCGGTAGATTAACGTTTATGGAACACAATCTATAAACCATCAGAGCTAAAACTTAGTTTTTATAATAATTGAATAAAATGCAGAGCGTTTTTAAAAGTTTCGTCAGTGCGTATTTCGGCTGGTTCGAATAACAAAAGAACTTGACGCCCCTTAAGAGGATATGGCACAGCCGCGGCCAGTGAGCACTAGGTATTTAAATAATGGTTTACGGTCTCGCAGAAAATGCGTAAATTAAATTAAATAAATGAACTAAATAATAATAATGAAAATAATTTAACTAAATTCGTATCAATTTCAGATTTTTGTTAAAATTAGCGTTTCGGGAGAAAACGTTTCTACCACACTAAATCTCAACCAAATTTGGTAATTTTGGTCTCAATTTCTTAAACATAGAATAAACTAGGTTTGTAGGTTTTTTTTTCTTAGTTTATGTCTATTTTTAAAGTTAACAGCTTCCAAACTTAAAAAAAAATTTTCGAGTAAATATCGAGATTTTTGGGTCCATTTATTCAAATTCCCCTTAAGAGGATATGGCACAGCCGCGGCCAGTGAGCACTAGGTATTTGAATAATTGTTTACGGTCTCGCAGAAAATGCGTAAATTAAATTAAATAAATTAACTAAATAATAATAATGAAAATAATTTAACTAAATTCGTATCAATTTCAGATTTTTGTTAAAATTAGCGTTTCGGGAGAAAACGTTTCTACCACACTAAATCTCAACCAAATTTGGTAATTTTGGTCTCAATTTCTTAAACATAGAATAAACTAGGTTTGTAGATTTTTTTTTTCTTAGTTTATGTCTATTTTTAAAGTTAACAGCTTCCAAACTTCAAAAAAAATTTTCGAGTAAATATCGAGATTTTTGGGTCCATTTATTCAAATTCTATAGGAATTATCGAAAAAATCAAAACCTACAAACCTCAATAATGGTAACATCTCTTACATGTCCAAATTTTATCGTATTTGGTTAATGTTTAGGGGTAGAAAAACATTTTCTCTTTTTGTATGAAAATTTCAGCGTGCCGTTCCCTCTTAAGGATTTGTTTTGTATTAAATCGATACTGTCTCACGAGCTCCCTATTGCACCAAAGATGTACTAGATGGCGTGTTTCTTTATTATAAATATCGAAGGGGGCCAATATACCTGCAGGGGCTAATTGACCTTAAATTGCTTATGCTTATCTTATATTAAAGTGAAGTGTTCTGGGACCACTTGCTGAATAAATTATTTTTTATCGGGCGAATACCGTTAGTCCATTAAAATATATCACGGACAATGGAGCAATTATTCAATATCTGTTTCGTCATTCCTTTTTCAGTTTCATTTTGATAGAGGGACAGTGTGCTCGACCAAAAAACGCGAATAATAAATTTTTGCTAAGATATTTTATAGGTTGTATAAAATGCGTTTTCCTTTTCGCAAATGTATTGTGATTATTTATAAGTGCGCTTTGATTACAGTATTTATAGGTACATACTAAAATGTTTTTCCGATTTGAATATCTTCGAGCTACTAACATTAGAACAACACATAGAATACTTAAAGTAAAGTAGGAACTCTGCACTAAAATAAAAGAAAGAACAGACATAAACCTTTTCGCGAGCGCGACGTCCATAATGTTATTCATGAGCACTGCACATCTCACGACAAGCTTCATGTCTGTTACATTACTTTATTGTGCCTATTCATTTTAGTACATTAAATAATAGCTGGATTTTAATTTTTATTCTTCTACACAGGTATTATTAAAAAAACTCGTCGAGACGAGTATACGGCCCGAATTTATAAACCTAAATCAGAACTGAGTCTAGACTCAGAGAGAGCTTCAAGTCAAGCTTTGTTTAATAATCAATCAAGTAAACGTCAACGTGATCTCAATCCAGGTGATTAATAAACGTTAATCAAATTGTCATTCACAATCACCTATTATATAAACAATAATCAAGTCTCGCCTTGAAACTAGGGTTCTTGATTCTAGGGTTAATTCAGAATAGTGACCGCCGCACTCAGCCCGTGCCATTTTATATAGAAAATGGTCGAACGTAAGTGCCGCGCGCCGTGGTAGCTACTCGGAACACAACTCTAGACCATAGAGTCATATTACGAAATAAGGTGAGTTTGACTTGGATAGCTGGATGTTGAACTTGTTTAAAGATTCAGGTGATTATGGTTTGATTTTGATGTATAAAATAAACAGAGACTCGAGACTAGAATGAAAACTTAAGTCGATATCAGGTGACCGCAAATTAAACGTGAATCAAGTCAAATCTATAAATTCAAAGCTAACGAGCCCTTACCTCAATACGTTTACTGTAAGTATTTGTTCCAGTGACCACTTTCTGGCTCCATCGTCAGATCAGTTCAATGTTTTACATTGTATTGTCATCGAATTTACACATGTAGATATGTAAAACTTTAGCACGATTGGATTAGGGAAGTGGTATAAAATTCAGTTGAAAGATTTGACCCACACGTACTAACAGGTGAATTTAAATAAAAATTTGTAAAAAAGTACACCGAATCAAATCAAGAGTGAACAGGTATCTTCTAGGCGAGCATGTTACATTTTAGATCACATCATTGTTTATCATTAGGTGAGATATTAGTCAAACGCAAACCTACAAATAGTAAAACAATAAACATACTCACTAGTCGTAGTTGTACCTTCTTAGTAAGTAAAAAAAAATAAAGGACTTCGTAGAACTAACTACGCAGACGTCTCAAGGTTCAGTGTTAGATGAAATTGCAGCTTAAACAGAGTTAATAATAGTAAGTAAAGGTATCAAGCAAGGGTCGTTCGGCAAAGGTCGGTTCGAGGTCGCTCCCATTACTCATTTATTGAATTTATACTAAGAGGTTTCGCTCCAGTCATTTGTTAATAATTTGTTAAGTTGCGCACTGAAACATTTTTCATTTTGCCAATCATGGACTAAGGAGATTAGGGGAGAGAGGCGGTTTTACCCGCGCTAGAAAGCACTTTCAGTTCTTCCCGAATTTCCCAATTTTCTGGAAAACTCTTCCAATTTTTCTTGTCATAAAAATCTAATTCGGACAACGAGTATTACAAACAAATAAAAAAAATTGCCAAATCAGTCCAGCCGTTCTCAAGTGATGCACTTACTAACGAACAGCATTTAATTTTAATTTAAATTGAGAGATTTTCATTTTCATTCTTACTTTAGGGCACCAGCATAGTAGTACCTTCACAATGATCCTGGCTACGCCTCTGTCTGCAAATAGTTCGAGTACTCTGAGTTTGGCCTGCCATCTCATCCATCACCTCACCGGTTGAGAGTGACGGCTCCAGATTTTAATAAAACGAGTTTTTTATACGAAACGATACACGACATTTTAGCAGTTTGATCTAAATTTATTATCTTTTTACTTTTATTACGGTGTACCTAATTTTAAAGAGAAGAGAAAACTAAAGCGCTATTTGAAAAATCGAGATTTAAATTTTTTCAATAACTTTAACCGTGATCTCTATATGTTCTGTAGCAATTGATTCCACGTGACAATACCCTGTTTCAAACGCGCAATTTCGGTAAACAGTACCTAAGGTCAAAATAGTATCTACGAATCCCAGTCATCAATCCTAGCAAAGAATTTCCCTTTGTCTTATTTTCGTCACAAAGGTTGATAAGCCCATATAAGGTGTAACACTGACCTTGTGCTGTAATCCTGGATCTACGAATCTAGGCCGAAAATGTATGGCGTTACGTCATACATCTGCGACGTCAGTCTGTGATGCGCCTTAGCAAAAGCACCGCCAAGTACTTAACCGAGGCATGACAAAGCCGGGCAGCTATAATACGTCTTATTAGCTCTACAAGGCCACGGCTTATTAAATTGCGCTACGGGGCTGCAATATTACACGGTTTACTTTTCCTTCTAAGTGATTTACTTTGTATACTTTGTATTACATAGATATTTACTTAGAACGGAATGGGTCTCTAATAGATTTCATTACGTCGGTGACTGGATGGAACCTTTACTAATATTTAATTTAAAAGTAATTTGAAATTTCTTTGGTTTTCAAAGCTCGTAGCTTATTTTTTCTAAGGCTAGGTGTCCGTATGACAATATTTATGAATATGTATTTAAATGATAATAAAAAAATGATTTAGTTAAAAGATACTACGTTGCAACCTTCCATATTTTTGTCTACGTTTCCAACTCTGGGTTGTCTGGAAGAGATCGCTTTGAGCAATAAGACCCTCATATTAGATATTGGAAATTTAGTTTCATTTGTTTTTGTATTGAGGTGTTAATAAAGAGTTATTCTATTGTAAGGTGAAACTATTTTAAAAGGAACCACAGATAAAGCGTTTATATTGCCTAGAATTACCTCTGAGGTCTTTAAAAACTAGCCATCACATATTTTTATAGTCTATTTTCGGAGATTAAAAAGGAGGCTCTTAGAATCCCGTTACGGCGCCTCGTCAATGCGAAGACCTGCTTTATTACCCGGGATCAAAGTTTATCTCAATATTGAAATCAGGAAAATGTTCGTCGCGGGCTGTTTGAGTTTACATAAAATTTATTACAGCATCAAACAAACTTCTCCCCGGGGAGACGTTAGTAGTAATTAAATCTTAACGCTGAGGCATTAAGGCTCCAGGAATGGCGAATAGGTAGATATAGCGAGGTGGCAATGACTGCCAAAGCTCGCGGCCGCCCGCCGCGCCGGTAGGGCATAGTTAAATAATGATTAAACGATTCGACATTAGTGATTAAGATTAGGAGTTTAGTATTTTCTAGTTTAGCGACCATTGCAAACAATATTTTTAAAAGATTAGTTGTAAAGAAAAGCAAGCGAGCTACAGTTTTGGCAATGCAAGCCTTCTTGCTGTGTATATTTCAGCTAACTTCTTCATCGCTTTGTGAAGAAACTATTAGAGAAAGTAGAGATTTTGATTTATTACTTTCATTTATTTATTTATTATACATTATCGTCATTAGCTCATTACGTTCCCACTGCTAGAATACGAGAACAGGCCAATATAGACCATATTAAACACTGGCTCATTGCAGATTGGTTGATGTCACATGTTCGAGGACATGCTGTTTTTATCACGATGATTTTCATCACAGTTTGTACAAAATTGGTGCGCGTGTTCCCGCTGAATGACACTCGTTCTGCTCACTCTCTTTGGTAGGCCGTTCCTAGGGATCAGCATGGATGAAAGATCGGTCAATAAGAAACTAATAATGCTGGAAGTACGTCCTGTCCAGGTTAGGTCAGGAAGCTTCAAAGTTTTATCTGAGTCGAGAGAAGAAGCAGTGTGAATTCATCTTAACGATCGATAACCGAGGAAGCGTCTTTAGACTTCAGACTCGTTATTTTAGAAATATCTTGTAGCAATTTCCTCAACGAGACCTAATGGATTATATCAATGTCTTTTTAGTAAATTTAAAGGTATTGTCTAGACTTTCAACAAAGCGAAACGTCGGTATCGAATGCAAATGTCGAATAACATAACAATGATATAAATGGATTATGTATTTAGAAATACAGAATAAGATACAAAAAGAAAGGATATCTACGAGTAAAAGACGCGTTTTATAGCACTTGTAGGAGCCGGCCTTGACTACTACCAAAATAATCCTCCCGAAATATGTCCATACATAAAATGTGTTTTTTATTCACCATTTCCCAGTAGGTGCTATTACAATCAAAATAATCCCAATAAATCCACCCACAACTTCCGCTCTCAGAATGATTTCAGTATATCTTCTGCAATTATGCCGTTAAGAAGCAATATTAGCCAGTTTCACGAATCAACAAAGGAAAATTAGGTTTTTTGTGTACGCCGAAGGAATACTAATCCGCCTCATACACTTCTACCCTTTGAATAGCGCCATGTGAGGCATGATAAGCTCCTGAAATTGCTACGGGATACAGACATCGTATGTGAATATTCTCTACTGAGGAAAGGTTTTATTTTAGTACTATATTTTAAGCAATATTTCCATACCGTGGAAGTCAATACTTTTGTAAAATGCAAAGTACAATAACCAGCTGTTATATGAATATTTTTGAAGCAAGATAACAGAAGAGCTTCCGGGTCCTTATCTGACAAGAAATATCAGTTTTGAGGACAAGCTCGGAAACGGTGAATATTTTACTTAGAAAATACCTGCATTTAGTCGTCCATTTAGACCTATTTTATGGAGCATTATGCTGTGACTTTTATATATTATGCTATTTTTTTGTTGAATGGTCATTCAAGTTAAGATAAATAGTAACTACTACAAAATATTATATTAAATATACAGAACATTAGTACGCATTTGCCCTTGAAATGAAATGAAATAAATTATTTGCAATAAGTGTCGGTAAATTATACAAATTAAAAATTACCTTTGAAAATAACGATAATTTCTTCATTATGGTTGTCCCTGATCTTATAGAAGCATAAGCTTTACCTAAATTAACAAAGTTTGTAACAATTAACAGTATATCCAGGCTCTAGTACGGTGCGAGCCCTATGGCTTAGAAGTTTAGAAGTCGGTAAAGTGGCTATCGCAGCCATCACTAAGATTCAGTTAAACTCGCGTAATTACTAAGATCTAAGTTCGGTCTACCTGTCGCCACTATGTCAATACTCTAGATCTAATCGAAACAATACGATACTCGTAGTTTGGTGTAAGTTTCAGTTCAGTAATCATATATTGTGTTTACTAACGGCGCCCCGCGGTTTCCCGGGATAAAAAGTAGAATATGTGTTATTTTTATTTTTTTAAAGCTTAATGGATCTATGTTTGGCCGCTATCTCGCCTGATGTGAAGCAATGATGTGGCCTAAGATGGAGCACATAGACCTAGAGAGAGACGGCAGAGGAGCGGCTGCTCTGACCCGTCTCTCCGATGGTTCACCGAACATCACTCCGAAACACGACTAGGTCGCTTGACGGCATGGCTTTGTTCGGTGGGTGGTATTACAACCACAGCCAGAGCCTACCATTCTAAAGCGCGTAAGCGGGTTTCATCACGCGGATTTCATCCTTATTCTAGGGTATAAGCTGTCTCTATTTCGAATTTCACTTAAATCCGTTGAACCGTTACAGCACGTGAAGAAGTAACAAACACACTATTACACAAACTTTATATTACTAACTGCACCCCGCGGTTTTACCCGCGGTTCCCGAGATATAAATTAGCCTATTCGTTAATCCAGGGTAAAAGCTATTCTGAATTTTACTCAAATCCGTAGAGCCGTTACAGCTTGAAGAAGTAACAAACACACAAACACACTAACATACTTAAAAAATCGCATTTATAATATTAGCGTGATTAGCGTGACAGCGTGACTTTGTTTTTCTGTCTGCGTCATACAAATCTAGACTTATGAGAGGTAATTAAATGCAAGTCCTTCAACTTCTAAACGCTGCGTCAGTAGTAGTGGGAGCCATTTGGCGTTGAAGAGGTAATTCATCAATATCGTATGCCTTCTTTTTGTGTAACTGAGCTACGAGCCGAGCAAGTCGTTCACCTGATGGTAAGTGCCATGCTTGCCCGTAACAAACTCTTCTTCATTGTTCACACTATCGAACGTTAATCGCAGCGATTTTCATATCGGAATCAAACCGCGCGATCGCGTGATTTTGCGCCGCGTCTGAAAAAAATGCCGTTAAAGTAGCAATCCCCTAAATGCGTGACTGTGATACTCGCAAAAATAATCTAATGACATTTTTTTTTATGGATTTAGAATGCATTTTCATCGAGTTGTGTGCTACCCTAAAAGTTTCAGCCGGATAGCTAATCGATAAGTGCTCGAAAATTGAGTTACACCCGAAATGACAGACAGACAAACAAGAAAGTGACTTAATAAGAACGTGGTAAAAAATTATGTGTGTGGTTAGGACCTTAGGTACTCTAACGATAACAAAAAGCAAAACAAATATGCATTTAGTAGATTGTATTATCTTTAGAACCCAAAATTGCCAAGGTGTTATCTTAAGTGCAGCGTAGACCTCGCTACGTACTCACGTAGTAATTGCTACGTTTCGTAGCAATAGCTACGCCGCACCGTAGCACGCACGTTTATTTTAAACAGGGTGACGGGTACGTGCTGCTTTTATTATTGTGTTATCTTTATGTCTCATTAACATATTGTATGAAACGTAACATGTAACAAAACAAAAAAAATATAAAATGTCTTTATTGCATAATACATGGTACAATATAAAGTTGAAAACCCTGCCCACTGCTTTAGTTTATCACTGTGTTGCAGCAGGCAGTTTCTTCCCATTAACTAAGATCAAATATAATATATATACAACAGAGACTTATTTAATTAATTAATCATAGTACCTATTTAGGCAATTACTCGTAAGTAAATATATATGTATATACATATTATGTGTAAGAATTAAGATTAAGAAAAAAATACATTAATAAATTTTTAGAAAAAAACAAAAACCGACTTCAATGTATCTTCGAAGTCCAAGGTCACATATCGATGAAATTTATATGGGACCACTTCGTAGCTATACTGAACCCGACGCAAAAAGATTTTTTCAAATCGGTGCATAAATGACGGAGTTCTGAGGTAACAAAAAAAAAATACAATCGAACAGAGAACCTCCTCCTTTTTTGAAGTCGGTTAAAAATTGGAATTTATTAATTGGTAAATTAAACGCATTTTTTATATTTTTTATTGTTTATTTGCAAGACTGTCTTCTCTCCCGTAATGATTTAGTGAAATCTTCAAAGTGATCAAAGCTTGACGTCACAGCGTAAGGCTGTGTTAAAAACACAGCTCCTCTCCTCTCGTCTCGTCTCCACTTTGGTGGAGTCCGGCCCTGAACCTCGCCCTCGCCCTCGCCGCGCCGGCTCCATTCTAAAATCAAGAGGTATGGAAATTATTTGTTTTAATTTCAAAACATCTAAGTTACGGTCATTTTCGTGGCAGAAGGTGCGTGAACGTGGATCGGGGGCTCTGGTGCTGCTGTGAAACATTTTATTATACCAATCACGAACATGCTGAAAATTTATCTAGAAATTTTTTATCTAAAATGTCTTTTGTATGTAACTTGTGTCCAGAATCTAGAGAGCTTTTAACTCGTTGCCCAGTATTTTCGCAAGCAACAGTGTCTATCAAACCGTACACAATTTTATATAAATATAGAAATATGTAAAAATATGGCTGTCTACTCGCAGGAATTAGCGCATGCGAAAATCTAAAGATTTTAAATAATTAGGAAATAGAAAAATGACATTCCTCGGGTACGATCGAACCTGTGTCTTCAGAATACTATCCCGACGCTATAACCACTGGGCCACCAAACCAACTGCTCGAGTAACTATCCTTCTTATGTGGTCTTACGGGGCAATATAAATGTTCTTTTTAATTACAATTTGCATAAAACTTATCGTATCAAATGTATAGCTTTATATACTGAGTATATAATAAGTTATTTTATATAGTACATCCAAGATTTCCATGAGTATAACGATGACGTTTATGAGCCGAGCACGATAAAGTTCCCAACAACCTTTTTTAGAGAGTAAAATATTACAAGCGGTGTTATGGTTTTCCAAATGAGTAGAAACATAAAACAATGAACCTGCTCGTTGCGGCTTACGCAGAATAACAGGTAGCTGACGCGACTCGGTTTGCATAAATAATAAAGCGGTATATACAGACAAAACACACTGTATATACGGACCTAGGCGCTTTCTTAAATTACAGTTGTCACTAGTCACATGTTTTTTTCTTTTTATATAAAAAAATAATAGTTTATTAACCATAAAAACCTTAGTTGCTATTACAGTTTTAATGTTAATTTTGGACTGGTTTTAAGCAAGATATTACAAGGCTAGATTTAACAATTTTTTGGACCTCTGTCTTACAAACTAGTTCGCAAACTGTATCTTGCAAGACTGTAATGTGTTGATATGATGAGTGATAATTACATGAATCTCGAAACCTTTCAATCATAAAAAATGTTTTTCTTTAGCTCTGTTTATTCGCTTAGTGCATTCGGATTCAACTATTTTAATTTTATTACAATTTTGTATTCGAGGGGGAACTGTGACCTCACTATACAATGCCTAGTGTGGGGCACAGAGCTTCAACTTAGGTTTATTAATGCATGTACAAACACCTATAATAGTGTATTTATCTTCTATTTTAGTTTTGAAGCCAAATATACCTTCGCACGTCTTGGGGTTTAGCTGAAAACCAGCGTCGTGTGTCAAATAATGACACTTGACATTCGTGCTGAGCCAACATCCCATTTGGTACCACATAGTACTCGTACCTTTGTTCTCAAATAAGTTATATTACTATTAGAAAAAAAACAATTTACTGAAACAATATAAACTATTGTTTCAGTAAATTGCTTTTTTCTTTTTGTTTTTCTGTTTTCTTTATTTTGTAGGCTTCATGATTTTGTGGTTGAAAAATAAATGTGTTTTCTCTCTTTCTCTAACCATTTATGTATTTCTAACCATTTAATGTGTTTTAAGACCAAATTTAATGTGCCAACCTCATAACCATTTATTGTGTATATGAAACAACATAATTTTTTACATTTATATGCAAATTGTGATGGATTTCAACTCGAGACAAAACCTTTGATATATCTCATTCCATCATCATTTGTAATTCGTATCAGCAGAATACGGAAGAAAAATCAATCCGGAAAAATTTGGCAAAGTTGAATTTGTGATATATTATCATGCCTTGAGGATGATACGTTTAGATGCGGTAAAATGGCGTCTGTTGCGGAATATACTTTTTTTAACGGTTTAGATAGATTATGATACAATAATAATGTTTATCAGCATAAAACTTTCGCCATAAATTTGTAAGAAATGTAATTATGAGAAGAAAAGAAAAGAAATACTAAACCTTCTTTATATTTATCATAGATTTTTCCATTTATACAGCAGACCATCACACTAATATCATAAATGCGAAAGTTTGTATGAAAGTGTGTTTGTTACTTCTTCACGCTGTAACGGCTCAACAGATTTGAGTGAAATTCGGAAAAGAGATTGCTGATATCCTGGATTCACCCCAGTTTTAACCCGGAATCCGCGAGTGAAACCGTTGGTTGCAGATAGTGTTCAATGAATAATAACAAAACGGTACCTTAAAATGGGTCAATTGTTTACAGTTTTATATCAAAATTCCAAAGTCCGGTTTTTATTCAGAAGTAAATAGCACACAAAACCAAGGGCTCTTGAAATGGCCTAAATACGAAATGGTTCAAGTGTAGGCACATAGCAATGCTGGAGCAAGTCCTTCATTTGACAAAAACAGGAGAGCCCTTGAGATTCGTCCTCAGATTGCGTTCAATTTATTCGTCCCCCTGAGACGTATTATTTTGTCAACTAAGCAATGCCCTAATTACTCGCGGGAAAACAAATCAGAAGGTTTTATAAAGCAGCAGAATACTTTACATAAAAATTATATTATTAAAAATTATAAAGGATATGCCTTTAAACCATTATTTCAATTGTTGCTGGACCAAACAAGGTTCAAATTTTTTCACAAGCAAAGGAAGTCAAGGACCTTCAAAATAGCTGAAACAAGAAAGCGTTGAAGTGTAGGCACGGCAGTGCAAGCGAGCGCGGTGGCGGCGGCGACCGACCCTTGATTCCACAAAAAACGGGAGAGCCCTCGAGCCACCCCCAGATTGCGTTCAGCTTATTGCTTCCTACCCGTGTAATTGTTTTGCCGACTACGCAAATTCTCTAATTATTTGTGAGAAATTAAATTAACTTGTTTTATAAGAAATTCAAATACTTCTAGAAATGTTTTTGATATGTCCTATATACTGTCCAGAATACTATTGATTCCTAGCGGAGAAGAACGCACACTCAATAGAAACAATGTGGTTGTAAAGCAAAGCAAGCACCCACATTATTTTTTCTGGTGGACTGACTGATAGTGATTATGATTTTTGGGACTAATAAACATGACGAAAATCAATGTACCTTTTTATGTATACAGACAGAAAGAGGTCGCAATTGAAGAGTTGCCTGAGGAAGCGCAGCAAACATACTTAAAGCAATCAGCTTACGATGGACGGTCTTATCGTCTAAAGCGATTTTAGCATAGTAGGTACATAATAGGACAACATGAACATAAATAGTGGATTGAAACCCAGCAATACCTATAACATATTAAATACATAGGTATAATATAACCCCTTTCTACTAATTTAAACTAGGCAGGAGACTGTTTATCCAGTGATATCTTACATTATCAGCACACTATATATGTTTACTACCTATTATATACCTGCTTTTAGAAATCTGTTGTCAAAATATCCGCTGAGACGTTACTAACATTCGCTTAGCTTTTGCCGAGATAAAAGCTTGGTCACATGTCTCAGGGGATAAAAACTGAGAAACGTTGAAAGAAGATAGATCAATATACTATCTCAGATATGCGTGTTCTTTAATCCTACAGAGACTATAACTTATTTTTGTAGGTACCTACGTTTTATATGTTTTAAATTGTCATTAGTCAGATTTTTATCGCTCATACATCTATGGTTTGATACTATCTGGTCTGTTGTTAACGACGTGGCCCAAGGAAGGGCACACAGATCTAGTCGACAAAAGTAGTTAAACAACTGCTCAGATCTGTTTCCCTGATGGTTCACCAAATATCGTTTTGATACACGAATTGGTCGCTTCGGCGTGGTTTTGCTACGGTTTATATTAATTTTTATAAGAAACTGTTCTTGAAACTTGGTTCTCGCTGAAATTGTATAGTTTACACTTCAGCCATCGATAGACCAAGTTTACATGCTTTATAGTTCAGTGCCACAGCTTTTTCAGAACAACTTTACTTTTACCTAGATCGCTGTCCATAACATGAGTTTAAAATAAGGCTATAAAAACTTTTTCTTAAAGCGCTTACTTTAGACACCTTAAAGTGAGTCGGTCACTTTAAGCTGTCTAAAGTAAGCTTGAATATTTTAGGACCTACATATAGATAAGTAATAATGTAATGCTTATTTAGGCTGTAGTTTTTTCTCAGCTACGCTTTTTGGCTAATAATTGAGCCTAATAGATGCTACGATACTAATATATCCATACTTTTCAAATAGTTATAGTACCTATAGCGAAATTGCTACTAGAACTAAATTACATTGCTGACCTTATTTGACACATATGAAACCTTTATAAACTGTAATACAAGACAACCCGCTTTTTTATTACCCCTACGTTCTCTAAGACACAGTTTCTTAATCTATTGGCCAGCAAACTTCACTCATCATCTTCAAATCTCCAATAACACTAAACGCCCTAACAACAATGCTCAACCCGCAATAGTTATAACAATAAACATACAATATTGCTGGCGTTTTGAATTTAACGCAGCATTTTCCCGTCGCTGGGAAATCCGGCGGAGAAGTGAAAAACGAGCGGTGAATCGGAGCGTCGCGTCATCCCCTACCCCCCACAGATTAGGCACCAGCTTCTACGTGAACTCTGCGGACAGCGGTCTCACTTTACAAATAAGAATAATATTTTTTCGGCTCATTCAAGATCGTTATCAGGATTAGGATAAGCGCTCAAACGGATGACGACGAGACTCCCGCTGAAACTCATAATTTAAAACAGCGGGGGAATCCCAATCTGGGAAGGCTTAAAAAATATTACATCTCTCGGTTTTTGGTGACTAGAAATATATTATAAAATCGTGATTAATTTGAAGCTTAAAAGATAAGAAGAAATTGGAATTTAGTTAATTTCCATGAAGAAATATAAACTTCAGACTAAAATAGACAAACTAAAAATAGGCGTGTATATTTTATATCTTGACCGCCTATCGCGCCATTTTCCCATTTACCCATACATATAAATTTGACCGTTGTGCAGCTTGAAGAATAACTGTTTTGATTAAGTAAGTTTAAAAGTACTCTATAATTTTAAGATTGAAGATCATTTTCATGTAGCTATATAATATCTCACAGGATTTTCAGTACAATCCAAAATATTTAATAATACAATTTGTACAATTGCACCAGGAATCATTATAATGAACCTAAATAATGACAAAGGGGAGCCGAGTCGGTTATCTTAATTCGTCGAGCGGTGTAATGAAAACTCATTTCCTTCGGAGTTGTAGCGCGCCTACTTGCTACTGACTTCTCGGATCACGACTCAATTAAGGAACAAAATATAATTTACATATTTTAGTTAGGTCTAGTAGATTCCGTAGCTAGACACTGCGGTGTAAGATTTCAAGAGCGCTTGTAGTCTATTTTCCGATAATAACACGGTAAATTAATTTCGGGAGAATGGGTGGAATCCCCAAAACCAGTTTGGCTTCGGGCCTATTTAATTTCAGATATATTGAAAGTTAGCAAGCGAAGTCGCCGTGGCCTAAATCAACATGGATGACATTATTTTTATGACTTTAAGTGGATACACTGGGCAGAAATTGATACGATTGAAATAACTGAGCTTTAAGGCATTTTCACGTTAATTTATTATTCGCCATCCTTTCTTGCCATAAAAAGCCGACATTTATTATCTTCCTTTGTTTTAGCCCAAAAAATGTAGGCAGGACATCTGCGACCTCTGTAAGCACCGCTCATTAAATTAAATAGTTAGTATATAGGTACAGTTTGTTTAATAAAATGCTAATTAGGTCCTACGTCCCTGACCTCTAAATCATCCTCACTTTTACTGTCTAACAAGATCTAAAATTATTGTGTTACTGTAGGAACAAACTTTAACCTAACAAACTTTAACTGTATATTCACTTAGTTAATCAAAGTTAGCTTAGTAAGGTTATACGTGAGAGTAGTGTGGTCGTTCGGCTGAACGCATTCTGAAAGTGAAATAGGGTTCACTTCATCGAGCACGAGACACGAGAAGTGGAGCAGTAAAATAAAAATACACGATATCACCGTAACGGGTGTCGAGTGAGGGGCAAATTGAATAATTCGAGAAAAGATATTCAACAAGAACGGCCGCTGTTACAGCTAAACCGTAATTTTGAGGAAATAAAGCCAACAATTTCCTTTGAGCTTTATTTAACTTCGACTATAAATTCTCGGCATATTGTGCCTCGCTCGTTTTTTTATGGACGCGGAGTATTATACAAAGATCTCGGGTAAATGTTAACTGACCGCGATAAAGAACGATTACGTTGTAAAAGTATTTAATTATGTGTGAATTTCAAGTTCACAGGAGTATCGAGAGTACCTATTCTGTACCTATTAAGGTAATAGGTACAGACTTTGCTTATTTTAAAATCAGCACTCGTCGTCATAATTGTGGTGTTGGATATGTTTTAATGAACTCGTATCGAGTTTGTTACAGTTTTAAACGAAACACATGACATAAAATAAAACATTGAAACATTACGCATAGGAAAGTTATTCCTAAGCGAAATGTGGTAATTTCTCTCAAGTTCAATTCTTTATTACACTACTTTCCATTTACATACTACAGCTAAGAGTTAGTTGCAATAAATCTGGTCTCTACGAGTAAAAGGCGCGGCAAAAGTCGCAACGGCGGCGCGGCCTTAAAGCGAAAGTTCCACTTGATGAATTTACGTTACAAATTCCTCCTCAACTTTCCCATTTCCATTAGAATAGAGCTGCCACAAAGCAATGACAATGCGAAATCCTTGCGGCGTACATAACTCTACATCGTAGATGGGCTACGTCATAATGATGCGGCTTATCTCGACAAACATAATACCTACAAGTGAATATCTAACTAGTACCTATGAGTTCAAATAATCTTTGAGATCCCAGAAGAGTTTCTATCCAAAAATTGTATCGGCCGATCAAATTTAGTAAATGATGACCAAATTTAGTAAATGATTACCAAATTTAGTAAATGATCACCAAATTTAGTAAATGATTACCAAATTTAGTAAATGATCACCAAAATTAGTAAATGATCACCAAATTTAGTAAATGATTACCAAATTTAGTAAATGATCACCAAACTTAGTAAAAGGCCACCAAATCATATCCGAATTGCCGCACCTCACTCTTCCGCGGTCGAACTCGCTCTTACCCATAGAGTGTACATAAAAAGCGTGGAGCCAGAAGCTAGCAAAGGAGGTCTTAAATGAAGCGAGCCTACGCGTCAAGTAGGGGAAGCGACATGAAGGGGTAACTTCTGGTGGAGCCTACTTTCGTGATCATTTACTGTTTTTTGATGATTATATTTTTTTTATTTGGTGATATATTTTTGGTGATTTATCACTATAATCATAACTACTTTTGGTGTTACATTGTACTATATGTGGTGGTCAGTTAAACATAAGCCTTTACATACTAGAACATTGAACGCAATATGGAACTCCTGAAAATTTATATTATATTTAACTGTGATAAGAGTTGGCAGATTCCCCTGACTCTGTGGACACCGAAAACGAACACCATTCCACAATAAGGGGACTGACGGAGGGGAAAACCCCGGGGGAGATTCAAGATCTGTCGGACGACGATCCACCTTTCACAGCTGCGGATCTGGATTCGCGGAGCTCCTTCAAGACCTAAACCCGAAAAAAGCTCCCGGCCCGGATGGATTGACGTCTGACATCTGTACAGCCGCCATCCACTGTAGCAGCGACATATTTCTGCCACTGGCAAATAAGTGCTTGTCGCTGCCATACTGTCCAATACAGTGGAAGGTCGCTCACGTGTGCATCATCCGTAAACCGGGGAAAGACGATTATACCCACCCAAAGTCGTACAGACCCATAGGCCTTTTGTCGGTTCTCAATTTGAAAGCAATTGAGCTGTCCGCGTATGAATTTCATTATATAACGTAATAAAAGTGAATATACAACCTACACAAATTAAATAACCCTAATTGACGGCAACAAATAGCGGCTCGCCGGCTCGCATGCGGCGAAGGCCCATAAAATCAAATTATTATTAAAATTAAGACAATTCAATAAAAGTGTTAATCTCAATGACGATATAATGCTCTTTGGTTAATCCATTAGCTGCAATAACTCTACCTGTCACGCACATACATGTCATGTTTCTACAAGGTGATCCACAAAGGATCACTCGAACGGAATATAAATATATATTTAGTAAATGGTGTCTTTTGTACCCGTAAAATTGGCGTTTATGCAATAAAAATTGCGTGGCTGGCAATAAATATACACTCAATTCTAAGCCGACGAGACGCGGGTATTAACTAATTTTATAAATGCTATTTATTTTATTTTATTTTATTTGGAAAACATACAGTGATACATTACTAAATTACTAAAGTTAAAATACATCTAGACACCATTTAGACGTTTTCGCATATTGAATCTAATTTCAATTTGTTTCTATACGCTGAGTTAAGTAAAATGAATTAAGTAAATAGATTTTTTGTCTACAAAAGAAACTATAAGTTATGACAGTTAGGGAGTCATACCAAACCAGTTTTTAGAAATAGTAGCTCTAAGTGCGTTGGGAGACGAGTTAAATAAATCGAATTCGGGTAAGTCATCCAGTTTGTTTACATGAGTAGCTGATCTAATAAAAAATGAATTTTGTCTATAATTGGTCGAACTAAGAGGAATATGCAGATATATTGGTTGCCTAACGGACTTTGAAGGTACTTTTATATTTACCTTGGAGAGGAGATGAGGAGAATCGACTTGAGATTGAGCTATTTTAATTAGTAGGGTTATGTCGGATAATTTACGCTATGCTACACACTCCTTTCGTAACCTGTGAGGCGGTGGTCGTAAAATCGCTTGTTAGCACAGAATACTTTATAATGCAATTTTAGTTATTTGCAACGCTCTCTTAGATTGCTCAATTTTACTGTTCCCATAAGTATAGAAAATATTTCACCAAATACCAGATGCAATAAAAAAGAAGATATGGGTATAACTTCTAAAAAAAAATTAAAGTCTTTTCATATTAATAAATGTTACTATAGCCTTGAAGAATTTTTCGATGACAAATTATTATCAATTAATTGATTATAATTATTTAGTTGATTATTATTATGACATGATTAAATTATTATTAAGTGATTGATTATTGTTATGACATTATTAAATTATTAATAATGAATTGTAATTAATAAAATAATTATAATTTATTGTACTGACTTATATAAATCGGTCCGCTCCAACACTTTCATTGCTATACCATGCCAGGGTCATATGTACCAATTAATATTATGTATTTGATCTGTGACATATGTTTGTAATAAATGATTGAATTTGAGTAGATCTTGGCTCCTTAGGTGTGCTTTATGAATACCTTATGTATGATTCCGAGACCGGCGTCAACAACAGCTACATCTGTCGCTAATTCCACGTGACACTAGTGATTCCTAAGGTCTGCTGCTGTCGCGAGTCGCTGCTGCCGATCTCAGAATCATACCTTACATTCAACAAAAATCGATCGCATGTTTTGTTAAAAGTAATAGAAAAAGAGTCAATAGGCTCCTTCTCTGGCCAAAGTCACTCGTATGTAACCAATATTTTTATTAAATTATAAACAATATGTAGACTTTAAACATACGGGTAAATCCCTTTTGGCCTTATATAATAAACACACGCAATAAGGGTGACTATGCTATAAGTCTACTCCATCGGGGACGAAAATAAATATTGTGAGACCAATTGTCATATTGAATGATCGTTTCATCAATGCGAGGTAGCGACCCAACACTGAGGGTATTCTTAAAGTTTTCACAAAAATCTCGACGAAAGGCAACAAATATGACCCGCATATTTTCTCACCAAACCGAAGCGCGAATTTATGAGTGCGTAAGCGTAAAATGTTTGAAGAGCCGCCAGATTTAAAGGGAGTCTTGAACGGGAAATATCTTCTACATTAACGACCGTCTTATTCATAGTGCATGCGATTTGCGGAGTAAATTCCAATGCCTTTATATGAAGGTATATACACCAGTTCAATTTCCGCCTCACGTTGCCTTAAATGATAGCTGAGGCTTCAATAAAACGGGTACAATTTCCATGAACGTCTTTTGTTGTGTTTTGAGTTATACAGTACAATTCAATGGGGAGAACAAGCCGAAATTTATATCGAGCCTTCAAGAAAAGTTCCGTATCCCCACGCGTTAACCGAGGCTATGAATCTAAGATGTTTCTCGTGTAAATTTTGATTTATGCTTGGGAGACGTCGAAATCAGAGGCCGCCTCAATGACGACCCTTTTTACTCTTCACAAACACTTCAGATTAGGAAGGATGTTTCGAAGTATCGTATTTGACTTGCGTATTATCCTACAAACGCTATAGTGTGAATAACTCGGTGTTTACCTATTTGTTCATGGAGTTTGTTCTACAAAGTTGTGGCCGGACAGTTGTAGTGGTGTCGGAGGCTTTATATTGTTGACTTTGTCAATAAGAAACAAATTGAGGACAAATACTGAACAAAGAGAGAACGAAACAAACAAAGTTCTTTTGTTTTGTATTACATTGACATATTGATTGAGAAAAGTTTTGTAATACCTAATAAAAAAAGCGTGATAGCTCGCTTTTTAAGCTATTGCATAGCTTCTATCGCGGGTTTTAGCGTGGAGACCGAATCCAGAAATTCCGTAACGAAAATAACCTAACACCCCCCCACTCCGAATGCTATGCAATAGCTTTACCGCGGCAGTCTCCGAGTGCCACACTTTTTTTTCTCCTTCTTGTAAGAATCTGGCACAGCTCGGTACACATTTCATTCGTTTCATTGTTTCAATTTTTATAAACGCATTCAATAAGCCACAACGGGTTCATAGATGGTTCATGGTTCATGAATTCCTTACAAATCGCTACTACAACGAAAACATGAAACGACAACATTAATGAGTTTATTTTTTTTATTTGAAACTAATGAAAAAAAAGTGTAATGATGTCAACATTTTCCTCAATAATGTTTATCTAATTTGTTACAGTATTTATATTCAAAAACTCGGTGTATGTAGCGAATGCGTACTTCTCTACATTTGTAATCAGCTTTATGTAAGCCGTAATGGCACATAATTCAGACTTCATTCTGAAAAAATAAAAGGAAGTGGTAGCCAACGTAGCTACTATATGTTGGTCTCTTTGCTGTGCCGATGTTCTGAGGATAAGTATAAAATGAGTGAATATTTTTTCGATAGCACTAAAACGATCACTATCTTTCTCGATATCCTTTCCAAAATACGCCTACTGAATCGTGGCGGAAAATTGGAAAAGAATTTCCTATCTATACCTCGTTCTTATTGGGATTTCGGAAAATATTTTTGTGGGGTATTTGTAAATCGAGGTAATTTTTGGCTTATTTATTCCAGGAGCGGATGACGTTATACCAACATGTTGTATTGCATCCATGAACAATTACGGACTAAGGACAATACCAGATACTTTAGTCACTTTATCTAGAACAATATTACTCTTGATAGTAATAAACCTAACTTGACCAAACCTTATTTGACCAAAATCTGTAAAAAGGCCAGGTAGGTACCTACTGAAATATTGTTTTCAATTACATGACGAAACACAATGAGAAACGGAATAATGAATATGCCTACCCAGTACGAATTCCCGTATAGACCTGTTCACTCATGAGGGCGCGTCTCACCACATTTTATGAATATTGTAAACGTATGCGTAGCGATGACCTACATCATTTTTTTTATATATTTTTTTGCTATTTGTTGCTTTACGCGTACAATAAACACCGATAAATGTGTATATGCGCAACTTCATGAGTGAACCTATAAAAGCTATGTATGCTGTATGAGATGAGCATCTTTCCAAGAAATAAATTATTTATTCACTCTCGGCTAACATTTTGCAAAGAATTCTGAACTTATAGTGTACTGTACCCGTTTTTTTTGTATACTTAGCAATTAATCTTACGATGCAATAATTAATACTTCTCAGAGTTTGTCATTTGTGGAACTCTAGCTCTTTTACCTTCACATGAAAATCTACTTGGAAATTGACCAAGAACTGCTTTATGAAATTGCACACATGGAGCTAGCTTGCATTTCTGAGACTGCATTAATACATTCCTAAGTTAATGAAAGTTCCTCAAATGTTTTGGCAAGTGAAGGCACTATCGACCGTCACATCTTGGCTGTCTTTTACAAATGAGATATTTTAGAGTATTGGGCAAAGGGTCACTCGCATTCCTCACTATTGTACCTATGAGTATTTGCTACATTCTGTACCCAGTGGGCCGTGGTTCATGCGATGCGCTATCGACTCGCATATTTATAGAGATCAGGCAGAATCAGGCATCTCACCCTCCCTCTCGCGGCCCGCGCACGCCCTCCACTTCACACCCAGTCTTTCCCATTACAATGTCATTGAAACATTAGCTTAATACGTGCTATGCGGCATAGATTAAGCATTGAGTAGGGACAATTTTTGCGTTTATAAATAAATTGTAATATTACACTTAAACAATTATTACAAGGGTTAATTAAATAAAGCGAAAATAAAAGAATTTCGGTTCTATGACTTTCGTTAAAAAATAATACTTACAATTGATTTATATTTTTTTCTCCCTTTTTAATTTGACTGCAAAAGTCTAATCTTCTAAAGCTTTTTATTTCACATTATAATGATATTATTTTAAATGAGCTTTCCAAACGATAAAAATGATTGATGAAAAGGTTTATTTTCATTATACTTAGGAGGCGAGTGTTAATTAAAGCGATCACGAGCAAACAATACAAAAGAGAGCTGTGTCGGGGTGGTGGATTCTTTGGACGGAGAGATGCGGGGTGTGCAGCGCGCGGTGGCGGCGCGGGGGTGGCGGGGCGGTGCGGGGAGCGCGCGGGGCGCGGCGGGGCGCGCAGGGCGGCAGTCAGCGCCGCGCCGCGCCCGGTCCTGCCGCCCGTCTCCACGAGCTTTACGTAACGATGCGTGCGCGAGCGAGCTGATGGGCGCGCTCGTGTGGTGGCTGGCGGCCTGCTGCCTGCTCCGCGCCGCCACCGCCGGCAACCCCGATGCCAAGCGCCTCTACGACGACCTGCTCTCCAACTACAACAAGCTGGTGCGGCCGGTCGTCAACACAACCGACGTGCTCCGCGTCTGCATCAAGCTTAAACTGAGTCAGCTCATCGATGTCGTAAGTTCCCGTAAGACGGCCCGCGCCGCGTCTTCCCGCGCCGCATCCCGTGGTAAACACTCGCAGCTCTCTTCAAATACGCGCTTTGATATGCATCAGAATGACCTACATCGACTAAGTCGAGAGGACCGGTGCCGGTGTGGCGTAGACGCGTGGTGCATACCGTACTTGCACTTGCGCGTCGCATTTGGAATTTAAATAGACGTGAATTGCATCAACGCCTCGAGCCCGCGACCCAGTTTTTGTAGGACACTTCAGTTTTACACAAATCTAGCCCCGCTGGGAATGGGAATACTTGTAAGTGTCGTATTCACACGGTGTGCCCGTGTCGTTTTTCTAAAGGCGCCGCGCTGTCTCCTCGATATAGGTATTTCCAATCCGATTCCATAAATCACCGGAGTGAAAGTAATCGGTTTTCTTTTGGTTATCAATTCAAACCTTTTTCTGGTTTCACTGCTTTCGTATTGAATCCATTACGTTAGAGTACGATCTTTTGTAGTCAAGGTTTTTTAATTACATTTTTCCTTTAATCCTGTCTTCAATATTCGTACAACCTTAATATCGTACAGTAACAGTTTCTTATATTTTAAAGCCATTGTCGAAAAACATTAACCACAATTTAGCCACCGGGAATACCTCAACAATTAAGCCCTTTGTGCCCTAATGTGCTTCTAGCCGCAACCACATTGCGCTGAGCACTACTCATAGGCCAGTAACAGCGGCTTACTGAACACAAACCTATTGCCAATTATGAAGCAGTAAACATATTTTGTTAATACGGTTCGTTAATAAAAATAATAGGTACCTATAGTCTTATTAAACGTTTTGTTAATAACTATTTTCTCTTGTAGGTAGACAGGTACATCATGGAAGAGATCGGTTAGAGCGATGAGCGCTCATTGTGAAATTTTATTTAAGATAGATTGATAGAAAAAAATATATTGCACTTAAGAACGAATTACATTATGAACAAACTTACTTATGATAAGTATAATAGGCGGTCTTATCGCTAAGCAGCGATCTCTTCCAGACAACCGTTTAGTTAAGTTTATTTTAGTTACCTTCTGTTTCTGTGTATTGCGGAATCGCAATGAAGAGTTATTCAAACTGTTATGTTTTCAAAGCTATAAAATTGTAACATTCATAAAGCTTATGAAATACACGATATACACTCGAGAGCAATGAATCCGGGTCACTTAAAGAATCCTAAAAATCTCGGAAACTAAAAATGCTAGGTTAATGCAATAAATTGTATTTAATAGACAATGTAATACTCCTTAAATGAAGGTATTAAAACTTCTTAGTTATTGTAAAGTTATATCATAAAAAAATCAAATTTGAAAAAGGGCCACTTTCGAAGATGGAACTACGAAATTACAGCATTTGGTTTTGCTTTTGTTTGTAATCTGTCATTTATGTGGGTACATAAACCATGTTGATAGTGCTCTATATTCATTATTCAAGCTGAAATTATGTCGCTTACGCCTGAAGAATGCACCAGAATACTTACAATGCTGGAAACCGGCCGGAGTCAGCGCGATACAGCCAGGACTGTCGGTGTGTCGCTGTCAACAGTACAAAGAGTTCTCCGACGTTACGAAGAAACTGGTTCTAACCTACGCAGACCAGGAACGGGCAGAACCAGGTGTACCACAGCACGAGAAGACCGATACTTGGTGAACACCATGCTTCGAAATCGCTTTCTCACAGGAACTGAACTCACCAATCAGTTTCGACGCCTCGGAGGAAGTAACCCAAGTGCATGGACAGTAAGACGTCGGCTTGCTGAATCTAACTTAAAACCCCTTAGACCTGCAAACGGCCCTAAACTGGAGCGTGGGCATCGTATTTCGAGACTAAGATATGCCCAGAGCCACGTAAATTGGAGTATTGAAGATTGGTCAAAAGTTATGTTCTCCGACGAATCAAAATTTATGCTCTACAAGCACGATGGAAGACACAGAGTGTATCGAAGACCAGGGGAAAGATTCAAGCAAGCATGCATCGAAGAAAAAGTAGCCTACGGTGGTGGGTCTGTACTTGTGTGGGCCGGAATTTCTTCTGAAAGTCGCACAGAGCTGGTGATCATAGAAAACGGCTCTTTAACTAGCGTAATATATGTGGAAGAAATCCTCAATGATCACGTTGGTCCATTTATGGTCAATTTAGGTGAGGATGCTATATTTATGCATGACAATGCCCGACCTCATACAGGTAGGATTGTGAATGACTACCTTCAAGAGATGAACATTACTCGTATGGAGTGGCCAGCGCGCAGCCCGGATATCAACCCGATCGAGCATGCTTGGGACGAGCTAGGCAGATGCGTAAAACAACGAAACCCTCCCCCAATCACGCTTCGTGAGCTCAAAATTGCTCTCACAGAGGAATGGGAGAATATTCCCCAAAATCGTATAAGGAACTTGGTGTACAGCATGAAAAACCGCGTAAACGCAGTAATGGAAGCACGAGGAGGCAATACGAAGTATTAAAATTCAAGAAAATCGTAATAAAGTTCAAAAAATTCATGTTTCCTATTTTTGTTTTAAGGAGAGATCAGCAGTTTTTTTCTTTATGTAATTTTGTGTTAATAAAATGTATGGTGACTCATATTTTTTTTACTTTCATTTAAGGAGTATTACATTGTCTATTAAATACAATTTATTGCATTAACCTATCATTTTTAGTTTCCGAGATTTTTAACATTCTTTAAGTGACCCGGATTCATTGCTCTCGAGTGTATTTATAAGGCAACTATACGAGATCTTAGTAAATTAGGAACTGCTACCTGCAAGTACTCTTCTTCTGCCTAGCGTTATTAATCTCGGCTTCGGCCAGGGTCCGCTTTTTTATATTTGTATTTTCTATTTTTAAGTGGTTGGCTTAGGTTTTGTGTGAAGCGACTGCCATCTGACCTTCACCACCGTTGCAGGGATGACCTGTTTCGCCAGAGCCTCTTTCGTTATTTAACAGGAGCACCACGTGCAGGCGAGGTTGACTTTGGTCTCAAGATGTTTGTAGACCACTATACTCCCTGCAAGTATTATGGCTACAATTCAGACTGTTGGATAACAAAGAAAATTATGGTTTTCCGCGATTTCTTTTCTTCATGAAAACCAACATAGAGTATAGGTAGAGTGAGACTACTATCAAAATTTTAGCACAAAGGGACATTACTCATACATAACACAACAGGTACCTATGTACATATTAAAAAGCAAACAAGGTACCTACTTTAACCAGCTTTCCCAACGCCCTGTATTTGTTTTGGTCGTTTGGGGCTAGCTGAAAACGCGTATTTTAGCTAAACCAAAAGCAGAGTTGTAGCAATTTATATACCTTGTAAATAACGTTTGTAAAAACCTGCATTTTGATTTGGCCACACGATAAACATTTTCATTTATCTCGAAACAGGCGAACGCCGAGCGTGTTTATGGGGTTATATTTATGTTTTTCAATAATACCTATTCGGGTCGTTAACGTTTATTTATCGTTTATATCGCACGATGAATTTATGAAACAGTTTCAACGAGATGAATGTTGAAACAGAATTTCTATATTTGTTCATTTCGGTTTCGGTAGGTGAAGCCTTCAAATTCCTTAACCACGGACTAAAATAACAAGTTTTATTGTATATATATATAATTAAAAATACATATATGTTATTATTTATGTATCTGATATACTCGTCCCTACATAGTATAAAACAAAGTCGCTTTCTCTGTCCCTATATCCCTATGTAGGTATGCTTAAATCTTTAAAACTACGCAACGGATTTTGATGCGTTTTTTTTAATAGATAGAGTGATTGAAGAGGAAGGTTTGTATGTATAATAACCGTGTGAAGCCGAGGGGAAAAACAAAACAAAAGTGGTTATCTATAATATTATATGCGTACACCACCGTCTTTTGTCGTTTCACAAATCCTCTTCATCCAAAGGTTGTCTGGGAGAGATCGCTTATTACCAATAAGACCGCCCATTGTAGTATTCAATTTTTTTAGTTCTATTTTTATTAGTTTTTGTTATGTTAATGGTTTTTTTTAATGATCTGTCTCAGAAAGACATCCCCTTAACATTACAATCTAGCCTAATAAGACTAATAAGTAATTTAACTTTGACTTAAATTGCTAAGTATAGTATAACTAAGAATGTGTCCATTAACACTTTTCTTACTGTCTCTATTAAGGCGAAGACACTTTGTTGTTGTGTTCTTTACGGGTAGCACTAAAGTATGTATAGGTACTACGATACATTGTCACTTCACTACACTAACTCAAATGGTTTTGTCCTTTTGAGCCTTCTCACTAGGTCTGTGGTGTCGAGGAGCTGGATAGCCTCGACGCTCACGTGATGGTGAAGTCTACATTCGTGAGCTTCGTTATATGTTATTGGTGTACAATAAATTGTTATCAATCAAGATTACACTAAAAAGCGCAGATTATTTCGCATCTAAGGCAGGAGTTTTTCCAGTGTTAAAAACGAATTAACCAATTTCAACATTTATATTTGTGAATGTAAATTTGCTTAAGTTTAAGATAAAACTGGAATAGGACTATTGCCGCTAGACAATTCAGTGTAGATCATGAGACGCAATATCATGCGGATCCATAAGGCATGCAATAGGTGACATTTCGATGATAATTCAGAAGCCGTAAAACGGGCATGTTCTTATTTTGTCATATATTTTGAACATAAAAGCGCCAAAAAGAGCCCGATAGGTTCGCGACATGATACGGCAATTTTCTTCGTGAACAAAACGTAGGTAGGTAAGTCTAACTCTCACTGTCTAGCGCTTCAATAACATTAAATATGACTCTAGTTTTTGGAACATCTCTAAGAAAGACGTTAAGGGCAAGTTTTTGATAATTTCTCTTAATCAAAGTCAAAGTCAGAATCTCTTTATTCATGTTTAGCATCACAGACGCAATTATGAACGTCAATTTATCACAATGACTCTACCACCGAATCGGAAAAAGAACCACTACTCAGAAGAAACGGCAAGAAACTGAAATCTTTGAAATGCTATCTACCTATTTATTACTTACTATTGAAGCTACGAATATAGCACTACTAGCTGCCCTCCGCGGTTTCACCCGCTGTTTCCCAGGATAAAAAGTAGCCTATGTGTTCATCCAAGGTATAAGCATATCAGGTATCTCCATTCCGACTTTCACTCAAATCCGTTAAGTCGTTCCGGCGCTTCGAGTAGACGGCGTGAAGAAGTACACAAACACACTTACATACAAACTTTGGCATTTATAATATATAGTCAATTCCAGTTGGTTTTTCAAAAACGTCCAATGTACAGAACTGACTCAGTTCCGTTTTTATAATAGTATAGAAGTGTGATATATACATATATATAATATAGAGTTATTAGTGAGATTTAGGTAAGTTATACCTCTACCATTTAATGTGAAGAATAATTTTTTATAGTCACGTGGACATAAGTTTTTACTATCTCGTTAGAGCAGAGTCGAACCCGTACAGGCAATTTGTCAAAAATGTGTAGTCTCGGGGCTCGTTAATAAAGGGATTAACTTGGCTCCGAACTAAAGCGTAGGGCTGCCACGACCGTAATCTCGTACAAAACGGGTAAAAAAGACCACATTTGACCTACCATAGTATGCTGCATCATTGTTTAAGCGTAAAATGAACATTTGTTACCTTATGCGATCAATAGGTTTTATAAAATAAATCTTTCAGTACTTTATAATTAAATGCAAAGCATTCAATCATAATCATATTTATTTAACCATTGCAAATACGCGTACAATTGGTGTTATTGGGATAGGGACTTAAAAACGCGTGCAATTAAAAACAAAAAAAAAGTAATTCATGTATACCATCTAAACCGAAGCAACATAAAACCAACATTTTTATATAATTCTGTTTCATATTTATGTATTAGCGGCACCGTATAGAAAACTTCTACAAATGCGAGTTCCAGCGAACGAGGCAATATTAATCATACTCAACAAAGTACAACTTAAAATTGGACATTACAAAAACACTATCTCCTTAGAGCATGAAGGGTCATTTGTCAAAAATGTAGACGGGTCACCCTCGGTTTTAAGCGTAGAGAACCGTCGACCTTAGTGACCTTAATCTAGTAAAGCTGCAACGCAACGGGTCAAACAATAGGCCCTCTCGGGCCTTAATAAGAATTTTGTTGAATGTTATTAGGTTGATGGCCTTAAACTAAACATTCTTCAGTGGAATTAAAAGATTTCATAAACACATATGATCATAAACAACGACTACAAGTATCTAGAGCATTCAATTAAATTGATTCTGTTAGATTGGTTATGTTAGATATAAAAGTAATTTAATATCAAAATAAAGAATACTGACTAGAGGGCAAAAATTTTATTCCTACGTTTTGCCCGCACAACATACAACCTATGATGGGATTAATTTGGCCCGCTACAAAATGTTTTCTTTCGGTTTCATAATATTGGCGTGTTATTTTCTTTGCACCTAAAGATGATTCACATTTAACTAGTCCCATGCAAGCAACACTATTTTATGATACATGGCGTTGTATTTTTATTTTGTTAACATTAATTGTATTCCTTTTTCTGATATATAATAATGTTGATTATTATTATTATTATTTTATATGACTAATAGGCAAACAAGCAGACGACCCGCCTGGATGGTAAGCGGTTACCGTCGCCTATGGACACCTGCAACACTCGGGGCATTACTGGTGCGTTGCCTACCTTTAAGGACCCTTTTCACCCTTCTTTTAAAGTACCCCATGTTATAGCTCTGCGGAAAAACCTCGGGCGGTAGCCCATTCCATATTTTATGTAATTGATAATAAGTTTAATTGGTTTAGCCGTGCTTATTATAATAAATAAATACAAATATAATAACACTGGCTAAGTTCGGAACAAATATTGTATTACTTGGACTGCCTGTTATGTTATTAACGACCAATGATTGTTAAGCAATGAGTGTTTGGCATTTGTTTTCCAATACCGCTTATATTGCTAAACATTGGAACATTCGGAACCCATGTTGAATGTAACGATTTGTGAGAGCATGTTTCTACAAAGTTGAGTGCTGTTGCGAAACATTTGTAGTCCAATGAATACGAGCTTTATCAACCGAGTGTAGCTGTAGGGTAACTAGCCCCCACATTGCCACATCGCACACGCGGGGACAGCGGGGGTTCACGGCACGTTCCGGGGTAATGGGCTTATTCATGAATTTACCTTAACCATCGACAGTTTCGCCTATACCAAATGTGGGTAAGAAGCGCTGTATGTTAACCGAGTAATACAGAGAATCTCATAAGTGCTGTTTTTGGCTAGTACATTGTCTTGCTTTTAGTTTACTGAATTTACATTACAGCACTATTTTTTATGAGAAACTAGCGACCCACCTTGGCTTCGCACGGATGCAATTTACTTGCAATTAATTTATTGCAATATGGTGTAATTTTTGACGACTTGACTACAACACAATGATTTTTCTCTAATAACTATACAAAAAAAGTATTGTATTAACTTTCCGTACAAAAAGTTCTAAATGACATTTAAAACCGTATCAAAATTCGTTGCGTGTTTTACAAGAAGTAAGCGGAGAAACAGAAATGAGGACGCGGATTTTGTTTCACACTATTCAGAAGATAGTATAATAATACGCTACATAGGCTTTCGCAAATTGTTAACTTAGTCGTGTAAACATAATAGTAAAGTGTAGTTATTACACGTTTCTACTACTTTTCTATTTCGTTAGCAGAAGATACAATAACTGTAAATATTAATTAGATAGCCAAACTACAGACATTAATTGTTTCTAATAGGTATTAGATAATAATAACAGGCTATTAGTAATTGAGTCCAGCTCTATTAGTAGAGTTGGTGTAGGTACTGTATTGTAATATCATCTTCAAGTTGAATAGCGATGTTGATTCAGAGCAGGCTTCATTAAGCGATAAAATAGCTAGCATACCGACGAACAATAGGTAACTATAGATTACTGTTTCAGTAATTAATCAACTGGTGGTAGAGAGTCATTTATGAGGACCATATAGCCCGTATGGCGCGACCAAATGTTAAAGTGTGTCGTGAAATATCGATGTTCCTACATCGACATGGCTACAGGCCAGCCTTCCCCATCGTCCTCATAAGATCAGCAATGCCTCTTGTGCTGCAGATGTCCTAAATTGATAGTAGCCGCTTTCTATCAGTCTGTCCGCTTATTTGCTGCTATAAAAAAAACATATAGGTAGATACATAATAAAAATATGAAAATATGTACGGCTTTTAAAATGAACGACAAGAAGACTTATTACTTAATAGCCGATACTCGAGACTCAGTCCGCATAGAATTAGGTTTGTAGTTGTTCTCTAAGGAACTGTTTGTTTTTCCGATTTTGAATATTAAGAGAAAATGTCAGACTATCTTGATCTCCCATACAATCTACAAACATCAAAACATATAAACATCCAAATATACAAACATTCGCATTTATAATATGTACATATTAAGATTAAATTAGAATTATAAGGATTGCAAAACAATCCAATACATTTACATTTTCTAAACCCTGCCACATACTGCCTTTATATGTTATTCCTCTCCATTCACGGTTATCTGGAAGAGATCGTTTCAAGCGATAAGCCCGCCCTTTGTGACACTTGTATTGTAAAGTTTGTCTTAAACTGTTACTATTTCTGTATTTTAAAGAGTTCTTAATCAATTAATTCACCAATAAAATTAATCTTCTCTACACGTATATCAGAACTTCTATTTATCATTTTATGAATGGCAACGACACTGTCTGTGTGATCTTGACCGATTGGTTGATTGTAGGTACCTAAGTATTTTGTTATTCCGTTATTCGGTAATATTTTAAAAGTCGAAAAGTTGTTTGTTTTTCCATAATCAATCCCAAGCTGAAGAGCTTTGCAATAAAGGTTATAAATAGCATCTATGATGAGCATAACTCGTTCAATATAAAATCATAAAGTTCCCTAATCAATCAGTGCTTAACAACTGTTCAAAGTACTAAGTAGGTGAAGCACCTAATACTTCTAATGTAGGTAGTTGAAACAATTTACGAAAATAGCTTCATGGACGTTAACTTCTGTAGACTAACTACCTACCTATTAACTCAAAGCAACTTCGATCGGAAGATGTCTTTAACGCAGCCCAACTGAGTTTCAAGTTCCCACCTCAATAATGACTTTGAAACACCCGCAAGTGTGTCACACGCTTATATTATTTATTAGTCGGAACAGCACTAAAATGTCGTAACTCGATGTCAAAGATTACCGCAAACTCAAACAGGAATCTCATAAACTTTGTGACCAAATTCGGGCCTTGAAGTAAACACCAACTTAATTAAGTGGGTTCCCGTCCCAACGTCATGCGATTACCACAGTTTTACAAAACTGTTATTAACGAGCCATTCACAAGTCTGGTCATGTGTTGTTTCGGATTTTTGTAGGGTTGGTATCCATAGAAGGTTTGATATGGAAATCGGTCTATACAAACTCGTTTGAAACGGATCACCGGACTTAATATTACTCTTTTTAATACTTACATTATTCTTTATTATATCTATTAATAACATAAAACTAAAACTAAAAACCTTAAAAAATATAACACTAAAATATATTATTAAAAGGAGTCCCTTTAGGCAAGGTTCCGAAGATACTGGCAGCGTTCCCCTTTTGAATAGCTAGAATAATTAATGAAAATAATTAATTAATAAACTTTTTAATTATATAATATTTATTACTCGTTTACAAATCGATCTTGCAAATAAATTCTGTATTAGACACCGATACTCGGCATTTCTTTTGGAACAATTTAGACACTACACCTTTTAAATTTTAAACCATTAAAATAACTCCATCCCATTTGACTTGCTTTTAAATAGACCTCTAAAACCCTTTTTAGGGGCTTGAGAGAGTAAAATAATAGAAGAAAGAACAGAGGGACCGTAATGCGCACCTAAAAGCATTATCTGTGGGCTTAATTGAAGTTGGCACAATTTGTCACTTGCTATTTTATACAGGTTGTCTCAATGCCTTTAGAGCGCATTGCAGTGAGAAATAAAGATTTGTTGGGAAATACTCCATTGCAAAACACGGGAGTCACAGTGTAGTACGAGTATCTAGTGTACAACAGTTGAAAAATAATATTTACGAGGCTAATCTCTAGGTATCTTTAAAGATGGATGAACAAAGTGTTGGAGAGTAGGACTTATCTAACAAGTTCCAACAGAAAAAGTGTTCTAGTTTTTGTCTAATAACATATTTACGAATCGAGCCAAACTTTCCTCTGGCAAACAAATTAATCTGCAGAATATAGGTATCTTTTCTGAAAGGGACTTTTATCTTGAGAAAGTAAATAAGGACAAAGTTGTCGACAGCTATCGAGTCGGCTTACGCCCATGGCCGTGTGAGGGAAATCTAATATCCTTTGGGGATACACAGTCGGTGATAGCGCGCCTCAGTGGAGAATAAAATATTCACCGGCTCACATTACGTTTAGATAAAAACTTATGAATTTGTGGAGTGGTTATAAATTGGCCGGAACAGTAATACCTATGGATAAACGTATGAGCACTTTTATCCATATTATAAATTAATAAATAATAATATATTTTATTTGAAGCTTTACATTACATAGTGCTAGTAAGTAAGTATTTTAAAAACGAATGTTAGTACCTACTTATTAATTAACTTCAGGGATTTATGAAACTATTGAGTTAAAACATATTGCGTTTTAAACTAATTTACTATGGCATCAAAGTTTATTTGAAATACCTACACAAATATTTGCTTTGATCAAAGCAATACTGCAGTGAGGAGTTATAATTATCAATGGTGTATACTATGTGTAATGTATCATAATAATTATGTGTAATGTGTATTAACCCGAAGGGAGCTTATTCTGCACGTTATGATAAACAACGTTTGCTCAACGAGTTTCTCAATTTCAACTATTTTCATTCATGAATAGTTCTCGTAAAGATTCCTCCGCGAAATGTAAAACACAACATGACAACCATACAACAATACTACAGCTTAGTAAAATGAGAACTATGACCCTAGCAGCTGGAGACGCAATAATAGCAAACATTGATTCAAGTTACGGTTGTCGCAAATTACTAAAATATTTTTCTTTACTTTTGTGTTTGAATTTAAAATACGGTACTTCCAACCTTTGTACACGTTAAGTTAAACGCATGCTTGGTCAGAATAGCCTCCTTTACGTCAATAACATATATTAAGTTACACCTTGTATAAGTATAGGTTACCTTACACTTGAAATTGCCAACTCGGAAATCACCAGGGCAGCCAAGCTGTCTCGTTTCCGATGAACTTAGGCTAGTAGGTACGTTTCAAAATTAAAATAGCAATAGGTACACACACTCCTTCACTGCTGAGGTCAGCTTGTAGCGGACTAGTGGTCCACAAAAGTTGGTTTATTTCGGTCAGTGGTCAATTCACCGACTGTAAAACTATTTCAGAGTTAGTCTAATTAAAGATGAGTGGATATTGTATTAAATTAATTATTCAACATGGAGTCCTTTAAAAGGGGAATTAATAAAGTCCTTAAGGGTCGGCAACGCATCAGCAATGCCTCTGGTGCTGCAGATGTCCATAGGCGACGGTAACCGCTTACCATCAGGCGGGCCATCTGCTTGTTTACCGACATTAAATTAAAAAATATATGTTTGCGATATTATGATCCTTCTCAAATATATTAAAACAATTTAGGTAGAGGGGTCTCTCAAACGTTTTAGCGATCGTATCTTTATCATAGAGTTAGATCTCGTTTTGAGATAAATAACTCATTTTTATTAGGTACTTTAAGGCTCTACGATTAACGTAGACTCGACTCGTAAACCATACGGCGAACCGCAGATAAAACTGGTCACAGGGAGTGACACTAACTCACCGAGGGTTCCACACAATTTAATTTAATTGCTGCTTTAATAACAGCAAGTCCTTTCAAACGTTATCTTACTATAATATGACCATCGGTATCGCGAGATCGAATTCCTTACGATATGATTTCAAAGAAATATTATAATGCGAAAAAGGTCGAGGGTCTGTCCGTGTGTGTGTGTATGTTTTTATATACTTTCATCCCGAAAACCCGAACAAAAAACGTTCATATAAACCACAGAATACTTAATAGTACCAATATAAACCTAATTTTACGCGGGTGGAGTCGCGGGTATCATTAGCTTGTGTTAGATAATAGCCAGTTGAACTAGTTAAACATCAAATGTACATAAAACCCAAATACCTTAATTTATCTGCTAAATAACCCTTTCAATATTGCAAACATAGATAGGCCATAATGTGTGTTTATTTACTTATTTAGGGAAAGCCTTACACCGGCGCTACATTTTACATTACAAATTATTTAATTATTAAATAATATAATTACTTATTATATTAATACTAGCTGACCCGGCAAACGTTGTTTTGCCATATAAATTAAAAAAAAATTAAGGGTGAACAACCCTTATTACTTAGGGGTATGAAAAATAGATAGTAGCCGATTCTCAGACCTACTGAATAAGCATATAAAAGTTGGTAAAAATCAGTAAAGCCGTTTCGGAGGAGTAAGGTAACTAACATTGTGACACGAGAATTTTATATATATATGATGATGATGATGATGAAGCATTAACGCATGCCAAGCAAAAATACAAACCAGGTTTTTCGGAGAGAAACAAAAACACGGTTCAACAGGAAGTTTCTCAGTGGTTCTGTTTCCAATACGGTGGTAGAGTCATTGTGATAAAATGCATTGCAAAGTAAACAGCGTTAGCTCCAACATTGACCGTGTTCATCAATATCATTGTCGCACTACACATGCAGATAAAAAAGATGTTTACTGTTTTGGTAAAACTTTGCTTGCCAAAAGAAAAATAAGGGCAATAATAATAACGTAAAGTAAGGTACATTTTGTATGGATGTTTAATGTAGGTATACAAATTTATGATTATGTTAGTACATGCTCGTTCAAAAAAAGGTTTATATTTATAGCTGCGGTTTCACCCGCGGAGTTCCGGGATAAAAAGTATCCTGTGTCCTTTTTCTGTTCTTAAAGTACGTACGAACCAAATTTCATCAAAATCCGTTCAGTAGTTTTTGCGTGATTGAGTGACAAACATCCATCCATCCATCCATGCTCACAAACTATCACATTTATAATATTAGTGGGAGGAGGATATTTATTTGTTTATTTCAGGAAATAATAACAGAGTAAATTGAAGTAAACTTATCAGAGGCCCATAATTATGATTATGAATTAATGAGCGAGTGTGGCTCAGGTCAAATTAATTATATTTTTATTTATTTATTTTCTCTCCCCTTTGTGGGATTTGAATTTAATTATAATTGTGACATTACGAATATTATATTCTATTATTTTATTTTGACATTTTTATTCTAAATTTCATATTGAATTTAATAATAATAATAATTATGATTGGACTTGTAACCCTGTTTATCAATAAATGAGTATTTGAGTATTTGAGTAGCATGTGCGACTTTCGATCCGATGCTCCCGAGTTCGAATCCCAATGGCCCCGCACCACTGACTTTTTTAAGCTATGTGCGGATTTAACACTCGCTCTAAAATCGGTGAAGGAAAACATCGCGAGGAAACCGGCATGTCCAAGAATTTATCACAAAAATTCAAAGACATGTGACATCTACCAACCCGCACTGGGCGAGCGTGGTGGATTATGACCCATACTTTCTCTATGAGGAAAGGCCTGAGTCCCAGCAGTGGGAACGTAATAGGCTGATGATGCTGAATATCTTATTATTATTATAATACTGAAATTGTTTCGTGTCTGGGTGTTGTGGGTCCGTGAATGGTCCTCGTAGTTCCTGTTCCTCTTGAGACAGGGAATCCTTGTAAATTAGGGGTCAAGAATTATGTACGTGACCGTTGGGCATTATTATTCTTATTAACTATTCTGGGCTCCAATGTAAACATACACACATGAAACGACAAAACGGCCGGACGAACAAAATAATGAAACTACTAGTTCCGTTTTCCCCCTGAGGCAGCGAACCTTAAAAGTAGCCACAAAGTCGCCGTAACATTTTTGTAGTAGGACTAGTGAGGTAACATTTCCACATGTGTCGCTTTCCGGTAGTTCCGGTATATTATGAGAAGTCGTGTGGCGTGCGCATTCCCACTTTGTTAAATTGCCGTAAATGCGACAGTTTGCCGGAATTACAACAGAAACATGGTATGGAAAGGTTTTGTTGGGAAAGCGTCCAACTGCGTTCGATTAGAAGTATTATATGTATCTATTTATAATTTCGCTTATGTTTTTTTTTTAATATATATTATATATGAAATTGTTATTATTTATATACATATAGGTATATCTTATATATTTTGTATATTATTTTATTATGTACCTTTGTTTATAATTGGTATATATTATTGTATATTTAATATAGATAATAGTATATGTTATTATAGTTTGTACTCTTTGTACATACATTTGTTTATTATGTCATTTATGTTAACACCCCCGTCTCTTACTGTTTCTTTAAGTCCTCTCCATCCAAAGGTTGTCTGGAAGAGATCGCTTTGAGCGATAAGATCGCTCATTGTAACACTATAGTTTTTAAGTTTGTTATTGTACTTTTTGTTATTATGTTTTCTGGTGGTGAAACAATAAAGAGTTATCTAATGTAATCTAATCTAATCTATCTTATGTAGCATATAAACACATAATAGTGTTGTTATTCAGTCATTTACTTGTGGTTGTCGGCGCGATAACACACTCTTAAAGTAGCTCAAATATTAGACTACTCTTCAAAGTACTGTTTACTCCTTTAGAGCAGAATGGAGGCAACATTTACATCAAAGAAAGCCAATATCGTTGGGCTAACTTTCGTGAATCACGAGAAAATTCGTAACTATTTTGCCCGCCTTTTACCTTATTTCCTACTGGAATCAAAGAGTACGCAGTTACAAACTGAGAGGCAGATAGCACTTTAACTTTGAAAAGAAAAGTTGTTTTCTGTGTAGACACCAGAAAATACGAAATTTACGTCGTACTTTTGTTTGTTTTTTGTAGCGGAATCATTTTCATTTTAGCTTTTCAATTACTTTAGTATTTTTGTGAGTATCAGTACCCATACAAATAAATACAATTCACTAAGTAGGTATATCATGCTACTTACACGATGTCCAGCCTAACTACTTTTCGAAATTATATATTTTATTATAGCAATATAGACAGACGGGTACAGACAACAAGGGTTAGTTGGCTATATATACATCATCATCATCAGGCCATTACGTTCCCAATGCTGGGATACGGGCCTGCTCTCATACAGAGAGAGTAGCTCAAACGTAATACTACTATTTATTCTGTGCCTATACATCATATAAGACCATATCAATTATAAAAGATTATACATTGTTATGATGACTATGATGAAGACCAAAAATATATTTCCATTGTCCACTTCTCTGTCCCCTCCATTCAAGGTGGAAGTAGGTTAGATGTTTAAGGAAGGGGTCCCTTAAACGTCTGGACGGACTGACAAATGAGACGTCATTATAATCATATTAGGGGCGAGTATAGGTTATAGAATACTTAAGAGCTTTGCATAAGCGACCATGTGTTTTATAATAAAAAAAGAATTTACCCAAACAGGGCAAGATAAATAAAACCGTTTAAAAATAGACATGTTTTTATGAATATAATCACAATATTTTATCATCGAACATCACCACATTCAACAGTGTAAAGTGAGGTAAATAATGTCGTGGGATAATTAAATGACGACTCCATATATATAAGAATATAAAACATTTTTAATTTTCGGTTCGTCTATATACCTACATAGAAGAACCTATGCTTGTAATATAAAACGTGTACTTACATGAAAGTCCTCTACTAAAATATAATAATCCTATCCTATCCCACTTCCTACTATTATTATAAATGGGAAAATTTGTGAGGATGGATGAATGGATGTTTGTTACTCAATCGCGCAAAACTACCTTACAGATTTAGACGAAATTTGGTATGTAGACATTTAAAGTCCAGGAAAAGGACATAGCATTATTTTATCCCGGAACACGGCGGAGAAAATCTAGTAATAAAAAAAACAGCAGCGAAAAAGTAGCAAGGTATTGTCAATATTGTATCCGTGCCAACGGATAAGCAGGAAAATGTTGGCCTGGTAATATGTCTTATATCAAATAGTGATATTGCAGATAGAAAATATTTGGTAATATTAACTAGATAACGCTCACGACTTTGTTCGGGTTGTATAATAATTATTGCAATTCCTTGAATATGTTAATGAAAAGAGCAGGACCCTAATTCACTATGATAACTTGGGGATTCTTTGCTTCGAAATCACGTTGATTTCTTCATTAATAAACGACATCTCTATGACGCATTCATATATTCTTATATATGACGCGTCATAGAGAATACAAATTTCGCAGATGTCGTTTATTAATGAAGGAATCGACGTTTCCTCGAAGCAAGGAGTCGCCAAGTTGTCATAGTGAATTAGGTCCCTGTACGAGTATGTGCTAAATTTGTATTTGTAAATTTTTGTGTATGTAAACGTTTCAAGCGTCTGTAACTAAGGAATTCCACATCGCTCTCCGCTTATGTCCACACAGCGGCCAACCGGTCGCTGGCTATCGCGATTTGTTTAAGTTATGCATGTTTTTAATGTGATGAAATTTGTAATTAAGTCACCAATTAGTAAAGTCATTCTGCTATTCACATTAGTTTTGAGCAAGAGCGATCAATAAAACTTCTCGAATACACAAACGCTTCAATTTGTTTTTGTATAGATGGTGGCTTACAATAGCTATCGGAACGGGACATAAATCCAACTGGACGTTTAAGGGATTATTCTGCAGCATAGATTGCAGATGGGCAAACAAGTAATTAATTTTTAGAGCTAGGCGTTCACTCGTATGCCTGAATATTTCTCCTTGCTTTCCTCTACCTCAGATCTTAATTTGTTTTTTTTTCTTTACAGAATTAATAGTACAGCACATTATGTAATAGTCTTTATACTATACTTTACACGTGTCAGGTGTCTCGTATGCGGGAGGCCGTCTGGGTAGTTACCACAGCTTTGCCAGTTATTCTGTCGTCAAGCAGTAGTGCGCAAGCGTTACTGTGTTCCGATTTGAAGGGCTTTGTAGTCAGCGAAATTACATTGGGCATATTATGAGACTTAATATTCGGGGCGATGAGCGCAATGCAGTGCTACGTAGTACTTTTTATGGTATATTAAAGTTCTGGGTGGCACTGCAATTGTTATGGGCAGACGTGGCGCTTACCATGAAACGAAAGACTTGCTCGTCTCATTTGTTAGTTTTCTAGATACAGGGGGGAATAAGTCATTATTGAAATGTTCAAATAGACGTCAAACGTAGTGCAAATAAACTATTTATAAATTTTAACATTTATTTAATTTTTTTAATTCTTGTACGTACAAGCTTCAGATTAGCAACATTCTGGTAATATTTGATAATAAATCAAACAGTAAAATAGATAGTGGCTCTCAACTGTCCATCTCGGACAGAGGCATAAACCCAACGGGGCGTTAAAGGGTTAATTCCGTGGCATAGCTTTATAGATGGGCATAGTTAAGGATTTCATTTACTTTCCAGAGTCAGATGTTTTGCTTTGGCAGGCCCAGATAGGCCTCCAATAAACGACCCTTCTCTAAGCTACTAGGGCTGGTCAGTTTTATTTCTAGGTACCATTAATCATGACCGCCCTCCAAATAAAGTTTGATCCTATTTTAGACAGCCTCTGTGGTGTAGTGGTTGATGAGGTTGGCTCAAATCTCATACACCACTGAGGTTGCGGGTTCGATTCCCGTGACGGGACAACTTTTTGTGCACCGAAAAACGAATCGCAAGTATTTGTTTTGTGTCTAGGTGTTTTGGGACCATGGTCTTCGTAGTTCCTAGTTTCCTAGATACAGGGAATCCTAGTTAGGGCCCAGGATCTATTATGTATGAGATCGTTGTTGGGTGTTATTTATTTATGTATTAAAACTCAATGAAACTTAAGAGTTTGTATACCTGCATTGATCGCCTAACCAGAAGCTCCATGTTAGCTCCATGTTGTTCCATCATGAAGTTTCATCAAGGGACATTTTATACGTAAATAATGTCCTCAATTAGAACACCGTATTTCTACTTTCACTTGTAAGCGCTAATTTTGTCAGTAAAGAGCTCTTTATGATTTTATTCCTCTTTGTTTATAGCCTTCGAGTAGACAGCCAAATTTATAGCAAACCTTTTTTACAAGCTTTTTATTAACTTGCCATGTTTATTTGGGTCAAATCTTGTAAGTTAAATCAGAACCACTTCCTCTTATCCTACGGAGTTGCAATTTTGCACACTTGTCAAGGTTCGACAGCTAGCTGATCTGATGATGAAGACGGAACGTGGGCAATGGATTTCCTTGACGGTAAACTACTAGTGTTTGGGCTCATTTTAATCTATCTTCGATTACGAATTTGTTTTAAGCTTGTCTTGAAAAATATATATTTCAACAAAAATCTTGTTTACTCTTTATATTTTAGTTATTTATACAGCTTAAACATGTCGTTAGGAATAACTCAAAATATATACATTTTGTCATCACACCATCACACTTGCACTTCACTGCATCACATTACATATCTACCTATTTTATTGCTGCATAGTGTATTTTCGGATGGCCATCCACACTAGACTCTAGAGTGTGCATTATTATGATTGCCTATCTCGGTGGTCGTCCGTCCGAATCGTCTAAAAACAGTGCTACGTAATGTATTAGGTATGCTTACTTCTGTTTTCCGGTACTGCTTTAAAACTTTTTGTATAAAGAAAAAGTTTTCGCTGAATATTCAGAGAACCCTACCTTTACCTATGAAGCGGAAATTTGAAAACTTTTTGCCCCAAAAGAAAAGGAAATTAAGAACTTACACCAACGGTCGACTACCAAACAAATACTTACTTATATGTATAAAATATACAGCGTGGTGGATTATGGCCCATACTCTCTCTATGAGAGAAGGCCCGTGTCCCAGCAGTGGGAACGTGATGGGCAGATGATGATGATGATGATATATAAAATATAGGCTAACCCAATTAAATATCTTTATTGTGTTTTTACCTGAGAAATTAACAAAAGAACTTTTCCCATTGAGCCCAATTAATTCATGTTCGAACTACAGAGGAGACTTTGAAGAGGCCGAGGACTTATTTGAGATGAAGTTAAATGACAATAGATTAACGAAGCTCACTTCGACTTAATATAAGTTAAGCTGAACACAGGCGGCTCCACTTATTTAGAATCGTAAGTAAAACAGAATGGAACAGTTTCTGTTAGATTATTTATTAGACTGAGCTTTATATTTTGGGCGAATAAACATTTAGCAGTTCCGAGTAAATACCTAAACATCATTTGCATTTAAAATTAACATTCAAATGAATGGTTTCATTCCCAGATGCTCGGTAATATGATATGGTTAACTTTATCACAGTATAAATATTTAGTTTTCTTTGGTATAACTATAACTGAAAGGTTTATTGATGGGAACCCTGGCAAATTTTGTAACTCTCCGAACTTGTTTGGGAGTAATAGCAAAGAAAACTAACTATTACTTAGTAATAGTTTCATTCTGAATCTAAAACCAAACCAAGTTTCTAAAACAGAATAACTTATATAAACTTTAAAGTTCTTCTAAAGGAAAATTTAAACGTCTTTTCTTTTACAAATTGATATACGTATTTAGAGAGCCCTCGTACGCTCTCTCCCTAAGCGATGCCAAAGAGCATAAACATGCTGAAGTAGGAATATTCAGATCCGATAAATCTATCAATTTTATTTTTGTCGGACAAGTATTTTGTAAACTGGTTAGGTTCAAATTTTCATGCTATGAGTCTCATTCGATTATTGTATATTGAAAGCTTTGAAATGAATTTTCGGCGTGGGAAAATAAAAGCCGCTCTATTTTTGTCGTTATTGCCATGCCTGACCTCACAAATATTGTTAATTTATCAGACTACTTTGCATATGGCTTTAATTAATATAATAAACATTTCATTATTCACACAATTAAAGTTACATAATGAACAACGATCAGCACCAAGCCTTATTCTCTTGTATAAGTATATATTTGTTTTTACAATTAACAGATCAATATTTATTTATATAGGTACCTTAACAAACTTTAACTTTATTTAACCTTTGTCTCTATTTAAAATAAATATACATTTATAATATATATATATACATATATATTTATATTTATATATATATACATATATATATATATATATATATACATATATATATATATATTCATAAACAAATATTTACAAATATATACAGTGATGAAGACTAAACTAACCTACGATAAAACTATAAGAAAATGTAAAGATAAACAACAGAATTAAGACCGTCCGCGTCCGTTATTGAACAAATATTTTGTTCGAATTAAGTGGAGAGAAGTAAGACTATCCAGCTAATCGAAGTTATTTTGGTTCCAGAACCTCAAGAACCAGATAATGACCACGAACCTGTGGGTGGAGCAGTCGTGGTACGACTATAAGCTTCGCTGGGAGCCCAAGGAGTACGGTGGGGTGCACATGCTTCACGTGCCATCCGACCACATCTGGCGGCCGGACATCGTGCTCTATAACAAGTGAGACCGCAAAGAGCTCACATTGCTTGCTAATCTGACTAAACCTGACCTCTAAAATTTATACGGCAAAGCAGCGGTACCAAATAATGCCAATACTATTGTAATAATAGTACAACGATGACATAGATCCTGACTCCTAACCAGGAATCCGTTTCTGGTACTCTGTATATTATTGTTTCGAATTGCATACAAGAAATATGTTGTTACAATGAAATGTTGTAACCGTATTTACGTTTACAAAGTAAGGTACCTAACATAGCGCTGTTAAGTTAGACGAGGCACAGACCGAGACCGTAAATCTATAATGTACCAGATATACCTACCATTTCCAAACTATTGAGTGTCTGCCAACGGCACGTGTCGAGCGAAGCCTTTTTGTGACACAAGTACATGTGCGCGGAGCATGTTTGTGTTTTTTGTTGCAAACCATATTTTTGTTGGTAATTGAAATTGCTGAAACATGACGTTTCCACTATTCGCTACAAATTGAAAAATCTCTTTGAAAGCTCTCTCAGTTAGATACATTCGATTATTTACCTACAATACAAGCTGATGGGGTTTGGTCATCTTGCGCTTTTCCAGTTATTCACGCACGAGTTATCCTATAAAATACTCCGAACGGCTATTTAATTCAATTAACTTCGAAATGCTGTGATGCACGTACAGTGTTATTACTTCACGAGTCTGTGAATTTTGTTAAAGCATTATTTGTATTACTTTACACAATTCACATCCAGCTACAGTTGAACACTATCTACTTTTATTTAAACAAAATCGTTAGTGCTCAAAGCGTAGCTCACCTAGCAACAAACAACGTAACAAATCTGCTGCTAAGCAATATTAGCTGCGTTTACTACTTGGATGGGTGACTGCATTTGTGTGGTATATTCTAAGAGCTATAGTGCTTCGCAGCGCACGTTAAGCCATCGGTTCTGTTTGTTGACTAAGGTTTCTAAGAACAATAGTCGTTATGCCATGTCGGAGGCTTTGGGGTGGTCTACAATTCTGACACCAAGGTTGATAAGTCACCCAAACGAAGAAGAAGACTAACCAATAAATATTTGTTCCGTAGAGTTTGTTACTATACTTTCAGTTGTACCAATAGGTACAATATTATGACAGAATCTCCTGTAATAATTCTATTATATACCTTCTTATATAGATAACAGCCATCCGGCATCAGTGGAAACATCCAATCTAATCGAAACTCAATTTTTCGGACCATTAGGTTCGATACCTTTTACTTTATTTTTTATCTTCGTTCCTAGAGCCCGTCTGAGTCCAAATAAAACCGAGATTAAGTTCGGGATCTATAAATAGTTATGTGATAGACTCAATAACGTATTGAGGGGAGCCAAACTAGGCTTTCTACAGAATTTCGGAAAGTTTTATTCGATTTTGCTTTTGCGATGAATTCTCCGACATTACTTATAGAATGTATCTATAGGTAGATAGAGCAAAGTGATATAAAAGTTAAGTGGAAAAAGGTGTAGGTTGACTTAGGTTAAACCTTTCAACCCGCATATTTTATCTTTATAAAGAGTTTTTGCATGTGATCTACTCAGTTATTCTATATATTGTAAGAACTGCAGTATATCTAGTTATTATAGAAGAGTTTCAAGATACTTAGGTAATACTTATTATAAAATATATATATTTTTATTATTATATAAAAAATATATATATATTATATTAACTTCAAAAAATATTCACGGTTTCTTGATGTCATCGTGTCTATTACTTACTCGTTTATTTGTTTGTTGGTTTGTACCGCTGCTTTGCCTATCTCTAAACTATGTTCCTTTTAAAAACAATGTTGTGTTAGATATTCATACCAATTAATTTGAATTAGCTTTATATTTACACAATCCCACACATCATACACTTTTCCCAACAAAACAAATAAGACAACATTACATCACGCAGAAAACGTACGTAGCCATTATTAACTCAAAACAGGGCGAAATAAATTTTAGAAGCTCCTCCCTAAATTGATAACGATAACTTGATGAAATCCGTAACGTAAACACTTTGAAGTCCTGAAGATAAGACGAGGCGTGAATAAGTAAAACGAATTGTTTGAAAAAAATAAGGACCTATAACCTACTAACCTCAGAAATCCAATTCAAAAGTGAAAGCTTTGTGAATTTCATCTCACATACCTATAATATATACAAGTCCTTTCACATCATGATAAAAGCTTATTGTAGTAGAGCTCTTTATCCCATTGATATTTCAGCCATTGTCGAAAAGTCGTCGTGTCATAATGTCTTTACGGAAATCCTTCTTTCGAAACCTAACTTTTTACTTTAGATAATCAACTCATAAAAAAAGATGGCCGAGTATTATTACCATGTTACACAAAGTTCTAATTTTTACATTCTTAAAACTCACAAGATCAAATAAAAGGGCAATGTTAAAGCGAAAAGTTTATCCAAGTCCACAGTACCGAGTTTTCTGGAGGAACTGGAAACATTTTCGAGATATTTTCAGTGTAATTTATGCAGGACCGGTACGCAATAGCTTCGGTTGGGACAATATCTGGCTCTTTTGTATTCAATGTTTATTGTGTAAATACATTAATCCGTGACGGCGTTTAACAAATAGTGAGGAAATTTTAACCGTTGTTAACGATCGGGGCCTCGAGACGGTTCTGTTTACAGCAAAATACTGGAGCCCAATATTATTTAGCGCTGGCTCTTCTTAAAATTCGTAATTTTTGCCTTCCTATTTTGAACGTTCCATTTAGCGAGAGTGATTCTGTGAAATAGTTTTATTTTATTTCGAAATCAAATTGGATAAATATTGAATGAATACTTGAAAACGTTTTATGCTGCCAGCGATCCTAACTGGCGAGGTATGAAAACTGTGGTTCAATCGGACTCTGAAATAGAAAAAAATGTACGATCATGCTTCAATTGACCTCAGCAAAACCATAAATAACAAATAGAAAGCTATATACGTTCATGAATTAATATTCTAAATCTACTTTTTATTTTATTCCCGTCTGAGATTTCTAGTAATAACAAATTACAGAAACATATTTCAGGTTTATTCTGTAATGCGGGTGGCATTCATTTTGTCCTGACCGCCACCTTGAAGCGACGGACTTTGATAAATGGCCGGGAGAGCAACTCGTTACTCATTTCCGATCCCTTCCTTCGAATTGTGCGCGCAAGGACCGACTACATAATGTGTACCTTTTTGCTACTACCCTTAACCTGGACCGTCCGTCGTGAATGACGCCCTTTCGAATCAGTGTGCGGCTCCCACTCTACCTTTATCACAATCCGCTTACCCTCGCTCTCCACCATACATATTTTTTATTACACTTTGATACATGTTTTACTTGATGTGTGTTCATCATCATTACGTAACTCGATACTAATTAAAATTTATAAAAGATGAATTAAAATGTCACGATGCATGCATGTTTTATTGGTCGTGTTTGTGTTGTATGATCATACCTGTTTATCACAGTATTTAGTACGTAGATATAGGTAAATTTGTATGCATCGGACGCCGCCTCGCCGAGCCTCTACAATCAACATTAATAATTACTGATGTGACAGATGCATTTCCACTTTCAGCTCCTGACTGCGAAATGGCAACATTATTATATATTTAAAAGAATTTACGGGTATGACGTTTACAAACACGAAATGGAACATAAATTGGAAAATTTTGTCAACAATTCATAATAATTAGGTACAAAGGCTTCGCGCCCCGCGAAAATATTCTTTATTAGACAACAAAAGATTTCATTACACATAACATTATCCTGTATTACGCATAAATGTATTTGAAAACATGCACATTTTTTTGGCAAATTAAATTCCGGGTTTAAAACAAAAGAGCGACTATTTAACACGAATGTACATTAGACACCCTTACACACTACAATATAATATCGTGTGACACACGCACACGCAGCACAGTGACACTGCACGGTAGGAAAGGCACCGCGACGGAAGCCGCGGGACGGCTTGTAAACTTGCGTTAACATTGCAGTGCCGACGGCAACTTCGAGGTAACGTTGGCGACCAAGGCGACTATCTACCACCAGGGGCTAGTGGAATGGAAACCGCCCGCGATTTACAAGTCTTCCTGCGAAATAGACGTGGAATATTTTCCTTTCGACGAGCAAACGTGCGTTCTTAAGTTCGGTAGCTGGACATACGACGGATTCAAGGTAATAGCGCGCGGCCTTCACCGCCCCCGCTGACCGCTCTGTTTGTCCGCAGCGCCGACGGCAACTACGAGGTGACGCTGATGACGAAGGCCACCGTGTACTACAACGGCATGGTCGTGTGGCAGCCGCCCGCCGTCTATAAGTCCTCGTGCTCGATCGACGTCGAGTTCTTTCCTTACGACGTGCAAACCTGTGTGCTTAAGTTAGGCAGCTGGACGTATGACGGCTTCAAGGTGACGCCCCGCTGTACGCTGCTTGGCGCCGCGCGCGGGCCGTAGCGTAGGGCCCGCCGTCCCGGCATCTGTCCATGCAATAGCTTGTTGGCTCGAACGTAATTCGTCGTGTAATTTATTACTTTTCTGTCCATGTGGTATGTTATCACTTTACATATTGATTGTACGACGTTGGAGCGGCTTAGGCGTAGAGCGCGCTCGCGCCCCGCCCGCGCTTTGCGCCGAAGCTCGCTCCTTAGATCTGATATGTTGCAAGTTTACATTTTCTATTGCGTTGGTGATGTTAAAGTATGTGGAGTAGCGGTATGTCGACGTGCGTGACCACGAATGCTCCAGAATATCCTCGGCCGGTTCCACTTAGCTCGTTCGGCCTTCCTCGCTCGTCAAGGAAAGGTATAAAATTTTAACTGCCAGGTGATATGGGATGCAATAACTTCACTCGATCCGTTCCTTTCCGACACATTCCACTCCGTATGCGTCCTTCCGCGCTCATAAGTTGCTTTCAACTTTATTACCAGTCACAGTTGAACATATTGAATTGGCAGAACCAGATAAATCAGCATGGGCGCGGAGCGGCGCGCTCCAGAGCTGTCACTACTCCCCATACCCATAGCTGGCTCCGCTCGCGCCACACACACGACACACACCGGCCACACGACGCTTGTGCATGCTCCCCTAGGGTCGATGTTACACTCTACTCACCGCATGACTCCGGCTTGCTCCGAACCACTTGCATTCCCGATCACGGCGGCCGCCAACCGCAAGACGCGGCCGCGGCACTGACACAGCTTTACACGATACCTTACACGCGAACAAGTTAAGCACAGCACGTGAAGTCGATCAGTGATAATGATAAAATCACACATTTTGCTCAAATAAACACTTACGAGCATTATAGTCATCATGTTGCATATTTTATACCTTTCCCTATTAGCGACTCCCTCTGGCTGTAATAAATGGTGTCGCTGACTGTCCATTGCATGATATCTTTACCTGTTTTCATTTCGATCGATGTGAGACATGCGATTCCACTCAAACTCAGACACGGAGTCCATAACGCACAACTATATGAACTAGACGTTAAGAGTAGACGGAACGGTTCGTAGATCGAATCGAGGCGCCCAACTCCGATTCTGTCGACGAAGCGATCCTTGCATGCCGTTACTACACTTGAACGACGCTTGCGCCTCGTTTCAATATCTTTCTCATTTCTTAATTAGAACTTCACTGACATTGTGTACTGACCTAAAATACTCGCTCGCCTTACCTGTCGTGGCTGATGTTGTGACGGAGCGCAAGCTGGATGGCCGCCGCATCCGCGCGACACACACACGCGCTGCGGAGCCGGCGCTTCCACCTCCGCGTTCGATTGTTTGTCCGATCGTTACAAGTCGTGTGCGCCCCGTCGGCGCCGTCGCCGTCGGCCCTCAAGCTCGTGCCGAGCTCAGCGGCGGCGCCGGCGGCGCGGCGAGGCGCGTGCGTTCTGACGACGTCCAAACGTCGCTTGCGGTCAGCGTCATCCTCCTATTTCAACGTGGTCCGAAACGTGAAGTAAAACTATTGGTTATTCGATGTTGTTATTTCTTCGCATGAATCGGCGTATTGTTGTTGTCTCCATTCAAGTTTAATGTGGTTAAGTGTCGTAAAAGGATTTGATCTCATCTGTTCAGGTACATCCCACTTGGCACACTCTGTGGTATTGTTTTAGTGGCTGCTTCGAAGGACACCTTGGACGAATTATAAACCTCAATAATAAGTATACGAATACTTCACGACTAGCGATCTAGCTACATGCGATCAGTCTGCGATAACTAAGACTCCTAGGACTATCTAGAATTCTACACATTGTGTGACAGGGTGCATGTATCGAAATTAAAATGTCATTCTAAAGAAGTTAAATAAGATAATGGACTAAAAATTAATATAAATGGTAAAACAATGTTAATGTTCTAGAGCAAAAACTAAGTAAGTTAAACGTAAAACATTTAGATATTTATAAATATTTTATTTTAATGAATAATTACAACCCAAATACCATAGTTTTTGCTCTACATTAGTTAGATATAAACGTAGATTAAATTCTGACAGTAAAAGCAAATGAATAAGAATAAACTGAATAATAGCTCTAATATTAGTACCCTTTGTTTCATACTGTACATGTAGGTAAGTTGTGTTTAAGTATTTTAGTTGATGTGTTATAGATTGTCTGCTAACACGTACCTATAATATAAGCATATATTTACTTGAAATACGAACCTCCATATACTTATATTAAAAGTATTTATTAAAGTCGCTGTTATAACGTAACAATGAACTAATTGAATTCCAATACGAAACATTCTTCCCTGCTCAGAAGTAAACCATAAGATTTCATCAGATAGGCAGACATAATACAAAAAAAGAACTGCCCATGAAAATAAGATTTCACAATAATATGTCAGGACTTTACAATTTCAATTGTTTAATTAATGGTAATCAAATGCTTATACCAAACCATATTTATTTATCACAGAAACGTTTTTCTTTCGTAAGATACACTTTTGTTGTTAAAATGATTAAAACACTTGTGATATATATTTTGTAAAAGTGTGTGTGCACAGGTGGACCTGAGGCATATGGACGAGCAGGCCGGCAGCAACGTGGTGTCTGTGGGGGTCGACCTGTCTGAGTTCTACATGTCGGTCGAGTGGGACATTTTAGAAGTGCCCGCTGTCAGGTTGGTAACATTTATATTTATACCAAGAATTTCCACAGCGAGTGTTTTATATCACAAAAAGCAATATGCCAAAGAAGTGGTAAGGTCTAAAGTCTAATACTTATTTTAGTAATTTTCTAGGCATCTTTCAGGTGTTCTGGGTCGTCAAATTGTTTATTAAAACACCAACGCCATTCAAAAAATATATATACAACAGCTTTTCAGCGCTTCAAAGCGTCCTGAGCCGCAAGCTGATTAGCCAGAGTCTGTAAGCCATAGCCTTCTCTGCCTTTCAAAGCGGAACACAGTAATGAAAACATTAATTCCAGGCAGAAAATAACTGTGGAGCAGCTGTCTGCGGCCTGTCCCAGACAAATTAGTGCCCACTAAGGATAAAGAATTTCTTTCTCAGTTAACTAATACCGCGGTCCCTCGACTGTTCTATCGTATATTTTCATTACGCAACGTAATATTTGCTTTACCGATTGGCAAACCAGCTCCTTACTTTTACGTTTACTTAACCAGGAAACTTCCATGCATCCCCCAACCCTCGTTTATATTAAAGTTTTAGGTTAACTACTTCGACATAGACTAACGAATTAATTTCGACTTATATCGATTGTTGAATAAGTAACTTTCAATTAGGTATGAGGGAGCGTCGCCTTTGACCCAGAGGATCATTTTCCAAATTTCCTGTGTTTAAAGTCCCGTAGGTTGATAATAAAGTTTCATTTTTATCGCTTCCTGGCTGCTTTCCACTTATCCGTAGAAGGGGAGACGCAGCCAACCTAATATCCTCTTTTACATAGATATCTATCAGCGTTTACGAAAAACTAATTCGACACAGACTAACGAATTAATTTCGACTTATATCGATTGTTGGATAAGTAACTTTCAATTAGGGATGAGGGAGCGTCGCCTTTGACCCAGAGGATCGCTTTCCAAATTTCCTGTGTTTAAAGTCCCGAAGGTTGATAATAAAGTTTCATATTTATCGCTTCCTGGCTGCTTTCCACATATCCGTAGAAGGGGTGACGCAGCCAATCTAATATCTCCTTTTACGAAGATATCTTACGGAAAGCTCAGAATTTCGCTGGCAGCTCGCTAATCGCCTGCAGTTTTCGCGTTGATTAACAATTTATAGCCCGCCTTAAAGCGCGAATGGCACAAAATAAAAAATATTCAGCATCATTTAGTTTCACTAACAGTGAGGGGCGGAGTGCTCGGGAAATAAATGAAATGGCCGTTATTAGCAGCCGCGATATATTTTTCTCTCAGATACGTATTCTGTTCACATTTATGTCTGTTTAAGTGTTGTATCATTAATATAACTCCGCAATGAACAGAGTAGAGAACGGTATTGTATTTTTACGTTCAGAAAATTGCAGTTAGTTTCTACCTTGGTCAATTTATTCATTTGCGATGGTCAATATTTGATAGGTTATTGTGATTGTATGTTTGGTACGAAAATTTATATCTAGTCCCTACCAATCGGTACATACTTTTATCTAGTCTCTTCAAATCACAACAAAGGACATTCTAGAGGATAGATGAGATGGAAGTTCCCGTCCTCCAGTTCCATAGCAACACAATGGAAAAGAAAAAGCGTTCTCTTCATTTCTTTATCCTTCACAAACCGGTTGTAATATGTTGTTTGACTTTGCATTGTGGTTTAAGCATGACTTTAAACGAGGGTAGATAAAGCACAACAACGTATTATGAAGTATCCATGGGTCCTAGCGCTCGACTTTAGGCCACTCAAGCCCGAGTGAGCGCAAGTGTCATTACTGGCCCGTCCCTCGCCGACATCGCTTTTACGACGTGTATCCGCTTTGCGACGTTAAGCTCGGCGCCGTAAAAGGTCCCGTCTGATACATTTATCATGAATTTTAACGGCTTAATGAGCTTTGAAGCGTGATGTTGAGCAAATCTCTGGTGAAGTCACTTTACTATCCGGTGAAGATTTCAGTTTTTGGACCAGCGTGATTTTAATGGTGTTATAAATCGGGGATAAGCACGATGCTTACGAACGTGTGACTTATATATAGAATTAATATTAAAAGCATTCGCATAGCAGCCACTGTAACTAAAGTAGCTTCGAATAAAAAATAGAGTCGGCGAAATATTTTTCACCTCGTATGTGAACGAGACGTCGACCTCAAAACTAATTGGGAAAATCTTTGAGCGTAAAACATCTATCTAACTTTGCGCCTTGCACCGAAGCGAGGAAAGTTTCAGTTTCCCTTGCAAAAGTACTTTTCTACGACGGAAACTGTTGTCCGTAATGCACTTAACTCGAGCAAAGCGGTGCAGGTTTAAAGCATCGCTACAAAATCCATTTACAACCAAGCTCTGACAATGTCCTTTTGATACCCGCTGTTATTCTTATAAAAGCTGCTACTTGGATTCTTTGGCTGGTCCCTGCAATGCAAACGAATAAAACTGTACTTTTTTTGCCTCTGAAAAGAGTCTCGGATACGGCTCGTAAAAATGTGTTAAAACGCGTTTAAGCACTTTCATATTAAATGGTGAACAGACGCCGGGGGATTATAAAACCGCGATTACAGTTTAGATCGTCCTTGTATAATAATGTTCAGTGGACACTCGTTCGCGGTATCTCTATATATTCGATGATTTCCCATGAAACGTTATAAAAGTCATATTCATATTCCCTTCGACGCTTTTACGAGGCACTCAGCCAAATTACATTGACAGCGCACGATTCCTATGAGCGCGTAATAAAATTATTTGATACCCCATCCATGTGAATTTTTGGGCCTCAAATATTGCTAGTGTTTTAGTTTTATAAAACGAGACACAGTTACAACTCTAGTAAAACAAAGGCAAAACATGAACGAACTCTAAATGCTGTAAAAGCATAAATTATGACGAGGCGTTAGAAAGCGTGAATATGAAAGGTATCCTTTTACATCCGTTTTAGGTAATGATATAAAATGTTTTAGTTTCTCAGTTATAGCGAACACTCAAAATTGATTGTTGACCAGACCTACTGAATAGTGTACCACCTGGCACCTACTTAAATATGTTTTTTGAGTCAAGTTTCTATTACCACAGGAACGAGAAGTTCTACACATGCTGCGACGAGCCGTACCTGGACATAACGTTCAACATCACGATGCGGCGGAAGACGTTGTTCTACACCGTCAACATCATCATACCCTGCATGGGTATCTCATTCCTCACAGTACTGACGTTTTACCTGCCTTCCGATAGTGGGGAAAAGGTAAATAACTGATAAAAAAAATTAGGTAGACGACAAGACCAGTGTGGGCTTTTAGGTAGTTGACATGAGGACGGGTGGAATGCCGCTAAATAAAAAATAAAATGAAATTGAGTGAGTTGTGTCGGATATCAAGAATCATTTTGGTTTGGTGAGCCATCGACGTTAATTAGTTTTCAGGTATATTGACGATCTACGCGCCAGCAGGTATTGAAGCTAGGTAAGCAAAGTCAGGTATCAATTTTCAACTGGCAGATGTTGATAATGAAAACAACTTCAAAGAAACTTCCCGAATTACGCGTATTCAAATTTATAAAACGATACTTATTTAGCAACGAATAAATTACAAAAGAAAAAACTTTTCAAATCGTTTTCACTTCAAAAGTTGTTTATGAAGTATGAAATCCAATATAAACAGAAGCCACCGCGATGTTTTCTTATCGCAATGCCCGGCTTTTCCTGCATGGGTTGTGAGTAACACCTTTCTGACTAAGAACCCTCCACGATTACATACTCTATCGTACTATCTACTCTATGTAAAATCTTTTACAACACTAAATATGAAATTAAAAAAAAAAGTATATTACCCTAAAAAATATCGGCATTATGTGAATTTGATCAGCAGAGATAATGTAGATTTTTTTTCTAACAGGTAACCCTATCAATATCAATATTGATTAGCCTTCACGTGTTCTTCCTGTTGGTGGTGGAAATCATTCCACCGACGTCGCTGGTTGTGCCCCTCCTAGGGAAATATCTCATATTCGCTATGATACTCGTATCTATCAGGTGAGTGCTATAAATAATATACGCAAGACGTAGGGTAGCCAACTCGAGTACGTACTCGTACCTCGTAAGTCATATGTTTTTGAGCTTTGATAAATCATCCTCTTAGTGTCTCACTCCAATTGCGAAAGTATGAATGATATGGATTGACATAAAGACAAAAATATTATTCGGAGAACTTAAGTCGTCGATTACTTGTCCTTTTCAGACTACAAGTACAAAGAACGGTTAGATTTTTGGGAGTGGTAGGCTCAAGCCGTGGTTGTAATACCACCCACTGAACAAAGCCATGCCGTCAAGCGACCTAGTCGTGTTTCGGGATGATGTTCGGTGAACCATCGGGGAGACGGGTCTGAGCAGGCGCTCAACTGCCGTCTCTCTCTAGATCTATGTGTTCCATCTTAGGCCACATCATCGCTTCACATCAGGTGAGATAGTGGCCAAACATAGATCTATTAATAAAACATAATCTTGAACATTTCTGTGGCTAAGGCCGAGAGAGGTGTTAAATATACCTCAACGAAACTGAAATAAACAGTTAAGTGTTGAAAACACTGCCGCGTAAAAAGTCAGATTTTCCTTTGGGTTCAAATATTAGATCCCAAAATCCGTTAAGCTTTTTATTAAAGCCGCTCCACCATAAGATAATAAAAGTAATTATTTAAATATGGCTCCGGTGGGCCGACCACAATCCGCCGCATTACCATATAAATTAAAACTGGCTTTCCAAACAAGATATTTGACTCCAAAGTTTGACTAAAGATTGAATTTTTGGGAATTTTAAAATGTGCTGAGTTACCGCGCGGCTAGTACCTAGCAGAGTAAATATCTTTAAGACTATTATTTCTGTAAAGCTATCAGCTACATTTTGTACAAGAAGAAAGTCACGTATCTAGTAATTAACTTTCCCGGAGCGTTTTTCGTGGGGAAAAAGCCCCTAAAGCTAAAGTTAACAAAATCCACGTTTCATATTAATTCGTAGGTACAAACACCGCGAAATAACGAGCCCGTTATTGCTATAAGGAGCAAGACGTCGTATTCTTAACCCCATTCTGATATTAACCAAGCTGCCTACATTCTACATGACGGGGTTGGTGGCGGGGTAAACAAGGAAACTACTTATTTAGGGCAAGCGTTCCCTTCGTGGCGCGCAGATCGAGTACTCCCAGTACGAAGGTCGGACTAATCAATCTTAATTAATTGTTGTCTCGCAGTGTTAAGCCACACAATACAGAGACGCGCCTACAATATTCGCATATTCGCAACCTTTAGTTATAATATCGCGGTAAACAAGTTAAATAATGTTCTCAACTAAATTACTCTGTACAGATTTCAGTTGTTTACCATCCGAAACCGGAGCCGGATGAATATGGATGTTATTTAAATGATCGTGTTATGAATGTGTAACAAGATGCGAATTTGTATGTATACACGGATGTCATAATTTACCAAATTGTTTATTTAGAGCTCGTTTCCTTTTTTGTCTCAGTCGCACCCTGCATACTACAACACTGCTACAACAGAACAATTCGTATTGTTTGTTACCTCTGTTGATTTTACATACATTAAATGTTTAGTAATTTTATTTAGAACTTTTAACGTTTGTTTGATGTTGAAAAGTTTCGTGAATTGCTATTCATAATCTGGTCGTAGTAATTTCGACGTTTAAAACCCGTTTGTCTTAACCGTTTCATTTCAATTGTAACGTTTGTGTTATTTTCAGTATATGCGTGACGGTAGTGGTACTAAACGTGCACTTCCGGTCGCCGCAAACGCACAGGATGGCGCCGTGGGTGAAGCGGGTGTTCATACACATCCTGCCGCGGCTACTCTTCATGAAACGACCGCAGTATAAGTTCGACACCACAAGGTGAGACTGTTCCCGCAACTTTCCGTCTCCGTTATCCCGCCTTCCGGCACAACTTCGCCGACCTCACAATTAAAGTCAAATTAACTCTGAGTTATAATCTGGGTGGTCTCATCAACTTAACGTGTACCGAGTTCGGTAACAAACGTACAAAGTGCCATCTCATTCGAGCACCGGCTGCCGTAAATGCGACCGCTCATATGTAACAACTTTTACGAGTTTTAAACCACTAGAGCTTATGCTTGTTTCTAGGTACCGCTTGAGAATTTAATGAGTATTAATAAACTATAGGTAAAGTTTGAAAATAAGCTTCAGAGTTATAAAACATACTACCTTCTAAGGATCCTTCCTAGAAACTTTTGCTTGCTATTTTACCTTGGTTAATATTTGAGCGATTTGTAGGCGATAATTATTTTAAAGGCAAACTGGCTGATCATTTGTGAAGCCACAAAAGCCACTGCAGCGAGCAATTAAGACTATCGACAACTGAACCACGAAAGATAGACCGCAATTTGAACACCACCGATATAGAATAGTTACCACAAAATTCGCTAATGTTTCCCGCGGTCCGCTAGCTGGTCGGTATTGTAATTCACTTAGCGAATGGATGTCTATTAGCCGGCGGAATGGTATAATAGGCCGGCGCCGCCACTTCGCTGCGGTTACAGAGCTACCGAACATTACGTAAATGGATCACTGCGGCCAGATTAGACCGGCCGAGTCCGAATCAATCTAAATGTGACTTTATGAACGTGGCCGGCGAGAGGGGGGCCGATGCCAAGCCTCCCTTTCCGTTACATACTGACTGATTCCATAGCTAGCTGAATTTCGTCAGGGATTTAGCTTGGAATGCGAGCGTAGGCCTATCATCTAAACGTTCAAATTTTCAATAGGTATGGGGAACAATCTGTGATCGGAATTTACTCTTCACGGAGCAAGCTCCATTTAATTTAATGTCTAGTATTGTGTTAGTCAGTGGCTTACTTTTGTACGAACTTTGCTCCGCGCAAACAATAGCGTAGCCGTTGCTACGTGGCTACGACATGGTCTACGAATTAGAAACTTTAGATTTCTTTCAATGCGAATGAATAGCTATCCAGACATTTCTATAACTTTCATCGAAGAATGAATTAGGTACCTATTATTATAAGTAGGCACTTGCGAGCCTTTATGAAAAGTTTTTCTTTTCACAAATTTCACAGGAAAATAATTATTCTGAAGTGGGCTCATTGAGACAATCAAATTCGTAGTAAGCTATTGCAAAGTCGACCTTTTTAACTTTCATTTAATGTTTAGAACCAATGGTTGCTCATTGATATACCATACCTTGCAAAGTTTTCATCTATCACATTCAAGTAACTAATAAAATCACCATTTACAATCGCCATCATGTGTTCTCCGGTAGCGTAGTGGCCATCGCAACGAAACGCCGGCTATAGCCGGGAGGTCACCGGTTCGAATTTATTAAATTCCTCCTTACTGTAAAAATACATCGAGTCGGTACTCACCAGGTCGCGGTACACGGCGTGCGGCGTGGTGGTGCGGTGCGGCGGCGCCGCGCGCCCGCTCTACCCGTACCGGCTGGCGGCGGCGGACGACGACTGCTGCGCGCCCGGCGCCTGGCCGCCGCCCGTCGCGCCGCCGCCGCGCCCGCTCACGCGCACGCCTAGCAAGGAGGACCTCACACATACCACTTACATGAATTCAGGGTAAGGAAGGCAATGCTACTGTATCCATCGGCGTAGGTCACCGTTTTCCATCTGGCGGCCGTCTCGTCTGCTTGTTAAGCAGAATGTTTGCGGACCAAAAAACTACTTATAGAATTGCGCGCGAACTGTTTTTTTTTTTGGTGTTATAATCTGTTTCACATAAGCGGAAGATATAAACTGAATCGAGTTTCACTTGTTTTTCTTTGTTTTTTCATACTTCCAAATCTTGCGTCTAATCTTTATTTCGGAGAATCGCTCATTACCCAGTATGTGAGCTTATACTTATTTTTCTGATTGGCAGTGAACTCGTAGAGAATAGCAAAGTATGATACTTCCTTCTATTAATTCTCATTTTTATTCAACAGTCTGAATATAAACAGTATGGGCGAAAGCAACAGGTTCGGCGGTAGTTGCCTAGTCCACGGGTCGAGTGAAGGCGGGGGGGCGGGTCTCGCCAGCACGGAGGACGAGACGCTGAGTCCAGTGCCCGATCCTCCGCCCGGGTTCAGCCACTCCGCCTGTCCGCCGGAGGTGCACAAGACGTGCTTCTGCGTGCGGTTTATAGCGGAACATACGAGGATGCTGGAAGAGTCTACGAAGGTAAATGAAGTCCTTAAAAAATCCCACTCAAAAGCTTCACAAACACAAGGTCGTGTATTGTATAAACACATTTTTTTTCCGTAGGTGAAAGAAGATTGGAAGTACGTAGCTATGGTGCTTGACCGGTTGTTCCTGTGGATCTTCACGCTGGCGGTGCTGGTGGGCACGGCCGGCATCATCCTGCAGGCGCCCACGCTGTACGACGACCGCGTGCCCATCGACAAGCACTTCAACCAGTACGCCACTTCGTCGCTCGTGCGCTGCCCGCCGCCGGCGTAACCGCGATAGGGCTCCGTCTGAGTTGATACGTCACTACTTCATATTGAACCACTGAAAGTCCCCAAACAGACACATTTCTAGACACAAATATTCTAAACCACCGTAAACTTATACCGACAATGGTGTCTATCGCAGAGATTTGTGCTCAGTTTCTGACTTTTGGAAATATTGTGCCAATTAATATATCTCGAAATGACGTATCAACACAGACATGACTAATAAAAATAGGTATCGAACAAAATTAACGGCAGCTCATTCATTGCAACTCGCTCGTAACAGCAAAGAAACTAATGGAAAACGTTTGTTAGGCATCTGGTAAATAGCTCACAAGTTCAGTTCAGACTCCTCGTAAGACTGATAGAATCATGATAAACAATTAAAATAATGGTGAAGAGTCGCGAGCGGGTGGCAGTGTGAGCGCGCGGATCATGTCGCCGTTGCATCGCAACACCCAACGCACACCCGTCCCGCCCTGAACGTGTTCTATTCCACGACACGCATTGTATCTTCTAGATCTAAGGTAGGCACTTCTCTTCCTAATCTAATCTTGCACCTAGACTTAAATGCTTACTCATATCTTCACTCATAAGCACTAATATTTAGTTTTCGACTTCAACATCGTCCCGGCGAGCTCACTTAAATTGTCAACTTCGAAATGCGACAATAAATAGCATCGTTTCGTTAGCTTTCTAACGTATCAAATGTGATATCAAAACTACGACTAGTAATTTTCAATGTAGTTGTTAAGAAACGAAACACCACCAAGCGAATATTGTCTGTGTTCAATTAAATCAGATTAGTTAGCGTCGTAGTGCGAGTACGTAGCAGCGTTATTAGTTACCACCGATTTCCTACGAGTACCTCGCTTATTCTCATAAGTAAGGAATTAGTTAAAGCGAATAAATTAGAGGAACTCATTAATTCTAGCGCTTAAGTAGACGTCGAAATCAAAGATAATCAAATCATCTTCTATTATTAAGTCTACTGTTACTAATCAATTACTTAAGTATTCTCTTCGACTCTTCTATGTGTACGTAATTACTTTGTCGTAGAATAGAACATGTACTTAAAATAATGATACGATTTTACTAGAGGAAATATTTTAAGAAACGTAGAGTCGAAACCGATTATGGTAAGTCACGTAACTATATGAATCAAACTGATTTTATATCAATGTTAATAAAAGGTCACGACACTCACGACGTGGGTGGCTTACAGCGTGACTTTTTATAGCAACTTTTAGAAAATATATTCATACCAAAACCGAGAAACTGAGTATTTTACAAAACACAAAATATAACAAAGCATTATCCTTGTATATGATAAATAAGTACAACATGACAATTTAATTTAAGTGATGATTGCTCAATTTTATCGAATGGGTATTTTAACAGTATCATTTCGTAACAAATTTTGTTCTTTTTGCTTGTTCGGTTGACTTATTAGGTACAATTGTTTTGATGATTCTAAAATGTTTTAAGCAATGCATAATGTATATATTGTATAATTTTATATTTAATCCGAAAGTATATGTTACATATTGTTGGAGCGAAAGTTCATGTAAATATTATGTATAATTTAAGCATGCATTTGAAACATGCGTACCAAATTTTGAACAGGAATTGAGAAAAACTATATCTGCTAAATTTAAATTGATAATAAAACGAAATAAAAGGAAAATGTTTGTACAAAATTAAAAACGATGTGTAAATTGGATAATAAGATATAAACTATCAAATTATAATGGAAAATGAGATACTTGTAAAGGCACTTGATGATGTAAGAAACATTGTCGGCGAAAGATTAGGAAATGTATTGGTGCATAGCTTAGTTACCCTAAAATAGTAACGAATAGACAATTAACAAATAAGCACGTTGGACTGCTCGCAGTAGAGTAGCGCAGCTCAATTGTAGACTAATAAGTTTGTAATTAACTATTTATATTGTTAATAAAACCGTTATACATAGACGTCAATACTTTCATTCCAAATACCTTATGTTCTACCAGCATTATCACATATCAGCACATGCAAGCGGTCGTTTAATGATCATTGTATACTAGTTGCAGCAGCTTTTAAATTTTTAAGAAAGTGATCCAGTACCGATTTTTTTTTTCTGCTATTTTTGAAAAGTTTTAGTGCCTCAGCAGCTGCAGCCTTTGGATCTTTTGGTACGAGTTCATCGTAGTCGTCGGCGGGCTTAGGAGTGGCTACCTTTGATGTAGTCGTTGGAATTGGTTTTGTAGTTGTTGTGGTCGTAGTTGTTGGTTTGGTTGTGGTTGAAGTGTTTGTTCTAGTTGGGCGGACAGTTGTGGTGGTAGTCGATGTTGTTGTCGGTTTTCTGGTAGTTGAAACTTTTGAGGCTACATCTTTAAAAGTGCGTGGTCTATTTGGTTCCTTTATGCTTTGATATCTGTTCTTTTCAGCTTTTTTGATATCTTCTAATTCTTTCATTTCTTTATCTTTCCACTTCACAAGTTCCTTTAAAATTGTCTTGCTAGAATTACTTTCTACTTCTTTCATAATTTCTTTTACTTCACTTTTAAGTTCAGACTGCTTTGTAGGATTGTCTATTTTCTTTAATATTTCATTAAGTGATTCACGTATTTCGTTTTTAGTCTTTTCTATCTGCATTTCTTCCTCTAAGTGTAATTTCTCGATTTCTGCTAAAGTTTTATGTAGTTCCATTTTATCCTCTTCAATCTCTTTCAGCTCTATGTCTACATTTTTTGCCAAGTCTTCAAATTTATGTTCCAAGTGAGTGCTCATATTATCTACGCGATAGTATTCATGGTTTATACTTTCTTCGACAATATCTAGCTTTTTATCGATCTCTTTATTATCACGACTGAGTTTATCAATTATTAAATTATCTAGTTTAGTTGTAACGTCAATAAGCTCAGAAACCTGCGTGCTCGCAGGAGCTATTGGACTGATGTAAATATTAACAGACGCGGCAGGTTTTCCCGAAGCCACAACGTTTTTGTCGATATTAGGATTACATTTATCGTAATATTTTGGAATCTGATCTTTGTCGTAAATAACTTCTTCAACTGCATCTACCGTGCAATCATACGTTTCCTTGATATCGTGTCCCACGTCTGTAAAAAGTTGTCCAACACTTGACTTCACCGAACTCAGTGTTCCCGAGAGGTCACTGAAGAAGGAAGCAGACGACTGTAATAGGAAAACGACATTATAAGAATTGCCGTAGCAAATATGTTATTAAAAATAGTTTCATAAAAATATTTACTCACGTGTGCCATCAACGCGAAAAAAACAAACACTTGTATCATTTTATTGTACAAACAAATAAGTATATTTTAAAAAAGTACTTTCTCGTCTCGTAGGCGGAACATTAATGTAATATTAACTAAACATTAATATACTTGTGTAAATATACAAGTGGCTTCTACAGTATTATATTCTTACTCGTGGTTACTAAATCAATAAATCCTTGACACAATTGTATAAACAACATTAGCTTTTCCCGCGACGTCGTCCGCGTGGACGACAAAGGAAGCCTATGGGCGTTGCGAGGAGGATCTTTAAAGTCACTCAACTGATTTTGATGTAAGAATAATAAATAATAATACGGTTAGATTATGGTATAGGTAATCTAAGTTGTGACTATGATACCAAACCACATTAAAATCCGTTCAGTAGTATCAACAGGTAACAAAAATACAAACAGAAAAAAAATCTAAAAACCGTGGATTCATTTTAGCACCCTCTAAATGGTCGATTCCAGTTGGTTTTAAAAATATCTTTAAATTATTGGCTCTGTTAGTTTTATAATACTGTATAGATAGAATAGATGAAATTATAAAATATATTGGTAGCATAAGTGCAATCTTTATATTTATGTGGTGTTAAATTTGGGGCACATAAATGCGCGTTCTAAAATAATTTTACTTTATGTATTTCTTAGAGGTAAATTTAACAATTCAATTACATTGCACTTATTTAATTAGCTGACACTCCCGGCACCTCTCGCCATTTATAACCATCCCATAATTATTACAGGCTGCAATTATATTTGTAAGTCGAGCGAAAATCTATACCTATCAGTGTTGGTATACGCCAACAATCTCACATAAATATATTTGACACTGCTAGCCTTTCGCTTTATTATAGTTAAGCAAATTACTCAAAATTGTTTTTGTTTTCTTGCCTTTATTTATGAGTTTTAATGCCTCTTTTGCGACAACCTTTGAATCGTTTGGTGCAAGAACAACGTAGGCATCGGAGAGAGTTGGGATGGCCGCCTTAGTCCTAGGTGGGCGTTTAGCAGTCATACTTCCTAGTGGTTTTTTGATTTCAGTAGAGATAGTTTTTGTTTGCGTTAAGGATCTTCGTTGTGTTGTGGAAGAGGTGGTTGTTGGTTGTGTCTTGGAAAACGTAGTTGCAGGTTGGGTGGTAGAGGTGGTTGTTGGCTGTGTCTTGGAAAACGTGGTTGGAGGTTGTGTGGTAGAAGTGGTTGTTAGCTGTGTCTTGGAAAACGTGGTTGCAGGTTGTGTGGTAGAGGTGGTTGTTGGCTGTGTCATGGTAGAGGTGATTGTCGGTTGTGTTGTGTTTGCTAATCGTTGTATGATAAAAGTAATTGTTGGTTTTTTTGTGGTAAAGGTGACTGTTACTTGTGTTGTTGTATTGGTGGTTATTGGTTTAGTGACGGTTGTTGGTTGGGTTGTGGCAGAAAGGGTTGTTGGTCGAGAGCCAGTCGTAGTTAGTAGTTCGGTTGTGACAGAAATAGTAGTCGTCGAAGACTGAGTTGTTGATTCAATGGAGCGAACGGAAGTCATTATCGGTTTGTTGGTCGGCTCCTTGGAAACTTTTGCGGCTACTACCGAAAGAGGGTGTGGCATAATGGCTTCTGATATGCTTTGATTTCTGGCCTTATCAACATTCTTAAGAGTTTCAAATTCTTTCGTTTCATTGTTCTTCATTTTTTTAAGTTTCTCCGTTAGCTGGCTCGCTCTTTTTTCTACTTCTCTCAAACTAAACTTTGTATCAGTATCTTTTACAGGATTGTTTATTTTTTTCACAATTTCATCAAAGGATTCACGAATTTCATCTTTAATATTTTCTATGTTCATATCTTCTTTTAACTGAAGTTTTTCAATCTCTAATAAGGTTTTTTGAAGTTCTTCTTCTTCTTTCTTCATCTTTTTAAATTGGTCGTCCACATGTTTAGCTAACTCATCAAATGCGTGCTCTAAGCGAGTTACCTTGTTGTCTAAAATATTGTTTTCATTATTGAATATTTCTTCTACATTGTGAAATTTTGTATCAATTTCTTTCCTATCATGAAACAATCTTTCAATTGCCGAACTAGAATTCGATTGACTATTTGTTGTTACTTCAATATCCGTCGAGTTAATAGACTGCGTAGCGTTGGATGTTTCCAAAGCGACGATGTGCCTCTGTGTACTCGGACCTTTACATTTATCGTAATATTGTGATATTTGATCCTTATCATAAATGAGTTCTTCGACTGCTTCTACCGAGCAATCATACTTATCTTTCATATAATGTTCTACATCGGTAAGCATTTTTACGACAATTGCTTTTACCGAGGTCAGCGTTCCCGAAAACCCACTCAAGAACGCCGATGACTGAAAATAAAGAGACGGTTAAACTGACGTAATCTAAATTCACAAATGTATTTAAGTAAACAGTTATTTTCTCACCTGTGCTATTAACACGAAAAACACAACAACTGCTATCATTATGTTACTAATTATTTAATTTAGAACAGTATTACTCCTTTCGAAGGCAGAAGATTAATGGGAAACAGCATTGTTTTATAATAAAAATGTCCTCCAAGCGATGTTTTACTAGTGTTCACTGAATCAACAAATCGCCAGGACAACTGTACAAACAGCTCTGTTGGCGAACAACTTATTGCCAGCTTAATACAGTTTTAAATTTAGGGCAACACTAAAATACATTAAATTTATTAAAGATCATTTATTTCTCCGATTAGCTTACAATATATCACAAACTTTATACTTAAACTCAACAACACTTGTAAAGTGCCAATATTACATTGAAGATTCAAAATAGATTTATAATATTGTTTATATATATTAAAAATGTCATTATTCATTTACACGATTTCTAGTCACATAAAAACATGATTATTGTCTGACCTGATTTTTATTAGAAGATATGACCGACAATCGCTGACATTATCAATATTCTATACATATAGATTATAGATTGTATTGCACTACTACTAATTTTAAATGATATGATTTTAGTTTATGATTTTAATACATCGCTCGTCACATGTATGACAAAAGAAAGAACAGTTGCTTACCATCTGGTGTCCATGGGACGCGTGAGTGAATTCTATAATGTTTGTTATAATTCTACAAACGAGCCTTTGTTGCTATTGGCAGTGACATCTGATTAAATGCAAACTAGAGCGAGTGTGGCTCAGCGGGGACTCGTGCGCTTTTCGATCCGACGCACCTGGGTTCGAATCCCGACTCGGCCCTGCACCAATGACTTATAGTTAAGTGCAGATTTTGCACGCTCGCTCTAAAACGGTAAAGGAAAACATCGTGACGAAACCCGCTTACGCGCTTTGGAGTGGTAGGCTCTGGTCGTGGTTGTAATACCACCCACCGAACAAAGCCATGCCGTCAAGCGACCTAGTCGTGTTTCGGGATGATGTTCGGTGAACCATCGGGGAGACGGGTCTGAGCAGCCGCTTAACTGCCGTCTCTCTCTAGATCTATGTGCTTCATCTTAGGCCACATCATCGCTTCACATCAGGCGAGATAGTGGCCAAACATGGACCTATTAAGTGTAAAAAAAAAACCTACGCGTAAAGTAATCCTTTATTTAGGCAGTAAGCAAACTATGGAAACAACATTTTAGTGTGAGATTGGTGTTTTAGGTTTTTATAATTAATAGAAGAGCTACTTTTCTATTGAGTGAGTTCACGGAATCCAACAAATTACAATATAGCCTCAACGAATCAAACTTTCTGAAACATGAACTCCAGAAGAGCAGTTTATAAACGTAATTTTCGATATAATGAGAAGAGATCGTAATTATATAATTTCGCATAATTTATTTTATATATTTCTTTCCGGAACTCGTTGCTCGTTGTAATGACGAGATGACAATAAAACACATTAGTTTAGAGTTCACAGCTGCCTGAGCGTAAAATGTCATTACAATTTGGCACAGCTTGAGCAAAACATTAGCTACTTCGTCAAACGATGCCTCAATACTGATCACACAAAACAAATTGTAAATAAAAATATCTATAGGTACTTTATGTTACAGGTACGTATACGCCAGTACGTGTACATTAAAAAGTGCATTCTTACAAGTAATAAATATAAGATTTGATTTTTAACCGACTTCAAAAAAGTAGGAGGTTCTCTGTTCGATTGTATTTTTTTTAATTTTTTTTTTTATGTTTGTTACCTCAGAACTCCGTCATTTATGATCCGATTTGAAAAATTCTTTTTGCGTCGGGTTCAGTATAGCTACGAAGTGGTCCCATATAAATTTCATCGATATGTGACCTTGGACTTCGAAGATACATTGAAGTCGGTTTTTGCTTTTTTCTAAAAATTGATTATAAAACAACAAAATGGATATAAAATAAAATAATTTAAAAGGGCAAAATATTGGGGTATAACATCAAAAATAAAAACATGATATAAAATAAACGTCATAATAAAAAAACAGGTAAAGGTGGAATGTTGCAAGTACTTCCACATTTTTATCAAATAAAAATAGAGATATGCAATGGATAAGTTAAAATAATATGTAGAAATGTAAAATTGGCAAATGTCGGCTGTGCTGGGTTGCTATGTACAAACTTAATTTATATCGTACAATACACTTAAAGGGGGTTGTAGAGACACAAGCAAATGACTCGTTATAACAGGGTAAGAAAATCAACTGGTACCTATATTTCTCGTACATAAAAAAATATCAATGTAAACAAACGGCCAGAATTTTATAACAACCTTTTATGTAAAATTTAAATAATACAGGACATCTCAGTTGAACATCTCACTTTACCACGTGATGGCACGATTTTTTAATACTAACCCTTTACTTTGCGATTCCATTGGGTACTTATAGCAGATCACAGTGACATAACAAGCTTTATATATATATTTATATTAATGTACATTGACACTTGTAAGAAACAGTTTTACCAAATATTTTGAACACTTCTCTTCTACAATATAACAATGGCACGATAGTCTCCAAGATTGTTATTATAAAAAAGGCTTATTTTACAAACAACCGCAGTATTTATTCAGATTATAAAATAAATGCAGTTTCGATGCCACATTACTAATTAAAAATATTCGCAAAATGCATATTAAATAATAATAAATGTTAAATTTTTCACATAAAATATTTCATTTGGAATAAAATAGTTTTGCCATAATAAAAATCAATATCGTGCCATTCCGTTTGTCACATTTACTTAACTACAATTATATTATTTTTCATATACAGATTTCATTCATTCATCATCAGCCCATCACATTTCCACTGCTGGGACTCAGGTCTTCCCTCGTAGAGAGACTATGAGAAGGTTGATTTCATTAATTACGAGTCTCATATCTAATGAAATTATATTACAAACATTGCTTTTGGATACACGTCATTTCATATACAAAATATCCCTAACGTCTACTACGAATATATAAATATATTATTTATTAATAAAATATCATAAAACTTTAGTAATATCAAAGGAGTGCCAATTATTATTTTAATATATGTAATAATAAATGACATGGGTAATCATAAGATATGTTCAATAAACAACCTTTTTAATTTCGTGTCGTGATAATTATCCGACATCTTTTCCGAGTTTTATTTCTCCAAGACATCATACACTTTCAATTGAGCATTTAGTATATAAAGTTGGTTTTAATGCATTTATTTTACGCCCGATAGATGAGACGCATGATTTTTTATAAAGTATGGTATAAAATGTGACAGCATAGAATTAGAATGAAAAGTGTCAACACATGCAAAACTAAATGTGGCTTAGAAAATTGAGCCGCTGAAGTCGATAAGATTAATTTAAATAAACGAATTTAATGTCGTCTGTAGTCTGTCTAGCGCAACTTTTAGATCTGTGGTACATCTAGAGGCTAGTGTGGACTTTACAGCTTTATTCTGTACTGTCATATTTTTTACGTATTTTTAACAACTCCTTTGCATTTCACCCAAATTTTGAAATGAAAACATCAAACTTATGACAACTTTCTAATTAAGATTGTCATATTTTTGTTGAACTATTAAACTATACTTATGTTCCGAGTAATTGAAAATTTTATACCACGCAGACTTCCACAATTAACTCATTAACCTTAAAACAATCTACCAACATTAAAATAACATAAGAATCCACGATCATAAATAGTGTAAACGTTTCTGGAGATCACTAACAATAAGACCTATCACTTAGTTTCATACACAACGATTACATCAAAAAACTTTTAGCACTACCTTCGTCCAAAAATGTCAATATCAAAATATGTTTCTTTTGCGACACTAAAATTTGCCTAAAAATAAACGGTGATTTTGGTGAACACAACATGTTTATTGACATACAAATTTGTCATAGATCGGACTCACGGCACATCACGGCGTGTCCGGTTGTGAATCTTCTTCGCTAGATGGCGTCTCGTCTCTTTTAGGTGGGATCGGAAGATTGACGGGTTCGTCCTTGACTATGTCCCGTTTGGGAGGGATGGGGGCCCCGTTGAGCTTCGGCAGCGGGGGGATCGGGGGGGTCGTGTGCTCGTGGGAGGGCCCCGACTGCCCGGCGGGGTGCGGGGTACCGTTCGCCATTCTTTGGTAGTGAGCCTTCCATTTGTTCGCTGGCGGCGTGTAGTTGAGGTGGTCGTATTCCCTTTCTGTAACAAACGATTCCTATAGTAGAAATGATCAACTCTTGATTGTTGAATGACCCGCCGCGCCATGTTACAGGTGTGACGTTAAGTTAAATCGTCCAACCCAAGTCACGTTAGACTTTATTCCTTTTTGTACCAGAACAGAATCATTTTATTGACCTTAATAACTAGGGTTGGTATATACTATTCTATGTTGTTTGAGATCTTGATACACCGAATCTTGACAGGACACTTTTGCAAAGAGACTACAAAGGTTAACTCACTTTTTAGATGTTTCTTTCACAAACTTTGCTATTTTTGAGATGCAAATTAATTTATTTTAATTTCCATTAATTTATTTAGCCTTCTGTAAGTGTTTTTATAAATAGTTTCAATATCTCATGTAAATTAGGATTTTCCAAAAATACGATAAAGAAACATTGATATACCAAAAAAATTACGCAATTAATAATAACTATTATATCACTACTTACACACATTGTTTACAGGAGTAATCTATCATAAAAAATAATTGCCGTATTTATCGACAACACATACATATTCCCTATTACAGCAGAAGGCAGTAAGTGGTCATATAATTTTAGTAGATTTACCGTATCCTTCCTTGTGTTTGATCTCGTCGTAAACGTGGTCCAGCTTGTTGTCGTCGACGTACTGATACAAGTTGGGGTTGTTTGCATCAGCGTCCTTGTTCTTCAATGACGACAGTGGATCGTAGGCTGGCAAACAAATAAATAAATAAAATGAATTCAGAAATGTAGAGACATAAATATTACTGAGAGCGAGTGTGGCTCAGTGGGTGAACGTGCGACTTTAGATCCGACGCACCCGAGTTCGAATCCAGCTAGCCCCGCACCACTGACTGTCCTAAGTTATGTGCGTATTTAGCACTAGCTCTAAAAAGGTGAAGGAAATCATCGTGAGGAAACCAGCATATCCAAGAATTTATCACAATAATTCAAGGACATGTGACATCCACCAACCCGCCCCGGGCTAGCGTGGTGGATTTTGGCCCATACTCTCTCTATGATAGAAGACCCGTGTCCCAACAGTAGAAACGTGATGGGCTGATGATGAAATATAACTGCGCACATGATAGGGTCCAAAGAAAAGAAAGAGGAAGGAAGGGGCTACGCCAGAGGTATTTTATTTAATGGGGAGATAAGTCTTGCATTGACGGTACGCATGGGATGTACTGTACATTTCCCCCGCCTGCATCTACCCAAACCATCCCAATAGGGGATCGGACAACTTTTCAGAAAGTGTTTTATATCAACTATAATTAATATATATAGCCATAAAAAATACTATTTTAATTAAATTACGCTCTAAAAGTACCAAAAACTATGTTTAAATATTATGTTTTAAATATTGCCGCGCAAAAGGTCCCCTCAAAATTTGTGACGTCATATGTAGGTAGAAAACGACAATCTCTTCGAAATAAAACTTGCAAAGAGATTTAAATACGTTTTGTGAAGTTTGGGGACGATATTGTAGTAATGGAACGAAAAAATTAGCAAAAATACATTTTATGAAAAGCAAAAACGTAAAATAAACACAAGCTTGACTCACGGCATTTGCCTACAAATGACGTCACGCGCTGTGATTGTTGTTTCGTTTGAGATGAAGAACAGATTAAAAATGTCAGAATTATTAGATTTTATTTATTGATTTAAAAATATAAATCATTATTATTTCACAAAAATATCATTTGAATGATTCTGGTTCGACGAACATTCATTTCAACTACATTTTAGATTTTTTCTCGATTACTGTCCGATATTATTCCCCTATTACAGAACCCCGAGGTCTTTTCTGGTATCTTTTTAGTCTTCCGATTTTAACTCTTTTCATTGAACAACCTATCTTACGAGGAGCGAGTGCGGCTCAGTGGAAAGTTGTACAACTTTCGATCTGACGCACCGGAGTTCGAATTACGCTGGCCCGACCAGTGAAATTTTTAAGTTATGTGATAACTAAGTCTGGACGTCTACATCGATACTGAAACAATTCCATGCAATTACGAGTTTACGCAAGCGACATTGGCAGACTTTATCCGAGCGTCTTTTGTCTATGAACAATAAATAAAATAAATAAAAACAAACCGACAAAAAACCGACTTCAATTTATCTTCGAAGTCCAAGGTCAAATATCGATGAAATTTAAATGGGACCACTTCGTAGCTATACTGAACCCTACGCAAAAATAATTATCCAAATCGGTTCATAAATGACGGAGTTCAGGGGAACAAACATAAAAAAAATAAAAAAACATAATCGAACAGAGAACCTTCCCCTTTCGAAGTCGGTTAAAAAATAAAGCACACTCACGATCATTAGTCGACATTCTAAGCTTTTCAAGCGTGGCATTATTGAGCTTGCTTCCGGCTCCGAGGTTGTTGACGATATGCGTTCCGTTGTTGAGTAGAGTTGTGGAGTCGTCGCTACGTTGGGACGTTTGGTACGAATACACTGGGTTGTCGAAGTGTTGTTGCTCTGTCGATGGACATTATAAATTAGATGGTTTGACAAAATAAAATCACAAACATTTTTTTTTTAATTTTAATTTCCTATTCCCAGTGATTTCGCTGGCTACAATGCCCTTCAAACCAGAACACAGTAATGCTTGCGCACTACTGCTTGGCGGCGGAATAACTGGCAAAGCGGTGATATCTACCCAGACGGCCTCCCTTGTACGAGAGACGTACTACGAGTGAAAGTGCATGTTCACTGAATTTTCCACAGCAAAAAAAAACTATTGCTCAGTTTTCCTAATCGTTTGACAAGGCTGAGAGTTGCTTTCGTTCGTTCGTTCGTGCGGACTAAAAGAGACACTGCTTGTTGCATAGCGCTGTCCCTTTCATCCAAACGAATCAGAGTAAGGTCCCAGCACACAGACTTACCAACTTATGAAGTGTCAAAATTTGGAACTACAAAGAATCTGTATCCGTGTTCCAGTTTGAAGGGCAGTGTAGCCAGCGAAATTACTAGGAATATGAGACTTGATATCTGATGTATGTGGTGATGGGCGCAATGCAGTCCTACGCAGTGCTTTTTATGGTATTAAAAGTTCTGGATGGCAATGCAATTGTAATGGGCAGGCAGGTGGAACTTACCATTAGGCAAACGACATGCTCGTCCCATCACTCACATCCATTTAAAAAACAAATAAAATAATAATATAAAATAGCGAAGAGCCTCGACCAACATCTCAAGAGGCTCTCGCTAGACGGTTGGATCAAGAGTCAGATGCATGCGGCAGTACTCCTTGACACGGCCCGTATAGTCAGGAGGTTCCTCACTCTGCAGCCCTAACCACCGGAAGTTTGGGCCCTGCCCCGCTGCCGGAGGCACTTTAGGTTTAGGTTTTTTTATATTTTCGTATTTTTTTTATAGAAATATTGTAAAAAACTTAGATTTAAGAATTTAAATAAATAATGTGGATATAAAATAATTCATTTTTAGAAAAAACCAAAACCGACTTCAATGTATCTTCGAAGTCCAAGGTCAAATATCGATGAAATGTATATGGGACCACTTCATAGCTATACTGAACCCAACGCAAACAGAATTTTTCAAATCGGTTCATAAATGACGGAGTTCTGAGGTAACAAACATAAAAAAATACAATCGAACAGAACCTCCTCTTTTTTGAAGTCGGTTAAAAACTTAGATTTAAGAATTTAAATAAATAATTGTATATAAAAGAAAACAAATAGAACTTAATAAGTGTCTGACCGGGCTGGCAGCTGGGGTCGGCGGTGTAGTGCACGTGCGCGATCTCGCGCTTGAGGTTGCGCACGCGCTTGCGGTAGTACAGCAGCACCAGCACCGCGCTCGCCGCGCACAGCAGCGCCAGCACCACCATCACCACCGTCAGCCCCGTGTGCGACCCTGCTGAAGAACATATTTATTTATTTATTTATTCACTTTCAAAACATTAGGACATGCAATTTTGGAGCTCCTTTGATACAATTAACATTATTAAAGACAATTAAATCATGATAATCAAGTAGAAACATTTTTCATTAGATTAGGTACAGATAAGCTTAGAAAAGATACAATAGACACGTTCGTTCCTATAGATATATATGTATGTACAAATGATTACATAGAAAATAGCAATAGAAATAAAGCATGCCACAAAATTAATTCCTTATTTAACCCTATTCAAACGTATAACTATAATTTATAATTTAATTACCTAGATACTAAACAAATTACTGAAAATGTATGTATAATTTTTGATTCTCAATATTATATACATACAGAGAGAAGTTTCGAGATATGTGAGAATTTAATTTAAATCGGGAGGTATCTATAGAAACAATGAATTACACTTATCATCTTAGGTATTTCGTTAGCAGCCGTACTAGGATTCCCTGTGTTACGGCTACTAAGATTCCTTTCTGGACAATAATAATAAAAATAAACTATGGTAAGGGATGTAAGGGAGTTAAGAGTCTTTCTGAGTAGGTGACCTAAAATATTTTAGGTAACTGACTAGAAAACATAATCTGTGAATAAATATATATCGCCGGAATAATAATCTAGAAAAGGTATAATATAACATGGATAATACTAAAATAATACGTCACAGCCAATGACAGTCTCAAACAGAGGAAGGCGAGTGACACAGTTTCAAAGATTAACTTTCTCAAGTGTGTCTCACGACTCGCGACTCACTTGCACTTAGTCGCGCTACGACCACAGCCGTGAACGCTTGTGCCTTAGGTGCTCGAACTTTCAACAAAAACTCATTAATAATGCCTGCGTGATTGTTTTTAAAAGTTTTATATCACTTTGGGAAGTAAAATAAGTCACATGGGATTACTTTTCACTCGTAGGTATGAAATATCCATTATATTTTAATAAATAATAAAATATTAATGTTCTTCCACCATATTTGTGAGAGGGAGTTAGCCAATGGAAATAGAAGTGAGAGACACGATACGCGATATTATTCGATAGAAGTTTAGTTACATCTCGCTAGCACGCATTGACTGGCGCCTCTACCCATCCTCGTTATACACACTGCCTACTTGTGTAGTCGGAGAGTTTCGGAATCATTCGTGTGTCGCCGCCACCGTCGAGTCGTAGCCGGTCTAAGAAACTGTTATGTATTCTGTGCCGCAACGAACCCAAGCTTTTAAATTACAATATTAGAGCGTCACTCGCCTTCCTCTGTTTGAAACTGTTATTGGTCACAGCAAGGTTTTTTGTGATGTCTGGCATAAATACTATGAACGCAGTCGAGGCTTATTTATATTCTATGGTTTTTACTCTGCTCTCACTTCCAACATGTATGAAAAACATACTCATTAGCGTTCGCAGCATTAATAAGCTGCTAAATGTATGTTAGCATTAATAAAATTAATTGTAGATGCGAAATTCGATGAATTCATCGCCTAGTATACGTCGTACGGCAGCATGCGTGCACCTTCATTCCCGCACAAATGAAACTATCGTTTTTCTAAGCTAAGTCGTAATAAAAAATGCATTATATAAGGATGGCGGGCGCTACATAGGGGTGTGGGTTTCCAAAGGTTATTTTTTTTATATGTAAATGTATGACGAGACGAGCTGGTCGTTTACGTGATGGTAAGCAATACGTCAGCCCATAACAATAACAGCACCACCCAGAACTTTGTTTAGCAAAACCCTGCGCGGCGCTGCACTGCGCTCGTCACACTGACACAATTAGCTGTTAAGTCTCAAAATGCCCAGCATTTTTTAGGGACAGAAGCATCCGGCTATGTACTTGCAGCTTCGCACCTACAGTGCGGAGTGCGCTAGGCCTGCCGGAGCACAGTAATGCTTGCGCACTACTGCTCGGCTGAATAACTGGCAAAGGGGTGGTGGCTAATGGACGATCCCTAAGCAGCGAGTAGTACGTACCTTGCGCCTGTTCGATGTGTGTGTTGCGATCTGCTTCGCTGGCGTGCTGGTCGCAGCGCTCGCCGATGTACCCGCGGCGGCACGCGCAGCCGCGCACCGGCTCGCACTCCCACTGGCCCGCGGACGAGCAGTTGCACGCCTGCATGCAGTGGTCGCCGTAGTAGCCCTCCGGACAGACTGGAAACGGACAAACAACATTATACATCACTAGCGACCCGCCTCGGAACAAGAGAAAGGTTCATATACCCATAAACCTTCCTCTTGAATCACTCTGTCTATTAATGAAAACCGCATTCATTATAGATGTAAGAGTACACACGTCGGGAAGCGATTTTGTTTTATACTATTTAGAGATTCAGAGACGGTAGTCGAGCGGACAGCGGCAGTACCCGTCGTCGGGGCGGCAGTCGCCTGTAGGTACTCACGCTGCGTGCAGTAGACGCCGGTGTAGACGGGCGGACAGCGGCAGTACCCGTCGTCGGAGCGGCAGTCGCCTGAAGGTACTCACACTGCGTGCAGTAGACGCCGGTATAGCCGGGCGGACAGCGGCAGTACCCGTCGTCGGGGCGGCGGTCGCCTGTAGGTACTCACACTGCGTGCAGTAGACGCCGGTGTAGCCGGGCGGACAGCGGCAGTACCCGTCGTCGGGGCGGCAGTCGCCTGTAGGTACTCACACTGCGTGCAGTAGACGCCGGTGTAGCCGGGCGGACAGCGGCAGTACCCGTCGTCGGGGCGGCAGTCGCCTGTAGGTACTCACACTGCGTGCAGTAGACGCCGGTGTAGCCGGGCGGACAGTGGCGGTACCCGTCGTCGGGGCGGCAGTCGCCTGTAGGTACTCACGCTGCGTGCAGTAGACGCCGGTGTAGACGGGCGGACAGCGGCAGTACCCGTCGTCGGAGCGGCAGTCGCCTGAAGGTACTCACACTGCGTGCAGTAGACGCCGGTACAGCCGGGCGGACAGCGGCAGTACCCGTCGTCGGGGCGGCAGTCACCTGTAGGTACTCACACTGCGTGCAGTAGACGGCGGTGTAGCCGGGCGGACAGCGGCAGTACCCGTCGTCGGGGCGGCAGTCGCCTGTAGGTACTCACACTGCGTGCAGTAGAGGCCGGTGAAGCCGGGCGGACAGCGGCAGTACCCGTCGTCGGGGCGGCAGTCGCCTGTAGGTACTCACACTGCGTGCAGTAGACGCCGGTGTAGCCGGGCGGACAGCGGCAGTACCCGTCGTCGGGGCGGCAGTCGCCTGTAGGTACTCACACTGCGTGCAGTAGACGCCGGTGTAGCCGGGCGGACAGCGGCAGTACCCGTCGTCGGGGCGGCAGTCGCCTGTAGGTACTCACGCTTCGTGCAGTAGACGCCGGTGTAGATGGGCGGACAGCGGCAGTACCCGTCGTCGGAGCGGCAGTCGCCTGAAGGTACTCACACTGCGTGCAGTAGACGCCGGTATAGCCGGGCGGACAGCGGCAGTACCCGTCGTCGGGGCGGCAGTCACCTGTAGGTACTCACACTGCGTGCAGTAGACGCCGGTGTAGCCGGGCGGACAGCGGCAGTACCCGTCGTCGGGGCGGCAGTCACCTGTAGGTACTCACACTGCGTGCAGTAGACGCCGGTGTAGCCGGGCGGACAGCGGCAGTACCCGTCGTCGGGGCGGCAGTCACCTGTAGGTACTCACACTGCGTGCAGTAGACGCCGGTGTAGCCGGGCGGACAGCGGCAGTACCCGTCGTTGGGGCGGCAGTCGCCTGTAGGTACTCACACTGCGTGCAGTAGACGCCGGTGTAGCCGGGCGGACAGCGGCAGTACCCGTCGTTGGGGCGGCAGTCGCCTGTAGGTACTCACACTGCGTGCAGTAGACGCCGGTGTAGCCGGGCGGACAGCGGCAGTACCCGTCGTCGGGGCGGCAGTCGCCTGTAGGTACTCACACTGCGTGCAGTAGACGCCGGTGTAGCCGGGCGGACAGCGGCAGTACCCGTCGTTGGGGCGGCAGTCCCCGCGCGCACAGCGGCAAGCGTGCGCGCACCCCGCGCCCCACCACCCCCCGCCGCACGACTCCCCGCACTGCGCCCCGCGCCACCCCGGCAGGCACTGGCACTCGCCTGTTGCAACAAAATAATAATAAGCCCAGAGAGTTCATCGTTCTGAATCTGAAGTGAGATCATGAAAGTGTTTAAATTAATTTTGTTGAGCTTTTCTAGCTTTTTGAAAATGTTTGCTATATTGTAATATTTTTAGAACATTGATGAATAATTGATGATATAGAATTGTACTAGACCGTTTAAAATTTTTTTTTTACTGAGTTTAGTACATTTGGCTATTGATACGAGCACATTGATATATCGATAAACATACGAGTTCCGAATAGTGTCCGCGGCGCCCGCATCCTCTATTTTTGTAAGGAAAATAGTTTATGACGGGCGCAGCTTTGGCCGTGTTCATCAATACCCTTGTTGCACTGATTACAGTGCGCGGTGGCTCACCGGTGACGTGGTGGCAGTCGGCGCCGTTCTTGCAGTTGCAGCGCTGCTCGCAGTGCGGACCGTACGTGCCGAGCGGGCACGGGTACTCGCACGCCACGCCCGTGTAGCCGCTCGGGCACGAGTAGCGCCCCGACACCGGGTCACACGTCGTGTTGCCTGCAACCGACATACGAGATTATATATTTATCACACATATCAGTTGTAGAAAAAAGAAAATAGACAAAAGGAGGCTGATATTGTTAGGTATAACTAGCGCCAATTATGGCCGTTGACCGGCGCTATAGGTAGTCTCGTATAGGTAGCGACTACTGCGTAGGCGCAGTAGTAAAAATCAAAACAAAATCGTATACCGCAGCTCACGTGGTGCCTCGGTCAGCGACCATAAAATTTGGCATATGAGTGGCGCCAAAATAAAACTGCAGTCGTTTCATCCACATCCGATTGCACTAATGCAGGGGTCGGTGTCATCCGATGCGTTGTTACAGCATTCAGAACAGTGGCTATCATTTCGAAAGCGTAGCAACCCATCCATCCGGCCGCGGCCGAGACGACTTGTTGTGTAGTAGACAGTAGATAAGTAGGCACTCACCGGTCGGCGAGTCGGGGCAGTGCTGCGAGCAGGCGGCGCCGTACGTGCCGGGCGCGCACGGCGTGCCGCAGTCGGGCCCCGCCCAGCCGGCGGCGCACACGCAGCGCCCCGTCTCCGCGTCGCACGAGGAATTGTTCGCGCAAGGGCAGCGCTCGGAGCAGTGCTCGCCGTAGTGCCCCTCCGCGCACTGCGTCTCGCATCTCACGCCTGCATAACCGACACGCTCATTTGTTTATTAACCCCCGACACAAAAGAAGTGGTGTTATGTTTGACCACTATGTGTGGCTGTCTGTGTTTGTCTGTGGCACCTTAGCTCTTAAACGGGTGAACCGATTTGGATGTGGCTTTTTTATTTATTAATTTTAAATTACTTTTTTTTTTTTTATTATTTTGGCATCACGGACGCACTTATGAACGTCAAATTATCACAATGACTCTACCACCGTATCGGAAAAAGAACCATTACTCAGAAGATACGGCAAGAACCTGAGGGGCATTTTTTTTTTAGATTTTGTTAAATTTTTTTGGTTTTTACAATGGTATGTTTCTTATGTACCAATTGGCTACTTTGCAGAAGTGGAATTTTCCAAGCATCTTTGTCTTCTATGTAATTACGAACAGTAGTACATTTAAAAATAAAATAACAAGGTAAGCATGGCATTCGTAAATCACTAAGGTCTGTGTTCAATATCATATTTCGTCTACATCGATATTAGGTAACACAGTTATCTAATATTAGTATAAAGTAAAGTAAATAAAGTAGAAAATTGTTAAGTGCATTCCTTAGCAATCCATGCAAGAAGTCAGCCTTAAGCTTAACTTTAATGTTTTGTGGCAGTATTTGATACCTGGTTTTCTAACGGTAGTTCTTAGACATGTATTATTAAACTCGGTTCAGCCGTTTTTTTTTTACTTTTATAGGTTTTTGTGTCGGAAGCTTTTTAAATTTTAGTTAACTAAAATTCGCTTGTCACGCATTGCGCCCCGAAAGCAGTGCATGCGCTCAAATGTGCAGTTCGATAAAGGTTTGCGAATAGCGCTCCTGCCACACATATCTGCCACTCAACTGCTGTCAATCGCCAAAGAATTTATATAAGGGTACGCAAAACGACTCTGCACGGTATTCGAACGTGTGATCCCCTGGGTGCGATGACCTAAGATTTGTATGGCATATTGGACTAATAACAGTAGATGAGTGGCAGAAGCGTTTCTCGCAACCCATCGTTAAGCTTGGGTTTCTTAGGACACCGGTGAATGACATCACTTAAGCATTGCTTTGGAAACCCAAGCTTGATCCTTCTATACTCCGTTACAGCTACGTTTACTATCTACGTTTCTTTTAGACCCTAGGATTAATATGAGTAACACACTGAGTACCCGAGTTATGTAACTGGTATTTCTATATCTAATCCTTGTTATATTCTGACAATTAAAACAAATACAAATAACTGAAACACCTTTAAATTAATTAACATAAAAATATTTTTTACCAATACAAAATTATATCTAAGTCAGTACATAACAAAACATAAATAATTATGTGTAATATGGATACAAACACTTTTGTATAACAATGTTAGACACATTCTAAGGATATCATCGCGTAACATTCTAGGTGCATTTTGTAATTATGCCTTCAAACACACCGTAAACTAAATGTCCTATAACATACCTTCACTCGTCAGACCTGAACAAACAAAATATAACGTCAGAGATATTTTTTTTTTTTTATTATTTATAGGCTTGCGTTTGACCGCTATCTCACCTGTTGTTAAGTGACGATGCGGTCGAAGATGTAGAACGCTCGCCTAGAAGAAACCTGTTCACTCTTGTCTTAAAGACACCCAGATTATAGCTATCCGAAAACACAGATGCCGGCAGAGAGTTCCACTCCTTGGCCGTTCGCATTATGAAGGTCGAAGCAAAGCGCTTGATGCGAGCAGGAGGGATGTCAACCATATATTGATGACGGCTTGCCGTACGCCTGGTCGTCCGGTGATAGAATGGAGATGGCGTAATAGGTTCATGTAATATATTCTATGATATATATTTTTATTGTTCATGTAATATATTTATATGATATTTCAAAACACGAATACACCTGGCACTGAATACTTCTGCAGTTTTATATTTATTTATTTTATTTAATCTTTATTTCAGGCAACATTAAAATAAGTTACAGATGTTATTTACTTATTCTACGGCCCATATAAATATATACCTTATAACTAACATACATATAATTTATATTAAAATATTTATGTTTATGTTTATCCTAGGCCAAATCGTTGCTTATTATTATCAGGGGAAATGGTGGTTACATTAAGATTTAAAGATATAATATTCCAAACAAAGAAACTATAGGCCGACCGTTTAACTCGCGTATCGCCTGCGCGGTAAGAAGGGAGCGAGGGGAGATGTTAGCGGGTGGGTGAAAGGGGGGCGCGGAGCAGAGAGACGTAAGCTCTCTGCTCGGCGAACATCTCCCCTCGCTCCCTTCTTACCGCGCAGGCGACACGCGAGTTAAACGGTCGGCCTATAGCTCTCATTTTGAAGCAATCGTGGAAATAATATGACCCTTTACAACTGCGTGATTAGTTAAATCGATTATAGGTAAAATGTACAGTTAAAATATATCTTTGTTTCTTGAAGTTTTGAGTTCAATTTATAGTGTACTACATCCGAGGCGCAATCAGCAAGGCCCGTCCACCGAGTCTCAACTTGTGCGTAGTAAGTTTTAGCGCTTGAACGACTTTCTTGTTTGTACTTTTTACACATCTTTAAAAAATATGTATAGACAAAATAGTGTCTAGTAAAACTAATGATTTTCTATTGAAGACATAATAATGTAACCAATCATCATTTATTTTCCTGTTAACTTTTTAATAAAAGGGTTAATTTATTTCGGAACAATTTAACATCATGGATTATTTATGTTCGATTCAAGGCTGATGATGATAGATGATCAATTCATTCATTATTAATGCGCGCATTCATTAGCAATCGTTTTATAAAATTTATTTAGCAGCTTCATCATATTGTTATTAAAAAGTAGTTAATCTAAAATCAATGAATAATAAAGCAGTTTAATAGTATTGTTTCCGTCATTCACTTCCACAGAGTGCGCACAAAGTAGTCGACACAGTGCGTGATAGAGATAGCACGGGAACAGATATTTAATTATTTTTTTATTACTGAACGCGAACATTTGACCGCAGTCTCACCTGATGGTAGAAGACGACGCGGTCGATGATGGATCATGCTGGTCTGGAAGATGTCATCTAGGTATAAAGTCTTTTTTTTACGCTTAATAGATCTATGTTTGGCCACTATCTCGCCTGATGTGAAGCGATGATGTGGCCTAAGATGGAGCACATAGATCCAGAAAGAGACGGCAGTTGAGCGGCTGCTCAGACCCGTCTTCCCGAGTATGTACGAGTAAGTATGTACTGACCTCGCCAGCTGGTGTTGCAGAGGCACTTGCCGGTGACGTGGTGGCAGCCGGCGGCGTTCTCGGAGCACTCGCATGCGTGCGCGCAGCCCTGCCCGAAGTACCCCGCCGGGCAGCGCAGCGAGCAGCGCGGCCCGCGGTACCCCGGCCCGCATACGCACTCGCCTGGGGGACAACATTATTTGCCATTACTCATTGACCATAACCCCCAAGACCCCCAAAGTAACCCATTACTTTGGGGGAAACATTTAATAATATAATAATACATTTATTGTTCAAAGTTACATAAATGATAGGAAACAGCATTGATTACGACTTTGACGAAAGAAGATTAAGAAAAAAATTAGATTTTTGAGATTACCTATAATATGTTTTCAAAAATCTTGGAAAAATTTTGGGTCATTTTTTCATGTTGTTTTTATTTTTTATCCTTATGGGGATTTAGTCTGTGCGTTTTGCAGTTCTGTGCATAATTTTGTGTGCTTACCGTTAACGGGATTGCACGGAGCGTCGTTTTCACAGTTGCATATTTGTCGACACTTCAGGCCGAACGTTTTGCCGTCGCACGGCCGATCGCATTTCAGGCCGTCATAGCTGTGGAAAATACAAAAAAATATGTTTCAGTTTAGTCAATACAAGTAACCTAAAAACTGAACAATATACAAACCAAAGTCGAAACTGTCTGTGCCACAGGGAAAAGCCAAAGTCGAAACTGACTGTGCCACAGAGAGAAACTAAAGTTGAAACTGTCTGACACAGGGGGAACCCAAAGTTAAAACTGTCTGTGCCCCAGGTAGAACCTAAAATCGATATTGTCTATGCCACAGGGGTGCGAGCAGCACTGTTGTCGCTTTACTGCCGTCAATCGCCCAAAATAGCGGACGTTAGACAACCGACAGGCATTCAACATGTGAGCGGAAGCTGTGTGTATGTGTGCGTAAGTGTGTGTGCTCACCCGGGCTTGCAGTCGCACTGTCCGGTCTCGTAGTGGCAGGTGGCGTTGTTCTGGCAGTCGCAGGTGTGCTGGCAGCCGTCGCCGTACAGCGGCGCTGGGCACCGATCCTCGCACCGCAGCCCGCGGAACCCCGGCGCGCACAAACAGGAACCTGCATATTTAAACTCGCATTTCATTTGTCAACCCGGCAACCGACCAGCGCCGCCTTACCTCGAGCTGTAGCGAAATCTTTATTCGAAATTTAATACATATGTACGTTCACTTACAAACCCCGTTACGTCACCGGAACGCCTCGCTAGCGAGTGAACCACTTGGTGACAACCCGCCACCCGTACGCTTGCCGCGTGACCGCGGGTTGACAGAACACGGGTCCCGAGTTAGCGCGCCGCCCGCTTGGTTTATTTCGAAAATGTCATGATTCCCAGTATAAAGGGTGTGGCAAAATTTATGGTAGGTAGGTAGGTATCTTTTCCTTTGCAGTGAGGAAGTTTTGTTCTTAGGCAATATCGGGTACATTTTTGAAAAATAAATACTGCATCGTTGGACTTTGATAAAAGGTACAGGCAGGCATAAAAATGTCATTTCTCAAAAAAAAAATCCAAAACACTGATTTTATTTTCTCTAAAATTCACTCGCTGTTTCTTTAGAACAAAACTTTCTCACTGCAATGGAAAAGGATCCTACCCTAAAGGTCTCAAAATTTTGCCACGCCTGTATTTTGTGGTCTATTATGTCATGCACCTCGTTGACGCCGCACCGTCAACTTGCCGACTGCGCGATGACCACCCGTGGACTACAACTGGACGTCGTTGATGGGTGTCGGGTTTATTAATGAGTTATTTTTATATCTATGTTCTTCTATTAATGCTACTTTTCGTTTTGTATTCGTTAGTACTGTCATCGGGTGAGATAAATTTGTGGCATGGAAATAGGAATATTAGTATTAAAGCTCTTTGGTCCTCTACGCTTACCATTGATTGGCGAGCAGAGGCCGCTGTTCTCGCAGCGGCAGTTGGAGCGGCACCCCTTCCCGTAGGTGAGCAGCGGGCACTGCCGCGCGCACGCCTCGCCGCCCCACCCCGGCAGGCAGTCGCACGCGCCCGTCCAAGGGTCGCACCTGTACCAAACACAACTACTTCATCAACTCATCATATAACCCTCCTTCTTGCTTCTCCGTAATCGGGTAAAAAAGGAAACAGACTTAATCCCCTCTAATGTGTTACGCACACTGTAATACGGTTTCATTCATAAATTGCATTCCTATTGATTGAGAAAAATAATCGCTTGAGTGGAATGACGTTTTTTTGTTCGGGATGTTCATAGAACATTCAGGGAGACTGGTCTGAGCAGTCGCTAACTGCCGTCTTCCTCTAATCCAAGTTTGGCCACATCGTTGCTTAACATCAGACGCATAGCCAAACATAAAGGTCTATGTTTGGCTACTATCTCGTCCGATATTTGGGTGCTATCTCGTCTGATGTTTGGCTACTATCTCGTCTGATGTTTGGCTACTAACTCGTCTGATGTTTGGCTACTATCTAGTCTGATATTTGGGTGTTATCTCGTCTGATGTTTGGCAACTATCTCGTCTGATATTTGGGTACTATCTCGTCTGATGTTTGGCTACTATCTCGTCTGATGTTTGGCTACTATCTCGTCTGATATTTGGGTACTATCTCGTCTGATGTTTGGCAACTATCTCGTCTGATGTTTGGCAACTATCTCGTCTGATGTTTGGCTACTATCTCGTCTGATGTTTGGCTACTATCTCGTCTGATATTTGGGTACTATCTCGTCTGATGTTTGGCTACTATCTAGTCTGATATTTGGGTACTATCTCGTCTGATGTTTGGCAACTATCTCGTCTGATGTTTGGCTACTATCTCGTCTGATGTTTGGCTACTATCTCGTCTGATGTTTGGCTACTATCTCGTCTGATGTTTGGCTACTATCTAGTCTGATATTTGGATACTATCTCGTCTGATGTTTGGCTACTATCTCGTCTGATGTTTGGCTACTAATCTCGTCTGATGTTTGGCTACTATCTCGTCTGATATTTGGGTACTATCTCGTCTGATGTTTGGCTACTATCTAGTCTGATATTTGGGTACTATCTCGTCTGATGTTTGGCAACTATCTCGTCTGATGTTTGGATACTATCTCGTCTGATGTTTGGCTACTATCTCGTCTGATGTTTGGCTACTATCTCGTCTGATGTTTGGCTACTAACTCGTCTGATGTTTGGCTACTATCTAGTCTGATATTTGGGTACTATCTCGTCTGATGTTTGGCAACTATCTCGTCTGATGTTTGGCTACTATCTCGTCTGATGTTTGGCTACTATCTCGTCTGATATTTGGCTACTATCTAGTCTGATATTTGGGTACTATCTCGTCTGATGTTTGGCTACTATCTCGTCTGATGTTTGGCTACTATCTCGTCTGATGTTTGGCTACTATCTCGTCTGATGTTTGGCTACTAACTCGTCTGATGTTTGGCTACTATCTAGTCTGATGTTTGGCTACTATCTCGTCTGATGTTTGAAACTGCGGGACGCAGCTATTAGCTAATAGATATTAGTTTCTCTTTCTCCCGCAGGTGAAAGTACCCTATATGTTCTAGGACCTAGAGTAATACTAACAAATTTCATCAAAATCCGTTCAGTCGTTGCAACATGAAGAATGAACAAACACAATAACACACAAACTTTCTCATTTATAATATTAGTGTGATAAAAAACAGGTCTCTCCCAGCCATACTTACATTTCAGTAGTATCGGGGTCGCACTCGCATTCCTTTTCACAGCTCCTCCCCCACTTCCCGTCTGGACAGGCGCGCAACTCGCACTTGTCCCCTTTCCAGCCGGGCTTGCACTTGCACGAGCCGTTACGCGGCGAACATTCGCCGCCGTGTTCGCATGTGCACTTCTTAAGGCAGTCGAGACCGTAAAACCCGATTGGGCATACTTCTAGGCACTGAAATAAACGTACAAAATGAATAAGGATAATTTAATGTAATTTCAATAAGTATCCTTTGCCAATATTAGGTAACTTATTTATTTACTATTATTATATTCCACTTATAAGTAAACAAAGTTCGTTTAATCGCATTTTGCTTTTTACGATTCACAATAATGACTGCCACCGCCTAGGTGTCACATAAAACGGTATATTTAGGGGGTGTATTCCATCAACAGCACTTTACGACTTCTAGGGGTAGTTTATTATTCTAGGAGTATTTATAGGGTGAAACCCCCTTCTAGAATTTAATTATTTTACAAAGTGGTGCGAGCTAATTAAGTAAGATATTTTTTTATTAAAGTTTTTATTCGTGACTTTTTAGATAAGGAAGGTTTGGGCATATTGAGTACTTTAGGAAGTATTTTTTTTATGTACACATTTTCTTTTTCAATTAAAATGTAATACATATTTAGTTTTCTTTGGTTATATACCTTTTCTGCCCGCAGCGCCACCGGTGGCTATTCCATTTTACCTATGTAACTATTGCCCAACGACAGCGTCTGTGGTTAGGTCAGCTCATATCTCTCATACCGCGGAGTGGAGCGGTGTTCGATTCCTGCTACGGGACAAATTTTTGAGCACAAAAAAAAAGCGCATGCATTTGTTTTGTGTCTGAACGTTGTGGGACCATCGTCCTAATATTTCCTGGTTCCTTAGATACAGAGAATCCTGGGACGCGTGATCGTTGGGCGTTATTTTTAACCGACTTCAAAAAGGAGGAGGTTTACAATTCGACGGTATGTTTTTTTTTTTTTTATTTTTTTATTTTTTTTTTGTGTGTTTGTTACGCGATTACTCCGCCAATTATGCATTGATTTCGATGATTCTTTTTTTGATTGGTAGGTAATACTTCAAAGGTGGTCCCATATAAATTTTATCGAAATTCATTCAGTGGTTTTTGAAAAAAATAGCAAAAACAAAAAATATAAGTTTAATCTTCAAGTCGGTTCTTGTTTTTTTCGTAACCAAACTTTCTTAAGGTGGAGGTTTTGTATTCGACTGCTTCACCTGCTTCACCCAGGGTTGACTTCCGGTGAGGGAACTCCTCAACGGTGAATAGTACAGACACAACATTTCGTAAATGGATTAAACCATAATAGCCTGTTCTAAATTCCATCATGATATGGCAGATTCACCCAGGATTGACTTCTGGCGAGGGAACTCCTCAACAGAGAATAGGACAGACATGAAAATTTTTTGTACATGCATTTAATTGTGATATCCCATTTTAAACTTTGTCATGATGTGGCTTCTAGATCATAAAAGCTTGTCTTTAAAAACTTTTTGAATTAATTTAATTAAAACTTGTTTTTCACTAAAAAGGGTAAAATAAATTATTTTTCAAAAAAAACTAAACCGACTTCAAAACCACAAATGGCACTCAAAAGTGAAAAATAAATTAATATAATTATCATAAGCGCTACCCACTCATATATTTGAAGTCGGTGCTAGACAAGTCTAAAAGGTAGTAGATAGATACTACCTACAAGTAGTACTTACTATATACATATTTATCTGCTACCTATTAGACTTGGCTGGCACCGACTTCAAATATATGAGTGGGTAGCGCTTATGATAATTATATTAATTTATTTTTCACTTTTGAGTGCCATTTGTGGTTTTGAAGTCGGTTTAGTTTTTTTTGAAAAATAATTTATTATTTATTAACCTCCGACGCAAAAAGGAGGGGTGTATGTCTGTGGCACCGTAGCTCTTAGACGGGTCAATCGATTGGGACGCGGTTATTTTTCTTGAAAGCAGGTTGTGTAGCTGTGGTCTTAGACATGTTTTACCAAAATCGGTTCAGCCGTTTTTGTGTTGGGGGCTTTTTAAATTTTAGTTTACTGAAATCCGCTTGTTTAAGTATTATATATGTCAAAACGGTTTGTTTAGAAAAAATAGTTAAAAATAAAATGCATCATTAAATTTCGTAAATTATCCAATTTGACATCCAAGCCCGAAAATCCTGCCTTCGCAACGAAGAAGAACCTGTATTACTGCACTGATAGTGTTGCTCATAAGTTTCAAATCTTGCAAAATACCTTGTCGCCCATAAATCCAGGTTCACACTGGCACCGTCCGGTGACGTGATGGCAGCCCGCGCCGTTGCCACATTCGCATGTCTGTTTACATTTCTCGCCCCATCTTCCCGTGGGACATCTGACAATAAATATATTTAAATATACAAGAATCGGTATGAACATAGATGATGTACACAGTTGATGTACACTGTCAACGTCGAGACTTTCGACGAGACGGAAACGATTAGTTTTAATTTTGGCCATATGCATTGTTATTTTTTCACTAAAATAATATATTATCCATCTTAAGATTGTCTGAAAAGTATAGCTGCATTGCGATAACATGCAAGGTGTTCAAAAAGTTAGCTCAACACTTTATACTAGGTATTTTTTATTGCTTTGTATGTTGTATTGCTTTATAAGTTGTTGTCTTACATAACTTGCATTATAAGTTGTTGTATTGCGTTGTTAGTTTTTGCATTGTGTTGTAAGTTGTATTGCATTAAGAGTTGTTGTGTTGCATTATGAGTTGTTGTGTTGCATTATGAGTTGTTGTGTTGCATTATAAGTTGTTGTATTGCATTATAAGTTGTTGAATTGCGTTGTAAGTTGTTTTATTGTATTGTAAGTTATACTGCATCATAAGTTGTTGTGTTGCATTATGAGTTGTTGTGTTGCATTATAAGTTGTTGTATTGCATTATAAGTTGTTGAATTGCTTTGTAAGTTGTTTTATTGTATTGTAAGTTATACTGCATCATAAGTTGTTGTGTTGCATTATGAGTTGTTGTGTTGCATTATAAGTTGTTGTATTGCATTATAAGTTGTTGAATTGCGTTGTAAGTTGTTTTATTGTATTGTAAGTTATACTGCATCATAAGTTGTTGTGTTGCATTATGAGTTGTTGTGTTGCATTATAAGTTGTTGTATTGCATTATAAGTTGTTGAATTGCTTTGTAAGTTGTTTTATTGTATTGTAAGTTATACTGCATCATAAGTTGTTGTGTTGCATTATAAGTTATTGTATTGCATTATATGTTGTTGTATTGCGATATGAATTTTTGTATTGCCTTGTAAGTTCTTGTATTGCTTTGAATAGTATCCTTGTCGCGCTATAGCTCTTAACACGTCACAATACGTACACGTGTTCAGAGGAGAAACATCCTAGAGATCGAAAAACTGTACTTACTTATTAGCACAGACTTCTCCGGTCCAGCCGGCTGTGCATTCGCACTCGCCTGTCAGTATATTACACTGTCCGTTGTTCTGGCATCGACACATCTGTGGACACGCCTTGGCGTCGGGGCAACGTGCTTCACACCTAGAAAAAAATACTAAAAATACAAGCTTATATATACTAGTATACATATAGTGGTATAGCTCTTTTGGGTAAGTGAGGTGAAGCGCTTGCATATTTTTTCTGGGGTGCATTACATATGGATAACTTTTATGGCCCGAATATATTTTGTTTTTGTTGGAGCGGAAATTTTTCACGCTTTACTTTATGTCCAAAAACTAAGAAATTCAAGGACATAATGACGTTGTTTGTTGTTTGCTGATGGTTATGAACTGATGAACCACACAGTTTCAGCACGAGTTATTCCAGATGCAGGTATGTTCCACGTCAATGACTAGCTCGTCTCATCACTCAGAACAATAAAAATAAAGATGTAATAAGTCGGCGCCGCTCATGCACCACACTACAAATGCTTACAACATGTGAACCGGTTTTTCAGTTTTTTTTTTCTAACAAGTGGCGAGGCGAGCACCTGATGGTAAGCCACACGTCTGCCCATAACAGTTGCAACGCCACCCTGAACCTCGTGTTGCAAAATCCTGCTCAGCATAGCACTGCTCTCGTCACCCTGAGACATTATCTCTCAAGTCTCATAATGCCCAGTAATTTCCTCTGAAGCAGTGCCCTTCAAACTGGAACACAGTAATGTTTGCACACTACTGCGGTAGAATATCAGGCTAAGGTGTGGGACATCTTAAGGGCAAGAAGATGCCTACTACAATTCAAAAGGTAGACTTACAGCGGCCCAGTGAAGCCAGGCAAGCAGTTGCAAGCCCCGCTTGCAGGGTCGCAAGCTGCGCCATTCTCGCAGCGACAAGTCTCGTCGCAGTTGTCGCCGTAGGTGAGTGGTGCGCAGGCGCGCTCGCACGCGTCCCCGCGCCAGCCCGGCGCGCATGCGCATTCCCCACTCAGAGGCTCGCAAGTCCCGCCATTGAGGCAACGGCAGTCGTTTTGGCAATTCCTTCCCCATTTACCGTCGGGACAGGCTGAAAAGATATACACACCTACTTCATTTTCTATGCCACAGGTGCGGCATACAAGAAACCGGCACAGTAGTCAGTATAGATCACGCTTGTTTAAGGACCATTTTATGATCTTTTTTCCATCAAGTTTAAATCATATTGAGTTGTTATACTTTATTACGATAATTGCCAATTTGGATAGTTTGTCCTACCTGCCTTAAAAATAAATACTAATTATTACTTTACATGGTATTTAATTGTCACGTTTCGTTGACAATTTGTGTGGTTTTGCTGTTGTGTTGTGGCTGTCCTTCATACAGTAGTTTTAAAACATGTATTTAATAAACTTACTAATAATTCCGAATATGGAAATAATACTTGAATTGCTTCGTTAAAATCGCTTCATCACCGATAGCAAAACGTAGTTTAATATATTATACTTAATATGCTTATACCTAACTAGAGACCCGCCCCGGCTTCGCACGGAAAAAGGGGTTTGTAAGCATCAATTAAACATATTAATAATAAAAGTTCCCCTTAAATCACTCTGTCTATTGATGAAAACCGCATTAATCCGTTGCGTAGCTTAAAATATCTAAGCGTACAGACGGCGGAAGCGACTTTGTTTTATACTATGTAGAGATTAAATAGTTTTAAAATGTCATGATAAGAAATTTTGTAAATTGATCAACATGCATTATTTGGAGCTGCCGCGACGGCAGCATATATAATGCATAATCGTGGCAAATGAGGAAAACATTTACGAAATTGTCAGCAATTCCGTATGCTGCCACGGAAGTACAACATTTCCTCAAAAACAATGAACAAACGTCGCATTACAAAGCAAGTCTAAATAAAAAAGCGCCCCCCCATTAAATGAAACTAAAAATAATTAGTTTGTTTAAAAACGTCGCATGCAGAGTAAATACTGGCCACATCATAAAATTAAGAAAATTTTCACCAGCTAACTGAATGACCATACACTACGAACGAAAGCTCATGTTCGTTATCAGAAACAAGATAACAGTTCAGCGGAATCATCCGATGTCGCGTATGCTGCGTTCGCATGTACCGACCGACATCCTGTTTATAGTAAGTATTACTCACAGTTCTAGCTAATGTACAAATCGTAAGTTTATAGTTGTGTTATGCGATCCTTTATGACGTAGGAAGGTATATCTTCTGTAAGCAATGAGGTGTCCTCTGGATTCAAAGAAATCGGACGCGAAGTATGCAGACTAATTAAAACGGTTGTCACACGTCCCCCAAGTCGCAGGAGGCAAGCTGAATTTATTGCATTAATATATGCTTGCAAAAAATTCAAGGACATGTGACATCCACCAACCCGCACTGGGCCAGCGTGGTGGATTATGGCCCATACTCTCTCTATGATGATCTCTATGATAAGGCCCGTGTCCCAGCAGTGGGAACGTGATGGGCTGATGATGAAGATGATATGCATTTGTCTCCGCGTTGAACTAAATCTTAACCACTGACCACACGACCGCCATTTGACCACATTCGCAGAGTAAATTGCGAGCAGGTTTAAAAGATAGGTTCGTTTTAGGACTAGATGTTCAATCAAATTGAGAATTCCGCTATGAAGCCTGTCTTATGAGTCATGAATAAGGTATTAACTTACATATATCACAAGCCGGACCGCCATATCCGTGCGCACACGCACAGGTATTGGGCGCTACGCATTTCCCATGCACGCATGTATCAGCGCACACAGGCACGCATTGTTCACCCTTGGCGTCGGGCGCGTACCCCGCGCAACATTCCTCGACTGGCCTGTGCTTCAGCAACTTCTGAGTTTTGAACACTTGACGGAAACGGATCTTGTAGCTGGTGCATCTAGGCGGAACACTGAAGCACCACGAGTATGTCTTCACTTGGTACGCTTCATTCTCCGACACCCGTATCGTCGTTGTGTATCTGAAAGGTTAACCGTTTTTGTAATTAAAATTGTTTGAAGGGAATGAAGCGGAACGAAAACATTTTGCATGTTTAACGGATTTCGTTTCGCTATATTCATATGAAGTAAAATCGAGTCGCAAATATACTTTAGCCAATATTGCCCTGCTCCTCGATATTTTTATCTAAAAATAATAGGCGTTTTAACCATTCAAACATACTTAGTTCTACTGTACCCTATTTCGTAATGAAATAACTTTCACACCAACTTCACGAAGGGTTCCTAGAACAAGGTAACAAAAACCATGACAGCTGACTGTTATAACAATTCAACGAATCAGCTACACGCTACGTGTCTAATCCAAACAATATACCGTCTTAGCATTACACAAAGAGAATACACGCGCATGTTTAAAGACAGCTCTACGGCTATCGGAGAAGCCTAAACAATGCAGCCGAAACACAGAATAAATACTAGTTACTACGTTATTTATGTTCTCTTATAACGTACATTATGCAAAACGACCAAGACTAAAACAAAAACGTTAAATGACCCGATGAGTCACCAGTACGGAAAAAAATCATACACCACTGCCAGAAATAAGTCACAACATACTCGATCTCGGGCGTCCCAAATCCTAACCCATATCTAGGAAATCAGGAACTACAAGGACTTATGTCCAAATGGTGGAATGATGCTGGTGTTATTTTCTGTACGCACAAACATTTATACCGTATACATAGCCAAAAATAGAACTCGGATGAACTTTAAGTCCTAAGTATTAAAGGGATTTGATCCCTCAATCCAACATCAACCACGTCAGTTGAAGCCTATGTTCCATGTCACGTTCTCTTCCGCCCATTTGCGAAACAGCTAAGACATAATTTCATATAACACCGAGACAGGTCCCATAAGAGATAAAGTTAAATGACCCGATGAGTAATATGATATTACGGTGATATGATATGAGGTCCTCGACGACAATCAGACACCCCAGCCAGAAGTAAATAATGCATTTAACTGGACCCTGGACAGACCGGATGATAAAGAACAATGGATGCAATTTAGCGGCGAGTTTATTGTTGCGGGACTTTTAATTCTTTGTTTATTTACTGGAAGACATGGTAAATGGAAAATTCCATAACGTATATGCGTAGTGCCTTCTAAGAGTACTAACAATAGCCTTCACCACAATACCAGAAAGTTATGTCTATAGTCTATACTCATTGTTTTAATGATAAACAATATTCTAACCTACTTATCTTGCGGCAGCATACACATTGGTTAACCAGAGGCTATACTGGTATAAAATAATGTAAACAAGGCTGTACCAAATGACTGGTGGATTACCGCATCTGAGACAAACGTTGTTTATAAAAGCAGGTGTTTATGAGAACTAGGCCTAATTCGTGTCATTAACATTGAAAACCGAAGATAATATCATTACCACTTTCATTATAGGATGAGAAAGGTCGCATTTTATTTGTCAACCCGGCACCCGACCAGCGCTCCGTAATGTCACAGGAACGCTCGCGAGTCAAGTGGTTCACCCGCGAGTGCTACGCTTGCCGCGCAGTCATCGCGGGTCCCGAGTGGTCCGCGCGCCGCCCGCGAGTTGTTAGTTTCGGAAATGACATCGACGGCGCGCCATCAACTCGCCGACTGGTCGATGACCAACCCAGGACAACGAATGGACGCAGAGTGAACGCCGATCGGCGGCGAGGCGTCCATAGTCGGGTGTCGGGTTGATTTATGACTTATGAATGTCCTTTATTGAACAAATTTATATATTTATGTGAAGATTTCAAAATTTACTACTTCCACAATTATTCCCATACTTATTGTTATTGAATAAGACTAATTAAATTGATATTACACATTGAACTTCTAACAGTAAAAGGTGTATTTCTTTTTATTCATGGTAGGTACCAATAAAATAAAAGAATTATACTACTTATTTACCGCCTTTTAACATTTTTCCTCGTATGACACTATGACATTACTGAAAGCAAGTGATTCACATTCCCATTTCAGCCATTATGAATTAAGACAGAGGTTAACCACATATAGTACGTAGGTACGTATATTAAATTAATAAAATATTATCAATTCATTATAATGCGCATAAGGAGTCTGATGCACAACAGCGAAATAGAAATGTGTAAATTCCAATAATAATTTTATAATATATACTTTTGAAAACATATCGATGGTTACAATTTGAATATTCATTGTTTGTATAAATTGTTTTGACCATACATGTGGCTGTATTTAATGCACAGAATGATCATAATCATAATAATATATTTACATAAAATAAGGTATGGTACAGGACACAGGTGTTTACAGTGTCAAAAAAGATCTCTTATTCTGCCTTTGCAGGCGTGCAAATGTTTCCAGACATAAAATTAATTTCATCAAAATATTAATGTTGAATAAAAAAATCATCAATTTGTAGATTTTTTTAATGTCAACGGTAGTTTATTGTATATTTTGATAACCATACAATAAACATTTTTGCTATATGTTGTTTAAATTCCCGTGAGGCAGGTTTATTTTTAGGTCTTGTATGTCAAAGTCTATTTTTAGGTCTTATAAAAGTACATCTTGAACGTCGGAATGTCTTAAAAAATATGTTTAATGTTGTCTTACATAATCACAAATATTTTTAATATACAAACATGGTAGTGGCAGAATCCTTAAATCTTTAAATAATAGTATAAAGCTTTCAGTATAACACGCATTACAAATGGCCCGTAATGTTTTTGATCTTCAAAGGCTTTCAGTATGTCGATAGAGCTGTCCCACAGTATCAGCCCATAGTCGAGTACAGACGAAACGTATCGGTGATATGCAGTAAGTGCCGCTTCACGCGAAACAGTTTGCCTTACTCTCCGTATCGCGTAAACACACCTAACAATTTTATTACATACATTTCAACATGGCATCTCCAGTTCAGGTGTTTGTCTACAGTTATGCCCAAAATCACAGTCGAATCTACTTGATCTATATACTGATTATTATCATATTCAAATTCAAATTAATTTATTGCATATTGAAAATTAAATTTTATCGGTTGTGCTCGATTTGTCAAAAATGGATTCATTTTAGTTTTGTCCATATTTATTGTTAAATTATTGTTTGTCAGCCATGTGATTATGTCATTTAATGATTTATTAATTTGATTTTTAAAACCTAATTTATTATTTGCTCTAATAACGTCGTCAGCAAATAGGATGCATTGTTCATTTTTTGCTTTATGTAAGTCATTTATATATGTCAAAAATAGAAGTGGTCCAAAAATACTTCCTTGTGGCACTCCACACGTATTATGATGTAATTTGAGGAGACGATATGGCATATCTTTATCATGCCACAAAGACCTATTTATGTTTCCTTTACCGGCAAGACGTTATACTTACTTTGTATGAATGACTCATTAATACGTTTGCGAAATAATTTATATTCTATTTATAATATACGAACAATAACTTTTATTTCCATAAAGTTAAATTGTTAGTATTGAATAGTTAGTTGATACCCGCGACTATGGCCGCGTAGAATTCGGTTAATAATTAACGGTTCCTTATGGAACTTCGTTCTTCACACACACAGAAAGAGAGAGAGACTTTGGCATTTATAATATTAAAGTAGGATTCATTAAGATACCAAATTAGGAATAGGAATTAGTAGCTTTAATAGAAATTAGTAGGAATAGTAAAGATTTAGGAGGAGGTTTCGAGCATATCATATGCCCTTCATTAGGGCGAGTTTAAGCCGCGATCATCGCGGCGTTATAATGTATCAAACTCACGAAAATTTTCATACTAAAATTAAGAGGAGAATGAGACATTCATAGAAAGTAGGTATTATAACGCCTTGTCAGTAAAGGAAACATAAATAGGTATTTGTGGCATGATAAAGATATGCTATATCGTCTCGTCAATGGTTCGTCTTAGATTACATCATACTGTGCATTAAATACAGCCACATGCATAGCCAAAACGAATAATACATAAAAATAAAAAAACATAAAAATTTATTTATTGACAAAGTAAGTGTTACAAATTATGATTGAAGTCTCGCCCTCGACGTAGCTCGACGCTGTGTTTCAAGGACTAGCTCCTTCTCCCAATTTAGATAATACAATCAATGAATATCCAAATTGTAACCTTCAATATGTTCAAAAGATTAACAAGGTCTATGTATAGGTAGTTAGGTAGTCTACACTAGACAAAGGTTCGGATTACGGACTAATCGCTGGCAAAATGTAAATCCTATATCACTGACAGCAACTGAATAAAAAGTAGGTGGGTACGTAACTATACTATCTCTTACTAGTCTGTGCATAACTACCGCATCGAAGGTAGAGTTCAGTGACATCTACTGAAAGAAGTGTAGACTGATATCGCATATAAATCTAGCCTACCCCATATAACCTTTTGAAACATGATAAAAGGAAAATCTAAATAACTTCTTTATTTTTAAAGGGGCCTTTAAATAAAGGATCCATGCGGACGACGTCACGGTGTATCCAATTGTTGTATACCAAAACTTCTCCAGAATATAACAAATACTTTTCCGAAAACTGCATCAAAATCGGTTCAGCCAACGCGAGATAATCGCGGACAAACATACATAGATACTTACATACGGGTCAAACTGAGAACCTCTTTTCTCTTTGGAAGTCGGTTAAAAATTAAACAAATGTACAATGACATCAATGGATTAATGATTGTGACAGTGAGAACCTACTGATGATTTATTTATTTTATTTAGTTATTAAGGCAATTAACAGTGTTACAAAATTGTATAAGACATACATATACATGCTATACAAATAAGGAAATTAACCACCACCATAGTTAAACAAAACGTAATTAGATGTGAATGAAGTTATACACAAATAAATGTACCATTACCTAATTGCTAATATGTGTATCATAACTATACCATTTTAATTATATTGTTTCAAGTTTAAAATTAATTTAAGCTGAAATATTACCTAAGTTTGACCTTACTCGTATAATGATAGCACAATGAAGATGAATTAAATTGAAAGACAATAATTTGGATGACATACAAAATTATTTATTTTTTTATATTTTAAACCTATCCAGACCGTAGTGATTAATTTATCCATGTACCTATTAACCAATGCATTACCTACCCAGTTACCTACAATACAATACATTTGAATGACAATAATTTGAAGGAAATATTATAATTATATTATAATGAAAGAATAAGAATACTCACGGTTCTTGTCTCGTGCACACATTGGGCCCTTCTAGAAGCGCCCGCGCCGCCGTTACCAGCACCAGCAGTGTGCAAGCCTCCGACCACATGTTGGCGTCTGTCACGCGATCCTACACCGCAGATCCATAACAAATCTATTGTAATGCCGTGTTTACGTCACAATACTAAGTGACAGTTCCGTATTGTTTCTTGTTCTTGATGAAAAAACTCGAAGAATTCAGCTGGAAAGATAAAGAACATAATACCTAGTTAGTTAATGTTCAATTATATAAAATTCTAAGATATTGGTGATGTGGGAACGCGTTACACAATTTATATCATCTCTTCAGAGAATTTGCTCTAACAAGAATTCATTATCGTTCGATGACAAACACTTAAAATGTTAGAAGCCAAAGCATGCGGCAAATTGCAAGTTTCATAATATTATTGTATATACCATACCTAGTGCAATCAAGAAAAGCAGTTTACGCAGTGATATAGGTATTTACATGGCATGGTGCCAAACATGCGCAAAACATCATAAACTTCATCAGAATTGTGCAAAAATGTTCAACAATCGAGTTGAGGTGAAGATATAATGAGTATAATAAAATTAATAAGAAGCTATTATAAGAAGAGATGTTTTGCAGAACAACGAAATTATTTAAATTGGTACGATGGCCGAGAAACCCACACAGTTTTACGTACTAAATACTGAACCAATGTGTGGTTGAAGAGCTAATGACATGCATTTCAAATTAATTTTTACACAACGTACAGGGTACAAAGTTTTCTGCTGACAATTAGTCACGTAGTTATAAACCAATGCGGTTTGTCATTAATATAGTATCTCTACATAACCGCGTTGTATGTAAGTAGGTATACTTAGCTATGCGTGCACCTACATACTTGAGTAGTAAGAAGAGCAACATCTCAAGTAGCTAGGTAGTTAGACCGGATTCAAATAACTTGTTGCGTAAAATGCAGTCAAGTGCACAGCTTTCTAGCTAAATATAATCCTTACACAGGTAATAATAGAATAGCATCGGTTTACGAATTGATTGCATACATATTATATGTAGGTATATAAGCTGCTGCCAGCGACTTCATCCGCACGGGACTGGGTTATATCGTGAACCCTAGGGAACCACATGTCAAATTGTGATGAAAATTATCCATGTCCTTCTTCAGGTTTCAGGTATATCTGTGCTAAAGTGGCAATTTCAGGCCAATTTCATCAAGATCGGTTCATCCAATAATATCCAGATTTAACTTTAGTGCGATTTACTTTTTAGCCGATACTAGGTCATTTACCTACGCGTGTGGTCGTTTCTTTCCGTTGGTAGATGCTCTGGATCAGAATAAATATCTATTCAGTTCTTTTTAGAAACATCACTTATTATTATTTTTAGAACTGAGTAATGAGACGAGTAAGTCGTTCGCCTAATGGTAAATGCCATGCCTAGAACTTTTAATACTTATGAACCATAAAAAGTACTGCGTAGGTAGCACTGCGTGCTCATCACTCCGAGCCATCAGTCTCATATGCCCAGTAATTTCGTATGCCTTTCAAACCGGCACACAGCAATGCTAGCGCACTACTGCTTGCCGGCAGAATAACTGGCAAAGTGGTGATATTTACCCAGAGGGCCTCCGATAATCATTTAAGCAAATTATGTTGCATGCAGCCAACAATACAACTTCTCAAAACGACTATTTTAGTTCTACTTATATGCTCACTGCTCAGAGCTCAGACTTGTTTAGGTCAGACATATTTCAGACCAAAACATATTATTGGTCTGAAATATGTGTTAAGTACATTGTGTACATTAATAGAAGTTTTCAGTCTTACAAAGTAAAGTTTACCTAGGTATCATTGTTTTCAAATTAGTATGATCGTTCAATAGGTATTAAATTTACATAAACAAAAACTATAATTTAACTAAAATTAATGAGTAGGTAGATAATAAGGATATTTACTTGGGAGTTTTGAAAAAAGTACCCATTTAGTTCTGGTAATTAATGATAAAAGACTTACAGCTCTGATGCTAGTTAAGTATTCGTCCGCCACACTTGATAACTAAACAAACACTGGTCGCCCCCATAGGTACCTAAATAAAGAAACATTACACCATTACATAAAGTTTGTAGGTATCTATTTTTTGTGGTCATTATTGATTTAGGTATTTCCCCGCTTAAAGAGAATTAATACATAATACCAACATTACTGTATTGATATTGATAACAAATTAAGAATAGCCTCATAATCTATGAGGCGGTGCTGTACATGATTCAGAGCTAGGCTTTCATGAACATTCCACGCCTGCTACGCCATTAATAATAACTGCATAAAGTAGGTCAATTAGGTAGCAGCTTCCATTACTAAACGAAAACATACACGTTCAGCTACCATTGCGAATATTGCCAAAACACGAGTCAGCGTGGAATATACACTAACACAATTGAGCGACGTGTATCAACGAAACGGGTCACCGCACCAACGTGGTATGGATAATACACAGGCATTTGGTACAAGGGGTGAAAGTGGAGCGATTTACCGTAAGCGCGCCGCACGCCTACGTTCTGGGACAAGCAGCGTCGACCGTGACGCAATCAATTAAAGGAACTAGCAAAACGTAGTAGATCGATAAGTATTCAAAACTCGTTCATGCGCTAACTGGTTTTTCTAAGATAAATCTAATAGAGAACGCACGAAAATAAAATTGTTAATTCTGGCAAAGTGCCAATGCAAAAGCAACAACAACCTACATGCGTTTTTTGTTGCTTACAGAGCTGTGAAGACTGCATCTCCTGTATACGTAATTAGCACAATAAACTCGATTCGCACCTTAGCAAATAGCTTCTTTAAGATATCTATCGCTGTTTTGCTTCGTATTATTGCAATCAGCATTTTTTTATGATTATAACAGGTTAACTTTCTCGGTAGGTAGGTAGTAGGTACTTATTTATATATATTATTATCTAAATCTGCACAACTTGCGCGTATATCTGATGCTATTATTTCTATTTCTCATGCACTTTGGTAAGCTGATATGTTTGGTAGTTTAATTAATAATTTAATTAGTTTTTGTGTACATTAAAATATCCAGGTAAGTACAGGTACCTATAACTAGGTGTATGTAATGATTTCTCTTACTGATTTTCGTAACAAAAAAATGTTTTACTATCTAATGAATTTCTAACAACACATTGTTTTATCTCTTACTGTTAGAGCAGTTGCCATAGGAATCCCTAATCAAAAACTCACCTGTATAAGCTCAAATGATCATATTCAGCAAAATATTTGTGTTATTAATTTGTCAATACACTCTTTAACAAAGGTACACAGAATCATCATTTCATCTGTATCATCAAATGGCCAACTACCATAATCGTCTCGTTAACAGCGCCTCTAGCGGTAAATAATGTAAATATATTTCAATATGATTAATTTATGTTTGACCATATCATGAAATATTTAGCGTTTGTTTAATTGGCCATATCGACAAACGGCTTCTATTTATTGATCGGACCAAGGCACATTATGGTGTAGACAATTGAAATGATCGTTTATTTCATGATGACGGGCCACGACTATACATAAGCTTATTGGCAAATATTCGGCTAAATAAGAGCATATTATATCAAGATTCAGCATTAGACTACTGTGTAAAACTGGTTATTAAAATAAATAGGCCTTGAGGAGTCACGCATAACACGATATTATAAGGAGTAATAAACTTGACCACACGATCAAAATGCGCAATAAGTCACCACTCTCTCAGCTACGACATGCATTTCGCTAATATCAGCTAATAAGTTGCTTTGATCAGCATTTCTCTCTTGACTTGCGTCAAAACGCGCGTCCTATCTAGGATTGGGCATTCGCCACGCGCGCTCATTCCGGACGAGATAAACAGGCACAACCTAATCCGAATGTGTTGGAGAACATACGAATTACAGGCTCAATAAATTTGCCGTCTGACATTGGCCAATTAACTACCCGCTGGGGAGACGATTTTGTTATTCATGAGTATTTATATGTCTGTATCTTGAATTATGTAACATTTCAGATATTTTTTTAAATAAGGCCGCTTGACGCAATTTTTTTGTGAATTGTAATAAGTAAACCTGGTGAAATGTTTACTCTGAGAAAATGTAAACAATTTACACCATACACAACTTACATTATAGGGTATGTTATATCGACATTAGTTGGGTGATTACGAAGATACAGCTTGACGTCTTCGTAGTACGCGCTCTCATGTGCAGGGGAGGTCTTGCTAAAATGGCCTTGGAAAAAAACGTATGGGCTTCCTCTGTCGTCCACGCAGACAGTCGCGGGAAAACGCTAGTAACATTATAAGTCCGAAAGTAACTGTTTGTGAGCCTCTGTGGTGTAGTGGTCGTGCAGATTGGCACAAATCTCATAAACCACCGCACCGTTGTTGCGGGTTCGATTCCCGTGAAGAAACAACTGCTTGTGCAAAGAAAAAAAGCATTTATTTCGTGTTTGGGTGTTGTGGGACCATGGTTCTCGTAGTTCCTGGTTCCCTAGATACAGGGAATCCTAGTTAGGGGGCCAGGATCTATGTTTGTGATCGTTGGTCTTATTTATTATTATTATTTATTACTTTGTTGAATGCTTTCTTTTTCGTACCTATCAGTTTAATAATGCTGAAAATTATCCAAGTATACGTCACATCATGTGTCCTTATCATTGAGCTATGGCTCAATGACCTGTGTCCGCTTATACCTACGCCCAAATTTATTTGGCCTACAAATTTATCATATTCACACAACCTCATAATAATAACACTAAGTCTGGATGGTTTCCTTAACCAAACAGCCCCCGTACCCATATGTCTCTCAAGCGCCAATCGTATATCGTGTTGAGCTCAAACTAAGGTAAAGCTTCACTGCAACTAATGAGATACCGACTAATTATTATCGATTCAGGCAAGAAATTGAATTATTCTCATTCATTTATACCAAAATATGATAACTAAAAGTTGAGATAAATTTAATGGGACAATAAATGGCATCATAAAATATTGTCGCAGTGAATCTATACCCTAAACTGAACTCAACACGATATACGATTGGCGCTTGAGGACATATGGGTAGGGGGGCAGATACCTACATGTGTAGAATATTTTCCCAAAATATTCCCGGAATCGGGACACATGTGTAGCGAAAATGTATTTAACGAAAAACATTTCTACAGACAATATTAAAAAATCTGCAGGCCACATGTTTAAAAGATATCATATTAGTCACGATTTACTTTAATAACATAAGCAGTTAGTATTTGGATATGCCTGCTGAAAAGCTCAATCTGTCTAGTTTGCAAGTTGTATTATGTTTAGTTTTGTTTCAAAATATTTAAATGTATTAATAATATGACAATTGAACTTGCAGAAGTAATGCTTTTGCGTAAAAAATATATTAAAAGTAAAAAAATAGCTTATATATAAATTAAACCTTAGATACTCAGCAACGACTGTACAATATAAATACACAAATATGCATCTATTGAACACCATCGCAGCGACTATGATATCACGATCAAAATCTGCCCATCTCGGCAATAAATTCGTTAAAAATGCGCAAACGCGCGATTTAGTTAGGCTCGATTTTTATATTGTTAGATCGCAATTTTTTTTATCTTGGCTACACAGCCATGATAAAAAAAATTGTGATCGCGGATGCCAAAAGTAGTAATCGCTATAACGCGCGACTTTGATAATCGATTGCAAAAACGCCTATAAACTCTGGAACTATTGACCCAATTTTGTAAATAATTTTACTGATAAAAAGCTACACTATCTCTGAGCAAAATCTATATTTTATTATCTCGACACAAACAACGTCGCAGGCGATTGCTAGTTCAAAATAAAATTAAGAACCACCTTAATATCTTTGACGTAAGTCATGTATGGATTAACTCAGTAGATAGTGTTTAATCATCATCAGCCCATTAGTTCCCATTATGACATGGGCCTTCTCCCACAGAGAGAGTATGAAGATTTAGTCAATCACCCCTTTAGGGCCTGACGGATATCACATGTCCTTAAATTTTGTCATCCTTGCACAAGGCGATTTTCTCACAAAGTTTTCCTTCACAGTTTCAGAGTTAGTGTTAAAATCTACACATAACTTATAATAATGATGGGGCCAAGTGGGATTAGAGCTCTGCTGTGTCGAATTGGAAGTGTCAAAGTTGCATGACTTCCCACTGAGCCACACTTGCTCACTTACTAAGCTACAGCTCTGTTAGATATATTATACATATCAATTTCAATTGGCTTTCATAAAAGTGCACCAGTTGAATGAAATTATTTCAAAAATTGAAGTCTATTACCTGTAACGAGAATACCTAAAAAAAATTGAACAAGCAAATCAGAAAATTATGTTAGCAACCCTAAATAAAACTGTTTTGTTTTGTCTGAATTGGGTTATGTGGGACAAAGTCCCTCATAGTCTCCGACTTGCAGACATAGTAGAAAGTTTTCTACCACAAAAGTCTCTCACTTACAAGAAAGATTTTTACATATCTCTACATAGTCGCTTCCCACCGCCTGTACACTTAGATCTTTTAAATTACACAACAGATTTTAATGTGGTTTTCATCAATCAATACTTGTAATAGAGTGATACAAGAGGAAGGTTTATATGTATAATACATGCATATAAACCTTCCTCTTCTTCCGTGCAAAGCCAGGGCGGGTCGCTAGTTATTAATAATATAATAATGCTTGAATACTTTGATTAGGTTGAAAAGCTGTTTAACACTTTGAATGCCACGCAGCAGCCACTATAATAAATGTATTTTTTGGGGTCACCGATGACGGCACATTCTGTGTTTTAACATATTAATTCTACTAATATTATGGATGTGAAAGTGTGTGGGCCTGTGTGTATTAATAGTTAACTATATGGATTTTGATGAAATTTGGTATAATAAGTCCTATAATAAAAGTAGGACATAAGTACCTTTTTCTCAGAAAATGAACACTTGTAGGAGTTAACTATGAACCTGAATTCTATGCAGACGAAGTTGCGGGTACAGGCTAATAGGTACATAAAAATGAGCACAGATATTTATTACCAATAACGTTATATCTTTTCAACAACTACCTACAACACGAATTTCATAAACTCTTTGTAAATAAAGTATGCATTACTAACCTATCTAGTTAAAGTAAATTTAGGTGCACTTTGACTGATTAAATTGGATCAACTGATTTCTTAAGTACATACTATCAACTTTATCAAAGTTTGATTTCCTTATCATATAGCTTAATAAAATGTTATTGTTTGATCTAAACAATTTGAGTTATTTACAGTGTGGGAAACAATAAAATCATTATTGACAGGTAAAACTTGCATGATAAATAATAAGTTATGTTAAATTATGTTGTCTTTTATTAATTATTTTGCCAATGCCACAATACCTATACGACTAACATGTAAATTTGTGATCCAAGTTAATCAGGTCATTTTTTAAGATTTTCTTTGGCTTTTGGTTGCAACAAAGTAAAATAAAGTCACTTACGTTACGTAGTAAAATAATAAATCCTAAGAACAGCACGACGAAGTTGAGAGGATGAATCACTGTTTATTTTATTTTATCCAATCACTAACATTATTTCACGGGCAATCTATCAATGAATTAGCTGTATCATTGGATTTAACGTCAACAGTCTTCCCACAGGCACTGTCTGGGTGATAAACTGATAAAAAGTATCAATAAATTGATTCCATTTCAAAGCACAAATTCCACAAAACAAAGCAAGCAGAAGCGATTTGCAATTATGTACACGACTCCACCAAATCTACAAAATTCTGTGATCTGTTAAATCTGTGAGCAAGAGCTTTGAGTGAATGAATGAAAATATGTAATAATTAGAGATTGTGGCAGATGTGCCGAGTCGACTCGATTCGACTAACAAATAACCCGAGTACTTAGAGAAATTCGGACCTCGACTCTAGTTCCGTATTTCACTAAGTACTCGAACAAGTCGAGTATACTCCTAAACTTCGAGTACAAAACTTGAGTACTTGCGGCATTCACTCATGCAGTCGTATTGTACTCACGACTCATAATTAATTTTTAGAAAAAACAAAAACCGCCTTCAATGTATCTTCGAAGTCCAAAGGCAAATATCGATGAAATTCACATTGGACCACTTCGTAGCTTATACTGAACCCAACACAAAAATAATTTTTCAAATCGCTTCATAAATTGAGGTAGCAAACATACAAAAAAAAGATAAAAACAATAATAATAAAATACACTCGAACAGACAACCTTCTCCTTTTATGAAGTCGGTTAAAAGTTATTGAAATTTATTTTGATTTTTTAATATTATTATAAGGTTAATTAAGCAATGCACCCTAGTCGCTAATCCGATAGGAACTACATACCATTTGTGCGATGGCACCACGTAGCTTCATATTCATGTTTTGATTGAACCTGTTTTGTTTTTTGAATTTAGTTGGTGTCAGCTAAAAATATATTGCTGCCAAACAGGCATTGACTAGTTTAATAAAACATTTCGAATATTAATACATGACAACACACTCCAAAAGTTTAATTTAGCTATTTTACTCATATGCAAACTGTTAAAGTGAAAGTTGAAGTAAAGCGAAAGTATTTTTGATAGAGCTCTAAAATGAATCGCCAATATTTTGGAACTATTTCAATAAACTTCACGTCAAGAAACTTGACTGCAATTTTTGATACGGGCAGACAAATAATATTGAGTGCAATTATTTCCTTAAGTTTATTATTTGAAGGTATCTTTTTTGTCTAAAGTGAGTGTGTTTTTTTAAAAGGATGATTGTGATTACCATAAGTTATTATTTTTATTTTGTTTGAACTTGTTGTCTGTTTTACGGCTTCTGTGTCTTATTGTCACAATTCACTTAATGCCCATTTCATGCAAAAAGCCAGCCTAGTATATCGAGTTATCAAGTTTATTAAAACACTCGAAACTTGAGTACCGGGCTCAAAACTCGACTGCCGATCTCATAAGTTGAGTATGAAACTCGAATGCTCGCCTCGAGTTCTGATTCGATTCCTTTTTTAATGAGTCCGAATGTACTCGATTACTAAAAATTACAGATCATCACTAGAAATAAATCTAGTGAATGCTTTTTCCATCATGAATGACACTGAAATTGACATTAGTGACAAAACGCAGCAGTTTATACTAAAGTGTCAACTACCAAAGATAAAGTATTAATTTGTCTTTGGTACATACAGTCATATGGTTCGAAAAATCAGAGAAAAATAGTGGTCCTTGATAATTTTATAGATTTTAATGTGCTCTTTCCGAATTTTAACTTTGCCAGTTCGTATTTTTGCCGCTCGCTCCACATAAAAGCATCTAAAAGCAGTTTTTGACAATACCTCTTTTCCATCTTAGTTTAACGCGCCGTCTAACGTGCGTGTTGGAGTACACTTTGCGGCGCTCGTACGCCAATACGTACGAAATAAATATTTACAGGTAATATATCAGTTTTATTTGCAGTAAATACATTTTCGTTTAAATACAACGGGAGGCCGTCTTTCGCGTGACGATCGGCGAGGAACTGGTTCAGGTGTTATCTCGAGAATTTCTTGAGCCGCATGTGTAGGTTCAAAAACTTTCCTTTTTTTAACAGGTAAAACTACCAAATGACTGGACTAATATAGGTTTATACTTAGTTAAAGTATCTTAGGGTTTATAGCTTAGAGGAAGAACACTCGCCTGAGGTTTATAGCTTTAATTATTTGTCTATGGTTTATAGCTTTTCACCATAGAGATAATCTCTCTCATCCAAATCAGGGACTTTTTTTATGTTCTTATCCCAAAAAGTCCATGGAAAGCTTGAATAAAGTTCCACCACTTTATTAAAGCCCTAAGAGAGGGTCCGGCTTGTTGCTGAAACCCTCATTCTCAACAAAAGTATAATAAATGGAATATTAATCTATCAATAAAAACTACGTAAGACATGGCGGTATGGTCCTAGAGAATTTAGCCTGCCCAAAAGGATGAATTAAAAAAAAAAACGTCCAATGACATGATATCTAAGTTGTCAATAAATAAAAAAAAAGACAAATCCCTAGATAAAAATTGGGAAGTTGTGAATGTGAATGTGAACTAAAATCTGAATCCTTGAATTTGAATCTTGTTATTCGATTATTTTTCTATGAATCTGCCAATCTGCTAAGAAATGAAAGTTGAAGAAGCATTTATCAAGCGTCCATAAAAGTTTGGACCATTAAAAATATGGATTCTTCGTCTATTGTGAGTTTCAACAATGACTCTACATTACAACCTACGACCAAAGGAGACTATAACAACATCAGTGTTCATGAACTGGCCCTTCACGCCATGAGGGACAGATGTTTACTCCTTCAAAGAAGAATAAACACTCTGGAAAACGATAACATGCGCCTAAAACTACAGACTTCCCAATCTTCAACATACATTCCCTTAAAAGAAGACGAAAAAACATCACTTCAGCAAAAGATTGCAGAATTAAATAAGCAGAAATCCCAGCTCATGCACCACGTATTCATGGTTTCCTGCGAAAACAAAACTCTTTGGAACAAAATATCTTGTATAAAGGGTTCAGACAAACTACTAGGTAAAGAAGGCAAGAATCCTTTAGTCCGAACAAATACCTACATGAACAGCACACCTAAAACTAGCGCTAACTATCAGGAAAAGTATTCAGAATCTAGTTTAGAGGAGATTTCACTGAAACTTATAAACAGTTACATTCAGGAGAAGTCCCAGCTGGTGGAACAATATGAGCAAATGACACAACTTCAAGATACAGATGACTACAATATTTTGAATGTGGATTCAATAGGTTTTACATATATCGAGGAACCCGGAACGGACTCCCTGAAAGAAATTCGCACACAAACAGAGAAGTTACACAGTATGAAGAAAGAACTAGCACAGCAAGAAAGTGATTTGAAGCTCATATTGTCTAGAGTTGAAACAATAGTAAAAGGTGAGATTAAAATTTTAGCTTTTACCATAAGTTTTTTCCAGTTACCAGAAGTTGCATTTGTTAGAATCTTTGAGAGATTTGGTATAACTGATGGTTCAGTGATTGAAAGCGAGTCTTAAAATAAGACATTTTTCAGAAGGCAGGACTATTGATGCATTTCCAGCAGGATTTAAAATAAAGGTTTTATTTACGATAAATAAGAAAAGATTTTTATAATGCTATTTAAATAACTAAATAATAGGAGCCAGAAACTATACATAATTTTTATTTATTTTTTCAGAAGGCTACAAATGTCCTACATGCATTGCAAATAATGCCAAAATTGTAACATCTGAACATAAAGAAATAGAAACAAGTGACAGTCTTGCAAATTGGGCAACTCCTGCAGATTCTACTACATATAACAACTTCAGTGAAGTCAATTCATCAGCATATAAAAAAAGCATTGCAGATGATGATAGAGAAATGACTGAAGAGTCTTATGACAAAATATGCCCAATGTGCGGTAAAACATTCCAGAAAGACATAGCATTTACAGAATTCCAAACCCATGTTGAGAGCCATTTTGTAGGTGAAACAGAAGTTGATTCATCCTTAGATAATTTTGAGAACATACCAAGTTCCTTTGATAATGTAATTTAGATAAATTGTCTGACCTTAGTATGATTTATATTTGTAAATATTTTATTATTCTTCATTGTTTTGCTAATGAGTAATGTACAACATAATGCCAGTTTTAAAAAGATTTGCATTATTGTTTATTTAATTAAGAGGCAAATAAAATAAAATCTATTTACTAATATGTATTTCTTTCTAACAGTTACACAAATTGTACACTTAAAAGACAGACAATGTATTTTTATGCTAAATCTGTTGGTTTTATGTCTGTAGATTTAGAAGGTGCTTGTGTGGTCTTCTGAAGAAGGTTTTTGCTGAACCATTGTGGCCTTTCTTTTTTCATTTCAATAATCCTTTTGCCTTTCCAAAACTCTTTGGGCTGAAAACAACAAAGTATGCTTTCAGAAAATCAACCACATTTGACTATGATAATCACTAGCATCACATTACTGGGAGGACCATGACACAATACAGATAGCAGTTATTTGTTACCTTGTCAGGAAGGTTTTCTCCTTCATACAAAACTACAACATCTTTTTCAATGGGCTTTGTACCCAAATTCTCTAAGATTTTTTCTTTGATCAGTTTTGTTTCTTCTTCTACCCTTTTGTAACAGTTTTCTGAAAGCAAAAAAGAAGTAATTATAATAAGAAATTGAGTAATAAGACTGGCATGAACCAGATGGGCCCTGTACCCAACAGAGTTCGATACAGGTTGTTTAGATATAATAAGACATGTTTTTGCTGAGTTAGAACTTTAAACCATTGGTTCAAGGCACTAATGTATCCAGAGATATTTCAACACTTATGAAACATTGAAGTATGTGTTAGTTCTGCTATTACTTAAAAAGGTCATTTAAATCTGTCAGCTTGATGCAGCACCAAAGTCATTTCAACGTTGTTATATTACATGTTATGCATAGCATAGCAGCAACTAAATTTAGTTCTTTATATTATTATCATAAAGCTTTCATTCTTTTACCAATAACTAAAATAAAATAGAAAAACAATTAAAATAGAATTTTACCACAAAGGCGCCCTTTCTCATGATGATGTCCACATTCATGACACACCAGGATGTTATTCTTGGGTACCAGCATTTTCCAGACATAATCGGGGCTGCCAAATTTCCTTTTCCATCGTCTCTCTATAGTCCTTCTAAATTTAGGGACAGCCAACAAGATACCATCACCTATGATATCTTTTATGGAAAACTTATTTGCTGGTGTTGATGGCTTCTTCTCTTGAACATAGGCAAGAGCGAGTTCTGTAATAAATATAAAAAAAACATTTAATTTCTTCAAATCAAAAGGCAATCAGGTTTCATTACAGTGTTAGTAGTAGAATCCTAATTATTTTATTTTGCGGAAATTATTCAAAACAAAAGCTATGTACTACATACTGGAAAACATTTATTTATCACTTGCCTCTCGGTGGATATCCAAACATGTGGAAAACATTTTTTTCTACCTGTTTTAACACTCGTATCATATGTGTTAGACGTGGGATCATTTTTATTTGCTTATTAAAAAAGGAATTGGAAATAAATCTTTCAATATGCGTATTGAAGACTGAGGTTATAATTAAATGACACTGACAGATTCAGATTGACAGGATGGACCATAGATTAGCGAGATTTATCTCTGGGACATTACTTGGCATAGAACATTGGACGGAACAAAGACGTATTAATATCATTGAGGTGTCATTCCTCAATGATTAATATACTAAATCTTTGGGACGGAACGTTCACAGTATTCTCAATCGCTTTACATCAGGCGAGATAGTGGCCAAACATAGATCTATAAAGGGTAAAAAAAATAAAAAAATATTCGATTTGAATTTCTACCATATGGTAGAATTTGTATACCGCAGTTTGTTCCATCTGGTAACATTTATAAAATGGCGTTTGACAATCAGCTGTCTGAATAAAAGTGGGGAGGAAAAGGCGAAGACTGTGTGCTGTGTGTGTTATGTAGTTAATGTCCTCAAGCGTTTCGTAGCAGTTGTAGCTATGGCGTGTTTAAGTTCGAGTAGGCTCTGTGCTCGTGTACAAGATAAGTTGTTGTGTCAATTTGGACATAAAGTTCGGAAGCAAACTGTATTTGTGAAACTCAAACCGCCCGGACCGACTCCGCTGCGGATTTTTGGAAAGACTTGTCAGGTCAGTTGTATATATTTTTATACATGAAAATAATAAATAAGGCAACCGATAAAATCAATTTAGATTTCGTCCAAGTATCTATATTATGTCATCATCGTTTCATTCATAAAAAGGACCTTTTTACATAACAGCATGACAGGTAACCTCTCTTATGTCAGCTGATCTAGTCATTAAAAAAGAGGGAATTATGAATGAGGTCGAATAGCCGCGTAAGGGATTTTTAGTTGAATGAACTAAAACATGTATGAATTTATGTAGGTATGTTGATTGAATAAATATGAGCATAGTGGGGTCAATGATTGGAAATGTTAAAAGTGAAATCTTCGCGAGTCGACGCGGGCAGTGGGTCGCTTCGTGCGCGGCACAGGTTTGTTGGGTTTGTCCAGTGATTTTCACCAAGTAGTGGTATTCATAACTTTTACTTTCGTCAAACAAAGTGATGTTTTTTTCGCCACCAATTATCTAGAGATCTTACTCTCGTTTCATGATACCTTCTTATATAATACGTACATGGTTACAGTTAGTAGGTACATAATTTAAGTCTTAATTCAATTATACATCCTATAAAAATATGTTATACCTACCACCTACCTACCAGGTACCGGTACCTATCTAGTATAGAATTATCATGAAATGATGGTGCAGTTTCAGTCTACTACGGTATTTTGTCGTGCGTGAATGATTATTGCAATTAGGGCTGTCACCTTAACTGACATTAATCAATCGTTAAGCGATATCGTATCTTATCAATTTGCAAGTACTATATGTTGTACCACGCCCGCGCTGATACGCACGACGAGTTTGTAGCATGGTCTCGTGTAGGTCTTTGGTGGATTAAAGTGTTGAAGGTCACGCGCAGTAGCAGCCCTAGCGCCGCGTCGCCCGCGCCGCGCGCCGCCATCGCCCGGCGCGCTCCGTCGTCGTCGTGCTTTCTCGCGCAGCGTGCGAGCATGCAATGTCCAATCTCGCAGACTCGCACAAAACTTTCTAGGCAACAATTATTTTTCACATTAATATTTCATTTACTCCTTCTATCGCGTTGAATTACATTTCTTTTAGCTCTGTCCTCATTCACGATATTGCCTAAGAAATAAGATTCTCATTCAAATCCAACTTAGGTTTACAAAACAAGCTCAGTAACTCAACATTTACTTTGACAGTCTCCAAAATATGCACTAGCTCACGGTTAGTGAAAGTTGTGTGACGATTCGTTGAATTTTTAATAGCGCGAAAACTGGGTAAGTAACTTGACGAAGGAGCGCTATAGCCTTTCTTATTTTATTCTAGTCCATTTGGCGAACATTGACCCCGTTTCCCGCGAACATCACTATTCGACGTCGTCGATGTTACATGTCTTCTCTAACACAAGACTCCTTTAACTACTTGCTGAAGCTAGATTTCGTGCTTCTTTATTACTTACGGCTTACAAAAGATCGATAACCGACCTCGCCTTAACCTAATTCGTGTCCTAGAGAGAAGAGTCCGTCTGCATAAAGTTACTAATGTTTGCCTGTTGGCGTTAATGCACCGAACGGACGGACTGAACAGAAGTCGTGCTCCAGTACTTGGGCAGCGATTGTTTTTGCATCGATGTTGAGTTACGTTCGTTATTTAGGTAGATGAATTGGTCGAGTGAATCGTGCCGCACGTAACGTCCTGCGTAAATGAAGCTCAGTAGAAATGCGGAACACACAACTATTTGTTCAGTCGACATCATTGTATAAGAGTTTGCGGCAACGCACACGATGTAGCATATGTTATTTTCGACTTACAACATTTACTCCAATCCTAAATTACGTGATGACAATACAAAAAGGCGTAGAAAGTGTGGAAGTATTTTATTTTATCGATTGACGAATGAGCGAGAATTTTGAAATACAGAGAAGTCTCTATGTGATGTTTTTATGTCATAAACATAATATATTTTTGATCATGTAGCAATTTGCAACAAATGAAAATACGAAGTATATTTTCGCAAGAACATTATTCACTGACTGGTCGTCTTCTCATTTTTACTAAATTTTAATGTATGTTGCGCAAATCTTGACTGTGCTTTACACGTGTGAGTGTAAAAATTGTGACACGCGAAGACCACAACCTTGGGACTGACCGAAAGTCTTGTTATACCGGCGCGGTGTTTCTACGACATATCTCAATATAAACGTTTTGACTTGATATCAAAATCATTGTCCAATGTTCGAATGTCAAATTTAGGCGTGTTAGCATCAAGCTTGTTTATTTATAAATATTGGAAACATTGTTGCCGCTATACTGAAGTCGAAAGTAGTAATACTGGTTTTCCTATAATTGAACTAGTTCAACCTAGGATCCAATTTTAAGGTGTAGTTAAACGATATTATTATGATTCGCTTGAATCTCGACTTGAATAAGTTATTTTTTTTAATATGCCTTCGTGACACGAAAAACGACTGATGTCTTATTACTATGTGGCAGGTATGCCAGTGTTAATTTCGTACAAACATTCCTAACTTACCTGTATTATCTTTTGTCATGTCACAGCAATCAGCCCAGCTATCAAATAAATTAAGATATTTAACTGCAACTGTGACCAACTCTGAGTTGTCCTTGCAACCGCTCCGCTGCATGCCCACTATGCTCAGCCATTGGGCAACAGCGTTTCGGTCGGCACTTGCAAACAATGAACTCATCAACGTAGTCTCTGAGCAATATTAATTGCCGACGCTTGCCAACGTGGACGTTGTTATTTGATAAGGGACCACAGTTTCGTACGTCTAAGTAGACTTGCGCAAGATTATTATGTATTGACCAATGTAAAAGGTTTGGAAGGACTTACGTTTAGTGAATGATAGGCGAAGATGGTCAATACGTTAGCGACATTTGCGCAAGCTTTGTTAGCTGCCGTTTGTTTGCTGTTAAATTTTATACTCACACAAGTTTTACTCGCATTTGGAGGGAGTATTTTCTTATGATTCGGAGTTGAAAATTGAGATTGTAAAACCTGGTGCTTTTGTTCTAACATAAAGATTGGTTGACTAGACATCTGAGCTTTAATTGGTTCTTTCATTATCTCTAGCCCTCGCAACTTGCTTAATATTTGCGTGAATGTCTATTCAACTTCATAATCCCGGACTTTGTTTCATGACTAATTGTCTTTTCCTAATAAGAGTTTGCTACATTTGTCGTGCTCAGTGCGCAAATGAGTCAGCAATTTGATCATTATTCGCTAAATTGCGGGAAGTTGTACTTCTATGTAGAGCAAAAGTTCTTTCTGTCATTACTCAGACGCAACCACGGGAAATAGTTAAGCTAATTCTGTATAAAAATGTCTAGTTAATTTAAAAGTCAATGAATCTCAATTGGCTAATTCCATGATGCTCATTAAAAGAAATTGTAGTGATAATGATATTTTACGCGTTTTTGAGAGCGTGACAGCCAAATGTTTGTAATGCTCAATAATACATTGCAATTGTTGCAAACTAGCCTCTTGATTTTTGAATGAATTGACTCACCGCGGCGGACCAACCTAACGCTGCGGCATCAAACTCCGATTGTCACCATAACCCTATTCACCCCAAGCCACTTTAGATTTATATTTTATTTGTTTGAGATTGTGATTACCCCGGTGTTCACGGGGGAGGGAGGACTATTTTGCAAAGAAAGACTAGGCTAGAGAATTTACACACAGGGAGAGTTCTTTCGCAGGAGGGTGTCTGCTGAATGTTCCATCGCAGCGACAGTTACTCTACCTTGAAATAATATTGTCCTCACATGACTGAGGTTTCGTTGTGAAGTAGTATTGAGTTTTGGTTTACATATCTGTGTTGCCAGCGATTGCTAGGTATTTCAGACTTTAAACGGTGATGTCTATAAAGACGAGTATAGCGAACATGACTTGCAATTAAAAGTTCTGAGTGCTTGTGAGTCTCACCTCCAGGCGCAAGACTCCTCTGACGACTCTTCTTGTTAAACCTAGGTATTATAAAAAACAGGTATTACCTCACACACTCAACTCAGTTAATACAATAACTGTTAAGCTTTGAATATAAATCGTTGTATTGCACTGTGTATCCGTGAAATCGCGCTGCCAATGCCAAATCCAAATCCTTTTATGTACGCTTTAAAAATTAAGTGTTTGTGAATGTGTTTCATAATGGATACTTGTTAATAGTTAATCAATCTCTCACGTTACTTTTATAAGAACATCCTACATTAAATAAACTTTTGAAATCTACAACAATGTCTGAAAGATAGACGTCAGCTCAAAACTTTGGTAATATAGAAAATACCAGCAGGCGGCTCCGCTTCGCACGGGAGTGACTTATATTGAGCGAGCCTTGCCGAGCGGTAACATAACGAATCTGGGTTCGAATCCCAACTCGGCCTTGTACTAATCTGAACAGTCGCTCAACAGCCGTTTTCCTATAGCTCTGTCTTCCAGCACCATAACATCAAGCGAGCTAGTGGCCAAATATAAAGCTATAATCGTGAAAAATTATAACTTCGTTGTAGGTATACTATTTTTATATTATAGTACAAGTGACTTTTATCATAATAATTATATTTTTAGGAAGAAAGTAGGCTAAATTAAATACCGTTGTTATATACCTGTTATAACTAACCAAAAGGCCTGCTTGAACTAATAACCATCCAATTTGCACAAATACCCATGCAGTAAAAGTAGGTATACGGGTTAATATACTGACAACCGTCCTTGTGTGTTGATAACAATCTGTTAAGCATCTCGCAATTACTATCGAAAGTGTGTAATCATGGTTCCCTGACCAGCTTAGACGTGAATTAAATGCGGCGAAGCCTGCGATCATCAGAGCCTCAGGATTGAAGCACTTTAGCGCAGTTGACTATGTATGTAAGACTTGCGAACTCCAGCATCTTCGTCTACGTGATTTGCCTAAATACAATTAATTGGAAACTCTTCGAAATAGTGTTATGTGTTTTGCTAATATTATACAAAAACAGAGTATACATTAACCTTCAAAAGTAACATACGAAAACCGCTTAGGTGAGCTAAATTTTTGGAGCGAAAGGTTAATATACTAACAGACAAGATATTTTTTAAACAGAGAGAGAGATTGAGAAAGAAAGCGCATTAATATTGCAATGACAGGCAGACAGTCCATTTTAATTTATTTGCAAAAAAACATAATATATGCTTACATCACAACGAGAAAAAATGATATTTGTTTGAAAATGATAATATAATCGTTGATATAAAAGTAATCTGACTTATAAAATATTACTGACCGATATTATTAAAGACCGTCACGAGTGGCGGAGGATTGTCAAAGTTAAGTGTGGTAGGAAGCATCACAACGCTCAGAAGTGAACAAACGGCCGGAGGAGAGGAGAGGAAGAAGGATAAAATATTACTGACAGTTCCCTAACGCTGAAGTGTGATTCGAATTATGAATTTGAGTGAAATGATCCAACATCGATACAGTAGTGTACTTCTTGCCGTGTCGTTAGTTCAGCTTCTCTATGGTCCTAAAAACGACTTTTTAGGATGACATTAAAGATTTAAAAGTATAGTTTATACAATTAATTTATGCAATTTTTTTATCTATTTAAGTAGATCACGGAAATATGCAATACCGTGCTTACTTACAAGTATTGAAAATCCGAGTTGAAACTTATTAACTCGTTATATAAGAATACTCTCAACTTTACTAAAAACGAGGAAACAAAGTGAATATTCATTATTCACCTCTTTTTAATTTTATACTGTACCTACCTAGGTACATTGTCTACTTCAATTTCGCAATTTCCCTCCTATTTGTCCGGTACACCCCGTATGCTATTTTTGCGGCTTTATAATTCGAGGACAACTCATACAAATTGCTTGTTTATGAAGGTATTTCTTGTCGGTTAATTCTTAACCTTTAAACATTCTTTTACCTGGTTCCGCCGGTCATATTATGCACGTACATCATGAATCTTTCTCTGTTTTCGCAACAGGATATTTCCTTCAGAGAAATGATAATATATTTTTACTGTGGTCAGTATCCGCATTCTGTATTGGGACTTTACCTTAAGGTTATCATCCTTTATTGGTTAACCTTCGTATTATTCTTTAAAGTTGAGTTGAGTTTGAGTGAACTCCCATATTTATTTATTTCCGGTGTTTTTTCACTGAACTTTAGGAAAAGGAAATTAAAATAAAACGTGTAATCCTCAACCTTTCCCAAAGCATAATTAAATGAATACCTAATTAAATACTGATTAACATTTATTTTACTTGGATAGGGTATATTACAATGGTTCTGTTGGTTGCATTTTAGTATTTTGTTTTTATTTATTGATTGCATAAACGCCAGGGCCAAGTACGAATATTTATTTGTCCTTAAAACAATACAAACATATGTATTCATGTAAATATAATTTGATTTAGAAGTTACTTCACACTTCATCCCTTTTTTATGTTATTTAGGCCGTTGTACGGGGACAACTATAAACCGAATTCTACGCGGTCGGAGTTGCGAGTATCAGCTAGTATATAATATTATTAGTAGGATTTTCCTGTGTGGTGTACATTTTAAACATTAAAAATACATACTACCCAACTCAAGTAGGTATAGGTACGGTAACACATGAGAAATTCTTGGCAATGTATTTGGGCATTAAGGAGTTATGTATTTTGTACTTATCGCTTTACTCTACTCGAGTTGCATTCTGGCACTTCACACGTCAAGTTTTTTACGACGATATCATAGTAATGACTGCCCGAGACTCCAATATATTGTATTTTAGCTTAATATGAAGTCACCACATGCCACTTTCATCTGTTATTTCTCTGCGCGTGTTTATTTTATAATGGTTTATGCAAATGTTTGTTTTTTGTTTTCGAGCTTTCGCTTTCCTTGTAGCTTTATTTATTGAGCGAAATCTAAGTCTGACTACATAATCTATTTCGCTTTTAAAATAATTTTGTTCATTCTTGTCAAAGCATTTCTTCACTCAACATTCTGTCTTAAATTTACAGGAATATGCTTTGAGTGTTATTTTACCGGTATTTTTGATTATAAGATCATTATATGGCCATGAATTCAAAGTTTCCATGTAGATACTTCTTTCTTAATATTTCACCTAGCAAAGCAACTGCGTTTTATCAAATATCTGTGAAGTCCTATGTAAACTGAATGTATGTGGTAACTATCGCCAATAAGCCAATGAATTTTCTAGAGCCTTAACCAAAGCGTTGGGTGCTTTTTTGCTTCCAGTAGATTCTTCCTTCATTCATAACCTACGGTGATCAACTGCTCAAAAAACCACAGCGAGCTGTGTGTCTTTCCAGAACAGACATTAACGACCAATTTATTTTACCAACTAACAATTTTCTCAGCACGTTCGTCCTTGGTTCATAACCTAGCTAGGCAGGCGGGCCCGTCTTCGACCTACATACTTCGCTACAGACCGAAGCGAGTAATTGCATCGGCGATCATTAGAGTCGCTCGGTGCAGTGAGCGGTTGTTTTGTACATACAAAGCAGTTATTCTCTTATTTTTCATTATAGGCCTTGACTCGATTTTGGAACTCATTACGTTATCGCATGTGTAAAAGCATAACGGGTGATTGATTGAAGTTCATTGCTACAAAAAATATCTTTGTTTAAGGTAATTAAATTGTCATGCAATTAAGCTTTACTTTTGAAAATCAGATGTCGTAAATTGTTTAAGACTGTTACGATTAGAAAAGATATAAAATATCTACATTTTCTTCTATGCAATAGATAAACTAAAAAGCATCAATGTGCTTTGTTAATTTTTAGCACTAAATTATATTAAACTAAGTCTTAGTATATATATTATATAACAATTAATAAGTCCAGTTAGTTGCATCGATTAGAGCTGCTTGCACGGAGCTCCGACACCGCAATGCACTGTTCGTTCTCAGTCAGCCCCGCATCTCGCCGAGGCCGTTACATATTGCTAGAGGTGAATGACAGCAAGTTGCTGGTTTAGAAAGGTCGCCTTAATTCGCTACCAATTTGTTTTGGTCTAGTCTTGACCGATATTCAGAAATGTTAGGGTGGTTCAATAGAGCTCAGGCAGTTGCCTGAGCTCTATTACACGAGACTCAAGCGACAAGTAGTAATATCCATCTAACCGATACCGGCGATGGATCACCATCATCGATTATATGTTGTAACATTTAGATGGTTCAAACACATTTTTATACGTGACTACGGGACTTATAGCTCAGTCGTCTCGTGACCACGGTCGGTGCAACTTGGCCAATACATCGAGATAAACAAAAAAAACGATTAAGAGCCTTTCGAAAACAACGATGAAACAATTTTTAAGCTTTAGCAACACAATATTTCATAATAGTATCCATGTATTGCGTGGCTAGAGCATAATTGAATTGTTCTAGAAAATATTTCTAAGCTTAATAATAGTACTATTATGTCATAATAAACAAAACTAAAACACTAAAAGGAAAACCTTTCAAAAATTTGATAATGCAATGTGGCACTGGCACCATAGGCCGGCTACGACTGACAACAACTTACTTACACTTACCTCCATTGCGTAAAGTTTAAATAAGTATCAGGTATGTAGAATTAAGAGCAATGAGCCTTTAATTTAATGAAAAGCTAGTATTATTTTAACAAATTACAACGTATTGTATTTAGATGATTTTTTTTATTTAGGTAGGCACCTAAACTGTTTACTACGCGGTCGATTTATCTGAAGTACTCAAAACCTTCCTACCTACTTTTTTTTTACTGCAGCTGAAAGGAATTGTATTTTATTTATATGGTACCTATCGCACGGTTTGTGCATTTATGGCTAAATGTACAAAACCGTTCCAAGTAATTAAATAAAAACGAGTTTTAATTATGCTTCGAGTAGTGTCGAGGGTTTGCGGCTACAAACTGCAGCGGAATCCTCTAACACGAAGACCGAACCCGATCGCTTTCAACTTTGTTTTTTTTTATTGCGTACTTTGAGTACAAAAGTTTTTAATTCCACAGACAAATACCGATCACGATATCTTTGAAAGCGATCGGGATTGGTGTTCGAGATAGACGATTCCCAAGCTGGACCTCCTCCTCCGACCTCCCTAAATCCCCCTCCCTCAGTGCTTCAGTACATTGTTGGATCTTTACTTGAAGCTTCCTATACACATTTTCCATTTACATTATTCATTTATTTTAATGTTGCCTGAAATAAAGATTAAATAAATAAATAAATAAATTTATCCATTTATATACTCCCTTCACATAACTAAAGAAAGTTATCGAGAATTGGGTACTAAAATAACCTGGACAGTCGACGTGTTAAACCGTGGTGATTGAGCTGATCAATTATTATACCTTACTTTTACGCAAGCATAAGCGTGTAAGCACGACAAGAAGGACTTCCGAAAAAACAAATTTAGCTCTTCTAAAGTCCCTACGAGTGCACGTAGGCGGCTAGATCTCAAAGCCAAAACACGATTTTTATTAAACGATACATACATATTGATTAAGTGATAATAATAATTACATAAATGTTTAGCATCTAATTGAAAATGTCTGTGTATACTAAGTAAGTACGAAGTCCGATTACGAACGCGTATTGCGTAGCCGCTGGACGCGCGTTGAAGTCTTTTCTTCGACGAATGCAGTATTGAATTTGCGGCGTTAGTATTTTGCACACATGTTGTAGAAAGTTCTCCTACGTAAATCTTACTTGTCGTTGAAGACTGTCATAAACCTTTTTGAATGCGTTGTTTACTTGCATGTACTATTTCATCATCATCAGCCCATTACGTTCCCACTGCTGGGACTCAGGCCTTCCCTCGTAGAGAGAGTGTGGGCCATAATCCATCACGCTGGCCCAGTGCGGGTTGGTGGATGTCACATATCTTTGAATTTTTGTGATAAATTCTTGGACATGCCCGTTTCCTCACGATGTTTTCCTTCACCGTTTTTAGAACGAGTGTTAAATCCGCACATAACTTAAGAAAGTCAGTGGTGCGGGGCCAGTGGGATTCGAACTCGGGTGCGTCGGATCGAAAGTCGCACGTACTCCCACTGAGCCATACTACTACTGCTCATGTACTATTTATTTTTATTAAAACATTTTTTTTTTATATATTTTTCATAAGTTGACCTGCATATATAAATATAAATAAACTATGCATTGACGTCAACGAGATGCAAAAAAAGTGAAATATTTTTAATAACACTGTTTTAGTAAATATCGTTATTTTCAGTACCTGCATAACTAAACAAAGTCAAACAAAAATAAGAATAAAAACATTCGTTCATCAAACTCATGTATAAATGTTAAGTTAATGCGATGATTCGATGTCAACAGCCAATACGCAATGTGCATACTTTCTTGACAGGCGCGTATTTATTTATTGGTTAGGAAAGCAACCAAACCTCAACATAAATATATATTGGCAAATGACTTGCAACGTGTATGTCAATAGAAGAACATTTTATGAATGTAAAACATTACCTTTGTGTTCTGCAGAAAAAAGGTGTTCCAAAATGCTTACAGAGATATGAGAGAGTATGAGGAACTAAAAATAATTTTATAACTCTAAATTGATAATAGTGTTAAAGCACTTTAAAAACCTTGTACATATGCAAAAGAGTTGATTTATATTATGTCTGTCGGTCCTCGTGATGCAATCATCACCTTACAAAGTAACTGAGGTACTTTACTGCCCTCTACCTCGCCCTTTGCAGGCCGTCCACGTATCGTTCGCTTCAATTAACTGTCTAAGTACGTGTCAATTGTTGTTCACTCCTATATTAAGAACACAAGTCGATCGATGCGCAAGAGTGTTCGAAACGCTCACTTTCTATCGTGTTTTAATTGTTATGTACGTACGGACTGCGGACACATGCAATTTTACGTGCGCCAATGTTGTTCATCATTTACATTGATCGTGGATTAGTTTTTATCAGGGTTGAAATAAATAAAAATTTATTTATTTTAAATCAACTCATTGTTTTTTATAAAGAAAAATATTTATCTTTTTTATTTATTTAATATTTTTGATGTAGTTTTTTACTTTTTTCTATCATAGTAACACTTTTGTTTTTAAAGGAGTTTAGTTATTAAGACATCAAAAACATCGATGTTTTAATTGAATTGTTGTTAATTTTTCAATTTATCTTAACACAAAACATGTTTTACACCATAAAGAAATGATTCCTTATAAACTAATTTATTTTATATGTCATTGCTGTCCTAAATAATTAAATTACCTCAATCTTTTGGGTTTAGACATATGTACATTATAAAAGTCATTTGGTTTAAATCATTCAGCCCTGGTTTTTTTTTAATGTTTTAATCAAAATGTTATATGTAATACTGATAGTTATTATTGGTAGGTATAATTTATTATGATATTAAAGAAGTCTGATTGATCTGAATGAATCAGATTTCGTTCTTAATTAATTGCTCAATCGTAGTCAGTAGTATAAAACTACGCTGTTATATGGACGTTGCACCCAAACGGTTGAACAATACTTAATATTGGGAAAGAGACGCATTAGGACTTGGTTATGTTAGTTTGAATTAACTTAAAGACTTCGACGAGTTTTAAGCGTTTGATAACTCCAAATTTAAAAGTAATATATTATAGTAATTATTATGCACGAATTATGCATAATCACTCAATTTAATTTGAAAACCCTAATACGAAATGAGAGGTTAAGTTACTTACGGAAAGCTTGGTTTATGTGTATAGTGAACCCCGATAAAATCGATTCAAAATCAAAATTCAGCAGGGCGTATGATTGCTGTTACAAAAGGGGCCACTTATAGAAAACAAGGATTATAACTGGACTCGTAATTTATAACGTCACATAATGTACTGGTTCTATTATTTTTAGTTTAACACGTTATTCAACGCTTCTTTTTATTATTATGCCAGTCTGTTTTTATTAGCGGTGTAATGTATTATCTTCATCATCAGCCCATTACGTTCCTACTGCTGGAACACGGACCTTCTCTCATAGACTATGAGCCATAATCCACCACGCTAGACTAGTGTTACATGTCCTTGAATAATGGTAATATATTTCTAATTTTGTAACACTCCTATTGGTAATTTGCCGCACCTTAACATGGTCTATGTATAATATCATTAGTATCATAACTCTTAATTAAGTCAAATCAATTTACTCGTAATGCGAAATAAATGTATAAATATAATAATGACATTTTCAAAAAAGCTTTTTGGGAAAATGTTTTCGCCGATCAATAAAGCTTTTACACTAGGCTTACTTTAAGTAATCACAGGTGCATTAAGTATACCTGTGTTACTAGCTACCCGCCCTGGTTTGGCAGGTTGGCTCAAAACTTTTATTGTTCGATTCTCGCTATTTTTTGTGTGCACAAATATTTACCCCAAATATTTGTGCACACAAAAAATAGCGCAAGCATTTGTTTCGTTTCTGGGTGTTGTGGGATCCTTGTAGTTCCTGGCTCCCTTGATACAGGGAATCCTAGTTAGGGGCCAAGGTCTATGTGATCGTAAGGCGGTGTTATTATTATACACTTAAACCTACTACCGACTAAAACGTATGAAAATTGCGTAGTTCGGCGTTGGGGCACGGCTTTGCTTCTATAGCGTGGCGCTTAAAGGGTTAAAAGCAAAATCAGTAGCATAAAATTACTCGACGTGATATACAGATAAGGTAGTATAGATAAGCGAATAAATAGACCGAAGCGGACGGAGACTATTTAAAGATAAGGAATTATGGAATTGCTGGCAATTACCAAATACACCTCAAGGTGGCATTAGTGTTTGACATAATCCTTCAGGCATATCTATTAGAATAATGAGTTAATATTTTAAATAGAATAATTCACACGTTGTAAAATTTGTAGATGTAAGTTCATAAAACAGGCTTTTCGTTAGAAATAGAATGTACTTAGTCTAGCTCTGTATGTTCTTTAACATCAATTTGGCATTAAAGTGGGTTCATGGAATTACCGTGTTGTTGACTTAAGATGTCGTTAAACTTAGTGGTTGAGATTTTTATGAGCTATGACAGCTTAACTTGTAAGATAATTAAATGTGTATCGGCATTAACAAATATATTTTCTATCTATCTATTTTGTGATTTATACATTTTTCGTTTAAGTCTGAAAAACAAAAGAACATATTTAAAGTCCCTTTGTTAAGTTCTTTGTCAGCTTTATAAAGTTCAAAGATGTTCATCGACTTTCGACCGCTCTATGAAGGTCGTTATTGTTGGGTGTGATCGCTACCTTTTGACCTTTACCTCCCATTTGTACCTTACGCTTGGGAGACCTTAAAGCACGACAATGACATTCTTTTGTGGCTACTACCGCGCTTAGATACACTTAGGTATTCTAGTCATTACCTATTTATTTTCTAAACAAGTCGGGTACGTGCTGATATGACTACCCTGACGTAGATATTGACCTCAATAAATTATTTCAATTATAGTCAGAAAAAAATGACTACAGACTAGACAAGGTCGTTAAGTACAATTTAAACAAGCGACAAAATAAGTTATTACGACACAAAGACGCATCATTAATTATTTGCTGGACGTTCCTTAATTGAGTTAATAACACTTTGCCAAAATGCGCGACTCTGTATGAATACAGTTAAGAAACTTTTAATTACACAGTCGTACTGTACCTTTCTGTCTCTCTTACCCTTTATTTACTCACTATACCTCTTTTTGTGTCATAATAGCTGTCTGTAAGTTTTCGTTTGATTAAACAATTACAAAGATAACCTACATGTCGCCCGCACCGTCATGTCGGATGTGCGAAGATGTGACGCATGTGAAATCGAATGGAAGCAATTATTATTCCACGCGCTAAGACACCACTTTGAATAAAGGTGCGATAGATCAGCTATAAATGAAGTCGGTGATTTACGTGTTTTAGAAGAAAAGCTGTTTTAAGTTATTTCCCAATAGAGATCTTTGATTAAATAATGTTAACTGTGTATTCATTCTAACAAGCAGAAGTTCTACTTGCTGCAGTACTTATATATCTCAATTTCTGTTTGCCTTGTTTGATGAAGCCGCGATGCGGAAGGTATGCTCTCTAGCATCTCTCCACAGCCTGTTTGAAGAAGTCGTAACTTCGATTTACAATATTATACAAATAACCATAAATAATACATTAAAAATATAATAACTATTGTATTTTAAAACTTTGATATACTGATCAATATTATATTCGTCAGTCATGTGAGGATGCATCAAACACGTGTAGGACCTTAGCTGAAAACGGGTAGGAATGCATCTTCATCATTACCATCATACTTATCAATATTTTTATAAACAAAACACAGGTGTATGAACCTAAGTGCCGACTATATGCTTTACCTATTATTGATTAAGTAATAGGTATACCTATATTTACGTTGGATATCCGATCGTCCCTACCATCGCTTACTGAACTGTTTCTAGCGTAACTTGACCTATAAATTAATGAAGCATTTAAATATTATTTTTAATTAGTTACGGCTGCTTTTACCGCTCAGCTGTATTTACATAACTGAAGAAAGTCATTGTTTAGATAATTCATGAGCATATTATAACAATAGGTTTATTATGGTAATTAATAGATGTAATTGTACCTATTATGTAATATAATAAATATTTATATAAATAATTAAACGAGCAAATTTTAGCTTACGGAAAAGTATTTATGCTTGCTAGTAATATGGCTTTTCCCTTTTTTGTTCTTATAACTTCATCATCATCATATATATAAAATTCTCGTGTCACGTCTCATGTTAGTTACCTTACTCCTCCGAAACGGCTTTACTGATTTTTACCAAATTTTATATGCATATTCAGTAGGTCTGAGAATCGGCTACTATCTATTTTGCATACCCCTAAGTGATTTTCACCATTCACCCCATTTCACCCTAAACATTTTTTTTTTAAATTTATATGGCAAAACAACGTTTGCCGGGTCAGCTAGTTTTATTAAAAAAGTTTTGTGTCAAGGCATAATTAAGTTTAACGAAGTAATTTGATCCAAAGATGATTGCCATTATGACAAATTATCCTATTTTGACAAAGAAGTTTCTCTATAAAAATAAAAAAGGGCAATTTCTCTTTATTACAAATACCACAAAAAGTCATTATGTAAGTGGAGTGTAATTGGATGCATTATTGAGTAAATTTGTCCAGATCAAGTGACGAATTAAGTTGATGTGACATTTTGCGACACGCCAAATAACATTCTTTTATAATGACGAATCACGGGAGCCTTTGCATGGCCGCGAATATAAGGGGAAAAGTTAAGAATTTTAAACCAATTATGATTTCCAGGTCACTGTTCATTGTTCAACCCGCAGCATTTCCAAAAGGTTTCTACAGAATAAGTTTACATTGACCCTGAGACTGCATTCGTTAAGTCGGTCTCGTACTCTCTTCACCGTGTAACCTCATCATAGTAGACGCCTCTACATCAATCTATTTGTTCCACTTGTTCATTTGTCATCTCATTAATCAAACGTACACTTTCCTCTTTAATATATTCAAAAGCATCCTCGCACGTTGGCGCACGTGCACGTAAATAGGTATACGTATTCGTACGTTTGAACGTGTGGTTTTGCAACCTGCCGCGCTGCGCTGGGCCCATCGGGTCCGAGCTGCACTCGGCTGCAGTTGCATAAACTGCTTGCGAAACTCGTATCGCGGTCACTGCCGTCGCACTACGCGACTAGTTAAGGGCACCTGCCGCACCCTTTATCGAGCACCGGCACCGGACGCCGTGGCGACAGCGGCTTCGTCACTTCGCTATCGTAATATTCAATCGACCGTCCTACACAAATAGCGTCGTAAAATTTGCTTTCGTTTAAGGACATTTCAGTGAGTTTTGGGAATATCTTTAGCATCCTTTTTTAGGTGTTACAGTGGCTTAATCACCTGATCATTTCTAAAACGACTTATTACAAAGATGAAGAAACTCTAACAAAGTTTATACCTTTCCGACTAATTAACAAAGATAATACTTTGCATAACCAGCTAAGAGGCTAATTGATTCTCTGCCCCATTAAAATCCTAGTTTAAGTTTTTAGTCACATTGACTGAGCGTATTGGCAGCGACAGTCTAACACTGGATTGTGACTAATACCTTACAAATATTACAATAGGCACATTGCTGCCTGATTGTAGTGCGTTTGTTTCTTAGATGGTAAGCTTCGTCATTCATGCTCGTTGCTAAGTACTGCTTGAGATATGCTTGAGTCATACAATATGAGGTTACTGTGACGTTTGAGACGGCGATATTTTTTGCTAGTTTGATTTCTTTTCTCTCGCACTCCATGTTTTGACAGCGTCTGTGGTGTAGTAGTTGGGTAAATTAGCTCAAATCTGATACACCACTGGGGTAGGGGCAAAGAAAACTAAATATTACTACGGTCGGGGGTTTCGATTTCCGCGACGGGACAAATGTTTGTGTATAGAAAAAAAGCGCCAGCATTTGTTTCGTGTCTGGGTGTTGTGGGACCGTTTGCAATATTTTGCTACTTCTGTTTATTTATATAAATACAGTACATTGTGAAAATGTACACAATTACGGTTTACTGCCACTTACTGATGCTTAACTAACAACAATTCACTTGTAGCAGTTCAGTAACGAAACTAGCACGAAACAATCAAAATCGTACATCACATCAAGCTACGATGCGTAGCAGTGCTACGTCCGTAGACCATTTATAAAATGAAATAAAACTAACAATTTAGTCGGCAGAGTCTGATGTCCTTATTATTTGATCGATCAACAAGACAACAACTCATCGATCGTGAATAGAAAGAATTCATCGATCGTGCTACAAACGAGTACTCTGTGATATCCCTTGTTTTAGAGAGTGAAAACAGGCGGTCAACGCACATCATAAACTTCTTTTAGTTTTAGTCCACACTGGAAATTGTAGCTAACGAAATTACTGGGCATTATGAGAATTAATAGCTATTGTCTCAGAGCAACTGTTGTTTTTTTTTATGTAACTAAATGTCGAGACGAGCTGGTCGTTTGCCTGATGGTAAGCAATACGCCAGCCCATAATAATAACAGCACCACCCAGAACTTTATTCTGCAAAATCCTGCGCGGCGCTGCACTGCGCTCGTCACCCTGAGACAATTAGCTGTTGAGTCTCATAATGCCCAGTAATTTCGCTGGCTACAATGCCCTTCAAACCGGAACACAGTAATGCTCGCGCACTACTGCTTGGTGGCTGAATAACTGGCAAAGCGGTGGTACCCACCCAGACGGCCTCTAGCCGTGTTATTAGCAGCCTTGTTGATTACCTTAGGTGAACGACCTTTCCGTGTCCGTCTCCCCAATCAATTACTCAAAAAAGATCCCGTCCCATGCTTATGATTGCTTTTCCTTGTTCCAGCGTGTGACAACATGCGGTCCGTGCGTATCGGCCAGTGCCACCACAGCGGGTCTGGTCCGAAGGCTGGCTTCCAGCCTACAGAGCACCAGCACAGGCTCCCTGCCGGACTACGGCACACAGATGGTCGACCCCTACCGTCTGCTCGAAGACGACCTTAATGGCATATACGAGGATATCAGAACGGTAAGAACGCTATAACTTGCCTCCTAAATCTTCTACGTTTCATCTGTTGAAATCTGCGAGTGCTCGATACCATACAAATATTTTTACTAGAAGCCGCGACGAATAAGTTTCATCAATTCATGTTTTTTTTCCTCGAAACCACAACTACTAAGTTAAATCGCATTGAAAACGGTTTAAAATTGCTTTAGGAAAACAAAGAGTTGTGACCTTTGGGTCGACGTAATATTCATTGAGTGCATGACTCCCACAGGCTAGTTAGACTGTTTGCAAATGACTTTGGCAGCAACTGAATGCAAATAGCCAAAGTTTGTAGTATTCCTTGGGCTTACGAATCACTTTGTAATTATGCCACGTACTTCAACGTCTGATTTGACACCGTTTGACATCAAACCTGTGTTTAACAAGCACCTAGCATGAGTTGTGACTTGGTTGGGTTGCCTTAAATTGTTAGCAGTGTGGAAGTAGATATAATCTATTTTACACAACTAGTAATTATAATCTGCTATACCTTAAGTAAGCGTAACTTATTAAACTGGATTTAATGGTTATTATTATATTACTATGATAAAAGTGCGCGAGTTGTAGTTACAGTAGCAAATGATATTTGAATCGACTCGTTTAAAAAAAATAAAATAAAAAAAACTCCATCTAAATTATTTTTTGTCAACGGGCGAATGCCTTAATTACTAAAGACTATTCTACACTCTACTTACTAAAACTAAACTAACTTACAAGGAGAAGCAATTGGACAACCCATTGACCCATTGAGATTGATATTGTAACATATTATTATTATTATGTACATAATATATAATTATACTTCGCCGTTGCATCCTCGAGATTTATATAATTCACAAGGTAGTTCCACTCCATGAGCTGGGCATCAAGCACAATTTTAGAGCTGTCAAAAACAAAAAGCACAAAATGACTCATTTACAACTCCCGCCCCTGAGGGCGCCACCAAGCTCTGTCACCTCATTCGCTTTTTGTGTGCGGGCATCGTAGCATCGAAATTCTTTAATATTTTTTCTTAATCAAGTAATTAGTGTTTTTATCGTCTATTTAACAGTTAATTTCAGTTTAAGTGCTATGTGAATAAGAAGTCTTGATCTGAAGACCATAATAAAGGTATGAAAGACACGAAATAAAACTCGTGAAACATTTATAACGGCATGAAAGTTCCGATAGCAACTATCAGGGTGAGAACTTACCTATCTTTCCGTCTTGACTTCCAATCTGCATGTTTAATGTCAATCAAGAAACAGTATTTACTACAATGTAGGTTATGTTACCTACTTAACGATGCAGTTGTTTATTTGTTGAATCTGTATTTCTATTTTCGTTACGAAAGATACTGTGTAGTACTCTGGAAGGATTCATTATTGAATCATCATCAGCCCATTACGTTCCCACTGCTGGGACTCAGGCCTTCCCTCGTAGAGAGAGTGAATTATTGAATAAGGTCATAATAAAAAAAAAAAAAAAAAAATATATATACCTTATGCCTTAATTTGCCTTAATTTATAAAAATATGTTAAAAAAAAAAACTTGTTTTAATATCATAACATCTTTAAATAATACGTATGACAAAATACTGACTAAATAATAAATTTACTGGGCTTAGTAACCAGACCGAATAATGTCACAACTACCCTCAGTTATAAATTTTTATGCGACTAAATATGCAACTTCAGTACTTAAAAAATAGATATTATGCTAAGACAATATCATGAATGCATCACATTGTAATGCTTTTATTAAGTCCTATACAAAAATTAAGTGCCTTGGAACTATGACGCGATCACAGTCGTGCACAATCTTTTTTAGCGCCACGACTTGTTCGTAGTGAAGGAGTTAAGAGTCAGAACACGGTCATAACATTTGCGTTGCCTTTCTTACGTGCAACGACCACATTTGAACTATTTTTTATTGCCTAATGCAACAAATTGAGTGCCTTAGAACTATGATGCGGTCATAGTCGTACACAATCTTTTTTAGTGCCGCGACTTGGTCTAGTCAAGTCAAATAGTTAAGTCATAATACGGCCATAACATTTTCGCCGCCTTTCTTTTTGCAACGGCCACATTTGATCTATTTTTATAGCCAAATGCAATAAATTTAGTGCCTTGGAACTATGATGCGGTCATAGTCGTACAAAGTCATTTTAAGGGCCACGATTTGGTCGTAGTCATGGAGTCATAACATATTCATTTTTTAGACTTTGGCGTTGCCTTTCCTTCATGTCACGCCTATATTTGATAAATTGTTATAGCCTAATGCAAAAATTGAGTGCCTTGGAATTATGACGCGATCATAGTCGTTCATAGATCAAATTGTCAATCAAAGCGATGATAGACGTGCACAACATATAATTAAGTGCCTTGAAACAATGACGCGATCATAATCGCGCATATTTTAAGAGTTACGACTTCGTCGTAGTCAAGTAATTAAGAGTTATAACACAGTCATGTTTTCTGCGTTACCTTCTTTTCACCCAACAGCCACATTTGATATATATTTTTAGCCTAATGCAACAAATCCAGTGCCTTGGAACTATGATGCGATCATAGTCACACACATCATTGAGTGCCTTGGAACTATGACGCGATCATAGACGTGCACAACGACAAATTGAGTGCCTTGGAACTATGATGCGATCATAGTCATGCATATTTTTAATTTTAACTATAATTCAATTTAGTCATTTTTTGATATTTTGCATTGTTCTTATGTATATTTTAGCGTTACGACTTCGTCGTAGTCAAAGAGTTGAGAGTCATAACACTATCATGACTTTGGGGTTGCCTTATCTTCATGCGACGCCCACATTTGATGTATTTCTTATAACCTAATACCTAAAACAAATTGTGTGCCTTGGAACTATAATGCGATCATAGTGGTGCATTTTTAACGGTACGATTTGGTCGTAGTCATGCAGTTAGGAGTCATAACACGATTATGACTTTTCTTCCTTAATGGTACGCCCACAGTGGCAGAGGCCCAGTATACACCCACTGGAAAACTGTCTAGCCGTAAAAATAGCAGATTTTAACGTATGCATATAATGTTCGCTCAACTGATCTTACAACAAGTTAATATTCACAATGAATAGATTTCAGTGGCATACTACTTACTTATGGTGACGTCACCGCGTTTTGCGGTGGCTTCTTCTTGATCTAGACTTTAACTAGTAGAACACGAACGTTCTTGATGCAAATTATACTAAGCTTTATGCAGCCTACTGTTGTGTGATGAAAGGTAAACAAGAAGTTTTTTGGATCGGAGATTGAAAAGGAAATCTCTAAACGTTGGGGGCGTATCTATCTTATATAGTGACATCAGACCTGAAAAAGGCTTTCACTGAAAATGTTCTTGTATAAATTTTCAGTTAATGGGTATAAAACCATCTAAGTTGACTCTTCAACTAAAAACCAGCGCGAGCTAAAGAATACATAAATCTATCTGTCAGATCTCGTCGGTCATCCTATCTTATTAGAAAGGATATGGAAAAGCTTAAAAATTCGATCAAATTATTATATTAGGATTACGCCTTACAAACACAATAAATCAAAGCAACCTGATTTAACGTATATTACGCTAGATAAATTCTTTCCTCTTCGGAAAAATCCTTGTAGTTATAATACTGAGGCAAATGAATCTGTTTATAAATCTGGCTTTCAGGTTAAGAAGGCTGAATGATGAATGCTTTGATGTCGAAGTTTACTTCGACATCAAAGCATTATAGACATTATAGCATTATAGTTACATTAGTTACATTAGTTGTGCATTATAGTTAGTCAGCCAGAAAACCGAACAGGCAAAGTAGCCAAAGGTATCGGGATATATCGGGGTATCGTATCACGACGTGGACTGCACCGGCGCCGTTACCAGGATCCATGGAAGTCACAGTCAGAAGTCACAATCCAAAACTCGTTAGAGGTTTTTTCCAAACATGGAAATTAATTTCGAATGACCACTTTATCTATCAGCACAGTTGAACTGTGGTATAAAATGCTTATAAAATATCATTACTGAAACCATTATTTCTTTTTTTTTTCTCACGGTATAATATACGATATAATAATACCCAACAATACTTGAACTTATCTGATTCAAAACTAATAAATATAAATTTAGGAATAGAACCAATCAAACCGTCCAATATCTGCAGCTGTTGTGATAAGTACCATTCAATGATTTACCTTTAGGTGATATATTTTTTTTTTTTTATATAAATTCCTAACTCGTCTTGGTGATCACTGTAGTTCAATTGGCCAGAACCCTTCCCTTCTAATTAATGTTGAGATGCGGGTACAAGTCTCAGTAGCCAGGGGATGTTTAAAAAAAAAAAAAAAAACTTTCTTTGAGCATTTTGTGAATCATGCGTTAATGCCTAATAAAAATATGGCGGCCAAGAATCAGTGATTAAAATTTGAGGATCAGATATTCGAATGTCAATGTCAAATGGACTGCTCGGCCGACAGTGCCAATCATCTTTCCTAAGCTCTTTAAACCTGTAGTATCCTTACTCGGAATCACCTATACCAGCTTGTTCCAAATCACATTCTTGATTTGGGCTAAATTGAATCAAGTCCATAGACGGTTACCCACATTAAAATTAGACAATGTAAAATGTCTATTATATTTTCGGGTTACAGTTCATAAATGAATAACCAAAAAGGAATAATGATAATATTAATATACATTACAAAGAAAAAAAAAAAAAAAAAAAAACAGTTAAAGAATCCAAACATAAATTATAACCGCAAAATGGTGATAATTTTCTTATTGAAAATACGTTATTTGGTAATAACAACATTTTACTGTGTCATATATAATTAGTAACGGACGTTACTCGTATGTGCTGGAGATTTACCCTGACACTTCTTTTAACTGGGTGGAGTATCATGTGTGATAATACGATAAACAAGAGCCAGTTATTATTTTTCCCATTTTAAAAATTGACGAACAATATTAACAATGGGCAACTGGCGTCATGGTCATTCTTTACTAGAACAGTCAACCATAGTATCCTTTGTTCCAATCTCTGGCATGTTAAGAACCAATACTATTTTATACATATCATGTCAGGAAACAAGTTAGCCTTTGCACTTCAACCAGAAACAGACAAAATTATTCTAAATTTTGTTTCAAATATATTCCCAACGATGACTATTCCAAATTACAACAAAATAAATGGCAATTTCACTAGCATTGTCAACAGGACGATGTGTTCAATCACCATCCTTTATATAGAATGTATGAAATCGTTACCAATTACGCAGTAATTTCTAATAGATTATAAATTTGCCGGGAACAGTAACTTTTGTCAACCAAGCATATAAGTTGTAAGGCGTTTGTTGCCTTTACTTTCGATCAGAGGCAAAGTTTGAACTTTTTTGTCATGAAAAGAAAACCTTGTACATAATACGAGCATCTCGTTAGAAGGTAGATAGATCAAAAGGATTATATGTGACAGTTGAATAAACACTGCGATTTTCTCTGCATACTTGTGATGCATAAACCTTAGCAGCTTACTTACGGAGTCTTCTATTGACCTTATCAAATAAGCTGCCGGATAATATGAGTACTATTTTGCTAAAGCGGTGTAGGATTCTAACTAAATTATGTTAAATCATAATTTATATTATACAATTGTTATTAAAATATTACATATATGTGTTGCCCATATAAATATTTTTACTCTGAGGAACATGAAAATTTCGCAAAAGCTCTAAACATCTACCTTGTGAATTATATAAATCTCGAGGATGCAACGGCGAAGTATAATTGATGGTTAAACAAACTTACCAAGTGAAGTTTGACCGTAATTATACAAGCCGTTGCATCCGAAGAGATTTATACTAATAACCCACCCGTGCCCTAATTTGTTGTCACAAACCCTTACAAATATTAAGTACCTACTAGTAGTTTACTTAACTTGTTTTGTGGCCTTAAGATTTTGCGAAATGTTGTTGTCTCTAAATCAAATGAGGTGACAGAGCTTGGTGGCGCCCTCAGGGGCGGGAGTTGTAAATGAGTCATTTTGTGCTTTTTGTTTTTGACAGCTCTAAAATTGTGCTTGATGCCCAGCTCATGGAGTGGAACTACCTTGTGAATTATATAAATCTCTTCGGATGCAACGGCTTGTATAATTACGGTCAAACTTCACTTGGTAAGTTTGTTTAACCATCAAACAATAGTGAGATTAATATTAGAAAGAATATAATGTAAAAAATGTTTTGAATAAATAATGTAAAAATAAAAAATGATGACCATTAAAATATTTTATTCAAGATAATTGTGCAACGTTGATAGTATTTCTATAACTATATTTTAATACAAATCTATTTATTCCTTACACAGACCTTTGAAGCATAAAAGGCCCATCAGAATATTAATATTTCACTTAAAAGTTGCTAATTCTGTATACATGCCGTGCTTTGTACGTGTGAATGGATAATTGAATAGGTTGATTTTGACTTTAAATATTCGGCCTCCACATTTATGGCGTATTTATTCAAACCATTAAATAGTCGCAAGCAAATTTCTTGATCTGATGATTAATTAGTATATTTTAATTATTGATTAACAAACTCCTATAATAATAATAATAATAATAATATAGCCATTTATTCAGACATTATAGATTTACAATTTTTATACTTATTATTAAAGCTTATACTAATTATTTAACTAAGTGTGTGTTTTCATTTTTGACAACATCATTGTCTGTTTGCCATTTGGCAAAGGCCTCCCCCATCCTCTTCCATTCCTGCCTGTCCAGTGCCTGTCTCGTCCAGTGTTTACCCGCCATCTCAACAATTTCGTCATCCCATCGTTTGTGCTGTTAGCCCCTCTTTCTCTTTGCGCCTCTAGGATGCCATGTAGTAACCATTTTACACCACTTATCTGGGCCTCTTATCATGTGACCGGTCCAACTCCATTTTAGTTTTTTTATTTTATTTGATATTTCAGTGACATGGGTAGTGTTCCTGACTCACGCGAAATCTCATTTCATATTACATGAATAAATTGTAATTTCGAGAGATTTTTCAATGAGTTTTAGCCGTTTATTTATCAACAATAATAAAAACGCTCACGATACTTTCTAAATTTAAATTTAAACTAATAGAATCCAAATTTTGTGATAATTAAATGTCAATTAATCAATTTATTATGAGAACTTTACGAGTGGTGTGGGCGTAGAGTCCATTGATGCTCAATCGTGTCAAAGTCACGACGGCGACGTGTTAGCGCGGACCGCGGCCGCCGGTGGCCGGTGGGTTGCGCAATTTGCAACACAACGATAATTGCGATCGCTTATCGTTGTGAGGCTACCCTCAGATGAAAATAATCGTATCGTACAGTCTTCAGTAGCCACAGAAAGGCCTCGTTTTCAGATCATTTTAAGAAGCTCGTTGTATTATAAGCAGTGAGTCTTACTTTCTTATTGTCCAATCCTTTGATCTCAATGTCTCAGCCAGTCGTTCAGAATGTCCTTTTCAGGACCTTAAGCATATTTTTTTAACAATTCGAGATGCTTAATTATCTATACAAAAACTGAAATGCCACTGGATCTCTCAGGTTGAGTAGCAACTGAGAGGTGACGGCAACGTCCTTGGCACAACTTCAGTGGCCGACTTATTTTTGTTGTTAGCATTTTAATCTGCCCGATTGTATGATCTCTATTAAATTCAAACAAAAACATTATTTATTCAATTTGAGCATTATAGATGCACTTATGAACGTCAAGTTATTTATCACAATGACTCTTCCACGCTATCGGAAGAAAAACCACTACCCAGGAGATAAAGCAAGAAACTGAGGGGCATTGTTTTAAAGAATGTTTATTACAATTTGTTGATATTTTACAATAATATCGTTTTATCTGACAAATAGCTACTTAGGAGAAGCGGAATGGTCCATGCATATTTGTCTTCTATATAATTACTAACTTTATAGTTACTATAAAGTTAGTACATTAATAGTTTAATTGGTAAATTGGCGTCAACATCGGCTGATTGACGTAGAAATATATTCCATCTGTTACTTAGATATTCAATGATAAATTAATACCCTAAAGACTGAAATTATTATTTGAATGCGCATATTGCGCATTAATGTACAAAGTTCTGAAGAAGCTTTCTATTGACCTCTAGACATAATCTTTCAATGAGATTTAATCGTCACTTTAAATTTATATGAAGTCTTTTCAATAAAATGACTTGCAGAAATCTCTGACCTGTTGCAAAATAAACACATGTCTGATTTGTATCGCCCTTGAATTTAAGTTAGCATACTTATATGGGGAGACCTTTGCCCAGCCGTGGGACAGCATATGATAAAAATAATACTTATAGGTAACTACGGGCTCGCCTTTGGGCTATGCATATTATTTAAGGTATTTTAAAATAAACCATTCTTACGCTCAAATAACATCATATCATAATAATGTTATAAATGCGAAAGTTTGTGAGTATGTTTGTTATTTCTTCACACCGCAACGGTTGAACGAATTTTGATGAAATTTGGTATAGTGATACTCTAGGTTCTGGAATAACACATAGAATACTTTAATCTTTTGAAACCGCAGGACGCAGCTAGTTAGCAATAAAAGATTGCATTAAATTATGATCTCATCTTTTAGTATAAAGTAATTGCAAAATTTATCGTCAATATCTTAGCAATTGCAGATTGTGTATGTTTTTCAATCAATCAAACTGAAGAACAGCTTAGCAGTCTGTCAAAAGTGGTTATTACACTATTTTTATAGTAACTGAAGTAACAAGTTTTGCAAGGTAATGATGGTTGGCACCACGTCAGTTCATAACAGCTGCAATGTCCTCCAAAACTTTGTAATACGTAGTGATGTGTGGTACTGCATTGTGCTCGTCATCATGAGAGTTTTTATATGTATTTCTTATTTTAATGTTGCCTGAAATAAAGATTAAATAAATAAAATAAATAAATATGTTTAATGCTAAGTAGTGGTTATCACAATTTTTTTAAATGTTTTTGAATGACGAGACGAGCTGGTCGTTTGCCTGATGGTAAGCAATACGCCAGCCCATGACAATAACAGCACCACCCAGAACTTTGTTTTGCAAAATCCTGCGCGGCCCTGCACTGTGCTCGTCACCCTGAGACAATTAGCTGTTGAGTCTCATAATGCCCAGTAATTTCGTTGGCTACAATGCCCTTCAAACCGGAACACAGTAATGCTCGCGCACTACTGCTTGGCGGCTGAATAACTGGCAAAGCGGTGGTACCCACCCAAACGGCATCTCGCATACGAGAAACCTACCACCAGTAATTTAAACATTAACATGTCCATTCTACTCATCTATCGAAGATACCGAAATACGTATATAAACGGTGCAGTAACTTAATATTTATAATCCGTTTAAATGAAACTATGATAATGCAATGCGAAAACTGTTTACAAACAGTGTTCACATACATGTGTAGTATACTTGGGTCGGTTAGTACGCGTCTTCGCCAAGTTTGTGCCAACGGCTCGCCTACTTTCCGTTTGGAAAACTCGTCTAAATGTAGGCCCCTAGGCCCCACATGAATGCTGTAGTCGCTGGTTGCACATTTCTAAATGCTCGTTTCCTACGTTTGCTATAAACGTATACGTATGTGACAACACACGGGTTAAACGAGATTCTGGATTTCGCGCCGAGACTCGCATGCGTCTTGTGTAAAAGCCGGATCTAGAATCTAGTAGAACTTTTATCTTTTACTGTAACTTATTGCTCGCGTTGATGGTCTGGTTACGTTTAATACTTACATGAATTCATAAAATCATAGTCTATTGTGTGACTTTGTATAATTGTTTTGCATATAAATATTTATTTTATCGACACCTAATTAAATACAAAATATAAGTGAAACCCTTTCTTTCAGTAAACACACATAAATAATACTATCATATCACTTGATCAAACAATCAAGCGATATTGTTATTAAAAAATGCGTGTGTAAAAATACCACCTGGTAGTGTTTTTCTAAAAGACTAAAATCTCAGCTAATAATTGAATATCCAATGTCATTCATAACATATGAATGACATTGGATGGGTAACATGATCATCATAATTGTCGTCTTCACAATTTTCTATTGGGATTTTACAATGTATCACTATTCATAACCAAGTGTGAAAAATAGATTATTTACATAGAACTATTTGTTTCAAGTGTGACATGTATATACGGTGCGGTCTAATTAAAAATACTTGAGTTCGTGTCATTGTGAGTACAATTAAAATCAGCGCTCTACGAACATTATTGCAAGAATGGCGTGAAAAAGTGACATTGAAATGTTACAGTCACAAATTATCGTGTCTTATTTGTGCTACTGGTTTTAGCCGGTAATTCCAATGACATAATTCCTTATAAAAGCCTGTGGTATCGGTACACTCAAATAAACAGAACTTACAATATATATATATATATTATATACCTACCTCGAATTGGGTTATTTAAATGAGTATTAACAAAACATTCTTTTCGGAAGTTCTTAGTGAAAATGCATAGAGTAGCACTAAAGATAATCTAACTAATTACTCTGATAGCGCACTCATTATTTATTAATAACGTTTGAATGGTTCAATTTGCATCAAAACATTGACTGCTTAATGTCAAAGTAATGTACATTCCGTAAATCAGTATACATTACATGCGATTCGAACTATGAAAGTAAAACGCTAAAGAAATTGCAGTTGGTAACGTCATTCGGAAACGATTTCATCGATGCACGATTCTTCCGCCAGCGACGCGACGCTTCCCAAGGTTTTTATTTCACTTCACAGTTATTCTGCGGTCGTTAACATTTACCCTTATATGGTAAATTATTTTTGCCGCTATATACCCGTACAACAGATATACTACAAATACACTTAGATATACCATAGTATACATATAGTTATACTTCTTGCCAAGTCGCGTATTAAACCACTGGAATAATCTACCAGAGTCAGTGATCAGTACGTCATCAGAACAGTTTAAAAAACAGACTTGACAAACATTTAAAATATATCACAAGTGCAACGATATGCACGTAACAGCTTAATAAGCTGCTGCTCAATAATATCATTATAATTATGATGATGCACTTGATAGTGCATTATCATAAATATAATGATATTTTCAATAAATCATTATTTGGCAATACTTATTGCTTTGCATGGCATTAGCACTAGCAGACTTAGCATAAATTGTTCATAAATCATATCAATAACATAACTTTTAAGTAATCTGCTATATTTTCAAGTTCATAGAATACAATTCATACGAGTTCCATCAAAATGTCTTGACGTCTTTTACTTGTATAGTTACAACTTATTATGTAGATTGTAATGTAATGTTTGTACTAATGAATTATCCTCATTTACTGAGGTTAAGTTCCTAATATTCCCGGAATGACTACTTGTGGTTAGTGAGCAGCAATAAACATTAAACAGCTAAGTAAATACTTACGCTGTGTCAGAAATAGCTGAATAGTTTACATACCATAGTTTTAGTTTCGCAACGCGTCCGTGATGCGTCGACGATAAAGTCCATAGAGTAAAAGGTTTTTTTTACGCCCAACGATCATATATACATAGATCCTGGACCCTAATTAGGATTGCCTGAATCTAGGAAACCAGAAACTACGAGGACCATGGTCCCACAACACCCAGACAAGAAATAAATGCTTGCGCTTTTTTTCTGTGCACAAATATTTGTCCCGTCGAATCAAACCCTTCAATCTCCAAAACAACCTCGGTGGTGTATGAGATTTGAGCCAACCTGCCCAACCATTACACCATACAGGCTGGCATTTTCATACTTTCATAGGCTGACAGAAAAAAATATCATCGAAATTATGCCAGGGAAACTAGGGTCTCCTAAATAAAATTTTAACCGCTTGTAATCGTAATCTTTGTAATTTTAAGTTAATTACATATATCAACACATCAATTATATTATATTCTCTTAATCTTACTATAAATTAGGTTATATAACAACATAAGCAACATAATGTGAATGTCAACTATATATAAACCTATTTAAATTTGAATTGTTAATTCATGATTTCGATGCCAGGTTGAAAGAGAATTTGTAACATTGGGGATTGCATCTTAATGTATTTTAACATGATATTGCTAAATCTTATCTGTTTCGTTTTTGTGATACATTAATAAAATGTCTATAATTTAATAACTCAAATAACAAAGGCCACATCAAATCTACTTAAACAATTTACATTGTATTAGTATTTAGCCGATTTGTTAGCATACAAAAGCGCATTATTGCATTATTTAACACACTTTTTGAATTGCTCATGCAGCCATTATTCTAACAATAAAATTGATGTTCAACAATCATAATCACTAAAGTAAACGCTATGCCGAAATGGTCATTGTCCAGTCGTGGAGGACACCCGAGTTACTCTTGCATTAAAACTCAACTTGTTGCGACAAGAACAAACTATGAAAATTACTATAAAGTCCTTCAGTGTTGTGGAAATGAGGTAAGTTAGGAAATGAAATAGAAACTGAAGGTTTGTAATGATAATGTGCGTAGCAAAGTAATTACTAATCAGGCAGATATAAAGGTCATATTCTGAAGAAAAAGAAATGAAATTGTTTACTTCCAGACTGAAATCCATTATAATTATTACACATTAAATATCTAATAATACAAAGAAGAATTTTTTTTATGAGCCTGTTTCGTCCTACTGCTGGGCAAAGACCTCCCTTCCCTCCTTCCATGACCCTCTGTCCATTGCTGTTAAGGGCCATTCCTTGTCGTAGGCGTCGAAGAAATTACAGGAATGAAAATAAGATAAAGAAATAGGTAGTATTACTATGAAAATTAACGTGGTTGGAACACATTATTAACTCGGGTGACACTCACGTTTAAATTGGAGTAATCCAACTAAAAACTATAGCTGGATTACTCCAATTTAAACGTGAGTATCACCCGTAAATTATTATTAATAAAATAGGTAGTAGTTTATAAAACATATCCATATTCATATTTTGTTTTGCATAATATTTATTCAAACACGAGTCTGAGTATTTAATAGTATCACACGAGTGTTTTAATACCTAGTTGTGTGCAGTTGAATATACGACTTAATGTATAGTCATACACAAACAATAGTAAATGATCAATTAATAACATACATTTTGGCGCCAAAATCCAGCAGTCTACCCTAGCGCGCGCCGCCATAGACAATGCACGACCACAAAAATAATTGAAGCCTCTTTGGTCGAGCCGTAGTTTTCAGCATAATAGTGTAGGTACTTTATGCGCCGCAAGTGTGTTCTTCTATTTCATTAAAAACAATGATTTAACTATATTTTAATTTTATATTACAGACCTACGTAATTAAGTCTATTATTGTTTAATTCATAATCAAGATTTTACGATATGAGTGAAGATACATACACAATATTCCGTATTGGTTGTGGCTCGAAATCACTTTACCGAACATTCAGTTTCATTAATTATAACATAAAACAACCGCATACATTGTTAAATATGTATTATTTCGTAGCAACTACTACGCCGTTGCGTAGCGGGCTACGTAAGTTTAAATATATTGATATTGAGTAATGTTGTAGCGGTTTTATTAGCATAATATTTGCAACATATTTATTTACAAGTCTATTTCTCTATCGTTTAAGCAAACTAGGAAACTTAAGCGATAAATAACGATAGGTAACGTTATTACCAACAATATGTTTGTGTCAAATATGTTAAATATATAAGCGTCCATGTGTTACTGAATCGCATACGAATTATTTATTTATTATGTGCTTTGTATACGAATTTCAACAAACAACAAAAATTGGTGCCGGAACACTGACTACACTGATCGTTACACTTGGCCGGATTTTATATAGAAGGATCAAAAAGCCAGCAATTTGAAATTTTATTAATTTACCTACACTGCGTTATATAATTGCCATTAAAACAGTATATTAACCGTCGTCATTGGTTAGATTTTTCAAACCTTTCAATAATTTGACTAAGTTTTCAATCTATCTTCTAAAACGTCTATTACTTCATCATCATCTACAGCCGTTCACATTCCACAGCTGGGGATAGACCTCTTTTAAATCATGCCATTCGTCATGGCTGTGCCCATGCTGCCCATCTTGCTTCTAAACGCCCAACGCTACGCTATTACTTATTATTAGAAAATAAACCATTAATGTTGTACGTAGACTAGATCCCAACTCGACTGTAGCCCTCTGTGTGCAGGAGCTGCAGAAGAACACAAACCAAACGGAACTGAACACCATAGCGACGTACTACTTCGACGGGCAGGGCAAGGCGCTGCGGCCCATGGTCGCGATACTCATGGCGCGGGCAGTCAACTATCACGTCTATGGAGAAAACAGGTAACAGATATAAACTAAATACCTAAGTTTATTTAAACCGCTTGGCTCGCATTTATTACGCACAACAGCTTTTTGGTTAAAGAACATTATTTATCTCTTAAGAATAGTAATTATTGACTTACAGAGAAAATACAACATGCTTAAGTAATAATAATTAAGTGTAGCTTAAACACGACTTAGATCTATGCTTTTAACCGACTTCAAAAAAGGAGAAGGTTCTCTATTCAGTTGTATTTTTTTATAGATTTTTTAATATACATTTTTTTTATGTTTTATACCTCTGAACTCCGTCATTTATGAACCGATTTGGAAAATTCTTTTTGCATTGGGTTCAGTATAGCTACGAAGTAGTCCCACATAAATTTCATCGATATTTGACCTTTGACTTCGAAGATATATTAAAGTCGGTTTTCGATATTTTTCTAAAAATTTATTATGTTAAATTTGGCTATTAAAACAATATTACTGTACTTCTAAAAAATAAACAAAAAAGTAGGTAGGTAAAAAACATTTCGCGCATCAGAGGTTTGTTTATCGAGCCAGTGCGCGGTCACATTCACGAACCTTATATTTTTTTCTGCTTCGATGAGGTTTATCCGCTTAGGTACGTAGCTTATACAATAATATATATTCTTGAATATTTAATATCATAATATTACTTTTTAAGTACTGGCCAATTTTTGATTCTAATTGAGTGACGAGGCGAGCAGCTCGTTAACCTGATGGTAAGACGCCTGCCCATAACAGTTGCAGTTCAATCCAGAACATTTTTATGACAAATTCTATGCGGCACTGCACTGCGCTACTCAGCCTAAGAAAATAGCTCTTAAGTCTCATAATGCCGAGTAATTACATACAAGAGACCTACCTAGAAGTTTCACCACGTCTTCCATGACAATGCAACTTGATCGAATTGGCGGAAAAGATCCATTTCGCCGCATTAAAGTATTAGACAGACGAGAATCGATAAAAAAAACGTGGATGAAATTAATTTTCTCCGTACCATCATGCTGTGTTTGCAAATATTCAATATTGTTTAACGTAGATCGAAAGTTAGAAAAGCCTTTTGCTTACCTCATAATACCGACACTTCGTTTTGTTGTAAGCGCAGCCTAAGTACCCCTTCCAACAAATGTAGTATGCACCGACCTGCATTAAGGCGTATACCTGTTCGGTCCTTATTTCAATTACATACATCGGTTACGCGTACATTTGAACTACAATTGAATTCGCATTACGTTGCGTTCATCAACCTGTAACTTTGTGACGTCACACACGCATTGTGATTTAAAAACCTGTTTAGATCCTCAACAAACGTTGCCTTTCGCTCTCTCTATATCTTGTGTAAGTTACCCAACGATTGGCAATAGTTCGGATTGCGTTCGGGCATCAGACCGCCCGGCTGCATAGTTCAATGTCTACTGGTGGACCTTGAACGAACGATATTTTTCTAAATCGCGCCATCAATCGATCGGCTTCGTTTTTTGTTGTTACTACATACTGGAGATTAGTTTGTAGCCTACAAATACTTAGCATTTTTATAGGATTTGCACAAGCAATTATTAATAGGTTACGGATTTAGGCGACGATATTATTTATGAGTATGGTTGAGAAATTCAGTGGCCATGGCGGCCGAAAGGTTTGTAACATCGCTGACAAGATGCAAGAGAGGCTGCGACGGCGACATTAAAGACATGAAGACTAATCCTACCACCATTTTGCAAATAGCTATATACATAGATAGCGTTTAATTCAGTTTTAGCTACTACTAAAAACCTAGTTCAAACATCAGGCGTTGCAGTAACCTTGCTACTCTAATGAATTAACTTGTGATTTGGTCACTCTATAAGGGCAGAGTAGACTAAACCATTGACAGACAGGCAACAAACGAACAAATTGACTGTATAAAAATGAGTTCCTATTAGTATTAGCTAAGTATGTTCTAATAATGTAAATTACTTCTATCTCACGTGCGCCTCGTTTATTCAAGTGTCCGAGTACGGGAACTATAAATGAGTAAATGTTTGAGTAAAACAAAACTTAAATGATAATTAGTCAATTATTTGCGGATATCGTTCGTGGCTAAACCTTTATTTATGCAAAGTAAACTTGACCTTGAAATTCTAATAAGCTTCTATCTTCTACTGAATGTCTTAATCTCAAAAATCTGTCCGATTTCTGTTGTTTACACATTATGTATAGGTATATGTTATGTAGTTGTAGTCATGACCTTGCACTTTTTCGTTAACATGCTTTGTAGAAAGTTTAGAGAACAAGATTGTAGTACCTACTCAGGTGTGCCTGGTCATCCGGTACAGGAAAGTTTTATCAAATGCTGTTACTGAAAGTTGCGACGCGATGCTGCAAACTGATAAACAATGTAATAGTAATTTTACTAGGTGGTAGGTCTCTCGTATGCGGAAGGCCGTCTGGGTAGGTACCACAGCTTTGCCAGTTATTCTGCCGCTAAGCACTACTGTGTTCCGGTTTGAAGAGCGTTGTAGCCAACTAAATTACTGGGCATATGAGACTTAATATCTGATGTCTCGGGGTGATAATCCCAATGCAGTCTTACGCAGTACTTTGCAAGGTATAAAAAGTTCTGGATGTCACTGCAATTGTTATGTGCAAGCGTGGCGCTTACCATCGGGCGAATGACATGCTCGTCCCATTGCTGAGTTGCATAAAAAAGTTTCAATTATTTTTCGTTCGTTAAAAGAAATAACTGATAAGTAAGCTACATTAGGGTTTTGATATCCCTAATGAATTTACTTCAGTTGTACTCGTAATTATGAATTGCCCACGAATCCATTTAATTTATTTAAACCTTGTTACAAATACTAAATAAGCAAAAGCAAATCTCCTGTATATCATCCCTCAGGAATCTGAGAGCGTTAGGGAAAACCCAGGTTTAAAAACCAGTAAATCCCATACATGTATCGGATCGTTTTCAATACATGAATAGAAACGAGCTATTTGCGAGTAGGCTCACGCGTCCTATGATACGCCGCAAGATGCCCTTACACGCCGAGAATATTTTAAATATTTAAATCCATCGCGGTGCGACTGGGTTTTATTTATAAAAATCAAGTAATTCTATTGTTGAGCAATATGATTTCAATCTAGGGGGAAAAACGTATCGCTACTGGCAATCCATTATAATATGTCATGAATGAACGATGTAAGATCCGTGACCGTCTTGAAACGTGCTACGTAGCAGAAGCAAGGGAAAGAACTTTTATTCTGTTGAGTTCTTTCCGTTTTATGGTGGACATTCCTCCTGCGCGCACTAAGCGCTTCGCTTCCACTTTATTATGCACACTGCTAACGAGTGGAGCTCCCTGCCAGAATCAGATTTTCCCGATAGCTACAATCTAGGAATCTTTAAGTCTCGAGTTACCAGGTACATTTTTGGCAAGCGTGCTAAATTATCGCTTACCATCAGGTGACATAGGGGTCAAACGCAAGCCAATTCATAATAAATAATTAATAAAAAAAAAAAATATCCTTTTCTTTTTTCCGCCGATTTTTGTAACGTCGTTTTTTATACCCATGTTAAAGAGTAGCAAAGAGCATGCCGACCTCCTGATGGAAAGCGGTGGTTTTTAAACCCGTTTTGAGTTTGACACATCCCCTTTAGTTTTTATGCAAAACAACTTGTTCATGTACATTTACGCTTGAAGCGTCCTTCAAAATACTTGATCTGGAAAGCGCTGCACGCTTTTATGTTGTAATTTGTACAGTAATCGACAGTCAAAAATACGTAATTGACCAGTGTGCGATGCACATATGATTGCAAAATAACATGTTGTGAACATACTTCAGGTATACCTAGGTATATGTAATTCTGCACATCAACTATCCGGCCAAGGCTGCTCTAGCAGCTCGCGTAATTTGTCTTAGCAGTAAATTAAAATATAGGTTATATCTAACATTTGCATAACTGCACAAACACAGCGATTAGTCAGCAGTAATTAAAAAAATTCAGGGCTATTTTAATATGTTATTGCTTTATTTAATTAAAATAGAAATCAATCTTGTGTTGTAGTATAAAAATAAATTCAAATTAATTATAACACCGCCGACCTCTCTCACTTTATTTGTTCTTTCCATCCAAGGGTTGACTGGAAGAGATCGCTTTTAGCTATAAGTCCGCCCGTTGTATTATAGTTTATAAGTCTTTCCTGTACCTTGTTAATTTTTGTTAGGTGTACAATAAAGCATTATTGTATTGTATTGTTTAATATATCGATATTATATTCTTACGAAAAAGTTGGTTTATATAGCACTAAAGCAATAAAAATACAAAACCGTACAATACAAAGGAATTAACATAGGATGTGTATTCATGTTATTTTGCGTATACAAGAAGCGAATATGCAATATTTGACTTTTGACTCTTTGTCACGTGTCGAAATTATTTTATTTCGAAAGATTTATCTAAGTTTTAGCAATATGCTGTATTTTTACAAGCTTTTATTTAACTTGCAATGTTTGTTTGTTTGGGTCCAATCTTGCCAGTTGAATCTGAACCACTTCCTCTTATCTATCTTAAATTTTGCATACTGGTCAAAGTCCGATGACAATGCGATATTATGGTGACAGCCAGCTGATCTGATGATGTAGACGGAAAGTAGGCAATAAAACTCCATGACGGATAATCGTAAACTACTAGTGTTTGGGCTTCTTAATCTGCTCGCGGTTCTGATTACGAATTTGTTAAAAGCTTGTCTCGAAAATTATATTTTCAACAAATATCTTAATCTATAGTACTAACAAGAGCTTTTTGTGTTTCGTCTGCATAATCTGGAATCTCAGATCTAAATCAAAAATAGAACTTCCTTTTTAGTTTCTAATATACCTTGCAAATATATCGAAATAATAACAGATGTTCTTTTGTTTAGTGCACTGCTGCCATCACAGAGGCAGGTGGCGATGATCAGCGAAATGATCCACTCGGCGTCGCTGATACACGATGACGTCATCGACCAGAGCGACTTCCGCCGCGGTAAACCTTCAGTCAACGTCCTCTGGAACCACAAAAAGGTAAGAAGTATATGCCTTTCTTTTTGGTCTTTACAACATGTAACAAAATTTTACATAGAAATATACCGATTTAGTTTATTGATAACCTTTTTCTTTTTGAAGGAGACTAAACATTTTACAAATTAAATTGAGCAATCAAGGCGTGTTAGCTGCAAAACGTCTCTGTTATCATTATCAGATCAATCAGCCTACATACAATAAAATAATTTCAATGACGGAATCACTCAGTTCCACAATACAAAAGAAAAAACTAATATTCAGTCCATTTCCTTCAAGTCCTGACGAATAAATTATAAAATAAATTAATAAGAGCCTTTCTAATGCTGCGCCGCTTGACCGGTGCGTATATTTATAGTACTAAGCGTATCGTATCGTATATAATTAACTTTTTAACTCATTTGTTCTCAAGAAACGTTCTGATTGGTCATAAAACTTTACGCCATAGTGGAAATAACTTTTTAAAGCGGCACGTTTGCTTCAGTCCAACGCCAACGCAGAATACGAATCAGGCTATATTTATGGATACCGATCAGCTTATGGCATCGATGACTGAATCTTATGTATGTCGACGTAAACCTTCCCCTAAGACTACGTGATGCTATGCCGAATGAATATATTGATGTCTCCGCCATTATAAGTCGTCTCGAGACATATTCATTTATGTTCAGGATTCCCACTGATTTCCATTTGTGTATGCTTTTCGTATTATGATCTCTGCTACACGCGACTCGTGGTATTTACCACGAGGTACTTTGCAAGACTGTTTTATTTTAACAAAGAATTGTAGAGTCATTATCATTTAGGTTCCAAGATTCAGCGATTGTTGAAAAGATTCAAATTATATGTTTTTTATTATAAACATTTTTAATGTAAACAATTAATGACGTCGGTATGCGTATAATTTTTAAAAATAACTGTGAAAAAAAATAATATTCAAACGTATATTTTAGACATTATTATACTAATCATTTGATGCTTTCAATAAATTCGATTTGTTCGCTTTCAGCAAAAAGGGGTGCTAATTAATTTTGGTAAATCTTTTGCTTGTGATTCCAAAACCTATTGACGTACTAACAGCTTTAAAGGTCTCCATTTTGTATGTGACCAGAGATGAATTCATCAGGAAATTTAAGACGTGATGCGAATATATAAGGAACCATTAAGATATTATTTATTTTAATGCGATCGAGACGCAAACTTATGTGAAGTCCGTTTTTATCCTAGTAACAAACGACTACATTCGTCAATTAGACAAATCACCCGTTTAGAGCGTGTAATAAATCTACTTGCGATTCTGGTAGATTTACAATGTATTCAAGGTTGAACATAATCTATTGCTAAAGACACTGACTTTAAGACGAAGTCTAAATACTTACTTAACCCATCGGTGGAGTGTGAACACTTCACAATAACGTATGCCGCAGATTTAAATGGGTTAAGAAGTATTACGATAAAATTAAGACGTACAAAATTAATCGCTTGTCGTATATGTTAATTTGAGGACAGTAACTTCGTGCCTGAATAGAATTCGTTAGTATCTACCATAATTTACTCACTTTACTGTAGTAAGAAGCTAAGAAGTTTCGATGAATGGCAAAAAATAGACGCATACCATATTAAATGTCCGATAGAAACATTTGGCACAATGCTATATCGGGATGATCATAATTATTCTATTCATATTCACTGCGCGTCGCCCAATCACAAGCGGAATGTGCTATTTAAATAAGAAGCTTCAGTTGCCATCAGATAGACATCATGTACTTGTTACTATGGCGGAATTTCATTAGGGTTAGTTAGAATAATGGTCCAAACAAATGCTACACAATTTGTGTATCGTCACACCATTTTCCATCTTTCTTTAAGCTCACTTTCTTTTATCACAAGTCAGACTTCAATTTAGGTAATACCTGTGGTAACATTGAAGTGCCTTGAAGTGAACTTAAGTAATAAACTTGAAGAAATGTTGGTTAATTTCATACCAAACATATACTAAAACTGCTACAAAATACAATAATTGGTTTAAGAATGCATGTATGACCGTAAGGAAGATAAATATCGAATTCTACGCGCTAGTAGTGCTCAAAATATAATACAAATAACTGACTGTTATAACGTTGAGTTATCTAACAGTGGTAATATATACTGAACCCGTAGCTCGTTACCACGCTCGCACTTATCCAATTTTGAGTACCGTATGACGTGTGTTGCCAATAAATCAGCGCTTGAATGGGCTGCGTCGATGATCTCCGTATCGGTACTCTACCAAAGAGTTTGCGAACACAATAGGTAGATGTTAGATTATGAATGGAAGTATGAATTAATCGTTCAACCCGCCGATAAGCACGCAGTGTACGTTAAGACCAAGCAACTAAGTTTGAAATAATTGAGGCCCAACAATAAATAATGATTGTGATCATGACCCAAAACCTGAAATAATAGAACTGTAATGCTGAAATTACATGAAAATATAGTATAGCCTGTGTTTCAATGTAGAGGTTGTTCTAAACATTATTCACTGAAACTAAAAATTATTTAAAAAAAAACTAAACCGACTTCAAAACCACAAATAGGCACTCAAAAGTGAAAATTTTTAGTGCAAAACAAGTTTTAATTAAATTAATTTAAAAAGTTTTTAAAGACAAGCTTTTATGATCTAGCAGCCACATCATGACGAAGTTTAAAACGGGCTATCACAGTTTAATGCATGTACACAAAAATTTCATGTCAGTCCTATTCTCTGTAGAGGAGTTCCCTCGCCGGAAGTCAACCCTGTGTGAAGCAGGTGAAGCAGTCGAATATAAACCACCTTTAGAAAGTCGGTTACAAAAAAAAACAAGAACCGACTTGAAGATTAAACTTATATTTTTTTGTTTTTGCTATTATTTTCAAAAAGTGCTGAATGAATTTCGGTAAAATTTAAATGGAACCACCTCTAAAGTATGACCTACCAAACAAAAAAAGAATCATCGAAATCAATTCATAATTGGCGAAATAATCGCGTAACAAACACACAAAAAAAAACATACCGTCGAATTGCAAACCTCCTCCTTTTTGAAGTCGGTTAAAAAACACATCTAATCAACCTCCATTTCATTTCAAGACCAAAACTTCGCTTGACAAAAAAGTAGCGCGGTGTGGTTAAAAATAAAAACAAAATGAATGATATCAAATCGTAGCGTAGCGTTTCACAAAGCAGCTATTGTGTGTTGAGCGCAGGTTGCGGTCGCAATATCTAGGTTAAGATCACGATTCACACTATTCAGAGAACCCGGTTCATTGAAGTCTTATACTCCGCTCGTGCTCTCTAGTACACTCGAAGCTAATACCAGCCTGTTGAGGCTAAACTTTCTACGTTTTATTTCATGTCGTTTTAATTACAGTTTAACTATATTCCAGGTCCTATATTACAGGTATACGCCTAGCTTAGGCATCTGAGGCTCATCAACTGCTAGTGTAACTGTTGTGTTTGTATAATTATTGAAGACAGTAGGTATGCTGTTTAAAAAATGTTCTTCAATTTTTTGGTAAATAAATTATATTATTATTCGTAAATTTAAATTTATTTTGGCTCCAGTGACCAAAGGACCTATAATTACCCAAAAATACTACAAAATAGTATTTACTTTAGCAATATTAGTTTTAACCTTAAGCTGGTTCATATTATTTACCCATTTGTTGTACAAATATTGAACTTCGTAAGGCTACGGTCGCCGTACGTTTATCAACTTCCATAGAAAGCTGGTTTGTGGCGACTGGTTGATGGATTGATGAAACAAGATAATGATATACATCTATATTATTTATCTGACATAGGTATTTCACTTTTAATGTTAATTTCTATTTTATGATAAATGCGATTAATAAAATTAACTAATTTGTTTTAAACTTTATTACAATAATCATATTTCTCAACTTCCTATACTTAGTATATGAATTTAATTAACTTTTAAATTAATTTGTGTTAAACGCGACCTAGATAAAACCTTAGAAAATAAAGTATAGCAGGTTGATGCCCTATTCTTATAAAAACATAAGCCTCTGTGGGAAGTAGAGCGCGACTGCGGCTCGCGGAGACGGGGCGCGGCGCGGGCGCGATCCACGTATCAAGTGTAATATCGATACGTATTAGCATGTCTTTTCCTTTCTTTTCTCTCGTGTCCGAGCGAGAGGTGGAGTACGCTGGCTACGGACAGAGAGTGGCCTTTGAACATGTCGGCGACGTAAGACGCGCCTCACATGCCTGCGGCCAGCCGAAAGCCGGACGACCCTCGGTGAAAGTGCCTGCCGGCCTCATCACTTCAATAATATTGATACCGGCTCGATTTTATTTTCGACACGCTGGCTGGTGCCGTCACCGTCAACGTAATTACATCGAACAACGTTGATGATTGGTATTTTTTTTATAACATCGTGCTGCACATGTGACTCCTAAAGTATTAAATTTTAATTATCTTGAATTTCATATTTCATTAAACTGCCTTTCAATGAGCGATATAACTTTAATTTAATTTCGATTATCACAAATTTCATATACAAATCTATAATAAAGCATGACTGAACTTACCTGTAGCAGTAGTAACGTAACCTATAATATGTAAACACACAACGAGATGGCTCGTCGAATGACGTTTGAAACACGATCATTGTGTAATATTTCCCTCTTTAAATGAATATATTTGTCAAACCTATTATGGCTATTAGTTTGGTCAAGGTGGTTTTCGTAAGCATTGTCACATCACTACAACCAATATTAGGAGATACTTTCGACTTAAATCCATTAATACGTTAGACGAGAACAAAGAGAATATATGATTTGAATGTATATGTACGGATATGTAGAACAAAGAGTCTGAGTTTCTTTTCGTTACTACCAGTTCCTAGATACTACGTGTTGTGTTGCATCAGTACGCCAGCCGGCCGTTCATTACCTTATTAAATCAACTTGTAGGCATTCTGCGTTTTTGTTCGTCCTTCACGAATAAAATGCTCATGTCCTGCGATTACATGTTCCGGCGACGCCGATGTGATCTTCGCTGTGAAACGCTGTATGAATCCTCAATATACCTCGCCTTGATCTTAATGTACACCACAATTCGTTCCGAGACATCATTATAACTACAAAAAGAGTATAAAATCCAATAATGTACAGTTTTCAAACTTTGAAATGTGTTAAACAATGGCTTACGCCTCACTATGATCACTCCCAGATATACTTAGAAGTTTCTATTAGCTTAGTGTGTGAATAATGCTAATCAGTTCGCCGTTATCTTAAAAGTTTTCTACAATTTACATTACCCGTGTATGTAGTAAGTATTATGATAAGTTTTAATAATACCACCGCTTTACCATTTATTCAGTTGCCAAGCAGTAGTGCGCAAGCACGTTCTGATTAGAACGGCACTATAGCCAGCGAAATTACGGGGCATTATGAGACGTAAGGGCTGTTAAGCTTAAGTGTGTTATTGTTTTGGGGTGACGAGCATTTTGCATAGCAACTTTATGGGTGATGCTACACCTGTTATGAGCAGGTGTGTTGCATACCATCAGGTGAACGGCCTGCTCGTCTCATCACTCAATTATATAAAAATGTCAGAGTAATCTGAGTGTTAACAGCTTATTGGAGTTTGTTTTTAAATTTGCCACATAGATATTGCCACCTCAGTGCAAACAGTACACTAGGAGAAAAGTTTGCCTATCAGCAATGGTACGAGCACATGCTAAAAACAACGGAATAAGTACAGGAAGTATATAAAATACGAAGTAGTGGGTATAAATATTTGAGTACGAATGAAAAATATGTTCAAACCTTCATTTGTTTTAGCTCTCAGTTTGACGTTCGTTTCCTGTCTTACGTCACAGTAGGTATTTTGTGACGAAGTCTAACTATTCGCAAAAATTCAAAAATTCCGGATGTTATCACAATTCATATTTTAGACCCAATAACCTGTATTTGTATTACATAATACAAACACTAAATTGTTGATTTTGCTAGTACTGTCTATGCCTATCATGTGTGGATGTGTTTGTCCATACGTTCTGTGCAAATATGGTGTATGGTAACAGGGCGCGCCTGTTTGCATTTTACCTCATTTACGACCATGTTGCCGACCACGGATGTGGAATGTTTACTTTTTTTGTTACGTGTTTAAATTCTATGATAATCTATTTGATATTCGCTACTTTATTATACAAAAGGTATTTTTGAACCATTAGTGAGCGTTACGCAGTACAAATATTTGTATGATACAGATCTTCATTCGTAGGTCGTCGACCGCACTCGCGTAGTTTACTGCAAAAAAATTTGAATATTCTTGAAGAATTGTATTCTGTGACAATAGGCAGAGCGGAGTCTTCCATACGTCAGCGACGAATTGCAGATTCGTATCGTATTTGCGTCCATTGTTCAGAATATGTCGCGGGCCTTATTGTTTTCTGTCTGTGCTCTGCTATGGCATAGTGAGTTAAATGAGGAGCGTACGCGAACGGAATTCTTAAAAAGTCATTTTATAATGCTCTACACCTATTGTCCGTAGGTTATCTGACAGCAAAATGAATATAAGACATTAATTACGTCGTATAAAAATGTCGTGAGAAACAGGTAAATGCACTAAAATAGGGTGCTTTGACATTATAGTCGGTCGTCGTGAGGTCTTTACGGTGTCTCCGGGTGGTTGTGAGGTTGGAGGGACTGACGCAACGCGCGTCCGTCGTTCGTCAGACCGCACCTTTTGGTTTGGGCGGTCATCAGCTTCGTGCATTCAAAATTAGCAGTTACGTAACTAAGAAAATTTGCTTTACTACCTCGCATACGTAATTACTCCACCACAACATAAAGGGCCAAGTTTTCTATCCTGATATACTTCTCGCTATGTGCATATAACATGTTTAGATAGAAAATGATCATGATCAATTTACCTCTAGCTTGTATTTTATTAAAATTTTAAACAATAGATAAAACACAAGTTTGCGTAACAGTGCCGGTTTTTTTTACCTGCATAATGAATCCCAACTAATACTTTTTCATAAAATTATCATTAGATACACATATATCATGCCCGCCCACACTGATATGATGAATAAGATATTTGTTACAGGACGTAAAAGGAGCTGATAAACGGGCTAGTTGCAGAAAACTGCCCGCCCAACAAGTAACAAGATATTTGTACCAGCAATAAACAACGATACAAATATAATATTGTACGAAAACTCCACTAACATGCAATACCCAAAGTAATCCATTTTATTACTTTACTTATTTTATTTTTCACAACAACAGTCAAGTCGAACTAATGCCAAATCAGAAAAACGCTAATAAACGTTACTTATACCTTTCTAGTTAAATTAAATGTATCATCAGCTGATAGATACTAACGATAGCATCGGAAGTAATTTGGAGTCAGTTCTGGAAGATAATGGTATTTTCACTATATAAAATGACAAATACTTTGTGTTGCTCCAAAGTCGAGTTAATTTTATTAATGACATTCCCCGGTGTGGTATCAAGGTAGCGAAGGACACGTGAGAGTCACGCCATGCGGTAGCTTTCACCGTCTGCCGGGGCGGGCGCGGGGCACCTATCTCTATCAACGATACGGATGCAGGTGGGATCATCGGTCACTGAACGCATGCTCGTGTTATTGATACTAGATATTTGAGTATCGATTCCGCTCGAGTAAGAGATTTTTTTTCTACTCCCCACTTGTGGGATTCGGCTTTGCACGTCTTGTGCATCTGCCAAAGTCAAGTTTCGTTCGATGGAATTCAGTATGAGGTTGAGGTTTATTAGGGTGCTTTGTAATTACGTAATATAAAAGTAGGGAAATATTTTCGCGAGTAATAATTTAGAAAATTTGGAAAAAGGATCAGGAAGAGGTAATTAAATAACAGTAATTAAATTCTTGTCACCTGTTTCGTAACACAAATCCAATAGGCTTATCACGTTCTTAACATGTCAATATTTCAAAAGAAAAAAGATATTTATTAAACAGGCACAAAAATACACCAAGTACAAATCAATTAAAATACATTAAAAACTGTAACTGAAGATACCTTGACTTTGAAAAAGAAATATGAGTATGTGAAGCAACGTTAATTTGAGATAGCAACAAACCGTTGCTGCGAGTGACATTTCAAATAACCTTTGTAAATATCAATCACAAAATCCAGGTTGCGCTTAAGCTAATAATACCTACGCTGTTGCAGCTGCACTTTACAATTTAACAAGTGGAATACCGTTTAGTGATTACGTTTTGAAATTGTTAATGCTACTTGATTGATTTGGTTCAGAAATGCGGTGGCCGTGTGTATATAAGAATGTATGAACAGGCCTAGCGCACTCCGCACTGTAGGTACTAAGCTACAAGTACATAGCCGGACACTGACGGCGGGTCGCGCGTCGTTACACGTGCCGCGTGAGAAGAGATAAGAGCTATGCGATAGAAAGAGAGGCGCTCTGTAGTCATCGCAAGAGACGCTATTTGTTTTAATTTCTTTTGCGGAGTGATGCTTCTGTCCCTTAGTATTCTGTGGTATGAAGTCTAAAGATTCTGCTGAGGTTCCTTTTGGATTTACAACTTTTTGATCGTAATTCGAACTTACTCTCTAGTAATATCTTCAATCGCGGTTTGTAATCGTGATGGTACAAACAAACAGTCAATTCATTTTCTTTGTATTCCATAAGAAGAAGTAGGTACTACTATTATGTAATAGTTAAAGCTTGGCTTTAAAAAGTTTAGAACTATGTTCATAGATCGGATTAAGATTTCAAAAAGTTTTCTATAAGGTTTGTATACAAAGTACTAAAAATAAAAGACGAATAATCCTATCTATAGGTATTGTTTGGTGGGTAGGTAGGTATACTTTTACACGCTTCAGTTACACAATAACAATGCACATAATATACTAGTTCTGTTTATATAAACTTCTTGTTTTGACACAAAACCAATATCAGCAAACTACCCTATAATATTTTTTATTCTATTTGACTGGTTTTGCAAAGTATTACCTGTAAGATTATGAAACAAAAATACCTTTAGTATTTTTAATACTTAACATAACATCACAACAACAGGTGACGTGACAGTCACTAACTTACTGCTCCCACAGATACGGACCGACCACTTACACTGATACTTTTATAAGTTAGATATTCCCTGTTTGGCAAACATTCTTGACATCTGTTACTGTTAGTTTTTGTGGACATTCCTTCACACCTATATCTAATACTGTTTGGAATGAACATAAACTGGGCCAGTCGCGCGTTGCTGTCTTTTGTACTGCATTTATACGGATGTTAATGTCGAGACTGTACGAATCACATCGGAGAGATTGGATTCGTAGTCCGGCGCTACGAAGTACCTACGAATATGAAGTTTACGCCAGTCAGTTTTTTTTATTTCGATGTATCTACGAATACATAGTTTATAGATTTTTTTATGGAAATTGGTAACGAGGCGGGCATGTCTGCCTGGCGAGCCTGATGGTAAGCGCCACGTTTGCCCATAGCGATTGGGTTAAAGTTATCCTTATTTTAACTTAGTTGATTAGTTAATAGTACAAATTAGTAGTTGTAAATCAAACATACATGAAGCTTGTTAAAATATTTTACGTCACCAGACTGCCTTAACCAAACATCCTTGTAAAATATAAATATACCTACGCGATGACGTCTACAAATGTTAGTCAATCGGTAGAGTCCGCTTTATGTGCAGCCGTAATTGACTGGCATTATCCGCCGTGAGGTCGGACATTATAATCCGAGTTCGCTATTAGCAAATGAATGAAAGCCGATTAACTATTACTTTCTATTGGCTCGTCATCAGATGACCGAATATTCCGTCGAAAGCAAAATTCGACCAACACTTTCGACTGACCTACCGTGAGTGTGTTTAAAGTGCTAGTCTCACTGTTAGCGATCGAGCGACAAGCGATAAATGTTATGTGGTCGTGGTCACTGATAGTAAAACTTTTCATACAGTCAAGCTAAATGAGGAGGTACTTTCCAAAAGTTGACTATTCCACTTTCTGTGTTCTTTCACAATCTGAGAAAATTGATTTTTAAGTATGCAGCTTTGTATTGGAATAATCTATTTTTGACGAAATCATGCGTTTTAATCTTTTTTTCCTGGTGTAATTATCAAGTTTTAGCCCAAGTTTATTTTCGCGGAGTGCAAATTTGAATGTTACCAAACATAAAAAACAGTTTTATCGAAAGTAGAATAGTAAAATTTTTAAAAGAAGCCCCTCAAATGTGCTTGTGAGAAAAACCTTAGGGTCATATTAGCTTGGCTACGGGTAAACAAGTTTGAATTTTAATCGTGGCTACTCTGGTCTTCTCTCGAAGTGACTTCATTTATGGAGCGCCGCATACCGCTAACGCAGACATATGATACATCATACGGCATGCCTTATTACGTCTATCCATGTAACGACTTTGGGCGTGAAGTTGTTAAGCAAGGCCCTTGGCGGTAAGAAATCTGACATTGGAAAAAAGCTCGTAACACAAACTCGCTTTCGCTGCTTGCCGACAGTGGGAAGACCGCTTTACAAATATTTGAAGTAAACTGGTCTTCGTAACTGTGGTGCGGGGCGAAGGGATGTGGGTCGGACGCGCGACCCGCGGTGCGGGCGCGGGCGCGAGCGGGTCGCGTCCGACCTTTGATTAGACCCCAGGCATTTTTTATTACATATTTTGATAGGTTTGCTGACAGATTTCGCTTTAATATAACATTACATTATTTTTATAGCAACCCAATTTCATAAAGGCATTTATGAAACAATTGATAAAATAGTGTTTTTATGTTTTTGACAGGCTGTGTAATGTAGTGGTTGGGCAGGTTGGCTTAAATCACATGCACCACTAAGGTTGCAGGTTCGATTTCTGCGGCGGGAGAAATTTGTGTGCACAAGAAAAAAAAGCGCAAGTATTTGTTTCTGGGTGTTGTGGGACCATGGTCCTCATAGTTCCTAGTTCCCTAGATACAGGGAATTATAGTTAGGGGCCAGGATTTATATGATCGTTACGTACGAATTGTTGTTCGTTGTTACGAATTTTAGTTTGTTAATGTAACACACGTTATGATCGTTGCACACAAATTAAAAGAAATAGACATTCTAAGAGTAAGATTGTCTGGAAGAGATCGCTTTGAGCGATAAGACCGCCTATTGTTATGCTGATTACTGTGAAATTTACTTGTTTTTCATGTACCTATATTTAAGGTTTTTTAACAATAAAGTGTTTATCTATCTATCTATCTAAGCATCATATTCTAACAAATTAAGCGTAAAACAACTAAGCGGGCGTATCAAATTGAAGATTATTAACCCTATAATTAATATAGATTGCGCAAATAATTATGAGCTGCTGTTTAATAATCAAAAGAAACGATGTCAAAAAGTATGCGATGACCCCATTGTGAAACAGATTTTTCGTCAAAGAAAAGAATTATGTAATATTGTTTTATTAACATATTTATTATGGCAATCCGCATACACACACTTGTACAAACAACCTTGAGTCGTCATGTCAAGGTCGCGAATAATCTTTGCTTTGTTGTTAGTGTTTTCATGGTGTGAAGATCACGCTAATAAAATAGTTTGGAGAGTTTGTTACGACATCTCTTAGCCTACCGTTTAATAATAATTTTAGAAACAACATACTTAACATTTTTATATATTTTTAGATCTTGTCATTAATATTTAAGTGCTTTAGACAGATTAGAGATAAATCAATTTCATCTACTTTATATTGTTCTGGAACAAGTATACGTCTTTTTAAACAAAAAAAACCGACTTCAATGTATCTTCGAAGTCCAAATATCGATGAAATTTATATGGGACCACTTCGAAGCTATACTGAACCCCACGCATAAAGAATTTTCCAAATCGGTTCATGAATGACGGAGTTTAGTAACAAATATAAAAAAAAAAAATATACTTTTGACAACCTTCTCCTTTTTAAAGTCGGTTAAAAAGATACGAAAATAGAAGATACTACTGTACCGTACCTTATTTAATGCAAAAAAAAATGATTATGATATGACTATTGTGTTCTGCTTCTGAGTGTCTGTACATTTTTTTATGGTACTGAGTGATGAGACCTGCAAGCCCATAACAATTGCAGTGCCACCCAGAACTTAAGAAACCATAAAAGCATTGTGTAGTACTGCATTGCGCTAATCACCCCGAGACATCAGATATTAAGTCTCATATGCCCAGTAATTTCGCTGGCTGTATAAAATAGCTGAATGATTTAATGTTCACCGATCCCCTCCAAATAGTTGATTCGCTGCAAATAGCGTGACCGCGTGTCCACTACGCAATTGATTCATTGGAACCAGAGGTTACACAGCCGAGCATTATTACTAAAACCGGATTTTTACCGGTACAAGTGCCACCTCTATCCAGGCAAGTATGTTGAAACGATGCCCACTCGACGACCACTAATCGCCACTAGATACTCGATAGTTTCGCAATTCATCGGACCTTCCGCTCACTCGATATGAAATACCCCGATCAAGTAATTTTAACGAGTATCGATCACATAGATCGATATTCGACTCGTGCAAGTAGTAACAGTACTGTAGTAACCAGTGGTGTTATCTACAATGACTTAGCGTCTATCGAATTAATACTTCATTTTGTACAATTGTCCACCTGCCGTTTTCTACTCATATATAACAGTGTGTGCGGTGTAAGCAGTAAACTACTGGGGGCACGGCAGCTCTACCAAATTAAATGTTCTGACTCATAGAAATTCCGGAGGCCACTTTCTTTTAGAACCTGTTCGTTCTCCCATAGCATTATTTATATCTTGTGTTATACTGAATATTTTGAGGCTGATTATGAGGTTTTTAATGTGTACTCCAGATGCAGAACGTGTATTCGCGATAAAACAAAAATACGTCTGATTTATATTAAGAGTGAATGCTGTAGTTTGGGCTCGGTATCGGCGCCAGGTTTGGGATGAGGGGGGAGTCAAGGCCGGCCGCGTGACATACATCCCGCCACATTCACCTTCCGTCCGCCGCCACCGCCGCGCCGCGCCGACACCTGCACTTAACATCACTGTCAAGGCTGCCTTGTGCAACACAACACTAGATACCCCTAAAGCCTCCTCCGACGATTTCGCAACCAGCTTGGTTGGCCTTTACCGTCTCGCAAGAAGACAATACGAAATATAACAAGATTCCTTACAGTTTCCGCATTCCTGAATGTTCATCGTACCACCCTTGATCATTTATGTTGAGGTAGTCCCGAGGTACACTTCCATATATGGAAGATTTTATTCATTCTCAAGTCTAGACGAAACGGAAGCTTTAACGACTGAAAATAACCGTCGTTTTTATTTTATTTATACTTCAATACGTTGTGCTCGTCTGATGGGTTAATGACACTGAGCTGCCTTGAAGAGGGAATATTCTTGTCGGTTTTTAATTTATTTTATATAAATGGTCGTCGTAAATTTAAGTCAGTCAACTCGTAAATGCTGGTGTTAAATTATTATAGACTGCAACCTTAGTTATTCCAAGAAGGTGCAAACTTGCATTACAATGTACGGGCGTAAATGAATTACAGAATAGAAATCACTACATACGCATTCGGAATTAAGTCGGCGTGAAATCGTAGAGATTTTTCTGGTAAATTATTCATGTGGCTCACGTTGGACGAACTTTCGACGCGTTCTTGTAAAAGCCTTTCACTCTTATCTTAGTTTGCATACTTACTTACATATTTAAATAGATTTTATTATTATTTGCTAATTAAAGAAATAGGCATCTTTTGAGACTCCCCGTGTGACCTAATTTACAAAGTTAGCCAAGTGTCAATATGAATAACGAACTTTGCCGGTGTCCGAAAGTGGTTGTAGAGTTGCACCATATGTCAGATGTATTGCGTTGCGTCGCAACAGCTAGCTCTGCGGTGCAGTTGCGTTGCGGCGCGGCGAGTGTGCGGCCGTCGCACGTAACGGATGCGTTTTTAGTCCGTTTAGTCGAGGACGGAAAGTGTGTTAATGCGTGCACCGATTTGCGCAACGGAGCGAGCTCGACACGCGCCGATCGCTGCCCGTTCCCGGCTGATCCCGTTGCTAACACCGTAGTTTTACACATTATGCGAAGTTAATTGTACTCGACGATGACGACTCATCGGTAGACGGCAAAGTCAGTAGAATTGCTTCAGCACACATTTTTGTATTGTAATGTTACCTACATTCAATTTACTTCATCATCTACTGCTTTTTTAATGTAATTAAATGACGAGACGAGCAGGTCGTTCGTAATAACTATAATTCTTGCGCACTACTGCTTGGCGGCAGACCGGCAAAGCGGTGGTACCTACCCAGACGGCCACTCGCATAAGACATTTGCATTTTGCTCGCATTTTGTTACTAGAAGTAAGTAAGTGATAAAAGAGGAATGCGACACCCAAGACAAACCTGTTTAAGGTTTATACGGTGTTATAGTAATATAAGAAATGTTGTAAAATTTATATAAATAAAAAAAAGAGAGAAGTCTTCCTCCAGTAAAGCTGCTACTTAGATTTACCTTCACAACCTTTTAGTAAAATAAGTAAACCAACTCACGAGACCATTAGACCTCGCAAGCATCATGAATCTTCGTATGCGAACTCTTCGTATGCGCCGGTTTCTCAAATGCAGTTCTGTGTTATCGGAATAAAACCGGACCCATGGACGGATGTCTTACACGTGCTATTTTATGGAAATCGCATTATGTCACCGTCTGATAGCTGAACACTTTCACAATCTCATTCTGTTGACTAAGCAAATGATTTACTGATGTAGACAAAACAACTAAAATCTCCCGAGCACATTTCTAAGTCTAAATTTCGAACTTTTGTTTAAGAACAACATAACGTAACTAACCATGACTTACGCTCGATGGTCATGTCAGTCCATTCTTTGCTTTCGCTTTCCATCGACCGCTGCAACCCTCGATTTGATTTACTACTACAACAAGTTGATTAACTGTGGCCGTGATACAAATATTAAAATTCAAAACCCTGACACAGCCATATATTAAACCAAACAAAATTTAGAATTAGATACTCTGATAGCCAGCTATATCGTCTAAATTATCGAAATCGATAGAAATCGCATTTGATTTCGAGTCGGCTGGTTTGACTAATGTGTCGTCGTCACGGCTGCCGGCGGCGGCGGCGGCGGCGTCGCCGCGGTGACCCTTATATTATATCGGCGAGGTGTGCGTGAATCCGGTCAGTGGATGTAGGCTAACGAGTGTCCAGCCAGCTAATGAGAGCGGCTTGCTGTCCCTGCGAGCCGTGCCCGAGTCCGTGCGCCTACGCCGCGCTTAGTGACAGAGCCCATGCTCATTCAAACATGTTACAATGAAAGCAGAAAATCATACACTTAGAATTAAGAAGAAACACGACTGAAAGAAAAATGAAACCTTGAGGCGATTCGTGAAACCATTAGCTTCAACGAGCATACTTTTATATAATCACATATTTTACGATCGCGGAGAAACTTTAACCTTGACTCGTAACTAAACCACCTGCGTACTCCCGCACCGGGTGTAGTCGGAAGCGGCACGGCACGGAACGCGCGGGCGCAGCATTAGTATGCGGCCGAACGCCGCATCACAACTTTCTCGACATTCCTGCCGCAGCCGGAGAAATGCGCCATCGATACCTAGCACAATTAATGGCACGGTTGATCGGAACAATCGGATATATATGTTCTTATATATTGTTATTAGTATGTTCGATCTTTAATGTAAGTCAGGGTTAATCTTCAATTATTCGGTTCCTTATTGGAGTCGTTTTTCTATCCTCTTTCCAGCGAGATTAACGAAGCTACATAATAAAATTAAAGTTACACACGTGTGCTACCGCAAATAGTTCTTCATTTCCGTACCTAGAACATGTTAATGTTGATAGCTAAATATTTTTCGTACCGTTTGAGATTTCAGAGGTGTTATCCGTCTGATATTTATATATACCTTATACTGAGTACACCTACTTGCACAAACTCACTTCCGAAAAACATATTTAACAACTAGTAAAATAAATTAAATTACTAATGTCATTTCGTAATAATCGTAATCACGTATCAAACACTTTGTAATATTGTTAATATCTGATTTACTCATATATTTTATGTTATATTTACAACGTTAATTTGGTAACCAATTATCTAAGTAATTGGTATAGCTAAGCCACATTTGTTAGGCCTTGAACGGTTCTTGTGCTTTAATCACATTCCTAGACGATCGGTCACGCTTGTTATAATCGATTATGTTCACTTATTAGGCTTATTTTACCGAATAACATCAAAGCGCTTAATTTTTTAATCTGGTCTACAAATAAAATGCTAAATATAAAACTTCTTGTTATACCCTAAGAATGAAACGAAATTCATGATTCAAAATTAATTTGTCTACTGTCCTACAATATTGTTTTCTTTTTCACTTCCCTTCCATTCTATATTTATTTCTAAGTTTTTGATTGCGTGAAAAGAATGTTTTTTCATCGAGTCCGTGTGTTGCATTCCAGGTGGCGATGGCCGGCGACTTCATCCTCGCCGTGGCGTCGATGATGATTGCTCGCTTGCGCAGCGATGACGTCACACTTGTTCTTAGCCAGGTACAACATTAACTATCACCTAACTTGTACATCTAATCACTACTACGTACTAAGCCCATTAGAAACATTTGGCGTATGAAGGGGAATACTATAAAGCATATGCAAAAACTACCGTAGATGTCGACAGTAATTATAATTATTTATTTCAGGCAATAAAGTACAACAAAGTAAAATTAACAGAAGCCATATTATACCTTACCTAACAAATAAGAACAATTTACAAAATTATTAATATAAAACACTTCACACTTAGATAATTTAAGTTAAGGTTGCATTATATATTGATAATAATGGAACTTTAGGACTTTTTACTTACTGCTCGTATCTCGTATATTTGTTACCTGTATTGACGAATAGACAATTGGTTACCTAAATTATAACTCTATAATTATTTGAAAAACATACCACCTTCGGTTTTTGCAATAATTATGTATTGGTTTTAGGGCAAGTTATCGAAGAGACATATTCAGCACATGTCTGATATATGTAATTAACGTCCCAATCCGCCTAAACCGCTTGCCTCCGATAAAACCACAGGCTTACGGTAGCGACTTAAAATTCACATTAAATGGATGACCGCAAGTTGCCTACCACCTACCACTTCGTATGTTGTGTGCGTTAGCTAACTTAAACGATCGTATTTACGATGTAATATAAGGTAATTCGGGGCAATAGTACCAGAGACTACCAGTACTTATGGATATTATAGTGCTTAAGAAGGAGTATGGTATATACATTACACTGTTTTACTTCATCATGACGCCATGCACTATTTTGTTATATAATTAAGTGCTGAGACAAGCAATTCGTTCACTTGATGGTAACCAACACGCCTGTTCATAACAGGAGCAGTGCCACCCAGAACGTTGTATTGTAAAATCTTGATTTGTTGCTCGGCACTGCCCTAATGCGCTCGCCACCCTGAGACGTAAGACAACTAAGACAAAAATATGAGTCTATGGTTATCTGGAAAAGCTGCTTACCTAATACGTTATTGCTGAACACAAGGCATGTCTCAAATTTTAGTTACCAATTAACCTTTGGCATCTTGTTTTGACTTCTGAATCTTCTATGTCCGTCTCCGGTCCATAGACTTTCGAAATTGTTCATTTCAGGTAGTTTGGAGCAGAGATATTTAATACTGGCCGGCCCCTCGGGTTCACCCACGGTTTCCCCGTTTTCCAAAGTAATATCGGAAAATCCTATCTCACCTCAGCATCGTATAGAACATATCAGTCACGGAACCATTTTATATGTACTTGATAACAACATTTTCGATTGTTATGGAGGTGCAGCTGCTGTTCAAATTCTATGGCTGCATAAGTTGCCTAACTTTCGTTGTAATAAATATTCAACGATGCATAATTGCATTTTATCATTATGCAATTCATTAGAATCAAGTTCTTACCAATATCAAGTTCCGGAATTATACATTTTAGAATTTTTTAAATGTTGCAATGTCTTTTTCATTTTCAAAACAGCTAATGTTTAAAACGATTTATGTTGTTCGAGAATTAAGCTTCATAAAGGCTAATTGCAAGTCTACCGCTAAATATTAACTACCATACGCAGTCATATGGGTAGGTACATTCATAATGAAGTACCTTTTGTCTGTTCGTGCATACACGCACGGCGAAGGAGGTCGATTTGGCCGGAATATTCATTATATCGCTGCATCCTGCATCTGGCCTCGGCTGCAATGTCAATACATTCGGAACATTGGTACATCGGTACTTTAGTACCGCTTGATGTACCTAATTATGCAATTGTTATGCTCGCGTCTAGAAGCCGCGTTGCGTGATGGATGGATATTGCTTTGTCCACGCCCTGGGATTTATCTAGTTCTTGGCCGATTAAAACTTTACCAATGATTATTGTTAAATATGAGCAGTTGAATTACGAAATTAAACACACAATCTCTATCGAACTATAAGAATACTGCATTAAATGGTAGAGTAAACTCGTTTATCGTACGTAGTAAGCATCTTTGAGACCAAAATGCTCCGTTCTACTTAGTCTATTAATAAATAAATTAGTAAACAATAAAAAAATCGATGGTGTCATAAAATAATAATTCTAAGTAATTCTCAAATATAGGATGTCAAAATCTATACTTTTTACAAGGGTTATTTTCTACCAAATCATTACCGTACTTATCATTGACGTTCGAAACTTAACGGATCTGAATTAACACGCATGACATAACTAGATTGCATCTGTCAACGACGAGGTGGCGTCGAAGTTGTTGGTAAAGTGCCACCTACCACAAATTCACCTGCGACCGATTCAGAACCTCACGATAACTTGTTGTCGACCGACTAGGTTTGATATCGTACAAGCCAAAATATTGCACACAAAACAAATTCCGTTAGAGCAACTTTTGTAATCGATACTGATATTGTAGCCGAAACCGTATCGAATTCTTGGAACGGAATAGGTCGATAGCTGAGACGCTGACATTAGGGTGACACTGGGTCACATTAGTTTGTGACACCATAACCAATGATATTGAGCGCTTAGAATACAGAACAAGTATTCTGAGATTGAGCGAAACAATTCTTTCCAATGTTGACCATGTTCATTGTTTAAACCGTTGTCACGCTAGAGAGATATTAAGCTCCGTTCCTAACAGCACACATTACCTATTTCCAGGTGGTTACAGACCTCGTGCAGGGCGAGTTCATGCAGCTCGGCAGTAAGGAGACCGAAAACGAACGGTTCGCGCACTACCTCACCAAGACTTACAGGAAGACTGCCTCGCTCATCGCAAACTCTGTCAAAGCGGTGAGTTTAGTATCAATTAGTAAAGCAGGGGCAAGACGTCTCTCTATATCCTTAAACTAAACGAACACGAGTAGCAAGCCTCGTGCAAGGATATTGAGAACGCGCTGTTAATTGCCATTTGCAATATGTCACACGTTGCAATAAGTGACATGACCGTTTCTAAAACCAACCTCCCACCATTACAATAAGTCACAGCACACAACAAATGACATGACCGTTTCTAAAACCAACTTCCCACCCATCCATGTGACAAGTCACACCTTGCAATAAATAAGTCAGACCTTGCAACAAGTGACATGACCGTTCCTAAAACCAACCTTCCACCCTTGCAATAAATGGCATGACCGTTTCTAAAACCAACCTCCCACCATTACAATAAGTCACAGCACACAACAAGCGACATGACCGTTTCTAAAACCAACTTTCCGCCCTTGCAATAAGTCACACCTTGCAACACGTGCCGTGACCATTCCAGGTGGCGCTGCTGAGCGGCGCGGACGAGCACACGAGCGAGCTAGCGTTCCAGTACGGACGGAACCTCGGGCTGGCGTTCCAGCTGGTGGACGACCTGTTGGACTTCGTGTCGTCCGCGCAGGCCATGGGCAAGCCCACCGCCGCCGACCTCAAGCTGGGGCTTGCCACCGCGCCCGTGCTCTTCGCCTGCGAGAAGGTAACCCGATAACACTAAAAGCCAGTATACCATAAAAAGGTTCACAGATAATTTGTGAATCCTATATAGATTTAAATACTCAAATTAAGTGAAAATTTATTTTAATGAAATTTAATTTAATAAGAATGTATTGGTACTAACATAATTTTAAGTCACTTATTAACAAATATAGATGTAATTATACAATAAAATAAATTATTATTATTACTACTTATATATTATGGGCTTTCGAACTACCTTAAAACAGTGTTTCGACTATACATCTATACAATACTTGAAGGATTGCAGTTTCTTTTGACGAGAATTCGATAAACGTCTTCGTCGTCGTACGGGCCCGCCCGTACGACATTCCAGAAAATTGCGACAAAAAAGTGTACTCTTAAAATGTTCATACTCCTAAAGTGTAAAAGTTACAAATTGATAGTTATATCGTTGCGAAGAACCATCTGACGACGACACAAAAATATATGTTTGACTCTCGAACCGATGACTTCATAAACCGCGGACGACTGAAAATGAGGTGTCTCGCGGGCACTGCTCAACACGACTCGCGCTAGCTAAAACTCCTTGTTGGACTATAGGAAGTACTGTATTTGTATTTAGAAATTATCGAATTCACGAAAACAAACTAACGGTAGTCGCACGACTTACATCCACTTAGCTCTTTTGGGGCAGGCGGGGAAACTTCATGGTTCATTGTCACTTGTAATACCCGGGTAGAGCCAGCTTCTTACTGGTTAAAACTCCGTCTGCCACGCTCTTAATATCCCTCTAACTAAATTTCTAAGAGATTTTCGAGTATTATTACACAATTGAAAAGTTCATTATCAATATAAAACGACTACACTCACTATAAATATTTAATAAACCGGCTAGGACTCACGTAGTTTGTCGATTAGTCGACCTAGGTTTCGAGCATGTCCACTACGTGAGTCCTAGCCGGTTTATTAAATATTTATAATGAATCAAACTCACGAAAACTTTCAAACTACACTCACGTTATGATTGTGAGACGTTACGATTTAGCTTTGGATTTTGAGTCGCGAATCCAAAGCGAAAACTCCCGAGAGAAGGACATCCTAATTGTCCGAAATCTTGTCTCTCTATGTAGAAGGCCCGTATTCCAGCAGTGGGAACATGATGGGTTTATGACGATGATGGTCGGAGTTATACCGACGCAATCATAACGTGAGTGTAGCCGTTTTATATTTATAATGAATATTTCGACTCATGATATTTTCCAAAACTTATTGAAAAGTTAACCACTGAGCGACGCAATAATAAGTATAAATATAAAAATTAAAAATAAATATTATATATATATTTTTACTAGCTGACCCGGCAAACGTTGTTTTGCCATATAAATTAAAAAAAAATGTTAAGGGTGAACAACCCTTATCACTTAGGGGTATGAAAAATAGATAGTAGCCGATTCTCAGACCTACTGAATATGCATATAAAATTTCATCAAAATCGGTCAAGCCGTTTCGGAGGAGTATGGCAACGAAAACTGTGACACGAGAATTTTATATATTAGATGTAAATACGTCAGATGTTCAAAAAATTAAAAAACGCTCTTTTTCTGTATAAACTTAAAAAAATGGAACGAAGGATATGTGTGTATATATACTAATAATATTATTTTATTATGCTAGTATTAACTACAGTTAAGTAGTTGTGTAATCCCATTTTGGCCTTATGAACAATACGCATATTGTATTAGCATAAACTAGCTGTAACGCTGTTTAGATTGCTTAAAAAAATAAAATAAAGATAAATCTGTGCTCAAATAGCTTCTACTACCTCAAATCGGACTACGCAAGTAAACTCAAATCACTCTAGATCAAAATCAAAATCTCTTTAATCAGTTTAGACATAACAGACGCACATATGAACGTTAAATTATTACAATGACTCTACCACCGTATTGGAAAAAGAACCACTGAACAGAAGATACGGCAAGAAACTGAGGGGCATTTTTTAGATCGTTGAATGGGTGCATTTTATAATACCAGACCAATTAATTATTATTTATTTTGTTACGTCGTAGCGGCAATATGCTAAATCCAAATACTGGATTTTTTAATGTAGGTTATTTATTTATTGCCTTTAATTTATTAATTCCGAAATAATGAATTATAAATTTATTCCGAATATAGTTTCACTTTCATTCATTAACATTGCAAATTTGTTTGTGTGTACCTTCACCTGTTCGAAAATGTAAATGAGAGTTCGAAAATGTTTGCATAATCCTTTTCTTTTCATAATGATAATAAGTAAACTTCCATTTATCTGTTCCTGACCCTGAAAAACGTTTTTGGTACTAAAATAGTCCCCTATCTAGGGTAGGCCACTATCTAGACCCCTGTATGGGGCTAGGATCAAGATAGGGATTTAGACAAAGACAAAATTTTCACCCCGTGCCTGTTATCCTAGAATGTAGGTCAACATTTTTCTGTTTGTTTTTTAATTAAACAACTGTTTAGAAAAATACCTCTCCTTGAATAATAACCATGCTTGTAGGTTACACGTGATGAATTAAGTATAGTTATAAGTAAATAATCTAAGTAAATAAGTGAGTATTTGGTAGTACATCTGCTACGAAGTTATTTGAATTATGTACGCGTACAAAACCAGTCCCGCCACTGCGCCGCCTCGCCCAATGCTTGCTAAAGGTGGTTGCGCATGCTTGCGCAAAATCAATTCTCGCAATCAAACCACTGACATTTTAATCGTAACCAATTTCTTTATACTAGAATATTTTTTGAAATTATATATATATGTTGGTATATAATATATATGTGTCGTGTTATTATGAATTTCAAATTTCAAAAGAGAAAAAGTCAAAAGATATTTATTAAATTGGCACAGTACTTTACTTTTAATCGTCGTATATATATAATATAAATCAATTAAAATGTTAAAAAATGTAACTTAAGATATCATTTCCCAATGTATTATATGGAAAGTAAAGAAAATTGTAATTCTCTCCTACTGTTCTTGTTTTTATACGAATTGCAAATTATTTTCAGTTTTGTCCATATAATTAAGGTGTTTGTGAACCAAACCCTCAATATTTTGTGTGCATTTAGCTCATTTGTATCAAACAAAAATAATAATGATAATTACTTATTTTTTAAATGAAATGAAACAAAAAGCTCTACCATAATTTGTATATTGGCCTTCATTTCTTAAAAGGTATCCGAAAGGGCCATTCCGCATTTGTTTAAAAACCGCAAGAATTCGCACATTCGTTGTTACCCTTTCTCTTTAAATATTTTTTTTGGATTTTGCGCGCTCTAAAACAATGAAGGAAAACATCGTGATAAAACCTGCAAACCTGCTTACCCGCTCTGGGGTGGTAGGCTCCGGCCGCGATTGCCACGCACCGAACAAAACCATGTCGTCTAGCGACCTAATCGTTTTTCGGGATAAAGTTTGGTGAACCATCAGGATCTTAGCAGTCGCTAAACTGCAGTCTTTTTCTAGATTTATGTGCTCCATCTTCGGCCACATCGTAGCTTAACATCAGGCGAGATAGTGGCCTAACATAGAGCAAAGTATAAAAAAATTAGTAAATATTAATTAATTATTTACTTTATACCGGAAAATTCAGCGTTATTCAGTTTTGCAATCATTCCGTATTAGTAATAGACTTACCTTATTTGGATTCTGAATTTACATGTATCGTGTCCGTTTTAATTGAACGCGTTTGTTGCACAATTCTTAAACCCGACCCCCTCTCTTCACTGGAATATAGGTTCAGTAGTAGTTAATAATAATGCCCCCCTCTATTCAAGTACCAGGAACTAAACCCGATGATAATGTCCCTCTATTTAAGTACCCAGAAGTAAACCCGATTTAAATGTCTACCTTATTCCAGTACCCGGAACTGAACCTAATAATAATGTCCTCATCTATTCCAGTACCCAAGACTGAATCTAATAATAATGTCCTCATTTTTTCCAGTACCCAGGACTGAACCTAATAATAATGTACCCATCTATTCCAGTACCTGGAACTGAACCTAATAATAATATCCCCATCTATTACACTACCCGGAACTTGGCCCGGCCTTACTCTGATTCGTAATTACGATCTTCGTTCCGTCTGATGAAAGGGACAGCGTTATGCAACAGGCATAAGTGTGTCTCTTCTAGTTCGCACGAACGAACGAACGAAACCAATTCGGAGTAGGCCCCTAAAACTAATAATAATGTCCCCATCTATTCCAGTACCCGGAACTGAACCTAATAATGTCCCATCTATTCCAGTGCCCCGATTAACTATGACAACTTGGCGATTCCTAGCTTCGAAATAACGTCGATATCTTGATTTCACGTTGATTACTTACATCTGCGAAATTTGTATTCTCTATGACGCGTCATTTCACAACGTGAAATTTTGCAAATGTCGTTTATTAATTAAGGAATCGACGTGATTCCGAAGCAAGGAATCGCTACGTGGTCATAGTGAATTAGAGCCCTGAACCCGAAACTGAACCTAATAATAATGTCCCACTCTATTCCAGTACCCGGAACTGAACCCGATGATAATGAGGCGGTTCCAAGAGTCGGGTGACGTGGAGAAGGCGTTCGAGCTGGTGCACAAGTCGCGCGGGCTGGAGCAGACGCGCTTCCTGGCGCGCAAGCACGGCGCGGAGGCGGCGCGGCTCGCGGCCGAGCTCGCCGACTCGCCCTACCAGAAGGGGCTCGTCATCACCACAGACCTCGTCCTCAACAGGATCAAATAACCCGCTCGACTCTCAAGGTATCCGTGGATTCTGGACAAGCGCCCTCCAATTTTCAAAGTAGTTTTTGGATTCTACGTTAAGCGTTCGTAGTTCCTGAGAGTACTTTGAAGATGTTCTTTCCTCGCCCAGACCTTTAGCGGTTAAAGGTTCGTGCGAGGCGATAGGAATTTTTTTGGATTCCTTTTTTGTGCGGGTCTCTGGGGGCGTCGTTTTCAATGATCGATTGTAGTGAGCTCGGCCGTCGTCGGCCGGAGACTTTAGTGCGGTGAGTGAGTGAGTGAGTGAGTGAGCGAGTGAGGCCCTGCGCGGTCTAAGCGGTTAGATATTATCGTAGACATTTTACGTAAACTTGTACCATGTGCCCAGATATTATACAATATAAAAAATTCTATATCCAACACGTTATCGTTATATACATAGATTTATTTTTGTATTCAGTCGAACTGATATCGAATTATCGTATCTTACATATAGAATATGTATAATTTTTACATAGTTACATAATATATTTATCTTTGCGTCCTTCACTTGTGTGACCTGATTTATGTTAAGGTAGTTTCCTATACGAACATATTTCGCTGGCGCGAGCTGTCGACAGCGGACGAACAAGCCGACCGAGCGTCTCATCCTGGGGGCCTTGAGTTGCTTTCGTTCGTTCGGACTAAAAGAGACAGTCTTATGCCTGTTGCATAGCACTGTCCCTTTCATCCGACGGAACAAGGATTCGTAATTACGAATCAGAGTAAGGCCCTGTTACCAAATACCGCTCGACTTAACAGACGATATTGTGTGCGTACGATAAAACTGTACATAAAGACGTATATGTGCTTATATTATGTTTATTCTTTTACTCGTGTATCGTGCAATTATTTTTAGTGGTAGCGTTAGAATGTACCTGTGTTTTGATGCACAATATGAACTTAAAAACATCACAAAATTCAGTACTTACATATTCAGTTGTTGGTTACTTTTCTCTAGGCGACGTTCACACATTGACCGGTGCGAGTGAAAGTACACTCAACAACAAAACTGTATTCGATAAACACTTGTCACTTATCACTTATAGAGCCTAACGGAACGCGTAGTTTCAAAAAAAAATCGTGTGAAAAAAGTAGTGATAAGTGCTTCACATAATTGGAAAGCGAATTTGAAAGGCAAATTATTAGTGAAGTGTTTAATACTTATTTACACTCGCGCTAGCAAAGATTAATGTGGGAACGTCGCCTTTTTATGTGTAAATACTGAGAGTCATTGGAATAAGTTACCCGTGTAATGTCTTCAAAACCAATTACCTCAATTTCTTTAGTGTACACGTTACATTCTAGAGGTGTGTATTATATTCTGTTGTAGTTAAATTGTAAGATTGTTTTGTACGAGGCCCAACAACTCGCAGACGCGTTGAGAGCCAACATTGTCGCCCTACAATAAAACGTTGCATTTCCAATATCTGGCTGCGCGGTGTTTTAGTGTGGGACGATAGAATAGACACATAAAGCATGCTATTATTTAATTAGTTAAATATAATTTGTAAATACGAATTCAGTCTCACTGAAGTTATATATCTAAGAGGGTTCATACCTCGACAGTGCACCAAGAGCGCAGTATTCTTGAAACTTTTTCTTAAAGTTCTTATTATTTAACAAAATATTAGTCACTAATGAGGTAATATAGTTTAGGGCCGACGTAACTACTGATGCTGCGTTATGTACCCTTAGATAGGGCAGATCTTATGTCGATACACATATCGATATTGTTTCAAAATTCGATTCGTTTGTATCGTCACTGAAGATTCTTTAGGATTTTTCAAATCACTTTCAACATGGTCGAGTTGATAAGTGATTAGTGACTGAGTCGTCGAAATGGAAAGCACTTACTTCAAAACATAAGTCCTCACAATTAATAGTTTAAACTAATTATTTTACATGATCGTTACATAAGCAAGGGAGCAGTTATGTTAGTTAAGTGAAGAATTATATTTTGACATCGAACAAGTGTTTTTTTCTTTTTTTGGTGTTTACGTCGGCCGTGGCGGTAAACAATATAAGGCGGTGGAGAGATGTATGTTTTTGTACATTAAAAACTAAATGGGAGTCAATGATTTTATTTATATGTATGTAGACATGTACTTAGCTCATATGTTTGTAAATATTTTTATTCTGTAAAATGCTAAATCATGAATAATTTTTAATATAAATATTAGTTACATAATATTGTTTTATTTGATTTGCTGAGGCACATTCGGGCTTGTTCTTCTGATACACAAATGTCCGTTTAGGTAAGTACAGCCAGCATCAGAAAGCAATTAAAAAGCTTAAGTCAGTTCGACAATTTCATGTTACAAAATATATGTAGGTACTACCACCTACATTTTTACACAATACATTATCTTCCTTTTTACATTGCTTGGTGGCTAGTGATGTCTCTAGAAACAAAGTCTGCTCGATGAAATAAATCTGTATATTAATTTGAAGTCTGCTCCGACAACGGACTTTAGCGCGAACAAATAGAATTAAAGTCTTTTGGTATACTATCTTCTGCTAACTTTTATTTTGTTATTAGGTATTTATATTTTATTATTGTTATTTTTTTTTATTTTTTTTCCTTGTTATTTTATATACTATATATGCAATCTACAAATATATATATATATGTATTATTATTATTTTTTATATATATATATTGTTACTGATTTGTATGTATATTGCATATCTTGTTATTATTTTTGTATGGCCTTTTAATTTGTTTACTATTACTTTATATTTTGTTTGCACTACCTTATAAAATCTCCACAGTACACCGAGGTTAACTGGAAGATAATGCTCACTAGCATTAAGTTCGCCTATGTACTTACAAATTTGTTTGTGCAATAAAGAATTTTCTATCTATCTATCTAACTTTTGTCGGACTCAACGCACACCACGACAATTTACCAAAAACTAGGTACCGCACGCTATAGAAGCTAATATTTTTTAATATGCCTAATTATCTAATGTTTATTGACTTTTTTTTAACATCTGACAATTTGAAATTAATTTAATCATATTTTTCGAAACAAATTGTTATAGTAGGATGTTACGAATTATCTTTATTATTTTATCATCTTTAAATACAACATTCTGGCAATAATGAATTTGATTTGATTTCATTAGATATAACTGCGACCAATCGTGACAATTAATTTTATTTATTCCTAAAAGTATTTGATATGGAAAGTTTATATAGAATCTCAATTAAATTGGATCTGCTCGTGTCCGTCAATATACCGAATATGTAACAAAACTCTGTCCGTCAAGGGGTTATTACGAGTATGGATCGTGAATGTATCAAAAATAACCTTTTTTATATTTATAATTTTATTTAGTTTATTTTGTTTGGGGCTAACAGCTGTTGTTACAGAGTAGTTTGACAAATTAATATAAGAAAAGCCATTTAAAAGCCTCCGCCAACGCTAATGTCAAACGTTTCGAATCATCTTTTTTGGTGCGAACGTCGAAGGAGTGGAGCGCCTTGTCGTCGTCTGTGTTTCCACATAAATACAGTCTGGATGTGTTCAAATCATGAGTGAACAAGTACTTACTGGGTAATCGTGCTACATCTTCGACCACATCGTCGCTTCCCATCAGGTGAGATCGTGGTCAAACGCTGGCCCAGTCAGATGTAAAAAAAATAAAATTAAAAAAATGAATAAAACATTTATAGGTAATACATTTATTATTATAACAATACTTCGATAAATGCGGGCACACAATACTAACAAATACTTAAATGCCGTTTTGCGCCTGACATTTTTCATGCGATGCACACTGTGATGAAATACGTTTTATTATTCCGACAGGGTTTTAGCTCGCTAGAGTACCTATATGTTCCTTGGATTTTAGCTACCAACTGTTTAATTTGGTTACTACAGAGTCCAAAAATGTCATGCTACTATCAATGGTCTTGATCAAGATACATGTTACATTATTAAAATAAAATAAATAAAAATTCAAATAAATGATAGTGACATCGGAAAATACCTCCAAACGTTTAACATACGTGTTGCCTAACGAAGCTTAGCTTCAGAGCACGTGGTTTCAATTAAGGTTGAGATGTCACATAGGTAACTCTTGTTATGTGACAAGTTTTACGATCAGCTAGTAATTGTCGGCCCAAACCTTAGACTGGAACCAATCGTCGCCTACACCGCTTGCAAGTGTCGCGCCGTGTGCCTGTTACCCTGTAACCTTATTGCACTGAGTCTTCCGCACGCAATCAATTATAAAAAGTTACATTATAATTCGTACAAACAATATTTTACTGCTGACACGACCTTCGCGTTTATGGCCGCCATCAAAATTATGGAACATCGCAACGACTCGACACATGACCCATTTCCTCAAACTGTGTCATCCTCGCGTGCGACCAAGATACGTATGGATTACTGCAAGCATGGGCGTAGTCAGGTTTACCTGAAAACCATGCTAAGGAATAAAATGCCTGAAATATCACGCAAAACTCTTTGATCATTTTTTTTTGTGTATCTGAATGACGAGACGAGCTGGTCGTTTACCTGATGGTTAGCAATACGCCAGGCCATAACAATAACAGCACCACCTAGGACTTTGTTTTGCAAAATCCTGCGCGGCGCTGCATTGCGCTCGTCACCCTGAGACAATTAGCTGTTGAGTCTCATAATGCCCAGTACTTAATTTAGCTGGCTACAATTCCCTTCAAACCGGAACACAGTAATGCTTGCGCACTACTGCTGTCTGCTGTCAGTCTTATCATAAACCGAATTAAGCTCATCATCAAGACATTGGGTTTTAATATAGGTACAAGTTTTTTATACTAGCGCATGTCTAGGTAGACGGTACAGCAGCGACGTTATATTAGGTAGGTATCTGGCTCAACAAAAACCTACACAATTTGTTGCACAAATACAATAAACGTTGTGTTTGTGCAACAAATTGTGTAGGTAGGTTGTTGTGTTGAACAAACGATTTGTACAAATCGTTTGCATTTGTAACTAAGCTTAAATCGCCGCCATGCGCGTTATCGTAACGAATTCGTGCTCGCCATTGGGTTAAGACCATAAAGTATTTATTTTCTTACCTTCTATAGTTTTACAGTATAACACTCTATAAACTTCTGCACATATGTGGCCAAAGCAGGCACAAATGGCCTATCAACCTTTTGAGTAGATATCTACCTATAGGTACCTACCTCTGCTCAAAACTATAGGTACTTATTCAGTAAACTACCGCAATGCCAAGAAAATAGTAATACATTTGGGACCACGTCCCAGAAAGTAAATTCAAATTACGCGTTAAGAATGTTCTAATGAGAAATGCATACTATACTGTTCGTAATAACATAGAAGACAAAGATGCTCGGAACATTCCACTTCCAGAAGTAACCAACTGGTACATAAGAAACATCATTGTAGAAACCTAAAAAATTATAACAAAATCTCTCGAAAAATTGCTCCTCAGTTTCTTGCCGTATCTTCTGAGTAGTGGTTCTATTTCCGATACGGTGGTAGAGTCATTTTGATAATTTGACGTTCATAAGTGCGTCTGTGATGCCAAAATGACTAAAGATATTTTGACTTTGACTTTGAAAACAAGCTTTATTTTTTTATGTAAAGTTTAAAGAGATAAAAATAAACCCTACTAATTTTTCATTTGGCCCAAGACAAAACCCTGAATACGTTCTTGACTGCAAGACAACGCTCCGTATTGTAGGTCTAGCGATCGATCGCCGCGCCCGGCACTGCCAGGACGAGCGCTGAAATATCATGAAAAATGTACAAAGTACTGACATATTCATTACCTACTTATGTACACTCGATATAGCTGGTTATTGCTGATACATCAGGTAGCGATTGATCGGATTTTTGATTAGATATTACTTGAAAGTCAGGTGTTGCGTGTTAGGGAATATGTAATAATAATCATATCACTACTAAATGTTTACAGGAGTCATCTATTATAAAAAGTTAAAACCAGATTTTACGCCAACACAGGCATATTCCCTATTCCTCGTCAAAATATTATTTTTACAGATATGTGTTAAAGGTTAAGATATATTGGCAGAAAGTAGGTAAGTGGTATTTTTTTTATGTTACTGAATTATGGAACGAGCAAGTCGTTTGCCTGATGATAAGCACCACGCCTACCCATAACAATCCAGGCAGACCTTTAAATACCATAAAAAAGCACTGCGTAGCACTGCATTGCGCTCAGCACCCCGAGACATAAAATACTAAGTTGCATATGCCCAGTTATTTCGCTGGCTACAATGTCCTCCAAACCGGAACACAGTAATGCTTGTGCACTACTGCTTGGCGGCAGAATAACTGGCAAAGCTGTGTTGTATTTACCAGCTAATGTGTCCCTTACCAGTCACCAGCTCTGGCTGCAGTTTGTGTTTTGCTCAGTGGTAAACAAAGCATCAAAATCGGCCAAGGTAAAAGGGCCAAGGACAAACAAAAATAAGTACGAAAGTTAATTCACATTTTTCTCTAACCTAAGCAATCAAAATAGAATTTATCTCCTGCTACTAAATTTACAGCAATGAAGCTCAATACTCTATAGATACTTATGCAAATAATAAGATATCATTTTTATATCGAGTCAACATGCCTTTTCGCATAAGCCCACGGAATTGAGATCTCGCGTTTTGATAATCCGTAAAATAACTTATGACTTATCGATTTGCTATAAGCGCAAACAGTCTACCTAATATTTTTTGCTATTCGGGTAAAGCAGGCACTTTCCATACGTTGCCTTTACTCGATTGGAACATAAAGTAAGTATTTTTAAAATTAAAGAATATAGTCTTATTGTTATAAAAATGCTCTTTTTTAAATCTATCTACTGCATACCTAAATGTGGGGCATAGTAGATGGCTAACAAAGAAAAGGCAGTTGAAAAGCTCCTTGTCAAACCGCAATTTAGTACACAGGTAAACAAACCTTCTTCGCTACTATTCCATTTCCTACTTTATTTGTAAGCACAACAACACCATTTCGCGTACGAATGATGACTTGCAAAACAGTTCAACCCTTCACGTTCAGCCAGAATAGTTATTACTGTGATATACAACTAACGTGTTTTGTAATTCCAAAAAGTAGAGAAGATATTGGTAGGTAAAAACTAAAAACCTGCTTAATGAAACTGTCTCGCAGTTTTACACTCACGTAAGTAATAAGTGCCTACCTATTCAAATTGTAGTTATTTGTAGTATTATAGGAATAGAATACATACTTTCTTATCTGAGTTTAAATGCGAAACCTTTTGAATGTTGTTCCTAAGTCCATCCCACAATAAGTACCTCACAATAGACTTCTAAATCCTGCGGGTGGAAATATTGCGCTTCAAATAACACCAGTAAAGTTTCATAAATGCACGTGTTTTAATTACTGAAGTAAGGTTCAGCTAAGCGATTGTACTTTCATGAAAGAGTGTTTCCTATGTCTCTACGGTAACAAGTTAAGTCTATAGTATATCTATGATAGGTATTCGGCGGTATCTAATATTTATAGATTTTGTTGAGTTTGAGCTTTATTCCAACCTATAAAAAGTTTCAGTTAACTTTAAACTGCACGAAAATATATTGGTGTTTCTTATGAGTTTGTCATGTCGTTTGTCAATGAAAACATGCCGCTAAGCGTGCACGATATCATTTCGGATTCCCGCAACTTTGCGAAACGAGCACGATTCCACGAGTCGCCAGTTGACGGCTGCAATCGCCCAGTCACAGTCGAACTTTTTAGCAATGATTTCTTTAATTCTACAATATTTCCTGCCCACGTTCATAATTATAAGAATTTGTTATATGACTTCTTGTTATGTGATATGAACATCTTTGTTGGGACAAGTGAAACTATTAGTTTAAATGTTTGCTTTGCACTCACGGCGATTGCGTAGGTAAGACATCTTAATGGCGGTGAAGTGCTTTCTAAATGAGTTGCTGGTACTTGATTCTCATTTAGAGATTTTCGATAAAGATATAATGAGAATCTGCAAAGGTCACGTTATTATTGCGGCAAAAGGGTTCACAACGTTAGCAAACGCAATCGTAGTGTTCACGCATTTAATTACATGATCGGGCTCATTAACTCTAATGTCGAGTGCGTGCCATAGTTTAGTGAGGTGCTTTGTTTTAGGATTAGTTTCAGCTTCAATTGAAAAGATTAACAAATAAGATTGATGACTTTTTCGATCTTTAAATGTATCAAATTTTAAACTCTACAATTTAGAGTCATCATATTTATGCTTTAACTTTTGCACGTTGACAATGGCATCGTTAGGTAGTAGGTACAGCGTACATCTTAATTCCTTGACATCATAATAAAATTATCTTTATATTCTTAAACGTACATAGGATGAAACTTTCTTAAGTATACCTACAAATACCTCGATAGATTTATCTCTCCATATTTATTCCCTTAATGTATGGTGCATTGGGGTAGGAGGTTGAGCGCTCCAACGTCAGGGTCGCTACGGAGGCGGACGCGGGAGCGCCAGCAAGCGGAGCGGACCAGGCTAGAGGGCGAGCGGCTAGCCAGGCAGCGCAACGAAGTCAGGCAGAGGGAGAAGTTGGAAGGCCAGAGACAGGTATGTCTAACCGTTCTTCCGAGATAAGTAAGATTTGAGGTCAAGAGAATCCATATTTAACAAGTGAATTTCAGTAAACTAAAATCTAAAAGTCCTCCGACACAAAAACCTATAAAAACTAAAAAACAGCTGACTATTTTTGATAAAACATGTCTAAGAACCATCGCTAGAAAACTTGCTTTCAAATAAATAAAACTGCATCCAAATTGGTTCACCCGTTTAAAAGCTATGGTGCCACTCACAGACATATACCTAGTGGTCAAACTTATAACACCCCTCCTTTTTGCTAAAAGGTCGGTTAAAAAGAGATGGCTTTATTAATAACTTTACTGTGTGAGAGCCGCGAACGAGATCGAGTTTTGTTCAACTCGACTGAAAAGAGGAATTACTGAAAAAGATTATGTGAAATGTAACGTTCATTATTGTTGTTAGTAATCGATTACTCTTGCGATCATATAGGTACCTATATTGTAGAACATCTCATACCAGGGCCAGTAGGTATCTATCAAAACTAAATCAACTCAATGCTTTGATCTACAAAGTTCCTAGAAATGTAACTTCTCAATCTTAATCTCAAAAGCTCTCAATCTTTTTTATGGAACTGAGTCAAGATCAAGTCGTTCGCCTGATGGTGAAGCGCCACGCCTGCCCATAACATTTGCAGTACCACCCAGATCTTTTAATACTATAAAAAGCACTGCGTAGCACTGCACTGCGCTCATCATCCCGAGACTTCAGAGCCTAGTAATTTCACTGGCTACTGCTTGGCGGCAGAATAACTGGTAAAGCGCTGGTACCTACCCAGACGGCCCGCATACGACAGACCTACCACAAGTACAGCAAATGCCCATTATCCACACCACTTAAATTAGGTACTGATACCTGCATATACCTACACTGTACACTATCTACTGCCGTGTATCATCGTACAATTAGAGGAAGAAACAGCATATCTTATTAGAAGTGGACTTATGGCAGGCCCGCCGAGAGCTGGCCACGTACGAGCCATGGGGGCGCGCGGGCGGCGGCGCGCCAAACCCTCACGGCGTCCGCTTCACCGATATACGCTCCAAAGGCATCTACCCCGAGGACGAGCTAAGGGTAACGTGACGCCACAAATATTATTTCGCACGGGCGTGCACCGCAGTGCCTTGATTCGCAACTACGTAATTCGTTAGAGCAAGGTTTCGCACGGATGAATCAGTAATTTTTTTTTCGCACAGGCGTGCCTCGCAGCGTCGTATTTCGCAACTAAGTAGGACTCCCACTATTACATACTCAGAGTACCAGTAGGTTAGGTACTATAGAGCTCACGAAGTTATGGTTGACATTCCTCCAGCACTAACAAAGCGTCTCGCTTTGACTTTTATAATGCGGACAGGTAAGGAATGGAACACCTTACCAGCGACTTTGTTTCCCGATTCTTATAATCTATGTCTTCAAATCTCAAGTGAATCGGTATCTTCTAGGCAAGCATGATCCATCATCGACCTCGTCATCACATTCCATCAGGTCAGACTGCAGTCGCAATTTGCCTATTCGATAAAAAAAAGTATCGGGCTTAGGTATGTTTTTGAATCTTGACGTTGACGCGCCATAGTGCTCGTGAGATTTACTGATTCTTAATTACAAAAAATGCATTGCGATGCACATATATATTCAGAAATGTGCTGCGTCATTCATTTGCTGGCTTGGGTTGTGTGGTCTCTTATCATTCCCGTGGTTACTGGCAAGGGTTTCACTTGCTCTAACGTAAAACGGCGTTAGACGGTTTGAGTCGGGTTAAGTGTCAATTTTCATACAAAAAGCAAGTTAACCCACAAGTTAACCACGATTTCACGTAGACATAGACTTGTGCGATGGGTTCGTGATTTTCAACGTTTTCTATGACAGTCGTATAACTTTATTTTCCTGTCGAAAGTACTTAGACTTCGCTTTTTTAGTAGCGTACCCTTAAACATTTCTCATAAAATGGAGCATGACTGAACAAATTGGCTTCGATTGACGCATCCCATGCCGAACATGATCGAGCGATACAATGGAAAGTTTATAGCCAGTAAGGTATTATGCTAAAAAAAACTTCCAAATTGCAAAACGGTTGGCTTTAATGCTTACTTTATTAATTACACGATGTGAAAAATAGGTAAAGTAACATGTGAAGTGACCGATGACGCCAATAAATCTTTATAAGGTAAAGGGTCGTTTAAAGGCGCGGGACCACACCGCCGGCGCCGAGTTACAACACCGTAACGGATATTATAAAAAATGTGTGAATGACCAGTGTTTTGCAGAGGATACGAAAAGTTGGCACACATTGGTTTGGGTTTTCATCATCTTTACATAATTTGCTTGTTCGATAATTTTTGCATTAAATTAAAAGTAACTACCGAAACAGGTTCATTCGTCTCTCAAAATTACTGTTTTAATATTTATTGCTTTTTCACATACAATTTTGGTATTATCGACGAATATGGTAGCTGTGCTGGAATCGGCATTGATGAAATTGTTTTAAAATGATGTTGTTTCAACAAAAAGATGTCGCAAACACGTCTTTTGATGCTTCTGCACCAATGATTTATTGTTATTGACTGAATCTTAGGAACATTTTTATAGTTTTACAATGTTCGTTGAATAGTAAATTGGTGATAGCTGTTCTGTCTTCTCTATTTATTGCCTTTATTGGCACATTTTATGATATCCGAGTAGGTAGGAAGGTATACTGGGGGCAACAAGCTGATTAGCTCATTTATTTGCGTTTATAACCTTATCTACAAAGAGAATATCTGAAACCTCATATTAGTCAATTATTTTTTCATTTGGAACCAAAATACCTTTACAACTCTTTAAAACTATAGAAATTTTGAATATTTATGGCATTCTTGCAGCATTCCTTGAGCATCTATTATATTCTCAGAAATTCAAGGGAGTGCAACCCCACGAAGGCTATCAGCAATGGAACTCTTCCCCCCTTCGCCGGCGCAAGATCCGCCAGACTCCGCTGAGAATCCGCGAGGACCCGCAATGTTACTACGCCGAGAACCTGCGCCGTAGTGTCGACAATGACATTCGTTATCGACAGTCACCGGAGCAACATAGGCATTATAAGGAAATTTTAGGTGAGTGGTTTATGCACATACTTTGATACGAGTTATTCGTGACCTGAGATTCCAACTGCGGTGCGTCGGGCTAAAGTTTACATGAATTCATATTTGGGTATATTCGGAGGTCATATAGTAGCATACCTACGCTGAGCATCTTAACTGCATCAGGTCGTAGATGCGACTACATCAGAAGTATCAATGTTGGCCAGCATAAAATAATTACAAACATGCACAATTGCACATACTCTATGTTGTACTAGAATTCTTTTTATAATTGGCATCTCATTATTTCAGATGATCTGGTACAAAAGCGACAGAAAGCTTTACACGAAGAAATGAGGAGGAACTTGGAATACGAGCAAAAAATGGTAAATTGATCAGTTTAGTGTTTATTTTAATAGAAATGTTCATATTGCTTATCATATTTTCAGCACCAGATGGAAGCGCCTTGGGGCAAACCCGGTCCTGGTGGCACTACGTGGAGAGACCCCCGAGATATTGGTCTAAATTTCTCTAAGTCTATGGTAATTACTAACATAAAATGTGAAAAAAAATATATTCATTGTGTAGACTTGGTTGATAACGTACATTTCTCCTTCAGGGTTGGACCGACAATGAAATTATGGACAAAATGACTGGGGATCGCAAGCTTCCAGATAGGTCTTCGCTTACTTTACCTCAAGTAAAGAGAGACGATGATTCTTACGAGCAATACTTACGTGAAAAAGAAAATGTTCGTTTTGCTGCTTTATCTGATAAATTACCAGATATTGATCATTCTAGTAGTGCTAACTTGCATGGGAGAGAAAATAGAGATGTCAATGAACAAACCAAAGAAAACAGAGATACCTTGATTGAACATAGCCGAGAAAATAAAGAATTCGCTGAACATAGAAGAGAAAATAGAAATATCACTGAATACAGAAGTGAAATAGGCAAACCAGTAAGTGATAATAAAGGAAAAGGGAAGCGAAGTCCCAAAAAGTGTAAATTCAGCAAGAGATTACCGAGCAGAGACGGGGTAAGGTTAGCGTATCCCGAGGATTTATATGAAAAGCTACCGAAACCTGAAGAACCAAAAGAATTTTTGAATAGAACAGACCAAAAACCGACTTCTGAAGATTGTATTATGCGTATGACTGGAGGCATAGAACTGGTTCCATTACTTGCACGAAGGAGGCGAGTGGGCGCACGCACTCTGCCGTCCAGTGATGTAACGCGACCGCCAGAGCAATCATGCCAGTAAGTACAATGATACACACAAAACACAATGGCTCAAAACAAAACCTGTTCCCGTGAATTCGTTAGGTGTAACGCAACACGGGTGTTGCTGTTTACATGAGCATATATTGCTGATTTTGCAATTAATTGTTTGCATAGACAAAGTTTATATTGAACTGAAGAGTATTTGCGCCAAGACCTCTCATATCATAAGAATGGGCTTTTAATTCAAGAGGTCATGAGACTTGACCATAATGAGAAAACTATTAAGCACACAGTATCTGAATGGATACTTACTGTACATAGAAACGTACGATTTCTTTAAAAACACAATCAATCGCCGCAGGCGCGTATCAAAGGTTACGTCCAAACAGTGAACAAGGCGCGTACGCATTGTATACGCATCGCATCCGTGTAAAATGTCAACAGGTGTTGTAATCACATAAAATTATGTTACGGCTGCACCTTATTACCTACGCGCTTAAACGCCAGCATAGTCTGTGAATACGGGTGCTAAAATAAAATATTGCTTTATTAGTTCATTGAATGAGTTCTTTTTGCTTGAAACACGCTGTTGTTATAAAGAAAAAAATGTTGCTTCTGCGAGATTACATTGCACGTACACATAATAATTTCAAGTGAATATCACAATCCACGAGAAGTGGTTTCGTTGGATGTCGGCAATTATTTAGACCATTTTAGAATAATAGCTGCTCGTCTCGACACCCATTTCGTGGTGCTTAATGGCCGCTGGACTATCACCGTTCCGGCAATACTGAGATTGCATCACGGCTTTCTATCTATGTGCGGCCGCCACTGCCCGCCGGTCAACCACGCTGTATCGTATGACATTACACGTGTGAAGATTTATGGACTTCATTAGCTGAATGCCTACTTCGCCACCGCGCCATCATCGTCATCATCGATACTGATCTCGACGTTGCCCTATGTACAAAGATATACCTACCATTTCATTAAGATAAATGCGACTCGTTAAACGCCTCTGTACTATGCGTGAACTTCGTGATGACCCGTCTGAAATTTTAAATGAGTCTAATAAAGATTCTATTAGATAAGCTAGTAGGCATAAAGAACTGATAAAGTTTGAGCCTCATTAGCGAGTCGTAAAAATTAACATAAAAAGAGAACTATCACTGGTGTGACATAACGAATTACCATACAGATCACTTTAATTTCCAGATGGCGCGAAATGATCGACGCTGAATATCTGTCTATACTGAAACACCAGATGAATGCAAAGTGCCAGCAAAAGGAGGTGAGACCGAGTAATGCAATTTTATAGGCTTTCGCAGAAGTACGGACGTAGAACTAGCTAGATAGAATGAAATAATTTAGATGCCGCATCGATCGAACTTTCTGGCATATTAGATAACCATGGAATTAAAAAAAACTAGTTATAGTAGGCAATAAATATTTCTTGCTTCAAAAAGAAATTTCTCTACTAAATTATTTAAAAAAGAAACAGTAACAAATCAAAAACTCAATCTGCCTATAATGAGCTACATAATTTCTTTAATTAATCTTTCAATGTTAATTAATCATTGGGTTTCTTGTTCATGAAAGCTTTTATCCTATTTAACCCCAAAATGAAACGCCCGGTTATTGAAATGGATCATAATACCAATCAAACAATTTTTTTTTATTTCATTTTCATTGCCTCGTTTGAATTTGTCTCCATTCCCAGGAGTCTCGTCAGAACTCAGCGGAGAGCGTGCGGCGGCACCACGAGACTTGGGCATCGCTGTGGGGCCGACCGGGACACGGCGCGCCGCAGCAGCGCGGCAGATACGCCAGGAGCAACCTGGCGCGACTGTTGTACGTCACTCCACTCGCACACCACAGGAATGCTCAGTATCTATAAGAGCCCTTGAGAGTTTAATGTGATGGCACCGCAAGACAAGAGGAACACAACACTCTTCTCTCGTTCACTAAAAGAATGCTCAATAACTTTAATGTGTAAAGGATGATGGGATTGCGTCGAGCGTCTATTTACTACAAAAATCCTTAGGGATGAAGAAATTATGCATATTTATGCAGTTACCTACATCTGTTTATAGATTTTGATCATTTTTATCTTCAAATATAATAGTTTTAATTGAATATGGTTGCTGTGTGCCTTATTGTGGATAGTCAGAGATTCAAATAGTGAAGTAATGAGTCATTACTCATTACCAATGACTAAGATAAAATAATTTGAATCCATAATATTACCTATATGCAACACCATACTATCAAAAATAGCCACTGATGTGGATGAAATTATACAAATAAGTGATTAGAAACAGATAGTGTCACATGTCGTGTTTATAAATAATGCATAACCTGACGAAAAGTCCGGAAGTCTAGCCTTCGAATATAAACAATATGGAAATGTCCTAACTGTATATGTTAATACATATAGGTGATAAATAAAGTGTGTCTATATATTATGCAATTTAAAGTTTTTACAAGCTGACTAATTTTATATCAAAAATATGTAGATAAATAGTATAATATAATACACCAACTATACATAACCACACAATATACATATATAATATAACTGTACTAATAAATGTAACTTTAATTAAAAATATTCCGGCTCATCAAATTAGAAGCACATATACGTCTTCGTTATAATTACTAATCAGTACGTTAATTATGTATGCTGAGTATTAAGTTATTATAGTTAGTGCCAATTCACAGATTTATCGAATACCTACTAGATACTATACTTACTAGGTTTTATCTAGAAAATGTAAATAATCTCACTAAAATCAAATTGATGATCAATATTAGTTGGATAGTATATTTCGTATAGTACATACATTACCATGAACTGTATAAATATATATACGAAACTTACACAGACCCTAAAAGCTAAGATGGCAGAAATGAAGGTAATATTTCACAAGAGCTGTAGTCATTAAACACAAAATAAATTAAGGGATTGTAAAAAGCCTTGAGCTATGTAGCGCTGAACAAAATAAAACGATTAAACTCATTTTGTTATTATTTTATTAACCAAGAGACGAAATCACGAAGTTTTCTTAAGAAAATGTCTAAATTGTTCTGTTGTCTTTCCGGTTTCCGTGGTGTTGCCATGTGAAGATAGAAGATACTGTCGTTGCTCAATACATTCCGATGAATAGCCACATTGGCCACCCGCTGAGGGTCTATCTTCCTACGCAAATTAGTACGGTACAATGCGTGTATAAAGCTAATTTGGTGATGGAAGGAAATTGCTCAAAATAACTGTTACCATATTATAGAAAAAAATAATAGATGGCCGTAGGAGTTCTTCTTTTTTCTTATTACAGAACCAATTTTCTGTACTTATAATAAATGAAATTAATTTTGTTCCAGTTTATTGTAAATGTAATTTCTAGTTCATGTTTATAATAGAACCAGATTGTCATCGTATCGTTGACGTATGACAGTTTTATGTAAGTTTTTAGTGTAGTTTGTGTTATATTATTTCGATTGACACATACCTCCACTAACTCTACTCTTTATTAACAAAGGCTACGCAGCTTTATTACCTACTGAAGGCGCTACTTTGTAAACTTTATTCTGGGAATTGCGACTACGACTGATATTGTTTCATTCATCATAGCATCGTGCGTATGTTGTAAGTAGGTACGCACGACATTCACACGTTTAATTTGATCATGAAGATATTAAAAAACATTGTATAAATTATAATGAGTGATTATTCCAGCGTGGTCATGGTAACTTGTATTGTAAGTAGGCAGTACTTAAGCAACAGTAACTTGAAACTTGGTACTTAAGAGATAAGCTCGTGTCTATTTCTTAATTTAATTAGAAGCTATCATGTTTCACCTATGTGTTCGTTCTTGCCGTGTTATGTTTGAGTTACTCAATTTAGGAGTCTTTTTATCTTTGAGTTAGCATTCAAATGTTTTTTGGTTGTAATTAATTTTATCTTCTTTTAAATGACATTGATTTTGTTGGTTTTGTTACGTTAAGTTCGTATAATATCTTTTTCATAGTTTTAAGTTAGTAATTAGATTGGAGATGACATCCGGAGTCGTAAAGCAAAGATTCACGTTAATATCTCTAACTCTATTCAATTAAAGAGCATTTAAGTATTTCTCTAATTGCACATAGAGGACCAAGTCCCGCGTGGGTTGAGTTCCAATGGTGTAGAGAAATCCATAGTGCAAACAGAAAAGTGCGCATATGTAAATGACGCGACGTCCGGAGAAAGCCTCGCATCATGACGAAATGACGATAAAACAGTAAAACACCGACACTAAGGGTGTGGCTGTCTGTGACAAGTCATCATAAAAATGAGATGTGCGATATCTGAGCCCGATTCATGTTTTAAGAGGACTTTGTGTAGGCAAATCGTAACCCACGTAATAGCCCGAGTGTCTGCTGGGGTTTGACTTTACGCTCGCTATTTGTAGAATAGTAGGTATATTAGTTGTCCCAGTGCGAAGCCCTCTGAAGGTCTCTGGTTTATATGTATATAGCAACGGCCCTCGACCTCCTTCGCGTCGAAATTAGAAACTTGTGTTAAATACAGATTTTTATGTCTATTACTTACTTGTATTACAGAATATTAGTACTAATAAAATATAACATTCAGCCACTTTTGTCACTGGCTGTAGCTTTTAGAGACCTCTAGAAGGTACAGTCGGCGACAGAAGGCAGAATAACTCCATGTCTTCTAAACGTGCATTCAGTCAGCATGTGTTCAATCGCGACGATATTATCACTGACATCAGCTTCCTTGTAAGAGAATATGATTGATGCTCATTGACATTGAGTTTTAAAAATCGATGTTCATTCATAACTGAGGCGCTATGAATCAACTATTACTATATGACATAATTATTGGTTAGCGTGTACAAGCATTTGTATTCTATGCGTAATTTTACGCAACTCTTCAGCAATACCTTGCAATTTTTGCCGTAGAAGCAAAAGCAGAAGGGTAGAATATTATGATTTATGATACAATAGAATATTTTATACATCAATTTGTGATTCATTTATAGTACTAACGTTAATGAAAAGTGATGGAACACATCAATCAACTCTCTCTTGACAAAGTTTGTTTTCTTTTTCACGCATTGTTAAAATGTTTGTATAATTCAAACTTCCCCACTAAAACATTTTAAGAGTAACGGGTATTCGTTTCCTGCGCTACTCAGTAATCAGTATGTTATTTACGTAAGTATAACTGCTCTACTGCATCTGTAAATAGTATAAAACAAAGTAACTCATCCTCTTGTCGTGCGTTTATTCGCTTAGTTTTTTCAACATAATTAAAGGATTTTGATGCTGCTTTCACCATGATTCAGAAAATTTCTTAAATAAGGCTTAAGTATTTAATACATTCATATAGCATTCGTGCGACGCCGGGGTCACTAGTCAGTTTAAACTAAGGTTATAAAACTAAAAAATGTTCGAAAACATTCCACAGGCATACCTTGATAATAAAGTTCGAAATTTCTTGCTAGTCCATTCATACTGTATTGTGGATCTATCAAAATTTTATAGCCGTGAGGCTAGCTCTGACTGCACTCATGATCTTTTACTAAACGAGCTATTTACTCGGTTTTCAACACTTCTCAGAGTAAAGTACGGCTAGTTTACGGAAAAGAAAGTTCATACACAGCGCATAGCTGAGAGCCAGACCGGTCGCTGCGCTTTGACCCCGGCACAATACAACTACCGCACCATACTGCACATTTGATTGCTATACTTCACGGTGAAATTAATTGTTAATTTTTAAACCACACATGCCTTTTTAACTGAACTTTTACGTCTTCTCGTTCTTTTTACGTTCAACATTGAAGTATAGTTCCTCAAAGTTAAACGATTAAAGCTTTTTTAAACGTATTTTATGTGACTTGTGCTATCCCAATGAAGGATTTAAGATGATAAATGGCAAACAAAGAGAAAAAAGAATTTATGACAGACGGACAACAAATTGATTAAAAAAGCACGGAATCTTGTTTTTTGTTCTGTGAAAAAAAGATACCACGTTTTCTTTTTTTATCCTCATAAATATTGAAAAATCCAACGAATATTTTTAAAAAAAAGCAGCTAAATAAAAAAAAATTGCATTTAAATTGCCAGATTTTTGGGCACCTTGCCCGCGGATGGTGACCTAAATTCTGTGTTTTATATTTAATTTCATTTTTTAATTTTGTTGTAGGTTAGTTTAGTGTTTATCACTCTATATATTTGGACATAATTGTTCATTGGTTCTATAAATAAATAAATGACGTTGTTAAATTTAATAAAATAACAGCTGAGAAATGTAAAAGTGAAGTAGGTACATCTACAACTCGTGTCGTGACTCGTAACTGTTGCTCGTCGCAAACAGTCTACGAGTCCACATACCCTCAGTTATTACGTTTAATTTCAATTTTGAGATAAATAGTCGGATAAATTATATCGATGAGTTCAAAGGTTTTATGCTCATGACCTTAAGAGCGCAGGTTATGTCATTTGATGTTATTGTAGTTATATATAATTTTCTTGTATAATAGTAGTGTAAAAATTTGTATGCAGTATCCTTTTTTTTTTACTATGGCCTAAAAAAGTATATAATTTAGCGTTTTAATTTATGATAAATGTATCTATGTATTCACATAGATAGATGAATCATAAATTAAAACTTGAATTTTTTTTTAATTTAAACACTGTTCAATAAGTTAGAATTATTATGTTTCACTTAAAAATATAGGTGTATCACGTGTTTAGCGAGCGCGTTGAAGTCTTTTGTACGAGAGAGCCAATCTAACTTCCAATTGAAAAATTTTAATTATGTTCATTGATTAAAGTATTTATATTTTTACAAAATAGTTGCGCCTCGCGGTTTTACTCGCAGTTTTTCGGGATATAAAGTACCTAAAGTACCTACCTACAAAATATACATATAAAATATCGACAAAATCCGTCCAATAGACTTTGCGTCACTGATTAAAAAACATCCATCTATGCATCCACCCATCCACATCCGCCCATCCATCCTCACAAACTGTCGCATTTATAACATTAGTAGCATAGTTAAAGTAGGATTGTAGACGAGGTTTACTATTGTGACCAATTTATTACAGTTGGTCATAAATTAAAAATATGAGAGGCTTGAAATCGGAGCCGGAAAAATTTACGATTCCGCGCTTTTGATTTAGTCATAGCTTATTAGTCATATTCATTTGTTTTGCTTACTATCTGCATATTCCTTGTTCTAGGCGAAGTTTACATGAGAAAACGTTTAGGAAGTGTTACGTAGTCGTGCCGAATGACAACAGTTACGTCCGCGTTAACGTTTGCTTTTCACGGGCTTAAGCAGGCGATTAGGGCGTGAAACGTTTACTCAGCAATCTGTAGGGTATTAGCACAGTGCTACGAAATGTGCTACTACTGCCACATGTAGGCCAAAGGGTCGTACGCCGTAAGCATCATTAGCACCATTCGTGTTGCAGTTTGTTTTTATCTACCTACTTACCTAGTAAACATAATATTAAAAATTTGTATAGTGATGTTATTACAATTTCTCAGGCATTTTTTTTATTTTCTTATTTTTTTACCGTTAGCAAATATGCGCAGTTTAAAACATTTTTAAATGTAGAATAGGTTTAACGTAGAGTATTTCAACAATAATATGTAAATGTTGAGATACCCTACGTTTTTAGGTTACGGTTTGGTTAATTAGGTTTTTACTAATATTATAATTTATAAAACTAGCTCTTTTAAATACGATTAGGTTATTATCATAATTATTATATATTTTAGTAATTAGAGCCATAGGCAGTACAGTCAAAATATCATGTCTTTCACACACCAAACTTGAGACGCATTCTCACCCAAAATCGGATGTCACATCATACACAAAGGTGGTTGTTTGGGTGTCACGCCTGTCAGCCGTCTGCGCGCGCGCACGGTTCTCACGCACGCGCAGTGCAGCCCTGAGTCTCCCCGCGATTGCACGCGCTCACGATACAACACAGTTTATCGATAATTTCCCGATATCGATATATCGGAGCTGTTGCTAGTGAAGTGCCACGGACTACTGACATGATGCGCACAGTGAGTACCAGTGATTATTGAATATAGATAGTGATTTTTACGATCGTGATTACATAGTTGCTTTTTGTTGATTAGTTTTAATAATAGATATATTGCATGATTTGCGAAGTTCCAATTATATTTACTTGCCAAAGTATGAATTTGTTCATGTAATAATATTATCTATCTACGTGAATGGGTAATTTATATAGTATATTTATCTAAAATGCAAATACAGATAAATGCGAGTAGGTACCTATAAAAACAATACACAATAGAACATCCAGAACTTGGTCTCTAATAAAATATATTTTTTCTTATGACTAAAAGATGTTTTAGAACTAAGTAGACCACAAACTCAACTAGCATCATTTAATTTTTATAACTCTAATCGTATGGCATAATAATTCATAATTTACGTAGAGTAGCATAATAATGGTAACATTACACCCTTTCACCAAACTTCCGCTACGGTGACCGCTTCATGATTAACTTGGAAATAACTAAACAATGCCTTTGGAAAACACGAGCATTATTCATTATAAGTTATCTTGATGCTGGTTTAGGAACAGTTTTGATGATACGAGATAGCTTTCAGCGTGCGACTACGACTTGACAAGTTCTAAGTTACGATAGCGTAGTCATTTTCTTTTGTCACTTCCTTTAATGCCTAGCTTACACTACCTTAGTACTTGTCATTAGTGCCTAACCCTATCGCTAACTTGCTTAGTGGCAAGTGAGAAGTATCCGTTTACATGTTGGTATTAAATAATTCATTTTATAACAAAAAAAAAAACCGACATCAATTCTGATTTATCTTCAAAGTCCAAGGTCGAATATCAATGACATTTATATGGGACCACCTTGTAGCTATATTAAACCCAATGAATTTTCCATATCGTTTTATAAATGACGCACTTCTAAGGTAACAAACATAAAAAAGAAATACAATCTAATTGAGAACCTCCTCCTTTTATTGAAGTCAATAAAAATAGGTACACGATATACATTAGATACGGAAAATAAATCTATCCGTTAACTTGTCGTGGCTATTCAGAAGACTTAACAAGTGTTACTTAGAAGGTAAATGTTTGGATGCTAAGTAAAAAGAATCGGCTGCTATTCACTCGCCCTGGCAGTTTTACTAATACTAAGTAGTGCTAAGCACTAATTCAGCATGTTTATACACAACGTAACAGCGTAAAGCCAGATTTACACTATTAACACGTGTCGTGTCGTGACGCATAAGTATCAGTAGTATACAGAGGCGTACAAAGAGTACCTACACACTATTTTGACGTGATGCACTGTGACGCTGTGTCAGACTAGTGTGCACGCTTCTGTACAAAATATACGAATCCGATGGGCTTCTGATGTACCTACCTTATCAATGTATGTTAATAATATAGATAGATAGAAAGATAGAAAATTCTTTATTGCACAAACAAATTTGTAAGTACATAGGCGAACTTAATGCTAGTGAGCATTATCTTCCAGTTAACCTCGTAATATAATGTGATATGTAATATAATAAAAAATAATAATAATATGTAATAATGTGTACCTAGTATATGTATGCTCTATTATTATTATAGATCTTGCATCCCCGTCTTTAACAATTTGGTAATTCTTCTCCATCCAAAGGTTGCCTGGAAAAGATCGCTTTTGGCGATAAGGCCGCCCATTTTAACACTTTCTTTAATTGTTTTCATGTAATATCTTTAATTTAATGTTTGCAATAAAGCGTTCATCTATCTATCTATCTACTGGTGTATCACGACTCGACACGTGTTAATAGTATGAATCCGGCTTAAGTGACAAGTGCTAAGCATTAGTTACGAAGCTCGTGTAAGCTCTACATTACAGTAGATGACTCTTCACTCGTCAAATGTGCACATTAAGCATATATTCTCATTATTATTACTGACTGGGCATTACGAGTATTAAAGTGCATGTTGATGTTGTATGAGTGTTGGCTCGGAAGTGCAGGTAAACCCATCTTGCTAAGTGCGTAAGTAACTCTCTCGGCACCACTCGTAACTTCTCTTAAACATGCTGTTTGCGAAATCATGCGGTAGCAATTACGGATCCTGTATTATTTAGTCACCAGCTTTTATGAAAGTGTACCTCTTGAACTTACTGAAACAATTTTATTTTATCGCTTAATAGTTCTGTTTGCCTGATGTTTGCACCCTTGAAATGACCAGCATCTAAAACAAGCCAATAATATATAGCTTATAACAATTAAAACATAATTATTGTTACAAGCCAGCTGATGGTGGTTCCTTTACCGTATACTATTATGTATTCTGTTGTAACACGCCGAGCGAGCGTGCAAAATCCGCAATCAAAAATCAAAATTTATCCTATTAATTTTATAAATAAGAAATTTTGTGATGATAGATGGATGTTTGTTATTCAATCACGCAAAAACTACTGAATGTATTTTTATGAAATTTAGTATGTAGGATCTTTAGGTCTTGGAAAATGATATCTATCTCGGAAAATCACGGGTGAAACCACGGGGTGCAGCTAGTCAACTCAAAGTCAATGGAGCAAGGAACAAGGCCGAGCTGGGATTCGAACTTGGGTGCGTGGGATGCAAGTGACCGCTCTACCACACTCGCATATTATTGTGTCAACACAGATCATGAAAGATAAATTGGGGTTGACTAACATAAAGTTCTCTACAAAACTTACCATTCTATTCGCTTGTCATGCGGTGAAAAGGTCCTAAAGGCTCAAGCAAAACAACCTTTTTATCACAAACACATTTATTGCAATATTTAAATTACACTTACATAGAGTATAAAATTAGACGTTTGCAACCAGAAAAACATTTTACAAAGTTATTTAAGTTGACTATCGACGGTTATACAAGATGATTAAGGATTCGGTTTATAGTTCTACCCTAAAAACTGTTCGATTTTTTCAGGATGAAAGTATCCTTTGTCTTATTCCAGGTTCAAAGTGCCTACATAAGACACATACACGCATTTGTAATATGATAGGTTAGTAATATAAATAGAATTTTACAGTTGGGTATCATTACCATTTAAAGCATGCATTTTCCATTATTCCGTTATGTGCTAATATTTTATATAATGTGTCATCTATAGTAACCTATGTATATTTTCAAAAGGGTGTCATTCAGTTACGTTCACGTCTTAAATTTTAACACGTGAGAAAATTCTCTACAGTATTTCGAAATAGTTCCGTCGCTTAAAATATTCGGAACTAATGGAAAGAATGCGGTTGACACAAAGCAGAGGCCGCTAGGGTCACATTTAATTAATTACCACAATAAGTTGTCGACACCCTAAATCGTGAGATTAACTGTATACTATTTCAGTTATTTATTTTATTAACAACAATACATTTATCAATGCACTTTCCCTGTTGACGTAACTGATGCGTGATGATGCGATGTGCTCGTTTACATGATCGTCGGAAGAGAATAAAGGCCATTAAGGATTCATCATCGGTTGCCGACGCAAGCACACGTGTTACGACTTTTACGTCTATCGGAGAAATTGAATCATTCAGAGTTTCGAGTTATGTCAGTACGTCTAGACTGGCAGAAATGTCCGGGCAAGCATACCACGCGGTTACTTTACTACAAAATCTGCATTTCTCGAAAGTTTCATACCCTTATCTCAGTTAACGTGGTCTGGCCATCTCGCAATGTTGCAGAAGATCTAGTTGCATTATTTAATAAGCACTTGTTTTGACCATATCAGATTAACTGATACTAAAAATACTTCCATGATCGTTAGGTCCATTGTTTTTATTGCTACATTTCATGTGCTAGTGCCATTACCCTATATTCGGTCGATGCGTAATACGTAGATGTGATTTATTTTACGCGTATTTATCACGTTCTACGAGCATTCACTATTATGTTACACGTCTTCGTCCATATTCATAATTTTTCTCATACATTTCCAAAAAACCATAAATTATGTAATCTCACGATCTAACCGTTAGTTTGTAGTTATTCAAAACCAGCTTTAATACAATTCAGATTACGAAACATTTTTTAAAATATTAATATAGTTTCATTTATCATATATCACCGATTATGCAAGGCAAAAGCTGTATGGAAGTTCGAATCGTTAATAAATTAACATTACGCGAAAATTGATGTGTTTATACCTATTTCCGTACGATTAGCATAATTATAAAGATTGTAAACTATAACAAAATATTTATTTCATGACCAACTCAACAGGGTACATAGTCGTACATATTATGTTATTTTATCGATAGGAAAACAAAAAGGTTTGTGGAAATACTTTATAGTGTAATATTTATACGTTAAAAAATACTGACGCACTGTAATACTGACACACGCTCTTATTAAAACAGGAATTAAATATGAACTGTGTCTACAATTAAACTTAATTTCGAATTCAGATTGAGATTCGTAGAAAGTTGTCATGTAGGTAATTAACCTTTTACACATCTAAGCAAAAACGTATTATGCAATGGTTTGGCAAGCGTCCACCGCATGCTTCCTGCTCGTGGAGTGTTTTATCAAAACATGACCAGTTTTTATACCTACTAGAGGATACATGGTTGTTTCAACTACTTCCAGTTGTTAGTATTATTTAAGTGCAATAAAAATAGGTGTGGCTAATCTTGTTTTATTTACTTACATAAAAGTGTCACAGGAAATCTAAACTTGAATACCAATAAACTTAAGTATTACAATTTAAATAAATAAAAATAATGACTGTGACGCAACATCTCATAAGGAACTTCCACGATCAATCTCCAAAAGATTTTGATAGAGCAGAACCAAAATATTTTAATAATACCTTCACCCGTGAGACAGTGAAAGCCAGAATAGAGCTATCAGAGTTTTGCATAGACGCATTTAATATTTCTCACGATCTCACGCTTTATAATTTCGATATTGTTCGTGTTTACAATTATGGAGAATTTGGTAACTATAAACTACAGCGCATTCTTTCTCTTTGAAGTGGTGTAGACCTGTAAGATAATGACTCGCTTTGTGAAGCATGATTGTTATAGAGTAAGTACTTAGTTACATCTATGATGAATTACCAAATTGTTGAGTAGTAAAGTTTGAGCTTGCATGAAAAGTACATTTCCGTCAGTGCCTTTTCTAAAAGTACTCGTTCATGTCAAAGAACCCATGACCACGACTTTTCAATTAATCTGTCGCTAAAACTGCTACTATTATTTTATTATAAGCCATTTGTATCCCACTGCAGGGCAAAGGCCTCTTTCTAGCATAAACTATATTTATTAAAAACAATACAGATAGGTACTTACCTAAATATATAAATTGCATAAAAGGACACATACATATACTACTATGTATTTATTAGTTAAAACAATACTACCCACTACTTACTAAAACTAAATTAACTACTTTACTACGTTGAGCCAATTAAGTCCCAGCGTTTTGGTCACGTGTCACCACGACCAGGCGCTCTGACAGATTTTTGAAAATACGGTGAGCTCCGGATACCCACCGACTACAGACCTAAAGTTGAAACACCAAACGGCTCAAATATGTAACCGCTACCAAAGTTAGCATATTTGCGCCGCTTGAGCTACTCGGCCGAATAAGCCGCCAGGAAGTTGTTACAGTCCCATAGCGTCGATGCAAGTATCGTACCACACTAAAGGTCGCTACAACTTTCAAGGGAATTCGGGGAGAGTTGTTAAGTTCCTTTATTTGTAACTAGGTGCGCCCCGCGGTTCCAACCGCGTTTTCCCGGGATAAAAAGTAGCCTATGTGTTATTCCAAGTCCTAAAGTACCTACATAAAAAATTTCATCAAAATCCATTCAACAGTTTATCCGGGAAAGAGTAACAAGCATACATCCATACATTTTTACAAACTTTCGAGTTTATAATATTAGTAGAATATACTCATTCCTGTTAACATTAAGTCATTACAGCTCAAGAATGATCATTTCGTACCTAGAAACGAAAAATCGACTAATGCGCAGGTAAACGTAACTTTGATGCCAACTAGATAGGTATTATTATAATGATAATACATCTTTACTACGCCCACGTATTCAGCTAGTTCCGTATTGTCTTCATTTTGTTAGCTGAGCTAGATTTATATCTGCTTACCTGTTAAGGAATATGAAGTAATCATGACTCACGAGCACTACAAAGCTTATGTAGCCAATGATGTTTTAATGCTAAGACATAACTTTAATGTTGTTAAATTTGATTGAATTGTGTCGTTACAATAACATCCCACCTATTTGAGTTTTGCTGAACATAATTTGAAACATTTAATTATAATGTTTATGAAAGTACCTCTCGTTTATTTAATTTATTAGAAACATGGTAAGTACTGCTACGCTGCAATGGTATGGCAATGAGACAAGGCGTCATGGTGTCTTCTATTGCAGGCGTATCGAACTAAGATTGATAGTTGATAAACGCAATTAAGAAGCAATATAGGTACACAAAAGAAATCAAGTATTGATAAATGATGTTTGCTAGAAGACAAACCACCTACCGCATTGTTTCCTCGACGCTTCGATCCGTAACACAACGTAATGACACTTAACCTTTGTTAAGAAATAAGCTTAACTTCGTACGCTATGGTGTTTCGTAATAAGGTTTGTAGACCATAGATCAAGTGGATTGTCTCTGATTCAATAGAGAAACATACATTACAAAAGAGTGCCGCTGTTACTCCATGATTGATAGATGAGTGACAATTTATCTATTGGTTTATTTGGTTTATCCTATATGGGCGGTGTAGGGCAAAGTTGAATTGTCAACGGCTTGCTAGAAAAGGAGTTCAATTGCGAAGGTGGTTTGATCACAAAATCCTAGTCATGTGGGCTACAACACAACAGCATATTTAACATCACTTTTAATAATGCATCGATGACAAATCAAAAGTAATCTCTCGACACTGACATGCAAAGGGCGTATGTTTGAATTAATACAACTAAATAGCTAAGCTCTCGAACTTGTACACATAATTATGTTACCTAGGTCTGTATATTGAATAATGCATTTCATATAAATTTCATATAATATTGCATTTATAATTGCATTTCATGTAAATGTACTACTTGTGTGTATTTACTTAATTGGAGATTCGATTGAGAGATCCTTTTTCACCATACAATCATTCGCATCGTCTGTAAATGGCATTCAATGGAGTGACAATGCAGATGGCGATACCGCGGAAGTTATTGAGATGTGTAACAAGTTGTTTGATAATACTGTGTGCACGTTATGCAATAAGCGTGCATTATTACAATAATAAACTGATTGTTATGGTTCATTGACTTTCAATAATTTGAGATAATAGCCTCAGAGGCAATGGAAATAACCAAATATTTTTTATACGACCTAATCGAATTAACTTTTATGATTATTCCAATGGAGATTATATATTTTCTGGTCACGCGTAGCATCAACCGTCTGATTGAGTGTGTGCTTGGATATGTATTTTTAAATACGATGGACTTTCGTTTTTGTTTAATAGACTTAAAGGTTTAAAATGAAATAAATTGCTTTAATACCCCTAATAACTACTACCTTACCACCCTAAAACTACTAGCTTTGGGCGGAGCAGTCGATTTCAAATAATGTAGTAGGAATGTTAAATAGCAAGAAAGTACCTACATGTACTTACTTACATTGTTCAAATTAATAAACAGTACATTTTTTCAGCGGAAGTACACTAGATATTTTCATTGCGTTTCAAACAGTACATTTTCTACAATCGGATAACAAGATGCAATATAATATCTGAGCGGCGTTATTAATGCTTTTCGGCTAAACAAATTTGATTCATCGCCGAAATAACAGAGAACACACCAAGATCGTTAATTAGGTACTCATTTATGTATTATCTGATTAATAATAGTAACCTACTATTATTAATCAGATAATACATAAATAAGATACGAAGATCGTACAAAGTAACAAATTAAGCAAAGGTTATGTGAACTATAGAGGTATAATGTAACGATATTATAAACTAGGGCACTGAACAATGCCTAATCATTGCTAATGCCTAATTACTTAGACTTAGATCGACGAAGATGTCGAAATTAATGGAGTTTGTGGATTATGAGAAACTTCTCATAGGTATTGTGATAAAGTGTAAAAACGATAGCACTGCTAAGATATGATATACATTACATTGTACATTGTAGTATACTATTACCTTGACAATAATGATATCATTGCTGCATCTGTTATTTTAATTGTTGAGATTTGGTACACGTTGAAATGTGAAGTACGTAATGTAAAGCCATTAAGAAGCACATCTTTGTTACATACTAACCGAAATTTGCAACTATATTCTATTTACATATATAGGTAAACCTTCAAAAACTTACGTAAGTTACGAAAGTCGTCTCGCTTGAAGCCCGAAGCTCGTTGAAAAAATCTAGGTACTATAGACTATAAAACACATAAATGGCGCATACCGGACCCACTCAATCATGGAACATTAGCGGTTTCTACCCAATATTTGCCGTACGCTAAAAAAGTAAATTTAATTAATTTCTAAAATTACTGGGCATGTCCTATACCTAGTAATTTCAGAAATGACTGATGTTTCGGAGTGACGAGATCAATGAAAATGTATGGAAAAACTAGTTTTTGATTTCTGAATTACTTACGACATGATTTAATGGGTTACTTTGGGGGAAACATTCTCAGTGGGATATAGAGTCGATTAAGCCCATGCTGTTTTTAGATATTACTTTTTCTACATGATCGCCTTTTAAAGAAAAACAAAATATGCAAACAAAACTTCCTCACTGCAAGGAAAAGGTACCTACTTACCTACACTGATGATCCCAAAATTTTGCCACATATATGACACTGTATAGTGTATATAATTATTATATCTAATAGGAAAGTGTAAATAATAAAATTAGGCTCTACAGAAAGGCGTGCTTCTCATTATAGTGTCGATTCTTCCCGACGTAATTCTATGAGAAAACGATGCGTCACTCGCAAGGCTATGACTATGTTACCTGGCAGCTTATCGCACACATGATGCGTATAAATTTGGCTTAATGTTGGTTAATGTAGAATATTAACAAAGAAAAGCCTTCTAGGTCTAGGATGTTCTCATGTGTTGGCAGCGTTCTGTTCCAAATCGCCGACGTTGGACAGAACGCTGCCTCCCTAAAGTGGAACTGGGCCGGACACGTTTGCCGTATGTCAAACGAATTTTGATCAAAATGTACCACCGACTGGGTCCCCCAAAATCGCAAAAGAGGTCGCGGAAGGTCCAGAAAAGGATGGCGGGACGAACTTCCTACTGGAATGATTGGCCTTTTAGAGCCCTAAACCGCTAAGATTGGAAGTAGGGAAGAGAGGCCTTTGCCCTGCAGTGAGAAATAAATGGCTAAAAATAATAATAAATAATTAGCTAATTGCAAAATTGCCTCACAAGGGGCCAAGTTTTTAACTTTTAAGAAATAAATATTTTGTTCAGAAAAGTTAACATAATCAATAGGTCAATCTTATAATATGTATATTTAAATCCTAGAGTTTTAAATCAATAAACGTACTTGAGATGACAATGCCCATTATGCACGCACTTCTAGCCCATTCAAAGCTTAATAAATAGTTTATTAAGAAATACGCTCGTATCGAAGGTGAGTCTTTTGAAATGGTTAACAATACATAGTTAATTTCTCCTGTTGTGCGCATACAACAGAAGGCAATTTGCGCAAATTCTGCACGTCTTCATGATGACGTAAACTTTCACTGCGACTATCCTCGCAGGCACGGCGTGAGACTGTCAACTAAACCATTACAAATGCATAGAAATCTGCGTATGCGCATCTTACAAACTACTAACTTTATTGCATACATAACCTTCTTGTGGGTCAATTATATATTTATCCAAGTTGCTCTACCACAATCTTGTCTCAGTATAGGTATGTCCCGAGATACCCTAAAATTTATTACTGTAGTAATGAGAATTATGTATGACAAAAATATATACCCGCTACATTCCATAGATAGCCATCACTTCTGATTAACCAAATTAAGAGTCGTTATAAAGTAGAGCGACCAGTTCTTAAACTGTCGCATTATGGTAGCATTATGGTAACATCCGTACAAGAATTCACCTAAATTGTATTTTTTATATTGATATCGATATTATCACTAAAATTAGGTTTAAAACGGTTAATTTATTTAAAGGTACCTATTTTATTTCGAGTGTTCAATATTTCAGCCCAGCTGGACGAGCGATAATCACAAAGATCCCTTTAAAAAAAGATAATCTTTTTATTTTTTATTTTAATAATACATAACTAATAAACTATAATAGTTCCCACTGTCCAAACTTGGCAGCATAAAATTGTATACATACCTAATTAACTTACTTTTAAATAAATTAATTTAAGCGGTTAATTAATACTAATTAATACGTACTTTGCCCAGAAATTAAGCTTCTTAATACAAAGGGGTAACGCCGCCAGTATTCTGGGAACCTGCCGCACGGTGGCGATCTAGACGGCGTGTTTGCCTTATAGTTTTGTTTATAATTGAAGGTATATTTAATATTATATTGGTAGTTTTCTAGCACTTAATATTTTGTACAATAGATAGACATAAAAGTGCTAAATCAATTTCAATAAAATTTATGTTTAAGTTATTACATAAAATAACCTTCTCCTAAAAATATACAAATATAACACTTTTAATTTACGTATTTGCATCTGAACAAATTGTGCAAAGAGACCGATGCAATGGGGTTTTTTTTATCTTTAAATTTACCTTTTAATATTGTTATAGGCTAGTTTAGTATTAAAATAGCGGTTAATTTACTGAAGTAAAGGATTTAGGTACCTACCTCTTTTTTCAAAGTCATGATAACTTAAGTTACAATATGTGTTTAAGACTTTTAAAAGTGCTTTTTTGTGTCTATATTTTTTTTGACGTTTGACTTTTGATTAAGTTAAAAGCTATTTGTGATTCCTATCTCTATTTCAAACTGAAGTTAATCAGTCATACTCACAGAAATAAGCAATCGGTCGTTATTATGCTTTACATAATGTAGAATTGTAGAGCATTAGAAGCGCTCGCTCTTACACTGCATAAAAAAAATAATTATAAATTAAGACACAGTTTGCTATTTTTGTGATCTTAAAGTAGGTACTGGTATCACGTAACGAGGGCTGAAAAGGCCTGTAATATAAAAGTAAAATCATAGTAAAGTTAAGAACAAAAAATGAGTGAATAAGTGTAGGTAAAGATGAAATGGGTTTGAAATAAAAAATCTATCTTTTTAATCTTCACCTGAGGTTTACTAATTTTAGTGGGAGAATCGAAAATTTTTGTAACATGTAGAAACTAGGATAATACGAGTTATTGCCCCTATAATTTAAATAATAATAATAAATTTATTTATTTCAGGCAATACAGTTAAAAAATTAAATTACCAGATTCCCATAAAATATATACCTTACAGAATAACATATATACAAATTATTAAATACGAATACTAGGATAAGGGTCCTATCGGGTTAGCCTCTCTGTAGCGCCGGAACACTATTCCCTCGGGCCAAAACTCGGGAACATCTTATATTCTGCGGGAAGATCACTTAGGACTTGAAACTCATCATCCTCGTAACCTCGACAGGTTCAGGTCGTGGACCCTTCCTCCGCACCTTTCCTTGATATACTTAATGAGATTTAAAGCCTTGTACATAGTAGTCGTGATGAGTTAGTGAGTCATTTGCAGTATATTGATCTCAGAACCGCGATATACGTTCTGGAATAACCGTACTGAATCTCAGAAAGAGAGGTCACGACCTCAAATTAGACTACTTTTAAGTAGACGACCATTTGAATATCAATTTGTTAAATCTTCTTCAAACCTCATCATAATTGATCCGTGGTTACACAACTGCGCATATTCGCGGCTCTTGACCGTTTGATCTTCTCTTATTTAACCATCTACCACTACGAAAGCAAAAGCTATGTCAGAATAAATAATGGTACTACGTAGCTTAGCTATGTTTAGGTGCATTTCATTTCATAGTGCGTAGAAAAACAAGGCACAGTGCGGAACAATTTGATAAAGATCGCCAGAGATAAAATACAATTTCAAGGCAAAGCCCTGGGAAACAATATATTATACTAGCTGCACCCCGCAGTTTTACCCACGATTTCACTGGATAATTTTCCAGGAACTAGAATACAAAAGTCATCATAATCCGTTTTAGGTATGTGATTGAGTAACAAACGTCCATCCTCACGAACTTTCGCATGTATAATTTAATAGAATATTTAGTAAAATATTGTTTTTACTGGTTTCACAAATATTTTACTTACGTATATAGATTTAAAGAGAAATTATTTAACTCCCCACAACTTCACAGCCAAGTATTCTTAACTTTTAAAAAATGTCGTTTAGAACTATTTGCTGGTACAGCAAAAGTGTGGCTAACTCTGCATAGTGTCGGTCGCCCGAAACCCTCCGACATGGCCGTTGACAACAACGGACGGCTTCCTTAGCACTGTAACGCTCAATGTAAATATCACACAAACGGTCACCCATCCAAGTGGTGCCCGCTGCTAGCGTTGTTTAACCTAGCATATGAACGACTATAAAATCTACGCTACGAGCGCTACCATGAAACATTTTTTCCTCTTTATGAGTATATTCGCAACACTAGCAATAAAATAGCTCCCAACAAATTAAAACTTCGCTTTAAGTTTATACTTACATTGTTTTATACAAAACATGGAGTGCCGATTCGGGTACCAATTTTGTGATATACCGCAAGCTGTCATTGTTGTATCTAACTAGGGATCGCTGCCAATGCAGCATGCATCCAAGTCACGGAGAGAGCTGCAATGCCTTCACAGTTCACACTCACTTTCATAAACATTCTGCTCACGTACACCGAAATGCAAGTTTCGTGCGATGCAACTTCCTATTCCTCTAATAGTTTTGGCTGAGAGAAGTCTCAGTTTTTGAGATGTCTCAGAAGTTTGAGATATTTTAACAATGTTATCTCGTTGCATCAGTCTCACGGCAGGCGGCAGTCTTATCTAACTCAGTTTGGCAAAACCAAAATCTGGTAAGTCACAGTCGACTCATCTTTTCATCATTCATAGTTTTTTGTAATACGTTACGCTTCACGCTTAATTTTGGCTAGATATTTTGCAAGTGTAAGCGTAAGATTTTAATGTTTAGTGGAGCCTAGATGATTAAACAATTACCTACCCAGAAACTTTTGTTCGAAAGAATTTCGTAAACCTTCTCAAAGATCGCCTCCGGCAAGAACACACTACGCAAAGGTGGCTAATAATAATTATATTCAGCAACGTAATTTATGCAAATTAACGGTGAGTTACAGCTCACGAGAGAAATTCATACATAATAAGAATAACTCATAAGACTACGCCTACGGTGCTATTGTACAATTTATTTGACTAACACATTACCTACCGATATACCTTTATGGTGAAAAACCAACACAAGCCAATGAAAAGGCAAAATTATTCTAAACCCAATATTTACAACGTCGAAAATGGTATGGTGGTATGGTGCATTTTTAGAAGTAGGTAAGTTATGGTCAACATGAAAAGCTCATTCACACATGTCTTGTCAAACAACAAAGCCTGTTCTTATTGCGCAACCACTATCTGTAAAGAATTCTTAAAAGGTACTTGGTACATCGAGGATTGAGAAATAAATGGGAATTTCGATCGTTTACTTATCAAAATAATCAATGCGACCCGAACGGAATGCTGGAAGAAAAAGCTCAGCTTTCAACAAGTCAGAGCAAAGACTTGATGAAAAGATAGAGACGTTACGTTCTTATTGTCACTTTTAGAACTTCAAAAGTGAGCAATACCGATCGGGAAAATTGATATTTTGTGGTCAGCGGTGATACAGCAAATTAATACTTTCTGGTGTACCGCAACGTGAAGTTATTTTGTAATCATTATCGAGTGGGCCGTGCCGATTTGTGGTAGCTTAAGCACTTAGGGTGGTTATCTATTGTTACGCCTGTAGGCGGCAAACGAACGTTTAAGGAAACCACTGTTTATTTCAAAACATTTTGTTTTACGGTTCATCATAAACCGCCGACGGCATTTGTGTGGAGTATGGAAAATGTTTCCTCACTATTTTCCTAAGCGATTGGATGCGGTGTAGTGGTAACTTGTAACAATGGGTACTGTTGTTCCCGTACACAAAGTGACACTGCTGCAATGTTTGGTTCTGCGTATTTAACATTATGAGAACCTGCTTCATCTTTTGCCACAACAAGTCGCAATTGTGTTTTGATGTGATCAATCGTCCCATAACACTCAAAGTCAAATTACATATTTATTTCATATCGTATAAGCATAATAATACACATCTCACTTCACCGTGTCAAAAAGTAAATTGATATATGCTAAAAGCAGTGGCGAAATAATGACAAATAAATGCGGGACGTCATAGCAATAAAGATAATTATTCTAATTCAGATCATAATAGCTGGAGGTGCGATGGCTCGGGGCGGTCACTGATCTTATAATAATTATAATATGGGGTCTGTCTGACCGTGTTATTTCGTTGCACAATGCGGGAGAATGTGGCGCCTATGAGTAATTGATACTTCTAATGCTGCGTAGGTCGTAACATTTCCGTGTAATCGATAAATGCGGCAGATTATCGAGTTGGATTTGGTTTTTGGGTTGCATTGTCTGTTATGGCCAGTGTCAGAGATCGTAATATAGCCTTCGATTGGCAAACTACATAGCAAACGGTATATAAGTTCCTACAGTTGCATCGTATTGCAGGCCATTGTCGATGCTTCAACGCCAATTACACAGGTTGCAAGTCACGTAACGTGAGGGACTGATGGGCAGGTATTAATACTTTGAAAATCTGCCCCTATACCTATATCAACAAGAATTGCAACATAATTAAGCAGTATGATTACCAACGAGAATCGATTGCAACTAAGGTAATTTCGTAGGCATTCGAAGACTTTTTAAATCTTCTTTATTCTTCGCTATTTTAACTATGAAATCCGAGCCGTGCGCGTGCGCGAATTCCATCTAGCAATGCCGATGAGTTTTAATAATTAACGTACAAACAATAGACTGTCTCATCTCTATATTTAATTACCTTGACGGACAATCAAATAATTCACCGCAAGACAACATAATCAAGCAAGCCTTGATTAGCATAGCGGCGCTCAAAGCTCGAGTGAGCCATCACACAAGCTCACATTACAAAACGAAGTAACAAATGATTAGTGTCAATTTATATGTCGTGCTCATTCACCATTGAAGAGATAAATGTATGACATGAATACCCACGTACCTTTGTGTAATAATAGGCATATAAGTATACCTATCGATTGAATCGTGAGCTTGAAGAACGAAATCCTGTGATGTAAGTAGTCATCTTTGTCATAGAAAGCGAATTTCCAACTATGTTGACAATGACCACTTATGTAATTGTAAAGCATTGTGCGTGAATAATCATATTTATTTGTATTCACTAACTTGGCGCTGATGTGCTATCTTTAAAAACGCGGAACTGGCAAATGAGCCTTCTTCATTTTATTTATGTCCGTAAACAAGTAGGTACTTGATATTTATTACTTTTTTCGATCCGTAGCAAAACTTACGTATAAGCCAAGTGTCTTAGGAATATCTAACACAGAATACCACGTATCTTCTAAAAAATGAGAGTTATGGGCGATCTCCAAACTAAGCACAAGGCCTGTGTCTTGGGGGTCAAGTGCAATTTTACCAAATGAATTTTATGTTTCAAGTAAACATGTATTGTAAGCAAAAGATTTAAAAAAGGTAGCAAATTGCAATGTTGAATAGGTACGATAAAATCATGTGGTATTTAAGTAGTAAGTAACCTGGTTACAATAATTATCTAGGCTACCTACTACGACATTTCTACTTATTATTATTATTACCATATCAGTACCTTAAGACAGAAGTCTTTAATGCGTGCGTCCTACCAGTAATGACCTACGGAGCCGAGACGTGGACATTCACAGTGAGACTGATCCATAAGTTCAAAGTCGCTCAGCGAGCTATGGAAAGTGCTATGCTCGGAGTTTCTGTGAAAGACAAGATCCGCAATGAGGTAATCCGACAGAGAACCAAAGTAACCGACATAGCCCATCGAATTAGCAAGCTGAAGTGGCTGGTCACATCTCTCGAAGGACGGAGACGTGTCCTTGAGTGGAAACCGCCAATCGGCAAGCGCAGTGTAGGACGCCCACCGGCCAGGTGGAGCGACGACCTGCGAAAGGCGGCCGGAAGAAACTGGATGAGTAGAGCCGAAGACCGGGCTCAGTGGCGTTCATTGGAAGAGGCCTATGTCCAGTAGTGGACGAATACAGGCTGATGATGATGATTATTATCATATTCTAATTTTTGAAGTTAATTACACTTTATTGGCGTACCACATCAGTAAACATTAATAAGGTATTATACATCAATATTATTATATTCAACCCATATAGTCTCACCACCACAAAAAAGATAATAGTACTACCACTGCAGACAAAGACCTTCCTTCAATGTTTCGTGGTCTTTAGATAATAGGAGCCAATATCTCGTGTCTTCGGCAGGTGTGAATTCAGATCCTCCCTCCATCTCCGTTTCGGTCTGCCGCGTTGTTTGCGTTCATTGTTGCGAACATGTCAGTTCATCAATAACAATATAATAACAATCAATTAAATAATATCATCAAAATGTTACTGCATGGTGAACAGTTTGATTGCAACATTTGACTGCAGCAGGTGCATCAAAAGAGACCTCTTTCGAAAACATTTCTCTGTAACGGTTTTGAATAAATTTGCGCTGTTTCCGGAAATGATAATTTGAAGAAAACTTGGAGATTCAATCCTATAAAACCGGATTTAGCTTCTCAAGTTGTTCCCACACAACACTTTATGGATGTCGAATATAAATAGCACCCTGTCAAGCCTTTGTCCCTATAGCTAATGTATAAGTTGTATTAATTACCTAGGATCACTATCCTCTAGTCATAAACATATTAAATAATACAGAAGGTGCTTACTGTTATATACAATTAAATCATAATCGGCTGTGAAAGCTGACGGTTGCAATTTTTATTGAGTTATTATTCATTTATGTTAACCATTGATAGAAATTTCTCTTCTTAGTTATATATTTTGACCGCTACCAATTCCAGCAAAAGGTTCCATTACATTTTAGATCTACAGGGAATAGCGAAAGCTATATATTATAATTCCAAGTAAAAGTCAGTAAATAAATCGAAGTCCGTCTGCTGATTTTATCACAGGTTGCAAGCGACGGCAAGGGTGCAATCTCAGGTCAAACTTACTGATTCAACAGACGAGCATTTTCTCCAAGAGGTACTGGATGAACTACCTACTTTTCGTTACGTAGATACAAGAACTTGTGCCATACACACTTAGGTACGCCAAACGCCATATACTCGTAAGAGTTTCTATGATGTCAAATATTGCATCACATGTTTAAAAGTAAAAGCGGAAAACGAATAATATTTTCTGTTTAAAGATATTAACGAAAGCTGTGACTTATGATTTGTTTTTGTGTGTTAGTATTGATTTTGTAAAGATAAAATTTCAGTAATAAAATTAGGTAAGTATGCATCAATGCCTGTTCCCGAAAATCGACTATGCGCTCTATTGGGATGGGAGCACTGTCATGGTAAACCTCGAAAATGTAAACCTAAATGCTCTTTAGTTGATATCTTCATCCCACATCAGCAAAATAAAATTTCAGTTTTCAGTAGTTATGGTTCTAAGTAGGTCATTTATATGCAAGTTTGTGACTACTTTATATTTAATCGTTTTATTTTATTTGTTACATACACATTGGGTAAATAACGACGTTCAAATATGGAAATGTACTTTGTAGACTACTTGTATATGCATGTAGGTAGATATGAAAAGGAGAATTAATTTTATCTTTGTTGATCTAGGCACTATTTTAAATAAAAAATATTACAAGTAATTATCACAACACTTGTAGCCAATTTTAACATATGATATGGGCATAGTATAAAGACTATAACCTAAAGTATTTTTACTATGATATATGTAGGTAATAATTTTTTACTGATACATTTAAATTAGATACTTTGTGATGCTTATCTTCTATTCGTATTTTGCCAGAGTATTCGTTTCTTAGCTTAGACTGGCTTTTTACCCACGACTGCAAGTGATTACGTAAATTAGCCGACTAACAAAATATCTATGTTAGGAAGTACGATGAGACATTTTTGGAAGTTTGTGTTTCGCAAATCTTGGAACGTCTTCGTGGGCGCTTGGCAAATTTTGTTTCTTTGTTCGAGATAAACACGGCCATTACATAAAAAATAATGATGCACAATGCAGGATAATAGTCATTTATTTGCACAATAAAAGCAGGCACCCAGATATTCTCCATTTCTCGGCACCTACTATGAAGTTATATGAGCCAAACTTGGAGTTGTACATAATAGCTACTTGTAAGTAAATTGTTTACACGTTACTTAACACATAACACAGATATCAGAAGCTCCGCCGCAACGTTTTTTTCAGTTGATTACATTTACAAATACACAAATTGTCAAGTATTTGCGTTTGTAGGTCACAGGATTATGTCACTGGCGTGGGTGCGGCTGAGATTGGGTATTGATTCTGACATTCCCCATGACATCGGACGAGGCTCCGTGACTTACGACCGGAGAAAGTCGGTGATGATACAAACACGTTTTTTGCAACGATCGCCAGAGGCGTTCACACAATATTTTAATAATTACTCGCAAGCCTGATTTCTTATAAAATTTATTATACGTATCCTTAGTAAATTATACCTTTTTTCGATAGGCCAAAAGATGTAAATAGCTTTACATAGGTATAAATCAGTTCGTCAATTAATGTTATAATCACGTATACTTAAGTTATATAGATAAAATACTCCATATACATCCGTATACTTACATACTTAGGTTACGAACAGAATACTAGAGATAATAGCCTTGCTAGGTGAACCTATAAAAGAGGAAGGAGCTGCTTGCAGCTAGACTGACCTCTGAACCACATCTTAACCTATTATGGATATTGACTTTCTACGGTTGCATTACGACTAGTTTCAGCAAAGCTTGTTTAATATAACTTTTATAACTACAGACTGTAGACAACCGTTTTTTAAATACCACACAGATATCTTTCTTAAAGTTAGTTATCTTTCTTACTTTTAAAGTTTACAGCCTTAGATAATCTCTTATGCATATATTTGGGCAGGTTTAGCAAATAATAACATGCAGGTAGACAGGTTCTACATTTATAAAAATAATGCATTTTCGGCAATGCACATAGTTAAAAAACGAATCAACCATTTCACCCAAATATGGGAAACGACTCACACAGGCACCATTTCAACCGCTACACGGAATGTCTTTAGCCGAGTTCCCATTTCTCTATATCCATTAAAGTTAGACTAATAACAGTGATACACATTAATCGCACCGAGATACGAGTATTATCGTTGTGTAATCCACCGGTAAAACCATTGTTCCACATCAGAACAATGTGGGTAACCAAACATCGGTAAAAAATAATGTCGTGGAAACGTGGAAGTGTAAATAAATAACAAGACATCATAATTATTGCGACTCGCGTTCCGTAGCCGTCTGCAGTTGATTTACGAGTATGGAGATAAAATAGATAGGTAGCACATCATACTTTGGCATGTAACAAGTTTGCTCGATATCAGATCATCAGTATAATATTCAATTACATCTTGTCAGGAATCTTTTGACGTAGCATGGTTATCTGGATAATATTTGTATAATCATCTAATCTTATTTACTTACTCTGGTGGCGCAACGACGCAAAATGGGTCTTGGCTTCCAATACTAAAAGTTGCCACTTTTCTCGATCCTGGGGCCGTACTTTAATACGTAATTACGATCTTCGTTCCGTCGGATGACAGGGCCAGCGCTATGTAACAGGCATAAGTGTCTCTTATCGTCCGCACGAACGAACGAAAGCAACTCAAGTAGGCCCTCTGCACTAGTTCCTGCCAATAATCAGCGTAATCATCTTATCTAATGCTTATTAAAAAGTGTTTTTGTTTCAGGTGCCAGCGTTTATTCTAATCGCTGTGCTGTCCCTGAGCGCTGCTCAAGAGTCAACCACTGACGGCAGAAATGACAAACTTAACAGCATCGAGACCAAACCCTCGGCAAGACTCGACCCATACATTAGGAAAGCATTACTTAAAGCTCTGAGTGAGCTAGAAGAAGGTGGTGATCAGACTACTGGGTCAGATATAGATTTCACTTCAGGGGGAGGTGAAGACATCACAGAAACATCACCACCTGAACCAACTAAAGATGGAATCCAAATCCATTCGTTTGTAGTAAACGGACAATCGGCGTTTGCTAACAGCTCCAATACGCCTACCCTAATCGATAGTAACATTTCGATTCTTAGCACCACTGTGGGAAACGTGGAGAATCAGCTTTCTGCGGCTCAGCCTACTCTCTCACCTTATAATGAGATATTCCAAGCAAGAGCTACAGGAAATATTCACCAAAGAAGCATACAGGGCACATCGAAGACCATCGTACAGAGCATCGAAACGAAAACTACTTTTAAACCAAGACCAACAACAACGACCACTAGCACGACGACCACAACGACTACGACCACTCCTAGACCTACCCACAACGAAGACGGAGAAAATATCGAAGAAGTCGATAAACAAGACGTACAAGTTTATCCAGCGCCTTTAGTCGCAGCCTTCACAGTTCACCAAGATTCTCAAGGACTACCGAAGCAAGTAATACCAATTTACCAACAAACTAGCAACCTCAACACTTTGAAGCCACTGTCAACAGCCATACCAACAACTTTCACATCATTGAACTCTTTTGGCTTAAACCATATTCCTGAACCGAGTTTTATCACCGAGCAATTAACGCTGCAGAGACAGCTGGAAGAAAAACAAAGAATTCTTGAAGAACAGCTTCGTATATTGCTGATTCAGCAAAGGGAACAGGAAGAATTGCTTCGTAAGCAACAATTCTTTTTACAACAAAAGGAAGTGCAGAGGCAGCAACCATTTAATTTTGGACAAAGCCAAGGTAACCAACTAAACCAGCTGAGGCAGCCTATTAACGAACAAAAGCTTCCGACTACCAACCCTGCCAACTTTCAGATACAGAAATCTATTCAACCAAATCAATTTGTGAACCATCAAATCCCAAACGTCCAAAATGTCGGGATTCGTCAGCATAACAGTCAAGTCTCGATTCAGCCGAGTGTACCATTAGAGCAGAGCACCGTGGTTACAAATCAACAACAGCTTCCGAACCGAGAAGCGGTCGATTTCCTCCTCCACTTGCGCAATCAGGCACCTGAGCAGCAGTTCCCGTTACAAGAAAACCACCTTCCGCAAGGCATTACCACATTTTTACAACCAGTACCACAGCAACAAGTATTACATCAAGGCGTGAACTTCAATCAAATTAGGCCTGGCGGTGATCAGCAAGGACTGAAACAAAATACAAGAGTGTTCCGACAAGAATCTGGTGTCGGCAATTTCGGATTTAATAATAACTTCAACCAAAATTATAACCAAAACTTCAATCAAAACTACAATCAAAACTACAATCAAAATTACAACCACAATTTCAACCAAAACTTAAACAGATATAATACATTGGGAGGTCAAATTTTCACAAATCGAATTTTCCCGACAAACAGACAAAATCAGATCACTAATGCTGATCAGGAACTGAGGCGGTTGCTGTCTCAAAATCTTGTGAACGGAAATGGAAGGGGTACCGAAGACTTCAACATTGTTACAAAGGTGCTGTCTCTAAACCATGGGTTCTCTCCAATAAATAACAACGTCTCGAACAGATTACCTTTCGACAGCAGAAGGCAATTTAAATAAATTCTATAGTTTACTTATTGTTATGTAAGTTTTCTGTAGAAACCAACCTGATATAACGTGACTTACATTTTAAAAACTCCGATATGTAAATGTACCAGAGTTTAAGTATGGTCCTGTAATTCACTTAATAATTAATTCATATTATTAACAGCCAAAGATATCAAGCACCATCTTAAATTGTGTCCATTGTTGCATTCGAGCTCATAATTTCCGTCATTCGTCGATACCTAAATGTAATGAATACGAATTATTTATTCTACTTTAATTAATACGAACTGCCATAAGTAGTACCTAGACAGTAAGATTAAGGTAGTTAAGTTAAGAAATAAGCAAGCCTAGATAAATCTAACAAAGCATACGAGTCGTATGTACCTAGGTACTTAATGTAAAATTTTGGAAATTTTGTACTGGCACCTTGAACCTACTGGACTTTGGTTTGGAGCAATGGGCTGTATGTATGAGGTTAGGCACATATTCGCTCATCAAGTACCTAAACTAAGTAAAGAACGTATTATACGTAATTAAGTTCGTACTAGCAATAAAGTTATTGTGAAATAGCTTAGTTAGCAGTGCCAAAAAACAGTAGATGCACAAGTGCGAGTCAAAGTTAGGTATTAATAAGGTGTTAGTACCAAAAGATTAACAACGATATGCCACGTATTAATAGAAATTATGTATCTCTAGAGAACCAAGAAATATAAAGTTTCATTAGAGGTTGTTAAGGTGCGGTAGTTGCAAACTTGAAAAAAATAGTACAGTGCAAAAAATCCTATACGAGTCACTTTTAATCAGACATGTCTATTGTAGTATTACTTTAAATTATTTTAAGGTTGTAAATATATATTTTAATTCTAATTAAAAGTGTGTTCACATTTTCCTTTCCTGCAAAATATCCTTACTTTTTTCATCGCTTATCGATTTCTCTGTTTGGCCAATATCTCGCCTGATGTTAAGTAAAGATGTAGCCAAGGACATGAGACTTAGGAACTAAGTGTCTTAGGGTGACGATCGTCATGCAGGGCCATATAGGATTTTGCAAAACAATGTTTTGGGTGGTGCTGCAACTGTTATGGGCAGGCGTATATTCTCAGTAACATAAAAAAACAGATCTATATATCTAGAGGAATACTCAATACTGATTTTTTTTATGGCAAACATATAAGAATGTACTTTTGAAGAGGTCTTTTGAATGGAACCGAGGAAAACGGCAGTTATGCGACTGCTAACGTATCGGAGCCTTGCGTGACCTGATGCTTGTTTGCCTTTCATATAAAATAAATAAATAATTCATATATATTTTTTGTATTCAAAGGGGGCAAGTCTGTAAATAATAAAAATAAAATAATACAATTGTATGCCAATCGATAACATTGATTTTACTTATTTGATGTTAATAAACAAGTTTTTGACGGGGCGTGGAAAGTGATGAAGTTCGCTTTTGTTTTATTTTCCAAAACAAGTTGAGTGATAGTTTGAGTAAGTATGACTGGTAGAAAATGCTTTCTAGCATTAAGTCCTCCATGTACAAATTGTTTTGTGCTAAAGTATAAATAAATAAATAAATAAGTAGGTGATATTATTGACCTTGGGCCAGAGACACCTTATTCCTCATTTCTCTGGCTTGGCCCATACATAACCACTTATTAACCATATACCTATATGTTCGTAAACGTGCACTCGAGTGCTGGCAAGGGAAACAAAAAATAGTGTAATATCACATTGATTTCATGTTTTCCACATTTATTCAGGAAATCACACAACATTACACTGAACATAACAAAATAAAGACAAAACAAAAACAATAAATACAACACAGTGAAATGTTGCGCGATGACAGGAAAAGGTTCCAACTCAGCATACGCTAAGGACTTTGTACCTTAGCACTGATTTTTAGGCGAAACCCTGACATCATAAACAATCAGACGAAGACTATCTACCTCTACACTGGAATGCTATATAGAATTAAAGAATAAACAGTTCCATGGCACTTTAATAAGACAATAATGGAATGCTTAGTTGAGTAAAATTAGGTATTTTTACTCACATACACATAAGTGCATTGGCTTCACGTTCATGTTGTGATTTTGGGCTTCTAACATCGATTTCCAGGTCATTCTTTCTCCTCAGACTACTGAGAAGATACTTTTTGTGAGTTTTAATATTTTCAAACATTCGCGCATTGAGGTCTTACACTATAGAGGGATAATTACGAAGTTTTCCGACCTAAAAAAGGATAGCGCTATACAACAGGCTCTTATAAAGAACGAGGTACAACTAATATCATTTTGTCTCTATCGCGTAACCCATTTTCTTAACATTGGTCATGACATGTTAAGTCAAAATAGTGGCCCGGCAGGGTCGGCTTGTGGTTTTTTAATTTGTGTTGTGGTATTTTTTATTATTTTTAAGTGAATCTTTGTGAATGTGTACTAGAAACAATTTAGAATTGAATGTGAAAAAATATTCGGGTGTTCCATTCATGGTGAAGTGAAAATTGTACTGAAAGATTAAGTTTTCAAACGTATGTGTTTTTCTTGTGTTTATTGATGTTTTTCGGTAACTATAATTTATGTGGATGTAACTATACATCGGGTTCGACAATTAGAACCTGCATTTGGCTTGATATATTCAGTTTTCGGTGTTATTTTGTTAAAACAACATTGACCAGTTTCGTGTGTCAGTGTGGCCATCGTATAAACATTTCAGTTCCCATTACGTCGGGTAACAATTTGCATATTTGTGTAAAATGTTAAATGTATTAAAATTGTGCATTATTAAACCATTTAATTAAGATATAGGTAATAAAAGTAGTTAATGATTATAGTTTTTATTTAATATGAAATTAAAAAGTTAAAGTTTAGTAAGAAGAGAGTAGAATTGTTTTAATAGTAAAGGCATTCGCCTCTTATGTAAGAACATATCTTTCTTCTTTCTTTTTCAGCCCTTTTTATCCCACTGTTGAGTATAGGCCTCCTCTCCATCACGCCACCCCTTCCGGTGTAAATAAATTCTTATTTTGTGTAATAAATTTATCTTACAGGTCCTTGCTGTCGATTACTATGGCCAATCATCCAATTCCATTGATGGATCACAATCCTACAGTAAAAATGTAAGCACCGAATCTCGGATTTCTAATCCTAATTAACGCCACATAGTGAGAACGAGTTCATGAACGTAGACTTCATCATGTAAACGTCAAGGCTGTTCAGGACACAAAAGGACAAACCGTTTCGGGTTAGTGTAGTGAATTGACAGTTATGTATAGTTAGTGCTATCCCATACGGTGGTATGGTCAATGTAATAATTGACTTTCATAAGTACGTCTGTGATCTACTCCGACAGTATGACATTTAACTGAGACACCATGCTATTTAGAATACTTCAAGTAGTTTTTTTAACATTGTGTTTATCTATCTACCTATATCCTAAGTATCAGTTGTGCTGCAGTCTTGTAAATTATGTCAAAATACTAGTTCTTCTATTGTAAATTTTACCTGTATGGAAATAATGAATGTATGTATATTGTATAAATGTGTCATATATATTTTATTTGATTATTTTATTTACCTGACTGGTTTAATCCTAGATAAAACCTGGTTAACAACAAAATATTAATGATTGCATAAGAAGCATACCGTAAGGAAATGTAGTTACCGCAATTTCATTCGAGCTCTGCGTTGTAGCGCCGCCACTATAACTTCAGAAAGTCGTAGATAGTTGGTCTGTAAAAGGTACGAAATCTGTACTATTATTCTGTGGCCACGCTACAACGTGTTCATTACTCGGCCACCTAAAAGAGACCTTCACTTTTTGATCTGTTTACAGGAGTCTATCATAAAAAGTAATTTCTAGATTTTTTCGACAACATATGCATATTCCCTATTTCCCTATTCTTTCACTCTGGGGTACAGAATAGTACAGATGTCCTACCTTTTACAGACCAACCATGAACTTCTGAAGTTATAGTGGCTGCAATGCAACGCAGAACACGTTACATTTTCATTCAAGCGAATGGGAGAATTTTTCATAGGTATGGTAAACACTCCAAAATTACTGTCAAAAAACTATTGCTGTCCAAAAGTGTTACGCTGTCAAGGACTCTATAGTGTCATTCCTCAATGCATTCGCGCTATAAATTACGCGCCAAACATTGACTTTGACACTATCAATGGCGTCAAAGCTTATTACGTTATTGGTCAAAATCAGATGAACCTTATTTCATCTGACCAATCATGATTCAGTAATATATTTTTAATCTAAGCTTTGGGTTTACATAGCAACGATAAGTGCGTTCTGAACGATGCATGTCAGAATAGCCCGCAAAGCCTCGCTGATGATCGCCGCGGCCAAAGTGCATTCGAATAGGACGAACAGTTCCGCCATTCATCGACAGCAGCGGATTTGCGTGGTGTAAAAATAATTAAATATTATTTGAGTTTGGGTGGGAAATAGCTTTCGACTGCGCGGTAAATGGTCGACGCGGGCGTGGTACGACGGATCTCTTTCCGAACGTGTCCGTAACCCATATGAAATTTGACATTTTATAAATATATGACAGTGACATCTGACTGACAGCTGACACTCATTCATAAAAGTGAAAAAGAAAATAATTTTGTGGAATTTTGTATTTTGTCGTTTTGTTGTGTTTATTTTAAGAAAAATTGCTGAAAGTAGAATTCATTGAAGTAGTAATAATAAAAGAGAAGCTCATAGGACGTCTACTACTTGATAGTTATGGTTGTCATGGACAACACAGGGCCTGTCGGTAACTTGGAAGAGCAAGCTCTCAAAAGGAAAGAAAGGCTAAAAAACTTAAAACGGAAAAACCCAGAGATCTCTTCGTCTAATACAAGTGAAATTGTCCCTCTTCCAAAGTAAGTACAATTTCTAAAATAACAGGTATAAATAGCTATGTACCTACAATTTATAATTTTAGGTTATATTTACGTATTGTGTCGTATTATTATTTGCATGTGTAACGAAGCTTTTACCAATTAATATGTTTCTGAATATTAATCATTTTTGGTCTAACCAACTTACTATCGTATATATTGCATCTGTTTCAGGCCAAAATTCCGTAGCTACAAACCTCAGGATGAAAATCTGCAAGAAGCTAAACTTGAAGACGCAGAGCCTGCACTTGTGGAGGAAGAAGTCAAGGATTTACTTGAAGCCGGCAAAGAAAAAGTAAGCTTTACATACATTGAAATGAAAATTATGGTTATGATCATACCCTAATTTTTATACTATGAATTTCCTATATGGGTGTAATGTACAGAAGCGACGCAATCTGTTATATCCACCAACCAATCTTTATAGAGCAAGATCAAGATAAGTCAATGTAACATAACATTTTATTTGCAAGCTGTAAAACACCATAGGTACTTAATTTCTCTTATGTGTTATGCACACTTTTCATTTTTAGAAATGCATTTTATGAATGAAATCTAGATGAACAAGCTTGTGAGTGGTGCTTACTACTTTGCTGAGAACTAGATGGTGCTAAAAACAATGATTTTTCATTATTAGGAGTATTTTTAAGATTTACGATAAAATAGCTAGATATTCTGTAATCGCAAACATAAAATGAATTCATATAAAATATTGCTAGATATGGAAAATCAATATATTATTTTGTTTAGGCTCATCTAGTTCATGGTAAAGTAAGGAGCAATCTTATCAATTGATCCTTAAGCCTAAATGAGATAAGCCATACTAGGCCTCTGACAAGACTTCTTTCAAGTTTCACTGCTAGGCTAAGTTCTTCCAAGTCCTTCCAAAGACCTCTACCTTAACCCTTTGACCTCCAAGGTCAGATATATGTACATGACATTTGCGAACATGCTCTTGCTGAAGTCGGCTTGAGCTGACTTGAACATACTGTATGTGGAAAGCAGGTCAAAGAATTAAAAGGCAATAATAATAATTGCACAATGTATGGTTTGATGTGGAGTTCTGTGCCTTATTTAGCCAAGTGTTTTGACAAGTGTAGTCGCTAAGTTCTATAATTCAATGTACTTTGTGTAAAATTTCAGGTAGTACTACAAGACCTTGACATATCAAGTTTAGCACCAAGAAAACCAGATTGGGATCTCAAAAGAGATGTTGCAAAAAAGCTTGAGAAACTAGAAAGGCGGACACAGAAAGCAATAGCAGAACTTATCTGGGACAGGCTTAAACAAGGCAATGAAGATAATCTAGGAGCTATGGTCACTATGACTGACAATAGAGCAAATGAAGAGGACTGATGTGTTGTATGGATTTATAAGTTTAAACACTAGGTAAGAAATCCTCATGATCAGATTGTTAAATCAAGTTTTCAAAATATGGAAGACCTGGTGGTTATGGTCATTATCACCACCTGTTTTTAATGATGTCACTCTGTGACTCAATGGAATAATACATGTGATGGAAGTTGATTCCTCATTTTACAAGTAAGATGTAAAAAGAAATGCACAAATCATGCAAAAAATGGGGTAAAATGACATTTGCCTCTTATCTGTTTCATAGATCATAAGCACAGCAAATCTTACCATCTATGATCTATCTGCTAATAAAAAAATGGGGTAAAATGACATTTGTGTCATATCTGTTTCATAGATCATAAGTACAGCAAATCTTACCATCTATGATCTATCTGCTAATAAATATTAAAAATATACAAATAGACACATAAGTATGTTATTTCTTATTACTCAATAGGTTCTGATGCAGATTTGTTCAATAGCAGTTGTTAGATAAAAAAAAGTATACAAATTAATCAAAGAAATAAGTGCAAAATGCAAGTGCAGTACAATAAAACAAATTGATAAGGATACAAGGTTTAATTTCAACATCAAACTAACAAGTATTTTAATATCACAGGATATACAAAGCATTATATAGGTACATTCGAAAGTTTGTAATTGATCATTCATTTCCTATGTCAGTCTGTTAATTTCATAATAACACATATTTATCAAACATACTTCTAAACATTCAATTTAATGTACAAATATTCGATATTCTAAAATCTAATGTAACTAGGACTAAAATTAAATATGCTTTTAATAAAAATAAGTTTATAATAAAACCTGGGTTTAACTTGAAGCCCTTAAGAGCAAGGATTAACATTAACCCGCAGATTATAATAACATATTACATATTTGTTAATTAAATAATCAATGTAGCGTTTAATTGGCGAAAAATCTTAGATTATGGTATATATGGAACAGGTATGTCACATCTAAATATTACTTTAAAGCATTATATGAGTACACCTTACGAAACAAATGAGATATTCACAAATAATATGTGGTAAAAAACATGGAGCTAAATAAAACAAAAGTCATACTAGACTGCACTAAGCTTCCACTGTTATGGCCCTTTTTCCTTCTCGAAGGTTTGTCTTCGTCTTTGTTCTCATCGGGGTCATCAATTTCGTTGTAGGCGTAGTAGCTGTTGTCGATGTTGTAGAAAACGACGCGGTCGCCTAAAGGTTGTATCGGCCTGAAGTTGTGGGTAATCTTGCCATTCGCTGAGCGTAGTTCTCTGAAAGCTTCAATCTGAAAATTAAAAATAATTTAAATTTACCCTAATGTTAAATGAAATTGCCACTGCTTCTGCAACACAGATGATTTTAAACTCTAAATAGAAATAATCTATTAAGAATAAAAAAACAATGAAGTACCTAGTTTAAGTATTTATGAAAAATAGAAAATATGCGATACATCTTAAATTTTTTGCCAAAAATAGTTTGTGAGATTTGCCCATTGTTCTAGCCTTCATTTTAATTGTTGGTGATTAATTATACATACATTAAGACATTTTTAAATAGTTGCTAAGCTGATAATTAACGTACCTACGTAATTCGCCAAATTCATGACGGAATTTTGGCAAATAAATTGTATAACTACCTACTTCTTAATAAGTCCGACCATAACGCGGCCTTGAATCAAGTAGGTGTCGCTGTCTTTTTTTTCTAGGTGAATATCTCTAGACAAAATAAAAAAAAATAACGCCCACGCACACAAAACAAATGCTTGCAGATTTTTTGTTTCTTTTTACAAACATTTGTTTCGTGTCTGAGTGTTGTGGGACCATGGTCCTCATAGTTCCTGGTTCCCTAGATACAGGGAATCCTAGTTAGGGGTCAGGATCTATGTATGTGATCGTTGGGCGTTATTTATTTATTTTATTTATTTGTCCCGTCGCGGGAATCGAACCGGCAACCTCAATGGTGTATGAGATTTGAGCCAACCTGCTCAACCACTACACCACACACACAACATGACTTTCCTGTGGAAATCTATTAAACAATTAGTTAATCATTTAGCGGCTCCTAAGGTCTAACCATATCACGACTTTCGATCCGCGGTAGATATGTTAGTTCTTTCTTAGGCCATCAGAAAGCAAGACACTAAGGCAAAAACATGAGTCATAACATCCAAGCTCAGTTTCTACGATTCGAGCTGCCTATATTTTTCATACCTGTTCATGAGTCAGCCTAACTGGTTGCTCAAAGTCCAGCCATATCACGACCTCTGAGCACGGCGGCGTCGTCAGCGAGCCTCTGTACGTGAAGTATCTCTTCAGGTCGTAAGGCAGGATGTTGAGGAACGAGAAGGGATGGCTCATGACCACGCTGGTGTGGGGCTCGGTGACGTTGCCTAGCGCTGAAGTGATGTCGTCGTACGCTGGGTGCTGGTGGCGGTCCAGCTGGAAATACAAAAGAGGATATGGGTGAACTCCTCTTCCAATACTTGTAATTGGAAACTATAGGCTTTAGGCATGTTACAAATCGTAGATATAAGCGACTCTACGAAGAGTAATTTGAGGCGTTATTACTGAAACTAGCAGTATTTGCGATCAGTAATTAACAAGACCGATGGGTTTCTGACTTGATTACATCGTGTGCCTACTCCACTTGGTTTATCAAATTCAACATGTAGGTACCACATATAGGTAGGACTCTTGGAGGCGCTCAGCGCTTACCCCAATACAATTTGTGTTTATCTGGCATTCTCTACGTGCTACTTTTCAACATTTCACATTTCAGAATTTATTCGGAAGCATAACAAAACTTCCGTGACGACAGAACATAACTTTAAAACTTTCGTGTATCGCGTAATACAGATATAAACAAAACTTTCCCGCTGCACACACTCGAAATTTCGTCAAGGTTTCTTTCTATTATTTGGGGAAGATACGTTGATCAAGATAAAAAAATGCTTACCTCGTAAAAGAAAGCAAGCACGGTCAACCCATCGTGATGTTTAACCGATTCAGCGACTGTTTTGTACTCTTCCTTAAAGAACACCATATGAAGCTCCATGGGGAAACTACAATGAAAACAATTACCTATAATAAGACTATAAGAATTTTCAAGTTGTTTCATCAGCAAAGTCATGTTTTGTAGATAAAAATTTATGGACGAGACACGTTTACTCAGTTTTACACTCGTACAATCGTTTCCGATATGCTATTTTGAATAAAATGGCACGAGGCATTCATGAACGTGCAATATGTAGGTATGTATAAGAATTTGGCGAGTAAGTAACAAACGTTAGCAGGCAAAATTGATACTTTTATGTAAAGTTACTATTCGACTAACAGTTGTGCTGATGCCCTTGTCGTCTTTTATTTTCTGATCCTGTCTAGTACCACCATATATGCAACTTTTTTTGACTTGCTTATTATATTAAGTTGTTAATCGCTAAGGTACGTAGTTGGTAGGTACAATTTCAATTTTCAAATCATCATCGACTGACCTTCTATGATTGATCTTATCCTCTGAGCCAAACGTATCATTGTCTCCCCAGTGGAAGTGCATTTGGCTGAACACGTAGTCTCCTTCCAAAGGACCGCCCCGGACCCTTGGATGTGGCTCGTTTCGCACCTCAATTAGTACTGCAAATAAAATAAATAAATAATAAATACGCTCAAGGATCACATACACAGATCCTGGTCCCTAACTAAGATTCCCTGTATCTAGGGACCCAGGAAGTATGAGGACCATGATCCCAGGACACCCAGACACGAAAAAAATGCATGCACATTGGTCCCGTCGCGGGAATCGAACCCGCAACCTCATATTTGAGCCAACCTGCCCAACCACTACAACCACAGAAGCTGTCAATATATATTTTAACGCTACAATTAGCATTAAGAATTTTAGTCTAAGTCAGAGAGAGTCAGTCATCTGATTGGTACTGATGCATTAACCGATATTAATAAGGAACGCGCCAATCGTATATAGGTATTTCGTGTTGAGCTCAAATTAAGGTACTGAGTTCAACCAGTCTAGCGCACTCCGCACTGTAGGTACGAAGCTACAAGTACATAGCCGGACACCGACGGCGGGTCGCGCGTCGTTATACGTGGCGCGTCAGAAGAGATCAGAGCTATGCGATAGAAAGAGAGGCGCTCTGTAGGTTAATGACTGGTAGGTATGCATCGCTACGCGAGCTGAATTGAATTTTATTGCGTCGCAAGAGTCGCTATTTGTTTAAATTTCTTTGCGGAGTGATGCTTCTGTCCCTTAGTATTTTGTGGTTCAACACGATATACGATTGGCGCTTGAGGGACATATGGTTACGGGGGCAGAACTAAAGCGATATGAATAGACGAGTTATGTAAATAACCTGTTGGATTTTATCTAAATAACTCATAAAAAGAACAGAAACGTGCATCAGGGCACGCCTATTGTACCGTAATGCACTAAGCAATGCATTTGTATGCTACGTGCTCGTTATTGTTGCCAACCACGTCCAACTCATTCATGGGAAAATGTAACCATGGAGTCAACACGTGGTCATATTACTCACTTTTAATCATTTTGACAGACTTTGTACCTACATACTTGTAAAATTATAATATATTCCTGTGTCGGAAACGGAGTCACTTAGGTAGTGCCCCAGTTACTTTTACGGCGAACAACTAAGACGTATTTATTTCCTCGGTGATCCATTATAATTCTGAAAATTGATTGAGCTAATTTGATTTCATATAAATTGAATATTCTTAAATATTCTTAATGACTACAACCTTATTGATCGGTAATTTTCCTGTCTTCCGTAGGGCTAGACGTTATAGCTATAGTTAGTAGTGATGATATAGTTAATAGTGAGTTCTCTGATATTGATAGTTAGTTATTGAGTTAACTGAGAAATGTAAGTATTTAACGTGTCCGGAAGTAACTGATTCATATAATCGAAGACGCTATAGACAATCCTTCTTTTCCCTTATGAGGATATTACTTTACAAGCCACTTACAAAATTACTTTAAAAACCTGGAAATGAAGCTGTGCTGATTCAATTCATCAAACGAAAAAAATCTCCAGGTTTTTATTTTCGTCTAAAAATAAAGCATTAAGGAATGGATAATTTTTTACTGTTCACCAAAAATACTGATTGTGTACCAAATTTGGTCTGTTTTTAGCACTCAAACGTATAAGGGGCAGCCTCGGTAGTTGGGCCACCCCAACGATATAAGGGGCAACGCCGCGAACATGTAATATCCATAAAATAGGTGCTCATTATGAAATATTTAATGAACATATTTTGGTGCATAATCAGTATATTTGGTGAACAGTAAAAAAATATCGGGAATAAATTGAGGTAAAGTTAAATACGATCCTTAAGGAAATATTAGTAATTTAAATAAGTTGAGGCTTTGATTGGAGCGTCGTGTTTCCTTATACAACGGATCATAGTAGACAGAATCTAAGTATATACTTAGAAGATTTTGCAGTGTAAGGTCAATCTTATATTCCTCACAGAAAATCGTAGGATGAAGCAAAATTTTCCAATACTTGGACGTCTTCTTTAACATCATCAATGGTCGATACAGCTAATAAAGGACATAAATCGGAAGTCTGACTTCACCAACGTTTATTAGTATATTTTAGTTCTGTGCCCATATTGACAAATTCATAGGATCATACAAAAAACTTACTGAAGCCAGCTGCTGAGTGACTTATCGTGTGCAAACAAAATTCAGCTTACTTCAAGCTCGTAAAACGTGGTGTTTCCCGGCAGAGTTAAATTTTGCCTAGTAGAGGATTAGTCCATGGTCACAACTAAATCAGACTAGCCTCAAGAGCGGACTGAAGATGAATATGTCGAAGACCAAGCTTATGACGATTAGCATCAAACGTAGGCTAGAAGTTGATGACGAGGAGATTGCAAACGTCCATAAGTACCTTTATCTAGGCCAATTAGTTTCCTTCCAGACGAAACAAGATTTAGGAGTTGCAAGACTCACCGATATCGCCTGGAAGAGCTATTGGTCTATGAAAGATTTTCACCTTCTATTAACACTTAAAAGGAAACTAATTGACGTATGTATTTTCCCCATCCTTACCTACGGTGCTCAGACTTGGTCTTTAACAAAACAGCAGAAGTCCGCACTCGGGGTTTGCCAGCGAGCTATGGAGCGTAGCATTTCAAATTGTCGGACCGAATAAGAAACTGAGCTGCGCTCTAAAACCCAAATCGCCGACGTGGGACAAAAAGCTGCTAGCTTGAAATGGAACTGGGCTGGACACGTCTGTCGCATCTCGAACGACATGTGGGCTAAACTTACCAATGTGTCACCACACAACGTCAGACGACAATGCGGCAGGCCCAGAAGGAGATGGCGGGATGAGCTGGACTCCTACTGGAAGGATTGGCCGCAAGGAGCATTAAACCGTGAGGAGTGGAAGGAGGGTAGGGAGGCCTTTGCCCTGCAGTGGGATGACCACGGCTAGAATAAAATAGAGAGGATTAGTCATACATACCAGTATGTCCATTATTTGTGACGTGGACATCGTCAATGGAGTCGTCGAAGCCGATGAATACGATGTCGGGAAGCGTCACCTGCTTGACACTCAACACGTTGATGTTGATGGGGCTCTGATGCTTGCCCGTGCATTCCCGGTATCTCTCACCCCAGTATGAGGGCCCTGTAAAATGTCCGTAATATTTTTTAACCCCCGACGCAAAGTGTGTGACCACTATGTGTGTCTGTCGTGCCGTAGCTCTTAAACGTTTGAACCGATTTGGATGCGGTTTTTTATTTGAAAGCAAGTTTTCTAGCGGTGGTTCTTAGACATGTATTATCAAAATGGGTTCAGCCGTTTTTTACATTTTATAGGATTTTCCTGCTGAGGGTTTTTTAAATTATAGTTAACTGAATTTCGTTATAGTAAAAGTGGCCAGGCTATGCCTTCGATCAGGATTCTAAGGCTAGAGAGAATGTCGTTATGAATACCTTATATTTATAGAGTCAAATCAAACTTGTTGTACGAGTAAATGCCTAAGTAAGATCAGACTCAAATCGCATAGAATCAAATCTACTTACATAGTAAAATCAGACTTACAACTACTGATTACTTACTACAATATTTGTTCTGTGTCACAACCTACGCAGGTTAACTCTGTAAACTCTGTTTAACTCTGTAACTCTGTGTGTTACTCTGTTGGTAAACTCTGTTTTAGACAAAGATGATTTTAAACACAGAACAGATTACAGATTCTTACAATCTAGGTGTCTTCAAGTCCAGAGTGAATCGGTATCTTCAAGGCAAGCATGATCCATCGTCGACCGCGTCATTACTTACCATCAGGTGAGACAGCGGTCAAATGTTTGCCTATCAAATAATAAAAAAAAGAACTTTTAAGAATTCCTTTGCATAAGCATCCTCACATGCCTTTATTAAAATACCTCAGTAGATGTTGTTTGTAAAAACTATTGAAGTATTTACAATTATATAAGTATGTTACCTACCGATGACTCCATCGTATCCGAAGTCCTCGCCGCGTGTGAGCTCCGGAGCTGAAAAAGACAATAGCATACTTACGTTATCTGATGCTGAAGAATAATTGAATACGCATAATAAGTATATACACGTCCGTAAAAACATAAGTATGCCTATAAGTGTACGTAAAGAGATAATAAGAAATGGTTTTTTCGATTACAACTTGCTTGTACCTACCTAATAAAGTCATGTTTTTTCATGATAAACGTTAAGGCACCTTCTTATTTCTTAAATTTAGTCACTGGCTGTGATAGATGAGATGATGTAGTTTCTTTTCTTTAGCCGAGCATGGCAAACGTGATTGATATCATGCCTAAAAAATGCAGAGAATAAAATTTGTAAGAATGTATGGATGTATGTTTGTTACTCTTTCACGCAAAATATACTGAATAGATTTTGATGAAACTTTACAATAATACAGCTCAGCGGTTCCCAATTTTTTTAGCTATGGAACCCTAAATTATATACCTAATTTTGGCGGAACCCCAACTCATATTTTTAACCGACTTCAAAAAAGGAGGAGGTTCTCAATTCGACTGTTTTTTTTATTTTTTTTTTGTATGTTTATTACGCGATTACTCCGCCAATTATGCATTGATTTTAATGATTCTGTTTTTGTTTGGTAGGTCATACTTCAGAGGTGGTCCCATATACATTTTATCGAAATTTATTCAGCACTTCTACGCGGGTCAGTTTATCGAAAGAAATGCCGGCCAGCGTCGGCAATTCTCGGAACCCCAGTGACCCGTTCACGGAACCCTAGGGTTCCGCGGAACACCTATTAGGAACCGCTGATTATAGCTTACACATCAGAATAACACATAGGCTACTTCTTATCCCGGGAAACCGCGGGTGAAACCGCAGGGCGCAGCTAGTTTATCAATAACGTTGAAAATAATTACAATATCCGAAAGTGACCGTGGCGCGGTTCATGCAAATTACAAATTAGACACTCAACCGATTTAGTAAATTCCTCTGTAATATTAGTTTTTGCCAATAACGGTTTTTCCGTGAGTAAAACGGTATTTTAAAATATACTAAATCTATGTTTGCCAAGCATCATACATCATTAGAAAGGAAATTTACTAGGCTTGACAAACCAGTACAATGGAAAAAACACCTCTTTTACCTGAATGCTTGACAGAGCGCGGTGGCGCGACATTATTTATACTTCTCACGCAGAAAGGGATAAATAAATCTGAAACTATGTAATTATTTTTCAAGGTGCATGTAGGCGACACAGCCGCTGAAATTATTTTATTTTTTCGAGTTCGACCTCCTTTCAACTTGTAAAAAAATGATACTTTTATTTGTCTTGCAAGCTTGAAAAATAGATGATACATTATTTTTTTTTGGAGTGGTAGGCTCTGGCCGTGGTTGTACTACCACCCACCGAACAAAGCCATGCCGTCGACCAGCCAGCCAGCGACCTAGGTCGCTTGACGGCATGGCAAAACACGACTAGTCGTGTTTCGGTGAACTATCGGGGAGACGGGTCTGAGCAGCCGCTCAACTGCCGTCTCTCTCTAGATCTATGTGCTCCATCTTAGGCCACATCATCGCTTCACATCAGGCGAGATAGTGGCCAAACATAGATCTATTATGCAAAAAATAAATACTTAAAATTATCAAGTTTTACTGTAATTTTCGCAATTAACTAAAGGATTCGTCGTTTTAATGGAGGAGACTGCTACTCGCGGCACTAAATTTCCTCAAGGCAAAACTTTTATCTATTAATTTATCGCACAGCTCTTGTTTTGTACATGTTCAATGTCTTATTCAGATGAATGGAATAGCAAAAAACAGGAATAGTTCGCGAGACGCGTCACATGAGACACATGAGAACGTAAGCCTTTGTATTCTAACAACCGGAACATTGTTATTACGATTATCAATCAAACGATCCAACGCGGTTCCACATTACAAGTAGGTACCTAGCTGTACCTTGATGAAATTTGCAGAAATGAGTTTATCTATGACACGCTTGTGTGGAGTGATGTTATATTATATTAACTCTACTGTAGTCTCTACTGCTACAGCTGTACTGTACTGTACTGTAGTCTCTACTACTGTAAGTTAAAGACTGAAAGTTAGGATGCCAAGTATGGTTATGCAGGAATGATACATTAGCATATACCTATAATGTACCTACTACATAACGATATTATTAATTTCATGTATCTCTACACATCAATGACGTTTTATGTTTCTTAATAGACATATCTGTGCTTAAATGCCAATCAATATGATAAAGTATATTTTAGGTAGGTAGGTATCTACCTAATGTTAAATTGCATATTTTGCTGTCGGTATATTACTTATACCTTTTTAAAACCCTAATAAAGCTGCTTACGCAAGTACAGCATTTTTAATTTCAGCATAATTAATTATAATTCATGAACATAAACAATTCAACATAATTTCATAATTACCTGAGTAGGCACCCATTATCATATCACTTGTGGATATAATTTATGACCCCCTTTTTAAACATGGACCCAATCTAATCTTAACAGTACCTATACTACGAAACATTATGTATAATTAAATAACTGTATTTATTTAGCTAATTAATTTTTGAATTAGTTGTTTTATTTTTTAATTCAATCATTTAAATTCATTCCAATTCAAGCCTCTCCCCTGATCGAGAATGTTACAGTCCTTGGTTCTAATTTCAGCCACCTCAAACTTTTCAATTGGGCATAATTAGTGTAGGTATAAATATAATCTAAATATAGATCTTTAATTTATTTTTTCAAGTTATTTATATGAAATACATTTTGGCCAGACGCGAAATAATATGTTATTGGAAAGTACCTACCATATTAAAAGAAGATACGCATAATGAGCATATTTATAAGCATATTTGTTATTAGATAATAAACTTAGTTAAGTGTGTTACAACCGCGAAAACATAATTCAATTACTAATAAACTAAGTAATTTTAAATATCGTGACGAAACCGGCATGTCCAAGAATTTATCACAAAAAATCCAAGAACATGTGACATCCACCAACCCGCACTAGGCCAGCCCACTCTCTACAAGGGAATGCCCGAGTCCCACTAGTGGGAACGTAATGGGCTGATGATGACGAAAGAGTTTTAAGTTTTTACTAAAGGTATAACCAAATGTTTTTATATGAATCAAAATATAACAACTGGCAAGGACTGATGGAAAGCCGAGGACAAACTCAAGTGACCTTCAGCGTAACCCGTAGTAAAAGCACACTTTTGAATTATGCTTAAATTTTGAAATATAAAGCGTGTGAAATCTAAATCATTTTCAAGCTATAACCCAGTTGCGTAAAAGAAACTAAGCTAGACCCTAATATTTCAATAGATCGCCTTGAAAAGTGCGATGTCTTTCTCACCTTGTCGTGCCTTGTACTCGGCCGCGTCAAGGCATTCATCTGTTTTTTATTTAGTAACTTTTTCGGCATGCTCAGATGGTGGCCTTGAAACACATTAGAAAAATAAAATCATATTTTTATACCCAGCAGCTTAAAAGCAGCAGATAAAAACTAACAGGATTGTTTTTCTTTATTTTGGGGGCAATAATGATGTGACAATTCATTTGTTACTCATGGTGAACATCTACTAACTGACTTAGAGGTAACTTAGATCTTTTTAAGTTAAATAAAAAAATACCTATTTACTTATATAACAACCTTTTGCCTATCTATTACGCGCATTACCTTGAAAGGTAGGTAGTTAAAAAGGGGGCAAAGCACGTGCTTACACTCTACCCTTAACTTGTTAATGCCCATGCAGATTTTTCAGTAAAGGAATGTTCACGGTTCCTTAGCATAAAGGTTCGTTTATCAGCCTGTAAATGTTTACAATAGAATTAATCAAACACTGTACCGTAACATTTACTGACGCGTGACAGTCCATTGATAAAAATAAATTGTGGACAATAATAGTTTTCCTGACCTTTTATTCTTGCCAATAGTCACGGCTATAAATTTTGGTGATCGGAATGATAAATATGTGAGTCAGATGATAGACAGCAGAGTTCATTGTAGTTGCAGCCAGCTAATTCCGGCGCACGCGTTGCACTCACTTGCATCGCTCGTTAGCTGTCTCTAAGCATTTATACACATACCGTACATACTGTGTACGATTGGCACACGAACATGGAACCGAAGTTTCCCTTTCCATGCCCTTCCCCAAAGCTACGCGTGTATCAGACTGTCACTAGCGTCACATACGTGCCTAGCGTCACATGTACGCTTTACATTGTACATTGCGGATGATGCTATCTTCTAAAGCGAAGCTATAATGCAGTGTTAACGTATCAGTGCGCCGCAATGAGCTAGCAGCTTTTATTATCATCTGCGGTTTTGGTTAAATATTTAGGTTAAGTATGGCTGCTGTAAACAGAAGTTCCCTTTATCGCAAGAAAACTTTTACCATTAACTTAATTGCTACAGAACTATTTTTATTGGCTTATGCTTTTGCTTAGCAGACCCCAAACAATGAGTAGGTATCTAATGAAAATGATCGCAGTAATATCGCTGATATTATCGCATCGCTTAGTAAATGTCGGTCTTCGAAAACTTATATGTAAGTGAGCAATTTGTGGAGGCTTTTCCATAATATTCTTGTAAGTGAATATCTATCATTATCGATACCTCAATGAACGTGGGGCGGAGTTAGCTATATAGTTATTAATGAAACGGTACTTTAGCGGTAGTATAATTATGAGCTCCGTAGTATAAATCAAAGAACTTAATGACAGTGTAAGGTACGGCTGTACGGTTCCCGAAATCATCTTATCGTTTTGCTGATCAATCTTAGGCATCATTGACAAAGCAGGTGTGTAGGTTTCCCAGGAATCTGACCCAATGAAGCTGTTGCTTTCACAAGCAGGTGGCCAGACGACCTGGATAAAGCGAAAAGTCCAATTGCGTATACAATGGTCGCCATTGTTTATCATTCCGTGTCCGATTTAAAGCATGGACGCGTTGGGAATGGCTATAAAACGCAATTGTCTTCTGATTCGGTGTGAAACCGTTTGGACGGATATCACACTGTTGTTGATTGTCTCATTACCTGTCTACTAACAAAACTTATGAAGGCCTCGCGGAAATTGTTTCTAGGACGATATGGGACGCTAAGTTATACCTTTGGTACCTTCACGGTCACCGTTTTTAGCTTCCCGCATCGATACACACCTACATATATCGATGGCTTCCCATCTTAAGAAACCTTTGATGTAGAAATTTATCTTAAAATAATGCAGATCAATTTGTAATGCTTAGGTTTTTTTATCGATCTAATTGTATTCAAGGAACCTTGTTTGTAACCTATAGGGATGTCCTTTTGTGGCATTGCAATTATTTATTAATCTGTAGTCATTCTCCAGCACCGATAGGCCGGTAATGGAAAAACTCGCCCCGGACGGATGTCCGGCTTTAGTATCTATCCAATGATTCCACGAATACCTGCCTAGTCAATCAAGATGTTTAAGTAAGTAGTTGTGGTATTCTGCAAGTATGGTCTACCGTCATTTCCGACATATCAATGCAATGCGATTTGTAAGTGTGATAAATAAAATCAGCATTGCCGTTCAGCGTGGCAATGCCGCCAGAATTCTGTGCACTTTCCCCTCCGCCATAGGGCAGAGAGCTTTTGATTAGGTTTTTGTATATTATGTTTTATTTTAGTGTTTAGTTTTAGGTAAAGTTATATAATATTTTAGTCTTTTTAAGCACCTTACCTTCATTATAGGTATACCTACTTACTATATTTAAAGTTACAATAATAAATCGAATTATGTGTAGTCAATGGCATTAACCCTATCCATACAGGGTAGTGTATAAGTGTCACGTCACATGCTATCTTCATTATTCATCCATCATATAATGAGGTACGACATGAACTGTCCCGATACCGAGAAATTTATTATAATAATCGGTCACGTATTGGTTGTATAACTTCTGATATACTGACCACATAATGCATGCATTATCTTTGATGAACTGTATGCCTCGGCTGGAGAGATATTTTGCACTATCACCTATTTTGCACTACACCCCGCGGTTTCCCGGGATAAAAAGTAGCCTTTGTCTGTTTCCAGGGTCTAAATAATCTGCATACCACATCAAAATCCGGTCAATAATTTTAGCGTGATTAAGTAACAAACATCCATCCATCCTTACAAAAGTGGGATACCAATCATCAATTATTAAAATTTTGCTAATAGTACAATGCGTTATTGCTTAAAAACAAAAATACTAATGAATATAAATGTAGAAACGTTTATTGATTAATATTATGAAGGAAATGTCGTATGTATGCATTGTTCATTGATATAATTTACGAGTTAAGTGTTATTGTTAACAAGTCCAAGCAGTGAAGTTGAGCATATAGCATGTTAACTAGCTCAGACGATATTAACACATTGTGTTATTCATTACTTATTACCTATTAAGATTACTTTTGGTCTGATGCCTGGCGCCATGGAATAATAATTAATTATTATTTATTATTTAACTATAGACATAGTACTAGTAGAAGTAATACAATGAAATCGACGAAACGAATTGCCCTAGGATCGTAGTGAAGATGTAATCGCTGACGAAATCAGTGCAGTTGACAATCAGCTTAGAATAATCAAGAGAACAATGTATAAATATACAATAGCGTTCTACAAAATGTCCATACCTAAACAGGGTGGATTAATTACATTGACTCTATACCAAAGTCCTCATCGTATCAATTCGAAGGCTTCATTAAATGGTATTCTAAAAAACTATGAAAACATGAGACATACCCAAGTTCAAGTATATTGGATTACTCGTCAATATGTGACGTAAGTCTGGTTATGCCTTGGTGCAGGAACTAATGTCAAGGAATCACTTTCATTCAACGAATAGTCTAGTCCACGAAGCATTGTAACTGCCTATTGTAACAAATTGATCACGATAGAAAGTGCCGAGAGTACCAACTAACGTTGTATAAATCTAAACTTGCTCATTTTATCGCTATAAAACCCATTAGCCGGGTCCACACCGGCCGATGCACGTTCCGATCGACGATCGAGACGTTTACTTCGTCGATCGGGATACATTTTATCGCGTTTGATCGTTTGAGTGGAGTTAGTGCTACGTTGTACTTTTTACGGTACTTATTAAACGTTCTAAGTGGCACTGCAATTGTTATGGGCAGGCGTGACGCTTACCATCAGGCAAACAGCGGCTGTTGTGGACCTACCCGGCCATTGCTTATGAAACAAATGAAAGACGCTTATTTTCACATTAGGATACTTTTATCGTAGTTAATGTATAATGTCCGTACAATATAATACTAGTAGGTAATTGAATAGTTACAGCTTTTCCATTTAGGTCAGCCAACTGATAATTCGTCGCTATCAAGCATTGAACCGTCCGTTTGCTTATTAATAGCAATTAAATCGATGCGTTATTCTGTTATAAAATGACTGCGTAATTAGGCTAATTACTAACATTTAAGTATCCAACTATCGATCTACTAAACAACTGCATAGGAGTTGGCACAGTCGAGTACCATATAGCACTCATGAAAACTTTTAAACCTGACTTTAAAAAAAAGGATAAGTATGATTTCCTTCACGACTTGGAAGACTGGTAGATAATGCTAAATAGCATTAAGTCATACAATTTTCCGAGTATGTAAGATTTAAAAACTTAATTCCGTTAGTTTTCACTGTAGGTATGTTATATAACTAGGTATATATAGCAACGATCTTGGTATGGTTAAGAAATAAAATATTTTGTAATTCAGCGTCTACGTAACATGCAGAACCTATTTAATTACTTACTGAATTAGATCCTTGTTATATGCCTAAGTAGGTATGCAATGGATTCGGATTTGCCGTTTCGTCGATAGGTTTACAAATCGATAATTTAATAGCATTTGAAAGGCTTTACAGTGAAAAGTCATCATCATCTTACCATCAGGCAAACGACTTGCAAGTCTCATCACTCAGTTCCATAAAAAAATACTGGCTAAACTTAGTTCATATTTAGAATTTATATATTCACCTTTTACTGATTCAGAAGGAAATAAGTATCTAATACGGTGGTAGGTAGATAATCAACCACTTTTTGAATTCCGTGTGAACTACACGCAGCAGTTTAACTGATTAATAAGAACTATAACACCAATTAAGCCGGAACGCAAAATTCTAGAACATTTTTGTATCAAGTCGTTATTTAACCGTAGTGGAGTAAAAGTGAGCTTGGTTCGTGAAACACGACTTGCAGCTATAAGCAATTAGTTCCGCTCGTGAAGACGCCGCTGAAGACAAATGAAAAGGCTCTATGTTGAGTTTAGTGCATCGTGATTGCTAAACATCTAAACTTTTACCACTTGCCGATTGCCCTAATGTTTATAAGTCCATCGTAGTTCATTAAGCCAGTGATTCTAACTTTGGTCACAGAATAGCTAATAGTACAATTCGTGTTCGCGCTCCCGTTAGTGCACTTCCTTTTCTGATTATTCTGCCGAAGAACGATCGTCGAAATAGGTTTATCACACACGACTAGTTTAGTTCGCATAAATCAAACAATACTTCGGTGCAGTTTACATAAAATATACTAAGGTACAACCAGTAAGTAGCTAACTATCCTTATCTTGGGCGCTACCTACTCTATGGAACATAAAAAATAAATAAGATAGATAGGAAATATGTCTTCGTCTGATTATTCGTGATGTCATGGACAGGGTTCCGACTGAAAATCAGTGCTAAGATACTTAAAAATACCTTAGTTAGCGTATGCTTAGTCGGGACCTTTTCCTGATGACATCGCGCAACATTTCACTGAGTTGTATTTATTGTTTTTGTTTTGTCTTTATTTAGTATGTTCAGTGTAATGTTGTGTGATGACCTGAATAAATGTATTTTCTTTCTTTCTTATAGGTTAACTCTTACATAGCACATTATATGACATAAAAATAGTAATAATAGTTTTGCAAGTAAAATAATTGGCAGTCGATCCCTTCCAGGCAACCTTTGGATGGAGAGAACATAATAGTTCGGCTAGCTTAATTTACATTTTACGATGAATTCTTATACGTGCGCTAGTTTCCAAATGAAAAATGAATTATTCAATACAGCATCAATCAATCGAATAGGCTGTTACAGGCGATATAGGACACATAGTATTTTCGTTCTGCATGAGTGAACCAGCCGATTGCTTGTAGATAGAGCTACCTGAATTCATGACACGATGCGCACAAAGTCTAGATCGCAAAATCCTTCACGATTTACCTGCTCCGATTAATCTAATGACCCGTAATAAACGGATATAAATACAATGTGACACTTCCGTCAAAGTGCGTAGGGACTATTAAATCCGACGTGCTACTGACCTCACATCAGTATCTCGATGCAATTTATTGCATTGTTTATCCTTCTTCTGCGTATGTGCATACGAATTTATATTCCGGATTGTATAATTTGACAATTCTTTCTCAAGTTATTAATGTCTTACATTGAAGATGTCACTGCCCCAAAAGGTAAACATGGCCATTGGCCAAGCCAAGTTTCTTGAAGCAAAGAACAAAAAACGCGGTGACACAACTCCACTCGAGACACGTAATTCCCATTATGATAAATTGACACTGGCATCTGTAAAGGTTGGTCAAGTAATTTCTCAGGCTATTTAAGTGTTCCCCAGAAGGTTGGACCCGGCAAAAAAAGAAAGAAAAAGCACTTGGAAGAAGCCTCCGGAGCAGAGAGCAGCTCTCCTTCGTCATTTTATAACTAAGTAGGTATAAAGAACATTTGTAGACCCAAGAGAAGCAGAGTACTGGATTATACCTAATTTTGCAGGTGTTATGCCAAAGAAACAGAATTTATCAATTTTTTTAGAGATAGATTCCTCCATAACCTTGTGCTTAATAGTTAGATGCAGGTACCTACACCAAAACAGAAGGTTACAACACACAATTAAAAGCTTGACTACATAAGTTACATTAACAAATAATAAGCAACTGGTAGTTAGAAACCGACAATTCTATTTTACTGCTCGACCTCGTCCCTGCAAAATAATATTAACCGAAATTGCAGTTGTAAATCAAACTACATTTGTTTCACATCCGAAACCTATTTGTACTAAAATATAACCTAAATAAACCTATATTTACAATCAAAGTACCAGTGATTGCTCTTGGTTCTAGTCCAAGTGGCATACATTCATTTTAAGCTTGATGCATCTCTCCACCCAGAGCCAACTCTTAGTTTAATTATACACAGGACGATTAGTGTGTTAATGAATTAATTTATTACAACGGTAGGTCCGTTGTTTGCGCAAATAAATAACTGCATTTGTTTAACCACAAGTAGGACTTGAACTCCGGGGTTCTGTCGTTTTTACAAACTTGTTCTTTAATTTTTACGCCTTAGGCAGGGTTTTTGGGCATAAAAACAAGCCTTTAAACGATCTTCCCACAAATGGGAAATTAGGAAGATGAGCTGTCTTTATCTTCATGCATATGAAATTAAATTAGTATTGCCCCATAACTTTAATTCATGACTCATGACACAGTTCGCGTGCGAAGACCTAACTTTGACAGTTCGAAGAAAATAAATAATTGCAGTTCATTGATATCATTTTAAGGCAGTCGTATTAAAATCGATCGATATCGGTTTACTTCTTCCCCAATTCGTAAATCGTTTAATAATCACGAAGGCCGACGAGAATTCACGTTATTCAAGAGTTTTATGTAGTAATCGAACTCGAAGGATTCACGAGTCACGATATTTCGTAAACGATTGCGAATTATATTTTATTTCAGTCAAAAGACAAAAGTTGGTATTCCAGAATATCAGTTTCTGATGACATTTGCCATTGAGACTACGATTTATTCATACGGTTTACGCAATCTTTACCAATATGCACATATCTTAAGTAGGTATAATTATATCTTTACGTATAAAGCCTAACTGAATTATTTAGAGATTATTATTGTTTTAATGTTTTGTTTATTATTAAAATAAACAACCGTAGAAACGTCAGCTGAACAGCCCCCGTATCCATATGTGCCTCAAGCGCCAATCGTATATCGTGTTGAGCTCAGATTAGGGTATAGATTCACTGCGACAAGGTCTTATGGTTCCATATATTGTCTCATTAAGTTTATCTCAAGTTGTAGTTATCGTATTTTGGTATACATTAATGAGATTAATTCGATTTCTTGCCTGAATCGACAATAATAAGTCGGTATCTCATTAGTCGCAGTGAAGTTATACCTTAATTTGAGCTCAACACGATATACGATTGGCGCTTGAGGGACATACGGGTTGGGGGCTGGTGACGCAGGTAGTATAAAAATAGAATGATGCCTCCCTTTAGTTATTGGTTTATTCGTATTCGTGGTCGTTACTACAGTACTAGATACATATATTATTTATGACATTGGGAAAATCTTTGCGTTCTACGATCGCTCTATAAATTTTGCGAGCTTTTCTTCTACGTTCATGATTAGATTATATATATATATCTTATATATCTTTTTATTCACCTTCACTTTTACAAGATAAAGCTCGGCTTATGTCGTTTAAGTATTAGATAGACAGATAAACACTTTATTATTTCACCGTAAAGATAGAAATTGAGTACCTACTATGTTTACAATGGCATAACAAAGGGCGGTCTTATCGCTTAAAACGATATCTTCCAGATAACCTTTCTATATAAGTATTGTATTCTTTTTTTAACACGTTTTTATTAAGTCAGTGACTTCGTCACTTTCATGTTTGTTTGTCTGTCTGTCGTTTCGGGGTGGAATCTTGCAACTCAAATTTCGAGCACATCCCGATTAGCTATCCGGCTGAAACTTTCAGGGTAGCTCACAACTCGATGACAACGCATTGTAAATCCATAAAAACGTGGTACTAGATTAATTTTTTAAATCTATTACGGGTTCTTGTTATGTATTTGCTTGTTAGTATATTGATATATTAGCTGTAAATAGAAAAAAAAAGGGTAAAGTTAAACAAAAACAATAAAAAAATCGCGGGCAGGTATGTGTTTTTAATTATGTGATATTTTTTGAGGATGTGACAAAATTACGCACGTCAACCAGCCGTCGCATGAAACGAGATAACAACCAGAGGGAAAATTACAACTTAATTACGATGAGGAAGTTGATTTAATTTTCCTAAAATATTAATTCAGGTTGGCATTGTCGGGTTCACGGCCCTCCCCGTTCTCCGTCCGTGAGAGTTTACAAAACAAACCTGTAGGTAAATAAGTTAAAGTTAATGAAACTATCGATTGATTATCGAGTCGTATTGTGACATACTCACTTTTATCATTTAAATTGATAGAGATCTCTTACAAAATATAAAAGCATTTAATTTTAGGAAGTTATCTGTAATGAAGGTTAAACTATTCAAGCTAGCTTTGAAATTGTACCTAGTCGGCCGAAAATATATCGAAGTTAGTATTTTGTCGAAGTAACACAACAAAGAGTTAAATCTTTAAAAAAAAACTCAAAATACTTTATAACAATAACTTAAACATTACCTATGAAACGAGACATTTTTATGGTCAAAGTAAAAACCGAAATGTTTGTTATGGGCAGGCGTGGCGCTTACCATCAGGCGAACGACTTGCTCGTCTCATCACTCAGTTACCATAAAAAAAAAATATGCTCGGGGCTTGGTCGTTGTCAACTTATTGACATGTCTGGAGAACATTTCCCTATGAATTATTATGTACTTACATATATGTAAGTGACGTACCTATGCAACAATGCAAGTATGTATGTATGGATAATAATGAATATGACGTCACCCAAAAATACGCCTTACGTTAACTGGTTAATATTTTTACAGGTAGGTAGATGTGTGATATTCTTCTGAGTAGTGGTTCTTTTTCCGATACGGTGTAGAGTCATTTTAATAATTGACGTCCATAAGTGCGTCTGTGATGCCAAAATTGAATAAAGAACTTTTGAACATTGAACTTTAATTAAGCTACATACTAAATAACATGTGTATAACTAGTATTTTCTTTATCTCGGGACCATGGACAACGACGACTATGGTCCCACAACACGCAGAAACGCAACTAGAAATATCTATCTACGTACGGGTTTGTCTGCGCACAAACTTGTGTCCCGTAGCGGGAATAGGACTTAAACCTCCTTGGTATTATGAGTTAGGAATTAAAACTGCCCAAGCAATACATTACATGCTGTCAACTTGATACTCTAACCAGTGGCAAGCTAGGTAATTAAAGGCGCTGGGGCAAAAAATAAAGTAGGGCCCCAACTAAACTATTTAAAATCGTTTGTTCGTATTTGTCGCGTTCCGAATTCTGGATTATTTATATGCCGAACGTGGGAGAAATTTTCACTAGTATAATTTATAGTTTGTAAGTCAGAGTCCGAGGGGGCCCCCTAGGCTTGGGGGCCCCGGGGCACTGCCCCGTTTAGCCCTCCAGTAGCTACGCCACTGGCTCTAACCAAAACGCGATGACTGATTATCATGATTGAACATATCTAAGAGATAGATAAGAAAGAAAAATAAGAAGTTATTTATTTTGTACATTATTATAACCAGGTATTTGTTGGTGTTATTTATTAATTTTATTTATTTCTTCTACATATATTTTATTAGATATCAACTTCGATTCAATTTATTTACCTACACGGTTTACAGCAATTACGTTATTAAATTACAGATTAAAAGAGAAAAGATATACCTGAGTATTTTATGAGTTCAAGAATGTAAGTGTAATTTTGATTACTTGTGTTTTTTTATATAGTTAGTGCCTAGTTAATTACTATTGTAACACATGAATGCCACCGTCCATTTATTTATGTATATTATAATATTTATGGTCCATGTTATTCCTCTCCATCCACGATTGTATGAAAGAGATCGCTTTAAGTGATATGACTGCCCGGTGTATCACTTATATTGTTAAGTTTATCTTTTACTGTTACTTTTCTGTGTTGCGTGTGTCCTTTTAAATTTATATAAACCTATGTATTACCTTCCACATATATTACATTACACGCAACCCACGTATAATGTTTTTACCAGTACCTATTGACTATATGAACATGATTGAGTACGTACCTCCCTACTTACTTACCTGTGCCTAAAAAAATTAAAAAGGTTTGAGAGGCCACGGGGGTCATCAACTTATTTTCTCAACCCGGATTCAATGAAATCACAACTGGTTTTCAAGTACTGGACGATCGATAAAAAATAAGTACCTACCTAAGTGTGGTGGGTAGCCACTTGATCAAAACACAACAATCGCGGTTAAACCACAAGCCATTGGTGTAAATTTTATACAAAACGTCAATTTCACGTTGCGCAAGTGGCACTAAAGGTATTCAATAATCTTTGCATCAATTCATTATATGCAGGATGTGAATAATTGTGTGAAATACTTAGAAATAGAATGATTGCAACGTTTGCAACGTATCCTGCCTAGGGCGAGGGCTTAAAGAGATAAATCTCTATTGCATTCTCACATATTTTATTTTACGTCTGTCTAGGCCACGATCTCACCTGATGGGAAGCGACGATGTGGTCGAAGATGAAGCGCGCTTGCCTAGCAAGTATCTATTCACTCTTGATTTGAACACAACCAAGTTGCACCTAATAGGACACACAGATGATGGAATTCCACTCCTTGGCTTTTACAAATTTAAGACTATCTCGATCTATTTTGTAACAAACATTGGTGTTGGCTTAAAGAAAAACAAACTAACTACAGAATACTGGCACTGCAGATTTCAAATTTCGTAGTGGAGGAAAAGAAACTTGAAATCTGCAGTGCCAGTATTCTGTATTTAGAAAGAGTATTGTTTAAACCAATATTAAGGTTCGTTACAATGTATGTCAAGCAATGAAAAACTTTGTAAAAATTAGTGCCAACTTTTAGCGTGGTTACCTAGATAAGAGACAAAAATCTCTATGTGAGTAAGTGCAAATTTTGTATTATCTTAATAAATATGCTCGTCAAATGTACAATGCATGTAACACCGACCAATTGTTTATAACTAGCGGTTAAGGTTGTTTGGTAGCAATTGCTTTACGCTATAAGACCGATTCTACGATGTTTGTTTCTATTGTGTGTCGCGCAATAAGTATGCAACTAACTATCGTTTTATTATACTGTCCTTTTGCAACGAAGACGAGCGGTGGTTTCGTAATCTTTCAAACATCAAAATAATGTAATTTTGTAAAAAAAACTACCATTTCAAGTTATATTTTAAGTTTTGCGAAACTAAACGACTGAATTAAAATCAAGTCTTACTTGTGAGCATTGCACATCTCGCGACAAGCTTTTAACCTTTAACAAAAAAAAAGCTTTATTTTTAAAGTCTTTTAACTATAGAAATTTGCATCTCGATTGGATAACGGGATGGGAAGCGGTTCAAAATTGTCTTGCAAGATTTGACTTAAGTTACAAAGTTCAAAAGTTTTTTATTCAATTTTGGCATCACCATACGCACTTAACGACTCTAGTATACTAGGTACCCTATCGCAAGAAGATAGGGCATGAATTGAGGTAGGTACATTTTTTTAGGACCTATGTTACGTATTTTTTTAGGATATATGTTGGGTTTTACCCATGCATACAAAACAAGATAAATAAAAGTTGCCTGTTCAAAATTAAATGCTATATAAATATGGATTTAAAACTGTGTGCAAATGATCAAATCTCAGAGTAAATTACTGTAAATAAGGACGAAATATTTCACAAAATATACAAGAATAAAAGTAATCAGATATCCAAGACTGTAAAATAAGAGTTTGTGCATGACATCATACTGGCCGAGGGTCATTATACGGTATACGCGTCCGAAGCGCAGGAGATGAACCACTGCATTCTTGTTTTATGTTTTTCAAACCAAAAAATGCTAGCAGGCATGTCGCCAGGCAGAGGGCTGAGACTCAACAAATTAACAGGAAGTAATTTATTTGTGGATTTTGCTTCAAAATGTAGGAATGTGAATTTTGGAAGTGTCGTAGAGATTAGTCTTCAATTATTTCCTTTATTTTACTTAAAATAAGCTCTACATTTTTCTACTCTATACGTTTACTTTAAGTACCTACTTAACTTAATATCTAGTTTTTAGGTTTAAAAACAACGTTATTGCTATTAATATTGAAGTTTGGTATTTATATTTAAGTTATTAGTAGTAGGTACATTGCTATAGCTTTTTTAAGGTGTGCACCAAGCAGGCGTCCTGTCTGATGTAAGATATTACTGCCCAGTAATTTCGCTGGCTACAATGCCCTTCAAACCGGAATACAGTTCATGCGCTCTACTTCTTGGTGGCAGAATAACTGGCAAAGCCGTGGTACTTACCCAGACGGCTACCATACGACGGACCAATAGACGACCTATGCCTATGCCATATTTAAGTCAAGTTTGACCATGTCTGAATTCAGATATGGCTCAAGCCCCTTTAATGCGATTCTGCCAGAATGCTCATTTGCCTGTAATAAGCATGATATGCCAGCCAACTGGATTTATATAGGTACTAAACTTTACTGTAAGTACGTAGAGTATTTATAATATTTAAGATTGTAATTTCACAACCTCTGTGGTGTAGTGGTTGGGAGGTTGGCTCAAATATCATACACCACTGAGGTTGCGGTTTGATTCCCGCTACGGAACAAATGTTTGTGCACAGAAAAAAAAGCAAACATTTGTTTCGTGTCTGGATGTTGTGGGATGGTTCTCGTAGTATCTGGTTCCCTAGATACAGTGAAACCTTGTATCTATGTACCTTTCTATCTATGAGATCGTTGGGCGTAGGTATTTATAACGTATTATTTATTTATCCCAATCAGCAAAACAGTAAAGAATCTGGGGGTGCTGATTGATAGACAACTATCATGGGTGCCCCAATTAGCTGAAATCAGTCGCAAAATCTTCGCCTCCGGTTCATCTCTTAGAAGATTGCGAAATTTTCTGCCTGTTACCACTAAAATTGCGCTAGCACAATCACTTCTATTACCTATACTTGACTACGCGGACGCCTCATATCTAGACTTAACCGAAGAACAGCTTAATAAGCTTGAGCGCTTACAAATTTTTTGTATTAGGTTCATATTTGGACTTCGTAAATATGACCACATTTCCGAATTTCGCAAAAAGCTAAAGTGGTTACCCATTCGTTTTCGCCGGAATGCACATATCCTTTCTCTCCTTTATAGTATCCTTTTTATTCCTTCTACTCCTCCCTATCTCAAAGAACGATTTGAATTTTTACATAAGTCACACTCCCGATCCTTACGCTCCTCCGAAACTCTGCAACTCAAAACACCCTCCCATACTTCCCAATACTATGACAAATCGTTCACTATCCAAGCTGTCCGTCCGGCTATGGAATGCTTTGCCACTAGTTATCAGACGTGCTAAATCTTTATCAATTTTCAAAAACATGGTCAAAAATCACTACCTTTCCCACAATAACACTGCTTTCTAAGGCTATCATAAAATTGTGTTTATACTTATTATGAATATATGTTAGTTTATAGTTATATTATTATTCATTTATTAGGATTTATATTTATATAAGTATCTAATGGTATAATAGTATTATTTATTTATGAATTATTGTACACCACCGTCTACTTCTTTTCTTCCGATACTGTCCATCCAAAGGTTGTCTGGAAGAGATCGCTCTAAGCGATAAGACCGCCCATTGTACTACCCTAGTTATAAGGTTTATCTGTAATCATTTTTTTTTATGTTACTGGTATACAATAAAGAGTATTTGTATTTGTATTTGTATTTATTTATTTAATATATTGAATACGTTTTTTTAACCGACTTCAAAAAAGGAGAAGGTTCTCTGTTCGATTGTATTTTTTTTTATGTTTGTTACCTCAGAACTCCGTCATTTATGAACCGATTTGGAAAAAACTTTTTGCGTTGGCATCAGTATAGCTACGAAGTGGTCCCATATAAATTTCATCGATATTTGACCTTGGACTTCGAAGACACATTGAAGTCGGTTTTTGTTTTTCTAAAAATTTATTATTCTGAATTTAAGATAATAAGAAAACGTACGTCATCGATATTTGCTTGCACTTAGTTAAGTAAATTAAAATTAGAAAGCAAACCTAATCAAGTGATGATAGAGATGTTAAAACTTTGTCAGTATTTATTTACATAAACACTTAGGGTAGCTAACGTCGAACATTAATTTCACACTTTCGCCGAAAAGTGGACTTTCTTTTTGTTTTATTTACTTGTTTACGCAACCAAATAAGACACTTAAAACGATAAACAAAATTTAAGGCTTTAAGAAAGTCTCGATAATTTCGAAATACCTAGGTCATGTAGGTAGGTACCTACATAGATAATATTTATAGGTAAAACCTTATAGGTAATTGTTTCTTTTAAGATTTATTTTTGAAATATCTCTTTGAGACATGTGGAGCAAAACTTATTTCGTGGATAGCATAAGTTACGATTGATTTCTAGGAAAGTAGGCAAAAAGCAATTAGTTTCACTTATTAAACAAAACATCTAAGAAGTCGTTTTTCAAAAACCGGTGTATAACCACGAGAAATGGTTTAGGATAATAATTGAATAAAATTAGCACCGGTATATATTAATAATTGTGTCTAAATATAGTGTTACTTTCTTTTAATAATTTTATTGTAATGAAAATAACTTCTTCTCTCCGTCACAGACGCTAAACTCCATCCAAAGGTTGACTGGAAGAGACCGCTTATGTACATATTTTGTGAGTGTACAATAAAGCATTTTGTATTGTATTAATACAAGTAATGGGTATAATTAAAATTAGGTATCTAATCAATAAAGCTAGCTTAGCAGATAAATTTAATTAACAAGCGTTAAAGTATTTATTAGTTGCTTTATAGAATCAATCAGTAAACTTTTTATTTACGTACCTTGTAAAAGCCCGAGCACGATGACCGAAGAAATCAGAACTTGCATTATCACAACTTCACTGCACAGTTTAGAAATATATATTAGGTCGAATATATTGAGTATTTTGTTATTAAAATAAACCTTTTTGTCATGGTTTGATGGTTTGAAGTTAATTGCAAGGCACGTTTCAAAGGAACAATGGTTTCATGGTAGCGGGCCGGTGCCGGTTGTTCGCGACTCGGCGTGAGTAGTGCTTGTGACAGACAACTGGTGTGCCGCCGACGATTTCCCTCGCTTATAACTTCCCCTTATGAAAGGACGTCAGCTGCTAACGGTGTGAAGTTTTCCGAACTATAAAATGCATGAGCCCTTAACTTAACTCGTCCCTTTGAACTGACCTAACGTGTACTTATCTACTTATACCTAACTTAAAACATTTTATTATGGAGAATGGAGAGCGTGGAGGCATTTTTTTTTATGCTCTAATGAGCATAGTTTAGAGGCCTGCGCAGACGACGGACAGTCCGTTAACGTTAAGTCCGCCAAAATAGAACATTTGGAATTGTAGATTAGATTAGATTAGATAACGCTTTATTGTTACACAACAACATGAAATAAATTACAAAACAATACTTAAAGTTAGTGTTACAATGGGCGGTCTTATCGCTTATAGCGATTTCTTCCAGACAACCTTTGGATGGAGAGGACCCAAAGAAACTGTAAGGGACGGTGGTTGTAGGTATGCGTCAAAGCAGGCATTGTGCAAAAAAGTCCGCGAAAATTTCTAATGACTTATTTTTCACGGACTAAGTTACGGAAAAGTCTGTCGTCGGCGAAGGTCTTCAAAGACATGTCTAGGTACGTTTCACAACACTTAGATAAATAATACATGCACATAAACCCTTCCTGCTAATTAATCACTCACTTTCTAGAATAATACGACCTCGCTAAAAGATCTAAGTCACCGGTAACATGTCTTAATAAGATACTTAAACATAATATACCTAACATAAGATACCTAGGTCTGTACTAATTGAGATTGAGATATTAGTTCCTTCGTAAATTAAGGATTTGGATCCAAAATAAGACGGTAATCAACCAATACCTTCTCAATAACCCAAAAACCAATAACTTCCCTATACATATGTACTTTTCAAAAAGTAAAAATAATGTAGGTACCTACCTACCTAGATATACAGGTTTCTTTGTAGAAAATAATGTTATACGCTATGTTCTAAACTTCAGGTTCCTTTAACGGTGGATTATTAACAGTTAGGTGTAAGTGAATATGCATAAGTAAAGGCAACTGAAACAATCATTCAAGTCTGTTTTCAGAATGGTCCCCACGTTTACTGAAGCACAAGGGGAGCGGCGGCATATCCATCAAATTAAAGTACCTACATAAGTATTTAGTTTGGCAGCGGGCTCAATGCATTTTCAGCTAAACATCCAATGGCTGCATAGGATGATGAAGAGGATGGATGGATGTTACTCAATAACACAAAAACTACTAAACGGATTTTGATGTTTGGCATGTAGAATCTTAACTTGCACTTCGTAGCTATACTGAACCCAACGCAAAAAGAATTTTCCAAATCGGTTCATAAATGACGGAGTTCTGAGGTAACAAACATGAAAAAAAAATACAATCGAATAGAGATCCTCCTCCTTTTTTTGAAGTCGGTTAAAACACATTAGGTTTTGATTCCGATTGCTATATTTTTCAGACAAGCAGTGCTTTTCACTTAGACAACACCTTCGGCATAGTGGGTAAATAGGTCGGCTCCACAGTAGCGGAAGATGAGCATTTGAACCATTGCAAAATAAAAACCTACTAACACTACACATGTGCAAAGAAAACAGATACACCAAGTAGTGCATTTTTTTTCATGCAGTGACCATGGTAGTTACCTAGGTACTGTTATGCTTAAAGCTTCCATATATAGGAAACCTCCTGTGTCAAAACAGACCTATTATATATCTACGTTATCGATTACTGAGTTAATTATTTTAATACCGGCAGACATTTAATTCTTGATAACGGAAGTTTAATCATTATTTTCTTGATAACATTAGCGAATATAGGTGCTGTTACGAGATGTATGTGATTTGAATTTATCCTCGCAGTGGACCTACATGATTATTGTGGGCATATAACAGCTGTCTCTTGTTTTTCTCAACCACTATGTAATGCTTCTTTTACTGACAGATTGAAATCTTTGCCCAAAGGAGAGAGAGAGTAGGGAGAGGGAGTTTGGGAGAGGCCTACCTACGCCAAAGAGGCGACTACTACAGAAGATCAAGATATAGGACAATAATTTAAGAAAAACTTACATAAAATAATATATACATTTATGTACTCGTACATATGTCAATATAAGAATAAAAATTATAATCATTGTACTAATTTTATAAAGAAAATTATATATAATATAAATGTATTTAAATTGAAATATTATTTATAAAACAAATATTGTAATGAACGATATTGTCATTAACTAAATAAATATGATATTATAAACAATACATAATAATAATAATTAAAGTAAATTTATGAACTAGTAATAAGAGGGAACGGCACGCTGAAATTTTCATACAAAAAGAGAAAACGTTTTTCTACCCCTAAACAAGAACCAAATTCGATGAAATTTGGACATGTAAGAAATGTTATCATTATTGAGGTTTGCAGGTTTTTATTGTTTCGATAATTCCTATAGAATTTGAATAAATGGACCCAAAAGCTCGATATTTACTCGAATATTTTTTTTAAGTTTGGAAGTTGTGATCTTTCAAAATAGACATAAACTTAGAAAAAGGAAAACCTACAAACCTAGTTTATTCTCCATTTAAGATATTGAGACCAAAATTACCAAATTTGGTTGAGATTTAGTGTGGTATAAACGTTTTTTCCCGAAACGCTAATTTTAACAAAAATCTGAAGTTGATACGAATTTAGTTAAATTATTATTATTATTATTTAGTTAATTTATTTAATTTAATTTACGCATTTTCTGCGAGACCTTAAACCATTATTCAAATACCTAGTGCTCGCTGGCCGCGGCTGTGCCATATCCTCTTAAGTAATTAGGATAATGTAACATAATGATTGTAATTTTTGATATTGAATGCATTAGCGCATGCTAGGCGAAAATCCTAAAATGGAATCGTCCCCGTAAGACGAAAGGATAAGAAGGATAGAAGAAATTTGGTTGCTCGAGCAGTAGGCCCGGTGGCCCAGTGGTTAAGGCGTCGGGACGGTATTCCGAAGACGCAGGTTCGATCCCTGCCCGAGCAATATCATTTTTCTTCTTCCTAATTATTTAAAATCTTATAATGATTGTAGTAGAATAAATGGCTTTTTACTTTTACACATAACCGCCCCCGTACCTTAATTTGAACATAATACGATATGCCTACGATTGGCGCTTGAGGGACCAGTGGGTACAGGGGCTGGTTTAGATAACACTTTTTATTCACTTTTCCAAGAACTTATGTAAGTTGTAACTAATTGACAATGTACCTGCATAAGTAACTACGAGTATGAATGCCAGGAATGACCTAGGTTTGATCTATATCGGCTTCTCTTCCTGCTTGGAAACTCATTACCTACCTGTTTTACAATATATTACTTATAGAAGTGAATTACTATTATTATTACTTCTTTATTTCAGGTAACTTAAGAAAACAATAGTTACATTAGTGACTAAAGTAATTCTAAGACCCATATTATATATACCTTACAGACTAACATACATATTATAATATTAAAAACTATTTTTATGAAGCTACAACAGGGAATTGTTTTCGCCTACTTTCCCTGTACCGGCGGTACGATATTACCTATATTATAATTATTATAACTTACTATCTCGTCGTATAAATCCAAAATAAGACACATATCTCAGCGTACCTTAGCGTCCATATACGTTACCTACGCAACCAACAGTATTAAAAAAAGAACAAAATGAGTTTCAGGCAGAGTTGAACTAGACAATCTGAAATAGAATTTGATATTAATCATTTAACTATATGCGCAGTATTACAATATACCTATTGTAAAACTGTGCTTCCTATTTATATGTACCTAACTGGAACCTATTTTCTTCCTCAACGGTTTGCTAGAAGAAAACTCTTTTTAGGATTAAGCTCGCCTTTGTACATGTATGTATTTTCAATTCACATATAATAACTACATGTATGAAGTGAAGTATGCACAATAAAGAATATAAAAATATATAAGACAAGCGTTTATCGTGGAAAACAGCTGCAAAAGTGATACATGATTCAAAAGAGACGACCAATGGGGCTTAAGTAATTAAAATAATTTACTCGTACCTAAAAAAATATAGAAAAAAATCTAGCACTCACGTACGACTCCAAGTTTAGTATATTCACAAAATAATTAATATAGTTACCTAATTTACTTACTTAATTGCTTAACCTCATGGACAAAACGAATGGATAACCCCATTCACACATTGATTAGTGCACACTGTATAGATTGCGCTTAAGCTGGCCTTAGCATACCTCCTAAAGCATGCGTTCATAATCTTATATTTCGCGAATCTAATCCATTTTGTTTACTAACATTAAAAATTATCTAATTCATTTAAATTCTTAGTGGGACGAACGGGAATAATTTTAATAATCTTATTGAATTCCCGTTCGTCCCACTGGTGGGACGACGGCTATGGCACCCACGGGAATGCACGGTTTGAACTGTTGTTGTTAACTAAAAATCCTAGTTTGATATTTCAAGTAAATGCAAGAGATATTCGTATCTTAGATCAGCAGGGCGTTTCCTCGTGGTCATCAATCATGAAGCTTCTCTGCTTCGTGGGACATTACCTGTAAATCCCAGACGTGATACCATCTTTATCCCTATTATTTTTGTCGTTATACATCCAACTATGCTGCTCTTACTTGTGATCGCACCATGTTTTATTCTGAAATATCTTGTTTTATCGTCTGTGTGAATTTTCTCGCCACTCTAAACACAACAGAACCCACTATTTCCGCTAAGTATATAAATACAGTTCTCAGTAAGTAGGTAATTGGATTACAATTGAACCAATAACTTTTTTATTGGTAAAATAGAGACAGATGGGAATCTACCATAATTTGTTACAGTCACGGCAGCAATTGTCTGCCATGCAAGCCGGTTTAAAAATTTACATAGAGCATCGTGACATACCTGTGTCACACGTGCTTTGTGGGTCGATATTGTGTCATAAATACCTATTTACTGGATTCGTTGTGTGGGCACTTACCTACTTGCTAATAAATACCTATTGATTGATATTTATAGTTTTGATCGAAAGTTTAGAGGGTTTTACCACTTACTTAGGGGAACTTAGTGGTTCTAGGGGAAACAACACGAACTTTTTCTGCAATTTATTTTGAGAAACTGGACAGGGGTGCAGTACTATTAAGCATTCTGTGGCCACGGGCAGGGAGGTTTACTTTATGAGTAAAACAATCAAATTGGACTTCACACATTTATTGTATTTTTGCACAGAGCACAACAAAATAAACCTCCACGATGCTTTAGTGCACTTGAAACGAAACTTTTCAGTTAACAAAACTATTTTAACCTTATTTTACAGCCCTATTCCAGCTATATTTTTAATCAAAAAGTTAAACTGCACATTTCGCCAAAATAACCATTCAATGGATTCATTCACTTAATTATTGCACTATTGATAAGCAAGACACTCAACACTGAACTTTACAAGCATTCAAGACATTTTAAACATATCCTGAACAACTACTAGAGATGGCCAGACACACTTTCTACTTAGTAGCTGTACCGATAGCAAACTGCCAAATAGACCGCGCATTCTGGCTTTTGAACTGTAACGTTCTAAATTAGAGTTTCGCTTGTTACTTTAAAAGTAGTGACCGAAATTAGCAACGGGCATGAAAAATGGCGCTAATTTAAGCAAATTGGTAAATGGTATTCACGAGTCTTATCGCAAATTTGCCTTAGACCGTGTAATAACTCCGGCACGCTTCTGACGTTAATTAATATATTTTATAAAATTCCAAGTCGTAACGTCATGACGTGCACAAATCCGTTACTGAAATGCTAATGTTTCAAAATTATTGGTTTCCCCGCTTAGCAATCGCGCATTAAACCGCTGTAACTGAAACAAAGTTACTGCCTCGAGGTAATTCCGTCACTATTTTTAACGTTAGCGGACAGCATAGAATGCCATTTTACTTTCATATTATGTATTGAGCCCATTTGGTGTCAGAAATATAATTGACCAGCTCCTTGTTATGAAAAGTAAACGTGGCAGAGATCGGTCTAGTAAAAAAGAAGTAAAGGTATACCATATATGTATTAATTTTACAGAGAAACCAAGATTTATATCGGTACCTACAATATAATGATAAGGCGGCACATAATGTACTTCGATTCTACTAAAATACAAATCATTAAAATCTATACAAGTTTTATATCAGGTTGCACAACTCCAAGGAAATCGAATATAAACTCGAGAAGAAAATACTTCACATAAGCAATAAAAGATAATTAACAATAAAATACATTTTTAATCTTCTGCAACATGACACGAACATGACCCAGTCTTACGGGATTCATAAATTTTATTTTAATTACACACAGTTCGCCATGCACATAGGAAAATGATTTAAGTGGTCTACTTAACTTAAGTTATTATGTATTGTATGTACACAATGTACCTACCTACCTAAAATAATAAATTGGCTAAATCATACTCAAACTCATTTGTAACATTCACCTTTAAAATAAATAATAATTACAAAAGAAATTTTAAGAACTCTCGGGACTACATATTTAAATTCCCTCTTTAGGTTGTTGATAAATCATAGCCATTGATTGAAAACGTATACACATTGAATGTACACAATTGCACCACAGAACGTATCGAGCATGTATGTTAGAAATTTAAATCAATAAGGTATCCGATAGATCCAAATTATGAAATTACATTCGAGGTTCCACACCAACACTGAATATGAATACATATATATATATCTACTGGTGGTAGGTTTCTCGTATGCGAGAGGCCGTCTGGGTGGGTACCACCGCTTTGCCAGTTATTCAGCCGCCAAGCGGTAGTGCGCAAGCATTACTGTGTTCCGGCTTGAAGGGCATTGTAGCCAGAGAAATTACTGGGCATTATGAGACTCAACAGCTAATTGTCTCAGAGTGACGAGCGCAGTATAGCGCCGCGCAGGATTTCGCAAAACAAAGTTCTGGGTGGTGCTGTTATTGTTATGGGCTGGCGTATTGCTTACCATCAGGCAAACGACCAGCTCGTCTCGTCATTAAGTTACATAAAAAAAAAAATACAGTGCAACCTCGATATAACAAATCGGAGGGGAACAAGAAAATATTCGTAATATCAAGTAATTCGTTGAACTGAGGTTTGTTATGTTGAGGTTAGATTGGTCTAAAATTCGTTAGAAAGAGGTAAAAAAATAGTTTTATTCACCTCAATATTACGTACTTATCTTGTTATAGCGAACAACTTCTACTAATAAATGATAACACATTTTCATCAAATTACTATATGTATTTGCTATGTATTTAAAAACAATTAGGTAGATAATACATTTTTTTTCTTACATTAATAATCAAAAACAATTAACAATGTGGTTATTAACAACTTTATATAAAGGTTTTGGGTTGGCAAAATTCGTTAATTAGAGGTATGAATACTTTTTCTTGATAGTTGAAAATTCGTTATAAAGAGGTTGTACGCAAAGAATGTTCGCAATGTAAAGGTATATTTTATATTGACTCTTATGGACAATTCAAGGGGATTACGAAGAATTTGTTAAATCGAGGAAGTCGTTATATTGAGGTACGTTATATTAAGGTTGCACTGTATATATATATATGATACGCGACTTGAAAATACAGAATCCAGAAATTCAGAACAACTACACTAAAATAATCTGTGTACTTTCTTGTATCTCTATTATTCGTCTTACATTGCTAATAATGTGAAACAATCTACAGTCCTACACACAGCATACATAGTATGTACAATAGTAACTATATACACAAATATAACATGGCAAAGGTATCGAACGAGCTTTGCTTCGCCATACTGTGCGACACGCATTCGAATTTAACCAATTTAAATGTATTAAAATTTAATTTTACTGTCACAGTAAAGTCCAAAAATAGTCGAGGATAATTCTAATGCGTGTTCGCTACTGTGGCAGACCTGATAGACGAATGGTAACTAACGATTCTTATTGTCCAAATAGGTGAACAACCTTGCCCGAGGTCGGAATTCATGTCATACGAAATACTGATACAAAACTATGGCAAGGGTCAGACATTCAATATTACAATATGTACACATATTATTATTGTATGTATTAGCATGTATGTTATATATTTAGTTGTAAACAATATAATAGGGGATCGGACAGTAATCGAGAAAACATCTAAAATGTAGTTAGGACGAATGTTCGTCGAACCAGAAAGATCATTCGTTTAATATTTTTGTGAAATAATAATGATTTATGCTTTTAAATCATAAAATAAAATCTAATAATTCGGATATATAGGAAGAACAGATTAAAATTCTTCATCTTAAACGAAACAACAATCACAGCGCATGACGTCATTTGTAGGCAAATACCGTAAGTCAAGCTTGTGTTTATTTTACGTTTTTGCTTTTCATAAAGTGTATTTTTGCTAATTTTTTCGTTCCATTACTACAATATCGTCCCCAAACTTCACAAAACGTATTTAAATCACTTTGCAAGTTTTATTTCGAAGAGTTTGTCGTCTTACCTACATGTGACGTCACAAATTTTGAGGTGACCTTTTGCGCGGCAATATTTGAAACATAATATTTAAACATAGTTTTAGGTACTTTTAGAGCGTTATTTAATTAAAATATTATTTTTCATGGCTATATATATTAATAATACTTAAAATAAAACACTTTCTGAAAAGTTGTCCGATCCCCTATTGTTGTACACCGCCGTATACTCTTCCCGATACTAGCCATTTAAAGGCAGTCTGGAAGAGATAGTTTTAAGACCACCCATTGTACTACCTACTGTGTACCTACTACCATTGTCTTTCTATTGTTATAGTTTATTTTTGTAAACTGCTATATAATCGAGTTTCGTATTTAATTTTGGATAGTAAGGCAATCTGATCGAAATATTTATAGTAGCTTACGCGTTTACACATCGATAATTATTAAAATTGACGCGAATATCGTGATATGTGCTGAATATCTGATCCTTGCCTATGATTTTTAAAGTCATACATTACTTAATGTAAATTTATTAATAAATTGAGAGAAATAAATGGATAGAAACATATAAGCCCCTATGGCAAAACAAGTAGAATATACCCTATACATAAAAGTATGATTTATAGAAAGGAATATTTTGAGAAAATCACTATATTTACATAAATTATCTACTAAAAAATAAGCAGGAAGCATCGGTATTTTTTTTCGTAAAATTAATTAATCAAAGGTGAATGAATAACAAATAGCATTAAACAACCCAATCGAGGAAGAATTTACTCTCAGTAATACATAAGAAAAATATAAGAATATTGTGCGTATTTGATACAGAATGTGAGCTAGGTATGTATAGCTCGCGTCAAACTTGATGGCGGCTGACTGGCGCATCACGTGATCTGCGCAGATACAATTTTGTATGCGATTTTGTTACTGCGCAGATGACGTGGTGCGTCTGTCAGCCGCCATTAAGTTTGACGCGATGTATACGTGGGTATCGCGGATGTCGCGGCTGCGATGCGGTCGGTTGATATGTTCGTTGTTGGGGTGACATGATGCAAACACTGTGTGAAGCCCGCGAGCACGTCTCAAAAACACAACGTATGGAAAATAGCTTTATGCTGCCTACCGCCTAACAATACACCATGTCACAAAAATATTCAATTTACATGGTTGTATATTTATACAATCATAAATATATTTTATTTGTACATTACACATGTGATTTTTTTATTCGTTTAAGAAAATATTTACAAATAAACACAACATTTCAACCTTCACCTCTATTCACAATATTATAAACCTATTCTAATAAAATTAAAATAATCAGGGCTGTAAAAGTCTTAATTAAACTAAAACTAAACATGCTTTTTTGACCACACAGCACTGGCTTTTACATTTATGGTGAACAAAACGAATGCTATGAAGTCTGAATTGCACTTCTATATATGAACATAATTTAACGAGAAATTCATTGAATCTTTAAGGAGAACAAAAAATTTAAGTGTTTTATCCAATTGATAACAATTAGAAGGTCTGTAATGTAAATGTGTATTCAAGGCAAACCTAATTAATTCGTTAATTTAATAAAAAAAATACCAAAAGAGGTAATTGAATTTTATAAGTAACCAAAAACCAATTTTTTTTTATTCACCTCAATGAAACAATCGGGCGGCGTTGGACTGTACAATATGTTCTTATAACTTACAAAAAACATATGTATTTCATCATATACCTAGAAACTATCTATCCCTTTGGTTTGGTATATGAATACTGCACTGAAATATAAGTTTTGCTAGGCACCAAGAGAATAACCGCCTAGATTCTTTCACGGTTTTTGTACGAGTTTTATTTAGTCTGAAGTATTTATAACCGACTTCAAAAAAGGAGGAGGTTCTCTGTACGATTGTATTTTTTTTTTTATGTTTGTTACCTCAGAACTCCGTCATTTATAAACCGATTTGAAAAATTCTTTTTGCGTTGGGTTCAGTATAGCTACGAAGTGGTCCCATATAAATTTCATCGATATGTGACCTCGGACTTCGAAGATACATTGAAGTCGGTTTTTGTTTTTTTCTAAAAATTAATTATTCTCGGTGTAGTTGAACAATATTTGATATTTTGTCTGAAAGCGGTTGATCTCTGGCTTTATGCCACATGAGATTGTAACTTACAACTCGTTATTGCTGTAACGTTACGCCGAATTTAAGAGCTACCAGATGTTACCTATAACATACACAGCTGATTTTCTGATGAAAATGTACTTCTGGGCAGGTCATAGATAAATTTACATAGTTCTTATATTATTTCGAGCGATAATGTTACTATTTGAGAAGCTTGATCCTGTAACTTATATGGAATAAACGTATCTCGTCATAGCAGAATAAACATGAATAGAGAATTTCAAAGAGAAGCAAGTTTCCTGCCGTGCCAAGAATTCAACCAAGTTATTTTTTAAAATTGCATGAACATAAAATCCTCAATAACAACATGCACAATGCTTTCTAAATTCATTAATGAATATTGCACAAATTATTCTCCTCGGCTGAGATACTTTAGAAATGTATTTAGAAAGTGTCAATTTAGTAAAACATACCACTATTTATAACAACCTACTAAGTCTAATACATGAGCGAATACAAAACTTTTGGACTTCCAATTAATTAGTGGATGCGGATCATCATACGTACATAAAGTTTTACAATAACATTAGTCAACAATCTTTCATCAGACTACATTACGCCCGCGTCAAAAGCAGGTTTATTTGGAGGCTTCGCTCCACGAATAACATTCAGTGCTAACACTATTCAAGAAAATATAACTGGAAAATACTCCCGTCTTTACATTATTGTACAATATTACCAAACATTCAACTACAGGATAAATGTTGGGTTGATTTAGAGCAACTGGAGTCGTCAGCTCGTTTTTTCGACCGATGCAAATCGACGTTATTGATCTTGCAACAAGGCGGTCTCGTTTCATTTAACGACTCGATCAACAAATATCGAGCGTATATCACCAATGATTTCTACCATACTCATTTCCGGGAAATATGACCGAAACAGACAATATTTTTTAACATTATCTGCAATATGCACCGCCTGCGGTTGTCTTCAGGATCTTACAATACATTTACAAACAATATAATTGCTTTTTACGTCAACTAATAGCTATTTGTCATACATTCTGTATGACACTTATTATTTAAAAGCAATCGGAGATACCAATTACATGTGTACAATTGAATTACACGCCGCGGTCACATAACGCGGAAGTTCAGCCGTTACGCGGCGGCTCTTTTACAGAGACCTACGCTACGGTACATTAGATCTCGCATAGAAATAATAACGACAGATTATATTACTAATTGGATAGAAACAGTGTTGTTAGGTCCATGATAGACGACGAATGGGCCGAAGTATTTGATACAGTAATGCAGATATGGATGATATTAAACTGCCCATCACTATCGAAGCATATTTATGAGTTTGAATAGAAATCATCACTCTTCCAAAGTATGTAAACCTCAAGCGGCTAAAATGTGAGCCAATATATAGCGTCCCAGTTCTTTGCACTACTTTAGACCCTTCGTTTAAACACTTAACTTATCAAACGAACAAGGATGTTAAAGTTCATTCCGCCTATAATCGTGCCGCAGATGTAGGATTACATACAAATTACTCACCAAGGTTTTGGCGAAACGCCGAGAAATCGTATCGCAGAGCGTTCGATAGATATTTAGAGTTTCCTGGGGCGCGTGAGGCGGCGCTTCTTGCGGTCGGGCGTGAGGCTGGACGCGTCGGCGGAGGCGCGGCGGCGCGCGGGCGGCGTGCTCGCCGAGCCCTCGCCGCCGGAGTCCGTCTTGTACTCCGTCTTCGTCTTCTCTACCTTCGTCTCCTTAGTTTTGGGCTCCGACTTGGGGTCGGACTTGGTTTTTTCCGTTTTGGAGTCCGACTTGGTTTTGGCGTCGGGCTTGGCGTCGGGTTTGCACTTGGGCTCGGGCTTGGGCTGCGGTAGATCGGTGGCGGGCGGCGCCGGCGCGGCGCTCGCGTCTGCGCACCCGCTCCCCGTCGCCGCCACCTCCGCCGGCTCCGCGCTGCTGCCCGCGGCCCACTGGAACACAATCGTCAACAGCTGTTAATACTGTTCTATGCAATTGATCACCTTTTTTTTATACGACTAATAGGCAAACAAGCAGACGGCCCGCCTGGATGGTAAGCGGTTACCGTCGCCTATGGACACCTGCAACACTCGGGGCATTACTGGTGCGTTGCCTACCTTTAAGGACCCTTTTCACCCTTCTTTTAAAGTACCCCATGTTATAGCTCTGCGGAAAAACCTCGGGCGGTAGCCCATTCCATATTTTGCAGGTGTGCGGCAAGAAAGATCTGGAGAATCGGACAGTATGCGATTTCCATAGATCTATGGTATGTGGATGGGCTTTCGCACGATGTCACCTACTGAGGCAGCAATATTACTGCACGCGGCCCGCCTCTGTGCACTTTCGAGCGGCAACCGGTGCATTCATTAGCATATCATTTATTTAGCAGCATATTCACTCGTCATATCATTATTAATTCACAGAATTTAGTCTAAAACTAGTGGTGAATAAAGCCGATTTATAGTCGAAAAAAGAAGAGCGAGTGTGGCTCAGTGGGAGCACGTGTGACTTTCGATCCGACTTACCCGAGTTCGAATCCCGCTGGCCCCGCGCTACTGACGTTCGTAAGTTATGTGCCGATTTAATACTCGGTCTAAAAATAATTTTGAGGAAATCGGCATGTCCAAGACTAAATCACAAAAGTTCAAAGACATGTGACATCCACCACCCTGCACTGGGCCAGCATGGTGTATTATGGCCCATACTCTCTATGAGCGAAGGCTCTTCGCCTGATGTTAAGCGAGGATGTGGCTGAAGTCCATCTTCACACGTAGATTTAGAAGATACCTATTCACTCTAGCCTTGAAGATACCCAAATTAGTTATTAGGAAACAGGGAAGACGGCAAAGAGTTCTATTCCTTATGAGTACACTATAAACGTGGAACCAAAACGCTTTGTTCGAATTGGCGGAATGTCTACTGTATAAGGATGATATTTGGCTGACATTCTGCCCGTCCTGTGATGGAATGGGATTAGGTCGTGGAGTTCCTGTCCACATTCCCCGAAAATAATTTCATAAAGAGGATATGGCACAGCCGCGGCCAGCAAGCACTAGGTATTTGAATAATGGTTTACGGTCTCGCAGAATATGCGTAAATTAAATAAATTAACTAAATAATAATAATAATGAAAATTTAACTAAATTTGTATCAACTTCAGATTTTTGTTAAAATTAGCGTTTCGGGAGAAAACGTTTCTACCTCACTAAATCTCAACCAAACTTGGTAATTTTGGTCTCAATTTCTTAAATTAAGAATAAACTAGGTTTGTAGGTTTTCCTTTTTTTAAGTTTGTCTATTTATAAAGATAACAGCAACCAAACTTAAAAAAGAAATCGAGTAAATATCGAGTTTTTTGGGTCCATTTATTCAAATTCTATAAGAATTATCGACAAAATAAAAACCTACAAACCTTTATAATGATAACATCTCTTACATGTCCAAATTTCATCGAATTTGGTTAATGTTTAGGGGTAGAAAAACGTTTTCCCTTTTTGCATGAAAATTTCAGCGCGCCGTTCCCTCTTAATATGAATTTCATATAATCTGGCCACATACCTGTGCTAGGGGCGACAGTCGCAGCGCGGCGCCGCACTCGGCGCAGAGCGGCGGCACGGCGGGCGAGCGCGAGCGCCAGTACTGGAGCTCCGTTTTACACTTGTTCAACTCCTGAAATTAAACAGATAGACACATTTTTATTAAAACTAATTTCATTTAACCCTTCGGGGTACCTGGTGACCAAAAGTTACTTTATATGCCTGGTCTATCAGACCCGGAAATTATTTACTATGTTGCAACTATGTTATACTAAGGGTGTTAATTATAGGTCGTGATTATAGAATTATAATGGTCATGATATTAAAATATTAGAAACCAACAAGATTTTTAACATATTTCTAAACATTAAAGTATTACTAGATGACCCGGCAAATATTGTTTTGCCATATAAATTAAAAAAAAATGTTAAGGGTGAACAACCCTTATCACTTAGGGGTATGAAAAATAGATAGTAGCCGATTCTCAGACCTACTGAATATGCATATAAAATTTGGTAAAAATCAGTAAAGCCGTTTCGGAGGAGTAAGGTAACTAACATTGTGACACGAGAATTTTATATATAAGATGATAAATTACCAAGTTCTTTAACATGTTTTTGGAATAAACACAGTTCACGATTATCGAAATAAAATTGGTTTATCCTTTGGAATTATAACTCACGGAACTATAAAATCCTATGAGCAATTATATTATACATTACATAAAATCTTACTTAATATTTTAAATACGCAAGTCTCTTTGTGTATAACTTCATAGAGAATTATAAACCTAATTCAATGGAGATAAAGTCGCTAAGTAGGATAGCAGAATGGGATTATACATTACTTACACCACCGTCCCTTACAGTTTATTTGAGTCCTCTCCATCCAAAAGTTGTCTGGAAGAAATCGCTATAAGCGATAAGACCGCCCATTGTAACACTTTAGCTTTAAGTATTGTTTTCTCATTATTTCTTGGTGTTGAGTAACAATAAAGCGTTATCTATCTATCTACTTTTAACACACCAAAATGATGTCTTGTAACTTTTTAATTTTTTATCTGTGGTATCACATCAAAACAAAAGAATCTTACTTGAAGTAAAGTTTGAAATTTCCGACTCGTCTCCTCATTCTTCTTATCATAATCGTCCAAACGGTTTGCGTATTCGAGCGTCTGTTTCTGTTGCTCAGCAATCTGCTTCTGTTGCTCAGCAATCTGTTTCTGTTGCAGCGCGGTCTTGCGCTTGCAACTGCGGAGGTCGCTTCGCAATGCCGACAGTTGGTCGTTGTACCTGAACAAAACCGTAAGAAGGTGATTCACACGTGTGCTGACAAGATATCGCTACGCCAAAAAGGGAAACGGACTTTTTAAAAAAGAAAGAAACGTTTATTTGTAACAACTTATTAATAGGAGCTTCTTTTCAAAACATGACTATTCCACTTTCGATAAAACTGTTTTTCTTTGTTTGGTAACATTCAAATTAACTCTCCGCGGAAATAAAATTGAGCCAAAACTTTAATTGCAATTTCGTCAAAAATAGATTATTCGACTACAAAGCTGCATACCTAAAATTCAATTCTCATCATTCAAATCTCAGTAAGATTGTGAAAAAACACAAAAAGTGGAATAGTCAAGTTTTGAAAAGAACCTCCTCAACACATGACATAAAAAACAAACAGAATACAAAAAAACCTTTAAAAGATTAAATAAAAAAAATAGGAAGTTGTTGCAAACCGGCCTCAACTCAGCGTTGTGCTGGTCGTGCGACCAGCGCTGGTCTTTGAGGCTGTTTTAAGAGTGTCCATAGTCCCGGACATTGCGTTAGGATAACAGTTGACGATTTGGCTTAAGGCCTTTGGGCGGTCTATAATTTGACACTAGGTTTGGCACCACACCCAAACGAGAGAGACTAAAACATGCTTTTCGAACTTATATACTTATATTATGAGCATTTTTTAAACGTAAAAGACTGGAAAGCAAGCCGATGATGGACGGCCCACCTGGCGCAATTTGTAGACATCTGTGACTTGTGATAACGGGAGGGCTGGCCTCATGCACGAGTGCCAAAAAAAGTAAATTCAAGGTACACATCTAAAGGATCTAGGAGGAGGCAGTTGAGCGACTGCTCAGACTCATTACAAACATCATCCGAAAACAAGACTACGTCTCTGAAACAGCAGGGCTTTATTCGGTGGGTGGTATTACAACCGAGACCATAACACACACACACACACAAAATTAAGCCAAATAGGAGAGCTTAAAGTCAAAAGATATATTTAAAATAGGCACAAAAAAATCACTTTTAAACGTCATATGCACATAATACAAACCAATTAAAATACGTTTAACCGATTAAACTATAACTTAAAACAATAGTTCACCACGCACAAATTTAGGCATTTCTACTATTCAGTGAACAAGTTAATAATGGTTGAATTTTGTATGAAAAACGACCTTAGGGTATGATGATGACTTTGAAAAAAAAAGGAAAGCATGTTCTACCCAATTCTTTCCCATACTCAGAGTGAAGTCCTTACTTCTTCATGCCCTGCTTGATGCGGTGTATCCGTTTCCTCAGCACCATGTTGCTCTGCGGAGGCGGCGGCGACGGCGGCAGGCTCTCTTCCAGGTACATGTTAAGTGACGACACGCGCCTCTCAGTAGAGACGCCGGCCGCCGCCTGCGAGGGCGACGAGTCGAACCCGCTGGGAGGAGGCGAGTCCAGGCAGATATACGATTTACTGCTCTCACCCGCTGGAAACAATTAGCTTTATGAGGAAGCGGTATTTTTAAGCGAAGTAAATTAGGACTTGACTCTTACTAACTACCTAATAGTTCAGATCATAGATCTATGGAAATCGCATACTGTCAGATTCTCCAGATCTTTCTTGCCGCACACCTCCACCTAGCAAGATATGGAATGGGCTACCGCCCGAGGTTTTCCCGCGGAGCCATAACATGGGTTTCTTGTCGTGTCGTGTCCTTAAAGGTAGGCAACGCACCAGTAATGCCCCGAGTGTTGCAGGTGTCCATAGGCGACGATAACCGCTTACCATCCAGGCGGGCCGTCTGCTTGTTTGTCTATTTATTACATACACAAAAAACATTGCCCCGAACTGGGACCTAGCGACTATAATTTTACAACCCCTTTACCGATTTTGCTCATCTTCTTCTTAATCGGGCACTCTTATCAGAGTGGTCGTGGTGTTATAGATAGAGTATGCGGAGAAATTGAGAAGCATTGCGATAGCAGTAACTCCCGCTAAGAAAAACCACGACGCTGAAGACCCACCGCATATACCATCTATTACACCACAACCACTCTGATATTGCTCATATTCGAACTAAAAAATTATATTTACCTATGGTTATATTTATATGAAGCATTAAGGAATGCCAAGCGAAAAACTCAACAAGGTTTTTCGGAAAAGTGACCATTGTAGCTCAAATGGACAGATCACTTCCCGGGCTGAGGGAAGAAGGGAGATGAGGTGCGGGTTCAAATCCCAGCCGGTGGTCGTACTTTTCCTTTCGATACGCAAGTTATCGTTGAACAAATATACATACGCCGATTTGTCCCGGTAGAGTCAAAAACTATAATAAATACGGTTAAAAGACTTAAACAATATTTTTAACGTTGTATGTATGCTGCATATACAGGCCTAGCGCACTCCGCATTGTAGGTACGAAGCTACAAGTACAGCCGGACACCGACGGCGGTTCGCGCGTCGTTACACGTGCTGCGTCAGAAGAGATAAGAGCTATGCGATAGAAAGAGAGGCGCTCTGTAGGTTAATATGTCTGGTAGGTATGCAGCGCTACGCGAGCTGAATTGAATTTTATTGCGTCATAGCAAAAGTCGCTATTTGTTTAAATTTCTTAGCGGAGTGATGCATCTGTCCCTTAGTATTTTGTGCTATATCCTATACACTAATTCTACATTTATATCATAAGTTTTTTACAGTGTAGTAAATAAACGATTTTATTATATGCCATAAACGTGATCTGAATAGATATGATAAATCAAGTTGTTAATTTAAAATTCTAATATCTGCAATATACTGTGATAATTTAAACTCCCAGCATAACTATTACCCAATTGAAATAACTTATTTACCACAATTTAAATTCATTATTAATTTTCAAAATCAATTCATTATCATAAATATTTGTACACCGAAATGTAGGACCTGATGGAATCTATACATCTTTATCTGTACCCATGTTTCAGACAAATTTAATTCATTTAATTTAATTAATTTAATTTCAAATTATACGAGACTAGCTACTGTCTGCGACTTCGTGCGCGGTGGGTTTGGTTATATCGCGATTCCTTGGGAACCATGTGTTAAATTGGGAAGGAAATTCCTTCTCGGTACCCTACGTCTCTCGGGGTTACGGGCTATCTGTGCCAATTTTCATCCTTTTGTCGTAAAAATGTAACAAATAGTCGGACAGAGTTACTTTCGCATTTATAATGTTACTATTATATATTATAATATTATTAGCTGACACCCGCGACTCCGTCCGTGTAGAATTCGGTTTATAGCTGTTCCCTAAGGTACTGTTCGTTTTTCCGGGACAAAAGTATCCTGTCCTATTCCAGGACTTAAAATACATACCAAATTTCATCAAATCAAATCAAATCAAATCAAATCAAGTCAATCAAATCAAATAAATAATTTGCCAGAATACATTATTATTTACAATTAATTGTAGGTCTTACATTATTAATGTCACTGTATTCAGCCTGCATGCAAGCATGCAAATATCAAAATCCATTCAGTCGTTATGGAGTTATGTGGTAACAAACACACAGACTAGCATTTAAAATATTAGTTGGAGTAGAATTAGTGTATAGGATATAGTAAGAATTTCCTAGTCTGACAGACCCACCAGACATAATAATTATGGTGTGATGGCTTTTGGTCATCAGGCATCCCAATGTGGACAAAAATCCTATACTTCAAACAACGAATTTCTCACAAAAACCTATAAAAAGTAAAAAACGGCTGAACAGCTGGCATAGCCGAATCACGGCTAATATCCCCTTAAATAAAATCAGGCTGAACTGCCCCATACCCAAATGTTCCTCAAGCACCAATCGTATATCGTGTTGAGCTCAAATTAAGGTATAGCTTCACTGCAACTAATGAGATACCGACTAATTATTATCGATTCAGGCAAGAAATCGAATTAATCTCATTCATTTATACCAAAATATGATAACTAAAAGTTGAGATAAACTTAATGGGACAATAAATGGCATCATAAAATATTGTCAAACTTTCAACACCCCTCCTTTTTGTGTCAGTGCTTAAACAATAGAATCATTGTTTTTAGCATTTGATATGATTCCGGTTATACTTACGCGAAAATGCTGTAGTTATATCAAAGAAATCTGTGCCGAAATATGTGATTTCTGGCAAATTAGGCTCTATGTGTTCCTTAAAGTACTCCATAGCCATTGTTGTAAGGTCAAACAACTCATCAGTCACTTTATAAGGCCTTGCTAACTTAGTAGTTGTTTTTAGGTATGACAGTATACTGTATACCTCATCTAATATCTGAAAAGAGAAAAACCTGAGTTAATGAAATTGAATAATGCATAAGAAAATGAAATGCGAGGAAATAAAAAACAATTGCCAATGTTTTTCAAGTCGTTTATTTTGCGCTAGGTCTAACCATAGTCAGTGGGAAAAAGAGCCAATTGTGATTCTAAGTCAATACAATTTTACAATTACAATTCAATCTGAAGAAATTAAAATAACAACTGAAAACCCTACCCCAATCATTTAGGAAAGCATCACAAAGCATGCAAATAAGAAGCACATAAAAGGAAAGATGTTCTACGACCAAGTGACTAAAAACTAAGAGTCTATGCTAGAATGTAAAACAAGAGTGTACTTTGTTCGAACCAAAAGCCACAAAAAAATGGTTGTCTTAAACGGATTGTAAATAAATTTTTAAAATGATGTAAGGTGCACTTGGCTAAAGCAATGCCCATTGCTTTATAGGTTCTGCTTCTGATAAAAATTGTATGTGCACACAATTATCCAATATACATACAGTATGCAAATTGATTGTAAACAAAGACAATAAGAATATACTCTTTAAAGAAATAAGATTTGATACGCACAGCATCATGATTCTTTATCGACAACATTATTCTAATTGGAAATCTATAAGAATCTATTATATCATAATTAGATTTTAACCACATAAACCATCTTGAAATATGGTGTACAATGACTATAAAGTTCATACTAAGACAGTACTTTACTTCAGATTAAATCATAGAGGAAAACAACAAGTTTCATTTATTTTGCATAAAACATTATTGTTATGATTCAATTTACCTTACAAGTATGTATGAATAGCTATGGTTAGTAGACTTTTATTTATAGGTCTGAATTTAAACAGCGTCTTACAATCCTTGATGTTAAAAAGAGATTCTCCTATCTTACTGTAATTACTTACTTAAAATAAAGTGTAATTATGATATCAGATAACATATAATCACCTCTCCTGGGAAGAAACAGCAGTGTTTTCTCTCAATATGTTTACCAAAGGTCATCTGCAAGAGACTAAGTCTCATGTGCAGTGTTTCTATTATATCAGACTCGCAAGCCAATGGATGGCTTCTACGGGCCGACTCTCTCCTCGGCATCTTAGCCTTTATAGACTGGAATCTGTGCAGCATCTGGTTTTGTAAACGCTGGAACGTAGAGTTCAAAATTCCACTGCATATTGTGTTAAACTGCCGGTTTACCTGCCAACATAAATTTTGCCATTATTATAAATATTTGACCTGAGATAAATATTATAATAGATTCTAAGAATGTCTTATCACACAGTAAGGTTTCACAATGCCCTATCAATGTTGATAATTATGCCAATATTGCACAAAGACGATGCATTTAGGTTACTAAGCATTGTTTGGTGATAAGCCACGGGACAGCTATAACTTAAAGAGATGAGGTTAACCTCAGATAGCCTTTATACTTGAGGTCATGTGAATGTAGGTATATTTTAAGTTTTGTGTTAATGGCTATAACAACAAAACAAAGTAGGTAGTGATGCAGCTTTCTTATAGTTTATTTTCCAAAATGAGGCTGGATATGTAGAGATTAACCTTTAAGATTGATATGATAATTTGAGTAGAATAGAAATGGTATGGGTGATGGCAATCCAAAAGCTTTAGGGATAAATTTGTTAGTCAGTATATTTTGTAATCAAGCTGTGATTTTCAATTGTGTATGAGTGTTCATATTCCAAAATAATGAAATATCTACAGCACAACATATGGAACCAAATATGTAATGTATAGAAAAGTACAAGAGTAGTAACCATTCTAAAATGTGAGACACTTTTGAATCCCAAGTAGCAAAATATCTTTTCAATGACTTCGATAGGCAAATCAAGCAGGTTGGTAGTGTAGGTCTTGGGGGCCGGCACTAGCGCGGCGCACTTGGATGTGCTCGCGTGCGGCGAGGAGCTGCCCGCGCTCGGCTGCAGCGCGCTGGAGTGCCGAGTCACGCGCGACACCGCCGCCGGCTCCGCGCTCGACGGCCCGCCGCCGTCGCTGCCTCCGCTGCCGCCCCCGACGCTACTCATCTGCCTCGTTGACACCATTTTAGCCAGCTTACTGATTATTAATTTCTGAAAACTGAACTCATTTGTAAAGTCACTTCTATTTTCTAACGAAAACCATATTTGCGCAAATCGATCGACCGACCTTTTATTTTTAACATAAAATACATGTATTCCAGCATCTATTCGATGTGTTTGCAACATAAACCATACATATTTTTCACTGAACAAAAATAAATTACTTTCGAAGAGCACCGAGTGAATTCTAAAATGGTGGCCATGGATGGCTAGATCGGAACCTAATCACTTGAGAAATTATGTATGATTTCTTTACATGGCTAATGTAATATTGAATAATATAACAAATAATTCACCCAATCAAGAATTCATGCACATTTTTTGAAAAATTAGTACAATTTTTTCCTTTGATAATAAAACTGAAATGAGACGCAGTAGTTTCAAAAACGCTACGCTTTCACAATTTTTTTTTGTTGGTTGGATTGGATTGGAGTTTGGAGTGGATTGACGAACGAATGAATGAATGATGGACCGGCAGCCAGCTAAAGATAAAAGTCCACTGGAATGAATGAAAGCAACGGCTTACTACAGCACAACATATGGAACCAAATACGGAAGAGATCGCTTTGAGCGATAAGACCGCCCATTGTGACATTATTATTAAGTTAGTTGTTATTTTAGTTTTTAATTATTTCTGTATTTTGGTGTTACAATAAAGAGTTATTCTATTCTATTCTATTCTATTCTATTCTATTCTATTCTTACTCAAAAAAAAGAAAAAATAGCAATGAGCGGAACGCACTTTGACATTCATCACTAAAGTCTACTGTACACCATCAAGATCAAGTAGGATCTAAGCTATCAAGCCTAAAGTGTTGGTAACCTAGACCAATTAAAAAAAACAAGTTAATACGTGGGCTTTTTCACGTCGTCAGCGCAAATACTTACACAATTTTTATAAATTATTTAATTGTATAAAATTCATTGTGTATTGTGTATATTTGCCAAAGAGTTTATAAACATAGATTTCCATGATATTTTCTAAGTCAGGCATTTATTATGTGATCCCGTTAAAATAAGAAAATAATTTGGGTATCTTCAAGGCTGGAGTGAATAGGTATCTTCTAAATCTACGTGCTCCATCTTTGGCCACATCCTCGCTTAACATCAAGCGAGATGGTGGTCAAACGTAAATATATCAATAATAAAAAAGATAGACTTATTGGAAAATGCATAATATGAGAAAAGAAACTTTTTTGTCACTTTCGCCGTGGCCGGTGAATATCGTGTTCCGGGCCGTTTTACTTTTGCACGAATGCGATTTACTTTGAGTATAATATACTACTACCATTACTATTTAATTTAAACATTAGATAAGTAAATGACACTCAAGGCACAAGGCGGTTCGCTAGTTTAAAAACATACATAATAATAATTAAATAAATATTGATTTTTAATCAAAATGACTGTCTTGTATTTCTCACAAAAAGACGATTTTCAAATTGTTCCCAAAGTACGTAAATTTTGCAGACTTTACCATACATTGGGGAAATTTTAATAAATGTGGTTGGTTACCTTCCAAGTAGTTTGTTCCTTACCACAGCGCGGAAAATTGTATTAAAATACTCGTAGTACTGTGTGATGAAAAAAAAGTATTTGTACTGTCACTTTGACGTTGACATTTGAGGTTTGTCAAATTATCAAAATAGCAAGAATTGTCGATTTTGTTTTTGTTGCGTAATTTATATTCTAAGCCAAAATAAAGTAATTTTAGTTAAAAATGATTTTATTTCCTAAACCCTATGTCTCTTTTCTGCTGTCACTGCAGTACAAAGTGCATTGATTAGTGTTTATATTTTAGTGTAGGAAATAGTGTAGGAATCTAACAATTTACCACCAAATATAACACGTGTTTTTACCCATTGTTTGTTAATAATCCGACGAAAATGTATCCTCGTTGTGGCAGCAGTGGATCTATCCATAACATACACCAGACACCATCATCATCGAACCATAACTCAGGTAAATTAAACCTAAGAAATGAAATAATGTACCTAGCCATTGTTAAGTGCGGGGAAACTAATGTTGCCCCACAAGCTTAAAGAAACTGTTGACGACCTATTCTTTCCTTGGTCACGCACAGCAGAAGTAGCTTAACAAAAAAGAAATGGTATAATTTTGAAACCGTTCATCGAGGATGAGTTGATGAGTCAGTCGCCCACATCCAACTGTTCATTTAGTTCTTCTAAACTACTTTACGGATTTAATGTGGGTTTCAAAATTCTTGAGATGACAAAACAGCAACCTTGGAGGCTAAAAGAAGAATACCCCAAGACCATAAGTTAAGCAGGTTGCGTCAGTAGACGCATACCTCATAGGACGTGACACCAACTATGGACAACAGACCAAATCAAAGCTTATTGTCTGCAGTGGACAGATAACTGATAAAAGGAGGAATAAAAGAAATGTAAATCATGATGGGTCGCCAGTTACATTAAATGTGTTTTAAAAATTCTTTATATTAGAATGTATCAGCTAATCATATTTATTCTTCTTACTTATGTTTCTTTTAGTATAAAAAGTATGTTACACACATAAAATTTCGTATAAGGCTATTGTTATATTAACTTGTCTCGACTAGTGTTTAAAGTTCAGGATTTTATATTTATATTACAGACGATGAAGACGACAGTGGAGACAACAAAGCTTCTGCCCTCAGCTTTAAAGAAAGAAGGAGGGAAGCTCATACTCAGGTACTTATGTATTTAACTTTACACTTTAGTAGTTTAGCCACTTTAGTATCTTCCAGTTTAAGTTTAAACCCTAAGCGGCCTGCTTTTTGTTGGCAGTTAACTACATCAATGAATTAAACAATTTGCCCTGATTAACATCCTGATAGGAGATCCCGATATTCATATTCATGTAGTTTATTAGCATTCTACAATGTAGTTCTTAGGTGGTAGGTTACAAAATTTAATTATCATTATAGACCCTGTTGGGCACACCTAAATTGGTATAGATAAGAGGAGGACAGTAATTGACAGCAATATGATATACAGACATGTATGAGAAAAAATTAGGAAGCCATTTTCAAAGCCAAAAGTTAAAGTATAAAGGAGGAGGCTACTAAAACTATATTTTTGTAAATATCAAATTTAATTACTAAATTTACATAACATTTCAATGTTATAACTATTACAGGCGGAGCAGAAACGCAGAGATGCTATAAAGAAAGGTTACGACTCTCTCCAAGAGCTGGTGCCCACTTGCCAACAGACGGATGCTTCGGGATACAAACCAAGCAAGGCTGCGGTAAGCACTCTATCTCTTATCTAAGTCTATAAAGTATAGGTTGACAGTTTATCTTGTTTTCTGGCCTTGGATGTTTTTGATAAGTGATACTTGTGCCTATATATGAAATGTGTACGTATTGTAACCTGATTTATGTAATTCTAGATGTTGAATGCAATTTATTACTAAAAAGTAGACACATAAAACAAATTGTATGTTGCTTGAATGATAGAAATATTTTTTCCTACTATTTATACATTCATAAGTCACAACTCACGCACAATCAACCATTTATTTTAAACTTTCTGCGCCCTGCAGTTTCCCAGGATAAAAAGTATCCTATGTCCTTCTTAACCCCCGACGCTTAAAGGTAACCCCCGACGCTTAAAGGAGGGGTGCTATAAGTTTGACCACTATGTGTGTCTCTCTTTGGATGCCGATTTGAATGCAGTTTTTTTTATTTGAAAGTAGGTTTTCTAGAGGTGGTTCTTAGACATGTTTTATCAAAATCGGTGTAGCGGTTTTTTATAGGTTTTTTGTGTCGGGGCTTTTTTTTATTTTAGTTTAATTAAATTAATTTTAGTTAAATAGGTTCTCAAAAAACAATAGACTACACCATCTTTTTCTTCTCTTACAGGTGCTCCAAAAATCCATAGACTACATCCAGTACCTGCTCCAACAACGACGTCGTCAAGAAGACGAGCGTAACGCACTCCGCAAAGATGTCGTAGCATTGCGTATCATGCAGGCCAACTACGAACAGATTGTGAAGGCTCAACACTCTGTCCCTGGAATGAATGAGCAGAGGCTAACGGATCAAGATAAGTTCCAAGTTGTAAGTATACTAATTATTAATAGTTTTAAGTTAGTATTACTCCTGGTAGGTCTCGCATGCGGTAGGCCGTCTGGGTAGATACCACCGCTTTGCCAGTTATTTGCCGCCAAGCAGTAGTGCGCATTACTGTGTTACGGTTTGAAGGGCATTGTAGCCAGCGAAATTACTGGGCATATGAGACTTAATATTTGAAGTCTCGGAGTGATGGAGCAATACAGTGCTACGCAGCGCTTTTTATGGTATTTGAAGTTCTGGGTGGCACTGCAATTGTTATGGGCAGGCGTGGCGCTTACAATCAGGCGAACTACTGGCTAGCCTCATCACTCAGCTCCTTAAAAAAATTGATTGATTTGGATTTATTTTGGATTATAAAATTTTTACTAGTGGTTCGCTTCGAACTTAGACCCCCTATTTCCACATTTTAGCTATATATAGCATTTTAGCAGGAGGAATGTCAATCATAAATTGATGACGGCTTTCCGTACATCTGGTCGTCCGGATATTCTCACAATCTGTTATTGAAGCGCCTCGATGTTTACGTAAATCTTATCAGCTTGTATCTAATATTGAGCCTAAACATGCAACATGCTAATGGCGATTATTATCTCTGATGACGACATAGAAAATACATGATTTATTTTACACTAGCAACCGCCCGCGACTGTGTTCGCGTCGACATAATAAATTGTAGCCTTTGTTACTCAGGGATAGTATAGCTTACTATCAGTGAAAGAATTTTTAAAATTGGATCAGTAGTTCCAGAGATTATTCTCTACAAACATGCAATGGGCTCTTTTAAAGTTTAAGGTTAAGTAAGGCTACTAGGTAATTGTAAGTTTGATAAAAAAAATGATTTAAAAGATTTAAAGATACAAACAATTTTACCTCTTTACTCGTATAATGTTGCATGATTGCTCGTCGACCTGAAAAGATATACGAATAGCTCTTGAGTCTTAATTATACCCAGTAATTTCACTGGTTACAATGCCCTTCCTTCTTCAAAACCAGAAAGGAATGCATGCGCACTACTGCTTGTCGGTAGAATAACTGGTAAAGCGGTGGTACTAACCCAGACGGCCCCTTGCATACGACCTACCAATAGCTAACTTGTATTTCCTTCCGTAGTTTCAGGGCATAATGGACAAGCTGTTCGAATCTTTCGAAGGTGTGCCCGTTAACAACTTTGGTGAGTTCTCAGCGGGCGTGTTCAACTGGCTCGAGGAGTACTGCAAACCGCAGTCGCTGAGGACCATGGTCCATGGGGTGCTTAGGGAACAGAACTACACGCCTTAGGTTTGACCTTGTTACTTGTTTGTTAGTGTTTGTTGTTGCGGTCTTTTGATTCAGACATTTTTTATATACAACTTAGTGACGAGACGAGCACATCATTCACCTATAATAATAATAATAATTTTAATCTTCAATAATAGTCCTCGCACTTATCGGGGGCTGTCTTTCATTGTATCTTTTAATGATGCACTTAGAGACAGTCCCCGATAAGTGTTGCCCATTACATATCTGAATTAAATGCTCTAAGAGGCCTCTACGTGTTGGACTCATGTCCCCGCGCAAGCCTTCCAAAGGACCGGGTGTATTACCCGTGAGAAAGAGCGACTTAATAATAATGACTTTATTCGTTCAAAAACCAGTTTGGATACATCGGTGATAGAACAATAATTGTCGTATTATAATATAATAAAAATCCTTAGTTGTTTCTTACTTAAGAATGACAAAAAGCTTTTAACTAAAGTTATCATTTCATTTTACAAATATCTCATTTTTCTACACGTTGCGAGACCTAGATAGTAAGCAACAGCCTGCTCATAATAGTTCCATCACCACTGTTTTGCAATTTTTGTGCGGCACTGCACTGCGCTCGACACCCTGAGACAATGGCTGTTAAGCAGTGGCGTAGCGTGGGAGGGGCCGGGGGGCCATGGCCCCGGGCGGCACATTTTAGGGGGCGGCAAAATCAGTAAAAATAGGTATTTTTTTTGTTTTTAAATTTGTTTTTTTTTTATCATTGCTTATTATCATTTTGTCAAAGACTTACCTCTCCCAGCGTACCCACTCATACTGTTTCTTAGCGGAAATTAATTAGTAATAATAAAATCATTTATTTGAAAATTAATTATTTTATGCATAATAATAATTTTCTTGCAGTTTTTCGTATCCCGTATTATTTAGCAAACTGATAGCATCTACGGATTGCTATTTAACGGTTTCAAATATATATTTTTTAATCTAATCCACATAAACATGTGTAAAATTTTTGCGCTCGCTCCGTTCGCGTATCGTTGATTAAGTAGGTATAATGATTGTGTTTAGGTGACATTTTGTAGAATGATAGTAGGAAGTTTGCTATCTAATGACTTCTAAGCTACGTTAACGTAAAAATGTTGCGCTCCTTGCGTTTTCGTAAGGGTTTTGCATAAAATGTTCTCGGTAGTGCAGCAACTGTTTCGGGCTGGCGTGTTGCTTACCATTAGGCGAACGACAAGCTCGTTTCGTCACTCAATTATTAAAAAAAAAACATTTTTCTATTTTCTGTTGTTTAGGCAGTGCGTTCTGTCAATCACGGAACCATTTTCATAATAATGCATAGGTTTGTCCTTTTTTCGTATATTGAATGTTGTATAAGTGCATCTCGCTCGCACCTTTAGGAATTAAGTTAATCGTTTAGTTATCTTACCTTTCTCTCTTATATGAGAATTTAAAAATCAGTGCCAAATAGAATACGTGTTATCTGAATCAAATGATCATAGACCATAAAATTATCTAATCTATAAACTTATCGTAAGTTTTATGCATACTGTTGTATAATTTCATTTATATACGTTAGAAATTATTGTATATAATTCATGTTAAAATTGTTGAAACTATCTGCGATAAAATAATTATAAATATATAACATAATATACATATAAATTTGGACCAAGTTATGTAGTTAAAATATAAAAAAGTTTAATCTAAGATCGGGGCGAAATCACAGATATGTAAGTCAGAATAATAAACTCGTTATAAATCAAATACTTTATTAAAAACTGTCGATATATGTACTTAGTAAACCATATTTATACATAGTTTTCGTGTACCTATCAAGTGCCTTACATTTATTTTAAATACAATGATTTTATAAAACTACAAACGTTTTTCTTTTGATGTTTTACAATAGGCCCCTGTTAAAACCTATTCAATGAAGATTTTTCGAAAGATGTTCCACTTTACGACGCGTTCTAACTATCAACAAATTGATTCAACACATTGAAGTATACACACTAACAATCAATCAATCGGGGAAAGGACAGTATTTATACAAACAAGAATCCGTAATAGATTAAAAAAATATCTACAAAACACGTTTTTATGGATTCAGAAAGCATTGTAAACGAGTTGTGAGCTACCCTGAAAGTTCCAGCCGGATAACTAATTGGGAAATGCTCAATACGAAATTTAAGTTGCAAGATTCCAACAGGAACGACAAACAGACAGGCAAACAAGAAAGTGACCTAATAAAAACGTAAAAAAACTATTGTCCTTAGCTAAAGTATCAAATTGCCTACATAATTTAATGTAGGTATATAATATAGAGCGAGTGTGGCTCAGTGGGAGCTCGTGCGACTTTCGATCCGACGCACCCGAGATCGAATCCCGCTGGCCCCGCACCACGACTTTTTTAAGTTAAGTGCGGAATTAACACTCGCTCTAAAAACGGTGAAGGAAAATGTTCAAGGCATGTTCAAGAATTAATCACAAAAATTCAAGGACATGTGACATCCACCAACCCGCACTGGGCCAGCGTGGTGGATTATGGCCCATTCTCTCTCTATAAGAGAAGGCCCGTGTCCCAGCAGTGGGAACGTGATGGGCTGATGATGATGATGATGATGATGATGATGATATAATTATTAACCTTTTGAGCGTCGCGTCGTAGAAGCAAAGCCGTCAAGTTATACATTTTTTAATACAGTCTAGTCGGCTCAAGCCGACCTCGGCGTAGAGAGCACTATTGTTATTGTTGTATCGTTTGTTGTGTATAGCTTGGCCTTGGCGGTCAAAGCATTGATATATATATCAATGGGTCAAAGGGTTAAAGAAATTGCAATATTCTCTGAAAAAAATAACATTTTTTGCAATATTCTCATTCAACAACACAGTACCCAAGTGCCATAATACAGGGGTATCAAAGTTTATTACACCTAGGTATATAATGACACCAATTTATTTGTTGGTGCCTTAGGGTAAGTACACCAGATTTTTATAACACATTTTACTATATCAATAAATATAAATAGTATGTACATACTTAACTTAAGCATCATTCACATTTTCTTTTAAACTACGTCTCTAGTTATAAACATATATATAGTTATTAACAATTCTTTTAACAGTAACTATAGGTACTATGAATATATAATTATTTAGGTCTACTTACTACAAACTTAACATTAACGAACTTAACAGTAACAATTATAACAGCTTAATCGCTCTATTAGGGCGCTATTTTTCGACGCGGAATGTAAAAATAGATAAAACACTGAAATTCGATTCATATGATGCGCTCAGTGTTTTTATTTCTACGTTACTAGCCAGATGTCAAAGAATAAACCAGCCATATGTCTCTCAAGTGCCAATCGTATATCGTGTTGAGCTCAAATTAAGGTATAGCTTCACTGCGACTAATGAGATACCGACTAATTATTACCGATTCAGGCAAGAAATCGAATTAATCTCATTCATATATACCAAAATATGTTAACTACAAGTTGAGATAAACTTAATGGGACAATAAATGGCATCCTAAAATATTGTCGCAGTGATTCTATACCCTAAACTGAGCTCAATACGATATACGATTGGCGCTTGAGGGACATATGGGTACGGGGGCTGATACCAACCACAATCTATATAGGTATGTACTTGTAATCGTTTGGCGAGCAAAACTGCATTCAGTCTTACATTGTATTTCTAAAGAAAGCTTCAAACTTGAACAAGGATGGCATAGATAATATTGACGAGCACGTTGGAATAACGTCTCGGGCTCAGAGGAAGAACATCCTCTGAGGTCTCGGGTTTGTTGTTACTTATTCCGGCTACTTCATTACGTTGTCGTTCTCATAAATGCTTATTCAATAATGCACATCCTGTTGGTGAAATGGGTCACACAATACTGCTAAAACTGACAAAAATTAAAATTTGTAATAAGTATCAGATGGTTTTTACAAGCTTTTATTTAACTTACAATATAACAAACATTGCAAGTTAAATAAAAACTTGTAAAAGCTTGTTTGGGTTGGGTTGTTATGGTCAAATCTTGCAAGTTGAATCAGAACCACTTCCTCTTATCCTACCGGAGTTGAAATTTTGCATACTTGTCAAAGTCCGATGACAATGCAATATTATGGTGACAGCCAGCTGATCTGATAATCGTAAACGACTAGTGTTTGGGCTCATTTTAATCTGCTCGCGGTTCCTATTACGAATTTGTTAAAAGCTTGTCTTGAAAAATATATAGGTATTTCAACTAAAATCTTGTTCCTTTACGTAGAGATGATTTATTTACATAAACAAGGTCATTTCTGATACTACACTCGTTCGCTTTCCGTCGGTTGCGATAGCAGCGTGACGTCACCCATGGGGTAACTTTCAGTCCGCCTAGCACTGGCCGCGTGCTTCGCTCGCTCCCTAGGCGTTCCACAGCAGAGTCTCTTCAACACACATGCGTAACACATGAGCAGTGAAAACATGAGGAGTAGGCCGACGATGACGGTAACTACGAGTAGGATTCGCAGTTCGCCGTTTGTTTCGACGCCCGCGCCTCCGGAATTGCGACCCATGGTGAAGTCAGCAAAACATCACCTGAAACGAGAAAATGTATCATTGATTCTTTGAACAGTTCAACGGATTGATTTAAGTCTCTGATAAGATTGGGCGTGTCAAATGGTGGTCTACTGTTGGAAAAGGTCAACGGTGTTTTGTTAATTAATAAACTGTTCGCTTCTTCCAAGACTCCTTGACTGATCTGCATTTTTTATCTCTAAAGATATTGTTACGAAATACGAGCTCGAAAGAAAGTTTTAATTAAACACATATCAAACATTTCTGGTAAGGAATTCTCCAAGGTTATGGACGTACAAAATTAAAAGCAAACATTTTTGAAGCTCTACGATGAAAATACGTCTAAGAAAAGAAAAATAATAAAGGTTCCGAAAATATTTTACCCTTATTCTAAGAAATTGAACACAAACTGCTCGAATACAATGAAACCTAAAATAAAGAGAATTTACTCGTACTTATGGAAATTTGCTAGTACTATAATAATATATACCTACTCGACATTTTGTTTTCTATATGTACGGATAATGATTAAAGCAAGGAAATTCTAAAATTTCGAAAAAGTTTAGATATTAAATACCAATAGCTTATGCAGAATTATTTTTTTCATATTGTCACTGAAACGGCTGAGTTTTTCCTCGAGGTCATTTTTGAAATCAAAAGCGAGGACGAACGACTCGGAAGAAATTATTTTGCAATGTAATGAACAAAATAAAACCGATCCTGGGATGATGTTGAATGGTATCTAGTGCCAGCGACAAAATTAATTTAGAATGTCGTAGGTCACACTCATACGTATCTACCGATTGCAATAATATGATTTCCTAGCTACTACATTATATAGGTATATTATAAACTATAAGGTAAGAAGCTATATATTGCGTCTCAGAATACTTTATTCCCGTCATCCACAACGGATATCCGCCCGCCCCTTTTATCTAATATAGTAATGTCGTAGACTATGTTCCTTTCAATAAATACGTCCCTTATTGTCGCCAGTAGGTATAACGTCTCACACCCTCTTAGGTTAACAAATGACTTTTGGAATCTCATGGAATTGAGCCTTGCCTTTTCCAAGGAGGTTTATCTTACTTAACTTTCTTTTCGTCATTTGCCTTTTCCGATTCAATATCATCAGGCCTAGCGCACTCCGCACTGTAGGTACGAAGCTACAGTAGTAGGTACATAGCCGGACACCGTCAGCGGATCGCGCGTCGTTACACGTGCAGCGTCAGAAGAGATAAGAGCTATGCGATAGAAAGAGAGGCGCTCTGTAGGTTAATATGACTGGTAGGTATGCAGCGCTACGCGAGCTGAATTGAATTTTATTGCGTCATAGCAAGTGTCCCTTAGTATTCTGTGATATCATTCAGTTCAAATTCAGTTACAATAGATAGGTATGTCATATAGGTACATATAAATTTAATACGTCATACTTATACCACAGAATACTTATTAGTACGTATATATAGAATCCTAATACATATAGAATCTTCGCAGTAAATTAAAAGACCTTTTAAAATCAGGGTAAGGTTGCTACTATTGGACCACTTAATTTTAAACAGGCTTAAAACTTATACTATTACATTTAGGAAAAAATGAAATTGGTTGAATGAATGGGCCTTCTATGCAAATCCCCGTAGCTACCATTTTTGATTTTTTTCATTAAGCCTAGGGTCACACAAGAGAAAAAACAAAATTAATAATGGTTGCTTTATTTGGACCACTGGAACTATGATTGGATCTTTAGGTTGCTATCATTGGACTTAGGCCAGTATGGCCTAATGGTCCATTCAAGGTGCATTTGTGTAATCTCGAAAAATAAAAATACATTAGGTATTAAAAAAGCTTATCTATTCTAGTATTCTAGCTTCTTTATTCTAGTCTATTAATCCATCTTTACTATTTCAGCCGTTTGTTTCTTTATTTGTTTGTGCTTTAAGTTATGATTTCAACTATCTTAAAAGCTTCTCACATCTGTTGGTTATGCCGTATAAACAACGTTCCAATTCAAAAATATGTTCACTAACATGTCTTCTAGTTTTGGAGCCAGGTCACCTCAAAGAAAAAGTAATACTATACTAAATCTTTGGGTCACCTGTTGAAACAATAATTTCAACTTTGGCCATTGCTGTCATTGCTTTGGCATTTGTCATTACATTTTAGTCATCAAATCTTTGTTTTAGTGTCTCTTATTTTCCTTGCCTCATTTAGTCTCATTTGCCCAAATCATATAACGGTAATTTTATACTGGTTTAATTCCAGGAATGATATTGCCTTTTTATCGCCATGCTAAAACAAAAAAATATATAGATGAGTATTCAGAACTAAAATTTCATAAGTCGCTATCAATGGACCGGTTCAATCTAAGCACCTTGCACTGGTCCATTGATGGCAAATCGCTAATATGTAACAAAAATAATAATATAATTAATGTTTCATGATACATTATTTGATAGTTAGCAATACCAATATATACTGAATGCTGCCGAAAAGAAAGACATTAAAATACTTTACAGAACTGTACTTACATTGTATTATGTGACACGCAAATTTTACATCGTGAGCCAGTAAAACACAGCGACACGCATATCTCCTCAACTAAGCTCACGGCGTCACTGGCGGTTGAGAGGCCGAGAAAGAGGACATAAAGCTAGCTTTTCGATGGAACCAACGATTTTTAAAACGGATCGTTCTCGAAATATCAGAGTGGTTCATTGAAAGCGCTAGTCCATTGATCGCAACCTTACCCCTATTAGATTCGTAAAAAAGTAGTCGAGTAGACTCCTCCCTAAATAAATACTTTAGGAGATGTTGTCTTAGTAATAGTAAACGGAAAGATCTAATAAATCTTGTAGCTGAAGAGGACACACCATTTGCCCCTCTTTTATGGTCACAATAGTAAAATAAACGAGGTCAATAGCTTATGACGAGCTTCAGCTTCAAATGGAAACCCGTTTATAACTTTCGCAGATGCTCAAATTGTTCATCTGCTCAGATTCATGACTTTCCGAGACATTAGGTATTAGTTGAAATAAATAGCTAGGAAGGTACTTAAATATCTGAATGATGCTCCGAGTATATATAGCTAATGCGAAATAATAAGTACCTACCTAGATACCTACCTAGTAATAAAATGTAGCAGAGATCAAAAACATCTCCACATTCACTTTCCTAAGTATTTAGATATGTACATGTTACTTAGGTACCTATATCTCTACTGATAGACTTATATTACTAGAATTTTCCCGCGACTTCGTCCGCGTGAACGACATAGGAAGCCCATATTCGTATTTATTCCAAGACCATCTTAACAAGACCTCCCTAGTATATGAGAGCACATACTACGAAGAGTTCAAGCTGAAACTTCGTAGTCACCCAACCGATTTTGATGTAACATACCCTATAATCTAAGTTGGGGCTAATGCTACCAAACCCTGAACTGACGGACTAAAATCCGCATTAAAATTCGCTCAGCAGTTCCCGAGTCTATAGATAACAAACAGACAAAAATCTAAAAACCGTGGAGTCGTGTTCAGTACCCTCTAAATAGTCGATCCTAGTTGGTTTTTCAAAAATATCTTCAAGATACAGCATTGACTCAGTTCATATTTTATAATATGTTTGTATATATATATATATATATTACGTATATATCTCTCCTCGATTAGAAGACTATTGAATCTATATACCTATAGCTATCTAAGTATTAAGTCATAGCACAGTCTCTTTTCCTATACAGGGTGGATTTTTGAGACGGGGCAGTAAGGGCAGGTACCTTAACCGTTGTAGTTACAGGAAAACGTTCCTAGGAGACCACCCATAACATTTTGAGATATTCTTAACTGCATTCGCAGATTTTGTAAAAAATGTACGGTCAGCGAAAAATATGCTAAATTACCAAAAATATTTTTTTTATGCCAATTGATCCTGTTTCTTGTGTGCCCTTACTGCCCCGCCTCAAAAATCCACCCTGTATGTCGCAACTACACTAAAGACGATTATACGCTCATATGTAACTATATAGACGGGTTCAAAACAAATGCTTATCTCATAAAAAGTTTCTTTTTATATTTAAAACAATCTGGAAAATTCAAGAAAAGCAAACGAATGTATAAGCAAATGTAGTAAAGCAAGATAGACTAGGTGTACTATTTTAACCATAGCCTTAATTAGACTAAAGCCGGAGTAGTATAGCAGTATCTACTCGTAACAGTAATTACGAACTTTTGTATCGCAGGTTATTAAAATTTGTGAAAAAGATTTTCAAACTTCTGAATTTCCGAAACAAATTGATTGATCAGTCTACCGGAATACGAGCAATATTTTCGGGAGTTTATAAACTTTTTGAAATGGTTTATTATAGGAATTTGTTGTTTATAACCGACTTCAGAAAAGAAGGAGGTTCTCAATTCGATTGTAAGTTTTTTTTTACTAGGGTAGTTTTAAAAAATAAAAAATACGTGTTTCATTATTTAGTTTAAAGTTTATTTGTACCGAGTTTTGAGCGAATAGAACTAAGGAATAAAAATGTTCCATACAAACTTTACCACCCTCTTTCACCCCCTTGGGGCTGGATTTTTTTAAAATTAACCTATGTATAGCCTATGTTTGAATTCAGTACTTAAACTATCTATATTCCAAATTTCATCAAAATCGGTTATACGGTGATACGTGGTAACAAACATCACACACACAAACTTTCGCATTTATAATATTATATTAGGATTAGGATGTTTGTTACCTCAGAACTCCGTCATTTATAAACCGATTTAGAAAACTCACATATAACACAACGGGCTTAAACCCCCAAAGCCACCCTGCCTACTGCCTTGGCAAGTAAAACCTTCCTACCTTGATCGGTATTTCCTTTGAGCTACAACATGGAGTCCCCTAAAAGGGGTATTAATATAGTCCTTATGAGTCGGAAACGCATCAATGCCTGTGGTGCTGCAGATGTCCATACGCGACGGTAATTGCTTACCATCAGGCGGGCGATATGCTTGTTTGCCGACATTTTAAATAAAATAAAAAGTAATATATTTTTTACCTACAAATCAAATCGCCTGATCTACGTATTGAACGGCAATACCTACCTAATTCAATATCTCGTTCGTTCGGTTCGTTTCCGATCCGTGTGAATATCTGTTCAGTATCAAATTTTTCGCTTTTTCATTGATAAGCCCTTTTATATGAAAACATGATTTACATAAATTACTTTTTTAAAGATTTGTTTATTTTCCTCTGATTTGAGTGTCGGCTTCAAAATTTTTTAAAATAGGTGAGGTAATCAGCTCCCCTACCCATATGTCCCTCAAGCACCAATCGTATATCGTGTTGAGCTCAAATTAAGGTACTTCACTGCGACTAATGAGACGCGGTCTAATTATTGTCGATTCAGGCAAGAAATCAAATTAATCTTATTTATTTTCACCAAAATACGATAACTACAAGTTGAGATAAACGTTTATGGGACAATATATGGCATCATAAGATATTGTCGCAATAAATCTATACCTTAATCTGAGTTCAACACGATACACGATTGGCGTATGAGGGACATACGGGTACGGGGGCAGTTGTAGTTTATATATAATTTATACATATATGGTCAAATCTGTATATTTGAGATAATTAGGTATCTGATCCGACCACTTACTCAAAGATTGAAAAATCGTGTTTAAGGTGGTTTTAGTCAAAGAAGAAGAAGATACGTGTGGAATGAATAGCAGTAGGTAGATTTTTATGTGGTTACGTTTGGTTTACGCCATACAACATACCTACCGACCACCACCAATAGGTACCTTGTGACCTAAACCATACTACTTAGTTCCCAGTTGATTCTTGTCGGTGACATCCTACTCCCTAACCTATCCTTCCTACTGATATTATAAATACGAAAGTTGGTAAGGATTGATGGATGGATGTTTGTTACTCAATCACGCAAAAACTACTGAATTTATTTTGATGAAATTTGGTATGTAGGTACTTACTTTAGGTTTTTTTTTACTTTAGGTCCTGCCCTCCTACCCATATGTCCCTCAAGCGCCAAACGTATATCGTGTTGAGCTCAACTTAAGGTATAGCTTCGCTGCGACTAATGAGATACGGTCTAGTTTTTGTTGATTCAGACAAGAAATCGAATTAATCTCATTCATTTAAACCAAAATACGATAACTACAAGTTGAGACAAACTTAATGGGACAATATATGGCATCATAAGATATTGTCGTAGTGAATCTACACCTTAATCTGATTTCAACACGATATACGATTGGCGCTTGAGGAAGATATGGGTACGGGGGCTGGAAGAGGACAGGCTACTTTTTTGAGTTCCGTACCCAAAGAGTAAAACGGGACCCTATTACTAACACTCCGCTGTCCCGCCGTCTGTCTGTCTGTCCGTCTGTCACCAGGCTGTATCTAATGAACCGTGATAGTTAGACAGTAGAAATTTTAAATGGAGTCGGAGAGATGCTTAGAAATTCGCACTAAGTACTTAAGTGGCCATAACACGACTAGCCGACACATTGGGTTATAACCCCAAGGAGCTTATGAGTGTGATCCCATTGTTATTGTCAAAAATAGCTTGTTGATAACTCGTGGTGATTCGTCACTCCACAACACGTCAGCTTGTTTGAGCTACCCGAGTCATCGCGCGTAACAACGCATTTTGCTATTTGAAGCGTGTATTATAAACTGAGACTATAATAAGGCTCAATACTAGCAGTGGTTATTATTTTAGGATTTCTTTGTTGCTGAAAGGGAAGAGAGTGTCGCAAATTAGGCGCAGGCGTTTGTTGTATGGAAACCCCCTCTAATATTTATTTTATTCTGTTTTTTAGTATTTGTTGTTATAGCAGCAACAGAAATATATCATCTGTGAAAATGTCAACTGTCTAACTATCACGGTTCATGAGATACAGCCTGGTGACAGACGGACAGACAAACGGACAACGGAGACTGAGTAATAGGATCCCGTTTTACCCTTTGGGTACGGAACCCTAAAAAAAGACGAAATAACTTAAATAAAACATTTAACCTACCTACTAAACGTCTCCATTTAGTGCGTTTTTTTACCTACGTCACTTCCCCAATTCTCGCTCAGTAGACATTACGATTTCAATAGAGATATTCCTACGTATTTTCGTCTTTAAATCGAAAATCACGTCACTTCGACCATTTGCGTTCGAAATACCTATCGAAAGAAAACTCGTTTTTTTCTGTCATAGAAAACCTTATTTCGATCAAAATAGATATTACTATCATAGAAATGCCTAGTGAGCTAGAATTGCCTACTTAATAATAGGCGTAAACTCACCGCCTACAATTCACCGGGCTTAAAATCATATACATACAATAGTGTTATTATTAGAATACAGAAGAAACTAATTTATAAACTATTGATTAGTTGGAGCAAAGTTCCATTGACCGTACGGATGTTAATATACATTCATAGGTGAGGCGCAGGCCCGTATTCAGCATCACGGTTATGTGGGCAATGCTTTGGATAAAACCACAGAATAATAGTCCGGTCAATTTAGACATTCGAAGTTACATAAAATCCCAACAAGCTGAAAATCAGTAAAATTGTTCAAAACATAAATTATAAACAATGTTTAAAAGTTCCCCATCATTCCCGTGTATGGAATTTTTTTTATTCAAGGTCAAAGGTAAAAAAAAATAGTTTTTCGCGATTTTCAGCAAAACGGTAAGTTTTATCATGAAAGTACCTCCGACAAAAATTGTAGATCTAAAAATTATCTATAAAAAATGTATCAAAACTTTTTTTCTTACGAGCCACCGTTTCTGAGATATAACGATTCAAAAAGTTATAAAAGTTGTTATCGTCATAATATGCATGGTGGCGTGGAAACGTGTGCATATTATGACAACTGAACAATTTTACTGATTTTCTGCTTGTTGGGATTTTATGTAACTTCACTCTCATTTTTTGGTCTAAATTGACCGAACTATAAATTAATAGCTCAAGGTAAAATTGACAAACTAGTTGTTTTAAAATAACTTTACTTTACTTTTATGATTTAATTACAAATGTATAGTTAACAGATTTTTCCCTACAGCTTCAAATGACTGTAGACCTGAGTATATGGTTTTAATTTCAACTCGATACCTCCACGGTTTCCCGAGATAAAGGGTATTGACAGACAGACGGACTGACAGACGCACAACAAAGTGATCCTATAAGGGTTCCGTTTTTTCCTTTTAAGGTACGGAACCCTAAAAACTGATAATGAAACAAAACCTTTACCAAAATGTTACTGGGCGGTATTAGTGGGTAAATCTTATTTTCTAATATTTTAGCTTAATTAACTATTCCTAATGAGAGGTTATTAGAAGCCGCTAATTTATTCGCAGTAATTGGCGTGTCGATAATTCTGCTTCTATTCATGGTCCTGAAAAATCGTTTTGGTGTTGAGAAAATGTTCTTATTGAACAGGCCTGAAGGCTTTTTTCTATCTTAATAGTATAACAGGCAGAGTAATTTTGCTATTAAACAGGACATTACGCTTTATAATTTACTAGCCAATACCCGCGATTCCGTCTGCGTAGAATTCAGTTTACAGTTGTTTTATAAGGAACTGTTCGTTTTTTCGGGAATGAAAGTATAGTGTCCGATTCCAGGAATCTACGTACCAAATTTCCTTTAATAATATAATAATTAATTAATAATTTAATTTAATAGTCGTATCCTATATGTAGTTAAGTGGTAATAAACAAACACATACACATACTAATACACATCCTACTAGTATTATAAACGCGAAAGTTTGTATGTATGAATGTACCTTTGTTACTCTTTCACGCAAAAACTGTTGAATGGAGCGAGCGTGGCTCAGCGGGAACTCGTGCGCCTTTCAATCCGACGCACCTGGGTTCGAATCCCGAGTCGGCCCTGCACCAATGACTTATAGTTAAGTGCAGATTTTGTACGCTCGCTCTAAAAACGGTGAAGGAAAACATCGTGATGAAACCCGCTTACGCGCTCTGGAGTGGTAGACTCTGGCCGTGGTTGTAATACCACCCACCGAACAAAGCCATGCCGTCAAACGACCTAGTCGTGTTTCGGGATGATGTTCGGTGAACCATCGGGGAGACGGGTCTGAGCAGCCGCTCAACTGCCGTCTCTCTCTAGATCTATGTGCTCCATCTTAAGACACATCATCGCTTCACATCAGGCGAGATAGTGGCCAAACATAGATCTATTAAGTGTAAAAAAAAAGAATGGATTTTGATGAAATTTGGTATGGAGATAGCTTATACCCTGGATTAACATATAGGCTACTTTTTGTCCCGGGAAACCGCGGGTGAAACCGCAGGGCGCAGCTAGTTTATAATATTATAAATATAAACGGCTACACTCACGTTATGATTGTGTCGGAATAACTCCGACCAGGTGTCGGACAATTAGGATGTCTTTCTTCCGGAAGTTTACGCTTTGGATTCGCGGCACAGACTGTCTGAGTGACTGTGCGGTGGTCGGAGTTATCCGAAACAATCGTAACGTGAGTGTAGACGTTTATATATTTATAATGAATAATTCGACTCACGATAGTTTCCAAACTTTAACTTATAATATTATTTAACTTTATAGGCTAGGAAGAATAAGTAAGATAATCAAGTAAACGTATGTATATAGTTTTTTATTCTAATTCAGAGTATGTTTTGAATGTCAGGAGTCGACGGTGTGAGCCCCCAGCACCTTACCTGTGTCTGCGGTGCATGTGTGTCAGGGGCTCTTAAAACTTTGATTGTGTTTGCCCTCGCCACGTCAATCATTAAATAGCCCTATTGCCTTATTGCCTTGTAGAACTTTGCTACTTCAATACTTAGATGAATTTCAATAAAAGAAAATGCTCATATATAGTCCTATTAGTAGTATTTTAGAATAAGCCATACCTACCACTTTTTAGAGCGAAGAGATATTTTAAGAGTTCGGTGAAAAGAGAAAATATTAAATTCAATTTCATTTCGAAAGTTTCCTCTGTAGTTGGCTTTCTGTCAGATACTGAAGGTTTTATCGTAAATTATTTTCTCCACACATTTGAAAAGCGAAATCACAAAATATAAAACTGTTTTAAATGTTATTTATATTGTGCGGTATATTTTTTAATAGAATGATTTTGTTGTAAACGTAAGATAATATAGTTACCGACTGTTTATTTTTATATAGTCTTCTCGTACTACGAGTGTTATCGTGATATTTACCAGAAAACTCAACACTCAGTCATAATATCACTCACTCAGTATATAAACGCGTTTTGGCCGATAAGTTTGATTAAACCGGCACGCAGAAACGTAAAAATTCGCAAACTTTCCGCCACCCACACAAGCTGATCAGCAAATAGAAAAACCCAGTCATGAAAAGTTGAATGCCCGTTTCCCCTTACTTTTCTAAATCAGCCAATATTTATTTTATGAACTCGATTAAAAACGCCAGTTGGTAGGTACAGACCGGAATCACGTGAGCGACATGTACTCGTATTTACTATATTCATTAATGTATAACAGAATCCTATCCTACTATGACATACATAGGTATGCTAAAGTGTGTGCGTGCGTTAGTTACTATCTTAGCTCCATAACAACAGAACGGATAGATAGATAAACACTTTTTTAGTCACCTTAAAGATAGAAATTGACAAGTTAATATTTACAATGTTGTAAAAATGGTCTTAACTTTTGGATGGAGAGAAATGTTTAATGAAATTGGGCAAGTACGTAGGTATGTCCTGAAATAACACATGGGATACTTTTCATCCTAGATAAAGAAACAGTTTCTTAAGGTCTCTTAAGGTATGTAAGTCACTCGGTAACAAAAAAAAGGAATATAATAAACCTAAATAAACTCGGACGAAATCGCAGATATCGCCTTGTAAAAATACTTAATTAAATAACTCGGTAAGTATATTTTAACTAGCATTCTTTGGAATGCTAGTTCGAGAGCCGAGCCGTGCCGAGAGCTTTAGCTCTATCACAGATCACCTAATAGTACCTACTATGCTCTACGTCACTTTATAGATAAAGTTATTGCTATCACTACGTTTTACAAATAACTGTGCAAATAAGATTAAGGGTTTGCTTTTCTCATTGACCCCTTTTTTATAGAATGGAGTGATGAGATGTGCAGGTCGTTCACCTCATCACGCCTACCTATAACAATTGAAACAACCCCCCCAAACTTCCTTGGTCAGGAAGCACCACCGTGTACCGGCCGATTGATGGTAGGCATTCCAATTTATTGGTACCCAAAAGTTGAGACTGCTACGGCACTTTTATTTTAGCGTTACTGTTGTTATTGGCTTGTTTTGTAAAATTGTGGAGATACTCAGTGTTGTTATTTCTATATTTTGTATATTTTTTAACCGACTTCAAAAAAGGAGGAGGTTCTCTGTTCGATTGTTTTTTTTTTATGTTTGTTACCTCAGAACTCCGTCATTTATGAACCGATTTGAAAAATTCTTTTTGCGTCGGGTTCAGTATAGCTACGAAATGGTCCCATATAAGTTTCATCGATATGTGACCTTGGACTTCGAAGATACATTGAAGTCGGTTTTTGTTTTTTTCTAAAAATTAATTATACATCCTTTAGTCATGGAACTTCTTCCTAGTAGACATTTAATAATAATTTTGTGTTGATGATAGAAATTATCGAAGATACAAATTATTACGAAATTATTGGGCATTATGAGACTTAACAGCTAACTGTCTCAAGGTGACGAGCGCAGTGCAGCGCCGCGCAGGATTTTGCAAAACAAAGTTCTGGGTGGTGCTGTTATTGTTATGGGCTGGCGTATTGCTTACTAACAGGCAATCGACCAGCTCGATTCGTCACTCAGTAATACATAAAAATTTTTTTTTCTATCTTTATGAAACCTTAGTATGTTACATTTTTTATTCCTTCAAGAGTCATAAAATATATGCAAGTCTCTACCGATGTTTAAAAATGTTAATGTAACGGAAATATCATCCGTAGTTAACTTACGATACGATGGAAAACCTCGTCCTAATTACCCACGGAGCAAAATCATTACTAAGTTCTTCGCTTCATTTCTTGACCTAATGGCATTTATCGAGTAGTCATACCTGTTATAAGCATTTTATTTTCAGACTTCCTTATAAATACAGAGAGAGTCGTGACATTTTTAACACCGGACAAGAAAAATATGATGCTAAGAACATTATTTTTATGTCTATTTGTTTAGAAAACTATATGATTTGATATAATGTATATTATCGTATTTATTTTAATTTATTAATAGACTTAAAAAAAATACACTCGAGAGCAATGAATCCGGGTCACTTAAAGAATCCTAAAAATCTCGGAAACTAAAAATGCTAGGTTAATGCAATAAATTGTATTTAATAGACAATGTAATACTCCTTAAATGAAGGTATTAAAACTTCTTAGTTATTGTAAAGTTATATCATAAAAAAATCAAATTTGAAAAAGGGCCACTTTCGAAGATGGAACTACGAAATTACAGCATTTGGTTTTGCTTTTGTTTGTAATCTGTCATTTATGTGGGTACATAAACCATGTTGATAGTGCTCTATATTCATTATTCAAGCTGAAATTATGTCGCTTACGCCTGAAGAATGCACCAGAATACTTACAATGCTGGAAACCGGCCGGAGTCAGCGCGATACAGCCAGGACTGTCGGTGTGTCGCTGTCAACAGTACAAAGAGTTCTCCGACGTTACGAAGAAACTGGTTCTAACCTACGCAGACCAGGAACGGGCAGAACCAGGTGTACCACAGCACGAGAAGACCGATACTTGGTGAACACCATGCTTCGAAATCGCTTTCTCACAGGAACTGAACTCACCAATCAGTTTCGACGCCTCGGAGGAAGTAACCCAAGTGCAGACGTCGGCTTGCTGAATCTAACTTAAAACCCCTTAGACCTGCAAACGGCCCTAAACTGGAGCGTGGGCATCGTATTTCGAGACTAAGATATGCCCAGAGCCACGTAAATTGGAGTATTGAAGATTGGTCAAAAGTTATGTTCTCCGACGAATCAAAATTTATGCTCTACAAGCACGATGGAAGACACAGAGTGTATCGAAGACCAGGGGAAAGATTCAAGCAAGCATGCATCGAAGAAAAAGTAGCCTACGGTGGTGGGTCTGTACTTGTGTGGGCCGGAATTTCTTCTGAAAGTCGCACAGAGCTGGTGATCATAGAAAACGGCTCTTTAACTAGCGTAAGATATGTGGAAGAAATCCTCAATGATCACGTTGGTCCATTTATGGTCAATTTAGGTGAGGATGCTATATTTATGCATGACAATGCCCGACCTCATACAGGTAGGATTGTGAATGACTACCTTCAAGAGATGAACATTACTCGTATGGAGTGGCCAGCGCGCAGCCCGGATATCAACCCGATCGAGCATGCTTGGGACGAGCTAGGCAGATGCGTAAAACAACGAAACCCTCCCCCAATCACGCTTCGTAAGCTCAAAATTGCTCTCACAGAGGAATGGGAGAATATTCCCCAAAATCGTATAAGGAACTTGGTGTACAGCATGCCAAACCGCGTAAACGCAGTAATGGAAGCACGAGGAGGCAATAAGAAGTATTAAAATTCAAGAAAATCGTAATAAAGTTCAAAAATTTCATGTTTCCTATTTTTGTTTTAAGGAGAGATCAGCAGTTTTTTTCTTTATGTAATTTTGTGTTAATAAAATGTATGGTGACTCATATTTTTTTTACTTTCATTTAAGGAGTATTACATTGTCTATTAAATACAATTTATTGCATTAACCTTTTTTAGTTTCCGAGATTTTTAACATTCTTTAAGTGACCCGGATTCATTGCTCTCAAGTGTACTTGTCAACATACGGTGGTTATATTATCATAAGATAGAACGATACTCTACCTATAAGCTCAAAATTCCTCGCAATGCTCTATTATAAATGTAAGTAAACAATTGAAGTTTTGTTTATGTTTTGTTTACAATAATCTATAAATCTGGAAAAGCTTCGGGAAGCATCACATGGATAAATGTTTACTAGTTACTACGCCTGCTTACAAACGCTAAGCATTGTACCTGCCTTATGCCATGAAGCATCATTAAATATCGACGAATATCTCTCGAATGAGGGGTATGCTGAAAAGTAGCCTTGCGTGAGCTGTTAGGCTTACGCAGCTTAATGCTGAGCCTATCCTTATTGCTGCTGTTTTTGTGCTGATAAATATTGTTACTCTCAATTTTATGTGTACAGTTTGGCAATAAATAATTTATTTATTTATTTCTTTCTTTCAAGCATTGTAAAAAGTGGATTAGTGAGACAAGATGCAATCAGCGTTCTACGTTCTACTGGTAAAATATTTGCTACGGCCACTTATGAGAACCATCCAATGAAAACACAGTAAACAGACAGGCACTAGGTCTCACCGCCTGGGGGCAACGTTCAATAGTTCCAACAGTAAACCTATGTCCGGATTGTTTCTTTTTTATGTAACTGAGTGACGAGACGAGCTGGTCGTTTGCCTGATGGTAAGCAATACGCCAGCCCATAACAATAATAGCACCACCCAAAACTTTGTTTTGCAAAATCCTGCGCGGCGCTGCACTGCGCTCGTCACCCTGAGACAATTAGCTGTTGAGTCTCATAATGCCCAGTAATTTCGCTGGCTACCATGCCCTTCAAACCGGAACACAGTAATGCTTGAGCACTACTGCTTGGCGGCTGAATAACTGGCAAAGCGGTGGTACCTACCCAGACGGCCTCTCGCATACGAGAAACCTACCACCAGTATTTAATTCAGTATTTGATTGAGATGAAACCTGCAAATCGGTTGGCGTAACTTCAAAAGCGAACGAAACACAGACCGGATAGTCAATGCTGCATGCAGGGTATGATATATTACCCAGTTACAATATATTTGTAATGTAGCTCTTCTTGTTTCCGATTCAGAATATAAAAATGTAACGTTACGCTTCCCCTTCAAGTTGCTTACCAAAGCAGACAGAAGCGAAGCGGTAATTTCATTATATTTTTCTTTTTCTATTAATAGCTTGCGTTTTTGTTATAACTTGGAAACCGTTGCTTGTTTGTTTTTTTTATTACCTGATAGTCAAACATTTGACCGCTATCTCACCTCATGGAAAGTGATGACGCGGTCGACGATTAATCATGCTTGTCTAGAAGATACCAATTCACTCTGGACTTGAAGACACCTAGATTATACGTTTTTGATTTTGTTTAGGTATAAGCGCGTAAATATAAATATATTTTTAATTTTTAAGGGCCAAGTGCCTACTGAAAACAATTCTACACCCTACTTACTAAAACTAAACTAACTACTTACAAGAAGGAATTGGACAACCTACAGACTATTAAAGGCCTATAGACAGCCCACTACCAGTTGGCAGCATACCCAAGACGCTGGCGGTATTGCCCCGTTGGATTGCAATACCGATACATTGAGCCAAAAAAGTCCCAGCATTTTGGTCACGCGACGCATCGATCAGGCTGTCAGAGCGCCTGATCAAATATTATTGTATTAGCATAGAATAGTTTACGATATTCAGGACACGTGCCTAATGTCAGTCAGTCTTTCATTTTGAGTAAAAAAAAATAGAAATTAGCCGATAGACTCCGTCCGCGTTGATGTCGGTTTAGAAGTTGCGGTCTGAGGAACTGTTCGTATTTCCGGAAAGAAAACCCCTGTGTCCTATAAAAATCAAACACACACAAACTTTCGCGTTGATAATATTAGTGGGATTATGTTATAGCATAATTATCGTTTCAGCTACTGTCGGTAATAGCTGGTATTATGCACAGTTTTACAACAAGTATACATTTTATTTAAAAAAGCCGACTTCCATTCTGATGTATCTTTGAAGTCCAAGGTTGAATATCGATGTTGAATGAATTTATATGGGACTACTTCGTAGCTATACTGAATAAAAAAATCCAAATTTGTTTATAAATGACGGAGTTTTGAGGTAACAAACATTAAAGAAAATACAATCGTAAAAATAAAATAAATTTAAATCAAAAAGTTGCAAACTAATTATCTGTCTAAAAAAACTCTCATTTCACTATACCGTTAAAATTAACCACCTGCTTCGTCAACAAAGTTGCCTTTTGACAAATTTTGATGAGAAAAGTTTAGGATTTCTATATAAGTATGTACCTACTAATATAAAACTGTATCTGACCCATGTCTGTACACTGAAAATATAATGGTAAAACTATCCGGGATCGATTATTAAATTTAAAGGTCGCTTAACCCGAAAATATACATGTATACTAGTTTTCAGAATTTTCGTTGTATGAATTTGTATGAAATTTTATTATGCAAGTACGCTAGGTCACGGAATAGGCCAAACTTAGAAAACTTTTCGTCCCGGAATAGTCAATAGTTCTTTGGAGCAACTACAAATCAAATTTTATGCGGGTGGAGTCGCGGGTACTGGCTAGTAAGTAATAATTAATAAATAGGTATGTATACAAAGTTCAAACGTTCTTTATTCATTTTGGCATCTTAGACGCACTTATTACGTCAATTATTACAATGACTCTACCACCGTATCGGAAAAACAACCACTACGGCGATACGGCAAGAAACTGAGGGGATACGTACGGCAAGAAACTGATATCTTTTAGTACTATGTCATACTCACTTGTTTCATGTTTGTTTCTTTGTACGTTGTACTTGTTTGAAATGTTAGTGGCGGCACATAAGTCAAAATCAAAACATTTATACAAAAGGCATAAAGATGCACTTTTGAACGTCGTAAACTCATAATAGCTAATCGTTCTAATTTGTAAATGGCATTGCATGGTGCCATCTCGCACTTCTTATTTCTTTGTTCATATAATTGTAAAAATCCTTCATTTTCCATTTATTTGTTATTTGCGGAGGCTTTTAATTGGCCTTTTTTATATTCATTTGTCAAACTACTTTGTAACAACAGCTGTTAGCCCCCCAAAACAAAATAAAAAAGAAAAATATAATAAAAAATTAATTAAAAATATGTAATTTTTTTAACATATGTATGTAATCATGACTTGAAAAAAGTTAACACATCTACCTACTCGTCGATAAAGTTATTAAAAAATACGCCGAAGCTCACGAACATAGGCTTCATCATCATGTAAACGTCGAGGCCATCCAGCTCCTCGACCACACGAATATAGTGAGAAGACTTAAAAGAACAAAACCGTTTGAGTTAGTGAAGTGTCTAGTGATTAGTGAATTAGTGATAATATGTAGTACAAGTGCTACCTATATAAAGAACACAAGAACAGTGTGACTTCACCTTAATAGAGACAATAAGAAAAGTGTTAATGGACACATTCTTAGTTTTAGCCTACCTATCAGTTTAAGTTAAATGCAAATTACTCATTAGCCTAATAAATTGGCTAGATTGTAATATAAATGGGGACCATAATACTTATGAAACCACACTAAAGGAAAAAAAATCTACCTACCCATTTCTTTCCCTTACTCAAATTGCGGGCCCAGCAAAGAAATGCGACATCTGACTCTACATAGTAGAATAATCACACCAATATTATAAATGCGAAAGTTTGTATGTGTGTTTGTTACTTTTTCACGATGTCAGCTGGCTCAATGGATTTCAGTGAAATTCAGAATGGAGATAGCTTATACCCTAAATTAACACATAGGCTACTTTTTATTCCGGGAAACCGCGGGTGAAACCGCGGAGCGCAGCTAGTGTTATATAATATGTACTGATGTTGGTGACTGTACTTACAATTTCAGAAAGGAGGTTATTTGGAAAGCACTGGATTGTTTGCAAAGAGGAAACATTGAACGTGTAGCAATTCACGGACGATATTCTTCAACACAGCCACTTGTACGTACCTACTCTTTCTTTTGGGTCGAGTTGCCCTTTCTTTTGGCTTTGGTTATATTGTATCCACAAAGGCTTAGTGGAAAATTGTTTGAAATATATGTGCGTAATACTTCCACATGCTTATGGTATTCACTTCGAAAGTTAATACGGAACATAATACTTTTTTTTATACGACTGAGTGATGATACGAGCAAGTCGTCTGCCGGATGGTAAGCGCCACTCCTGCCCATTACAATTGCAGTGACACCCAGAACATTTAATACCATAAAAAGCATTGCGTAGCACTGCATTTTGCTCATCACCCTGAGACATCAGATATTAATTCCCATATGCCCAGTAATGCTGAGGTAGATATATTAGTAGGTAGGTTTTTGACAACCTCTGTGGTGTAGTGGTTGGGTAGTTTGGCTTAAATCTTACAGACCATCGAGGTTTCGGGTTCGATTCCCGCGACGGTACCAATGTTACAAGGACCATGGTCCCACAACACCCAGACAAGAAATCAATGCTTGCGTTTTTTCTGTGCACAAACATTTGTCCATTTTTTGTATTTGTTGTTGTTTTTTGTTTGTGGTTTTGTTTGATAACCAATGAAGTTCTAGTGGAGACCACGTTTAGACTAACTTAGTGTAGGACGCCCTCCGGCCAGATGGAGCGACGACCTGCGTAAAGTGGCTGGCAGTAACTACTTACATGCGAAAAGCCTAGAATCGGGCTCAGTGGCGTGCATTGGGAGAGGCTTTGTTCAGCAGTGGACTCGTATAGGCAGATGATGATGATGATGATGAAACATTTGTCCCGTCCCTGCCCAGCCTTGACACTACAGAGGCTGACTTATTATATCACATATTGTCAGAAGCACTTTAAACAAAACTCTTATTACAACCCAGTCTGAATCCTGCTGCGATATTCTCTGAGATACGATACAAATAGCACTGCGCCAGTGCAGTGGATAGATACTCACTGGATTGTCCAAACAAACTGAGCGTTCTAGTTAAAACAACGGCTGTTTGGACAAGGAACGTCCGAAACGTTATCCGGTTTAAGAGATGTTTTCTTGAAATTTCCATGAAAAATACCTAGTATATGTATGTATTTATATATTACCAGCTTTTCCCCGCGACTTCGTCTGCGTAAACGACAGAGGAAGCCCATGTTTGTATTTCTTCCAAGACCATCTTAGCAAAACCAGTGTATGGGAGTGGATGTATCTTCGTAGTCCCCAATCTACCCAACCTATTTTGATGTAACATTCCCTATAATCTAAATTGGAAATAATGCTACCAAACCCTGAAAACCACATTAATATCCGTTCAGCTGTTTCCGAGTCTATATATAACAAACAACACAAACAAAACAGCCAACAATTCTAAATACCTTGGATACCTGTTCAGTACCTTCTAAATAGTCGATACTAATTGGTTTTTCAAAAATATCTTCAATGTACAGAACTGGTTCAGTTCCATTTTTATAATAGTAATAGATAATAGATATCAATAGGATATTGCACAGTTTTCGTATATATACATAATTTCCATGCATATACATAGTTTTCATGCATATATATAGTTCATACATATATCAACAAATCGTAATAACTGAACCATAAGCTACGCAACAAACTCGATTAAGCAAATATTATTCGTAGGCTTTGTAGCCTGTAGAGGCTCTACGGTTCGTAGTACTTGTATAAAATAATATTTTACGTATCAATAGATTGTTGGATGAGGAATTAATTTCATTTCAATTGCGAACAACAAGTACATAGCTGAGGACTAAAGGTAAATGTTCCATTAACTTTGATTATATTCGAAAATTATTACATACATTTTTTATTAGGTACTAGCTGTTGCTCGTCACTTCGTACGCGTAGTGTAGTAATTCATCTTGTTTGCGACCATTTTCAGTCCCACCATACTCCCGTTCCAGCAATTAACCCTCAGCGAATTACCGCGAAACATTTTTTTTTCAAAGCTATTCAACCTTTATGATTTTTTTTTAAAGTATCGAGCTACTGAAGTCGCCAGTATTAAAATAGTTTGACCGTGCTACCTTCTTTTCAGTAAGTAACAGTGCAGTTTTCAACTTTAATGTTACATACGTTAGGTGCAATCAAGTTTTATCAAGAACTGCGGATATGTCTTCACTTGTGTAGAACGTTCTTGGCGTTTCCATCAGAAATTGATAAAGTTTCTGTGCTAGTAGCAACCTCTTTTACGTAGTATACCTACATATCGATATTAAAATCTATAGTCCTTTGATATCATCCTAGTGTCTTATTTTATTTAAGAAGGTACTTTATTTTGCATTGACAGATGATCAATGATGAAAGAAATAAGTTAACTGATTCTACAGACTGTAAAGAAATTTAAATTTACTGTAAGACATATTTACCTATGTTGGAGCGAGTGTGGCCCAGTAGGAGCACGTGCGCCTTTCGATCCAACCCACCTAAATTCGAATCCCGCTGGCCCCGCACCACTGACATTCTTAAGTTATGTGCGGATTTAACACTCGCTCTAAACATCATGAGGAAACCGACATATCCAAGAATTTATAACAAAAATTCAACGACTTGTGACATCCAGCAACCCGTACTGGACCAGCGTGGTGGGTAATGTCTCATACTCTCTCTATCAGGGAAGGCCTAAGTCCCAGCAGTACGGGAACGTAATGAGCTGAAGATGATGTTACCTACTTCACGTTTTCAACCTTAGTGGACAAATGGAAACGGGTCAACAGTCTGTCCTCACATTCAAACCGTAAGTTTATACGCATATACGTTTGAGGAGTACGACCGTCAGGATAACATCTTGAAATATGGACATTGTTAGTAAAGCAGAAGCTTGGCCCGTAAATCAACTGAATTCGGATAACATTTTAAGATAGTACCTATACCACTAAAACGTTCAAGTTTTACTACAAGTTGGAGCCATCTACTTGTAAGTGCACCCCACAGACTGTCGAGTTAATTCGATTTAAACATAGCCATAGTGCCGAAGTAGATTATCTTCGTCGAGATTATTGAAAGCATTTTAAATGACCTACAATGTTATGCTGCGTAAATATCTAAAGGTTTTTTTGTTTTTTTTTTTGCCGCATGGTCACTACTTGTATATAAATTTCTAGTTGTACATAGTTTAGTATCTTATTAATAGTTTCTTTTTTTGTGACATTTGTAAATTTCTTAAAAGTATAAATAAATAAATAATTGTGTCATGTGTAAAAAAATAATAATAATAAAAAAAAGTTTTAGTATTCTAAATTGGTGATGCTTTGCATATAAGTCGTAATTATGTATATAAGTCTAGTGAAAAAGGATTTACGTAGTTGTGTTTGTTACGTAATTGCGCTTCTTGAACGAATATTTGGACATGAAAAGTTTATTTATTCATTTATTTTTATGGAAGACCAACAGCTGTTATATGGATATAAATAACTTATAGTAACAGTTAACCAATTAAAAGTCCTCACGGATAGTTCCAAAATGTTATAAAATGTAACTTATGTGAACATCATAAGAACATTAGATTTTGAAAAGTTTCGTGAGAGTTATTATTCATAGGTAATAGGGGATCGGACATTTTTTCAGAAACTGTTTTATATTAACTACAATTTATATATATATAGCCATGAAAAATACTATGTTAATTAAATGACGCTCTAAAAGTACCTAAAACTATGTTTAAATATTATGTTTCAAATATTGCAGCGCAAAAGGTCACGTCAAAACTTGTGACGTCATATGAAGGTAGAAAACGACAAACTCTTCGAAATAAAACTTGCAAAGAGATTCTAATACGTTTTGTGAAGTTTGGGGATGATATGTTAGTAATGGAATGAAAAAAATAGCAAAAATACATTTTATGAAAAGCAAAAATGTTAAATAAACACAAGCTTGACTTATGGCATTCGCCTACAAATGACGTCATGCGCTGTGATTGTTGTTTCGTTTGAGATGAAGAAAAGATTAAAAATGTCATAATTATTAGATTTCATTTATTCCTTTAAACATATAAATCACTATTATTTCTCAAAAATATTGATTTAATGATCTTTCTGGTTCAACGAACATTCGTTCTAACTACATTTTAGACTTTTTCTCGATTACTGTCCGATCCCCTATTGATATAAAACGGCTAAGACTCACTGTATTACTTCTATAATGTCTGAACCTGGTCAGAGTAATTTCCACGTTTAAAGTGAGTCTTAGCCGTTTTATATTAATTATCATAAGAACATACCTATACTTAGTAACTGAATATAACTAAGTCGATTGATCAACACCAAATTACGTACTGCTAGTTGCACCCCGCGGTTTTAAAAAGTAGTCTATATGTCAATCCAGGGTATAAGCTATGTCCATTTAAAACTTCACTCAAATTCGTTTAGCCGTTTCATCGTGAAGAGGGAACAAACACATTAACACACATACAAAGTTTCGCATTTATAATCTTAGTGTGATGTGATGTAAATAGTGTGATTACTAGTTTTCTGAATACTTATAACCAATGCTAATCAAGAAGTGTAGAACCAATTGGCTTCAAATGGCTTCGCACGGTTATAATACATATAAACCTACCTCTTCAATAACTCTACCTATCTATTAAAAAAACCGCATCAAAATCCGTTGCGAAGTTTTAAAGATTTAAGCATACATAGGGATATAGGGACAGAGAAAGCAACTTTGTTTTGCTTGGAATCTTGAAACTTGGAAATCAGAGTCCACTAATGGACTGGGAAGTAAAATACGACTGATAACTTGAGTTACGGCCATTTCCTTCCAACAATGTCTTTTAGAAAGCCTACTTTCGCTGGCAAATAATAAAAGTGAAAGCCGCTAGTAAACATTCCAGATTTGATATTTCCTTTCATATTTTATTTGGAAATAACAGCGTATCTGCTCGTGAAAACCTCATTCTTGTTTCATTCATTGCTTGAACGAGTAATAGACATTTACTGGCGCGGCTAAGACAAAGTGCTGAGGTAATTGCATTTCATCGCCTGGAGCGAAGCCGCAGGACGAACGGATCACTCAAATGTAGGTAAGAGTAACTCAAATCCACACAAAAATCTTTTTTTATCAGCACCAGCTCTTTTTTTTGTAACTGACATCGACGCGAAGTAGCCAGTCTATCGGTCTTTTATCGGATACATTTCGGCGAGTGTGCGTCGGAATTGCACCAATTAATTCCCCCGTCCCCGTTTCATCATCGGACTACGAGACGAACGGCAACGCGCCACCGTTATATGGTGGACATTCCTCCTACGCGCACTAAGCGCTTCGCTTCCACTTTCATTATGCGCACCGGTAACGAGTGGAACTCCCTGCCGGAGTCAATCTGTCCCGATACTTATAATCTAGGAATCTTCCAATCTCGAGTGAACAGGTACTATCTTGGCAAGCGTGCTACTTCGCCGACCGCATCTTCGCTTACCATCAGGTGAGATAGTGGTCAAACGCAAGCCAATAATGTATAAAAAAAAACTGAATGACGAGACAAGCTGGTCATTTGCCTGATGGTATGCAATACGCCAGCCCATAACAATAACAGCACCACCCAGAACATTGTTTTGCAAAATTAAATTGAGACAATTAGCTGTCAACAGCTAATTGTCTCAAGTCGAGCGTCTCATAATGCCCAGTAATTTTGCTGGCTACAATGGCCTTCAAACCGGAACACAGTAATGCTGGCGCACTACTGCTTGGCGGCTGAATAACTAGTAAAGCGGTGGTATCCACCCAGACGGCCTCTCGCATACGAGAAACCTACCACCAGTGAATTGTATTTTGATATTTACAGCGTAGCTGTACAGGGTTATCGTGACTAATGCACTGCAATTTTCAAAGTATGTATTACAAGGAATAACTTCGCATACACAGAACTCTTATAATCCACCACTATATATTTCTTTGGAGTGGTAGGCTCTGGCCGTGGTTGTAATACCACCCACCGAACAAAGCCATACCGTCAAGCGACCTAGTCGTGGTTCGGGATGATGTTCGGTGAACCATCGGGGAGACGGGTCTGAGCAGCCGCTCAACTGCCGTCTCTCTCTAGATCTATGTGCGTCATCTTAGGCTCATCGCTTCACATCAGGCGAGATAGTGGCCAAACATCTATTAAGCGTAAAAAAAAAAAAAAGTTTAGTTACCTCGTTAAATAGTTTCAAATTGATTTTAATCACATATTAAACTTATGTCTTTTGGGTAAAGTTAGTTTACTACCTGTATTTGAACATGTTGTTGCGAAGCCTCCACCGGCAACGTATTCACAATCAATTCGGAATAAATCTAAATCGGAAGCCCCACAGGAATTCACCAAGAAATACATAAAGTTTGTGTGAAACAGGCCGAGAGTTTGAGGTCAACAAAGAAACGGGTAACAGAAACTCCGGCTGGAAGAAGTTGTTTACTCGTACATGTTTACATCTTATACTTATTGCATATTAACGTTTTGTACCTAATTTTCTCTTTTGTAATTTTCGCGTTCAGTTGCCATTGTTTTTCACGTGTTCCTTTTTGATTTATGTTCTTCTTCCGACGGGAATGTCTTCGCGAAAGCTGTAAAAATGTTTGTCCCTCCTTGATTTATTTACTTTCCACTAGATACGAGACGCTTAAAGATCATAATCTAAAGTGTAAAGACATAAACATAATAAGACTAAATAAAAAACTGGCCAAGTTCAAGTCGGACTCGCGCACTAAGGGTTCCGTACCATTATCTATAAAAAAGACAAAAAAAACATGTCTGTGGTATGGGAGCCCCCTTAAATATTTATTTTATTCTATTTTTTAGTATTTGTTGTTATAGCGACAACAGAAATACATCTCCGAAAATTTCAACCGTCTAACTATCATGGTTCATGAGATACAGCCTGGTGACAGACAGACAGACAGACATACGGACAGCGAAATCTTAGTAATAGCGTCCCTCTTTACCCTTTGGGTACGGACCCTAAAATACTAATTTATATATGAGTGGTTTTTAGGTCACATTGTGTACGCAATAAGTAAATATTACCTATATGCGAATATAAACTATTGTCCATTTATTTCAAGTAATTAGCCACACCAAGCATACAGGTCATCAGCAGCTCTCACTGAACACCAGACATGTATTGTTTTGAGATAATTAGACATTAGTGCAGTGTCGCTCAAGATCCATTTTACACACACTGACTCGCTTTATCTTAACACAGTCTGTACAGATCCCAAAAAAGACCCGCAAAAATAGGATTTTGTTTTTATAAATAAAACAATTCCAGTGGCGAGAAAAGTATTGTGTATTGGTTAAATAAATCAAATTTTACATAGTTGACCTAGTGACGCGTGAGAATCTCGTTACCGCGATCTAGGAATCGGTTCTCGTTTGAGGGCGACATCTAGTTAATATTTAAGAACTAAAATTACTTAGGCTAACAATTTATACGATTCGAACATTCCGCCCGCCATGGACCAACTGTCCATAACGAACAATCAAAACCTAATCTAAAAAGATATAAACATTAAAAGTACAATACGCTACTTATGATTCAGTTCTGATTATAAAACACAAAAGAAATTAAACGAACATAACAAATTATCAAAGTGTAGTTATAACAAGCTGATATATGAAAGTAAAATTAAACAGATAAATTTATCAACACAATGTTTATAAGGTTACTCGTACCTAGACAATTCCTAATTAGACAACTTCTACAGTAACAAGTAAAATACAGGCAACTACAGCTGCTATTGAACCCTTACAAATATGTACTTAATATTACATATGAATTTGTACAGTGCGTTAGATATAGCAACAATAAATAGCACAATGTGTTCAGTATTGCTGACTGAACCAATTTTAATCATCAACATCAAATTTTGAGTTAAATCTATACATTCTATAAAAAAAATACACGACATAAATGTTTATTCTGTAACAGGGAGAATACAAAGTTTGGATACTGGTCGCTTCATGGTAACGCCTTTGCAACGCAAGCTTACAACGCGAGTCACCTTGTCCAAACCACTATGCTTCTCAGTAATTATGCCATAAAGCCATCTTGCTGGTGGCATATCGTCTTCTTTAACTAAGACAACATCCCCGATCTCAGGCTCTGGGGTGCAATTCTTCCACTTATGACGCTGTAGGAACTGCGTTAAGTATTCGCCAGACCAGCGTTTCCAAAAGTCCTGGACCATACGCTGTGTCAACTGCCAACGCCTAAGACCACTGACATTTGAGCCTTCATAGTTCAACTCCGGAACAAGAACTAAGGGTTCCCCAACAAGGAAGTGTCCAGGAGTTAATGGGAAAGGATCTTCCAATGTGTCACTCGAGCGTGATATTGGTCTCGAATTGAGGCAAGCCTCAATTTGAGCCAACACGGTAGTGAGTTCTTCAAATGTCAACGTAGTGTCGCCAATAACTCGTTTAAGGTGATGCTTCGTCGACTTAATACCAGCTTCCCATAGTCCCCCAAAATTAGGACTATAGGGTGGTATCCTATGCCAGATTGTGCCGTTTGAAGAAAGCCAATCCGCAATCTCTGATGCTACATTTGATTTTTCCGCAGCAAGTAAAGCCTTTAGCTCTCGATCAGCGCCTACGAACGTAGTCGCGTTATCGCTCCACAAATCTGAACAGTAGCCACGCCTAGCAACGAAGCGCTTAAAAGCTGCAAGGAACGTCTCAGAAGTGAGATCACTCACAACTTCTAAGTGGATAGCTTTCGTTGCCATGCACACGAAAAGGCAGATGTAGCCCTTGGTGGAGCGATGACCTCGACCCTTCGTTGTTCTCACTGCTATGGGCCCGGCGTAATCTAGACCGCTTTGTCGAAAAGGTCTACTTGGGGTCACTCTAGATGAAGGTAGGTTTCCCATCATTGGGTGAACAGTTTGCGACGAATATCGCAAACACTTCACACACTTGTGAATATAAGATTTCACAAGGTTCCGCAAGTTGACGATCCAATACTTGGTATGGATGTAACTTAACATTAATTGTGGACCCCCATGAAGAGTTTTCTCATGGGCGTCCGCAATCACTAATTTGGCCAAGTGGGACTGACGTGGAATGAGGATGGGATGCTTACGATTCTCCGACAAATCAGCACCATGCAATCTTCCACCTACCCGCCAAATTCCATCGTTGTCCTGATAAGGGCTGAGAGAAGAAAATTTTCCTTTTTTACTCTTAAGATCTTGATTTAAATATTGACCTTGACATCTTTTTATGCAGATATTCATGACATCTTGCAACTCTTTAGCTGTCAACCAGGATGGTCTAAGCTGATCACGAGGTAAGTAGAGTCTCCTGCACCAAGCCAGCACTCGAAGAAGTCTTCTCAAACAAGAAAATCTTTCCAGGAAAGGATCTCCCTCTTCAACATCACTGGTAAGAGCATGACACTTTAATTTTAACTTTCTTTCTTCCAGGTTTGTATCTTGTAGATCTCCTTTACTAAAGTTTATTTTTTCCAGATGCAGCCATCGAGGACCGCGGTTCCAGAGTTCATTTCCAACACACTCCGAAGGTTGTATACCTCGCGACGCGCAGTCTGCAGGATTGTCTTTTGAAGCTACATGTGACCACTGGGTTCCATCCATTATGGTAAGTATTTCAGACACTCGGTTGGCTATGAAAGTCTTCCATCGGCTAGGGTGGTTGCTTAGCCAAGCAAGAACAATTGACGAGTCCGTCCAAGCATGCAAATGGTGCTTGGGTATGTCAAGCGTTTCTGCGACTTCATTCAGAAGTTTGGCTAATAATACGGCACCACACAATTCGAGACGAGGGATCGACACTTGCTTAATCGGTGCCACTCTCGTCTTGGAGGTTATTAGACTCACATGCACCTTTCCTTCCTGATCTATGACACGCATATAGACCACCGCAGCATATGCGAGATTAGATGCGTCTGAAAAGCCATGGAGTTCAAGACACTTGTCATTTTGACTTGTCTTGATCCATCTGGGGATACGAATTTCGCTGAGCCTTGAAAGATCGTTGCGAAATTGGATCCAATCTTTGAGCAATAAAGATGGAAGTTTATCATCCCATTCAATCCCAGAAAGCCAGAGCCTTTGGATGAATATTTTGGCTGTTGTGATAGCAGCTGCATACCATCCCAAGGGATCGAACAAGCGAGCGATGTCAGACACAACACGTCGCTTTGTAACAGGCATCTCAAGTGGAGGAAGTTTGACGGTGCATTGGAATGTATCTGCTTCTCTATTCCACGTTAGCCCAAGAATCTTCATGATTTCATCCGTCTTTAGCTCTATATCCTGTTCAGGTACAGTCTCTCCGTTTATGTGGTCCATCAATTTATCACTGTTACTCGACCATTTCTGAAGTGGAAATCCACCACGATCGAGCAAGGTAGTCATTTGGTCGTATATTTGAACTCCTTCAGTTGCAGAGAAACAACCAGACATAAAGTCGTCCATGTAAAAATCAGTAAGGACGCGACTAGACGCCAACGGAAATTCAGCGCCTTCATCTTTGGCTAACTGTTGCAGAGCACGAACTGCCAAAAATGGTGCTGACGAGGTTCCAAAAGTAACCCTTAACAGGCGGAGATGCTGTAATTCAGCATCTGGATTTTCACGCCAGAAAATGCGTTGAAAATCTGCATCCTCGTCAGTTACCTTCACTTGTCTATACATCTTTACGATGTCCGCTACAATTGCTATTGGGAAACAACGCCAACGCATTACTAAATGCCTCAACTCTGGTTGTAGAGTGGGGCCTGTCATCATGTCGTTATTCAGCGAGACTCCGTTTGAACCTTTGCACGATCCGTCAAACACTACCCGGACCTTCGAAGTGCTTTTGTCTTGCCTTATAACAGCATGGTGGGGTAGATATACAGCATCCGATTCAGCGGGGTTGCTGACTACCTCCATGTGACCTAAACGAAGATATTCGTCAATCACCTTAGAATATTCCACCTTCAGATCAGGATCCTTGGTGAAGCGTCTCTCCAACATCAAGAAGCGTTTGCGGGCAATCTCCTTCAATCCTCCATACTTGCAGAGTGGGTCATCAGTCCGAAACGGAAGTTTAACAACATACCTACCACACTCATCTCTTCGGGTTGTACGGGAAAACAATTCCTCACAATGCTGCTCCTCGGGTGTCAGGTGTTTGGATTTATGAGATGATGGTTCTGCCTCCATCTCCCAGAACTTCTTTAATAGTTCATTATCGTCAGATGTATACAGGTGCATACTGACGATATTACGGCATTTGTCACTATGGCTGAGTTCATCAGGCGCGTGTATTCGACCAGAGAGGATCCAACCAAGTCTGGTGTTTTGTGCAACAACAGACCCCGGTGGACCCCTGATTAAACCTTCCAACAAAATCTGGCTATACACCTCCGCCCCCAATAGCAGATCTATCTTGTTTGGAGTTCCAAAGGATGGATCTGCTAGTTCCATAGATGACAGTGCTGACAGAACTTGCACATTAGGCAAGTTGGTACTAGGCAGGAAACACGTCAGTTTAGTTAAAACGTGTGCCTTCACAATAATGGTAAAGCTGGGATCAAGGCGTGACTGAAGTTTTAGCAAAACGGTGGATTTCGACGCAATGGTCGAATCTCGGTCACCGCCTAACCCACAAACTAAACCTGTCTCAGGAGTTTTCTTGAGACCAAGCATCTGCACAGCAGATTCCGTTACAAAGGATGCCTGAGATCCCTGATCTAGCAGAGATCTTAATACTGCAGTTATATTCTTATTTGACTCCACCTTTACTAGAGCGGTTGCCAAAAGAACCTGACTGGGAGTATTCAGAATGCACGAAGTGATCGGCGGGGCATCCGATGATTCGCCATCGATCTGTGATGAAGATGTTGAAGCTGTTACTGACGCAACAACACTTTTATTCACAGATTGATCAACCTTGACAGAGTCGTTAGTTGATTTTGGGTTTTTGGGATGTAATAAAGTGTGGTGTTTTTTCTTACACAGGCGACACCTCGTGGACGAATTGCATTGAAACACCGAATGATCGGTATTTAAGCAGTTGAAGCATAAGTGGTGAGTTTTCGCAAAATCGCGTCTTACATCGGTAGATTCCCTTGCAAAGCCTTTACAGTTGCAGATTTTGTGACCTTCCGAGCAAAACGAACATGAAACTACAGTTGCAGTGGCGACGTGAGTATAATTTTGCTTTTGTATTTTAGGATCTAGAAATTCTATAGACCGAAACCGATTTACAAGAAATTCTTCGAACATTGCCATAGTGGGTAACTCTTGGGACGATTCAGTTACCTTTTGTTCCCACTTTTTTCGAGAATCAGGATCGAGTTTCTGACTTATCAAAAAAATTATCATAATATCCCATGAATTTATGTTGACTCCTAAATTTTCTATACCGTGCAAACATTCTTTAGTAGTATCCAATAATAGTTTTAATCCACTAGATGATTCTGTTGTTAAAGACTTTTGACTGGTGAGTTTTTTCAAAATACAGTTGGCTAAATATTTTTTATTATTATATCTGCTTTCCAACTGACTCCAGCACAGTAAATAGTTATCCGCTGTGACTGAAATATGTCTCAATAATTGCTCGGCCTCACCTGTTACAGAACTCTTTAGGTAGTGTAATTTTTGCACATTGTCTATTTTATTATTATTATGTATCAAGGAGATGAACAAGTCACGGAAGCTAGCCCATTCTGCATATTTACCAGAAAACTTTGGTATTTCTATCTTTGGCAACTTAACTGCAACATGCTCAGACCCCCGACTTTCATTAGATTTTGGACTAGGATTTGATTTTAGTGTTACCAAAACATCTTTCAACAGAGATTTATATTCAATATAAAACTCCTCAGTCGAGTCAAACAAATCATTAATAACATAAGAAGAAGCCTTTAAAGTTTCACTCTTAGTTTCAAGAAAAATTTTACTATGATTCCCTGAAAACTCCTTCCAGTGTTGTTCCAACGTTTCTAATCGAGTTTCAACATAAGACAATGTAATTCTATCCTTAGATGTTTTTTTGAAATTAACTTTCGATTTATTAATTTGAGCAGCAATATTTTCTTGAAGTTTAAAATAATCAGTAGCCATTGTAAACAATCAAAATTTCTATCTATTACAACAGTACTACAACTACTTTAACGTTCCTAAAACAGATCTACAAAAATACCAAGTACAAATTTTAACAATAAAAATTTTCTAAGTTAAAAATATTTTTGCCGAATTTTTCTAAGTCCAAGATGTTTAACACAAAATTATTCTAAGTGTTTGAGATTAGTTAACTTCGCTACAAAATTGGGCATAGGTTCCCCGTCGGAACACTTTTGAGGAAACTATACTAAGTCCTAAACACTTCTAAATTTTTTAACATGCATTGATATTTACTACTATACTAATCTAAAGTTAAAGTTCTGATTTTCTAAGCAATAAGGTTCAAATTACTATAAAACTATTATGGATTAAATGTACTCACAGTTTTACGTCACCACCACTTCACAACTCACACTTGTCCATTCTTCGTTACGTCACGTCGCGGGCGCAGCTATTCAAGGGGAAAGCTGTGTCCCCCCGATCCGCAGTCCTCCCGCGCTCGAACTTAGAGGTTCCAGTTGATGATCCAGTTGACAGTCCAGTCCAAGGGGAAGCTCCTCCCGCTCCACTCCTCAGACTTCAAATTTGCTCCACGTAGTACTAGCTCGCACCACTAGGGGGCGCTTTCGTCGCGCAGTGGGTCGTGTATGGCGTCTTACTAAGAGGCTCACTCCCCACGTTGCGGATACCGCAATGATACAAAGATGGACCGCACACAGTCAACAGAAGCCTCTTGTCACCAGGTTTGAAAATTCCCGGCAAACGAAGGACCATGTACAGATCCCAAAAAAGACCCGCAAAAATAGGATTTTGTTTTTATAAATAAAACAATTCCAGTGGCGAGAAAAGTATTGTGTATTGGTTAAATAAATCAAATTTTACATAGTTGACCTAGTGACGCGTGAGAATCTCGTTACCGCGATCTAGGAATCGGTTCTCGTTTGAGGGCGACATCTAGTTAATATTTAAGAACTAAAATTACTTAGGCTAACAATTTATACGATTCGAACACAGTCTTATAATTACACAGTGTAGTGAACATACACATATTAAAAGTAATTGTCCTTCTCAATGGAGCGGTTTATGTTTTCGCCCCACTTATCCGTCGCTATGGGATATTTCAGCCAAGTGTCCTCTTTTCCTGGACAATGGACGCACGCCCACAAATGTATGGAACAAGGATTACGTAACTGCTAAATTGTTACTCTTTTAAATAGCGGTATGACCAGACTGCTATGGTATAATTATACCTAATCTAGCATAACTTATCAGGTCCGATAGAGAAATACCTAAATATTGTAATATTTTTTTTTCAGAAGCGTTCTGCCTATTACGTATATCACTGTCACTTGCACTAACAATACTTAAGATATGGATTAAAATTACGTAAGGTAATAAGTATGGAGTAAGCTGGACTATGATGCCACAGAGGCATTACTGATCGTTCAACAGTAAAATTAGTTAATGTTTGTCTCTCACATAAAAATGCTCAGTCACACACACCCTCTCACCTTTATACACACTTACACTCAGATCCTTACACACCTTTACCCTCACACCTTTACACACCCCTACCTTTAAACCCTCACACGCACACACATTATAAATATTTTGTTATTGTAGTTATCATTATCATTATAAAAATTGTGTTGTATAGTAAGTTTATTGTAATTAAATTTAATAATCAAGTAGGTACTGTCACTGTAGTTCAAGGTACTGTAAATCGGCCACAGCCACCCGCGATACAGGCTTGCCCTAGTGCGGGGACTACTGCTAATATCCTAATATGTTATATTTTCTTTCTCTTTTGGCAATAAATGATTTTGTATTTTGTAAGTATACCGGTATATGTTAACCGAAAGCCGACATTCTCTATAAATGAAGGTATATTATATATGTACAAAATGATCAACAAAGTGCTCGGACAGACGATAACGTTTCACACCCATCGATTTATCGTGTTCGTAGGAACATAATCTGTCGAAATGTTTATGCTATAACTGTATTGACGCAATGCTAAATGAAATACGAGGATGCAAATAGACTGATTTCTCCACCCGCATTAATCTAGATAAGGTTTGTATTAACTCGCGGGAATTGCGTCGTTAATTTTATTATGTTATGTTTGAATTAATACCTATAGACTGCCAGAGGCAAAATAAACAAGAGAAACTAAAGTCTTATGGCTTAGTTGAAATGAACTCGTCAGAAGAAAATTATTTTCTCAAGGATCTCAAGCGAGATTCCCACTTTTAAAAATCTTATAATTGTGAATTCGTCTGAATGATATCGACTCTATAATAAGACTAGCTGCGCCCCGCGGATTTACTCCTGGTTTTCCGGGATTAAAAGTAGCCTACGCCCTTTTCAAGGATCTAAAGAACCTACATACTAATTTTCATCAAAATCTGTTCAGTAGTTTTTGCGCGATCGAGTAACAAACATCCTTCCATCCCTCCATCCATCTATCCATCTATCCATCTATCCATCTATCCGTCTATCCGTCTATCCGTCTATCCGTCTATCCGTCTATCCGTCTATCCGTCTATCCGTCTATCCGTCTATCCGTCTTTCCGTCTATCCGTCTATCCGTCTATCCGTCTATCCGTCTATCCGTCTATCCGTCTATCCGTCTATCCGTCTATCCGTCTATCCGTCTATCCGTCTATCCGTCTATCCGTCTATCCGTCTATCCGTCTATCCGTCTATCCGTCTATCCGTCTATCCGTCTATCCGTCTATCCGTCTATCCGTCTATCCGTCTATCCGTCTATCCGTCTATCCGTCTATCCGTCTATCCGTCTATCCGTCTATCCGTCTATCCGTCTATCCGTCTATCCGTCTATCCGTCTATCCGTCTATCCGTCTATCCGTCTATCCGTCTATCCGTCTATCCGTCTATCCGTCTATCCGTCTATCCGTCTATCCGTCTATCCGTATATCCGTCTATCCGTCTATCCGTCTATCCGTCTATCCGTCTATCCGTCTATCCGTCTATCCGTCTATCCGTCTATCCGTCTATCCGTCTATCCGTCTATCCGTCTATCCGTCTATCCGTCTATCCGTCTATCCGTCTATCCGTCTATCCGTCTATCCGTCTATCCGTCTATCCGTCTATCCGTCTATCCGTCTATCCGTCTATCCGTCTATCCGTCTATCCGTCTATCCGTCTATCCGTCTATCCGTATATCCGTCTATCCGTCTATCCGTCTATCCGTCTATACGTCTATCCGTCTATCCGTCTATCCGTCTATCCATCTATCCATCTATCCAACTATCCATATATCCATCTATTCATCCATCTTCACAACTTTGCATTTATAATATCAGTTTCCCCACATAGAACGGACATGCCGGTCTTATATATGCCGGATAGCAATTGTTTCAATTGTTATCTCGAATCATAGTTCAAGTCAAGGGTTCAAAAGGTCAAGAGCTTCTTGATATTAAAGATTGAAGACGACATTTTTTATTACCGCATCCCGGGGTGATATTAAATTGTAAGACAGCCCTCAGCTCTAACAGATTCCGCGTAATCCTATGCCAGGCTATCACTCGACACCGACACGCTTCAGGGAAACAATTTGACTCGATAATTGATAACAATTAACCCTTCCCAAGATAATTGAATTCTCCTCGTCCTGAAGATTTGTTGGTTTATTAATTGAAAAGTGTAGAAAACTCACCAACTAAATCAATATGCAAATTGAAAATGAACCTGCCGTCATCTTCTCATCATTTAGTAAAGATTCTAGAATTCTCATTCACATATCTTCGATATGGTATTATTGAGAAAAGAAAAAAGTTCAATTAATTTTCTAGAGATTTTCCTGTTGAGGATTTCGGCAGATTATATTAATTTAATATAAATTACGACATACAACCTCATTAGTTTTAGAAGTAGCTTCTTACTCGTATTACATCTAATTATTATACCTAAACCTACCGAAGTACAAGTAATAAAAGTTATATTACGCGCTAAAGTCGTGAAACGTAAAAATAATTATAGTTTTATTTGTTTGATTCAAATTCCTCGGATATTAACTTCCTATTAGAGGTAGAGTCATTGTAATAATTGACGTTCATAAGTGCGTCTGTGACGACAAAATTGAAATAAAGTACTTTTGAATTTTGAATTGAATTGAATTGTTGTGATACATTTTAAATGCTGTTTGTATTTTTTCATTTTTAGTTAAGTATATTATATAATGTGTTAAATATTACTTACTCACATTAATACACATCACATCATCACATTAATTTTTGCATTAGATAGATAGAAGAGAAGAAGATATTAAGTCAATTCAGAACTGGATCAACTATTCTAAAATATTATATTAGATACGAGTATAAAATATAATAAAGAATTTCATCTGAAATTTCCAACATTTCAAAAGATATGAATTCTATCAAATATTAGAAACCTGTAGATACTTAGCTAAATTATTTTACCTGTCGGATCTCCATTATCTTGTCGTGAAAGCCGATCTTTATTCAAATATCGATATTATCAAGTTTTTCAAAGGTGCTGATATCGCGAAACTGTTACTTGCTAAGATTAAGTTTCGTTTTAGACGCTCATCAATCAAGTCTTCGTTTAGGTTTCGGACACGGTAGTAGGTATGTTCTTTTCAGCAATCTGTCATAGATTTAGGCAAATGACAAACCGAGGCCACTGATGTTTGACGAAACAATTAACGTGTGGAGCGCGATCATTATGACGTGTGTGACGCTTTTTTGTTCGTAATGCCTTTATATATATATATATATATATATATATATACACATATAGAAGGAAGCAATTTAAGTCAAAGTAAAATTACTTATTGGTCTTATTAGATTAGATTGTAATGTTAATGTGATGTCTTTCTGAGACAGGCCATTATATAAAAAAAATGGAAGGAAAATTTTAGTGATCTGTAAATGGCAACGTTATAACATATTATTACCTGACCTTCGACTGTTCCCAACACTGACTGTGTCGTTGCTAATTGTTCTGGATAACGCATCGTCTCTATCTACACACGATGGACATATGAAAGATCAACAAAAACTCTTTAGTTAGAAATCTTCACTTTAACATTTTAATTTTCATTGTTCCCACTGCATCAGCTTTTATGAAATCTTCTTATAGCTCTCAAATCTTTTTATAGCTTTTACATACACTTGATAAAACCGATTCTTTAGAAACAAAGCGAAAACATTTTGCGATGCCGCAAAGCTTTTTGATTGAAATATAATCTCTTATTTTGGTCGGTAATGTACATATTTGTTATGCTTATCGCTGAGAGCGATGCCGCAAGCTCTAATCAAGTTTATCACGAAAACGCTTCGATAGATAATTTACATGTGCAAAGTAATATCTATAACAGATACCTACACTCGTAGTATCCAATCACCAATGTGCTTGCGCACGCGTAAATATTTAATTTCATTCGATAAGCAAATTAATTTTTGCAGACAACAGATAGCGTATCTATAAACATTTTGACACATACCTATTATACCACGTACAATCCGCTGAAATGAGTTCATGTTCGATTCCAATTTCCATAGGGCGTCGACGGAAATTTGAATTGACGTAAAGGACTAAACGTAACATTTTCAGGAGACGCAAATAGGTATTAAATTTTTGATAAAGTACTTCTAATGCGTAGTACTCGAGCTAGGCACTTTTATAATGCCAGTGGAATTGAAGCTAATGTTTTTTATACCCTACCTTACCATCCGCCCCTAACTAGTATAGCTAAGTACTCTTCCCTTAATTTGAAGCCTCATAAATGTATGATTAGATTGCGTAATTGATGAGATACTTTTGATATTTTGGCGATTACAAAGATAACATTGTTGGTTCATATTACAGGTACAATATGAAAGCTTTTAAGAAAGAGCCTTTGTATTTTCTGTCATATTACTTCAGTAGGTATCAGCTACGAACAGTTAATTTGTAAGGTATTCCAGAAAGCCAATTAAATCACTGTAAGTTCCTTGAGAGTAGTCTCACATTTTAAGGATAATTTGAAGCTTCGTAAATAAATTTAAATTGTTTTACTGTAAGTTGAAACTGAAGCCATTCGGCTTTTAATTTATTTCGAGACAGGTCATTTTCATAACTATGAAGATAACGAAAAGGGTAGAGGGGAAAAAATTGTCGCCAGCTAGTCACTTCCTAGCTTATAAATCAAGACCCTTAGGTACTTAACTACCTACTCTTATCTACTATTTATGGGAACGTAGAGTAGAAAAGCGCTTCAGATAAATCTTTATTTATGTACCTAGTATAAAGCATTTCTGCTACTCTAGGAGACCACTGAAAAATTATGCCCCATTATGGCGAACTAATCTTTCCACATGGCTATCAAGCGGTTGTCGTAGAAAAAAGATATCAAAGGATACCTACTTTTTTTACGTCTGACTGGGTCAGCGATTGACCACGATCTCACCTGATGGGAAGCGACGACGTGGTCGAAGATGTAGCTCGCTCACCCAGTAAGTACGTGTTCACTCTTGATTTGAACACACACAGATTGTATTTATGTGGAAACACGACGGCAAGGCGTTCCACCCCTTCGACGTTGACTTTACTTCTCATACAAATTCATGAAATATAAAAAAGAAAATGTTGAGGTAACATTTTTTTATCTGTGTGCGATCTACTTAAGATACGGATACTAAGGCTACTATTTTTCACAATTCTCATTCACTATAATATAACGGATAAATGAAGAAAATATCAAACAGCTTTCCGGAAACATTTCTCCGATTTATTTTGAGGACAGTATCGGTGTTTAGCTGTTTTTTACTAAAGACTGAGTTACGCTAATCTATCGGCCAGATACTTATGTAGTGATCGTAGCGTAGCTCACCTAGCCGTTCGTAACAGATCTGCTAGGTTAAGCAACGTTTGCAGCGGTCACAACTCGGATGGATGACCGTTTGTGTGGTAAATATAAACATCTAAGCGCTACCGTGCTTCGGAGGGCACGTTCAGCCGTCGGCCCTGTGTGTTGTGTTAGCATAATAATAAAAAAAAAAAAAACAATCGTTATACCATGTCGGCGACCTTGGGGCGGTCTAAAGACTCCACACCAGGGTTGGGCACACACCCACACGAGAGAAGAAGATAGCTAATACACTATGATTCCTAACAGAACTGTGCCAGCGAGATGTAGTACATGCAACACCAGCTGATACCCGCGGATGCAAGAACAAGAAACAACGAAGTGTGTCGTGAATTTGTTAATGTTTTTATCTATGCCTTTCCGGCGCTTTATGGCAATTGTTTTATATAATCTGTAGAAGCACTCTCTGAAAATCTCTCTCGCAAAATGGTATATATACTCAATAAACAACACGGTATATATGGACTAGTTTTATTTCAAAAAGTTTTCGTATCAGTGTGTCCGTCCTTATCGCGATTTCATTATTTTATACCTGTCACCCCTTAACAGTAATGGTCATGGAAAGAGGGAAGGGAGGCCTTTGCCCAGAAGTGGGACGAAACAGGCTCATAAAAAAACCTGAAGATCGGTAAGACAGCCCTGGTGGGAATTTCTTGCTCAGTAGACCGATAGAGAAACTCTACATTCAAATTGCGTGTTACATCTTCGACCGCATCGTCACTTAACAACAGGTGAGATAGCGGTCAAAATCAATCCTATAGCTAATAAAAAAAACTAATTCACGGAAAAAAGTGTTTTCTTTTCGTAAAATAGGGATATCTCAATCGAAGACATAATGGCTGTTGAGTCTTTAGTTGCCTACTTGAACGATGTAAACAAATAAATAAAATATCTCAAACACCTATTAGGAGGCGACAAATCTTCGAGAGTAGAAAGTAACTAGTTAAGTAGAAATTTTCCGGGTTTTTCAATTATCAAGAATTCCAGGATCTAAAGTAGGTATATAACTACCAAAATACTTACCAAATTCTATCAAAATCAGTACAAATTTTAGCATTTATAATACGAGTAATAGAGTAGGATTTGTCATTTCATGTAGTGTTTAGACATCCACACACTTTTCTGGGTAAATAATATAGCCATCACGGATGCTTTTTTGAAGAATGTTTAACTTTACTATGCTATTAACATAAATCAAATCCTCGAAAATATGGAGCAAAAAGTTTTTACAGACGGGAGAATAAAGGGGTCTTATTTAAAACTAATTTCATAAAGTAGTGGGATATGAGGGAAAGCTTGCTACAGCTCTCAAAGCTTTGTGTTCCCCGAAGCTTTTTATCGTGAACTAGATTAATTAATAGGCCTTCCTTTCAACTTGACTTAAGGAGACGTATGTAGATAATCTCTAAAGGCATCATGAAAGGAAACCAACTACCTATGTACTTACTACATAAAGTAAGTTGATTTACAAACAGAGGTGTAGAGTATTTAAGCCAGAGTAAGTATAAAAATTAGAGGAATAAGCAACAAAATTATCTGATTTCTTTTTTATCACATCACACTATGATAGATAGGTTTTTTTTATGTAACTGAATGACGAGACGAGCTGGTCGTTTGCCTGATGGTAAGCAATATGCCAGCCCATAACAATAACAGCACCACCCAGAACTTTGATAAAAACTTTATTGTCAAAATCTTAAAAAAAAAATACACATTTCATAGTAATTAGCATAAAAATAGGCGGTTATACCGCTCAGAGCGATCTGTTCTACACAACTGTTGAACAGAAAAGACTAACATAATTATAATGTTTATAACAAAGGAAGAAAGATATCAATTTTTTGAAAATGAACTTATTCTAATTTAGTTTCAAATAAAATTAAATGCAGCTTAAAATCAAAATTACGACTCCTATGACGTTTGATCATATTTTCCCCTGTTCCTCATAGTTTTAATTGAGACATACTCACTCACATCACTTTGTATATATTACTAGCTGACCCGGCAAACGTTGTTTTGCCATATAAATTTAAAAATAATGTTAAGGGTGAACAACCCTTATCACTTAGGGGTATGAAAAATAGATAGTAGCCGAATTTCAGACCAACTGAATATGCATTTAAAATTTGGTAAAAATCAGTAAAGCAATTTCGGAGGAGTAAGGTAACTAACATTGTGACACGAGAATTTTAAATATATGATATGATGATGATATTATACATATAACATTATTTCAAGTGGTTCTCAATTTAATACAAATTAAACATACCCTCTGTTATTATTTAAGCATACTTTTATACCAAGCCATCGTAAATCTTTACTAATCAGCGAATGTTGGAAAAACCAACAGTGTTCTGGAAATACTGACCTAGTTAACACCTCATGCGCATTCAATTCATAAAATAAAGCATCTGTTGCTCTCAAAACTGATAATCTTCTTTCAAACAACCAAGAAACTTATGGCCTTTGGAGGGATTAGGAAATATTATGATTCTCGTAACAATGAAATTCCTCGTAAAATGTTAGGTAAAGAAACTGACATGGGAAGGGAAACAGTGTCGCCATATATTTCACCATAAACGCGATAACGATGAAAAAATAGCAAATATGGATAATAGTCGCATCTCCATTTTAGTGGCCACTTATCTTAATTAATCTTCGTCGTCCGCTATGGCATTCAAATGGATTCAGGAACTTACCTCATAGAATCATTCTGTAAATCCGCATTTCCGTAAAATCTATTAAAATTTCTTATTCAGTCTTCTCCACTTCAAAAGCAAACTTTAAATCCAATTTCCCGATACTATAAAACTTGCCTTAATTTGAAAGTTTGTGAAACTATTAATCTTACTATAACTTCACTGAAGCACAGTGGAAATATGTTTGCCTATCGATATCCGTCAAGAGTTTTGTTAAACACTTAATTAGTTATCTCAAAAACATTTCAGTAAGAATTATCGACTGAGAAAACGACGTGCGCTCTCTCCCGTTCCTAAAATAGTACTGATCAACGTTATACAGTGTCTATCTACTAAGCAGAGTTCAACGTTGTTTCGTAGCAATATCTTTTATGCCCGCGTTTTCCCTTACCGTTTAACAGGAGAAAACTCTTTCCCGGTCTTGTAAGAAACGAGCAATGGATTCTCACTGGTTTCTTATAGTATCGTAATGGAATGTGAATGAGTAGCAGGACACAGCAGTAAAGCTCTCATAAACTAGACGCGGTCATCGGGTAGAAGCGACAAGAATAAAGCTCCTAAGCGTTCCGAGCGTGGCTTTTCATAAACGTTGCCATTTTTCTCGAAGTTTTGTTTATTAGAAAATTCTTCAAGCGATTCTCATACAAAACAATCGTAGAGATTGAGATTTTAGTTTATTATTTTTATGCAAAGTGAGCTTAAGCTCTCCCTAAGTTATTACATTTTTCACTTGTGGAATATAATGAATAGTAGACTGTTTTATTAAAATTTTGAATTCATATTAAGACTAAGCCTACCTAGTAGGTAAGGTACCTACATATAATTTACGAATTTGGGCATACCCGCTTTGAGCTTAGTAAGTTTTTGATATACATAGCTTAGACTTTACCATATCTATTTCGTAACTTTACTTCACGTTGAGGATGCCAAAGTTTTTCAAAGACCTTTTTCTGTAACTTAACTAAGAAACTTTTTACGGTCTTTCTTTGAATTAACAATAAAAATACAAGGGCTGATTACTTGGTCAAAGAACTTTTTTTAAATGGTTTTAACCATTCAAATATGAAACGATCCAAAATAGCTATATATATAAAATGTAGACTAGTGATTTCAATTTTGTCAAACATCAAAATAAGATTTCTGAAACGTTATGAAAATGTCTTATATTTCGCTAGGATCGAGTTTACAGTTTTGTTTCAATTCTGTACTTTCTTATTCTAAAGATAGTGAAACTAAAAATTTGCTTCTACTGTAGCTTGTTTTGTCTCTTTAATCTTACTAACTGAACAGGACATAAGCAGTAGACCTAATCCTGTCCCGGATTTCAGTAGGTAAATGTATCTGGCGTGCGTGATCGCAATGAATGAAAGAAATAGAACGGTGTAACAAAAACAAGCGAGTTCCGTGTGTCTTTCCACAAAAAACATAGTAATTTAGCTATAGTGATTATCTAATCAGCATCTAATCAGCTAATGTAACCACAGAGTTTCCTATGATAATGTTTCCTCTACGACAAAATCTTGTCGATAAAAAGGTTTTCAATAATGAGGTGCCACCTCGCTTTTATTCACCAACTTATTCTAACCTTTTATTACTCAAAATAATCACTTAAATATTTTAATTTTCAAATTCTATACTAGTTAAATGATTGTTCAGGCAGGATTCAAACTCTTGTCGTTAAATACCGTCCCGACGCCTTAACCACTGGGTTACCGCGACAATTGCTTGCAAATTTCATCTATCTTTTTATGGGACGATTCGCAAGCAACGCTGTTTCGACAATTCATTTTCTTTATTAATATTTAAAATCCCGAGCGTGCGCTCTCGTATTCTATATTAAATCTAGCTAATATTGTTGACAACATGAATATGTGTCTTTTTAATTTATAATTTTTACTTACCTATAAAAAAATACATTTCAAATACCTATCGTTTTTAGGTACCTCAAGCCGTACATCAGCTACATCTGTCTTCATCCTGCCATATTTCAAATCCAATTACCAGTTTGTGAAATGCCTTCCACTAGGTGCCTCCGCCAACATCAGACTTTTTGTTTGTCCGATAATCGGGCTGATTTGTTTTACCGTCATTTGTCACCTATTTTTTGACCGACTTTTTGTATGACGTGTGCGTTGCAGTATGAAACTCCGTATGTTGGTTTTCACCGACAAAATCGGTGACCGATTGTCTGACGTGGACGGGCAGCCTTAGGGTTTTTTTTTTTTTACGCTTTATAGATCCATGTTTGGCCACTATCTCGCCTGATGTGAAGCGATGATGTGGCCTAAGATGAAGCACATAGATCTAGATAGAGACGGTAGTTGAGCGGCTGCTCAGAACCGTCTCCCCGATGGTTCACCGAACATCATCCCGAAACACGACTAGGTCGTTTGACGGCATGGCTGTGTTCGGTGGGTGGTATTACAACCACGGCCAGAGCCTACCACTCCAAATCGCGTAAGCGGGTTTCATCACGATGTTTTCCATCACCGTTTTAGAGCGAGCGTGCAAAATCTGCACTTAACTATAAGTCATTGGTGCAGGGCCGAGTCGGGATTCGAACCCAGGTGCGTCGGATCGGAAAGCGCACGAGTCCCCGCTGAGCCACACTCGCTCTAAAAAAAGGAAAAGAGGAAAAGCAATGGAGGTTTTTATACTCGTAGAATACCTATAAGTAATATTTTATTGAAGTCTTTGATGTAGAGTAGAGAGACGGAATGCCCTTTTGTTCCTATTTGTACCATTGCTAGTCTATTTAAATGTTTTTTTATGTACCTTTCTATTGCATTTATTTCCTTCTTCTTTAATCGCACACACATTCGCCTTCTAATTTGTTTTTTTTTACAATTATATGATTGTAATAACTGCTACCCGTTTCACCCGCGGTTTCCTGGGATAACAAGTCCATGTGTTAATCTAAGGTATAAGCCATCTTCATTTCATTCAAATCCGTGGAGCCGTTACAGCGTGAAGAAGTAACAAATACAAGAACACACACACACACAAACTTTCGCATGTATAATATTAGTGTGAATAAACTATAAAAGCGCCTATATAGTACTTGTAAAATAAACTTTTTGTTTTTTTACACATTCAAGAACATTTCAGGAGACCTAGTAATAAAAAGAATTGTTAAGTCCACAAAGCCAACATTTTATTAAGTTCGATAATATATAATACATTTCAAGACAGTTGTTAACCGTTACTTTTTTAACAATTTCTCGATTCTTTTCTTTATAAGAAGCTCTTAAAAATACTTATAATTTATTTTCACGACATGACAAATATTACAAAAGTACCTACATATATGCAGTTCTCGAATACTGAATGTTAGTGATGTACATATGTCAATAAATACATTATTTTCTAAAATACCAAAATATTACAATCGTAAGACACCATTTTATGAAAGTCCCGCATCACTAGCATGAAATGCACTGATGTGTTTGGAGTGAGAAAACGGGACCTTATTTCCAGTGTAGTAAGAGCTTATTACCTCCTTTCCGATCGAATGTATATCCACATCGACTGAAGTTACAATAATTTGTTACGCCTTGTTGAAAATGGGAAAAGCACTTACTGTCACTGTATATTACCTAGCGTAACATAGCAAAATACGAGTAGGCTTTATAGACATTGCTTTTACACGAATATGAAATATTATTTCATTTTTGTGAAAAAATAGGTACTCTTTCTTTTAATATCACGGCTTCTCAGAATATCAGGCAATTCCTAGGCATTAAATTTATTTTCATCATTTCATTATCCACTTTTATATTTATTTTCATGTTACTTTTATTATTTTTTCTTTGATTTATTACGTAACACAAAGCACGGAAATTGGGTAACTAATACCTATGGGTATTAGTTACCCAATTTCCGTACCTTGTTAAGAAGATCTTTCAACAGGGAGTCAAGCAAAATGTAGGGTACGATGAAATTAGTATGGACTTTAACTTTAATTGAAAGGCACGTTTTAAGAACTCTCGAAAGTTTTTTAGTCAGGTTAAAGTTAAAACCTTAATTTAGAGAAGGTATTTGCATATATGCACAGCATTGAGTACAAAATCAATAAAAAGTTACAGTACAAGCATGAGGAAATTTAAGTTTAATTTTAAAAATATATATATTATAAATCAGTATTTTCACTACAATTTATTGGATGTAAGACTTCGCAGAATTATGGAATAGATACAGATACAGCGAAATTGTATTTTGTTTTTATTCTAGTATGGCAATAATTATGGCAATTATTATGATCAAAACAGTTAAAGCTTTTCGGTTTCTAATTAACCCAGGGAATTCCGCGCCATAGATACGCGTTAACGTTAAGAATTACGCGTAATCGCGACGCCTATGAATTAAGTTCCTAATAAGTACATGCATATCCAGTTTGTATCGGCTACATAAGCGTCAATTTAGTAATGTTATGAAATAGTATAAAGGTATATCTATAGTCGTATATTATTTTTTTACACTTATTAGATCTATGTTTGGTTACTATCTCGCCTTATTTTTTTAACAAAATATTGCATGTCTAGTAAAACTGTGTTATGGACATCATTAGAGAAATCACTACAGGCACAGGCGCAGAGGTTTGATTCTTGAACCGGTGACAGTAAATATCACCGGTTACAATAAATATCATAACAATTACGAGTGCTTCCTCCGTTTTCGAAACCACCGGTGACTTTTTGGCCCAGAAACTTTTCAAACTGTATGTATGTATATACCTAAATAAACAAATTGAAAATATTGAAAAACGATTCTAATTCATAGTGATTTCTTTGCCATTTTCAGTATCAAGGTCACTGGTGATATCCAAATATCATATCTTACACACTTTGAAACAATAAGTATAAATATTAATGTCAGACGCAACAGTTTCGTTCAGTTATTTCTACTTCTTGCAAGTCTGACAACACTAAATTCAATTTATAGGAACCCAGGCTTTTCAGTTCAAGATCCAAAAGTATGATCTCTTAAGGCCTCACTTTGCAAATTATTACATGTTGCATTTTCATGTGAAAGAACTTTTTAAGACCAGTTCTAAAATATATTTTTAGTTAATTACGTATAAAGACATCAATAATTAAGTACGTATTATAGTTATTAACTAAAGCTCTATATTCATGCACGGCTAAGGAACATTCATTTTATCTATGTTTTAGACGTTACAAAATCTTACACTTTTGACTTACATAAAAGAAAAACAGTCATTGACATAGAATTAGGAAATAAATATTAAAGCATTAAATAGTAAGTTACATACATACAAAAAATAAAGAAAGAGGACAGAATTAGAATAAGTTAGTCTAAGTATTTTACGTCAATTTATAAATAGAAACCTAGCTTAAATAACAATAAATAAAATAATCTTAAGGCACTGTTTTAGGTACCAAGATCACAATTTCATCAATTTCTAACTTTTGTAAGTAGATAAAAGGATTAGAGTCATGGAATGTCTAGTTTCAGCTACAACAGGCTGGATTCGTAGATATACGACAATACTGATCAGATCCATCGAATAAAATTGATCTTAGAATGACCCTTCAGATTCGCTAAAGAAATTATCATTATTATTTATACAGATATAAGCGCATACATTTAAGTATTTCTGCATTGTGCAGAATAACAATACCGACAGAATGTACAAATATTATCGCGTTCACTAAATAATATGCGAATCTCGCATCGACGGTCTTAAAACTACTTAATAAATAGATTCTTACAACGTTAAGTAGGTATAATAGGTTCGTCGTATATTAGAAAACATTTTAATGTTCGCTAGCTTATTTACAGTCGACACGTTCACTATTTACAATGTCCGGTTTATTTACAAGTGTCCAAGCACGTCCCGCGCGCGGCGCCTCCGAAGAGTCAATGTCAGTTCACTTCACTAGCGATACCTATACGAGGAGGGTAGTACGAAGTCACCGACTGCGTACAGCGCGTTCGCGTACCAATGCACGCCGCGCGTCGCGTCCTTACCGCTCCAAGAGGACATCCACCGCAGTGGAGCCATGGCCGCGTGCGCGAGGGAGTGGCTTTTGACCAACGCGTAGCATGAAGCTAAGGCGTCATCGACTATGATAGTCCCCGCTTTGGTGAGAGGTGCGAACACGCCGCGTCTCGTCACATAACGTCTTTTGGCGACCCTCGAGGGGCGCATGACGCCGGCCGGCCCCCTTGTGAGGAGGACGTCGCCGACTTCCACGTTGGAGGCGAAAGCTTCCCGCCATCCGTCGGCGGCGGCGAGCAGCAGCAGATGCGACGGCGTGGTAGTTATGCTCACGCCGTTCTCGGCGGTCATCTCGATGAACCGCCGCGTCGCGTTCGGCTCGCGGTCGATGAATGTTAGCACCTGGAATTGGATAAGACCTTCTTTGATATATGTTCCTAGAGGAAGACGTATGAATAAACCTAGTGAAAACTTTAAACACACACACCCATACAATACACTGTCGAATTAAGAAATTCCTCTTTTTTAAGTTCAGTTAATGATTAGAATGTTTTTTAAATCTTTAATTTTTGACGGTCAACGCGACGTAGGTATATTTTGATAAACGTCTGTTTGCACTTCGCTAACTTTTTTAAACTCCCGATATATAACCGCTCCCATTTAGTAAACTTTTTTATCCCTTCATACTAGGAGTCACTATGCGCAAATGCATAAATACAACATAGTTAATTTATATATTGTTATATAAATTACCTCTGAATATATCAGCTTTCCATCATCACCAGCTGCAAGCACCATGTCTCCTTTCTGGACAGTGTCAATGTCCCGAGGACCTTGCTCTGTGTACACCATAGAGCCAGCTGGAAAGCAACCGGCACCCGTTCCCACAGACGATTCTGAAATATTAAAAAAACAGTAATTAATATACTAATTATATGAAATTCCTATCCCTCAAAAAGTCTATTAATAGAAAATAGGAACGGTCTTATAACAGATATTTAATTCAATATTGATAGGTCATAAACTGCATCAGGTAAAGTTATTCGACATGGAACATCATCCATAAAAATATTAAATGGGTATAACATTCATCAAACGAGCTTGCGTGCCGTACCTACATAACATTCGAAAGCAATAAAATAAAGTTTGAACATAAAATCGTGCAAGGGACGATAGTAAATTAGCTCGGAGCAGTCATATCCCTTTAAGGAATAACGAGATTTCTCTACGCTCGTAATTAAAATCGGATAAGATACGAGACAAAAGAGGACGGAGCCTCCGCCCGGTCCCGTCGGAGGTTATCGGTAGCCACCAAAGAGCTGCGATCCTTTGCTGCGAAGCGTTTAACAATTCTCTCGCACCACATTGGGATTCGTGCCTTCACAGATACATAATCTACCTCGCAGACTAGTACAGAAAAGATTTCAAGGAAATCCGACATAATAAGCTTATACAAAAACTTTTTAAGCGCTAGATAAACTAATTCAATCCTTTTTGCGAATCTTATGAACTCATTGTGTGCACCTGCCAAAAAACGAAGACTTAAATCAAACATGCATTTCAATCCTAATTCGCTAAACTCTGTTTGTTTCTTGTCCAATAGTATTTATTTAAATCCTTATCCTGCTTAAACTGTACCTGTTTTAATCTTTGCTTTCTTTCACAACGAAAAAGTGACTACGTGCAAGTAATGGTATTTGGAAGATCAATTGAAAGTCATCATTAAGTTTGTTGGTAGGTAGGTAAGCAAGTTTTCACATAGCATACGGCCTACAGTAACTGTACCAACATTTCAACCGCTTAATAATGGCAATCGGCAGTCAAACGATTATTATTTATTAACGATTATTTTCAATAAGTAAAAAAACTTGACAGAATAAACGTAGAGTTTGCCGCAAAATGTTTGATACTCCCTCTCCATTACTGTGGGTGGTGCAATTACATGCGCAAATGAGCACTGTAAATGGTGTTATTGCAAAGCTCTTGAAAACGTTTGCGTGAGCTCGTTAAATTTTGATTTGTTGTGAAACCGACCGATAAATCCGACGATCCCCGTTCACAAACTAGCCTGAAAGCGATGGGTCCCGACATCTCGCATTACACAATAACCACACAAATTAGATTTCGCTCAAAGTCAAGCGCTTATTGTCAACATTTTGTTTGTTGTCGGTTGAACACATCACACGACTCGTTGAATAGGTGTCGGGCACCTTTGCGTTTTTTTTGTTCATCCCGAATAAGGCTCCGGGTGAAACGGAGATTCATCTTTTTTGGGGTATTTATCGTAGATAGTGTAGTTTTAAATATTATGGGCCGAATACATCCGGTTCATAAAGAATTCTAGGTAGAAGATAAACGTTTACGCCTAACCCAGAATTACATAAGGAAACGGTCCAATTCTCACAACGAGGTAAATTCTATTAAGTTTAATGGAGCGAAGGTTGTAAAAGCAGTCAATGTACGATTTCACAGTGACGTAAGAGAGTAAGTGACATTAGGCTGAAGATGCGGCGATAAGCGTCGCGAGCGCTGGTGCGGGGCGGCGGCGGGGCGGCGGTGCGGCGCGGGGGGCAGGGGGTCGGTGAGGCCGCGCGGCTGCGCCGAGTGGCCGCGCAGACCCCGCCCCGCGAGGACCACCGGGAGAGCTAGGCGGCGCCCGCGCCGGCCGTCTCGGAGCGCAGGCACCCACCGCCGCCGCCGCTGCCACAACTACCAATCTAACGAATGTGCTCATATGCCACTTCATACCGATTGGTACATAAGGATAGACCTAATTATTATGTCTCAATATTCTAATTCTAAAATTGGTATTGTATTTTGCTACATACATTTTGAAGTCTACGATCGTTCCATATCAATATAAAACTCCATTGCTATTGCCAAACGTGATTGTCATCTTGATTTGGAATTGTATTACATTTTAGTGCCAATTCATCATAGAAACTAAAATAAAACGTATTCTGTTATTGCTAAATACCGTTAAACAAATCTTTAAGTATTTACTTTATGGGTTTCATATGGAAAACTACAGCCTACAGCTAAACAACCTATAAGTTCAAATAGCGGCGCGGTCGAACGCCCCTCCTGAGCATAACCCTGCTATCTCCGACAACAACGTAAGGTCATCTCGATCGAACTGATCGGCAGAACTGTATCTGATTTATATCGTATGGAATAGCAATTAGCCGAGGCGCGTGGTCATGCAAATGCCGAAGCAAGTCGGTTATGACGCAGTTCAAGAACGAAATCAGTACATAAGGTCTGTTCGGCTGTCAAACTTCTTGGAAGCTCGTCATCTAAGCGTTGTCAAGCTTAGACTATGTTTTTTAGGTTTCCAACCGTTCCGTTCTATTTCGGAACCTTTATACTCTTTGTAATCAGTCATTCTATTCTGTATCCATCTGTTAAAGGCCAAACAAACAACAGCTAAACTGACATGAGCTACAAAGGTTATGCTTTTCACTAATCCAAATGCTAATAAGTAGGTAACTTGAAAATCTTTAATTTTTCTACTCGACCGGCCCTAAGTCTGTTTTATTTTTGCTTAAAAGCTTATTCTAAAATCGTCGTTTCAAGTTAAACAACCTGCTGTTGTGTGCGCGGCACTCGATAATATAAAAACCAAAAGCCGTTAAACTGTATGTTAGTGTGCGTAAACGCTTTAAAATGTTTGTACGAAGCTACATCACTATCTCAGACTGTGGTTATGATATGAATCATGCCTGTGCCAGCGCCAGCGCCGACCAACGCTCCCAGCCGCATCTTGAAACGAGAAAATAAATAAGCAACCGCTAGATTTGTTTTCTCTGCTGAAATACCTAGTACCTCTCTCTACCTTGCAGAACACGTGTGCGGACATAAACTCAAGGATAAACTCCGATAGATACCTAAAACATTCATGACTTTTCATTATACTTCATGAAATGTATGATGTAGAATTTGATAAACGCGCCGTTTAATATTCATCTGCGAGCATTAATAATGTTAATAGTATGTACAGTGGGAGTTACAACGTAGTTTCCTATCTATTTACTCACACTTATGTCGTTTAGACAAGTCTACTGAGGCTGAATAATTAATATCCATTCATAATTCTCAACATGAGCCCCTCGCACCGGACTGCTGTGATTTAAACAGCAAATAAACGATACTGACTTTCTAATGTAATGCATTTATGAGTTGTACAGTCGTAAGTTAATAAGATATCGACAGTTGGAGTTACGACCTTTATGAATTATTTAGGATTCGTTCCAGCGTATGGGTAATAAGCAAGATCTAAGGATCTAGAGATCATGAGATAATGAAATACCTTATTTAGTAGCTTGAGTATGGGCACTAGAGCGGAATGCTAAGGGTGACTTAATGTGTGATGACAAGCATAGATATTGGATACGTGTTCATAATCTTTTCTTGTCATCACTTAACATTAATAGGTATGGGAAAAGGCATTAGCTTTTATATAGTATTCTGTACAAAAAATAACTCTTATGTCATCCATTTTTGGATTTTTGGAAGTCGTTCCGTTCAATCTCTTTTTAAATAAACTTTATTACCCTTTTATGTAACAGGCTTAACTTGTAAGTCTCAGCCGTTTATTTTCAATAGCTATTTTTTATTTTATTTTTAATGTAAAATTATTAAGCACTTACGGTCTTTTAACAAGTTCAGTAACTTTCTAGATTAAATATCTTACCAATTTGAAAACAGCATTAAATTCATATTTGGTCGTTCCTGGTTTACAAACGATAATGATTCCTTGACCCCGAGTGCACATCGACGTCACAAATTGAAAACGAGCCGGTTGGGTGTGGGAACGCGGGACGGGTCGGGACCACAGCCTTCCGGGATGTGGCGTCTCGAATGTCGGAGGCTTTCGCACGCATGCCGCATGCCCCGCGCGCGCTCGACCACGCAACATCGTTCACTTAGTTCACTTGCGCCTCTGGATAAGATTTCCGTTCATTTCTATTGTATCCGATTTTTTGTCGTAATATTAATGTATTATTTACTTATTATTAAAATAATTAAAACGGCCAGTCCAATTACATTAGTTATCTAGTATTACTACTGTTGTCATTGCATTCAGTCAAATAAAATATTACATTTATTATAAAATTTACATAATATAGTAAAAAATTATATAATAATTTACATAGGTAAATGCCAATGAAATAAAATGTCAGTATAAATTCAGTCAAAAATTAATACATAAAATAATAATTAATACATATAAATGAATTTAAAGGGACACCATTATCACGCGTTCTTCTCACTACAAGATAACCTTCCATGTATCCAAGGGAAGATGGTAATGAATTTGCGCCTACAAAGGAGACAGGCAGAGAAACACTAATGTTAAAAGCTATATCGGATTCGTCACCGATATTCATAATCGGATGTTGCCGCCTGTTCTAAAGTTTCTTTGTTCATTCTCCAATGCTGACAGTAAATAGCTCTAATTACGTTCCCAAGTTATTCCTCTAAAGATGCATGTGAAATGTGTCTCAAGTCCCAGTGAATCGTGACCTGTCCTGGTCACACGCGGTCACGCCCCATTTACCGCGTGCGTCCGCAGTGTGAAACCACCTTAACTGCCCATCGCATTGTTTCTGTTCTCGGAAATATACTTTCCAATTTGTATTACACTTGTCTGGGGGATTCAACAATATGTAAAGAAGGAAAACGTTTGCATTTTACAGCCCATCTGTTCTTGTAAGATGTACAAAAAGATGTAAAAGTTTTACTTTTAAATATTTCAAGATAATTCCCTAATTAAAACGACATAAAAGATCTTAACTACTACAAAATGGAACAAATGCGGTTAGCAAGCTTTTAGAAACGTATCGCATCAGGGAGACAGATCTGAGCAGTCATCAACTGCTGTCATCCTCTAAGTCTATAATGTGCTCCATCTTTGGCCACATTGTCCCTTAACATCAGTCATCAGGTGAGAAGTTGCCAAACATATCTATTACCAATAAAGAAGTGCGTTGATGTCTTTTGTATAAACTTAATCTACTATACTATTAAAATGGGTTGTATAACAATTTAAAATATTTGAGACTATTTATTTATGTTTAAAAACATCCATACAAGTGAACCTTGTATGCAGTCAAAATGTTCTTCATTTACGCTTAGTTTAAAAGTAAGCTGTAGCTCGAGTACCTAAATAGTTCGTATCTTAAACCTTCTGATAATTTATAGTATATTTAGTTAGATGTAGTGTCTACTAATATTTATATTTATAAGGTGAAGTTTAATAATCCGCCAGAACGTTACATAAATCAACTGAAGCTAAGACAACTTTCACTGACAGACTATCATTCTTTGATTTGACGATGTTTACATGGCTATACCTATCTAGTACCGGTATCCACGGTGTCTATAATATACAGTATCCAATGTCAAGACCGTGGGAAGCTGGGTGTAGTCTAAGTCACTAATAAATTAACCGTTTAGCCGATGCTAAGATGAAATTTTGTAGGAAACTACTACAACTCAAGTTCATGAGAGCTAGATAGAACTTTTATATGTGAAAGAGGAGTCAGATTTTATTGATGTTAGGTAGACGACCTATTGTCGGTTTTATAGCTATTATTATGCATATAATATTCAAAATCAAAAATCCTTAAACTATTTTTATCGCTTTTGGAAATATGTTTTTGGAATTGATTTTAACGAATACGAAATAAATCTTGCATAGGTATATAAACTTATTGTAAAAACAATTTTCAAACAAAAAATTATCTGTAGGTACTTTTTTATATTAATTAATTCAGTTTGATTGGAAGCTTCATAATTTATCCTATAATGACAGAGATGTATCAAAAATGAGTCAGATAAACATTTTAAGCAGAAACGAAATTAATCAGAGTGTCTGAAATCAAAAGTGGTAAAATCAGTTATTTATTCGATTTTTATTGCAGCTTTACATATATTATATCACGCCTCTGCCTTATATCGAGTGTCAATAATTGGTCATCGGATCAAACACTGACACACACTTTAAAAGGACAATAAAATAGCTAAAAAAATATTGTTAAAGAAATGCTATTAGATCACTTAAAATGTTGAACGCTCTGAGCAATTGTTGAGATATATGTTTTGTTTTCTTTTTTCTTTGTATTGCAGTAAATAGTAAAGCACGATCCGTGGCCGATGAAAATCAAAATTACAGTGAAATGAGAGTGCGCAAGTACAAGTAGCTCACAGAAGTCGTGCTGAGTGGGGCCTTGACCGCGACCGGAGGAACACGGCCGCACACACATACCTACACAAACCCCATTAATTATTTATAAGCTCCAAATTAATACTAAAAGAGCCCGATCGTACAAAACGCCGGAATAAATGAATAAACATCGAAACAAATTGCCTGCGACCGATCTCAAAGGATCCACTGCCTATCAGTGGTATATAGGGATTTTGAAACAATGACTGCCCTTTGTCGTTTTTGGGCCCATTTTATTTGTTATGATCAATTTAAAAGATATACTGTAACATATTGGGCATTATTGTTCATATACAATTTTAATAAATAGAAGTTACATTATTTTTTAGGTTTCGTTAAACGAAAATGATCTTATTTATCTTATATAACTATATATCAAATTTTCTTGTGGTTCGAGATAAGAATGACAATACTAAAAAAACAAATAAAAGCTTAGCGTTTGATAAATATAAACAATTCCTACGGGAAAAAAATGCGCTTACTATTGTAAAATTGGTCACGTCAATGCACATTATCATAAAACTAACTAAATGAGATGATTGAAGATATAAGAACGCTTCAGCATTTACGACATAATTACTTTTAAATTGCTCGGCTACTTTTTATTGATTGCCACATACTGAGTAGTGCTTCTAGAATTTTAATGTGGACACGGAATGTCGTAGATTACGCACTGCTTTCCTGTTTTTTGAACTTTAAAGAGCTTAATGCTCGGTTATGTTTGTATTAAAAGCATAGTATATTATATCTTGTTTTATCGACATAATAAAACTAAAGAAAATAGACATTACTTCTACAAACATCCTGTTTATTTTATTTTCCTCCATGAAAAATATTTTAACATCTCCCTTTTGACGTGTTTTAGACTACAGATGATGTTTACGTACCGAGATGGCCTGAACACTGAACACAGGTACAAAAAGCAAAGGGGCAATGTTTCACAATTTAGTGCATAGATTCAAAAACACTTAGAAAGTCATCTGCAAAATTATTTGGAACTACGCAGGCGCGCCGGAATGCCTCCATATTATCTAAAAGAACACGCATACATATAAATGTACGGTTCTCTCATCGTTATGCGTATACACATATATATACATATATATATAGATATAAGTAGCCATTGAATCACCGGTGTAATTATAGAAGTGGGGGATTGGCTGCGATGCGGTCGCTCGAGAAAGAGATCGGCGTAGTTTTCGCCAGGTGCGGGAAAGAGAGGGACATTGTTAACAAGAGGCTCGTTCGTCCGTTTGATCGACACCGCCGGGGCGCGGGCGCGGGAAGCTGTCTGAGGTGCATTCTTCTTGTAAAGTTCAACTATATATTTGGCCGTCCCATAACCTGAGCTACAAAGAACAGTTATATCCATATGAGAATCATTGCCATGGATTTTCCACTGGCACTTTTTCAAGATGTACTTTTGGTTAGAAAATTATAAATGACGCACTAAGTGTTGATTTGCCAAAACTATTTATATATCTTGTTTAAATACAAGTGCTAATCACAAGGAAAGATGAATATGGAAGTTCTCTGTGTTTTGGAAGCAAGGACATAAACAAATAGCGAAGCGACATTACGCCGGCGCCGTACAAAAGACTTCAACGCGTTCAGACGCGCTACAATATAGGTAGCGCTCGTGTGGCTACAGTACGTATTTTATATTTGCGTTGTTATTTTCATATCCAGCATTCGATTATTACTTTCTGCTGCTTAACGAGCAGATTTATATCTTTTGAATGTTTTGCATCTTTTATACCTTTTTGATTTGTGAATTTTCTCACGGTTCGTAATAAAAGTTTGGGTGTTTGCTTAACAAATGCCATATCGGAAGTTTTTGCGGGTTCCGAGACCTGTTTAAATAGACTTTATTGGTTTGAGTTTGGTATTAAAAACAGAGAACATACGACTAGCATTAAAAAATCTCTAGAAAAAGTCAGCAGAAGAGCAGGTGCTTCAGCTCTGCCTAAATCCAAAAGTAACGAAAATTGTTTGCTTTACTATAGTAATAATAATGAGACCATACCTGTTTTCACAGAACAGTGAATGTAAGAGCGGCTTTCATAGTAGACCCAGTCGAAGCCCGCTTCGACAGCCAGCCGCGCTAGCATTCCATATTTGCTCCTGTCTCGGTCACTGGTCGTCAGGTCCACTGCCCGACCTTCGTAGTGAAGCGAGTTCTCGAGATGAGAGTTTTCTTCGTCCCAGCCTTCGATCACCCTCAACCGGACTCCTGGCCACTGGTTCATCACGCTGATCGCTAGCGTGTTCAGCTTCTCTTTGCATCTCTGAAAATTATAAAAATAATTAATTAGACACACTATTCGATAAGGTTCACATCAGCTAGATTTTAAATATTCATTTTCTCGTTTTTGCCTGTACTTAAAGTAATGCTAATTCATTCTAACAACGAATCATTTACCTATACAATTAAGGATGTATTAATTAGACCCTGAGCGCTAATATACTAGAACAAACAATATTATGCATAATATTTGCATCGCAATTTACGACGTCAGCTTTAAAGTATACAAGGTCTATTCTCAACGAACAAAGAAACAATATCGGCACTCTTGACACGAGACATGAAACATTCTTGTTAACCCATCAAAAGAAATAGGAATAGATGTGCCAACAAATTGATAAACGTTGCCGCAATAGGACACAGGATATCGGCTGTTTTGTCGTCAAAAATAAATCAAATTAAAACACGCCACACAAAAGGATCGACACAATTTTGTTTGTAAAATAACTCCACGGGACGAATGAAGGAAATGTCAAAATATTTATAAAGAAATGTGGACAATGCGCCGCACGCCACGTGACGGCTTTGTGCCGCGATGTCAACTCACTTTATACGGTGTATTTGCCGCGTCTATGCTGATTTCTTAGTGAAAAAATGTAGAGATTGACGTAACGAATCGAGAGTCCGGGCCGGCCGAGGCGCCCCGCCTGGCGTGTATTCGCTCACATTCAACTCCACAGATACTTTAGAGCACCGTATATAATCATTTCTACGAACCGCCTAATAAAGAGTTGCAAGAACTGTGACATGTTTAACTTCGCTAAGGTTTCTTTGTTTTCTAAAAGATAGGAATTCGGCTCGTAGTCACCGCTGCAACACTGTCCTTTTAGCTGCATATTTGTATCGCTCTGAATGTGCGTAACTAAACGTACTGCTTCAAATTGTAGAAAAAATACTGCGATAGATTTCTGTTGTGTCTCGGGCGGAGTGGCGACGCTACGTGAGACGTGATGATGCAGGGTCCGCGGGGAGGAGGGGTCGGTCAGGAAGCTCTATGTTTGCTTCTCCGCAGACGTCTCGGTCCGCACTAAAACAATCGAATGCTAAATGCTTGTTCAAACACTTGCTGCATTTAAACGTGGGAACACATCGGTGGCGCAATTAACCATCTCGCACCATCAGAATACTCGCATACTTTCTTTCCCAACATAAGGTAAAATTTTGTTAGTGGAAATGCAGTAGTTAGAAACTTACATAATTCACAACATTATGACGTGTTTCAATGAATCGAGCAATATTACAGCAAGTGTCAATTTCTTGGTAGGGAGTGTCGTAGACTATTGATTTTATCCGATCGTATTTCAATAGATAATAGCCCATTTACAGGTATGGAGAGTCGTTGGGCTACGTGGCAGGTTATTATAGATTCATTATGCATATTTTTAGTAAACAAGCTGTCGATCACAATGCTCAGTCGCAGCGGGACGCCTTGCCTCCGACACCTCGCCTCCTCCTCCAGCCCTGCGTGCCCTAATATCAAGATTATCATTGCCTCGGTATGCACGCAGCATAAATATGTAAACTTGGCCCAATGAGATCCGAACATTAAACAAGTTTTTGTCAAGACGTCGATTTACGTAAATTCATATTCGCAAATTATCAAATTACACCACATCAAAAGCTCATATTCAATTAAATTGATTAACAAAAAATATAACAAGCGTATCGAATACCTAAGGTTAAGTTTGAGCGAAACGCCGAGCTACCTGAACCGGTGGCGAGCACTTGCGGACGCATAATGAAGGCCGCCCGTTGGACTCGCCCAAAAGGAACAAAAACTGTAAGGATCATCGCACTGAAACCGATCGGCTGTAACTCGAGAGAGTAAGCGTGCTCTTCTTTAAAAGCACTTCCAAACACTCCACAATAACGCGTTCTTCATGTTAAACCACCCCACGTCTATCTATCTACGAACCTAAAACCCATCAACAGTTTTCATACCTTATCCCAACACAGACCGGCCGCCAATTTATTACTACTGCCTCCCTCTGCGATACTCTACCTTAACAATATATTAAGATAATTAAATGGCTCTTTACATTCCTTAACACATGGTTTTTTTACGAAGCCTCTGGAGTAGAAAAGCACCGACCAATGCTGACTGGTTTTGGATGTCCCGTTTTTTGTCTTTTTGTGGAAACCACAACAAATAGTTTAAGGGCATTTTTTGTGAGGCCGACCGTTCGTTTTGTTAACGCGAACCCACAAACTCTGCCTCACGCTAGTAACGTGTCATGAGATGTCGAGAGTGGGTGTAAGTAAAATACCTGTACCGCTGTCTCAAATTGATTCTGCAGTAACTTTAGGTATCATTATTTAAATTTAAAACTGATACACAAACCACCGTCGAAAAGATACGTACGATAATCGATGATTTTATGGCTCGTATTATATTGAACAAGGACATTGTATGATTTCAAATGCTACAATGCCAAAATTTTGGGGTATATTTTGGTTTAAATAATGATCTGTTTAGACCATCCGACAGCTTTAACGGCACGAAAGGCCACTTAAACTAAAATAAGATCACTTAATACGTGATTTTTATAGCCTGGCTTATATCTCATCGCGCTTTGGTACCTGCAAAAATGATGCTCCAAAAACGTGTGGTTGAGTCAAAGCTAAATAACATTTTTGGCGTGGCAAAGTATAAATTAGGCGGCATAATATTTGAGCCTTGGAAATACCTAACACCTTTTTTATTGTAATGGTTTTTTTTCGTATTGGTGGATGATAGGGTTGGACTGGGAGGGACCACGTAATGTCCCTCGTGACGTCCATTCATAAATAGCTACAAAACCGCCAGTCGTGAATCATTAGCTCCTCCCGCATATCTTCCATGACTAATAAAATCAATTATCAACTTCTCTCGTATCTAGCGTTTATGAGTAGGTAATCAAGTAAATTAATCGTCAAAGCGAAATATTTGACCCGGCTACTTTTCAATTACCGTGCGGTAAGAACACAGCTTAAATATTGACTGACCGTAATTCCTAGTGTCTCACTAGTTGTCGGACACATCATAAATATGCATCGTGGAGGTGCACCACCTGCGTCTGTGTATGTTCAAAGCCCTTTACTGTTTGTCCACGAAAAATATCACCCTATGTTGTCATAATGCTGCTGTCGTCGGTGCCGCGTCGCGCGACTATGTTCCTTAGTACACCACGCCTATTCACTAACTCACATCCATGTATAATTAACGTATGAATTATTACGAACATGTTGAAATAACTACACCTACATGCCTCATTTGCGAGTATGACGAACGATAGTACTTTTCAAAATTGTTTCCACTATAATCCTTTCTGGATATTGTAAAAATAGATTGTGATTAATTTTAAGACCCTGTCTTGTTAGGCCATATCGGTGGTCTTCGAATGGTCTATAACTCCGACACCAGGGATGGCCACACACCCACATGATAAAATGGAAGTTTAAAATCGGATTGACCAAAAAATACAGTTAATATTAATGAAATACATTAATGAAATAAACTAAAGCAATATGTCATTGATATCGAGTAATAAAGTTTTTCCGACTTGAAATTTTCAAACCGAAAGCGGTAACAGTTGCATTAAAGTACTAAAATAATTATTTGCTACATTTCCAAATGGTTTTAGTTTTTTAAAAAACCTTGAAAAACAACAAAAATATTTATTTTATGCGCTACCTCGACATACATCTAAAATTTTGCTAAACGATTTTATTTACTTATTACTAAATACTCGTAAGAGTTCGAGACCCATTTCAAATCCAGCGCCTAACTCGTCTTAACTAAATTCATCCAGTATAAAACTGCGATGTCTATTTATAGACTATATGGAAAATGCTGTTTCCAGCAAAACGGCTATTTGGAGGTCCTTGAATCGAAGATAATTGCGCGAGAGGTGCCGCGGGCTAAACTTATTTGCTTACAAAACATATGCGTAACTACTTAAGGTCTGTAGACTCTTCTGCGATCTTCAAAGTGTATTTTTTCCCATTGAGCGCTATATTTCATGTGTAAAGGTATGCTAACAAATATAGTCTACAAGGCTTTTAAGGAGACGCGGGCGCCTTTCACTTGGTCGAAGAAAAAAAACTTTTGAAACAAGACACCGATGTGCGGTGTTTGCTTGGGCCACGGACCTCTGTTAATGAAACGTTACACTTCATTCACTCAACTGGAGCAGTGTCCCTCCGCAGCATAATGGAGTTTGTTTGAAAAAACACCTGAATGTTGCGTCAACATACACAACACACACGTTTCGGAAACATTTAAACGCAGCGCATGCGTTATCATTAATATGGGGCCGGCCGTCAACATTCATGAATGTAACGGCTTCTTGGCGTTTTTTGAGTAAATGTCCATGATTACGAGGTAGGGAGCCTACCAGGTGTCCATAACCACAGCCTTCTTATTCACGAGTTGCTCTACCCAATTGCAGTCTACACCCAAGGGGCCGATCTATTACTTCTGAGTTTTGTACTACAGAATTGTAAATTTTTGAGTTCTGATACCCACGGGACGGATGCGACTCCACTATTTATATTACTGTGATCTCTAACGTTGGCTGACGCGGGGTCAATGGCGGAGTCAATGAGAGCATGCTCACTAGTTGCAAGTCATCCGAATGAGCGCTGGAATCCACGCTTCCGACATCGATCAACTTCGTATTGTTATCCTTTGTTTCTTACCGTAACATTTCACAAATTTATTCTTCCACCCATAACATAATAATAAAATTTACTTCTCTGTACCGGTTTATAATATGTAAAAAGTATGTAAAGTGTCCGACGTGCGTTAAGGTTTCACGTTAACATAATTACATTTTGAGAGGCTATTTTCCTGTATAGAAAGACTATTATGAGGCGACAACGAAACGCCCAGAGGAGTGGAGCAACCGAGGCGCGCGCAGCGTGTCTCGCAATTACCATTTTCGCTAAACCGCGGAAGGCTATAAACATTAACCAGCGTATCGTGCTAATTTACAGCGTCAACCCTCGTCGAGCCGATAACTGCTGTTGATCGATTTGCATCCGTAATTACGTCACTTTTAGCGAGCAGGTGATGAAAACGCGACAAGTACGTGATTGCGGGAGGCGATGCCCGCCCCTTCCGATGCAACCGGTTGAAGCTTTTACTTAGCGAGCCGCCAGCCGCTTTGACTATCTGCGATCACGGACGTGTGCTCAAATAATACGTAAATTATGATAACATTAATTTTAAATAGGTTATCAAATGCGGAACTAGAAGTCACTTAACCATATTTATTAAATATTAAACCTCTCGACTACTATCGTGATAAAATAAGATACATAAGAAATTCACAATCCCAATGCTGCGTCCGTCGCGTCGTATTAGATCCAGGCGGATGCGCGTAGCTTGCTCACTAATCCTGGCCGGTACGGTCCGCTACAACCATTGACACCTAACAACCTATTCACTTCAAGATCTTTTCTTTGAGAAAAATAAACCATCTTTGTTACAGCATTGACGAGCAATCGCCGCGTTCATTGTTTATCCCCGGCCTTAAAGTGGAGTATCACTTCACGTGGGAGTAAAGCAAACAGTCGCACACCGATCACTGTACCTCTTCTTTTGCTGACGGTCCCGAGAAGCCTCTTGATAATATTTTATAAGACAAATAACCCGATAAAGATGTTTTGACGTGAACCCGTGTTCATCGCTCACACTAAAATGCGTCCACTGAACAAGTATAATAAAATATTTATTTACAATTTTGTGCTTTTGATCAGAAAAGGAATAAAAGTTCTAATTTAGTGTCAAGTTTATTGGTGGTGAGCGAAGCGTTAAGGCGATCGGATGTATAATGCGTTGACAGGACTCAAGGCGGCAGACTTCACGTAGATCCATTAGCATTGTTTTAAGGGATTAGAGCGGCGCTTACGAGCGCATTGTGAGGCAACGCGGCGAGAGACATGCATATTTTTATGACACATGTCTTCTTATTTCAAACATAATCAGTGTGAAACGACTACTGTGCCGTGAGTCGTCGATAAGACAATTTTTTGTTTATCGTGGAACTATTAACGCATAGCTTTTAGTCTCAAAGAGGTAGTCCACATATGGCAGGTATTTCTACAATCATGGCTCTTTGACTGCGCGTCGTGTCAGCCTCGCGTCTGCGGTCAGTGTCGTATTACACAAAAGACCCAAATTTTTAGAGTGTTTTGGTGCCCCGATTAAAAAACTATGTCTTCTGTAATTTGACAAATTTACCTGATGAGATGACGATTGCTTGAAAGATGATGCGATGTTGTTTTTTTAGAAGGTATGCTGATGAATTTCATACCCATATGAGGCAATGTTTCTGTGGCCAAACTGTTTTGTCAATCCGCAAAATGTATGTTGGTGGAGAGGAACACAATACCGGCTTGGTTCTAGTAACACGTTTGGAAACAATTGACGATTTATTGAAGAGACAGGTTGACATGGGACTATAACATTGCGGTTACTTCCGCATCGTTTCTCTTCAGTTATTTAGCGACAATCGGTTGTAACTTCTCAAGTTTATTTAAAGCAAGTATTCGGATGACGCATTTATCGAATCATTGTTTTATTTTAGAGAGAGAACTGTCCAGGATCTCGGTTCGTTTATCATAAAGAGCGCGAGATAATATGCTTGTCGAGAGTCGCGTGTTGAATTTTGTGGTAGTAACTGTTTTTATCAATGGGCGTCCATTAGATGGGTCTTTGTGAGTCGCGCGAGGGCGTGAGAGCGAATATTTTATTGATTACGCATTCCAAACATGGATTTAACGTCACTTTTATTTTGATAGATATTGATATTGAAACAATAAACTGATTGATTTTATGGGTGACTAAAGTTCAAGTGTGGTATAAATATATTTTAAGCTGAGAAGGAAGATATTATGTCTATCTATATAAGGTATAAATATATATACCAAAAAATATACCATTATGTGAAATATTGTGTAAGCTCACATTTGCTATAGCTATCACCCCATGTTCTTTGTTATGTGGTATAACTACTAATACAGGTATTATGAAGCTTAATCAACAAATAAATATGTCTGGAGTAGACCATGTCCAGGCCTCTCAAGTAAATAGAAAATAATTCTCTTAACTCAAACATTCCATGAAGCAGTCCATCAAGTGGTAGAGCCGATTATTTATGCCGCTTATCTGGGAACAATGCTCGCCACAGTCAACCATCAGTCAGAAGCCATTGTTCACCAGAAACGACCTGCGCTGCGCCCAACACGATCACGCAAATTTATTTGTTTTTAACCGGCTAAAGTATTTTAATGTTGACCAACTTTTAAATGGCTCGCAAAATAATTCGGCTCGATCAAAGGCGTCATCTGTAAATTAATTATCAATTTGTCGTGGGTGCCAGGCGACATAAATCGATCGGGTGTATCAGCCTGCAGCCACATTAGCCACGCTCGAACACAAGATAAGGATAACAAATGCTCAGTTTAATGTTATCTCGACATCGCGGACACGAGAGAGCTTTTTGCCACCACATCCCTCGACCTTATGCTCCACCTTTGATGCACAGCCGATAAATTATACTCCCGGGACAAAAACACTGAACAGGTTTTATGTCTAATACACTTAAGCGCCCTAATTATTTATGAGCGGATTAAGGCAGCTTGCTCATGAAATGTTGTTCCCTCTAACACATAGTTTGCATGCGCAGAGCCTTCTACGATAAATAGATCGTTTTATATGCTTGCGCGGCGATAAACGATTACCAGTGAACCTAAGACATTAAAGGAGCAGTAAAAAATGGTGCACATAAATTATCTAGCTATTACTTGTATAAGCGCCGTGAGCAGTTACAACTATTTGTACCTATTGAAAAATAAACGCCTTCTCGTTAAATATTAAATTTATCAGAAAGGGACTTTTATGGGACATTTTTAGAACAAGGTTTGGAAAATAAAACAGGAAAAGTAGCTCTAATCTTAAACTTGTATCAGTATAGTCTTATATATGACCTAAGATTTACCTACATAATGGTTTCATAAATAAAAGTCGTCCATCTTGTGAATAGGCTACAAGTCACAACAAGGCACATAAGCGTACGTAATTTATAGCTATGTATTCGTAATCGTTCAATAAAAATGGTATCCTTTTTCAGCCATCGCTAGGGTATAATTATCGAGGCTCGGACGCATGCGAAATTGGGGTCTCACCTCAGCTCGAAGCCATAAATAAAGTAAAATGACCGCCGGTGGTGGGAGGAACATCGCGCTAATGAATAAGGCCCCTGGCTGCAGTTGAAGTGCAAAAATGCAGCTCGGAGATAGCACTCGATCACTGTGGGATATTTTCACGTGCTTGTTAGGGTGACTTTGTAATTTAGACTTCGCACTACAATTACTTACTGAACATTATTTATCACATACATATAAAAAATAATGTTCAGTACACATATACCTAGCGAAAGTGACAATCTTAAACTTTAAAAAATTATGAAAGTTTTTGACCTTTTCTTAATATTATGTACACGAAAAATATTTTTTTTATCGTTTATCTAAAACAAATTGTATAAGTTAAAAGAGAAGAAATCAGACTCGTTAATAACTCGACCTCCAAATGAAATTAAACAAAAGAGTGTCTGTAAACAAAAAGCATTTCCAATAGATAAACGTAAACGTTCGAATGCGATTCAATCTATATTTAACCCTACTTACAAGCCCCGAGACAGAATCCGGCGTTCCGATATCTATTATCAGAACTCAATATCAACATTGACGCCCAATTGTGGCAAGGAAAGCATCAATTCATCTCAATTATGCCGCCTCATTTAATTTATCATCCTAGTGATCCGATTACACAATTGTAAATAAATGTTAAAAATTACCCAACAAGAAATATCAATTTGAATATGAATAGGTAGGCGCCACGTAGGCAGGTACATGAAAAAACCGGCCCCAAATAATAATGGTAGACAAATGTCCCCTTTTAGGAACACAATGAGCGACCTCAAAACGATCAATACACTTTTAAGACATGCTAATTTGAAGTCTAGAGCTCTTTATGCCTAGTTTGGTCGTGATGAACCGAATATATGAATAAATCGATTCTTTCATAGGTCATGCGTGTACCTACGCTGAAAATGTCGTATAGGTAGGTAGTTCAATTTTTAAAAGAGCAAAAAGATGTTATTTTTTTTATTATTTATAGGCTTGCGTTTGACCGCTATCTCACCTGTTGTTAAGTGACGATGCGGTCGAAGATGTAGCACGCTCGCCTAAAAGAAACCTGTTCACTCTTGTCTTAAAGACACCCAGATTATTATTTATTAATTCTTTCGGCGATTTTAATTATAATTCACTCTTCCACGCTATTTAGTCTTTTACTTATTTCGAAAAGCGATCGACTCTGAACAGTGACATTTCGAACGCCTCAGAAAATATAGTCCCCGTGCGCCTTCGATGAGTGACGATATAAGAGAAGGGTCTGGTAGTCTCGCAGGTAGATTGGGTGGCGGCTATTATTTAAATTAATTGGACATAAAAAGACAAGCGCCGCAACCGAGAGCGTGTCGCCCGATGTCGTGTTGCTGCCGATTCCGTCGCGGTCGCGCTAAATCTGTCATTCAATGTCAGACTTCATATGAACAATACTGAATATTTATCTATGTTGATATATAATATATATATTAACATGTTAAAGGGGCACTTTTACAAGCGTTATGCGACCTGCGGCTATTTGCTTTGATCCTCCATTTAAAACAATTGCTTTTACATCTCCTTTATAATAAATATAGCATTCAGATAGAAGAGAAAATAAATAATGATACAAAACATAGATCTGTCTGTGAACATACGTTTATGGCAACGTGAAGGATCAGCGGTCGCGCGGGAGTCGCAGTGCAGCCGCGAGGGTCCCGTCGCGCGATCGCTATCGCCCGTCGCCGTGTCGACTCCACAATGCCATCTTTTGTGTTCCGACACGATAATTTATTACTACCAAACACTGAGCTTACAAACCGACCGAGATAACTCTGCGATTTTGAAATTAATACTGACACGCCCTTTAAGAGATTCTGAGCTCTGTCAAGTTTAATTTGAACGCGGAAATGCGACTTTTCAATATGTACTCATATTTACTTTGTATTGTATATAATAGTAATGAAACTGATGAATTATCGTGGTCAACTAGTCGAGAACTTCCGTTATTGAGACGTATTAATAATAATACGATAATAATACAATACCATTTCTCAATTTGAGTTCAAATCACGCTGGTATAGTTGAAAATATAGTTTTTATTTTTAACCGACTTCTAAAAAGGAGAAGGTTCTCTATACGATTGTATTTTTTATGTTTGTTACCTCAGAACTCCGTCATTCATGAACCGATTTGGAAAATTATTTTTGCGTTGGGTTCAGTATACCTACGATGTGGTCCCATATACATTTCATCGATATTTGACCTTGGACTTCGAAGATACATTGAGATCGGTTTTTTTGTTTGATAAAACGTATACTTATATTGAATCAAATGAACACAACACATTACCTTATATACTATCTATAGACATAGGTATATTTATAAAAAATATATTAAGCAGTAGTTTTTGCTTTGTATATCTACTAATTTACTACAAAGCTATAATGTATGTATAAGAATAAATATGCAATAATTGTATTTATGTATTCAACTACACTCTTTAATTTCCTACACAAATGTATATATTGTTTAATAAGGGACGAATACTCAATTCTAACCCGTAATAAACTGCCCTATGTGCCTCATAAGATTTATGGTCGTTATTAAACATCAAGAGTTACTGAAACACTAGACATTGAAAACACAAAAGAACATGTGAATGATTTTGCAGTATTCGCTAACAGTACTGCGAAATGCCATCGCCCATAGTATTGCGTTGCATCTACACTGTTATTATGCCTGGTAATGTAAAACTTTAACGGACACACTAATAGCAAAGAAAACTAAATATTACTACGTAAAGAAGCGACACTCCCACCCCCCCGCTAATTTGTCGTCACCTGCAACAAACCGATGAAAAAATGGGTAATGCCGTGCTTGCGTCACTCGGTTGTCACCGCTCGCTGCGAATGACTGATGAGTGAGATTCAAATGTTTATTTTATATGTGCGATCAATTGATTTTATTTGAGGTTATGACCTTTTTGGATGACGACGATGACCTGCTTTACAGAGGTAGAGCAGGCCGGCTGACTATTTGACTTTGACATATAGATGAAACATATTGAGAAAAAGACGGAGAACGGCTGAAGACAGTGGAGCTGACCAGGACCTGACCTGGCTGACGGAGGTCTGCCTATCTCTTTAAAAATGGTTCGTTATTGTTCTGTGTATTGATGCAAAGAAACCACTTACACAAATAAGAATCGAAGATTTTTTGGTTTTTCGCGTCTCCCAGCCAAGCGATAGTGGGTGTGAAAGAGAAACACTTAGGTTGCTTACGTATAGCGTTGTCCTTGTCACGCTCGTATCGTATTAACCCATCCCTACAATAATTACGCACACACTGAAAACGTGTGCGGACAGGCCGGTGCGCCAGTAGTAGTACTAGACAGTTAGCCCGGCGAATTTGTATGGAGTGTCGGGGGTCTCTAATAGGGTGATGAAATAATACCTATATAATGTATGGCTATATAAAATAGATTCAAACAAAACAAAAGCGTTTAGATATATATTTAAGCATACACAACACCACCATCCCTTACAGTTTCTTTGAGTCCTCTCCATCCAAAGGTCTTTTTTTTATGAATTAATGGGCTCACGTTTGACAATAACTCACCTGATCGTAAGCGTAGTTGCGGTCTAAGGTGGAGCACGTTTGCCCATGAGGTGCCTATTTACTCTTGTCTTAAAGAGACCCAGGTTGTCTGGAAGAGATCGCTATAAGCGATAAGACCGCCCATTGTAACACTTTAGCTTTAAGTATTGTTTTGAAATTTATTTCCTATTGTTGTGTAACAATAAAGCGTTATCTAATATAATCTAATCTAAGCCTGAGGAGTGCCTAGAACTGGAAATCTAAAGAAGAGGAAACTTAACCCTATATACCGTGGTTATGGTACCCTCTGAAAGCTAAACTAAGAAAAAAAGATTTTCTTGCAGTAAAGACACTCCATAAGTGGAAAACGTGTAGGCGGTACGTGAAAGAAGCGAGAGATAAATAAAATAACATCGGCGAATTATAGGCTCTAAAAGTAAAACCATGCATACATATTCGCATTAACTCGAACAATATCTCGACACAATCTCTTATAATGTTTAAGTGCTCTGCTAATCATTTCTCTTGAATGTAAAGTAGGTAAAGTTTCGTAATTCTAAACGCAAACCGCATCGGTCAATACTTTGACTTTACAACATTCGCAGATATCTGAGAGTGCATTTCAGGTCAACGCATCGCGCATTTTAATAGTTATGACCGGTGCGCCGGCAGTTGTATTAAAACAATGACCAATAACTTCGTATTTATGTCTCATTGGCCGGCAAAGTACGCTGAGCCAGTGTCATTTTATCTTTGCAGATTTTAGGATTTTAAGCGCTCATAAACTAATGCGGAATCTGGGAATTTGTCAATTTCCTCCGCATGTCAAGCACGATGACATCACTGACGGATATTTATGCTCATGTCTTGTTTTACACTCGGAAGTTTATAACTCGACTGTAGAGTAGTACACCATTGGTGAAGTACGTGTATAAGTCGATGTTTTAATTTGCAAAGACGGATGTTGAAATTTCTCGCGACAACAAGTAACAATAAAACAATCACGGTTGTAAAAGAGTCGCGAGTGTGCCTTATCGGAGGCACGAGTCGATCGCTCATAGTCAAAATAATGACGTGAGCAGTCGCGGGCGCCTTGGGGTAGCAATTAAGTCCATTAGTTTATTAATCGCGACCGACTCGAAGCATTGTTCTGCTGCGGACAATCGTCGCTAGACCAAATAACGTCGGCTCCACTTACCTGAATACGGTTATATTATACATCGAGAAAAAACTAAACTGTCTAAAGTAAAGCAAAAATGATTTTTTATATAAGTATTACGTTTCAGCCTCGTTTCTGACGACGAATCTAAGGTAGCGAAACAACTTTAAGATATTTTTTTATCGACGTGAGCTATGTTTCATCGAAGACGTATTTTATTTACATGTTCTGTAAATCTGAATGATCTGAAATGTTTATGAAACGAGCTCTACAATGTAAGATGGAAACTCAGTAAAAGGAACGCAACTAGTAAATAATGTAATATCAAAAAGAAATAACTGGATGTTAGAATCTTAAAATAAGTGAGATGCGAATGGATTTAAATGTAAGTGAGAGTGGGACGGAAAAACAAGCTGCGTGAGAACAAATCGTATGCGGTTGAGGCTTCACATGGGCCGACACCGACCGTAACCGCGGCACTATAAATACTGCCAGAGCTACAATACAAATGCATTCCTATTGCGCGGGAGTCTGTAAATTAGCCTTATGTCAAACGCGTAATTCGATATCAAGACATTCAATGTAAATTTTATTTAGAGATGAATACAGCGAAATTTAAATTTAAAATGTGGCAATTTGAAATTATGCAAAGCTATTTGCTCCAGATATTATGAAAATGTTTCATAATATGAAACGCTTAGCCTACTATCAGTGCAGCAAATTCAATAGGTACTTTAATTAACCGATTTAAAGCGTTCCACAAATCTGACTTTTTAATGGCAAATGTTTTTGGATAACAAACTGAATGTTTAATATTTTAGCGGTTGTTATGTGTTTGCTTACAAAACTGCTGCAGTACTTTTCGCAGTTAGTAAACAATCGGGAAATGCTTCGATTGGTTGCGACACCTACCCAAGGTACCAGCCAGGTATGTGCAAGCGATTGTTTGCGAACATTCTTCAACTCGGTGGCGGATCATAAACTACCGAACTTACGAATGCACGCATCGATGCTTTTCCATATAAACAATAAGCTCATAAACCAAAACCAATTACATGCTATTGACGCTTTTAACAACAGTCGTACTTAAAAATGTAAATTGATAATTGGTTTTACTGTTCGATTTCTCATTAAAATTTCTAAACGAGTTCTGTGTGCGAGTGATTAAAATGCAAAAATTCAGGAAACATAATTTACCTAACACCTGAGCACACAATAAATAAACACGAATAGATCGGAATGTAGGACGAACGCCAGAGGGGAACGATCCTGAAACTCAGAGCAGGTGAGCCGTAGCGGAAACCGATGAAACGATGATACATTGCAAGCGGAACGAAACTGTACAGAGAAAATGTGTTTATTGTTGTTGAGAAGCGTTTACCTTAAAGTTTATCGCCACATCGAGGTAGTTTATCGAACTATCCTATAGATCATGGCTCAGTCGCCGGTCGTCGAGTTACTACTAGCTATTTCCTAAGCTTTTCCCTTGAACTCGACCGCGTGGCGCATAGCTGTACTGCGAGCGTATTCATGGTCGCCTACGCAGTCAATGCAATACGTAGCAGCACTTACTAGAAGCCATTACTTGTGTCTCAGTTTCGATTTACAAGTGTTAACAATCTGGTTAGAGAAAATTTATTCAATATTAGCAAGCCTATATGAAATTGTTTTATAACATAACTAGCGACCCGCCCCGGCTTTGCAAGGTTGTCATATAAACCTTCCTCTTCAATCGCTCTATCTATTTAAAAAACCGCATCAAAATCCGTTGCGTAGTTTTAAAGATTTAAGCATACATAGGCATATAGGGACAGAGAAAGCGACTTTGTTTTATACTATGTAGTAATAATCTTGCCTCGACCTGATTAGTACCTAAGGTAGAACGTTCTTAAAACTTTATTTGTGATCGAAATTTTGTAATTTTTCGTACAAAAGGCATTTTCAAATGGAAAACTGGATTATTTGTAAATGACCATTTCAATGTTCTATTAGATGTGTCGTTCAAATTAAGAGCATTAGATACTACAAAAAAACATACCTACATATTTTTTGTTCAATAAAACATCTAGTACTCTCAGTTTTTAATGTAGGTTCTTGATAAAATCTCAAAGTTAACAATGTAAACGTTCCATATGGATGGACACGAATTATGATTTGTAATAATGTAAACAATTGAATCACGATCAGCGCCCACAGAGCTCCACTACAGCTGTAACGAGCATCCTTGGCGCTACAAAAACTGGATTATAGCGACGCACAATGAAAAATTACATTTAATTTAACCCGGCTACGGTAAAGCAAAACGAAAAGAATATGACTTTCACAGGCTAATCATAGATTTGATTTGTCACATTAGATTGGATTAGATAACTCGTTATTGTTACGCCACCAGAAATTATAACAACAAAAGAAAAATAATGGGCGGCCTTTTCGCTCAAAGCGATCTCTTCCAGAAAACCTTAAAGAAACCGTAAGTGACGCGGGTGATTACATAAATGAGTTATGATTTATACAAACAATTAAATATCATATACATACATACTAACATAAATATATATTGTACAACCATAACTGCTAAATCAATTGATTTATATATCATTGGCACAACGAACGGCAGTATTCGTTAGATTCGCCTTGATCTTTGAGTTCTAAACTGAAAATACGGAACTGTTCTAAAAAGCTATTTTATAGCGGTAACCATAATAATTAGTTCCTCCATATGTAAATTTTATAGAAAACGTTATTATAAACCTACTTACTTGTACTTGTGCTCGTAAACATCGCCAGCAGCAAAATCCGCAGATATTAGCACGTCTATCGTGTTCAATATAATTTCGTAATAATGTCACTGATCTATACCTACCAATAGACAGTGAAAGTTACGGCGCGTATTTTCGCAACTCATTCATAGAACCAGCTCAATTTGTGATTATAATTCGACGCGGAGACAAAGAATGATTCATGAACGAGTGTTACTACAGAATGGTTACAATAACAAACATCGCACACATTCGCACACACTTGCGAATTGACTCCGACACAAGAATGCACTTTACCTTCCTCCGAGGTCTCAATCGGTAATTTTTTATGTGTTATTACGGACGACAAACTGCGATATACATGACACACGACATCGTAAGATTAATTTCCGATGTGGCAGATTGTCACTTTAATTTATGATCGACCATTGTCTCATATGTGACGTCATTTTATGCAAGCCCTCACGATGTCATCTGATTTAATTCATGCCATGATAAAAAAAATATTGTTGTTTGCTGCAAATAGTGATAACTCAAAACATTTGTTTTTATCACTGGTTTATGAAATACGCTTATTATGTTAGAATGATCAGATAACTTAAGTTAATATTTGCCAAATATGCAAGATAAGACAATGAATAGCTGCTTATATTGGCTCAATTTGCAGACCACAAAGGTTCGCTCGCTCATTGCATGCGGTGCCGACCTAGATGGCTATTACGACTGGCCCAACTAGTGGCCGCCGCGATCTTCTTGTGTTTCAGTCGACCGCAGCCAAGCCAGCCCCGGTCAAAGACCTGACACAATCTCGTCACAATTTTGCCAGAATTTGTCGCACAATCAAAAACATTTATAGGCGTTAAATCGCCTCTTAAACGGTACTATAAAGCAGATGTAAAGATCTCGTAAAAAGTTAATGCATTTTGTGAAATCGTCATAGCTTTGTCACTTTATTGTCATTCAAAAGACACATTTTGCATTTAGATTGCGCAAAAACATAAATATATCATGTCTCTTATCAAACGTTATACTTGCACGACATTACGACTGAACTGTACGAAATAGCCGTTGATAAAACATGCGTAGCACCCTTAATCGGCTTTATTGAATGTCTAAGAAATAGTTAACAAAAGTATGAGGACACTTTATTTAGACATGTATGTATGGTGCGACGTCTTGAATAGTCATATTTAAGCGTTAAGTATGCGTGTCTCTTAGAGGACTGTCAGTGTTACAAAGGTCTGTCGGCCAGAACAGCGCTGGGTGGAGCTAATAAACTATTTGAGTAGAAGCCTCGTGTTGACACTGCCGCTTCACACCTGAACAATGCTCCTCGTTTGCATTAATGTAAATTAGGTTAGGCCCGCTTCAGCCGCCGCCGCGCCTACATTCAATTAGACGTGCCCTAAAGTAGCGCATGTGTGCATATGTAAACGCAGCTAATAGCGTGTACCTAACAAGTTCCACACTCTTTAATGATCTTCCGAAGAACATTGATGCAATCGCATCTTTTTACGGTACGATAATGACTGCGGCTGATTCAGGAGATGCTTCGTTATGGGTCTGTATTTCTCCATAAAGATACTTATCGATCTTATCGCGGCTCGCAATTGCTTATCATATTAATACTAACTACTACGTTACTATAGCCTTTTTCAAATTTATGGCACAATTACCATTTATAAAGCTCGGAGCTATTGCTAGCAGAGATGATCTGTGATGAGCTGATGAATTATTCTTTTAATATGTGGTTAGTAGTTACCTATGATGCATATTACAATGCGTCGCCGGTCAGATTGAGTTGACAATGTAAGACTGAAATACCGCAAGATTCACTCCATGCTCCGTTGCACTGGCTTCAGGCCAAGACAGTTTGTTCGCCATTGCCACGCTGTACGCCTCGGGTTCTTTTGGTTTTTGCACTTATTGCCTGTTTTCGTCTTTCAAGGCATGTCTAGTCCCTTTAGAATGGATATTGCTTGTTTTACAGACGCGAGAATAGTTCGGTTAGATTAAGGATTTTCTTCTTTTATTTTAAGTTACAAAGATAATTTAATTTTACTTCAAGCAAGTATGGCCTTTAGATTTGTTCATTTCCGTCTTTCTGTTAGGTTATTTTTATTTAACAAGGTGGCTCATTAATTTATTACGTTACTAAATTACTACGAATTTCGGCTATTTTTATCATAAATTCATAATAATGCACTGTATTTGAGAATTAATGGTTATCTAAAAATAAGGTGAGCATCGGAGGCCGGGTGCGGTACGGCGGTGTCAAAGACTGGGGCGCTGCGCATCGTCCGTCAACACGCCCGCGCCGCGCCCGCGCCCGACCGCGCGTAAACACCACCCGCGCCCGCACCCGCGCCCGCGTCTTGCACAACTAAACATTCGCGTTTTACTCACATCTGCCGGCGCCGAACCGATGCCACTTCCTCGACCGACTTCAAAATTTGCCGTTCATTAATTGCCGCATAAAATCAGAAACCAGCTTGCGAAAAATATCACCCCAAAAAAATCAATAAACCGCACCATTAACATTTCCGAACGTCACAAATCACACCAACAAAATGCGAGATCTGTAACCGAAAAAAGATCTATGTTGGGAATGATTTTTTTATAGTGGAGCGGGCGAGTCGCACGCGCGGCGCGATTGTGGCTGTGTGGTCCTCGCTAGCCACTTTGTAAATAGCGCGGTTTACCTTTTTCAACTTTTGTGTTTTGTTACCTTTTGTGCTGTTGTAGGGCCAATATTACCATAGCTATTTAGGCTCGTCCGATAAATAAATACGCCATTTATCATGATAGATAACCGATGCACGTGAACGTCGTCACACAGCCTTCAGATGTTCGGAGATTCGGCCCGGTCAAAACAATAATGTGGTGATTTATCTTTGCATTGTCTTCTGGACGATACACCTTTTATAAATGTAGGTATTCCGTTCTCCCTGAGATATTTGATTGGTTTTGAAAAAGCCTTTTACAGATACTACTTCGGATTTGATGTAGGTAGTTAATTGTCATGCAGTGCCGTAGAAGTGCTACGAAGTAAATGAGCGTAGCTCAATTAACTGGTCATCAATTAATATTCGATGTTTTTTAATACATTTCATCAGTTGGTGACAGAATGACAAAAAATACCTATATAGGTTTAGGTTTAAAGAAGTTTATTTTCAATAAGACAAATAATAATAATAAATACGTAGTAATTTTAATAATATGATTGAGAACTGTCTATGTAATAGCTGTATATTTAACCATTAGTTTACGCTCAAGCTCAACACAGCTAAATCTATACCCCTAAACATTTTCACTGCAACTTATATGATAGTAGAACTGAAAAAGTCACAAGGTATCCAAAAATGCAAGCGTCATCGGACCCATATCCAATTGTGGCATAATAAATTCAGTCAAACCGCAGCCTCTTTCACAATATTTGTACCGGGCTATTGCGACAAAAAGGGCCGAAAGGGCGGCCCAGTGAATGAAGGGAAGGTAAATAAATATAAATAAAGGAGCCCCCAGCAGGGGCGCGGGGGGTGCCGGCCGGCGTCCCGCGGCGCTTGCGCAGGGCAATAGTAACTGTTGGGTGTCTGTGGCGCGGACGGCGCGCGGTATAAAGACGGCCATTTCTAAATGGCTTTTGAGGATGGGATCAGAATCTGTGCTCTGAAGAGCATGGGAGGAATTTAGTTTATTTTATGAAATCAAAACAGCTAGCAGTATAATTAAGAGTTACCTAGACACCAGTTTCTGAAAAATAAAATAGCAGCAGGTTACTTACTATAAATTATATGGTGTGGAGATACTTATCTCTTTACAGAGTGTTTTGCAAGAGTAATGCGATTTAGTATTTTTTTTTATGCAATAAGAACATAAATACCTACCTATGTTGTTTCAGAAGATCAATAACGGTAGTACATACGAAACTCCATTTCACACTCGGAAAATACCCTGTAAAAATCCAATTACAGGCTCATTGTTCTCCGTACAGGGTTGTCACACGTCATTAAACCGGACCAATGAGAGTCGTAAAAGTATTGGTGATCGCCGCGACTGCAATCATGTAGGTACCACCAATTACGGCCCTGTGCTCGACGTCGCGCACATTTATTGGGTGTAAGATTTAAGTGCCGTTCGACACGCCGAGTCCGGCCCTGCCTGATTTTTACGGCCACTTAACTCCCTTGAAGAACCTTTCTAAGTGAAATGCTCAGATAAATACTGTTTTCTTGTTCATAGTTTATTGGAAACTCAGGGAAATTTTAATTATAGTGTTTTACAAGTTAACTGTTAAAGGTTAGGTAAAGATGTCGCAGAATTCCATTGGCAAAATCCAACGATGATCCTTTTAACGATTTACTTTTATTTTACTTATATCCAGAATTAAAATAGATTGGATGACCTACTTGTGTGGCCGTCCCTTATTATAATGCTTTGGAACTTCTTTTACTTCATCTTCACTAAACAAATATTTAACTTTCGACTAAATGCGCTTAGATGATATGTGATATTTGAAAACTATATCTCAAATACTTAAGATCCACATTATATCTTTCAACAACTGCTTAGTTATGAACTAAATTTCAATTTGGCTGAAATGTTTATTCAATGTTCAATATCTAACGTAAATGCATAATGTGATTGATCTCGTAATCTTTAGTTCACGCTGGGTGATTCACCTTTATAACGATATCCATAGGCGATGGATCAATGTTGCGAAATGTAGGAAGAGAATGAGTACCGTTTGGTACCGATAAATCAGTGAGAACCATTGGGACGGAGCCGGTGGATAACGCATGTGAGCGTATAAACATTACAGCGCCTTACGCGTGACTTTCTGCATTACCAATGTGTTGTTGTAGCATTAGGTTGATGCCTAAACTTCGTCATTCATTCACTAGCATTAATATAGAAATAAATAACTGTACATTCATGTCCAGAAACAACTTTTGAGAGCGATTTAGAATAGAAAACATAATATAAAAATTGTACTAAAATTTAAATTACATGAATTCTTAATTTTGAATCATATCTGACCTTTTCAATCAAATCCTTAACGGCTTGTTCCAAACGATAGTCCATTTCACTGCATTTACAGGGTCTTCGGTTTACGATCGACCGTGATGTATCAAAAGAAACTCCTAACAGATGGTGCCAAAGTAATCACTATAAATTGTAACAAATTTTATGCTTCGTCATACGTTTTGTTTCTACATAAAAATTGGGTCAATTTTAGGGCTCATTCTTTTACATAAAACCAACGCTAATTAAAGTTAGCACAGGATTTTGTGGGACTTTATTTGAAATTTTTGACATAACCGAATCCGAAATGTTCAGAAACATTAGGCATACAATAACTGTACTGAACAATAGGGTTATATAACATAGATTCTACATCGAGAAAAATATTTATTTACTTCGTATGCTCAAATCATAGTAGATAAAATACCGCGTTAATCCATTCTGTGGCAGTAGGATTTAAACTAAGCGAGAATAACATTTTAGTCGTTTGTTTGTGATTCCGTAGCCCGTGCCTCTAGCATTGACTGAGGTTTGACAGATAAGGCAGAGATAACCACCAGCTGTACCAGGACAAATATTTGCAGCAGTAATTAAAACAAACCCGACGGAGACACACGACACTAGTGCAAACACTCGGGGCCGCTTTTTGCAACGACTTTGCTTTTTAATATTTATTTTCTTTTGAATTACTCGGTAAATATTTTCGGAACGCCGAATGAAATTCCATTTATACAATCAATAACTTTTATGAACCAAGTTTTATCACACACCACTGATGACATAGAAATTAACAGCTTGGGATCCAGAAAGCAGTTACTAATATAGTTGCGAATTCGATCTTGAGAATTATAATATGAATCTCCGCAGGAAACTTTTAGAGGAAATTTTTCAATGATTTGCCTCGAGATCTTAAACAGTGTCCGGCACAGGTGTGAGATATGGAAAACCCATCACAATATCTATACTTAGATAGTCACTTCACATGTTGCACATTACTCATGAGACGGGCAAGATTTACGCAAAGGTATTAGCACACCCGTGTGTACATACATCACGACTGTTTACGTTAAAGAGAGAGATGCAAATCGTTAATTTATCGCCACCTTAAGAAGAAACTAAACCGCAAACACACGCCAGGTTCAAAGACCTATCACTTGAACAGTTTGGCGTGTGTTTGAACAAGTGTTCTCGGCGTAAGTTGCGAACGTTAGAGGGCTTCTATACCAGTTAGGTATTTCATATTTTATTACTAGAGTCAGGACAAGCTCAAGTACTCATGCAGTTTCTGACCCGTAGATAGGATTAGCAGTTAGCAGTCTAAAAGCCTGGCATAATGATTACCAAAGGATACGACAATACTAAGAACAACTCAACGTAAACAGGGTCAAGGAAGGACTAATTAGATTAGATTGATTGATTGATTGATTACATTGCGATTGAACAATTATCATTACACGCTGATATGTGTGTATATATGTGATTTATATCTACTAGTTGGGCAAAGTTGCGGGCAAAAGAAGTAGGTATGTCTGTTCAGTGGAAGGTCTGTTCAGATTAGCTCTGAACAAGGAAGAGTTTAGAAAGATTACTGACCCTCAGTATTAGGGAGGCAACCAAAGAAGAAGAACATCTATTAGATATTTAATTTACTTTATAACTAAAGTACATCAATAAGTTGGTGTGAAAGGATCTTAGCTCGTGAGTTTGCACAAGACTTGCATATTGACTAACCATGGGTAATTACCTATCTTACACTATGTTAGTAAAACAAAGGTAAATAAATTATTTTCACAAGTCTGAACAGTGCATTAAGATGTTTTAAAGGCTACACTTGTGTAAGAAATAATTGGTTTTGAACTAAGAGCTTAATTTATTATATTCTAGTGTAAATTGAAATACTGAGTTAAACACGTTTTACATTTAGTTTAACGTTTAGTGTTTCACAAAAACTAATGTTAGTGTAAAAATCTAATTATAAAATCCCACCTACTTACTTAACGCAAGCGAGAGATTCCTAAAATGTTGCTCAACTAAAGTCATAAATTGATTCTAAATGAAGTGTTTATATCTGTCTATATTAATAGCTTCAAAAGTGATTTAACCAGTCATAACTTCTAATCTCGCGTTTACCATCAGATAATCTTACATTTATACATGTAACTAGCACAACTTCTACCACTCGTAAAAGTAGCATTTTCAAAACAAATATCTACACTCATCTTTTAAATCTTTTACAATGATCAAGCTATATTTGTTGGGATATCAGTGCCTTTGAAGAAACGCGATGGTATAATTCGGCTGTTAGGAGATCTTTATAACATTTTACAACGTTGTAAACCCACCGTAGAATTTTAGGATTAATTTGATTATAGTCAATTATTCACAAAGCGATGAGGGCTCGTTCCGTTTTTAGAGTTCCGTCGCTGAAATGGCAAATCAACTGTACATTTTGTCCCATTTGTGTCTGTCAAGATGTATAGGCAATAAAATGTAGGGATTATTTCATCTACGAAACAAAATTTTATCATCATTTATTTCATATATTACTGTATTTAAATCTGTAAATATATTATATTTATATTGTATACGTCATTCTTATTTCTCAAGATGTTTGGCATTATATAGAAATTAATTATAGTTTTTAAAAGTTAACTCCTTGGTGTTTGGCTTTCTCTTCTCACAATTTCTAGCCATGAAGTTTCAACTGAACTAGGTACCTATGCTGTATGTTTATAATATTAAAATCACACAACATTTTTCTTATTCAACTCAAAGCTATAGAACCTTATATTGTGCTAGCTTGAATCACACTTGACCGGTTTATTTATCCTGCGCTAATAAGCCGAAAAGTATCTAATTTGGGCGGCGGTGTCTTTGCTGCTAACAAATTAAACCACTTTAGCGTATCAACAGGTAATGAAACAAAATCAATATTAACAATCGATAATTAAGTGGCTTTAAAGCGATGCTATCATATAAAGTGTTTATTTGATTTTCTTACCTTCCCCGTTACTAATTGATGAGTCTGTTATTTTCTCCGTTTCAGAAGATGCTATTATAATGAGTCTAGTCTTGACACTCGCTAATTAAATATCGGTGAGAGCTAAATGTTTTTTTTTAGGAGGATTTTTTTTTATTGTATACAGAATAAATTTATTGATAAATAAATAAATAGTCTAGTCTTATATTATGTATTTAAGATGTCAAACAGCCTAATCCTGAGATTACTTTGGATTTTTAAAACGTAGATATAGATAAGTATTGTGAGTGTGTGCGTGTCGATAGCCGCGCTATCTGCGCGCGCGCCGCAGTAAAAGCTCATTGTAACTCGAGCCTCAAATACGAAATTGAATAATGCTGACCTATCCCGCGACCGCCTTGCCCATAAATCACCGAGATATTTATGTCCCCAACCCCGCGCGTCCCCCGCAACCCCTCACACATCTGAACCTTATTCGCGTTCAGGGATATAAAATATTAAATAAAAACTTACATAAACTGGTAATTCCGATTGGAATCGAAGGAGTGCCGGCACAATGCGGTCGAATTCCTATTCTGCGGTTTGCGAGACTAGCCAACCAGTCAATGGAGACCGTCTTTAGAATGGAAAAAGTGATAGTTATTCCCTCCTTAATGGTAAAGCAACACATCTGCTTGCTTTGGTTTAAAAATAAATAATAGGATACCTGACCGCAGTTGCTTTCAGACCATGCAAGTAGCTACGTCACTTGCAATGTTGGAATTTACCTGTCTGTATTTGCAAGCAGGTGGAATTTAACGTTCCTGGGTATGGGTTTAGAATATAATGTGCAAAGTAGTAAGTGATGAGAATGGAAATAGACGCGATTGTTTGTAAATAAAGTTTACAAACAGGCTAGTTGAGGCGACCCGCGACATTCAATCCCGGGCTGTCATCGCGCAGGTTACGCAACGCAGCAGCCGACGGAAAGAGCACCAGGCATTTTTATCTGTGAAGCATCTGGCATGTAACGTACCGCTTCCCGTGCGCATTAGCTTTACTTATATTCTCTCTTATTTATGAGAAATAAATAATACTATTAGACGGAGATACCGATTCCTGATAAAAAGTGAGCCCGAGTTAAATGGGAGGCTCGGTGGAGGCAGAAAGAAAGTAATGGAGGCGCATCGAACCGGTTTGGAGATTTTTACGAATGCAAGGCTGCTGAGCTCGGCCGGGCTATGTGCTGCCCGAAGCGAGCACATAACATCTCCGCCGGTGGATTCGCGCCGGCCTTTCTTCCACGCACACATGTGCGCCCGAGCCGCCGCGCCGCACCGCGCCGCCGCCGATCAGAGGATCTACGTATACCTCCGCAGCCCTCCGATTATTATCTGCATATAACTGGATTCCACGTAAAGATACCTAAGTACGTACTTACCTACCTACGGTCATACCTATTTGCCGTACAATTTGTTCATACGTTTGAGTCATTATTTGCGAATAGTGCGGCGCACAATGGTGACTTTCCTTGAGAACTCGACCACTATTTCAGGATTTGGGTTGAGTAGGATTGAAATATGATCACAATATCGCGAAACGAGTTTTAGTTTGGATTTGTGAGTGTAAACACCATGTCTGGAGCGCTGATGGAATCGTTAGCCAAGTCTTACAAGCGAATCAACTAGGTGGCTTTACAGTGTACGATCCGAAATAGTATCAGCTTCGGTAAACATGTCACAATCGATTTTCATGATGAATGCTAATGCAGTTTTTGCAGCCGTCAATAACCTAGACGTGGTTTCGCATACAGTAATCAAGTTGCATTTATGGTCAGGATGAACCTATCGTATTACACGCAAGGACCGATTACAGGTTTAATGTGTAACACCCCGCCTCTTTATAGCATAAGTTTTTTAATATAAACTTGTTTATAGATACTCACACAACCATGATGCGAAGCTCGAACGTATCTTTTAAATGTTTGTAAATGCGGTAAGTAATGAATTTCGAAGTTGGTCAAGTGACGTAACATTGGAAGAAACACTTTGAACTTTCGGATAAACATAGTTTTAGTGGCGTCTAATTATAACAGCGCGATTACCGAAGGATATGGGTTACAAACTGACCTACATCGATCAGGAAGTAGTGGTACCATCAATGGCGAATGCGCGTGTGTTTGTCAACAAGCGCTCGTGTTTGGCGATCCATTAGAGCGAGGTCGGGCAAGTGCCCCGTATACATTATCACGAATCACAATGTACTATAAAAATATCCTTCTATAACACTCGCATTACGATACCTGATTCTTTTGACATATTCGTTCAGTTTCTTTCAGAGACAAGTATACCTAGCCGCGGTAAATCTAAATATATAACATCATTTAATTTTCGTTGGTATTAAACTGCAGTGTTTTTATACTAGCCAAAAAATAACATGCAAATGGTATTCTATTTTCTTTATAGACATCAAAGCCGCTTAACCACAGTAGGTACATACTACATAAGAGCTTTTTATTAAGATGCAATTAAGAAGCTATTAATGCTGGCAGTTTATTGAGTAGGTACTGGAGGAAAAAAAGAAAAAAGTTCGGGTGTTCTTTTAGGTTTTCTGTTATGCAAAGTCTATTGCTTGTGTCTAGGTAATAGGTATTTACAATTCCTAGACTCGGTTTCTTTGACGATACGCACGAATCGTTATGTACATATTTGCGGACCGCGATTGTCAATTACTCCCGTGAACTTGATAATTTCTACTGAATAAGCATTCAAAATAATAGTCATTATATACATATTATGACTGAGCTAGGATTTTCCAACAACTATGTATATAGCCAATATCAGGTAAAATATAAAGGTCACAGTTGTATTATTCATTGCCGCAATTATTACGTACACACAATGAGTATTTTATATTAGTAGGTAATATTGGTTATTCCATCAGAAAGAAAGAGAAAAAGAGGAAGACCAAGAATGAGATGGGAAGACGACTTGAAACAGATACTTGGAAACAACTGGATGGACATAGCACAAGACAGAGATAAGTGGAAAGGACTTGAGGAGGCCTTTACCCAATGAGGGATCTTTAACAAATATATACATATATTTATATTATATTTATATATATAGATGTAATTACGCAAATAATACGTGCATATTATAATATAAAAGCTATTACTAATTTACTCAAAAAAAAAATAATCTAATTTATATTTTTATTTTTATAACTGTAAACTTTTTGAATGTTAAAGATTAATAAAGGCTTATTATTATTATTATTATTATTGTTTATTACTGTCACAAGTCACCATGGTTATATAAACAACTCATTATGGCTAACTCATACAAAATGTATGTGTTAGCCGTGTGCATGTTTCTAATAACTATAGCATGTATGAAACATCTCACTTTTATCTTTAATACCTATTGGTTAACACTAATACTGCGTAGCGCCGCATAAAAATATTTTCGTCTGATATATTTTCTAAGCGGTCTACGAAAAGAACAGTAAGTTAAACAACGCCGCCCGCCGATTTATTTATGAACGCGCTGATCAAATGATTGTTTCCCAAAATTACGTAGGTAATCTTCGATAGTTGCGCACAAAGCAACTCAAGGAAACCACGTGTTTGTAGGTAGTTAGAAAAATACCTAATGCCAATGCCCCAAGTAAAACTAATGTAGTAATGATCATTGTGCTTTTCGTAGCAACCTTATTAAAAATTATAGGTTCACGTTATTTATTTATTATTAAAAAGTTTGTAAAACGTAACAGATGCAACTCGCAAAAAATTCAAACAATATAATAATAACCCTCGACAATAATAAGTTTCCCGTAAGTTTCTTTATATTGATTCAAAGCATCTTGAATGACAACGCACGGCGCTGAATGCCTTCGACACCAACTTTTACGACAGCCATATATTTACCAAAACTGACATCAATATTGAAAAGAATTCATCATTCATCCATTAGTCACAGAGTCACAATATTTGTTGACAAAGCCTGCGTAATTGCAATGCTACAATCGAAACACTCGCTACGAAGCTACCGTAACGCCCGCAATTTGTGTCCATTGTTCCACGGCCTAATGTTAACACCAAACGATTGTCCCAGTCCGCGCAATGAGCTGTTTTCAAAACAGCGGACTCCTCATGGAATCCATTGTTTTGAGATACAGCTTCCAGAAAACATAACGGACCCGTCATCTGAGAAATCTTGTTCATAATTTTTATAAATTAAAACTTCTATGTAATAACAGAAAATTTATCTAATTCAAAATATTTCACGTCACGGGAAATGCATCCGATAATGAGGAAAACACTAACAGTGGAAACTCACCTGAGTCATGAGGCGGTCGGCACCGGTTCCTTCGTCATCCTTGAAATCGATGTCGGGATTATAATTGGGCACTAAGTCTTTGAACCTCTCGTCGTCTCTGGTGATGCGGCCCTCGGGAGGGCCGCTGGCGGTGTTCCTGTTTTCACTGTAGTTAGGGTCATGCTGACCAAAGACGAGGGGTGTGATGCGGCGCACGCCCGTGCGACGGGTGAAGCCGCGGCCCGGGCCGCAGGCCGACACCGCGCCCAGCCACAGTAGCACCAGCGACAGCCTCATCTCGCAGACATCACTCCACACGCGCTCGACGCACGACCACCGCGCGCCGCGATCTGAGCGACACTGAGAGCGGCTCCGAGCGCCCGTCCACCACCGGGTCCGAGGCTGCATCCCTTGCTAGAGCTGCTAGCCGCCCGGCACGCCGCCGTCGCGGCCGCTCGCTACCACAGCTCCGATCTGCACTCGTCCGCTGCACGCTCGCCTGTCCGTATCCGCTCTCGCTGTCCGCGTCGCGCATTGCATTCTGATCTAGCTTTGATCGCTTCGGGAAATTCTAGTGCTAACTTAAATATACATATAGGTGCAGCACCATCTAGACCGAAAGATATACATCGTGTATGACATACATCTTATCTTATTATTTAACAACTTTATATACAAGATATCCACTGGATATTACTAATAAACACATAGGTACCTAAATGGAATTAGAAACCATTTGAAAGGTTAAGATTTTATGTACCTATATTATATAATTATGCAATTTCATAACGCAAAGTAACTTATTAGCTATAGGTACAGGAAAAATTGAGAAAGGTTTTGCACTACCATTGTAGACAGTTTTCTTTTTATCAAAGCAATAATATTTTGACCAGCGTTTAGTGTTAATTTAACAAACACGAAGGATTTTCAGCACTGGGTTTTTACAAAATTTTACATAAAAGTACTAATAAGGATTGTGCGTCAACTGTTTGTGCTTTTTGGATAAGCATAGGCAAACCCATGACCGCAATTTCGTGTACAAATAGCCTAAATAAATCTTGTCTAAGTATGTGGTTTTCCTTATAACTATGTGTTCATCCTACTTCCTACTGTCCAATATCCTACATATTACATTAAAATTGCGAAAATATGTGTATTTGTGGGTGTGTGTGTGTGTTTGTTACCACAACTCAATAACGACTGAACGAATTTTGATGAAATTTGGTATGTACTTTAGGTCGTGAATTGGGACAGAATATTTTCATCCCGGAATAATTAACATCTTCTTAGGGAACAACTATATATATAAATTGAATAATAAGCGGACGGAGTAAATGTTGAATGACGATGTGATGATAAAATATTCCCGTCCGATATTCAATAATTGAGAATACAAATGTAATTTAATAAGCTTGTTTAACTAGGGTTATCTTAGGCAGAAAGTTTATAACGAAATGTTCTTGGTTTTTGGAATGAAGAGATAAATTTTCAAAAATACAAATGAAGTAGGTAAATGTAGGTAGGTACTATATAATTTTAGTCTAGTATTATATATATACTATATCAATGATTTTAAGTAAAAGATCGACATCGTCAATAACATTTAAGAAACTAACAGCAAAATATATACCTACTTACGCTTATTTCTTTTGTTGTAATTATGTAAGTTTTATACTGTAACCCGTAACTATAATACAAAGGATCAGTAAAACATTTTCCATTCTTTCCTTTACGGTAAATGTCCTGTAAATTTTTTCAACACTTCCTTGGTTCTAAATCGGTCATTAATTATCAACCAACCCAATTTTCAGTAGACACTCGTAAATAATCTATGACGAGAACGTTAATCTTTGAAACAATAGTGATTAATCAAAGTGTAAATGTAAGTGCGCAAGTGAATATGAACTCCCTATGACTAAGGCCACTTGTAGTCTTCGGCCCTGTCACAATAGGTAATAACGTTCATATTTATACTCTGCCACTAAATTTACTACTAGTTAACTGTTTGTAATTAGGGTAATTACTGTTTAATCTTCAATATCTTATTACAAAACAGTACTAAGTTCTGTACATACAAACCTATTTATAATTCATAATTCCTAGTTATACATATGAATGGGGATATGAATCATAACATAGTAAATATAAATTAATTCAGTAGGTAGGTATTTATTTAGATTTTTATTGTGTTAAGTTGTCCTTCCGAGGATCATTAAATTCTATATGTATTATTTAGGTTTGATCTATAACATACATATGTAGAAAAAAACATTTTTTATTTAATACGAGTAACAAATATAAATCTAAGTCTAAGGGTAGGTTCTACCCTGTGAGGAGGTGGAGCCCCAAATGGTTACGTTAGTATTTAGAAAAAGAATGAACTTTAATATTTGTGAGATCATCACTTTCAGTGTGTCTGGATATGGTATAGCCATAGGAGTAGAGGAGAGGTGGCCAATACGTACCTAATAATATTTCTAATCTACCTTCGTTTTGGCATGATGTGTATATTGAAAATAATTTAGTGACCATGAATTTACAGTTCGATTGTTTCAGTTTTGCGGTAAGTTGAACAATAGGTCCATTCTGCACTATATAATTAGTTATATAAACTAACTTGTTAATGGACAACTTTTCGCAATATGAATGTAGGTGGTAGAGTCATTGTTATAATTTGACATTCATAAGTGCGTCTGTGATGACAAAATGATTAAAGAGATTTTGATTTTGAGGTAGGTACATGGATATTACCTGTTTTTTTTAATGTTACGGAAGTTGTCCATGTGACCGTAACGGAAAATATGAAATAATTTTATATTATTTACTTACTACAAGTAACAAAAGTATATAAATTAATTTAATCAATAGCAGAACTAGTGTTACATTAATTATAAATGCGTGTATATTTTATTAAATTAAAATATTCATATTGTAGATTCAAGTTCAAATTAAATTAAATCTATTTCTTTCTATCTTAAACGCAGCAGTGGCATAAATGAAATAGCAATGGCTGATAAAACCATAATGAAAAAAGTTTTTATTCACTATACACCTACATTCCGCTAAGGTGTAAACCACAGAAATCTATATAATAAGGTCTATATATCTATTTAGATTTCTGTGGTGTCTCTCCAAACTCTCTCACGTCAAAACCGGAAACTAGAGTCAGAGTTCAAGGCCCGTTACCCATTTCACTAATACTATAGGTAGGTACTACAGATAAACAATCCCCTCAATTCTGACCCAGAAAAGGCAAATATATCGCACATTTACATAATAAAGAGTTGTTATTGAGGGCTATTTGTACGCAGAAAAGTAACCTAAAGTGCATAATCAGCTCATAAGTTAAGTCAGATACGAGTTCCGTTGCTTTTGTGTTCCTTCTATCGGCATCTCTCTGTTCTAGTGATTCATAGACGCATGTACAAGTAATAATGTATTTGCTTACCAAATTGTAAGAACCTACACTAAATGTACTTTTAAGTAGGTAGGTGAGTACTGAGTAGGTAAAAAAAGACTGAAGTAGGAGTAGGCCTTTAGTAAGTTTAGTTTTGAACAGAGTAGAGGTGCCAGAGGCTAGGCACTTATCTAGACCTAATGTTAGGTTTTGAATGCTTTTTGTACTATGTTTTGGGCTTGCAACGGTTTAGGTGTGGAAAAAGGGAGATTGTGGTGAAATTGATCGGATTTGTGCAATAAACACATTGAAAAGGTAAATCATGTCTTTCTTCAGGTTTCTACTCAATTCTTGCATGGGTCGATAGGTAGATTTAACTACTCTAAATACCTACCTAAAGATGGAATAAACATAGTACCAATACCTAAACAAAGTACATCGTGGGAACCATTGCTCAAATTAGTGTAGGTACGTACCTAATGAATCTGCTGATAACACTGCTATTTGACAAACAGAACCTTGAACGAACAAAGAGGTTTTTGCGCCACCTTATCTGTACCATGTACCCAGAATTGTTTGATGAGAACCTGCCTCAACCTGCGAGGTGGCGATGGCGCATGGCGGGGTGGTTGAACAAAAAGGGTGCTAATGCAACGTGCGCGAGCGCAGGGCACAAAGCTTTGCGTGCAAAATGTAGATAAGATAAAATGGGATAATCATTTCCGTATTTCGTAGCCAGCAATAATACACCAATAGCAAATTGAAGAAATATTTAAAAATGTAATCGTAGAAATATTTTTTACTTAGTATATTTTATATTATATGTCTGTAAGGTATGTTGCACTTTTGTGACTTGTTGCTGCCTGAAATAAACGATTTAATTTAATTTATAGCAATACTAAGTGTGTAGGCAAGGTTGTAATAAAATATTTAAGCCTCAAGCTTTGTTACGACTGAGAAAGTACGCAGTTATAGGTACCTTCAAAAATTGTTTTTATCATCCAGTTTTACCTACTGTATTGAAGACTTAAACGCTAAGTAGGTATGCACAATTATAGCAAAAAGTTTTGCAATTATAAACTTTATTTTCGAATTCTTGAATAATACTTATAAATATTATTCAAGAAAAGGGATCGGACAGTAATCGAGAAAAAATCTAAAATGTAGTTAGAACGAATGTTCGTCGAACCAGAAAGATCATTTAATCAATATTTTTGTTAAATAATAATGATTTATATTTTTAAATCAATAAATAAAATTTAATAATTCTGATAGTTTTAATTTGTTCTTCATCTCAAACGAAACAACAATCACAGGGCATGACGTCATTTGTAGGCAAATGCCGTGAGTCAAGCTTGTGTTTATTTTACGTTTTTGTTTTTCATAAAATGTATTTTTGCTAATTTTTTTTGTTCCATAACTACAATATTGTCCTCAAACTTCACAAAACATATTTAAATCTCTTTGCAAGTTTTATTTCGAAGAGTTTGTCGTTTTCTACCTTCATATGACGTCACAATTTTTGAGGTGACCTTTTGCGCGGCAATATTTGAAACATATTATTTAAACATACTTTTAGGTATTTTTAAAGCTTTATTTAATTGAAATAGTATTTTTCGTGGCTATATATATTAATTTTGGTTAATATAAAACACTTTCTGAAAAGTTGTCCGATCCCCTATTCTAAGAGATGATAAGTTTCAAGTTCATCATCTCAAAATTATTGTATGAAGCTTATTCTAAAAGCTTTTCTTTTAATGCAGAATGCAGATAACTGGATATATACCTAGTTACCCGACTTTGGTGAGAATTTTAAAGCAGTGATACATAAAACATAATATTGCATCAAGATGTTATATTTGATAATGTAACAAAAGCTCGGGCCAGTAAGATAAAGAACAGAGGAAGTGACATTGACGCAACCGAATCTCAATAACCGAAGTTTACGACTTCGCGGTTATCGGTTACTGTCTGTTACCTAAACTTGGCGCCACTCCTGATAAACCGACACGGACAATGGCAGCGTTCGCACGCAATATAATAACCCAATAAATCGAGGATATTGTTCCAAACTCATTCATAAAGTTACATGGGATTTACGCCAGTCAGGAATCTTCCAAAGCAAATATCCTGTCGAAGTTTAGTTTTGGGACCCGGGGAGGCTGTTGACACCGTCCGTCCGTCTTATTATTCAAAGTTTGGATTGAGTCTTCTAAATATTGATATGATTTAAGAAAGTTTCGTCATAACTTTTGGCGCTATAGGAATTTATATAAAAGTAACACATTTCCAAACAATTCAGGTCGTGTGGGAATGGGAAAAATAGGATAAGGGGCCGTCCATTAATCACGTGATTATTTTTTTTAGTATTTAAACCCCCCCTCCCCTTGGTGAAACGTGGTGAGGTCTAAGACTAACCCCCACCCTCCCCCTACCCAAAATCACGTATGTTTTAGTGCCACTTACATGTGTACAAATAATCTTATTTTTTTTAGAATATAAAGTATAATCTAATTTTATTTTGAAATTAAGGGCCATGATAAAAATGTCTAGACAGAAAGGTTGCAGGTTGGTTTGACTGGCATAAAAATAATTTGACGAAGAAATAAATACACGTAATATCTTACTACACCCCCCTCCCCCTTGTGAGTGATTATTGCCAAACCCCCTCCCCCCTTTGGAGTCTCACGTGATTAATGGACGGCCCCTAATAGGTAGAAAGACTGGTCATATAATAAATTGTGAAGTAAACCTAACCTAACTAACCTAAAAACCTAAAATAACCTAACTAATAAAATAACCTAAAATAACCTAACCTAACGCAAATTATTCTAGGTACTCGGTAAAAGTATAGATTTCCCTAAAATCGTGATAGCACTTGGCCAAACATTCTCACGCTGATCTTACTGCAAATTCAAGATGTCAATCATCAAATTTATCAAATACATAAACCTGTACAAACACAACAATACCCACAAGCAGATTACCAGCCTTTAAAGTCAGGCAAGGTAAACTGTACCAAGTGGCAAGCGAGTGTCGCGCCCGCACCTTTGCCAGAGCGCTCGAGAGCAAACATTATTTTCGACAAAGGACCGGGCCGAGGTGTCGGCGAAGGCTAATGGACGAAAGTGCTGGACCAATACACCCAGTGTGTAGTGTTTTAAATTGTTTACTCTTCCATAAAGCTCTCGAGTCCGTACACACGGGTGCCGTGTCACTCGACGCTCGGAGTGAGATATCTACCTAAACAATGCAAACAGGATACCTAAGTAACGAAGATGAGGAACCTGTGTAGTGTTGGCATGATGAAGCATAATGACTGCCTGAGATTTATCTACCTATGTACTAGATTAGCTTGCAGAAATGTTTTAAGTAAAATAGTTTTTTAATCATAAGTGGCCTGTATGCAACTTTTCTGATATATAAAACCATTTTCGGTAAATTTGGTAAAGATTTTAAATAACAAAAATAAACGAGACAGCTTGAATAAGGTTCGATAGAATACCTATCAAATGAAGGATATGTTAAATGGTCTATTTCCGAAGTTCTCAAACCTTTCTAAAGTCATGGAATGCGTTTAAATGGCCGGATCCAAAAGAAGAAAAAACTTTAAAGTTTAAATGTTCCAGAAACGCAGAACCGAAAACTTGCTCGCAGAAATACTTTGCATATTTTTCGTATCGCCGCAGCTCGTTATCAATTTAATAAAACTAATACCTACCCTTTTCACAGGCTTCAGATGCAAATAGCCAATAAATTATTTGTTTGTATTATATACACCCGAGTTAATAATGTATTAGTGCAATAAGTTTTTAAACTCTAATAAAGCTCTACTTTACTCTACCTTGCCAGTTAATATTATTATATCCTCATATATTTTATTTTATATTTCTGGTTTCTGAGATTCCCCCCATTGTAACGAGAGAACCAAGTCCCACAGCTCTCAGACACGAAACAAATACTTTCTGTAAACAAACTATTTTTCTGTATACAAGTAGGTATTTTATATACTACTGTACTTGTGTATACTACCTACTGTTGTTTTTGCGCAAGAGTGATCAATATAGCAACGCGCAGATCGTTCCTGATTTTCTATATACGTTTTAAAACATCCAACCTACCCCAGATTGTGGTTATTTACTTCCCTCATTATCACTGGTCAATCCTTCCACGACAATATCTCAGACAGCCATTCGAAATTGAAGCGATGCTTTTCAGGACCATTCCGTGCAGAGATTTTACAATGAAAAATTAACTTTTGTGCCAAAACACTAAGTAGAGGTCACTTACCTCTACTAGGTATAGCTTTTTCTAAGACGTACCAAGTAATTTTAATATAATAATTATTTATTACTTGTTACTTGCGCGTTTGTACACAAGAACTAATGAGCTATTTGCCAAGTTAATACTTATATATAAACTGTACACATTGTGGGCATTTATTTGCGACAATGGTCTAAAGTCTAACCCTGAAATAGAATAAAGTAGTTTCTACATATTTTTATACTTTCTTGGAATATTAATGTTAGGTAAACACGAATGTATACCTACATAGCATAATTTGGATTTGTCGGGCAAACATTAGCTAACAATACCTAGAACAGGAAAATTTATTTGTTAAGGTAAAATCTTTAAAAACTATATTTCTCTTAGATTTTTCCTACTGAAAGGTAGTACTTCCTAATCATATAATTATGTAGATAGGTTCGTACCTAATACCTACCTCGTAAGGCGTAGAATGATGTTGAATAATGTTCAACGAAATAAAATTATAAGAACCCTAATACGAATCTGTTCTAAACATAGGGTTTCATGAACTTCAATAACGTATTCAAAAGCACCTTTTAAATGAAACTCATAAAGATACGAGGTGTAAAGAAGTCAAACCAGTTTGGTACATGCGGTGCCCTCTAATTGACAAATTGGAATCTTATTAAAATAAAGTTCAAGTTCGTAACTGAGAGCGGGTGGCGGCAGAGCCTTGCGCAGGCGCAGGCAGGCGTGTGTGATGTCAGCGAAGCCTACCGATCGGGTGCCGACGAGTGCCGAGCGAACACGATCGGCCCGCGAACGGTGAGAATAAAAAGTCAGCAGCATTCGAAGCGCGTGCCTCGATGTGTGTGGTCCACTACGGAGGTCCTCTTCAGCTTTTGATTTATTGAAATCAGATTTTCACACCCTTTTCAGGTATTGATTTGATTACCTTAGTAGGTGTTGTAAATTATTAAGTTTTATAACGAATTGACTTGTTGGCTACTGGTATTGTTGAATAAATTAAGTTTTGGTAACAGGTAACTTAGAGGCCTAGATCATCATGATCTATAAATTTTACGCTGGTATAGGTAAAATATTAATAAGTATCATATTATTTTTAGTGGGCCGTAGTGAATAGATTTAAAGTGTAAGTAGGATCTAGCTTCCTTTAAATTTACAAGTAGGTACCTATCTCTACCTATTCATTTGAGCAAAATATCTAGCATTCCATTTTCTTTTATGTATGTACTAGGTCTTTTTCCTATTATTTTTGTCAAGGTTCAGTAAATAGGCATATTTTATGAATAATATAAATGTTTAATCATGAAATATTTGCAATATTGAAACAAAAAAATCAGATCAATCAGACAGTGCTGAATCATCTTTAGCCAAATTGAGAGTCTTGATATTATCGAACTCCTCTTTATAGCTGTTGACGTCACTTCCTGAATAAGCTTTAAGCTCTAAAAAATTTGGCATCAATTCATAATTAGTGGCATCGAACACGTTGTCTTCAGTTTCCGTCTTCCACTTATTCGCAATCATCTGCAGCGGCTCTAGACATTGTAAACTCTGCTTCACTCGAAGCAGTTCAATATTACATTGATTCTCTACCTCCATCAGCTTCAGTTTGAAAGCTTTCGCCAACATTTGCTTGCGAATTGCATTCTTCTTCTCATTTTGTGCCATATTCAAGGTATTCTGGTATTTCTGCAGCTGCTTCTCGTATTCAATAAGGTTTTCATCGCAGTACAATTTGCTGTCTACGCAAGCACTATACATTGAAGTATTTCCCATGCATTGCGCGGTAGCACCTTGTTGATAAGAAGCGTGTTGAGAAGATTCAATCAGGTTATGAGCATTTTTCTCGGTTTTCAACTTTGCCTTTTCTTCAGTAAGCTGGAGTTTTAGGGATTCAATAATATTTTTGCACTGAGAAATCCTCGCCTTCAGCTTCATTTCGTTATCGTCGATCATTTGGGGAGTGATGTTGTCGTCAGTATCAATGCCATCACCAGCTTGAACACTTTCGTTCGAAATAAGATTTTCATCAGCCATGTCTGATCTTACAGTTTCAACATACCTTGGAGATGTTGGAAGGGAACCACCATTGTCGCCTGAAGCTAACTTGGAAGAGTTCATTGATATTGATTTGGATTGATAACAATTTGTAACAATTGAAAATAATTTTAATATGGATAGCAAATTTCTAATTTTCAATATTGACAGGTTGTGTCATCTACGGTATATGGCAATTGCATTGAGGTCTTACACTAGTGTCATTCCTCAATGGGCAATTGCTATATGGTGCCCTCCAAAGATAAAATATAGTATTAATTTTTCTTTGGTGTCATCCTTCTTGTTTTTTAAATATTTTTTTTTCTTATTTCACAAAGAGTGAACAGTAGTTTTTTAGCCAATGAGAAAGAATCATTGAGGTCTTACACTACATTCCTCAATGGAAAGAATAGATCTTTCTCGGTCTACTGTGTAAGCCTACCAGAATCTCATTGCCAAAGACGAAGTACTTTATCTTAGCTCATGGCAAAAAGGGAAATAACTTCCTCTGAGGGAAATAAACATTTGTGGCAGGTAAGCAACGAGGTAGGTAATTGGATTAAACATTCTTGATACTTTATCCATTATTTTTTTATAATATATTATTAATATTACCAAGTTGCATGAATGTAAATTGTTTTACTACATATTTGTTTTCATAATTTGGTACTATAACGAACCATCCTGGCATTAAATGCACCAAAACCTTCCTAAATATATGAAGAAAATCGCATCAAGTAAATAGTCTCAAATTTAGTAGGTACTATATTAAGCTTGTGACAGACTGACAGAAGCGGACGAACTACTTTGTTCTATTACTATTTAGATACAGAAGAAATATATGTAGGTACCTATCTACTTTCTCTACTTAAAATGATAATTAAAAGGCAATGTATTTGTCGAATATGTATAATAAAGAAAAAATAACGTATAGCTTCAATTATATGTTTAGGTATAATATTATTATTATGTGATATAAATCGGTTTAACAAAGGTAGATACTCGTTTAGAGCGAGTGTGGCTCAGCGGGGACTCGTGCGCTTTTCGATCCGACGTACCTGGGTTCGAATCAAGACTCGGCCCTGCACCAATGACTTATCGTTAAGTGCAGATTTTGCACGCTCGCTCTAAAACGGTGAAGGAAAACATCGTGATGAAAACTGCTTACGCGCTTTGGAGTGGTAGGCTCTGGCCGTGGTTGTAATACCACCCACCGAACAAAGCCATGCCGCCAAACGACCTAGTCGTGTTTCGGGATGATGTTCGGTGAACCATCGGGGCGACGGGTCTGAGCAGCCGCTCAACTGCCGTCTCTCTCTAGATCTATGTGCTTCATCTTAGGCCACATCATCGCTTCACATCAGGCGAGATAGTGGCGAAACATGGATCTATTAAGCGTAAAAAAAAAGATACTTTTTCAAAATCAGGCTTTGTAGACATTGCTATTTTTTATTTAATATTACATGATAAGTATTTTGTAATGGTATAAACTATCTCCATTTCGAATTTCACTCAAATCCGTTGAGCCGTTACAGCGTGCAGAAGTAATAAACACTCTTTCACATTTTTAATATTATTAGGGCAGGGCAAAGGCACAATTAACTGGCAAATACTACGATCTACGATTACAATCAAATAGATCAATCAAAATAAAACAATTTAGTGATTTTATTTCCACCTCTTATTTTTTACTATACGTAGAAAATAATCATAATATTTTTTATGATAATTACACTGGTACACGTCAACTAATATATAAATATCATACAGTAATAAAAGACAACACACAAACAATAATAATAGATTGTACTATAACATGTAAGTACTATAACTACAAAAATGTTGCGGTGACTACATCAGTGTTTGATGTGTCTTCACTAAGCGTTCAAATTATATTATATATATATATATATATATATATATATATATAAATACAATAAAAAAATAGATTACTGAATAGCTTAGCATTTGACCGCAGTTTCAACTGATCTTACGATCGTACGTCGACCCGGTCGACGATGGAGCTTGTTTTCTTAGAAGATACCGATTCACTCAAGACTTGACGACATCCAGATTATAAGAATCGGGAAACAGAGACGTTGGCTTGAAAAAAAAGCATACACTAAAGTAACAAAACTATTCAACTCTACCAGATTCTAGTAGACCTATAAATAGTAAATTCGTAGTCTCTCCTAAACAACTATTTGAAATAAATAAGTGCGTATTATTTAAAAAGCCCGCTCAGCGCGTACCATCGCGCTGTATAGTCTACAATTCTACAGATTATATAAGTAGGTACATAGGAATAAAGAGACTTTTTGGCGGGAAGTGAAAAGTGATACGGTTCGATTTTGTTTTATTTTCCAAACAAGTGTTATTTCATGTGATCATGTATCTATATGTAAATACTTTTGCTGAGAATGAGAGTCAACAGCAACAAGCCGGACCCTCTCCTAGTGCTCCAATAAAGTGGTGGAACTTTATTCAAGCTTTCCATGGACTTTTTGTGAGAACATAAAAAGCAATGTTTTCCCTATTTTGTTTCATTTGCCTACACTCGTGCACGTTAACGAACACAATTATGTGTTCGTTAACCATTAGGTTAATATTCCACCGATATTACACATGATCACTCGAAATAACACTTGTTTGGAAAATAAAACACTATCGAACTGTATCACTTTTCACTTCCCGCCAAAAAGTTAGAGACGGACAACTGACTGACATGCTCGATCTTAGAGTAAAATCATTGAGGGTGTGAGACCTCAATGAGTAAAATACTCTGAGTGCTCGATAGTTCTACCGAGTTTTATTTCACTTTATTATCTGTGCTCTGAAATGTCACTACTTGTCAATGTCATTGTCGATTTGTCAACTTCAAAAGCAACAGGCAGAATGTTTGGCGCGCAATCGATATTTTCGGAAAATTAACCGCATTTCTGAGATTTCTATAATTTATTTAGTAAATTAATCTGTTGCCATTAATTTATCATACAATGGGTCTCCTTGATTTGTGTGAGAAGTATTACAATACCACCAATTTATACGAAGTGCTACAAATATCGGAAAAAGCTACAGACAAAGAAGGTATTTTAAATATGAACACTTATGGTACTTTATCATCTAAATGTTTACTATATTGCGGAAGCCTCTTTAGCTACGTTTTGTCCAGATTTGTTCCGATGCCCTATTCATATCATCATCATAGCGATGATGAATCTCTTTTTACGTTATTGCCTTTATTTTACAGTAAAGAAAGCTTACCACAAGCTATCTCTCAAAGTTCACCCCGACAGAGTTCCAGATGATCAAAAACTCGAAGCCACAGAGAAGTTCAAAGTACTTGGCGGCGTGCACGCCGTTCTCACAGACAAAGAAAAGAGAGCTACTTACGATGAAACCAAGTCCGTTGATGAAGACGACGTCTCTATTGACCTAGACCGGGATTGGAGTGCATACTGGAGATTACTGTTTAAGGAAATAACAGAGGAAGACATCAAAGCTTATGAAGAAAAGTACATAGGTAGAAGTTATTTTCATACAAATATCATTTTCTTATTCCATAGCATTCTGCTATTTAACTGTGCAAGTGCATATTCAATAGGGCTGGTTTGGAGAGCAGGGACTATTCAGGCTATAAATAAAACTGTTTAATTTTACTTTCTTCTATATTTTAGTTTTAGCTTTCATTGCCCAACTGTGCCTCACCAAGATTTCCTATACAGTCCTAATGTTATTGTTGTGTAACAATAATATGAAATTCCAGGTTCACAGGAAGAGAGAAAAGACCTCAAGCATGCTTATTTGACTGGCAAAGGAGATATGGACTACATTGTGGATCATGTACAGTTTGCAAGATCTGAACATGAACCAAGGCTAAAGGAAATACTAAATGTATGTACCCTTTACTATGTATGTCCAGTCTGTTGTGGGCCATGAAGCTCAATTCTGCAAGCAATAAAAAACCTTATTGTGTGTGCTCAACAAGCTTGAGGGCCATTAACCCTTATGCATGCTAGTGCATAACATATTGGATGGGATAAGTAACAGTAACTATTAAAATTGTATGAAACCAAGTCTTTTCGAGATTTAGTGATTGATTTGATATTGTGCAACTGTCTTTACTCCATGTATCATGACAATATACCGGGCACTAAACAGAAATAGTAATAATAATGTTCTCTTGACTAATAAACTTTTTGATATTTGCAGGAAATGATTAAAAGTGGTGAGATACCAGCTTACAAAGCTTTCACTCATGAAACAGCTAAGAAACAAAAAAGAAGAGCTGCAAAAGAAAACAGGGAAGCAAAAGAAGCAGAGGAGTTGAAGAATGAATTGGGACTCGGTTCTGGTAGGTATATTATCTTTAACAGTCTTTTTTTATAGCCTGTGTCAGATTCTTATTTTGTTTATTGTTCTTTGTTTTGATTTATTTTGTTTGGGTTTGAATCTGTGTGACAGGAAAGGCCTCCTTTAACAGATTAACAAGACTTCAAGTAATCTATTTTATAGTAACTTCTCATTTACTTAAAGAAGTGGTGCTCATAATGTACTATTCCTTTCAGAGCCAAACAGCTTAGAGCTTATGATAAAACAAAGGCAAGAATCAAGAGCACAGCAGGTTGACTCCTACATTGATAAATTGGCAGCAAAATATGGTGACAGTAACAAATCCAAAGGTACAAAAAGAAAAGGGACACCTAAAGCAGAAACTACTACTAAAAGTAAAAGAAGGAAGTGAACTTGGCCCTCCCTATTATTTCTTAGTAATATGTTGAATAGGGGATCGGACAACTTTTCAGAAAGTGTTTAAATTAACCATAATGATAAAGGTATTTTAATGAAAAAATGTATTTTAATTAAATAAAGCTCTAAAAGTACCTAAAAGTATGTTTAAATATTATGGTTTAAATGTTGCCAAGCAAACGGTCAACTAAGAACATGTGACGTCATATGGTGGCAGAAAACGACAAACTCTACAAAAGAAAACTTGCAAAGAGATTTAAATACGTTTTGTGAAGTTTGGGGATTATATTGTTGTGTGTGTTGTGTTATGTGTTATATAAAATTAAACAACAAAAATTTTTATGAAAAGCAAATACGGAAAATAAACACAAGCTTGACTCGCGGGATTTGCCTTCAAATGACGTCATGCACTGTGATTGTTTTTTCGTTTGTGATGAAGAACAGATTAAAAATGTCAGAATTATTAGATTTTATTTATTGGTTAAAAAATATAAATCATTATTATTTCACAAAAATATGGATTGGATAATGTTTCTAGTTCTACAAACATTAGTTCTAACTACATTTTAGATTTTTTTTCTCGATTACTGTGCGATCCCCTATTAGACCATCAATTTAGGTAGTTATTTATAATAATTAGTAGTGTAATAATTACCTTCTACTCTCTCTCTCTACTGCTGGGTATAAAATATGACTCTAAATAAGTGACATGTTTTTAGGTCTACTACTATGATTGAAACTAATTATTTTAATTACAATTTGCATGGTCTTTATATCCTGGATTAATTTAAATGATAGTTTTTATCGATATTAAATGATAGTATTTATGGTGAATTTATGTAAAACTAACCAAAAGTTAAATTTGTTTGACTCTTACCCACATAAGCAAAATTGTGCAGGTGATGTATAATATATCTCATAGCTAGTATAGTATAGTATTCATAAAATGATATTGATTTTGAATAAGAACATAATCTTGTATTTTTTTATTTATTATTTAACATAAAACACCCAATAAAAGAAATTAATACTTTTTTTATTTAGTCTCCCTCTTCTATTGCCACTTCCATTTGCGATTGTGCATAGAATGGGCCTTGATCAACATAAGTCTGCAATCTCATAATAAGGGCTGCGTCAAATGCTGGTGAATTTGCCAATCTTTTGATGACATCATATTTTGCTTCTTTGGATTCCTTCAGGTGATCTACAGATCGATCTAGGAGATATTCTATGTAACCTGAAACAAAAAAGTATATTATATATTTCTGTAAGTATATAGCACTGAATTTATCTTATTTCAATAAAGAAGAAGAACCAATATTGTAGTACATATAAGTATGTAATATGGCTTGCTACAAGATGCAACCTAAGTCATTGTTATGCATCAAGCAAGAGAGAGAAAAAATTGTACTAGTTGAAACATACCTGCAGTCCTTGCCACCAGTTCTTCACCCCATTGATGTTGACAAACTGAATCCAGCAATGTAAAAGCTGCCAGCCTGATATCGGGAAAAGGATTCTTGCACATTTGGAACAAAGTTTCCATAGAACTTGGAGATGTGTTTAAGCTTCTGAACCACTCTCTCGTCATGAGAGTCACTCGATGATCTACTGGACCGGTTCTAGGATTCTTGGGATCCTTTTCAATGCTGATGAGATTAGCAAAGCAGTGTAAAGCTCGGACCTTCATTTCTGTTGCACTGTTTCTGATGATATTTCCAACTCTTTCAACTGCCTGGATGTATTTACCACCTGTGAATAAAAATAGGTTTTAAATTATCTGCAATACATGAATTTGATCGACCCAAGTTCAAACAAAACCTTAACATACCAAGAGCTGCTAAGCATAATTTTCCTTCAATTGTTTCTCCAATGAAGCCCAAAGTATCTAATGCCACAGGCAAAACAGTTGGGTCTTCAAATTCAAATGCATCACACAGCATATCCCATAGGTCAGGATATTTCTCAAATATTTCTTTGGGGTAATGATGGGCAATGCATCCAAAGAATTTCATGTAACCTGTAAAATAATTTGGGCTTTACATATTTACATAAGTGTATAATTAATATTCTAACTATGAAAGATTATAAATACGAAATATTTGCATATCAATTATAATAAAAAATATAAGCACAAAAAAGGCATCAATGTTGAAAGGAAGAAATATAATATTTTTATTTTAAATCAGGTCAGTGGGAACACTTGTTTTCACCTGATCAACCATAACACGATGAGAAAAAAGAAAAGGAATTCTATAAATGACTACAAAACACAAAACTACATTAAATGTAGGCAAAGAGTGAATCACAAATACATATGAATCACACAAAATGATATGAGTCTATTGCTACACATTATTGTATTGGACAATTCATACCTACACCGGCCAATTCATAAACAAACCATTTACCAGGAGTCAGTAAACCTCCAAGAGGATTTGTGGACAATTCCTCTAACAAGCCTGCAATACTTTCGAGGGTTCCTTTTTTAATGAGATAATTGACTCCATGTGGAGTCACCACCAGTCTTGAAAGAAGTTCCAGAATATTCAGTTGGTACAGGACATCATGTGATTGAAGCTCGGCCACCATGAAGTCTATGTAGTTCAGATCAGCACTCAGTTTAAACAGATCATAAGATTTGGTGGAGATGTTTATAATGACCTGAAAAGTAGCAAGTTAAAACAATTTTGTTAATAGTTGTAAGTGAATCAACAATACAAATTGTGGGTGTTTGAGAAAACAACAAAAAATTTGGTACTAGTTAGTAGCAAACATTTTTTTGTATAACTTTCACATGCATGTGGAAATTTGTTGTGTTGAATACTCAGCACCATACCTCAAAAGCATTACATTTGCTGCTATTAGTGTCTTCCAATGCAATCTTCATTTCATCCAGCACTTTCTGATAAGCAGCAGCTGGCAGGTTGGAGGTGATCGCAATAGCTCTGTTTGCCACAGCCATGTCCCTGTCGGCGACCATCTGGGCTGTGGCCACGAAGATATCAATATACTCCGGCATTGGCAGTATAGTGGGATCTGCTGTTACTGTCTTATACACCTGAAAATGGTAAAAATATTCTCTATAACTCATCTGCATGGCGAGATCGAATTCCTTGAGATAAGCAAGCACACAGCCTTGATCTCAATGGGTTTATGTTATGGGTTTATAAACATCTTGGTTTCCTATCTTCTTATTCCTAGTCCATCCTTGCTCCTCTTCCCCTCTTTCAGGTATTGCACACCACTATATAAGAAATAGAAATCTATAACATCAACGTCTGATTCTAATAAAGATAAATATTACATGTACCTCATCAATAGCAAGTCTTCTCACACAATCCTTCTCATGACGAAGCAAGTACATTGTGTGCCCTGTGTAGTGCTTGACCATATCACCAGTGTTTAGTTGATCAAAACATACTTTGAGCACTTCGCAGGCTAGATCTGTTTGAGTTCTGTTTAAAAATAAATAAAAATCACAAACGTGCAATAGATCCTGGCCATAGCATGATTAGCAAAAGTCAAAGTACGTCATAATATATGAATTATTATTTAGGCAGGTGAAATTGTTATGTACATTACAAAGTACTCTTTATTTGTTATCTTAGAGCAATAGAGATTTTGGGTAACCTACTTAGAGCCCTCGACTTTAATGTTAGACAAAACATACTTATCATGGACGTTAAGACACTGAACTATCTTCGCGATTCCAACGTTTCTGATTGCATTCGCAGCTTCTCCGGGAGGCTTGAATACGAATAAATTCTTGATATCCTTCAGAGCGGCCGGTCTTTGCTCTTCTCGTTGTAGTTTGGATATGAACTCCCGATACTGCTCAGAATCCTCGTTCGACATGTTGAGCAGCCAATATTTTTAGGGTGTCAATCTGATACAATTTCACAATAAATTAGAATTAATGCGGAATTTACGTTTTGCGGACTATTTATTTATACCTACCAAAATTCCAAAACAAAACTTTTTTCTATCAATCAATGAAAACCAGAAAATGTCAAACTATGACAAGCAAATTCACTAATGTGTTCCAGAATCGTATTCATATTTTAGGCATAAGTTAAGCCAAGGTTTCATCAATATTTATCAAAGGAACTAAAGCTTTTTATACGTTTCAACAAGCCTAGCGCACTCCACACTGTAGGTACGAAGCTACAAGTACATAGCCGGGCCAAGCTGTCGTATGCTCAAACTCGAGTGAATTTAAGGAGTTGCATTTCAGTAAGTCTGGTTCAGACCGGCTCAAATTTTACCAAGATATTTAACGTTTGGACTTTTGCTTTATCCATACGACGAACAAATCGCACTTTTTGTCTGCCAAAAGAGATCACACACAGATATGGATGTGCCTTAATAGACGGTATGTTCACACTAGTTCGATTCATTTGTTCGATAGTCGAACTATATAGTGAAAATTGTTTTTTCTCGCTTGTTTCGTTAAATAAGGTTTATATTTGTATACATAATATGTTTGGACATCTGAACCACACATGACTATGTCAGGGCAAAGTTATACATAGGTACGACGACGAGCGAAGCAAGGAGTGTTAGGTGGTTAGTGCACCGCTACGCGCGAGCCGAGCGAGCGAAGCAAGCGTGCTGCAATAACGCCCGGCGCGCCGGCGGTGGCGATGCGCCAGAAGAAGAATAAGCCAATCAGTCATATTTATGTGCGACGACAAATGAAGCGGACCTTATTTTACAAAACAAGGGTTTCTTAAATTTCATTATATTGTCTTGTTTCTCGATCAAAATACGTTCGTCGGTCAAACAAATGAGAAAAATATCTCACTAGCTCGACGGTTGAACTAATGAGAACAAACCTAATAAACGAGGTACATAAATATCCGTGAGTATCCGCCAAAACAAGCGGTCTTATGTTACACGGATCGTAGTAACGTCCACATAGCATGCGTTACCTATATATTTTTTGCGGCCAATCGATCTTGGAGTGCGTTGAGTCCAACCTCAGCCGGAGACTGCAGGTTAATTATAAAAAAAAACGGCGTGAGCCAAATTGTTTAAAGCGGAATAAAACATTATTGCATATAAATATTTATATATTATAAATCGCCTGGGTTATGAATAAGACTTTTTCGCCCGCCAATCCAAGAACTCATGAATATCTTCTTCATTATCGGAATCATCTTCATCTTCATTCATTTGTTCACTTGCTTGCTTCTTCTTTTTTGTTTCGTCTTTTTTCAATTCAAGGTCTAACACTCTGCAAAAAAAAGGTACCTACTAATGATGTAATTTTAGAATATACCAATGTTTGATGTATAGCTTTAAAATTATAAGTATTATAATCATAAATAAGCTTTTTCTCGCGACTTTGTGTAGACGACAGAGGAAGCCCATTTTTATTTTTAAGACCATTCAAGCAAGATCTTCCCAGTGTATGAGATCGCATACTACGAAGAGGTCAAGTTGTATCTTCACACTCAATGAGACACAATCGATTTTGATGTAACACCTAAACTAATATTATAAAGAGGAAAGATTTGATTGTTTGTTTGCATTGAATAGGCTCCGAAACTACTGAACCGATTTGAAAAATTTTTTCACTGTCAGGAAGCTACACTATCCCCGGGTGACATAGGCTATATAAAAAAATACCTAAAATATTCTTTACATCGCGTGCGCTGCGAAAACTATTGATGATAGAATAAAATAATGTACGACGACGTTGCAGAACACATAATTATTTACAAAAAGTGTCGCGACAGCATATATCTAACTATTATAGTTATGCCACAATAAATGTTCATTTATTTAAAAAAAATAATTGAAATGTTGCCGCTAGAAAAGGCTCTTTATTTGTTTCTTGGTATCAATCCTTATCAAAATAACTTGTTTCATATTTAAGACTGCTTCAATACCTTTATATAACTTTTTGAATTAATCAATTCGGAGATTCCATTCGAAAGATATCACGAGTTTAAAAATGTAAGTATTAAAAAAGTGGAACCTTATGCAATGTAGGCGTCACTGGGGTACGGGCCGTACGGGAGGGAAGATGTGTGTAATATATTTTTTAATTTTGGAATGTTTGTTAAATACCCGTGCGAAGCCAGGCGGGCCGCTAGAACTCTTTAATCTAAGTTGGGACTTGTGGTCTGAAACCTTGAAAACCAGTACCGCTCTGAATTTCGGTCCGGAATTCCGCTCTTCTCAATTACATTAAAAAATATAGATACAATACAACGCAATAATATAAAAGGTATTTAAACTAAAAGAAGGTATTAAATTTATAAAAAAAAAAAACAATATTTTCGATACTGTTTTTTGAATACCAACAGTATCAATACCGGTATTGTAAATCTCTGCTATTTGAAAGCCGTAGTGTACAGTTCAGAGCTGAAAAATGTATGAGAAATTTCTGCTAAATTTGGAAGTTTTCGAAAACATTTATTACCTTGACCAATTTCTGATTTGTTCATCAATCTCATCAATTTGTCTTTCCGCTGTAGCTTCCTCTTGTTCTTCAGCAATTATTTCTGCTGAGGCAGTCGCTTCCTCTTTTATTTCCTTTTGAAACTTTTCCCATTCTTCTTCTATGGGATCTTTGTATTCAATATTGCGAACCTGAAATCAGATTCAATATTTATTTTGTTACAAGTAAGGAGAAACGGGCTTAAAGTCAACAGATGCTTAAAATATTGAATAACATTGTAAATGCAGTGGAACATTTTATACAAATATGCAAAATTATTTCAGCTTGGCTGAAGTGATAGGTATATAATTTAAATATATAAATTTGTGAATTTATATTTGGTTGTGACCAAACCAACAAATCAAATGATAAGAACAGTTTTGTGCAATATTAAACTTGCAAAATATAGCCTACAATCTTGTGGCCAAACCGTGAGCATTAGAAGTCACAGCATTATGGAGAAATCATTTATGATAAAGAATATTAAAAGTTGTATACCACCACTGGACATCGGCAGCCATAAAGGTCAAGCAGGCAGAATAGGTATTGTTGGGGGTTCATTAGAATATACAGGAGCGCCATACTTTGCTGGGATAAGTGCTTTGAAAGTAAGTGGCCAGTAAATCCAAGAAACTATGCATTCTATTTTTATTACACAATGCATTTCATACTGTTTATTTTCAGGTAGGCGCAGATTTAGTTCACGTATTTTGTGCATCATCGGCAGCTACAGTGATCAAATCTTACAGCCCAGAGTTAATAGTTCACCCATTATTGGACCGGGAAAAAGCTGTTGAAGAAATAACACCATGGTTTGACAGACTTCATGCTATTGTCATTGGACCAGGCTTAGGAAGGGAGCCAGAGACTTTTCGAGTTGTATCAAGCTTGATAAAGACAATCAAAATGAAAAAGATACCGTTAGTCATAGATGCTGATGGTTTATTTCTTATAACAGAAGTTCCACAGTTGATTGAGGATTTTTCATCTACAGTAATACTGACACCAAACAAAATTGAATATCAGAGATTATCAAGTAACGCAGCTGGTTTATGTGACCTTACTAAATGGAATGGAAATATTACAGTGTTCACAAAAGGAGCAACTGATGAAGTAAAGAGTACAGTTAAAGATGTTCAATGGAAATCAAATGAAGGCGGTTCTGGTAGAAGGTGTGGTGGCCAGGGGGACTTATTATCTGGGTCAATTGCCACATTTTTGAACTGGACATTATCCAATAAGGATAAAATTAATATTACTGCTGGTAAAACTGCTGCAGCAGAATCATTAGCTTGCTATGCTGCATCTGTTTTAATAAGAAGGTGTAATGAAAAAGCATTCACATTAAAAGGGAGGAGCATGCTTGCTAGCGACATGATTGAACATATCCATGAAGCTTTTGAAGAGCTTTTTGGTCAATAATTTATTACGACTGCTAAGTGTAATTACCAAATGTTATTTGCTAATCAAAAGTGTATATTCAAAACTATTATTATAGGGGATTTTGTCTACCTGAGTTTTTATAATGGTAGTATTATAAGCTCTGTTTATTATGTTTAGCAGTTACTAATAACATGTAGGCTGCTGTTTGGGATTATAACCACTTGTGCAAAATAAGTTAAAGTAACAATAGCTTTATGCACACCCGCAACTGAATAAGGCACATGCCTGGTTAAATTTGCCAATCTCATATCTGTACCCCAGATAAAAACTTACCTTTGCATCTAAAACAGGATCATCAAAGAATCCTTCTGGTATGGGCTGCTCTGGCTCTTTAGAAGCTCCATCTGTAGTGCCGGAGGTGGATTGTTCATCTAAAAAATTGGAAATTAGGAAAATAATTGGCTTTTTTTATATTAATTTGTCAAACTACTTTGTAACAACAGCTGTTAGTCCCCCAAACAAAATAAAATAAAATAAATAAACATATAGTTGACTAGCAGGTCTGCCAGTACAAATTATTGGGTTTAAGGTACATAAATTCACAACTAAGGCTAATAATTTGTATCTTTTTCCTTTATTTTTATGATTCTTTTTCCATAGTCAAGTTCTCTTCATTTACTTCAAACTCTCCCCAAATCCACACTGTGATCATGGATGTCACAGTTGAACACTGAGTAACTTTTATTCGGTCAGTGTTTAGCCATTTTGTAGTTAAAATATTATACAAAGATTAGCAATACAATTTAATAGCACTTTATTGCACACTAAACGATAATAAAGACAGAATAATAAAATACATTGTAGATTTGAGGTGCAATGGTAAATAGCAATTTCCTAAATGAAACATTGACTTGCAGTAATATGCTCTCCCTTCGAAGGTTGTCTGCTTATTAGTGATCAGACCTTCAATTTTATATTCTTATTCAATGAGGAGGTGATAAGTCCTGCACTGACATCCCAAACATCCCCGACGTCTTCAGTTGTATAATTTTTATTTGTACTGTATGGTTTTGTTGGCTTACAATAAAGGGTTATCTGATACATCTTACATGGTAAGAGTTTTGTTTTCCCCTTATAACAATAGGGGATCGGACAACTTTTCAGAAAGTGTTTTATATTAACTACAATTAATATATATAGCCAAGAAAAATATTATTTTAATTAAATAACGCTTTAAAGTACCTAAAACTATGTTTAAATATTATGTTTTAAATATTGCTGCGCAAAAGGTCACCTCAAAACTTGTGATGTAATATGAAGGTACAAAATTACAAACTCTTGGAAAAAAACTTGCAAAGAGATTTAAATACATTATGTGAAGTTTGGGGACAATATAGTAGTAATGGAACGAAAAACTTAGCAAAAATACATTTTATGAAAAGCAAAAACTTAAAACAAACACAAGCTTGATTCATTTAGGCATTTGCCTACAAAAGACGTCATGCACTGTGATTGTTGTTTTGTTTGAGATGAAGAACATCTCAAGAAATCATTAAGAAATATCAGAATTATTAGATTTTATTTATTGATTTAAAAATATATATTTATTGTTTCACAAAAATATTGACCTTTTTGGTTCGACGAACATTCGTTCTGACTACATTTTAGATTTTTTCTCAATTACTGTCCGATCCCCTATTGTTGACATTGATATAAAGCTGATGTTGAAATTACCTTCTTTGATTGGAGTTTCTGAAACAGATGACAGTGTGGTCGTAGACCTTTTAACTTCTTCATTATGGAATGTGATTATTTGTGGAGCATTATTTTTAGGTTTCTGTGGGACAGTAGGCGGTACGTCTCCTGCGTTTTTCAGTATACTCTTCGGTTTCTTTTCTGGTGGAGCGTCTTCGGGTGGGCTTACTCTCTTAACTTTGCTAACTGTAAAGTTATTAGTTAGCTCTTTTAACTTTTTTGCTTTCTCGACATTTTCTCTGTGTTGTTTACTGTTCAAGTGGACTTGCCATACATTCTCTGATCGTACTACAGAGGAGCAAAGTAAACACATCAGCTGTCCTGCGTTGTTATACTTTGCAAGAGGGTTGTCTATTTTGGTTGGTTTTGCATCTTTCTTTTTACGATCAGCCATTAACCGCCGCATTTCTTCTTGAGTCTTTCTTTTCTCAACTTTCATTCTTAGCGACATGGTAAGATAATAAGTTATTTTTATGGAGCAGAACTTCTGATTATTGTAAAAATAACATACAACAAAGAGCAAAGCAGAGAATCTGAGAAAATTGTTTTCTGTGAAAATTAAAACCAATTCACAATTCACATGTCACTCATATGTCAATGTTCCTGTCGACAGCTGTTACTTTACGTTCCTGTCAAAACATGAATCATAATGACAGCTCCAATTTTTTTTATCTATGGCTGAGGCCCCCAGATAATATTAGACGCAGAAGCCTAAGGACTTTTTTGGCGGGAAGTGAAAAGTGATACAGTTCGATTTTGTTTTATTTTCCAAACGAGTGTTATTTCGAGTGATCATGTGTAATATCGGTGGAATATTAACCATTATGTGTCCGTGAACGTGCCGAGTGTTCCCACGGTGCGGCGTGAGTCAGCGTGGTGCGGCCTGCCGGCTGCCCCGGAATCTTGATTTTAGCAGGCCTAGCGCACTCCACACTGTAGGTACGAAGTACATAGCCGGACACCGACAGCGGGTCGCGCGGTCGTTACACTTGCCGCGTCAGAAGAGATAAGAGCTATGCGATAGAAAGAGATACGCTCTGTAGGTTAATATGTATGTAGCGCTACGCGAGCTGAATTGAATTTTATTGCGTCATACCAAGAGTCGCTATTTGTTTAAATTTCTTTGCGGAGTGATGCTTCTGTCCCTTAGTATTCTGTGATTTTAGCTTTTAATTTTCTGTGGGTAGTAGGTACCATCCATTGAGGCAATGATACCATCAAATTTTCTTTTTTTTAAATCTGCGGTGGTTGTGTTTCCATCTTGAAAATTAGATTTTATTCGTAACCATCATCATTTTATTCGTAATCATGGATATTATTTTTGATTTTGTGTTATGGCGACGAGTTATTCCAATGTGCTGATTCATTTTCAAAAAGACTTAAAAACTCAAATGTTATATCCTTCGTCCACTCAATCATGTGCGCGTAGGTACGTACGGTCGGCCGTAAACAACTTTGAATTTATTTTTCTGCTAAACTATTGACAATGGATACTTTTCCTCCTAACTAAAGTTGTTCAAAATACTGCTCCCCATCGACCCACAGGGTCAGATGGAAATGTCCGACCCAGAGGCAAAATAAAATACTGTGCGGCCGCAAAAGAAATGAGTGAATAGCGACGAGCGTCAGAGCTCAGAAAGGAGATATAACATGCGTATATACATTTGTGTGCTATATAAATGTGGTGCAATTGCACCACGACACTGTACTACAAAAATACTGTCTAAGGGAAGCAAAAGTTATTTAGTTTATTGGCTACTTTTTATGATGACGTCACGTAGCTCTGCCTTTTGGCCGGGTTCGCCATTTTGTGTGAAGGTAAAATACAGAACCGCTTTACGGTTCAATTTTCGACTCGGTGGTGTTTATCTCTGGTGATTATCTAAATATTATATGAATATTTGGCGTTTTTAGGTATTGTGGTAAACAATGACCAGGCGCGGTCCGAATCGATCCAGCAGTGCACACGAAGCTCAGGGAGCTTAATAAGTGGTCTTACAGCTGTGGACAGATCTGCTTTGACCGCGAGCGCAATGGCAAATACATTGTATATACCATGCTGTAAAACAGGACATTACTCATTCAACCCAAACTTCCTGTTATAAGTTTTCTAGAAGTATTTTTTTGTTTTTATATTTATTGTTATCTCTATAAACTTTATTCTTCCTTACATAAATGTATTTTTCCATTTCATTTTTGTGGTTGTTAAATAAACGTTTTAACTCTCTTTCGATGTCAAGGTAAAATTAAAACACAAACAACTTCAGACTTTCATATCCCTCATCATAGCTCATAATCCTTATAAAATCGAAATATGAAACAAAAGCAAAACATAGACCATGTATTACTTAAACTTTCAAAACAACCCGCTGTCTCTTAATAGAATTTCTAACTTTTATCGTCACAGCAGACATTTTTTATGATATTTTTATTGGAATACACCGAAACCGAAGAATATATAAACCGAAAGAAATTGGTGTTGTGTTTATTTTGATTTCGAACGGGGATGTCGCTGTCCCTGTCGGATGGAAGCAAGGAAGGCAGCCACATAATTTATATTTAAGTCAAAATAATTATATTTATCTAGACGATCCATTGAGACCTCAATGAGACGATCAATAAAATATAAACAATGAACAAATTGGCCTTTAGCCTAAACACAGAATAATTAATGAAAGAAGGAAAGGTCCTCCGTCCTACCACAGAATACTAGTCCTAGTCCTAGCAATGAAACTGTGTAGGACCAAAAGGGCACAGATTACTTAATGGGTACTTCATAACGGTATGGGGCTGATTGACGATGATTTACAGAGAAATGGAGATTTGCTATTTTTCTGATGATAAATGCTAAACGATCCATATTAGTTTGTTTACATGAGTGGTATTTTTATTTATGGAGTAAGGAAATCCTAATTTAATGGGCTCTGAAATTGTAACGGTCGTTATTCAATAAAATTCAAATTGTGGCATAGACCAAATAACCTCTATAGAGTAATGTCAAATTCGGGCTAGTTTGTGGTGCTTCAGTTGTAGTCGCCAATTTTTTTCGGATTATCAAAGCTGAAAACTAATTAATACTGCTATATTTCTTGGTCTAATGCTGTTATTTTTATAAAATAAGTTTAGATAATAGTCCTGTGTGGTACAAAAACGTGGTCACGTTGACTTAGGCTTAAAAATCTCGCGAGTAAAAAACGTCTTATTTGGTGGCGGAGTGAACTGTGTTTATTCCTCATGCTGTGATATTTCGACGTTATTTTAGTGCTAAAATGGACATCGACGTTAGTAAAGAGAATATACAGCCATTGCGAGGTGGCAGGAACCTTACTCAGCTGGGAACTGCACTCCAGGCGCAATCTGATGTGGATGCTCAGAGACAGCTGCAGTTGCAAAAAGAGTAAAGTTTTTACGTTTTATTTTAAATTTCTCAGCTCCTGACTGTGTCTGATGGTCGTCATTTTTATAATGCGCTTGTTTTTAACCCCACAATCGCCGGTTAAGTACGAGACATATCTCTTCACAATACTCAAGCTGAAAGTATCTTTTAAGCCAAAAACATATCATTTAACGACAGGATTATTAACAGTGGTCAACTCTAATGCCCCTAGCCTAGTTCTCAGAATCTTATTATTAAATTATGCATGCATTTAGCCACAAAACAGCAGTCAATACAATTGAAAGACATATTCTGCAAGCCCGAAGAATGTTAAAGCTGAAAGTAATCTTCATAAGCAATAACTCTTTCTAGGCTTCCACAACATCATCATAACTGTAGTTTTGACCTACTGCTGTTAACAATCTAAGCATATCCTCAAAAATCTGTCCTCATTTTTCAATAATGTGTCTGGGAGATCCTATTTCCATGAACCCTCAGTTAATACAGAAAACTTTTCCACTGCAGTGAACATGAAGCTGCCATCAGGCACTATCAAGGCACAGACCCATTGGACCCGTGGTTCAACTACATTCAATGGGTGGAACAGTCTTTCCCCAAACATGGCCATGAGGGTCATATGGACAAGTTAATTAAAGACTGCTTACAACTATTTGAGAATGAGCAAAAGTACTATCAGGATAGAAGATTTGTCAAGCTGTGGATTAAATATGTAAGTATGGATCATGGTAAATGGTAAGAGTTATGTTATTGACTAGATAAATATAAAAGTTATACCACCTATGTCACCTATTTTTATTAAATTGGCTGCTGGACTTGGTTTCATCCGATTTTATGGGATAAAAGACTGATCATATTTTCTCTTTTGCATTGTATCAATTGGTTGGCTATAAATCCTTTATCATATGAGTACTGATTCTATACTAGATTAGTACCTTACAAAATTACAGATCATTATGATATTAATTTGTAAGGCTTGTACTAAAATTTACAATAAGAGTTTTAAGTGAAAAGGTGTCCTGTTATACCTCAAATCTATGATGTATTTTGTTATAAAGTATTGTATTCATAAATGTGATTTATTGCAACGGATCAACATAGAATGTCTCTGTTCAACAAATTACTATTGATTAGTTATTACATCAAACTTTGCAGTATTTTATGCATAACCTTAGGTATTGGTACATTATGCAGAAGAGTCCATGAGAACTTTTTTCAGTAGTTTGATGAAGACTGATAATGATGATATTTAACAGCCAATGGACCACACCAGAGTTATTAGCTTAAAACATATTTGTTTGAGTGTCATGCACCTTTATCTGTGACATCAGCCTCAGAATAAATTAATTAATTTCTTCTTTAATATTTTTAATATTACAGACTATTTATTTGAGGTAGTTTTTAGATAAATACCGAACCAATATGCCTATTAGCTCAAAGAAAGCAAAGCAGGGGTGGTGGCCAGTATACAAGTAGTAAAGACTTACTTACTATGTTACTATTAAAAAATGTAATGTAATATTACAATGTAATGACAGCTCCTATCATGATGATGATGAATATTACAATGTAATGATAGCTCCTAGTGTAGGTCTATAAGTTTTCATTGCTATTGTAAGAAAAGGTAGGTAAAACTTATCATTATTCTAGGTTGATTGCCTGTCAAACCCTTTGGAGATATATCAAAGATTATACAATACTGGGATTGGCACAGAAGTGGCAGAGTTCTACAGAGCATGGGCATGTTATTGTGAGGAATCTAGCGATTACAAGAAAGCTAATCAAGTGTATATGTTGGGACTTCAGGCTAAAGCACAGCCTTTGGACGAATTGGAGCAGGCTCATATGTAAGTTGGTGGTCACCTTATGCTTTGAGCAAGAAAATCTTCAAGGTGTAATAATAAACTAAAGCGTAACCTATCACTTAACTTATACAATGAACCTTTGGCTGCATTGTTCTTTCATTGTATTAATTGCATAAAATATAAATTCAAAAAGGCATAAAAGACAAATTGAAATAGGTTTTAGTTGCATGCATCTCTCATATAAGACCAAGTTTATGACATTGTGATCAACTATTGGTTGACCTGGTGAGTTAAAAAAATAAGTGTAAAGATGTATAATAATTAGACACCAATGTCTAGGCATCTTATATTAGCAATTTTAAGTCTCTTTACATTTTAATTGATAAAGCCATATTATTCACTACTAAAGCTCTTCTTTGCCTACTATAGAAATATTTGGGCAGACTGCCAAAAGTAACTATTCAGATTATTTAACAGACAATGTGCTTTTTAGGAACTTCCAGTTGTTTTTTGCTCAACGGATGCTTCACGATGATTCACCAACTAAAAGAAAGGCAGCATCCGCTTTGGCTGAGACAAGGATGGCTTTGACTTCTCTAAAGTCGTTCAAAAGGAGAAATATTGCGAATGCTCCGGTTCAAAGGGTCGGTGATAGCATCAGAAGTGTAGTACCCGGTGTTGTAAGGCAACAAGGAGGACATGGAGGCTTTGATAATAGGATGCCTAATTCTAATGTTATGGTTCATGTTTATGAGGTAAGAAAAAAATTCATAATAATTTTATACAACCATGCACTGAGAACAGATTTTTTGCTAATCAGCTTCCCAATCTTCACTGAACGTAACAGTTCAGGTTGAGCAAGCGTGTTTGTTAGACATGGGTTATCAGAAACATAAATAACTTATCTAAAACAAAATTTCTTATCAATTACTTATTTATTGTTAAGACAAACTTTTTATCAAACCTTTCCTTGATAGACACTTTATTCCGGACACTTTATTTCGGATAAGTAAATGTGAAAAACCCGCGACTTCGTTCGCGTCGACACAATAAAATAAGGCCTATGTTACTTGGCGATACTGTAACTTTCTATCAATGAAAGAATTTGCAGAATCGGATCAGTAGTTCCAGAGATTACCTCCTACAATGCATACCTCTTTATAATATTAGTATAGATGATGTAATTTTAGCCTAAACTTTCTTTAATCACAAAGTCACAGATGTGAAATAAACCTCTAAAATACCATGTAGCTATAGACAGGTACTCTAACCTTTTCATTTTTAAAGGATGCCCCTTCTACCTCTCATGCTGTAATACCCACGGCGGACAGTCCAGGACCCGCGTCATTGGTTCAAGCTTACAGCAATGTTGAAAATGAAAAGGAGATCGGCATTTGGACAAACCCTAAGACAAAGATGGTTCATACTAATGTGGTTCCTCATCAACCTTTGCCGTTTATCCGTGAGTACCCTGAGTAAAGTATTTTGGTTGTAATCGAGTAATGTGTTTGAAACAGTCTTAAAAATGTTGTATCAATTTCAATAGCTTATGAAGATGAAGATGACGTTCTAAGACTGTCTGCGAACCACATGGCCTACTGTGTTGACGACTTAGCATTCTCAGTGCCTCTTTGTGTTCCTGATCCTCCGGACCCGACGAAGATTCCATGTTATAATAAGATACAGGTAAGCCAAGCTGATATTTATAAATTTACTCTTTTGAGCACAACCAAGCAAAGCTACAACAATTAAAAATGCATAAAATGCAAAATTAAACTCTTAATGTCCTAGGGATGTATTTATTTTGCATTTTTAGACCAAGTTTTAGTTGGCATATGCCGACGTTGGCGTAGAGAGCACTTTTTCGGTTTCCGAGTTTACTTTGGTGTTCAAAAAGATGTCACATCTTTAAATTGTGCCGCATACAGTTCCGAAGTCGTTAGTCATAAAAAGTTTATTTTGGGGATAATGCAGTTCCCACATGACTAACATTATATGCCTTGCTTTAGGTGTACGTCAACGAAACAGAATACAGTTTAGAAGAGATAAGATCAAGAAAATACAACCTAGAAAAACGAGTAAAGACTGAGGAACAAGAAACTGTCCAAGTTCAGCATAATTATAGTAACAATATCAACGAGACGCTTGCCCAATGCAGCGCACTGGAAACCTTAGCAAACTGCGCTCTTGACCCCGAACAAGATCACCTAGGACAACTGATGCCAATAGCCATACCTACGCTACAAAACATTAAAGTGACCAACATGCATTCACCTGGAGAACCTAAAGTATTAGTCAACCTGGACTCTAAAGAATTTAGTGAGCTTTCAACTAAAAGGAACGACGAGAATCAAAGACCTCAGAGTGCGGATAAAGAGAACCAGTTGCATCAACTAACGCCGTTGGGCTATGGCAATGAGAATGCTTCAGGGAACTATGGGAAGAACAACCTTATGGAAGAATTCAATAGGAGCTTGATGGGGAATCTTCTTGGCGATTCCGTGACTGTAAATACTAAGGAAGCAAGGTGGGAACTTAGGAACTTGTTCAATGATAATGGTAAGTAATATGTACTAAAGTCAGTCTCGCTGCCCGCGTGACCATAAAACTTCGTTTTGCTAGTGATGTGCACGCGGGCAGCGAGTCTTTGACTTGGTATAAAAGTGGAGTAAAAGTTACCCTATGTTAAGAAATCTGTATTGTCCCCCTGCACATTTTCCACTAAGTTATTAACAAGAAATTTCAGTACGATGGAAAATCTTCGGAGCGTGCATCAAAAGTTACGTAAATATGATATATATCATATTGTTTATTTTGATTGCTATATTTTATTATGGCATTAATAACTGACAATAATAAAACATAAATTCAGTTTTTTTCAACGTTATCTTATATTACTTAATTATAATTTTACGTTCGTAACGTTAAGTTCTTTTTGTTATAAAATGTTTGCTTGAATGTATAATAAAAATTGCGAAGACACAAAAAATAACTTAAAATATTATTATAATAAATATCTACTGAAACTTAACGGGACGACTTAGACTCGTACAAAAAAGACTGGACTACAATGGCGATCAATCTTGAAATGTGGAAAATTGGAAGGGAAGCCTTTGCCCTGCAGTGGGACGGCCCGTGCCTCATTTACCATCGGCTCGTGCCTCATTTACCCCTGTTGTAGGAGAGAAACGTAAAATAATAATAATAAAAAGGCTATGCTACCGTATACCGTGTATAGCGAGAGCCTAAAATTATTAGGCTCTCGCTAGACAGTTGGATCAAAGGTTAGAAGGCAGTACTCTTTGACACGGCACGTATGATCAGGAGGTTACTTACTCTGCAGCCCTAACCACCGGTAGTTTGGGCGCTGCCCCGCTGTCGGCGGCACTTTAGGTTTGGGTTTTTTATAATATTTTTGTATAATTTTTTTATTGAAATATTGTAAAAAAACTTAGATTTAAGAATTTAAATAAATGATGTGAATAATAATAATTAATCTACTGAAACGTATAATGCGATGCACTAAATTATCGCCGCGATAGTTTTTACGATAGATGCGTAACCGGAACATATTTTTTGCATAGCAATGACGTAGCCTCATTAAACTTTTTGCCTAACCTAACGCAATACTTACGGGCAGAATTTAAAAGACTGAAATAAGCTAAGTTTTTGCTGAATATCTGTTACTGTAGACTACAAACTTAATCGTCATCCATTTAAATACATAACTATTGCTATAATTGATAGACTTTGGGGCTGTTTCACCAACTTGTCAAAGTCATTAAACTATTAAATCAAATCTAAATCTTTTTATTCATTTTTGGCATCACAGACGCACTTATGAACGTCAAATTATCACCATGACTCTACCACCGTATCGGAAAAAGAACCACTACTCAAAAGATACTATTGATCACTTAGGTAAAGATATTTTTGTTCATCTTGTCAATAAACACTACTGATAGGTGGTGAAAAGCAACATCTCACTTATTGAACAGTTTAGAATTTAGATCATATCTAATGGACAGTTATTTATAAGTTGGTGAAACAGCCCCTTCGACTATCTGATTGCGTCATAGCGTTATTTTTCATGACGTAAAACATTTCTTTATGATCTATTAATACCAACGAAATCTGCATAAATCAGACGACCGCAGTTTCTTAGAACGAACTCGATATCTTTTCTAAATATAGAGATACGAGATGATGAAAAAAATCAAAGACCCAACAAAGGTGTTTACATTACAGAGCCGTCGATAGTACAACCGGTAGTACAACAATTCGAGCTGCCCAACTTCGATATACATGAAGACAGGTCTATTACGATGGCTATCAATACTAAGAAGAAGCAAGAGCTTGCCAGTTTGGGTGCTATGAATCAGGACAAAGAGAATGCAAAGTTTACCGCGCCCATACCCCAACCAACTCAGCTAAGTGTAAGTTGAACAAATCAATCAATCAATCAATCAAAAGTTCTTTATTCAATTTTGTCGTCACAGACGCACTTATGAACGTCAATTATTACAATGACTCTACCACCGTATCGGAAAAAGAACCACTACTCAGAAGATACGGCAAGAAACTGAGGGGCATATTTTTTTAGAACTTTTGTTACAATATTTTATGTTTGTTTTTGACAATATTATTTTTCTTATGTGCCAAACTACGGTATCATCCTACAAATTTTATTTATGACTTGCTATTAGGCATTATCTGTCAGTCTTCCAGGTCAATTTTACTTATAATCTTGACAGCCTCTGCAGTTTAGTGGTTGGGCAGGTTGTCTCAAATCTCACCACTGAGGTTGCGGGTTCGATTCCTGCAACAAGACAAATGTTTGTACACAGAAAAAAAAACGTAAGCATTTGTTTCGTGTCTGGGTGTTGTGTGTGTTGTGTCTCGTATTTCCTAATTCCCTAGATACAGGGAATCCTAGTTAGGAGCCACGATCTATGTATGTGATCGTTGGGTGTGTATTTATATCATCATCATCATCAGCCCATCACTTCCCACTGCTGGGACACGGGCCTTCTCTCATAGTGAGAGTATGGGCCATAATCCACCATGTATTTATATATTTAATCCTATCCTACTAATAGCGTAAGTTTTTGGATGGATGGATAGATGCTGAATTTTGAAGTCAAACAGGTACTTTAGATCCTGTAGATACAAATTGACGTACCAAAGGTAGTTCTTTCGCCCTGGCAAATTGCATATACGGGTGCTGTGTGCAACTATTATTTATGTGACAATAAGAAAAATATTATTTCAGACATTATTTCATGTTCTGAGGATCTATTTGATCTCATTCCTCCATCACGGTTTTATTACCGCACTGCCCGACATCGTGCAAAAGCCCATCCACATACCATAGATCTATGGAAATCGCATACTGTCCGATTCTCCAGATCTTTCTTGCCGCACACCTGCAAAATATGGAATGGGGTACCGCCCGAGGTTTTTCCGCAGAGCTATAACATGGGGTACTTTAAAAGAAGGGTGAAAAGGGTCCTTAAAGGTAGGCAACGCACCAGTAATGCCCCGAGTGTTGCGGGTGTCCATAGGCGACGGTAACCGATTACCATCCAGGCGGGCCGTCTGCATGTTTGCCTATTAGTCATATAAAAAAAAAGACAAAACATGTCAATAGTTTTTTAGTAGGTACAAACTTCTCAATCACTAACTGGCAACAAATATTGCATGGTAACTATTACTATTATTTGTGGGGACAATATTTCTAGGTCTGCATGTATTAAAATATAACTGAAGCTCAAGTAGGTAACAATTATTTTCGCGATCTAGGTAAATGTGCAAAAGGCAATGCTGAACTATAATGTATTATTTTTGACAGTTTCGTCAAAAATAATACAGTCTCTAAACTTGTCTAGGAATTTAGAAGTTAAAAAAATTCAATCACGTTGCAAAGCCTTTTGTTTAGTAGATTAGTAGAACTACGAAAAAATTTTATACTATAGAATCTAAGTAAAAGATTTGTAGTATAGATTCCCTTATAAATCTAGTTATATATACATTCCTAAATTAAAGAACACACCCAATTCTGAGCCATTGTTACTGTCGTAAGGAATTCGATCTCGCGATACGGATGGGGAATATTCAATTAGCTCTCACTCACAGGTAAATCAAACCGCATACTACGAAGAGCCGTCATGTACTCAAGCTTTCAACTTCGACATTAAAGACGCGAGCACGCCCCAAAACAAGTCCCAATTCAAAAAGCCTTCCAACATAGACCAGTCGAAATACCCATCTGTGCCAAAGTTCAGTATCGACGAAAGCGTGAACGAGCATGTCGATCAAACTGCGAAGAGAGAGGAATCAAGGCAGCATGGGGATCAACATGCGACCGTGGATAATCAAGGGGCAGGCCTCTCGGTGATTATGGAAGCTACGAGGGAGTTTAACAGGTATGTGATCGCTTAATAAGGTACTTATTTTATATATTTTAATTCTAAGATGAATAGACTAGACTGAATACGCGGCGCCACTGTAGTACTCATAGAGAGAGCATGGGCTATAATCCACCACGCTGGCTCGTGTAATTGCTGTATGGCACATGTCCTTGAATTTTAGTGTTTTGGTGATTTTGGATATGCCGGTTTCCTCACAATGTTTTCCTTCACCGTTTTTAAAGTGAATGTTAAGTCCGCAAATAACTTAAGAAAGTTAGTGGTGCGGGGCCCGCGGGATTCGAACTCGGGTGCGTCGGATCGAAAGTCGTACATGCTCTCACCGACTGAGCCACACTCGCTCCATTAAGAATTATTGACTTTTAAATAATCAATTGGAATTAATGAAGTATTACTTTTTTAATAATCAATTAATTAATTAAAAAGACTTTAAAATCAAAAGTGGCCATTAATTGTAGTACAACTGAAATATCTGTAGTTGTACCATGTGATGTTTTTACAATTTCAGCAAATCTGGTTCCAGCTCATCCGGCCAGTCAACAAGGACTACCTTCACTGGCTACACTACAAATTTTGATTCCATGTACAACAATAATGATCCCAATCTACAGCCCGGTACATCCAAAAGAATCTCCATTTCGTCCCAACCTAGGCTACACAACGGACAGTTCGCGAGAGCTCAACAGAAACGAGAAATGCCGGAAGCTAAAACGCCCGCTCAGCCCAACTCGGCGCCTTACTTATCACACGACCACCAGTATCAAAAACCAACGCCGCCAAACTACAATAACTATTCCCCACAAACACAGAGAACTATGCATCCTCATTATCAACAACAGAACTACAACTACCAACAAGGTTACCCCAATAACAATCAGATGATGCCCCAGCAGCAGCAAGGTTACGTGAGCCCCAATCCCAATGCATACCACAGTCCGCAACATCCGGGGATGCAGAGTCCTCATGCCATGAGCCCGTCAGTGCAGCCTGGCTTCCAAAGCCCGACGTACTCCAACCAAGTTGGTTATCACAGCCCAGGGCATGCAATGATGAGCCCGCAAGGGTATGCTGGTAGGCAAGAGTACCACTACCCCAATCAACAACAGGAACGACAACACATTTACGCAACACAGCAGCCACCGGCGGTCTTCCAGAGTCCTCCTCATCAAACCCAGTATCAAAACGCTCAGTACTATCAAAGGCCCGCCCAAGTGCCGCAGTCCCCTCAAGCCAATCAGGCGTATAATCAGCCCGGTTATCATAACATGCAGAATCAGTATGGCAATGCTAATATGTATCAGAACCACCCGAATCAAAACTTCAACACGATGCAAAGCCCTCACTCGGGGTATGCCCGGCAACCGGCTAAACAGGTGCCGGAAACTTCTGGATATGGTGGGGCAAATAATCAGCCTTTCCAAATATACCAAAGTCCTCAGGCATCTCAGAACAATAGTTACGCAGCTAGAAATACTGCCCCACACTCGGGCCCTCCTCCGGAAGCAGCTCAGGAAATGCATGGAAGGCAAGAACCTCATGGAAATGGTTCTCTGAAAGCTCACGAGGCTCCTGATCAAAATTCTTCACTTAAACTAAATCAGTCAAAGAATGCGTCAACACATAAAAGTCCGACTGCAGCTTTAAGGAACATCAGACATGATCAGCAGAATGTCAAAATTGGCCAGAATTCGCCAGACATTGGTTTTTCCAATCAGTACCTGAATTTCATTACTAACAGAAATGAACCAAAGGACAACGCGAACACTCCTAAATTCACCAATAGTCCAAGCATATCTCAAAAGATGCACAAGAACTTGTACGTTTCAAGCCCTGAACAAGCTCAAATACCTCCTTCTTCCGGCATGTCCGATTCCGACAGCAAAGACGGAATGACGACAGCACAAACAAATACGCCGATACAATCGGCGAAGATTTCGCATGTCGCCGACAAACATAAAGATATATCTAAGAGGCAGTTAGACTTCGAACAGAGAGTCGAATTACAGTCTGAAGACAGCAGGGACTCAGTCAGCAAAGAGAGCAGAATCTCAGGAGTCTATTCCAGACACTCTGATTTACACTCTGAGGGGTACGGAATGGACGTAGATAGTGAAAACTCTATGGAATGTGCGGCTTTCAAGTCGCAACATTCTATATCTCTAGTGGAAACGAGTGACATACCTCGACCGGCGGATATAGAATTCCCGAAAAAGATAGATCCATTTAGCAGGAAGCTTCTAGATTCTTTATTGGAATATGTAAAGTTCCCTAACAAAACTCATGCTGATGGTTACATCGAAGTGAGATCTGTTCCCAAACTGCAACAAGCTACAGTGATAACAGTTGGAAATAATAAGTTCTCTATCGAGAAACAGCTCGGTAAAGGGAACTATGGAGCAGTGTTCCTATGTCTAGATTTACACAGTAACAAATCTGTTGCTGTAAAATATCAAAAACCAAGTAGACCTTGGGAATTTTATGTTTGTCAAGAAATAAAGGCGAGGATAAAAGATCCTTTTATGGTGAGTATAATTTCATTTTCCATAGATTAGTGGGATATATATTGAAAACCTACTCGATGTGTTTATTCATCATATCTTGTGTAGCTTCCAGGGTATATGGACATAACCACGGGATTTATAGGAGAGAATGCCAGTTTATTCGTATCAGAGTACTCCAAGTATGGATCACTTCTGGACGTCGCTAACAAAATCCGAGCTGCTACCTCAAAATGCATCAATGAGTTCATAGTTATCTTACTGACTTCTGAGATGCTATCAATTATACACTATCTGCATAAAGCGCAGATCATTCACGCTGACATTAAGCCTGACAACTTTTTATTGATGAAAATGTAAGTTTGTGGCGATTTCTGAAACTTAAAATACCCATACATACATAGATTTTTTTCATGTATGATACATTTTCTTTTTTCTTGCAGACCCACTCAAGAATGGCGAACTCCGTCATTGCAACTTATCGATTTAGGCTGCGCAATTGACATGTCTCTGTTTCCCGAAGAAACTACATTTAGAGAAGTAAGTTTTCATTAACATATGTTATGTTAATGGCTCCCAAGAACTTTGCGCACACGCAATAAAATTTCTTATTATATGCAGATTTTAGCTTGAAGTTCGCGAAGGTTCAAGCCAGACGGTTTTATACGCCGCTATTTTTGACTCTCTTTGTCAAACGTCGTCGACTTCTTACTATATTAATTTCTTCTTACAGTTAATAGCAACAGAAGGATTCACGTGTACAGAAATGAGAGAAGGAAAGCCGTGGACCTATCAAACAGATTTGTACTGCCTGGCTGGTACAATTCACGTCATCCTGATGGGCAGCTACATGAAAGTGGCTAATCGCTTAGGCCAGTGGAATATTGACAAGAAATTGCCTAGGTAAAAGTCCTATCATCCTGATATCAATCAACCATATGAAAGTAATATCCAATAATAACAAATCACTTTACTCGAGACTTACAAATTCTTTTGTAAGGCCCTAACCACACACGCTGATTTAATAGCCGCGATTGAAGTTTTTGTGATCGAGTATCAAAGTCGCGCGTTTTTTAGTAGTTGCTACTTTTTAACCGACTTTAAAAAGGAGGAGGTTCTCAATTCAATGATTATTTTTATGTTTGTTACCTCAGAACTCCGTCATTTATAAACCGATTTGGACAATTTTGCATTGGGTTCAGTATAGCTGCAATGTGGCCCCATATAAATTTCATCGATATTCGACCTTGGACTTCGAAGACTCATTAGAATTGAAGTTGTTTTTTTTTGTTATAAAATAAATTATTCCATCAGCGATCGACGCAAATCGCGCGATCTATTGTTTTAGCGATTGTTACTTGTATACGCGATGTGCATTTCGGTAGTGGCAAAATATCGCGCGATCGAGCTATATAGAAACGACGGAAATAATAGATAATACAATTATCCCTTACTTCCATCAATCGTCGTTACTGATCCTATGTAAGTATTTATATTAATTTAATAGCCCGGCAATAAACCCTTGATTTGGTTCTAGGTACATGAAGGTCAGTTTATGGGACAAGATATTTACGACCCTGCTGAATGTCCCGGACTGTAACAGCTTCCCGGATTTAATGGATCTCAAGAATGAGCTTGACAGTGTACTGAATGAAATCGACAATCTCGGCTTTCAGCTACGCAACTTCGCTAATGTGCTTAAATCTCGATAAATCGTAAAGATCCTGATTGTATTTATTGCATTTAGATGTAACGGCGAATGTAAAAACTAGACACCTTATGATGTATTATTATCTATAGTGATACAGATGTACCTATGTAATAAGTTGATAAAATTTATTTAACCTTTCGCCAGGTCAATGTTGCTAGTTTAGCAAAAGCAATAAGTATTAAAAATTGGAATCTATAACTTAGTTATAATATAACCATTGCCTTGTTGTGTTTAGTTTAAATGTGATATGTGGTTTTTAGTTTCTTTGTTGGTGTAACAAAATCTTGGCTTAGATTAACTTGTTAGCATAATTAATTCATGTTGAAATATTATTTAGGTTCATTTATTTTTTTACAACCATATAAGACTTGCACACACTTCACTTTCTTGTTCGATTTGTAATTAAATAATAAACAATTACCTGGTTGAAATCATTATTTTATTTCTTGGCACTCATAGATTCTTATCACGTTATACACAACAAAAAACAATTGCAATATTTATTTTGAATGATATTCTACAGAAAAAAAATACACTAATTGATAATATTGGTCTTGCCCAACCGTCAGCCTCTGTAGTGGTTCAAATCTCGTACACCACTGAGATTGCAGGTTTAATTCCTGCGAAGGGACAAATATGTGTAAAGGAAACAAGCGCAAGAATTTGTTTCGTGTCTGGGTGTTGTGGGACCATGGTTGTCGTAGTTCCTGGTACCCTAAATACAGGGAATCATAGTTACAAGGATCTATGTATGTGACAGTTGGGCGTATTTATTTTTAAATAGTGCAAATAAAGTGCCTCTTTACTGCAATGTTACAAAATAAAATTTGAATAGTATAGAATGGTAGTGTAAATTTATTAAATGCACTAGTGAGTATGACTGGCTTGCAAAAAAGGGCAAAAAGTAACCTACTTTACAGGTAGGTAGGATTCAAATTATGGAAAGTGTTAGAAAAATTAATACAATTTTTTTAAATTAAATATTTTTTATTGCTGTCTTCTCTATCCTCTGCTTTTTTCTTTCCTGATATTCTTGTACATTGTCAAACTTTCTTTTGTACAATACTTTTATGGAATCAAAATGATTTTCTACACCATTAGTCTGTGCATTTGATACATTTTCAAATACTTTTTCTGTCTTACTTTTCTCAAAGGTAACAACATCATTTGAGAGTGTAAAGTTGTAAATAGTTACACTGCATTCACAATCATTATAAACAAATAATGTTGAATTGTTGAATTTTATAGCTGTAGGAAAATTTTCCAATTGTAATTTACATTGTAGTTTATGGCTAAACTTAATACTATCATTTTTCACACTGTAAATGAGAAGGGCGTTGTAAGTATGCACAGAAACTGCAATAAGGGTTGTTTTTTCATTCATGTTAGTAACAGCTAAGTGCACTATTGGTAATGTTTCAACTTCGATACCTTCTTCATCCATCTTCTTAGTGAAATCATCTTTCAGTTGATCATTATTTACATCATTAAAGGTGTTGATATTGTGATAAAGTTTCCCTTCAGTGTATTTCCAAATCTTCACAGCTCCATCACCAGATGAGCTTAATAAAAAATTTTCATCATGCGGCAACAGTTCTATGTGGTTAACAAACTCTTTATGCCCAAGACAGTATGTCTGTATGTTGTATGTGTTGGGGTAACAAGATACTTTAATCTTTTCGTCTCTATCTGAAGTAATGATAAACTTTCCATTACTTGTCTGTAGGATATCCAAGAGTAAACTCAAGTGACCCAACAGTTTCGTGCCTGTATCTTCCTTGGATATATCATAAATTAGGACGTCGCCACTTTTGTCAGCCACTAAGATGTGATTATTGTTTACTGTAAATCTGATTTTACTGGCACTTCTGGGTAAGTTAAACACTTTGGGGCTAGACGATATAGGCAGTTCATAAAGGACAAGTTGCTTCGAAGTCGAAGTTATTGCTGCCAAGTACTTATTATCAGAAGACACAATGACATCAGTCAAGTGATCATTTTCTTGAGGCTTTGCAGGAGTTGGAACATCGACGAGGTGGTGGTTTGAATAGTCGTACAAATCTATTTGTAGATTTTTAGCAATAGCCATAAATTTGTCAGTTGCTGATATCGAAGACATTATTGTGATCACAAATTATTTAAATCATGCACTTTGCAGAAACATAAATATAACCTCAAATAGACTAAAAGTAAGGTTATGTTTTGACATATGCGTTCCATTCTGCGTATATAAAGAAATAGCTTCCGTTCCGAACGCAAAATATTTGCCTTTTTATATTATAAGGTTAATATTTTGCGGATTTTCTTTGAGTCCTTTGATATGTGACTGGAAACAGACAACAACATGGATACGCGTGCTATTTGCGTTTTGCCATAATTGTGTGAAACAGAATACGGAAAATAATCACAAAAATAATTTGTCCACATTTGCGCTAAACCAAGTGAAGTGCCGCCATAATATTCAATGAGATTGCTAAATAAATATCACGTAAATTGGAATGGTTACGATCAGCTGGTTTTCAAAACTCAGTAAGGCCGCGTTCAGAAATCACCCAGTTAATGTAATTATTACCCTAACGCCGTTCAGAAATGACTCAGGTGAACTTTGACATTTACCCTGAGCCGTTCAGAAAACCAATTGGGGAGAGTAAAAGTTCACCTGACAGGTGAAAATATTCACCGATATAAAAGCGGGTTACGATTCTCACCTGTCAGGTAATAGTTGTCAGTTGTCATTTTTCTTTACATTTTGCAATATTTTTGCATTGATTTTTTGTACATACAAATAAAATAAGCGATTCGTGTATTTGAAGCAAAATATAAGGTAAAATTCCGATATTAGCCAAAATAACGCAGATAAATCTGATAAACAAAAGCGCGGGAAATCTCGGTCTTGAAAATGATTGGTTTTGATTGGCTGGCTTATTGTATTACTCGATGCCCGTTCAGAAAGGCGTTAGTTAATTTTTAACTTGGCATGTCACTGAGATTAACTGACAAGTATTCACTCGTGAACATTTACCCATTTCTGAACGCGGCCTAAGTTGTCAATGTCAGGCTTGTATGTCGTGTCGTGACATTATTGTTACTGTCACTGTCATGGTGTCACGCACGTCGCACGTCATCGATGCGTGTGTACTTTTGATGCAAAAACCTAAATCAGTTTTTCTCATTTTCTTGGTCCTAAACCTAATTAAATTATTATAATTGCTATTAAATTTTAAGCTTTCTCAGGAATAACTAACCTTGTAAGCAATGGCTACTATGATAACCTCATGGGGCCCTGATAAGAAGCATAGCGACGTCGAAAGGTAAACAACAAAAACATGATCCTTATGAGTGATAATTTCCTATCATATTCTAGACAAATTGTAAAGTTTTGTGCAGAGCTGTTTCACTAAAGAACTAATTTATGTCTAGTTTAATTTTAATGGCATTACACCCAAGACAAACCTGTTTAAGGTTTATAAGGTGTTAGATATATATGAAAAGTTGTAAAATTTATAAAAATAAATAAATAAAAAAAAAAAAAACATAAGCTACACCTCTTCATTTCCAGATGGATTTGTGTATACCCAGCATACATTAACAGTAAGAAGACTCTGGCACAAGGACGTCGGCTGCCAAGGTCATGCTGTGTTGAGAACCCAACTCACCAAGAGATCAGGGATGTTTTAATTACCACAGGACTGAAAGTTGGAGTGGAGAATAAACTTTATCCGAGGGAACAGAGCAAAGTAAGTTTACCGCTCAAACAACCAAAGTATTTTTGTTGGCTACATAACTAAATTGAGAAGTTATCTATGCTGAGCCTAATTCTAATTGATTCAATTAAGTAAATCTATATACATTATTATTTCGTATGTCAAAATTAAAAATTCGAAATCAGTAGCTCGGTTTTTAGTTTATGCATCACAGATACACTCTTGAATGTCAATTTATCATAATGACTACCACCATATCAGAAAAAGAACCACTATTCAGAAGATACACCAAGAAACTGAGCGGCTAACATGATACCTGTTATGTCAATAAAATGGTACCTATGATGGTATTAACTAACTATATATTCTCGATTACAGGAAATGCTGTACAGAGGTAGAATCCGCATCCAGCTAAGAAATGATGATGGAACTCCAGTCAAATCAGAGTTTCCTTCCAGAGAGTCTGTGATGAAGTACATTGGTGAATCTATTCCTAAACTGAAGACTCGTCAAAATAGGTAAATAGGAATTCATCATCACTAGTATTCTATCCATTAAGTTCCCACTAATAGGATATGGCCTTGTCTAGAAATAGAAATTAAATGATGCAATATATTCAAAGTGGTTATAGTAAGTAAGCAATTAAAACATTTAAAATTTTGAAATCTAAGAAAACCTAGACCGATTTTCTACTTGCAAACCGATTTGCAAGTAGCAAATCGGTCCAGAAATGACTTCTTAGATTTCAAAATTGAAAATGTTATGTATTGCTGTGTAAGTATTTATTGATTATGTTTATATGAATTCCTTATGACCTAATTTACCATCAACACATTCACGGCATATGTGCTTTTTTAAAATGCAAAGACCCCCTATCATTAATCATAATGAAATGAAATAACTCCATGAGAAGTCATTTCTGAACCGATTTGCTACTTGCAAATCGGTTTGCAAGTAGCAAATCGGTTCAGAAATGACTTCTTAGATTTCAAAATTGAAAATGTTATGTATTGCTGTGTATTTATTGATTATTTTTATATGAATTTCTTATGACCTAATTTACCATCAACACATTCACGGCATATGTGCTTTTTTTAAATGCAAAGACCCCCTATCATTAATCATAATAAAATGAAATAACTCTTTATTGAAACATACACAGATAATACAATTAAAAAACTAACAATAAAAGCTTATTTGTAGTGTAACAATTGGTGGTCTTATCGCTAAAAGTGATCTCTTCCAGACAACCATGCAGGGAGAGCAATAACACAAAAATAATGGATGGTCGTTTTCAATATCTCAATACACTTACATAAACTAATTACATAAAATACATACTGATAAAATAGTAAATAATCTAAATACATACAATATTTTTAAAATATAATATATACATATACATTAATATAAATAAATTTTACATACATTACAATAACTGGATAAAGATGATTGTAGCTATTGCAAGTATCATACTTACACAGCAACACATATACCACAGCTAAAACACAAAATAAGTTCAAGCTAAGTTTACATTTTTCTTTATGTAGCTTTCAAAGTTCCAAGCATGTGCCATCAATCAATCAATCAATCAAATCATTTATTGCGAGAATATAGTACATAAAGGTGATACAATTCAAAAAAATAAGTCCTTACATTCTACCATGACAATGGTGTGCAATAACCTGTCTTACTAATTATTTCAATTACATTAAATCTCATATGCAAACAAATAATTATTATTAAATTAATGTCAAAAAGCTTTAAATGTCATACAAATTAATAAATTAAAAAATAAAAATGTCAAAATATTATTAGTCTAATAAATGTCAAATTAGTGATAAATTTTTTGAAATTAACTTAATTGTATAAAATCAAACATTAACATTAATTTATAATTAGGTGTATTTAAAAGTCATATATTCATTTAAGTCATCAAAGCTGTTTTTCGCAAGCCACCTACCTCAGTAGTTTGTACAATGATATTGTAACCACCTTAACTTGTATTATACAAGTTGTATACCCATTATTTCACTTATATGGACAATACTAAAGAAACATAACATTGTAGAAACCCAAAAAAAATTAACAAAATCTCTAAAAAAAATGCTCTTCAGTTTCTTGCTGTATCTTCTGAGTAGTGGTTCTTTTTCCGATACGGTGGTAGAGTCATTGTGATAATTTGACGTTCATTAGTGCATCTGTGATGCCAAAATGATTAAAGAGATTTTGATTGATTTGATTGATGCGTATCGTATAGCGATAGATGCGTAGTTAGTAAAGTTGCTACAATACATGCTTACTATATGTATACATAAATAAATGAACATAGAAACTGAGGATTACCTTAAATTGCTAAACTTCTACCCTGTTTGTTATTTAAAAGTACTTATTTCTTTGCTTCAGGCCCGCTGATCAACAACCACAGCCTGTTCAAGCTAGCAGCCAGAAAGGTGGCAAAGGCAAGAAAGGAAGGCGATAAATGTATATTTTTTTTTATTATAAAATACACTTATATTACTTGTTTTAATACAGATTTCTTAACACTACCTATGAGTTACTTTATTACATACTCATAATTATACCATAAATAGTACTAATTGAATTTAGATTAGGAATATGATGTAGGGAGTCATTATGAGGATTATCCTAATATCCAATAAATTATGGACGAATACGAATCGCCTTTTCAGCTAATTTATTTTCCCCATTTTTATGTCTAGTTACACTGTAACCGATACTCATAACATACTCATAATTATACCATAAATAGTACTAATTGAATTTAGATTAGGAATATGATGTAGGGAGTCATTATGAGGATTATCCTAATATCCAATAAATTATGGACGAATACGAATCGCCTTTTCAGCTAATTTATTTTCCCCATTTTTGTGTCTAGTTACACTGTAACCATCAATGATTACGACTACTGGACCTTTTCGTGATGATTTTGTCGACCTTGTTGGATTGTAATAAGGTCTATCTTCCTCAGGTATCTGACGTATTAGTGTTTCAGGTCTTGGATTAACTTCTTGAACTTCTGAGGAAGGTGAGCCATCTCTGTCAAAGAATCGTTGATCACTGGAGCTATCGTGTGCGATACTGACGATGCTTTCTTGATTTTCTTCGGGCTGTACTGACTCTGTAGTATCGGTGATTTTACTCTTGGGTACGTTTCCTCGTTGCTTTCGAACAGGTTCTGGTAAAAGCTTTGCGCTTTTTGCTTCGTCTCTTCTAGTCTCGAGCTTATTTTGTGTATAAGATTTGTCGAGGTGTCCTCCTGGGCTGTCCGAGAGGTCGACTTCGGCTTTTTCTTTCGAGACTGAGCGGTTTTCATAGTCTGCTTCGGTATTATTTCTGGTAGCCTTGCTATCTCGTATTCTTCCACCTCGTATTCCTCGGATTCCTCCTTGGAGTCGAACGCCGCTTGCATCGTCTCGTGGATTACTGTCGGTATATTCCTCATCGCTTTGTGCATTGGATTGTTCTTGTCCCCATTCGGGATTATGCTCGCTATTTCCATGATCCCCGGAGATATGTCCTTCAGCGCTCCCGTTATGTGTGGCGCTGCTTCTCTCACTGAGTCCATTATCGTTTCCCCGAGTGCAAGAGGTATTTCTTGGAAGTAATACGGGTATGTTCTTATTCTGTCTGAAACTGCGGAAGTCACCAGCGGCAGTATTATCGGCTGCCTTGGTGGAAGCCTCGGTAGTAACCGAGACTTCAGTGGCGAAAGCCTCGGAAAAAGTAATTGTCTTTTCTGTCGATTCAGAGTCTCCGAAGGAAGCGCATTTGCAGGTAACGTCATTAATTCTTTCGGTGTATCGATGTCTCTTCTTTGGGACTTCAAAGGATTCCCCTGAATCTGTGCCGAGAATATTGTCAAACAGCATACCGATGCTCCTAAGAAGTGGAATGTATTTTCGATGGAGTATCGCATTTCCGTCGATTTCTCTTTTGACTGATTGATTTTTACGCTTGTGTCTCGTCCTGAAACTGTGTTTTACCCTCTTGGGCTTCAAAGGACTTTTAATTTGAAAAGCCTTTCTGTACTTCCACGGGGATATTATTTTATTGAGAGGTTTGAAGGTCGAACCTAAAAATAAACAAAACCTAGACTTAAATTGCATCGTAATTAAGTACATTTTGAAATGCACTGTAGTTTGTAAGTCAGTTCCTGTACCTTGATTTTTTTTGGTGTACAATTAAACATTTTTGTATTGTATTGTATTGTAATATACCTTTTATTAGTAAGGTTTTATGTTTGTGTCTACTTGGCTTACCTATTTCCTTGAATTTCTTTGAAGTCCGGCTAAAAGGTTTCAATTCCTTATTGAGAGAAAAACGTTCTGCTACTAGCTCCGGTTCTGAAAGGAATATAAACAGTTACTTTAATTAGGTAGTGGAATCTATATGGAATTGGAATCCTCTATTTCAATAATGATATAATTATATTTTGCTGGTGCAAAGTTTATTCTGTATTACGAATATTTGCCGTGGCAATATGTTTACGCTATTAGCGATGATTAAAGGGATTGGCGTTAAATACTATGCGAGTTGGTATTAACTAGATTGTTCGTTGAAATAGCCTATCTAAATACGAAATGCTTTGGATCAAATTACGAGAATTGCTGCATTTATGGACTGTAATTATTAGTTCAACGTATAGGAGAGAGTTTATAAACAAAGCTAAGTTAAAAAAAAATTACAATAAAATTCCAAAATGTATAACGGAGCTCACAGAAAGTATATTCATATTGAGTGTGAGAAATATTTTAATGAAAAGAGCATACTATACAGTTAGTAATTACATTGAAGACAAAGATGCATGGAACATTCCGCTTCTGCCAAGTAGCCAAATGGCACATAAGAAAAATAATATTGTCAAAAAAACATAAAATACTAAAGTTCTAAAAAATATGCCCCTCAGTTTCTTGCCGTATCTTCTGAGTTGTGGTTCTTTTTCCGATACGGTGGTAGACTCATTGTAATAATTGACGTTCGTAAGTACGTCTGTGACGACAAAATGGAAATAAAGAACTTTTGAATTGAATTGAATTGAAATAAAACATACAATACAGCAACTTACAACAATTCTACACACTACTTACTAAAACTAAATTAACTACTTACAAGGAGAAGCAATTGAACAACCTATAGACCATGAAAGTCCTATAGGACAATAATAATATGAAATATAATTTTATTCATTAAATAACATAGTAGACATCATGGACCATATATATTTGGTCCATGGTAGACATTAATAAAAAAATAAAATCAGTCATATATTAAACCTATCACTAATCAAATAACCCATCCCTAACTACCTTACATAAAATGTTGTTAACTTATATAAAATGCTAAAAAGGTTTCGTGATTCTGTTCAGTCAATAAAAGTAATATTCAAGTAACTAAGTATACCTTCTATTTTCGGAGATGTTGTCGTGTAAACAACTCTTTGATTCGATTCCGCTTCAATTATCTCGTTCAAGGACACCGACTTTGCGACGATACCTGTGAGAAAAACCAATTTATTTTTGCTAGCTATGTGTTTACTTCTATCTAGGTACCTAAATAGTGTAATAACACAGTAGGGTTAGATATTCGTTACGGTTCGGAAGAGCTCTTAAATGTTCTGGGTGGCGATGCAATTGTTATAGACAAGCGCGGCGCTTACCATCAGGCAAATGGCTAGCTCGCCTCATTGCTCAGTTGCATATTAATGTTGTCTGATCTATCCTTCCACCATGATAGCTGAAGGTTCAGGGCCAGAACGGTTCTCACTGACGGAACTCATGATCAGGTAAACAGCTGATTTATGACACGAAATAAAAGAGCATATGCAGTCCTATCACCATTCTCATATAATCTAGGGTACAAAAATAATAGTATGTACCATACCATATAGGGCACATTATGAGATTTACCCTGTTTACACACATGAGCGGAGCCGAATCATACTAAGTTCAAAGCTCAAATGAATCGCGTCTTGAAACAAGTATAGATTCATTTAAAAAAAAAAAACCGGCTTCAATCTATCTCCGCAGGCCAAGGTCAAATATCGATGAAATTTATATGGGACCACTTCGTAGCTATACTGAACCCAACGCTAAAAAATATTTTTCGAAACGGTTCATAAACATCGGAGTTGTGAGGTAACTAACATAAAAAAAAACACAATCGAATAGACAACCTCCTCCTTTTTTGAAGTTGTTCAAAACTAGACCATTTGTAAAAACAAATCGTTATCCAGCGGATATGCATTAATTACGTCACATCACAAGGTTGGTATCGCGGGATCGAATTCCTTACGATAACGCGCACGACTCGGATTTCAATAGGCTAACAGCCGCCACTATATCGGGCACAATTTATATAAAAGTCGTTGGTACTTACAACTCACTAGCACACTTTTAACAACGGCGCAGCACACCCATCGCCTGATTTCCATTTTCAGTCATTTTCGTATGCAATATCCCGCTCGATCGCGACGCAAGTTAATTATTAATTAAGCGAATCTTCGACTCGTTATTAATTTGTATTTATAACCTCGGCACAGAGTGCTGACGCGGTCGAAAATTGTTGTTATAACTTGCACGTTTTCATCGCTTTGGATGGAGATTGTTACGTATAAACGGCTCTTAAAGAAAATTAGGTATTTACTTAGGTACCTACTAGTAAAGTACTGTTAATGTTTCAGTATGTGTGAAAGAATACCTATAATGATATTTTAGTGCAAATCATTGTCTTTGTCAAGTTGATGATAAAGATAGTAGGTATGAAGTTATGAACTTTGTATTTGATCACATTGTAGAGTTTTGTTGCGGAAGGTATATCTAGAGATTTGAGACGAGAGGGTCTTGCCTTGATAATATAATGATTGGGACGGCTAATATATTCACTTTAAAAATACTAATGTGTACCAAAACTTTTATTGGTTTTGATTTAATCGTATTTAACAGGTAAGAGGTAAAGATTTGAGAAAATAATTTAAAGTTTTAAAATTATTTGACAGTTTTTGCGTATAAAGACTTTCCAAATAAACTCATACGTAATTCAAAATAAAGCGTCAGTAAAACATATTCAAGAAATGAAAAACCGCAAAACTCGCATAACATTTATGACGGCTGTCCAGGAGAAAGAAACCATAAAACTAAGTTACTTTCCCTTTATCTGTAAGAAAAGTAAAGAAGTTTTATACCGTCGTATATAAAGTGAACGTTTACGATGTACCTATAATCATAATAAATATAAATACAAGGTAGGTAAGTATATTATAAATGTCCATTCTACCTTTTCTTGTCATACTTTGCTCTCTGCTTTCGGCACGTACAGAGACAATTCAATTGTATTAAAGTTAGCACGAATTGAGATAATGGGCTAAACATAACATTTTTTTTTATCCCATTCTCTGTTTTGTTCGAATTTGAAATACCTGCGATACGTGTTGCTCCGAATTATGTAGTTTCGGAAAAATAACACAAAAGGTAATGTAGCTTTGGCATGTTTCAGCAAGAAATCGAAGATACCTTCGAAAATGGAATGAGCCTCCCTATAATACCTTAAGTAACCACCTACTTAATCTGGCTGACAACTTGAATAATAGTTATCTACTAGAATCCTAGGATTACAAGACAATACAGGTGATATACCTATTATTGTATTATATCAGAAGTGAGTGATATATTATTTCAAAGTACATGAATATTTCATAGCAAAGGTTTGATGCTAGAGCTTTATTAAGTCTAGTGCTATTAATTATTAGCAATCGCACCCGACTTTGATCACGTCGACTTAATAAAATATAGCCTATGCCACTCAGGGATAGTGCAGCTTTCTATCGGTGAAAGAATTTTCAAAGTCGAGTCTACACCCTTAGCATGGACCGGAGACAATATTTTTTTCCCCTGTTTATATCCCCTTTTTGTTTGACGAAAGTGGATAAAAGAGTTTAATTGGATTTGATAAATAGTTTTGTCGCCTGTCCGTGCTAAGGGGGCAGTGGTGCCAGAGATTACCCCCTAGAAGGCCTAGAAAGATAATGCATACCTACTTACATACATACAAACAATTTTACCACTTTATAATATTAGTATCTATAGTAGGTATCTATAGATTATTAATATAGAATCTTTTTTTTACGCTTAATAGATCCATGATTGGCCACTATCTCGCCTGATGTGAAGCGATGATGTGGCCTAAGATGAAGCACATAGATCTAGAGAGAGACGGCAGTTGAGCGGCTGCTCAGACCCGTCTCCCCGATGGTTCACCGAACATCATCCCGAAACACGACTAGGTCGTTTGACGGCATGGTTTTGTTCGGTGGGTGGCATTACAACCACGGCCAGAGCCTACCACTCCAAAGCGCGTAAAGTGGGTCTCATCACGATGTTTTCCTTCACCGTTTTAGAGCGAGCGTGCAAAATCTGCACTTAACTATAAGTCATTGGTGCAGGGCCGAGGCGCCGCACCACTGATTTTCTTAAGTTATGTGCGGATTTAACACTAGCTCTAAAAACGGTGAAGGAAATCATCGTGAGGAAACCGACATATCCAAGAATTTATCACAAAAATTCAAGAACATGTGACATCCACCAACCCGCACTGTGCCAGCGTGGTGGATTATGGCCCATACTCTCTCTATGAGAGAAGGCCCGTGTCTTATGCTGCTCGGGCTGATGATGATGATTAAATTCTCATAATTGAAATTGTTTGCTCACGCTCATTATATTTATAGTGTTTATTAACGTCAGTTCCTGTAATTGGCTGTACCTTACTATGAGAGAAGGCCCGTGTCCCAGCAGTGGGAACGTGGTGGGCTGATGATGATGATGAATAATTCGACAGTTACATATTTCATAACATTTCCACAATCTTATTGAGACTGCTTGACTTATGAAGTGGAGTTTTAATATGCAGATAAAATTCAAATATTTTCTTCATATATTTCAGTGGCTGAAACCACATTCTAATCCGTCTAGTTCTCCCTGAACAAAGCCTATTAACAAACAGACGCAGCAGTCGCGCTAATTCCTTAAAAAAAGTTATGAAAAAGAAAAAAGAAAATAGCTTTTAAAACTGAAGCAGTTTTAGTGGTTTTGTTCTTCATTTTCTGGACTTAGCAGCTTAGTAAACTAAGCCGGTGCAAAGGATAATAATGTAGGACCTCATGCAGAGGACAAAATGTAGGCATCTGCTTATCGAGATTGGTAAGCTTTAGAATCTTTATGTAATCTAGCAAATAAGCATTTTCAGATACAAATAAAATGTAGTATTATATATTAACAACTTAGTAGGTACATGTATTGCTGTAACTACTAAGTAAATATAAATATATTAAATAAAAATAAATATATTAAAATAAATATAAATATGTAAATATAAATATATTTGCATTGTATATATAAAAATTAACTAAGCACTTTGTAACAAATGCATTACGACATTTTATTTATTTGTTTATTTATAACTAGCTGTTGCCCGCAACTTCGTAAGCGTAGTGTAAATTCATCATGCTTCCGACCATTTTCCATCCCACCGTACTTCCGTCCTGCTCCTTTCTCATTACCGCACCGCTTCTATTCTGTTACCTTCCCACTCCTATCCTGTTATCGTCCTGGTTGTATTCCGTAACCGCCGAGTTCTGGTCCCGATCCTGCCCTTCTTCTATACCGTTACCGCCCACTACTATCCTGTTACCGTACCGCTACGCTCCTGCTCCAGTCCCGCTCCTATCTCGTTACCATTACGCGCCTATCCTGTAACCATCCCGCTCTTATCCCATTACCATGCCCTTCTTATCCCGTTATCATCCCGTTCCGCTCCCAATCCTAATTATCAAAGTTGATAGCCCTATCTTTAAAAACAAACTCTCATTCCTTTTGTCCGGTCTCGTAATAATGATCTCCTTATAGAACTTCATACCAAACAGCTTCATAGGTTTTTGGTTTTCGAGGGAGTGGATTATTTTTTTATTTGTAGATATAAATGTTAGCAAGTTCTTTTAGGGATGTTTAAAAATTGGTGAAACCTGTGTTTCTTTGACCGAGTATACACTACTCTTTATGATTCGTACGCAAAACTGACGGTGACGGTGCGCTGCGGCGGCTGGCGTGGCGCCGCGGCGCACCGTCACCGTCAACATATTTCAAAAAACTGCATTCAAATTTATGTCCTAGTTTCTGAGTTTATCCCGGACTGACAGACAGACAGACAAAAATTTTAAAAACTGTATTTTTGGGTTCTGTTGCTACCATATTCATACTCCTAAAAAACCATACTACCAGTGCTTACCATACTTACCATATTCCTAAAAAAAATGTTTTTCAAAAATATCTTCAATGTACAGTAACCGCTTCGTTACAGTTTTATTATAAGTATAGATATCTTTATTTCAGGGAATGTTAAAATAAGTTACAGATGCTATTTACTTTTTCTACGGCCCATGTAAATATATTCCTTAGACATTACCTATAGCTTTTTTGTTAGGTATGTACCTATTTCATATTTATTCAGAATTCCAACCACTCATACCTTTTATATACAAATTTACACACAGCTGTAATTTAATAAAACAAATAAACACATATTCATCAGCTCTCGTTAAAATTGCTATTACTCATAAATTGTCACATAAAAGTATACTTAATAGTGATTTTATATCAAAATGTTTCGATAAATAATAAAATAGTCGCAGTAAAACAAAAGAAGCAGGGTCGGGCGTGTCGTTAAAATATTACGACGGCCAATATCTATGGACGATATCTTTAATCGTGCACTTTCACGTGGAACTGAGGGACTCTCGCGGCCAAAACAAAATAGTAAGATAAGCCCGGAGGCTTATGGAGAACTAAATCATATGACATAAACCCAATCGAGCTTATAGGAAGATATTGCTTTCTAAATGGGGATTTTTGTTTTATTGGTTTCCTGTTTTCTTTTGCGAAGGTCAATTACATTATATCTAGGTACCTACCTAATCCACACTTAATGTTACAAATGCGAAAGTAACTGTCTGTCTGTTTGTTACATTTTCATGACGGGTGAACTGATTGTATCTAGTCAGTCCTCAAATTTCTATCACTACTAGCATAAAAGTATATTTTTAGACTACATACTTACGTACTTATTTCTGCACACTATCGTCTATAAAATATTAACTCTCTGTAGCATACGGTTGTCTGGAAGAGATCGCTGCTTAGCGATAAGACCGCCTATTGTACTTATCATAATAAAGTATGTTCATAATGTCTTTTTAAGTGCAATAAAGTGTTTTCTATCTTCTATCTATCTATCTATAATATTAGAATTACTATTCATTCGTCAAATTGTTCCACTGGTATACGAAATATCCTCAATCTACAAAAAGTAGGTTCGCAATATAATTTCTATCTCAATAACAACGCGATTTAAATGCAACTTTAAACTTTGGATGGCCAATTCAAGAATGCCCCGAAAGAGATGTCAGGCCTTTGACAGAGACTGGCAATTTACAGCAGAAGATCGAGAGCAGTAGAAAAGTCAAGGGAAGGCCTTTGTCCAGAAGTGGGACAGTTCAGCTAAACAAAATAAAACAACAATAATGCTTACTTAGATATTCTATGTCCATATTGTGGATGTCGAAATGCTCATCAATAAATTTACAATATTACTAATATACCCGTAGATAGGTACTAATTTATGTATTATTTTGTTTGTATTTATTATTATGTCTATATTGTATTTTTAAAGTTTTGTAATAACTACATTATATCTGTTATATTAATTACGTTGTAGGTACACTAACTGATCGCAATGTCTCTTTTTATTCCTGTCCATCCAAAGGTTGCCTGTAAGAATTGCACATATCGATAAGTCCGCCCATTACTCTACCACTATTATATGTAACTGTAAACTCGTTTCCTATTTTAGTGTCCAATAAAGTAGTATTGTATTGTACTAAATAATTGGATAGTTATTCTGTTGATGGGCTGATTAATCCGCGCATAATACAAAGGTTTCAGTGATCTCTGATGATCCGCTTATAAATTGAATTATATCAATTGTTCATCCCTCTAGCTTGCTAGTAACGATTTAATTAATTTTAAAATAATTTGTATACCTGGAATTTAGTTTAATAATTAATTTTTAGAAAAAAACAAAAACCCACTTCAATGTATCTTCGAAGTCCAAGGTCAAATATGGATGAAATTTATATGGGACCACTTCGTAGCTATACTGAACCCAACGCAAAAATAATTTTCCAAATCGGTTCGTAAATGACGGAGTTTTGAAGTAACAAACATAAAAAAAAATATAAAAAAACATACTATCGAACAGAAAACCTTCTCCTTTTTTGGAGTCGGTTAAAAATTAAAGATTTTTATGACTAATTCTGTTTTATTTTACTTACGTTCGGTACACTGGTTTTTAACACACGATGCAAAAAGGAGGGTTGTTATACATACCTATACCGTAGTCCTACCTAATGTTTATTGCTCTGTTAATAAGGCATAATTGTTATTTTGCATTGCATTTATGTTGTACTTAACTCGTACTTAGATTGGATTATCTATTCCCTTTGTGCAAAGGAGCTTGACTTTTCCACAGGCTTTTACATAAATACCCAGACGAGATTTTCCGAAACCGCCAAAACGAGGGTCTGCGCTTATTTTCCGTTCAAATCTGATTATTTCCGCGCCTTATTTCACTGGGTGCGCATTTTATTTTCCGGTTGATAAAGTGTTCGTTTTATTTGTACGCAAATCCGGGGGCCCTCCGCGGGCCGCATACTAGTGGTCGGTTGCTTGCTCTATTTATGGCCGCCCACCGTCCCGAGTTAGTATCGTTCTGTCGTCACGGTTCGTATAGCCTCGATTTATATTTTCACCGATACATAGACAAACAATAGCTTAAGGATTTACTGCACAAAAATCGAATATCGACATCGCTCTAAACAGTTTTTTTTCTTTTTGTCGAATGAAAAACGCTGAACTGTATTTTGTTTGAACACGTTTTCCGCGGTCCTAAATCTGCAGTCAGCTTAGACGTTAAGTACAGTAAAATATTACCTATTTAAGTAAGTAAACTCGAATGTTGGTACAAAATAGTACAACGCAGGCAAAATTCACGATACTGTTACAGTATATCGGGTGCAATGTATCTGAACACGCCGAAACGCCTTCTGAGAGTGTTACCACTCCCAAGATAAACGGATTTGGGCGGGCCAGTATTATACCGCCGTAATAGAGTGAGACTTCTTTAGGACCATTCAAGGAAACTGATGACACTATTTGGTTTGTGCCATAAAAAGTTATGATATCATATTTGCGGTATCAAAATATCACCAACAAATAATGTCTCAGAGCCTTTGAGATTTGTTTTTTGCGGGGTAAATATTGTTGGTGATATTATTACTGGGCATTAAGGATAGCGCAATAATCACAATATCACGTTTATTGCGATTTATGTTTACGATTACCTTTTGCGTGGTCAGCGAATAGTTTTACTGCGTGATTTAATGATTTACACATTCACACGTATACAATACATAATATTACATCAATGATCGTGACGCTGTTAAGAAATGGAGCTGCAATTAAACCCTCTAAATTGTAAGCAATGCTATAAAAAGGCAGGACCATAAAACCGTGTCAGAACATTCACGATTTCTACTCGATTTGGTTTCTCCGAACAATTTTCTTGTAGCTGGCCATGAAGGCAGCTCCTTAAACAAGTAGGTACAGAATAACATTGCAACCCTTCTAGTCTGTTTAAAACAAAGCCGCGGCGCCGACAATAGGGGGCTGGCATATTGCCTCAGTTCCAAGTTTTACTGCTCGCTTCAGGGTTTATGCCTTATAAAATCCTTTGCCTCGGCCACGCGGAATGGCTGCCGGCTAAAAAGTATCACCGGCGAATAGATATTATCGCAATTGGTCTGTAATATTGTTCTACGGGGAACGGCTTATATTCTCGGAACCTTTGTTTGCCACTCGAGTTACAAGTTGGATATTAAGGAGGAGTTTACGACACGGTCTGTTTGCCCGCGATTCTCTCAAACTTTGCTGTTTATACTGTGTGTAAATCTTCGCTTTCAGTACCTAAGTAACTATTTAGAAAGTTACACGTACCTGGCACCTACTTTGAGGACATTTTAAAGCTGCGATTAATAGATGTTGCTATGTTGTTGAGCATTCACTTGTCCTTACACTCAAGATTTACTTGTCCTAACCGGGCTACTGCTTGAAATTTGTTATGCATTTAATTAAGTATGTAGAAATAAATCGCCATTTTTTTATGAATAAATATGGTACTAAGCACGTATTTTACTTGTATTTTAAAAAACCTTACATATTTAAAAAACTTAAATTTATATGTGGCAATGTGTATATGTATGTGGCTTTGAAATAAACATTTTTTTTTAATATTACATATATATATATATATATATATTATATTTCTACGCAACAGCTTTATTATTATTTTATGTACATCTATTGATAGTGGACTCATCAATAAACATATCTTACAGATGTAAAAAATGTACGGCATTAGCTAGACTTGTATCTTGACTTGAATCGACTTTACATATCACTTTTAACGACCGAGAAAACCGTTTTAGTTTGATCGTATCTTTCGGTCGTCAAAAATCGAGCAAATGTGGCGCTACCTCAACGGAGACTTGTATTTTGTGTAAGATTTACCCTTAGACGTAGGAGTAAATACACCATACCTTATTTACGAGGTCCTTCGTTTTTATACACACTTGTGTGTCCCTGCAAACATCCTGCGGAGATGAGCTGGGCGAGTCCGTTTTATATCCTTCGGTTTACGTCGCTCGGTAGTCCAGTTTGTCGTGCGATGTGACCGGCTATTTTATTAGCAGGCAAATTCGAAGGCTCGTAACGCAAGCGGAACCGATGGCCGGAGTAACGAAGTCTCGGTACGAATCGACTTATAGCTTCCATTTCCTCAGACGTCGAACATACTACAAGATCGAACCGGAGTATTTTCTCGTTACACTAGATAGGTTTATGGGAAATAGATGTCTATACTTCGGAACATTGTCATTTAAGATAGTTTTATATGGACTATTCTCTTATAAGTTAGGTAACAGACGGATTCATTTATGCATCTGTTTGGAAATCGATTCACGGAAGCTCTTATTTGATGAGTCTTATTGAGTCTATTAGTGGAATTTCTAGTCATACTCGTAGTAAGTGAAATTACACTTGCTCAATATTTGAAGCTGTTTATATAGACACAATCTTGATACGTTTTCACAAGTAAATCACTATAACAAGAAAGCTATTAAATAAATAGAAGCCAACGTCACAAAGTAAACTGATTGGGAAAGTTCTGCCTACATGTTCATATCTTCGGGTGTACGAGTAAGTACTAACAGCAAAGATTTGTAGAGCTTGAGTGGTAGGTTTACATAATTTAATATATATTTATTCACTAGTAGCGCTCCGCGGTTTCACCCGCGGTTTCCCGGGATAAAAATGCCTATTTGTTAATCCACGGTTAAGATATCTTACAGCGGCGGCAGCGTGGAGAGAGAACAAACACACGTACAATCTTTCGCATTTATAATGTGTGTATGAGATTTTAGCGTGATATGAAGTGATTTGGTGCAGATTACACGAAGGCGCGGGCATTGCTAGTTTAATTAAGTCATTTTATTTGTGTAGTTATAATAAAACTAGTAATTCAGTCACTATTTATTCCTCTACTGAGCTCTACCGTTGAATCCTATGTCTTCGCGTAAATATCCATGAAGTGTGATATTATTATCAGTAACATGTCCCGGCATTGTACGTAAGCCTCTGTAATAAGAACATGCGATAGGATTCACAGATATCTAACAAAGACGCGCTACCACAATGCCAATATGCTCCCGCATTGTCTCCGGATGAAGCCACGTTGTAGGCAAAATTTTATGTCTTGTCTATGAGGGTTTGCCAAATGTCAGGGTTAAGGTGATAACACTACTATAAAATGTCTCGAATTCAGCAGTGTGTTGAACAAGTTCGTAGTAAAAGGAGCGTGGTACATTTGGTACCATTGTAACAAAAAGTATCTTAGAGAACCAAGATGTCGTTCCTAAAATAAAATACTTACGATCTTAGTATAAATGATTTCGCGAGTTTGATTCATTATAAATATTTAATAAAATGGCTAGGACTCACGTAGTTTGTCGAATTAGTCGACCCAGGTTTCGAGCATGTCCGATGCTCTTCATCAGGGCGAGTTTACGCTGCGAGATCGCGACATTATCGAAACCTAGGTCGCCTAATTCGACAAACTACATGAGTCCTAGCCGATGAAACCGCGGGGTGCAGCTAGTATTTAATAAATTAAATACTAGCTGCACCCCGCGGTTTCATCCACGGTTTCCTGGGATAAAATATAGCCTATGTGTTATTCTGATGTATAAGCTATATTATTGTAAAGTTTCATTAAAATCCATTAAGTAGTTTTTGCGTGAAAGAGTAACAAACATGCCTACATCCACCCTTACAAACTTTCGCGTTTATAATATTAAGTAAGGATACAAAATAAATTATTATAAAAACATCGTAGGTAATAACGATGTTTTTATTATACTTTATTTTGTAGATATTATGTATTTATACTAATATGCATACTCCATACACATATTATAAATGCGAAAGCAACTATTTGTTTATTAGGTACCTTTCCACGTCTAAGCCGAACTTGATGAAAATTTGGCACAGTAGGTATAGCCCGGAGAAGGACATAAGATAATTTTCATCCTAAATTAACACGTTGTTCCCGAAGGATCGTGATGTAATCAAATCCCACGCGCTTGAAGTCGCGGACAGCAGTTAGTTAGTTCTGTAGTCATCTCTAATTACATTTGAATGGTATCTATGGAAGTGATAATTTACTTATCGGTAACCCAATCCAGAAACACAAGTTGACTCATACATTTAGTCGCGACATGAATTTAATACACCTACGTAAGTCAAGCTCGTATCATAATTATTAATTGAGTAAACACCGCTTCGTTAATGAGACCGACATAAAGTAATTTTCGCAAATGCCTATTACGTGCTATTACGTTACGTTGTCATAGGCAGGGCAGAACTACGAGGGGGAACAAACGCTGCGTTGGACGCGTCAGATAAAAATAAACGATAGGGTGGTGCAGTGATATTGTTATGTCATACGGGTGGAAGAGGTCAATGATTTTTTACAAGGTACGTAATATAGAATGCGTGTAAAAATAGAATGTATAGTTTTTACGTTATGATTTTTCGAATTCGAAAAGCAACATGTTTTCAGCGTAGTTTTATACCAATATGCATTTTATTGAAGAATGAAAAACCATTTCATTCGCAGTTTCGTCGATTTTATCTCATTTTATACTTTCTCAGGTACTCAGGGCTACAAGATAAAAATTTCGCGGTTGGAGGTAAAACCCAGGTTAAAACTAAGTACCTAATATCAAAATAGAAGGTATATAACTGGGCATATGAGGCTTATTATCTTATGTCTCGGGGTGATGAGCGCATTGCAGTGCTACGCAGTACTGGTTACGGTATTAAAGGTTTTGAGTGATTCTGCAATTAATGACAGGCGTGGCGCTTACCATCAGGCGAATGACTTGATCGTCTCATTACTCGGTTCCATAAAAAAAGTTTATAGCAAGGAGCATGTAAATACTAAGGAACTTCCCGCTAAATTGGCATGCATGAACATCTTAGAGCACAGGTAAAGGAAATCTGAAAATCATTAATTTATTTTAATTCATGCGGATTTATTAACCTTTTGTCTGCCAAGGGCTTGGGGGGCACGGTCATCGTATAGCTTTTTGATATTACCCGTTTGAAGTATAAAATCGATCTATCGCGCGTAATGTAAAGAGCTATTTTTTACTCATATTGTACGTATGTAGGAACGTTGTTAGGCTAGATCCGACACACCCAAGTTTGAATCCCCCTGGCCTCGCACCACTGACGTTCTTAAGTTATGTGCGGATTTAACACTCGCTCTAACAACGTTGAAGGAAAACATCTTGTGGAAACCGTCATGTCCAAGAATTTATCACAAAAATTCATCCACCAACCCGCACTGGGCCAGTGTGGTGGGTTATACTCTCTCTATGAGAGAAGGCCCGTGTCCCAGCAGTGGGAACGTAAAGGGCTGATGATGATGATAATGATGAAACAAAATACTACTGGTAAAAAAGGTTTTGAAGCCCAAGCAACAAATCAGAATGTAAATTGATTTCCCCATATTAACGTGTCAGTTAGTTCGTTACGCGAGTGTAGCGCACGTTTGGGGCCTTATCTTGTTGGTTAATGGTCTCTAGCATCCGCTTTCGGGGCGGTATCGACCTGTTACGGACAACTAGAGATGTGGCAGATTTAGGCCGGGTTACCGGACACTCAAACGTGCCGCCAAAATACTTGACCGCAGTTATTAGGAACATTCTAGTTCATAGGTAGAAACTAACGATTTATTTACTAGTATAATCTAAAATAGTTTAGTTTATCTGAAAGATAAGATCCGCAATGAGGTAATCGGACAGAGAACCAAAGTTATCGACATAACCCATAGAATTAGCAAGCTGAAGTGGGCTGGTCATATCTCTCGAAGGACAGACAACCGTTGGAGAAGACGTGTCCTTGAGTGTAGAACGCGAATTGGCAAGCGTAGTGTAGGACGCCCACCGGCCAGTTGGAGCGACGACCTGCGAAAAGCAGCCAGAAGAAACTGGATAAGAAGAGCCGAAGACCAGGCTCAGTGGCGTTCATTGGGAGAGGCCTATGTCCAGCAGTGGACGACTACAGGCTGATGATGATGGTGAATAAATTTAATTGAGAAGAAGACCGTTAGCCTAAATTACGTCGTAGTTAGTTGGTCTATGTAGGAAAGCCAATTACAGGTCCTTACGTTTATAAACACTCTAAACATAATGAGCGTGAGCAAACAATTTGAATTATGAGAATTTGATAGCAGATCGGAATGTGAACCACCCAGTCGAAATAGTAACAAACAAAAAGTAAACTTTTATTTAACTATTGCATAATATAGACGAAGTGCAAGTCAAGTTAAAAGTTATTTAATAAATAGGCACAAAAATGCACTTTTAAACGTCAAATACACATAACACAAATCAATTAAAATGATATCTTGACTTTGAAAAAAAAAGTATGCATGTCTACCCATTTCTTTCCCATACTCAGATTGAAGTCCGGGCTCAGAAAAGAAATGCGAAAACTGACTCTACCAGTGCTTCGGAAATAAGTCCATTAGAGAAGATAGCACCAAGAAACTCTGCGAGGATGTCTCTTTTTTCAACTCTTTTACTACAACTACTATAGTTACTATTATTGACAGTCAATATAAGAAATGGGATGCCATTTTATCACATGCTGCACAGTTCTGACTGCGTTCTGAATAAAAAAATAGTATAGGTAGTAAGGGTACTGAATAATCTCATTCCCTGCTGCACAGCGCCCTTGTAAAAGCCATACAGGATTTTTTACCAAACTGTTTGCCAACGCGAACATCAAGTGAATCCGCATGGTAGATACGCAAGGGCTTGCCGGAATACTCTGCCAACGAATAATCCCTATCCAGAGCCCAGTTACACGAAATATTAATCTCGCATATTTAAATATTCGCAGCTCCAATCTCTCCTTATCTTTGGGTTGTACCTGTTACCGTACCCTTTATATCTGTTACACCGTTATTTATGCTACTGTTATTGTTAGCTGGTCCCTGTTTTATCAGTCTGAAATTAACTAACAACGGTCCTTGTAAGTAGCAGTTTTAGCAAGGTCTACCTTTTGTCGCTGTAACGTTGAAACCACAATTTTCATTTGTTAGTTTGTGAACTTGTTATTATTGTAATGCCATTGATTCGGGCCTTTGTTATTAATTTGTTTATTTTATTACACTGAGGCGTAACACGGCCCATTTACATTTTAGGTTAGTTACCTTTTTAATGGCACTGAGTGATGAGACGAGCTAGTCGTTCGTCGGTAAGCGCCACACCTGCCCATAACAATTGCAGAGCCACCAAAAACTTTTAATACCATAAAAAGCACTGCGTAGGACTGCATTGCGTTCATCACCTCGAGACATCAGTTATTAAGTCTCATATATGCCCAGTAATTTCACTGGCTACAATGCTCTTGGAACTGGAATACAGTAGGTAATGCTTGCGCATTATTGCTTGGCCGCAGAATAACTGGCAAAGCTGTGGTACCTACGCAGACGGCCTACCGCGTAAAAACATAGTGTAAACTCACGAGTAAAACTTAGTTACGTACTTAGAAACATAAGTTCGTGTTGTACATACATGTGATCTGGTATCATGATCAGCCCACTACGCTCCCGCTGCTGGGACACGGCCCTTTTCTCATGGTGAGAGTATGGGCCATAATCCGCCACACCTAAATGCGGGTTGGTGGATGTCACAAGTCCTTGAACTTATGTGATTAATTCTTCACGACGTTTTCCTTCACTGTTTTAGAGCGATTGTTAAATCCGCACGTAACTTAAGAAAGTCAGTGGTGCGGGGTCAGCGGAATTCAAACTTGGGTGCCTCGAATCGAAAGACGCACGTGCTTCCACTAAGTCACACCCGCTCTGGCCTGGTATAGTAAATACTTTATGATGTTGGTTTCCATCTCTAGAAGAATTGAAAGTACCTAAATAAAGACCTATAGGTAGGTACATATAGGCAAACAACAGATTTGGACTGAGTTTGATAAATTGTATGGTATATCTACGAAACTAGTCTTCGAGACTTAATTTTGAATAATAATAATTAATTTTATTAGTTATCTCAACTACAAATTTACTGCTATAATATTAACGAAATATGCGAATATAGTCGCAGATAGAAAGCTCTAACATTTTGCCTTCGGATACGACTCTCCAACTTCTTTATCTTCTCAAAGTGAGACAGATGAGTCTATTAATAAACAGAATTAATTAAATGCTCCATTTATTATTTTCGTTCGCAGTAAGTAAAACGGAAATAGGCCGAGTTGGTTTAATATTTTAGATGTTAAGGAAATATTTTGATGCAATAGCATTTAAAAGCAAAAGTTGCGGTTTATTTGTAAATAAAATTAAGTAAAAATGTAGGTAGGTATTCAAAATTGATAGCAAACATAACCTATAGGTTATGTTACCACAGAATACTAAGGGACAGAAGCATCACTCCGCAAAGAAATTTAAAACAAATAGCGACTGTTGCTATGACGCAATAAAATTCAATTCAGCTCGCGCAACGCTGCATACCTACCAGTCATATTAACCTACAGAGCGCCTCTCTTTCTATCGCATAGCTCTTATCTCTTCTGACGCGCCACGTGTTACGACGCGCGACCCGCCGTCGGTGTCCGGCTATCATTGAGGAATGACACTATAGAGTCCTCGACAGCGTAACACTTTTGGAAAGCAATAGTTTTTTGACAGTAATTTTGGAGTGTTTACCATACCTATGAAAAATTCTCCCATTCGCTTGAATGAAAATATAACGTGTTCTGCGTTGCATTGCAGCCACTATAACTTCAGAAGTTCGTGGTTGGTCTGTAAAAGGTAGGACATCTGTACTATTCTGTACCCCAGAGTGAAGAATAGGGAAATAGGGAATATGCATATGTTGTCGAAAAATCTAGAAATTACTTTTTATGATAGACTCCTGTAAACAGATCAAAAGGTGAAGGTGGCCGAGTAATGAATACATTCTAGCGAGGCCACAGAATAATAGTATAGATTTCCTACCTTTTACAGACCAACTACCTACGACTTTCTGAAGCTATAGTGGCGGCGATACAACTCAGAGCTCGAATGACATTGCGGTAACTACATTTCCTTACGGTATGCTTCTTATGCAATCATTAATATTTTGTTGTTAACCAAGTTTTATCTAGGATTAAACCAGTCAGGTAAATAAAATAATCAAATAAAATATATGACACATTTATACAATATACATACATTAATTATTTCCATACAGGTAAAATTTACAATAGAAGAACTAGTATTTTGACATAATTTACAAGACTGCAGCACAACTGATACTTAGGATATAGGTAGATAGATAAACACAATGTTAAAAAAAAACACTTGAAGTATTCTAAATAGCATAGTGTCTCAGTTAAATGTCATACTGTCGGAGTAGATCACAGACGTACTTATGAAAGTCAATTATTACATTGACCATACCACCGTATTGGATAGCACTAACTATACATAACTGTCAACTCACTAAAATTTATTACACAAAATAAGAACTTATTTACAACATATGTTCTTACATAAGAGGCGAATGCCTTTACTATTAAAACAATTCTACTCTCTTCTTACTAAACTTTAACTTTTTAATTTCAAATTAAATAAAAACTATAATCATGAACTACTTTTATTACCTATATCTTAATTAAATGGTTTAAGAATGCACAATTTTAATACATTTAACATTTTACACAAATATGCAATTTGTTACCCGACGTAATGGGAACTGAAATGTTTATACGATGGCCACACTGACACACGAAACTGGTCAATGTTGTTTTAACAAAATAACACCGAAATCTGAATATATCAAGCCAAATGCAGGTTCTAATTGTCGAACCCGATGTATAGTTACATCCACATAAATTATAGTTACCGAAAAACATCAATAAACACAAGAAAAACACAAACGTTTGAAAACTTAATTTTTCAGTACAATTTTCACTTCACCATGAATGGAACACCCGAATATTTTTTCACATTTAATTCTAAATTGTTTCTAGTACACATTCACAAAGATTCACTTAAAAATAATAAAAAATACCACAACACAAATTAAAAAACCACAAGCCGACCCTGCCGGGCCACTATTTTGACTTAACATGTCATGGCCAATGTAAAGAAAATGGGTTACGCGATAGAGACAATATGATAATAGTTCTACCTCGTTCTTTATAAGAGCCTGTTGTATAGCGCTATCCTTTTTTAGGTCGGAAAACTTCGTTATTATCCCTCTATAGTGTAAGACCTCAATGCCGGCTATGTACTTGTAGCTTCGTACCTACAGTGCCGAGTGCGCTAGGCCTGCTATTACTTACGTACTATGGGTATCTATCGACTAAAATACAATTTTATAGGATGTAACTGTATATATATGTAATAATAATTTCTCGACAAAACAACGCGTCCCTCACCCATCTTGACATTCTCTGTGGTAGTTTGGCTCATACACGACCGAGGTTGCGGGATCGATTCCCGCGACGGGACAAATGTTCGTGTCACAAACTGCTCGTCTCGTCACTTCGTTTGATAAAAATCCGAATCTAAATAGGTAGTAGTGGCAGTCGCAGTAACCTAGTCCCTTATGACCTGATGACCACCGAGGTCAACTATACTCGACAAACAAAAATGCACGACCCGCGCCAAGGCCGGCATATGCCGACTAAAACGTACCTGTGTAAATTTCGTAGCATGGCTCAAAGGGCACGGTTTTGCTTCGTGGCGCTCTAAAGGTTAAGGTTTCTTATTATTAATATTAATTGTTACCTTTGACTTACACTCGCTACTAGTAATACAATAACAGTACACCTACCTATCCAACATATTAACACATAATATAATATCCAATGAGCATACTATAATGGAGTTAGTGTGGCTCAGTGGGAGCATGTGCGACTTTCGATCCGACGCACCCGAGGTCGAATTCCGCTGGCCCCGCACCACTGACTTTCTTGCGTTATGTGCGGATCTAACATTCTTTCTAAATACGATGAAGGAAAACATCGTGCGGAAACCGGCATGTCCAAGATTAATCACAAAAATTCAAGGACATGTGACATCCACCAACCCGCACTGGGCCAGCGTGGTGGATTAAGGCCAATACTCTGTGTATGAGAGAAGGCCCGTGTCCCAGCAGTGGCAACGTGATAGGTTGATGACTATGATAAAAATCCAATGAGCATACTAAAATGTAAGAAAGAAGAAAGAAAAGCAATTTATTCGGCACACAAAAACGATAAACAAAAAATTTAAAATATGTGCCGAATGGACTCAGCTCAACATAAAATGCCGAGAGTTTTACACAACTCGGCGCTGATTTTCAGCTGATGATGTAAGAATACGGTTTGAAATTGCAGCCGCTCTGAAAGTACGACAATCTCTTCTCTATACATAATATACATACCAATGTAGATATGTAAGGAATACTCAGAACATGGGATGAGTGATTTTCCGACTATTGTTAAATCTCGCAGTCAGTCCAAGTACTACCCATTTTGAAGACTATGCAATAAAGGGTAATACGAATGATTAATTCGGCTTTAATCAGAAGCACAATGGACTGCAGCGGTATTTATCAAGTATTTATACCGAGGACGAGCGTCACTACCATGGCCTTTTGGAATCGGTAGGTTTCCACACGGACGTAGTTTGGAAGCTGGTGCCAGGCTTTCTTACATTTTGTTAGTATTGCTATTTAAAAGGCAGCGACGCGATCAAGGCTGCATGTTTCTCGAAACACGAAAGAGTAGGTAAATAGGACTTGCAGCGAGAATCTTCAGACATTTTTGTACAATGTACCTATATACACATGAACTCGTCTCTATAGAAAGCGGTTGAAAAACTCATCAAACATCAATTAGCTTTGACAATCTGCTGCCTTTCGAAGTAATTAAATCATTCAGAGCCTCCCTTCCTATAGGTGCTTTATATTTCATGTGGGACTCGGAATGCGAACGGAACAATTTGCCAATAATCCTATCCCCGGGCAATAACTGAGGTGGCGCAGAACAGAAATGGGTGTTATTGCCCATGAATGATTTCTGCTTCACTATGGTTCGACTCATAAGATCGACTTGAATTCCCCTTTGTATTGAAATCGCTGGGCCTATTGTTTTCATGCGGGTCGTTGTGTATAGTTTGATACCTCAATCGGAATAGCTGTTTCTGCCTGGTACAATGTATCGCGGTTTTGAAATGTTTGGGCTTACAAAGACAACACGTGCCGTGCCGATACGTGTTTCTGTCGTCTGGAAGTTCAGTGTACCGATATTTCCTGTTCGTCAACTTTTGTTAGTGAAACGCCGCCTGCAGGATTTCTGGAGATAAACCTAGGATTGGCGATTCCCTGCACTTTTTATTCACTCATCAACCTCACTTTGCGCCGAAGGAGTATAACCAACTTTCAGCGAATTTATTGTCAAACTCGCCAAGCAAATATATTCAGTAACGAAAAGGTATATCATATAGGCTAGGTACATTATAATTGGACTGGAGGGGAAGCACTAGTGTAGACACTTTATTGAATCGAAATCGGTCTCCTAAAATGGTTCAATCACCCAGCGTTCATTCACTGAATGCTTTTCTCTATTGGCGCACCCTTACATTTACTGTACACGCTCAATATGGCATCATAGTGGCTCCAATCTCGCGCCAATGATATAATTTAACGTTTTTTATCGTCACTGTGTAGGGTCTCTTGGAATCCTAGAGATAAATAAAAACAGAACTTCATTAATATTGAAATTCGAAAAAACTAATTAAACAACTTTCTGTGATAGCGCGACCCAAAATGGTTTTAAAAACACGAGACCACTTCTTTGGCCAAGGTCTAGTGGGCGTTCCTGTTTAAATCATGGGTCCCTCCTATTTCAAATCTAATTAGCATTTTTCGCCTGCACCGCCACGGTCCAGGTTAATAAATCAATTTAAGCAGAAACGCTTTGCTGAGTGAAGTCCTGCGGGGGACACCGCCAGCCCCATTGTGGCAGCAAATTCAATTTAAATTCAGATCTACACTGAAATAGAATCGAAACTTAGATTGCGGCTAGATAGTGGCAGGTTTATAATAGTAAACCCGAGGGATACCGCACTAAGTAAATTACTTAATCATGACGCAGCTTTTAACTTTAAGAACTTTGCAATCGCTTTAAACTAATCTATTGTTTTAAGCGCGATTTCAGAAATCACTAACGGGTAACTGCTAAAATCACTTAAAACCACGTTTTGCTTGTTTTCTTTTCTATAAACGAGAATTTTAAAACTAAATAGTGAATTTTCTACTATAGAAAAGTTTTATAAAATAATAAGTACCTACTTACGACTCATGAGACTACATAAAACCAAGACTGGTTGTTGTAAAGCAAATACAGTCTAACTAGTTTCAGAGCAAACAATTATTACTTAATCATAGTACAAATGTTATAATAGGCACATTGACATTGCTAATGCATAAGTAATGAGTAGGTTATAGGTATTATTTCGACGAATTTGAGACGTCCGTTGTGAACCGGGATAATAATCCGTGGAATTGAATTCGAAAATTTTCCAAAATGTAACGTACCTACTCAGTTCTTGCTTTATTACAACAAAATTATAGCATTGAATAGGGAATATGCATGTTTTTTTTTTGCATGAATCGATTTCTTATAGAATTCTATTAATGAAAAAAAAATGTTTAAAAATTTTACGGCATCATTCGTCAATAAAATAATTAAATGAAAATTTAAATCAACATAAACGCGCCATTTGCGTGTGACGTCAAAAGGTGGAGACCTAGGATCTCCTCATTGGTCCATCTATGCTACATGTATGTGTGTGTCAATAATTTACCAATAAGGCGGGCTCTATGCCAAAAATTGACCAATAAGCAGCGAGGTGCGTGACGTCAAAACGCACGTACTCAAGCGTTTTGCAATTACGTTCTGTTCATCCAAAAATAAGAAAAAGAAACATTAAAATACAAAAAAACTACGCAATTAATAGTAATAATTATATCGATCGAGAGGCCGTCTGGGTGCATACGGCCTATGGGTGTTATTCAGCCGCCAAGCAGTAATGCGCGAGCATTACTGTGTTCCGGTTTGAAGGGCATTGTAGCCAGCGAAATTACTGGGCATTATGAGACTCAACAGCTAATTGTCTCAGGGTGACGAGCGCAGTGCAGCGCCGCGCAGGATTTTGCAAAACAAAGTTCTGGGTGGTGCTGTTATTGTTATGGGCTGGCGTATTGCTTACCATCAGGCAAACGTCCAGCTCGTCTCGTCAATCAGTTACATAAAAAAAAAATATCACTACTAAATGTTTACAGGAGTAATCTATCGTAAAAAGTAATTTTCAGATTTTTCGACAACACGATGCATATTCCCTATTAAAAAAATAAACATAAATGACCAAAAAATTATTGACAATTAGCTGAAATGTCTATTTTGCTAAACTCGTTACGCGAAGGCAACGCAGTGGGGCGCGGGCGCACCGCACAGCCTCGCCAGCCCACCGCGCGAAGTTAGACGAACGAATTTGAATTTAGACTATTCATGTATGTATTTTTAATATTGAATGCTACATAAACATTCTATAACGTGGACTGAGTACATACTTTTTGGAAAAATATCGAATTGAATTCCGCGGTGTATATAATTATAATAAGAAGATAATTACTTCCTTTTCGTTGAGAAACTCAAGTTTCAGTATTTACTTCTATAAGTTGTATGTAATGAGATGTTGATGGAAATTATGATTCATTAATTTATTCATGATTCAGATATATTATCCATATTTGTTAGTAGAAATACAAGTTCATAAAATGTTAGTAAATAATTAATTAGCTACATAATAATGTCAAAATATAATCAATAAATTAATCAATTACAAAAAAAACAATATAAAAATTCAATGAAAATAATATTTAATTAAAAATAATGTAAACATGTCATCTTAATCTAAAATAAATGACCAAACTTCCGCGCCAAAACCAAACATCGCTTACTTGTATAATGAAAGTAGGTAACTTTTTATATTGTATTGTATTGTATTGATTATATTATTAATCAAAAGTATTTCGCCCAGGGACATCCGGTATACCTACTTATTTTTGACTGAAACAAATTTGTGATGACATCAGATACCAAGTACCCAAAATATAAACATTTTTATTGTAAATTCAATTATAGCACACCTTGGGGGGAGTAATTCGATAAGAAAATTTCCGTTTCTCGTACTATCGTGGAGATAACCCTACCTACACCAAAAGCAATAACATGCAAACATAGTCAGTATTTTAATTATTAATAGCTATCTAAGCTAATCTAACGTAGTAAATAATCTGAATCTATCTATTTACTATTATAAAAACAACCAATTCTGTACATTGAAGATATTTTTGGAAAACCGACTGGCATCGATTATTTAGATTTAGAGGGTACGGAACAGGAATTTAGGGTTTTAGAATTTTTGTCTGTTTGTTTGTTTGTTTGTTATCTATTGACTCGAAAACTGCTAAAAGGATTTTAATGTGGTTTTCAGGGTTTGGTAGCATACGTCCTAACTTAGATTATAGGGTATGTTACATCAAAATCGGTTTAGTGACTACAAATATATAGTTTGACTTCTCCATAGTATACGCGCTCTCAACTACTGGGGAGGTCTTGCTAAAATGGTCTTGAAGAAAAGAATCTGTGTCCAGTGTCGTCACTCCACTGAAAAGCTAGTATACGTTATATCATTGGCCATAGATTATGTTCGTCAACCGATGAGAATATACAGTAACGCTTACTTGTATAATTTTTCATGAACAGAGTTAAATTGAAGGACGCATTTACTGGTAAACAAGAACGCAGAAGAACGAAAGCACTGATTCCGTATTGTTACTCAATACTGGCCTGAATAGAAGCAAACATATTTTTGCTTATACGTACTAAGCTTCTGCCTAGTCTGACGACTCTTTTCCATTACCTAAGTACATCTGAGTAAGCCTATTCTCACAACACAATTATGACTTTTTCGGGAGCTTGTTAATGTTATTTGGGATGACCATTAAATAAATGAGATGAAAGTGTTGAAGGAAGTTCAGTCTACGTTGTACTGATGTCATATACGTAAGTGGCCACTAAACTTTATTGTTGCGTTTACGACCGGCGGAACTGCGATTGAGATGCGTCCGCATTGGGAACTTTTTGAGATGAGCATTCGCAAATTTTATGTTCGAAAGGGAATACTCATGTTCGGTATGGAAATTTGTTTATACCTACAATACATTTTAACTGATTTAAAAAAGAGTAGGTTCTCTATTCGATTGCATTTTTTTTTATGTTTGTTACCTCAGAACTCTCACTCATGAACCGATTTGGAAAATTCTTTTTGCGTTGGGTTCAGTATAGCTACGAAATGGTCCCATATAAATTTCATCGATATTTGACCTTGGACTTCGAAGATACATTAAAGTCGGTTTTTTTGTTTGATAAAACTTATACCAAATATAAGTCTGTCGAACAATATTTTCAAGGTAGAACATAGCAGTCTTGACAGCAGTGTGGTAGCGGGTAACGGAAATCAACGGAGGTAGAACGGAACAATTGATGTATGAAAAAACCGCAAGCCTTTGTTTCGTGTCTAGATGTTGAGGACCAAAGTCCCCGTTGTTCCTGCATGGTTCCAGACAGCCTTCTTTAAGATTTAGCCTACATTACATTAAATCAATTGCAAGAAGAAAATAAGTACTATAACTTCGTGTGAGCTTTGTTATGCTTGACTATTATCACTTCATTACCTAATATTTGAATCATCTCTTCTAATGAATGTTTATTATAACGCACCTTTACAGACATTTTTCGTAGCGACGAAACAGCGCACTTTATAGTATAAACGAGTACGTGCAGATATTTTAAAATTATTGTTTGGATTTATGCCTGTGCTGAAGAGAAATACATGTTCACTTTATAGTTGAATCTGAAGTTTAACTGAAGCTGTTTGTTTCCACTTAAAGAATAATAAAATTAAGCTGGCCCGACTGTAACGATTTTGATATATTTAGCAGAGTACAAGTAAGCGTAGAGCAGGTATCTATATCAGAAGCAAAAAAAGAAAAAAAAGAAAAAAGTAAATCGAAGAAACGAGATCATATTTTTTATATATCTATAAGAAATAGGACCCCTAATACTTATGTTTGAAAATCGAAGAAACGGGATCCTATTTCTTATATCTATAAGAAATAGGATCCCGTTTCTTCGATTTTGATTGTGGAAATAAATCTTAAAACATGACCTGTCACCGTGTCCGTATGGTAAGTACGAGTACCTAACTACGCTTTGCGTTCCATTGACTGACACTTACGAAATTATTTCACATTTCTTCCATACCTTAACAATCCCTAACATAAGTCAATGTCAAGTCCACCCAAATGTAGTTAAATGAAGGAGCACTTTACCCCCAACACATAGGAATATTCAATATCTTCATACCCCATCTCATTCGGCTCCGGTGTTGGATGCGAACATTTTATTTACGTTACGTCGCTACTCCCGAGGATGACTTGTTTTGTCTTCCCCTGAATGCCGACTTTATCCAATCGCAGTATCTATTTCCTAAATAAAGGTACTCATACCTATAGGTTTATAGACATATAAAGATACAAAACAATACTATAATTCTTAATCAAACACCAAATATATACTTTATACAGGTTAGAGTTAACTTTAGAAATGCATGGGATATATATTTGCCATGTTTTTTTATGGAACTGCTTGATGATGCAAGTAAGTCGTTTGCCTGATGGTAAGCGTCACGCCTGCCCCATTTTTTTGAGAACACGATATTTCGGCGCTGTGGCCCAACACGGTATGAAAATATCCCATTACTAAAAGTAATTCTAACGGTTGTGGCCATGTAAAATTATATACTTCTTATGTTCTTTGCAAGAAATTTTCCCTGTAACAAGAAACGCTGTAGGTACCTACATCTCACGGCGATCACATCACAGCTAACAACATTGGAGTGTCCTTTTGATATAATTCTATTAGCTGTTATAGAACCATTAACAATTGAGACTATTACTAAAATAAAATGGGTTAGCAACGAAAATAATATGCGCATATAATTGAACCTAAGATATTACATTTCAAATGTCCTTTTAGGATTCAAAATAAGACATTGCTTCGAAAAGCAAACTAATGTAGCTGGGCCTACATTTAAAGGCTCAAAGCTTTTATAGCTCTCAGTCAAGTGGGTAGAGATAAGCACTCTGATACTTTCCAGGGCTTTTGTGGCAAAAAAGAACATTGAATAATATGTTTCTGTTTGAATATCAAGTGGGGATTTATCCTTTTGGGAATTCCAGGCTAAGGAATGTCTAGAAATGAAGATAAATCTTAAGTAATTTTAATGTTTCTGCTTGAATATCAAGTTGGGATTTAACCTTTTCGGTATTCGGTTTCGGTTATTTTTATTTACTGAAGAATGTCAAAAAATGAAAGTGAATCCTAAGTTTAAGAAGCTGCTCGCAGTTGAATTTTATCTTATACGAATGAAATCCGAACACAAACATACCTTACCTATTTCGGGTGGTTGCTTTTATCGTGATTATTTCCATTCTTAAACGGCCATGTTTCAAAGGGTAGGCTATGTATGAATAGGATGTCTGAAAGAACATAAATAAAATGAAATAAAGTTGAAAGAACTGAACTAAATGTGTATAAAACCCTACATCTCCCAACATAAAAAGCCTATCAGGGAATTGGCTTAATAGCTTCGTTTGGAAATTACAAACTTGAAGACAATGACTTTGTAAGGAGATTAAAAGCTAAATTACGTAATTACTTTAACCTTTCACAAAATTCTCTTTAACGTTTCCTATGGGTGGGATTTATAAAGGCAATTTGTTAAGCACTGCTACCTACGTTACGTCTTGAGTAAATGTTATGTTTATCGCAACCTCTCGGTCAGGTAGACACCGGACTCACCGGGAGGGCATCCCTGTGCAAACAAAAAGGGAAATGCTCAACAACAAATAATGTCTTTACAACGCAACTGGTCCGTGAATCCGCGTTTGCGTCACAAAAGCTAGAAAGGATCAAGCTGATTTTCGATAAAGAAAAAAGTACTGGTTAAAGTATCCAAGATAAAGTAGAGGGCCTAGTTATTCCGCTGACGCAGTGCCCGTCCCGTTTGGGGCGTGCGGCCCGCGAAGCCACCGTTTTGTATATTATCTCGTGCTACAAATCACACCGGATGTCCCGCGGAGGGGAAATGAAAATTGAGATACCGGGGAGGCATTGTTCCGTGAAAATATATCTTCTTGATACTCTCAGGGCGCGGGACGGTCGACGACGGCGAGCGACGCACGGATATTGCGATTATGTTACGTCATATCGGGAGATAAAAGCGCTTTTGATATCGCCAGATAAATTTTCACTTTCTTGTCGTAAGCCCGCTTCCTTTGGCTTGAATCTTTCCGCAGAATGTTGCTGTATCCATAATCATTGTGGTATTGTTGTGTTGACGTACTCTAGAACATGGTGTATAATTAAGAGTATACAAAAGCGAAATATCAGATATGCTGCTTCTTATCATGCAAGTTCTACACAATATCATTTCCAAGATGGCAATATAAAGTCCTATTTTATAACAAACGGTAAACTGTATTTCCCGATAGCCGTAATGGAAAACAAACGTGGTACTCGTAGTAGGTACATACATTCAAATAGAAGCCCGCTGCCTTTGTTTAGGCTTCCACATTGGTTTCGTTTATTATTCAAGTTTCTATTCAGGGAATCTATATTAAACACAGCAGATGAATTTCTGATAAATCCGTTGACCTAGTTAGGTTTAGACGAAGGCAAGACAAACTTGACGTACTGAAGTCAAGTTTCAGTCAGAATTAAGTTAATTAATTTATTGCAGAATTTTAAACTTCTAAATATTATAGTTGATATGAGTAACGGCTAATGGGGCGGTATCTAAACGAATTGAATTTTATTATAGACGTAAAATATTGTATGCCTGTTTTTTTAGCATCGCAAAATCGAAACATGGAGTGAACATATTTATAAAGGAACTTTCTATTACGAAGTGACCCTTCAAAATTTCGGTAGCTTCGTTACTATTCACAGTGCATTATCATAGTTACAAGCACTAGGAAATCTATTTGAGTCAGAACCCTGGGCTTAAGTATTCATACATGTGGCCACCGTTTAAAGTATTTACCAATAAACCCGATTGTGATCTGACCCAGACGGTGTGACCTTATAACGGTTCCAGTGGCCACGTTTATCTGAATTTTCCAACTTTTACCGCGTACATTTTCAGAGAATTTGTCGCGTTGGAAATAATGATTATTAGCATCGTTCCCCACACCGAAGACAGGTAAAATGGCAAGAAGCGGTAATAATTTATCATTACGTACAAAGCGTCGTGATAAGGGCTCTTTCTCACTAAGCGTAGGACAAAGGGATGCCGGGGGTGCGCCGGCGGACGCGACGGTGACACTCGCGGCAAAAACCCTGAGGATTACAAGGTTTCGCTAAATATTTACATAACACTTGCTCGCGCCAGTTAACGCTGCGGCGAGATATCTAAGAGCCCGCTGGAGCACGAAATACCATTAGATGCTGAGATTACCACGCGTTTTGCAGCTTATTTTATCTTTATCATTTAAGTGCTTAATATTCTTGAGATAACTTTTATTTTAAAAAGATTTTATATTTGTTTGAAAGGTTTAATGTGTTTCTTTAGCGATGATAAGCTAAAGTGATGATGCTATCAATTTGATTATGATTATTGCTTAGAATAAGTATATTTGTTTGCTTTAGATGAAAGCTTCGAAATAAGTAGGTAGTCGGAAAATAAAGTACGACTCTTGATCTGATAAAAAACGCAATTACAGATTGAACGTTGACAAAGACCAAGATAAGATGTAAAAAAGCAAAGCTTTCCCCCCTCCGAGATTCGATATCCAACATTGTTTTAGAGCTGTATTATCTTTAATTCAAAGTCAGTGAGGCGATACCTATACGAGTATAGAATGTACTATCGGAATAGCCTTATCTCGCATCCACAGGGAACTACAAAGAGGGACTTCGTTTGAATTTAGAACAAATTTTAAACTAACTTTGTTCGGGAATCGGTGGCACTCGCATGGTCGCATTCACAATCTGGTAAAATGCGGAGAGAACGAACTTCCTAATTTTGTTTTTTTTTCTGTGCGACGAAGTTAATTGGAACGCGGGCGTATTTAGCTCACTCCTTGATTCTGTTTGTATGCAGCGTGCGGCACTTGCGTGGAAAACGATCCACGTTTGACTTGCAAGCCTTAACGATATCCTCCATGAATGACTCTCACAGGAATGTCTTTCAACTAAGCATAACTCACTATACTTTATAACTTGCGAGATGTTTAATTTTCTTGATCATAATTTATTTTACTATTTTAGAACATATATTTGAGTCTACTGCTGGCTGCTTTTGACGCTAGCACTCTATTCGAGAGTTTTAAATGGGGAAAACTATTCTGGATTCTGCGCCACAAATTTGGCACGACGCGACTTCATCTATTAAGCAAAGTTATAACAATATGTCTTTCTAGTAAGAGTATTGTTTATTTGAAGTCCGAAGCTTCGCAGTCCGAAGTGATACGTGGTAATTTACCTTCTTTTATTCTACGCTGTCTAGATAAGGGTCGACGGGTAGTTAATCGGCAATCAGATGATTTAATTATCTCGTGAACACACAAATTATTCAACTCATCCCAGTACATTGATCGCTTTACCCGTATACTGAAATCCGTACACCGTATCCGACAGCGAGTCTCGACCGGCTAATTTGGCTCTCGGCGTGAAATGGACCGAGTCATTCCCGCACAAAGCGCCACTAATGCGCGCCCGTCCGTTGCCGGCCCGCAATTATATTTGCATACGACTACCTCTAGAGCGCGATTGTACGGACAAAAGGTGAAGTCAGCATACCTTGGTTTAGGGCGGGAAACCTGTTAAGAGACTTCGTTACCATTAGGGGTCTAGGTACTAGGTTTTACCTATAGTTATATATATAGTTTTATATTGGTGGTAAATTCAATATAATCATTAATCCGAGTACTATTTTGATGATGACTCTGTGTTCCATAGTCAATGAACCTATTTGCTTTGTAAGTCTGCTTCCAACCACTCATGATAACGGTCACGGTAACGGTCTGCCTCAAATTGACCTAAAACTCGGTTTATCCTACTTTTTACGTAGGCTTACCACTTTTATCTGGATTTCTATATTTATTAATACGTTTTTCGTTGAAAAATATTTTTTTCAAGACAAGCTTGTAACAAATTCACTATAGGAACCGCAATCAGATTAAAATGAGCACAAACACTAGAACTTACTTTACGATTATCCGTCAAGAAGTTCCATTGCCCACCGTCTCCATAATCAGATCAGCTGGCTGTCACCATAATATTGCATTGACTTTGGATTTCAACTCCGTAGGTTAAGAGGAAGTGGTTTTAATTTAGCTTGCAAGATTCCACCCGGACATACATACATTGCAAGTTTTTTTTTTAACGTGTTATCATTACAAGTTAAATAAAAGCTTTTAAAATGAATCATGATCATCATCATCATCATCATCATCATCATCATCACAAATGTACCTAGCCTGACTTTGCTAAAAATTGGTGTACTTTTTAACATTAAAATTAGGTAAGTACTAGTCTACATACGACTGGATTAAGTAAAGCCACCTCTAACACATAAATCTGTTGACAGAGCGTGATCACAGCTCGACAGTTCGCAGACTATCAATGGAACGTTTTCCGCTGCGTCCTGCCTTCTATTCTGTCCACGGTAATCTAATCTGCCACACTCAAATGGATGAAGTTGAAACTGGCCATTTTGAAACGTTAAAAGACAGGTCAGCGGGCTGCTTTGATAGGCTAGTTGACGTGCTAGGTTTAATGTACAGAGCGTGTTTCTAATACAGCGATATCGCTGCGTGTGCGTCCTTGGTGTGCGATCCGCGCATTTTAGGCAGAATGTATCAGAAAGGATTTTATTTACTTACTTATTTACACTTTAGCACAATTTTACATGGAGGACTTAACGCTATGTAGCATTTTCTACCAGTCATCCAGGACGTGCAAGAAAAGATGGTAATTTGGGATGTTCTGGCGGAGAACTCGCTGCACATGCTGCGAGCGCAATGAAGGGTACCTACCGTGATAAAAACACGCTTGATGGTAAGCGCAACGCTTGCCCCTAACAACTGCAGTGCCACACAAAACTTCTAATACCATAAAAAAAGTACTACGAGGGATCGCATTGGGCATCCTGAAACATCAGATATTAGTCTCATATGCCCAGTAATTTCGCTGGCTACAATACCCTCCAAACCGGAACATACTAATGTTTGCGCACTGCTGCTTGGCGGCAGAATTACTGGCAAACCTATGCCTATGTTTAAAAGAAAACATGGGTGCGCGGAGCAGAGAGCTTACGTCTCTCTGCTCCGCGCACCCCTTTCACCCACCCGCTAACATCTCCCCTCGCTCCCTTCTTACCGCGCAGGCGATACGCGAGTTAAACGGTCGGCCTATACCTAAACGGTCCCCCGCATACGAGAGACCACCTGACTGTCAAATTTCATTTTTGAGTTCACTCATGAAATGTATTCATAACTTAAACATGTTTTCAAACTCAGGACAAGCAGGTACGGCGTATTTCTATTTCACCCCTGAACGAGTTAAATGGACCCGTCAATCAATGGAATTCATGAACGGAGTTCGCGCCTCATTTAATTTTATAAAGGTGCTTTACCTTATCCGCATTGCCTTGAACTTGAACTTTATTAGAGATAGGTAGGTATTTATTTCATCCGATAATAAATCATTTTTATCTCTTCACGCACGCATAGCCCCGAAATGTCTAACGCGCTTGAAGGTGTGAATAAAATTATATTACACGAATTATTTTATGTACCTTAATAAAACTATATTTTATATAAATCCCAATCTCCTACAAATCACTTTTTTGCTTTCTTTTTTGTTTGTATGTTTGATACAAATTTTGCAATTGATTTTGAAGTAACTTCCAGATGAGCTAGAAACTTAAAACTTTAAACGCAGCTCAAAACTGGATATAATGATAGATTATATCATTATATTATAAATAGCTTGAAACTTATCATTACTGTTCAAAGTCTCCGAAGAGATATCGGTTCGTGTGTGTTCTACCGCCTTTATAATGGGGAATGTTCTGAAGAGCTTTTTGACCTGCTTCCGCCTTCCCAATTTTTCCACCACACATCTCGTCATCGTCAAAAAGCTCACCCCCACATCTTACAAAACTGGACTTCCCACAGCAATCGCTTCACTTGCACTTTCCTTCCTCGCACTCCTTGTAAGATGTGGAACGACCTACCTTCGTCAGTCCTTTGAGCTACAACATGGAGTCCTTTAAAAGGGGAATTAATAGAGTCCTTAAAGGTCGGCAACGCATCAGCAAGGCCTCTGGTGCTGCAGATGTCCATAGGCGACGGTAACCCCTTACCATCAGGCGGCCGTCTGCTTGTTTGCCGAAACATTAAATAAAAAAAAAGTTCCAAAGTTCTTTATTCATTTTTAACATCACAGACGCATTATGAACGTCAATTATTACAATGACCCTACCACCGTTCTTTAGTTGAGTGAGTGCAGGTGAGCCCCTCATCTCTGCCGAGGTATGCCACGGGGCGTTTGATTGTATGCACTATGCATGTTACTTCTTTACTTAGTTCCATCGCCGACGTGACTTTTGTAGTTCCGATAGTCATTCTGATTTTTTTACCATCAATTGACCTTTATGAATTGAACTTTTTGTAGGACATGCGAAGGCGTGTGTTGCAATATGAAACTCCGAATGTTTAATTTTCACCGACAAAAAAATTGTTGGCCGATTGTCTGACGTGTGCGGGCAGTATTTATCCGTAACACTTCGTCAGACTTCGTCAAGTAACAGTTCCGTTTCATTATTACAGAGAAATAAAGATTGTCTCGTTAGAGTTATAAATAGCTTTTACTAGTTATCTTCAGCATAATTAATTGCGCTATCTCGCCTGCCAGTGACACAATTGTTCTGCCTCAGCACTTAGAGGTAAAGAATAAACTTGACTTACCTTGATAGTCGTTTGTTTATGTACAAGTATTTATTTTTAACCGACTTCAAAAAAGGAGGAGGTTCTCTGTTCGATTGTATTTTTATTTTTATTTTTTTAAGCTATTGCATAGCTTCTATCGCGGGCCTTGAGCGTGGAGACCGAATCCAGAAATTCCGTAACGAAAATAACCTAACACCCCCCACTCCGAATGCTATGCAATAGCTTTACCGCGGCAATCTCCGAGTGCCACATGTCTTTTTATTTTTTATTTTTTTTATGTTTGTTACCTCAGAACTCCGTCATTTATGAACCGATTTGAAAAATTCTTTTAGCGTCGGGTTCAGTATAGCTACGAAGTGGTCCCATATAAATTTCATCGATATGTGATCTTGGACTTCGAAGATACATTGAAGTCGGTTTTTGTTTTTTTCTAAAAATTAATTATTATTACTAGTTTCTAGAAGTATTTTCAGGCCTTTACTGAGAAAGTCAATGGATGAGAAATGTGTAAATATTGTTTATTTGTGTGTCAGCAAGAATAAGTATATAAAAAAAATGTTTTTTTTTTTTTTTTTTTTTTTTTTAATATTACTGACTGACGAGACGTTATGCTATGTATATATGAGATATACTCGAATAAGACGGAATATAAGAACATTTTAAAAGAAACATATACTGACAGCTACAAGTTGCTTCTAAGCTATCGATCTATTGTGTAGTCTGACAGATATGATACTGATAATCTGACAGTCTATTTAGGTACCTATATAATCTTACCTATTTTATGTATTTTTACACACAATATTTTGCTTACTAGGAGTGATTGGAAAATTGATGAGGATAATGATGTTCAGAATCAGTAAAAATAAACTCATATGAAAATGTTTTCATTTTAAAAAACGTAGTTTCAAGCAGACTCATTCTGAAAAATCTACAAGGAGGGTAGGTACAAATCCCATAGACCTACAACCTCAACCTTCAATTTTACCGGAAGGAAGTAGTCATGCCACAAATAAAATCCGAAAGTCGTTCAGGACAGGGCCATGACCCACACTCACAAGTTTGATCTCATTCCCATTCTCAACAGAACACAATCAATTCTAAAAGAACAATACAGCTTACTGGGAGTATTTTGGAACCATTTTAATCCAGTGTCTGTCCGAACGCGGGGTAGTTAAAAGTAAAACCTTGGCTTTAAGCCCCCGTATAAAGAGTGGACAGCATTGTCGCAGTGACCATCTCATCATATTTGCATATAAGCCAACCGTGGGAAATACGAGCAGATTATATCTACCGCATTGCTACCCTTTTTGTAACTCGATGACAAACAAACAAACGAAACTTTGGTTACCTTACTACGGAATTCGGAACTCTTGGACGATGCGTTTTGCTTGACGGTGCAGGGCTTTACATCGAGACTTTTGACGATTTTGTTGTATATGTATCTACAGTAGCATGAAATCGGGTAGCTGTGCCTACCTAAGTATATAGAACTAACAAAGACGCAACGTGATTTAAACTTTATGCTATTTAGATGGGACAAGTATTCAGAGCCATTTAGGGTTGAGGAGTGATGTTTGCAGAAGGCCCAAAGGATGTGTAGTTGGCGAACATCAAACAATTTGGCTGATGATACATATAATGTTGGGTATAATACTCGAATGACGCAAGGTAGGCATTAACACCAAAACATTCGGGAATGGATCGAAATCAAGTAGATTGAAAGTGAGGAGAAAATTTCACAAGCTGCCAAATTTCATGAATATAGCGGGATTTGAAGAGAAAAAGGTAAATAAATAATAAATATGCCCAACGATCACCTACATAGATCCTGGCCCCTAACTAGGATACCTAGGAACCACGAAGACCACGGTCCCACAACTTCCAGATACAAATGCTTGTAACTTTTTTCCTGTGCACAAACAAACACAGGAATTGAACCCACATGCTCAGTGGTGTATGAGATTTGAGCCAACCTGCCCAACCACTACACTACAGAGGCTGACAAACAACAAAAGCTTCATCATCAGTCCCACTGCTGAAACAGAGGTTTCTTTGATCTCACAGATCCATTGAGTTGCTTTGATCCACCACGAGGCCGCGGCGGGCCCGATGTTATCTAACAGCCATCTGTTAGATAACACGTGTCTTTGAATGTTATGTGTTATTTTTAATCGCTGATAAGATCTATGCATCGTCTCTCAATCTATCTTGTCATATTAGAATGTTGCATTGGTTTCCTGCTCGGTCAAGCTCATAAGACAGTTATAATTGTAGCTATGACACAATTATAATTGCAGTGCCACCAGAACTTTTAATAACATGCAAAGTACTGCATAGCACTGGATTGCGCTTATCACGCCAACAATATAATTAAATAATACCATTGAACAAAAAAATTGTGGACATAAATAAAAATACCATTGATATAATAGGTAATCACTACGATACTATAAGCAAAGAATACTAACTATCGCTATAAGAGTGCCTATTGTACTTAGATTTGGTAAATAAAATTGTATTTACTGACTGACTGTATTTTGCAATAAAGTTTTGTTTTGTATAACCGAAGTAAATAGCCTTGAACGAAGGTTCAAGTAAATAGCATTATATACAACAATACGACTCCTTTGCGTGGGAATCAAAATCAGCTCGAGTGAAGATTGAAACTTCCCATTGAGAAAATTCTAGTCAAGTCTATTCAAAATCTCTTTAATCATTTTGGCATCACAGACGCACTTATTCAAGGAAGTATCCATTGTTATTTAATTTATACTAATATAATGTCAATATTATATAGTTGACTGGAAGAGATCGCTTTTAGCGATGAGTCCGCCCATTGTACTATAGTTTTTAAGTTGTTTCCATGTCCACCTACTGATTATTTTTGTTTTTTGTACAATGAAGGGTAGTATTGTATTGTAATGTCAACATTTAAAAATAAGTTAAGGAACAGTATTATACTCATATAAAACCTTCATTTAAAGGCTTCACGACAGACTCATATCTATATTATCTATAGGTATGTATCTATACTCGAAACTAAAGAACTAAATATAAGATCACGCAAATGTCACAAATGTCTTACCAAAAGATATTGGTTCCCCGTTTCGAATTCCATGTGTATCGCAATTCCCATAAAGATGGCGACGAAAGCATAATGTCTAATATCCGAGAAATGCCGAAAACGCGAACCTAATAACAGATTTATTATAGTATACAATCTCATGTGGAATTGTAGTACTGCGCTAGTGAAAATAACAGTTTTCGAGTCTCCATTGCCGAGTACTTTCGTAGACAACATCGCTATTTAAGGATTGAAATCTAAGCACTAATGTATTTTAGTCACGCAATAGTTACAGAAATATTGGTTCCCCTTTAGGAATTCCATGTGTATCGCTACTCATAAACAGGGCGACGCCATGTAATGGGGTCATAACGTCTAATAACCGAGATATGCCCTAAAAGAAATACCGAAAACGCAAAGCTAATATCGCATTCATCATCATTTATTTGCAAGATTAATAAACGAAAGCAAAACGAAACGACGACGTAATAAGCATTATTAAAGTATTGCTATTGGATTTTGCTGGCGACTCAGAAGTTCGTGTTGAATTTGGTTATTAGTTTTGTAGATGAACTTTTGAATTGGTAGTGTAATTACTTACTGCAAAATTATTATACATATATATAATATATATATATATATATATATGTATATATATATATATATATATATAAAATTATATATATATTATATTATATTATATATACATTTATATTACACTACCACTATATATATATATATAACTATAGGTATCTTTGTTTGTTCTTTTTAACCGACTTCAAAAAAGGAGAAGGTTCTCTATTCAATAGTATTTTTTTATGTTCGTTACCTTAGAACTCCGTCATTCATGAATCGATTTGGAAAATTATTTTTGCGTTGGGTTCAGTATAGCTACGAAGTGGTCCCATATAACTTTAATCGATATATTTGACCTTGGACTTCGAAGATACATTGAAGTCGGTTTTTTTGTTTGATAAAACGTATACTTGTTCTTTACTATGTTTGTTCTATAATTGCGTGGTTGTCAAATAAATGTCTTTTATTTCTTTCTCTCAAAATACTGAGATTTGCGTTCAGATCTTACGTTTAACATATGAAAAATAAAATTATTATGAGGTATCACCTCCATCGGAGATCTGACATCGATTTTCACTTTTAAAACAGCTGAAGTCGAAACAGTGGAATGATACTCCCGCCAGGATGATTCTTTTTTCTTTTTAATAAGCGCAAATTAAGATAAAAACAAGAATCTAAGAGAAGGATCCCTTTTATGTTTCATTTTAATCTTCTTTTTTCTTCTTTGTGGGTATGTGGTTAACCCTAGTTTCAGAGATTAGGCCATTATGGGCCGCACGAAGGCCTTCGACATGGCCTAATGGCTGTTGTTCTTATACAACCGGGATTGCTTTCCGAAGCACGATATCGCTCAGATGTAAATACCACACAAACGGTCACCCATTTAAGTGACGGCGAACGTTGCTTAACCTAGCAGATTTGCCACTAACGGCTAGGCGAGCATAACTCAATTTTAATGACATCTGATACCACACAATCTGATAACAACTCACTATAACTACACAATTACTATACATATCAGCAGGTGGTGGTGTAGAAAAAGCTATTGTAGCGTCTTTCAGACTGAGTTATACGCTATAGTCAGAGCATGGACATGATGAGCAGATCATGAGGTACTTCAGGGCAAACATCATAAGCGATTTGCAGTCGGCCTTAAAAGAGCATCCTTAGCTCGGAAACCCTGCATCCTCTTGTGGCAAAGATTCTTATCTTTTCCACAAGGGTGGAGGGTTTCCAATATTGAGGAGCTAAAGGCAAGAGGTGGCTCTGTAAGTTTGTTTGTTGTTTGTTACTCTTGTGAGTCTGTGGGTTCGGGCTCACATCGGCATAATTGGTAATTAACGGGTTGACGAAGTGGCGAAAAAGGAAGCATTATAAAATCAACAGTCTTCAGCTTATGACGCTTTCTCTCTGTCTTTTGCTAAGTAATTCATACGAAATAAATTGGAGGATTGGCAGCAACGACACCAGTCATCATTAACAAGAGCTGTAACCAAGATTTTTTTCCTGCTTACTAGACAAGCGTACAAAACTCTGGGTAAAATCAAAATGAGCAATTTAAGAGCACGGTTACTCACGGGACATGGGGGCTTCAGAGAGTATCTACATAGATTTAAATTAGATCCAACACCCTTCTGTCTATGTGACAACCAAACAAGCGAAACTGCTATGCATGTTATTGTCGAATGCCCCAGATTCGCCTCTAGACGATTTGGCAATTCGGCATTCATTTATTAGCAGGTTTTATATGGTGCTGCATAAGCAAGAAGCAGCAATTGATAAAGGAGCAGTCAGAGGTTTTAGCCAGTAGGTAGTCAGTGACTAAGTTTGGCACTACCCGGGCACCATTCCCAGGTGTCCATGAGGAATTCCCCCGACTTTCCCTTAGCAATAATATTGTTGCCACGAAGGTGCTTCGAAATAAATCACAGCAGTTTTATTCGTAATGTTCCAGCTGTAACCACTGATCTGGATAGCAGTGACCGCTCGTCCCCATTTATTGACGAGCCTGCGTTTAATCATCGTAATTCATCATGAGCAACACCACTAATTAAATTATTCGATAACATGGCGGTGATATTTGTTTTGCAACCAACGTGAGTTTTATGTGAATAATTTTAAGCGTCATTTCAAATATTTATTTACCATGTTTACCTACAATAAAATAGTGAAATGCGAACATTTATTTCTGAATTAGGCTAATTTGGGAAGTTTCAATTTAGATTCATTTGTAAATGACCGCAATACACAGGAGTGCAGTTTTGAACAGATAACAAGTATTGTCATAATATAATATCCATTACGACTGCTTCAAAATCAGTACAGCAACTCATACATTGACAGCCTCTTTGGTGTAGTGGTCGGGCAGGTTGGCTCTAATCTCATACACCAATGAGGTTGCGGGTTCGAGTCCCGCGACGGGACAAATGTTTGTGCAAAGAAAAAAAAATCGCAAGCCTTTGTTTCGTGTCTGGGTGTCGTGGGACCATAGCCCTTATAATTCCTAGTTCTCATACGTCCTAGATACAGGGAATCCTAGTTAGGGGCCAGGATCTACACTCGAGAGCAATGAATCCGGGTCACTTAAAGAATGTTAAAAATCTCGGAAACTAAAAATGATAGGTTAATGCAATAAATTGTATTTAATAGACAATGTAATACTCCTTAAATGAAAGTAAAAAAAATATGAGTCACCATACATTTTATTAACACAAAATTACATAAAGAAAAAAACTGCTGATCTCTCCTTAAAACAAAAATAGGAAACATGAAATTTTTGAACTTTATTACGATTTTCTTGAATTTTAATACTTCGTATTGCCTCCTCGTGCTTCCATTACTGCGTTTACGCGGTTTGGCATGCTGTACACCAAGTTCCTTATACGATTTTGGGGAATATTCTCCCATTCCTCTGTGAGAGCAATTTTGAGCTCACGAAGCGTGATTGGGGGAGGGTTTCGTTGTTTCCGTGATATCCGGGCTGCGCGCTGGCCACTCCATACGAGTAATGTTCATCTCTTGAAGGTAGTCATTCACAATCCTACCTGTATGAGGTCGGGCATTGTCATGCATAAATATAGCATCCTCACCTAAATTGACCATAAATGGACCAACGTGATCATTGAGGATTTCTTCCACATATCTTACGCTAGTTAAAGAGCCGTTTTCTATGATCACCAGCTCTGTGCGACTTTCAGAAGAAATTCCGGCCCACACAAGTACAGACCCACCACCGTAGGCTACTTTTTCTTCGATGCATGCTTGCTTGAATCTTTCCCCTGGTCTTCGATACACTCTGTGTCTTCCATCGTGCTTGTAGAGCATAAATTTTGATTCGTCGGAGAACATAACTTTTGACCAATCTTCAATACTCCAATTTACGTGGCTCTGGGCATATCTTAGTCTCGAAATACGATGCCCACGCTCCAGTTTAGGGCCGTTTGCAGGTCTAAGGGGTTTTAAGTTAGATTCAGCAAGCCGACGTCTTACTGTCCATGCACTTGGGTTACTTCCTCCGAGGCGTCGAAACTGATTGGTGAGTTCAGTTCCTGTGAGAAAGCGATTTCGAAGCATGGTGTTCACCAAGTATCGGTCTTCTCGTGCTGTGGTACACCTGGTTCTGCCCGTTCCTGGTCTGCGTAGGTTAGAACCAGTTTCTTCGTAACGTCGGAGAACTCTTTGTACTGTTGACAGCGACACACCGACAGTCCTGGCTGTATCGCGCTGACTCCGGCCGGTTTCCAGCATTGTAAGTATTCTGGTGCATTCTTCAGGCGTAAGCGACATAATTTCAGCTTGAATAATGAATATAGAGCACTATCAACATGGTTTATGTACCCACATAAATGACAGATTACAAACAAAAGCAAAACCAAATGCTGTAATTTCGTAGTTCCATCTTCGAAAGTGGCCCTTTTTCAAATTTGATTTTTTTATGATATAACTTTACAATAACTAAGAAGTTTTAATACCTTCATTTAAGGAGTATTACATTGTCTATTAAATACAATTTATTGCATTAACCTAGCATTTTTAGTTTCCGAGATTTTTAGGATTCTTTAAGTGACCCGGATTCATTGCTCTCGAGTGTATGTATGTGATCGTTGGGTGTATTTATTTATTTCGAAAACACCGGTATATTGATAAAATTGTATAAATCTAAATATATCAAACTTTATATTGAAAAACATTATTTTAATATACCCACGTGCCGCATCAATTTTTTCTTGCACGTCAAGAAAAAATGTTAGCGGTTGATTATAAAAAATGCTGTCATGTAAAGGTGCTAAAGCTTATAGAAATTAATAAATAAACTGTACACATTTAAAAAAAATATGAAACGTAATTTTTATTTAATTTATTATTTTAAGATCATGGATGATATAAAATTCTGCCTGCTTGAAAAGTCGAAATTTTGTCGACGCATTTCTCGTGTGATGTCGTATTCGCTCGAGACATACGTCGGTCGTCGCCAAAACCCTTTTGCAGCGCGCATGCTTTTTTTACGGAATGGAAAGTCGCTCGCCTGATGGTAAGCGCCACGCCTGCCCATAACAACTGCAGTGCCACCCAGAACTTTCAGCACCATGAAAAGAACTGCGTAGCAATGCATTGCGCTCATAACCCCAAGACTTCAGATATTAAGTCTCAGTAATTTCGCTGGCTACAAAATGCTAGCCCCTAGACTGCGGCCAGAGAAAGCAGAGACCATCAATTTCTGGTATGTTTAATCTAAGCCCTATAATCATCAGTATGTTTTCGTGTCTTAAGTAGGTAATTTTATTACGCTAGGTATTTTTATTGATAAAAGCTGATGATATTATTTTTGACTTAAAGTTGTTTAAAGACATGAGCTTTGATATTGTATAGCAAAGTGGTTGGATCTCACTTGTATATGTACCTATTGTAGGAAGAAAAATAGGTATTACGATTTTCTAAAAACACTTAATCTAACCTCGTTACATTTTTATCATAGTAAAGATAAAGAATAATTAAGTACCTATTTAAAGTTTTAAGTTATAATATACTATATAATAAAATAATAATAATAATATAATATACTATAATACGTCGGCGTCGGCAATCAGTGCCTAGACCTTGTAGTATCAGGAGCAAGATCTCGAGGCCGGCCTAAGACGCGATGGCTTAACGTCGTCAATGCAGACATGAGAGCCAATAGACTTACAATGCAGGATGCAGAAAACCGCGCGAAGTGGAGAGAAAGGAGCAGGAAAGCGGACCCTGGCCGAAGCCGGGATTAATCACGCTAGGCAGAAGAAGAATATACTATAATATAATATAGCATAATATTATCTATTCTGTGATAATAGTAGGATTGTTGCAAGGTCATTTCATAAACAAAGTGCTGTTGCTGTTGCGGGTACTCCGGAATAACTCCTGCCGGTACGTGCTTCGACTCGGAAGCAGGCGAAACGCTGCGCTGATCCTTTTTTCTCTGCCTCAAACATGGAAGAAGACACACAGTGTCAACCTACATCAAGGATCAGAGGCTGCAAAATTGAAATTGTTCACATTATTATGTCAATAAATGTTCTGAATAGACACCAAATTAGGCTTCAAATACAATCTTATTGATTGTTGCCTGAATGAACTACAAATATCTACACACTACTTACTAAAAACATAAGTATACTACTTAAAAGGTGAAACAATTTGACAACTTCTTGACCATATTAGGCTTATAGATACTTCAAATGCTTCAGCCTACTACCAGGTTCGCAGCGTACCCAACATGCTGGCAGCTGCCCCATATACACTGAAAAATATATTTAAACGTCATACCATACCTACTTCTAGGTTGAACAATTGTCAAGACAATCATTATTAAAAAAATTAATTTTTAGAAAAAAAACAAAAACCGACTTCAATGTATCTTCGAAGTCCAAGGTCACATATCGATGAAATTTATATGGAACCACTTCGTAGCTATACTGAACCCGACGCAAAAAGAATTTTTCAAATCGGTTCATAAATGACGGAGTTCTGAGGTAAAAAACATAAAAAGAATAAAAAATAAAAATACAGTCGAACAGAGAACCTCCTCCTTTTTTGAAGTCGGTTAAAAAAATGCGCTTTCTTTACTCATAAATAAAAAAACACGTCAAAAATTGAATTTGATAAAAGTTAAGAAGGTCTACTTACCTACCCATTACAACTCAAATTGAAGTTCAGTAATTGAGTTTGGTAGCTCGGCGCGACGAGCTAAGAATGAACTAACCCTTTACGTTCAAGTTAAGGAAATAGGTATTCAGCTGACCACTGTTTGGCTTCAGTTCATCGAATGGAAATAATCGGCGGAGTAGAAGACCAGGCCTATAAACTTGTTAACCTATGAGTTAAGGGGTAGGGAACTGAAGAGTAAAATTAAGTTCGGTGTTAGTATTTTGTGTCTGATATGTACCTACTCGTACTTGTTACTTCTTTACTTTTGTTTATCCAATTTATTATCACAGCTAAGTCTGTTATTACTAGGTAAGATTTTATGCTTACAAAGGTATCTTCCGCACGAGATGAACATTATATTTACTTATCTGTTTCTGCACAACTTCTCAATAACTTCATCTACTTTGTGGATTTAGTAAAAGTCTGAGGAATTGAGGGTTTTTGTGTAAAGTTAAAATCGAACTTATAGTTAAATGCTGGACTAATATTTAAAATTTAAACGTAATTTATATTCGTTACTTCCAATATATTTTTTATTATAATAATTCATTATTCTGTGCAAGTCATTATTGATTATGATAACAGATCCGCTACTACGGACTCCCTTCGGATGATACTAATAAATATGCTAATGTCGGCGTCCCAGAAGGATTTTCTCGGATTTTCATCTTCCGTAGGTACACCGATGACGCGGGCGAAAAATAAAACCACTAATGTTGCCATTGTTATTTCAAAAAGAACCCGTGCCGGTTATTTAAATTCAATGGTAAAACGCAATCTGAATATATATCATATTTAATTAAGAGAAAGTACTAAAAAGTAATGGGTTGGGTTTATTTTTACACACTAATGTCTTTGAAAATTACCAAGATCAAGTTGGACGTGTGCGAATGGTGTTCCGTACTTAAATTACTTTCTGTACAGTAAAATTTTCGCTGGCAATGCGGTACCGCACGCAATGTTGGCTTTTACAATTTCGAAAAGACATATAATTAGTTATGTACCTACATACTAGTAAATACACTAAAGGCTTGCTTTGAACTAAACTTAGTTACAATGCTCTCTATATATTACTTTATTAGTTAGATACAATTTTGGTTTATTTGCAACTTACCACATTTTCCACAAAATTAGCGTAATTTTCCACTAAATTAGCGTAGCTTTCTACATTAAAAACTCAACAATTTAGGGCTGCAACATCACAAATTCGTCCTCCCTGCAATTCGGCAAACTCCTTACAGATTGGCAACACTAGAACTGCTCGCAGCGAGTATCTTGAAATATGGCCCTACCTGCAAAGGTACCCGCCCGCTTTGCATTGTAAATAACTCCCTACTTTTTAGTTGCTATCTTGCAAAGAAACAGGAAAAGTCTCTTTTTCAGGTAAAGTGGGTAAATATTTTATATCCATAAACAAAAATGTTTGTCGAGTAAAATTGAATCGAAATGACTTTATAATTGGACATGGAATTTGAAATTATGTTTGACTTTAAGCTAGAAACAGCTCAAGAAGTTCTCTCTTCGAAAACTTTCCTGAAGTTTTACCGCTACTTCCTATATTATTCCTATTTATTTGATGCCTTTGCAGAACGTAAAGCTTCAAAGATAAAAACTAATTTAAGACTGGACCATAATCTGGTAAAATGACCCAGCTAACGCCTATTTTCTTGTATCTCGGTCGGTTTCTAGGGTGAGTGATAAATCCGGACAAAGTAGAGCATCATTAGAGCTCTCCAGTGTTCGCACACACACCTCGTTGTGCGGAAAGTGTGCTCTTTCTAACTATAATACTGTTACAGCTTTGCAAAGCACTTTATATACGTGCTTATACTTAGCAAAGCAATTTGCGGTAAAACCAGCGATAAGAGTGCAGCGTCATAAAATTGTTAAAGCGATAGCATCTTAAAGGATTTTTGATTCAACGTCATTATGCCTATTTAAGCGGTTTTCCGTATCGGCGATGGTGGAATCCATTTACGATGTACGAAAAAAGGGATTTGGGGTGCTCGCAAAAGAGAAGTGCCTATTAGATTATACAGTCCTGGCACTCGAGCATATGCTGTGTGTGTTACCGCGATGGGGCTTTAATGATACTTTTTATGATATTGTATTATCATAAAGCGATGTTGCTAATGAGCTTGGTGCTGACCTTGCAGGTAAAGCTCGAAGGCCCGAGTTGGTCAAGTTGTCCAATCAAGTCCGGAAATATGTAAGTTACGTAAGTGTTAATTAGTAGCATATAGAAACATTGCAAGAAAGATAGGTAAGCACTTATTTAACTCGACCTATATACTATTCTAATTAATTATAGATATTACATTAATACTACATATATAGTACTACTAGTAATACTACATACATATATAGGAGCGAGTGTGGCTCAGTGGGAGCTCGTGCTACTTTCGATCCGACGCACCCGAGTTCGAATCCCGCTGGCCCCGCACCACTGACTTTCATAAGTTATGTGCGGATTTAAAAAATGGAAAACATCGGGAGGAAACCGGCATGTCCAAGAATTTTCCACAAAAAGTCAAGGACATGTGACATCCACTAACCCGCACTGGGCCAGCGTGGTGGATTATGGCCCATACTCTCTCTCTATGAGAGAAGGCCCCAGCAGTGGGAACGTGATGGGCTGAAGATGATGATGACTACATATATGTATACTATTTATAATGCTCATGTACATAGTGCTTGCTGTACACTCACTACACATGCAACAAACACGCACACTGGTCGTTGTTGTCTGTATAAATGTTGGGTACCTACATTTTGCTCAATAGTTGTAGATGTAGAAGTGATACTTTCTGCTTTCTAATACCTTTTTCTTTATATATAAAGTAAATCCATAATTGTATGTGAGACTTAATAATAAGTTAATATAATTTATTCTTAAGATCTGTGGATTCTGTGAACTCAACTAAATAAATAAATAAACTAAAACTCATTTAATCTATCAATCAATCTACCAACTAGATTCCACGTGTTCTGATCATCGGTTTGCTTTTTCAGATTGAAGTTTAGTAAATCAAAGTTTTTGGGTACCCACTCTGTTTTCAAGTTCTCGGGCAGTTATCGATCCTCTCACCATTAACCTCTCAACGACAAGTGTCACGCCAGAGTGACACCGTTAATCTTGAATATGGAAAACGACTTAGTTGCCAGCGTTCGATACTTTGCCACATTTGATATAGCAATATAACAAGGTGTTCATATTATAATTGTCAAATGTACATAATTTCATTTTACTATGCATCATTTTATATGATTCACTATAAAACTCTAAACGTTCTCATACGCACATTGAAACGGTTTAAATAAAATTAATATTTTTCTCTTTGAGAACATTTCAAACATGGAAACGGCATATTTAACGTTTAGCGGAATTTAATATGTCATAAAACGTTATTTATATGGCTTTTACTGAAGCGTTGGAGATTTCATCGGTTCGGTGAAACGCCCGGGGCCGCCTTAGCTCACTAACGGGTTAATCTCCTTTATAATATATTTTGGGATAAGAAATAAACACGAGTATCTCCCAACATGGCGATAACGAGCCGTCCTCGGTTGTTATTAAACGGAATCTTATCTGAGCTATTTAAGGAATGTGGTTTGGGAAGGGACGGGATTTTTATGCATACGAGTAGGTTTGTAGCAAAATACTTAATTTTAATTCCTTTTTAAAAAGAGATGGTTTTATGGTACGCTGCTCTACGTTGATGAGGTAGGCACGTCAGCCAGACAAGCTTTTAAAAAACAACTTTACTAATTTTTCCTTAGATCTAGAACTTCTTAAAGATTAAAAAAAATATATCTTAACCTGAACTCGAACCTTTAAAGATGTTCATGAAGTGACTCCATTAGCAGATAAAAAAACAAAATAAAACTATAAGATAGCAGAGGGATGCTAATAAAATAATGTAAAATAAACATAGCCAACTATTGAAAACGTTATAAAATTGAAAACGTACTTCAACGCGTAACTGTTTCGTTATTAAAATAAATATTTACCTAAAGGGTGGTTCGGTCGTGCTTTTATAGGCGATTCTCTCGCAGATTGCGTTCAAGCAAGACTCGGGATATCGTAATAAAATACTGAAATACAGCTGTCTGACCGCGGCTTGTTCATACTGAAGATATTAATTCTTTGAATTTAACAATTGAATCAAATATTCACGAGAGCAAGTTTCTTGTATTATCTCCAAGCTTGCTGAATATCTTCTGTTTCATTGGATTTTGAAACTTTTGTTGGGAATTTAAAAGCTTTAGAGTTACATTATAGGGTCATGATCATAAGACGGTTTCCACTGTTGAGAATAAGACTTCTTAAAAACATCTACTCAGTGTCCGTAGTGATAAGTACCTACAAACTAAATATATATTGCATAGTACGTTGATAATAGAATATAATCTTTCTGCATAAAGGTGCTTAGCGAGCGTAAGTGCACCACACAATATAAAGGCATAAAGAGCTTCTATGAAGATCCATCTATCAAAGGAATCAAAGGAAAGATTACCTCTACGTATTCTGCGCAACAAACGTACCTACTGCGATCTCCGCGGGGGAAATATTTGTATGAACTTAGGTCTGACTATTCTGTGATTAGCAGCAATATGATTAAAGATTTACCTTGCGGTGAAAATTGTACAAACAAATTACATACTACACAGACAGTAGCTATACAAATAATAAATACAAAAACTCTTTAATGTATACCAATAACATAAAAAAACGATTACAGATAAACCTTATAATTAGGGTAGTACAATGGGCGGTCTTATCGCTTAGAGCGATCTCTTCCAGGCAACCTTTGAATAGACTGTATCAGGTGGACGGTGGTGTACAATAATGTACAATAATAACTATATATATAGAAACAAGCGAATTTCAGTAAACTAAAATGTAAAAAATCCCCGACACAAAAAACCTATAAAAGTAAAAAACGTCTAAAACGATTTTGATAGACCATGTCTAAAAACCACCGCTTTTCCGCATCCAAATCGGCTCACCCATTTTAGAGCTATGGTGCCACAGATAGACACACATAGTGGTCAAATTTATAACACCCCTTCTAAACAATTCATGTTCTCATGTCTAAACAGCAGCATCCCCAAATAAAAATATCCACACTTCTGACATAAAATAGCCTTACATTTCCCAACTTGACGTGCAAGTCCGGCAGAAAGCAGTCAACAATAAATCACTGATCGACGGCGCGCACACAGACCCCCCAAACTTAATCCGAAGGAGGAATATAATATGTCGATGGATTGTGTACACCCGCCGAACTTCACAACTCGCGGAGAAAGCCCGAGCACCTCAGCAGTGAGCAGTCGACTGCGAAATAACTGAAAACAAAAATATTCTGCTTATCCACTTGAGTGGAGGATTATATTGTGTCCTTTGTTTAAGGTTGTTGCCATTGTATGAGTATTTGTTTCGGAAGACTCAAACAGATTATGATGGCGTAGCAACGGAATGAGTGAGAAGATATTTAAGCTTTAATTAGGCAAATGTTTTTTAAATACGTAGGTACAAAGTTCCGGTCTAATTTTTTACTCATTTTTGACGTGACGCATCTCTGTCGTTAGTCCTCCTTCAGATAAAAGTCTGGCTGTCGTGTGGCAGTTACCGCACCTGATGTGTCGTAAACAGACGAAACAGCTATACACTCCCAAAATTAACATGTGCATGGTCGTTGAAACTTTTGGCATTGGAATATCTATTATATTTGCCTATAGCTCGAATTACTGATTCGTGTTGTTTCATCCAGTAGTTTCATTGTCATCCTTCATATTTTATTCATTTCTTTATTCAAAATTTATAAAGATAGCATTTTACCCATATTATATCCCAACGGCGTTTGAAACCTTCATAGTTTTCATATTGCGAATCTGATCACGTCACCGCCATCAAGGTTCATTCGATTCCCATTTATTACTCTATAAAGGTTTGTATTTTTTAGCCGAACACGATATTCTCACCCTCAATTTTCTCAAACGTTCTGTAGATAATCTCCACTATTATCCACTATTATTTGTAACTATAAACTTCTGTTTCCTGTTTTGGTGATCAATAAAGTATTATTGTATTGTATTGTATAATCTCAGTAAATTTATTTACACTGAAATTAAGTCAAAAATATTCGTTAACTGTATTAGACATTTAGTATCTGCGGTTAAGTCATTCGCAATAAAATATTTCTTTGGGATTTTGCATGCTTAAAAAGATTTTGTGTGCACGTCACAATCATTCTGTTCAAGGGGTAAGTGTTCATTGGGTGGAAATAACAAAGACGATAAAACTGTTCGCTTGGAAAAAGGATATTGAATGAGGTCAGACGCAGATATATTCGTATTCAAGGCAAATGTCGAGGAGTGTTGGGGACAGCCGTTTGCGCACTGTTTTTACAGCGTCGCCGATGTGCCCTGTCGTTACTGAGCTCATATTGCCAAGATCTCTATGCTACGTTCACGATTTCTCTTTTGTTTTTATCGGTATTGGTTTCATTTCTCGACAAGGTGACATTATAATTAATGATTTAACGAATTTACCTGTACCATTAAGTCTTCTGTGCACGTATGAAATTCTATTATTGAATTATAAGAAGAGCTTTATCCGAACTGACAAACGAGAACTAAGTGATAGGGGTTGTCAGGACTCTAATATGTATAAGATAAAAATAGTCTCTGCGATTTGCGATTCTTCATTGTGTTATAATGCTAATTTCTAGAACGAAGCTTGAGTATATAACATCTTAGTTAAAGAAAGCGTGTACCTCTAGGGAAACGTTGCGAGTAATACTATCTACCGTTATGACGCTCGCCGAAGTTAATAACACTTTTCATCGGTCTTACGTTTTACATACCTATAAACGTTCTCAGAATCTAAAGATGAGATAAATAGTTAGTTTACTATTTATACCTAAACCTCGTATGTTGTAGTTAGTATTTACTGCGATTACAGCTACAAGCAGACTTGAGAGTATTTTCGATAATCAGTCATAGCGTTAGAGCTTGTCAACTCTTAAGTGGGTTTACGTATTCCAAGATTTAGTTAGTCGATAGAGAGAAGCAAATTCATAATCATAATCAATGACACGAGAAGAGAAAAGAAAAAAGAAGCGACCTCATACTTTATTAAATATCTGAATTAAAGTTAAGCTGGAACTTTCGGAATAGGTGGTATAGACAGCTTCGAGAGTGCGAAGATGATGTAAAAGTAATAGCCGGTGAAACATGAACTAGGAATGGAAAGAAATGGAGCAAAGTTCAAAGTTCAAAAGTTCTTTATTCAATTTTGGCATCACAGACGCACTTATGAACAATTGGGCATATAAACCAAGCTATCAACATTCGACTCAATAAACTGAGTCAAAAAAAGAGTCAATAATATGTTATGTATTAAGAGTATTTATGTTTATTGTAGTATCTGACTATGTTTATTGTTTATTGTAGGCTTACATTATTACTATTATACACATATGTACTTTCAATCTTAGATATAAGATTTTTATAATATTTCTATAAAAAATGTACAAAATTACTATAAAACCCTAAACTTAGTGTACCGCCTAACCATCCAAAATTAGACTACCGGTGGATAGGGCTGCATAGTGAGGAACCTCCTAAAACTGCGTGCCGTGTCAAGGAGTAGGTACTGCCTTTTGCATCTGAACCTAGATCCAACCTTCTAGGAAGAGTCTTTCGCTGAAACAACTATCGGGATGATGATCGTTCAACATCCCACACATTGCTCACTGTCTCCTCATTCATTTGTATACTTTTGAATAACGCTGAAATATTACACGAAGGTAGTAATTTCTAAACCTAAGTAATATTACATTAATTTTGTTTTCAATAACGCTGTTTAGCATTTCAAATTAATATTCAATACAAATAAGATCAGACATTCTCAAATTTAATGTGATCAAAAGAAAATCTAATATATAAAATTCTCGTGTCACAGTTTTCGTTGCCATACTCCTCCGAAACGGCTTGACCGATTTTGATGAAATTTTTTGTGCTTATCCGGTATCTATGAGAATCGACCAACATCTATTTTTCATCCCCCTAAATGATTTTTTTTAAATTTATATGGCAAAATAACGTTTGCCGGGTCAGCTAGTATGTTATAAAAAGGAAAGATAATACTACACTAGCTGCGTCCCGCGTTGTCACTCGCGGATGAAAGTATCCTATTTGTGGTTCCAGGATCTAGATTAACACTATACCAAATTTCGTTCAAAATCAAAATCAAATCCGTTTAGCTGTTCCTGTGTGAAGAGGGAACAAACACACTAACACATTTACATACAAACTTTCACGTTTATAATATTAGCAAGATCATTATTATATTAAATCCCTAATTACTATGAATAATATCACTAAGTAGGCCGAAATGTAGGTACTATTATTATAATATACTTTAATGCTACCAGCTTTATGGAGTTATAACGATTTAAAACAATTATAATATCCTCAATAGATTGATATAGACTATTAAAATAGATTTAATGAGACTAGCCCTTTACTTAATGATGACGCGCCATTAGTCTTCATTATGTAATTAATTTTATAGTGTTCTCGTTATATAAATGACAGAGATTTGCATTTCTAATTATTCTCCGGCCTAAGTTCTTGTAATGAGTTTCTAGCGTTAACATAAGCTTGAGTATTTTAACCTTAAACAGTGTATTAGCGAAACAGTTGCCGATCAATTCTTAATTTAATAAACGATCGTCAGTTTTTTATAATACAATCCATGTCTTGTTTGAACAGAAGTTTAGCTGTAAATAAAGTTGGGTTAAGCAAATCGAGAGGTTCGGAAACCCTTGCAAATACCGTTGGCTTGTCGTGTGGAAATTGTGCTATGTTCTACACTGATTATAAAGGGTTGCTAGAGCATTTGTACTGGAGACATGGCACTGAGAGTTCTTGGTGCAAATCCTGCGGGTTGAAACGCTGGCGGTATGCCCCACACGTATGCCACGTCCTCCCGATAAATGACGCTGATATCTTCGAAGAATCTGAATCCAACCCTCGATATAACGAGTATGTTGAGAGGGAAAGTGACTATTGTTTTTGCGGGAAGTACGTGGAGGGCTCGCCTATGATTGGCTGCGATGGTCCTCGATGCTCGGTACAGTGGTACCACTTCAAGTGCGTCGGGATTGTGTCACCGCCCGACGGGGATTGGTTTTGTCCCGCATGTCAAAAGTTGAACGAAACCAATGGCTAAGGTATTTTTACCTCCAAATCTTTACTTCTCTAAATAGTATAAAACAAAATCCTTATTTCTGTTTCTCCGCTTGCTTATTTCAAACCACACAACAGATTTTGTTATGGTTTTCATATTTCATGTTGTTTGTTTTTGTATTGTAGAGAAAATTCATTGTTTTGTAATCAAGTCCATAAAAAAAATTCACCATATTAGTAAATTGCATTATAAATGCAAAAAAGTGTGATTTTGTGTGTTTGTTACCACTTAGTTTCATAAATACAGAACGGATTTTGATGAAATTGGCGTAATAAGTTCCTGGAAAAGGAACCAATACAATAGGCAACAATAGCATGTATAATGCTGGATAAACAGCGTATAATTCTATGCGGACGGAGTCGCGGGCATCGGCTAGTGTATAATAATGTTAAATGTATCCATTCTATTAAAAATATTTTCGCCTTTATTATGCTTCAGTAAAATAAAATATTATATTTCAGAAGGAGTTTTGAGGGGTTTGCTCTAGAGAAAATGCCTATTGGAAAAACGCTAGCCAAACTCGAGGTCAGTTATAAAGGTTATATGATATTTTGTAAAAAAAATAACTTACATACCTTCAAACCTAAGTTACTTATAATGTTACTGAGTTCTTTGATTTTTGTTTTAGTTATTTGTATATCTATATACCTACAGGCATAATACATGGGGTGATTTTTTTCCATAATCAATGTGATCTATTCTTGTCTAGGAAGAAAGATATTTCAAAAATCCAATTATGCAGTTTTAGTTTTTATCATAAATTAGCGCCAAACATTTTGAGCATTTTTCGCAATTCCTTATAGTTTCGGATGTGACCCTCCACGCCCACTTGAAAAATTAAATACTGTTCCTTGGTAAGCGCATCAGGGCTGAACCGATATTTCAACTTTTTTCTAATTATTCGTAATTAGGATATTATAGAAAAAAAAATGCCCGGAAAATTGAGAAATTTGGAAAAACCTTAAAGTGCTTTCTCGCACGGGTGAAATCACAGGGCGCAGCTAGTGTTATAATTAATAAAGATAATGGTGTTACAGTTGCAGGCTACTGAGCGTCTGAAGATCTCTATGGAATAAAATGGACTTGGATCTAGCAAAAGTACAACTTCAATTTCATAAGAGCAGAGCAGTTCTTGATGCGATCGTAGACTTTGTCAAATCTAAGAAATAATATTTAACATCAGCATTATAACCCAATAAAAGACTTTTTTACATTCATTGTGCATTCTTCTTCTTCTCTTGTGTGGGTGTAGTGCCAATCGGTGATGTCGGAGTTCTTAGGCCGCCCGAAGGCCTCCGACAAGGCCTAACGACTGTTGTCTTAAGACAGCAACCGGGACTGATGACCGCTGCGAACGTTGCTTAACCTAGAGAATCTATTACGAACGGCTAGGCGAACTACACTACGAGTGCTACTTTGTTATTACTAATTACAAACCTATGTACTTACACTCGTGGCATACAAAATGCTTCGAATTCTACCATCTAAAGATGATGTAAGAAAAAAATTATTACTTTTTTTATACAACTGAGTGATGAGATGGTAAGCGCCAAGCCTGCCCATAGTGATTTCAGTGCCACCCAGAACTTTTAATACCATAAAAAGTACTGTGTAGCGCTGCATTGCGCGCATCACTTCAAAACATGAGATATTAAGTCTCATATGCCCAGTAATATCGCTGGCTGCAATGCCCTTCAAACCGGAACAAAGTAATGCTTGCGCACTACTGCTTGGTGGCAGAATAACTGGCAAAGCTGTAGTACCTATCCAGACGACCTCCCGCAGACGAGAGACCTACCACTAGTACTACTTTCATTAATAAAACGGAACCAAACGCTAAATAATTGTAGGAATTCGCTTGCCCAAATGAAACTAAACCTAGTTACTTTACACTTAACTATCTCCGTTTTCTCTTTGCATCTACATAATAGTATTTTCTAACAGTGCTACGAAATAATCCAATTCAAATCCCATTGACTGGTAAATAGGTAGTAGGTAACATACGATTTCTGAAAGCGCTGTGTGCATGGATTCAGTTTTAGTACGCTCGTTAACGTCGCATTAAGGCGTTGAATACTTGCTCTTAGTGTAATGCATGTTTATTTAATAAAATGAAGAGATGAGCAGGGCTTTTCCCTGATGGCAAGCAACACGTCTGCCCATAACAGTTGCACCATCATCCAGAACTTTGTTTTGCCAAATCTTGCGCGTCACTGCATTAAGCTCGTCACCCTGAGACAATAGCAATTAAGTCTCATAATGCCCAGTAATTTCGGTACTGCAATGCCTTTTAAACCAGAACATAATAATGCCAATAATAATACCTAATAGTAATAATGATAATGCTTGCGCACTACTGCCTAGCGGCAGAATATCTGTCAATGCGGTAGTACAAAAGTAGACGGCCTCTCGCATATGAGAAACCTTAAATCTACCATCACAACATTAACACTAGAAATAAGGATAGAATTGCAGTACCTAGGTTTAGAATGAGTAAGACGAATAAGTTTCATCACCTTCATGGGCAATTGCGTACGTTTTTACAATAAAATTCCAAAATGTTCACAGACAGTAGATTCAAATTGCGTGTGAAAAATATTCTAATGAAAAAAGCATACTATACAGTTAGTAATTACATAGAAGACAAAGTTGTATGGAACATTCCGCTTCTGCCAAGTAGCCAACTGGCACAGAAGAAACATAATATTGTAAAAAACAAACAAAAAATATTGTAACAAAAGTTCTAAAACAATGCCCCTCAGTTTCTTGCCGTATCTTCTGAGTAGTGGTCATTTTTCCGTTACGGTGGTAGAGTCATTGTAATAATTGACGTTCATAAGTGCGTCTGTGATGTCAAAATTGAATAAAGAGCCTTTGAACTTTGAACTCTATATAAATAACTAGCGACTCGCCCCGGCTTCGCACGGATGCAATTTACTAATGTTGTGTCATCATTTGACGACTTGATTACAAAACAATGTTTTTTTTCTGCCATTTCAAAACATAATTACAAGAAAGATATTTAATCAGGTAGAAGGTAGAATTAGGTCCTTTCACAGGCTAGGGCCAGACTAAGCTCATTCGTCTTTTGTTTCGCTGGTGTCAGCAGTCGTGCAAATGACCCTTGTAAAAATCCCAATTCCTTGCTGTGTTATGGCGTGATAAGGCGATATGTGAGGTGGGCGTTTAAGTCAGTAAGCGCGCCGTAGGCCGTGTATACACACGTTTTTCGCTGTGAAATTCTACAGAATTAAGACGTCTGTAGACATGGTATTGTATAGCAGTCTAAAGCTGGCCCCATACAGCCGGAATATCTCTCTGAATTCAGAAACAGAATATGTGCCTCACACAAACTTAAAAATTCAGATTAGTCAGTATTCTCGTGTATCTTAGCCATTCGGACAGATCGATCTGAAAGAATCTGAATGTGTGTGGAGAATAGTTAAATCGAATGCCTTTTCGTGCTTTCTGAATTAACTATATTATAAGTTCAGATAGGTATTCCGGCTGTAGCCTTAGAGCTTTTTTCCACACACTTTTTATACGTGAAAATCTAGGGCGAAAAGCAATTGGCGATTTGAGACGACGTGTCGTATTACCTTGCGCCTGTCTGTCAGTGTACACTTTTTTGGAGAATACTTGTGTAGACACGGCAATACGGCGAAAAAACGTGTGTAGGCTAGAGTTCTTACTGTGACTGCTACACTTGCCATCACCATTATTTTGATTAGTTTGATTTTGTGTACCAAATACTTGTTTTCATTATATTGAAAGCAAACTATTTGATTCAAATGCGTTGCTAATCAACGCTAAACCTAAAAGCATGCACAGTGCTGTCATCGGTGAATATTACTAAATGCATTTAGGATTAGTTTATAGCTGAAGCTTAGTTTTAGAATCAAAATACATAATTGTCCTCTAATAATATCATGAATGTAAAAGTTTATGAGGATGGATAGATGGATGGATGGATGGATCAATGGATGTTTTTAAATCAATTGCGCAAAAACAACTGAACGGACTTGGATGAAATTTAGCATCTAGGTAGGTCCTGGAAAAGGACATAAGCTACTTTATCCCGGGAAACCGCGGGTGAAACCGTGTGACGCAGTTAGTAAAGCATATTTCTATTTCAATACCTTTCATCATCATCAGCCCATCACGTTCCCACTGCTGGGACTCGGGCCTTCCCTCGTAGAGAGAGTAATATGGGCCATAATCCACCACGCTGGCCCAATGCGGGTTGGTGAATGTCACATGTCCTAGAATTTTTGTGATAAATTCTTGGACATGCCGGTTTCCTCACGATGTTTTCCTTCACCGTTTTTAGAGCGAGTGTTAAATCCGCACATAACTTAAGAAAGTCAGTGGTGCGAGGCCAGCGGGATTCAAACTCGGGTGCGTCGGATCGAAAGTCGCACGTGCTCCCACTAAGCCACACTCGCTCCTAGCCACACTCGCTCCTCAATACCTTTACAAAGTACAAAGACTTATGAAGATATTTTATGCTACTAATTTCATGTCTTATTCTACTTCCTATTCCTACTAATCTTATAAATGCGAAAGTTTGTGAGGATGGATGGATGAATGGATGGATGTTTGTTACTCAATCTCGCAAAAACTATTTAACGAATTTTGATGAAACATGGTTTGTATTTTTTTGATACTGGATAATATAAATGAAACGTATATATAATTTATATGAATTTATAATATGATAGGAAACTCTATTAATATTTAAAAAAGCGGTCAACCAAAATAATATATATCGAGTGTGGCTCAGTGGGAGTATGTGCGACTTTCGATGCGAAGCACCCGAGCTTGAATCCCCGAAAAATGAAGGACATGTGACAATCACCAATGACAGCCTCTGTGGTGTAGTGGTTGGGCAGGTTAGCTCAAATCTCGTACAGCACTGAGCTTGCGGATGCGATTCAAACAAAAACAAACGTAAGCAACACTAAACAAATGACAACTGTAAGCGTGCTACATCTCCGACCGAAGCGACATCGTCGCTTCCCATCAGGTGAGATCGTGGTCAAACGCTGACCCAGTCAGATGTAAAAAACAAATTATGTGGAGAAAAAAAAAGCGTAGGTATATAACATTTGCATGTGCATTTGTTTCGTGTCTGGGTGTTGTGGGCATTGGTCTTGCTTACCTAGATACAGGGAATCCTAGTTAGGGGCCAGGATCTATGTATGTGATCGTTGGGCGTACATTTTCATTTATTATTTATTACCAATCCGCACTGGGCCAGCGTGGCGGATTATGGCCCATACTCTCTCTATGAAAGAAAGCCCGTGTCACAGTAGTGGGAACGTGATGGGCTGATGATGATGAAAATAATATATTTTCATAAACAACTTGTGTTATACCGATCAATATATTTAATTATGTTTTACATAGGTATATTATTTATGCGACAGCAGCTGGCCAAGCGCCAGAGAGTAAATAGTGCATACTCTAGTGGTATTGTTTGTGATGTATTTATTTTTAATTTGATCCAATGTTTCTTGTCTTTAAAATGTTTTTTTTATATTTATTTTGTAACGCGATCCTATATTACGGACGTACGGTGTTATGGACACAAACTAGTTACATTTCAAAACAAACAACGCATCACACAGGCAAATCATAATGTGACATATATAGTAAAAAAATAATATTGTCAAAAACAAACATAAAATATTGTAACAAAAGTTGTAAAAAAATATGCCCCTCAGTTTCTTGCCGTATCTTCTGAGTAGTGGTTCTTTTTCCGATACGGTGGTAGAGTCATTGTAATAATTGACGTTCATAAGTGCGTCTGTGGCGACAAAATTGAATAAAGAACTTTTGATTGATTGATTGATTGAACAAATTGCGTACTATTCTAATACTATTATTGACATTTTGTGAAAGTTTACAAATTACTTAAATTCAAACACTCTTTACTGCGTACCAGTTACAAAATAATAAATAATGATAGTACACAATCCCTTACAATGGTACTTTATTGTACAATGTCAACGTCTAATTATGAATTACAATGATCTCTTCCAGACAACCTTTGGATGGACAGTATCGAAATAAGGAGTAGACGGCGGTGTACAATTAGATTACAATAATAAAAACCTGCATACATACTAATATATCAAAGTGTTGTGTAAGATTGTGACATATATTTTTTTGTTTATTTATTATTATTATTTTTGACATTGTTTATTTTATATTGATTGCTTACACTTATTGACATTGACTTTATTAGTAATCACTTTTATTGAAATTAATTTATTATATTATTTGACATGCTATTAATAATAAGTGTAATTGACCTGTTTCCATTCTTATTATAATAAGTAAATACAAATCTTGGTTTAAAATCTTACAACATACTTACACCTTGTCACAATAAATATTTCAGTAAACTCGTGTTGTAACACAACAAATGATAAAATGCATTCAATCGACCCGAGTCAAGATTAGTGCACCTATTCGAAACTAGATGGCGTTGGCGATCGTTAAAACACGCAAACGTTTAGTTCGCGGAAATCAAGTGACCGCCAGATTTGAATTTGTAATGTGGAATGGAATCTACTGGATTCGGATCTCACTAGCTTTAGCGCTTTGCCTTAGCACTTCATCCAGCTCTCAAGCCTTTGCGACTGGAAGTTGTCTACTGCATTGCCTATTGTCCGGTAGATTAACGAATTTCCCCCCCCGCTCTGTAATTTGTATAACTTTGAATACAAGCCTGTACGTTTACACCCCCCTGTATTATTTACTTTCCCCTACGACCTCGGCCTGCCTAAAGGACACCGATAGAACCCCTCCTACAAAATTGGCGCCCAACGTGGGGCATCAGGCATCATCTACTCTTCGTGAACGCCGTATTGAAAATTGGCGCTCCAACTCGTGGCATCTTCTCTTCGAGGACATCATCACGACGTGTGCGACGAACTCAAGTGAAGAATACCCCAAACCCAGAGGTTCTACGTAACGGGATGACATACGAGGAACGAATTAGAGAGCTCATTGCCTGTATTGGCTTTGAAAGACGCAGCACGTCCTGCCATAATTATTATAATGGCAAATCTGAAACTTTAGAATCTTTATTGCCTGCGGTAAAAATCTTCAAAGAGATAGAGAAGACTATTCATAGTAAGGCACTTGCCGGACTTGCGTTATGGCTACAGGATGAAGCTGGCAAGTCGTGGCAAAGCATCAAGCAGTTTGAAACGAGGACTGGAAAAGTTTCTAACTTGCGTAAACAGCCTGTTAGTTGGCCAAGACTTAGTAGACCTTGTGCCTGTTCAGCCTTCTCGGAAGAGAGGAAAAACAAAGAAACAAACTACTGTCACACCCGCCGAAGGTATCTTTGTTCCTGCACGACGTGGGCGAGAACGCCCCAGCAAGACGTAATTCTACCACGAATACCATCTTCCTCGTTGGGACAACGTCGGAACCTGAAAGGGGAGACTGTAACACAACAAATGATAAAATGCATTCAATCGACCCGAGTCAAGATTAGTGCACCTATTCGAAACTAGATGGCGTTGGCGATCGTTAAACCACGCAAACGTTTAGTTCGCGGAAATCAAGTGACCGCCAGATTTGAATTTGTAATGTGGAATGGAATCTACTGGATTCGGATCTCACTAGCTTTAGCGCTTTGCCTTAGCACTTCATCCAGCTCTCAAGCCTTTGCGACTGGAAGTTGTCTACTGCATTGCCTATTGTCCGGTAGATTAACGAATTTCCCCCCCCGCTCTGTAATTTGTATAACTTTGAATACAAGCCTGTACGTTTACACCCCCCTGTATTATTTACTTTCCCCTACGACCTCGGCCTGCCTAAAGGACACCGATAGAACCCCTCCTACAGTGTCCTTTTTCCATTAAATTATGCATGTAAAATGCATATTTCAAAGACAGCGCTATTAGTAGCAAATATGGAAGTATCGGCTCTACGCGAGACAAGAGAAGTTTTTGACTCTAGAACGCTAGATTTAAAGTAGTAGCGACACTTAGTAAAACTACTCGAAAACTGTATAAGTACCTATACTAGGCGCCTTATTTGAATGATCTAGGGTATGAGAAGAAGCATGTTTTCAAAGAAAAGAATGCGAAAACTTGAAGCTTAGCAGAGTGACAAAGTCACAAACTAGGAAAATCTACTCTTTTATGCTTTTATCAGCAATAAACATGCAAAGTTAGTTCGTTAAATAAACTTGTTTAATAGCTTCCTTTGAAGAAACTATTTTTAATAAGAAACTTAAAGCTGTACCAAGTTTCATCAGCTCCAAACTTTGTTATTAAATTACAGGTGCAGCGTGCGTTTTATCAGCAAAGTACTTGACCATTTAAAAAATAGGTGCTTTCATTGTACACTTTCTCAGAGCCATTTAAATAAAAGATGTAGTTAGACCCTAATTTTTCCAAATAATTAAAGCATTTTAGACTGAAAAATAGTTTCATATAAAAAAATCCATACAAACTTTAGAATTTCCTTGCAACTCTTCAAGGGGTAGTTTTGAAAAAATAAAAGATACCTATTTTATTAATTATATTAAAGTTTATTTATAACGTGTTTTGAGTGAATCGAACCAAGGAGTAAAATTTTCCATTCAAAGTTTACCACCTGTTTAAATCTCTTAGGAGTTGATTTTCTAAAATAAGATTACTCTATGTGTTATTCCAGAATAGGTTCTGGATGGACAGAACTATCTATCTACATTCTCAATTTCACCAAAATCGGTTTAGTAGTTAGGTACGGTGTACGCAGTAACAAAAATCACACACACAAACTTCGCATTTATAACATTATATTAAGATACAATAGACTAGGCATAGCTTAATTCGGTATAGAAAAACCAAAACCCCCGTCAACAGATTCACTTCACCCTACTAAATGAATTGGTATCGCCAAATAGGGTCCTGCCCTAGACCATTATTTTGCAAGAAGTGCAGCAATCTGTGGCACCCATGGAACTCAGCGGGGTGTAATCGTGATTGCTTTAGTTTCTCTATTCCAGTTCTTACGCAGCCATTCCGTAAATGACAACAACACTGCAGTATCTTTAACATTCCCCCAACAGTTTTACCTTCTTCCTCCATTCTAGTAAATAACGACTATCGCCAAATAGGGTCTTAACCTGGCTCATTCTTTTGAGGAAAGTGCAACGATCTGTGGCGTCTGAAAACGTGCGATTGGTAATATAGATTAGTAGCGGTACTTTTGAGACATTCAGAAGGGTAAAATTGTGGTGCTAAATGGTACGCAAATAATATGTTAAGGCAATAGTTTTCGTTAGATAATATTAACGCTGGTTTATATTTATATTTTTATCTACAAAAATTTACTTTACATTAGGTATGTACAATTATTTACAAATATTTATAGTGATAAAGACTAAATTAACCAACAAAAAAATTAAAAAGTAATTTTAAACATAAAAACAGAATTTATGTCACCGTCTGCGGGTAAGGTGCCCAAAAAGCTGGCGACGTTATATACCTCGTCGAATGGCCAGAATAATTCGCTAATTATTTATTTACTTATATACCTAGATCAAGATGTCTCAAAAACAAGTCTTAAAGAAGTAAGAAATTCTGTAACTAGAATGGTTTTAATTAATACAAATACGAAAGTTTGTGTATAAGTGTTTGTTACCGCTTCACGCCGCAATGGCAGAAGGAATTTGAATGAAATGTCTTAGGTATAGTGCGACTCTAGGTTCTAGAATGAAGCAATGGATACTTTTTATCCGTGTGTGAAACCGTAGGACTCATCTAGTACTACACATATATATTGGTATATAATAAGAACTTTTTATTTAATTTCAAAAAATATTTTTGTTGCTTTATCGCATTGGTCAAACACAAATATAACAACAGCTATAGGGCATGAATAACAGTCAAAATAATTTAAAAATATATCTTACCCGTTTTTTGCTAAAAATATCAATCTATATTCTGAAAGTGAGTTTTTCGTTCAATTTTAATATGCAAATGTCGTCCGTGTACCTACCAGGCTTTCACGCCAGCCTCCAGAGACGCCCGCGGCCGTCCTTGTCAAACAGCTTAGACGAATCAAGGTCCAACGTCTGCTATTGAGTTTTTATGAAAATCTATTTATTGAATTTATTTTACTACAACATTACATTATAAAATTAAATCTATTATTTCACGATGCGCCATCGTCTCACCACATTTTATGCTTGTTTAATGCAAGCGTGTTGATGACCTATATCATTAAATACTTATTCCACAACTAGCTGCACCCTGTGTTTTCATCCGCGGTTGCCCGGGGTAAAAAGTAGTCCTTTTCCAGGACCTAAAGAATCTACAAACCAAATTTCATCATAATCCGTCAAGTAGTTTTAGGCGTGATTGAGTAACAAACGTCCATCCATCCTCACAAACTTTCGAATTTATAATATTAGTTAGTAGTACAATAGTAAAACTTCTATTTGTAGTAGAAAAAACAGTAAATCAGTAGATACGGACTGCTGTTAAAATCTTATCCTAACCACAGAAGAGACTATTCGTTTAAGAATGCTGCTATAGTTTGTAAAGGAATGGCGCTCGCCAAACGAATTTCGTCGTAATGCAAACATCACTTAAGTAAACAAACATTAAACAACTAGCATACTTCAGCCGAGGTTAGCTTTTAAACTGCGCTAGCCATCCATCCCGGCGCGGCCCGTAATCTACAACGCACATAAATATCTATATTTTCAAGTCATTTGCTTTCGGGTCTAAAGTAGCATTTCTGTAGCGTTGTGCTAAATGGCTTGGATATCTTCCAAATATGCCATCTAGATAAGCTACGAGTCCTTTTACGGTTATTATTGGGTGGCCCAGCCCTATTAGCTAAAGTTTCGTTTCTTGTTTGCCGAGCCATCTTATGAACCTTTATTGTTGTGACGCGGAACGTTATATGGGACTTGAAGTTAGTTTACGAAGATTGGAGGAAGTTTTAAGCAATTCTGTATCGTGGCAAGAAGAAACGCTCGTTATTTTACGAGTATGAGCATGTCGAGTTAGGATCTAAATTGTTGGAGAGGCATTTATGTAGGTATAAGTGGATTTGGCTCCACGGCTTGGCCTTGGCTTTCCCTTTTTCCGTACGGATTTCGAAAAATCATTTCTTATTGGGCATGTAAAAGTACAGCCAACCACAAAAGTCTAAAGTCTCGGCTATGACTCTGAAACTGCAATTTCTTTTTTAAATTGATTATCCATAAAAAGCCAAAACCAAATGTCGCGTACCAAATGTCAAAATTCGACGCAGAATCAAAGTCGAGGATTTCGGTACGTAATCGCCAAGCTTAAGTGGAGATGGGCGGGATATGTGGATAGGCGGGACAAAGGAAGGTGGACCAAGGCAGTGACTGAGTGGTGGCCAACAGAAGGTTACCGCTCTAGGGGCAGACCAACAGCCAGATGGATCGACGACGTGGCCAGGGTTGTTGGGAAGATGTGGATAAGCAAGGCACAAGACCGGAAGGGGTGGCGTGAAGGAGAGGAGGCCTATACTCAACAGCGGGATAAGAAGGGGTAAAAAAGAAAGAAGAATATCGATAAAATGTCGTCCGTTTTTTTCGCCTTAACGCTTCTGATAACTTAATGAAAATCGATAGATTAGCTTTTCAAAGTCACAATCAAACCAAAATGTCTTTTTAAAAATTCAATAACGCAGTTTTATTTTTTAATAAGTTTGGTAAACTCTACCTGGATTTCTAACAACAAATCATTCCATTTTTAACGTTTAGGGTAGTAATTACGGATCCCTGTTTATTTTTTTTTATTAGATGATCTACAGCTTAATAGAAATAGAAATTACAGGCCTAAGTTATCATAATATAGGCCAAAGACATATCATCCTAATTATTATAAATCTGTATTTTTTTTCATTGCAAAAACTCACTCTTTATACTGTAGTTTGCTTTTTTCTTTTAAAGTTTAGTTAGTCTGAATCATTATTTTGTTATGTAAGTAATCTCTACCTATTTTGTGTATAAAGGTAATTAATTTGTGTGATTGTGTACAGCTTGCAGATGGCGTCGCAGAGTTGTTTACGATCCAGTAATTGTTGTTGAAACGTTGTTGACAAACAACTCAGACACTATTGTCAGTAATGGTAATACGATAATTAGGCTGCATAGTTGTTTTCGGAGCTTTTCTGACGCGGCCTGCTTTTTTTTAAAAGAAAACCAAAATATAATGCTTTTCGTTGGTAAGCACATTACTTGAGAACGGCTGGATCGATGTGTTTTTTTAAATGTTCTTAAAAGAATTAAGTTTTGATGGAAAGAAAAATTTAAGACATTGTCCGGAAAGTTGAAAAATTTGGGAACAACTGAAAGTGTTTTCTCACACGGGTAAAACCGCGGGATGCAGCTAGTTTTAAATAATATATAAGTGTAAGAAAAAGTCTCTATCTCCAAAAACTAGTAAAAACATTGAGTCTCCATCTGTCTCTGTTAATGTATTTAATACCTAGTTCTGAAGGACTTTATGTATTTTGATGCAGTTTTATCATCAAATAGATTTTCTAATAAGGTTTATTTGTATATAACATTCATATAGTCCCGTGCTAAGACCAGACGGGTTGCTCGTCCTAGTAATCTGTCTAATATTGAAAAACCCCCGACACAAAAAAGTTATAAACATTAAGAAACGGCTGAACCGATTTTGAAAAAGCATGTCTAAGAACCACCGGTAGAAAAACAGCTTTCAAATAAGGAAAACGCATCCAAAGCTGTTCACTCGCTTAAGAGCTACGGCGTCACAGACAGACACACATAGTGGTCAAACTTATAATACCCCTCCTTTTTGCGTCGGGGGATAAAAATTATAAATACGAAAATTTGTGACGATAGATATACCTCCACGTATTATGTGTTTTATTCAATTACTCAAAAACTACTAAACCGATTTTAATGCAATTTAGTTAATGGGGTTTTCAAATAAGGTTTAGATTTAGATCGTGGAATGAGACATAAAACACTTATCATCCCGGAAAATTGACCAATGCATGCTTATGAGGCACAGCTAGTATTGTTTGCAATAAAAAAAATTGTAATTTGTATTATGTCTAAACTATTATAATCGACTTCTTTTGAAATGTGTTTAGGGTAGGTACTTTAATTATTTAGCTACTCATCTCAAAAACATAAACAAAAACAAAACGGAGAATAGCGTATACATTTAAATTTTGTTTCCTGCATACGGCAGGTAAGGCTTTGAAAAAAAGCTTAATGCTCTCTCGGTGGTTCCTTGGTGCATTTTTAAAGCGGCCACAAGGCATTTGCTCGGATGCATAAATTTCTTACCAGGTAAATGGCGTCTTTTGTAAAGCTAACGTAAATAAAATATTGTTTGTATCATTATGCCATAAACAATATTGTGTGGGTGAGAGCAACAACATGTCCATTAACGTGTACTGTATGGTTAATCTTAAACCGAGGTTATGTTTGTCTAGACATACGTTTCTCGATGATTAATGCTAATGTCTCTGTCAGAAGAGATACCCTACAGCATCACCTTTTTCTTTCACTATCACTATTCACCTTTCACTATCTGAAAAACTCCCCCCTTGACACAATCTGCCTTGGCCGACGGAAGTCTTTAAACAGACTCCGGACCCAAGTCAGGGATACAGCTCAGATAGTGCATACAAGTGCGGTGTCTCTCCCCAGACTATGGCACACCTTTTGTCTTACCCTGCGTGTCCTACCAACTGTACTCCGAGGACCTGTACAACGCCACGGACAATGCTGTGCTTGTGGCGGAATACTGGCCCAAAAAATATAAAAAGCCGAAGGATCAACTCGCTAAGAAGAATGCTAATGAATGCAATGGAATCAGGCGTGACGTTGCGGAAATTCATCTCAAAACTGAAACGCAATGAAAATACGTAGTGTAGACCCGCTGAATATTATGTAGGTTGTTGTTAGAACAATATAATATGTATGGGGGTTGATTGCAAATGTAAAATGAATTAAAATTAAAATATATACATAAGTAATCCTTTTTATCATTCTATATATTTGTACATAATTGTTAATATGGTAATGAGTTTAATATTGTATATAAGAAAAGGTAAATAATGTATTAATTAAGAAAATAATAAATAATGTTAAATAAAGAAAGCCCTAACAACAACCCTCCTAATACAAAGGCGGTTTCAGCGGAATTACACTACATATTTTCATTGCGTTTCAGTTTTAAGAATGATAATGTTTTCTCTGATATATTTCTGTAGGATTTCAGGATATTTTTTGATAGAAAACTTTATTAAAGAGCCGGCGAGGGATGATATTTGCTAATTTTAAGTAAAGGATGATAATTTATTTTATTAATCATACCTACCTTAATAAACGTGCGATCAGTAAAAAATATGGAGTCAATAATCCTTGCTTCAACACTATTATGAACATTTAAACAATACAATAACACTTTATTTCCACCAAATATACACACTATACAAAAAAAGACATAATAATGACAAAATAAAAAAAGTTTGGTACAATGGGCGACTTTATCGCCTAGAGCGATTTCTTCCAGACAACCGAAGGAACATAAAATAAATATGATACATGAACCGCTAGGGCCACTGTGCACATCAAAGGCTATTTAGAGCGAGTGTGGCTCAGCGGGAACTCGTGCGCCTTTCAATCCGACGCACCTGGGTTCGAATCCCGAGTCGGCCCTGCACCAATGACTTATAGTTAAGTGCAGATTTTGTACGCTCGCTCTAAAACGGCGAAGGAAAAACATCGTGATGAAACCCGCTTACGCGCTCTGGAGTGGTAGGCTCTGGCCGTGGTTGTAATACCACCCACCAAACAAAGCCATGCCGTCAAGCGACCTAGTCGTGTTTCGGGATGATGTTCGGTGGACCATCGGGGAGACGGGTCTGAGCAGCCGCTCAACTACCGTCTCTCTCTAGATCTATGTGCTCCATCTTAGGCCACATCATCGCTTCACATCAGGCGAGATAGTGGCCAAACATAGATCTATTAAGTGTAAAAAAAAAAATGTCAACACTTGCTTTATTGAGGTGACGCTCGCCTTTCTAATAAATACCAGCAGATTGCAGGATTTAGATCGTTTGCAATATGTTCAGTTAGAAAAACAAAACAAACAGGTAACATAAATAAAAAGGGAAAATAAATAACATAGATTAAAGTAATATATAACATAGATAACTAATAGACGAGGGACATCACTAGGCACTGCATGTTATTAGTAAGCATTTCATATGTTATTAGTAAATAAGCAGAAGACAAATGTTTCGACACCTTTATCTTTAGATTCATCTTTATTCATCTTTAGGTTTTACTCATAATCATTTAAAAATTGATATTACTGGGCATATGAGACTTAATATCTGATTTCCCGGGGTGATGATCGCAATGCAGCGCTACGCAGTACTTTTTATGGTAATAAAAGTTCTGGGTGGCACTGCACATGTTATGGGCAGGCGTGGCGCTTACCATCAGACGAACGATCTGCTCGTCTCATCAGCCAGTCTCATAATAAAGAAACTTAAATTGTAGCTCATAGAAATAACATCAGTTTTCTATAAGTAGTGGTCTAAGTATTTTGCGTAGATCAATGATTTATTTTGACAATATCCGGATAATCATTTATTTATGATTTGACTCACATTAATTGCGATATTATAGTCACGGCAATAAAAAAACTTCTATGATTTCAGCGGTAGACCCCTTTTTAGTAGTGGTAGAGCCGAGTTCTTTATTCAATTAAAAGTTTACATGCGTAACGTTCCCAAACGATGATCTATGAACTGATATGTTTAGTGTTAACTTAATAAGGACGGAAAATTGGATGGACGAATGAATTGACAACTACTTAGAAATAAGAGTCGAAAAAGTTGTTATTGATTCCAAATATATATAAGTGCATGGTAGTTAGTACATTATACATTCACAGTCTAAACAAGTCTGACTTTATTTGTGTTAAACTGTTTATAGTTGTATTAAATATGAAAAATTGTTTTAGATTTGACTTTCAAATCTACTATAATTTTCTTTCATCATATAATCTTATCTTAGCCAGCGAAATTACTGGGCATTATGAGACTCAACAGCTAATTGTCTCAGGGTGACGAGCGTAGTGCAGTGCCGCGCAGGATTTTGCAAAACAAAATTCTGGGTGGTGCTGTTATTGTTATGGGCTGGCGTATTGCTTACCATCAGGCAAACGACGAGCTCGTTTCGTCATTCAGTTCCACAAAAATAAAAAAAAAATTTATTTCAAATCTGGTTTTAAATTAAACCGCCTATAGGTCTAAAATAATGGGAAAAAAAAGAATTATTTGACAACCACAAAATCATACAACTAACAAAATAAATAAAGAAAACAGAAATACAACAAGTATACATTTTATAAAATAAAAAAACCGACTTTAATGTATTTTCGAAGTCCAAGGTCAAATATCGATGAAATTTATAGGTATGGGACCACTCGTAGCTATACTGAACGAAACAAAAGAAGAGAATTTTCCAAATCGGTTCATAAATGACGGAGTTCTGAAGCAAAGAAAACTAAATATTACTACGTAAAGAAGCGACACTCCCACCCCCCCGCTAATTTGTTGTCACCCGCAACAAACCGATGAAAAATTCGCAACGCCGTGCTTGCGTCACTCGGTTGTCACCGCTCGCTGCGAATGACTAATGTGTGAGATTGAAATGTTTATTTTATATGTGCGATCAATTATGTTATTTGAGGTTGTTATGACCTTTTTGGATAACGACGACGACCTGCTTTACAGAGGTAGAGCAGACCGGCTGACTATTTGACTTTGACATATAGACGAAACATATTGAGAAAAAGACGAAGAACGGCTGAAGAAGGTGGAGCTGACCAGGACCTGACCTGACTGACGGAGGTCTGCCTATCTCTTTTAAAATGGTTCGTTATTGTTCTGTGTATGGATGCAAAGAAACCACTTACACAAATAAGAATCGAAGATTTTTTGGTTTTTCGCGTCTCCCAGCCAAGCGATAGTGGGTGTCAAAGAGAATCACTTAGGTTGCTTATGTATAGCGTTGTCCTTGTCGCGCTCGATTCGTATTAGCTCATCCCTACAATCATTACGCACACACACAAAACGTGTGCGGACAGACCGCTGCGTCAGTAGTAGTACTAGATAGTTAGCTCGGTGAATTTGTATGGAGTGTCGGGTGTCTGTCTGAAGTAACAAACATAAAAAAACAGAATCGAATAGAGAACATCCTTCTGTTTAGTCAGCTAAAAAGAAGAAATAAATATATAAACAGTATAAAGAGACAGCTAAACTTAAATGACTACTATGTAATGGCCTCTAGGCCATCGTGTTAAAAGGACTGACCAAACAAAAAGGTGAAAGTAGTCAAAGGCTGGGCTATAAAGGTACCGTATCTTACAATTTTCGCGACAAGCTTCACAGGATAGCTATCATTCAAAAACTTTTTCTATACCTACACGGGGATGCGTTCATCGATGCGTATCGTGCCATCACAACCGTCCTATCGATATAGAAACGGACTCTGAAGTATCGCAACTGAGGAAACCCGATCCAATTTAGGCTGCTGAAAGGGTGCAGCCAGGGCGGACAATTCAGGGGTTAACCCCCACACAAAAAGTCGGTACTTTGGAAAAATAATAAGTAAAGTTTTAATTATAGAGCAGCTTCCTTACTCTTTTCGAAACTAAAAATATTTTTTATTCCTAGGCTCTATTCCTAGACACGTTTAAGTATCTTATGCCCGAGACGACCTACGGCCCCCTAAAATCATAGTCCTGGTTCCGTGTATGCGTTGTCGAATCCGATGACTGTCCCATGGGACACGCAGCTTTATTCATGGAAAGAATTTTTAACGGTGAAAGGCGAATTCGATTTTATCGTAAATAGGCCTGCAGTATACATTTATATTGGTATCTACTAGGTGTATATACGTATATATCTCGGTCTAGATATACAATAACACAAGTTTTGGAAGAATATATATGGCTAATCTCGTAATCCCTTATAGCAGTGATGTAAGTCGATTAAGTATGTTTTAATTTTTTTTTTTTACTATTACTTTTCAATGTATATAATCTTCCCGGATTTTCTTTATAAATCCATTTTCCAAACAAACATGTCATGACGTCTCGAAGTAAATTCGAAACGTTTGTGTTACAAAATATCCGAAAAGTTAATACCTACATAAAACAAATACATTTTCTTAAAACAAGGATGTCGCTGTCGCTTTACACTATCTACCTAAGGCTTTTTAAAATAAATAGACATAATACATATGCAAACCGTTTCCGCTCTGGTCGAGAAGAAAATCAACCGGCGAAATAGAGGCTATTCTGCGCAATGATGCGAAAGTGACTGATAAGTTGCGAATATTTTCACCAAAGCAAAATATTCCCTGTATTTCTCGAGGTTTCTTGCTTAAAATGTATTTCCTGCTGGCTTTATTGCGATGGAATGTTCAGCAAATATTTCAGACTCGTCTTATATATTTTGTCATCGGTATGTTGGTGGCATTTCTTAATTTTTAGCAAAGTACGACTGATTATTATCTAATTATTCGTAGCTTATAATATTTTGAGACTTTTTCTTATGATGTAATTATGTGGCTATAGACTTTTGTATATATGATAGATCTACATTTGACCACAATCTCGCCTGATGTCCAACGATGTGGCCGAAAATAAAGCACGTACTCGTAGATCTAGAAGATTCACTATGGCCTTGAAGATACCGAAATTGTCGTTATCAGGAAACAGAGACAACAGCATAGATTGCCATTCCTTAGCAGTACGCACTATATCTAGATGAGCAAGGTCTAGATTTTTTTTATACAAATAGAGAGGCAAACAACCTTCAAAAATGGTGAACAGACACCGTACGCTATGGACACTTTTTTTACGCTTGATAGATCTATTTTTCCAATACCTCGCCTGATGTGAAGCGATGATGTGGCCTAAGATGGAGCACATAGATCTAGAGAGAGACGGCAGTTGAGCGGCTGCTCAGACCCGAACATTATCCCGAAACACGACTAGGTCGCTTGACGGCATGGCTTTGTTCGGTGGGTGGTATTACAACCACGGCCAGAGCCTACTACTCCAAAGCACGTAAGCGAGTTTCATCACGATGTTTTCCTTCACCGTTTTAGAGCGAGCGTGTAAAATCTGCACTTAATTATAAGTCATTAGAGCAGGACCGAGTCGGGATTCGAACCCAGGTGCATCGAAACCTGCATGCACTCGGGTTATTGCAGATGCGTTGCCTAACTTTAAAGACTCCTTAAACCATTATTTTGTGATAATTTACACGGAACGGTTTTTAGCTGACCGTTTAACACATTTACATTCGATAAACATCAAAAGAAATCTAACTAAAGTTAGTGGGTGACTCGTATATCCATCGGTAGACCGGTATCGGCAGTATTAATTGGCGAAGTTCTCTAATCTTGAAATCAAACAGTTCCATACGTATTACATACTAGTTGAGTATACTTCCGATTGATTGAATACAGTTCAGTTGTAGAACAGACAATTAATCCTTAAGACTAGGTCTGTTTATGCATACAAGTTATTCCAGGTAAAGATACCTAAGATATATAGATATATATAATGGTATCTTAAGAATTATTCCTGGAATAACTTGCTTAACAGATTGGTACTGATGAAATTGGCTTGCGTTTGACCACTGTCTCACCTGATGGTAAGCGATGAAGTAGTCTAAGATGTAACCTAGAAGATACCTGTTTACTCTAGATTTGATTAAAAAGAATTTCGATTTGAAGGTAGTAGTTGTCTGGATACACAGACGTTCGCAATGAACATGGAAGCAAAACGTTTTGTTCGTATAACAGGGATGTCTACTATGTATGGATGTTGAGTTGTTCTATGGTGTCTAATTGTCCTATAATGGAATGGAGACGGTGGTGTGAGGTTCAGTAGTTTTTGAGCACACTCTCCAAAGTGGCTGACTCTGTAGATGAGCTTGAAACTGGTCGTTGTCTACGAGCTTCTTGGCACGTCTTTCTACGAAGTCTAAAGATTCCAATTGGTATTTAGCCGAGCCATCCTATAGGTGGCAGCAGTAATCCTTCTCGTGTGGGTTTGTGGCCAACCCTGGTGTGGGAGTTATAGATCGCATATAAATAAAAAATAAATAAATAAATAACGCCCAACGATCACATACATAGATCCTGACCCCTAACTAGGATTCCCTGTATCTAGGGAACCAAGAAACTATGAGGACCATGGTCCAACAACACCCAGACACGAAACAAATACTTGCGCTTTTTTTTCTGTGCGCAAACATTTGTCCCGTCGCGGGAATCGAACCCGCAACCTCAGTGGTGTATGAGATTTGAGCCAACCTGCCCAACCACTGCACCACAGAGGCTAAGATATGAAGGCGCTCCGACATTGCCTAACGACTGTCGTCATAAGACAACAACGTAACGTGCCTTCCGGTAGTACTCAGCTGTAAACCCTCATAAACGGTTCCCCATCCAAGTGGTAACTGCAGCGAAAGTTGCTTAACCTAGCAAATTTGTTTAATGACTAGGCAAGCTTGGATATGAACGCTACAATTTGCCGTGATAAGTTGGAATCCCCTATAAACATTCATACAAACATTTTTATCTCTTTATAATATTAGTATAGATTAAAAATCCAATATACCCACTTAAGTTATGGAAAATAAAACAAATTCTGCTGCATTACTTTTCACTCGCCGTCAAAAAGTCCCTTGAGTGATCTTACGCGTACTGCCATAATTTAATTTCATTTGTCAACATTTCTGAAAACATTCCATTAATTTTGAAGTTTATTTATTGGTGTTGGTACTTGTTCCTTTAGCGATAAAAAAATTTGAAGCTCAGGATCTGTGCATTAGAGTTAAATACTATGTGTCGGCTAGAGCTAAACCCGGTCAAAGTTCGCGGGCTCAGCGCTCCACACTATGTAAGTTCGTCCAAATGTTGTGTAAGTTTAATTAGAATTCCTGGTACAAGCCCGGAGTCCCATCTGACAAATGAGTCTATCCACCATCTTCCGAAATAGATTGGGGGCCGCTGCCAGATTTAATTACTTACTAAGTTTAACAATCCCTTATGTTTTGCGATGAGTAATCCTAGCAATGAAAGATATTGATTGTATTGAAGTTTGTTTTGTTACGTGTGTTGCTTCAAGCTATTAAAAATAACAGGTTTAGTAGCTAATCCATTTGTGTAAGCGTAAATTATAACTAATTCTGTATAAGTCTAAAGTTACTTGCCGAAGTTACCGATTATATTTGTGTGGACTTTTAAACCAGCAGATTAAAACTAAAATCGATTACCCTACTGAGTGATTAAAACTTCCATTCCATCCCCGACTAAACTAACCCCTCGGTATTTAATGAGAAAATAATGTTCGTCCAATAACGGAAAAGTAATGAGCGCGGACAAATGGACCATGAATCTTGGTGTCGTTGTCTTCGGAGCTGTTTGAGATGGATATCTAATGAGATGAAGGAGTTTGGCAAAAACTGAGGGATTACTTTGACCTACATAATACGGGCTCTTTCAGTTGTCTCTACTTATATATAATGACAAATATACGCAGTATGAAAATATACCTTTACAATAAGGAAATAGGGTTTATAACAGGTTCATAAACAATTAAGTTTATATACTTACGTATTGATACGGTGCGCTAGATAGGCTAGCACCAAAATAAAATATTAGCATCTTTTGTTTCTGTATTTAGAATTACTTTGGTGCTAATTAGATCGGATCTAATCTGATCAAATCGGTGATGTTCGTGGAATTCCCCATATTTTGAAAATTATGCTCTAGCCGTAATCTGTTAATACGGAAAAAAGGCAATGCTCATCGTAGAGGTCACCACTAGCATAAAAACAAACAGATGTAAAAATTTTAATTTTCAAAAATGTTATGAAAATCTATTGCTGACTGGAATTTTTGGCAAAATATTATTCATTTGAAAATCAGTAAATCAAATTCAATACTTAGACTACGAACTGAAACCTTAAATATCAAGGCGAAAAAATTGCTAGAAAGGTTGGTATTTTAAATGTTTTAAGCATCTCCAAAGCACAATGTAACCACAATTACGTATTATGAACTGTAATAGAACAAAATAAAATGCACTCGCATGCATAGATATATCATAATCACTTATGGCCTATATATTATATATATAGAAATATGTGTTGATAAAGCTGGTACTTAACCTAACATTAAATGACAGGTATTCTTTGTTTTGACAAAATAGTCGTTTCTGGTAATTCGGCTACCAAACCATATATCCAGCAATATCTTGTTAATTTTTGTTTTGTACGACGAAAATAGCAACTTAAACATTTATGAGCATCAGCTCCCCTAGCGGGATATAGTTGCAGTCTCCTTCCCAATTCTACGCACGATATTATTACAAAACTTTCATAAGTATCGTCGCTGGTCTTAAAAGTGTGGAGTGCGAAATATCGCAATTCTTATAGGGCTCTGTAAACCTTATGATGTGAGAGCGGTCTTCATCTCTTCAGTCTTTATGTTTGTGTGCTAATTACTTCTTAACTACTTCATTGATTTTGATACATTTTTTGCTATTAATTAAAATTTCTTGAGAAATGTATAAACGTATAAAGTTTCATACCCGCACTTTTGCGACGCCGCCGCCGGGGCAGATCGCAAATATATAACAAACAACCCGAAAATCTTTCTTCCAATACTACACTTCTATTCCATGTTGAGCAAGCATGTTAAATCATCCGTAGGAAAACTGATCGCAATAAACAGAATAAATAGACGCTGACAAATGGGATTACTCAGTATTAACGATTTATCTTAATCCGAGTGACGAGGATAAAGATCGGTACAACCTATCCTATCAACAACACTCGATTTTTGGAACGAGAGGGGTTATATTCAGTGTCAGGGACTCGCCTAGTACTTTTATTTTGTCGCTTGTGACATAAAACCATTATTTTTTTTATAGAAAAAAGTCAAAATAGATTCGTTCATGGATACGCTTCGAAGTACTTAATTGACCACATAGATAAATCTATGTGAATTTATTTAAGAACTATTTGCAATTGTAACAAAAAGAAACTATTGTAAAGACACTAAACTATATACAAGTGGTGTCCATGAGGTAAGGTGCCAAGAACGCTGACTGCATTCCCGCGTTGAATGGCAAACGCTGATCTTTGAGCAAGGAATGAGTAAGCCCTTTTGTCACCTGCGGTTTCAACGTGGGCAAACCTTTTTATATAATTTTTAACCGACTTCAAAAAGGAGGAGGTTTACAATTCGACGGTATGTTTTTTTTTTTGTGTGTTTGTTACGCGATTACTCCGCCAATTATGCATTGATTTCGATGATTCTTTTTTTGATTGGTAGGTAATACTTCAAAGGTGGTCCTATATAAATTTTATCGAAATTCATTTAGTAGTTTTTGAAAAAAATAGCAAAAACAAAAAATATAAGTTTATTCTTCAAGTCGGTTCTTGTTTTTTTCGTAACCAACTTTCTAAAGGTGGAGGTTTGTATTCGACTGCTTCACCTGCTTCACCCAGGGTTGACTTCCGGTGAGGGAACTCCTCAACGGTGAATAGTACAGACACAACATTTCGTAAATGGATTTAACCATAATAGCCTGTTCTAAATTCTATCATGACATGGCAGATACACCCAGGATTGACTTCTGGCGAGGGAACTCCTCAACAGAGATATAGAACAGACATGAAATTTTTTTGTACGTGCATTTAATTGTGATAGCCCGTTTTAAACTTCGTCATGATGTGGCTTCTATATCATAAAAGCATGTCTTTAAAAACTTTTTGAATTAATTTAATTAAAACTTGTTTTTCACTAAAAAGGGTAAAATAAATTATTTTTCAAAAAAAAACTAAACCGACTTCAAAACCACAAATGGCACTCAAAAGTAAAAAATAAATTATATAATTATCATAAGCGCTACCCACTCATATATTTGAAGTCGGTGCCAGCCAAGTCTACTACAAGTAGTACTTACTATATACATAGTATTTATCTGCTACCTATTAGACTTGGCTGGCACCGACTTCAAATATATGAGTGGGTAGCGCTTATGATAATTATATAATTTATTTTTTACTTTTGAGTGCCATTTGTGGTTTTGAAGTCGGTTTAGTTTTTTTTTTAATAATTTATTTTACCCTTTTTAGTGAAAAACAAGTTTTAATTAAATTAATTCAAAAAGTTTTTAAAGACATGCTTTTATGATATACACACGCAATGCTGCGGTATTAAAATTACAGTGATTGGCGTTCAACAGTGTGCACAATAAAGCATATACGGTCATTAAATCCTAAAAGATAATACACCTAAAAGGTAAATGACTAAAACATAACTATCGGTCTATACCTACCATTAGATCCTAGATAAATATTACTGTTCAAGCTCTCTCGTCTAAATATATAACGCTTATTTACGAGTAAATATCAGTTAATAATCATCTAAAAACATTATGGAATATGTTCCATCGATATATTTCACGTCAATAATAAGTATGGATTTTAGTATTATGTTATAATCACTAGTTTCTAATTATTTATATTTTCTACTAGCTGCGCCGCGCGGTTTCACCCGCGGGATAAAAACCTAAAGAACCTACATACCAAATTTCATCAAAATCCGTTTAGTAGTTTTTGCGTGATTGAGTAACAAACACCCATCCAACCATCCATTGATCCATCCATCTATGTGTCTATCCATCCTCACAAACTTTAGCATTTATAATTAATAGGATTAATAAGTTTTTAATACATTCTTAATGATATAGTTATTGCGACATGGTATTATATAAAATCGCGCTGACGATGACTGCACTCAATGTTTTGTAGAGATGTAAAAACTATTAGAACAATTATGACATATGTCCAAAAGTCTATCTTATTTCTAGACCAACGTAAATAAAAATGCTAATGCTAATGCCCATCTAAATTTAATGTTCTTGTTGAACACTATTCAATACGTACACGAAACAATTAATAAACTTAAGCCTTTCAAAACTGATTTCTCATTACCCTTGTTTATGAGCCCGTGGTAAACAACATCAAAGCTCTTGAGCAGGCACGAAGAATTCATGGGCTTACAGCTGTTTACCAAGGATGGAAACCTGTGGATTTAACGGTAACCGGTATGAAATCTTCCGGTAATCTGATTATTTTAATCCTTTTGATATCTTGTATTATTTATTTTGTGACCATGGTTTCAAATACAATTATAATTTTACAACACTTAGTTATATCAGGGTGAAATAATATTATGTAGGAAATGTGCCATGTGGAGGAAGAGACTTTACTTTATGTTAAGATAGCAAAGAAGTCAAGCTCTATCATTGTTGATTGAATAATAGAGAGGTTAAATTTGGTAGCACTTAGTAAAGATCATTAAAAAATTACACATTTATTTTCACGACACCATCCTTTAAAAGAAATGAACATGTAATTACTCATTAGATATTAAACTATTTATTTATTTCTGTTGTTAACATGTTTCAAATCTACAGAGGCGAGTATATTCTACGCTGATGAGGCAAATATTGAAATGTACATTACTTAGGTACATAGGTGCATATTTAGGTTATTTGGTCCTTGACGTATACTCTGTTATTAAGTTACTCGGATAAACCTAAATCAACTAAAAACTTAAATTGAAATTGCGATACCTCCTCCTTTATTACGAGGCATATATTTTTGAGACTAACTTGTAAGTAAAGTGAAAATAAGCCTAGTTTTAATCAGCATGTCCAAGACATATATTATATCTCATCTTTCTTATTTGTGACATTCATCAAGTGAGTTCCTACTGCGCTCATAATAACATGGATGATTTGAAAAAAGTACACAGTGGCTTGGTTCATGCATTCTGTAAGTAACACGTCATGTCAGTGAAAAACAATACCTTCAATTTGACAATATTAGTTTTAGTCTATTCTGATACATGGTTTATCTAAATTAAAGGTTATTTAGTATTTAAAGGTTGGGATTAAAGATTTGCTTTGAATGTATTGATATACTCAAATTCAATGAATGTGGACATCAAATTGTTTTGTCTTCCTAACCTTATTTGTAAACCTAATTGGAAGGCCTATGAGAAAATATGTCAGATGAGTGATGTACATTGGTAGGTACATATTAGCTAGAAATGGCTTCAATAGCAAAATAAGATAATACAAAAACAGTTTCATCGATTTTGTTGACGGTTAAACTATTCCAATTAACTTTTATTTTTTTTTACGCTTATTAGATCTATGTTTGGCCACTATCTGGCCTGATGTGAAGCGATGATGTGGCCTAAGATGGAGCACGTAAATCTAGAGAGAGACGTAAATCTAGGGCAGTTGAGCGGCTGCTCAGACCCGTCTCCCCGATGGTTCACGGAACATCATCCCGAAACACGACTAGGTCGTTTGACGGCATGGCTTTGTTCGGCTTTTCTTTTATTTTGTTTGGCTTTTTTTTTTTACTTTTTCACTTCTGTCCTACTAATATTATAAATACACAGAGCCTCGAATAAATACAAAAGTGTTGGGTGTGTGGGTATGTGTTTGTGTTTGTAACCACCTTAGTTTAGATGAAATCTGGTATTATGTAGGAACTTGAGGTTCTGGAAAAGGACATAGGGTACTTTTTATTCCATAGAGGTTACAAAAAACGAACAAATAATTGTAAGATTGATAGGTACGTGATAGTTATTTAGTACTACTATAAATGCCGATCTTTTCTAAAATAGTTTGAACGTAGTTTTATAGAGGTGCATGTAGTGTCACCGCGACTAACGTTATAATTATGTGTTTGAACGAATAAAAAAAGGCCGACGGAATCTTGCTAAGCAATAACTAAAGCATAACAATGGCGGTGGTGTTATGTTTGCTTGAGTGACCGGAGCTGCGGAGGGCCGATGTCAAGCCGATTAGAAGACCCATTGGCATAGCATGACGTAAATGTGTGCGTGAGACTTGTGTACGAGCGAGTTTTACGAACGAACCTTACGTGTTACGAACGAGCGGACCGACATAACTTGAGTGCATCACTTTTGTATTTAGTGACAAGGCGTCCGCCTTGTTTTGGTTCATTTGGTTTTTGGTGGTGTCATTTTGTCGGATGAAAATATTTCGTCAACTTGAATATCGTATTTCGGTATAAAATACTATATATATATAAATATAAAATACATATGGACTGCATCTACCAATATCTGGAACGTTGTCATCAGTTGCAGTGGCGCTGCTATTTGAGCGTGAAATGAGATACGATTCGCGTTTGATGACTGTTAGGTACGAGCTAGTCAGATAAACATGCTACGTCGGACACTCTTTGTGTTGCTTCCGCTTCACAATCGCGTTTATAATGAGTACGCAGCTTTAAACAACGGTCACGGTAGATCGATCACAAACATAGGGAAATTATTGGGAGAACGCTACTGGCACGTTTCATCTTTAGAACTAGCAACCGCCCGCTACTTTGTTCACTTTGTTCGGAGTTGCGGTCTGCAATACAATCTGGGTGTGTTCAAATCAAGAGTGAACAAGTACTTACTGAGTAAGCGTGCTACAACTTCGACCACATCGTCATAATTTGAAAAGGCTATATTCACAATATATATTTAATTTCTTTTAAAATAAGATTTTTGTTGAAAAATATTATTTTCAAGACAAATTTTTAACAAATTCGTAATTGGAACCACGAGCAGATTAAAATGAGCTCAAACACTAGTAGTTTACGATTATCCGTCAAGGAGTTCCATTGCCCACCTTTCGTCTGCATTATCAGATAAGCTGGCTGTCACCATAATATTGCATTGTCATCGGACTTTGACAAATATGCTAAATTTCAACTCCGTAGGTCAGGAGGAAGTGGTTCTGATTCAACTTGCAAGATTTGACCCAAACATTGCAAGTTAAATAAAAGCTTGTAAAAACTTTAAAGTAGGGACTATTACGTCCAAAATAAGGTTGCCAAAAATCACAAGGAAAAATTATATCGCCCTATCACTCTAATAAAAATTACTCTATCTTGTAAACCAGCGAGTTCGTGCAAAAAATAGAAACAACTCGTGAGTCTGTTTCTAGAATATTTCCAAAAGCAAACAAGCACGAAAAGGCACCGGCACCGGCAAGCCGTGTACCTCAAAAACAGAATACATAAAACAAACGAAACAAACAGCCCTAAAATTCTGGGTAAAGTCAGTCGCAGCGTGGAGAGGAAGCCACACTTCCACAGACATCGGGTCAGCAGAGTGGTTCTAACAACCTTAGACGTGTTTAATTAACTTTCATCTGATATGGACGATGCCCAAAATAAAGCTTGTATTTATACAAGTATACCGTCACATATGTAAAAAATACCATTTGAGCAACCGCCTCGTAAGGAATTCGATCTCGCGATGCCGTCGGGTTAAGTAGGTAAGTACGTAAATGGCGCCTTCATCAGTTAAACGTGAGGTCTAATTTTAACTAGGATAAAGCAATTGTACTATCTATTAGCCAATAACGGCCTATAAATAGCCCAATTTTTTTCTGTTACATTATTATTGTAATAAGAAAGAGATCGCTTTTTAGCGATAAGGCCGCCCATTATAACACTTTCTTTAATTGTTTTTATGTAATGTCTGTAATTTAATGTTTGCAATAAAGCGTTCATCTATCTATCTATATATCTATTGTACACAATCACAATCTATTGTAAAAACTTTTTCGAGAAATGTGATGATTCGTATCTTGGCTGAATCTAAATCTGTGGTGGCTCTACTGAAAATATAAAAAGGCTCCTTTCTTATGCAACGCGGCATCACAAGACGAGTGCACATTTTTACTGCAGTTGCGACTTCGATGTCACACGCAGGCAACACTCGTTTTATTCATTTTTCAAACGAGAGAAATTACGGCATTCTCTTGAAAAACTGCTCTGTTAACTTTGTTTTATTATTCAGATAAAGTGTAGACTAAGAACGGATAGGCTGGTGAAACAGTTCCTAAATGTTTGCTTATTGACACGACATATATAAGTAATTTAAAATAAAATACCTGTGTTAAAAAGTATCTAACAATAAAAATGCTTTTCGTGCAAAATAATGGGATCAGCTCAGTATACAATTTATTTTAAGGCTAACATGCAACATGCAAAAATGAAGATACGTAAAGATATTATTAAGTCTGTGGAACCCTTGCTCTCACGGTATTTGCAGACCCCCGACACTGCAACACAAAACGTACGTATCATACAATATCACACCGATTCACTGGATGTTATACAAATTCGCCGAGCTAACTGTCTAGTACTACTACTAGCGCACCGGCCTGTCCGCACACGTTTTGTGTGTGTGCGTAATTATTGTAGGAATGAGCTAATACGAATCGAACGCGACAAGGACAACGCTATACGTAAGCAACCTAAGTGTTTCTCTTTCACACCCACTATCGCTTGGCTGGGAGACGTGAGTGTCGCTTCTTTATTTAATAATAAAAGCTTCTTTACTTTACTACGTAAAGAAGCTTTTATTATTTAGTTTTCTTTGGTATTTGTGAGTTTCTAATCCTAATGTTCATGTTTTAAAGGTCCATCATTGATAGTTAAAATTGACTTTACGAGTGTTTAGTGTTTACTGTTAGTGCTGAGCTGGGTATCCAAGATAACCTGACACTCCCAACAAAATACATAGTAAATTTTTATTACATCATTACTTTTTTATTTAATTTAAAACAATTTAGCACCTTTTAGTCAATCTATTTAAATAGCAGTATCATTTTACTTCTATGAACGCAGCTGTTCATATGGAAAGTTGATTTCTACTTAATAAATGTTTTAAGAACCAGCAAAGTTTCAAGGAAGATGTTTGTACCATTTAATTCGTATGTAATCGATACGTTGTTCTATCCAACAAAAATAGTGTAGGAACGCAAGTTGCAGAAACCCGGGATTATCCCGGTATTGCACCGAGACCGGGAAATAAAGTCAAGAAGATAGTGTCACAAAATATTACCAAGGTAAACTTAAGAAAGCGCACACAATTCACATAGACCTATTTCAACATTTTGAGATTTTAACTTGTCGGTGGTTTCAGACTGTAGACATATTCTCTACAAACTGGTAAATTGCATTACAGAGATGTTCTTAAGCGCCATCGCAGCACATGCAATATTTCTCCAGACGGTTGGGAAGCGCTTGCACAACAGAGACATGTTTGGCGGAACTTTGTTAGTAAGGCTGTTGATATTTTTGAAGACAATCGCTTACAAGACCTCGGTGCAAAACGCTTGCTCAAAAAGATCCGTCCTAAGCCTTCTTACACCTATAGAAACAATTCTAGAGGCCAGTTGTACTGTGCGCCCTTCAACAGGGTCTTTAAAACTAAATTTGGTTTTGCGAGCCATCTTCGCTCCCATTCCCGGAGTTGACAAGGTTCGCCGTTGACGGATACTTCAAGGAGGACATCATAAATTCGGTGAGTCACACCGAAGGGTGCAGTATCAAACATTTTTCTTGATGATTTTGCTTAGCGTAACCTCATTTCAGGTTAAGTCATTGAATTGGCAAAATCCGACAATGAATCGGTAAAATCCGATAATAAATGTAAGTAGCACGTATATACAATAATTTAGATACTAACTTTAACTTGATACCATTTATTTTTCGGGGCTCGTAAAAATCAGGAAATGTGATTTAAAATATATGTGTGATAGAAATACTGTTGGATAAATGCCACAGTTTTGACCCATCATTATGACTTGTCATTTAGTTTGGATATTATTAAAATCATGACACATAGTCCTTTTTTTGGGTAAATTAATTCACTAGCTAGATAGAACTATAGATAGATAAATAAATGCTGTATCGTTAATAAAAATTACAATAACTTACAATAATATTTGTTGGAAAAGAGTGTTGTTACAATGGGTGGCCTTATCTTTAGCGGATATCTCTTCTAGATTAGTACCTATTTTATAGTAGCTAGTATCTAGCAATGACTTAGGTAGAGACAAAGCGACACAAAACGAAAAGTTGGTCTCTAAATAGGTAATTTTATCTGTCAATGACTCCCAATCTAAACGGTTCTTGCGGAACTCCGGCCGGGCTTCCACCGCTGGAAGGTGGATAACGTGCCGCACGTACAGAATAGGATCGCAGAAATATATCGAACATCTGAGTACCGATGCATTGCAATAAATCATCGTAGGTATTTCTGCACCAGGATTTTTTGCCAATGCCTTTTTTGAAGGGTCCTATACTAGTTGCAATGACTTTTGCCTTTCACGTTTGCTAGCGATATCAGTTTGTTATCGCTAGCGAATGTGACAGATGTCCAATACCAAAGATAAAGAATTAAAAATCTTTATCTATGTCTAATACATTTTGATTTAGTCTATAGTCTCTACTGTTCACTCACGAGTCATGAAGGCGCGTACTTATTGAGGTAAAAATTGATTAGCAAATGAACATACATGTTATGCATTTGTACGCGTAGAGATCGTGTTGTCTAAGCAGAAAATAAATAAATGATGTACCATTATATTAATTTTTAAATCGGATTCGTTCATATGTATTTTGATGATATGTGCACCAAATTGCTTAAAAATATAATATGGTTTCGATTAAGCGTGACATTTCTATAAACTTGTAATGTAAATTGTGATGAAAAAAATGATGATTGTGTTGTGTTGTGATGATTGTGTGTAGTTGTCTCTTGATGTAATTGTTGTGTAATGTTCTTTGTGAATTAATGTACATAACCTATTTTATTAAAACGCATTAGTATATTTTTACTACATGTATAACAAGTAACGATTACCTACATAGTTTAAGTTTATCAAATGTGAGTGCATATTATTATTATTGAATTCTTTATGAGAAACAAAATTATCTCAAACCGTATATTTAAAGGTATATTGAAATGTCTCATAGAAAGTATATATATATATTTTCTATACATATACATTTTATTGAATTGCAGTCCAATTGTTTGAGCTGGATATGCAATTCCGAGCCATGCCCGATGCACTGATTGCTGGGCTTGTCACAAGCGGTTCGACTGCGCCTCTTTTGGTTAGATACTGGGAGCAGTTGCTTGTCTTGTTCCAAAACGGTATGTTGCAATTGAAACTTTTATAAAAATATAGGAAATAGAAACTGGTATAAAATATCGCTAATACTATCATTTCTTCTTTCCTACTAACATTATAAACACAGTATGTATGTGTATATTTGCTACCACTCAGAATGTTCTATGCCAGGAAATTGGCCAAGCGGATAAAACAACGGGGCGCAGCTAGTATGTTTTACTAAGTAGTAATTATCTGAACCATGCGGACAACGAATGCTGTTCTATAATACTCAAAATGATAAGAACTTGCTTTTCTCTTAATTTAATTTTGTCACAATAAAGTCAGCCATTTTATTTTATGTCGTAGTTAAGCCCTTTTCAATCACAGGACGCTTAAACTTATAACAATAACATTATTTGATGAAGTCATTTTTGCTGAAATACTTATTAAATAAGTTACTTTCGTGATAGGGCTGCTGCTCGTGTCGGTAGCCTATATGATTTATTGTCATTCTACTGAATTGACTGTAGGTGAAACAGAAAAAACGTGACATCTAACACATAACCATGTTTGTCCGTGTCACGTGCCAGAGCGTCACGCTCCAAAAAGTCACGATCAAGTTGTCATAAATGTCACCATCCCGGGAGAAATTTAGCGCAAATCGATCGACTGAAAGCTTGTTAACTGCTGTGAGTTCACAAACAAAACATTAATTGTTGACACTCGCCATCCCAAAATATTTATACCTGAATCTTAAAATCATTAAAATTGTGAGATTTGGTAAGATATAAATTACGAGATCCACTTTATTACCAACCTTAAACGTTCCACTGATTTGTTTTTGTTTATTTTTTTCTATATAAATACGAAAATCCTAGTTTAGGGTCAAACTACGTACGTATCATTCAATATCACACCGATTCACTGGATGTTTCTTTTACATAAAAAATAATACAGATTGCAATCTTAACTTCACAAAAGGCAAATCCTGAAGTAGGTACGATGTACGCGAAAACAGTGAGTATTGGGAACGTGCCGTCTCCGCGTCACGCTTTAAAAGGCCGCAATCAAGCTGTCATAACTGTCATCGTCCCGGGAGAAATATTGTACAAATACATCGGCTGGTAACTTGGAAACCTGTTTATTTTTTACTTGGAAACTTGTTTTGTTTAACATATTCGACCAAAAACTTGGTTTTCATATTTACTGCGAAGAGAAAAATAATTTCAGAATCCAAATCGTTTCAAAATCAATATTTTTTATTGCTCGGCCCTAGTGTAATCTAACGTAATCGTAACTGTCATAACAATGATTGTGTATTATTATTATATTTTATGAGATTATATACTAGAAACAGTTGTTTTGATGGTATAGATAGGATATATCTTCAAAGATTTCTGTGGATATCAATCATAAGACCACAAAAGAAAACAAGTAAGGCACGGAAGCAGTGAATATTGGGTACGTCACTTGCCGGCGTGTCATGCTCCAAAGAGCTGCGGTTGGAGTTGACGACTGTCACTTCCGGAAGAAATGTTTCGGAAATAGATTGACTGGTAGATAGCATGTTAACCACTGCGCCATGAACTTATAAAAATTGGTACTTGTCATTGGCATATAAAATATTGATATTAGGTATAAATATTTAAAGACATGTTTTAAATTCTGGGAATGTTAATATGAATAATTGAGTATTTTTGCTGTTCAGTATTATTTTCGCAAGGTATAGCGTGTTACGAGTACATTTACTGGAAAACCTGTTATCATTATCTATTAGATAGTAGATATTTTATATGGGTACAAAAAAATACTTTTATCATCCACATGGTCACAATATAAAACAAGTTAGGCTCATTTATACGGAAACAGTGAGTATTGGGTACGTCACTTACCAGCGTGTCACGCCCGAGAGAGTCGCGGTTGGGTTTCGCGACTGTCACTCCCGGGAGAGATGCCGTGCAAATCGATCAATTGGAAACTCGTTAATCTTTTCTGGCTCACATTATTCATTTTGGTATGTGAATCACATAATCTCATTATTATAAATCAATAATATAATCTATTAATACTATAGGTAGTCATTATGAAACCTTACAATTACATTTATTATTTTAATTTAGAATTATTTTTATAAAATATACATGTATTGATAAACATATAAAAACGCTATAAAAACCGATTGACTGTAAGAAATGCTTTTACAATTTAGTTCATGAATAACTATTAGAAATTGTTTTTATAAAAGAATATTTCAGCGAAAACAATTTATCATAAAGTTCTGTCACCTCAGTATAAGCTCGTTGACTGCTAAACAGATTTCAGCAAGTCTTCAAGACTTCAAGCTAATATTCAGTTTTCAGTTTACTTACCAAGTTCCAAACTTCAACAACCTCTAATATAAGCAAAATGCATTACGTTGACGCTATTTGACTAAAGTGAAAGCAAAAACGTATTCAGAATTATTCTTATTCTCTGGGGAGGCGGCGAGAGATGCACATACAGTTTCACTTACCACAGCTCTCTGTGGAAGCCCACAGCTATTCTCGAATACCTAAAGAGTAATTTTATTCTTATGCATACCTATATACCACGTTATGTTGGTTGCCTCCGCTAAACAATCATTCAACATTAATACGTAGCACTTATGTTATTCAGCCGTCATATCCACTAACCACTACAACAGCTGCTTAAAATTAATCAAAGGAGGTTAGCAGTAGCACCATTCCGCGCTATGAGGTAGCTACTGGAAAAACGAAACAGCATTATAAAGTATAGCTCCATCAATCTTCACAAACACTCACACACACGCATTGATGTTCTTTTTCTTAATTTTCTCTTTGTTTTTTTTCTACTATTCAGATTTGGCATTTTCATGTATCAAAATTGAGAGAAGTAGCTAGTCCTTGAAACACAGCGTCAATCTACGTCGAGGGCTAGAAACATCAAAATTGAAACTGTAACACCTACTTGTACTGTGTCAATATTTTTTCTTATGTTTATATTTTATCAGGCCTAGCGCACTCCGCACTGTAGGTACGAAGCTACAAGTACATAGCCGGACACCGTCGGCGGGTCGCGCGTCGTTACACGTGCCGCGTTAGAAGAGATAAGAGCTATGCGATAGAAAGAGAGGCGCTCTGTAGGTTAATATGACTGGTGGGTATGCAGCGCTACGCGAGCTGAATTGAATTTTATTGCGACATAGCAAGAGTCGCTATTTGTTTAAATTTCTTTGCAGAGTGATGCTTCTGTCCCTTAGTATTCTGTGATTTTATGTTTTTTATGTATAGCTTACTTCAGTGCTGTTTATTATGTACTCGTACTTGATTACATTTATCCAAATTTTATTTAAGACAGCCTCTGTGGTGTAGTGGTTGGGCAGGTTTGCTTAATTCTCATACACCCCTGAGGTTGCGGGTTCGTTTTTCATGACGGGACAAATGTTTGTGCACAGAAAACGCAAGCATTTGTTTCGTGTCTGGGTGTTGTATGACCATGGTCCTTGTAATTCCTGGTTCTCTAGATACAAATAATCCTAGTTAAGGCCCACGATCTATGTAGGATACGTGTATGATCATAAGGCGTATTTATTTATTATTATTATTATTTTATGTTTATTTAATGATAAAAGGGCAATGGTTTCCCGAAAGCATTTTTGTTTCTATCACGAGTCTTTTTTCTACTTTATTTTGTTGTTTTTAATTTGAACATCATATTTTTTTATTACGCCAATTTTTTTTTTTGACAGCTACTAATCCAGTAAACATCACGCGGTATCTATTGTCGAAAAGTTGTTCCGATAACAATATTCTACAGGTTCTGCGATAAGCTTAACAATATATGACTGGTTTTATAGTGTCCTGTCTTGAAACCAGAAAATGACAGCTCCAATTCTATTTTGCATCACCGTAGACATGCGGTGAGATTCGTACGAGAAATGCGGTGAAATGAACACTGTGCAAGACAGCAATTGTAATTCACAATAAAGGATGTTAGAGTAAACTATAAATAATTACTATTTAAGGTGTAGCGCTCGTACCGTAGCTTGCCTAGCTGTTCGTAAAATATCTTCTAGGCTAAACAACGTTCGCAGCGGTAACAATTTGGATGGGTGACCATTTGTGTGGTATTTACTTGAGCGCTATCGTGCTTCGGAGGACACGTTAAGCTGGCGGTCCCGTTCGTTATCTTTGAAAGTCATTAGGCCTTGTCGGAGGCTTTCGGGCGGTCTAAAAACTCCGACTCCAGGGTTGGCCACTCACATACGAGGGAAGAAGAGAATAAAAGCTATTTACGGTGCAATGCAAGGCTCATTTTTAATGCAGCTACATGCATTCTTTTCTTAAGAGTTATGAATTTATGAATAGTGCGGAAATTGTCAACTTGGAATGCTATTCTGGGAGAGCCATAATATTCGTTGGCGGGTTAAAATTAGAACAGACATTGTAACTTGGAAACTATACACCTAATAGTAAGTCTAATTCTTTTAGAACAAGCTACTTGCTCTTAATAACAAGATTCTTTTTGTAAATAAATGAATATTGAATATTAAATAACATCAGTATGATTTAATAGATCCTACATTTATGTTAAGAATGTATTGCGTATATTCGTGCACAACTTGTTATCAAAATAATATTTTGTGCAAAAACTTATTTTGATTGAACAAGACATACACCGTAACCTAAACATATTTATAATACTAACTGCACCACGCGGTTTCACCCGCGGTTTTCCAGTATAAAAATAGCCTTGTTAATCAATGGTAAAAGCAATCTCCATTCTGAATTTCACTCAAATCCGTTCAGCCGTTGCGGCGTGAAGAAGGAACACACATACTTACACACTAACACACTTATATACACTTTTAATGTGATGTTTTTTATACACTTATTAATGTTTGATTATTTTTATATGTTATTTTATGATGATTTTTATACATTCGTTAATACTATTGGGATTTGTTTATAAATAAATGGGTGCAAAGTATTATCTTACCACAGAGTGTAGGGTGCAAAGCTTGCTTTTAAGCCTGTTTTTCATAACGTCTAGTCCATAATCTATATCTATATCTATATCTATATCTATATCTATATCTATATTTATAATAAAACTGTAACGAAGCGGTTACTGTACATTTAAGATATATTTGAAAATCTATTTTTTTAGGAGTATATGGTAGCAACAGAACCCAAAAATACAATTTTTAAAATTTTTGTCTGTCTGTCTGTCTGTCTGTCTGTCCGGGATAAACTCAGAAACTAGGGCACTAATTTGAATGCAGTTTTTTGAAATATGTTCTGTGGAGTCCGGCGCTACACATAGGCTTTGTTTCATCAAAATCGGTCCAGTAATATTGAAGTTATGATGCAATTTAAGAAAAAATATACTTGTCAACTATAAGTTGAACCACGGAACATACCGGACCCTTTGTGCACAAGGCTCAGCTTAAACTGGTTTGTACATGGGTTGACATGACGGTATTCTAAAAAATGGTTTGTAGAGTCCTAGGCCACATAACAAGCTTCCTAATCCTAATCTATGTCTATACATATAATAAAATCGTAGAACCCAAAAAATCTGTACTTGGAAGATATTCGAAAAAATATCAGCCAGGGCGATATAAAATGAGTAACTAAACATATTAAAACAGTTTTTAAAATTTTTGTTTGTTTGTTTGTTTGGACTTCTATAACTTAAAAACCAAGGACGGGATTTTAATGGCGTTTCCACGAATATGTTTAATTAAATTCTGATTTTAATATAGGCTATCGACATTTTGAAATATCAACTTATGGGGGGGTAAATGGGGGCCAAGTTAGTATGGAAAAAAGTTAGTAGATTATCCTAAAATCTTGAAACTCAGAATTAGTTTATATAATTAAAAATTAACGAATACGGGTCCAATATTTTTTGATATTTAACTTCTTTAAGCGAGGAAGATAGACAAAAGGTAAAATTCGTATGAATTTGAAACGCTGTATACACTATGAAAATAAATGAAATGCATACAAGTAAAATTATATTTAAATTAAAAATATTATGAAAGGAATATAATTTTAGCGTTTTTAGTAACTCTTAGAAAACAACTCGCAAACTTTACATGAAAAGAACCATAATTATTTCAACTCTTGAAAATTCATTTATGCAATTGAAACTAGATGGCGCTAGGGGTCGCTAAAACATGCAAACGATTTTTTTATGTAGTGCACCACACACGGTGAATATAAATAAAACATCTTTTTTAAATTTGTTTAGTTTGACGTTACCTGCTTTTTTATGGTACTGAGTGATGAGACTAGCAAGTCGTTCGCCTGATGGTACGGGCTACGCCTGCCCATAGCAATAGCAGTGCCACCCAGATCTGAGTCATTGTCTTGACATCAGCTGATATTGAGTCTCATATGCCCAGTAATTACGCTGGCTACAATCCCCTTTAAACGGAAACACAGTAATGCTTGCGCACTACGGCTTGAAGGCAGAATAACTGGCAAAACGATGGTACCTTCCCAGACGGCCTTCCGCATACGAGACACCTATCACGAGTAAAGTTACGCCACCGTCCTTTACTCAAACATGGTCGTGTACCTCCAAAGTGATCGAATTTTTTTTTTCGACCCGGAATCCTTCAGCTAACCTCTTGAAAACCCTCATCAGACCACAATTCTGGCGGTTTTTAGGTTTTGCCAAGAGGATGATTTTGCCAAAACTTTAATGTATGATGAAGTGCCAAACAACGACTTCAACGACAAACAAACTGGTCCAGTTAACAAACGACGACTTGGTGGGGGATCGAGTGTCTATCAGGAGCATGATTTTGGCAGTTTGTATGTACACCGTCCATGCCAGTAACAATGAATGCTACTATTTACGGTTGCTGATACACACTGTCTGTCCGCGGCGCTACCTCATTTGCGTTTCTCACAACAGTGAACTGTTCCTCAGAACAACGATGGTGTCTTTCCTTCCTTCCTTTCATGACTTTCCACAACTTTCCACGTAGCCTGCAAAGCAAGGCGCCTTCTGAATGACGACCAAAATTGGGACGAAACTAGCAAAAGCAGTCGTAAGTGATGCTCACAACGTATGCGCCATTTGTTCGTTTTAATTTTGGTGTTTTGTGGGCTCTCGAGCCCAGTGCAACTGTGGAAGTCCAGCCTATAATGTTTTGAGGGACATTGAACAGGACGTTGATGTTATAGGACGACGGTGAGGATGGTGGCAATTCACTACCGTACCCCGTAGAGTTTTTGAACTCTTTGAGTCCATCCGGACATCCAGCGCACTCTATTAGATAAAAAATTTGGAATACAAAATTATGCTTTTTTGAAATTGACCCCGCCGAAGTTGTTAACTTCGGGGAGGTTAGTTGTGTAACGGAACTCGACTGAAGATACTGTCGCTAGAGACGAACCTCACTGAGGCACTGAACCTCACTGAGGTATACTGATAGCCCGTGGCGCTGGTGTGTCAGTTTTCATATATTAGTATTCATCTCTCTCATCTCGAACCACTTTCCGTTCACATTCAAACGCGTGTAGTTTTGTGTGAGCGTCAGCTTTGCAATGACGATCAATAAGTCGCAAGACCTAAGGGTCTCTAGGCCACGGCCGTTGATCTGAGGGCAGGATATTTCTCACAGAGACAGCTGTACGAAACCTTCTCACGGGCAACGTGATCCCAAAGTCTTAACGTGTTTGCTCCCTGTACAGTGTGTTTTTCAAATAACATGTGTTGTACACAATCTACAAAAAAGTCTCTACATCAGCGTTAAACGAAGTCCACGCGAACGAAGTCGCGGGCAATAGCTAGTAATTTCTAAAGTGCACTATTTCCAGCAGCGGCCAGCATTGTCTTGCGGAACAGCTACATTATATTTGCCGCTGCACGGTCCTTAGCGTGCATTTTATGTCAGAACCAGACGCCCGTTGGTCGACGGCGACGCTTTGCATGGCGGGGCGCCGAGAATACCGGATAAAACCGGATAACTTTATCTCACAATCCCTTCTTGCGTCGCTGATTTTTAAACTCGAGTATACGCTACGTGTATTATGTAAATTGATTCCTGAATCACCGTTGTAGCAACGCTGTTGACTTATTACGTTTGCCTACTGGATTTTCTTTGCGCTGAGGCATTTTTCTTATAATCTCAGAGGGATTCGCGCAGCTTAGATTGTATAGGTAAGTCTTATATTTTTGGGGACAGAAATCTGACAGCATCCATATTTGAGTAGCATTTTTATTAGTATACGGCCGGCACAGAAAGGAGGTAATGTGTTGTGTTTTAAGTAAGGGGCAACTGTACTATCTCTGACTTAAAGCGTATGTTAGTTAGGAGGGGCTGCTAAGTGCTGGCAATAAATTGTTAGTTCCGAGCACTACTTCAGGTGCTTTTTCATTAGTGGAGCTTTCCTGTAGGTTAACTGTTGTTGCTTTAAGTAAGGGAATGAAGTTACGTATTCCACGAGGGAGTTTATGTGGAGGGTAGATGGTATCTATTAATTTAATAGTTTAAGCAGCATGTTACAGAATATTTCTTTGAAAGACATTGATGTAAAGTGGGCTTTTAGAAAATGGCTGCGGACTTCGTGGCGGAACTTATATGTCTGTTTGGGTAAGATTTTATAGGTATACTTTTTTTTTTTCCAGAGGTTAGTAAATTCAATAGTTCATATAATAACTTATCCAGGCAATCAGGCTTAGAAAAACAGTCCGATGAAACCTAAAAGCAGTACATTTACAGTTCAGATCACTTATTCTCGCATTTATAGTACTAGCAGAGTTATGTTTCCCAGCTTCTTAGCACAGTAATCTATCAGTTCACGGTAACAACGTAAATTCTCACATTTGACAGATGCTTGGGATTTATCAACGTCTCCGCGCTGGCACGTTGAAAGCTAGCTTCAATAGCTCCGCGGAATAAATGTCGATTCGTTTGTAACAGAATGGCGATATTTATGTGCCGGTTATTACTTTCATTTAATTTCCTTGGAATTGAAGTTTGTAGAAAACGGTCACACTTTAGCAAATTAAATGTTTTGAGGAAAACATAACATATGATCGAATTTATTTTTTTGTTCGTAATTAAATAGAAGACAAAGGTGCTTTGAACATTCCACTTCTGCAAAGCAGCCAAAAAGTAGGTACATAAGAAAAATAGCATTGTAGAAACAAAAAAAATGTGACAAAATCTCTAAAAAAATGCCCTTCAGTTTCTTGCCGTATCTTCTTAGTGGTAGTTAAGTGGTAGAGTCTTATCATTATTTGACGGTCATAAGTGCGTCTGTGATGCCAAACATGAATAAAGAGATTTTGAGTTTGAGTTTATTTCGTCTTTATTTTAGGCAACATTAGATAAGTAACAGATGTAATTTACTTATTCTACGGCCCATATAAATATATACTTTAGAATTAACATACATTCAATTTCTATTAAAATATTTATCTATGTGATATGTTTTGTCGGCGACGTGTGACGCAACTGTGATGTGTCAGCCTGAAAATGACATAAGAAATTACTGAAATTGATATTATTATTTAATACTTATACCTTATTAAAATGTCTTAAACATTGAGTGAACGAATGTGCTTAAGTATATATGTACCTACATATGTACAAAGTATTTTAAAACATATGTATAATGTTATTTTACATCCAAGACCAAAACACTATAGAGGTCCCATAACCGGTAATATCTAGTTATTTTCACAATAACATTGTAACATAAAAGCTTTTCCCCGGAACAAGTGCCTCAGTTAAATGAATTAACTTTCAATAATTCCATTATAACGGCATTACTACCGAATTATCGATGGCCACTCACCCAGTAAAAACGTTTTCATAAAACTGGCGTAGTTTCAGAATAAATATGGGATCGTTTACATAAGTAAATTTTCATTAGTGTACAGCTCGGGTTATACGACGCATGCGGGGGTTGCAGCAAGCTTCACTCATTTGTTACTCTTAGCTTGTATTATCTCTACTTTATATTTCGAATAAATTACCTTTCGGCGCTCCAACACGCATGTTTTTCTATAAGCGAAAAATGTTGATAACAAATTGAGGTACGAAGGTATTCAAGCTTGCTTGCGGATTTCAACTTTTTTTAACCGTATTCTCTTTCATAACATATTCATCATCGCGGTGTTTAGGTCGCCACTGCTGTGACGCAGGTTATTTCTCAAAGGTATAATCTATATTCTATCCTTCTTTGGGGTAAACATTCTATTTAATACAAAACATACGGCAGTATGGCGTATTTTTCAACTTTTACAAAAAACAATATCTAAAGAGGACTTTATCGCCAGGGCCAGAATAAAGAAATACCTACTTAAAATCAATGTGTAGGTATAATTTTATAATTACCAATATCGTGTAAATAATAATAGGTACAGACTGTAGCTTATATGGACGATGTCCGAAATTGAATCCTCGGTCGGCCTGAATAAACACAATTGTAGTTTGTTCAAAACAGTTTATATTTAGTCGAGTGTATTTATTAAATTAGTTGGAAAACGAGGGCCCACTTCAGTCGGTATTTATAGCTCCATCGATTAGTGGGGGAATGTAATTAGTAAGTTTAATATTGTAGTGGCTGGCGGGGTTGGCTAGCAACCTTTCTAACTTGTTTATGTACTAATATGCCTATATCACATACATAGACTGACCCCAAACTAGGTTCCGCGTATCTAGGGACCCAATAACAGTGTACGGGTTTCGTAAGGGTTTACGCATGATACTTGGACATGCGACACAAACAAATAGAAACAAAATAGAGATATACGTATAAATATTCATCTTTCTATTCTATATCTATACATATACATCTGTATACCTAATATAAAAACGGAACTAAGCCAATTCTGTGGATTGAAGATATTTTTGAAAAAACCAACTGGCACCGAATATTTTTTTTTTTTCTATTTATAGGCTTGCGTTTGACCGCTATCTCACCTATTGTCCCCCCTATTTAGTGGGGGCTGAACATGAATCCACGATTTTTAGAATTTATGTCTGTTTGTTTGTATGTTTGTTATCTATATAGAATCGGAAACTGCTGAACAGATTTTAATTCAACTTTCAGGGATTGGTAGCATTAGTCCCAACTTAGATTATAGGGTATTTTACGGTTGGGTGACTACGAAGATACAGCTTGACTTCTTCGTAGTACGCGCTCTCATATATTAGGGAGGTCTTACTAAGATCGTCTTGGAGAAGTCGCGGAAAAAAGCTAGTATTGAGTAAGATAACGAGACGATCAACGTCGGGGGCGCTCGAAAGCTGATGGTAAGCTTTTTCTTTTTGTCCTTTACAATTATTATAGTCTCAGTCGCACCCAGCACTTTAAAAAGCAAATACTGCGCTCTACTGGCACGAGTGCCTACTGCGCTTGTCACCCTGATTCGTTTATTTTTATTTATTTTATCTTTTAATTGTACAAAACAAAAACTCTAACCGAGTGCTCATTCCTGGTTCTCCGCTTATATTCTTGTAAACCACGAAACAGATTTTGATATGGTTTTCACTGCCATTTAGAGATTTTTTTACGGAAGGTTATAAACAACACAATCTAATCACGTTTTTGTTAAGTAGAAAATATTCAATGTTTTAAATTGCATCCGTGCGAAGCCGGGGCGGGTCACTAGTGCTATTAATATTATAAATGCAAAAGTTTGTGAGGAAGGATGGATGGATGTTTGTTATTCAATCACGCAAGAACTACAGAACGGATTTTAATGAAATTTGGTATGTAGAATTGTAGATACTTTATGTAATAAAAAAATAATAATTAAAAAAAAGTAATAATTTTTTTATTTTAAAGCATTGCCACATATAAATTTAAGTTTTTTAAGCTTAGTATACAGTAATTATATTTATGTAGCTATATAGCTATATATTATATAAAAGGCTGTTGGTATACAACTAAAATTATGAGACCGCTGAATCCGAAACTAGGAATATAACCTGTATGATCGGATTCAGTTGTTCTCCAAAGCTTACAGTTTCACAGTTTTACATAGTTAGTCATTACTTATTTGCTTTAGGTCCTCAAATAAGACTTAAGTCAATTTTTATCCAAAAGAGACATGCTTACCTTTTGTTTTCAAAGTCATGATACAATTTTTAACGTATTTTAATTGATGTACATTATGTGTATATTACGTTTTATTCAATATCTTTTCACTTGACTTGACTTGACTTTCCCGGGAAACCGCGGGAGAAACGCGGTGCGTAGCTAGTGCACAATAATTTTGATCTCAATATCCAATAGAAAATATATTGAATATTGCAGAATGCCTTCACTTTCATAATCGTTAGGCGATTTTCGCTCCGCTATTAAATAAAATAAAACTTAACTTCAGCTAACCCAATATTTTCCGCATAGTTTTCCCCAAAAGGGTTTCAGGTTAATCTAACCCTAATAACTTTTGCGCCGTAGTTGCATTGTGTTGGAGCCTGAAGGTCGAATAATTAATTACTAGCTGTTTTCGTTGACTCACGCCATGACCTGACTCCCTAAGTACTTACTGTCTAAACCTTGCGCCTTGGAAGAAGTAAAAACTAGAGAGTAAACTATTGATTAGGAATTCTAATGTAAATTAAGTGTTTTTGTTTTTGCGCTTTAATGTATTTTTTTCAAAGAACAAACTTTCCATGTTATATAAACATAATAATAATATTTTGTAATTGGTTTGTGTTTTAAGAAATTTAAAATCACCGTCCATTTTTTGCGCTATTCCCCTTCCCCCATCCCTGTACGGATGTCTGACCGCAAATTGTTAACTTCTGTTGCTTTTTGTTGTTATTCTGTTAATAATCTGTCTGTATTTCAATAAAGAGTTATTTCCTATATTTCCATGCATCTTTAAGAAGTGTAATGCACTGATAAACTTTTGACATGATTATGACACGAGTTGATTTTAATGCACCAATCATCGATGACTGAAAATTCCAAAACATTTTAATTTTAGTGATCAAACAGTTCTGGGCATATAATTATGGCTTAAGACCGATTGTAATTTTATAAGTCATAATTACGCTATAATATAGAAACATCTGAATCTACTCTTACATAACTAAATATAGTTTACGAGTTATTCTGCTATTTTGTGTTAATCTCAAGTTTAACGAGATCCACTTTAACTTATCCATGGCTTATGTAGTCGTTGCTATTCGGCCCCTATTACAGACTATTAGCAGTTTGATTTCCTGCAGTGTTAGGACTGTTCCATTTCACGGTGGGTAAGTTGAAACTTAATATTGGATTATCCGAGGTAAATACTGGATAGTCCGATGGGGTAACGCGGATATCTCTATAGTTGGACAAGTTTCCATGTGTGATCCATAATTGAGCGGTTAAATTGCATGTTTGATTTTGATTTGAACTATTAATATAGCACACTATAATTATATGAGCGAGTGTGGCTTAGTGGGAGCATGTGCGACTTTCGATCCGACGCACCCGAGCTTGGATCCCGCTGGCCCCGCACCACTGACTTTCTTAAGTTATGTGAGGATTTAACACTCGTGTCCGAGAATTAATCACTAAAATCAAGGATGTGTGACATCCACCAACCCGCATTGGGCCAGCGTGGTGGGTTATGGGCCGTACTCTCTCTATGAGAGAAAGCGCGTGTCCCAGCAGTGGGAAGGTCATAGGCTGATGTTGAAAATTGTATGTGCTCGTAGCATTTATGTTAGGGTGTTTTTGTTTATTTTTGTTTTTTTGTCTCTTTTAGTATATTCAGTGTAATGACGTCCTGAATAAATGTATTTTCGTTCTTTCTTCTTTTTATTTTCTTATACATTTAATTATAAACTTTAGTTGGACAGTGACAAAGATGACATTATTTAACTCGATTTAATCGACTTTCTATTCACCGTTTTTATTACTTCATGACCAAGATTGAATTTAACACATAGTTTTAATAAATTATCACTTAATGATATGCTTCAGAAATAAGGTTTTTCTTATCGGATATAGATCTATTCGATAGCCGAAGATGGAGCTCACAGATATGTCAGAAGACGGCAGTTGAGCGACTGCTCAGACCCGCCTCCCTGATGGCTTACCGAACATCATCCCGAAACAATAGTAGGTAGCTTGATGGCATGGCTTTGTTCGGTGAGTGATATTACAACCGTGCCCGGAGCGAACCACTCCAAAGCACTTAAACGGGGTTTTCAGCCTTCGACAATTTCCTATACTTGTAAGGTTTTCTCTAAAAACGTTTCTATCAAAATGCAAAGTTACATTTTTTTATTATAAATATCAGAATATAACCGAGCGAAAAATACATAAAAACATGACAGGAGAAAACTATCACATTTTAACTAAAATCCGCATAAAGAAACAGTCACCAAAACAGTAAAGTTTTTATACTTTTCCGATTTATCATTATAGAGATAAAAAATCTGTGTCCTGGGAATTTAATATCTTTGATAAAAACTGGGTTCGAAAATATCATTACATGTTGTAACTTTTTTAAGTCAAGTTATTGTATGTTTTCAAGGCAATGAATGTAAATATTTGTTTCTCACCAAAAACAGAAGCACATCTAACAATTCGGAACTCGGCTTTACTTTTCGAATCTCAGAGACACTTCAAGGTTCGAAGTTCGAGCAAACGATTCTCATTTGTTACAAGTGTGTACTGTGTCTGTGACATTCGACTCGTCACTGATGTTATGCTCGAAATTGTATTACAAATAATGTTTGCAATGTTAAGTTTGTCTTGACATACATATGAGTACGTTCAACGAAGACTTTCACATTCTTAGGTGCGTCTGTTATGTCGAAATTGAGAACTTTTAAATTGAATTGATGTTTTGCTTATTTCTCAGCTATGACAAGCCTAGCGCACTCCGCACTGTAGGTAAGAAGCTACAAGTACATAGCCAGACACCGACGGCGGGTCGCGCGTCGTTTTACGTGCCAGTCAGAAGAGATAAGAGTTATGCGATAGAAAGAGAGGCGCTCTGTAGGTTAATGTGACTGGTAGGTATGCAGCGCTACGCGAGCTAAATTGAATTTAATTGCGTCATAGCAAGAGTCGCTATTTGTTTAAATTTCTTTGCGGAGTGATGCTTCTGTCCTTTAGTATTCTGTGGCTATGAGTACTCAGGCACGTAACAAAAACAGCATTGTTATTTAGAAATATCAGGTCACTTTTTTACCATTTTCTTGAACAAATTAGATTGACTACAGTGTTTTTTCGCCTTCCCGTTTTACGGAGGTAGACAAAATGAAACCTGTCCGGGGTATAATAACAGATCAGTTTAATCTGCCGGCCGCCCAGCCGCCCAGCGCCCGGTCGGGCGTTTCTGGGCCAGCATTAAGACGTGATCAATTATACGCGCGTCCTGGCACCCTGCGTTGTACGGTGTTTATTGAAGAATTTTAATGAGGAAAAATACTGAAGTTAAGTTAGTCAGGAGGAAATTAAGTTTAGGGTAAAATTTTAAGTTGCTTATTATCTGACAGTGATATATAAGCGGTAGCGGAATACACAGAAAGGCTTGGATTTAACGCGAACTCAATAAAATGGGGATATTAGCACGAGTGTCTTTGACGATAGTTAAGTCTATACGGGTCAGTTTCCTCCGAAATGTATCCGACATCAGTTTTAAAATCTGGTAAGCTTCACTAGCCCGCGGTCGTGTTTCTCCACGTCGATTTAACACAGTTTCAGCATGTAGTTTGCCGTGTAATTATGCGAGCGTTCGTTATAGTTCATTGGATACAGTTTACTTTGTATATCCGAGCTAGCCATTTTCCGATTCTTATTTTTATCTGTGTATATATTTTTGAGTTTTCTCAAAAACTTGTTAGTTTATAAATGAAAGTTTACTGTCTGCCTTTTTCTTAAATCCAAATATGCAGTTTTTTTCTCAAAAATGCACAAGTCATTTCCTAAGAACAAAACTTCCTCACTGTATAGTAAAAGGTACCTACCCTGAAGGTCCTAAAATTTTGCTTCACCCTGTATACTCAGATTGTTTTTGGCGAGACTATAAATAAAGCAGCTGTATGTCATAACGGAGCGAATTAATTTGAAGTGACGCGTCACGAACATACGCTGCGTGACACGAGGGACTAGGAAATGCACGAGCGAAGGACATGCTCAGAGGAGTCACAAAGGCCGGAAAAATAAACATTTAAATTACTTTAAAATAAATACCTAAGTGAAAAAGTTTTTAGAAATTACACAATGTGATATTGATAGGAATAATGAGCCAACATGCCCAACCACTACACCTCAGAGGCTGTTCATTAATAAAAGTAATTAGTTTAAATGTTAACTAAAAAAAAAAGACGTGTGGCACTCGGAGACTGCCGCGGTAAAGCTATTGCATAGCATTCGGAGTGGGGGGTGTTAGGTTATTTTCGTTACGGAATTTCTGGATTCGGTCTCCACGCTCAAGGCCCGCGATAGAAGCTATGCAATAGCTTAAAAAATTCACCTTTTTACCATCCATATATACTGTTAATAACTTCTTATATCGAATCGCAATCCATATTACTCTACAATAACAGTAAAACTCAAATAAAAATTGGTATTTCCAATCTGACGTTACAAACGACCAGACAGAGAGTCGTTACCTTTTATTTGTGTAAAGAAAAGATAATAATGCAAATTTAACTCACGAATCCTCAAAGTAATAAAATTATTACCTTGATTTTCAGACCAGTCGCTGATATTTCGAATTACAGAATAATAAAAAGTCATGTCCATTAACACCAATTTCATAGGCCCACTTCAAATGTCTTTTTTGCCATAATTCGAGCACCTAAAGAAGCTCCTCACCTGAGTACGTAAAAGGAAAACATAAGGTAAACACAGGAAGGAAGACATTTTGTACTCATTGTTGTGAAAGAATATCAGGGATAAAAGAAAGTAGCCGAACTTTACGATTATTTTATAGCGCGTTGACAGTAGAAGTTTTTATAGCAGTTTTAGCAACACCGTAAAATGTTATGTAATTGCAATATACGTCGGAAGTGATATTAGTGAAACGTTGATGGTGAAGATAAAAAGTGTATGAAAAAGCACTTTTTAAACATAAATTACACTAAAGTAGACAAGCGGCATTTATTTTATAAAAAACATCCACAAACAATGGGAACCTGGCATGGAAATCGATTTGAAACTTGTTTTCTATTTCTAATGTATTTAGGTAAATATTACGTAATAATAATAATGTTTCTTTAATTCAGACACAAGATCCATTGCACATCACATATAATATAACAAGTAAAATACAAATTAAATAAAATTACAAATACAAAATAAAATAAAATAAAATTGATACAATATTTTACACCTACGCGATTTGCAACCACCGTCTATCACCGCCTATCCGACAGCCTCTGTGGTGTAGAGGTTGGGCAGGTTGGCTCAAATCTCATACACCACTGAGGTTGCGGGTTCGATTCCCGCGACGGGATACATTTTTGTGCACAGAAAAAAAAAGCGTAAGCATTTGTTTCGTGCCTGGGTGTTGTGGGACCATGGTCCTCATAGTTCCTGGTTCCCTAGATACAGGGAATCCTAGTTAGGGGCCAGGATCTATGTATGTGATCGTTGGGCTATAAAAAAAAAACCGTCTATAAATATCTGTCAAAAAAACAAGAGTTTTTCTAAAATTATGATATTTTTGTAAAATTAATGAGTTTTTGTGTTGTGATGTGTTAGTTGCGTACCATATTTATGATTTTTGTTAAGCCAATATTATCGGAAATATAATAGGATAAAAGGAATGAAAACATACACATAATAATCCTTTTTGCACTTATACATAGTAATAAATATACAAATTGAGAACTGTATATGTATTCATAACTAGGTATTTTATTAATGCATTGTATATGGTATTGTAATGAAATGTTATTAAATGTATGCTTTGTTTTGCATATTATGTCATACGATTTATTTTGTTTCCATTATAATTTTCTTAACTTTTTGATGCACGCTTCGTATATATTTCTTTTACTGTCACTGAATAACTGGTAGTAAATGCTTAGCATTGTTCTACTTTTGTACATTACTTGTAATAGTGGAATTAAGTATTAAATAAATAAATATTTTTAAGGGTTAACTAGTTACCGGTTTATTTTCGAAAACGAGTTTGGTTCTGTAATTGGCGTTATTGACATCACCAATCACTATTACCTATTGTTGCCGGCTCAAATATTGCATCCCTGCCTAGAACGAATAAAAAAGGCGGGCGCCTCGTCGCCAAATTCAGAGGTAAAGCATTCAAAGTATGCCGGTGCGCTCGTTCGTATACAAGCCTGTCACACACATTTACATCATGCTATGCAGATCGGCTGTCATATCAGCCCATCGTTCACATAAACAAAGTTACGCCACCCGCTATTGCTATGCTTCAAATGTTGCTTAACAAGATTCTGTCCGCTTTTTTTATTCGCTCAAGCCCTGCACTTAGCTTATCATCATAGTCATAATATTAGAAAGTGTAGTGAAAGAGTAATCCTAGTTAGGGGCCAGGATCTATGTTTTCGAACGTTGGGCGAAAAAAAAACCATGGCAGAGATTCAATCTATACCGCATACCTATCTACCTATATATTGCGATACAAGCGAATTTCAGTAAACTAACATTTAAAAAACCCCTGACACAAAAAAATCTATAAAAAGTAAAAACGGCTGAAGCGATTTTGATAAAATACACTATATAGTATAAGAACCACTGCTAGAAAACCAGCTTTCAAATAAAAAAAAACCGCATCTCAATCGGTTCACCCGTTTAAGAGCTACGATGCGTTTAAGAGCTACGATGCCAGACACACAGACAGGCACAAATAGTGGTCAAACTTATACTCAATACTCAATACTTTATTGCAAACATATGTACACAAAAGTTCTTATTGTAGTGGTGAGATTACATATGACCCTGCTAGGGTATAGCAAATTATACATTATAATGGGAGCGGACCGATTTATTCTACGTCTTTGTCAGTTACTTATCATTTTATCATTTCATTCTTATTTTCATCAAAACTTATAACACCCCTCCTTATTGCGTGTCGAGGGTTAAAACATGAATTAACACGACCAAGTACAATGTTAGTGACTCGACAAATTCACTTTCAATCAATTATCGATTACCTCCTACGCCCGTTATTGCTGTTATGAGTCAGCATCTTTCAAACGACCTCGTTGAAACCTTTGACATAGTTTAGATTGAGGCACTTGCTTTGATTCATTGAACATGCTATATTTAGAAGGGAGTTGAATATTAGACCGACCATTCAACATTAACATTTGTTCCAGATGCAAATACAAACAAGCAGAGAACCTTCGCCTTTTTAACCGACTACAAAAAAGGAGGAGGTTTTCTGTTCGATTTTTTTTTTTTTTTTTTTTATGTTTGTTATTTCAGAACTTCGTCATTTATGAACCGATTTGAAAAAAATCTTTTTGCGTCGGGTTCAGTATAGGTATAGCTACGAAGAGGTCCCATATAAATTTCATCGATATGTGATCTTGGACTTCGAAGATACATTGAAGTCGGTTTTTGTTTTTTTCTATAAATTAATTATTTGAAGTAGGAAAAAACATATTGAGAAACAAAAAAAAAGAAAAAGAGACAAACGAAAAGAGAACCTTCTAGCGGTTTATGGTGCAAGAGCGAGCTGGGGCCCAAATCACAACTTCCGCGGGCGCACGGCGTCATTAACACTGTTACACGCCAGCAATTTTTTGATTTTGATTTGTTTGAATGCACAATAGAATGAATAATAAAAATACGTCCAACGATCACATACATAGATCCTGGCCCCTAACTAGGATTCCCCGTATCTAGGGAACTAGAAAATAGAGGATCATGGTCCCACAACACCCAGACACGAAACAAATGCTTGCGCTTTTTTTTCTGTGCACAAACATTTGTCCCGTCGAGGGAATAGAACCCGCAACCTCAGTAGTGTATGAGATTTGAGCCAACCTGCCCAACCACTATGCTACAGAGGCTGTCAGTTGCACAGGATGACATTAGATTTTCTGGTAAATTATCCCTACCATAAATTTCGAGATGGTAAATACTTTATATTGTAATGTTGTTATTTTATTGTATTGTGTGTATAGTAAGGATTGCTCTTGAACCTTGGGTGAGCAAATTGGAAAACTGTAATGTTCATCCAAGATATATAATAAAGAAATAATTTGTGTAATTGTGTACTGGTGGTAGGTTTCTCGTATGCGAGAGGCCGTCTGGATGGGTACCACCGCTTTGCCGGTTATTCACCCGCCAAGCAGTAGTTTATTGCTTGACGTTACAGTGTTCCAGTTTAAGGGGCATTGTAGCCAGTGAAATTACTGGGCATTATGAGACTCAACAGCTAATTGTCTCAGGGTGACGAGCGCAGTGCAGCGCCGCGCAGGAATTTGCAAAACAAAGTTCTATGTGATGCTGTTATTGTTATGGGCTGGCACATTGCTTACAATCAGGAAAACGTTCAGCTCGCCTCGTCATTCAGTTACCATAAAAAAAAATTGTCAAATAAAAATATCTCAGATTTTTTTGTCCCCTTTTGAATTGTTATTTATTACATAATTTAATAATAATTCATAACATACTCTAGGTGGCTTATGTATTGTTGCAAAAACTAACTAAGATAAAATTATCATAGTAAAAAAGTAGAACCTTTTATACTGACCCTGTGTAGTTAAATTAAAGCTCATTATAGGTAGAAATCGCACAGAATAGACAAGAGTAATACAGTTACAGCCACAAAAAAAATAGGAAAAATAATGAAGTGTAAAATAATATTGTTTGCGCAACCACTTATAAAATAAGCAAGTTCCATAAATCAAAAGGCGATTGTCGGCAAACATCAAAGGTTGCCTGCGAGAACACGAATGAAATGCTTGAGCGATTACCCGTTTTACAGAAAATATTCTTTATTTGATTGTACCTGTGCGAGGTATTGCCACGCGTCACTTGACATTGGTGGCTTTGGGCACCATACAAAGGAAGTAAGGACTTACATACCGGGCCTTTTTTTAATCGACTTCAAAAAAAGGAAGAGGTTCTCTATTCGATTGTATTTTTATATATTTTTTTTTTATGTTTGTTATTTCAGAACTCCGTCATTTATTAACCGATTTGGAAAATTTTGCATTAGGTTCAGTATAGCTACGAAGTGGTCCCATAAAAATTTCATCGATGTTTGACCTTGGACTGCGAAGATACATTGAAGTCGGTTTTTTTGTTTGATAAAACGTAGGTATACTTGTTATAAGCTTTTATTTAACTTGCAATGTTAATTATTTGTTTGGGTCAAATACTGCAAGTTGAATCAGAATCACTCCCTCTTATCCTAGAGTTGAAATTTTGCATACTCGTCAAAGTCCGATGACAATGCAATATTATGGTGACAGCCAGCTGATCTGATGGAGACGGAAGGTGGGCAATGGAACTCTTTGACGAATAATTGTAAACTACTAGTGTTTGGGCTCATTTTAATATGCTCGCGGTTCCGATTACAACTGTGTTAAAGCTTGTCTTGAAAAACATTTTTTTTCAATAATAATCTTGTATAATCTGTATAAGAGACGCTGTGATCTAAAAGTGACGCATCGAAGATGGTTAGTAGCTTAACAAGTGCGAGTTATGCTACACGGAAGAGAAACCGAAACGAATTCGCTAGTCGTAGATATTGTGACTGAAAGGAAGGTTTTAAGAAGAATCTTAGGGCCTGTGAAGAGAGAGGATGGAACGTTCTCCACGTTCCATCCTCTCTCTTTACAGGCCTAAGGAAAAACAAAGAAATTGAAGATATAGTGGCCGAGCCAAATATCATCGGCGAAATAAAAGCACACAGACTTCGCTGGCTCGGCCACCTCGAAAGAATGGGTGAGCATCGGGCTGTGAAGCGAGCGTATTTGGAACGGCCGGTTGGCCGACGACCGGTCGGCCGTCCCAAGTACCGCTGGAAAGACGAAGTGGAGAAGGACTTGCGTGAGCTCCAGGTCGAAGAATGGCAGGAGTTGACGCAAGACAGACTAAAGTGGCGTCTTCTATTGTCGGAGCCCAAGACTCACTTTGGGTCACTGCGCCACCCTAGTTTAGCTACGAGGATTATTCAGTGTAGATGAGAGTTCCAATGAGTGACGGTGACTCTTTACGTGCGGAACTCTAAAAGGGAGCTCTCCTTTTTCTCAAAGCTACTCTTCACAACCTATTTTATGGCTACCAAGTACCTACGCAAGAATACATGGAGATCAACACATGCGACAAACTAAAATTGGCAAACACTTTACTGTAAATGAAGCGACCCAGGCATGAGTGAAGCAGTTTTTGTTAAGAGTGTATACTATCCCTTCGTATACCGCAATTTTGCTTTGAATTCAAGCGTTCGAATGTGAACAAAATTATATATTGGAGTTCCTTTATACTGTGGTTATTGCAATCGATTAAAGCTCACGCAGTCCTCGTCGTGTTTTATGAGCCGTCCTAGAGTTATTTAGTAACTTAAAATACTGGGGTTTATTCTATTCACCCGTTTTATTGGAGTTGGTTTTAACTTGCGTGAAACGGATCAAATCAAATTTCGTTTTTTATCGATATGTAGCAACTTTACCTTACCATACCATATTTTTTAACCCATATATTTTTTTATTCGACTTCAATAAAAGGAGGAGGTTCTCAATTCGATTGTACTTTTTTATTTGTTTTTGAACAAAATTATATATAGGAGTTCCTTTATACTGTGGTTATTGCAATCGATTAAAGCTCACGCAGTCCTCGTCGTGTTTTATGAGCCGTCCTAGAGTTATTTAGTAACTTAAAATACTGGGGTTTATTCTATTCATCCGTTTTATTGGAGTTGGTTTTAACTTGCGTGAAATGGATCAAATCAAATTTCGGTTTTTATCGATATGTAGCAACTTTACCTTACCATACCATATTTTTTAACCCATATATTTTTTTATTCGACTTCAAAAAAAGGAGGAGGTTCTCAATTTGATTGTACTTTTTTATTTGTTTATGATTGTTACCTCAGAACTCCGTTATTTATAAACCGATTTGGAAAATTCTTTTTGCATAGGGTACAGTATAGCTACAAAATGGTCCTATATAAATTTCATCAATATTGCCTATACTAATTATTTATATATCGTACGTTGGCTTCAAGTACTTTTAGTTCTATCACACTGGGTTTATTGACCTCGATTAAAACTCGCCCACACCTCATCGTGCCTAACGACCCGCTCCAAGAGTTATTTCAGACTACGTATGGAGACTTCAATCCATAGTGTTTTTAAAGCACCACCTAAAAAAAAGTCAGGAGCACGGTAAATATATTTTTAAAATATGTCTAGACGGTCTGTGTCCAGATGCGATAAAATGATATGCAGACGTGATTGTAGGTACTTGTGTGACATGTGTAAGTCGTGTGGGTTTCTTTTTCTAACCGATGCTACCCCACTGGCACTAGGCAAAGGTTCCACAAGTATCTCCAACTATCCCCTGCTTCACTTTGCCAAAGCCTCTTCAAATCATTCAATATTGAGAATAAGAATCGTAAAGTTTTTTAAAAGTTACGTATTTAAATGTTATGCTCACAGAATCCTACGAACCCGACTATTTTTCCTATTATCCTACTGCTAGATATACTAGTTGCGCCCTGCGGTTTCACCCGCGGTTTCCCGAGATAAGAAGGACTAAAGAACTTATATTAAATTTCTTCAAAATCTGTTCTGTAGTTTTTTTGATTGAGTCACATCCACTCATCCTCACAAACTTTTGCATTTATTATATATAATAAGTTTTTTTTTTGCTGAAAAATATTTTTTTAAAACAAGCTTTTAACAGATTCGTAATTGGAACCGCGAGCAGATTAAAATGAGCCCAAACACTAGTAGTTTACGATTATCTGGCAAGGAGTTCCATCGCCCACCTTCCGTCTCCATCATCAGATCAGCTGGCTGTCACCGTAACATAGCATTGTCATCGGAATTTGACAAGAATGCAAAATTTCAAATTCATAGGACAAGAGGTAGGTTCTGATTCAGCTTGCAAGATTCCACCCAAAAAAACATAGTTACATACATACATACATTGCAAGTTAAATAACAGCTTCTAAATTGGAAGTACTAGGATGATATTAGTGGAATATTGTAAGAAAAGTATAAATTAACATGGCCAGAATTGGAAATAATCAAATCCGTCAATATCATGGTTGCCAACGAGTCTGGATGTTGAAAGTGACGTTTCATATAATGCATTGATCCATGACTCATTGATCTGATTTGATCTGAGATATAATGTCATCTATGTTCATACATTTTGTTCATTGACATCTGACACAAATTTTCTTATACCTTCGATGTTATGTTATGCGTGATATTTTATTTTTGGTTATCGAAAAAAGTGGTGATATTTTTATTTGTTTACAGTATGTATTTCTTTTGCCTTTTCAACTTATTCCACAATAAATAGCTCATCAAAGAAATATTTATTTTACGTTTGTAAATTTTTACGTGTACATATTATGTGCTTCATACAGATATGTAATTATGATGTGTTTTACTAATATATGCCGCCAGATGCACCCGTCAGTCCTTTTTAATGCGCTGAATTTAATGACGGATTACCTCTCAGCTGTAAAACATATGGCGTAAACTCGTTATTTCATATGAATGCATCGTTCATAACGGGTGGAGTAAAAAATGAAGCCAATATTATGAAATAACACGCCGGAGGGCATGCGTGACGCTCATGACGCGTCCGATGTTTGTCGAGTGCCTAAGTTAATTAATACATGAACAGATTTTATTTAGCGGAAAACTCAATTTCATCGGCAAACATAACACCCGCCACTCCACGTGATCGACTCCAAATTATTTCACCTCGATGATTTATTGCTAAATAAACACGTGGTTTTCATTTAAATTTCGCTGTTCTGGCTTTATGGTATATTTAAAAAAATTATGCTAGTTCGAATTTTGTATACCTACAAATTGTAAAAACACAACAGTTAAATTTGGTTATGAACGGATATATCTGTTTGATGCAAGCGCTATAATATATGTGCATACATAATAATATATTTACAATGGTTATAGAAACTGCACTGTTAAAACAAAGTGAGCTGCGTTGGCTATGGCATGTGCACAGAATGATTCCTTCTCGCCTGCCAAGATAAAACTCCTCGGAGATTTTGCGCGCGCTCAGCGGCCGTTAGGGCTTCCTATGTCCTATGTTTGATGAAGCTTGCAATGGTGTTAGCTTTAAAACGCGCTCGCTAACAGATACCAACGCGCCAACAACCCCTCTTTAGTTAAGGTATAAGGATAACAGTATAACTGTCTGTAAGGTTTTCCGTAGGCGCAGTTTCAAGTAAAAGAAATTTCACTTTGTTACTGATTTTCTACAAAACTCTGATAAAATTATTCATAGTCCTTATACCTAATCAATATTTGCAGTAACTATATAATTATCTAGGTATAGAAACATATTTTTTTGTATATTGTTAGCACAAAATAACAAAACAATACGTTCACTGTGGAATCGTTATTCTCGATCACAAACACAGACACTTAAAATCCATCAAATCTGTTAAAATCTCAGTGAATATTGAATTAGTGTTTATTTTACTACACATTTATTCCCGAATGGGTGAAGTTTATAGCTGTTTATGCATCGCTTTTACGTTTCCCTTCAATCTAGTTCACACACATTCGCAGCGATTGAACATAAAACGTCTCCCTGTCAGAAAGACTCCACGAATGTTGGCGAAGAATTTCTCACGTGTGGAAATGTGGCAAGATTTGCACAAGTGACGGCCCTTGGGACTGCGGTGGTCGGTTTACATTGGCACAGTAGAAAATTGGTGCAAATAATGCATAGCTGAAAGCTGGAATGGATTCTTTTATTGTTACATTTTTAAGGTGTGATGAAGTCTAAGGGAATGAGGTTGATGCGTTTTTAAGAAAAAATTCAGTCTAGTATGAAAAAAGGTTTATGAGCACTCCTGAACTTATTACATTGCATTACATGCTTCGTATATGTATACATTGCAAATAATATTTAGTATATTAACTTTATATTATTTGCAATGTACTATAAACTTTACCTTAAACTAGGTGCGTAGTTTTAGTTGTTGGTTTACGAGTGACACAAACCATGTACTAATATTTACGAAATAAATTTCACGTTTTATGATTCCGTTTGATTGACAAAAGAATTTATTAAAAATTGTTGCAATTAATCAATTAAAATAATGTCGTGGCTGTAATAAATGTTTTTTACAAATACTTTCCATCTTTTATTTTTAATATTGTGAAAACAATAATATATATATAGTGTAGCGGCAGTGTAGCGGTAGCGTAGCGAATGTGTAGCGGCAGCGTAGGGACAGTGTAGCGCCCGTAGCGACAGTGGAGCGGCAGCGTAGCGACATTGTAGCGGCACCGTAGCTACAGTGTAGCGGCATCGTAGCGACAGTGTAGCGGCAGCACAGCGTAACGAGAAATTTACCTCGAGATAAATTTAGGTGCAAATTTTATTGGTGCCAGTAGCTGTGACATTGCAAACACACCCAAACGAATTCAGGGAGGCTAAGCAATCCAATAAGGCAATGTGCGTGTGTAGTGCAAGAGCACATTAAACCTTATCGATGGGGGTGGCCGAATTATCTAGAACGCTGTGTTGTACGATCGAATGTGCGGTCTGCAGAGGTTAAAGTGTCTCGTCCACTTCTGTGATTGTGACTAGACGTTTTATTGACTACCAATCAAGAGCAGCGTGGGTTTAGAATTTTCACTATACAGGAAGGTAATTATTTAGTTTGAAGTAATTATGCGTGCTGGAGAAAATTTATATTATGTAGTACCCTGTGTCGGGAAACACAATGTCACTGTTTTTTTTTTACTTTTTAAAGGTTTGCGTTTGACCTGCATCTCACCTGATGGTAAGCGATGATGTGGTCTAAGATGTAACACGCTTGCCTAGAAGATACCTGTTCATCGATTTGAAGACTCCCAGGTTGTAGTTATCAGGAAACACAGACGTGGGCAATGCATTCCACTCCTTGGCTGTTCGTATGATGAACGTGGTAGCAAAACGTTTCGTTCGTACTGTGAGTACATGGTTGACATATGCGTTTATTTTATATATCATTTTGTGAACTAACATAGTTTTTAAGAATGTGTGCTGTGTCTACTAACATTTTTATGGATTTATGATCCGAAATAATGAATTAAATAATAATAATAATTTGAGGCTAATTGTTTTGATGAATTGACTCCTCTTCTGTATTTCTCGCGATTTTGCGGGTAAAAGTATCCTAGTATAATTTCTTTTTCCAGCATTTAAATCAACCACGTATGTTTCATTAATAAATCTATTCCGAAGTTTTTGTTTGAACATCCATACATCCTTAAATCTCCACAAATTTTCTTCTGGAGGTATACTTTCTGTATAGCTGTGGCAAATTGGTATCAATTTCTTAGTTAATCCTATTAATATTATAAATGCGTGAGTTTGTTAGTATGGCTTTATGAATGTTTCTTACTCAATCACGCATTAACTGCTGAACGGATATTGATGAAATTATGTAGATACTTCAGATCCTGGAAAAAGACGACAAGAAAGATTTTTTACCCGGGAAACCGCGGGTGAAACCGCGGGGCGCAGCTAGTAGATAATATAGATATGTAATTCGAGAGCGAGTGTGGTTCAGTGGGAGTACGTGTGACTCTCGATTTGATGCGTTCGAATCACTGTTATGTGCGGATGTTACACTCGCTCTAAAACAGTGAAGGAAAACATAGTGAGGAAACCGGAATGTCCAAGTATTACTCATAAAAATTCTGGGGGATTGTGATGTGCACCAATCTGCACTGGGCCAGCATGATGGGTTATGGCCCATACTCTCCCTATAAGAACAGGCCCGTGTCCCAACAGTGGGAACGTGATGGGTTGATGATAATGATGATGATGATAATAGATAATTCGCTAAATCATCCACATATGCAATAGGTTAATTGTTAGAATTTCTACATATCATAAGCATAATTCAATATACTGACTTTCCAGCTATCTTCCTGTCCATCAGACCTCTAATCGCTTATCTATATATCCGAGTGAAATGAAATGTGGCCCAGATACCGGATTAATGCATAGGTACGACTCCAGTGTTGATTCGCGGGAACCGTTATACATATTTATGGACTTTATGTTGATACAGTGAAGAGATATAAAAATGAAATAGGAGAGATTTCAAGCCGAAATGCGTCCAGCGTTATGTTTTTATAAACCTTGATTTCTTTTTTCATTCATCTGGCAGGGAGTGAATTGATTCTACACTATTCGATTTAGCTTTTTGTGCATATGAAAAGGACGAAAAAGGATTCCGTGGGGTTAAAAGAACATATGTATTGAGGACGGTTAAATAGTCGATGACCGTCCCGTTCTAGATATCGCTGGATCGACAAGTTAGGGGAAAATTTTATATACGCTGGCATCAGCTGACAAAAGTTGACGAGAATTGCGTAGGACATCGACATGGACAAGGAAAAGTGGCGTGTCTTTATCTCAGATTCAATTTGGATCGTTGATCTGTCATAAATATTTATTTGTCAAGATATGTTTTACAATTGGGGAGTGAGTGGTCATCGTTTTACCAGGCAAAATGATAACCAAATATTAGCAAAAAATATTTTTCAACATTACAACTCTCTCATTTTTTCACAACACTCTGCAATAAAATGCAAACATATTCAGAAAAATAAATAACTGCAAACATACATTCTACATACATTAAAATGGCCAACGACGGCGTAGGAAAGGAGAAACCATAAAGTAAGATACCGAAGCTCATCCAGCCCAAGTCAAGTAAGATTAGGTGCAAAGTCATTTCTCCTGCCAGCTTGATAAATTACATTTCCAGTACATCTAGGTGAGTCTTTTCAATATTCTACGGACCTAAATAATTCTAGCGTAGATGCATACCTACTTACAGTGCGAGCAATGTTGCAAACGTTAAATATTTTACGGTTTTCTGTGGCGTGAAAGAGAATGGTAAAGTGGTGCATCCATATTTTTTCTTGCTTCCGGACAGTTTTTGACGCGATATTTTGGAGTGAAAAGCTTTGCGCTAGCTAGAGGGAATGTTTATAGCTATCCTGAGGAAGTGAGCAAACAGTATATGAGCTTCGTAGAAACAGCCGAAATAAACGCGCACTCTGATGCAGCCACAGCCAGTGTAAAATGTCATGTTTTATTATTTGTCACGTATCGAAATAGCATTTGCTGTATGTGCTTTTATATGGCTTGGCGTTTTGCACTACTTCTTTAGTGAAGTGTGTCGTGAAATGTTTATGTACCAACTACTAGTTGCTCTTTATGAGTTTCAAATAAATACCCGAAATAAAAAGTATTGTCTACTTTTCGAGGATCTCAGTTATCTATATGCCAAAATTCATGTGTGATTGAGTAACAAATAATGTTCGCTCCTACTACAAACTGCTACACCCTATGAAGGTCATAAATATGTTTTATACCATCTAGTCCTCCTCCTCCTCAGTCGTTCCCTCATTGTTGAGGATCGTGACTCCCTCCATGCAGGGTACGTATTGCTTCTCTCCACCTCCTTCGATCTTCAGCTTCGTGGAGTGCCTTGTTGACTGGCATTTCTAAATGCTGCGACACCTGGTCGGACCAACGTTTCGGACTCCGGCCTCTTGGTCTTTTGCCCTCGATTTTGCCCGTCACGATAAGCCTTTCCAGGTTGTCGGTGTTCCTGCGGGCTATATGACCAAAGTATTTCAGTACCCGGTGCAGGCAGATGGAAGAGAGACGGTTTTGTTGCTCGATCTTCAGCTGCTTCAGGATGGACACGTTTGTTCGACGCGCTGTCCAGGGGATTCTTAGTAGACGCCGCCAGCACCACATCTCAAATGCGTCGATTCTCTGCCTGTCAGTGGCTTTAAGGGTCCAGGCTTCTGAGCCATAAAGAAAGATAGAAAAGACAAGCGTACGCACTATATGGATTTTCGTTCGTCTACTGATGTTGCTGTCTTTCCATATTTTACTCATTTGAGTCATGGCTGTTTTGGCCATTCCTATCCGTCGACGGATTTCAGGTTCGCAGTTACCCTTGTTAGTGATGAGAGACCCAAGGTATAAGAACTGTTCTACTAGTTCGTAGTCCTTCAATAGACTAGTACACTGTGTTGATGCGAAACGGTCAACGATCATAAGTTTGGTTTTTTTAGTGTTAATTGCCAGGCCCATTTCCTCACTGACACATTCTAGCCGAGTTAGGAGGCATGACATTTCTTCTTCTGAGGATGCAAACAGAGTCGTGTCATCGGCGTAACGGAGGTTGGAAATTTTCATGCCACCAATTTTAATACCGCCATCCCATCCATCTAGTGTTCTGCGCATGATATATTCCCCGTAGATGTTGAATAAGATGGGTGAAATTATGCAACCCTGTCGTACTCCTTTTTGAAATTTGAAAGAACTTGACGTTGTGTTTCCTAGCTTGATTGTGCCGTAACCCACTTCGTACAAATTCCTGACAAGTATCACGATATGCTCAGGTACTCCTGCCTCCTCTAAAACACTCCAGAGTTGTTGCCATCTTACACAGTCAAACGCCTTCTGATAATCTATGAAACACATTATGACTGGTGTATTGAACTCGTAGCATTTTTCAACCATTTGCCTAAGGTTCAAGATTTGTTCCCTGGTCCCCTTGCCTTTAACGAAACCAGCTTGTTCTTGAGGGATTTGCCAGTCTAGAAATGATCTGAGGCGATTGTTAATCATGTGGAGAAGTACTTTGCTTGCGTGCGATATTAAGGCAATCGTCCTGTAGTTGCCACAGTTTCTCACAGACCCCTTTTTGTGTAGCGGCAATATAGCGGAGTGAACCCAGTCCAATGGCCATTCGCATGTTCTCCAAACTGAGTTGCAGATTCTATGCAGAGACTGTATTCCTCTTTCGCCAAGCGCTTTCAGTGCTTCTGCTGTGATGCGGTCTGAACCAGGGGCTTTGTTTCGCTTAAGTTTTCTAACAGCGTATTCGACCTCTGATATCAGTATGTCGGGCTCTAGCTCTAAGGGCGCTGGCTTAGGGAACGGTGGATCAAGTGGTACATCTTTGTACAGTTCAGCGCAGTACTCTTTCCATCTTTCCGCTGCCTTGTCGATATCATAAATCGGGTTCCCCTCTCTATCATCGATTATTCAGGAAAGTGGCTTAAAATTCCGCGTTATTTGTCGAATCTTTTTGAACAGATCGGCTGATTGATATTTGTCAGCATGTTTTTCGATTTCAACACATATCTGTTCTAGAAAGTGGTTTTTGTCACGTCTACATAGATTTTGGACTAGTTTGTTTAGACGCGAGTATTCTTGTTGGTGTTTATTCGAATAACGAGCACACTTTAGTTCCTTCCTTTCCAGGATCCGCTTCCACGTGTCATCCGAAATCCAATCCTTTTTGGTGTTAGGAGCCTTGGCCATTGAATCCAGTACTTCAGTTATTAAATTCTGAAAGTCTTTCCATAGTGTTTGAGGCAATTCTTGCGATTCCGGTGCAGTTGTCTGCTGCAGCTTTACTTCTACTTGTGACCGGAAATGTTCGATTTGGGGTGGTGCAAGTCGTTCAGTGGGTTTTATCTTTTTGCGTATGCATTTAAATCGCATTTGAAGGTCCACGACCAGTAGTTGATGATTGCTTCCACAGTCAGCTCCTGGGTAGGTTCGAGCATTTGTAACTGATGACTTCCATCGGTGTGGGATTGCAATGTAATCGATCTGGTTGCGATAGCGGTCTCCAGGAGAGATCCATGTGTACAATCTGCGTTTGTGGTGTTGAAAGCATGTATTAGTCACAACCAGATTATTTCCGACACAGAAGTCAATAAACTTTTCGCCTCTTTCGTTGCGTATACCGAGACCATATTTCCCGAGAATGTGTCTAAGGTGGTTGTCGTTCTGTGTGTTCCCTACTTTGGAGTTCCAGTCGCCTTGTACAAGTAGCATCTCTCTTCTGGAGATTTTGTCTACCACAGAGTTGAGACTTTCATAGAAGGTGTCAAGATCCTCTTGAGAAGATTGGGCTGTTGGGGCATAAACCTGTACGATGTTAAGTGGGAGCGGTTTACAGTTGAGGCGAATAGTTATTATTCTGTCACTTACTGGCATATAACCAGATATAAAGCTGGCTAGGTTGGAAGGCACAATAACAGCGACTCCATTTCGGCTTTCAGTTTCATGACCTGAAAAATACATAGTGTTTCCTGACGTTGTTCTACAGTGGCCTGCTCCTTTCATGTGTGTTTCGCAAAGGCCGAGCATGAAAAGATTGTGCTCGTGCATTTCATTCTCAACGATCGTCAGTTTACCTGGTTTTAGCAGTCCACGTACGTTCCAGGTGCCTATGCGATGTTTAGGACGGATGGAAGGCCTATCCTTACTTATAGTAACTGCTGCAGGGAGTAAGGTATGTGCGCCTGGGCAGTCATCGGTAGCATATTTCACACCCAGTGACCCGGGTATCTCTGGGCGCCGGGTGTCAGCCGGATAGTCCGACGTCACAGCATTCCTTGTATTGTCTTTCATGGTTGGAGTTTTCTTGGGATAATAATCGTAGTGGTTTCCCATTGCCTTCTACGTTGGGTCTTTTTGAGGGGATTTAAGTCCTCACGGCCCCAGAGCCGGGGACAGGTTATTTAACCGCCGCCTGTGGCTCGGCGTTGCTACTCGTTTGGCACCACCCGGGGATCACGTGTAGGGTGGCTGGGGTCAAGCCTACGGACGCGAGTAGCAGTCAATCCCCAATATACCATCTAGTATGCTTGTGAAATAACATGTACCTATATTTATTATGCAATAAATGATTGAGTATTGAGTAATATCCATCTATCCTCACAAACTTTCAGATTTATAATATAAGTAGGAAAGTAGGATAAGACAGTAGGATAGGATATAGAATAGGTACCTACTATTATACTAGCAACGACAAGTTTCTGCGATGAACACGGCTGCAAGAGGCTGAAAACCAAAAAAACTTAGATGCCATAAAAGAATAACTGGAAGCTTAGGTACTGAATTATCACTATAATTCTGGCTCTATAGACTATTTACTACATCGCCGGCCGTAGGGGCAGACCCGCTTTGATTAAACCCTTTCGTCGCCACTCTAGACGCTCGTTTCACTCTTATCTACACCGCTAAAGGACCTTATAAAATATTTTCTCTGCGGTTGGTGTTGTTTTACTTTTTAAGAAGTTTTAGTCTTTAAAGTTTCGTAGATAATCTGTGAAATGCCGCTGGATTTCTTGAGATTAAACATTTTTTTTCGGAATTCTTTGAGAGAGCCACTGAAACTATATAAAATGTTGGTATTCTCTTGAACTTTTAAAGTTTAACTTGCTAAAAGTATTACGCGTAAATCTCAATTTTCTCATAGCACTTAAACGCCATCGAACAACTCAGTTATATTTCTCACACAAATGCTTTATAGCCGCTTCAAATGAGTTAATTTAGATTCGATCGTTGAGAGGATATATCGCTTTTTCGCTCTTTATTGCCTCAAACCTATGAATTTCTCTTTGAAAGTTCCATTTGATGTGGTATTTGTCGTAATATTGGCAATAGATATGTTACCAAGCAATTTATGTACCGATAAATATATATTTTTTATTTATGTCGAAAAGTTCTTACATTTATTTATAACGGTGGACTATTAAATATTGTTATATATATTATTCACGGGATATTATTAATAATAATTTACGGGTGACACTCACACATACATACGTAAGTAATAGTTAGTTTTCTTTGCTACAATGGAGTAAGAGAGGTCGGTGGTGTAAATAAAATAATAATAAACTATATGTACCTACTTATCCTAAATTAATATCATAGTAATATCATATTTATACATTAAATACTATAACATATATAACTTTACAGTATTACTGAAGTGCTAAGTGCCAAAACTTCAGTTTAATTCAGCACACGCTTTCATGATTTCTGAAATCACTCACACATCTTCAGGCAGAGCATATCATGCACAATCAATCATCACCGCCTTATATAGTATCCCTCCGCAGGTAGAGTTACCGACGGATTACCATTTCTCATATACACAGCTGTATAGGCTTATGTTTGTTATCCACAACGCTAAGTTCTAATAGTAAATACCGAACTTACGCAATATTACGTATACGTGATTAAAATTAATTTATTCAAGGGTTTATGTAAAGCTAGGTCGTATGAAGTACAACGACGATATTGAGTACAAGGAACAAGTTTGTAGTCTACAGTTCAATGCTATCTAAAATTACACCAAAAATAACACTACATGTATTTTCAAGAAATCCACACCAATTTTTGCTTGAAATTTAAGTATTCAGAGAAAGTTTTACCTGCCTACTCCAGCCTTAAAATGGTTACAAAAACACAAGTTTACGATCGAATAAATGAAAAAAGACAGCTGAGACGTGACTTCTACAAAAACTTGCGTACAAAACAGACTATTTCATGTAAACAGAAATCAAATCCGACTATGTTTTTCGTGTTTTGCCCGAAGGTTTTGGGAGAGTAGGTAACTTTTTAACTCCCCCGAGTAAACCAACCGTTCGGTTGTGATTGGCGGAGACTTTTTGGGATCTCTTTTCTTCCCACAAAGAAAGTCAGATTCATTTAACGAACTGCTTTTTAGGAGAAACCTTCTTGGAGCTTATTAAAGAATCGTTTGGGAATACAAGACCCTTAAAACGTCATGATACAGCCTTTGCCAGAAGTCATGCTAATAAATTGGATGAAGACCAACTAATAAGCAATAACATTATTTACATCCTACTCCTACTAACATTATAAATGGATGCATGGATGTTTGTTACTTAATCACGTAAAAACTACTAAACGGATTTTAATGAAACTTGGAATATAGGAACATTAGGTTCTTGAAAAGGACATCGGACGTTTATCTCGGGAAACCGCGGGGCGCAGTTAGTAAGATTATAACTTTTTCTGTTTCCAAATTTGGATAAGTAATGTGTAAATATACATCACATTATAATTATTTATGCATGCAAAGCTGAACTTAAGTAAGAAGTTGAATTTTATTTGTGCTTATAGTTTTCCGCCTCTTTTAACATCATATTTCAGCAGAAACACGGTAAAATAAAGAATAAGTGAGCCTAAGTAAGAATAAAATGTTATTAGGGCGATTCCGTTGGTCGGACTTATAATCCGCCGTCCACAGAAGAATGTAGGCAAAGTGAAAATCGGATTGAACTCGGTGTTACCTGGCCGCAATCGGCGTCTAGATTCGATTCCCTGCTGCCGTCCTGAATGGAAATTGGATTTGCAGTTCTGCAGAGCTGTGCATTATGTACGCCGTAGATACTTTAGAATTACGGATGGTCGACGACGATATAATATTTACGAATGGCTTACAGGGTGGACGGATCCTTACGATTCATCATCATCATCATAATCATCAACTCATTACGTTTCCACTGCTGGGACTCGGGCCTTCCCTCGTAGAGAGAGTATGGGCCATAATCCACCACGCTGGCCTAATGCGGAAGGATGTCACATGTCCTTGAATTTTTGCAATAAATTCTTGGGCATGCCGGTTTCCTCACGATGTTTTCCTTCACCGTTGTTAGAGCGAGTATTAAATCCGCACATAACTTAAGAAAGTTTGTGGTGCGGGGCCAGCGAGATTCGAACTCAGGTGCGTCGGATCGAAAGTCGCACGTGTTCCCACTGAGCCACACTCGCTCTTACACGAGTCCTTATGATTATTTTCCTATAAACCTCCTAAATTATAACAAAGGTTTATAACTTTCTCAAAGTTACCTTTAACGGCATTCGTAACGATCTTACGTTAAAATTATAATTTAATCCGCTAATTACAAAGTCTCGTATTAGGTGCTCACTTTGAAATCCACGTGCTCTGGTTACCAAGAAGCCTTAATCAGATCGATTATATATTATTTGAGAGTCACCTTCGCAAAGTTACTGTCTCGCATGTAATTATTTCGGTTGAGGTCATTGTAAACAGGCTTGACTTTGCGCCTCCACCCAGTATTAAACTTTGCATAAGAAAGCGTTTTGTAAAAAGTTGGAACTTTGCACGTGGAGACCTAAAGTGCATTTTTGGTTCAATTTTGTTTTATTGGCTTTGTAGTGCCTGAGCGTGCGCCTCTGTGGTGCATTGGTTAGGAAAATCAGCTCACATCTCCATACACCATAGAGGTTTCGGATCGATTCCAGCTACGGGTCAAATGTTTGTGCACAAAAATAGCGCAAGTATGTATTTAATTCGTGTCGTTGGGTGTTGTGGGGCCATGGTCTATGTACCACGTATTAGTTCCTGGTACCTTAGATACAAGGAATCCTAGAGAGCGGCCAGGATCGATGTATGTATGTGATCGTTGGCCATACCTATCTATTTTATTTACTGATTACCTTTTTTCCTGCTTTTTATAAAAGTAGGCACTGAAAACCAAATGTCTATAAGTACTAAAGTAAAGCTTTCACAGAAGTGTGACAAGCCGACTTTATTACGCCTTCTGTTTCATTATTCAAGCAATGACGTCAGCGGCTCTACGTACTCTCCGTGTAAAATGATTGGCGATATTCGATATTTTTGTGCGAGTATGGCACGCGTCAATCACGCAACAGATGCGGGCGACACACTCAAAATTGTCGCGCGGAGATCACGCAAATATTAAATGCCGTATTTTAATATTAGCTTTGATCGTGGCTCTGTCTGCTTGGGGTTGTGCGTGATATTTTCATTTTCATTCCTTGCTTACTAGAAGATCACGCACATTAATGAGACGTTGTGGATTTTGACAACTGTGACGGGAGCTTATCATGCTTTAAAAAGTATAAAAAAAAATTAAGAATTAATTAATTAAATTTTGTATTTTTTTTAGAAAAAAACAAAAACCGGCTTCAAAACTTATATTTTTTGTATAATTGTTATTTTTTTCAAAAAGTGCTAAATCAATTTCGATAAAAACTTTCATAATTGGTGGAGTAATCGCGTAACAAACATAAAAAAACACCGTCAAATTGAGAACCTCTTCCTTTTTTGAAGTCGGTTTAAAATAATATGCCATATAGTATAATGCCTGCAGGGGAATTGTGTACCTCGAACATCAAGCCCGATTGCTTTCAAAGATATCTTGTGATCGATATTTGCCTGTGGAATTGTTTAACTTTTCTACTCAAAATCCCCGTCCCGACCACGATCGCTAAAAATGGTCAATATAGCAGTTTGAAGGATGCTAACGCCTTCTAAATTTGAAATCGAAACAATCAGAATCAGTGTTCGGGTTCAGACTATTGCCCTGCTGGTTTAGTAACAGTAAATTTAACGAACATAGCCGGTGAAGCATTGCGATCAATATAATTGGAATCTGATATTAGAATTGCAATCAAAGGAATTGTTTGTTTGGTTCTCTCTGGCGTTGTCGCAGGAAAATACTGTCATCAACACTCTTAATTTTAAGTCACATTTGCCATAAATAATTAATATCATAAATACTTTAGCAATAAGTTTTTGTGTTGACAACAAGTAGTGGATCGTGGGGAAGGAGAAGCAAGATGGCGACTGAGGTCGGGCAGTCAATTTAAGAGGTGTTTGATATTTTGTAAAAAGAAGACTATCCATTACTTGTCGTCAACTACCTGCAGATGTAATGTAATGTTGCTAATTTAATTAAGAGTCAAATGAAACAAATACAAGTGAGTACCTATATTCAAATCTTTCATTTGCTAACTACAGCTTATTTAAGTACAAAGTTATCGCTAGGATAAGCCTGAATCCTACAATACAATTTTAGTAAAATAATAGATAATATGAATTTTGTGAATTAATTTTGATCTACAATTTTTATGATAAAATAGCTATAGATATTCTATAATAACTTAATACCCCTTATTGCCAAATTTTAGGCAATCGTGTATTGTAGTTATTTTAATGTTTTTGGCAATAAAACTCATTTTTCTTCTTTTTCTTTCTTTCTTTCTATAATCGCAAACATAAAATGAATGTTAAAAATATTGCTAGATATAGAAAATTAATGTGTTTTTATTTACCGCCATTTAGTTCACGGCAAAGATGGTATGAATTGCGTAGGATCCTTTCAATCATCAACCTCATCAAATCTTTAAATCATCATCCATCGGAGAGACGGGTCTGAGCGGCCGCTCAACTGCCCTCTCTCTTTAAATCTATGTGCTTCATCTTAGGCCACATCATCGCTTCACATCAGGCGAGATAGTGGCCAAACATGGATCTATTAAGCGTAAAAGAAAAAACAACTTGGTACCGATGATTCAAAAAATTTCGATTCACCTTTTTTAAATTAAATTGCCTATAAAACTATTATTTATTATGTTACATAATATAAGGTTTACTTAATAGCTCATTTTGTTTGTACTATCTTGTCTTTTCAAGCGAGAGTTATACAAATATTGTTACCTCTAATAGTTTACTCACTCAAAGGTAAACGATGTGGAAATTCAAAGAACTGTATACCTATATAATTCTACTTGTACCCTATGACACAGGGGTGTTTAAAATATAATATATTATGATGTATAAATAAATAAATAAATACGCCCAACGACCACATATAGATCCTGGCCCCTAACTAGGATTCCCCGTATCTAGGGAAGTAGGAACGATGAGGACCATGGTCCCACGACACCCATAAACGAAAAAAATGCTTGCGCCATTCTTCTTTCTATGGACAAACTTTTGTCCCGTCGCGGGAATCATACCCCAGTGGTGTATGAGATTTGAGCCAACCTGCCCAACCACTACGCCAAAGACGCTGACTGCATTTTATTATGTTAATAATTCTGAATATAATTCTAAGAGTATTATCAGGAAAAATGGTAAATCCATTTGTTGAGCACTGGGTACACTTACATCTATCGACCCGGTGCTCAAAACCGCCAGGCTCGCGTATTAATTTTTAAATTCAATTTTGTTTTAATTTATTTTAAGGACTAACATAGCTTTTAAGAATAATTATTAACACTAATACTACTGTTCGCAATAAAATTTTATTATTATGTCGCTCTTTCTCACGGGTTATATACCCGGTCCTTTAGAAAGCTTGCGCGGGGACATGAGTCCAACACGTAGAGGCCTTTTAGAGCAAAATCAAAATCAAAATCAAAATCTCTTTAATCATTTTGGCATCACAGACGCACTTATGAACGTCAAATTATCACAATGACTCTACCACCGTATCGGAAAAAGAACCACTACTCAGAAGATACGGCAAGAAACTGAGGGGCATTTTTTTTTAGAGATTTTGTTACAATTTTTTGGGATTTTACAATGTTATGTTTCTTATGTACCAGTTGGTTACTTTGCAGAAGTGGAATGTTCCAAGCATCTTTGTCTTCTATGTAATTACGAACAGTGTAGTATGCTTTTCTCATTAGAACATTCTTAACGCGTAATTTGAATTTACTTTCTGTGAGCTCCGTTATACACTTTGGAATTTTATTATAAAAACGTACGCAGTTGCCCATAAAGGACTTATTCGTTTTAGTTAGTCTATACCTAGGTACAACAATCCTATCCTTATTTCTAGTGTTAATGTTATGATGGTCACTATTTACTTTGAATTTTTGGAAGTTTTTGCGAACATGCATTATATTTTCATAAATATATAAAGAAGGTAAAGTTAATATATTAACTTGCTTAAAAAAATCCCTTAACGAGTCACGTGGACCCAACTCGTAAATCGCGCGAACCGCACGCTTTTGTAATATAAAAATAGTATCTATATCCGCAGCAGAACCCCACAGCAAAATGCCATATGACATTATGCTGTGGAAGTATGCAAAGTAAACTAACCGAGCCGTAGCTATATCCGTTAATTGCCTAATTTTACGAACCGCATATGCAGCAGAACTAAGTTTTCCAGATAGAGCATCAATATGAGGACCCCACTGCAACTTAGAGTCTATGCCTATACCTAGGAATACCGTCGCTTTGTCTGTATCGAGTTTATTACTATTGAGCATTACGTTTGGCTCTACATGTCTAACATTAGGCAAAGAGAACTTTAAACATTTCGTTTTTTTCGCGTTTAGTAACAAATTATTCGCAGAGAACCATTTCGAAACAACATCCAATACGTAGTTCACATGCGCCAATTCACTGTCCTTTCTATCTACTTTAAAAATTATCGATGTATCATCAGCGAATAGAACAATATCTGCAAGGTCTTTAACTACAAAGGGTAAATCATTTATATATGCCAAGAATAAAAACGGCCCCAATATTGATCCCTGCGGTACCCCCATTCTGACTAAGGATCCGGAAGATGTTACGCCATTTACCCCAACTTTTTGCTGTCTATCGGTTAAGTAGGACTCAACAAGATTCAGAGCAGTTCCACGAACCCCATAGTGGTAGAGTTTACGAATTAGTGTACGGTGCTCTACACAATCGAAAGCTTTGGAGAGATCACAAAATACACCAATGGCATCCTGTGAACTCTCCCAAGCTTCAAGCACATGTGTTACTAGTTCGACCCCGGCATCTGATGTTGACCTGCATTTCGTGAAACCGAACTGACTCTCGTTCAGTATTTTGTGTTCGTTGAAGTGGGATAAAAGTTGTTTAAGAATAAGTCTTTCAAATATCTTACTCAGAGCCGGAAGCACAGAGACTGGTCTGTAATTCGAGGGATCAGTTTTACTACCTGATTTGAAGATCGGTGTAATTTTACTATTTTTCATTAAATCGGGAAATGAGCCTGTGTCAATACACATATTAAATATAGCCACGAGATATGGTGCAATAACTTCTATTAATGATTCTAGCATCTTTACTGATATGCCCCACAAATCTTCAGTGGTTTTGGCATTGAGACTTTTGAATGTTTTAATAATTTCAATAGTGGAAGTATATCTGAACTGAAAATCCGGTAAATCTAGTGGAAAGTGATCTTTTAGAAGAGCTTCTGCTACATCTGGACTAGAGTTAAGTGTTTTTGTGACGTCCAGGGGTATATTAGAGAAGAAATTTTCAAAAGCATTAGCAACACATTTTGCATTGGAGATTTGTTTATTCTCAACTATTAACTTATATTCCGAATCCCTCGACTTAGTTTGGCCAGTCTCCGTGTTAATGGTTTTCCAGACGGCTTTTATTTTATTATCTGATTTTTTAATTTTAGTACTAATATACAAAGATTTTGCACGAATACAGACCTTTTTAAATATTTTGGAATAGTTTCTAACATACTCATGAAAATCTTTATTTGATGTCAAAGATTTCTTGTAATACAACTCAAACATGTTATCTCTACTCTTGCGTATACCTCTAGTTGCCCAGTCACTGAATTGTAATTTCGCCTTTATTTTTACCTTTTTTTTGGGACAAATTTGATTAAATTCTTTGCTAAGTACTGAGAAGAATTCTTTATAAATGATATTTGGGTTATTACTAGTAAATTCGGTATGACTAAGTTTCGAATTTATACTTTTGTTAAGTTTTTCTAATCTGCATTTTGTCAATGGTCTATATTCGATTATAGGCTTTGTTTGACGCTTCTCGATTTCGAGTTTAATTGCCAGGCCTTTGTGATCTGACCTGACTCCGCTCATAATTAACATTTGTTTAGGCTTATAAGTTAAAAATATATTGTCTATACAAGTACATGAAGCGGCAGTTACTCTAGTTGGCTCACAGAAAAGATAGTTCAAATTAAATGATTTAAATAAACAAATAAGATTAACTTTGTCAGTTGAATCTACTAAAATATCTATATTGAAGTCGCCACAAACAATAATACTCTTACCAGATTTAGAAATTTTCTTTAGTATGCATTCCATTGTTGACATGAAATTACTGAAGTTTGACGCCGGTGGTCGATAAACACACAATACTATATGACTATCCATTTCTGCACAAGCAACCTCACATACACGTTCCACAGAATATCGTACTATATCAGACCGTTCTTTAAATTTTAGGTTATCTCGAAGAAGTATAATACAGCCTCCTCCTTCAGCAGATATTCTGTTGAACTTACTGGCGACCTGAAAATCTGTAACATTAAATATCATCCTATCTGGTTTTAACCAAGTTTCAGTAAAACATAATATATCAAAATGATGTTTATCTAATAATAATTCAATTTCAAGTATTTTGCCAGAGAAGCGGTTTATATTTTGGTAAAATAGAGAAATGTCCGCACTCTTCTCTGTTGTCTCATCTACAAGTTTAAACAGTTGATCACAGTATTATTAGTACATGTACTAAAAACTGCAACCTTATTTTTACACATCGTTATATTTCCTATAACTGACTCAATATTATATGCTAACAATGAAGCAATTATATGTCTACATTTCTTAGGACAGTACATGCTGTCCCGTGTTAACTTAAAATTGTAAATAAATTGATTGCTATCAAAAAATAAAAGCTTGTCACTATGACGAGATACCAGGTTAAACATTAATGCATTTAAAGAATGTATGTGATCATTCTGACTATCAGTCAGAGAGTCTGAGTATGGAAAGGCACAAAGCATTATTTTAAATGCATTTAAGTTCAACAGACAGGTAATTCTAGTAATTACCTCTTGTCTTGACACACCTAAACTTTGGCCTAGGTAGATAATCACAATTGTTCTGCTATCTATCTTAGAACCTAAAATTTTTTTCTCAATTTGAGCATATGATGCTCCTGGCATGCAATGATTTATAACAGTACATTTTATACAATTGTTGAGTAGTACTCCTAATCCTACACCTAATTGGTCTGAAAATACCAAAACTTGGTTAATATTTTCTTGTTCAGTTACTTGTCTAGAGTTGACACACTGGGCCCCCCTCTGGTCCGCCTCTGAACTCAATTTGGGTGGTGTCTGGCTAGACTGAATGTCAGGTTGTGGTTGTGATCGAGTGGAGTCCATCAAGCAGCTACTCTGTAGAGCCTCTATGCTTTCCACATTGTCTTTTACCAAATCCGCCAGTTCAATTGCGGTCTTGTAGTGCTCACTTAGTTGATTTTGAGCTGATTTATAGCTAGAAAAGATATCTTGCAATATTTGTTCCTTAGCAAGCAGCTCAGAGTGAAGCTTTTGTGTGTCATCATCATATAACTGCCTAGTGATGTCTAATTCATCCATACAATTTTGCAGTTTTTCTTCTAGATTCAAATTATCTTTAATCAAGTGTACATTTTTACTGAAGTAGTTCCGTTTTTTTAATTGTTTTTGACATCTGTTTATAATTCTCTTAATCTTCATATATCGCTTCATCTTTTTGTGGCTTTTCAAAACAGGATTCTTACAGGGGGAGTTGTCACTTGTAAGGTCGATGGTAGTTATCGGCTTTGACCTCGGGACACTACATACCAACTCATTATATAAGTTCAGTGTGTCGGCGGCCCGATCATTAAGTTTTGTTAACTTTAATTCTGATATTTCATTATGGGCTTTGTTCAATTCAGTTTCTAGGGCTTTAATACGACTTAAAGCCTCTTCATAGGTCTCGCTACATGTTCTGAATGCTAACACAATGCTTTGGAGGTGATCACACTGTTCGACTGAGTCCAAGTATTTGGTGTGTAGTTCCGATAATTCATTTTTAAGTTCAGTGTTTTTAACAATTATGTTTTTAACCTCAACCTCACTGTCCTCTCTTTCCTGTAGTAGTTGATTACTGAGATCCTTGTAGGTTTTTAGTTCTAGGAGTGCTTTTCTTAGTTTTTCTTCCATATCTCTTGCCAGGGCCTTGCGGGTCATCATCGTGATGACTCAGATAGTAGATAGCATTTAATTTAGATATGTAATGGATAACACTTATCGGGGACTGTCTGTAAGGCTCTAAGTACAACATTAAGAAGATGCAATCAAAGACAGCCCCCGATAAGTGCGAGGACTATTATGGGAGATATGAAAATTACTTATGATTGGGCTATTGTGGTGAATTTTTAATGGATGGGAACCGGTCTATGATATGAGACTTCGGTGCCTGCCAGTTCCGCCTCATAAAAAAATTTTAGGCAGGTGGTGACGCCACTCACTAAACGGGCCCCCTTTAAGGGCCGCCGTTCATAGACGACGAGAGGGGTAACGTTGGTGTGGGTGGCTAAAGGGTGTCGAGAAGTGTGCAGCAGTTCCACTTAAACGCTACTCCCGGCGTTATGCCCTTTAACACTTCTACTCTTGGAGCTTAGTTCTTAGCTCTTGCATCTCACGGGGTCTCATTTAGCCCCAGGGAAAATCTCGAGGTCAGGCTCAGTGTCACCACGCACCGCCTACTCGCCACAAAGTCGCCCTGGCCTTTATTATTATTGTATTATGTCGTATACAATTTGCTTGATCATAAAATATTTCAGGGAATTGTATTACCCTTTCCCCATATTCACCATCGATATTTTGTATATTAGTATTATTTAAAGACTACAAAAACACTGATACATTATTTCAGTCAATATTAAAGTGTCCCTAACTTTGCTTACAAACATTAACAAAGTGTCAGGTTCAGGTAAAGCAGGTAACTCCTAAAACGCTCCAAGGGACGCCTTTGTTTACCTCACTAATGCTGTGTTGTGAATCTGTCCAATCATTTTGTTTACATACAAGCTGTTTTGCTTTCAACTTAACACTATATAATTCGTAAAGGGCGAAGCTTGTTTGTGGGTTTTGCATAACCTTATAGGGACGTTATAAAAGGGCTTAAAAGTAGAATTGATTTAGGAAATGATTTATTTATTTATCAAATTTACAATAATTCACTGTACAATTAAATGACAATATATGATTTACACATACCACGATTTGATATTCAATTGCCGGTGGGCCCCAAACTAGGCTAGGCCTGTATCTTGGCGACCCTATTAGATTTGACAATACAGAAATTGCGCTTGCTTGCGTTTAGCAGTAACATAATATCAAACACATTTTATATTAACGTTAACTTCGAGTAGGTTTATAAATTATATCTGGTTAATTGTTACATTGAACTACAATTTTATTAAAATGTAAAATATTTGAATGGGTGACATTATATTAATTTGTCTCTCCTAGTTATGTAAAGTTGTTATTAATTGATATTAGGATATCGCTAAATATAATCATCATCAACAGCGGTGTCCCTCGGAACTTCGACAGTTCTTTATTCCGACACTACACTCACTTCGAAAATATAGTTCGACGAGTCATTGTTTCGACTGAAAATAATTCGACAAGTTAGTGCGACAGATAATACTTTGAAAACATAAACATTCAATTTTGTTTCTGGCGATATGTGGTCACTGCTTTAACATAACCTAACCTAGTCTTTGAGGCCGTTTGTGTAGCGAGGGCATTTTTCCCCCGTTAAAAAAAAGGACTTTTGAAACGGGGCACTAAGGGCTTTAGGTACCTTAACCGTTGTAGTTAAAGGATAACGTTCCTAGGAGACCATCCATAATTTTTTGATATATTCTGAACTGCGTTCACAGATTATGAAAAAAATTTACAGTCAGCGAAAAAAAGGCTACATTACCAAAAAAATTTTTTTATCCCAATCGATCCTGTTTCTTGTAGGCATCAAAAGACTCTATGGGACCATTTAAGGTATGAGTACTATAAATTACAGAAATCTCCAAAAACTTTCACCATAAATTTTGTACGAAAAAACGATTAATGTACTCGAAATATTTTTTGTTGCCAACCAATCCTATTTCAAACTGTGATCAAAAGACTCTTTGAGGCCAATTGTTGTTTGAGTACAGAAACTGAAGTTTGAGTATGTGTATATGTATAATGTTTGTTGAAATTCAAATAAATTCATCTTTTTTTTATGTAACTGAATGACAAGACGAGCTGGTCGTTTGCCTGATGATAAGCAATACGCCAGCCCATAACAATAACAGCACTACCCAGAACTTTGTTTTGCAAAATCCTGCGCGGCACTGCACTGCGCTCGTCACCCTGAGACAATTAGCTGTTGAGTCTCATAATGCCCAGTAATTTCGCTGGCTACAATGCCCTTCAAACCGGAACACGGTAATGCTTGCACACTGCTGCTTGGCGGTTGAATAAATTGGCAAAGCGGTGGTACCCACCAGACGGCCTCTTGCATACGAGAAACCTACCACTAGTATCTTATCTTTATCTAGAAAAAAATATTTCGAGTTGATTAATCCATACGTTTTTCCATACAAAATGTTACCGCTGCCATTATATCTACTAGGGCTTCCGATACATGTTCAAACAGACACTTGTATCACTATAGTCTGTTGGCTACCAATAGCAACTGTAGCTATTAAAGTGTCGAACTCCGGCTGAAATTATTCCTTTCGGTATCCGTGCACTAACCACGGCTTAGTTACCGTCAGGCTATCACAGTTACGGCTACTATTAAGCAGAGGGAGCTCAATCAACTTCGGCAAAGGATTGAACAGAGGATCCGAAAATGTTGTAATTTACACGAATTAATTCGATGATTGGAACTATATTAGGTACTAATCACAATTACTTTCAATCAATAGTTGTTAGTTTTTGAACCACTGGGAATTCAGAACCATTCACAATTATATTCAATCTGACGATGGATATGATTGTGAATGGTTGGGATGAAATGGTGTAACTAACATAAGCCATAACTCGTGGTAGGTCTCTCGTATGCGGGAAGAGACCGTCTGGGTAGGTATCACAGCTTTGCCAGTTATTCTGCCGCCAAGCAGTACTGTTCAAGCATTACTGTGTTCCGGTTTGAAGGGCATAGTAGCCAGCAAAATTACTAGGCATATGCGACTTAATATCTGATGTCTCGGGGTGATGAGCGCAATGCTTTTTTATGATATAAATAGTTCTGGGTGGCACTGCAATTATTATGAGCAGGCGTGGCGCTTACCATCAGGCGAACGACTTGCTTGTCTTATCACTCGGATCCATACAAAAAAGCCACCGGTGACATCAAAACTTTTCGAGTAACAGTGGCAGCCTGGTGACCTGTAGTATAGGTCTTCTCAGGCACCAGTCTCCCACAAAACAGGTTTAAAAAGTTCAACTGTAAGTCCTAGCAATAAGTAAACCTTTAGGAGTAATAAATATTTTTTAATTATTTTGAGCTCAAATATTGGTGGAGCTTTCATAGAAAAGAACTTATAATAATTGGCTTGTAGGCTGAATATTATTTTAAGACCACAAAACATTAATTTGTGTGTATTCAGGTAAAATGATTAATTTAATAGCGCGCACGGAAAATCTTATTATTTTCGTATTTCTAAATCTTATTTATTGTTATGTAGTGCTCGAAGCGTAGCTAGCCGAGCCTTTCGTAACAGATCTTCTAGGTTGAAGGCTCAACGGATTTGAGGGAAATTAGGAATAGAGCTTATGCCCTGGAATAACACATAGGCTACTTTTTTCCCAAGAAAACGCGGGTGCAACTAGTATTTTCAAAGTTAATATTTTTAATATTTAAACTAACGTGAGTATGATTCATATTATTTTTTACTAACCGGCTACACTCACTAGAATAAGTCGAGACACTCAACCGGTGTTCGAGCGGTACAGACGCTCATCATCACGGATCTAAGAGTCAGAGTCAGGGATAAGTCGAGTGTCTCGACTTATTCTCGTGAGTGCAGCCGGTTAGTAAATAATAATATTCAATTATTATTATATATTATATTATTATTAATATATTATATTATTATTATTATTATATTAGTATTATTATTATATTTTTATTATTTTTATTATATCAAATATGAATAATATTAATATTTTATGATTAAATTTTAAACTTATTTTAATGAATTAATTGATTTTTAATAGCATTTCCAACAAAGGATACACTTACTGGTTAAGCAACGTTCACACCAATTGTGTGGTATTTACATCTGAGCGCTACCAAAGAATACTAACTATTACCAGGCCTAGCGCACTCCACACTGTAGGTACGAAGCTACAAGTACATAGCCGGACAACGACGGCGGGTCGCGCGTCGTTACACGTGCCGCGTCAGAAGAGATAAGAGCTATGCGATAGAAAGAGAGGCGCTCTGTAGGTTAATATGACTGGTAGGCATTGAGGTCTCACACTATAGAGGGATAATTACGAAGTTTTCCGACCTAAAAAAGAATAGCGCTATACAACAGGCTCTTATAAAGAACGAGGCACAACTATTATCATATTGTCTCTATCGCGTAACCCATTTTCTTAACATTGGTCATGACATGTTAAGTCAAAATAGTGGCCCGGCAGGGTCGGCTTGTGGTTTTTTAATTTGTGTTGTGGTATTTCTTATTACTTTTAAGTGAATCTTTGTGAATGTGTACTAGAAACAATTTAGAATTGAATGTGAAAAAATGTTCGGGTGTTCCATTCATGGTGAAGTGAAAATTGTACTGAAAGATTAAGTTTTCAAACGTATGTGTTTTTCTTGTGTTTATTTATGTTTTTCGGTAACTATATTTTATGTGGATGTAACTATTCATCGGGTTCGACTATTAGAACCTGCATTTGGCTTGATATATTCAGTTTTCGGTGTTATTTTGTTAAAACAACATTGACCAGTATCGTGTGTCAGTGTGGCCATCGTATAAACCTTTCAGTTCCCATTACGTCGGGTAACAAATTGCATATTTGTGTAAAATGTTAAATGTATTAAAATTGTTCATTCTTAAACCATTTAATTAAGAAATAGGTAATAAAAGTAGTTAATGATTATAGTTAAGTTTAGTAAGAAGAGAGTAGAATTGTTTTAATAGTAAAGGCATTCGCCTCTTATGTAAGAACATATGTTGTAAATAAGTTCTTATTTTGTGTAATAAATTTATCTTACAGGTCCTTGCTGTCGATTACTATGGCCAATCATCCAATTCCATTGATGGATCACAATCCTACAATAAAAATGTAAGCAACGAATCTCGGATTTCTAATCCTAATTAACGCCACATAGTGAGAACGAGGTCATGAACGTAGACTTCATCATTATGTGAACGTCAAGGCTGTTCAGGACACAAAAGGACAAACCGTTTCGGGTTAGTGTAGTGAATTGACAGTTATGTTAAGTTAGTGCTATCCAATACGGTGGTATGGTCAATGTAATAATTGACTTTCATAAGTGCGTCTGTGATCTACTCCGACAGTATGACATTTAACTGAGACACTATGCTATTTAGAATACTTCAAGTGTTTTTTTTAACATTGTGTTTATCTATCTACCTATATCCTAAGTATCAGTTGTGCTGCAGTCTTGTAAATTATGTCAAAATGCTAGTTCTTCTATTGTAAATTTTACCTGCATGGAAATAATGAATGTATGTATATTGTATAAATGTGTCATATATTTTATTTGATTATTTTATTTACCTGACTGGTTTAATCCTAGATACAACCTGGTTAACAACAAAATATTAATGATTGCATAAGAAGCATACCGTAAGGAAATGTAGTTACCGCAATTTCATTCGAGCTCTGCGTTGTAGCGCCGCCACTATAACTTCAGAAAGTCGTAGGTAGTTGGTCTGTAAAAGGTACGAAATCTGTACTATTATTCTGTGGCCACGCTAGAACGTATTCATTACTCGGCCACCTAAAAGAGACCTTCACTTTTTGATCTGTTTACAGGAGTCTATCATAAAAAGTAATTTCTAGATTTTTTCGACAACATATGCATATTCCCTATTTCCCTATTCTTTTACTCTGGGGTACAGAATAGTACAGATGTCCTACCTTTTACAGACCAACCACGAACTTCTGAAGTTATAGTGGCTGCAATGCAACGCAGAATACGTTACATTTTCATTCAAGCGAGTGGGAGAATTTTTCATAGGTATGGTAAACACTCCAAAATTAATGTCAAAAAACTATTGCTTTCCAAAAGTGTTACGCTGTCAAGGACTCTATAGTGTCATTCCTCAATGCTGGTAGGTATGTAGCGCTACGCGAGCTGAATTAAATTTTATTGCGTCATAGCAAAAGTCACTATTTGTTTATATTTCTTTGAGGAGTGATGCTTCTGTCCCTTAGTATTCTGTGCTATTACTTAGCGCTACCGTCCTTCAGAGGGCACGTAAAGCCATCGGTCCCGGTTTTTGTCTTAGAATAACAGTGGTTAGGCCATATCAGAGGTATTCGGCTATGTCGGAGGTCTAAAAACTGGGGCATCAGGTTTGGCTACACGCCCACTCGAGATAAGAAAAAAACATTAATTTAAGACCACAAAACATTAATTTACGTGTATTCAAGCAAATAAATGATTGATTGAATACGCGCACAAAACCATCTTATTTTTTATGCAATTGGATTACGTGACGAGCAGGTTGTTCGCCTGATGTTAAGCATACGCCCATAACAGTTGCAGCACCACCCAGAACTTTGTTTTGCAAAATCCTTCGCGGCACTGCACTGCGCTCGTCATCCGGAGACAATTAGATCTAAGTCTCATAATGCTCATAAATTTCGCTGGCTACTATGCCCTTAAACCGGAACACAGTAATGCTTGAGCACTACTGCTTGGCGGCTGAATAACTGGCAAAGCGGTGGCAAAATCTCATAGAATATCGTATCTCTATGTCTTACTTATACACTATACAGTTCCTACAAGTAGTTCCCAATATACAAGTGAATCAGTTTAGTCCATGTGTTAATAATACTTACACATTGATGCATAATCTTCATTGCATATGCTAGTATTATATTGCAAATCCTCTACGACAGTTGTAGCTGGACACATGAAGATGTCGTCTCGCATTATTCCTATTACTCAATTGATACGGGAAGACATAGACACGCTTGTCCTATCAGAGTATTCAATTATAGTATTGAAAGCATTAATTAGTTGGCGTTATACTAGGTCCTAATATGTCTAGATCTGTATTAGTACAAGTATAGGTAAGGACGTATATTATCACCTTCATCCATACCATCTTCCTTACAACACTGGACACTGGAGCAGCTATGTCAGCGCCCTAACGCCGCACTCTGTTATTTTAAGGAGTTGGGATGGCAGGGGAAATGCACACCACAACACAATAATAAATACTTATCGCCCCCATCCTACTATTATTATTAACGCGAAAGTTTGTAAGAATGGATGTATGAATGTATGGATGTACCTTTGTTACTCTTTCACGCAAAAACTACTGAATGGATTTTGATGAAATTTGGTATGGAGATAGCTTATACCCTGGATTTAGGCTGGATTTAGGATTTCACATAGGTTTTTTATCCCGCGAAACCGCGGGTAAAACCGCAGGGCGCAGCTAGTATAGAATAAGAATAAGTATAGGTATGTGGTATTTTATCGACGTCATAACTATCTAATGTACAAATGTGGTTCAACCTACGTGTATATTCTTGGGTAGCGTTTTTGAACCTACGACCCCTGACATACCACGCCAGCCGCTTTACCAAAGTTGCTGGTTTACAGACAGCCTTTGTTTTCTTAAAAGTCATTCTGGTTACGATTTTACCGCATAACCTCTGCTCCGAATTAATTATTCATGTATTTAAATTCTATATCCGAGTTTTGTATCTATGTTACGAATAGATTAGCGTCAAAATTGTATTACCTACTGGAATGTCTGTGTTTTGTATATAAATATAATTTTGAAATAAAAAAATATATTATTTTAGATTTGATTATTTTTCTATGGTCACGTAATATGGCGAGATTTGCAAACTTTTAGTAATTTGTAAATATATACTTTTTCTAAATGAATAAATATATTTAGCAACTTTATATCGTTCATATACAACCTCATTGACTAAATTGACAACAAATGATCCCTAAATACTATAAAACTCTGAAATATTAACAAACTTCAAAGATCTAAAGCTTCCACTAAGACACAATAATCTGATTTTCAAATGTTTTTGTCCCGTTGCATCCAGCCTGTGCTATAGTCGAATTTTCCGTATTTATTATTTCATTACGTCATACCAATAAAAACCTCCACTAGCATTAAAATTACGAGCTGACAACACTCAGTCAATCTCAGCCATATCAATAAAGCTTATCCCAGACTTTACATCCGCCGCAGTCATACATTGATATTAAGAGAATTTCCTCTCATTTTAATATCACAAAGTTCCCCGCCTACATTGAACTCTATTTTATTGATAAAAATGTATTATTGGTCGTGACAGGATAATTTTAATGATGGCTCCATCGCCACTGAAAATGCGTTTGGAACAGCAAATATAAAGCTTTTAACGAAATGAAATCCGTATATTACCGAATAATACACTCGTAACTGGCTAACTGGGTGATATAAGCCGCTGAGAAAATTGCCTGGCACAATGTAGCAGTGATACGCATCGTTCTCATAATACATTTGCTTTATGCACTTTTGTCCAACTTTGGCTAATTCATTTTGTGCACAAAACGGCGCTGTTAGCACTCAATTATATTAATGCAACAGTGGCACTGGAACGTCATCACTTAATGTTATTGTGCGACGGCCAACGTAGTGATTTAAATGTTAATTTTATTGAAATGTTACTGCGCGATGGATTGTCATTGCAATATAGTGGCGATACTCTTTTGTTTTTATTAGTGACCATAAACATAAATACAGGGCTTTGTCCATGTTTTGTCGCTTATAGATGATTCAAGAGTATAAGTCTATGACAGTGATATCTGCATCGATGTCAATATACGCTGATCCATAATAATGTGGAGAAAGTATTTTCCCCATACTTACTTATGATATTCCAAATTTTTTTTTTTTTTTTTTTATTAAGACACATTATAACACCTTGGCAGGACATCCCAATACGATGCTATAACAAACTATATATTAAAATTATTTTCTATAGATTTTTGTGCTATTTCTATAAATTTTGGCAGGCTACAATGATAAATATCAATGTGCTCCGATATTATATTAATTAATCGTAAGGCACGTGGCAAGGGGGCGAATTCGAGGAAGTTAGTTCTTGCCGCGGGGACGCGGAGCGTGGCAGGGCGGCGGCGCGCGGCCACGTACCCGTCGGGCGCGCACAAGCACAACCGCGCCAGCACCTCCGGGTGGTGCAGGTCCCCGCGCAGCACGCGCCACACGTACCTGATAGGTAGGAAATAGGTACGACTGAATGCTGAGCCCTATAGTTAATTGGTAATTAATTTTAAGCAGCTATTTTTATGTTTCTGTGTTAAGCTAGTTCTTCTTTTATAAAGGTTAGATCGATACCTTGAATTACGACCTAGAAAAAGATGGCGAGACGATCTAAACGCAGACCAAGAAAATTGGTATGAGGTGGCGCAGGAGCGAGACAGGTGGAAAGAATTGGGGGAGGCCTTTGCCCAGCAGTGGGACAGTATAGGCTAGTTAAAAGAAAGGTCAATATTTTGAACCGCATGGTTACGGATCAGACATTTTATTAGCAAGTTATTATAAGAATTAAACATTTGAAGTATTGAATGATATGTCAAAATGATAGTTTATTAACCAAAATTGTAAAATAATTTAGTGGACGTCAGGGAACGAACTGCGACTGCACTGTCAAGGGCCAGGATGATCGTAAATTTGACCTTCTTTAACTTGCTTACATCACTGATCCCAATCTACTTTTCAAACCCAATGTTTTCTTCAAAGACGAAAAAATTGAAGGATAGCGACCGTGTCGTTGTTAAATTTTCTCTTGGTATTTAATAAATAAAATTGCGTCCTTGGTTGTAGGGCTGGCGACTTAAAAACGATTAATCGGATATTCGAATTTTTGGAGTCGGTTTATTCTAACCTTGAGCGCATTTGAGTTGTTAGTAAAATAAGATTTATTTTATTTGTGTTCAAATTAAATATGACAACTGGTAATAATTAACAAATGCATATACACGAAGTTTTTACCCGACTTCAAAAAGGAGAAGGTTCTCTATTCGATTGTATTTTTTTTAATGTTTGTTACCTCAGAACTCCGTCATTCATGAACCGATTTGGAAAATTATTGCGTTGGGTTCAGTATAGCTACGAAGTCCCATTTAAATTTCATCGATATTTAACCTTGATCTTCGAAGATACATTGAAGTCGGTTTTTTGTTTGATAAAACGTGTACTTGTTTTTTAAGTTATTTTTAAGATGAGCGAGTCGTTCGCCACGCCTGCCCATGATGGTAAGCGCCACGCCTGCCCATAACAATTGCAGTGTCGCCCAGAACTTTTAATACCTTGAAAAGCATTGCGTAGCACTGCATTGCGCTCATCACCCTGGGACATCAGATATTAAATCTCATATGCCCAGTAATTTCGCTGGCTACAATGCCCTTCAAACCGAAAACAGTAATGCTTGCGCACTACTGCTTAACGGCAGAATAACTGGAAGATGTTAAGTGATCGACTTGGTGTTCAATTTTTTATTGAATTGAGTGAAGAGACGTGCTAGTCGTTCACCTGATGGTAAGCAAAACGCCAGCCCGTAGCAGTTGCAGCGCCCAGAACATTTTAGTGGGTCGTTTGTTCATGCCTCGATTCGAATCAATCTAAGGATCGATTTTTTGGGTAGATAGTGTCGCCTCCCTACTTGGTCGTTAGGTTCGTCGGATTCCGACAAAACATCGTGAACACATCGATCAAGCTGTCTTATTGTATAGACGGGGGTCGTTCTTCGGTAGGTATACGTATAGATGATTTTTATTTATTATGCGAGATTCCATTAAATCTTCTGGCTTGTAATGAATTACAAACGCTTTTGTTATGATGTATATTATTTTAGCGTTGTCGATTTTTAATGCTATATAATTGAAAAATATATAAAAAACTATTGAAATATTATATTATATTACAGCTAATTGTCTCAGGGTAACGAGCGCAGTGCAGCGCCGCGCAGGATTTTGCAAAACTAAGTTCTGGGTGGTGCTGTTATTGTTATGGGCTTGCGTATTGCTTACCATCAGGCAAACGATCAGCTTGTCTCGTCATTTAGTTACATAAAAAAAATATTATAGTGGTACATAATAGGTGGCTACATTATTTACATAAATTTGGCAGCGTCTGTGTAATTTATTTATTTAATCTTTATTTCAGGCAACATTAAAATAAGTTACAGATGTTATTTACTTATTCTACGGCCTATATAAATATGTACCTTAGAACTAACATACATATAATTTATATTAAATATTTATTTTTATGTAATAGTTTGGTATGTCAGTTCATATCTTACATACCACGTTCAGGTTGCGGGTTCGGATACGTGACAAAACTTGTGCATAAAAAAGGTCATGCATTTGGAAATTGTGAGACTATGGTTACCGTATTTCCTGATGGATCCCTAGATAGATAAAAGGAATCCTAGTTAACCAGGATCTATGATCGTTAGGCATATTATATTTTTATCACACTAATTCTTATCACACAAATATTATAAATGCCAATGTATGTTTGTGTGTTTGTTCCCCTCTTCCCTCCCGTCTCCGTTCCCTCTTCATGCCGCAACTGCTGAACGGATCTTTATGAAATTTTAAATGGCTACAACTTATCATCATCTTCATCATCATCATCAGCCCATCACGTTCCCACTGCTGGGATACGGGCCTTCTTTCATATAGAGAGTATGGACAATAATCCTCCACGCTGGCCAAGTGCGGGTTGGTGGATGTCACATGTCCTTGAATTTTTGTGATTAATTCTTGGACATGCCGGTTTCCTCACGATGTTTTCCTTCACCGTTTTTAGAGCGAGTGTTAAATCCGCACATAACTTATGAAAGTCAGTGGTACGAGGCCAGTGGGATTCGAACTCGGGTGCGTCGGATCGAAAGTTGCATGTGCTCCCACTGAGCCACACTCGCTCTACAACTTATACCCTGAAATAATAACAAGGCTCTTTATCTCTGGAAAAAAACGGGGTACAGCTAGTTTTATTATATTTCTTTAGAATTTGTTTCTCTAGACCAGAAAGCGATGACAGGATAGTTTTTGCAACAATTGCGAAATAATTGTTTGTGTTGTATAAGTGTAGTAGCAGGCCTCTCTGTTAGAGGCCGCCTTGGGAAGTACCACAACATTGGCAGATATTCGATCGCCATTAGTAGTGGGCAAACATTATGGTATTCCGGTTTAAAAGGCACTGTTTCAAGCGAAATTATTGGGCATTATGAGACTTGGAGCTATTGTATCAGGGTGACGAGTGCTGCGCAGGACTTTACAAATCAAATTTTTGAATGGCGCTGCAGTTGTTATGAGCACGCTTGTTGCTTATCATTAGGTGAATGACTTACACGTCTCGCCTCTTAGTAATATTTTAAAAATTGCCAAGAAATCGTGCAAAGGAAGAGATGGATGGCAGGAGATTGGGGAGATATTTGCTCCGCATAGGGACAATAAAGATTACAGATCAAGGAAAACTAGTTTATGGACATGGCTCTCAATCTTGGCACCAAAATGGTTGCTGTTCAGTACTTTTCGCAATAAATAAATCAGTACCTCACATTTTCCTGTACCGAACACGCAAAAAGAACAACTTTAAATTAATAAAGTCATGTTAACCTCCTCAACTTTGTTGCGTTTTTATGGAATATAGCTAACAAAAGATCGTAGTTACTGTACGATATTACTTCGAAACTCGGCGGAGAGTTGTTGGTCTGTCCGATAAGAAAGTTTAGTTCGTTAAGTAGGCACATTAGGGGGGAACAGGAAAACATTAAGGCGTGTCGTCGACAGTGGCTCGACGCCAGACGCTATTAAAATATGCTAACCAATTGGACGCACTGACTTCATCCCGTTTCGTCCATGGAGAGAATAAACATTGTACTTAAAGTTCGTATTTGGAACGTTACAAAACTTATTTTTTTGTTTATTCTTTGTTATGTTTCTACTCGCGGTCTCGAGGATGCTGTTTTGTGTCGTGTGATAAGTCGCTAGTATATTTTAGGGTTCCGTACCTAAAGGGTAAAACGGGACCCTATTACTAAGACTTCGCTGTCCGTCCGTCTGTCTGTCTGTGCGTCTGTCACCAGGCTGTAATCTCATGAACCGTGATAGTTAAACAGTTAAAATTTTCACAGATAATGTATTTCTGTTGCCGCTATAACAACATATACTAAAAAACAGAATAAAATAATTATTTAAGGGGGTTCCCATACAACAGACATGATTTATCTGTTTCAATAGATTGTACGGAACCCTTCGAGCGCGAGTCGGACTCGCACTTGGCCGGTTTTTTTCTTATAATATTAACGTACTCATTTTGCCTTATTCATAAGTGAAACATTGATGAGGCTGAAGAGGAATATTAATAACTACGTTACAATACTCAGACGATCTGACTGGAGTTGAAAGTTGATCTGGACTGTCATTATCTATAACCAATAGCAGGCCTAGCGCACTCCACACATCTCCGCAAATAGTAATAAAACATTTACACACGCTTCGATTTATGAAAAAGAAGTTTATTAGGTTAAAGAGGCAAAGGTACATATTTAAGGATATGGAACACCTGGTCCCACTATAGGCTCGAAACCCGTACTATGAGTATAGGAGTCAGGACTCTTCTGTCGGGAGTACATCAAATATAATGCCTTAAAATTAGGTTCAATAATAATAACTAACAATTGATATATAGTGAATAGGCATCTCATGGGCAGGCGTGTTCCATCTTAGGCCGCATCTTTGCTTTCCATCAGGCGAGATGTCGTCAAACGTATGCTCATTTAACAATAAAAAAAAAAATATATATACCTACATATTCGATGTTTGTAATGTTTAGAGTATTAGAGTGTGAGATGGTGTGTGTGTGTGTGTGAGAGAGAGAGGGGGTGTGTGTATGTATGTCAGAGAGGGTGAGTAATGTGAGTGTTGCAGTGTGTCAAAGTGTGGTACTTATTATAATTTATTATGATTGTTGCTTGCGTGTATACGTATCAATATATAATAATTTCCAATATCTTACTATTTCACCAAGTTTCATTATTTTTTTCAAATCAATGAATGTGTTCAAGACTTTATAATAATTATCTAATCGTACTAACTACAGATAAGCTCTCCACTCTCCAGGTTTACGTCTGTGGTAAGTCTAAAGCTTTGATAAAACATTCATCACGGATGCCGCACTTAACATGTTAGCATTGAGAGCGGATGTGGCCCGACGCGATTTCGACAAGTTAAGCATAACTCAGCTCCATATGTATCGAGCATAACATCCGTCAAACTATGCATACCTGAGTTGCACAAAAGGGTGGCATAATTGTAAATTTTTCTTAGGACAATCATTGAATTTTACTGGTGGTAGGTTTCTCGTATGCGAGAGGCCGTCTGGGTGGGTACCACCGCTTTGCCAGTTATTCAGCCCCCTAGGAGTAGTGCGCAAGCATTACTGTGTTCCGGTTTGAAGGGCATTGTAGCCAGCAAAATGAACAGCTAATTGTCTCAGGAGCACAGTGCAGTGCCGCGCAGTATTTTACAAAACAAAGTTATGGGTGGTGCTGTTATTGTTATGGGCTGGCGTATTGCTTACCATCAGGCAAACGTCCAGCTCGTCTCGTCATTCAGTTACATAAAAGAAAAGAAATGCTCTACTTAACAGCTTAAGTTAAACTCAAATTACTTATTAGTCTTCCTAGGCTGGATCGTAATGTTAATGAGGTGTCTTATTAAGAAACTTCATTAAGAAAAAACATTGTATATGTTCAGTTAGCAAATCAATTAATTAGAATCGTGCAAATCTCGTAAGACTAAGACTAAAACATTAACATGTTCTGACTGATGATATGAACTCATGTAAGTAGTTTCTTTTTTGATTACTTTTCTTGTGTATTAGTTTAAGCCATAGACTAAGTCAATATAAGAACTAACCAATGTGCGCAAACATATCTATATTTTTATTCGTATATATATACATACACAAAACAAGGCTATAATGTAGGTTAAAACATATATCTAACAACCACGTTTTTGAGCGTTGCAAATAATAAATGGATTTAGAATGCATTGTCATCGAGTTGTGAGCTACTTTGAAAGTTTCAGCCGGATAGCTAATCAGTTAGTGCTCGAAATTTGGGTTGCAAGATTCCACCCGGAACGATAGACAGATAGACAGACAAACAAGAAAGTGAATTAATAAAACGTGGTAAATCAAATTAATGTATGTTGTCATTAATATTTCTTTTTAACCGACTCCAAAACGGAGGAGGTTCTCTATTCGGGTGTATTTTTTTTTATTTTTTTTATGTTTGTTACCTCAGAACTCCGTCATTTATAAATCGATTTCGAAAATTCTTTTTGCTTTGGGTTCAGTATAGCTACGAAGTGGTCCCATATACATTTCATCGATATGTGACCTTGGACTTCGAAGATACATTGAAGTCGGTTTTTGTTTTTTTCTAAAAATTAATTAGTTCGTATTGTGTGTTTATTTGGTGTGCAATAAAGTGTTATTGTGTTGTGGTAAAAAGAGTTCGATTATAAGTTTAGATAATCACTAAGAGGTGTAAACATTTTTTCAAAAAATTAATTCTACTTGGGTTTCTACAAAAAAGTTAAGTAGTGTGTTCTTGTAATGGTGGTAACCCTACTTGCAGATAAATCTGTTAGCGCAGGTGGAAAGTTTCGAATTCATTTATGTATTCCGTGTCCCGATGTGCTTCTGCAAAATTAGAAGTTGCCTGTTTATTCTGCGGTTTGCAACTAACGCGTTGTTTGTGTTTGCAAGCGAAACTATACCTTAATGAACAAGAATCCATATAGATTTAAAAAAAATCTTAAACTACGGTTTTATGGATTTGTAATCGGGAAATGCTCGAAATTAGAGTTGCAAGATTCCGCCCGAAAACAGACAGACAGACAGACAAGAAAGTGATTTAATAAAAACGTGGTAAAATTGATACACCGTGACTAATTATAACGTCCCACTGACCTACGTACCTACCATCCTTACGTTTGAACATTTACTATTCCAGCATATATTACGAGGAGTACTGAATACTGGCGCCACTGCTGAAGCTGAGCTGATGTTGAGTCCAATGTAGTCAATATTTTCAATCTCTTATTACTGCCTATGACAGTCTCTCGGAGAAAAGATCTACTTTGCTCGCACTTACAAATCATCGATTTCGAATAGATGAGATAAACAATTATTTATCTATTTTTGTCGTTAAAAATGTACCTTTATTATTTCTCTGTTGAATTACTAAGCTTAAAATGCCTTTATTCTAGTGTAAACTTAAAACAATACAATAGTTTACTTCAGTGGATTTACATTTAAATTATCTATTGTTTTCAATAATATCTTTTGAGTTTTCAATTTATAAGGGATCATAATACGTTTATCTTGTGAAGACTGGTTTAAGATACAATAAAATAATGATTTGACTAGATTATGGCATCGTAAATATTTCAAACACGAAACTATACGAAATAGTACATGATAGTAGTGATGTCTCGGTGTGATGAGCGAAATGCAGTACTGCGCAGTGCTTTTTATGGTAGGTATTAAAGGTTCTGGGTGGCACTGCAATTGATATGGGCACGTGTGGCGCTTACCATCAGGCGAACGACTTGCTCGTCTAATTTTTCAGTTCCACAAAAAAATAGTACATAACATATTTACTTTACATAGATTTTCTTAAAATTCCCTTTTTGTTAAGTGGTTCTCTGTTTTTGTCCTTAGGACGCGTGGGTGGTTAGGATTAGTTCATTGTGTATAAATAAATAAATGCACCGAACGATCACATACATAGATCCTGGCCTGGCCTGGCCCTAACTAGGATTTCCTGTATCTAGTGAACCAGGAAGTATGAGGACCATGGTCCCACGACACCCAGACACGAAACAAATGCTTGTGCTTTTTTTTTCTTCTTTGCACAAACATTTGTCTCGTCGCGGGAATCGAACTCGCAACCTCAGTGGTGTTCATACACCTGTAGTGATTGGGTACACCAAAGAGGTTGTCAGATCTTGTTTTAAGTATATCCTCACCGCAACATGTGACCGTTGTCGATAAAGCTTGTTTTGTCATAACAAACAAACAATACCTACTTCTACATCCTAATACTAATTCTACTAATATTGTAAATGTAAAAGTTTGTGTGGATGGATGAATGGATGTTTGTTACTCAATCACCCAAAAGCTAATACTCTTAAACCGTGGGGCGCAGCTAGTATCGAATCTCTGCATAGTATTTGAGTTATAAGTACTATGACAGTATAAAACAAAGTCGCTTCCCGCCGTCTGTACGCTTAGATCTTTTAAACTACGCAACGGATTTTAATGCGGTTTTCATCAGTAGAAAGAGTGATTCAAGAGAAAAGGTTATATGTATCATCATCATCATCAGCCCATCACGTTCCCACTGCTGGGACACGGGCCTTCTCTCATAGAGAGAGAATGGGCCATAATCCACCACGCTGGCCCAGTGCGGGTTGGTGGATGTCACATGTCCTTGAATTTTTGTGGTTAATTCTTGAACATGCCGGTTTCCTCACGATGTTTTCCTTCACCGTTTTTAGAGCGAGTGTTAATTCCGCACATAACTTAAGAAAGTCAGTGGTGCGGGGTCAGCGGGATTCGAACTCGGGTGCGTCGGATCGAAAGTCGCACGAGCTCCCACTGAGCCACACTCGCTCTTATATGTTATATGTATAATACATGCATATAAACCTTTCTCTTCTTCCGTGCGAAGCCGGGGCGGGTCGCTAGTATAATCATAAATAGTCACTGTTGAAGTCGCAATACTATCTTCAATTTTACGTCACTGTCACTTAGACATTGACTGTCGCATTTACATCATCACATCTGTCAACGTCAAACGTAAAACGAAAGAGAAGAAATTCGTCGTTTCTCTAATGGGCCAACCCTAGATAAAAATTGTGGGGCCAACACCCTAATTGCGCAGCGTACGCACACCATTTTTATGTAAAACTGTAATTACTACTATCGAAGCAATAAATCCAAATTTCTAGAGACAAGAGAGTTTGATTCTCCAGCCAGCAAGCCTTCGGCGGAATCAGTCACTTTTGGCGATCCACACATAGTTTTGTATATTGAAATAGGATAAAGTCTTGCTAAAACATAAGTTTAGTTTACCTCTACGTTTCGGATAAGTTGCATCGACCGTCGTCTCCTCGTAACCGGGTTTAATCCTATTACCACTGTATGAGCTGTTTTGCAAACTAAATTTAATAGTACCAGTTCCAATAAACAGTGTTGATATCATATTACCCCCGACTTGCCACATGCACAAGCTTCACCACAGTTTCACCTGCGCAAGCTTTTCCCGTGAAAAAAACTGAACACATTGTATCTTACCACACGGCACAGTTTCTTGTCGGCATTCTTGTCGACTTCGTCGGCGTGGAATCAATGTTCCCTAATAAAGAGTTATTTTTTCTGCTAAAATTTTTCAAGTGTATGCTACTGAAAAAAAGACAATACAGAAGTCTAAGCGTAAACGATCAAAGTGAACAAAAAAATGGCTGTTAAATAGAAAAATACATTCACATATAAATCTACTCAAGGATTTAACAGAAGATCCACGTACCTCACCGAACGACGATTAACCTCGACTGCGGCGTGAACACTGAACGCCCAACCACACGCACAGACAAGTACGCGCAGGCCAGGCTCAAAGATTTTCATATAAGGCGGAACTGGCAGGTGCCGAAGTCTCATATCATAGACCGCTTCTCATCCATTAAAAATTTACCTCAATAGCCCAATCATCTTCTTAATTATGTACTTAGAGACAGTCCCCGATAAGTGTTGCCCATGCTCTAAAAGGCCTCTACGTGTTAGACTCATGTCCCCGCGCAAGCCTGACCGGGTGTATAGCCCGTGAGAAAGAGCGACAATAAAATAACTTATTTTCATTAGAAGCCTTAAATGTAGGAATGTTAAAGCTACATCAGCTAATTAACTACTATATAGGTACATAATATTGTTTTTTAAAGAGTTCTTTAGGCTCCTTAGGCTAGGGCTAGAATTTGGACCCTGTTTTCTATTCTAGGTGTGTTGTACACCTGTAACTTAAAAGCCTTCCTACCTTAAAACGTTACGTTGTAACAGTTATGTTGGAACGTTGTTTCAACGTAACAAAGTCTTATTTAATAAAATTATAAAGTAATATTTACATTACAATTTATTTTTCTAAAATTATTCCTTATCTAAATGAAATAAATATCAATTAGTTACATTTTTATATGAATTAAGTTGGAAATAAAAAAAATTATAACATTATAATATAATGCAATCATTTTTTATTGTAGAGATAGGTAATTCGTTAAACCCAAATTTTATATTAAATCTACATCATTATCAGGTTCACGTCAGAGGTTGTTCAATAAGGGTACAATTAACAATTAAAGTAATTTTCTTTCACTTTCCCTATTTTGTCCTGTTCTTGCTCCTATCGCCGTCCCCGATTCCGGTTTCCATTCCTATTCCGTCCCTGTCATGGATTCCTGTTCCCGTTCTCGTTCCCGTCCGCATTTTTTTTTTATGTGACTGAATTACGAGACGAACTGGTCGTTTGCCTGATGGTAAGCAATACGCCAGCCCATAACAATAAAAGCACCATCCAGAACTTTGTTTTTCAAAATCCTGCACGGCGCTGCACTGCGCTCGTCACCCTGAGACAATTAGCTGTTGAGTCTCAATGCCCAGTAATTTCGCATGCATTCCTCTCTATGTTCCGTTTCACGTTCTTCTTTCTCCTCCTGTTCCTCTTTGAAATGTTCAAACCAGACTTAACATGTCAAAGTTATACAAAGTGGTTGTAATGATCTGGAAATCTGAGAAATCACACATCGTAAAACGATTGTGGTATCTTGGAAATTGACACACACCTTGAATTCTAATATCACAGACAGTCACTCCGATTCAATTTATATGTATAAATTAGCTTCCACTGTAACTAGCGGATTTGGAGGGCCAATTAGCTTACTCCAAAACAGGATTTGAATAACAATCGACTGAATTATCTCATGGCAGCTATTTCAAAAGAGCCTTCGTGATTTTAAAATAGAAAGTTGACATTTGTTTAATATTAACCACCGCTTTATCATCGATTGCCTTCTTTTTATTTCAACGAAGTAGAGAAGCAAAGATGCGGCCTAAGGTGGATCACGCTTGCCTATGAAATGCCTGTTCACTTTAGACTTAAAGAGACATAAGTTGTAGCTGTTTAGGAATAAAGACTTTGGATAGCCAGCTTGAGGCTTTGGATTCGATCGAAAGACGAGCAAAAAGGCTCATCAATTGGTTGATTGGCAACACGTTGGTGGAAACTAGACTGCAAAGCCTGGCACATCGACGTGACGCAAGCTTATCGGTATTCTACAGATTACACCACGGAGAATGTGCTCAAAAACTGCACAATGTGATCCCCCCATCACCATTCTACAATCGGTCAACTGGACGATCGGCACAACGGCACCCCTAAATGCTAGAAGTTCTGTCTGTTCGTACTTAACGTTTTGGGTCATCCTTTTTAGTGCGAACGTCTGGAATGCCTTGCCGTCGTCTGTGTTTCTACATAAATACAATTTGCGTGTGTCCAAATCTAGAGTGAACAACAAGTATTTACTGGGTAAGCGCGCTACATCTTCGACAGCATCATCACTTCCCATCAAGTGAGATTATGGCTAAACGCAGACCCAGTCTGTTGTAAAAAAAAGACGCTGGTAGAGCGTTTCACTCCTTAGCAGTCCGCATTATGAGAGAATCACTACTGCTTGGTGGCAGAATAACTGGCGACGTGGTACTAACCCAGACAGTCTGACACGTACCTACTATAATAATAACAATATTTATGTGTATCGTATGTGCAGTGTATATTTGTTTTCTGGCAGTCTATATCTGTTCATACGGACTACATAAATGTTCAGCACTTCGTATTTAATTGTCAGACTGCCTAAATTGATGTTTGTTCCAGGATTTATTGACATCGTTAACCGTTTTAGAACCCAAATACGTACCATAAAAATACCTAAATAATTACATGTGTTACATAAAGTAAAAAGTAAGAGTTTCATACCTTAACCTACTAATATCGTAATCGCGAAAGTTTGTAAGAATGGATGTATGGATGTACCTTTGTTACTCTTTCACGCAAAAACTAAATGGATTTTGATGAAATTTGGTATGGAGATGGCTTATACCCTGGATTAACACATAGGCTACTTTTAATCCCGGGAAACCACGGTTGAAACCGCAGGGCGCAGCTAGTAATAAATGAAATGATCAACGGTACTGAAACGCAATTAAGGTTCCAGATTATTTGTATCTAGGGATTCAGGAACTATATATACCCATACCCAGACGCTTTTTCTGTGTATAAACATAATTTGTCCCTTAACGGATATCGAACCTGCTACCTCCAAAATATAAAAAATGTGACCTAGCCTCCCTGCCTAATCCCTACACCATAGAGGCTGCCTAAATTCGCTCAAAATGAAAGTAAAAAAATATTTATTTAATAGAAACAAAATGTACTGTAAACCGTCTTAAAAAAAAGCACAGATTCATTTAAATAACGATAAAAATTGTAGTGATTTAGAAAATAGTAAGCATGTCCACTCATTTTTTTCCCATAATCAAATCAAAGTTTGGGCCCATAAGATAAATGTGAAAACTGACTCTACCAGTGTTCAGAAGACTAAATAGACTTAGCTCCAGCAGTTCCCGTCTAGCCGTCAGCCTGCAGTCTGCGGCGGGTCATGGGCGGCGTCAGCGGTCGCTCAAAACGGGAAGTAATTAAAGTTGCTACTCAACTATTATCTGTGGACTCCTCGAACTGCAGAGAATCAGGAACTTTCCCGTGTCTCGGGATGTGAAACTTTTCGCGCTGAAATTAATCCCTACTTTAATCTAACAATCTTTGTGTAACGCTTTTGTGAGCTCACTTCCATACGACTTCATTTCATAATATTATTAAGCGTAACTTTGTTGTTTCGAGCCCGATAACGTATACCTATGCGTGCTTTTGAAGTCTATCGAACGGAACAACGTAACATGAATGAATGTGTGCAGCGCAACCGTAAATCTAGTAATTATGTAGCGAGTACATGTTAACTAAATACGAAAATACGAGGGACTCCTAATTACAAGATAAATTTTGCTATTTACGCGTGTGCGGAACCCGAGGCGGACGCAACAGGAAATTGAATCTAAATCATTTTGCAAGCGAAAGTTTGCTAACGATGGAACACCGCATTACGAGTAATTAGTTTTACGTGAGTAGTTGAGCGCGGCCTTTTGAAGTGACTCGTTAAGGCTTTTTAATTGACGGGGCTAAGTAACAATGGGATTTCAAATGCATGTTTATATATTTTGGCTTTATAGCAGCAAAGTGTAGAAGATAGACAGTGGGGCTTTTAGCGATCAAAGATTCTTTTACATGCTGAACTAAATATTTATAAAATATTATGCTTATAAAAGTACCTTTGGAACTTTTAGTTCATATAAACACAAGCGAAATTCACTAAACTAAAATTTAAAAAATCCCCGACACAAAAACTAAAAAACGGATACAGACAGATATAAAAATTAAAAAACGGATGAACCGATTTCCATAAAACATTTTGATAGAAACACCAACGGACCACCTGTTTTCAAATAAAAAAAAACCGCATCTAAAATGGTTCACACGCTTAAGAGCTACTTTGCCACAGACAGACTCACATAGTGGTGAAACTTTATAGCACCCCTCCTTTTTGTGTCGGGGGTTAAAAAGATACAGAACACATAAGAACACAAATCACGCGTGTCAAAAGATATAATATATAGTTATATGAGCCTAGCCAGGGTAATATGAGCCCTCCAGCTCCAACCTTATAACGACATAATAAAAGCCCATATTAAGTTAATCTCCGATATAAGTGTACAATATTTTCCACAGAGTAATGAACCCGATGCGAAGCTCGGTACAGCAATATGGGGTATGTTGAGTGGATTTTCCGCTCATTCCCTACACCGGCGGATGGCGGTAGCGATCGTATCCCTCGTAGCACTCGTAGCGCTCGTAGCGCTCAAGTGTCTAGTGACACGTGGCACAAACGATTAGAGGCACGCACGCCGTAGCACTCGTGTGCAGCGAGCGTAACAAGTCGGAGATCCAAACGGGATTCTGGGCTACCAAACGTGTGTTAGCATTCACATTAGCCGAATTAAACAACCTTTCCCCATTGGTTGGTTTAACTTACCATTTCCGATGTGCTGCGGCGGAAACACTACTCGTGGTACGTCTCTGGAAGCCATTTGGCTAGGTAAGTATTCTGCCGCCAAGCAGTAGTGCGCAAGCATTACTGTTTTCCGGTTTGAAGGGCATTGTAGCCAGTAAAAATACTGGGCATATGAGATTTAATATCTGATGTGTCGGAGTGATGAGCGCAATGCCGTTCTACGCAGTGCTTTTTATGGTATTAAAAGTCTGTATCTAATAATAATATAATATAAATGCGAAAGCTTGTGAGGATGGATATATGGATGGATGTTTGTTACTCAATCACGCAAAAATACTGAAAGGATTTTGATGAATTTTGGTATGTTGGTATTTTATAGGTCCTGGTAAAGGACAGAGAACTAGGAAAATCGCATATTATTAACAAAATTTCTGAGAACTCTAACTTGTATATATACCTCATGTTTATCAGAATTAAGACTCTTCTCACGTGTACAAGGTGTTTCTGCAAAGTTATAAACTAAATTAGTTCTAAAGTAAATAAGTAATTTATAAGCTTTCAAGCAGCTGAAAAACAGTAAGAGCTGCACAGCTTTTCCTCATGTTTTTTTACATAAATATACAAACAATACCGGATAATAACACATTTTTAGAAAAAAAAAAACCGACTTCAATGTATCTTCGAAGTCCAAGGTCAAATATCGATGAAATTTATATGGGACCGCTTCGTATCTATATTGAACCCAACGCGGTTCATAAATGGCGGAGTTCTGAGGTAACAAACATTAAAAAAAATACAATCGAACAGAGAACCTTCTCCTTTTTTGAAGTCGGTTAAAAAGGCCATGCTTAATCATATATATAAAATTTTCGTGTCAGAATGTTATTACCTTACTCCTCCGAAACGGCTTTACTGATTTTTACCAAATTTTATATGCATATTCAGTAGGTCTGAGAATCGGCTACTATCTATTTTTCATACCCCTAAGTGATAAGGGTTGTTCACCCTTAACATTTTTTTTTATTTATATGGCAAAACAACGTTTGCCGGGTCAGCTAGTTATCTTATGGATATGTAAGCTTAGTCAAATAAAAGAAAACTAACTAGATCTAACTAGCACATACAGAAGGTATTAACATTAATGTAGTTCTTGCAGAAAATCACTAATGTGATTGTGTATTCAGAGGTTTTCTATGTGTGTAGTTCAACTGAGTAATGTTTAATAAATGTGTAAGCTCTCACAGATAGAGTAGATGCGTGATTTTTTTTATTGACCGACTTCCAAAAAGGAGGACGTTCTCAATTCAACTGTATGTGATTTTAATTTTTTGGTATGTTTGTTTCGCAATTACTCCGCCAGTTATGAGATGATTTTGATGATTCTTTTTTTTGATTGGTAGGTACTTCAGAGGTGGTCTCATATATTTTTTTATCGAAATTAATTCAGCACTTTATATAAAAAACAACAAAAACAATTTTCTACTGTTTAAGTTTGTACATTTTTTTTTACGCTTAATAGATCTATGTTTTGGCCACTATCTCGCCTGATGTGAAGCGATGATGTGGCCAAAGATGTAGCACATAGATCACATGTAGGTATAGTCTTGAAGTCGGGTTTTTTTAATGAATTATTTTACTTACGTCCTGGGCCTTAACTAGGATTTCCTAATGTACTCGTATCTAGGTTACTAGAAACTTAAGGACCATGGTCCCAAAACACAGACACGAAATAAATGCTTGCGCTTTTTTTTCTGTGCACAAACATTTGTCCCGTCACGAGAATTAATCCGGAGCCGACCGGCCCAAGCACTACACCACTAGTGTACAATAGACACAACTAGATACAACATCGGGCTGTCGACTAGTGTACAATAACAAGTAGATCCAACATCGGGGTGTTGAACAACTAGTGTAGCAAATTTATTTTCTGCACATGGCAGTAGCGGAAATTGCATTGGTAGATCCAAGTATCTACTCACTTATATTGAAAAGATTTGCTTCCGTGGTTTAGCAAAAGTTCCAAGAAAAAGATCCAGCAACGTTTAATTTTTAAAAAATATTTTATATACAAAATTGAATTTCGTTTTAGGGTTGTCACAGCCCGTTCTAATTGCCTTATTCACTGTCACAGTGGACGCCCCGAGAAATCAAGCATCTAAATTAAGATTAAAATGAAGGCGGAAGTTATGATTCTCTTCAAAATAACGTTTCTCTTGATCAAATCGAGTTCGCATTGTCAATGTTGCTTTGATAAATTCAATTTAGTTCATTGAATTTCCATTCACGCGGAGAACTTTTATGTTCATTGACGTAACTCCTTAGCACATTGGATGTAGTTTGAGGGATAAAGTGACGATCCTTTTATTGCTCGCTACGTACGGAACATTAGGAAAAGAGTCGTATCGCACCCATCCGTTCGGTGTAATATGGGAAGTGGGATACAGATCTCTTTCTTTACCATGCGGCCCACGTACTCCTTTCGATCGTAAAATCCTTTTGCCCCAAAATGGCCTTGAATAACACACAACTAGATCAGAGATAAAGAAGGACTTATTTCACAATATGCTGCTGGTGTTTTGTAGGGATATAAATTCTGCGCCGCTTCAAATGAAACAAATTTTTATTCCCCGCTTGGTTGCTCGTTTGTCTTTCTAATGGCTCGGTATTCCGCGCTACATCGATATAAAATACTTAAGTCCTGTGTTTTAGTGAGATATAGCTTTAGTATATTACGATCAAGTTGTTGCGGCTCGGAGCGTTTGTTCTATCTCTCGCGTGTAAACGTAAAATGGGAACGTAAGCTGTATCTCCGGAATGGAGCCAGGTATTTCTATATCGATATAAAAATAGCGAGACGCGCCAAGAAATAATTCTGAACATCTCGAACGCTAGAGTGAATACATGAATTTTATGTTTCGGTTTTAATAGTAGGTACTACTGTCTGTTACATTGATAGAAGACCGGAGATTTGAAAGCTGCTTAAAATGTGACGAAAACCCTGTGCAGTAACAATGCAGGACATTTTCTAATCCGACTCTACTTAAAATATTAGGTATAAATGCAAAAGTTTGTTAGAATGGATGAATGTTTGTTACTCAATCACGCAAAAAACTAGTAAATGGATTTTGTTGAAATTGGTATGTTGGTTGTAAGGTTTGGTAGGATCTACATCCTAGACCGAGGACCTAAAGTACCTATGTACTTTAGGTCCTCGAAGGACATAGAATACTTTTATCCCGAAAATTGCGAGTAAAGCCACGAAGTGTAGCTATGCTTCGTTCTTAACATTAACTAGCTAGTTAATGTTAAAAATGGGAAAGTTTATGAGGATTGATGCATGTTACTCTCATTTATATAAATAACCGGCCAAGTGCGTGTCGGACTCGCGCACAAAGGGTTCCGTAGCATTATCTATAAAAACAGCAAAAAAATCACGTTTGTTGTATGGGAGCCCCCTTAAATATTTATTTTATTCTGTTTTTAGTATTTATTGTTAAAGCGGCAACAGAAATACATCATGTGTGAAAATTTCAACTGTCTAACTATGAAGGCTGTATCTCAATACAGCCTGGTCAGACGGACAGACAGACAGACAGACAGACAGACAGACAGACAGACAGACAGACAGACAGACAGACAGACAGACAGACACACAGACAGACGGACGGACGGAGCCAATTTGTCCCCCCGTCACCCGCAATAAATCGGTAAAAATGGGTAATGCCGTGCTTGCGTCACTCGGTTGTCATCGCTCGCTGCGAATGACTAATGAGTGAGATTCAAATGTTTATTTTATATGTGCGATCAATTATGTTATTTAAGGTTGTTATGTCCTTTTTGGATGACGACGACCTGCTTTACAGAGGTAGAGCAGGCCGGCTAACTATTTGACTTTGACATATGGACGAAACATATTGAGAAAAAGACGGAGAACGGCTGAAGACGGTGGAGCTGACCAGGACCTGACCTGACTGACGGAGGTCTGCCTCTCTCTTTTTTCATTAAAATTTAATATGTTGACTTGGATACAATATATCTAAAACAAAATGGTTCGTTGTTGTTCTGTGTATGGGATGCAAAGAAACCACTTACACAAGTAAGAATCGGAGATTTTTTAACCGACTTCAAAAAGGAGGAGGTTTACAATTCGACGGTATGTTTTTTTTTTTTTTTTTTTTATTTTTTTTTTGTGTGTTTGTTACGCGATTTCTCCGCCAATTATGCATTGATTTCGATGATTCTTTTTTTGATTGGTAGGTAATACTTCAAAGGTGGTCCCATATAAATTTTATCGAAATTCATTCAGTAGTTTTTGAAAAAAATAGCAAAAACAAAAAAATATAAGTTTAATCTTCAAGTCGGTTCTTGTTTTTTTCGTAACCAACTTTCTAAAGGTGGAGGTCTGTATTCGACTGCTTCACCTGCTTCACCCAGGGTTGACTTCCGGTGAGGGAACTCCTCAACGGTGAATAGTACAGACACAACATTTCGTAAATGGATTTAACCATAATAGCCTGTTCTAAATTCCATCATGACATGGCAGATACACCCAGGATTGACTTCCGGCGAGGGAACTCCTCAACAGAGAATAGGACAGACATGAAATTTTTTTGCACATGCATTTAATTGTGATAGCCCGTTTTAAACTTCGCCATGATGTGGCTTCTAGATCATAAAAGCTTGTCTTTTAAACTTTTTGAATTAATTTAATTAAAACTTGTTTTTCACTAAAAAGGTTAAAATAAATTATTTTTCAAAAAAAACTAAACCGACTTCAAAACCACAAATGGCACTCAAAAGTAAAAAATAAATTAATATAATTATCATAAGCGCTACCCACTCATATATTTGAAGTCGGTGCCAGCCAAGTCTAAAAGGTAGTAGATAAATACTACCTACAAGTAGTACTTACTATATACATAGTATTTATCTGCCACCTATTAGACTTGACTGGCACCGACTTCAAATATATGAGTGGGTAGCGCTTATGATAATTATATTAATTTATTTTTTACTTTTGAGTGCCATTTGTGGTTTTGAAGTCGGTTTAGTTTTTTTTGAAAAATAATTTATTGGTTTTTCGCGTCTCCCAGCCAAGCGATAGTAGGTGTGAAAGAGAAACACTTAGGTTGGTAACGTATAGCGTTGTCCTTGTCGCGCTCGATTCGTATTAGCTCATCCCTACAATAATTACGCACACACACAAAACGTGTGCGGACAGGCCGGTGCGCCAGTAGTAGTAGTAGTAGATAGTTAGCTCGGCGAATTTGTATGGAGTGTCGGGGGTCTGGTAATAGGGTCCCGTTTTACCCTTTGGGTACGGAACCCTAAAAAACAGACACAAGACAGACACAAGACGACAGGTATTTATAAGCCATAAAAAACTTGCATTACAATCGCTATCGTTTATCATAAGTTTACGTACAAAGCAACAAATTCATGAGTGACAGACTCAACCCCTCCTTTTTATCGTGTTTATTAGTTCAAAGAGTTTCCCGCGACACGGCACCGATCAAAGAAAAACTCGGTTGACGTGACACACATCACACACTCCGTACCTACGAGTATAATGAGCCACTCATTACAGCCATTTCCTTGCAAACAATAATAATGTTGCCAGTACATTAAATCAGGGTTACACTGCGACTCAATACAACAAATTCAAACAAACCGGTCGAGCGCCGTCGCGATCTCGACTTTTCAACAAAAACGTGAGTGAAACAATGTCAAATAGTTTTTAAATTTTGTGTCAAACTCACGAAAGTTTTACTCAAACAAATTCAAACAAGTTCAAATATTTGATAGGAATATAAGGTTCACCAAACTGTGCAAAGTGCAATATAGTGTGACGTACATTATGTATTGACGGAGCGTGTGCGCAACGACGCTCATGCAACTTAAGCTAAACAACAATATAATAGGTGTATGTAACGGCATCTTGGCTTCCCCGTTATTGGACGGAACCAAGATGTTGGTTAAGTTATATTTACAGGTCATATAAAAAGTCAACGTTATGTATAACGATATATATTGTAGTGCAATGTGTTGTTAGACGTATGTATGTCACTTTGTGACAAAAATCCAAATTTAAATATCTATAGATTAAAAAAAAATACAACAAATAATAATACTTTATTTATTTATTATTTATGCAAAGGTTGTCTGGAAGAGATTGCTTATTAGCGATAACACCGCCCATTGTATAATTCAAATTTTTAAGTTCTATTTTTATTTGTTTTTGTTATTTTATTGGTGTACAATAAAGTGTTATCAATCAATCAATTAAATGTTAGTATTGCGTGACTAACACTTTAAACAAATTAAAAAACTAGGACACAATAGTCCGTAAAACATCTAAAAGCTATATATAGATAAGTATATAGTATATTAACAAAACCAAGTTCATTCAACTGTTCATTTGAATAAAATTTATCACTAGTCATAACATCTTTGCACGAATAAAACAACTACCCAACTTAATATGAATACTCAATTAAAATAATAGTTCAAAAGAACTTTCCGCGGCACGGCGGCGTATCAAAGCAAAAACTTTGTTGCCGTGATACACGTGTACGCGTATAATGAGCCACTTCTTTTCAAACGACTAATGATGTTGCCAGCACAATAATTCAGTTTCACTCCACTGCTCTGTTCACGCTTCTGTCACTAACAGTGGGTTTGCGTAACAAACAGTGCTATTGAAGCCTGTGTTAAAGAAGTTGTCATTTTGGCGTGATGCACTTGGGTGTTTAAGAAATTAGTGCTTCATTTAAAACTCAACATTAATTTATAATTTGATTTACTAACCGGCTACACTCACGATGAAGATGAGCGTCTGTACCGCTCGAACACCGGTCGACTATCTCGACTTTTACTCGTAAGTGTAGCCGGTTAGTAAATCAAATTATGAATAATTCTCACGGTAGTTTTAATAATGATACAAAATTAAGTTGTTTACACTAATTTCGCTTTTTTTATTCAGGTTGTTTTTGTCCAATAAACACTGTGCAGCATCACTGCTGGAAACATGCAGGTTTCGCAGTTTGACCATAGAGTGAACGAGACAGAAATAAAGGATATGATAGGGAACAGACATAAAAAGGAACTCAAAACAAAACAAATATATGGTAATTATTCCGTTTCTAAATCATAGAAAAAAGAGATAGAATAGATAAAGAGAGAGACAGAGAGAGAGAGAGTAGTGCCTTTTTTAGTCAATGGAATTAGTATGCGTAGTATGCGTATAACTACACGGCATCATGAAGTCGATGGTCACAAAAAGTTTTAATCATCATCATCAGCCCATCACGTTTCCATTGCTGGGACACAGCCTTCTATCGTAGAGAGGGTATGAGCCATAATCCTCCACGCTGCTCCAGTGCGCTTTGGTGGATATCACGTCCTTGAATTTATGTCATTAATCATGCCGGTTTCCTCTAGTCACAACGTATAGCTTTGCCATTATCTTTGACTGTTAAAACATCCATGACATCTATATTTAGGGTCTAACTGAAAATACCTCGCCAGGACCAGTTGCCAGGTATGTTATCAACGCGCCGCGCCTGCATTTTGCCGTGGAGAGCCGACGCTTCCTGTGAAACCGGCGTCGGCGGCGTATCTCGCACATTGTTAGTCAGGTAACACTAACAACCGCGAGAACTAAATTATACGAGTTGTTTTGAGCCGTTATTATAAGAGTTAGCTCCATGTGCGTTTGTGGTTGGAATCAATGTTTTGCCAGTATTTTAAATGCAAATATTATCGTGGACAATTAACCAATACCAAATACAACAATAATAGTTATGCCATCGTCATGGGTATGAAAAGTGAATGCTCAATATTTAAGGCCTAAGGGAATTTTTAACCGATTTCAAATAAGGAGAAAGTTCTCTAATCGTTTTTTTTAACGATAAGCAGAGATCTATGTTTAGCCACTATCTCGCTTGATGTGAAGCGATGATGTGGCCTAAGATGGAGCACATAGATCTAGAGAAAGACGGCAGTTGAGCGGCAGCTCAGACCCGTCTCCCCGATGGTTCACCGAACATCATCCCGAAACACGACTAGGTCGCTTGACGGCATGGCTTTGTTCGGTGGGTGGTATTACAACCACGACCAGAGCCTATCACTCCAAAAAATTTCAATTGTAGTTCGATTGTATTCTTTTTTAAGTTTGTTACCTCAGAACTCCGTCATTTATAAACCGAATTGGATTTTATTTTGCGTTGGGTTCAGTAAGGTACGAAGTGGTCTCATATAAATTTCATCGATGTTTTGAATTACAAAGATACATTGAAGTCGGTTTTTTTTATAAAATCTATAATACTTGTAGCAATGCCTGTGTCTGCCTGCAATTGTCATGGGCAAGCGCGGCGCTTACCATCAGGCGAACGTCTTGCTCGTCTCAATGCTTAATAATAAATAATTAATGCTTTATTGTACACCAAACAAGAAATAAACAAGGTACAAGAAAGTGCTTAGTTGCATAAAAAGTTTTATTTCCACAATTTTCGATAAGATCTAACTAATTGACTATCAACAAACAATGGTCGTTACCCGCCGTATTCGCACACAAACCCGCGTGTGAAAATTTATCCAATTTGCTGACGTCAGGTGGAAAGCGAATTGCCGCTGGACCGTGTGTCCGAGTCATCAAATATATTCAACTTTCTAGTTGTGTCAGCACTAAACTTACGTACGCAGGTGCTTTAAACATGTTCCAGAGTATAAATGAATAGTAGCAATGTAGAGAGTCGTCGGAGACATTTTCAAGGATTTATGTGTGTTATAGCACAGAATACTAAGGGGCAGAAGAATCACTCCGCAAAGAAATCTAAACAAATAGCGACTCTTGCTATGACGCAATAAAATTCAATTCAGCTCTCGTAGCGCTGCATACCTAACAGTCGTATTAACCTACAGATCGCCTCTCTTTCTATCGCATAGCTCTTATCTCTTCTGACACGACACGTGTAACGACGCGCGACCCGCCTTCGGTGTCCGGCTATGTACTTGTAGCTTCGTGCCTACAGTGCGGAGTGCGCTAGGCCTGGTTATAGTAAAAGTCTTTTAATATGATTACTAAGAACAATGTAATAGGTAAATAACAGGACCATAATAGGATGTTCAATGCCAATGGGTGGTCCAATTGCTTTCCCTTATTCTTATTTATTTATTTTTTATGTTTAGTCGGAGCTATATGGGATCCATAAGTCCTGCACTGACGTCCCGCATTTCCCCCGCCAGCATCTACCCATGCCATATGGAGTGCGGGTTTCGGGCGCTAGCATATTCTCCAGTGTTAATGTAGGTAGATGGTACTGCTGGTGTTGGTAAGGAAGCTGTTTTACCTTGTTAGTATATAGTTAAGTTAGTTTTAATAATATAATAATTTATTGTGACATAATAGATATTTCTACAGATTAGTATTGAATCCTGTAGAAATATCTATTATGTCACAATAAATTATTATATTATTATTATTAGTTTTAATAAGTAGTGTGTAGTATTTTTTAGTAATAAAGACATTAGGTCGTTATAAAAACGTCCCTTACAACATTGGGCATTGTAGCCAGTGAAATTACTGAACATATTAGACTTAATATCTAATGTCTGGCAATGCAGTTCTGTGCAGTACCTTTTATGGTATTAAAGGTGATACTGCAAATTTATTGCTACGGGCGTGGCGCTTATCATCAGGCAAACAACTTGCTCGTCTCATCGATCCGTTTCTTAAATAAATATCATTGTGGAAACCAAGGTTTCAAGAACAGTCAAATTACATAACTTGTTCATAGTTACTACGCCGAAATTCTCCTAAACTAACTTTGCGCTTTTGCTTGTAGCACATCTTGTCGTAAATTTATGCACCTGAGATCTTCACATGACATCAAAACTTGGTCCTTACGAGGCTCTTTTAACGCCTGATGCGGCAAAAGATGCAAATAACGCCCTAAGGGAAATAATCTACTGGTCCATATATTCGTATCAAAATTTGGTGTATCGAGTATAAAATTTAGGTTTTATGCGGAACGCTTGGGATATGCTCAGTTCACATTTTCTTTGAAAATGGGATCGGAGTTTCACGCTTGGTTAGCATTCCAATTTTATGAACTGTACTATGGTAACCGCTGAAACTTCAATTTTGTTTGTGAATGTACAAAAGGTTGTTGGTGTAAGTAGTTTTCAATGTAGTTTTATACCAAACAAATAATGATTATAAGTGGTCAGCTGATATAAATATAGATAGATAAATAACGCTTTATTGTTACACATTAAAAATAAGTTATATATACATAAGTAAAGATAAATATTTAAAACGAAAGTGCTACAATGGGAGGTCTTATCGCTTAAAGCGATCTTTTTGACAACCTAATAAAGAATCTCAAAAATCGTCACATTCTGATGATTCAGGAATTTCGCGTATTCCAAGACAAGGCCTCCTGCCATTTGAGCTGTTTTTCTTCTTCATTTAGGCAAAAGAAAATGGCATTTACGTACAAGTTTTACAGCTATCCCTTAACGATTCTTGAGGTTAAAGACGCGCAGTTAGTAAAACCTATCTAATCAACGAAACTGCTACGTACATGTTGATCGTTTACAGGCATCATAATGTTCCTCCCAACGAGACAAAATATATTACATGTGTTGTTACGGAGTAGAAGCGACCGAATATCTTGCACTGTTGTTTTAGCTTCCATAATTGGTGGCAAGGGTGTCGTAAGCAATTTATAACAGTGCGACTGTGTAATAGGTAAAATGCAAAATTTTGGCAACAATATCCGCTCGTAACGCGAGACTCCGCTGAGTGTGCGGTGGGCGATATTATGTGCATTAATAATATACAGGTTTACGCAGTCAGCCCCATTTCACTCGCGACTACAGTACTGCCTACATATGGCCTTTATTTTGGCTTCAGAATGCGAGAGTGTGGCGGGTCTTAATTAATGTCGCGCAAGAGATGGCATTGCTAATATTTGTTAACGATATTACTGGTGGCGGTATTTGGGATAATTTTACAATCTTTGTTAATGGTGGATCAACTTTATACTCACACGTACATATGTACTACGTAGAGACACAGATGGGGATCACGCATAGTGAGACCAATATTCGTCGGGGTTATGTTAGTACAGTTTTATTTAATATCACTTAAGTTTTTTATTATGGAACTGACTAATGCAAGTCGTTCGCCTGATGGTAAGCGCCACGCCTGCCCATAACAATAGCAGTGCCACCCAAAACGTTTAATACCATATAAAGCATTGCGTAGCACTGTAATGCGCTCATCACCTCGAGATATCAGATATTAAGTCTCATATGCCCAGTAATTTCGCTGGCTTCAATGGCCTTTAAACCGGACACACAGTAATACACTACTGCTTGGCGGCAGAATAACTGGAATCGAAATTGTGGTAACAGTTATGTCAGCGCTAAACACTAGTCAATGTGTAAATCTTGTAGCCCGAGATATCCCTATTATAATGATGTTTAGTCGCTGTTTAGCGTTATCGATTTATCAGCTGCCTCAAGTGAGAAAAAATGTGTCACGATCATGGTGAACACGCAGAATCCTGCTATAATCCTGTATGTCCTCAAATCTACGTAGGCATTTTCAGTAAACGATTAGCCATTGAATCGATTTTTTTCTAGATATTTGCAGCCGGAAGTAGTGATTTGGAAATAATTTTTTAGAGTAATTTTACAGACAGATTTACGGATTATTGCAGAAACAAACCAAAGTCAATATTTATTCCTTTTTACTTCGAAACCTTTAGTATTTTTTATGCAACTCAGCAATGAGGCGAGCCTGTCGTTTGCCTGGTAGTAATCACCACGCTTGCCCATAACAGTTACAGTGCTATCCAGAACTTTTAATGTGAATCATCAAAGTGCTGCACTGAATTGCGCTCTTCACTATCAGGGTGATTTTGTGACATTAAATATTTTCTATCTATCTATACTATTATAATAATGGCTGTAAGATAATTCTCTACATGGAAGATATTTTTGAAATACCAACTGGGATCAACTATTTAGAGGGTACTGAACACAAAACCACGATTTTTAGAATTATGATCTGTTTGTTTGTATATTTTTTATCTATAGACTCAGAAACTGCTGAATGGATTTTAATGTGGTTTTCAGGGTTTGGTTACATTAGTCCTAACTAAAATTATAGGCTATGTTACATCAAAATCGATTGGTTGACTACGAATATACAGCTTGACTTCTTCGTAGTATGCGCTCATATACTGGAGAGGTATTGCTAAAATGGGCTTGGAAAATATACGAATATGCGCTTCCTCTGACGATTCATGCGAACAAAATCGCGGTGAAAGTTAGTAAGTTTTATATGTCCAGTAATTTTGCTGTATGTGTATCTGTAATCAAAATATAGGAAAAGGTCAGTCTCCCCAAAAAGCAATCTGCTTTCAGAGCCCTAAATTATTCCTACCACAATAGACGAAGTCTGGCAAAGCACCCGTTTCTATTCATAGCCTCCGTGAACATACCTATGTCCCAGGCAATTACAAGTATTTCTTAGCGTTATCTAAAATTGAAATCCGTATAGCCAAATGCTCCTGTGGGACACGCTCAGTCTCATAACAATTGCAGAAATGTTCTAGAAAGAGAAACCAGTCAGACGATACGGTCGTATGATTTTAAACACAAAATTATTACAGGCTTGCCATTATATATTGTATTACTCTAGGGGAGGGCACTGTACACTGAAACACGGGCGATGAGCCTAGTTCGGCAGCAGATACCACAATATTATAAATTTGTCAACTAGCCAAATAAGTAGAACTATATTGAATAAATGTATTTTAATCACGTCGTCATTTATAGACGTTACTTAAGTTAAAGACGAATATTGAGAAGTTTTGGCACTTGTAAAGTTATCTTTTACACTTATGAGAAAAACAAATTCAAATCTGTCTATATATTGACTTACTACATCTACTTGATGGATTTTGATGCGGTTTTCTTTTGGCCATCATTATCATAAATCATTTACTGTCGCACAAGGTTAGCATTGACTCCATAGGCTCCCGAACTAGTTGAAACTGTGTTTCAGAAGCCAGTGGCTTTTCCCATCATTAAGATACTTTTCATTAATAGTATATTTATATTTAACAGAACAGAATAACTTTTTACACAGAACATAGAATCAAGTAATAATTCTAAGAGAATACCACAATACAGAATCAATTAAAACTAAAATTACAAATAACCTAATATAAGTGTCACAATGGGCGGTGTTATCGCTCTGAGCGATCTCTTCCAGACAACCCAGAAATTTAGGAATGCTGACAAAAAATAATGTACTGTTAATAGTAAATTATTTTAAAACAGATCGTTTCGTTTTTTGAACCTGATATCGTAAAAGTAAAGAAGCATCAAGAGACGGTAATAAAAACGAAGTTCACTTCCCCATAACTCCCACCTTTTTTAGACCTGTCTCGTATCGAAAAGTTGAAAAACTGTCAAAGTGCAGTTTCTTCGATATTTTTGAACAATTTGCGGTGTGAAGTGCCTTCGTCACCTCTATAAATCGTGACCCTCGCAGCGAATTGGCATAAAGACCCATTGGGTTGTCGCTGTAAATGTGAGGGCGTGTCCCGAAATCTTCTACGCATGAAAGAATTTTCAATACTCAATCGAATTGTCACTGTATTCAAATTCAAATTTCATTTATTTCAGGCATGTCATGGCCCATATTATGCACAATAAATAATCAAATACAAAAAATTACAATAAAATATTAGTATTATATTAAATATATTTTTTTAATTTATATTTTTTACTATGAATAAATTACTATTGACTATACTGGCTATTAAAATAGCTGATAAGTACAAGTAATAGTCTAAACATATTACCTACATTGGCGAAACATACACTCAGTTATATCGATATCCTTAATTTTATTTATTAATATATTAGCCGTCAATGTCCCATTCTTGGGCAAAGGCCTCTCATTTCTTTTACTCGTTAAGGCCCCGAGCAATCTGCGTCCAGTTTCGGTTGAATGCATCAAGTTTATCCCGCCACCTTCTTCTCGGTCTGCCTTTTAATCTTTACAGGGGATTCTCTCAATACGACGCCTATATATATTTTTACCAAAAATGTTATGTATGTACACATACACAAAAATGTAGTCATCATCATCATCAGCCTGTAGTCGTCCACTGCTGGACATAGGCCTCTCCCAACGAACGCTACTGAGCCCGGTCCTCGGCTCTTCTCATCCAGTTTCTTCCAGCCGCCTTTCGCAGGTCGTCGCTCCACCTGGCCGGTTGGCGTCCTACACTACGCTTGCCGATTCGCGGTCTCCACTCAAGGACACGTCTACTCCAACGGTTGTCCGTCCTTCGAGAGATGTGACCAGCCCATTGCCACTTCAGCTTGCTAATTCTATGGGCTATGTCGGTTACTTTGGTTCTCTGTCGGATTACCTCATTGCGGATCTTATCTTTCAGAGAAACTCCGAGCATAGCCCTCTCCATAGCTCGCTGAGCGACTTTGAACTTGTGGATCAGTCTCACTGTGAGTGTCCACGTCTCGGCTCCGTAGGTCATTACTGGTAAGACGCACGCATGTAAACATGTATGCATGTACGCATGCAAAAATGTAGTAAAACAGATAAATTACTCTGAAACTTCTGACTGTGCCGACCACTGGAAATAGTCCTTGTCACAGAAAATGAGAGAGAGGGAGAGAGATGGAGAGATAGACAGAACTGAGATAGAGAATGGGTCATAATCCACCACGTTGACCCAGTGCGGGTAAGTGGATGTGATCCTTTAAAACTAAATACTTACAAGAAGAAGCAATTGGACAACCCACAGACCATTAAAGGCCTATAGATAGCCCAAATGCTCCAGCCCACTACCAGTTGGCAACGTACCCAAGATGATGGCAGTATTGCCCCGTTGGATTGCAATACTGATACGTTGAGCCAAATAAGTCCCAGCATTTTGGTCTCGCGTCGCATCGATCAGGCGCTCTGACAGACTTTTGAATATACGTGGTTAAACGTAAATATCATATAAAAAAAACTCCAGCCGCACGAGTCCTTGCTGAGCCATACTCGCTCGACCGAAATTCTGACTACCTAAGGCATCAGTTTCATATGATAAATTATTTTCTCTTTTTATCGTATGAACTGCAATATAAAAATAAGAATAGAAAGAAACATTGTTTTCATTAACCATACGCAATATTTTGTACCAAAAAATTCTATTTTACAGTTGAATGAGATTACGAGAACCATTTTGTTGTACAGAATAAAAAAGTGGTTTTAAATATTTATAAGTCTGAGCTAGACATGTTTTTACCGCGAATCGAAAAAGATATTATAATAGAGTTTTGGTAAATAGTAGGTATAATATTTAATAAAACAAATAGGACTCACGTAGTTTGTTGAATTAGTCGACCTAGGTTTCGAATAAAAAATAATTAATCAAATAAAATAATAATAAATAAATCAAACTCACGAAAACTTTCATACTAAAATAGTAGGTATGTTATAGACACGGTCGAGTACACATTTTGCCCTGAAGCACATAATCTATAATACTATATACCTACTTACTTAAAGGTTCGGAATTAATTTACACAAAAGTAAGCAGTATTGAAGCGATTAATATAGATTAGCTGCGCCCCGCGGTTTCCCGGGATAAAAAGTAGCTTATGTGTTAATGCTGGGTATATGCTATCTCCAATACAAATTTCTCTCAGAACCGTTCAGCCGTTGTGGCGTGAAGACAATTATAATCATAAATATCAAACGTTGCGATTGTAAAAACCTTTTTCTATTGAAAATGCGAAAGTGTATTAGTGTGTTTGTTCCCTCTTCACGCTGTAAGGGCTCAACGCATTTGGGTGAATTTTAGAATAGAGATAGCTTATACCCTGGATTAACACATACTTTTTATCCCGGGAATCCACAGGTGAAACCGCGGAGCGCAGCTAATCTATATTAATCGCTTCAATACTACTTACTATTGTGTAAATATCAATAAAACTATTGTGTTACAAAATTCTTAAATACAGCATTTGAAATTAAAATTATGATACACACTAGTAATCATTTTGCTCGCTTAGGCAACTCCAGAATGGTTCATGTAGATAAGAGTTCAGAAAGCTGATAATTTCCTTTTTGTTTTTTACAGAAATTGAATCTTTCTCACTGACCCGGAGCGGTCTGTGTGTACGATACAATAGTAAATAAGTCCCTATTGCTAAACCCAAAAGCTGGCCTGTTATCCATATCCATTTTAAGGTTTGCAACATTGAGCATTAAGAACTTTTCAAAGATTTTATTTTTCATATTTCTATTCCAACGTTACAATCGCACCGTTAGAACAGAGCATTAAACTCGTCTATCGATCGCCGATACGCCTGCGGAATAATTTTCATTATCATCTGAACATTGTTTCGCAAAATCGTAATCAGTAACATGTGCGTGTCATTTGGAAGTTTCACCTTAATCGTGATTGGTTTTGCATTATATCAGTGGTTGTTTACGTGAGCGGAGCAAGTGTGGAATTGACAGGGGGATCCTGTTCCACTTCGTGTTTCGTAAGAGGATTCAGTTCAGTTTTTTGACCACACCTACGAGAATTTGTAAAAAAAAGAATACTGTCTTCAATTCTGATGTCTCTTCGAAGTCCAAATTGATTTATGAATGACGGAGTTCTGAGGTAAAAAATAATTTAAAAAACATACAGTCGAATTAGAACCTCCTCCTTGAAATCGGCTGAATATTTGTTTTATTCGTCAATACCTCAATTTTGGTGTATATACGTAATAAGGTGGAGTTTTGTTTTATTTTAGTCGAAGTGAATCGCTATTTGGTGCGTTCAGATGCATCCGTTCAATACGACCCTCAACGGGCACCAGCACAAGCGTGTATAGGCTCCTTTAAGCTGCTTGCTTGTTTGTGCTCGTGCTTGCCGCCGATCGGGATGAGTGTCAGTTTTCTCGACACATTTCAAAAGATGAATGTGTTTGTTCTCGTGCGCCTAACAGGCGCTCATTCGAGCTCGCGTCAGTATATAAAAAAACCATGCAGGTAATGGACGAGCTGCTGACAAACAGCGGGTACCGCGACAAACCACGTTAGAACGCAATTAGCAAGCGTTTCGATAATACAAAATACTTTAGCTGTTCGACTTTTTCCGGTATATTACCGAAGTTTTAGTAGGTAGGTATACAAATTTGCAAAGAAAATAATACGTAGTTTAAAAAAGGTTTCGCCGAGTTTGCTTGCCCCTTAACAAAATCCTGACTACGCCCTCGGCTGTTTAGATTGAAAACAAACTTTGAAGCGGAGTAGGTATTGTAATTTCGCAACTTTTAACATAAACCTGGTACATTTGGCTTGTTTTACGTAAACATGGGTATCGGGAACAAGTAGATATGTGCCGTACATAATTGAAACTTGGTTTAGGATTTTACGGTTCTTTTGGCGTTATTAGATGGTTTAAAATATTTGGTCTGGCTTGTATAATAATAATGTTTATTCAAACAGAAAATACAATGTAAACAGTTTGATATACCTATAACACCTAGCACTTAGTTACAAAAGAATATCAATTAAAAACTAGCACTGATCTGGTGGTATCATTAGAGAAAGAAAGAATAGAAAGAAAGAAAATATATTTTTATTTGACAACCACTACCATACACTAACAAAATAAAGAAAGAAAAGAAAACATAATTACAAAAAGAAAAATAAATTTATAAACAGTGAGAAGAGATATTTAAGTGTATATGACTACTACATATTTGGGGCCAATCCTTGAGCCCCACACTAAAGTGACCTGTGTCATGGAGTTCAGTCTCTTCCATTTGAGGATCTAATATAATAAGTCAGTGCATTATATTATCATGTTCATAGTGGATAATTGAGTATCATATCACTATTGAACCACTCACGGGATCTGAGGACTCTATATTCTCTTCGTCTAATCAGACGAACAATCTTCGTAATGTCATGGACAGGGTTCCGAATAAAAATCAATGCAAAGGTACTTACTAAACACCTTAGCGTATGCTGATTCGGAACCTTTTCCTGACATTGCGCAACATTTCCCTTCTTTCAACATTAACCTTACCCATTTTAGTTTGTGCGTGGCGTAGCTAGTAAAATTAATAATAGATTGACTGCGTGGTTATTTTGAACATTTTCCACTTAGAAACCGTTTGCTAGTAAAATACTTTAGCGAGACGTTAGACTCGGAAAATTAAATACAACGATACAGCCAATAGGACTTAAATACAACCTTCTACTTTTAGTTACTTCGTTTTCGATAGCCATTACTATTGACTAGTCCCACGAGGGTCGGTAATGAAGGTCACATTAGAACGGCAAGCCCCTGTGGGATCGGCAGCTAAGTAATAGGTAGATTAACTCCGGGGTACCTTGTTGCAATAATCTGGTTGATGTAGCGTTAAGTTCTTTACGAAGAAATACCTCTAGTGTTTATTTGGATAAAGTTCTACAGTGGCTGACATCACGTTGTTAGCAATCAGGGTTATAGACTGGCACACGACAGATAACGTTAAAGAGAATATAGGCCTATACCAGCAGTGTGGTGAGAAAGACAGGAAGAAATAAATTACTTGATTGTTAACATTTTATAGAATAATATTACATTTTATAACAAAAAGAAAAGACCTAAATTTGGATGTATCGTCGAAAGCCAAGGTCGAATATTTATGAAATGTATATGGGGCCACCTTGAGGCTATACTAAACCCAACGCAAAATTTTTCAAATCAGTTTATAAATGAAGGAGTGCTGAGTTAACAAATGTACTTAAAACTACATTCGAATTGAGGACCAACTCCTTTATTTGAAGTCGGTTTAAAAATACTTCCACAAGAAATGTCACCAAGTCAATATTATATAGATACTTTTTCCATTAATTTTATAAATAAAGTGTTGCTATTGCTAAAATATCCTATAAAACGGCCAAAAATATTGAAACTTATTCTAAAATAACTGACTTTATTTTGAAACCTTACCAGAAGACATTTTTAATTATTTGCTGTGAACCACCGCCTATTCTTTTAACATTTTGTCCAATCCATCCAAAGGTTGTCTGTAAGAGATTACTTTATGCGATAAGACCGCCAATTGTATTACCCTAGTTAAGACTTATACTTTTTTCATGTAATTATGTTTGTGGTATGCAATAAAGTGCAATTGTATTGTATTGTAAGAAGACGTAGCTTTTGCGATGCGAACAAACATTAGACTGCCGAATATTTGAGATATAAGCGTAAAAAAAACTCAAAATTCATACGATTTTAATTAAGCTACGAATAGATCCCGTATAGAAGTATCTACTAATAAATCTACAAAATGGATGAAGATTAAAACGTCAGTTAAAAACACAAAAAAGAACTTTATGTAATTGAGTGACGAGACAAGTTGTTCAGCTGATTGATGGTTTATTCTGAAAACTGATGATTTAACACATGAACGAATAAAACAAGGTGGACGCCTCGTCACAAAATTCAGTAGTGAAGCACTTAAAGTATGCTGATCTGCTCGTTCGTACACAAGCCTGTCGCACACATTTACATCATGCTATGCCGATCGCCTGTCATATCGGCCCTCCGTTCACACAAACAAACTTACGCCACCCGCCATTGCTATGCTTCAGTTATTGCTTAACGAGATTCCGTCCGCCTTTTTTATTCATTAAAGATTTAATAGGTCTAGGTACAATCAAATCATAACTATTTATTGTATAAAACTGATTTCCCTACCAACTCCATTTCCATCACCGTAACTTTTCTTCATTCTACTATCATAGTCGTCTAAAGAAAATCGAAAAATTTGTACTGATTGAGATTTATCAAGAAGCTTACTTGGAGTCTGTTAAGTACCGATAGCCCGAAAAGTTGTTTCTATCGCAAATCCAAGCTCATTCAATCATTGATGAGACTTACGGGTCACAAACTTTATTTATTTGCTGCTAATACTTTCGGGAACACCGAGTTAAGATACCTACTTGTTTATGTTTATCTAGTTTATCCTGTTTCCGGCGGGTATGGGGATCTCTATCCTCTTCAGAAGTATGCGATTAGTTGTGGTATCAAGGAAAAATAGACTTTAATATAATTCACGTTTGAGTGAAAATAAAATGTCACATTTGTGAGTTATTTAAGGAAACATGATAAAAATGCACTATGATGTTAAGCGGCTTCGAAGGATTTATTATCAATATTTAAAGTTTCGAGTATGTATTATTAACTTTCGTATTGGATAAAGCAAAACCTAAGCTCACACTGTAACACAATGTGCGCTTTTTTTAAGTATTGCGTCTTCACCAATAGGTCTTCAAACAAACCTTTTAATTATTATACCTATAAGTGCACTCAAGGTTTAGTTATCAAATAACCAAACCAACAGAGACGGTGAAATGTAATATAAGTATGTACCACCTCCATTGTAATAGGACTACGTATATTTTAGACATGTCTTAATTGATAAACCAGGCATGTAGATTAAAAAATAATCTAAAACCACGTTTTATGCGCCTTAATAATAATAAATGGATTGAGAATGCATTGTCATCGAGTAACGAGCTACTCTGAAAGTTTTACCCGGGAAGTGCTCGAAATTTGAGTTGCAAGATTCCACCCGGAACGACAGACAGACAGACAAACAAGAAAGTGACTTAATAAACACTTGGTAAAAAAATGCTCTCTAAAACTCCATAAAATGGTTACAACACGATACCTGTTATATTTATTTATTTTATTATATATTTGTTTCTTGGTTTTGTTAAGACGATACAAACCCTTACGCATGTAATCTCAGTAGCCTGACCGATCATTACCCCCGATCGTGGAAACATCGTCAGAGCAACCTTAACTAAGTATTTGTGTTGAATCAGTGACAGAACAAAGGTGTGCGTGGCGACGCGGTTACTCTCAGCAATCACAGTTACCTATAGCCGTTAATTCCATTAGCAACTTCGTGTTACTTTACTATTTGAAATATAAATCAAAGTGTGTAAATATTGTATATACTAATTTATAGTCTTTTTTAGATTTTCTAAGTATTACAATTTAATTATTTGACATTTAATAGCTTAAATAATTTATATACGATATTGTTTTAAGAGCGAGTGTGGCTCAGCGGGAACTCGTGCGCCTTTCGATACGACGCACCTGAGTTCGAATCCCGACCCGGCCCTGCACCAATGATTTATAGTTAAGTGCAGATTTTGCACGCTCGCTCTAAACCGGTGAAGGAAAACAGCGTGATGAAACCCGCTTACGCGCTTTGGAGTGGTAGGCTCAGGCCTTGGTTGTAATACCACCCACCGAACAAAGCCATGCCACGTGACTTAGTCGTGTTTCGGGATGATGTTCGGTGAACCATCGGGGAGACGGGTCTGACCAGCCGCTTATCTGCCGTCTCTCTCTAGATCTATGTGCTCCATCTTAGGCCACATCATTGCTTCACATCATGCGAGATAGTGGCCAAACATAGATCTATTAAGTGTAAAAAAAAAACTTAAATATATGTACAAATTATAATAAAATTCCCGGGAAACCGTGGGTGAAACCGCAGGGCGCAGCTAGTTATAAATACAAACGGCTACACTCACGTTATGATTGTGTCGGAATAACTGCGACCAGGTAGGAAGAAGGACATCCTAATCGTCTTAAACCTGGTCAGAGTTATTCCGACACTATCATAACGTGAGTGTAGCCGTTTATATTTATAATGAATATTTTGACTCACGATGTTTGTCAGTGAGTTGTTTTTGGTATTTATTATTTATACCTAGCTGTCCTACCTACAGTCGCAGGTACCTGCGACTCCGTACAACTTGAATTAGGTTTATAGGTGTTGTTCCCTAAAGTATACAATTGTTCGTTTTTCCGTCAAGAAAAATATCATGTGCTATTCCAGGACCTAAATCCCCCAAATTTCATCACCATTCGTTCAGTCGTTATGGAGCATACACACCCTATCACACACACTCACACACCCTAACACGCACACACATTTTATCAATAATATGAGTATAATTAGGATAGGACTAACATTCCATCCTTCACTGGTGGAAGCTAAAGCAGTCAATTATGTTGTTAGCCTTTGACAAAGTCGATTATTTTGGGTGTATCTCGCCTCTGTTTCAGTTAGCTAAAATGTACCACAAAATGTAAATTGAAGGAATACCCCCTCGCGTCATTTCCCATTCACCGACATGTTGTAATGAGGGATGGGACAAATGATTAGTCATGGAACCGAAAGCGACGTAATGATTGGTAAGAGCATCATTCTCATGCAAGCTGTGCGGCGCGACGGCTCCTTCAGTCTGGGGGATACGGTCAGGTTTGATTACGCGAGTTTTTTTATGTAACTAAGTGACGAGACGAGCAGGACGTTCAGATGATGGTAAGCAACACAGGCAGATCCTTTAACAGCTGCAGCACCACCTGTTACCCCAAATCTTCTGCAGCACTGCACTGCGCTCAACACAATAACTTGTATGTCTCATAATGCCCAGTAATTCCGCTGGCTACAATTCACATCAAACCGGAACACAATAATACTGGCGCACTACTGTTTAGCGGCAGAATGAGTGAAAAAGCGGTGGTACCACCCATATTGCCAGACGAAAAGTTGCTCATTCCCTTTCGAAGGAATACATCCATCACAGGACGTGTAGAAGATCGGCCAAATATCACCCTTATTTAGTAGACATTCCGCCAATTCGTACAAAGCGTTTTGGTTCCACGTTTATAATGGAATTCCTTGCCGTCTTCTCTGTTTCCTAATAACTACCATCTGGGTATCTTCAAGGCCAGAGTTAAAAGGTATTTTCTAGATCTACGTGCATCATCTTCAGCCACATTGTCGCTTAACATCAGGCGTGATGGCGATCAAACGTAGATCTATCTCATGTAAAAAAGAAACTCTTTTTGACACAATAGTATAGTATATTAGTAAAAATTAACAATAGTAATTAATTTCCTCTATTACAGTTTTTTAATAAATTATATAAAATCGAAGACAAGCAATTGGTTTGTTGTTTTAACAAACCGTTTGAATGTCTGAAGAAGCTAGTATCATATAAATTAGCAGATTTAGCTTAAGGCGTTGATTGCATTTTGTTTTCACAGGGCCGGGCGGTGTGGTCACACAGCGACAAAGCCCTTCAAGTCTCTATAAGTCTAGAGTGAATAGGCATCTCATGGGCAAGCGTGTTCCACCGTAGGCCGCATCTTCGCTTTCCATCAGGCGAGATGTCGTCAAACGTATGCCCATTTACCAATAAAAAAAAGTGAATGGATAAAAAAAATTGATTTGTAATCATATTTTCCAGAAAGTGTTAAACTACTTGTTAATTTCCCACGTTCTCTCTAATGGTAAAGTAGAACATAAAGTTCCGGAATCAAAGCGTAACTCTGATTGCAGGAGCTATCGTAGTCCTGAACATATGTCGTGTTGATTGAACACAAGTAATTGGTGTGGGACCATAAGTAACCAATCAGTGCAATTAAACTCTTGCTTCCTATATTATATATATAGATTGTATTTCTTTATGTAGTAAGGGTATTTTTATTTCACGTTTCTAATGGTAAAATAGTACCTACACACTTTGTTAGTTACGAAAACAAATCAATAACTCTAATTGAAGCAGCAACTGCGGCATCCTTTGACTTTCAGGGTAGGAACGAATTTTGGAGGAAAAAAAACTGCATTTTTGGATTGTTGAAAAATGTAGTAAAAAATGGAACGACATAGAACAACGTGGGTTTAATTGACCCTATTTCCCATCAAGAATGTTTCCCTCAAAGTAACCCATCAAATCAAACCTACCATGGAGGTCCCAAAAGTTTGTCACACCATGTATAATTAATTATTTGTGGTCTTGATCAATTACAAGTTTTTGATTAAGAAGCAGTATCATATTTTACCTGTGATCGTTACTAATCATGGAAATATTTTGTTCAGTTTGAAGCTTTGCTTATTAGTAACTAAACTGGCTTTCTAAAATGGGATGGCACAGGTACATAAATAATTGGGTAAGCAGTCAGTTAGTTAAGCTACAAATTTCAAATAGAATTCCTACTTTCCCAAGGATTTGTTATAGACCACGTCACGTCACGTTCTATTGGTAAACGTCATATTCCTTCTAAAGGCAAAGACCACGTTAGATTCAAAGACAGAGAGGTGTGCTCTAGAATCAGGATTCTAAGGTAGACCGCGACACCGGACCACATTTCTGCACCAATGTGTAAACAGAAGTAATTGATGTTGATTTGGGACCGTACGTTACCAATGAAAGCAACACTTCGATTAATTATTGTTTAATTGATGTCGGTGTGATAGTTTTAATACACTATTATAATTTTTAAGATGCATGTCTCATACTCATTAGATAAATAATATTGTTTTAATTTGTACTATTAATTAACAAACTTTTTTTAAGTTTTTTCCATACAACCGTGCAGAGAGATACCCCAAAAATATATAAATCGCGGGTTAAGAACCAATACCATCTAACTCAAAAAGTTGATTTTACACCAGAGAAAAAAAACATCTTACTGCCAAAAATAAAAAAAATATGAAAGTATTTAAATAAAAATGAGGTATACAAACACGCTGAAATACGATAGTTTTGGTAACATTGCCCCAATATTAGACTATATAAAGATAATGTGAGTTAGGTGGTATTGGTCTAGTAATAAACAAATTAATTATTTAATACCTGGTAGATAGCCGTTTATAAAGTAAAACATCAAAATTAAAATGTATTTATTTAATTTTGAAAGTGGAACTTATTAATTTGTTATGAAAAATAAAAAGAACAAAAGACGACACTAAAAATCAAAGTGAAATTAAGTAGTGGTTTTTCTCTCATAGGTACATCTTTCTTTTACAAATGCGGTAGTGTGTCATAAAAGTTATGACATTCCTTCGGAAGAACTTGTTTCAACTCTTGAAGATGTTGATATTTTGAAGCAGATATTGGAATCATACCGGTACGTAAAGAGGAATAGGATACGCCAGGATTAAATGCTCTATGTCTCTGGGGCAAGCCAAAATTGTGATCTATCTGTACCACCTCGTAAGGACATGACGCTCTTGCTTCTTTAGTTGCGGAAACATAGTCACACGGCAAATGAATTACACGATTAGTCAGCTTTCGTTCAATGGCACTGTGCACAGAATCACACTCCATTTGTGTGTGACCACGTTCCAGAAACTTCTGAGTGATGCTGACGTTGTGTTTTCTACTAAGATTAATAAGCGCATTTGCCATTATAGCGTTTCGGTTTTGATATGTACAGCCGTCGGAATAAATAACAATAAGCTTTTTCAATGGTAAGCAATGCCGCTCTAAATAATCTACGACAAAGGATGCAAAAGTACTTGCAGTAAGATCCGCGGCCGTTTCTGTGAACCAATAGCAAGTGCAATGGCGCGAGGTTAAGTCAAACAATGTAAAATTGTGGCATGTCAATTTAGTCTTAAAATATAAAGCACTCGCTGTTGAGTAAGGGCAAACTTTGACGGCCTCTAAGTCCATCGTCAGTAAAATACTATTTCCTAAAGCTGCATCCTTTTTATCTTTCTCTTTCTCTTCTCTGGCTCTATTTTTCTTGATAAGGTGTTCTTGAAAAACATGCTCATCTATGTTACCTTCCTCGTGGCCAACACAAATGTCGCACATATCTTTTTTCAGTGTAAACAATGCCAAATTGTGGTTGTTGAAAACTTTATCAAAAGTGTATCGTGATACGGCAGAGTTATGTGTATCACTGCAATATAGTTTATATGCGTTGAACACGTCAGACACAGAGCGATAAACAGGCTCCAAATAGAGTTTTCTAGTGTCCCTGCGCGCATAATGAGACGGCATTTTTGGAATACTTTTTAAGTAGTTTTCCAAAGCTTCAACCTTTGGGTTAGTTCTTGTTTTACTTTCCTGCCTATTGTCTTGACTGATTGTATATGTTACTTAAAGTGGTGTCCGTTTCATTCCGGCGCGAGCAGCGGTGAGATGAAGACGCTTTAGAGCGGAGTTAAACGGTATTGGCAGGAAAATATACGCGATCCTTAGATAGGTGGTATTTCTATAGCGAATAACTATAAAAAAAAAAGAGATTTTGAGATAGTTGATCGAGCAGACTATGCGAAATCGGACGTTAAATCTATTCGCATTAAAATTTAAAATTCACCAAAAATTGAGTTAGATGGTATTGGTTCTTAATCCGCGAAATGGTGGTTTTCAATTACTTGCACTTATATAAGCCAAATACATATTAATAAAATTTTAAATAATATTAATACATAAAATACAATTACGATAGAATGAACATACCTACATAAACATTAAAATATCACTATCATCACTACATAGTATAAAACAAAGTCGCTTTCTCTGTCCCTATATCCCTAAGTATGCTTAAATCTTTAAAACTACGCAACGGATTTTGATGTTGTTTTTTTTAATACATAGAATGATTGAAGAGGAAGGTTCATATGTATAATAACCATGCAAAACCGAGGCGGGTCGCTAGTTATTTATATGACATAATTATACATATTAAAATAACATGATCAAGATGCCCATAATGGTTACTTTGACAGAAGAACTGAGTTACGTTCATACTACTCTTAAATATAGTACTCTATAATAACAAGATATTTTTGGAATATTTCCAATCAACACCATCACGAGAACGCGTAGAAGAAAAGTCTACATGACAGGTAATTGAGCCGATACTTCGTTCAGCACCCACGCCATGTTCTAGGAAATAACTATATCGAGATTAAATCTTTAATACAAGAGCTATTTCAGGGAACAAGCAAATATATAATAAAGTACTTGCTTCTTTAACTAACTGATAGTTTTGGATCAAGTAACATCCGAACATTTTTATTGAATATTTTTTTTGAATAGGGTATTCTGTGGGGTATTCTGTGGAACGAGTCTGTGAGGTTGCTTGTGCAGAGGTGGATAGGAATATAATATTGTGTGTATATCATGTGTGTATAAAGAGTAGATTTGCAGTACCTAGGTTTACACTGAGTAAAACAAATAAGTCCTTCATAGGCAACTGCGTACGTTTCTATAATAAAATTCCAAAATGTATAACGGAGCTCACAGAAAGTAGATTCAAATAGCGTGTGAAAAATATTCTAATGAAAAAAGCATACTATACAATTAGTAATTACATAGAAGACGAAGATGCATGGAACGTTCCGCTTCTGCCAAGTAGCCAACTGGCACATAAGAAACATAATGTTGTGAAAAACCAACATAAAATATTGTAACAAAAGTTCTAAACCAAATGCCCTTCAGTTTCTTGCCGTATCTTCGGAATAGTGGTCTTTTTTCCGATATGGTGGTAGAGTCATTGTAATAATTGACGTTCATAAGTGCGTCTGTGATGCCAATAATGAATGAAGAACTTTTGATTGATTGATTGTATGAATAATTTGTTAATTTTTCTTCACAAAGATTCAGGTACAGGCATGAGTTATACAACCATTATGCTCATACAGTACGTAGTAACGATACTAATACTAATCATTCGCAAAGACATTTCGTCTCTATGTCCCGCTTCCAATTCGATTATTCGAACAATTTTAACGTTCAAATGATTTGGACTAATTTTCGTTCGCAGTTGCACATCGCTGTGATATAGTTTAACAGGTGACTTAAATTTAGTACGTGTTTTCAGTCAAAAGTCATTGGGAGAGCTTTTTTAGAGTAAGGGTTCTTTGATAGTGAGAAACGCTAACTCTGACAAAGAATTAAATATGAATATGCTTTAGTGTTCTAGGTCTTTGTCATTAAGAACTAAGAAAAACCATACAAAGGAAGAAAGGCGCTATCTTCATTTTCTTCTTTACATGATAAATCTACATATAACCTCCAATTTTGCCCGATCTTCTCTCGTGTGGGTGTGTGGCCAACTCTGGTGTCGAAGTTTTAAGAACGCCCGGAAGCCTCGGACATGGCTTAACGACTGCTATCCTAAGACGACCACCGGGTCCGACGGCTTCACGTGCCCTCCGATGCACCATAGCGCCCAGATTTAAATACCACACAAAAGGTCACCCATCCAAGTTGTGACAGCTGCGAACGTTGCGTAACCTAGAAGATCTGTTACGAACGACTAGACGAGCTACACTACGAGCGCTACAAGCTAAAGGCGTAATACGGAGTTTCCTTTGTATGGTAGGCATACATTTTATTAAAAAGTTGCTTTGTCCGGCCCGCATTGTATGTTATCTCCATGCTCTTGGATTACCCACTTCTATGCCCGCACTCAGGAACACTTACGTCATCGCTACCCACCGCGATGTCTACTATGTTTACATGTTTGGGTTTATTGAAACGGGTTTGATGAAACTTATTTAAAGCTTATTTAATACTAGCTGCGGACCGCCATTTCATCCGCGGTTTCCCGGGATATAAAGTAGCCTATGTGTTATTCCAGGGTATAAACTATCTCCACTCAAATCCGTTGAGCCATTATAACGCGTGAAGAAGTAACAAACATACTTACACACTATCATACACACTTTCGCATAATATTAGTAGGAAGTGGGATTATTATTCTTTGATGAAACTTAGATATTTCTACTATTATTTCTTCTGCATAACTGTATATATATATATTTTTTGTTGTGTTTTATGTTTGTTTTTTATTAAATTTTAATGTTTGTTTCTTATTGAATTTTAATGTTTGTTTTTTATCTTCGTCTGATTGTTCGTGATGTCATGGGAAGGGTTCCGACTGAAAATCAGTGCTAAGGTACCTACTTAAGATACCTTAGCGTTTGCTGAGTCGGAACCTTTTCCTGACATCGCGCAACATTTCACTGTATTGTTTTTATTGTTTTTGTTTTGTCTTTATTTAAGTATGTATATATTCAGTGTAATGTTGTGTGATGTCCGGAATAAATGTATTTTCTTTCTTTCTTTCTTTCTTTCTAGATATGAAGTTTATTTAATGCTATTATTAATATTATTATTTTTCGTGTGGGTGTGTGGCCGATGCTAGTGTCGGAGTTATAGACCGCCCGAAGGCCATGTCGGAACATGGCCTAGAAGATGTTGTTCTCAGACAACAACCGGACACGGTAGCGCTCAAATGTAAATACCACACAAACGTTAACCCATCCTAGAAGCAGATCTTACGAACGGCTAAGCGAGCTACGCTATGACCGCTACTATTAAGATAAGCCAACTAAGTTTTTTGTTGAAAAATATTTTTTTCATGACAATCTTTTTACAAATTCGTAATCGGAACCTCAAGCAGATTAAGATGTGCCCAAACACTAGTTTACGATTATCAGTCAAAGAGTTCCATTGCCCACCTTCCGTTTGCATCATCAGATCAGCTGGCTGTCACCATAATATTGCATTGTCATCGGACTTTGACAAGTATGCAAAATTACAACTCCGTAGGATAATAGGAAGGTTCTAATTCAGCTTGCAAGATTCCACCCGGCCAAACACACATACATTGCCAGTTAAATAAAAGCTTGTAAAAATCATTATGATTCTTATTCTTATTCTTATATTCTTTATTGTACATTGTCAGAGCATTTACATCGTGGATTATAAACTACATGTCCAAAGGCGAGCTTTACTCTAAAAAGAGTTTTCTTCCAGCAAACCCTTGAGGAAATGATAAATTAATAATACGAATAATATTTTATGACAATCCATTACTGCTTTCACTGTAAATGTCTTATGTTTGCCATTAGGCGAACGACTTGCTCGTCTCTTACCGGCAACTACCTAATTCAAACAAATTAACTGCATGCAATGAAATAACGATCAACAACATTGTTTCAATAAAACAAACATAAAAGCAATATGTTTCCCATCAACGTATGCCTACAACTGTTTACTTTCCCTAAACGGGCTTTGTAACTTTTTTATCGGCGTCGCGGGACGCGGTGCACGATTTATAGAGGGGGTATCGGCCGTTCTGGTTAAGGTATTTCTGTATGCTAGAAACTACAATGATATTTACGGTTGGCTCCGTGACTACGGCACCGTAGCCAAGTGTGTACCGTTACGGTAAGATACGAGTACAAAATTAAGTGCATGACTGTTTATTTGATTATATTAGTATATGCTCATTGCTCATATTAGCATTAAGGTATTGGTGCACTTATGTATGTATAACATCATTTACGTCTAATTAAGTTATGTTTTAATAATTGTAATCTATAATTTGCCTTATTTGTATAACATGTACATGTATTTCTGATGCTATTTTTGTAACGCTGTTGATTGCCTCAATAAATAATAAATAAATAAATAACTTTCGTGAGTTTGACACAACCACCACCAGTTCCACCACCAGCCAATGACGAATGAATTGAATGACGAGACCAGCTCGTCCCGTCATTCAGTTACATAAAAAAAAACTTAATTTAAAAAACCATTTGACCCGGTTTCACTCACGTTTTTGTTGAACGAGACGAGATTGCAACGGCGCTCGACCGGTGACGTAAATGAAACCGGGTCAAATAGGTTTTAAATAATGCATGACTGTTTGTTTCGAAATAATGAAATTAAATTATCGTATGACTATTAAGGTATTTGACATTGAGATTAATTTGTATTATTACAATTATTATGACTTCCTTTAAATAGGTTTTTTTTTCTTGACATTTTACTGTTATGATTATTGTGATTTAATTAGTGTAATTGGTCTTATCCGTGTTAATTAAATTAAATAAATAAATAAGTATTACGTTAAATGTAGACTGCAAAGTTTGAGTCTTGTAGGAATTACTATATTTTATATTATAGTCCGATGACAAATGGTCCGATGACATAGTGAAGGGGATGGGAAACTTGTGGATGCGGAATGCGCAGGACCGGAACAAATGGCGTGAGGGACAGTTATACCCAGCAGTGGATGGACACGGGCTGAAATGATGATAATGATGATATTATAGTATTTTTATGTACATTGAATATGCCCCAAAGCGTCCTATAACTAGTACAATTATACTAGTCCAATAACTAGTATGCATTGTGTTTATCTCTAATACAAATCACACACATGCAGAATATTTTATCTTTATACGCCGTGATTAGTGTTGATTAGGATTTCGTTGTATAGCAATGTTTTTTTATTATATTTTAAGGTGAGGTGATCTTTCACATTCAAATGGTCAATATAAATATTTTTTTGAAAAAAAGAAACGGACTTCAAGTCTAAGTATACCTATATAGCTTTTCTTTTTGATGACTCTTTGAAAAAGCGCTAAAATAATTTCGATAAAATTATATGGGACCACCTCTGATGTATGACCTACCAAACAATTAAAGAACCATCGAAATCAATTCATAATTGGCGGAGTAATCGCGTAACAAACATACGAATTGAGAACCTCGTCCTTTTCCAAGGTCGGTTACTACTATAAGGTATCAAAGTGGTAGTGTTAGCACATTTGGAATTTGCTAGATTCAAGATAGGCCTAGTTTAGTAGATAGTTTGCGAAATCGGTTCTTTGTAATTCAGATGATAGAGCCATTACGGGGAAGCTATCACAGCTGAAATATAATCACGAGTCTTGTTATGCAAGGGACTAATCTAGAGGCCATAGTAACTGCTGGCTAATCTGCTATCACAAGGCACTCAAGCTTATTAGTTTGGGAATTGAAAGCTACTATTCGATTAGCCGTATGAAGATGAGATATAATCTTTGCATTGTTGACGCCAGTTTATTGTGTTATAAACAATTTGGTAAACCTATTGGTCAGTTTAATGGGAACCATTTTTATTAAACTTGAACTGAAATGGTCATGTGCGGATTGGTCCTTCACAATATTTAAATATATTTTTTCTGGGAGTTCAATGGAAAGGGCCTTTAGTACGACGCGGATGTCCGCGACAGATGGCAAAATATATTACATAATCATGTATTCTCAGCGACGTGATGCGAAAGAGAACCAAACAGCACGTTACGAACCGAACAGGAACTGGTCTGGGTTTTGTAGCTTAGGATTAGTTTTGAAAAAAAAAACGTTTTAGAATTGTGACAAAAAAATTATTAAAAACAAAATAAAAAAAGAAACAGAAAAAAGATAATAAAAAAATAAATGGACTTATTTATTGAGAGAGAAAAAACTGCATAGCTAATGTACGCCCTGATAAACTACGAAGTGACGAAAACGACACGGACGTCTGGTCTGTGGACACGCAGAGCAGACGGGGGTTTATAGCCAGTAGTTGGCTTAGGCCAAGTCTGGCGCTACCCAGGCCCTCCCTTCCCGTGTGTCCATGAGGATTTGCGCCAGGATTTCCGCCGTCTGGACAAAAAAAAAACAGTACGTTTTTTTCTATTATCAAACATTCTATTATCCAAAAGTATCTGCAAGTACATGCAATCAACAGGAAATTACATTTCTTGTGCAACTAATGCTATAGTGAGCGCGCGAACTTAAGCAGTACGCGGGCGGACATTTCGTTCTCTATATGCATTAAAGCTTTTTTTTTTTATTATTTATAGGCTTGCGTTTGACCGCTAAGTGACGATGCGGTCGAAGATGTAGCACGCTCGCCTAGAAGAAACCTGTTCACTCTTGTCTTAAAGACACCCAGATTATAGCTATCCGGAAACACAGATGTCGGCAGAGAGTTCCACTCCTTGGCCGTTCGCATTATGAAGGTCGAAGCAAAGCGCTTGGTGCGAGCAGGAGGGATGTCAACCATATATTGATGACGGCTTGCAGTAAGGAAAGAATTTATGAATTTTTTTTTTTCTTTTCATTCATTTGCTTGTAGCTAAGGAATGAAACACCTTACCAGCGTCTTTTTTTTAGGTCTATTATCTATATAGGTGTCTTCAAATCTCGACTCTATCGGTATCTTCTAGATAAGCATGATCCATTGTCGACCGCATCGTCCCTTTCATCAGTTCAGACTGCGGTCAAATGCTTGCCTATTCGGTGATAAGAAGTAATATATATTTTTTGCAGCTGACTGTGTAATTAATTTAATTATTGTTTCTTATAAAATAAGTTCTCATCTTTAGTGGAAATCGATATGACGGAGATTTCAATAAAGAGCTGAACTCAGTAATTGTACAAACTGTACAAAGTAATTGACTAAAAAAGCAAAAACGATGCCTTCCCTAGGCAATGAAGCAATGCGGGCCGAACAAAAAAGCCTCAACTAAAAACCACAGGTCTATTTTGTCCAATGTTTCCGGTATTAGCACACTGGCTTTCGAATAAGTGACCCGTAGAATGGAAGGCAACTCACCGCCTCTCCAAGCATAAGTACACTACAGCTAATTATTTAGTTTTCAAACTAAGCGTTAATTTAGATTGGCATGCGATGTTGGGTTTGATTACGGACCCGGAAATCATTATTCGAGGGCCGTGTGCACATCCGAGTGTAGGGGTTGGAAATGTTACGGGTTTTTACATTTTTATTTCCCTCACGCAAAAGCTTTATTTTCTGTTTGCAAGTTATTATTTGCATGTCTTGTTTAACAAAACAGCAGGTGTGGGTAATTCGAAAAATTTGTGCCAGGTTGTTTTGTTTGAAGTGTATTTTAGCAACATAAACTGATCAATATGATATATTATGATATAATCTGTTGAATAGCATGGTCGTTACCGAAAATAATGATGATTATTTGATTGACTGTGCTTATCAATACAATACAATACACAATAATTTATTGTACACCAAACAAAAATAATCAGTAGGTACATGAAAAAATCTTAAAAACTAAAGTACAATGGGCGGACTTATCGCTAAAAGCGATCTCTTCCAGTCAAGCGGAGCGAGAGAGGTCCGCGGTGTAAATAAAATAAAAATAAATTATGTGGTCTTATTTTAAATGAAAGACCGAATATATAAATGATATCATGTATATCATAAATATTTAACATAATACAAATACATATTTTTACGTATTTTTATAAAATATTTTTATAAAGAAATTTGTGAATATTTTGTTAAAGGTTTTTTTATTAACCGATCATACGCGTCAAAAGTCAAAAGATATTTTATAAAATAGGTACAAAATTTCACTTTTAAACGTCATAAACACATCATACAAATCAATTAAAATACTTTAAAAATAATCACTTAAAATATCATGGTTTTGAAAAAAAAAATGGTAAGCATGTCACCTATTTCTTTCCACTACTCAAATTGAAGTCCGGGCCGAAAAGAAATGCAAAAACTGACTCTACCAGTGTTTTCGTAACACGCCTGCTGGAGAAGATAGCACCAAGGAATACTAACTATTAAATAGCACCAATAAACTGAATTCTGTCATTATGTGAATTTTTGAACACAGTACATATAGATGGCTTATTCTAAAACTGGTAGGTATATGTGACATCGTTTTATTGCTCTTCCTTTGTTAAAATTAACTGCCGTATGCAAGTGGCTAAGTTCGAAGATATAAAAAAAGAGTTACCTACTTACTCAACCAGCTACAAGCTCCAAGCGCTGGATTACAGCCAAACGGGATCACGTCTTGTGTTTCCGAAAAGGAAACTTACTTCGGCGCGACAAGACTTCGCCCAGTGACGTTATTTTCTACAAAATAAAACATCAAAGTTACTGGCACCCAGTGGAGATGTTATCAACGAATAGTAGAAGTTCGGATGTTATTGAAATAGTAAAAATGTATTGGCTACTTTATATTTTCGGTAAAAGCCTGTCAAGTGGTCAGTTTGGTAAAACAATTATTATAACTTCAGAAGGTTGGTTCCGTAGAGGGACCATCTCATCGTTTTATTAAAAATCGAAAGGTCAATGCGTGACCAAACTATTCGTTAAAGTAAAAGATGGTAGCGGTTTAGTGGTTGGGTAGGTTGGCTCAAATCTCATACACTGCGGTTGCGGATTCGATTCCCGCGACTTGACAAATGTTTATGCACATAAAATAAACGCATGCATTTGTTTCGTGTCTGCTGTGGAATCATGGTTTTCGTAGTTCCTGGTTCCCTAGATAAAGGTAATCCTGGTTAGAGGCCAGGATCTATGTATCTGATTATTATGCGTAATAAAAAAAAACAACATAGCATAAGTTGTAAATTTACTATAGCACATCCAACCATTACACTGGCTAAGGATTGGTGCGATACTAGTATAACCTTATCATAAGAAAAATACTAAATAGAATGATATTATTATCTAAAACACCAAAAACTTGCATGAATATTCTATACGTCACTTTATACGCAATTAATAAATGATATGATTACGAATTAAAAAATACTCGTATTTAATTAAAGTCATGGTTGAGTAGCGAAGAAAAAAATGTGGTGAAAACAGAACAAAATAACACAAAAGTTGGTGCATACCTTTTTGTGTGGTAAAAAACCTGGTTTACCTACATGACGCAAGCTTTATAGCGAGTTCAATAAGATAGGTGAAAAAACTACTGAATCCATTTGTGTGAGTACCTGCTATGTGGTTTCACATTCATTTAAAATTTGGAGTGGTAAGCTCTGGCCGTGGTTTTAATACCACCCACTGAACAAAACCATGCCGTCAAGCGACCTAGTCGTGTTTCGGGATGATGTTCGGTGAACCATCGGGGAGACGGGTCTGAGCAGCCGCTCAACTGCCGTCTCTCTCTAGATCTATGTCTCCATCTTAGGCCACATCATCGCTACACATCAGGCGAGATAGTGGCCAAACATAGATCTAATAGGCGTAAAAAAAAAAAAATGTCAAGCAGTAGTACGCAAGCATTAACGTGTTCTGGTTTGAAGGGCATTGTAGCCAGCGAAAATATTGAGCGTATGAGACTCAATATCTGATGTCTCGGGGTAATAAGCGCAATGTAGTGCTGAACAGTTATTTTATACAGTATTAAAAGTTCTGGGTGGCACTGCAATTGTTATGGGCAGGCGTGGTGGTTTTCACACACAAACTTTTGCATTTATAATATTAGGATACAAAACTTTAAAGTACAAAGTTTTAGCGGCACTGAATTTGGCTCATCACGTTGAGCCAAATGCATCAACAAATATTCAGTAGGGGGAAGTCCCGTAACGCCGGACGGCACCTAGCGTCGGATACTCGACATATCTCGGCAAGTCTTATCGCGTTGATTCTATAACGGTTGAGGGGGTCGCGGGGACGCGTATCGATACACGTCCACGGGATCCGGATGTGCCAATGACGCGCGACTCCACGGCGGGAGCGTTAATTTATTTTGATTTTATACTTTGTTGACGTCAATTCGTAAATAAAGTTATATTTCTCGGAACAGTGATTTTTTATACTCTGAAAACCTTAGGTCCGTCACTAGAGGACTTCTCCCTAATATTGCAGACAAGCGAAGTTCAGTAAACTAAAATTTAAAAGCCCCCGACAAAAAAGCCTATAACAAGTAAAAAACAGCAGAACCCGTTTTGATAAAACATATATAGTAACCACCGTTAGAAAACCTGCTTTCAAATTAAAAAACTGCATCCAAATCGGTACACCCGTTTAAGAGCTATGGTGCCACAGACAAACACATAGTGGTCAACCTTATAACACCTTCCTCCTTTTGCGTTAGGAATTAAAAAAGGAGCACCTAATCTACGAAACAAAGTATATTTTTTATTTCATTTCTACTTACATTTCTACCACGCCTTCGGGCCAGCAAATTGCATATCTTTCACGTTTGACTGCTAGATCCTTTACCTTTGCAGTCAGCAGACATTGACTACAAAGGCGTCGAAATCAGCCCGCCTCAGGTAAGTGGCTACTCGGTAAACAAGAGTGCAGCTGAACGGACAGTTAATATCTGTAAACAGCCAGTCCTTATCTTGTATTTAAATGTTTTACAAAGGAATGGTTCATAAGCCGTCTAAGACTTTGCATATTGCGCCTGATGCAATTTGAAACACTTTTATCCAAGTACTGTCAAATGTGTGTGTGTATGTTTGTGTGTACGCACGTGTGCATGTGCGTTTGTTACCAGTGAGTGTAGATAGATGGATAGATGGATGAACGCTTTATTGCAAGCGTTATATAATTAAAGACAATACATAAAATGTTTTCTTCTTTTGTATATATGTTAGTCTGTAAGGTATATATTCTATGGGCGTCTGTTAATTTTACTTTGTTGTACTTTAATACTGCCTGAAATAAATAAATAACAAGAAAGAAAGTGTTATAATGAGCGGCCCTATTGCTAAAAGCGATCTCTTCCAGGCATCCTTTGGATGGAGAGGAATTACCAAAATGTTAAAGACGGGGATGTAAGGTCTACAATAATAATAAAAACATAAACAATGTCAAAATAAACTACAACACTAAAATAATAGATAAAACACTAACAACATTCGAAAAGCCTTCATAAACACATATTAGGTAAACATTATTACACATTATATTATAAACATACATAAATGATTACATATAACAACTAAACGGATTTTGTATGGCTTACGCTTAACTGACCACCAGATATAGTAAAATGTAACCCCAAAAATAGCAAATTATCACCAAATAAAAAACAAATTAATCACCAAAAAATAGTAAATGATTACCAAAAATAGTAAATGTTCGCCAAAGTAGGCTCCACCAGAAGTCTCGTTCGTCACCCCTTCATTTCGCTTCCCCTACTTGACCTTGAATTGTATGGAGATCTCAAACATTATTTTGATGGTCATTATATTTTTTCCCATTTTGTATACTCAAAATTGTCACATATTCAAAAATTATTTTACTTTGTTACTTAGGTATTAGGTCTGGGCTAGTTACTAGCTCCGTGTAAACCGCTCTCTAGTGTCACCAATCGCATTCAAACCCCTAAAGGAAGTCACACACTACGCAGATACGGTAAGATTTTATCTGCGTATAAAAATTTAACTTATCTGAAAGTATCACATACTTCGCAGATACGATATATACGATATACGAAATTATACATTCACGCGGAATCCTTCAAACTGACTATACTTATTTTTTGGTGCGGATCGTACATACAGTGTGTTGAATGAGTTCGCTTTTATTGCTTCTGGATTTATGAGACAGTTCCTCAGAAGAAGATTCTGATTTTGAATTTGACGCACGTGTTGTGTTAGAATGCGAAGAATTTGGATGGAAAGTCATATAGAACGTATACATGATCGAGGCAATTAATTTAATCTCTTCAAGGATCTTATACTAAATTTACTATCTATTTTCGAAAACCAAGGGCGACATTTATGGTGATTCATGATTTGATCAAAAAGGATATTAAAAAAAATTAATAAAATGCAACAACACGTATAAAGTAAAAATATATATATATTTGTATACGCAGATAACATCTGACCATCTTTCGATATATGTCGGTGCCCACAGATACTTGACGAGTAATCTGCTTAATATGCGTTGCTCCTTGAGTTTAGTATAGAGTGCGATATTGACAGATACGCGCTCCAGATACAGATATCTTACTGTATCTGTGTAGTGTGTGACAGGCTTTAAGCAGTCATAACTTTATCGTGTTTGCATTATTTCGCACATGAGTGATCGCCCAGATCTACGTGCAAATGCGACATGAATAATTCATCGAAGTGAATTTATAAAACAAAATCTGACAAAATGTTAGCAAACATAAGGCTGCCCGCCCACGTCTGAAAATCGGTCGGATTTTTTTGTCGGTGAAAATGAAACGTATAGTTCATATTGCAACGCACACGTCCTACAAAAAGTCGGTCACAAAATAGGTGATAAATGGCGGTGAAAAAAATCGGCCCGACTATCGGACCTACAAAAAGTCTGACGTCGGTGGAAGCATTAAGGGTGAATGGAATAAAATCCTTTGTTATTCGTAAGATTTGTTTTATCAATCAAGTCGATGTAGGCAAAGCAAATTGCAACTCAATACCAATTAGGTTGGTAAAAGCGAGTGTATTGTGATATAGTGACTATTTGTGATTTCTTAATTGACACACATGCTTGGGTGTCACTTGCGATTATTTTTCAATTACAAGAGTTTAGCATTTGTTTTTCTGTTTAATATATTTGTTTCTTTTACGGTTAGTTTTATTTAAATACACCTACATTTTTAATGTTTGTACAAATTACCTAATTTGTACAAATTTAAAATTTTTACAAGTATAAAGCGTTATTTTTGTATTTTTATGCTACCATTCCATATATCTTCTGGGTAGTCGTTCTTTTTCTTATAATACATAAGTTCGTCTGTGATGCCAATATTGAATAAAAGACTTTTGAACTGGAACATAGATGGTGGCCTGAAAGAGATCGCTTTGAGCGATAAGACTACCTGTAGTATCATTTTAGTAAAGTTTATTTTGATTATTGTTACAATTTATATGCATAGTGGTGTTTCGAGGCCTTTGGTCTATGACTCCGACACCAGTGTTGGGCAAACACCCACACGAACAAAGATCACTATGTTTCTAATTCAGTGCTTTTGTAAAAAATAACCCACGGAATGCAATCTGCGAGCGCGCCGCAGCGTGTTGAATGAGCAACCTGAGACGGGACACTAACAATAGCCAATGCGGAGTGCGCGAGATGAGTATCGTGCCATTACGTATCTTCACTTGCCGGCGAAATAACACACGTGGGAGCTTTGAAAAGATTTTCACATATTTCGAGTTCATAATATGAGACAAAAGGTGTCAAGTAACTTTTCGAAATTCTTTTGTAATTTGCTGGCGTGAGCACCATTTTTTGGGCCAAATCTGTATTGATATAAGTAGAAATCGCCCATCTAAGTTTTAAAATGTAAAGAAAGAAAATACGTTTATTAATAACCATCTTATACCTACAAAGAAAAAAAGAGGTAAGAAAGTTATGGGTACATAAAATTAGATGGCCATACAAAGACACAACTCAGCATAAAGCGCCATTACAGCGCACTGATTTTCAATTTGCCCTTTTTCGTGGCGAGTTGTTGTAAATCAGTTTAACGTAGGTACTTTTATTAGTAGGTAATAAGAAAGCATATATGGACATGACAATATAGTGAAGTCTAATAAAAGTACCTATATAAATTATGAATTTATACCAAAAAAAAAATACACAAACACTAACATAAACCTTAAGAGGATATGGCACAGCCGCAGTCAGCGAGCACTAGGTATTTGAATAATGGTTTACGGTCTCGCAGAAAATGCGTAAATTAAATTAAATTAATTAACTAAATAATAATAATAATAATTAAATAAATTCGTATCATGCTTCAGATTTTTGTTAAAATTAGCGTTTCGGGAGAAAACGTTTCTATCACACTAACCTCAACCAAATTTGGTAATTTTGGTCTCAATTTCTTAAATGAAGAACAAACTAGGTTTGTAGGTTTTCCTTTTACTAAGTTTTTGTCTATTTTTAAAGTTAACAGCTCCCAAATTTCAAAAAAAAAATTCGAGTTAATATCGAGTTTTTTGGGTCTATTTATTTAAATTCTATAGGAATCATCGAAAAAATAAAAACTTAAAAACCTTAGTAATGATAACATCTCTAACTTGTCCAAATTTCATTGAATTTGGTTAATGTTTAGGGGTAGAAAAAAGTTTTCTCTTTTTGTTTGAAAATTTCAGCGTGCCGTTCCCTCTTAAAATATATACGAGTACGAATCAAACCGGAGCCGGACACTTGAAGACCTTTCCTTATCAGTTTAATCCTAGTACTTATTACTTATCGCAATAATAGCTACTGAACTGGTTCTGTATCAAAATTTACTAGATATTGTTATTTACTTGCTCAGTGCAAGGCAAGTTTCGTTTAATAATGCTAACCTAATGACAAGCAAGGAACTCATTGAGTTCGCGAAGCTCGGCCTGGTGACTGAGTTAGTCTAAACAGGAGTGTAGTCAGGATCATTATTCGAGGTGATAAAAAAATATGGTAGGGTATTCTACGGTCACGGATTTGAATCTCGTTCACAATCAGACGTTCATGACCACATGAACATACATACCTATGATACAAAGTCAATGGATGGTGGCAGGTGAAGCGAAATGAAAGGGTGGAAGAGCGACACATGCAGTAAACTCCACCAGAAGTCGGTGGGGCATACCTCTGGTGTTTGAGTGGAAAATTAGACCTACATGAAATTCTGCGAAAAGATTTTCTGCAAAAAGGACGAGTTGTCGACGTAACTTACTGTTGGAATAGAATTTACCCTAAATAGTGTCGAAGTTAGGTTATGTTTATAAATTTAATTATAAACATAACCTAACTTCGACACTATTACGATTAGGCCGTGCCGGAATTCAGTTTTCCACTGTTTTAGGTAATTTATGTACCTATTAAAAGTCACAAGTCAAAAGATATTTATTAAAAAGGCACAAAAAACTTTTACACGTCATATACACATAATACAAAACAATTAAAATACGTTAAAAACTGTAACTTAAATATCGATTTTTTTACAAATAAACGAATTTATATCCTTATTTATCTTAGTTCGTACAGTTTAGTTGGACAAGCAACCTAACAGTGTAGATTTTGGGAGTTGAAATCCTGCGTACGGGCCTGTTGGTGCCCTAGGTATTAATTTCGGGTCCCAATTCAAACAGCCAACTACGGGACTACACTGCTCGAACAAGATGGCGGAAGAGATATTGTAGTTTTCCGGAATTGCGAACTTCGGTATTGTTTTGCGATGACCCTAATCGAGGGTTATGTCTGGGTCGAAGGGTTGTTTTCTAGTCAATATTTAGATTGCGTAGGACGATAAGCTTTTTGAAAGTAATAGTATAGTTTTAACCGTACAACCTTAAATATAAGCGGTAAAGTAAAGAAATGTTTGTATGTTCGTTTGGGTCAGATTTTGCAAGTTGAATCAGAACCACTTCCTCTTATTCTACGGAGTTGAAATTTTGCATACTTGTTGTTGATGATAATGCAGTATTATGGTGACAGCCAGCTGATCTGATGATGGAGATGGAAGGTGGGCAATGGAACTCCTTGACGGGTAATCGTTAGCTACTAGTGTTTGGGCTCATTTTGATCTGCGCAGTTCCGATTACGAGTTTGTTAAAATCTTGTCTTGAAAAATATATTTTTCAACAAAAATCGTGTTCATATTTATAAACATTTCGTACATTCCGTGCTTCATTTGAATAAAGAAAGTGAAATCTGAAATAAGCTTACTTTAATTTTAAATCTCGTGTGCATTCCGAAATTGAAAACTTTATTCAGGACTACGACGGAAAAATTTCCCGCGAAATTGTAGTACTCTATTTATTCACATGGAACTTGAACAAACTGACTGCATTTCAGTATGATAATTTTATTTGTTTGGTTATTTGTTTGGTTAACAATTTTTTTTTTTTTTTTTTATGTAACTGAATGACGAGACGAGCTGGTCGTTTGCCTGATGGTAAGCAATACGCCAGCCCATAACAATAACAGCACCACCCAGAACTTTGTTTTGCAAAATCCTGCGCGGCGCTGTACTGCGCTCGTCACTCTGAGACAATTAGCTGTTGAGTCTCATAATGCCCAGTAATTTCGCTGGCTACAACGCCCTTCAAGCCGGAACACAGTAATGCTTGCGCACTACCGCTTGGCGGCTGAATAACTGGCAAAGCGGTGGTACCCACCCAGACGGCCTCTCGCATACGAGAAACCTACCACCAGTGCAATTAATTTTATTTGGATAATTTAAATTTTTGATAATGTACCTGTACGACAAACAGTGACAGATACGCAATCTCTAAATATGAAGTTTAACTATCATAAGGTTTTTGTTGAAAAATATTATTTTAAGACAATCTTTTAACAAATTCGTAATCGGATCCGCATGCAGATTAAAATGAGCCCAAACACTAGTAGTTTACGATTATCCGTCAAGGAGTTCTATTGCCCACCTTACGTCTGCATCATCAGATCAGATTGTCACCATAATATTACATTGTCATCGGACTTTGACAAGCATGCAAATTTCAACTCCATAGGATAAGAGGAAGTGGGTCTAATTCAACTTGCAAGATTCCACCCGAACAAACATAGTTACATACATACGTTGCCAGTTAAATAAAAGCTTGTTAAATAGGTACTTCATTTTATTTAATTTCTTTATTTGGTTTACTAACGATTGTAACACTGTTCCTTAGAGTAATTAAAAGACAGAAACAGATTTTTGTCGCTTAGTGAGGATTGACTTTCAAGTTTTGATATCATCATCATCATCAGCCGGAAGACGTCCACTGCTGAAAATAGGCCTCCCCATAGGTAGCCACTACGAGTGGTTGCTCGCTGTGTGAATCTAGCGGCTCCCCGCGACTCTTACCAGATTGTCGGTCCACCTAGTGGGGGGCCGTCCTAGCTTCGATAAATAATAACAAAATTAAATTAACATAGTGCTAAATACACAAACAAAGGCACTGTGTTATTGGTTAAATTTATTATTAATAAATCTTTTATCTATAGTGACAAGATAACAAAAAAATAGATGAGTAGACGGAGTTCAGTTGTTCAAACAACTACGAATAGATGATGACGTTCAAGGTGCCACCTGGAACAAAAGATTTAAGAACTTTAACAATAAATAAAAATCAACACTGTTGTTGTTACAATTAACCTCTTTCCGCCATATAACCAGTTGGTTCAGGAAGTTGAATACATTTGAGACGACAAAAACGCCAATACCGCCCCTCTATTCCGTCCAAGCGAGTAAATAAACGGAATAACGCTAAACACAAGGCCCGATGTGTTCAATTAGGGATGACGCAAAACTTTACTCGTTATTTTATTTTCCACGACAAACAACATACTATAGAAACAGTAACTCTGTATAAACAGAGAAAAAGTTCCATCTGGTTAACTCCGGGGCCAATTGCTTAGGCAAAAAGATTGTTCCGCTCTAGAAGTGGTAACTGGCGCAATTCTAGACGACGCGAGATGTTGAACTTTTAATTTACTTCTTTCTTCCAACATACACAATTTTATTCATGCGAATCATAAGAATATAAGAAAACTTAAGACCGCTCATTGTGACACTATTATTAAGTTAGTTGTTATTTTATTTTTTAATTATTTTTGTATTTTGGTGTTATAATAAAGAGTTATTCTATTCTAATACTTAATGTATTAGAATATTTTTTTCGTCGTTTGTTGCATTCAATTATGTGATCGATTTCAAAAAGTTGCCTCATAGTAAAAATAAAATTAAAATGTGTACAGTCTTAAATTGGTCTTAGCCTAAGTTACATCTTTTTAAGATAAGATAAGAATTACATAATATATTCTATTAAGAGTTTACTTATCAGTAGGTAGGTAGAAGAGCGAGTGTGGCTCAGTGGGAGCTTGTGCGACTTTCGATCCGACGCACCCGAGTTCGAATCCCGCTGGCCCCGCACCACTGACATTCTTAAGTTATGTGCGGATTTAACACTCGCTCTAAAAACGGTGAAGGAAAACATAGTGAGGAAACCATACCGGTTTCCTCTTCCGGTCCAAGAATTTTTCACAAAAAGTCAAGGACATGTGACATCCACCAACCCGCATTGGGCCAGCGTGGTGGATTATGGCCCATTCTCTCTCTATGAGAGAAGGCCCGTGTCCCAGCAGTGAGAACGTGATGGGCTGATGATGATGATGATGATGATGAACATAATACAATTGTATGGCACATATTTTAAGACCTGTGTGTGTTTTGACCATTTTAATACCTTGCCTCTAAACTAGGTATAATTTTTTTTTAAGACCGGAATTGACACTCAAAAGTTTTAATCAAGTACAAATATACTGCTATGCATTTCTCTTTGTTATCTAAAGATCTGCCGATGAAATCACTTAAGCTTGATACCGCAGCAGAAGTAGATTTGCTTCTACTGGTAGATACTTATTTTTCGTAATGTCATCATATAACAAGAAATGGACTCCATTGACTTCATCGCTTACCATCAGGTAGTAAAGTGGTCGAACACAAGCCTATGACTAATAAAAAAAGATGTTATAAACAGGTATATTATCTAGCTAGTCAAGAAATGTTTCAGGATATTTATTTGCGCTAGCTTTAAATAAAACTATAAGCCGCGTATTTTTCGTTTAAAATTATTCAGAGAAAAAAGTAGCTTCTTATTAATGATAAAACGAACTTACCTGTATGTGAAGTTCTATCATAATTATGCGAGCTGCTCAATTCGAAGCGATTAATATTAACTTGTAGTACTGTTTCGTATTACTCGGCCATTACCACGAATATTTTAAAGAAAATAATATTAAAGCTGAAAAATAACGTTACATATTGACTATACTGGCCACACTGGCGTAATCCGGCTCTGCGCTCGAGCACCATTTTCTCTTCATTAAGTTTAAAGCATTTTCTGAAACATAACAATTAGGTAGGTTCCTGTTTAAGTACAAATTGACAACATGGGACGATACAGATTTTTGAAAAGAGGGTGGGTACCTGGGTGGGTTTGTATATTAATCGCTTCGAATTGAGCAGCTCGCATAATTATGATAGAACTTCACATACAGGTAAGTTCGTTTTATCATTAATTATGCTTACGCTGCTCAATTCTCGCGATTAATATTAACTTGTAGATGTTTAAAGATCTTGAAAATCTGGATTGTACCCAAGTTGTCAATAAATGATTGTTTGTCTGGTTTAAGACAGGATTCTAGAATTCTAGAAATGAAAGATTTACACTAGCTTAGGTACTTCCAATAGATGTATATTTCAAAATACATATAATATAGAAAACATAAGATAAAAATAAATAAACTGATAATGTATCTTCCTTGGAATCATGAATTATTATTCCCAATTATTATATTATTAAACTAAATTATAATTGTGATTGAAGAACCGAACGGGCAAAAGAATCACTTTGATGAGATACAATGTCCCTATTATAAAACCTCGCAAAAACGGATGATGACGTGCTCCACCCCGCGGTTTTTCTAATCGTGTCCACATTTATGCCAATGGCTTTCGCCTTTGACGTGGATGCGTGGCGCGTACTGTGCGAGCTATATACACTTGTATTGATACCGCTTTTGTGGAGCATGTCTTTTATCCAGTGACTAAGCGTTTGACTGGTTACTTTTGCTTGAGGTTTCCTATAGCTGATAAACAGATTATCAACATTCACTCTTAAAGAATCAGTCTTATTTATATAACACAGCAAGGTTTGTGCTGGACAAATTTTTGGATTTTCGTTATAAAACGGCAATTTCAACAAGGGTTGATGCGAGTTCGGTCTCGATGTCTTAATAGTTTCAGTGATCATGATTAATATACAATTAGATTCGATAATTAAATTACTAATTTCTATCTTTGATAGAGTCTGGACTCTGTGAGCTGTCACAATGTCTAATAGCGTGATTAGTTTTTTAGATAGCAATTCAAGACTCAAATTTTCATTAGGAAACATTTTCGCTAAATAGTCTAATACAATATCTACATCCCAAGTAAATTCGTACTTTGGTTGTGGTGGACGGGTCCTAAAGACACCTTTAATGCACCTTGCAATTCTGTCATCGTTAATTAAAGTTCGTCCCAGAATATAAGATAAAGCAGATTTGCAACAATTAAGACTCCCATATTTATAACCAGAGTAGTAAAGTTTTGTAAAAAAATCAAGAATATTTGGAACAGATGCAGCTAAGTAATCAATATTGTAAATTACACAAAAATTAAACCATTCTTTATAGTAACAATCATATTGTTTTTGGGTATTGGGAGCTAATGAGTTTAACATTATATCCATAGAAGAAGAGGACACATTTCTTTTCAAGAGTGCTTCCCTGATAATATTGCTGCAGCCAGGGTAAGACTTTTGTGTAGACTGTGTTGTAACCTGGAATCACCAGAAATTAATAAATCACTTCTAGGCTTAAAGTATATAATACGAGATACAGCCAATTTTTTAAAAACTGGGTACCATGGCTGGGTAGTCCAATTAGGCACAACAACTATACCTACAGCTTTGTCTGCGATAATTTTATTTAAAGATTTTAGAATAATCGCAAATGGTGGAAACGCATAAAAAAAATTATCGCTCCATTTCATTGTGAAAGCATCGATACAAAATGCATATGGGTCAGGTCTCCATGAAACGTATGTTTTACATTTCGCGTTGGATCGACTTGCGAATAAATCGATTAGAGGGTCCCCAAATGTCTTGGTTATCTCTAAAAATGTATAAGATGCTAGTTCCCATTCGGTTTCGGTTTGAGTTTTTCGTGACTCGAAATCTGCAACACTATTGTCAGCTGATTTAATGTAGGACGCATAAATAAACAAATATCTTTTTTCACAAAATTCCCAAATTTGTCGAGCTACTTTGTTCAAATGGGGAAACTGAACGCTACCCATACGATTTATAGACGATATTGCAGTTGTATTATCTACTCGAAGCAAAATTTGTATATTAGAGACATGATTAGCAAAAATTTTTAAAGCAAATAATGCTGCCAACAACTCTAAAATATTAATATGATAATTCTTTTCTTCGTCAGTCCAAAAACCATTTGCCGTTTGATTTGCACAAGATGCTCCCCACCCTGTCAATGAAGCATCCGAGAAAATCTCGAGATCATAATGTGGAGAACGAATAAGGCATGAAGATTTACCAATGTTGTTATACCACCAATTTAAATCATCATTTAGTAAATAATGATCTATTTTCATGACTTTTTCATAATTTTGACGATTATCTAAGTTTAAAAACTTTTGCCTCTCGAGCATTTTTGTGTGTACCCAACCATATTCAATTCCTGGACAAATAGAAACCAATAAACCTATGAATTTTGCGAATTCCCGAATTTTACATATTTCTATGTTTTTAAATTTTTCTATTTCGGTTCTGATTCTGTCTCGTTTTTCTTGTGGAGGTTTCACACAAAACTGTTCCGTATCCAATACAAAGCCTAAAAATTTACAGCTAGTTTTAGGTACAGTAGAACTTTTTTCATAATTTATAATGAACCCCAAGTTTTTCAGAAGACATACAGTTGCGCTTACATTTTGTGCACATTTGATATACGAGTTATCAATACAAAGGATATCATCTAAATAAATTGTAGATAGCCACCCATGTAAACGTAGATGTTCCATGACTGGTTTCATGATTTTTGTGAATACCAGCGGGCAGACGTTCAAACCAAATGGTAAACAATTAAATTCGTAACAATTCTGTTGAAATTCGAACCGCAGGTATTTTCTATGTTCTCTATGTACAGGTATTAAAAAGTATGCATCTTTTAAATCTACAGAAGCTAAAAAACAATTCGGTGTAACAAGTTTTATAGCCGTCCTTAGATCCTCCATTTTAAAATGTGGAGGAGTAAGAAACTGATTTAACTTTTTTAAATGTAATATAAATCTTTTGTCACCATTTGGTTTGTCCACAAGAAATATACTAGATAAGAAATCACCATCAATTCTACAACACGGAGAAATAGCACCTTTATCTAGTAATTTATTAATCTCAGCTTGAAAGTCTAATAAATCGCTTTTATTAGTAGGTTTGTTTTTAGGATAGTCAGTCTGCACAGGTAATGACGTAAAAGGTATTTTGTATCCTTGAATCCAGGAGAGTATAACTGGGTCATTTGTAAGTTTATGCCAGACGTGTATAAAGTACTGCAATCTACCTGCTGGCTTAGTTACCTGGATATCTAGTGCCTCCTCTGGTTCTTGTAGTGGGCATTGTTGCGATTGGCACGCGGCGGACATGTCGGCTTGCGCGTTGCTTCGTTCCGATGAGCTGCAGACGATGAGCCCGCAGTCCGATGAACCGTCGATGTCAATTTCCGATTCATATTCTGAGGGTTGGGCTGCGGGTGCTTCCAGTTTAAATGGTTGGTAGAATTAGTAGGTCTGCTATTTTTAGTTGCCGTTTTAGGTTTTGCTACGTAAGGTTTTAAATCTTGGCTCGATTTAGATATAGCTTTTGTAGCTTTCAAATTGTCTGGCAACGATTCTCCAAATAAATGTTTATCACGCTTGGAGTCTTTCAAGGTGTCTTTCAATTTATTATTGAGAGACGAAATTAGGAAACTTCGCCTAAGTTTGGTGTCTATGTAGTGCGAGTCACATAACAATCGGCAAGCGTTGCTTACATGTTTTAACAGGATTTGGGTAGTCTCTGATTTTTCGGTGACTAATATATCCATTGCACCAGTTAAGGCTGACAAAACCACGCCAATTTGAGCCTGTCGTGCAGCCAGAGAGGCATCCTTTTTCTGCAGGACTTCCGAAATTGCAGCTTTGACCTCTGGATTCAAAATTGGTGCCTTGAAGAGTTGGCAATTACCAGGGGTCAGGTATTCTTCTGTTATTTTATCTTTATGTTCTTTTTTCAAACCATTCAGCAGAACATCTTGCAATCTCGTTGCGATATCGGTGTGAACATCTTTTCCTATTGAAGTTTCTTCCTTTGGAGCGTCGCCTAAAAGTGTGAGTATTTCATTGTCCAAATGCACCGAATCCGTCGGCCCTTGATCATTTATATCACAATCCATCACAGCTGCTCTTGATGTTGACGGTTGCGGTGTTAACTCATCTACCATCGAGGGTGTGAGTAGCAACGTAGTCTCATTTTGAGTGTGAGATACTTCATCAGGAGCGGTCTCAATATTTCTTCCAGTGTCTGAATGTTGATAATACGGGACATGTTCGTTCACGTCCGAGCCTGAAACGGCAATAAATGTGATGTCAAAATAATGAAGGAAATGATCCCGAAAACCATTCGCATCACTATTCAACTGACACTGAAAATATTGCGTAGTATCGAATATCGTATACTACCTATAAAGTTTATGTGAAGGTAACAGTCCCAGTACGTACTGTTCGCATCACTATTATAGTTTTATAATTAATATTCTCATTCGCAATCAAGCGATGTTATAGGTACCTAGTATAACATGAATATCACATAGTATCGAATGTTGTATACTACCTATGATATTTTAATTATGTGAAGGTAACAGTCCTTGTAAGTATATACATATATGTACTGTTCGCATCACTATTCAAAAATAATGTAGGTGCTACAAAGTGTCAAAGTCATTGGGTGCTCCACAAAATATGTCACATTGTTGAATGTCATTACACTACGTACGTATTTCGTGAGAAGGTTACAGTCCCGATAGTATGTACTGAACGCATCTCTAATTACCGTAGTGTAAAAATGCACAATTTCTTAAAAAAATAAAAATGTGAGGGTAGGTGCTTTTTATCTCACTTTTGACATTGCCCATTTATGAATATAGTTGCATTAGTTTCATACTTTACAATGCTATATATATCCATATAGCTACATCTAGATATCCAAAAATATACAAATGAAAGGCTAAAATAAAAACCTGTTTAAAAATTAACACTCACCAGATGCCAATTCGGAACTTGCAGAACCAGAAGAGTATGATCTTCGACGATGTTTTCGTAGTTCACGTTTTAATTTTTTCAATAGCCGCTCACTAGTATCCCTGTCTCTGTGTTTTCGCTTTCTTCCCATGTTGAAATATGCTAGTAATCACTTGCTGAAATCTAAAAAAGGCTACAAAACAAAAATACGTTTGGATGTGTAACAGCCGGTACTGCACGAAAACAGATAATGAAGAGAAAATGGTGCTCGAGCGCAGAGCCGGATTACGCCAGTGTGGCCAGTATAGTCAATATGTAACGTTATTTTTCAGCTTTAATATTATTTTCTTTAAAATATTCGTGGTAATGGCCGAGTAATACGAAACAGTACTACAAGTTAATATTAATCGCGAGAATTGAGCAGCGTAAGCATAATAACAGCAAAGCCAGTAAACCTTTGTAGCCGTAGCTATGTAGCTACGCCGTACAGCCTGATTCAGACTATGTAGCTATGGCGCTACGCTGCTACGGCGTAGCACTCGTTAACCAATCAATACGGGAAGTGTTTATGCATGCATGTTTTAATTATTCCGCTAGATTTGCATAAAATGTTGTTAATTAACTGGTTATTATTTTCTGTGGAAAGTGTGGTTCGTAATTGGCGATTTCTTAATTGAATTAATTATTCTATTGGTTCTAATAATAATATCTGTAAACTTGTGGATTGTATATGAAATTCTTACCGCAGACTGAATATTAAAAGAGGTTGAAAATAGCTTCCAGGGTTTGTTAGTAAATGCTTCTGGAGCAAGAAACTATTAGTTCAAGGAGTCCTAAAACTGCTGATTCGGGAAGGGAGACAAATCTGCCTTCGTAAAATGATGACGATACGGGAAACTAAGCATATAAGTACACAGATATTATGCATATGGGCAAGGCCTATAATAATTTAATAATATTGTACAGATATAGACTTGTACATAAATTAAAGACTCTTCTAATGAAAAAAGCATACTATATTGTTCGTAATTATATAGAAAACAAAGATGCCTAGAACGTTCCACTTCTGCAAAGAAGCCAACTGGTACCTATATAAGAAACATAATATTGTAGAAAACCAACAAATTGTAACAAAATGTTTAGTAAAATGCCCCTCAGTGTCTTGTCATATCTTCGTAGTGGTTGTTTTTCGATGCTGCGGTGTAAGAGTCATTGTGATAATTTAACGTTCGTCTGTGATGTCTAAACTGAGTAAAGAGACTTTTATATCGAGATTTGATTAAAAATGTCAAGGACATGTGACATCCACCAATCTATGCTGTGCCAGCGCAGTGGATTATGACTCATACTTTATTATTATTTTGTTTATTTACTTAGTGTTTCTAAATAGGTTTCATTCGGTGTATACCATAAATTAGAAATTTACTTATACAAGTATGTGAGTATGTTTAATGACCTATTAAAACGAAATTAAACATTAATTAAGTTTTTAGCGTGAAAAGTCCATCGCAAAAATAATGTTTATCTGTTCGTATGATTTCTTTAAATTTTAAAAGCAAAATTGGATATTCAATTCATTGTTCAATTTTAAACGTCAATTGTTGGAGAAGAGAGGTGAACAAAACTGAACATTCAGATTCAAAACGATTGACAGGATGTCAGCTGACAAGGTGTAATAGTCAAAGTATTTACCGTCGATTGCGGGCCGCGCTCCGTAATGATTTAGTTATTTTTACAAACTTTTATTTGACTTGCAATGTTTTGGTCAAATCTTGCGAGTTGAATTAGAACCACTTCCTCTTATCCTACGGAGATGATGTTTGGCGTAATTGTCCGATGAACATGAAATATTATGGTGACATCCAGCTCATCTGATGATGTAGACGGAAGGTGGGCAATGGAACTCCTTGACGAATAATCGTAGACTACTAGTGTTGGGCTAATTTTAATCTGCTCGCAGTTCCAATGAAGAATTTGTTAAATACTTGTCTTGAAAAATATATTTTTTCAACAAAAATCTTATATTATAAAAGATAAATACGCCTGGTTTTTATAAAGCCATCTAAATATTTGGAAATAAGTAACGATACAATTAATTGATATTTTTTTTTGTAGGTACTGTAGGTTCTGTAAATGGATACATTTTCTATTACTATATTCTATAGCGAGCGTAGAAAGTGAATTATTTCAGGATAGTACTTCGACCTAAAGAAAATAGGGGTTAAATAAATGTTCACCTTCGACCTTACAAAAGAAAATTGAAGTATCACAAAGAACGAGGTTACATCAGCATCTAATGCCAAAGGATCTCAGTGCGCTCGTATACGGCGCAAATGATTTGCTTCAGTGTAGAGCTAGAGATGTAGAGATGTATCTTTTGTATCTCTATATTGACGTTGTGATTTTCTTCACTGTAATGCAGAAACGTTGTCTGAGTGAATGTGGCGTAAATAAAACGAGACATTTTTTCTCTGGCTGAAAATATGGATTGTAAATAAGAATATGTTTTTGATATTTGTAGATAAAAATAGGTGCATCTACGATAATTTAAAATGTAAGTGAAATTTAATATTACTTACGAGGAATCATAGCAGATATATAGATGTTTTTTAATATTTATTTTGGAGTCTTTTGGATAAGACTTTGTTAGTATAATAGTGTACAATTATGTTAAGGGCAAAGTATACATAATTTTGTGAGGTCGCGCTACAAATTTCTTTCCATTATTCTCCTCTCTGAAAATAAAAAATAACAGTACAAAAATTTGTTCTAGAAAAGTTCCCGAAGGCAGGTAATGCAGGTTTTTGCAAAGTGAGCGCATCAGAACTGCAAAATGCACGGTGCTCTTACGGTTCGGTGACGCCGGAATTGCGCAATGAACCGTCACAGATCGGTTCGTCAAAGGAGCGCACTTTAATTGCCATCATCTATTACATTTGAAAGCTTAAAGATATTAAAGTTACTATTGAAATATAATGGTAGATCAGTGCCAGCGCCGCACAAAGTAACAGAAAATTCATTTTTTATGTCACCTGATGTAAAAGGGCACTATAATAAATATAAAGCCACTGGCACCCGAAACACAGTTTCTAACTAGTTCGGGAGCATATGGATTCAAAAAATAATTAGTAAAAAATAAATTGAATTATTCTAAACGCTTTTAATTGTTCTAATATTGTGACTGATATACGTTGTATAGTATAGGAGAATAACTGTAATAATAAATAACTTTATTTACCAAAAATATACTACACAGGAAAACAATCGTCAATATAATAAGCATGTGGAAAAATATAAAATATAAACTCATGTGTAAGCTGTGTCAAAAATTAAGAGGCATTTAAGGTCTGTTGTTCCATAAACTAGACTTGAAAAGCCTGTATCTTCAGATACAGCAAAAATTCTTCTTTGATGGTAATACAGCATGTTTATAGTGTTTACAATATTTTATACATTTTCATTAGTATACAAAATACGACCATAAAACAAAAACTAAAACTTCATTATCTATAGAGCGCTCACGACTTAGCTATAACTCAATACAGGCTAAACCACTAACGTAAAAATTTACGTTCACTGCGCTAAAACGCTTCGTGCGTGTAAATTTTGAATTTTGTTCGTGTACTCGGATGGCCGAGTGTAGATGTAATCTGAATCAGTCATGCCCGAATCACTCTTACGTTAAAAAAAAACTGTATTGTGCTTTATATTTTACGAGGTTTCTTTATACCTAACTTTACTACTAATAACATAATGAAGTTTGCTTAATTATAAGAATTATAAGAAGCACCTTAATTATACTTTAACTCTGTTATTCCCAAACGATAGATTTGAAAGGCTATTTTTCTGCATAGAAGTAAATAAATAAGGAACCAAACATTTTCAACATAACTTCTGTCACCTTAAGATTCAGTGATGAATAAGAAATTAAAGTAACCGTTTGTAGCAGTCGCTACCTTAAATCACAAGTATTCTAAAGGCAAGAACAGTAATCTTAGGCAAATGACAAAAGAGAGTCCTGTAGCGTTTTCAATAACTGCCCCGAATGAAAATGAATAATTCAAGCCCCATAAAACTTTCACAAGGTGTCATTTGTTAAGTTTTCTTCAGTCGCATTGACAAAATTGCGCAGTGAACATGGCTTGGAGTGAGCTTCGTATGCTATAACAAACTTTTTCGATTTGTCATAGGATTTAAATGTGACGCGAAGCGCTTGCAAACATTGATTTTTTTATATCTTACTCCGAGTTTGGAGTTGTTATTAAACTAGTATTATTCTGTTATTTAACAAAGAAGGTATACGTATACTTCATTTAAATGATTTGGAATATTTTATAATATATTAATGGAATAGCATTGGAGAATACAAATCGGTTTATTTACATAGATTTTAAAACGAGCTCACTACAAAATATTTTATAATCTCGATAAAACTAATGACTGTGAGCATAAATTTTAACTTTAAAAAGCTTTTGTGTAACGAAATCTGAAAAATGAGTTGCTCAGAAGGTTAGGGAATGTGAATGTATTGATAAAACGTTGGCTTATACTTAAACCTTTGAATTACAGGTTTGTTTGGAGTTTACTAAGCTCTTGTTACGTACAAAGTTCGCATTCTGTTTCTGATAAACAAAATACGACGAAAATATTTGATAAAGTCTCAAGAACCTGACGGATTATTTCGAAGACAATACACGTTAATGAATAAAGTTGGCTTGTTAACGAACCTATCCCGGGAATTCCCGTTTAGCAGTGTTCAGTTTAATGGAAAGTATACCGCATGTTTTGGGGTTAAGGGGTTTACAAGTTTTCAATTTAAAGATGTTGGAACCGTCATTACCGTAAACTAGATGGCGCTGAACAAAATACAGCTATTTTCCTAATAAGCAATATTTTTAAGTCTTCATTATAATGTTTAGCATTAGATATATATATATTTAAAAAAATGCATATTTTTTTTTGTCCAACGATTACATACTTAAATTGTATTAACCCGTCCAATGTCTCAAATTCAATTCTAGTGTCAAGTTACAAAACCTTTGCACTTATTGCGGGAACATTTAATAATATCAATAAAACATTTTCTAAATTTATAAATGATAAAATGCCTACAGACATTTAGACGCAAACACAAAATGAAGATTAAAAATATTGCTAGATATGAAAAATCGATGTTTTTGTTTTACCATCCAGTTCTCGGCAAAGATCTGCCCTACTCCTTAATTATACGATCAATAGAATAGAGGAACTGGAGAAATTAGCTAAACCTTTCAAGCCGTGGCGGAAAAGGACATTACTACTATATTTCCCGTTGGCCTTAAAAAAGATATGCTGCCATTAGATCTCAAAATTAAGATTCAACACAATATTTTTCAAATAAAGAGGTCGACCACAAAAACTACGTTTACGGTACAGTTCTATTGCAATGTATCAAAAGCTCGTCGATCGCATCCATCGTAGATAACAATCATTCCCGTGGTCCACTTGATTGATCCGGTAACCGGACTGGCTTTAGCCAATTGAGATTTTTTTCGTACCGACCGCATTATATCCAGCAGTTAGTAAAAGAAAGCCACATATTATATAACAGTTAGTACAGTGAAACTCCTTCAATGATGATGTTGTGATTACTGCTAACCGATGAGCGGTCGTTTGTCTCGCAATAACTTTTTTTTAATGCCTTACGATCACATAGATAGATTCTGGCCTCTAACTAGGATTCCCTGTCTCTAGGGAACCAGATACTATGAGGATAATGGTCCCACAACACCCAGACATGAACAATTGCTTGCTTTTTTTTTCTTTACGCGAACATCGCACCCGTCGCAGGAATCGAACCCGCAACCTCAGTGGTGTATGAGATTTGAGCCAACCTGCCCAACCAATACACCACAGAGTATGTTAACTGCTTCTGAGATTAATGACATTGGAAAAAAGCATGAATTATAATATAAAACACTCTTGATATATTTTTATCCAGACGTAATTTTTACTTTTGAAATACCTATTCATTTGCCTTAATGATATTTTCATAATATCTAAATTTCATATAAAACATAGTATGAACAAAGTCTCTGGTACAACAATACTTACTAATTATACAAATTTTTCTAAAAACAGATTCAATTTCATCACAGTTTTATGTCTTAAGACCCTGATTTACAAGAATCAACTGCTGGTATAAAACGTATAGGAACTTACTTCTCACGTGATCCTTCCTACATGTATCAAAACCTCGTCGATATCATCCATCGTTGATAACAATCACTTCAGTTACCACTAGCCCACTTGATTGATCCGGGAATCGAGGCCCGGCTTGAGCCAATAGAGATCTTTTTCCCAATTCGACTGGCCACAGACTACTAAACAGTTACTAGTGGATATACCACAGTCTAGTTAGTAGTAAGTATACGGGAGCTCTCTCGAGTAGAGTAACGTGGATTACTGCAAGTGGATTTTGACTGGCAACCGCTCGTCTGTCTATTATATGAACTGCTTTAGGTCTGAAATCAACCCAAGTAAGGAAAAACATGGTGGAGATGTTGAGAGTGAATAGCTTTTTTTAATGCATGTTTTACTATTTATTTTATTTTATTTTGTTTGGAGGGCTAACAGCTATTGTTACAAAATAATTTGACAAATTAACTAGAGAGTTAGGGATTTTTACAGCAAAACGAACACAGAAAAAAGAAAGGCGAGAAGGCCCCATGCAACGTCATTTTCAAATTGCTAAGATTGGATAGTGATGACGTTAAGGCTGTATTCACTGCAGCCAGTCTGTTTGTGAATATAGATCGATATTGGAATGCTCAGACTTCGCAAGCTTATTAAATGCTACAGAAGAACGTAAGACATAAGAGTTCTTCCGATAGAAGGTGCGGGCGAAGGGTACATGCAATAAGTCTGGAGTGTCGAGCTGTAACATTCAAGTATATTTTAGAAATAAGGTCTAGACAGTCAATTTCGGACTGTTTTTTTTTATTTAATGTGTCGTCAAACAAGCAGACGGCCCGCCTGATGGTAAGCGGTTACCGTCGCCTATGGACATCTGCCGCACCAGAGGCACTGCTGATGCGTTGCCGACCCTTAAGGACTCTATTAATTCCCCTTTTAAAGGACTCCATGTTGTAGCTCAGAGGAAATACCGACGAAGGTAGGTAGTAGGACTGTGCCATTATAACTAAAAGCGCATATCAGTAATATTTTTACGGATTGCAAGAGGGATCAAATGAAAACGAGCACAGCGTTGGTTTGATATAATGAATTATTTGTCCATAACAACTGCAACTTAAGAATTAGTTCATTTGTTTTTATTCTCAAATATCTATAGGTACCTTTATTTATGTATTATTAAGCTTCAATATATTTGGATCTGTAATGAAATACTTTTATCTCACTGCGGTTTTAAAAACTTGCGTCCTCTCGAATCGGTCACTGACTTGTTGTCGAATCGCTCGGGCACTTAGCGGACTTTCGGAACGATCCAATAAAAACCCAAGCCCAACGAACCAGAATCACATGGCTGACTTGCGAAAGAGTTAAATCCAAAATAAACTTCCCAAAGATCTTGTCTGAAAACTGTTGGAAACTAAAATACTCAAGTTAAGATGGTACAGTCAGTTTTTAATATAAGTACATAAACAAACATTTTGGGAGTCAGAATAAATAAAACATGTGAAGTCGGTCAGTCTAAGTAATTTTGTGCACAACCATTTTTGTACTAATCCAGCTTCATTTTACTCCTCTAATTTTAATCCAATGCTTACTTGACTGTTGAAATTCCAGAGAATTCTAATTCCATTTAGGTGATGCTACTTTTTGTAACATTATAATTCAACCAATCAATCATTTTATTGCAAATATAATTAATTCTATGAGCTCTGAATCCAACACTAGGATAAATCCTGCTTTGTAGAATTCAGTCTCTTTCATCCGGTATGACTGTTAACAAAGCGAAACAAAATGATTACCATTATAAATTCCTACTAATCCTATTTTTAACCGACTTCAAAAAAGGAGGAGGTTCTCTGTTCGATTGTATTTTTTTTATCATTATTATATTTTTTTTTTTATTTTTTTTTACGTTTGTTTCCTCAGAACTCCGTCATTTATGAACCGATTTGAAAAAAATCTTTTTGCGTCGGGTTCAGTATAGCTACGAAGTGGTCCCATATAAATTTCATCGATATGTGACCTTGGACTTCGAAGATACATCGAAGTCGGTTTTTGTTTTTTTCTAAAAATTAATTATGTTTTATATCCCACCACAACTATTATTATAAATGCAAAAGCACGTGTTTTTTACCACTTAGCTTCATAACATAACGACTGAAGGGATTTTAATAAAATTTGCTATGTACCCGGGTACTTTATATCCTGCAAAAAGAAACAGTCCTTTAGGGAAAACTATAAACCAAATTCTGCGGGTAATTCTAGTCGCGGGTATTGGCTAATTGGGTAGCAGTACTTATATTTAATTATTTACAGCTGACTTAGGTACGTTAGTTGCCTTAATCCAACCAAGGCTTTTTCAAGTCAGATTTGATTGATTTCACAGTTGCCAGAATAGAAACAACAAAGAAATAAGTTTTATTGCTTGCACAAATTCATATATTTACTTAGTTTAGAAATTAATAAATTGACAACAAGGGTAGGTCAAACTCTAGTGCGTGTACACAGGGGTGGTTTCCAGCGTATCTCTTTGGTCAAACTCAGATGGTAGTCGTAAATAAAAAAAAGTTTCAGCGGATTTAAAAACGTTATACATAAAAAATATTAAAAAATAACGTGAAAAAAATAATTGCAACAATCAAGTGAATAAGGTGGTCCAGTACAAATTAGCATAAAATGATTTTTTATTGAGTTTGCCTGATGGTAAGTGCCACGCCTGCCCATAACAATTGCATTGCCACCCAAAACTTTTAACAACCATAAAAAGCACTGCGTAGCAGTGGATTGCGGTCATCACTCCGAGACATCAGATATTAAGTCTCATATGTCCAGTAATTTAGCTGGCTACAATGCCCTTTGAACCGGATCACAGTTATTGCAGTTGACTGTTCATTCTGTTCAACCCACAAACTTCTAGAATGTATCGTTAGTGGCCGTGGACACACTTGATATACTAGAAGGTATACATACAACCGTATATTTATTTCTATGCAGCGGTCCTTGGACCGTGCCTCAGTTTGTCTTGGTCTTGAGCCAGTTTAAGCCAGATTTTAGTAGTCCACCCTCGAGTTAGGTCATGTATGTATAGTACGAATCACCAAAGGTCATGAGAGGTCATAATTTTAGAAGGACATTAGATATAGTTTAACATTTCGCTTGAACAATAAAATTATTTGTGTTTTAAGGAAATAGTGGTAATACAAATACTTATTACTTACTCTTGCATCGCTACTTTAATCTAATGATTTTTAGCATAAAGTTCATGTTTAGTTACTAACCTAAACAAGTACACATTTTATAAAAAAAAAACCGACTTCAATGTATCTTCGAAGTCCAAGGTCAAATATCGATGAAATTTATATGGAACCACTTCGTAGCTATACCTACTGAACCCAACGCAAAAAAAATCCAAATCGGTTCATAAATGTCGGAGTTACGAGGTAACAAACATAAAAAAATATAAAATATAATCAAAACAGTGAACCTTCTTCTTTTTTGAAGTCAGTTAAAAATAGATAGATTCGGCTTCGTGCTTTTAGCTATTTGAATATTCATCGTGAAGTCAGAAAGCAGCCCGAAACGGCATAAAAAAGTTAGGTACTTCAATAGTTCCAATAAAACCGATCATAGCAGGAGTTTCAGCGTAGGATCAAAGGATAAAAAAATATTAATTATAGACAGAATGAGGAAGTTTCAAGGAGCAAAAGTCAATATTGGCGCGGTAGTCTGTGCATGGTCACGGGTGTCTGGTGCCCGCTTCGCGATTCACACACGGGGATCTTGTTTGACCAATTTAACTGTGAGAATCTACGTAAGTGGTCTGTAATTATGTGGTGTGCTAAAATTCGCTCTGATCTTATCTGCCGTACTTAGGCCGTAGAGTACCGCAATTTTCTTGTCAAAGTTTTTGTACCACTATGTACATGTGATCGTTCATGTCTATTTTTATAATGACTTATAGTTAAGTGCAGATTTTGCACGCTCGCTCTAAAACGGTGAAGGAAAACATCGTGATGAAACCCGCTTACGCGCTTTGGAGTGGAAGGCTCTGGCCGTGGTTGTAATACCACCCACCGAACAAAGCCATGCCGTCAAGCGACCTAATAGTGTTTCGGGATGATGTTCGGTGAACCATCGGGGAGACGGGTCTAAGCAGCCGCTCAACTGCCGTCTCTCTCTAGATCTATGTGCTTCATCTTAGGCCACATCATCGCTTCACATCAGGCGAGATAGTGGCCAAACATGGATCTATTAACAGTAAAAAAAAACACATTTTTATTTTGCAGCTACGAAGTAAAGGTAAGAAATGTTACTTGAAAGTTCAGTATTAGCATAGTCCGTGTGTCTTCCGTTGTCAGTGGGCAGCATTCCAGCAAACCTGCCGTCCTGGACGTGCAATTCATACTAGTTTGAAATGGGTGACTCCATTTCTCGCTGACTACGCGCCTCCGTGACATCACGGACTTGGTTGTTTTTACTCTTCAAGATATCGACGGGCTTTGGTACTTGCGGGCATGTCCTCCGGGACGCATTCACGCACCTAACTCGGTCCTGCCACTTGGCTCAGTTCCGTATTGACTTTACAGTCTTGCCTTGTTGTTTCTGGCAACCATTACCACCCATAACAAATTGAGCGCACTGCAGTTTAATCGAAACTACAGCGGAGCGGCTCATAAATAACTCTTTTGAAATGTAAAATTGGTAAACGACAACACTTGCATTTTAAATTGTGACAGAGGTTCGTTTCGCAAACTAAATGCTAACTTAGAGAAACATTAATAACGTCAATTACGTTTACGGAGTTTTTCCCTCTGAGATTGTCCGAGATACTTTTCGGATTGTTCGTAGTCGAAGAAAAAACTTCTGTTAGATTTAAATATCTCCAGAGCATTTTGTCCGGCGCAGTGGAGTTGACGTCACGTCGTCCCGACTCCGGAGTTCTTCGTCTGGGTTCTTTGAAGCACGAAAACCTTTCGGAGATAATAAGTAAGTACAAGTTATACATGCAGTGTCACTTGATTTATTATTTTAACTAAGTTCCTCTTTTCTCTGTTGTTCTTTGAGAATTTGTAGAGCATGATAAGATTGTTTAATGAGATTTATTATGAAGTGGACGACTCTCGTAAAACCTAAGACATTGAATGTGCGGGAGTCGTCATACGCTATCGACATGTCAAATGTTATATTAGACAAAATATGTATAGAAGAAGAAATCTGATTTTTGCTAATGGCCCTGAAAATAATAGATATGGTTGCAATGTTATGTTCAAGTTTCCAAGCTATGCTCTTCTATGCCGGGCCCTAGGTAGTGGTTTTTTTCCGATACAGTAGTATATAGTCATTGTAACAATTTTTGTACATATTTATGTGCGTCTGTGACGCCCATAAATGAATTATTTTTGACTTTGAGTTAGGCAGTCGTCCTTTATCCTGGACTTTATAACAAAGCTGTAAATACAAGATTTTCAATACAAAATACGTTTGGTTGGACGTCGCTTAGCAACATTTTTAAATGTAACATTGTTTGAACAAGAATTAATGCAATGGGAGATTAAAAAAAAGCTAGAACTCGGTTACCTTGAGACGACGATATTGAAAGGATTAAATGAATAATGCAGCGCCAAAAGTCGCGAGCGCCTCCCCAGCTCGCCTCATTCTTGCCGGTTTTCTGTCAAAGTATCGTTAAAATGCACATATTTTATTTAATTTTTACTTGTTCCAAAACAAAAACAAAATATTGTACAGTGCCAATTTTTTCTCGTTGTCTCAGAGACTCGTGTGATGTAATAAGACTGACTCTACATTTTTTCAGTCACAGTATCTCTCTAAATGTAAATGTGTTAGTAATAATACAAATCTGGAACTAGTTGACGCAGAAGTTTAAGAAAATCTTTCTATTTTTTACTACCCAGTTTGTTATTATCGTTTGTCAAACCCAGTTTGTCAAACCTTTTGCACTTGCAATTAGTTGCGATATGCGAGCTGCGCAAGATAGTCAGCTTTATAAATTGATAATCTTAGGCATTACAAGTTCCTAAATCGAACAAGTCAAACTTGACACCTAGGTATAAGTACCAATTAACATTTCACTTGCATAACTAAGAGAGATTAATCGCCCATTCTCCCATTGATCACAATATCCGAAGTTCCATATGCGGGTTCAATTTGGCGGAAGTTCCTTGCTCCGGTATTAATTATCAGGACTATATGCAGTGGTAATGGTAGCAGTAATCCTCGGCAATCCGCGTAATATTGTGGCCGATAGTGTCAAGAGTGTCCTTTCTAAGCCGAGTTACGACACTGTAATCCTGGGGGACTTTATCTCGACCGGCCCTTTACGGGATTAACATAAACTTGCTCGACGATTTGTCTGTTTATCTTTATATCTTGTGTCGATGGTATCTCGATATTGATAGGGTTAAGCTAAATAGGTTTGGGGTTTGTGTTGTGGCGAACTTTTCTCTATCGCAGCGTTGTGTGTGTTTGGGTTACAGACCTACGAGTGTTGGAAGTATTGCGAAAGCTTATCCCAGATTTACCTAAACGGTTTTAGATTATAAAAAATTCAGTAACGACTTTCCATAATTTAAAACCATTCAGGTAAAGCTGGGGTAAGCTTTAAAAGTCTTTCAGCAAATATTCTAATATTCTAAATTTATTTTGTAGTTTTCAAATCTGAATGAAATATAAGGAACACGATTCTTAGGGTTACTTTTACCTCCAAAAAAATTTATTATATTCTTTGCGATTGTCAGTAAGTCTAGTACCTACTTATTAACAGGTGACTCAGTAGGTGCTATAGACTTACTGGCACTAGATAGATAGATAGATAAATACTTTATTATTTATCTTAAAAACAGAAAATAAGTACAAGTTAAATGTTTATGTTATGGTGTAACAATGGGCGGTCTAGTTAGAACTAGTTTAGGTTCATATATACATACATAGGTTACATAATATATATTAGATACATATAAACAGCCTCTGTGGTGTAGTGGTTGGACAGGTTGGCTCAAATCTCATACACCACTAAGGTTGCGGTTCGATTCCCGTGACGGTACAAATGTTTGTGCACAGAAAAAAAAGCGCAAATATTTGTTTCGTGTATGGGTGTTTTGGGACCATGGTCCTCATAGTTCCTGGTTCCCTAAATACAGGGAATCCTAGTTAGGGTCCAAGATCTATATATGTGATCGTTGAGCGTTATATTTATATATTATTATATAAATTATATAAATAGTAAAAAAGATAAATTTATATACTTTATTATATAGTCGGTTGTGTAATGTATGGACGACGATAATAGCCACTTACGAAAGTTTTTCCTTATTGTCGCGAAAAAAGGAAGAATCAATCAAGATCGATCGAAAATAAAAATGTGAGTTACTGAGTCGTTATTCAGTAGACTCATTTGGCGATAAGCCCACTGATTTCGCTCTGACAGTCGGAAAAAGCTAGGGCTAACGATTATTTCCGCTTTCTTTGGATATTGCGATGTCATTATGTTGACATTCTATGTTTCCCCGATGCTGGCGGTGACGGATTGTGCTTACTTTGCGAATATTGTTCTGAGACTGCAACGTAGGGAAATTACGAGAAAAACTATGAATATACTATATTTATGGTAAAATACACTCGAGAGCAATGAATCCGGGTCACTTAAAGAATCCTAAAAATCTCGGAAACTAAAAATGCTAGGTTAATGCAATAAATTGTATTTAATAGACAATGTAATACTCCTTAAATGAAGGTATTAAAACTTCTTAGTTATTGTAAAGTTATATCATAAAAAAATCAAATTTGAAAAAGGGCCACTTTCGAAGATGGAACTACGAAATTACAGCATTTGGTTTTGCTTTTGTTTGTAATCTGTCATTTATGTGGGTACATAAACCATGTTGATAGTGCTCTATATTCATTATTCAAGCTGAAATTATGTCGCTTACGCCTGAAGAATGCACCAGAATACTTACAATGCTGGAAACCGGCCGGAGTCAGCGCGATACAGCCAGGATGTCGGTGTGTCGCTGTCAACAGTACAAAGAGTTCTCCGACGTTACGAAGAAACTGGTTCTAACCTACGCAGACCAGGAACGGGCAGAACCAGGTGTACCACAGCACGAGAAGACCGATACTTGGTGAACACCATGCTTCGAAATCGCTTTCTCACAGGAACTGAACTCACCAATCAGTTTCGACGCCTCGGAGGAAGTAACCCAAGTGCATGGACAGTAAGACGTCGGCTTGCTGAATCTAACTTAAAACCCCTTAGACCTGCAAACGGCCCTAAACTGGAGCGTGGGCATCGTATTTCGAGACTAAGATATGCCCAGAGCCACGTAAATTGGAGTATTGAAGATTGGTCAAAAGTTATGTTCTCCGACGAATCAAAATTTATGCTCTACAAGCACGATGGAAGACACAGAGTGTATCGAAGACCAGGGGAAAGATTCAAGCAAGCATGCATCGAAGAAAAAGTAGCCTACGGTGGTGGGTCTGTACTTGTGTGGGCCGGAATTTCTTCTGAAAGTCGCACAGAGCTGGTGATCATAGAAAACGGCTCTTTAACTAGCGTAAGATATGTGGAAGAAATCCTCAATGATCACGTTGGTCCATTTATGGTCAATTTAGGTGAGGATGCTATATTTATGCATGACAATGCCCGACCTCATACAGGTAGGATTGTGAATGACTACCTTCAAGAGATGAACATTACTCGTATGGAGTGGCCAGCGCGCAGCCCGGATATCAACCCGATCGAGCATGCTTGGGACGAGCTAGGCAGATGCGTAAAACAACGAAACCCTCCCCCAATCACGCTTCGTGAGCTCAAAATTGCTCTCACAGAGGAATGGGAGAATATTCCCCAAAATCGTATAAGGAACTTGGTGTACAGCATGCCAAACCGCGTAAACGCAGTAATGGAAGCACGAGGAGGCAATACGAAGTATTAAAATTCAAGAAAATCGTAATAAAGTTCAAAAATTTCATGTTTCCTATTTTTGTTTTAAGGAGAGATCAGCAGTTTTTTTCTTTATGTAATTTTGTGTTAATAAAATGTATGGTGACTCATATTTTTTTTACTTTCATTTAAGGAGTATTACATTGTCTATTAAATACAATTTATTGCATTAACCTATCATTTTTAGTTTCCGAGATTTTTAACATTCTTTAAGTGACCCGGATTCATTGCTCTCGAGTGTATTATGTATGTATACTGTCCTTTATGTTTGCCCAATTATATTATATATCATTATATTTGCCAATTGGTGGAGGCCTTTGCCTAGCAGTGGGACAGTATAGGCTAGGTAAAAAAAATGTATACTGAACATTATTATTGTATTGTATTGTATTGTATTGCATTTATTATTGTATTGTATTATTGTTGTTATTATTGTACAATATTGTACCTAATTGTTTCTTTATGTATACTGTACATACATAATGAAAAATTGTTTTTTCGTGTAGATGCTGAGAAATAGAAAACAATTAGGTTACTGGTGGTAGGTTTCTCGTATGCGAGAGGCCGTCTGGATGGGTACCACCGCTTTGCCAGTTGTTCAGCCTCCAAACAGTAGTGCGCGAGCATTAATGTGTTCCGGTTTGAAGGTTATTGTAGCCAGTGAAATGACTGGGCATTATGAGACTCAACAGCTAATTGTCTCAGGGTGACGAGCGCAGTGCAGCGCCACGCAGGATTTTGCATAACAAAGTTCTGGGTGGTGCTGTTATTGTTATGGGCTGGCGTATTGCTTACCATCAGGCAAACGTCCAGATCGTCTCGTCATTCAGGTAAAAAAAAAAAAGTTTCAAAAACACTATCACATATAACATCAATATTTTTTTTTTTTACGCTTAATAGATCTATGTTTGGCCACTATCTGGCCTGATGTGAAGCCATGATGTGGCCTAAGATGGAGCACATATGTAGATCTAGAGAGAGACGGCAGTTGAGCGGCTGCTCAGACCCGTCTCCCCGATGGTTCACGGAACATCATCCCGAAACACGACTAGGTCGTATCAATATAGGAAGTTTGTAAATGTGTTAGTTTTTTTACATCTTCACGCTGTGACTCAAAGTATTTTAGATAGATAGATAGATAGATAGATAAACACTTTATTATTCACCTTAAAAATAGAGATAAAGTACAATTCAAATGTTTACAGTGGTGTAACAATGGGCGGTCTTATCGCTTAAAGCGATCTCTTCCTGACAACCTGTGAATGGAGAGGAATAACGAAACATACACAGACGGTGGTGATAGAAAATATAATAGACATACTAAGGGCTTACATATGATATACAATATATAATCTAATTACTAATATATAGTCTAGCTATTCAAAGGGGGAACGCTGCCAGTATCTTCGGAACCTTGCCTAAAGGGACTTCTTTTAATAATATATTTTAGTATTATATTTTTTAAGGTTTTTAGTTTTAGTGTCATGTTATTAATTGGTATTATAATTTTGGTATATTAAAAAAAAAACTTATATACCTAATTAATATTGTAGGGGGGCCAGGTATAGTTTTAAATAAAAATATAAATAATTCGACTGAGACGTGTACTCCATCAAAATGATACAGAATTGAACAAAAAAATATGAGGTAGGCATTATAATTTTCTTCGATAACTTAAGACTACGGTGTGAAGCGGTGGCGCGAAGATTTGAATTCTAAACATGCCCCCACGCGTTGAAAGCTCGTCTTTCAACTGGAGACGTCATCTTCTGGCAGCAATGGAACAATCTTGCTGAAAGATCTTCGAACGACGCCGTTAGCTGTTTTGATGTCAGCGACTCTGTTTATGTGATCAGCACCAGGGTATACAGCGACAATGCGTCCCAGTTTCCACCTCATGGGTTGGAGGTTATCTTCCTTTAAAAGGACCAAAGTGTCAATCTTTAGGGAGTATTTGCAGGATCGCCATTTTACACGCTGCTGGAGTTCAGCCACGTATTCTTTACTCCATCGAGTCCAAAAATGCTGGCGTATCTGCTCAATCCGCTGGTAGCGTGTGAGTCTGGTGACAGGATAGTCCTGGTAGTCTTTTTCGGGAAGGGAAGTAAGAGGCCGGCCAATGAGGAAATGGCCGGGCGTAAGAGGCGTCAAGTCTTCTGGGTCTGATGAGAGTGGAGTGAGTGGCCGAGAGTTAAGGATCGCCTCGATCTGGACCAACGCAGTAGTGAGCTCCTCGAACGTTAAATTACAATTGCCCAGCACTCTATTTAAATGATACTTGGTCGACTTGACACCTGCCTCCCAGAGTCCTCCGAAGTTAGGGCTATATGCCGGAATAAAATGAAAATTTATATTATCGTGGGCTGAATCGGCAGCCAAGGAACCACAATTGGTTTTGAGAAACTTCGATAGGTGGCCAACAAAAGTTGAGGGCCGGCATGCATTAACCTTTTGTGTTCAAATTCAAACAATAACTTAGTGACATGATGTGTGGACTGTAAAACAATAGGGTGTTTCTTCTCAAACGGAAAACTTGAATTATCCAATCGACCTCCAACGCGAATTAACTTATCTTGGTCTAAATAAACGTTAAGTTTGATCAGTGAGCTTTTATTAGGCAAGTCATATTTTTTAAATAATAAATTATACTCGGGAAACGATTGAATTTGCGAATGTCTCATAATTAAAACTGTAGCATTCTGCAATTCGTCAGCACTTAAATATTTATCATTGCGCTTATGTTGTTTCTTTAAAATATTTACGAAACGCAACACGTAGGCAACGGTGCGCTGTAGCCTTGAAAAACTTGAGAAGCGACTGAAATCTATAAGTTCGCGAGGGCCATTAGATGACGTGTGTAATGAAACTTCATTTCGAGTTTCAGGCAACTTTTCGACAGTACTTGGAGTGATGGGCCAGTGCGACTCGTTGCGCTTCAAATAATCTGGACCATGCCACCATAACTTGTGAGACTGAAGAGAAAGAACACTCACACCGCGCGATATCAGATCGGCGGGATTCTCATCAGTCGGGACGTGTCTCCAAGTACAGCTGCCAGTTTTATCTAAAATCTCAGCAATACGATTGCGTACGAATGGCTGTAACTTTGACGGTAACATTTTAAGCCAACCTAAAACAATAGTGGAGTCTGTCCAAAGAATAACGCGATTGATTTGTGCTCGCAATGCAGTAATGCATTTTTCATAAATGCGAGCACCAATCAACGCACCACAGAGCTCCAGTCGGGGGATAGTCGTGGGCTTTATGGGAGCGACTCGGCTTTTAGCGAAAAGCAGGTGAACTGAGACCTCATCGTTGTAGTCAATACTGCGAACATAAATACAAGCGCCATACGCACGCTCAGACGCATCGGTAAATACATGTAACTCCAGCTGGGAATATGAGTCACAGATGACGCGTCGCGGTATGCGCAGGCTGCTTAAGCCCGGCAGGCTTTCGACTGTCTCGATCCACACTTGACTTATCTCAGGAGGCAACTCCTCGTCCCAAGATAGCCGTTGAAGCCACAACTTCTGTAAAATAATTTTCATTACGATGACGCAAGGTGACAAAATCCCTAACGGGTCGTAAGTTTGGGCGATGACGGAGAGAATATCACGCTTTGTGTTCCCCTTGATAATGGCAGGACTGACAGGAAAATAAAATTGGTCTGACTCTGAATGCCAGCCGAGGCCTAGCGTCTTATTAGGTTCAGCATCTCCGAGGTTCAATTCAGGGGTTGTCTGACCGGGTTCTGACAATAATTGAGGCTCATTAGACTTCCACTTCCTTAAGGGCATGCAAGCTGATGCGAGCTCGGCAGTAACTTGCTCACGGATACGCAAAGCTTCGCTGATGACGTCACTTCCGGTCAACAAATCATCTACATAAAAATCGTGAATAATGATTTCCGCTATTTTAGGGTCTTTACATTCTACGCCTACTTGTTTCAAACATCTACAAGAAAGGTACGGAGCACTAGCTGTCCCGTAACTGACTCGGTTTAAGGCGTATGACTTGATTGGATCAGACTCGTTTTCGCGCCAAATTATTTGTTGCAACGGTCTGTCGGCTTCATGCACTACGATCTGCCTATACATTTTCTCAATATCAGCTACAAGAACGTACTTGTGCTGCCGGAAACGTAAAAGAATTGACAGAAGGTCGTCCTGTACCGTAGGCCCTATCATTTGAATATTATTGAACGAAACTCCTGACGAAGTAGGGCTACTTGCGTTAAATACGACACGCAGTTTTGTGGTCGTACTGCTTTCACGAAGGACGCCATGATGTGGGATGAAATAATGAGGCACTTCAATAATTGGTTTGCACTCTGACATGTGACCAAGAGTCTCATATTCACTCATAAATTCTTTATACATTGTACTAAATGAATCATTACCTTTGAGTCTCCGCTCCAAAGATAACAAACAATGTTTAGCTCGCTGATAAGAACTTCCCAATACGTCAGGTGTTTGTTTTAACGGGATTCTTACGCAGAACCGTCCGTCTGCGAGGCGAGTTGTGTTTTTAACAAAATGTTCTTCGCATAACTTCTCTTCAGGAAAATACTGATTTGACTGAGGGCACACTTCTTCAAGCTGCCAAAAACGCATTAATTGGTTTTGAATGTCATCATTAAAATTATTAGAAGTCATCGAATCAACTTGAGTAAAATTACATTTAATTTTATGTGGCACGGTCGATACGCGGCCGCTGTTAACCGGACCGGAAACTATCCAACCTAGTCTAGTCTCATAAAGTATCGGCCTTCCATCTCCCAGTTTAATACTTTGCGAACCTAAAATGTCCCAGAAAACATCAGCGCCGATGATCAAATCAACGGCGGCGGGCGAATGATAATGAGGGTCCGCTAAGCAAATATCTGATGGAATGTTTAAGTTCCTAACATCTATCTGACACCCGGGCACGTTATCAGTAATAGAAGGCAGAATAAAACAACTTAAATAAGTTGAAAAGTCTTCATTCAACGACTTAATTGGCACGCGACACATCTGGTTAATGTGTGATGTTATATTATTTATGCCTATGACAGACCTGTCTGTGCGATCAGCTGGTAAATTTAATTGTTTATATAATTTTTCGGTCATGAGACACGAAGTACTACCGCTATCGAGAATCGCACGCGCAATGACTTGCCGATTATCGCTGTCGTATAATTTCACTAATGCAGTAGATAATAAAACATCACACTGACCTTGACCTATATTCTCGCATGCAGTAGTAACGCTTCCCGTTAGTGCGACGCTCGGATTCTGCGAACAACTCGTAACAACAGAAGGCTGCGACTGCATTGATTGATTCGAGCCACTGAAATTACCGTTATCGCAATCAGCTGACATCAATGCAGTCGATGGTTTCGTACCAAAATCGTTTACGTGTATGAGTGTGTGGTGTTTACGTTTGCAGATTTTACATCCCGGTTTCTTACACGAGTTCGCATAGTGTCCGCTACGGAAACAATTAAAACATATTTTATACGTAGGCAATAACTTGTACCGCGCTTCACTACTTAATGCAAGGAATTTCGAACAATTATTCAAGTAATGTTCTTCATTACAGTTAGGGCACGGTTTCATTGACGGCGCATTGGAATTATTTTTACAGTGATTACTAGTATTAGAACCACCTTGAACAGAAATCATAGCCTTAATTTTTGTCGCATGCTTACCACTAGTTGTCATATTATTTTGTGAAAGTTCAATCGTCTCAATTACATCAGCTCGATTTCGCAAAAATTCTAAAAATGAATCAAGTTTAATAGACTGATCTTTATTCTTACACAACTGACCCTTGCGCTCTTCCCATTCGCGGTATGTTTTCGCGTCTAACTTGTGCGTAAAGATGTAAATCAAAAGAGTGTCCCAGTGCGTGACGGGTTCCCCTAGTGACTCGAGTGCACGTAAATTCTTATTTATTTGATCTATCACTCGTTTCAAAGTGACGGAAGACTCTTTAGTGACCGATTCAATATTAAATAAGGCTGCGACATGATTTTGTATCAACAAACGTTTGTTATCAAACCGCTCACACAAGAGTTTCCATGCTACAGAATAGTTATTCGCGGAAAACTCAATGGATTGAATTACCACAGCAGCCGAACCTTCTAACGACGCCCTCAAGTAGTGAAATTTATTTATTTCATCGATATCATCATTGTCGTGAATTAAACTTGAGAAGGTGTCGTGAAACTCCAACCAACGTTCGTATGAACCTCCGAACTTCGGCAGCTGGATAGTAGGCAACTTAACGAGACCATGATTAGCGCGAGAAAGTGACGTAATTGATACCTTTTCTAACTTATCTTGTTCCTTTTGATAGGTATCTAAGACTTCCTGAGCAAAGGCGCAAGACTTGTAGTATTGCATTTCAAAATCAGTTCTTTCGTCTATTTGAAGAGCCATGTTTTCAGAACAACACTCTATTTTTGACTGTACCTCATCGTATAAATCATATAAAGCTTCGATCTTACCGATACGCAATTGTAACTCCCTGGCCTCCGAGGCAGTCATCTTAGTTACATTTAACGACTTTAAATGACTCGCGAATGCAGTTAGACGACCTTTGATACTGCCGCGTTTTTTGATAAGTTCCTTTTCCTCGGACATTCTGGGAGACTGGCACGGTCGACCCTGGAATTGATACAGGTAGTCTATGTTTACTTATGTACTTAGGACTATTACACAAAGTACGTAGAAACACCTAATATGATGAAGTGAAATTAACATCAAAATACCTGATCAAAATCATACGATAATTTACTAACAAAATGAGTATATTTTACTGTGAAATGCTGATAAACATGTAAACAATGAATTCTACTACTAATGAGACTTGATAGATTACGATTTTACACGTGGATTAGTAACAAAATTACACAAATTACTTCTTTACGACAGAACATATAAGTACCTACTTTAACAATTAAATTGTAACAAGATGCGAAAGATGTTGAAAAACTAATGATAAATTGGTTGAAAATAATGTTAGCTAAACAATTTTGTCCCAATGAATTAACAGAACAAACATACATATAAATATTTAACTAACTGAGTAACCTGAATTTATCTAACATCAAGCAACATGTCGGAAACAAAATGGTACGTAAGTGTCACTTAAAATAGTACGTAAATAGAATGTTACTAACCTTATAATTACGTCGAATTATACCTAAAATACCTGATTAGAGTGTTGGGTTCAAATTTAAAATCGCATATAATCACTTCACAAGGGTTTTCACACGTAGACTTTGAACTCTCGACCACTCTTCGACGGCGTGCAATCCCCGTTGCATTTATTTGCACTCCACGGCGTAAAGTGTACGAAATCTTCTTCCTCAATCAATTATGCGCTGGTAATTAAATCCGGTGTAGATATAGGGCCATGTAGGGGGGCCAGGTATAGTTTTAAATAAAAATATAAATAATTCGACTGAGACGTGTACTCCATCAAAATGATACAGAATTGAACAAAAAAATATGAGGTAGGCATTATAATTTTCTTCGATAACTTAAGACTACGGTGTGAAGCGGTGGCGCGAAGATTTGAATTCTAAACAAATATACATACATACATACAAATTAAATAATTAAATAATTTAGTAAAATTCTTAACGGAGATAGCATCCTGGATTAACACATATGCTGCGTTTTATCACGGGAAACTGTAGGTGAAACCGCCGGGAGCAACTAGTACTGCATAAATATTAAGATATAATAACATTTACAAAAGTCTAAGGTAGGTACTCAAGTTCTTTAAAAATACATTATATTTGCTTTGTTTGAAACAAGCATTTTCTAAGCGGTTATAACACAGAATAGATAGTACTGGCAAAGAATACGTACTGGTAATAACTTGTTACAATCACTTAAGCTCAAACTCATACTACCGGTTTTGTTTATTCTAGAGCTTCAGAAGACAGACACTAAGTACCATAACGGCCTCATCACGCTACATAACTACGTAATACATTATGAATACAATAAAACACAATCATACACCGAAATCACTTTTCATTGTCGTGTAGTATGACGCTAACGTCGGGCCGCAGCGAGTCATAAATTAGAGACTTAATTACGATTGTTTTAACGAGTCTTTGAGAGTAGAATGGAGACTCGGCGGCGACATGACGTCATTGTTATCGCGGATGATGTATGGCGAGAGAAGATGGGAATTGACGCGATAAGCTATCGACGAAGCTAATGGTTTTAGCCAACTGTTCGTTCAACTGGCCATTTTGCAATTAACCAGATATTTGTGAGGTTCTCTGATTGTTAGGGAATTGCAAGGACAAAGCGACATAACTTGTTTTTTTTCTTCTTCCCACTTTTGGGATTTAGAGTAGTACGTCTTGTACATCTGCTAAAGTCGACATAACTCTTATTTCTGTTTTAATAAGAATATAAATCTATTTGCTTTGTTCCCAGAATTAGTCAATTCTTCCAACTAATTTAGACATGACATTGAATGGGTTGACATGACATTGACACTTGACATTGTAGTTTTCTATTTAAATCGCAGCGATTAATTTTACTTACGTATGGTTCTATTTTTGTTAAAATAATTGTTGTCGTACATAAAATGTCAAAGGTCTGCAGGGAAGACTACTCACGAATAACCGTTTGATAACGGTTGCCCGTATGATTAGGGCAGTGGGTGACATATAAACGGTAATGCAAAGGTTCTTTTATTATCTTCACTGTTTATTTATCCCAGTCTCAGCTCTTTATATAAACGCTATCACTGCACTTCTATTTAAAAACAAATGCGCAAAATGTTGTACTAATACTACAAAAAGGTATTTTTTATTTTTTATATTAAATAGTGAATTTTAAATACTAAAAATGAATGTTCTTTTTACCCTTTTGAACGCCGAAGGGCGATTCGTTTTAAAATGAATAATGTATTACTTTGCGAAACGCTCGCCAGAACTATTAATAAAAATACTTTTTTGAAGCTTCATTTATTTTAATCCACGTAAATATTTTTCAAAATCTATAATTTATATTTGCTATTTATATTATTATTGACATTTATATTATCAAATGTATCAAACAAATTTATTACTATATACCAGTTACGATTGCTGCAGACAAGACATGGTAATGATGGTATTTCAATAGAATGTAGGATATTCAGTTTTTTGACGATAAGTTAGGTACCTCCGTAATATTACTCCATAAATTTAATCATAGAGTACAGCTTTGATACAGCAGCAAAAAGTTGTCAATTTAGGTACGTTTACTACTTCGGATAAAGCGATTGTTTTTTTTTTTGTTTGATACTTTTTTATCTTATGCGAGAAACCAGTGGAACATTCACAAATAATCATTTACATGTCGAAAATTTAGCTTCTCTATTTCAGACATTAGAGAAGGCACTAGGTTCTGTCATTGTGGAGGGAAAGTTGGCCAATGAAAATGGTAGAAGTAGTCACTGTTTGAGGAGCGCCCAGTGAATCAACGTCGGACCTTCAAGGCTTAAAGGGAAATCACAAAACTCCGGGTAGGCCGCTTCTTTTAAGTACGCTCAAACGCTGACCATTAAAAGCTAGGTATATATCACATTCTTATAAAATATTTCCCAAGATATGTATGTAACTAAGCCAAGTGGATTTTCTCATAAGTGCGCTTCGTCGGACCTATTCCACGCGTCAGTTGACTTGTCAATTTGCGTGTAGCACTTCCCTTGCCTGATTTATGCGGGTAAATCGATTGAATGTTTTTTAAGGACCTATTTACTCCTTGCTTTTTAGCATGCTATAAAAATTGTGTTTTTTTTCCATTGTTTGAAGACCATGCGTTTTAAAGAGTAGTACTGATTAGATATAAGGTAAGGTTTCTAAAGGTCGTCAAAATTTATTTGCCGAGGCCTCTACTTACTTAAGCAGCACTAAGACACTAACGACAAATTTCTAGCATGGTCTCTGAGCTGTTACTGCTAAGGGCAAAAAGCACAACCAAAAAAAATCGTCATTTGATAACATACAAAATTTCATAAGATTTTTATCATAAGTTATCGAAACCTGGCAAGAACATAATCATAGTTTTGCAACAAAAAAACATGCTGAAATAGCAACGCGTTAATGGTGCCTTAATTCATTCAACGATTTGTAAGTATCCTCGAGCGAATCAACACAAAAACAAGAAATAAGGAGGAACATTTTCCATTGAAGAATAATTTGATAATGCTTTTCCAGTCAGCACGCTCTTTTGATGCCGCTCGTTCGGTTTTATTGTGTCACTTGGAAGTGACAGTTCTATTATTTAGATACCTATCTCTTTTCATCAAGAAATAATAAAACACCTATTTTGTAGCAAACATTTCAAGAATTGTAATTTGTGTATAGCTTTGTCTTAAAATAATAATTTATTATTTATTTATTTTCCGATGTGGTGGTAAAGTCATTGTAATAATTGACGTTCATAAGTGCGTCTGTGATGCGAAAACTGAATTAAGAACTTTTGAACTTTGAACTTTATTTCACTTATCTACTCGTATAGGTGCAATATATAGCAAGTGTTGCTCATTAAGAGCATTCACTTTTTAACAACTCGCCCAACCACAACACCACAGAGGCTGACAAATTGGATTTATAAATGGAAAACAAACATTTATCCTTGACCATAATATAGTCATTACATTTATAATTCCATTATACATAAATAAAATTTGTCTTTAAATTTTATTATAACGATATTCGCAAATAACAATTCTTAGACTTAGTAGAACCCTCGCGAAATTAGCATTCACAGTTAAAACGCATAATATTTGCACATTAATCTGTTAATCCGGTAAACAGGAATAATTTCTGGAGCACTGTACCGCGCAGGCAACAACTCGTTAAATTCGATACCGATTGCGAATTAACGGGAAGTCAGTCTTGATGTAAAACCAGTTGATTTACATAACGCGAACAGTAAGGATTTACTAAACATTTCTACGGTTTGGTAATTTAGGTGATGCAGGTATGAAGCTGATTCTGGTGGTCTAAAAAGGCCACTTTAAACGAATCATAATATGATTCACTTTAGAAATCGCAAAATGGTCACTAGCTACGAATTCATAATAATTTATTATTAATTTCATTTACATAATTCATAATAATTTATTATGAATTCGTAGCTAGTGACAATTTTGCGATTTCTAAAGTGAATCATATTATGATTCGTTTAAAGTGGCCTTTTTAGACCTGCAGATGTCAGTTTCGCGTTAACAAATGAAAGTCGGCACTGTATCCGCTCTTCGATTTTCGAGATAATTCTTAAACGTGGCTTTAGGACTTGAATGCTAGAAGGCGACAGACAACAACATAAAACAAAATAGAAAAATGTACCAGTAAAGGATGTTGGCAGGTGCATCACATAGAAGGCGCGATTAAAAGTATTTTTTGTGTTTATTAAATAAATATTTTTGTCTTTTGAAAAGCTAGGTAAAAATAACAATATAATATGTAAATTATTATTAAAGCCTAATATACTATGGCTTAAATTTAATGATTAATGTTAAGCTTCTATTTATGAAGAAATTTATATGCAAGTACCTAGGTTTATCATCATCATCTACAGCCCTTTACATCTCACTGCTGGGTATAAGCCTCTCTCATGACCAGACCCACGACACTCCATACAAATTCGTCGAGCTAACTATCTACTACTACTACTGGCGCACCGGCCTGTCTGCACACGTTTTGGGTGTGTGCGTAATTATTGTAGGGATGAGCTAATACGAATCGAGCGCAACAAGGACAACGCTATAAGCAACCAACCTAAGTGTCCCTCTTTCATACCTACTATCGGTTGGGTGGGAGACGCGAAATACCTAAAAATCTCCGATTCTCATTTGTGTAAGTGGTTTCTTTGCATACATACTCAGAACAATAACGAATCATTTTGTTTTAGGTATATTAAAATTGTATCAAAGTCAATATATTGAATTTTAATGAAAAAAGAGAGAGGCAGACCTCCGACAGTCAGGTCAGGTCCTGGTCAGCGGCACCGTCTTCAGCCGCTTTCCGCAGTCCTATTTTTCTCAATATGCTTCGTCCATATGTCAAAGTCAAATAATCAGCCGGCCTGCTTTACCTTTGTAAAGCAGGTCGTCGTCGTCGTAACCCAAAAAGGTCATAACAACCTCAAATAACATCAATCGACCGCACATATAAAATAAACATTTGATCTCACTCATTAGTCTTTCGCAGCAAGCGGTGACAATCGAGTGACGCAAGCACGGCGTTACTCAGAATTTTACTCCTACGTTGCGGGTGCGTGCGGGACGACAAATTGGGGGGGGGGGGGTGTCGCTTCTTTACGTAAGTAATAGTTAGTATTCTTTGCTCATACCATGCCATTCGCCTCGGCTCTGTGCTGTTTGTTTCCGTTCAACCCTCGATTTTTGCTATATCGTCGACCCATCTTGCTTGGACGTCCAACGCTATACTTGCCCTGTCTTGCCATCATTCAGTTAGTTCCTTACTCCACCTGTCGTCACTTCGGCTGACCAGGTGTCCCGCCGAACTCCATTTGAGTCTCATAACGCTTTTTCCGATGTCCCGAACATTCGTTCTTCGTTTGATATTAGCAAGTAGGTTGTTGGTAATTATTATTATGCTCATCAGAGTCATTAGTCAATCTGTGATACTGTATTTTGTATTTTGTACGGTGCCAGAGTGAATGGTGCAGCGGAAGCCGAATGATTTATCCTGACGCTCAGTAATGGCACTCTGATTTCTTGACTTTGTGCTTGAGATGAAGAAATGAGTTTACAGCAACGAGAACGATACGGATTATTAGACAGTATAAATATCAGATATCTTTTGATCAACAAACGATATAAGATATTTACTTCAAGCTTTAGATGGACGTACTTAGTAAAGTTCATTGCCATATAATTTTATAAGATTCGCAAACGATTATGTAACTACCTAATACTTCTTCCTACTTACTCAATATATATATTTTTTTAAAGGGCGTATGCCTTTATTACTGAAAACAAACTACACTCTACTTACTAAAACTAATCTAACTACTTACAGGGAGGAGCAATTGGACCACCCATAGACCATTAAAGGCCTATAGATAGCTCAAATGCTCCAACCCACTACCAGTTGGCAGCGTACCCAAGATGCTGGCAGTAGGTATATCTTCCTACTTGTATACCTAAGTATATTGGACAGGTCTCTAAATGAATGAATAATCAGGCGCTGTTTATGACACGTGTCAATAAAAATATACATAGCTGGAAATTGAAACTGAAACCTTTGAAAATACAAGCTGTATTGCGCAATCAAAACAATCCTTTACCGATAATAATTGTGGATACTAGGAATTTAATTAGTCGGTATAAAATCACAAAAGGAAATTACGCTTCCAACAACAAATAGAAGAGAAAAATGGGTTTACTACATAAAAGCGGTTTCCTTAATTACGATTTCAACAATGGAAAACAAAACTTGTTTGATAATTTAACTTTCCGAAACAGAGTTTTGAAAATCTATTTATTTGTGAAGATCAATCAATTTTGATTAAAATACATGATGGAAGTTCCGCTTCTCTCGGCGTAATCTCTCCATTTCAACTGGTTCAGGAGAAGGAAGAAAATACTTGCTTTTTCGAAAAAAGGAAATGGTTTCCTTAAAAATAAAGTAAGTTTGATAAAGAATAAAGCCCGAGGTTTTCCCCAAGGGGCAGACGACACGGTTCAATCTAAATTTAACGTTGATGTAGGTAGTTATTTGTTTCGCTATGTTTTAAGTCAATTTTAATTATGACTTTAATTCTTTTATGTATAGATTTAAGTTATTGTGTGTAGGATATCGACTTAAATTGAGAGATTCAAAGTATAACGAATTATGGATAAGTGAAAATAGCAGTAAAATGAAGTACTAGTAATAACAAGGGGTGATTATTGTATAAAAGTTAAGTGGTGAATAAATAGTTTAGGAAAAGCGTTCTGGATAAACTCTCGGTGCGTGCCTGTGGTCAACTAATTATGATTTAGTTTTGGGTTGACGGCACGCACCAAGACACTCCTGAAAACCTCGAGACGTGCTGTTGAGAAGTTCCGCATTGATTGAAATGTACATGTGTTGTACATACATGTATAGCATCACAAGTAGCAAAGAAAACTAAATATTACTACGTACAAGTAGGCAGGTTTTGATTATAATAAGTGTTGCTATGTTTGTGCTAAATAAACAAGATCGTCTTCTATTGTTGTTCATTTTATTCTCTTTTCGTCACACCAATATAGGTATAATGTATCAATCGGAGGACCTTGAGAAACCATTGTCTTTTTATCCTATCAAACGTGGTTAATTTATTTATTTTATACTAGCTGACCCGACAGACGTGTCCTGTCTAACTTCAACTGACAGTTATGTCAAACGCCATAAGATTACATTAAAAAAGTTAATATATAAAACTGTGTTGGTCTAGCCGTTCACGCGTGATGCCGTGACCAAGGGAAATAGGGATTCATTTTTATATATATAGATATTGTTATTGGCAAGCGTAGCGCTTAGCATGAGGCGAACGACTTGCTCGTCTCATCGCGCAGTTCCATAAAAAACTTAACAATATTCTAGACGAAAAATAATTTTCTTGAAATTTATGTATTTACCGTCACGAATAAATTTCAAGTCAACAAAAGCTTGATAAATTGTGCAGAAAGAAATTGATTTATTAATCAATATTCAGAATTTTCAAGTCATCTGATAAATGGGTAATTCAATCTTATTTTATCAGAAAGCAATCACGAAAGTGTCTGCGTAAACACTTTTATTAGAACTCCCAAGTAGCTTTTATGCACTGGTTTTATGTGTACACAGAGAATTCAATTTCACTAAATTTGGTATAAAATAAACTAGATTGTTAGGCATTGTATTTATAAGTAGGGTTATAAAATAACGCTCTATTTAATTCAAAATAAACACTCTTAATGTATATTAAAATTACATATGCCTTTGCTGTGAGTTATATGTACTAGATATTAGAAGGAAAGCTTGCTTACAAAATATTTCAGTGTTTTAGATTTCTCTTATAGTATGTAATACTATAAGTTATTTAATCTGTGCTTATAGCCTGGGAAATCGCAAGTACCTAGTTTCTACAACGCACCCTTTATTTTCGTACGAATAAAACGGCTGTATTCTTTGGATGGAATTTTATTGTATCCTATATAACTGCTTACGCATTTCGGGTTGACAATAATTATATAAGCAGTTAAATTCAATTTGTTATAAATAAAGATAAATAAATAATGAAATTATAACTTAATTATAAATATTCATTTATAACTTTTTGGGGTACCAATGGGGCTGGCATGGTCGTGACGACTAAAAGTATATAAAAAAATATAGACAAGAAAAACATAGCTAGGTTATAATTGTTACCTATATAATAAAACTGTAACAAGGCGGCTACTGTACATGGTAAACAGGTTAGATTACTTCACTACGCGTACGAAGTCGCAGCTAGTAAAATATAAGCACATAGAATACACAACGGAAGCACACAAAATACACAGACTCAACACAATAATATTTGTAAAACGTTAATAGGTACCTAATAGATATTTTAATAAACTTAATATAAGTAGATTGACTTAGCAAAGACATCATTGACTAGCAACCGCTTGAGTTGGCTGACAGAGGTGTTGAAGCATTGAAACCCCTGCTCTTTCTTATCAGGCAGAAGTTTCGTTTGTAGTTTGTTTTTACGCTATAAACAATAGCGTCAAATACAGTAGATTAGGTTTCCTCAACGCGGTAGCATTAGTTCGCAAAGCAATGCGTTCCAACGCCCATTGCCTTTCAGCGATTTACTTTGTGAGAAAGTTAGAAACAATCTCTACAAAGTTTGCCATAGTAAACATTACACATTTTTTAAATAGATACGCAGATGCAAAGGGGAAGAGATATCGAACCACCACAAAGTTTTTCTGCCCCGACTCGTATAATCTCAGGAGTTAACTGGCGTTACTTAAGCGAGGAAATTTTAACACCGAAACTTTGTTTTCAGCTTATTAAAATCGCTGTTTTTTTTGATCCTATAAAACTTTTTTGAGAGCAACCATACCTACGTATCAGCGTTATTTTAAAATACGTTTAAAGACGATCTAATTAGATCTAATTAAAATAATACGACTAGGGTGGGACTTAGTTTATTGGTATTCTGAACTTGCTCCAATCCACAAGTTTAAAGTCACTCAGCGAGCTATGGAGAGAGCTATGCTCGGAGGTTCTTTGAAAGGTCGCATTCGCAATGAGGTGATCCAACAGAGAACCTAAGTGACTGACATAGTTCACAGGATTAGCAAGCTGATGTGGCAGTGGGCTGGTCACGTCTTTCGAAGGATGGATTACAATTGAAGTAGACGTGTTTTTAAGTGGAGACCGCGGATCGGTAAACATACTGTAGGACGCCCACTGGGCAGGTGGAGCTACGACCTGTGTTAGGCGGCTGGCAGAAACTGGATGAGAGGAGACAAAGACCGGGCGTTGGCAGTGGCGTTCATTGGGAGTGGCCTATGTCCAACAGTGGACGACTGATGATGATCAACTCTTAGCTCTACAGCTACAGGAAGGATGTGGCAACGTTTAATGAACTTCAGGGTAAACTATTGCAGTAAGTAAATTTTGTTCTTAAAAACATCCTGTGATTTTGGAGAATATAATAAGTAGGTACACTTCTCATCAGAAAAGTTTTCTCAAAAGTAACCCATCAAATCAAATCATTCGTTTCTAAGAAAATTATAAAACAGGTTTCGTATTTTTTTTATAAACTTCACTGCGTGTGCGCAAAGTGCATGGGGGCCATATTTCCTTATATTATACACTCCCGTACCATTTATGCTATGCCCGTACTATGTGCGTAAAACATTTGACTGGTGCCATTGGTATGGTGTTCGGCGCAATCGAGATGATTCCAAAATTTAGCCACACCCGTATAACAATAGTCGACTTTAAAGCTGCCCAAAAATATTTTATAATACAATATCTTTTATGTAAAAGAAAAAGGATTACAAAGTATACCTAACAATAATTTAGGTTTTGCTGAAAAAATTGTATTCAGACCCTCGCTTTTATAATACGTTCGAAAATAAGGGAGAAAGCTATATTAAAAAAGTTCACAAGTGCGGGACGAATTTGGCGATCTAAGGGTTCCGTATCTTAGCTGATCACAAGTGGGTAGTTTTCAAGTCAGTTTAAATCAATATTAATAATATTTAAGGATAAAAACATTATTAAATACCTACCTGGATCAGTAAGGCTATATAATTACGGCTCTGCGTTATTAATTTTATTCTAAGAATTATGTACGGCTCATAAAAGTTAATTTAAACTTGCTTTAAACTTAAGAGATCGAGTGACTCTACTAAGGTATACCAATTATTATTAATTATTCTCTAGGTAGAGTATATTATTTTTCATAGTAAAACTGTACGATGATCAAAAATTTATTATACGTAATATTTTTACAGTAATTCAATTTCAAGATTTCAAATTTCGCTAGGACAATGATTGTACTCGCATTAAAAACGGTAAAGAAACATTGGGAGTAAGCCACTGCGCCAGAGTGGTAGATTATGACTCAGAAAAGGATGATGAAGAAGACGAATTTTAACATTTTAGTCCCAATGAAATATCTAAATTATGTTTTAACGGGTCTTTATTCTTATTATATTTATATGAAGAATTAACGAACGCCAAGAGAAAAACTAAAGCAAGGTTTTCGGAAAGAAAAAATGCAAACACCAGCTGGGACTTGAACCCGCATCTTAACATTCCCTCAGCGCGGGAAGTGCTTTGCCCATTTGAGTGACGGTGGTCACTAAGCTAAGTATAGATTTTTTTCTTCCGTCATTTTAACCTCCTTAGAAGAGACGCCATGTACGCCATCTATTGAGATAGAAGTGAACCTTTTTCTCAAGGAGCAAGATCAATGATCAATTAAATACTTGCTCTGTGATATTACTATTATTTTTTACTACATCTATTTGTAATTAACTGTGTTTCAGTTTTAAGGGCATTGTAACCAGTGAATTTACTGGGCATAAATGAGATTAAATATATGATGTCTCGGGGTGACGAACGCAACCTACAAGGTAAGAAGCAATTGGACAAAAAGGCTATGTATAGCCCAAATGCTGGAGCCCACTACCAGTATCAGCTTACCCAAGATGTTGGCAGCATTGTCCAATGCGTGACCAACGTTTTGGGATATTGTTAGCCTAAAGTCTCTTCTAAAGCTGGCATGGGTTTAATAAAGCCTTTAATACCAAACTTCGACTCTGTAGTACAATTACTTTTGCTCTTTAGGACGCTGTTATAACAAATATTACAAAAGAAATAAGTTGCGTTCTGTTTTCTCAAATTGAATACAGTACACTAAAACGTCCTTTACTCCTAATTATTGTGGAATTTCATTGGGTATCTTATTTATATCATCAAAGTACCTATCGCCTATCGCTTTCACGACCTTGTTTGGTGACGAACGTAGTGCACAGTGTCGCAAACAAACGAATGACACCGCAACTGATGTTATGTACTATCTCATTTTTGTTACGTACATTGTTTCAGATCACATAATAAAAACAAAAATACCTTCTCAAGACACTCAAAGAAAAACTACGCATGAAATACACCATCACTCTCCCTGAAACCAGAAAGTAACATTGAATTCGACAACTTGTTTCAAACTTATTCGTGTGCTGAATGCGAATGTAAGGAGAAGATTACTTTGTTTGCGCAAAGCCTGAAAAATAGCAACTTATATACAAATAACTTCCTACCAGCCAATATGTTTTAAAGTTCGAAGGAATCCCCGGGCGGCGCGCGGCGCGCGTTTGATCTCGAACCGTGTAAATTCGCGGGCGAAGCACGGCGGGACAAGCCGACAGGAGTGCCGTAATCCATTGTTACCTACCGAACCACAATGGCTTCGAACACTTTACAGACAGTATGGATAATAGGTAGTAAGTTACATGCTTGTGAAATAAATAATTGAACACACTAAACCAAACGCTAATCTAAAGTTTGTTTACCTAATAGTAGCGGGCTACTAACTTTACTTACTTTATCCGGCTACTAACGACAATAATTCTAAGTGTTTATTCGCACTAATTTGCTTGTTTATTTGTTAATGAACCCTAACTTAAAATAAATTAATATTATGTATATTTTTGGAAATAAAATTAATTACGATTATGATATACATTGCAAAAGGTTTTTTCTCTGAAGGACTTCTCAAGAAATTTAAAATAACTTACCTCGTCGTCGTTTGTCATGGACATAATTACGAGTATAATGGAGGCTTGTTCATAATTTGTTTTTAATAAGGTTATTTTTTCGTACGTACCTAGTTTTTTTGCGTTCGTTTCTTTGTTTACGTTAACAAACATTAAATTATCAACTCAATCAACGCTTTCGTTATCTTGATGATTCCGTCAATTTTGCTAATATTATTCAAATTTAACTTACGATACCAATAGGTAATTTAAAAGTTTAATTGTAAATTATTGTTAGTATACATACACCACCACATGATAACCCTAGCTAGAGCTCTGATGCAACGTAAATATTGCCGAGACTCCATACTGCATATATTTTATACAGTGCCACAATAGAATCAAGTTTAGTCGATTAAGCCTGCCACCAAACACACACTAGCCCTGAAAAAATGTTCGCGGCACAATCCGCACAATAGAATGCAAACGCGGATTTGTGCACACGAACGACCCAGTCGAACGTTCCCCCCTTACGTCTATTTCACTCGCAGCTATTGTTAATCTATTTATCCCGCAGTACCCCGCATTGCCTCTACAATGGCTCTATCTCTCTCAGTGGCGTTGCTAGATAGATATCACCGCTTCACGTGAACAGAATCTGTCATTAATTAGAAGGATAAGGCAGGTTTGTGATAAATGACCATTGCGGACAAGTTGGGTGATCTCTTTTTAAAAGTTTTTTTAATTTTTTATGTAACTGAATGACGAGACGAGCTGGTCGTTTGCCTGATGGTAAGCAATACGCCAGCCCATAACAATAACAGCACCACCCAGAACTTTGTTTTGCAAAGTCCTGCGCGGCACTGCACTGCGCTCGTCACCCTGAGACAATTAGCTGTTGAGTCTCATAATGCCCAGAAATTTCGCTGGCTACAATGCCCTTCAAGCCGAAACACAGTAATGGTCGCGCACTACTGCTTGGCGGCTGTATAACTGGCAAAGCGCTGGTACCCACCCAGACGGCCTCTCGCATACGTGAAACCTACCAGCAATAGTCTTTCTAATAGTATTTAAGTTAAATCGATTGAGAAATGCAATGTGATTTAAAACTAAGATGAAACCCGTTTAAAAAACATCGCGATGCTAATGAATATTGAAGCCATAGCAAGGTATTCTCATGGTCTCATAGGTAGCAAAATTCTTCTCGTACATCACAATGCATTGCAGGCTTTAGGGATATTTATCGTAATACCGTACCGGCGGCGTGTTCAATACTGGCACGCAATATATAGCTAGTACCTACCTACTTATATTTATATAGAGCCTACTATACCTATCATGATGTTTATAATTCTGATTGCGAGTTAACACAAAATATACACACAGTATAGGCAAAGAATACTAACTATGTACTTACGTATAGGTGTGTATATTTTGTTATTCTAATCGCTGTCAATCGGATCGCCATTTTAGCAATACCCGTAACCGGCGAATAACGTGCAATTATCAGACTTTCAAAGTAACTGGTACCGTGCCGTTATTGGAGACCACTGTCAAAAGAACGGGTAACGGTTATCGACAAAGGCTGGCTTTTGTCAAAACTAAATTGGCGAGAGGTTGTTGGGCGCTCACAAAAAGCCAGTAATTAATATTTCCCTGAATATATCTCCAAAATATAGGTTTCTCGAATTGTGTCAATTTTTTGCGTGACACAAACAATTTATTTATCTAGCAAACACACAGGCATTATTTGCGACTGTCAGCAAAGTGTCAACAACGCCCATTCACTGTTTCGATTTGTTTTAAACTCAAACTCTTTCGCCTGAAATTATTGTTCGGTGCATTGTTTTTACTCCAGTTCTGATTTATATTCCACGTCCCGAGCGCGTGCAAAATTGTGAATACTTTCTTTGAAATAGATAGGAATCAAAGCAGTTATATTTTCATGCAAACAACTTCTCGGTTGAATGCCGAGCGTTTTCGTTTAGAAAGAGCAGTCAGCCTCGCTTTCAAGTGTTGTTTTATGTGGAGTTAATTTATAAACGCTGCAGCGCCGGCTAGAGGTTTCTCATAATTAAAGGCTTACCCCTTATTCATTCTCTTACAAAAGACCCTAAAATTAAACCTGCATATTCGTATACATCCTCCATTTTTACACGCTACGTGCTCGACGTCATAAATTAGGTCTACAAAAAGAGAACATTATGAGCCGCGACGCCAGAGGCTCACCTTTTCTCGTTATTCCACATTTTCATTCTCGAATATAACTAGAAAATTGGAACTTGTTATGGTACGACATATTTTAATATTAAACGTGTTCAATTAACTGTCTCTTTGTAAAGACAAAATTCGATATGTTTGCGGGTTAGACAAAAAACTCTCGGTCACTGTATATTACAACGAGTGCTGTTGTGTAGTCCGTTTTCTTTAGATATATTTTCTCATGTGTCTACAAGTAGGTAGGTATATGCACGTAGCACACAGATTTTTTTAGCTCCAGGTTAGTAACAAAATGTCAAAAGTCAAAAGATATTTATTATTTTCATGTTAAGCCGTCATGTTAAGGCCATGTCGGAGGCCTTCGGGCGATCTAAAAACTCCGACACAAAGGTCACACAATCCACACGAGAAAAGAAAAGGCACAAAAAAATGATCACTTTAATACGTAGGCACCAGGTACTTTACTCTTACAACACTAATTGTGTACTTTATAGTTTATTAATCGTGGGGGTTTACGATATTTATCAAAACTAAACCAAAAGTCCGCCCAAATAACCAAACTTCATCTCGTACATGCAGTTCAGTTTCCATAAACAATATTATATTGCACGTCAATATCTCCATAATTGAGTTCCATTGACGTCAAAGCAGTTTCCACTACCCGCCGTGCTTAATACCGTACTCTATTAAGGTTATAATCAAAGCTGATCAAGTGAGCCATTGACGTGAAAATCATAGGCTTTGTGACCCAGTTTATAGTCGCTCCGTCGAAGATGAGTTTCAAATAAGTCAGATATATAATATATTAATTTATAGAGTAGGTATATTCTTCTGTTCTGTTCATCTCTTAATAGTATAAAACAATGTCACTATCCGTGTCCTTATTTCTGTTTCTCCGCTTTCTTCTTCTAAATCACGCAACGGATTTTGGTACGTTTTATTTGTCTTTTACAAAATGTTTAACGGAACGTTAATATGTACCTACATTTCATTCTAATCATTAGACAGATAAAAACTGCATTTTTGGGTTCTGCTGCTTCCATACACTCACAAAAAATTGATTTTCAAAAATATCTTCAATGTACAGTAGCAGCCTCATTACAGTTTTATTATTAGTAGACTAGTCAATACCTTCGACTCTATTGTTCTATCTATTCGGTATTGTTCGTTTTTGATGGATGATATGGAAAGTATCCTATGTCCTATTCCAGGACTTAAAGTACCTATGTACATACTAAATTACAGCCAATGGTAACAAACACACAAACATACACATACCCACACACATAATTTCACATATATAGTAGGGTAATAGGGTAAATAAGGGATAGTAGGGTATTAGTAGGATAGGATAGGATAGGATAACAGCAGAAGTATGGAGAAAGGAGCTGTCCTTTGTCCCCAAGCGTGTTTTGATTTTGCATTGTTCTATGAATGGCACAGCCGCTGCACGTTACCTACTGGGGTTTTTAAATATTATATTTTTATGGAAATGCTCTGTCTGTATGCATACTGACTCACCTACTTCGAAACTTGGTATAAAAACAATGACTGTTTAACCGCTGATATATATATTAACCCGTATAACTCATAAGTAAACAAATTTTTTCTTCGCATAATGGCGGGAAAACATACATTTTCTCAGGAAAGAGTATTAAACCCAATTCGTGAGAACAAATTAAAAGCGAATCTAGTTTAGAATTTTATTTCGCGAGCGACTTTTATCGGTTAACGTCGTTAGAGCAGTCGTCCGGCTGTAAACCAGTTGTCGACAATAGCCAGGGCATAGAATTTGCGTAGAATGAACGATTGAAAAAGCTAAAAATAATTTTTATTTTATTTATTTTTATATATTTATCAAAACAAATATTTCTATTAACGTGTATGGTTAGTTATGTCTTAAAAAGTAGGTTAGGTTTTTCTAAATATACCGTATATCTATGATCTCGATGTTTATACTCCTATTGCAACTATTTAATAAGGTAAGTCTTACAAAATGAAAGGTACCTTGGTAGAAGTCAATAACATGATAATGCTTCGTACGCACACACACATCTCTCGGCATCTCAGTTAATTTAAAAGAAGACTGTATTCTCTTAATACGATTTTAAGTAGGTATGTGAATTTCTGTAATCTGTTTTATTTATGCTCTGTTTTTACACTGATCCAGCACCGTGCACCGCGATAATGTATTTTTTTGGTGATTAAACGAGCAGGTCGTTCGCCTGATGGTAAACGCTACGCCTGCCCATTTTTATTTATTTATTTATTTATTAGACGGCCTTAGCCAATTACCTATTAAAATTAGTCTAAAATACAGCAAAAATAAAGTAAAAAGTAAAAATATGTCAAACAATAATTACAGGATAATAAAAAATAAATTACAGATTATGTCAGTCAAAATTAATCAAATATTATTAAAATGTCAACATATTATTTTAAAATTATAAATTACAATAAAAAACTATCGCACATTCATCTTGCAGAACTCCAAGCACTCCGACAGAATCACCTTCCATTCATCCGCAAACAAATCACAATTTGGTCTTGCATCTAGGAGGGCATTGAGCACAGAGAGGGTTCTGGGAATAGGAGAGCGGGCGCGAGAAACAGTCCTACTAAGCGGCACTGCGAATAGTTTGGGCTTCCTGGCTTCTCTGATAGATAGAAAATCATTCGGCACTGAGAACCTTGACAGCTCATCGTGGAGATCAATGGCATCAATTTTTCTATGGAGGATCTTGCACATGGTAGTCAACTGGTCATAAGCTCTTCTGACTTCTAACGAATTATAACCTAACGACAATACAATTGCAGTGTCACCCAGAAGTGTTAATACCATCAAAAGAATTGCGTGTTGCTGCATTGCGCTGATCACCCCGAGACATCAGATATTAAGTCGAATATGCCCAGTAATTTCGCTGGCAACAATTTAAAGCGAATTTTATTAGTCAGTGGTTTAGTTAGAGCGATTTTTTTAAGTTGAGTCTTTTTAATATTACTGGTACTGGCAAAGATGGGTACAATAATATTTCTGGTTGGCCAAGCTGGCTGAGAATGAGAATGGAAACAAGCAGTGCACATTTAGGAATCTGAACTTTCAAAAGAAAGCCGCCGTAACATAATACAGCTACACAATCATCTTTAGTCAGGAATTTACATGAAATCAACACGATCTAGGGGCACTACACTTAAATCGGTTAGGATCCTGGACGTGATTAATATCATTTCAAACCGTTCTGGCTTTGACCATTGCTCGCTCAATAACCGAATCAACTGCGAGGGAAATAGTCAGAAGCTTGATTGGGTTGCATGACGCGCTTGCAGGAGTACCGCCTCAATTTTATTAACATAAACATATTAATGCATAGCTACGGAAAGAAAAAAGTAGAGTCGATTTTGTGAGTAATAATTATTACAATTTTCTTTCAGTTGCCACAAAATGTATCTATACCTACCTACTATTATGAAAATGGATCTTAGCCAATTCTGTACATTAAAGATATTTTACAAGCTTTTATTTAACTTGCAATGTAGGTATGTATGTTTGTCCGGGTGGAACACTGCCTTTAATCCTACGGAGTTGAAATTTTGCATGCTTGTCAAAGTCCGATGACAATGCAATATTAAGGTGACAGCCAGCTGATCTGATGATGGAGACGGAAGGTGGGCAATGGAACTCCTTGACGGATAATCGTAAACTACTAGTGTTTGAGCTCATTTTTATCTGCTTACGGTTCCGATTACGAATTTATGAAAAGCTTGTCTTGAAAAAAATGTTTTTCAACAAAAAACTTATTTGAAAATCCAACTGGGATCGATTATTTAGAGGGACACAAAACTACGATTTTTAGAATTTTTGTTTCTCTGTTTGTATGTTAGTTATGTATAAATTTGAAAACTACCGAACTGATCTTTTTGCGGTTTTCATTGTTACATAGCCTACTACATCTTAACTTAAAATCTGGTGTATGTTTCAGTGCGCTGACATCGCAATGCTGAGATATCTTTACATAAGCGTAAGAAGTAATAAATAAATAAATAACGCCTAACGACCACATACGAGTGCATAGATCCTAGGCACTAACTAGGATTCGCTGTATCTAGGTAACCAGGAACTACGAGGACCATGGTCCCACAACACCCAGACACGAAACAAATACTTGCCCTTTCGAATTTCAATTTTTGTCATTTGTTAAATCAAACCCGCAACCTCAGTGGTGTTTGAGATTTGAGCCAACTTACTCAGTCATACACCACAGACGCTGTCATGCAGGAAAAGCGAATTCTCATATTTTTTGCTTCGGTAACTGTTAGCTAATAAAATTTCAAGTGGTACTCGCGAACAAAGTTGCGGGCAAAAACTAGTATCTAATATACCTAGTAGAAGCATCAGGTGTCAAGGGCGGATAGCAGTGACGACAGACGTATCAGACGTGTGTCAGCGTGGCATCATATACACACGCGCATAGTATATGAAACGCATTGCCTAGTCCTAGACGTTTGAGCGACAAGATGGGCAACGCCGCTAAATAATTATTAGGACATAGTTGTGTGAAAACCATCTTCAATAGCTCCGTTTCAAGGCTAATTCTGCTCTGCTCAAATCTGAAACGCATTAAAAATATATTCCGCTTAATGTTATGTAGGCTGTTGTTAGAATAATATAATATGTATAGGGGTAGACAGCAGACTTCAGACTTCATAATAGATGTTTGTCCACTGGATGCGCTTGCACTCTGTGGCGCAACTAGATGGTCAGCTCAGCACACTGGATGCCTGGCGGCTCGTCTTTAATTATAATTTATTATTATTAATAATATTAATAATAATTATTAATAAATTATATAATTAATTATAATTTTTTTAATTAATTTGGAGTGTTTTAGTTTTTATATACAAAATGAGTCTTTATTACTTTAAGTAATTTCACCCACCTTAAACTTTGGACGTTTTATAGAGACAAGAGCTAAAACCGCTGGCTGGAAGCTTGGTATACTATTCAAAGTCAGAGACTTCTTTAGTCCCACGCAACTCCTGACCTTATACCAAGCCCAAATACGATCCTGCATGGAATACTGTAGCCGTCTGTGGGATGGCTCAGCCAAATACCAGCTGGCAGCTCTAGACTCTATAGAACGTCGCGCAATTAAGTTAATTAATGACCATGCGCTGGTGGAGAAGAAGCTGCCAAGTCTCGAACACAGACGGAAAGTTGGGTGTCTGTCGCTTTTTTATCGACTGCACTTCGGGGAATGTGCCCAGGAATTGCACGATATGATTCCTTCTTCTCCCTGCCACCATAGGACTTCCAGGCGGGGTGAATCGTTTCACCCGTACGTCGTTAATATCCCACCTATCCGTACTAAGCGTTTCGCAGATTCCTTTATCATGCGAACTGCTAAGGAGTGGAACGCTCTGCCACCGTCTTTGTTCCCAAACGGATACAACTTGTGTCTCTTTAAGTCTAGAGTGAATAGGCATCTCATGGGCAGGCGTTTTCCATCTTAGGCCGCATCTTCGCTTTCCATCAGGCGAGATGTCGTCAAACGTATGCCCATTTACCAATAATAAAAAAAAAAAGTAAATGAATTAATAATAATAATAACATTATTTTACTTGCTTTTGTTCCCGTTTCTTACAGCTTACATTTTATGTTACATGTGGTTGCAATACCTCTTGTACACAAGAAACTGCTTGAAATGCATGACGTCACAATTTACAACGCCGCGGTGACGTCGAACCTTGACCAATCACACTAATATTATAAATGCAAAAGTAACGGCTCAAAGGATTTGAATGAAATTCAGATTTGAGATAGCTTATACTCTATATTAACACATAGGCTAGTTTTTATCCTGAGAAACCGCGGGTATATATTGCTGGAAATGATTAGTTGACATTTTTGCTGAGTTCATCATCCTTGTTACACTTTAAGGGTTTTTTACACCTACTATTAGATGTAGCGGTTTTTATTCGACATAGTAATATCTTCAATCTTCAATGCCTTCAGACTTCGGGCAGGGTTGGCCACACACCCACACGGGAGATGAAGAATATTTTTTTCTTTGAGAAGTGTATAACCGACCTTAGCGGTCAAAGTAGGGTAACGATTCATTAGACTGTAGCAAGAACTGTATTGAAAAAACAAGACGCTGGCAAATGCACAACGTGCGACGCCAAATTTCTTAGAAAGAAGAGAAAAAAAACTCTATTGCAACCACAGAGGTTATCTTTCTTTTGTGTCATTATGTAAGCTCTAAATTCCCCCGTTACAATATAACAATTTTATCACGAACCATTAATGTCAAATACGCTATAACAGTACGTTCGTATTGTACGTTCGTCGGTGTAGCCTGTAGGCAACCGTCTAATACATTTATCACGGGGGAAAGAATTGAGCAGTTTGTTTATTCTTTGTCAATGAAACATTTTCCTTATAGTCCGATTTCTTATTAGATTGTTGTTGAGTTAGTCCCCATTTTACCGGGAGCTGGGTAAAGGCGTGAGCACACGAGACAGTAAGCATGCCAGTCTAGAGTAACTCGCATGTTCATTATGACATTGTAATTGATTTGAAGTTTTGTTTAAGTCTGTTTATTTCTTCTTTATTTTTTTCCTCTATTTTTTAAATTATGCTTACAGCTTACTACCTATATTGTGTATTGACCATAATTTTACACTGACATAACTAATATTTTTTATTCGGTTGTTGTTTAACTAATTTATTTCTTTCTGGCACGATTTAAACGAATCTTATTATTTATTTAATCCCCTTTGCCTTAGCTTTAACTTGGGTATGTTTTAAATTGGGTATTGTTACTGGTGGTAGGTTTCTCGTATGCGAGAAGCCGTCTGGGTGGGTACCACAGCTTTGCCAGTTATTCAGCCGCCAAGCAGTAATACGCAAGCATTACTGTGTTCCGTCTTTAAGGGCATTGTAGCCAGCGAAATTGCTGGGCATTATGAGACTCAACAGCTAACTGTCTCAGGGTGACGAGCGCAGTACAGTGCTGCGCAGGATTTTGCAAAACAATGTTCTGGTTGGTGCTGTTATTGTTATGGGCTGGCGTATTGCTTACCATCAGGCAAACGAAAAGCTCGTCTCGTCATTCAGTTACATAAAAAAAACCGTAGCTTCAAATTAAACAAATTGTTGCAATATTTATAAAAACAACGCGATTAATTAGCATGATAAAAAAAAAAGTTTGACCTAATTAAGAGTAAATCCAAGCGTTTGAATTTGGAATTGGAATTTACAAAAATAGAACACTTTGGTCACACGAAGAATACTCGCCGCGAATACAATCACACGCCAATACAACAAGCACAGTCGCTTGGTCGAGACATGCTACTCGCTGCAACTAAAAACCACTCGGGAGTAAAATCGAATAGTTGAAGTAAGTTTATTCGCTGCGAGTGAGTACATCGCTTCGTGTGACCGAAACGAGGTAAGTATTCAAGTTACTAGCATACTTTTATGCTTCCAAACAAGTGAATGCTTGCGGCTTTTCTCGTATTGTTTTTATTTAGTTAGCTAAGGGATAGCTACTGACGCGCGAAACTAACTTGACTTGTTGTCCTCGACGTTCTGCGTTATTGTATTAGCTCACTTGTAAATATTATTGCTGTGTTTTTGTCGCCGTCTCTTGACATAATATGACGGGAAGGTTTTATCGACGCTTTAGATGAACGCAGAAACGTTTTGACGTTTATGTAAGTAGTAGTTGTAAAGGTGAAATTTATTACAGATGTAAATAGCTATACAAATAATAGACGATACCTACTTTTAAGAGCGAGTGTGGCTTAGTGGGAGCACGTGGGACTTCCACGTGGGATCCGACGCACCCGAGTTCGAATCCCACTGGCCATCACTGACTTTTTTACGTTATGTGCGGATTACATACTCTCTCTACGAGGAAAGGCCTGAGTCCCAGTAGTGGGAACGTAATGGGCTGATGGTGATGACGATGATGGTGACCTACTTTTACATACTAGAAACGATAACTCATACGCAGCTGTTATTGTTTGACAAGAATGATTCTTGAAAATAAAATGTAAAATCAAAGCTGCATGAAAGTCATTGATTGAATACCAGCTGGCTGAAATTGAAATTTATCTAAATTATTTATACGTTACTTTGGTTTTTATGATAATTTTTACAGGGCCTTAATATTGAGTCTTCTCGTGACCACAGCTAATGCAATGTGATCGAAACGTCAAGGTAAAACAAATGTTTTGGCGCCATTAAGTTCCTATTAATATTGATTGTCAATTTTTAAACCATCTACTGAGTAATAAAACAAAACACAAACACACTCGCAGACGTCACTTACGATTTAATCATGTCATTGTTCAAAACGCAATCACAGACGATCGAGAGCGTTCTCGCGTTCACTACAATCTTCCGTCAAAGAATGCGAATGTAAATCGAGGGAACACCATATTATGCCACTGTGTCGACGCTGAACGGAACGCTTTGACAGCCAAAATTAGTATTCCTTATCCGTACCCCGTCAGGATAAAAATTTGATTAAGCCTACTTCTGTCGTCCCATTTTTGGAAAGTTTGCTAACTAGCTTTTGCCGTCACTTTTGACTTTGATGTCCTTTGGGCGGGTTGAATAGGCGCAGGGGAATATCTAGTTATCCTTACCGTGGAATTGAGTGAGTTTGTCTCTCTTTATTACATAACTTACCTTCAACGGCCATGATTTATTTGAAAGAGCGTTTGTTGTAAAAATAAAATAATGAATATTGTCGTTTTTTGTATAACATATTTTTGAACTTTAAGTTCACGTCAGGAGACTATTTATAAGATATTTATTTTATTTTATTTATTTATTATTATATCTTTGTAGCTACAGTAGATAACGTTGTATTTAGTAAAAAATATATGATGTAGGTACATAGTGTGTTATTATTACTGTCTTCATGTATCTTTAATAATACCTAATCTTTATATATATATATTTTTGTGTTTTACGTTTTCAAACAAGTCGTGTGCATGTACTTTTTAGATTACGGAATCGCTCTTAGGTATTTGATTAAATTATAATAATTTAAACTATCAATTTCTGTATTCTGTTACGTGCACTGGGTATGATAAAGAATAGACACATTTATGTGATTATTATTATTATTATTTTCTTTATTATGTAATTATTATGTATTTATGTATAGTCTATGGGTTGTCCAATTGCTTCTCCTTGTATGTAGTTAGTTTAGTTTTAAGAAAAGAAAAGAAAAACCATTTATTCGGCACACGACAAACAAATAATACAAAAAATAAAAACTTAAATAATAAACATATGTGCGGAATGGGCTCAGCTCAGCATAAAATGCCAAGAGTTTTACACTACTCGGCGCTGATTTTCAGCTGGTACCCATGTTGCTATAGGAATAATGAAAAATTGAATGTACTCATCCCCAAAAAAAAACAAATCTTTACTTATACATATAAATAATATCCTACAAATATTGATAATACACTACTTTCAATAAACATACATATAAATATATATATAGTATAGCATAGTTTTAGTAAGAAGAGTGTAGTTTGTTTTCAGTAACAAAGACATTCGCCCGTTAAAAAATAAAAAAATATGTAGTATGTACCTACATCTATGTTTTTATGAATAAAATTGGGTATGGTTATAATTTGTTGTAGGTGATATAATAGCGATAAAATTATCCGTACAAATATTATAAATATGTATATACTTCTGTCGTGAGTATATAATTTATTTTATGTATTACAATTTTATGCCAGGTGTTACCTCGGCCGTTGTTAGCTTTAGCTGGCATTATAATGAGTAGCACAGTAATTATATATTCTTCAAATAAACTACAATTATGCTGAGAGTACCACGTATTTGCACTAGAGGCTTTACTCATTAAAACTTTAAATTGCGGTCACCTAAAATTAAGCAATATAGCCCTTTGCAATTTAAACTCAGCTATTTTAATAGACTTCGTGCAAATTATAACGTGCCTGGCTTATGTCTGACTTGTTAAGTAATAACTGACGAAGAAAATTAAAACATCCTTAACCGAGCGACTTAAGGTCGAATTTATAGATTTGATTTGCGATCATCTGGTCACGACGTTTTAATTCTTTTCTTTCTCTGTCTATATTGTAAATCTAAATCAAACCTAAATCTATAATCAAGTTCAACATCCAAGTCAAACTAATCTGATTTAGAAATTTTATTTTTTCTTATTTTAGAGTTCCGTTTGAAACTCTTCTCTTTTTCTTCTAGAGTTGCATTCCGAATAGCAAACGTGGTGTCTGCGTTCAATTATTTTCTATACAAAAATGTTTTCGGCGGGCGCGAGCATGGTGCGGCGCCGCTATTCGGAACTAACCTTAGGATCAAAAAATGTTTCAAGTCGAGACTTAATTTTATATAATAGGTAATTGTTAATGACGTTTTGTTTTGAGTGAGGTTCATAAATCGACTGAATTGAGATCACATTTGATGATTACTTAAGTGATTTATTGATTCATAAATCTAGTTTCAAGTTACGTTTATCGAACAAAGCTTGACTTGAAACTCTCTGAGTCTAGACTCAGTTCTGATTTTAGTTTATAAATTCGACCCAAAGACTACTTTCTTTAATTCGTTGCAGCAAATGATAGAAAAAGGATATGTAGCTTATCTTTACTATTCCAAGAAAGAAATAATTTACCGTAACAACATATTGTTTTCGTTTCATCATAAACTTGAGTAAGTTTCTGGAAAAAATATCCTAAACCGCAAAAAAGTAAAAGCAGCAAAGATATTGGTCGTGTTTTACCTACACGTGCATCATCACGAGCGCTTGCCTTATCCTTACGTATCCTACTGAATAATTCTTACAGAAAGCAAGCCCAAACATCTTTTATTTAGATGAAACAGAAACAACATTCGTCGTTTCTACACGACAACATCAGGAGAACCTGAGGCTCCTGAGGCTCCTGACTATTTTATGCACTCAGTTCCTCTGTATCGACTGCACATCATTAAATAAATTAAATAATAAGGAATTTATCAACTACCCGAAACTTTTATGGTTTACATATACATGGAAAATGGAAAAAATCCGCAGCATAAACAATTTGCTGTATATTCACTAAATAAGTTTCAAAAACACAGTTTCTGAAACACCAAGTAAATGTTTACAGAAACAATGTTTCAGAGATTTTGCCGTCTACATATAAAGTTGAAACAAAACACCGTCGCGAGTAAAATATTCGGTGATAATAGTCATATTTATTAAATAGGCACAAAAATGCACTCTTAAACGTCAAATACACATAACACAAATTAATTAAATTACGTTAAAACTGTAATTTAAAATATCTTGACTTTGAAAAAAAGTTGTCTATACATGTCTACCCATTTCTTTCCCATACCTACTCAGACTGAAGTCCGAGCTCAGAAAAGAAATGCGAAAACTGACTCTACCAGTGTTTCGCAAATACGCCCACTAGAGAAGATAGCACCAAGAAACTCAGCAGGGATGTCGCTTTTTTCAACCCTTTTAAAATGTCTCAATATATAACAATAAACAAATTAAATATAAATTAAAATTAGCAAAATTTCAAACTAAAATTAAAAAAGTGTGAGGGAGATGTCCCATAGTTATAGTATAAGAAAAATATAAATACTATTTTAATAGGTATGACAGTAGCAGTTAGGAGTGACCAGTCCCAAGCCGCACCCGTTCACCCGTACCCGTGCACCCCCTCAACCATAGTGGAAGGAAGAGAGTGACCCGACACATAGACTGAGCCGCCGCAAGCAAAGACATTTGAGTGAGCATGTCTGTAAAACTTAGTCACTTCCAACTCAAATACCATATTTTATAGTTTTAATTGAATGTATACATATCCATCGTTCCATATAATAACATTTAAATGTAAACGCATTCAAATTTGCACCCATGCAAAGTCGGGGCTAGGTTTGAAAATCTTTACAAACTAATATTATTATATGAAGATAGATAAAAACGTAGGTATTATAAAATTTTTGAATTTGTATTTCTATAAGAGCTAAATCTTTAGAACTATCGATCCGATTTTGAAAATTCTTTTACTGAGAAAGTTTCATTAAAGTGACCGACAGACTTAGAGGTTTAATTTTATTTAAAGTCAAGGGCTCAGTGGCGTGTATTGGGAGAGGCCTATGTCCAGCAGTGGACTCATACATTTTTTTGATGATGATGATGATGATGAATTTATTAATATTATATAATCTTATTCTTAGATATTAATTCTGACTTGTCTAATTAATTTCAATTCATAAATGTAATAGGTAAAGCATGGGATTCATTCATGTTAGGTACTATATTTCACTATAGTTCTCTGTTCGACTGTATTTTTATTTTTTTATTTTTTATGTTTGTTACCTCAGAACTCCGTCATTTATGAACCGATTTGAAAAATTCTTTTTGCGTCGGGTTCAGTATAGCTACGAAGTGGTCCCATATAAATTTCATCGATATGTGACCTTGGACTTCGAAGATACATTGAAGTCGGTTTTTGTTTTTTTCTAAAAATTAATTATTAATTAATTTTAATATAATTTAAGGAAATACAATGTTCTTTGTTTATGAATAATTACAATACAATACAATCAACTAGTTAACAATCATTTTCAGAAAACGGGTGGGACGCGTTCAGGGCCGGAGGCTATGCGGGCTCCGTTGTATTTTTTTAATTTGTCATGTCACACAGAAGACGGGGCGAGGGCGGGCCGGGGCTATGTTAGACTGCGCATACAGCGTAGCCCCAGTCGGGCCCCGGCTCATGTGTATTTTGCGCTTAAAGGTAACTATAGTATTGTTATTCTCTGCAGACTGGGTCATAAATCGTAGTAAGGCTAGGGCGGAGAGCATGTTGCGCGGACGCAACGCCGTTATCGATAAAAACGAGTGAGTTATAATGGCGTCTCAACGCACGTGCACGTCCGGTGGGTACAACATTGTAATTTAATGAGTCATTTGTTTTTCATTGTTATCCTCCCCTGTTACCTGATAATTTAGTATAAATGTCGTTAAAGTATATTTTTATAGTAGGTATGCGTTGCCTATAACCGCAGCCACTGCTGTCCAGTACCCATCAGCATTGAATATTACGTCACAGTTTAACTGTTGCACATTACAACTAAGCTAAATATGTGCAATTAGGATGATATGTTTCAAAGTAAGGCACATTATGTCGACGGCGGCAGCCGCATATGCTGCAGCAATGAATCTCGGCGATGGAATCGTCGTGATCGGTAATGAAGGGTATTAGTCTAATGTGCCTGCAACTTGATGCTACCTAGATGAAGCTATTTTGGAAATCATTATAGTTGTTAAGTCTCTAATTAGATTGTACCTACACGAGATTTTCTCGTCTTGAGATAAAAAAAAAGAGAGACTGAGATAGATATATGTATACCTACATAAGATACACATACATAATCCAAACACTCGGGTCTAATGCGGCTATTGCTTGAGGCGTGTAGGAAACACATAAAAATGCTGGCGAAAGCGAATGTGAAAAATCTGTACATACTGGGTTATCTGCAGATTTTTTCACATTAGCTTTCGCCCCATGGCCATGGCTTCGTCACGGAATTATGACTCAAACGGAGCGTATCAAAAAATAAATCTAATCAAGCCTTATATGATTAGGGTTGGAAGAAGTCATGCGCAGAGTTTTTGGTGAACTAGAGTTAAATCACACGCTCTATAATTATGAATAATAAACAAACAATATTAAGATGTTTTTAATGGCAAAGAAAGCACAGTACCTAGAGACTATATTTGCTAAGAAGTGGTGGGTGTCAAAAAACCAATACATTTGTAAAAAAATATTATATACAAAAATATGTTTAATTCAGGTCATTTAATGAACCTACATGTGTTAACCTGAAATAAAAGTTTAATATTATTATCAGGTAAAACGAATTGTTCTTAACCCAGCAAGATGAAGGATCCTTGTTACTGCATCTGACGTGGGACCTTACAAACCGAGAAAAAACATAATGCGGGTGGCGGTACGGCCTTTGTTACAGTGACTTGACTTATTTTCCTATGTCTCCTAGATGGGGCAGAGGGCGTCCATAATGATCCTCCATCTCGTTCTATCTTGGGCTTCACACTACACTTCACATTCTTCTTTTGTTGTTTTTCTGTGGGTTCCAGCCTAGAGCTTGTCTATGGATGTGTTCTGGCGCTTTCCGTAGAACGTGGCCAACCCAGTTTCATTTGCGACGTTTAATCTGGTGATGCTCAATCGGGGTTTCGTGGCATTTCTGTAAAAGATATACAGGTTTGAGATTTTATCCGGCCAGAAAACCCTTAAAGATTTGTCGGAGTTAACGGTTTATAAAGACTTGGATCTCCCGCGTTAGGTCTTTAGTCTCTTCCCACGTTTTGCTTATCACAAAATTACAACTAAAGAAGCAACAACGAGAAGCAACAATTAACTTTACTGTCCTCATCCCCTTCCTTTGATTCCGCATTGATAAATTATGACAGCAAACCACGTCTATTTACTTGAGGCAAAGCCATACAAATTTATTGAGGCCCCAAAGGGTTTGAACCCGCCGCGGCTTCCTTTTCTAGTTTCGCTGCGAGGGCAAAAGCAAACATGTATTGTTTATTCTATACGCCCTGTCCCTTAAAGGAAACGCCGCTGCCCTTCATTTATGTAAAACTCGGCTTCCTCTCAACAATTTCCCTTCACGTCGTTTTTTGTAGTCCACGTGAAGGAAATGCAAATAGAGACATGAAGTAAATGTAGCATCCCACCATCAAACCCTAAGCGATATAAAAGTAAATTTGATTAAGCGCCTGTATTTTATACAACTTGGTGAAGGTCATTTATGTACCTATGTATAGGTATGCATTAGAATATATTATATATTTTACTGGATTAATTGTTATATATTTATTATATATATATATATATATATATATATATATATATATATATATATATATATATATATATATATATATATATATATATATATATTTATTTAGTTATAGATATTTATTTCAGAGTATATCCTTATGATTATAGTTGCTGATTTTTATTCAAACCGTAACTGTGCACTGAAACTTATTTGTTCAAGTGACAGTTCTCTTTCCTCAAGGGTTTGGGCAAACTCTTTAGGGTTAAGGTCGCCTTTGTACATGTAGTTTATAATCCACGATTTAAATGTTCTGATAGTGAACAATAAGGAATATACATAAGAATATATATAAGATTAATAGGTATTATTTAATGTATTGTGCAGGCATTTGGCTAGATACGTAAAAGTTTAAGATACCTATTGCTAAACCACTGACGTCTTATAAATCATTGCTTTACTTTATCCTATTTTAGCGTATTTGGGCTAAATCGTTGTTTAGTAATAACATTTTTTTGGCATTAACTGCCAACGCGCATATTATGCGCACTGCTAACGAGGGGAACTCCCTGCCAGAGACAGTCTTTCCCGATAGTTACAATCTAGGATTCTTCAAGTCTGGAGTGAATATCTTGGCAAGCGTGCTACACCGTCGACCGCATCGTTGCTTACCATCAAGTGAGATAGTTGTCAAATGCAAGCCAATTACCAATAAAAAATAAATTAGTTCCAACCGCTTCACTCTTTTTAAGAATACTACAATTAGTAGTGGCATGCAATTACTTGTCGTATTTACTTGTAATAAAATTACAAACAGGTTGTTCTCGCGTCTGCAGATAAGCGTCTCGCCTTTTGTAATAGTACTATGCCTTTCAAACCGCCAAATTATTATACAATGCTATATTCCATTTACATTTGCATATTTTTCATATCTGTTTTGTATTTTAAATGATTAATTAGTGTAACTGGTTGTATAGTCGTTCTAGTTATTAATAATAAATAATAAATAAATATGATTTCACCATTTTACTATAATATATTTTCAAGCTGTAAAAAGTAAGTACGAAAGTCAGATATCTTAAAATAGTGAATTATAGTGAATCGTAAAAGAGCTATCAGCCAATACCTACGCTTTTCCAGATCTAAAACCCGGAAATTCATTCTATCGAATACCATTTACTGTTCAGACATTGCTGTCTGTGCAAAAGAATTAGGTCGGTAGGATTCGAACAGGAGTAGACACTTATAAGATATTATAGTAAGTGAAACGGCAGGGTAATACGGGTAATAAGATGTTTTAAGAAACAAAAGTACTTTTAATACTGTCGTTGAAGAATCATAATTATAATACATAGTTATAAAATTTCAATCATTTTCTTGCCCAACGATCATGTAATTAGTTCCTAACTAGGATTCCCTGTATCTAGGGAACAAGTATTTATGAGAAACATGGTCCCACAACGCAGGCACGGAACAAATACATGCGCTTTTTGTGCATAAACATTTGTCTCGTACTCGTAACGGGAATATATCGACCCGTAACCTACGTGGTATATGAGATATGAATTGAACTGCTCAACCACTACACCACAGACACTATCACATATTGTAATATACATGACATACATAATATGTATTATATTAACAACAACACAAATAGGAATTCCTAGAAAAAATTAGTAAGAGACAGCAAAATCAAACTAAGACGTAAATATATGGGCAGAATATTCTAAATCATATTGAGTCCCAAAAACAACGGCCCAAATAAGCAGATCTGTAAGCCGTCGATCCCAGTAAGCAAATTGTCATATCCTGACATCATTGGACTCTTGACCCAGTTGGGAGCATCGAGTTCGGATTACAAGTGGCTCACTAAGTAAACTAGGAGATATGTCCCATTAGGGACACTCATCTTGTGTGCGGTGCAAATATTTCATGATTGACACTATTAAGCATGCCCTTTCTACTTACATTTGTTACTCGTTAATTGCCTGAGAAGGGCAAAGGAAAGTATCTTGAGGAAAACGTTTATCAAATCACTGGCGGATTAAGAAGGCCAGCGAGTAAGCAATCTGACAACGAACTGAAACGAACTGAAACGAACCTTATTCAGGACATACAGGGTCTTCTAAAATGCTAGTAAGTTTTCAGACCATTGACCATGAACAATATACCAATCATCAACAAACAACTTGTGTTCTACGACTAAACAAATTGTAATAAATATTTTTTCATTCGAAGGAAAACACGCTTACTTATATTTATTTTGAACTCTACTAGTCTTTATTACGTTTGTTCAAAAAAAAAATATAAGAAGATGTTATTAAATGAATTGTAGAAACGTAGAAAGGCAGTGACTGGCCATCATATTTTAAAATTTTCAAAACGTATTCTATAGAAGAACGTCTGATTCAGATAACCAGAGAATATCAATAATCAATCGGACAGAAATAACTCCAGGTATCTATGGTTCAATTTATGGTTGACATACCTCCTGCTCGCACCAAACGCTTTGCTTAGACCTTCATAATGCGAACGGCCAAGGAATGGAACTCTCTGCCGGAATCTGTGTTTCCGGATAGCTATATTCTGGATGTCTTTAAGACAAGCGTAAACATCAGGTTTCTTCTAGTCGAGTGTGTAGCACACTCAACTAGAAGAAAAATCTTCGATTGCATCGTCATTTAACAACAGGTGAGATAACGGTCAAACGCAAGCGTATAAATAATTTAGAAAAATGGAGCAATTTTTGAAAAGGGTCTGCAATTCTTTACCGTGTATCATCATCATCATCAGCCCATCACGTTCTCACTGCTGGGACACGGGCCTTCCCTCATAGAGAGAGTATGGGCCATAATCCACCACGCGCGCTGGCCCAGTGCGGGTTGGTGGATGTAACATGTCATTAATTGTAACGTAATTAATTCTTGGATATGCCGGTTTCCTCACGATGTATTCCTTCACCGTTTTTAGAGCGAGTGTTAAATCCGCACATAACTTAAGAAATTCAGTGGTGCGGGGCCAGCGGGATTCAAACTCGGGTGCGTCGGATCGAAAGTCGCACGTGCTCCCACTGAGCCACACTCGCTCGTCTACCATGTTTACCTACAGCAAGTCTTTACGGTTCAGTATAAATCTAGACTTCTTGTAGGTACAGAACATTTATAAACGAACTAGCTACCGCCTGTGACTTTGTGAGCATGGGATTTGGTTATAGGTATCGCGATCCCTCCAAATTATATCCAAATATTGCGTGAATATCCAAATTTCATCAAGAATTGAAGATTAGTTCAGCCGTTATCGTAAAAAGGTAACAAACAGACAGACAGACATACTTATGCATTTATAAAGTCAGCCTCTGTGGTGTAGTATTTGAGATTTAGCAAACCTGCCCAACTAGCAGGTTTGCCTTAATCTCATGTGCCCCTGAGGTGCCGAGTTCGATTCCAGCGACGGAACAAATGCTTGTGCACAGAAAAATATAGCGCAAGCATTTGTTTCGTGTCTGGGTGTTGTAGGACCATGGTCCTCAAAGTTCCTGGTTCCCTAGATACACGGAATCCTATCTAGAAGCCAGAATCTGTGTATGTGATCGTTGGGCAAAAGAAAAGATAGAATATTAGTGTGGATTATGGCTTTAATCATTTGAATGAATTTATAACAAAAAACCGACTTCAATTCTGATGTATCTTTGAAATCCAAGGTTAAATATCAATGAAATGTATATGGAATTATATTGTAGCTATACTAAACTCAACGCAAAATTAATTTTCCGAATCGGTTTATAAATAACGGAGTTCTGAAGTAACAAACATAAAATAAATTAATTAATAGTATTTTGCTGGTATTGCAAAATACCAGCAAAATATATATATTGACTTCAATGAATTCTGTTACACAAGAAAGGGATCAAATCTCTTGATGATGAAGATTTATGTACGAGTATACATTTGTAGGAACTCGTAGCGTAAGTATTTCAGACTAAACCAGGAAGCCTTTGAGGAATTATTTAATTTGGTTACTGCCGACGAGCAACTTTACGACTTAGAATTCTCAATTTAAAGTGCTGAATTTGATTACTGGTATCACAACTGGGTACTCTGTTTAATAGTACTATTCATACTAGATCCTTATTTATAATTTTGGTATACACTATAAACAATTAAGTTAGTCCTTAGTTTAGTCCTAGTTAGGGGCCAAGATCTATGTATGTTATCGTTGGGCGTTATTTATTTATTTAAGTATACATTTTATAACAAAAGACTTCAATTCTAATGTATCTTCGAAGGTCAAGTTTGAATATCGATTATAAATTTATGAAAATATAATGCACGTTCGTAAAAACTTTCACAAAGTAAGTATTCAAAGTAAGTAGTGACCATCATAACATAAACACTAGAAATAAGGATGGGATTGTTGTACATAGGTATAGACTGACTAAAACGAATAAATCCTTTATGGGCAACTGCGTACGTTTTTATAATAAAATTCCAAAATGTATAACGGAGCTAACTGAAAGTAAATTAAAATTATTTTTTTCTTTTTACACTTAATAGATCTATGTTTGGCCACTATCTCGCCTGATGTGAAGCGATGATGTGGCCTAAGATGGAGCACATAGATCTAATTACTCGTTAAGACTGTTCTAATGAAAAAAGCATACTATACTATTCGTAATTACATAGAAGACAAATATGCTTGGAACATTCCACTTCTGCAAAGCACCCAACTGGTACATAAGAAACATAACATTGTAAAACACAAAAAAATAACAAAATCTCAAAAAAAATGCCCCTCAGTTTCTTGCCGTTTCTTGTGAGTAGTGGTTCTTTTTCCGATACGGTGGGAGAGCCATTGTGATAATTTGACCTTCATAAGTGCGTCTGTGATGCCAAACATGAATAAAGATATTTTGGCTTTGCCTTTGACTTTGATGAAATTTATATGGGACCACCTTGAAGCTATAGGTACTGAACCGAACAGAATTTTCCAAATCGGTTCAATTCGGTTCTGATGTTACAAACATAAAACAATATACAATCGAATTGAGAACCTTTTCCTTATTTTATGTCGGCTTGACTAATTTATATATATTTAAATAAGTTACTTATATTTAACTATTAAAAGAAACTTACCTGTAAGGGAAGTTCAATCGTAATTATACGAGCTGGTCCTTCTGAAAGACTATAAGACTTTTCCTTTTTTTATGTAAGGTTGACTAATTTATATTTAAATATGTTACTTATATATATATATATATATATATTAACGACAAATACATATGCTATATTTATTTATAAATAATCTGGCTAATTAATATTTTAAGTTGCGTCATAACTTCAATATTCCTGGACCGATTTTGATGAAACAAAGCCTATGTGTAGCGCCGGACTCCACGGATCATATTTCAAAACTGTATTCAGATTCGTGCCTTTGTTTCTGAGTTTATCCCGGACAGACAGACAGACAGACAAACATTTTAAAATTGTATTTTTGGGTTCTGTTGCTACGATATACTCCTAAAAAACTTAATTTTTAAAAATATCTTTAATGTACTGTAACCACCTCGTAAAAAAATAAAATATATAGATAGGTATTTTAAGTTTTACCTCGATGTATTAAAAAGGTTTTTTTTGGAATGTCAAGATTCAAGATTCCGCTCATAAAAGTCGCCTCACAAAAAATAAAAACTTGTAAATCGACTTCCTCAAACCGTCACCGACCTGCTAACATCGTGTGGGAGATGAGGGCCATTAGAACCACTTGTCTTGCGTTCGCCGCAAATATTGCTTTGATGAGCAGTCCATTACGCACGACGTTTCCGCTTTGGTTTCACTGCAGTCTATTTCTGCATTGACTGGGCTTGCATAAGCCGTAAAGAGTGTGTATCCTGTCTGATGCAATACGTATGTATGTGCTAAGTGTGTTTGTAGATTGTGCTTTAGATTAGTTTTTCTATTGCATAAGTGATTTGGAGCATTATTGAAACGGTAAGATCTAAGAGCAAAATACTAGTGTACCGTTTTATGTCTAATAGGAATTTTATTTATATGTACATATACCTACAAACTCTTATCATTTTATTATCTAACTATAGATATAAAGTACAGCTATGCCAGTTATTCTGCCACCAAGCAGTAGTGCTCAAGCATTACTGTGTTCCGGTTTGAAGGGCATTGTTCCCAGCGAAATTACTGGGCATATGAGACTTAATATATGATGTCTCGGGTGATGAGCGCAATGCAGTGCTTTTTATGGCATTAAAAGTTCTGGGTGGCACTGCAATTGTTATGGGCAGGAGTAGCGCTTACCATCAGGCGAACGACTTCCTCGTCACTCTGTTCAATAAAAGTAATATCGTAAAGCTGAAAGGCGCTGCGATTGTGAATAATTAATAGAAGCAATATTTTATAAGGTTCGTGCTCCACTTCAAAAAATAAACGTATTCTTAATGAAACACCTATCAAAAAACAAACAACACCTGCAGGCAGGAACTTTATCGCTTCAAACCTACACAAACAAACTTTATGAAGAGAAATATTCGCTAACGATTCTTTAGGGCAACAGGCCAATTTTTTCCTTTCCCTTCCGGACCCTCGTTCATTTTTAGTAAGCCAGTAACAAAACTGAAGTGAAATATAATTCTGCGAAAATCTGATGTAAGCATTAAGTAGGGACTGTAAACTGTAAAAGCAATTAGGTATTTGTTAGCTATTTCTGTTAACTGGCCATTGTAAGAGTCAATAAATAACCAGAAGTAACCTTGCGAAGAAGGTTGAGATTACAAATTACTACAGTTATCCAGAATAATGAAAATATCGTGTTTAACCCCGACGCAAAAAGGTTTCATAAGTTTGACCATTATGTGTGTTTTTCTGTCTGTGGCACTGTAGCTCTTAAACGGGTGTACCGATTTGGATGCGGTTTTTTTATATTTGAAAGCAGGTTTATTAGCGGTGGGTTTTAGTTATGTTTTGACACAATCGGTTCAGCCGTTGTTTTGTGTCGGTGGTTTTTTTAATTATATTTTACTGAAATTTACTTGCTGTATCTGTAGTTGAGATTTATATATATATATATAAATATATATATATATATATATATATAAGTTTATAGTTATATTAATATTTATTAATTAGGATTAATATTTATAGACATATCTCATAGTTTAATATTATTAGTATTATTTATTTATTTATGAATTATTGTACGCCACCGTCTACTCCTTTTCTTCCGATACTGTCCATCAAAGGTTGTCTGGAAGAAGCTCTCTCTAAGCGATAAGACCGCCCATTGTGCTACCCTAGTTATCAGGTTTATATGTAGTCGTTTTTTATGTTATTGGTATACAACAAAGAGTTTTTGTATTGTATTGTATTGTACAGATACAAAAAAGATATTTCATACACGAACCGCACATTTATAAAATCGAATTCGTCGGCAAAATTCACGAAACGATTATAAATAACATTTTGTTTTTCCACGTCCCAAGAAACAATCAGTATTCTGGGAAGCAATCTCATAAGGCGCGGTCCTGAGTTAGGACAAAGACTCATTCAGACACGCTCGACCTAAATCACACGATGAATGAGCTAATGCACGTAGGTATTGAGTTGTAGAATTTGGGATGGGTGTGACGAAGGATAAAATTAATCGTTATTGTGTATTGTGATCAGAAACATGAGGGCTCGCGTTCAAAGCTGCAGACATAAGTGGTGCAAGAAATACCTACTGATTCAAATGTCATCATCACCAACATCATCAGCTTTACTTGCCGTATCTACTGAGTAGTGGTTCTTTTTCCGATACGGTGGTAGAGTCATTGTAATAATTGACGTTCATAAGTGCGTCTGTGACGACAAAATTGAAATAAAGAACTTTTGAATTGAATTGAATTAAATTACGTACCCGTTGCTGGAACTCGGGCCTTCCCTCGTAGAGAGAGTATGGGCCATAATCCACCACGCTGGCCCAGTGCGGGTGGGTGGATGTCAGATGTCCTTGAATTTTTGTGATAAATTTTAGGACTTACCGGTTTCCTCACGATGTTTTCTTCATCATTTTTAGAGCGAGTGTTGAATCCGCATATAACTTAAGAAAGTCAGTGGTGCGGGGATAGCGGGATTCGAACTCGGGTACGTCGGATCGAAAGCCGCACGTGCTCTCATTACGCCACTCACTAAATGTGCTTGTTACTAATATGACAAAGTTAGGTAGCAAAACCGCAGGTGAAACCGCGGGGCGCAGTTTGTAGTCAATATTGGGAAACGAGATATTTAACCTACAATTACATATCGTGAACCTATATTTATTAATATAGTCACGTGTTGGAAATTTAGTATTCTAAATTTCCACCACGTGACTTTGCTCGTCATGCCGTGACTCAAGGAAACTTTAATAAATTTGAAGCACTTAGAATTTGAGAGTTACATTCCAAATAATAATTATCATGTATTTATTATTTAGAATGTTTACTAGGTCCCATGAGTTCTAAGTAGCTTACATCAGTGCCAGACAGAATATACCACTAGTACCTATTTCTGTAACTGTTTTCGTCAAAAGATCGTCTGGCTCTATGACCAACATAACATTTATAGCACATGTGACCTCATTCAGACTGAGAGACTGGCTGTTTAGGAAGTTCATATCCAATGTTTACAACTGTGACACATATAAGTCTGCTTTACCTAGCCACAGTGACTTAAAACTGATAGAAAAGCGGAGAGACAAGGATTTAACTATTTAATTGGTTTAAACTTGTCGACCTGTAAAACTAGCTATTTACAACCTTATCTAGGTCCCGCAAAGTTTAACGTTTACTCAGCTCTTATACACAGTTTCGTATTGCCACAGTCGAACAATTTGATTGGTTCGCGCTCAACAACTCCAATTGAAGTAATAATTAAACTTTTAATCAATGTTCTATGAAATGAATGGCCCGTACTGATCAGGTGGAAAATTTGAAATCTGTTTAAAAGTTATTATAACTAGAGTATTTGTAAATTTAGAATCGACTATAGAACCAGCGTCGGATTTAGGGGAGACGGGATGGGGGCAATCCGTGCCCCGAGCGCCAGCTTCAAAGAGGTGGCAAATTCAAGCATGGCAGACGAGTGCACCACCTAGGGTACCGCAACTTTGCGAAATGGAAGAAAATTCTAAGAGGCTACAGAAGTAGCCTACTACTGTCTACAGAAGTAGAACAAAAATGCGTTAAGTCCTTGTATTGTGCCAAATAAACGAATTATGATGTGCAATAAAATTTGTGCGAAGACAAATCACGAACACTTCAATCTGTTCAACTCTTTTCTAAGGCAACAATGATGGCATTTGATGGAATCATATCAGAAATTAAATATAGGGTTGATAGTGCTAACACTCTAAATTAAAATTTTGCATTATTTCTCAATAATATTTACGTAAGCAATAGTTAGTATTCTTATAGTATTGAAGTTTTGAATATGTCGACTTAAGAACTGCAAAAACATGGGAGCAGATCTAGCAGAAAAATACTAGCGAAACACAGTAGAACTCTCCGTTTTTATAAAATAGGCTCCATTTTTATTTGGCAATATAAAAAAGGCTTGCGCTTTTTATCTCTTGCATCTCTTAATCTATACGCATGATTTGCAGGATGCCTTTTTCAATATTTGCATTGCGAATGCAAATTTTAGCAAACTAAACTTATTAAGAGAAGATAGTGCGACGAACTCGACGCCTTTAGCGACTATTGGTCTACAATAGCGCAAGATCGCGAAGCCTAGAAGTCATGGGGGGAAGTCATGCCTTTGCCCAAAACTGGGACGACACAGGCTTACAGTAATAAACTTATTAAAAACTATAATTTTGCAATCCTCGATAGCCCAGGGACTTTATCGAGTCTTGCAATCTTAGCAATCCAAAATCGGACCGCACTGCAAATTAATTATGACAAAGCCGTAAATTCGTTTGCAGAACAAAATGCTCAAAGAGTAAAATTGCAATTCTAATATGCTGTTACCTCACGTTTTATTTCAAAGCCTATTCTGTCCTATTTTAATTACAATAAATGGCCGACATGTATATGATTATTTAAAAAAAATGTTTAATAGAGCAACATAAAGGATTAGCGGGGGGCGACAGACCGCGATTTTTGTCATGCTTCTAATACATTCTAGATCCGGAGCTGTAGAGAACATCTGCTTCGTTTGTTAGAATAATACTTTTATGCATCTTTTATCTTTTTGATTAAATTTTACGAGAAAACTTATAAGCTATTATACACCACGACATAAAGTAATTACTCGAGTCGGGAAGCGAAGGGTGAGAACTATATATTTTAAAATATTAGACAAAGAGATATGTTGGTAAATTTATTTATAAAGAAATAAACATCTTCCACAACACCCAGACACTTCCTTGTTCACTACTAATTTCCAGCATTATGGACGAAGTAAATAATTTAGTTACCTACCAAACACACATTCTCGTCAATTCGGCGAAACTCCAAATAATTTCAAACACGAGACAACAAACTGCATTTCAAGTTATATCAATGAACACCAAAGCAGTATTCATATTTCATTATGACGAATGAAAACGGAAACATGAGCTGCGTATCAAAGGGAGAACCCAGATAGATGTATTATATTTTGATATACCCTGTCATCCTTATATTTATTATGCCAGAGGTGATTTCAGTACGTAATCAGACGGTCACTCAACGTATTGCCGGCTCATCCCAATATATAATTACAGCAATAGGCCACTATTGCAGTTATTGTGTGCCGTGGAGTTGCATCAACTAATTCCCCCGTTCCCAATTCATCATCGGACTAAAGATATACGGCAACACGACAACGTTTCATGGTGGACATTCCTCCTGCGCGCACTAAGCGCTTTGCTTTTACTTTCATTATGCGCACTGCTAATGAGTAGAACTCCCTTCCAGAGGACGTCTTGCCCGAATGTTACAATCTAGGAGTCTTCAAGTCTCGAATGAACAGCTGCTATCTTGGCAAGCGTGATACATCGTCAACAGCATCGTCGCTTACTATCAGGTGACATAGTAGTCAAATGCAAACCAATTAACAGAAAGGCCTTTAAGTATTTTATACATAAAATACCTAACTCCGTAAGGTTTTAATCTCGTTTAAAGCTTGACCTTCAAGTAGTTATATTGTTAAGTAAACACTCGCAATTTTAAATTGGTTTACGATGAAAATACAATTAGATATATTGAATATCTATCCACTGAAACCACTTTATAGACCGTACTGATGACACACCTTTACCTCCTTTTGCTAAAAAAAGTTACTAACATTTCGTTGAAGCTCTCTTAGACTAGTCTCGTTGCTACGTTGTCTACTTAAAATAATGGTGCTCGCTTTAATGAAGGATCTTTTTCTAGAAATCTATACCTACCTAAAAGTCGATGTCAACAGCTGTTGATCATACCTTTGTTAATATGAAACTGCCTTGTTTTCAGCGGTACGTGGCCCGTTGCAGCATCCTGCAGCCTGCCCTGCGACCTCACAATTCTTCGAACAGCAGTTAACAGAGTACATAAAACAACGGTTTTGTTGTTGCTACCGGTTTTTTACAGTCAAACGGCCGCGATACACGCCACTGTTTGCGCTTTTAGCTCAGCTAATGGATAGCGGATGTTAACGTGCAGCCGTTACAGAATGACTACTCGGCCATTTCAATCCGTCAAATAAGAAGTACAAGATGAGCTCGAAAGGGATTCTCAAAGTAGTACGCTATTAAGTAATATTTTTACTACTGAGTAGAAAATATAGTAGTAAAAGCATTTGATAGATTATAAAAGCATTAATATGAACAACGCCGTGCATGTACTCTTTCCGGTTGTATTGAACCATTGTTTTATCTCTGGATTAACTTTGTTTTATTTATTTTGTTCCTTTAAAGCGTTTAACTGAATTTAGCAAACTGAGGAAAATGTGGCATAAATCCTTAATGATTTATCGTTACGATGAGTTTCCATACATTTTAAGCAAGCGGCATTATGTTTACTTCAAAGAAACTTCATTGTTAAATTATTAAACTATGCAAAAAATATGGACGCTCTACAGTCACTGGATTCGATGTCATTTAAACATTATGAAAGGCGAACGGATCCGGGCGAGAAATAGCGCTTTGTCGCGAACTCTTGCCTTTGAATTATTCATTTAATCCATTTAATAGCAGCAAGACAGCGTTCAGAATAGTTTGACATAAAGAACATTAATTCGTAGTATACGATGTTTTACGAGTACGTCCCAGAGAAACAACACAAACGCGTATATCTTACTACTTGCCAATAGCCGTTTTTATAAATAGGTTACAAATTTACGTGAAAGTATGTAACTATTTGTGTAAGGGTATGTGTGTTATGTACGTTGTATTAAAACTCGTGACCTTACAGAAATTTCATTTTAGGGAAATATTGCTATTTAAAGTATTCCCATTTGAGCAATTTTTTTTAAAACCAATGATATTCCCCTTTTGATCATCTTACCTCACCGTAGTTGCTGAAATCAGAAAGCTTTTGCTGTTTGACGTAATGTTACTCTGCACTCAGATGTTCTATACCTAATTTAGCAATGTTTCCTTTGATTTTTTTATTTGTTGGTTTTGGGCTATTTTCAACCGACTTCAAAGAAATAAAGGAGGAGGTTCTCAATTCGATTGTATTTATTTTATCTTTGTTGCCTTAGAATTCCGTCATTTATATACTGATTTGGAAAATGTTTGCGTTGGGTTCAGTATAGCTTCAACATGGTCTCATATAAATTTCATCCATAATTGACTTTCATAAGTGTGTCTGTGATGCCAAAAATGAATAGAGAACTTTAGAACTTTGTACTTTGATATTCGACCTTAGTCTTCGAAAAAACATCAAAATTGAAGTCGGTTTTGATTTTGCTGAATGTTATTTTGACTCTGTGCAATATATAATTAAAAGCTAACGAGTAAATAAAAAGAGACGAAATAGTTTATTTTAAAAGTTTTATTACCAATACTACAGTCTTTATGCTAGTTTCAAATGGATTGCAATGAATTTAAAACAGATATTAACATAATTGGTACATTATTTTCTGGTATCCACATTACTCTACATTGTATTTTGATATTTTTGTTTATATATTAAAAAGTTATAATGTTAATCTATAGTTACGTTACTTAGAAAATTCTCAAGGTATAAATATTCGTTTTTCACGTTTTAGTTACATTTAGAGAGTTTTCAATTTAATGTTATTTTATACTAAAGTTAAATTTTATACACAACATAATTTTATCCTTACAAATATTTCTATAATGTACACTTATTTCTATGATAATAATCACAATATAAAGTTTTTCCTTGTCCACAAACAAGGTTTACGTTTTACGTTTTGGCATACATTCATACGCAATATGTGGAAATATATTAACATATATTAAATAGGAAAGATACAAATAAATATAGATATAGGTATAATTACTGTGTCAGAAATATATAACATGAGACTAAAATATAGTAGAAAAACGCGTTAGAACTACATAAACAGGATAATATTTAACGTATGTAATTACCGACCGACATAGCAAAATGAACATAATTACTTCGGGCATATGTAATCTAGAAAATAAATTGTTTCAGCAAGGACAACCCTGGTGACGCAAAACTTTTTCGATTACCAAACATTCCGTTATTGATAGTAGCTCATACCTAGTAATAATTCATTCCTGTCTGCCAAAACTTCTTAGAGAAGTTTCAAAAGGATGAAGAAAGGTTTGGCGTGAGTGGCGTTTTATTCATAATCATAGGGGATTCGAATACGAGAAACCTGATCCCTTATCGCTCTTTAAGTTCTCAGAATTGGGATACGCATGCATGGTCACGATTGCCATTCACTCGTGTTTGCATGGCACTTTGGTCTTATCCATTATCGTGTTTATATCCATCTCAGTTGTTTGAACCTCTACATTCGGCGTATTGAAATTGTCATATGAAATATATTGTGGTGGTTGCTGCACGTCTGCTTTTGCAACTACTGGACGCTTTTTTGTTTTCAAATAGCCCAAAGCTGATACCAGCACCACAAACACTATAAATCCAATGCAACAACCAACAACTAAACTGAGTCTTCTGGTCAATATGTCAGCAATACCTTTGTATGTATTAGAAAAAGGACTCTCCATCGCAGCACCGAATATTTCTATTGTACTTACGGTCGTACATTTACTAGTCATGGAGTCGTTCATAAGGGGCCGAAGATGATTCAATATGATCTCATCTCCGTATGAATTGATAGTCGATCTTTCCGGGGAGGGGGCTATCCTGGCATCTGGCGTGGAGGAGCTCGGCGTCGATGTGCCGAAGTTGCCAACCGCTATTACGCAGATTGTGTACCGGGAGCCTGGTGTCAAATGGTTCAACCTTGTCGATCTGGCAGTAGTGTTCAAAACTTTTCCTCTTATCTGCGAAAGAAATAAAATATTTATAGGTACTTTGTGCATCAGCTGGGACATTTTAATACACTTTTTTGAATGAAAGAAATTAGGCATTTTCTATTCGAGTTCAATATTTAAATCTACTTATAGCAAAGCAATATCTACTGTCGTCAAAAAATTACGTTTTAGATGGATCAAGTGCCTTAAAATGCTCCGCAGATAATGTTTACATTGATCGTTGAAAAGTTTGTGGCCACGAATGTATGCCGTTGTTGAAAGGAAGATTTAAATGGATTCCCAGCACAGCCGAACATCCGCGGGCGAGATACATAAATATTTTTTATGGACCATTGAAGTGATGCACAGCCTTTGTATTCAAATGTTTGTTGTTATATTTGCCCTGCGCATTTTAAAATGGTCTAGTTTCAAATTATAAGGATTTAACACGGCTTGCACAATTTCCTAAATGCCTTGGTTTAACAATGCAATGGTTAATAAGTGGTGCGCAATTTAGTTCCAGAGCAGATTTATATAATATTTTTCTAAATCGCTGAATGGCGGATGTAAAAGTTAATGAGCACTTACAATGGACGGGTTTTGCTCTCCGAAATAAGCCACTTGATATCCGCTTAAGCCGTTTTGGTTCCGACTCTGCCAAGACACAATAACGGAGTATGTCTGGATGTCTTGTATAGCGATGCGGATTACGACGGGGATATCGCACAGTTTCTGGGAAGGCAGCTCGATAAAACTATAACCATGAAGTTCTTCCGGGTGCTCACAGTGAAGATTTTTGCTTCCTTTTATAACAATTTTATAGTGATCTTGCATCCATTTCCATAAATCTTGGGATTCACAATTGCACGTTAGAGGATTTTCTGCAAGAAAAATAATACCCATTACCATTTATTCGATAAAGCACAATATAAGTAAATACAGCTACTTTTGATTAAATTTACCATTAAAAGATAAGCTTTTGACTTGTGTTTCCAATGACGTTAACAGTTTCATCTGTATTATTTCAAAGTAGTTTCGACTTAAGTCTATAAATGTGATCCTGTTCAAACTCCGAAATGCATCCGAAGATATCGCTGACAACCAGTTGCCGCTCAAGTACAACTCCGTGAGACTTTGCAGTCCTCGAAATATGTCTCTATTTATTCTCGTTATATGGTTAAAAGAGATGTCTAACTTTTGCAAACTCTGCAAGTCTGATGTAAACTCTTCCAGTTCCCTTATTGTGTTTTGTGATATATTCAAAAGCCGAGTTGAGTATAATCCTTGGAGCCTCTCTCTTGGAATATTTTCCAATTTGTTTTGGCTTAAGTCGAGGATCTCTAAAATATGCAGTTTCGAGAACGCTCCGGGTGATAATCGAATTATAGAGTTCTGTGTCAGCAGTAATCTCTTCAGGGACGGGAAGTTTTCGAAATCTTTACTTGTTATAATTGTTAGGTTTGTATTTGTTATGACTAACTCTTGCAACAGTGGAAACAGTTTTGATGGATATGTTTGTAGTAATTGCACTAAAGAGTTTGATGACATGTTCAGTGTCGTTAGTGCGGGCAATACGGCCTCTGATAGACCATTGCTAGGAATATATTTAAAAAGATTTTGTGATAAGTCTATTTCCTTTAGGCCTACTGAGTGTTGGAAAAAATTCGGTGGAAGAACCGTAAGCATGTTTTTACTCAAGTTTAACGTTACTAAATTTTTCAAAGCCGGTGAGCTGAAACCGTTCAACAAAGATATTCTGTTGTCACACAAATTCAAAGTTCTCAAATTTTGTAAGCCAATGAATTTGAAGAAATCCACATTGTGTAATTGGTTGTGACATAAATCTAAAACTTCTAATGAAGTAACATTAAACAGCGCGACATGTGGAAAATCTGTGAAATTATTGCCTTTCAAGTTTAATTCTTGTAATATTGTCGAGTAAGCGAATACGTCTTTGTGTAAGTCCCGCAAGTTGTTAAAAGCTAAATTTATTCTCAACAGATTTTGGTTCTTTATGAAAGTTGCTGGAGGCAATTGAGATATGTTTGAGAATTCTAATGACAAAGTTTGTAATGAAGGAAGATGTGAGAATGTTTTGTTTTCTAGTGTAGTAAAGTTGTTTTTTGATAGTATCAGTGACTTCAAACCAGGTATTTGCACTTGAATAATGTCTTCCCAGGTCAGTAGGTTTGTGCTCATTTCTAAGTCACTTAAATTTGGCAAACTTTTAAGGGAGTTGGCTTCAATTATGGATATTGAGTTCTTATTAAGTCGCAGTTGTTTGATTGGAAGCGACGAAATATCAAAGTCTAAAACGATGATTTCGTTATTTGACAAGTCCAAAACTTTCAATTTTGTCTGAAAGTGAAACGTGTCTTTTGCCACTTGATTGATGTTATTATTTTGTAAATACAGTTCTTCCAACGTTACAAGTTTATAAAACGTTTCGTTGCTTAATTTAATCAACTTGTTATTACTTAATTCTAAGAATTTAATTTTCTTTAAATTAACAAAAGTTTTATTTTCTATATGTACAATACTGTTGTTCTTTAGATACAGCCTTTGAATATTTATCAAATCATTGAAAAGATTAGCAGTTAAAACCTTAATGTTATTTTGGCTTAGCCACATTATTTGCACGTTTATTTGTCCCAGTAGGGAGGTGTTCTTTAAAAGTGACAAATAATTTGCACCAAGTTGTATAGATACTAATGAAGAATCTCTATTTGGAAATACGTCTCCAATAGTAGTGAGTCGATTGCCTTGTAAATTTATATGCTGTAAACTTTTAAGAGTAATAAATGCTTGTGAATCTATGTTCTGAATCACATTATTCTGTAAATGCAATTCCAAAAGTCCTGGTAAAGGACTAAATACGTTTCTTTTTATTTGGCTTAACTTATTATTTTGGAGACGTATTTCGCGGAGCTCCTTAAGCTTATCGAATACCAGTTCATCTAATTCGTTAATATAGTTATTATCTAAACTTAATGTTACTAATCTATGATTAGATCGAAAAATGTTACGAGGAAGTTTCTTCAAAAAATTTGTTCCCATATGTAATTGTGTCAGATTTTGTAACGAAGAAAAGCAATTTGGATGTAAGTATTGAATAGCATTGTGTTCCAAATTGAGAACTGTCAGTCCCACTGCATTTTCAAATGCATCGTCGGATATTTCTAAGATGTTATTCTCCGACAGAAATATCTCCGAAAGCTGACGAAGATTTGAAAATACACCTCTGATGAAATGAAGATGGTTGTGACTTAAATCAATAGTACGGATTTTACGATTCTTTTGAAATGTATTTTTTGCTAGATTTTTAATTTTATTTCGACTTAAATCTATCGTTTCTAACTTTTCTAAAACGTAAAATGCTTCCTCATGTATGGTCTGTATCTGATTACTAAAAAACGTTAATATTTTTATGTTAGGCATACATCTAAACCAGTTATTCTCTATTTTAACAAACTGGTTTGAGTTCAGATCTAAACTAATTAGATGTGGTATTGTGACATTGATATCTTCTGGTATGAAATTTATTTTGTTCCAAGCAAGTCTTAAATTGCTAAGTTTATTGAGTTTCCCCAAAGATCTCAGTGGAAAAACTTCGAGAAAATTTTCAGTTAAGTCCAATTCACTCAAAAAATCTTCCAAGGTGTGGAATGCATTTTCGGAGATGTTTGCTATTTTATTTCCTTTCAAATTAAGTTTCTTCAACTTAAGGTTTCTGAAAGTGTTTGCTTGAACCTCTTTGATGTCGTTGAGCTGTAAATCAAGAGCCTCGGTGTTGTAGAGTTCGAAGAATGATTCATGCGGAATTGTGTTCAGTTTACTGGAAATTATGCTCAACGATCCCAGAGAGTCCCGAATTGTGCTGAAAGCGTTAGGACTTATTTTGTTTATGGCCGATTGTGAAATTTGTAGATTGATGATTTTAATTTTTGGTGGGAAAAGGTCCGCTTTGAGTTCCGTTGTTGAGCTCTCGAGATCGTAAATGGAGAGCGACTGGATGGTTCCTCTTATCTTTGTTAGCACATTTTTTACAACACCAGGGGTTGCGCTGGGACACTCCAAAAATAGACCTGAAAAATGCTATAGTTAAAATAAATCGCTAAACACGTCGTAAACAAGATCTCAACATAAAATGGAATGGCTGTTTAGTATCGATACCAACAACAACAAACTCTTACTGACTTCTTCCAGAGAGTCCGCTAATTAGTCTATATTTATGAGTACAAAACAGACATCACTAACTTTATAACTTAAATAAGTCGCAAAGATAATAATGTATCCGTTAAGTATATAAGGTAAAAAATAAGGATAAAATGAGAAAGATTTAACAGAATAAGAGAAAGTTTTTGCAACATCTTAAATAACATACCTTCTTTGAAGTTATAACAAGGGCAAATCGGGTTCTCTGCTAGACTTGGGCACTGCGACTGCTCTTCTCCTTGCAGTATCGGAATATGGATGACGAGAACAAACGCGTACACGCTGCATTGCAGACGCGACAGTCGAGTGACGATGCCCATTTTGGCGCGACGTCATTTCAATAACATTGTGCATTCGGTGTCCAAGGCGATGGAATTCGTGATTCTGTAACAACAAAAACACCAATTAAATATTGTGGAATACGTGATCATATTTAAGTATTCTCCCTAAACTTTATTATTCAAAAGAAATTAAAAATGTGGAAAACTATACGTACTAAAAGTGTTAAAAAAAAATGTTTAGAATATTTTTTTAATACTCATTCTAAGAACTTATTAAATAATTTTGTGAGGACGGAAATACAAACAAGCTGAATTGAAACACACTTAGTGTATCAAATAAAATGATTTAGGTCCATTTTCGTTTCGTATGCAGTTTTAGGAGCATTAAAGTGAATGGAAGAAGAGAGTGTAGCGCAATAAAAAGTGAGACCAATTTCGGGAAAGTAATATCTAAATATTTGCAATAGCTCAATAGTTCCTGTATAAAGTACCTACACTCGAGAGCAATGAATCCGGGTCACTTAAAGAATGTTAAAAATCTCGGAAACTAAAAATGATAGGTTAATGCAATAAATTGTATTTAATAGACAATGTAATACTCCTTAAATGAAAGTAAAAAAAATATGAGTCACCATACATTTTATTAACACAAAATTACATAAAGAAAAAAACTGCTGATCTCTCCTTAAAACAAAAATAGGAAACATGAAATTTTTGAACTTTATTACGATTTTCTTGAATTTTAATACTTCGTATTGCCTCCTCGTGCTTCCATTACTGCGTTTACGCGGTTTGGCATGCTGTACACCAAGTTCCTTATACGATTTTGGGGAATATTCTCCCATTCCTCTGTGAGAGCAATTTTGAGCTCACGAAGCGTGATTGGGGGAGGGTTTCGTTGTTTTACGCATCTGCCTAGCTCGTCCCAAGCATGCTCGATCGGGTTGATATCCGGGCTGCGCGCTGGCCACTCCATACGAGTAATGTTCATCTCTTGAAGGTAGTCATTCACAATCCTACCTGTATGAGGTCGGGCATTGTCATGCATAAATATAGCATCCTCACCTAAATTGACCATAAATGGACCAACGTGATCATTGAGGATTTCTTCCACATATCTTACGCTAGTTAAAGAGCCGTTTTCTATGATCACCAGCTCTGTGCGACTTTCAGAAGAAATTCCGGCCCACACAAGTACAGACCCACCACCGTAGGCTACTTTTTCTTCGATGCATGCTTGCTTGAATCTTTCCCCTGGTCTTCGATACACTCTGTGTCTTCCATCGTGCTTGTAGAGCATAAATTTTGATTCGTCGGAGAACATAACTTTTGACCAATCTTCAATACTCCAATTTACGTGGCTCTGGGCATATCTTAGTCTCGAAATACGATGCCCACGCTCCAGTTTAGGGCCGTTTGCAGGTCTAAGGGGTTTTAAGTTAGATTCAGCAAGCCGACGTCTTACTGTCCATGCACTTGGGTTACTTCCTCCGAGGCGTCGAAACTGATTGGTGAGTTCAGTTCCTGTGAGAAAGCGATTTCGAAGCATGGTGTTCACCAAGTATCGGTCTTCTCGTGCTGTGGTACACCTGGTTCTGCCCGTTCCTGGTCTGCGTAGGTTAAAACCAGTTTCTTCGTAACGTCGGAGAACTCTTTGTACTGTTGACAGCGACACACCGACAGTCCTGGCTGTATCGCGCTGACTCCGGCCGGTTTCCAGCATTGTAAGTATTCTGGTGCATTCTTCAGGCGTAAGCGACATAATTTCAGCTTGAATAATGAATATAGAGCACTATCAACATGGTTTATGTACCCACATAAATGACAGATTACAAACAAAAGCAAAACCAAATGCTGTAATTTCGTAGTTCCATCTTCGAAAGTGGCCCTTTTTCAAATTTGATTTTTTTATGATATAACTTTACAATAACTAAGAAGTTTTAATACCTTCATTTAAGGAGTATTACATTGTCTATTAAATACAATTTATTGCATTAACCTAGCATTTTTAGTTTCCGAGATTTTTAGGATTCTTTAAGTGACCCGGATTCATTGCTCTCGAGTGTATATCACTACGATTAAGTTGATAAGTGACAATTTCGATCTGGTAGATCCAATTTACAATTTGCCATTCCAAAAATATCCTCTCTACACCTTAAAAAATAAAACCGTAGCCACAATTAAAATTCATTGTAATATTACCGCTACAAGCAATTATGCAAAATGATAAAAATGTTACGGTCAAAAGAGAATAGCAACACCAAGTTGTTTTGAAAGTACCTAAATTAGCGAAGCGAAGGCCAGCAACTAAGTTGAAGAAGGGGCGAAATTAAAAATCGATTTCTTCTTGAAACGTTTATTTTAGACAAAACGTCCCAAGGGGTACTGAAAAATAATAAAGTACGAAATTACCTTCCCGGCTTAACTTTCTCAAAGCCACGGCGCGGTCGTTACGAACAACTTTGCCCAGAGATAATATCTCATCGAATACGCCTATGTTTTCATACTTTACGTAATATTCGCTTGCTTGTTACCAAATAACCTATTTTGTCGCACGTTTGTTTACTTCCCAAATTTTCCCTCTCCCGAGCATTGTGCTGCTGAGTTAAAACGGATTCAATCAAGGGATGTAATCTATTTGTTTGTAAGTTACTAAAATAACTTTCATTTGATTTTCTGTTTGCAAACGAGATCTAAAAGGCAAAAGAAAATTGAATCTCGCAGCATGAAATTAAAAGATAAAATTAGATTAAATCATTATTACGACGCTACAAAGCTGTTAGTCGTCGCGACTGCGAATTAATATTAGAGCAATCCAACAGAAGCAGAAGTTGCGACGAGGCCATTTATCACGATTATTCTCAAATCACAATATAATTACGCTAATGCTAACTGTAAGCGATTTATCATTGCTAATGTCTCCTTATTAAATTTAATTGGTCATATGCTGAAATTTGTTGAAATCACATAATTTCAGCGTACTTTTACATACAGCAGCCAAATAGGACGGAGTAAAGACGGCGCGTCAAGAAAGCGTGTTGATTTGTCAGCAAATAGACGGTGCCAAGGAGTCTTGTCGGTGCCAAGAATTCAACGCAACAGAGAAACACGTTTAATGGTAACAAAATTATTTGCCCATAAAAATAAAGTACGTGCAAGGAATGGAATTACTGTTGCTGAGTGTTCCTATCCAATGTGAACGTATGAAGACGGTAATGTGTTGCGAATTCTCCCAAAAGGAATTCGATGATATTTAGAATACAAATATATGATCACAAATGACACAGCGGTCATTTGCAAAAAATATGGAATGTTTCGATAGCGTCACCCTTTTTTATTTTTTTTGTTTATCGATTGTGTATTGCAAACGATAGACACAAAGACAAATGTAAACAACTAGTTCTAAAAGAGTACACTAAATAGGTAGTAGTTACTTTTACTGAACAGATAGTTTCATTTAATGGCCCAGCTACATTAACACGCAACTAAAACTGGGAAAGTCTAATTCATTGAAACAGTATTCTAACTAGAATTGAAATAGAAAACTCCGACTATGTTCATTACATAATACGTTTTATTTTCTATACCGCTATGTGATACGTTTACGTAAAGTATCGGAGCATCTATTCCGAGATTGGAAAAGTTGGTACGAATTTGCAGCTGAAGTTTGTTGGTAGCTCCCTCCTGAATGAATTATCTTAATTACTTGGTTTCGTTAACATGTTCTGTAAATGGAAATTTTCTGATGAAGCATTGGCCATTACTGGAACTTGGATTATTTACGTGACTTAAAGTAAATTGAACTAATTTAAATTGTAATTAGTTTGGAAGTAGCGAGATTGAAGTTACACTTGTTTAAAATGTTTATCCATCTTGAAGTGAATTAATCAATGATAATAGTAAGGCCTCTTGTTCACACACGTCTTGCCGTAAAAATCAAACGTTAATTATGTGTTGTATGGATTCAGTTGTTTTCCTTGTCGTATACAATACAAGCACAAATGTTTATTCTAAGGCGCACGCGAAAAACGCGCCGTATTATAAAAAAACTACCGTGGACAATAACGGTGACTAATAGACGGCTAAGTTCATCAATTTGTTAACAAAGTACATAGCTTCTGCTGTATAAAATAAATCTTTTAAGGTGGTTTTCTGACGCTCAAAAGTCGATAGAAATAGTCCAAAAGAGCTGACATTTCCTATAGGCAACTGACTATTATTTGACCTCATACAAGATGAGCTTAAACACAGCCTATATTTATAGCAGCCCATCGGTGTTGGCCAGAGGTGCATATCAGCTAGTCCTATTAATTAATTAATATTATAAATGCGAAAGTTTGTTAGTATGGGTATATGGATGTTTGTTACTCAATCGTGCATTAGCTACTGAACGGATATTGATGAAATTTGGTATAAGGTACTTTAGGTCCTAAAAAAAAAGACATAGGCTACTTTTTATCCCAGGAAACCGCAGCTAGTGTTTTTTTTTAATTTTGTAAATAAATATAAGTACACGATAAAGTCAGAAAGATACAGTTTCATAGGCCCTTTGCATATTACCTATGATAATGGAACACTGAGGAACTTTTCTTTTATAGTGTATTTTGTTTCTTGTAAATAATCAACTTTTACAAAACATTATATTGAGCTGAACATTATATATGGTTTCACTATGACATGGCTTGGAATATTGTTATAATATGAAGAAGGCAGACATTGTTCTTTAACCGTTGGCCTAGAGAAAAAACAAGGCCTTTGTGGTAATTTCAGCCTAAAGTAAATAAACCTTCCTTATAAAATTCCGTTTCTAAGCAACAGAAAATAAATCTCTATTTTTAGATAAAGTATTTTCGCCTCTACTCATTCTAGTCTCTACTTTTTCTAGTGTTCACTTAGATGAAATTATGGTCAGAACTTTTTGTCTGTTGGGCAATAATGGTGATATATCGTCATCAACTTGAAAGTGGCTAGAAATGTTTTAAAGCATTTACTTATTTCATGTTTTTTACTTCTTTATTATTTGGCTGATTGAATATTCGTAGCTCTAGGACTAGGTAGATGAATACTGTCGTGAAAAAATTCAGCATATAATGCTTACAATTATTTACGTTCCTCTTAAACAGTTCTTTTTGGAAAGCATGGTGGGTAGGTCATACAGGATCAGTATGCCTGTATTTTGATTGCAATTTGCGTCGGTTTGTTTCATTATAACCGGTCACATTGTAGGTATCGTTTTTCTAAACCTAGGATATAAATGAAAGATATAATGAATCCTACTTTATTGATGTCACAAACACAACTCGTCTATGTACTAAGTAAACTACAAAAGCTCTTTATTCTGTTTTGGCATCAGGCGTTACCACCGTATCGAAAAAAAAAATAGTACCCAGAAAGAAGTTAAGGCAAGAAACTGAGGGGCATTTTTAGAACTTTTGTTACAGTTCGTTGGTTTCGGCAATATTACGTTTTTTATGTGGCAGTTGGTTACTTGGCAGAAGCAGATTGTTCCATCTTTGTCTTTTAAAAAAATACTGTACACCAGTGAACTTAATAGGTAAGTTGCTTTTTTATTAGAATAGTTTTTACACGTAATTTGAATTTACTTTCTATGAGGTCCCTAAGTCATTACAAATTTCTGTATTGCATATTTTACATGCGCTTGTTGCAACTCTGTTTTTGTTCAATTATTATGACTGTGTTACAAAAGGCAGCGTCTACCCAAAATCAGCATGTGTTTTACAATAGTATAGACTTAATTATTAATAACTTAGTATTTACATATACCAAATTATAATAACGTTTGTGTCATATGTAGAAACATTCTTTCAATTCCCTGCCCTTGTAAACATCTACGAATAAAAATATTGGTAGGTACAGTAATCTACAGGTATTACACATAATTATCAGTCAAATAAACTCTAGTATTGATGTAAAAAAAAGTAAGGATTACCTTTAACTTCTTACCAGTCTATTATTCTTCCTATGTCCCATTTCAAACAGGACAGTTTTATCAACTTGAGCATTATAATACAAATTTTGTTTACTGCCCCAGATATCACACCGGATCCCTTTTGAGATATGCAGGAAAAGCCACTTTATCCTGTTTTTCAACTGTACATTATGAAGAAATAATTTCGGTTGGGCACAATAAAACTAAGCTGCTCTCCATCAAGAGTGAAGACAATAACGAAAATAAATTTTGTCGCTATGAAAGGACTTGAGTCGAGGCCAGAGAAACCTTTATAAAATTACGACAGAGACTGTAAAAGTGAGGACCGCACGCATAAACTATTTATGCAGCTTTTTGAAAGAGGATATTAACTGTTTACAACGCTTAGCAGGCTCCTGAAGTATGAGATGGCCTTCTCATGTTCTTTCTTTAATTTTCATAGAGAGTTCGAAGAATCGTAAATAGCAAATACCTACAACTAGAAGGATAAAATATTAGATTGTTGAACATAACACGATCCATTTAGCTTATGCAAGTTTGCTAAATATAGGTTTTTATGCCCCGATATAAACACTGCTTTTTACTTGAAAAGAAAATCGAAAATATATATAGGATAAGCTTAATAATTGTATTAACAAAACAATTTAGTTTACCCCAATTTGTGACAGTTAATTATTTTTTAATTTATTTATCTTTCAAGACAAAAGCTTACATAACAAGTTAAGCATGGCAATCGCAGACCACTAAAGTTTGTATTCAATATATCAATGTAAGTAACACAAAATATATCTAATAATTTTATGTATGAAGGTAGAAAATTTGTAAGTGTATTCCTTAACAATCTTAACGTTTAATGTGTTACAAGAAGCAAGAAGTGAGCCTTAACTTTAATGTTTAGTTTTTATTTAATTAAGCCTTGAAGCTTGAAAGTTCCACTTTAGTCCGCTTTTCATCATCATCATCATCATCATCATTATCATCATCATCATCATCATCAGCCCATCACGTTCCCACTGCTAGGACATGGGTCTTCTCTCATAGAGAGAGAATGGGCCATAATCCACCACGCTGGCCCAGTGCGGGTTGGTGGATGTCACATGTCCTTGAATTTTTGTGCAAAATTCTTGGACATGGCGGTTTCCTCACGATGTTTTCCTTCACCGTTTTTGGAGCGAGTGTTAAATCTGCACATAACTTAAGAAAGTCAGTGGTGCGGGGCCAGCGGGATTCGAACTCGGGTGCGTCGGATCGAAAGTCGCACGAGCTCCCACTGAGCCACACTCGCTTTTACGCGGTCCGCTTTTACGCAGTATATATTTATGCCATTCTTAACAAGCATCAGAAGAGAACAAAACATTGATAGATTAACGCGAAGGCAAAAGAATCGGGAAGATATTGTTCAAATAAGTAAGTAAAAAAATATATCTACCAGTAGCGTCGTCCCATTGTTAGGCGAAGTTCACATAACATTAACTTAAAAATAGGGTTACAAAATTTCCGAACGTTTTTAGAAGCCGTCGTTTGTCAGATATAAATAAAATGTGCGAATTTGTTAAATGTAGAATTTAGTGCAAATATTTTACGACACATGTTTTTGCATGGGCTCGCATGCTGGCGCACAAAAAGAAGGTATGCGTGCCTATTTTTTTAGTACAAATATGCCTTTCATTACCATTTGTTTTAAAGGATGCATGTTATAAAGGATGCCGCAATTTTATGTGGCATCAAGGCCCTTTCTGTTAGAGTATACAGTTCTAGTATATGCAAATGAAAAAAGCATACCATATCGTAAGTAAGTATACATAAAAGATAAAGATGCATGGAACATTCCGCTTCTGCCAAATAGCCAACTGGCACATAAGAAACATAATATTGTCAAAAACAAACAAACATAATAAAAGTTCTAAAAAAATGCATCTTAGTTTCTTGCCGTATTTTCTGGGTAGTGGTTTTGTTTTCCGGTGGTAGTCATTGTATAATTGACGTTCATAAGTGCGTCTGTGATGCTAAAACTGAATAAAGAACTTTTCAACTTTGAACTTTTAGGAAACATTAGAAGATATACCACTGCACATCGCGCCATCGTCAAAAAGCTCACCCCCACATCTTACAAAACTGGAGTTCCCATACCACTCGCTTCACTCGCACTTTCCTTCCTCGCACTTGTAAGATGTGGAACGACCTACCTTCGTCGGTATTTCCTTTGAGCTACAACATGGAGTCTTTTAAAAGGGGAAATAATAGAGTCCTTAAGGGTCGGCGACGCATCAGCAATGCCTCTGGTGCTGCAGATGTCCATAGGCGACGGTAACCGCTTACCATCAGGCGGGCCGTCTGCTTGTTTGCCGACATATTAAATAAAAAAATAAAAAAAATCAGTCATCGTTTTTGGAAAGATTCTCAAAAAAGTTGAGTTAAATCGACTCTACATAATTTTCCCAAAAGAAATGTTCGCAATAAAGTATCTACTCTACAAAAACAAAAACCGTCCAGTTTTAAATATCTTTAAAATGAAGCAGAAAAATTTTAAGATTGAACACTCGTACCTCATCTCATCATACATTCAAAAGTTTACTCTCATCAAGATCATTTTTTATTCAACACTTGTACAAACTGTATAAAACTATAACTTTAGAACCACCGCTCGGTTTATAAATATACGTTATAAACATATTGTTTAATGAAGATAATAATAACAACTGTAAATTGGCACTCCGATTGTGGTAGTAGATTTAACCAGACGAGGTGCCGAATGAACGAAAAAATAGAGTGCGCATTGAGTACCAACATTCATGCTCAAAATCCTCATATCAAAATATTATACTGGTGGTAGGTTTCTCGTATGCGACAGCCAACCTACCCTCTGGGTGGGTACCACTGCTTTGCCAGTTATTTTGCCGCCAAGCAGTAGTGCGCAAGCATTACTGTGTTGCGGTTTGATGCATTGTATATAGCCAGCGTAATTACTGGGCATTATGAGACGAGCTATTTTTTTATTGCTAGTTGGCTTGCGTTTGACCACTATGTCACCTGATGGTAAGCGACGATGCGGTCGAAGTTCTAGCACGCTTACCAAGATAGTACCTGTTCACTCGAGACTTGAAGATGAATTGTCTCAAAATGATGAGCGCAGTGCAGTACCACGAAGGATTTTACAAAACAAAGTTCTGGGTGGTGCTGCAAGTGTTATGGGCAGGCGTATTGCTTACCATGAGGCGAACGACCTGTTCATCTCATCATTCAGCTACATAAAAATCTTATAAAATATTTGTTCTTTATAAAATGTAAACTCTTACTTTGGTACCGCTCGTGGTACTGTTCGAACTCTTTGAGTTTGTGACAGATAGACAAACAGACGACACAGTGAAAAGTGTTTCGTCTTTTTTTTGCGACTTAATAATATTTCCACAAAATGTATGTTTAAAATATTTTTCAGTTGTAAAATAATTGGATAAAACATTTACAATTTGGAATGAACTGTACCCCAACCTCGTTAGCGCACGCCGATTCGGTAGAGCTTATTTGGTTTAAACTTATAAAACCCTAGGTATAAATGTTTAATATTTATTATTACAAGGTGGTGTATAAATTCGTTATGTAGACTGGAAATATATACTGGAATAGTCTAAATTAATTTATGAGAGGAAACCTAATTAACTGAAAATGCTGTAAGAAAAATATTGACGGAAATTAAATCTAGTGTCCTTGCTAAATGCCGTAAAACCTGGTCATGTTTCGGAATGACTTTTGGTGAATTATCAAGTCAGGGTCTGTGTTGATGCTCATCTGCCGTCTGCCTATAGATACTATCATTAAGCGAGATTTTGGCCAAACATATTTTTTTAATTAATGTAATGACTTGACTTAAGTTATTTTAACTTAAAAAATATCCGCCTTTAGAATTACAATCTAGCCTAATAAGACTAAAAAGTAATTTAAATTTTCCTAAGTCGAGTAATACTAAGAAAATGACCATCAACACTTTTCACAAGTTCGAATCGCACGGGCCCCGCACCACTAGTTTTCTTTAGTTATGTGCAGATTTAACACTCGCTCTAAAAACGGGGAAGGAAAACATGGTGAGGTAACCGGCATCTCCAAGAATTAATTATTAAAATTAAAAACATGTGACATCCACCAACCCACGCTGGGCCAGCGTGGTGGATTATGGCCCATACTATGAGTGAAGGCCCGAGTCCCATCAGTGGGAACGTAATAGGCTGATGATGATGATGACTTTTCTTATTTCTATTAAGCATTAATTAAGCATCTACTAAGCAGATGCTTAATAGATATTAAGCGTAAAGAACACAAGAAAATAATGTCGAAGACACTATTTTCTTGTGATCTTTACGAGTAGCACTAACTGTTTATACTATTCGGTTCACTCACACTTCACTAAACTCAAAAGGTTTTGTCCTTTTTAGTTTTCTCATTAGCTCTGTGTTGTCGAGGAGCTGGATAGCATAGAAGTTCATGTGATGGTGAAGCCTAAATTCATGGCCAAACATATCGAATAAAAATATGAGAGACTTTTATAAGGCTCCGTTTAAGCCCTTTATGTACGGAACATTTAAAACTGATGGCCTCTTATCATGACCAACCAATTGAGTCCGAAGCCGTTGTGAGAGTCCATGTGATAGGTTAATCGTGCATCTGTGACACGTAGGCCCTGAGAGTGCCTGTAATTGCACTGGGTTCCCAGTCCATATAGTAACATGCTTCTGCATTCATACATCTTTCTGATACTGTTATGTGGAGAAGTCTTGATATATTTTATCGTTACTAAAAAGTGGAAGTTTTGAATTAGACACGGACTTAAAAGATAAAAAAAAGTATAGTTAGCATATGAGTTAGTGACGGCGTATTCGTAAACAAAAACAGCATTTACTTTTTGTATGTAAAGCCAAAAAAACAGCGCGTAAGTCAGATTACTTCCATACAGTGTCATGTTGTGCAAAGTGCTTCGGCGAATTACATCAAACCATTCTTTTTCTCTCCGAAAAAAAATACCGTACGTGATGCTTCGTTATTATAGCCTCAACGAGACAGCGTCACTACTGTTGTCTGTTTCATACAGAGAAATGCCAAATGCCAAGCCATTGAATTCAATCAATCGACCCAACAGTTGTGCAAGGCGTGTGATTGTTTAATCGCGCTCATGTGACACGTCAGGCTGAGTCACTAGTGCGACTGTAAATTGCACTGAGTTCCAAGCATTCAGGGGCATTAATACTGGTACGAGTAGTGTGTAGGAACTGAGTGGAGTGTATTGCAACGGCGCCTCAAAGATCCTGTCGGTTACGACGCTCACCTGTGAGAATACTTTTACTGTTCGAATACTAGTGCGGATGTGTTGACTAACGTTTCAAACCAGGAGTAACTAGATCGATGTTGAGCCACGAGTATAACGTGTTTAGTTGTTTTGTGTACTTCATTTGAACTAATCGATCTGTCGTGTATGTCGCACAAGTGTATGTTTTAATCTTAAAATTATCCACTTATTTTACCCAATTGCCACCCACTTGACTCGTGAGACGCGCAGTGGATACTCATAGTAGAATTCATCTTTCACTGTTATGATAATACAAAAAATAAATTAATAAAAATAAAAAGTAATAGTAAAGTAATAGTTTTTTATCACTGTATATATTTGTACATAATTGTTTATAAATAAATTTCATAAAAATAAAATAATAAATGATCCAATAAGCGATAAGACCGCCCATTGTAACACTTTAGCTTTAAGTATTGTTTTGTAATTTATTTATTGTTGTTGTGTAACAATAAAGCGTTATCTAATCTAATCTAATCAAATGTCCATCTCATCATAATATGTGTCTGTCTTCATATACTCGTATATATGTTTTCTAAAAATTTTTATTTTTTCATTCTGTGATTCTATTAGTTATTAAGCTTGTAAGTTTTTCACTTAAGCTTTATCAAAATAAGTTGTTTATAAAATAATGAGTTTTGGGGTAAAACAATAACGCTGTCATTATCAGAACAGCAACGGTTTTTTGAAGATTTGACTATGCCAGTCACATATAGCTGTCTCAATTTCATTTTGTAATTAAATTAACCTAGGTGGGCTTTGGGCTGTTTCACTTCACCCACCAACCAATTGACTTTGACAGTTGCGCAGTAAGTCCGATAGAGGCATTACCTAATCGTGCGTCTGCGATAGACCCTCGCTGCCACGGAAAGATGATTACATTGACAAATGGTCCGTCCCTAGGGACCGGGTCACTAATCTACCGCTGAACGGGCCTAACTAATTGTCTCCTTTGGTAATGTTCGAATGATTCGTAGAGGACGATACTTTGCTCAGATTGGGTAAGAGGGTTTTCTACTTGTGAGGCAGTTTTACAATTCGATTTAAGAAAATATCTTTTCAATTACAAACATTTGTTGAAATTTTAAACATTATGTTCTGCTGATCTCTCTCTACTTGAAAAAATAGACACCTGTCTCCTACCGACTCTAGCCTATGAATTCAAATATGGAGACACTCTAAAATAAGAATCAGCGCACGTAATTATACAAAAAAAATGTAAAATACAAAAAATTAAAAGCGATCTACTCGTCATATGGCAACAAACAAAAGCGATTGACGCTTTGCTAAGATACTTAAAACACCTTAGCGTATGCTGAGTCGGAACCTTTTCCTGACATCGCGCAACATTTCACTGTATTTTATGTATTGTTTCTGTTTTGTCTTTATTTAAGTATGTTCAGTGTAATGTTGTGTGACGTCAAAAATGAATGTATTTTCATTTTTTCTTTCTTCCTATACACTCAAATTAAAATGGCAGTGGGCTTGATAATCGAACCCAATATAAATATAAAAGTGAAAAGAGGCATGGATTCCTAACCGAGCTGGTAGAAAATATAATTATTTTTTAGAAAAAAACAAAAAACTACTTCAATGTATCTTCGAAGTCCAAGGTCACATATCGATGAAATTTAATGGGACCACTTCGTAGCTATACTGAACCCAACGCAAAAAGAGTTTTCCCAATCGGTTCATAAATGACGGAGTTCTGAGGTAACAAACATAAAAACAAAATACATCCGAATAGAGAACCTCCTCCTTTTTTGAAGTCGGATAAAAAATACCCATAATTATGATTTAATTTATCGACTTGTCACGTTGTAATCGTGTTTGTTATCGTGTTGGGGTTACAATTATTCAGCAATAATTATGAAATATATGCATTGAATTTACTTTAAAACTCGTTCTACTTATTTTATTTATTATTTATTTATTTTAGGCAGTATTAATGTACAATAAAGTAAAATTAACATAGGCCCATAGAATATATACCTTATAGACTAACATATATACAAAAATATAACACTATAACTAAGTATTTTATACGCTACTACACAACACATAAGGAATTATTATTTTTGCCTACTTTCCCTATAACGGCGGTAGACTACCCCTGTAGGCCAGAAGTCCGGGGTAAGGAACATCTTCGCGTGTTCCGCTGGAACCTGGAGCGCGTAGGATTGAAATCAGTCAATCAATTATATCTGCGTCATACAAGATTTTTATATACCAGTTAAAATGCATAGCATCTTGAGTTGGAACAAAAAGTGTCATAATTCTACGACATTTTATCCGTTGGTTTTACAGCTCAAACCCAAAAACATTAAAAATAACTTGAAGGGGTTAAGCAGCTGAGGCAACGACAAAAAAGGCCAAGATACGGCAAATTGTTTAAGTAGATTATATTTTCTTGTATCTTTTTGTTTTGCTTTATATAAAATAATTTTACTGCTGCGATTAGTATTCCGGTTGTGTCGTGGCACAGTTGTTACATCGCTGTGTTCAGACTTCACAAAATTGATTCACGTAGTCGTATAAAAAATGTATGAAGTTGTTTACCTCCATCAAAATAAACAAGACATCGTAAGTTTTCCTTTTATGCGGATCAAAATATTTTCTATGGCTTGTTTTGAGAGCTATAAAATCGAAATATTTCCAACACACATAATAAAACCACATCACAGGCACTGCGGCGCGTTAGGATTTATGTTACTGGGTGAATTGGCATCATTTACTTCTAAATATATATAAAAATATACTTTTCTTGCGTTAACAAATTGAAAAGATAGAAGAAAACATAGTCAACTTTGTGGCGCAGTAATAGAGAAGAATTTAGGTTTTAATCACCAAAATTACTATTTTTAGAAATAACATGTCATCTATAAATAGGTAGTAGATATTTTATGTATATCTTAATTTGGCAGTTTTAATAGGCGTTAGCGAAGTGTTCCGATACTTCGAAGATCTAACTTCATAGACCGAATTTACTACAGAAATGAACCGGACAAGTGCGAGTCGGACTCGCCAACCGAGGGTTCCGTATAAAGACTATATTTTTTTACGATTTTATAACAAAGGCATGGTTTTCAGATTTTGTGCGGCATAAACGGCCGTATCTTTTTTTACATTTTCTTAGAAGTTTGCTTTTTTCACAGCTACAAGGGACAGTAGACCTGAATATATATATAAGACCCTTTATCTCGGGAAAGCGTGGAGGTATCGAGTGGAAATATATAAATATATAGTTTTAATTTCCACTCGATACCTCCACGCTTTCCCTGAATATATATATATATATATATATATATATATATATTCAGACAGACAGACAAACAGACAGACAGACGTACAACAAAGTGATCTCATAAGGGTTCCGTTTTTTCCTCTTGAGGTACGACACCCTAAAAACGTTTATAATTATGCCGAAATTGCATCCAAACAGGTATTTTATTTATGCATTTATATATTTCAAAAATCTATAGGTACGCGCACAGAATTTAGATCAAAATAATATTTTAACTAGACCCCATAATTTCACATAAACATGCGTACAATTCTCGAAAGTTTAAAAAATACTAGCACGATTTTGTCGAAATGTCACTGAAACTGCCTTTATTCCGTGACATGGTGAGAAGCACAGCTTTAGGCCAGATATACGGCGTCACGTCGAAGGACGTGAGATCTTCTGCGACATGTTCGGGCTGACGTGTCTAGTATTAAGAAATGTCATTAAATCTTTTAAAGGATTTTCCTCAATCCGGAAAAAAACAATTTCTAACCTTTTTAAAAACAGGAAATTCTATCTGCCATAAATTATTGTCGCTTTAGTGTTTTTGTACCTAAATGTATATGTGGTATGTGTTGAGACGTCATGATCAACTGTACTGTTCTATACTATAGGCACTACTATCTGCATCTAATGGTTCCACGGAAGAGATCGCTAAAAGCGATATTTTGTCACCCCATATAACACGTTTAAACATTTGAAAATCAGCGCCGAGTTGTGTAAAACTCTTGGCATTTTATGCTGAGCTGAGCCCATTCGGCACATATATTTATCATTTAAGTGTTTATTGTTTGTTTTTCGTTTTTGTGTGCCGAATAAATGGTTTCATTTCTTTTTTTTCTTTTATTTGTTTGTAATATTTAGCAATTCGTATTTTAAAAACAACTGAGTGACGAAACGGTCATTCACCTGATAGTAAACAACACGCCCACCCAAAGGTAATGCTCAGTATTTTCGCTGGAAACCGCAGCTACTGGTCAATGGAGCTTTTCAAAGTAACTCTTACTTTAAGCTTTGGTCATAGAACGTAGTATGTACCACAGCTCAACTTATTTTATTCCAGTGTGACATCGACTAACTGGCATATTCAAACGCGAACGAAGCCGCTCAGTTAATGTTAGTTAAATATATCTCATAATCTGGGTTATATCATCCACATCACTTGCACTGCAAAGACCAACTCAAAATAAACTGCGTCGAGCTATAGAGTTCAAAATGGCTGTAAAATCGAGAGCAGTGTACAATCGGCATCAATAAGAACTATACTAATACTATTATATGGTATACTATACACGTATAGTACATAGACATAATCACTACGTACATACGTACGTGTATAGTTTACACGGCATTGTCACTAGTTTAGCATTAGCTTTTATAAACCTTGTGATTGAAATCATTAATTTTATATTACTAAAATGTAGTGCTCGTAGTAGTGCGCAAGCATTACTGTGTTACGGTTTGAAGGGAATTGTAGCCAACGCAATTAAATAATTAAATTATTAATAATTATGAGACTTAATATCTGATGCCTCGGGGTGATGAACGCAATGCTGTGCTTTTTATGGTATTAAAAGTTCTGGGTGGCACTGCATTTGTTATATGCAGGTGTGGCGCTTACCATCAGGCGAACGACTCATCAATCAATTCCATAAAAACAAAACTAGCTCACCTAGTCGTTCGTAGTTTTTAGGTTTAAAAACGTTCGCTGCAGACACTCCTTGAATTGGTGACCGTTTGTGTCGTATTGACATCTGAGCCTACCGTGCTTCGAAAGGCACATGAAGTCGTCGGTCCCGGTTGTTGTTTTAGAACAACAAACAATCTTTAGGCCATGTCAGCCTTCGGGCGTTCTATAACTCCGACACCAGGGTGACCACATCCACACGAAAAACAAGCAAGAAGACTAAAATGTATTGTACTGACTGTACAAGCGTAAGTACATAGTTCAACTGACATGCTTTGACACTCGACACTCGTCACCCCTGTATCTGGAGGGTGACGTATAAGCACCATTTGTTAGCTCACAAACGGTATGCGCCGCTGAAACCACTGAAAAATTCCTGCTGACAAATGTGGTTTTCGTGTTGGGAATATTATGCTCTAATAGATGTTTTCGCTGATAGAATGTTACACCTTTCTTTTTTTTTTACTATTTATAGGCTTGCGTTTGACCGCTATCTCACCTGTTGTTAAGTGACGATGCGGTCGAAGATGTAGCACGCTCGCCTAGAAGAAACCTGTTCAATCTTGTCTTAAAGACACCCAGATTATAGCTATCCGGAAACACAGATGCCGGCAGAGAGTTCCACTCCTTGGCCGTTCGCATTATGAAGGTCGAAGCAAAGCGCTTGGTGCGAGCAGGAGGGATGTCAACCATAAATTGATGATGGCTTGCCATACGTCTGGTCGTCCGGTTATAGAATGGGGATGGCGGAATAAGTTCATGTAATTCCGTCGCACACTCTCCGAAATGTATCCGGTAAAAGGCCTATAGACTGGCAACTTTGCGTTGATGTTCAAGACTCTGAAGCTTAGTCTTAACCAGCGCATCGTCACCAATGAGCTTTTTGGCTCTTTTTTCTATGGTCTCCAAGGCTTCTACCCCTAGGTTCTTACATATTTTAAATAATTAGGAAGAAGAATAATGATATCGCTTGGGCAGGGATCGAATCTTCCCCATAAGCCCGTAAGACGATATAAGAATGATAGAAGAAATTTGGTTGCTCGAACAGTTGGCTCAGTGGCCCAGTGGTTTAGGCGTCGGGATGGTATTCCGAAGACGTAGATGCGATCCCTGCCTGAGTGATATCATCTTCTTCCTAATTATTTTAAATCTTCAGATTTTCGCCTAGAATGCGCTAATTAATTCAATATCAAAAATATTTATAAGATGTTTGATTTCAGAATTTTTATGATAAGCCAAATCAGCATTCATCATGCGAGCAAAAACCATTAATAATAACATCCTTTTGGTGTCGATACTTTATTAACGCTCGTGAATAGACTACCATTTTTTTTAAATCATTGATGAAAGAAGTTTCCACCTTTTTCATAGGTCAGTCTTAAACCGGGACACAAATCTAAAACTTTTTTAGGATCAATGGCACGCTTAAAAAAACTGAAATAGAAAAAAAAAACTGAAGACCAGATGTTCTAATCGGTTTCAGTTTATTTTATATTCATGTATTATATTGGATGTTGTAGATAATACTGTAGTACTCTCATAAGTTTCTCTCATCACCATCACCACAAGCTTTTGTTATCATACTTCGGACAAGTTTTTTTGTAAGTTAAGTATTGAATTTTAATTTATACTATTGAATTTTGTGATACTACATGCCAGTTTCTTCAAGATTTTTCTCGCTGTATTAAAGTGAATGGTAAATTAATTGGTGCCTAGCCGGGTTCAAACTACAGTGCTATATGTTCGAAGTCGCACAAGTTACCGCCGAGCCTCATTAGCTCTTTCCTACTTTCCCAAAATTATGTTAGAGAACCAAATAATTTATATTTTCTTGGCTTTGCTCCCTTATATCGGATAATTTCAATAGGTAGCTATTGTTGAAGAAAAGAAATCATGAATTTAGTAACCTTGTAAAAAATATATAACGATATAAAATAATTGATGTTGCGGAGAACATTATTTAAGAATGAAATTCCTGTTACGCAACGTAAAAGAATTTTTAAATAATGAAGAAGGAAAATGGCAAACTAAAAAGAATCTACTTTTAAAATTAAGTCAAGAATTTTGACTGAAGGTCGCCCGCAATTGTTTGCCTAAAATGTCAAAAGGTAGAGTACATTTTCCTGTGGTGAAAAGAAAAGTAGGTTACTGAATATAAAGAAAACAATGTTCCTTTTTATTTGGTCAAGGAAATCACATTAAGAAGTTTAAAACTACTTTATCATCTGCGTAGCACTAAAATTTACGAAAAAGTAATAATAATGCGACATAATCTACTTATAGAAGTGGTTGTCAATTATTTAATTTTCAGGCTCTTAATAGGCTACCCAAGAATTGAAGTAGATTGAAAGAAATTTAGACCTTACGAACATCCTAGTTCTCTTCTTTTTAATTGAAGTGCAGTCTCCGTGATTAGGTAACCAGTTAATTTTGCGTCTTCCATCCCTCTGAAAGCCGCAAAAGCTTGTTCAATTTCTGCCACTTGTCACTGTCTTAACTGCTACTTGCCGTTTTTAATTGAACAAGTCTTAGCTCAAAGACAGGCGGAACAATGCAGATGAAGCAAAATTGCAACTATATGGATTCGAGCTTGTGTAAATGTGGAACACACGACAAACTAATGCATTCACAGAAGCATGAAAATCAAATGAAACTCCCGTTGGTAGTCTTTTACATTTCATCAAACACGTTTATTTAAGGTGATGAAAAATCAACTTGATATAATGGTCAAATTAAAAACGTAAATTACAAAATCAGTTTTAATTTCCAGTCCGCACATTGAAAAGCAATCAACCAAAAAGTCCATCGGATTGGTTTCGGAAAAGTTTGTTTAAATAGCGAACGCAAAGTTTGTCGCACAAAAACGAACCTGGCGGCGGACCGAGGATTCATTACCGCTAAGAACAGGTAAAGTAACTAACTTTCACGTTCCGTTTCTATATTCAAAAGATTTAACGACGACTTAGCCATGAAATAATAAAAGTAACATAAAATTCAGTTATAATAATCCGTGGTTATCTGTACTCACCGTTATGCAAATACAAAACTTTCAGTCTTTCAAGTGTACTCAATCTCCATAGTTCCAACAACACAGAATCCTCAGTTATCCAATCAACGGGTGGAAGAACTTATGAATAAACACAGTATTCAAATGTGGCGCGGCGATAGCGAGCCGAGTTCGCGGAGTTCAAGAGAATGATGGGTCCGGCAGCGTGTGGCCCGACTACTGCGCTCCCGTCCCCGTGGCTGACTGGAGCAGGCATCTCGACGGAGTCTGCGTAATAGGACGGCATCCCTACAGATTGCTATATGGGAATAAACGCTAATAAATTACGAACATCGTACACGCGTAAGGCAAACGGGACCGTGTTCTTGATTAGTTTGAAGTCGGCCGCTAATGTGTCAGACATGCACACTAAGCTCACTAAACGCGGTTTGGGGAACCGCTATCGTAAACGTTTATCCCCCGATTTTTATTTCGTTAGGTGTCGGTGAAAGGGCAGTCTTTCAATATATCGCCATCGAGTACTATTTAGAGGCGTGAGGTTGAAATATCTTATGATCTTTCACCGCTTTATGTTGCTCCGGGTTTCCGGTGCTTGCGTTTATTCGGTCACGAATAGCTTTATACTAAACAGGTGTCGTCTCTGCATAGCTTGCGGTCGTGTTTTGTAGCTTTGATTTTGCAGGACAGAATTACACTTCTATTTGTTCTAGCTGCACACAACTTGAATTTCGCATGCAGTGAATATTTTATCTCTACATAGTATAAAACCAAGTCGCTTCCCGCCGTCTGTACGCGAAGATCGTTTAAACTATGCAACGGATTTTAATGCAATTTCATCAATAGACAGAATGGAATAGAATAGAATAGAATAACTCTTTATTATAACACAAAATACAGATATAATTCAAAACTAAAATAACAACTAACTTAATAATGTGGACAGAATACATGCATATATACATTATTTAATACATGCATATGAACCTTTTTCCGTGCGAAGCCGGGGCGGGTCGCTAGTTTTACTATATATTAAGGTTTTTAGGATCAATAGTTTTTCTTATTTATAATATACATTAGACATTTGTGGAATAATCTTGTGTAACCCTATTTATAAACTGAGTAGGTAGAAAAACTATGTCAAGTTCCAGACAATGTCGTTTCCAGCCCATTGAGCAACAATGCCTCGATTCATATTTCTTCGACGTCTCAAGTAAAATACAATTAAAACAGTTATTGAAAGAGCGCTGAAATAAATCAAAGAACTAGGTAAGTACGAGTATAAGGCTCCAGCCGATTGTCTGAATTTTAATGGGCTAAAAGAATCGGAGAAATAGGAAATATTAGCTGTTAATGCACTGTATTTAATATTCTAGATAAGTTATTTAACGATTTTATTAAGTAGGTTTTTAACTTCGTTTAGAACAAAATTAGAAATATTCACCGTATTTTTAATTTTCTAGTCACAGTTAAGAATGTTCTTCTTTTAAAACCATGTAACGTTCGACAGGCCTTAAAATGGCAGAAAGCTTTATTTTTTTAAATAACTATGTAGCGAGACCAGGGCCCTAATTCACTATGACAACTTGGCGATTCCTTGCTTCAAGGAAACATCGATTCCTTCATTAATAAACGACATCTGTGAAATTCGTATTATAAACGACATCTCTATGACGCATTCATATATTCATATATATGACGCGTCATAGAGATGTCGTTTATTAATAAAGGAATCGACGTGATTTCGAAGCAAGGAGTCGACATGATTTCGCCAAGTTGTCACAGTGAATTGGGGCCAACAGGTCGTTCGCCTGACTCTAAGCTGTCCAGGACCTTATTTTGCAAAATCCTGCGCAGTACAGCACTGCGCTTGTCACTTTGAGACGTGTTATAAATGTGAAAGCTTATAAGGATGGATGGATGGATGTATGTTACACCATCACGCAAAAACTACTAAACGGATTTTGATGAAATTTAGTATGTAGGTGCTTTGAGTCCTGAAAAAGGACATAGGCTACTTTTATCCCGGGACAGCGCGGGAAAGCCGCGGCGCGCAGCGAGTGTTTCATAAATTCTGATAATGCTCAGTGAATTTGCTTGAAATGAAGTGCCCTTCAAACCGAAACACAGTAATGTTTTGCACACTACTGTATAATATTAGTATTATATAATTGTTTTATTAACTGGGAGAAGCTATTAGCTCCTAAAACACAGTTTCCACTAGTTCAGGAGCCTACGGATTTAATACAACATTGTACAAAATAGTTGTGTCAATAAATGAATATTCAATATTCCGGAGAGTGTAGAATTGTTTTCAGTAATAAAGGCTGTTGAAAAAATAATAATAATTCACTTATTTCCAATATATAATATAAATCACATTAATATTTATTGAATTAATTAATATCTATTATATTACTCTGCACTACTTGGCGGTTGATTATTTTAAGAAGTTTCGTTAAGTTGATTTCTCACATGTTAAGCGATGATTCAGTCGATGATGGACCTAGCTTGCTTAGAATAAACCTTTTCACTCATACTTGGCAAATGAGAGGTACCTACCCAGATGAATACGAGAGAACTATCACTGTCAAAACACAAAATTAAATCTATCGGAAAATACAAAAGCGCGGCAAAGAGTCTGTAGTAAGTTAAAAAGTACGCATGATAAATTTACGCCTGAATGTTAATAGAAATCAGCGAACAACGACATGTGTTCCAAGAGAAGTTAATTAAAAGTTAACAGTTCTTATGAAAGAGATAGCTATTTAAATAAACATGGCGCGTTGTTTTTGTTTCATCTATTCTATTTTCATAATGCAAAACGGGTTGTTTACGTTGCTCTTCAGTAAAGGCGAGTGGCAGTGGGCGGCTGGCAAACAAGAAGTTTCTTTAACGAGTAGTTCGTCATTTTCCCGCGGCTTCGTCTCTTCTAAACGGATAAATAAAATAAAATATGAGGTTGTTCGCCTCGGAGCCGATTTGATTTATTGGGATAGTGAGCTAAGCACGTTCACACTTAGATGCCAGGATATTATATATCCTGAGACAACATTTTATATATCGTACATTTTTCGTGATAAGTTTCCAGGTTTATACATTAGGTAAATACATACTCGTATGTATAAGATTTTTGCTTCACATTCCAAATTTTTGCATCTTTTGGCATCAGAGATGCACTTATGAACGTCAAATTATCACCGTGACTCTATCCACGTATCGGAAAAAGAGCCACTACTCAGAAGATACGGCAAGAAACTGCGGGGCATTTAGTTTTTGAGATTTTGTTACAATTTGTTGGTTTTCTACAATGTTATGCTTTTTATATACCAGTTGGCTACTTTGCAGAAGTGGAATGTTCCAAGCATCTTTGTCATCTATATAATTACGTACAGTATAGTATGCCTTTTTCATTAGGACAGTTTTACGCGGAATTTACTTTCTGTGAGCTCCGTTATACATTTCGGAATTTGATGAATTTCGGATTGATGAAAACGTACGCAGTTGCCCATGAAGGACTTATTCGTTTTTGTCAGTCTAAACCTAAGTAAAACAATCATATCCTATTCTAATTGGTTTGGCACTGGCGCAAAATAACTAGGCATTTGCGACTTCAAAGCTGCTGTCACAGGAGCACAATCGTAGTACAACGCCCTCAGGACTTTGAGCTTTTAAATAAAAAGACCCTTCTCGTTCGTTTAAAAAATATTATTTCATTACAGCCTTATTTCAGCATTATTTCATTTCATTAGCCACATCCACTAAAATTGAATGTCTTTAATACTTAATATAAAATCATACATATATAAATGCTTTGATTATTAGTAATCTTTAAATAAACTGCAACTTAATGAAACATTTTTAGAATAGGCATAGGTGCCCCAATAAGAACGTTTGGTTTGATGATAGTTGCTTTTCCAGCATTGGTTTTGTGTTACATTGTGTCCTGGATAGTTTCCAGTGCAATGTAAATTGGAAACAGTTGTTCAAATTGCTCAACAAACTCAACTCCAAATAACACAATTACCGGTATAATTGAATAGTCCAAGTCTGTTGCTCATTCGGCACTTACATTCGCAAAGCTTTTAGTGCGTACCAAACTACTTACATCCTTCCACTTCGTACAAAATGAATTTTATTGAGTTAGCCCTTGAAAGCCGGGGGAATTTAATCATTTGTACAAATTACGGTTTATCTCTTACCTTTTTGGAAGCGAAAATAACACTTGCCAAATAAACAAATGTTAAAGTGTGTTAAAGTAGCATTCATAAACCGATAAATATATATATACGTAGTACAGTTTTAAGAGTAAGGGTACGTAGACGAATATTATAATTACCTACTAAATAACTGTGTCAAATAGAATCAAGTTAATTATGGAAGATTATTATGACAATAAATTAGATCCTCCTCCTCCTTCTTGCGTCGTTTCCCCAATGCTGGGGGTCGTGACCATGGTATCACTTTCTCTCTTAAGATACTGCGCCATCTGTTTCGGCTTTCAGCGATGTGCACAGCTTCTGACACTTTGATGTTGAGTCTGGTGCGGATTTGGTCGGACCAGCGCATGGGGCTTCTCCCTCTTGGTCTTTTGCCCTCTACTTTCCCAGTGACGATCAGTTTTTGGAGATTATCTCCGGTCTTACGCGCTATGTGACTAAAGAACTCAAAAGTTGGACAGTCTCGGTTTATTCTCGATTTTGAGATCCTTTAGAACCGATTTGTTTGTTCTGTGCGCCGTCCACGGTATGCATAGCATTTTCCTCCAACATCACATCTCAAAGGCATCAATTCGTTTGACAACTTAACGTCTCGTACGTCGTGTCTCAACGTTTCGTTTGAAATTAGATATTGACCGGTAAAATATTTGGAATCATTTAAAATTCAATAACTAGACAAAATTCGTAATTTCCTCTGAAACTTGGATAACGGCAATACAAACGCTTCAAAGCGAAATCGTTTTCATATAACAAAATTATATTGTACCTATTAAGAGTAAACACGCTGCAAAATAACATTGTTGGAGCCGTAGTTCCCTTCAACGAGTTTGTGTGGGAATATGGGCCCACAGGCAGTTGTAATAGAGGCCATTTGCGGTTACATTTAGCTGCCTGGTTATGTAAGGTAAGTAGGTACGTAGGGTGCAGTTAGCGCGACACTAGGGGCGCGCCAATCGGCGCTGATAAAAACTTCTTCCCAGCTATACAAACATCCGGGCTCGGCGCACTCAATTACTTGAGTTTGTTGCGCAAGGAATTTCTGCACATTCAAGCTTTTTTCTTATTCTACGTCCCTCTGTAACAGCCTATTAACCCCGAGATGGAAACTAATATTTGCGGCAAGTTAACGACATCAAACACTTCCCGGGTGAACTTTATAATTATTAACGGTCAGAGAACGATTTCACTGGACTACGAAATAGAAATGTTTACGCTTTACCGGCACAGAGGTCAGATGGAGAAAAAAGTTTCTCTATTTACCTAAAAGATTTATGTGCTTCTTTCGCTAACCCGTTTAATTTGTTTTCGTTTTGTTAAGACTCGATAAATCTTAGGAAGTGGAATAGTAGAATGCAACTGGTATTTCAAAATAAGACTAAGATGCGGAACACATGGCACGATGCTAAGTATTATTTCCGAACTAGGTTTCTCCTATTGCCAAAGTTTATTGGGAATAGGTATCAATAACATAGACAAAGAGATAAAACAAATAACAAATAGCGACGTTTGCAGCTAAAGGCAGTTTAGTGGGTCAAAAGAGATATCTTAAATAAAACAACCTAACTGTGCCTACTCATAGCGTAAATCCTTTGTTCCGTCTCTTTTATAAAATAAAAATAGGTACCTAATAGATATTATTGTGATTAATAAATAAATAAGACCGTCTTTGCTACACAGCAAAATCTGAACAAGTATTTCCTTAGCAGTCAAAGCAAAAGGGTTTACCTCAAACATCGCTTCCCTAAAAATCCCAAATACCAATAAAACCATCAAAATTAAATCTTCATAAAATAATTCATGAATATTGTAACATAACGATATATTTTGTGCGAGTTCTCAAGCGTATTTCCTGCTTTCTCTTATTTCCCTCGGGATACGTCAACTTATAGAGGACATAAGTTGAACAGATACCGAACGGTAATGCCGTGTTTTCACGAACGGGTTCCAACTTACAAAGCTGGTTATAGATAAAACACAACATTTCCGAATTTCGAATAGTATTGACGATTTATTTTAGTAAGAAATAAGTGCTTTGATGTAAATCCTATTCGGAAAGTATATCTCTTTGGAACCAAATTACTTACTTACTTTTGTTTCGACATTTTAGTTGTTGTAGTTTTACCCCTTTTATAAATTTTTCGGCTTGATATATATAGACTAATAATAATAATTAATTAAACGAGACGTTCACTTTAATTGTTCTTTTATTTCTATCTTCCTTACACCTAGTTCTAAAGTCAAGTAAAGTCTTATTCCTTTCACTCGTTATCTAATTTACTTTCTCTTTCATAATTTTACTATTGCGTATATGCATCTCTTTCACACTTTTCGTGATGTTCCGTTTTGAGTCTATAATCTTTCACTCTTTCTAACCTATGCGTAACCCATTCATTCTCTTTCGCACATCTTAATGTTGCATAAAAACGTTATGCTAAAGGTATTGTTTACAAATATATGATGGTAAAATGTATCTACTTCTAAAATGTGGATATATAATGAACCTTTGATATGCTTAATAATTAAATGTTCTGTAGTACATATAAGAAATAAAGTTCACTCAGTTTAATACGATATCCTATTGAATATTTTGGAGCTTCCTTCTATCCCACCCACACTAACAGGGTCGACAGCACATCGGCAAAGCCTTTGGTATTCCGATATCCGTGGATGACGGTGATAACTTGATAAACTAGCAAGTTTCCGAATTATGTTCTGCGTGAAATCTGAAGCTTGTATTCCGTTTGTAGACAACAATAGATACCTTACAATGACAGTGTGATTGGTGAAGTCTGGCTCTCAAACATAGAAAAGAATACTGTTAAGGAAAAGTTAGATTAAAAAGTTGATTAACCCATAGAAATCCAAGCCGTGCACGTTATCGTAGGGAATTGATCCCACGCGGTGCCGATGGGCTTAAAGTACGAAGAGATTCAACGATTTTCTACCTGCACTGCACATAGCTTAGTCACTGATGTGGGTTTCCTAAATCAGGTCTATCAGATCGAAAGCGGCACAGGTGAAAATTCCTAGTGTAATCAAGACCTAAAAATATAACCCATACACTCAGGTACTCCGTCCGTTATTTATTCAAATTGTGTGATAGATTTGAAATAAATAAGGTAAGAATGGTAAGATTGTTTTTTCGCGTTCCCCAGAACATCGTAATATGTCTTTGAGGAAAAGATATGCATTTATCTATCTGCTAGGGTTATGCAATCTCGTAATATCTAGGTCCCTGAAAGGAATTATTAATTAATATTCTTATGAGCATGAGTTTGTGGTCCATTGCTTAGACTTTTGCGAAGGTATACTTGGTATTTGCATTAGTTGTAACTTATTAAATTTTTATGTTATAATGCATTATGCTCCGGTTTGAAAGACATTGTAGCCAGCGAAATTGCTGGCCACATGTGACCTAATATCTGATGCGTAATGCAGTGTTTTTATGGTATTAAAAGTTTTGGGTGGCACAGCAATTGTTATGGGCAGGCGTGGTGCTTATCATCAGGCCAACGACTTGCTCATTTCATCACACAGTTTAAAAAAATATATTACGTACAAGTAGGTAGTTATAAATTAATTGATGTCGCTCTATTCACTCTGTTTAGACTAACAAATGTCTTTGCTTCCCAAAAAGCTGAGAGATAACCATATTTAGTACAAATGATTAAATTTCTCGGTTCTTAAAAGCTAATTTGATAAAATTTATTTTATACAAAGTGGAACGCGTTAAGTTGTTTAGTACGCACTAAGAGCTTTGCAAATGTAAGTTCTGAATAAGCAACAGACTTAGACTATTCAATTATTTATATCGGTGATTGTGTAATGGAGTTGAATTTGTTGAACTAATTGGTAATTGAATTGTCTATATTTAGTTTATTTACCAAAGTGAAGGTCGGGCACCTATATTTTAGTGTATCTCTAGTTCAAATGTACTTTTGTGTTAATTGTAAACCTACCTAAATTATTTATTTGGTCTCACTATAACCGAACTTCGGTCAGGCAAATTTAAAAAAAATATTAAATTATTTGTTTTTTTTTCTACACACTAGTTACTACGAGTAAAACATGAGTGTGTTAAATGTCCTAGTTTCATAAAGAATTATTTTTTGCTGTTTCGGGAACAACAGAGCTCATATATCTACTTTAGAATATTTCAGACACGGCTTAAATATGAGTTTATATTTTATATTATTCCACCTGCTTATTATATTGACGATTGTTTTCCTGAGGTTTTTTTTATTTAGCCTATACTGTCCTACTGCTGCGCAAAGGCCTCCCTCGATTTATTCCATTTGTCTCGCTCCTACACCACCCCATATCATGTATTATTTTTTGTATTATTGCATTCTCGTGTATTATTTTTGGATAAATAAAGTTATTTATTATTATTATTTTACAACAAGTAAAGGTATGTTTTTCGACAATTTAAAGAGAGCCTTACAACATATTTGTTAGTTTTTATGTAGTGTTCAGTGTTAGATATATAATTAGTTACGTCACCCTTTCGATTTGGGTAGAGAAAGCGTCCAAGTTCTGATAAAACAGTAGCCTTAATTGAGATCCCTTTTAATGTTTTATATTATATTAATATTGATGAAAAGCGACCACTTGAACCCAATTTAATTATTCTAGAATACCTATGAAAACCATAATTTACTAACTACGCCTACATATGAAAGTTAGTTCATTATCAAACTGATCGATATATTAGTTAACCTAGATTCAGGCGCTCACCAAGTTTTCGATGACCTAATAATATATAATCACTATATCGTGACAGTAAGTGCGTGTCTTTATTGTGATTAAAGGGAACGTGAACCATATACTTACCTACAATAGATTTCAAAGCTAACTAGTTTGATCGGCCTTTCGATTTGAGTCCTAGCCCTTTGGCTGGACGTCACTGGCAAAGTACAGTGAAAGTTTTAAGGGTAATATAAAATGCTTTGAAACTTGAAAAAAAAAACTGTCCTGTGTTTTGTATCTTACACAATAATGATACTATATATAAAAATGATATTATCATTAATATTATTTTTATGATATTAATGATAATGAATGATAATAACTTTTTTATAATATTTTTGTATACGTAGGTATATTTTTTTTAGAAATATTGTACCTTAAATTTAAGAAAGAAAATAAATAACGTATATTTATAATAATGATAATGCTATTGATAATTTTAATAATAATTATAACGACAATGAAAATGATAATGGGCACAATATGAAATTTATTTTATTAAACTAGCTACACTGCGCAGTTTCACAAACACACTTTCACACAAACTAGTGACAAGACAGCTGTGTACTTATGTCACTTTTGCATGAACGAGTTTTAAGTCGGAAGTACTTAATTATTTATAATTTAAAAATAAAGTGGTTTATGATTCTTAACATTCAATTTTCAACTTAAGGCACACTCTATTACGTGTCAATAAAATAATTGCTTCTAGGTTACGGTTCCTTATAATTATTCTATTGTGTAAGTACGTTGTTAGCGACGTATGTCAATCTTTATTAGTTAAAGGATGTTCGCAATTCTTCAAGCAATTGGATCGCTCTTCATTCAGACTAATCTGGATCAATCATTGTGTCGATGGTAGGTACTTTGTTATTTTGTCTCATTTTATCTTTCATAATATAGTCTTATTCACAACTATATGTAATAGGGCACAAGCATTACTGTGATCAGGTAAGAAGGGCATTGTAACCAGCGAATTTACTGGGCTTATAATATTTATGTGATGTCTCTGATTGCTGAGATTTTTACTTTCTACGATTTTATTAATATGTTTAGATAATTATAATTATGAATTTGTCAATTTAATTACAATCATTGTAAAGATTTTTGAATTTTTTATAATTTGGTTAGGTATAGAGGTCATAATTTTATGTCAAAGTGACCTATAAAAACGTCAGCAATAAGGTTATTTCTTTTTATTTCACTGAGTGATGAGACTAAAAATTCGTGGCGCTTCCCGTCCGCGTGCCGATAACAATTGCAGTGCCACAGACACTGCATAGCAAGAGAAATAAAAAATATACAAAGCAGCTTCCTTTGTGTAATGTTTTGTATAATGACCTACCAACTAAATATAAACTACGACCTACCGATGTCAAAAAATTCAAATATACCCAGTCCCGATATCGATATAATATAGTGTGTAGGGACACATTACGTCGCCCTTACATCCCCGTATTGCTCTCCATTCAAAGGTTGCCTGGAAGAGATCGCTTTTAGCGATAAGGCCACACATTGTAACACTTTCTTTTATTGTTTTTATGTAATATCCTTAGTTTAATGTTTGCAATAAATTGTTTATCTATCTATCTATCTACCACATCGTTGTCAGGAACCACGACTATAAAAAAACGGATAATAAAAAATTTAATAAAAAATAAGTTTACGTAAAGACAAATAAGACGTTCTCGAATCGCGTAATTAACAAAATGAACCCGTAACATCAACGCCGAGTTGTAAACTACCATAACAAAATAAAACTGGATCTATTATGTATGGACGTAATGAGATGAAGAAGATAATTTTAAATCTCTTTTTCTTTTCTCTGTCCTTGTTTGCCTCCCATCGGAGAAATGGTCTAAATGTATAAACTATATTAATATATAAGTATTTAAAACCAATTCCTGGTTAAGGTTTAGACTGACTAAAACAAATAAGTCCTTTATGGGCAATCACGTACGTTTTTACAATAAAACTAACGGAGGTCATAGAAAGTAAATAAAAATTGCGAGTGAAATATATTCTAATGTGAAAAGTATACTAAACCGTTAGTAATTACATAGAAGACAAAGATGCATGGGACATTCCGATTGTACCAAGTAGCCAACTGGTACATTAGAAACAATATTGCCAAAAACAAACAAAATATTCTAAAAAAATCTAAAAAAAAATGCCCCTCTGTTTCTTGCCCTAAGTTCTGATTAGTGGTTCTTTTTCCGATACGGTGGTAGAGTTATTGTAATAATTGACGTTCATAAGTGCGTTTGTGATGCCAAATCTGAATAAAAAAATGTTGAACTTGAACTTGTTCCCTACATATAGAGAATCCTAGTTAGGGGCCAGGATATATGGATTTTATCGTTGGGAATAAAATAAAATAATAAAATTGGAATTACATGTTGATAACTGCATAAAGAAACTACTACTTAACAATGAACTTTCTAGATGTTAACTTTATTCAAAATTACGCCCCGCAATCAAAGCCTAGCTCCACTCATGGCTATAGGTATACCTATTTATATCGTACACAAATTTAATTAAGAGCATTATTTAAGAGCTGTCCGAGTTGAGAAAACAGAAAAGTTATTTGTACGAAAGCCCCAATTAAGGGCAAGCTTTTTGGACTTAATCCAATAAATCTACTCATTTAGTGAGCGAAATGACTGTGTTCATATAATTTTAGGGAGATATGCGATGTGTTGTTTCGCTTACTTTGGATTGGATTACACAACCCGTCTTAAATATTTTATTATCTTAATAAACTAAGTGGTAGACTTGAACGAATAAAAAAGGCGGACGCCTCATTGCCAAATTAAAAAGTGAAGCACTCATGTTATACCGGTCCACTCGTTCGTACACAAGCCTCACGCACATATTTACATCATGCTATGCCGATCGGCCGTCACAGCAGCTTGACATCAGCCCTCCGTCAACTCACACAAACATAACGCCACCACCACTATTACTCTTTGTTTCACCACCAGAAAATATAACAATAAAAAGAAAAATAACAAACTTAAAAACTAAAGTGTTACAATAGGCGGTCTTATCGCTCAAACCGATCTCTTTCGGAAAACATTTGGACAACCTTCAGTTGTTGCTTTGCGAGATTCCGTCCGCCTTTTTTTATTCGTTCAAGGTGGTAGAGCAGTGTAATCTTATAGGGTTGCTAAAATTCGTCGAAAACATCTTCGAAAGCCTTAGACGACGACTATGAATCTAACCTTGAACATAAATCCACTGAGATCTTATTTTATTTATGTAATTAACTGGTGAAACGAGCTGGTTGTTCACCTGCTGGAAAGCAACACGCCTGTACATAACATAGCCTTTTTATGATCTACATTAAAATGTTCTGGGGATAAATCCAACTGTGCAATTATGCTTAATTCAACGGCACAGCACTGCGCTCATCATTCTGAAAGAATAGCTCTTAAGTCTAATGCCCAGTAATTTCGCTGACTACTATGCCCTTCAAATCGGATCACAATAATGCATGCGTTGCGCACTACTGTTTGGCTGCTTATTTGTTAGGTATGCTTTTACTATTTACTACAAGGTAGTCTGGAAGCCCGCTTATTACTGCGTGTTTACGCTATTTACTGTGAAACTTACATACTGTGCTTAATTAGGTGTTTAATAAAATGTTTATCTATTTATCTCTACATAAACTCCAAAACAGAACTAATTTCTCTAATTTCGGTTATTTTGGTATACGCATATTAAACTATATTCCAACCTAATTACACCTAGCCGCCGCAGAATCAAATAGCAAAACCGCACGAAACTATTTACCCATCAAATGCAATTTTCAATAAACACTACGTCGGGATCCAAATTACGAGAGTCACCACATCATTAAATTAAGCCGGAGGATCAACAACCTCCTAGAAACGTGTTTTCAGATTGGCTGATAATGGATATAGTAATCACATCAGGCAATTCACGTGAAATTAAGCTACAAAATGTTCAGCGATCTAGAACTGAACAAGTCTATAAAAAATAATAAAATATAATAATAATAATAATTTTATTATATTTTGTATATATATTTAAGTTATTTTGTAAATATATTTAAGTTATTTAAGCAATTTAAGTTCAGATTTAGATAATTATTTGTTAAAATATCAATTAAAACAAGTCTATATAATTTTTAGGAAACAAAAATACGACAACGGCCCCGAGATTCAGAACCTTACGATAACATATCGATTCGACTGGATATCGATCAGGTGTTGTGCGTTCCTGCCGTGCGAATAAAATAAAGCAAAGCTTTTCTGCCCTGAGAATTCGATACGATTTCGGTTACAATTTCGGTATCGATTACATGTTGAGTTTGCGGAATTTGTTTTGTGCACAATATTTTGGATCGTTAGATATCAAACCGTTCGACAACAAGTTATCGAGAGTTTTGAATCGACCAGCAGATCCCGCATTCAATATATTTTCTAGAAACAGAAAGGGATCTCCCAATTGAGCTACGGTGGAATGGTATAAAAAAAAGGTTTGGTGATGCAACACGTCTCTAAAATACAGACAAAAAAGCTTCACAGAAAACTCCGAATAGTTCATGTATGGAATTTTCACCTTATCGCTGATATATTTTCAATTAAAAAACGCCGGTTAAAATACGCCCAACGAACAACTCGGAAAATCTTATTGCGGTATCGTCACAACGAAACTTGGCTAACTACTTTTGTTTCTTTTAAAAGCTTTCTAAGTAAGCTTGAAAAGTTTTGCTCAGTTAACGTTCTCTATTCAAATTTTCTGTACGCGGTCCTCGTCCATGGCACGCGTTCGTTAGTAAAATGCATTATGCAACGTCATTCCTGTAGTCGACCGCGGTCTGCCAAAGCTCGACCACAAGTGAAAATGTTTAAGAAAATCTCTCACGCTATTTTTGGACTCCTGTTTTTCGCGCATTCGAAAACTCGTGTTTTGACAGTGCTCAGACACAGACCAGACATGTTAATACGATTCCTTTTTTATTTATTTTCAACGAGATACAGTACAGATGCAGAGTCTGATTTACATTTTCCTCTTTGTCTTTGAGCGAACGACCGCTTTTGTCTATTGAGATTGGAGTAGGTGGGCTTAAAGAGTTTCCATTTTCCGAAATGCGAATTATAGAAAAATGCTAAATAAATACTGGCATTGTAGTTGCATGGACATTATAGGTAGGTGGTATTATAGGATTGTTACCAACTTTATCTAGGATAGTTAAATAATTATAGTTCATATTATAATACTCGTATTACAGTAGAGTATTCTATTTGAAACACGTTTAGATATGTACGTTGTAAAAACTCTTGAATAAAAGCCGATTTTAATACAACGATAGATCAGGTGTAATTATATTATTTGCAATGTACATAATGCTGGTTTATTTGCTCATCAAACATTCGTTTGTATAAGTAAAAATAAACAGCGATAGGCAGTTACTGCTTTTGTACGCAATAGACAGTACAAACGTTACGTACAGCGGTTTTATTTCTGTTTACGTTACATACCTACACACAAAAGGAAAATGAATTTTGCATACGGCTACCACTCCGCTTATTAAACTCTATTGAGTATGTTTCATGGATTACAAAGCAAAGTACCTAAGACTTTAATCAGTGCAGTGTAGATTTTGTTGGGTTTACAAAAAAAGCATTTTTTTTCACTATAGGTATATTAATAACAAAAATAACACAAAATTTCTAAGGTCCTTTTTTATGTAACGAACGTTACATAAAAAAAGAGAATTAGGATGGGATAACAGAAGCAAACTTAACCTTTTTCATTTTACATTATATATTTAGAAAACGATTCGCACTTTAATGGCCATAATTACTACTACGCTACGGTCCGACGTCACTGATCCCGAAGTTAGGTTAGCAAGAATTTAATCCAAACTTGGACTAACAAAGTTTCCTAACCACAGATGCCAAATATTCTACTGGCATGAGCCAGTACTGCATTATACATATAATCAGAAAGTACCTACTACACTACAAACTCTGAGGTCAATGAAACTAAGCCAAGAAAAGAAATAAAGTAATTATTTTTCAAGTAGTGTTTTTTTTATGTAGGTAACTAAATGACGAGACGAGCTGGTCGTTTGCCTGATGGTAAGCAATACGCGAGCCCATAACAATAACAGCATCACCCAGAACTTTGTTTCGCAAAATCCTGCGGCGCTGCACTGCGCTCGTCACCTAACTTCCTTCACATAAGCCAATTATCTATCAGTTCAAAAGTTGATAATATACCAACCAATCAACCGCTTGCAATTCAAGTAATGCCATCGATTAGATACATGTTTATTGTTACAGTCAAGTCGATATTTTATAATAACAAGACGTCCCACTGATTTAATTACTAACCTCATGCTCCAACGCTCATCGATTTTCTGTGTCTAGGTTTTTTATTGTCAAGGAAGGGCTTGGCAAAATGCCCGCCCAATGAAACGTCTGCACACCACCGTCCTTTTTACAAGTTTTTATTTTAACTCGCCAATTAGGCACATCTATTTGGGTCTGATATTATTAACAAGATTTTTAGGAACTTTAATGTTGTAATTCGTTATAACTATTATTGGCATTATCTCTGTTATTCGTTAGTATAATCCTAAAAATTTCCATGTCACCTGGTGATCATTCTGGAGATCAGCAATATGCTGATTTTGATCCATAGTAAGTAGGTATCTATATCTACCATAGCATACATTTATAAACAAGGCGTGGTCAAATTCTTATGTTACATTTTGTTTGGAAATTAATTTTGACTATTGGCCTAGAAAGATAACACTTAAAACCAAAACTTCAGGTAGGAAGGTAGGTATAATTTAATAAAAAACTGTGTTCGGTGAAATAAGAAGATAGGTTAGATTAGGTTAGAGCTTATGTGTTGCTGTAACTATTTATAAATTTATTTCAATTAATTTGTAGGAAGAAATGATAGATCAGCTCATCTTCCAAACAAATGTTTTTTACGTATAAATTGAAGTCTGTTGATAACGTGTATATATTAATTTTGTTTTGTGACTAATAACATTTAACTGCTTAGAATATTTTATCCAAAAACGTATGAATAAAGGTGAAACTTTATTTCGGGAGCAAACTTTCGAGGTTTCGCCGACACCTTCGTTCGTTCTCAAAGTGTTAAAATATTTACCAATACATTACCTGCGTGGGGGAAATAACATACTGAACATTTGAACAGATGGCCGTGACCCGAGCGCCTTTACGACCATGATTATTGCGCAACTTTTGTTTTTGGGCCATTGTATTAAAAATACATAACTTAGCTGGTTAATTATTCACAGGTACCTTTAAAAATATGCGAAAACATTGTCACTATTTAAACAGGGCAATTTATTTATTTATACTTAAGCACAAAACAGTTTGTACATGGAGGACTTAATGCTAGATAGCATTTTCTACCAGTCATCCAGGACGTGCAAGAAAAAATGGTAGCGATGCAGTAAAGTGCGTGATGGGAAATTTAAAAATATTCTTAATTATTGCCTAAATAAAAGTTACATACCTATAGGTAGTATGTAAAAATATATACTCTTATTAGAACTAAACCACATAAACTTAATATATATCTAAAATAAATATATAAAATAAAAAGTTTGCGAAAGTATTCACAAAACTTCAGGTAATTTCACAATTTCGATTGTTTCAGCTTAGCCCCAGATACCAGGCAAGCTTAAGATGATAAGAGGTTTCACTCATTACTCGCGTTGTGGCAACAAAAACAATGAATATTTGAATAGTTGATGTTTATTTACTGCCTCGATTATACTTTGAGTTGAAAAGGTATTTATTTTGAGTTACAACCAAAAGCGCATTATAGCTGCAGACTTATGAAGTTTTCATTAAGATTTATTAAGATTCAGAATGCATGAAGATTCATATTACAACTTTTCCTAGAAATATTTGAATTTTACATGACGCGTGTATTTTTAAAATTTACATAAGATACATTATTTTAACAATTGCAAAAATACATATTTTTAAACGATCGCATACGTACTTATGCGTAGCTCCTGATCCCCAACTCAGTTGCCCTGTATCTTGGTAGATAAGGAACTACGAAGACAATGGTCCCACAACACCCAGATACGAAACAAACGACTTGCGCTTTTTTTTCTCTGTGCACAAACATTTGTCCCGTCATGGGAATCGAACCCCAACCTCAGTGGTGTATTAGGTTATACCAGCCTACTAGTTATACGCCCGTTTGCACCTTGAATACAAATAAACGTATTGATTATCTACTTTTACACTTTCTCGCATTCAAATTTTACATAGATAACAACAGAAAAATGTTCTAAATCGATTATGTGAGTCTAGCTGATTAGCTCAAGGAACATCAAACACTATAGGAACTTCTGAATATTGGTAGAGCTTATAAGTACCTATTTCCATAACTTCGTGTTACCAATACAGTTTTATTGGAAGTAACCTCCAATGTTGTAACCATTCGCAACTGTGTAACACATTCTATACCTGAATGAAGTGATCAGACAATCCGTTCAATTTTGTCCTCGACGGAACGCAGCCTCCGCACATTCATGTAACATTTTGGAAAAATGTTTTATTCAATAGTAGAGAGTTAGGTGGCGGCAACCAACGTTTCATTATTCTAATGCTTGCGGCTCCCAACCTAGGTAGGCCAGGTGCTACGAAGTAAATGTAAATATTTTATTGTGCGGGCACGAACAACGCCTTAGAGATCAATAAAATTTGTTTGTTTTGTAAAATGCTCTCCGTTGTCTGCTTTATAGATTGTGAACATGAATTATTCAAACGAATGGAAGCGCCAATCCATTTGTTTTAATGTTTTGTCTGATGAAACGTATAACTTTCGAACCTTTTCGACTTTGAGCGGAAGCAATTAATTTTTCGGTGAGTAAAAAGTTGAACCTCTTTATAAGGGTCGCAAGCAAAAAACGTTGGAGTACTTTTATTATAAATTCGATATTGAACGTAATCTCTTTTGTATTGCACGAAATTTTGTTATTTTAGTAGACTAACATACTAACATATTTTTTTCGTAAATTCGCCTTTAAACTACGATAATAAATGGCAAACAGTACGAGTAAAATGTTATGTCAAAGCGACGCCTTCCCTCAACATAAAATTAAAATTAACATTATTCAAAACTACATTAAGTATTCCCTTGAAACAGGAATGGACTTGTTCCTTACAGCATTGAAACGCTGGTTATTCGATCCAATATTCTCCCCTGTCAAAACATCGCAGTTTTCGGAAGTTCGTTCAATTTTACGTGCAAGTTTTAACAACACTGTGATATTTTTTGGTGACTTTTTGTTTAGTCCGCCGCGTCGTCAACAGAACGCAAAACATAGTTCGCAGTGTTCACACTTTCACGACTGTTTCGTGAACGCTGGCCTCGTGCGCTTACAAATACGTAGCCTACAGTGAATTCCGTTTTAGTTGGCTATTCATATTTTTCCAATAGGAAATATGCGTGTGCTATCAAAAAATTTGGAAATTATTTTTACGATAGATTACTCCTGTAAACATTTAGTAGTGACATAATTATTAATTGCGTAGTTTTTTTTGTATTTAAATGTTACTTTTTCTTATTTTTGGACGAACGTAATTGCTTGAGCAAACGTGCACGTTTTGACGTCACGCACCGTTAACGTCGCTGCTTATTGATCAATTATTGACACACACACACACACATGTAGCATAAATGGAACAATGAGGAGATCCTAGGTCCCCACATTTTGACGTCACACGCAAATGGCGCGCTTAAGTTCATTTAAATTGATTTAATTATTTTATTGGCAAATGATGTAAAATTTTTGAAAATTTTTTTGCTCATTAATTGTATTTAATCATGAATCGATTCATGCTTTGCATGCCTATGTCAACTTTGTTTTTGGTACAAAACTATACTTACTTTGAGATATCGAGTAGTGCGAGAGCACTTTTGCAGAAACTTGTAAACTAAAAGCAAGTACCAGTACCTGATATTTGTAGCATAATCAAAAAGAAATTAAAAGGTGTTTAAGTAAATACCTTAAATTTATCCGCTTTTCAATTAAAATTTCGCCTCACACCACCAATTATGTTCGAATTGAGGATTAATTTAGCGGCTTGGATAAACGTTTACATTAGACAGCCTTTTATCAAAAGGCGTTAATACATCATGCGTTTAGTACGAGTAGGTATCTCGGGGAATTCTAGGAGTTACAGCTCCGACTTTTAAATAGGATTTTTTTTTATTATTTATAGGCTTGCGTTTGACGGGTATTTCACCTGTTGTTAAGTGACGATGCGATGATATTTTTTTCACCTTACTATAAAGACCTACTTCGATCATAATTATTGTGTGTCTCTTGAGTATGTGGTATTACACCAGTTTTGGCGGCGGAATCAAATACGCATCCTCAAATCCCACGTACACAGAGTAATAGTTAGTGAATCACACTAATATTATAAATGGGTTACGTCGCTTACCTTTTGTTACCTACCTCTATTTAATGTTTTGTTATGTAGTAGTTCCACATTCTTAGTTTTAAAATTATATATTTCTTTGGAGACCTATAATTGGCTGTATATGTGTATATATATATATATATATATATATATATAATATAATATATTATAAGGAGAAACTTGTCTGAGAAGGAGGCGTGGCCTATCCCCGCCGTCAGAGTGAGCGTGGAGGGGCAAGCGGAGGTTCGAGGCAGCGCGCACGCCAGTCGCAGCTCAGTTCGTTCACGACACCAGGAGTAGACGGACGTTGTAGAATCGCTTGTCAAATCACTGTCCATTTTTAATTCGAATATTGTTCGGTTGCCTAATTATTTTATATTTCCATTTTTGTGTTTCAATTAATTGTTTTGGTTATAATTTTGTAAAATTGGAATAAAAGTCTAGGTTTTGTTGGTTGCTTATATTTTTATTGAATTGTGAGTTAAACTCCTAAATTCAGAAGTGGGATTCTTACTTCCCTTCTGCTATTTTTGCTTATAGGTTATCTTGACTTTTAACTACCCGCTTTTATTTATTCAATTATGTCGGGAAGAACTACATGTAGTAGTCGTAGACGAGATCGAACGCCTATTCCTGGTTTGGATCAAACGCTTCAAGCGATTGAGTCGTTTGAATGCTTTGGAAGATCATTCTAGGGAACGTGTTGCGAGTGCCGATGGCAATCATGCCGTTGCGGGTACATCGCGCGCCGTACCGGTGCCCGACCCGGTCACCACGGAGGTACCGCTGCCCCACCTAGTGAACCACCAGGATCACTAGCCGTGCCATCGAGCGGCGACTCTTGCGCGGCGAGTTTGGACGTGTCGAGTGCTGTGCATACTAGTGCGGATACGGTTTTGAGTGAAGTAGCTGACAAGCTCGTAAGTGCATTAAGTGCTATTCCGGTAAGATCAAACAATGTCTATATTTCGATCCATCTTTGCGTGATTTTGATGTGTGGTTTAATGATGTTGACCAAGTGCGTTTATTGAATAAGTGGGACGACCGCGAGTGTTCAGGGCATATCAGTCATTGCTTGAAAGGCGACGCGCGTCTATGGCTTAACGAGTGGGCAAGTAACGATCGTAGCTGGTCTAACTTCAAACGCGAATTCAAAGCTTTGTGCCCTCGTCCTTTAGATTTTGCGAACATTTTGTTCGATGTGATGAAGATCGATTCAGACATGTACCCCACGTACGCGGAGTATGCCCGACGTTCCTTACTACGATTACGTATCAACGGATTGAGTGACGAGCTGATTACGGCAATAGTGATCCGTGGCTTAACGGATGCCCATATACGAACGCCCAGCTGGTGCAGGGTGACCTAGTTAATTTTTTGTCAATTTATGTAAAGCCTGCTCAGGGCACACCGATGCGTGACACCCAACGTAGTGTGTTTCGCAAAAACTACCCTCAACCGAACCAGCGAAAACGGGACCACGGTGCTTCAACTGTTAGATGTTTTTTATGCGGTGGTTTTAGCCATAGGCAGATTTCATGCACCAAGCGCACGAGGACAGATGGACCAACTGACAATAAATCATCTGGTGGTGTTCCGAATCTTAGAAGTGTGCTCCCTAAGCGTGAATCATGTTCTTTTTGTAAAAAGATGGGTCACCGAGTTAAAGATTGTTTTGCAAAGCAGCGCACTGAATCGCGTGGCATACCTAACGTTAATTTTTGTCGTGAAACTTCCCACGTGTATAAACAGAATGTCATTGCGACTGCGGTTATTCAAGGCGTTCCTGTTGATATTCTGATAGATGGTGGATCGACAATTTCCCTAATATCTGAATCTGTCACGAAACATTTTCAGTGAAATCAGGCGCTTCCGTTTTGCGTATTACGTGGCATAGGTCGTTCCCAACCGATACATGAACGCCGGTCATTGTTGGCACTGATGTACTTAATAGGGATGGCATTACCTATACCCGGACCCGAGGCGTACAACGGCTTACGCGAAGCAATACTGCCTTGATGTACCATTAGCGATCAATACGCCGTTAGTGAGTGAGGTCCTCTATACCTTGACTAAAGTCGGGATTTCGATTAACCTGAAGTAATGCCAGTTTTTATTACTGCGGTGGTATATTTAAGCCGAACGATCAGTAATGGCCAGGTACGGCCGAGCGAGTACAAAGTCAAAGCCCTGATCAATTCACGTGTACCCAGTAATGTCAAGGAGGTCAGACAATTTTTGAGCCTCGCGGGTTATTTTAGACGATACATTCCCAGGTATTCCCAGATGACGGCGTGCGTTGCCAATCTAACGCGCAAAGCTGTCCAGTTCAGGTGGGGTAAGGACCAAGAGAAGGTTCGCAAAGCCATTATTGCACGAGTAACATGCGCACCAGTATTGGCTATATTTAATCCTTCTCTCCCTACTGAAGTGTACACTGATGTTTCGTCACGAGGTTATGGTGCCGTCTTACTTCAGATACTTGATAATGGACACAAGCGACCTGTGACTTATTTTGGCTAAGTTACCCGGGGTGCTGAGTTGCATTGCCAGGTTGCCACTCTTATGAGCCGGAAACGCTGGCCATTGTCAAAGCGTTGCCGCATTTCAGACGTTGCCTCATCGGTATGAAATTTAATGTTGTAACAGATTGTGACGCATTGGAACTGACTCAGCGCAAGAAATGCTGATTGTCTGGGCCGTAGCCCGGTTAATGTTTGTGGGGTTCGTAAGCCACAAGCTTGGGCTCAGGTGGCGCAAGCCGCTGATGAAGAAACAAAGTTTGCTGACAAAATTACAAGACTGTGATATTGATCCAAAACGGTATATTGGGCGCTGTGACGTCCTTTATTACGGAATGGATGTGGTTGGTGAACAGCCACGTTTACTGTGCTACATACCAAGGGGTCATCGTCTTAGTTTACTGCGCGTTTTCCACGACGAACATCGACGCGTTGGTGTTGAAAAAACTACTGATCTTTTGTTGAAACATTTTTGGTTTCCTGGCTTTCAAATACGTTGTTATAAATGTCGACACTTTTAGTAAATATTGCCTTCTCTATCCGATAAACAAGACGCGAGCGAGTTGAGGAGGGTATTTGAAAATTCATTTTCTCTTTTTGGCACACCCAAACTAATTATTGCTGACCGTGGTTGGATGTATAAGAGTTCATCTTTTGTTAATTGAGTTAATAAATTAGGATGCGAGATGCATTTCATAACTCCCGAAATGCATCAAAGTAACGGAGCTGAGCGGTACTGTTACACAGTCATGAATATGTTTCGTGTTAAGACAAATTTAAGGAATGAAAATTGGTCAAATGTTTTATGAAATTACAGCTCAACTTGAACAATACGATGCAAAAGTCTATTCAATGTTAACACTTGAATTTGTAAATTGGCAGCGATGGTGCGACGCTCATCATACAATCCCTGGTGTTACGTAGCCTTGGAGGTTACGAATCCTAATCGCGAATCGCTCCGCGAAATTAGCTGACTGCTTCAGAGTTGCTAGATGCAAACAGAGCTTGCCAAGATGAGTGTGTTAACTAACGGGGTAAAGCTTCACGATGCTTTCAGGACGGCGAATTGGTGTTCGTCAGTAAGACGAGCCAAGCCACGGGCAAGTTGGACTCCGGTATGCGTGGTCCATACATGGTTACGCAAGCGCTGCCTCATGGCCGATATGAGTTTAAACTGCTGTCTGGCTCTTACGGCAAGACCTCACAAGCTGCGGCAGAATATATGATGCGATGGAAAGGGGAATGGAACCTTATGTGGATAGTACATTTTTCGAGAGTACCCTGATTTTGATGCCATAAGCTTTGGAAGTTATGACGTCATGCCGCAAGACTGTAACATCCCGAGGGCTCTGTATTTGTGTTATATATACGTATGTGCATCCTGAGGGCTCTGCATTTGTGTAATATACGTAAGCGCATCCTGAGGGCTCTGCGTTTGTCTTTGTGTTTTGCTATTTTTGTTTGTTTTCGTACTTGTTGCGTGAGGCCTCCGCACTTGTATGATGGGCATCCCGAGGGCTCTGCCATTGACGTGTATCTCGAGAGCTCTACACGTGTGAGTGTCCCGACGAGGGCTCCACTCACGAAGGGCGACCTGCTGTGTCGTCCTGGATATCCTGAGGGCTATGTCCAAATGTTCTCCAGGTGATGGAGTCTCTCTCACCTGATGTTGTTAATGTTGATCTTAGACGATCATGGGCATCCTGAGGGCTCTGCCATTGACGTGTATCTCGAGAGCTCTACACGTGTGAGTGTCCCGACGAGGGCTCCACTCACGAAGGGCGACCTGCTGTGTCGTCCTGGATATCCTGAGGGCTATGTCCAAATGTTCTCCAGGTGATCGAGTCTCTCTCACCTGATGTTGTTAATGTTGATCTTAGACGATCCTGTAAAGGTTCCGTCTACAGATTATGAAAGTGATGGAGTCGCTCTCACTTTCATTTTGCCTAAATTTGACTGTTAAACTAATAAAAATCTTGTATGTATGTTTTTAGATGTTGACGATAAAGTTAAGGCGAATGCATCTAAAAATCCGACGTGTAGCTCAAGCTCAAGCTTCTGAGCACCAAGTCGCGCACGAAGCGCACTGCTCTGCTTCCACCGAAGATCTGCAGCAGCATGCACCCTCAGCCTCACACTGACCCATCTGCGTGCGAGGACGCGCCGCCGTCAGGAGAGGCCGTATAAGGAGAAACTTGTCTGAGAAGGAGGCGTGGCCTATCCCCGCCGTCAGAGTGAGCGTGGAGGGGCAAGCGGAGGTTCGAGGCAGCGCGCACGCCAGTCGCAGCTCAGTTCGTTCACGACACCAGGAGTAGACGGACGTTGTAGAATCGCTTGTCAAATCACTGTCCATTTTTAATTCGAATATTGTTCGGTTGCCTAATTATTTTATATTTCCATTTTTGTGTTTCAATTAATTGTTTTGGTTATAATTTTGTAAAATTGGAATAAAAGTCTAGGTTTTGTTGGTTGCTTATATTTTTATTGAATTGTGAGTTAAACTCCTAAATATATATATATATATATAATATATATATATATATATATATATATAATATAATTATATATATTTAATAATAATAAAGGCCAGGGGCGACTCTGTGGCGAGTCCACCACAGAGTCCAACCACTACACCACAGAGGCTGTCAATATATATATATAAATATATAAATACAGCCAATTATAGGTCTCCGATAAAATATATAATTTGTTGCTGTTGGTCTTCTCAATTAGATAAATAAATGTGAAAGTTTGTATATTAGTGTGTAAGTGAGTTTGTTACCTATTCACGCTGTACTTGCTCAACGTATTTAAATTAAATTCGAGATAGCTTACTTACCCTGGAAAAACATATAGGCTACTTTTGATCCCGGGTGCAACAGCGGGGCGAAGCTAGTTATATTACTACTGATGCGCCGGGTGCGGGGCAGCTCCAACAGCTACCTACAGTTGTTCGCTTGGAGGATGGACCTGGACTAATGAAATATTGGAATAAAATGCATGTTGAGCACTCTGGAGCCAAACTTAGATTTAGATTAAGATGACATGTTTGTACAATTAATTAAATTTTATTTTGTTAGAATTTTTATAATGGATTTGTTTTGTAATCGATTATTTTATTGACATTATTGATTATTTTATTATTTTTTACTAACATTTTTTGAACTTGTATTTTAACTAACAAATATGGACATTGTCTGAATCATGAATAAATGAATTGAATTGAATATTACAAAATAGTGCGTGATGTAATAGTACGTAGTATTACTTTTATAAAGAAGTCTAAATATTCATAGTCTGTAGATATTATCTAAAGATATTATTCATAAGTTATCTTTTGGCTAAGTTAACCGAGCGTAATTATTCGGCAAATATTATTTTTGTCATATAATAAGCTAAAGCAGATCAGAGACTTGATAAAGAAGAAAAATATATGATAGGTATGTATATTATGTATACAAGAAATTGTATGGCATTTAAAATATAATGATATCGCTTTTGCTTTCGTTTCTATTCACGTTACGCCTGATTATGTTTGTATAGAGATTCGTCCTATATAACGGGTGCCTTTATAATGCCTATATTAGAAAGTCTATTATCCAAAGGTGTCAATAAAACGCCCCGCCATGAGTATCCAGGGGCAATAAATTCGTTTCCAGCCACGTAGAACTAAGAGCCCGGATTATTTCGCACCATTTACTCCTTTCAGCCACCGTCTTCATAATACAGCTTCAGTAAAAGGATTTTTCCTAGCAAGATTGAAATTTTCGACTACACCCTTAATCGAGCTTAATCGAATTCCGAGAGTTTTTTTATTGATGGAAAATGTTTTAAACATCGATTTTTTTTTTTCGATGGCCGTAAGTTTTCCAATCAATCAGAAAAATGAGAAACTCGTAGATTAAATTAATTCATTAATTGAATTTTTGATTGGCTCGCCTTTATTGAACTACAAGGTAGGTAGGTACTGGGAAACTTATTTGGGAGGTTCACAATTTTACAGTATAAAATATTTTGAATGTAAACTGAATATTACTTATTTACCGTATATATATATATATATATATACTTTACGTTTTGTACGCTCGCTCTAAAACGGTGAAGGAAAACATCGTGATGAAACCCGCTTACGCGCTTTGGAGTGGTAGGCTCTGGCCGTGGTTGTAATACCACCCACCGAACAAAGCCATGCCGTCAAGCGACCTAGTCGTGTTTCGGGATGATGTTCGGTGAACCATCGGGGATACGGGTCTGAGCATCCGCTCAACTGCCGTCTCTCTCTAGATCTATGTGCTCCATTTTAGGCCACATCATCGCTTCACATCAGGCGAGATAGTGGCCAAACATAGATCTATTAAGTGTAAACAAAGGAATGTAAACAAACATAAATATGCGTCATTTTATAAGAAAAGTATGTAAGTCTCTACATAATATGTCTCTACATAGTCTCTACATAATATGTAGGTATATATACAACTAGTTGATACCCAAAACTATGTCCGCGTTTTTTTTAAACATTTCCCTTCACTGCATGACACTGTTCACTGGCAAAGGTACTTTTCAAAGCGGACTCTTGCAGAAGGTCTACCAATATGAAGTTAATAAAAAATAATATTAGATTAATATTCTTGAGGAAAAATCGTAATTCACGTGCTCTTTCACTTTTAGTTTATCTAATCTAAGCCACTCCACTAGGGCTTCCGTGCAATCCAATTTCACTACACCAGAAATGAGCGGATGCACTCAGCTCCTGCATATTATGCAAAATATGTGCCTGGTTTACGAAATACATTCGAATTTACATTTAAATACGCACGCGGCTTCCAAAGATGGTCACATGTGAGGCGGAATTGCCGTTGCGGTACAACAAAGTTACATAATTACTGTCGTCGGCGGATTTCGGCCCGCCCCAAAGCCGCAGGTACGTTGTACGTTGAGTAAATAAACGTTGGAGTACCAAATATTGACATTGACATTTCTCTTTGATATTTTTTTATTTGTTTCTTATCTTCTGAGTAGGGTTACTTACCAAGTATATCCTGGCATTATGGGACGCAATTAAATCCTACTCTTACTAAAATTTAAATGCGAAATATTGTGAAGATAGATGCATGTTTGTTATTCAATCATGCAAAAACTACTGAATGGATTTTGATGAAGTTTAGGTCCTAGAAAAGGACATAGGCTACTTTTTATCCCGGGAAACCGGTGAAACCGCGGGGCGCAGATAGTAAGATTACTATATCTTTTTACCTACCATGATAGGTAAATGTAAAACTGAGTGCTGTAAATATTATAATGTTAGATAAATTATATTACTAACCGTTTAATTGTGAATCATTGTAATTTAATATTCATAGTTGAATCTCTAAAGTCTGAGTGACACATCGGCATGACATCGTTTAATTGTTCTTTCTTTGTTTTAATTAACTGCCAGGGATACGTAGCATCTACACATTTTCCAAAACTCTCAAAATATTTAGCATTTCTCAAAGCTTAGTTCAATATATCATTGCGCTGTATATATTATGCTACTACTTTATAAATACACTAGCTGACCGAGCAAACGTTGTTTTTAAAAAAAAATTTAGGGGTGGACTACCCCTAACATTTAGGGGGATGAAAAATAGATGTTGGCCGATTCTCATAGATACCGGATAAGCACAAAAAATTTCATCAAAATCGGTCAAGCCGTTTCGGAGGAGTATGGCAACGAAAACTGTGACACGAGAATTTTATATATTAGATTATACTTTACCATACTTTTCTATTTATTATACTTTGTGTATGTTTGTACATATATTATACACAAAGTACCTATTACTTTTAGGGTAATAAGACCAATGTTCAGCGAAAGATTTCCATGCCTGTCTTTATAGTCAATGTCGTCTTCGCTAACTTTTCACGTCACTTGATACACGTCTATACCCACTTCATTAGGAAATCCACTGAGGACTCGCAATTAGTTTCATAATAATAATTGCTCTTATATCATATTATAGCAATTATTATTATCAAAGTAATCGTATAATATCGTGCCTATTTACAAAAAAATTAAAATCGAATATAACAAAATTAACAAAATTAACAAAATTTAACAAAATTAAAATTATGAAAATTATGATAAAAAAATTGAAAATTACGATTATTATGATTTATGAAAATTATGATTATTATTATGAAAATTATGATTATTATTACTTTTATGAATATAACAACATTTGAAACTGTTGGATGGTCTAACATAAGTTTCATCAGTTATTTTACTAATGACTGTCAATCGTACTGATCTTTTACTTATTTCATGAGGCATTTCTTCGCAAATCTTTACTTAAAAAACTGGTACACAGTAATTTATTTATTCTTTACTTCCGGCAACATTAGATAAGTTACAGATGAAATTTACTTATTCTACGGCCCATATAAATATATACCTACATTAGAACATATAATTATATTAAAATATTAAAATTATATACATACAATTTATATTAAAATATTTATATATGTGACTCGTTTTGTCGGTGACGTGTGACGCTACTGGGTGGTGTCAGCTTGCGGGTAATGCTAATAATACAAACTTAACACGTATCAGTATTGCAATCCCACGTGGCAATACTGCCAGCTTATTGGGTACGCTGCCAAGTTGGCAGTGTCAACTGGTAGTGGGCTGGAGCAATTAGGCTATCTTGTAAGGTTGTCCAATTGCTTCTCCTTATTAGTAGTTACTTTTTAGTAAGTAGAGTGTAAAATTGTTTAATAAATAATTAATTTTTAGAAAAAAACAAAAACCGACTTCAATGTTTCTTTGAAGCCCAAGGCACATATCGATGAAATTTATATGGGACCACTTCGTAGCTATACTGAACCCGATGCAAAAAGAATTTTTCAAATCGGTTCATAAATGACGGAGTTCTGAGGTAACAAACATAAAAAAAATACAATCCAACAGAGAACCTCCTCCTTTTTTGAAGTCGGATAAAAAGGCATTTGCCCGTCAAAAAAATTATAACTTTTGTAAATACTTATATTAACATTGATAAAATAACCTCAATTTTATATCTGATATTGTAATTTAAATATAATAATAGTAATAATAATAATGTAATTCCGAATGAAATTTACTTATAAATGTTATTAAACTGTTATATTATTTATTAAATATTTGCGTGTTACTAATAATTGACTATATGTTTCGGATCCAATCATATTTAAAATAGCATCTTTAATGTATGTACCAACATGTATTGCAAATAAATTATTTAATTTCATTTCTCTTTTGCTAATCCTATAACTCCATATCCAAGCGGCATTTGATTACAACGCCACGCCACTCTAAGTAAGCCCTGTTTTCACATCAGCGTGCACTCTCGGTATATGTTTCTGAGTAATATTCCGCGATGTGAGCCCGCGATCCAATAGGATCAGGCCCGTTTCAGTTATTTACAGACACATCAATCGCTTGCAAAGGGTTGTTCCATGGAGGAAACAAGTTCCCTGCTTACGTGCTGAGTCATGCCGCTACTACTTACCGATCAGTACAAAATAAATGCGTAGGCGCTATCGACATCCATTTTTTATAGATACCCTACACTGCATTACAATAAAATTCCGAAATGTATAACAAAGCTCACAGAAAGTAGATTCAAACTGCGTGTGAAAAATAATAATCTAATGAAAAAATCATACTTTACCGTTAGTAATTATATACAAGACAAAGATGCATGGAACATTCAGTTTTCGCCAAGTAGCCAATTGGCACATAGGAAACATAATATTGTCAAAAACAATAATAAAATAATGTAATAAATGTTCTAAAAAATAATGGCTAGTTTGTTTATTGCCGTATCTTCTGAGTAGTTGTTCTTTTTCCGATACGGTGGTAGTCATTGTAATTATTAACGTTAATAAAAAACTTTTGAACTTGAACTTCCGTACACAAAATATTTTTAAAGCCACTATTTGCAATCCATATATGCATTGTCCTATCATCATCAGCCCATCACGTTCCCACTGCATTCTCATGATTATGGCCCATACTATCTCTATGAAGAGATAGTATGGGCCATAATCCACCACGCTGGCCCATTGCGGGTTGGTGGATGTCACATGTCCCTGAGTTTTTGTGAATAATTCTTGGACACGCCGGTTTTCTCACGATGTTTTTTGAAAAAAAAATATAACAGGCACAAGAATACATCGCACGAAGCGACCAATAACTAAAACATTCATACCTCATTCCGTCGATAAGTTTTTCTTTTATAAAAGCACCAAGCCTGCCATTGATGATTCGTTCGAAACTGGGAAGCCAAATCTGAAAGAATTTTAGTCTACTGGTACCACGGAACATAAGCCTAGGCAGCCTGCTTCCTCCATACAAGCTCCCACTGTATACACATCAGAAGCCGCGTGTACGACTAATGGATCACGTGTTTGATCATATGTGATGACGGTTTTCGCCGGTCCAGTTTCTCAACGGTGGCGATGGCGCTATTCGGGATTGTTTACAAACAGGGTTCAGTTAACTGGATATTTGGTGGAGTATGTTTGTTTCATTCAGATACGTGCAGTGGTTGTTGGTTGTTTTTGTAACATAGTCATAGTCATAGTATTTTATTGATAACAGCTTAGTTACACATTAGAATAAAGCTCATAAGATGAATACTTTTTTTATGGAACTGACTAATGAGACAAGCAAGTTTTTCGCCTGATTGTAAGCGCCAAACCTGCCCATAACAGCGCTACCCAGAAGTTTTAATACCACAAAAAGTACAGCGTAGCAATGCATTGCGCTCATAACTCCGAGGCATCGATATTAAGTCTTATATCCAGTGATATCGCTGACTACAATGTCCTTATACCGAAACACAGTAATGCTTGCGCACTTTTGCGTGGTGACAGAATGAGAATAAGCTACCCAGACAGCCTTCTGCATACGAGAGACCTAAAACGAATACAATATAGTTTTGATGTATGAAATCCGACTGTCATTAGACTTATGATCCGTCTGATGATGATCTGATGATATTATCCGCGCGTCTCACTTTTAAGACAAAAGAAAAACAATGGTTTTTTCATCCCATCTATTCGAAAAGGACGACTTGGTTCGCCTTTATGTGCACCCAAAGGTGGTGTTTTCTATAAGAAACTTTTAGCGGGCAGTAATGAGTTTTTAATCCTCTTTATAAGTGCGCCGCAATTATCTTTTGCCGTGCACTTTTTGAATTTGGAACATCTTAGTGTTCAGCACCAAAGAAATCGAACGCAAATATTGTTTGAATAAAGACTGGCTGGTACGACGGCCCATAGTCACGCCGCCGGATGAATGAAAAAAAAAACAAATTAAAAAAGCGCGAACTACAGCCCGCGTTTTCGTAAATTTTCACGGATTGTTAGAAATTCATTGCTAAGTTTTGTTTTGAAAAATGAGTTCTTCAAGTGACAGTGAATAAAATATGAGGCGCTTTTATTTTCTCATAGTGGGTGATGAAAAGTAGAGTGTATCACTCGGGCGCAAAATATATTTTTGGCTCGGGCGACGTACTTTGAATCCCTCGCTACGTTCAGGATTCTACTAAAGAATCCCTCGCTACGCTCGGGATTCTACTCTAGAATCCCTCACTTCGCTCTGGATTCAAAAAAGCGCCCTCGCCGTAAAAATATTATTTTGCTCCCTTATGATACAATCTACTATTTCTATCAAACAATCTAATGCCCAAAGGATGTCTGATCGTCAATCGCGCACGCATAAACTCACCAAGTCCCACTGCCGCAAAAAGAACTTGTAAATATTATATTAATTCGTCTATGTTATATATATTATATATTATATTAATTATAGGATGGTTACATCGTCATTGATTATCACACTAACATTATAAACAGTGGTCGCCGCTATCTCGCAGCGTAAACTCGCCCCTGATAAAGAGCATTGGACAAGCTCGAAACCTAGGTCGACTAACTACTAGGTCTCTGTATTTGTATATACTTATAGAACGATGTTTGAGCAACACAAAAGCAAGCGACACAATACAAAAATATGCTATCCACCAAATACTACTGCGCAATTAAATAAGAGCATTTTTTGCATGGCTCCTCGAATTTATAATCATTTGCCCAAAGACATTCGAAGTTGCTCAAACAGCGACACATTCAAAGTTAAATTGAAAAAAATGTTGATTGATAAATGTTATTATAATACTAATGAATTTTTAAATGACAAGTTTAAATGATTTATTATTTGATTCTATTTAATAATTTGACGTTATATAATTATGACATTAATTAAAATCTACATCTATAATCTGACAATTTTAATTTAATTTAATGATATATATATATATATATATATATATATATATATATATACAGGGAATAACATTAATGTGTAGTAATACTGAAAGGTGTGTATGGGTATCTAGTCATGAATCATTGGGCAGAATATACAACCAAAAAAACACTATTATATTTTCCATACAAAGTTTAAAAATTATTTATTTGAATTATTTTGGACAATCCTAACAAGCTGTGGCCTAGTCGCGGTAGTACGGGTCATTGACCGAGCTACTTTGTGCCTAGGCACAAAACAGATTAGTACAGAAATCTACATACATACAAAGTGCGCTCGAGCAACGCACACATAGACACCGCTCACAGACACGATATCTGGGCACAGTTGGGATGCGAGTGCCATCCGCTTGAGACACGCGTCTGTGAACTTTTTTGTGCAAAAATGGAGCAACGAAAAATAGGTTATTATAACTGTTTGGTGGACGGTTGTTTAAATTCAACATTAAACGGTGAATTGTCGTTTTTTAAGCTACCAGTTGTTTCAGAGAGGTAAGTAGGTATTTGCTTGTATTTTGATGGTTTGTTTTCACGTAACACAAAATAGTTAGGTAGGTAGGTAAGCGCCCCAGCCCCCAGCCCTGCGCCGAACAAGCGAACATAAGTTTGTAGCCTTGTCATATTTTTACAATTTAAAATTAGATATTTATTGTAGTATAAGCTGTGTTAGCCTTGTGTTCAATAATCTAATGAGGAAGATGTTAATGTAAACTAATCGCATTTGTTTTGTCTTCAAAACAACTTTATTCAGTTATAATAGTAACTGCGAAAAAATTATGTCGATATCGTGTACAGTTATATTTTTAAATCAATCAATTTTCCTCCCAAAAACTTCCTGCGCCGTCCGGTATGAAATGTATGAAAAGTACATACATGAGATTAACTTCTGTATTTATCTGTTTTGTGGCCTAGGCGCTCTGTCTTTGAAAACGCCGAACATTTTACAAGGGCTTGATTTCGAGTCTCAAATACCGGAATTTCATACTGAACGGATCTTCGGACTCGGTCGTTTCCGTTCCGGAACTCTCGTAAAAAAGGGTATTTCCACATTTTTACACGACTGCCCAAAAAGGAGTATTTCAGGGTTTACGTATGTATGTATTTATTTATTCCACCATGCATTAAAACCATAATAAAAACATAGGTTTAAGTTTTTTTTACCATAGTTTTTTTGCATGTTCCGGAACCGGTATACAAAAAAATCTCCGCGAACGTACCCGACTTAGCCTTGCCTTGATTAGTTTCAAATTTTTATCCAACTTGACGTCTTAGAATTCATATTCAGAAATAACCTAAAAAGAATTTCCGAAACGAAAACGGTCCTCTTCGGTGGAGTTTTATGGGGCGGCGTTAGAAGGTAACTTTGTTTGTGCCGCTCAACCAATGAGGAGCAGCGGCTATTATTTATTAGGATTACATCTTTATGATTGGTGCAATACGAAACAAGGCTAGCGAATCATGAAGCGGCGGCGAATGTTTGATAGCTTTAGTGTTTGCCGCGTTTTGTCAAAGATTAAACAGGTTTATTTCTGAAAACTGACTAAGTAAAGACGCTTTATTGATTACTGACTTACGAACACTCTTTTACTATGCAATGAAATCAAATGTTGGAAATGTCTTAATCATCATTATCAGCCTATTACATTCCTACTGTTGAAATTCATGCATGATGTTTTTTACATCCTATTCCTACGGTGGTTGGTGACCTCACGTATTTTTTAAGAACATCAGCCATGCTCGCTCTTATTAGGCGTTTACACTGATTAGATCCTTATTCCTGAATGTTAATTGGAGCGATGATGTTTAATGCTGTAATTAATAAGTAAGCATTAATAAAAATAAAAAAATACCCTGCCAAAAACATTATCACTTGGGATGATTTAAGGATTCCGAGGATACCCCATACATCCAAATCTGTTGAGGCATTTTGTAATAAAAAAACGCACATACATTAACCCCGAAAACATTATATTCCTTTTTTGGGGAGTCGCGTAAAAAGCAGTTTGCTTGAAAGTTAGTTGTAAAGTAAGGTTGGTAGGACAGCTGGCTTTGCTAACTGAAGATAAAATTTGTTTGTCAGATCTGTACACGCGGCGCACTAATATTCTTTGTCACAAGTTCATTGCTCTTTATCAGCTGATTGTTAGGGTTGAAATGAACTTGATTACCAGAAATGTTTAAATTATCATATCTTGTGATTTTAAAAAGTTTCTGGTGATTTGCACTTGGACTTGAATTATTAATAAGCTTCTATATGCGTGGTTTAATTATTACTACACATTTATGTTACACGTTGTATATATATATATATATATAATTTTTAATGTTAATATTGCACACCATTGTTATGGTAGAATGTTAGGAATTATCTTTATTTGTCATCTTTGTACACAACATTCCAGCAATAAAGGAATTTTGAATTTGAATTTGACTAATTCGACAAACTACGTGAGTCCTAGCCGTCATTAAATATTGATAACATTATAAATGCGAAATTGTGTATATAAGTGTGTTTGTTATTTCTTCACGCTGTAACGGTTCAACGGATTTGAGTGAAATTCGCAATGGAGATAGCTTATACCATGGATTAACATATAAGCTACCTTTTATTTTGGGAAACCGCGAGTGAAACCTCGGGGCGCAGCTAGTAGGTATATAAAATGTGCCAAACATGTCTAGGCGTTTTATGTCCAGTCGAAGGGTTTTTCTTGAAGCCGTTGAATCGTTCAAGGATGTTCTTATTAGTTATTGTTATATCAAAATTGACATTTTATTTTCCGAGCAAACGGTTACCAATAACACTATGTTTTAATCCTAGCAAAACAGATATCAATCACTATAGATATCAGACAATATTTGTTGCTAAATGATAGATCAATTACAATTTATGATATTGCCCCGAGCTGTTTTGTCAATTGGTCCGAATTAGATTTATTAGGTCAACTCATAACTTTTAATTTTAGTGCGTTAATTTTACATTTCTATTGCTTAGATTTATTGTGTTACTATGTAACTACCACTTATCCGATTCATGTTCAAGTTATAATTAAGTACTTGAACTAGAAATATTTAAATTAAAGCAGTTTGAATGGCATTGTTGCCAGCGAAATCACTAGGCACATGAGACTTAATATCTGATGTCTCGGGGTGATGAGCGCAATGCAGTCCTACGCAGGGCTTTTTATTCTATTAAAACTCTGAGTAGCACTGCAATTGTTATGGGCAGGCGTGGCGCTTACCATAAGGCGAACGATGTGCTCGTCTCATCACTCAGTTACAAAAAACTATGAAAGCTTTTAAAACGTATTGGAAAATTAAATTACTTGATTCCAAGTTCTTAAGACAATTCAAGACATCAAAGCAATAATTGTAACAATTAACGCTACTTTTATGTTACAGGTCAACTTAGTAGCGCAATGACCTAGACGCCTACTACAAGAAGTTACTTGTTAAAGCAGTAGACAGGAAGTCGTGGAAAGAGCCATAATAATATGTCAAAATATAAGGTCAACCAAAAGTAAGGTCAAAGGTTAATAAAAGGTCAATTTTGAATAAATCTCAAACCGAATAACTTTGAAATCACAACCGAAGAGAATACAATAAATCCTACGTAAATCGCAACAAACAAATCAGTAATGTAATCGATACAAAAACAGGAACAAAGGGAGTGTCGGAATTAACCAAAACAAATCCATTATCCTTAGTCAAAAGACAATAATTATGATCCTATTACAGAAGTAAATGAAGAAATTTGAAGATTTCCCCGGTAATTTGTTCTTTCTGTTCCAATTACGAGAAGGAATGAAAGTATCAAAGTACAAAATGTCTTAGGGATAAACTCGGATTATTTTTCTACTTTATTTCCTCGTTCTTGGAATTGACATAATTAGCCGTAGAAGTTATGATGGAGTCGTTTAACTAATTGCAATGTAATTAATGGTTTTGAAGAATGCTTCAACCAAGTAAATACCTCTACTTATCTTTCTTTAGCACCAAAGAAATTGTACCTACATTATGTGAAAGCAGTGGTAATATTTTATTTCAACCCCTACACGTGTAGGTATATGATATATAGATCACCGCTTATGTTACAAACAAGGGTATCTCAGAATAATAATATAAATTATTATTATTATCACAACCTATTGTGTCCCACTGCTGGGCAAAGGTCTCCTCCATCTCCCTCCAAACATCTCTGTCCACAGCCACTTCCATCCATCCAGGTTTCAAGATCGTCACGTCACCTTTTATATAAATTATGTTTCGTAATTAAAATAAAATTACTTCAAGTAACAAATCTTACAGAATAAGAAAGAAAAGAGAAAGAAAATTATTTATTCCTGCAAAACTGCATACAAATACACAGACCCTTCAACAAAAAACAATGTATATCATAATTATAATGCGTCCGTGTACGTACTACGTATGTACGTGTGCTAACAGATGTGTCTTTTAAGAAACTAGCCACCAACCGCGACTTTGTTCGTATGGACATAATAAAATATAGCGCATGTTAGGACTACTCAGACCTACTCAGGAATAGCGTAGGTTTCTATTTGTGAAAGTATTTTCATAAACTGATCAGTAGTAGTATAGAGATGATCCCCTACACACATATTATTTATATAATATAACTAAGTACAATTTTTTTTTGTTCATATGGTTCTAACTCACGTATACCAAGCATCGACAAAAGGATTCAGCAGCAAACATTTCCATGAAACGGCATCACTGGGCTCGTAGAACTATGAAACCATGTGCGAATTACCATCGATCGATGCTGTTAGCATTCACGGTCCAATCAAGCCGGTATCATGCCGATTCGGATACGTGAGTAAGGCGTACGTGCTCCAACTCAAAACACTTTTGATGCAACACAAACTGTGCGAATCTGATAACGATAAACATGAAATAGCCTACTGTCATTATTGGACAAAAGACTAGAAACTTATTATATTATAAAAATATAATGTATGTTCGAAACTTATTATATTATAAAAATATAATGTATGCAAGCATCAAAATTTTACCTTTTTTTTCACCTGATGGTAAGCAACACGGCTGCTGATAATAGTTGCAGCACCACCACCCAGAACTTTGCTATGCAAAATCCTCCACGGCATTGCACTGCGCTCGTCACCCCGAGAATACCCAGTAAATTAGCTGGCTACAATGCCATCTACATCATTATACACAGCCTCTGCGGTGTAGCGGTTGGGCGGGACAGCTCTAACCACGTATATCACGAAGGTTGCGAATTCGATTTCCACCATGGGACAAATGTGTGTTCACAGAAAAAAGCACATACATTTGTTAGGGTGTTGTAGGACCATGGTTCGGGTGTTTTTTTGTGGTCCCAGGATTTTGTCCACGAAAAAGTCCTATTTCTCGTTGTCCCATTGCACACTATGGTAGTTAATTATTCCTTCTTGCAGTTCCTCGTTCCCATGATAAAGGGAGTCGTAGTTAGATTTGATGTGATCGTTGGACGTAATAAAACCCGCTAGGCCAATGTATGCCGTATGTGAGGCAGTAAGAGAGGCGCAAAATATGGTTTCAAAACATACTTATGACATTTTCATCGCATTCGGTTACATTCGGAACCAGTTGATATCGTGAAACCTATGCAGTATCTGGTTTAAGATAATAATTAAATTCAGTATAGTAGCGATAAACATATAGTAGCGATAAAAAACGCTAAACTATACATAAAATCATTATTTTTATCCAAACGGAAAGCGTGTGTTTATTCCTCTATGAATGATTGTAACAAGCACGGATAAGCAAAACGTAGTAAACCTATTAATAAGGTTTACAAATTGAATTTACGCATGCATGCATCACCAGCCACAAAATATTCATAATGATTATGTAAGTAGTTATACACAGTGTGAACGTAAATTAATTAAAAGCAATATGTAACAGGAGCTTATCCTCAAAAAAGTAAAAAAAGTGTTTAATATTTGTTAATTTACAACGAAAAGGTTGTTTTATGTGTCGATAATTATAACCTTTTGACAAAGCCTACGGCGTTATATAGGAAACTTGATATCACAGCTAAATGATAACGCCAGTAAACTCAGGCTGTTCCCCGAAACATGAGGTTGTACGTCTTGCAGCGTACAGCAAACTAAGCGCTTTGTTCGCACGGGATCAGCTGCGAACACGCCGCAGTACAAGCACGGAACACCACCGCACTATTCTACCAGCCTGTGACTATACCGTACAAAGCCACAACATCCACTTCAAGGCGCGCGCAATTTGCGGTCCGACATTAGCATATCTCCACACCATGAACTTACAACACTGCTAATGATGAAACTCCGCCCACGGGCTCGCGAGAGCAGATCGATACTGCACACCTAGTTAGCAAACTTTGTTAACAATGTTTATGTGATGTCACACGCCTTGCACAGAAATGTCCAATTACATCCCATTTCCTTCACGAGAACAAAGGGAAGCGCAACTACAATGACGAGTAAGCACTTAAACTTTCCGCATAACAGATCTAGAAAAATCATTATATGAGAGAAGTTTTTCAAAAATTTCAATATGTTGAATAGCAAAAGGCAATTTGTTATAAGTGCCGTCGTGTAAAGTTGCGGAGTTTATGTGGAAAGTTGTGGACACGGTGTGGAACTCTAGTGCCAAGCAGCAAACTTGAGGACAAGTGTAGCCGACGTGACATCCTCCCATTTAGTGCCCTGAAATCTTACCTAGACAAATACACTTCGAGCTCGGCACAACTGGTACTTTTCAGCAAGAACTGCATCTTTATTCATGTTGAATATGTACATTTATTCATGGTCTCGTGTTATTTGCGAAGCTCTGTTAATTATATTGAAAGGTTCTTGACGACGTTCTATGATTAACTGCTTGTTTTGTAATCGCATCATGAACCTTTAAGTAAATCTTCTTAGCGATTTTTGAATAATATTTTCAGGGATGCCGGGTACCTTTTTACACGCGTCGCGTTGGTTATCATATGAAGCCATTTAGTAAAATGGCTGTATCAATTTGAATAATGAGGTGTCGTTACATTGCGGGAGATTTACATGGCGTATGTTACAATATTATAATATCTTTCGTACCTGTGGGGATTAAATTTAAGGTAAGTATACTATATTGTTGTCTTGCGTTGCCTCTAGCGTTCAGACGACTGGTAGAGTAGTTTCTGATTAAACGGTTAACTAGTAGTGATCCAGTTAATTTATCTTGTGCTTCAACGTCTAGTTCAGATGCTTACTTTGCTGTTACGAGCAGAGCAGCTACAATATCTAAATTTAGATCAAATTGTATAGGTATAGCGTTAGTCAGCTCTTTGTTTTGAATCAGTTGGAGCAAATAGTCTTACCAGTATTGTGAATTCTCTTACAGGTCTCTAAGAGTACTAGTGATTGACATAATCTGTTAGTTTAGCACGGTTTTAGAGAATACACTACAGTGATTTTCAATTAAACTCTCGATATAAACTAGATTATATATATATATATATATATATCTTACTCTTTATTGTTACACCACCAGAAATTATAACAACAAAAGGAAAATTAACAAATTTAAAAACAAAAGTGCTACAATAGGCGTTTTTATCACTCGAAGCGATATCTTCCAGGCAACTGTTGGATGGAGAGCATTTTGAAACTAGTATAACTAAATTGATTTACAAAACCACCGCATGACTTTTTATCATATCTGAAACGTAGAAGAGGTTGTCATTTCGACGCGTATTTTTATTCTTTGTGTGTTAGATAAATATCTTAACCATTCCAGAAAATAAATGAAAATGAGGTTTTTGTTATGGATGAATAATACCTTTGATATACCATAAATGCAAATCAACAATGTAGGTAAGCATGATCAGCCAATACACGGGTATTTGCGGCCGGATAGCTTGTCAAACTCAGTGATACGATCAGAAATGGTAGCGAAATTAGGCACACAGGGAAATATCGAGTAGCGTATTGGAAAATTGCCGCACATTCATTCACACACACTCGTTAAAAATAACAAGAATGATTTTTTCTGAACAGTTAATATATGCATGCGCTGTGTTCTGCATTTTTTCGTTTGATTGAATGTGCATTATACGTTATCGCGTCTGTGAGTTTTCAATATATTCCTTTTTTCCATTTAGAGTAAATACTAAAAAGCAATGGCTCATTTTGCTGCTGCTTTTAGATTTCGTTGCTAGTATTTTTTCGACTCTCAAATACGTTTCATATTTTATTCAAAACGCATTGGTTTTTTTTTCTCCTAATAGGTCTATGTTTGGCCACTTGGTATTTTTCATTAAAGATTTTTGAAAGCAAGCTCTGTTGTAAAAAGTTAGACTAGATTAGATAACGCTTTATTGTTACACAACAACAAGAAATAAATTACAAAACAATACTTAAAGCTTTGTTACAATTGGTGGTCTTATCGCTTATAGCGGTCTCTTCCAGACATATGAAAGTTAACAAAGTTAGTAATAAAGTTGATCAGTTCCATGTTAATTACGTATAAAAATATATATTAAAATCATGTTCGTTCGATCCACAAGGCACTTTGACTTCAATGCACCTCTATCAGACTGAAAATGGCGCATCAGTTGAAACTAACAAAAGGGCTCCTTGTGAACTAGTCAAGTAATGATGATTGTTAAAATAGCCATTAACAACACGCAGACAATCCAAGTATACAATTTAGCACACATTCATGCATGTACACCCTCTCAAATACACACACATACTGAAATGAACACAATATATCAGATGTAGATAGTCATCAATCTAAAAGGCAATGTTCAAGTCAGACCGCTACTTCAAGTCTCGTTCTAAAGTGAGTTCAACGACGTTAAAAAACCAGAAAAAGTTGCTCTGCAAACAAAGTTAGCGCAAGACTTACCAAGCTCAGTGGAAACTCTTTTTGACTGGGCGGTTGATAATGGTTGCTTGGTTTCGCCTACAGAATCTAGTATGAAGTTTTTAGGAAGCAAGTTTTTGTACAAATAGATATTATTTATTTTTAATACGATTTCCATCAAATGAGTTAATGGTATTACCGTAGTTCTAGTCTGTGTCTTGAAATCGTAAAAAAAAACTGAAAAGTGAATAATTATGATCGTAATACTAATACTTCAGAACAAGAAAATAATTTAAAATCGTTCGTTTTGATATGGTAAACCTAAAACATAATAATACGCAACATTGCAATCAAAACGGTTTTTTTAGTTAAAAACGAGTGAAAGGCATTTTTTTATCGATATTGGATACGTAATTGCCGCATGCTTCATCAACATGACATGCATATTTCGAATATTAAAAGGACAAAGTATGAAATACCAGCACATATAATAAAATACTGCATAAACATAGACACTATGTTATTGAAGCGATCATAGTATCTCATATTTGCCAACACTGTTTACATAAAAGGATCGTATCCTCGTAAATTTGCTAACACTGAGCAAAGCTTCTGTGGCATAGCGCGCATACCGACTCATCAGCGGCGAATCAATTCTATAAATATCACCCTCACATACGCTTCAATACAGGAAAGCATTTATGAGACCAGACGATGCACGAGTAGGGTTGGCAAGCAAAAAGGAGAGCAAGAAAGAAAAAAACAATTTTGCGGTTGATTGTTGTCTCGAGTAATATTGTTTTGATTTCAAAATATGATTATTCCCTAATTTATGATAATAAAACGGAACTCCATCGCGCTATAAAGATTTGTTTTGTTTACTTCGATGCGTCGGCCAAAAACTGTGTTTGAATCACAAAAGTTTATAAGTTACTAAAATTATTTCGTTCATTTACATAATTTATATAGAGACAGGTATAACTGAAAAATACTTATCACCAGGGCGTTTGTAAATTGATGACTCTCGGGAGTGTTATTTATTATTAGATCTAAGAAACAGGTATATCCTAGGCTTTTCGTTAAAGAACAGAGAGATATTAAAAATAATAAAAGTCTGCTAAAACTCGGACAAGAATGAATTAAGTTATTCTTTCCTAAGGCAAAATGATGACAACCCTACGCGCAAACGATAACGCGTACCTTTAACGATCGCTTATATTTAGATATTTGTTGTTTTAGATGCAGCCAAACGGTTTCCTGGGGATTTCAGTATATCATAGTTTTATTACAATATCGGGATATAAAACGTTTATTTTAGGTATGTGTGAATTGTCGACCGTAAAATGCGAGAGTTTACCTCCATAGTGGCGGTAATAAATACACACATGGCGTAATATTTTAAGCTAATAAATACTTACCCAACATTTACAAGCGGAGTTATTTCGACTTATTGGGTCCCTAATTGCAGTTGTTGAATTTTAAGGAAAAGCCGGATCCACGCTGGCAGATTCACGTTTCGATCCACGATCGAACATTTGCTTCGTTTAGCTGGTCGTCAGAGATTACTGCGTAACGTCTTGTTCTTTTGTTGTTTCGATCAGGCGAAACACTTCTACAACGACAACGCATTTGGATCGTAGTTCTGCCGCGCGCGTTGGAGCGGTCGTGGATCGCCCGGTGTCTGACTATTTTCATATCTCTACTTCTACGTGCTTTTATTTCTACGTGCTAGCTGTTAAAGGTTTTTTAAAAAATCTTCCAAAGACACATCAGGAAAAGCCGTGTTGTGAAGTATTACTCATATTTTCAATTACTACTTAACTGGTAGGCTTTGGCCATGTTTGTAATACCACCCAACGATGAAAGCCATGACGTCAAGTGACCTAAATATTATTTTCTGTGAACTATCTATGTGCACCATCTTCAGCCACATCGTCGCTAAACATCAGGCGAGAAACAAATACCTCTATATACGAGTATCTTGTATACTTGTATTGTTCGGACGACACTTCGCGTCCGTATTGGGAATCGAAAACTAAGCAACTTTTTTCGAACGACTCCTTTTGTTTTGTTGTCGACGATAAACTTTTTTCCTTCAGTCACCCTTTTAAATAGAGTTAAAGAATGCAAGAGTTCGTGCTCTGAAAGTGGATTAGCTAGGTCTCTAGTTAATTGACAACTATTTGTAGAAAGTGCGAAGGCATTTTCTTTTTAGGTTAGGATTGCCGTATCAGAACAGCCTTAGTACGAAGAAAACATGTTAATTACGTAGACATAGCGCAGTAATACGCAGTATCATTGTTGCTTATCGTCAACAGTTTCGTTTTAGTTCAGGAAAAAAGTAAGTTTTTTTATTGAAAAATATTTATTCAAGACAAGCTTTTAACAAATTCGAAATCATAAGCCGCGAGCAGTTTATGATATTAACAAACACTAATAGTTAACGATTATCCGTCAAGGAGTTCCATTGCCCACCTTCTGTCTCCATCATCAGATCGGCTGGCTGTCACCATAATATTGCATTGTCATCAAACTTTGACAAGTATGCAAAATTTCAACATCGTAGGACAAGAAGAAGTGGTTCTGATTCAGCATGCAAGATTCCACCCAAACAAACATAGTTGCATACATACATTGCAAGTTAAAAAACTCGTAAAAGTTACAAATGATTACGGTTATAAGAATGTTAAGCAGTCGTTTGTTTTTTTATTTATTTATATTATATTTATTATAAGTTTATGGAATATCATTTTAGGTAATGAATATTATGCAAAATATGATTTAGATTCGTGACCCTGCTCTCTTTGATAAGTGCTATGACCACTTAGCTATCATGAAACTCTGACCAGGCCAGACTCTCTTCTGGCCGGGTTCTGCGCTGCCTTTTTACATTATTATGTAATAAAATAAAAATCGTTATATTTCCAAAATAAATTGATCTTATTATCATCTATTACTACACTTCGAAGAAGTTATAGTAATCGATATAACCGTCCCCTCATAAACTACCCTCGCTCAACCTAACCAAGAGGCAAACTCCGTTTATACCCATCAAACTTTTCTTTATAAAATCAAAGGTTGAACCCCGATACCAAGTACCGTGGAAGTGATGAATAAACCATTCCGCGATGAATAATGGTCGGCTGCATTATGTATTGGCGGCGGTGGAACTCTGAGCGTGATCGAGAGGTGCAAATGAACTATTTGCTGGCCGTTTAGCTGCGAATATCTTTAAACTTTATGTGATGTTATTCGGATGGTTGAAGCGAAAGGAGTCTCTAGGTAGTGTGAATACTATGACAAATCGTTCACTATCCAAGTCGTCCGGCTATGGAATGCTTTGCCACTAGTTATCAGACGTGCTAAATATTTATCAATTTTCCCACATTAACACTGCTTCCTTATGATATCATAAAGCTGTGTTTATGCTTAAAAATATATATTTGTTTATAGTTACATATATAAATATTTATTTATTAGAATTTATATTAATATAAGTATCTAATGGTTAAATAGTATTATTTATATATAAATCACTTATTTTACACCGCCGTGTCCAATCCTTTTTAACCAACTTCAAAAAAGAAGAAGGTTCTCTATTCAATTGTAATTTTTTTTATGTGTGTTACCTCAGAACTCCGTCATTTAAGAACCGCTTTGCAAAATTCTTTTCGCGTTGGATTCAGTAGGTATAGCTACGAAGTGGTCCCATACAAATTTCATCGATATTTGACCTTGGACTTCGAAGATGCATTGAAGTCGGTTTTTGTTATTTCCAAAAATTTATTATCTTTCGATACTGTCTATTCAAATGTTGTCTGGAAGACATCGCTCTAAGGGCTAAGTCAGAACAGGTTCTCTTCGATTATATGAAGTTTATAAAAAACTAGGGCTTGTTTCGCCTATATTGATTAAGAGGTTTAACAAAGATATAATCACAAAGTTCAATTTTAGCTCCACTTTTTTTACTTGTAGATTAACCTAGGTTAATCTAAAGACGGATTCTCTGGCAAACAGTGCTACGTTATGTACATTTTATACGGTGTGAATTTGTTTTCGCCGCTTCGGCAAATGTGTTTACTCTGTCCGTGACCGAACATAACCAGGGAATAAAATAAAATTACATTTCTGTAAGATGCTGGCTATATGGGCCTATAAGTTTTCCATTGAGATTGATTGACCGCAATGTAATACGTTGCTTGGGGTAAAGATGTATTGCAGAGGTGATCTTTGGTTTTTGTTTTTTCAATGTAAAGATAATGGTTTGTTTCTATGAGATAGGTTTATTGTTAAAGATGGAGGAGAATAGACCTTTTTTATATGTATCTGAATGACGAGACGTGCTGGTCGTTTGCCTGATGGTAAGCAATACGCCAGCCCTTAACAATAACAGCACCACCCAGAACTTTGTTTTGCTAAATCCTGCGCGGCGCTGTACTGCGCTCGTCACCCTGAGACAATTAGCTGTTGAGTCTCATAATGCCCAGTAATTTCGCTAGCTACAATGCCCTTCAAGCCGGAACACAGTAATGCTTGCGCACTACTGCTTGGTGGCTGAATAACTGGCAAAGTGGTGGTACCCACCCAGATGGCCTCTCGCATACGAGAAACCTACCACCAGTGAGACCTATTGAGAGCTTGGAAAGTCAAAAGACAAAATATGAAATATGAGACTGAAGTAATATGTAAACAACAATAATTTTCACGTAATTGAACATAATATTTACCTTAACTATTATTACTGTATTCATAACGAAATGAAGACATGGAAATTTAATTGGTTCAGCAATTTTCTTTCATGTTATTTTAAATATCACAGCTGTGACGTCATACAAAAATTAGAGCAGTTGGAAAACCGTGTAAGATCTACCTATCTTAGTAATTTGTTATTCAAGGTGGCAAGTTAAACAAGTTTATGTGAGTTTCAAGTTAATACAGACATGCGACAACTTTCTCGCTTTGTCACTTACTTACACACAACTTACACTAAGTACTTTACCTGCATCAACTGAACTTGCGAGCAAACAAAATAAATATCAATGTGAGAGCTTCCAACTTGGAGGGTCTCATATTGAGTTGTACTTTAAAGTTTTAGTACATTTATTAAGTAAACTAAGTAATATTAATGAAAGCAAAACTTATTAATCATATGTTTTTAGAGAGGGAGAGTAACGTATCAGCAGGCCTAGTGCACTCCGCACTGTAGGTACGAAGCTACAAGTACATAGCCGGAAACCGACGGCGGGTCGTGCGTCGTTACACGTGCCGCGTCAGAAGAGATAAGAGCTATGCGATAGAAAGAGAGCCGCTCTGTAGGTTAATATGACTTCATGCAGCGCTACGCGAGCTCAATTGAATTTTAATGCGACATAGCAAGAGTCGCTATTTGTTTAAATTTCTTTGCAGAGTGATGTTTCTGTCGCTTAGTATTCTGTGGTATCAGCCACTTTAGGAAACTTACTTATTATTGCATTCACTATGTATATATTATTATGTGTGATGCTGACGTCCTGATATGACTATTAACAATCATACGGAACAATCATACGGTCTTTCTTTATTAAAATTCTGTTTAATTTTCATGTTCCTGATGTTGATGTGCCTGTTTCTGTAGTTTCAACGCCGAGACGCAAATGACAGCAGCTGGGATAATTTATGTTCACACACTGCCAATAACTGTACTAGAAAAAGCTGACCGCAGTTACTGTAATATTTGCTTGCAATGTGTTCCAGACACTACCTATCTAAAATACAAAAAGTAAAAACGTTCATTGGTTACTGAATTTTTAAGCTATTGCATAGCTTCTATCGCGGGCCTTGAGCGTGGAGACCGAATCCAGAAATTCCGTAACGGAAATAACCTAACACCCCCCACTCCGAATGCTATGCAATAGCTTTACCGCGGCAGTCTCCGAGTGCCACACGTCTTTTTTTTATTTATATATTTACATATATTATATAGTCAGCTTCGAGTAGACCGCCAAATATTTTATCTAAGATAGTCAGTTATAAGACTAACAAGTTCTATGCAAGAAGCTATTCCACTAAACCAATATAAGAAAAAAACATTAATTTGATATATAAAATGAAAAAAAATTAAAACATAAACAATACGACAGTTTACGTTACTTATGACACAGTAAAGAACAAGATACAATAAAATTATGCGGTGTAAGTATGCGGTGCCAAAGGACAAATATCCACTACTCAGCACAAATGTTTAGTATCGTTGATGCTTAAAATTGGTTTTCAGCAATCAAGATCAATTTATTAAAACAAACACATATTGAAACATCCCGTCAATATATCAGTCAGCCGTTTGTTTCTCAGCAAAGACAATCAAAGCGCGTCTCTGTTTGATAAATTCGCTCACTGCACTCCACATTTCATGACTTGTGTTGGAGTGCATCCAACATTTTCGAATCCTTTAATAGGCTTCCGTAAATTCTGCACGGATTTAGTTATTCTCGTATCGTGTTTACTAAAAACAAGTTGCACTTAGTCTGAAAGTCTAAAAGGCATGAGATCGGTGAATGGTGGATACTTTAATACGTCATCGTGAATCTTATTAGTGTTTTGGATTTAGCAATAATTTTAATGTGTAGATGTTTTGTGGATGCCCACAGTGACAGCCCTGATTTAACAATGTGATGATAAGCCAAGAACGGCCCTGAAAGTTCGCTTGCGATACGGCCCGATGACATTGAGAAACATTCTGGCTAAATCTGGGTAAGGCTGATATAAAACAGAGAACGGGGAGGGAGAGAAGGAGAGGTTTATTTAGATTATCTTTAACTGGAGTGGATGATATTAAGCTGATAACTTCCTTACCTTTCGTTGCTAATAGATAAAAATGCCTCCAAGGTGCGACTTAGTCTTTGGCAGGAGAGATACCCTACAGCATCAACTATATCATTTTCTCAAAAACTCCCCCCTGGACACAATCTGCCTTGGCCAACATGGAAATCTTTATCCGTAGCAAGGAAAAAATGTGCAAAGAACAAGGGTCTGGGTCTACAGCTCGGAAAGTGTAAGTATGCGAGTGCGGTGTCTCTCCCCAGACTATGGCACACCTTTTGTCTTGCCATGTGTGTCCCATCACCTGTTCACGTGAGGACCTGTACAATGCCACGGACAATGCTGTGCTTGTGGCGGAGTACTGGTCCAAAAATATAAAGTTGAAGTATCGACTCGCTAAGAAGAAGCTGACAATGATGCCGAACACAATTTCTTCAGTTGACGCAGTATCGTAAAGATTTACTGACCTTTGTTCTCTTAAAAATGTGTTTATAAAAACAAGATTTTCTATTTCCCAGTATAAAGGACAAGAAAATTTCAAAGCAACCACTTTACTTTCAATTTGCAGTACAAACACTTTCATGCAGATTGAACAAGCAACAGTTCTGCATAATTGAAACAGCAAATCGGAATCTAATTCATATTTAATCTCGTCATCTGGCGTATCTTATTGAAGATGTCTCGTCTATGCAGAATTAGTGGCACAGCTGCGTTGGTGAGGCTTGCTATTTGTATAGATAATGTATGCGGTGTATTGGCTGAGATTTGTAATTATGCCTGATGCTAATTAAGTGTCCCTTAGAAATCTTTAGGTCTAAGAATCTTTATCCTTCTTCTACTAATATGATAAATGCGAAAGTTTGTGGGGATGGATGTATGTTACTCAATCAGGCAAAAACTACTGAACGGATTTTGATGAAATTTGGTAGGTCCTGGAAAAGCTTTTTATCCCGGGCAACCGCGGGGCGCAGTCATAAAATAATTAACTCAACTTAAAAAGATTAAAGTGAGAAAGCTGTCAGTGGCTCGTGTGATATTATTTTAAAAGCACGGAGTACTGTTACTGCAGAAATAAAAGCGAATTTTTCTAGCATAAATAGCATAAGAAAGAAAACTCTCCAACATGTTCCATAATCACCTAATCTCTACTTGCCAGACTCCAAAAGTAAGAAACCAAAAGACTTCTGTCAAAAAATGCGGTAGAACTTCTTTTCAGAGTAATATCTTCATAATATAAAGGTGTCGATAGATGAAAAGCTTTGGGAGTAGGGAAAATTCAATTCTTCGAAGAGTCCGATATCGACTTACAAACTTTAATGAAAATGTTTTGAGATTTTTCCTCGCGTTATTATGAGTCTTTGTAACAATATCTGTTTCGTAGACGGAGAATAGAACTTAATTATATCAAATGGGCAGCCACTTACGTCGTAATAAACTTTATTAGTATTAACTCAGAAATGCTCTTAAAAGAAACTCGGTACGAAATAAAAATTAAGCTCGGGTTTCAGGTAAAATATGTGCTAATCAGTTTGTGTTTTTGTGACTAAAATCTAAAGGTAGATCTACGTAGTTATATTTTATAACCATGCGTTAGAAGTTAAAGTTAGCTAGGTAAAGCTACATATATGGTTTTATTCCTTCAAATGATATAACACTATTAAATTCAAACTATCTTAGGTAATAATAATGTAATTCTTTATTTATAATTTGATTTAATAACCAGACACTCACGGATATTAGTCGAGACACGCGACTGATGTTCGAGCAGTAGCTACAATTCTTTATTTGCCACAAATTAAATAAATGTAAATATATGTTCAGTTATATTCTTCAATTAGATATCTATATTAGTAATCTGATGTATTTATTTATAGTCAAATCTATAAGTTACCTTATTAGACATAATTTTTTTTAATTTGGTTACACTCGATTTCTATAGAGTCCTTTCATAATAAAGCTACATTTACTCTGTTTATGCTGTTTCTGATAAAGACATGATATATAATACAATGTCATAGTATCAAAACCACAGTATCGAAATCGTTACAAATCGAACGATAAAAACTGCCTATTTCACATATCTGACTAATAGAATCAGCATTCAAGACGGATCGATGTGTAAGCACTTAGCTGAACACGGCTGCCTGTGGCAGTTTCCGGGGACAGCCTTTTGAAAAGATGAGAAATAGTTATTTTCTCGTTGCGGACTCCCCGCGGACTATTAATCATCCTTACTCGGTGGGTGGCACGGATTGACCTCTGTACAACTTACGTCACTTTGGAATTTGGTCATTGTTTCTTGCGCTGCACGGTTTCCCAACGTTAGAACACCCCTTAATCCAGTTTTGGCCTCTTGCCTTTATTCTTTAGGGCGTGATCGCGCGTTATTAAGTTACGCCAAGTTACGTTTTTCATTCAGTGTAAGAGGTACTATGTCTGGAGAGTTATAAAGTTTGATTGTTGAGGGCTCGCAAGGACTTTTGAAAGAGTCCTTTAAATAGCTCTTAAGAAGCGTGGTTGAACTTTTAAAATATTCTATTTAGTGGGTTATTACTTAAACTCGTCTATTAATTTGTGTAAAGTAAACGATCAAATTTGACGTGATAGATATTGTTATTTAAGTCACACTTATTTAAGATCAGTTTGAGATGATTTTCCAATTTTAAATCATAGTTATTTTTTTAACAATGTAATGTCTATATATTTGTATATTTCATATTAAAGTGTTTTTGTATATTTTATTGTTGTTTTTTATGTATATTTTATGTAATGTCTTTAGTTTTTGTATATTATATTTTTTTAATTTACAATTTTATTAATTTATACAATTTTATATTTTAATAAATCACAAAAACCGCAGAGGTTGCGGATTTAATTTCCGTTACGACAAATTTTAGTGCGCAGAAAAAGGAGCAAACATTTGTTTCGTGTCTGGTTGTTTAGAGACCATGGTTCTCGTAATTCTTGTTTCCCTAGATACAGGGAACCCTAGCTAAGGATGTAGCCTTATAGTATGTATGGTTTTAGCTTAAAATCAGCTCCGAAGTTTGTTAAACTCTCGGCATTTTATACTGAGCTAAGCCCATTCGGAACGCTATGCCTTAATTCATGTGATCCTTATGTGAATGTTGAAAAAATCAAAATAAATCTTATGAAGTAATCCTAATCTAACATCAAAGATACATAATTGCTATAAGACCTATTATGATAGCAAGTAAGTTTCGATACTTAATATGGCAGTCGCAAAACAATGGTCATCCATTGAACTAGTTCCTAACAACTTTATTAAATCTACCTTCACAAAATATTTTTTTTTATCATATTTGTTATTGATTATGTAATCTAAGTATTATTTATTTGATAATGAGATATGTTATTGTTATACTTGCCTTAGTTCTATACTTGCTACCTACTGTCAATCTATGTGTTAGTCTATTTGTTATTCACTTGGTCGCGGATGCTGTCGTTCCGCCCTCATATAATTATGTTACTTTTAAGTTTATTTAGTGTTTCTCAATATAAATGAATTGTATCTGTTATTGAGAAAATAAATGTCTTAAACCATATGTTGTGTAATCGTGAAAGTGATTTTTTATGTGATCGGTGAACGATATTTCTTTATTAACCGACTTAAAAAAGGAGAAGGTTATCTATTCGATAGTATTTTTTATGTTTGTTACCTCAGAACTTCGTCATTCATAAACCGATATGAAAAACTCTTTTTGCGTTGGGTTCAGTTCCTATTACAAAGCGGTCCCATATAAATTTCATTAATATTTGACCTTGGACTTCGAAGATACATTGAAGTCGATTTTGTTTGATAAAACGTTTACTTGTTTTAACACAATCAGTCTATGCGGAAAAATAAAATAAACCCTATAAACTAGAAGCAGACACTACTGATAAAACAGCAAGTTTGTTTAACACACACCCACATCAAACCAAGGACAAGGCACTAATGCTGCTAGTGATAGGAATAAATCTCGGATCGTTTGATGACAGTGAGTGACATTCCGATCGCGGGGAGCTTGATCTACTACGTTACTGTCTCACCACATTCTACCAATATTGAACATGCGAAAGTTTGTGAAAATGTATGGATTTTGAAACCGCTGGGTGTAGTTAGTTAAAGCTTCTTTGCTTTCAGCAACCTACTTAAATTGTTGTTAAAACTTAATATTAATAATATCAATAAAATAATTCGCCAAACTGATTCCAGCCTATTCTTAATTATTCATAATCGTTTTTAAACCTACTCGTACAAATCCTATTAAGAATATAATAAATGAACCTTTTTTAATAGAATGGAAAATTGGATATATGTAACATATTTAATAATAATAATAGATTATTAACCATAAACAACTGAAGTGTTATTTACAGTTTTAATGTTAATTTTTAACATTGCACTGGTTTTAAGCAAAATTTTACAAGGCTAGTTTTAACAATTTGTTTGGACCTCTGTCTTACAAACTAGTTCATAAACTGTATCTTGCAAGACAGTGTTCCTACTGTCGTTGGCCAGGGCCCCAATTCACTATGACAACTTGGCGAAATCACGTCGATTCCTTGCTTCGAAATCACGTCGATTCCTTCATTAATAAACGATATATCTATGGCGCATTCATATATACTTGTATGACGCGTCATAGAGAATACAAATTTCGCAGATGTGGTTTATTAATGAAGGAATCGTCGTTTCCTTGAAGCAAGAAATCGCCAAGTTGTCATACTGAATTAGGGCCCGAAGGGGTTAGCCCAATAAAGTGCGAATATTAAGTTTATTAATCTATCGTCTCGTGAAACTGTTCAGCATAAAACTATACTTAGCAAACGTATAAATGATATAAAAACGGTAAAATATTTGGATTTAAATAGGTTTTTTTTAATAGAATTATAATAAATAAATAATCCTATTAAATAAATGCAAAAATGTATTTATGGATTGTTTTTTACTCAACCACGCAAAAACGAATGTACCGAATTGAATGACATTTGGCGCAGTAACAGATCATGATCTACCCTATAACGCATTTTTCATCTAAAATAGCTAACAAAAAAGAAAAAAAAACAGTTTCATAGGATAACCTAATTTTATGCAGACGGAGTCACGGGTATCGGCTAGTTTATAATAAAACAGCTAAGCTAATCAGCCAAGGTGAGACAGAGTACATAATTTTAATCTTTTTTACTTTTTTCTTCTTACTCTGAACTATTTAAACGTGTTATTCGTTGGAGTTTCACTATGTTTTTATTTCATTACATTAAACGTGGCCTATTTTCAGTTAGTAGCTGTTAAACTCGTATTTTCAGTATTTTCGATGGTTTGGTTGTATTATTTAAACAGCAGAATGATTTGCAACCTAATCATTCTGAGCGGTATTTCTATACTGCATACTCTGCATTTATATATACTTCATTATTATATTAATCAAATTATGTTTAATACAAATTCTATATACTGGCTGGTTAATTAACGATGTTGTAAGTTCCGATTCAGTCTTCGTGTATTTCATATTATTATGTAAACATTAGTTACAGGCTAGGAAAACATAGTTGTGTACCTGAGTCAAACAAATGTAGAAAATGTCAATAGCAGTGAATACAAGAGGCGCTTCACCGGACAGATATATTCCCTAGGCAGCAAGAATTCTAAGAATAACAAGTCACATGTAGAAGGTTAAGTTGGAGCTGTACCTACTTGAAGATAAGTATTTGTCATTAACGGAATGTTTACATAATAGAAAACGATGCAAGAAACATCCATGTCAAAAATATTATACAAAATTAGATTAGATAACTCTGTGTTGTTACACCACCAGAAATTATAACAAAAGGAAAAATAATAAACTTAAAAACTAAAGTGTTACAATGGGCGGTCTAATCGCTCAAAGCGATCTTTTCCAGACATCGGATGGAGAGGGCTTAAAGAAACTGAGAAGCGGTATATTTATTTATTTATCAGTTCACTTAAGGCTCGGCTCTTAAAAAAAGACCACACAGAAACATTTTATCAAGGATAATATACATATAGGTATAATGAAGTCGATCAGCATGATGTGAAGTGACTTATTTTTTGTATTAAAAACAATAAATCTTGTACAATATAGATGCTCGTATCATCTTGGTAAATATTACTAATAAGAATGTGTTGTGTATGTGTGTCTAGTGTTAAATTAGTCGTATATACGACTAATTTTAGTAAAAGAACAATCTGCCACGCCAACGGATACCTACACATCATATTGTAGTGGAACAAGTTTAAATAACAAAAGCTAAGCTAAAGCACACACGTATGTGCGTCAAGCGCTCGTCAGATTATTTACATTAAAAATACAGAACCGAGAAGCAGGTTGATTATTTGCTGATTATTTTGTCTACAAAAAAACCCTTTGCTGGAATAGAGCCTGTTTCCTATATGTTATAAGACTAACGTCTTAACCACCACGGAAGCTGTTATATAAATATCAATCTATTAAAAGAGGTCAGGACGGTGAAAACGTCTGAAATATTGAGGACGTCAGGTAAACATATAGGGATCATATATTATGCTGTAGGTACAAGAAGCTCAATTTCCGAGAGAGTTTACTGTGATTTTTTCTCTGAAAAATAGATAGCTACGCATGTTAGAATCGCGAAAACTTCCTTCAAGTTTGGCGCGAAAAACGACAGGCCTTTTCTTTACGGTATTCGTAAATTCTTACGGTTTGTAAGAACAAAAGCTAATATGCAATCTGGGCGTAAACTTTCATCCATTTGCAGGAGTTACGAGTTGCGTTGCGGCCGTAACAGTTTGCTATCTCACTTTTCATCCCGGAATGCTATGAACTGATCATAAAAATTTATATGAAAGCAAATTCTATCACGGCTCGTAAATGGGACTCCATAAAAATGTTGGTGCGCGTGGTCTGCCATCAATACAGGCAGCAGCTGATGAGAGCGATTATGTTTATGGTACACGCATTCCGGTGGGTATAGCGACACCCTAGCGCCTGAGCCCCGAGGCGTCCCGGCCTGAAGTATGGCAATGTGTCATTTTTATAGCCGTAGCCAAAGTGAATTTGCGACCAAGATAACTCGGACGTGATAGTCGTTTACATCTGATTCTGATATGACGTTGTTAGTTAGACAACTGTTGCAGAACGGTTTGGTGAGAATAAAGTCATGGTGAACCTTTTAACAACATTTTAAAATTAATAAATATAAGCACAGTGTGAGTTTGGGCGACAGGAGTGGCGGCAGAAGCAGCAGAGAGCTTCAAGCGGAGGAAATATGCATCTCTCGGCGAGAAATACATATTTCTTCCGTTTGGGGTCCAAAGTATGGGGGCGTGGGGGCAAATGCGCGGCTTCTGTTTAAAGGCTGACCAGACGCCTAATAGGTGACTAAATAGCTGGCGCTTACCTCAGCCAACGAATTAGTCTGGCCATTCAACGAGTTAACGTCGCCAGCTATTTGGGCACCTTGCCCGCAGACGGTGACCTAAAATTTGTGTTTCTTCTTTGAATTTAATTTTCAATTTTCTTGTAGGTTAGTTTAGTCTTTATCACTGTATATATATATATATATATATATATATATATATATATATATATATATATATATATATATATATATACAGTGATAAAGACTAAACTAACCTACAAGAAAATTGAAAATTAAATTCAAAAAACGACAGGCCTATATATATATATATATATATATATATAAATAATTGTTTCTACGTTATATAATATGTTCATGAATAAATATTTAATCTCACTAGCACTGTTTTACAATGTATTACTTTTCAATTAAGTTTTTATGTAATTGAGTGACGAGACGAGCGGGTCTTTCACTTGATGGTAAGCAACACGCCTGCCCATAACAGTTTCATCACCACACAGAACTTTCTTTTGCAAAATCCTTCACAACACTGTACTGCGCTTATCGACACAATTTAGCTCTCAAGTCATAATGCTCAGTAATTTCGCTGGGTACAAAAGTCAAGTCTGCAAGTAAGTGATCGACAAAGTTATTTAAAACTAGCCGTTAAATACCCACAATAACGGAATCATGGGCGTATTCGACGATTATAGCAATGGCTATGGGATGATGTTCGGTGAACCATCGGGGAGACGGGTCTGAGCAGCCGCTCAACTGGCACCTCTCTCTAGATCTATGTGCTCCATCTTAGGCCACATCATCGCTTCACATCAGGCGAGATAGTAGCCAAACATAGATCTATAAAGTGAAAAAAAAAAAAATGGCGGCGCTATACTTGTCAGACTCCGGCCTTTAATTGGTTTTTTTATAGTTTAGGGAACTTCTCTTAAGGAACTCCTAGTTTTTTTAGATAAAAGATTCTATGGCCTGCTACAAGACCTAAAGTGCCTACGTACCAAATTTCAACAAAATGCTTAGCAAAGTGGTAATAAACAGTTTTTGCTTTATAGCAGGAAGAAGGAAGATGGGAGAGGAAGTACAGAAGTAGGGTACAGAATTAAGATGGGATAACAGAAGCAAAGTTAACCTATTTCATTTAACATTATATATTTAGAAAACGATTCGCACTTTAATGGCCAGAATTACTACTACGCTACGGTCCGACGTCACTGATCCCGAAGTTAGGTTAGCAAGAATTTAATCCAAACTTGGACTAACAAAGTTTCCTAACCACAGATGCCAAATATTCTACTGGCATGAGCCAGTACTGCATTATACATATAATCAGAAAGTACCTACTACACTACAAACTCTGAGGTCAATGAAACTAAGCCAAGAAAAGAAATAAAGTAATTATTTTTCAAGTAGTGTTTTTTTTTATGTAGGTAACTAAATGACGAGACGAGCTGGTCGTTTGCCTGATGGTAAGCAATACGCCAGCCCATGACAATAGCAGCACCACCCAGAACTTTGTTTTGCAAAATCCTGCGCGGCGCTGCACTGCCCTCGTCACCCTGAGACAATTAGCTGTTGAGTCTCATAATGCCCATGTGCACGCTGGCACGTCAATATAAGCTCTAAGTGGACTGACTATCAATTTTAGCAAACGAGAGTATGCACACACATAATAAATCCGTATAATTATATTCAGAATTGCACTTACTTGTAATTTGATGGTGATTTCGGCGCCGCTAAAGTAATCGATGACCTTACGTGTCCTCTACCGTGTTCGTGAGTAGTGCCGCAATAACTGCTCAATTTTGAACCATCATGGGCGTTGAGTGAACGACGACGCACAGATAACAAAGAAGTATAGTGACAATTAGGAATAAAAATATACAGATATATAATGCGTGCACTGCCCAGTAATTTCGCTGGCTACAATGCCCTTCACACCGGAACACAGTAATGCTCGTGCACTATTGATAAAGCGGTGATACCCACCCAGACGGTCTCTAGCATGAGAAACCTACCACCAGTACCCACCCAAGCTACTTCAATTTACTGTCTTGAAATAAGGCATTTCAAAGCTTGTCCAATTAAATTTTGAATGTACATCTATCTATTAGAAATGCAAGAATCCGACACATTTCAATTAGTGCCGCTATCGGTTACAGGTCTGGTTGTGAAAGCATTTTTAATTATCGACAAAACGTTCAGGTATTTCTGGCGAGTGTTGATTCTCTATTCGAATTACTTTGCCTGCCGCATACCACGCTATCTATGGCAGGCAGTTTCCACTAGTTTCTAATCACCTATGAGTTATTTGCTGACGATGCAACTATAAAGAGCGGAAATGGGACTTGAAGAGTAGCTACTTATACCAAAGAAAACTAAATATTATGCTTATACCGTTAGAGATACAGCAGAACGGTCTTAGGAGACTATCCATATTTTGTTCCATAATTGCTGCATTTACCGATTTGAAAAAATCCTGTCAGCAAGAAAATAAAGAGAGAGTATGGCTCAGTAGGAGAACATGCGACTTTTGATTCGACGCACCCGAGTTCGAATGCCGCTGGCCCTGCATCACTCATTTTTTTAAGTTATGTGCGGATTTAAAACTCGCTCTAAAAACGGTGAAGGAAAACATAGTGAAGAATCCGGCATGTCCAAGAATTTATCACAAACTCAAGAAACACAAATTCAAGGACACGTAACTTCCACCAACCCGCACTGGGCCAGCGTGGTGGATTAAGGCCCATACTCTCTCTACGAGTGAAGGCCCAAGTCCCAGCAGTGGGAATGTAATGAGCTGATGGTGATGATGAATTGATCCGGTCCTTTATAAGGATAAAAAGGTTCTTACAGACCTGAGGTTTAGGTACTAGAAAAGTCAGAAATCGCGCAAAGCTTTTTCAGTTTGCAGTTGCTAGTTCTATTATATGTAACTGTAAAGTTGTTTCATGTTTTGGTATTCAATAAATATTATTGTATTGTATTGTATTTATTTATTTGGACCATCAACAGAATCTACGTGATTAAATGCAAACAGTTTTGAACTTAAAATTAGGTAATACACATAGTTCTAATTACAGATAGCCTCATCGTGCTCCTTAGAAAGTGCATACACATTTACATTCGTCATTCATAGGTACAGATACATAAACCGAAGTAACTTTATAAAATAATTATTTAAAGTTACCTTATATATTATATACATTATTTATTTATCTAACTAACATTATATGTCAATAAAGATATATAAAAATAAAGTTTTTATGTTTATAATTATATGAAAGTTCGTTTACGTGGCAAGTCGGTCTAAGAATATTTAAAATTTTACCTCTAAGTCGTACAATATTGTCACGAAAAAATCTATAGTACTGTCCTTCTTATATAGTACATAGTACAGTAATCGTTACGTGTTTATTATCTTGGCGTATCCAACAACGTTGATGTAAACTCCAGAGCAATGCGTTGGCCAGCTAAGCAAAAGAAACGGTTTGAAGGTTGGATTAATTTTATTATCTAATGAGTTCTTACAAACGGCTATTATGAAATAACCACGACTTTGTACGCTTTACAAAAGAGCCCGAAGCGTGGGCCCTACAGCTATTTATGGAAAAATTTACCCATAGTCAATATTCTCTACAAATCTTATATTATTAAAAGTAAAAGTTACAAAAGGTCATCATGTTATATAATCATGCTACCTACTGAATTTTTAAGAAATTGTGTTTAGTAAAAGCCGTTTTTCGTATTAGCAAACTGGCTGATCTGATAGGCTCTAATTAACTCGATTTCTTTAATTGCGTGGGTATAAAACAATTTCTTATAACTTTTGTCAACCGAGGAAGGAAGGTTTGAAATAATTAAGGAAACTCCGCTGTAACTCATTTGATTACCCTTTTATCGCTTTTAGAATACCCAATATCAAACAGAAATAGCCCAAGGTGCTGTTTCTTTTAAAATAACTAAGAATTTTATGAATATAAATGAGGGAGGGTCCTATTTTCTGGTTTATAATTGTTTATTTTGAAGGATGGTGACGTTATAAAATTGTATTTACACTTTTTAAATGAGTCTCCGCTTTGAAAAAAAATATGCGCGGCCATAGGTTGAAAAAAATTGTTCAATAACTAGCTAGCTCGTAAATTGCTTTGCAATTTCAAAATCTCATAAACTCGTACACTTCTCTATTAATTATTATATCTAGTGTTTGTTTAAAATTAGATGTTTACTACCCCTGGGAAGTTATTAAAGTAAGTAACCCCATCCAGTTTAATTATCATACCAGGTCTTTGTTCCAACTTGATTGGATAGCGGTAAGAGTGTCATACCCGATTTGCCGTTTTCCGATACTTGGTCTACTTACGAGTACTAGGCAGATGTATCAGTAACTAGCTTATATAAGTCACTTTAAGCATGTTCATACTTAAAATGACTTACACGCTGCTTCGCGTTTATTGATACAAATCTGGGTGATCTTGCTAGTCCGTATCATACATTGCTATAAAGAAGGAAATGAAACCCTTTTCACACAGAGAAAGCGGATATAGGCCATATCTACGATGCGGGCCCTTTGGCGGATGGCTATGAAATTTTTATAATTATGCTGTTTTTTTTATGATATTAGTTTCGTCGTTTCAGATGGAATTTAAAATTCGCACATAATACTGAACTGGGATTCAAATTCCAGTGCAAAAAGTCATAAGCATACATACAATAACGTGAAATAGTTTTTTTATAAATTAAGAAATAATTATAAAATAAAAAACAATAAAAAAAGAAAAAATAACGATGCGGACTAAAAACATGTTTCCTAAAATTATCCCCACCAATCTGATTTTTCATCCCCCTTCTTTATAGATATCATCATCATCATCATCATCAGCCCATCACGTTCCCACTGCTGGGACACGGGCCTTCTCTCATAGAGAGAGAATGGGCCATAATCCACCACGCTGGCCCAGTGCGGGTTGGTGAATGTCACATGTCCTTGACTTTTTGTGAAAAATTCTTGGACATGCCGGTTTCCTCACAATGTTTTCCTTCACCGTTTTTAGAGCGAGTGTTAAATCCGCACATAGCTTAAGAAAGTCAGTGGTGCGGGGTCAGCGGGATTCGAACTTGGGTGCGTCGGATCGAAAGTCGCACGAGCTCCCACTGAGCCACACTCGCTTTATAGATATGAATATCTTGAAATAATGATAATTACATTAAATTGAGCAATCAAGGTGTATCAGGTGCAAAACGTCTCTGTTACCATTGTCAGAGGACAATTAGCAAACATTAAAAAAGTTAAATACTTTTTAAGTATAGTATATAAAAGATCACTTATTTTATTGAGAACGTAACGTATTTTAAATTTAAGATTTAAGATCATAACGTATCATTTTCGTAGAAGTATGTAGGTAGGTTTGCGTAACAAGATGAAATATCACGGCGGCTAAAGTTTCAAATAACATCCACTTAATTAAAGTTAATCTCGATTGGTTTTGGGTGCGACTACACGATTCCATTAGGAAACTACAGTAGAGCTTAGTATTTCATCAGTGGTACATGAATATTTAGTGTTGCTTGGGGCTTTTCAATGTCTTTGCTTGCAAAAAATCCATATCTGTGATTAACTGTCTATTGTTTTTGTTTCATAAATGTTTTGTTTCTGAGATATTGAAATTATAATATTTTCTGGGAATGAAACACGAGTCCGGCAAGAAAACTTAACTCATTGTAACTGATATTATTGCTGTTTTGGCAGCTACAATTACTCAATCGTTAAAGTTGCCAATAAAATAATAGGTCCACGAAAATTCTATCAGCGAAATTTGATAGTAGTTAATATCTATAACCTTGGTGTGGAACGCCCCCGCGATACTTAAAGTCCAACTTAAAAAGTTATTCCTTTTCACGTCGTGACACTTTTTCTTTCCCGTTTTCTAGACAACTTATCATATCTATGCAGTTAGCCTCTTTTCTAGCTATGCTCAATGCAATGCAATTTTTTTATTCATAGCAACTGAGATAAACATTTTGGAAAATTTATTGGAGTGATACATCCTTAAATCAGACGTCAGATTCACGCGACGAGGGTAGCGATGAAATCTAAAATGATAATAGCGCTGGAATTTACTAGGTAAAGTGATATATTATGCTTTAAAGACGCTCGTAAACATACTAGTTTTTCAACAGTTATGGCTGTAATTGTATGGCTATCCAGTTGCTGGCTGTATCCTGCGACTTAATGCAATACTTGCCGCAATCTTTTATCTTCTTATTTAGCTGCCACATAGTTTTGCTAGATGCATTTTTATAGGCCCAATGCAAGCCCTATACCATTCTCAGCTAGATTGTCGGCTACATGCAAGTTTTGTTATAATTTAAGACTTGCAGTTTATACTAAACTTCTTGCGCTTTGGCGTATCTGTACCTAATTCAATACCTAAATAATACCGTCATAATATAAATAGCTGTTATGATATGAAGTTAAACATGTTAATTTGGAATTGCTTTAATATTATTCAACTATGAAAATGTATTTTGCATTGTAATTTGCTCAAGAAAACATAAATTTATATTCAAATTCATCATGTTATTTTTCCTTAATCTTTTGAACTTATGCCACTAAATTATTATTATTTTATTACTTCTTTATTTCAGGTAATTTAAAAAAACAATAGTTACATTAGTGACTAAAGTAATTCTAAGACCTATATTATATATACCTTACAGACTAACATACATATTATAATATTAAAAAACTATTTTTTTTGTTAAGCTACAACAGGGAATTGTTTTCGCCTACTTTCCCTGTACCGGCGGGAGACTATCCCTGCAGGCCAGAAGCCCGGGGCGAGGAACATCTTTGCGTGTTCCGCTGGAACCTGGAGCGCGTAGGGCTTGAAGTCAGTGGTCCTAGTCTGCTCCAGCCGCGACAAACTCACGTTGATGGGCTCCTCACGCGAATTCCGGTACATGCTTATTCTCTCCCGGACGTATCGAAGGACTTCTTCACCCTTCGTCTCTTTGTCTAGGCGAGAGAGGTATATCTTGATGGTCGGGGTTACAACACGCAACGTTGAAGTTGTAATCTGTCGAAGCCGGCGCTTTTTCTCCACGAGCGTGAAGCCGTCGTTGGTCAGGCTACGGACAGCTGCAGAAGTTGTTCGTAACGCAGCTGATGTTGCTGGCTGCGAGGCTCGGGATACCTGGGCGTAAGACTGCTTCTGACGCCGGGATGAAGGTGGCGGTGCAGCAGCAGCTGACGTCACAGGCTGAAGCACGACGACGGGTGACGGAGGGGGTCACTCGGTCAACAACCTGCAGTGACTCGGAATCGTGAAACGTGAATTATGCCTTAGTAAATTATAGAAACTCTTTTGAACTTACTTTTCCAAATCCAAATTTCTGGAATTAAAAGTAATTATATTATAATTGCTCCTAAAAGTTGTGCCTTAGGAAGTTGTGAGGTTAAAATCATTTATTATTAATTTAAATGTGTTTTGATTGATCGTTGTTATTGTTGTTAAGAAAAAATATTTTTAAATATAGCAGTGGATTTATTGGTAAGATAACTATCATCAGCTATAAAAAAAAAGTACAAAAGAAGTAAGAATTTCCAACAGAAAGAGGGCCAGCAAGCCGTGGATCACAAAGGGCTTGTTACGTTGTATGAGAAATCGCGACAACCTCTACAAAAAGTTAAAAAAAACCCAAGTAATGAGGTACTCAAATTATCGTATAAATAAATTAATCCAAATTTTAATAAAAAAATAAGGTCCATATTTGTATAATAAATTAAATTCCAAACTTTTACTCTATCCCTTCATACAGCTGCAAAAAAATAGTCTCTGATTATCTCAAGACGCTTAATTATCAGGAAACCGAAAATTTGCTAGTCTTTCTATAGTACATTGTTCACCGAGAGGAGAAAGTGACCGATTACCGTCGAGGGTGTCGTTTGAAGCCCGAGCCGTAGGCGAGGGCTTTAAAACACCCGAGATCGGGAATCGCACTTTCTCTCGAGTGATCATAGTGCTTTATACTACACCTACGAGGAAAATAAAAAACTAAATCTTTACTAATTGAAATTTATATTGAAATTGTTGCAGTTAGTGAAGCTTTATGTAACACTTTTTCCATTAATGTTTGTTTGAGATGTTTGCGATGTTCTTTTTTCAAATTGTTTGACACCATCCAACACACAGCTAGTGGCCAGTGTCATTTTGCGAACTTGGAGATAAAAACTCACTGTAAAAACTTTTTGGCTTTTGATATTTAGGTTACCAGCGCATAGTCTTACCCAAAATTAAAAAAGAAAAACCACGTAAGAAATGGATTTTCATACACTTTTCTCTCCCGCTCAGATGCGTTTTCTCGCCGCATATTTGTTCAATATGCAATGACGTACTTTCTACCGTAAATTTGATAAAGTATCAAGGTACTTTCCGAGCAGGTGTAGTATAAAAATAATTTCTATACCTACTAACCGCTCTAACCTTAACCTCTCCTACATTACAAGCCCCTTTATTAAATTCTCACATAACTGTAGACAATAGATATATTGGCTATCTCCCATTCTTTCTTCCGCAAATTCTAAACTCTAAGTACATCATAAACTCATCCTTACACTCACTCCACTAAGTAACATAACACCTACACACAACTCACACGCATACACATGCACACTCATACATACACCCTCACACACACACCACCATAGACTCAATAATCCACACAAAAGACACAAAAACCGGCACCATGTTTGTTCATTTATTTTTATTATCTCTGTTAAAGTTCTGCACAGTTATTTAAATTCATTGCCTTCACACTCTTTATGGAAATGAAGGCATATATCCATCTGCGAGGGGGCACTGGTGACCTGTATCACAGGTTCTTCAAGCACCTACCTCAGGCACCAGTCTCTCACAAAGACAGGCTAGGCCCAAATGTTTTAACTACAGTGGTGTTAATTTAAATATGTTATACCTACCTATATTTGTGAGATAAATAAATGATAATAGTAATAATAAATTCCATTGAATAATTTCATAGTGAAATTTAATTTGCGAATCGAGAAATGTGAATAAATAACTCAGACTGCAAAGTTGTTCAATCCTAGAAGACAGTATAGTAAAACATGGTTTACTAGAGACTGATAGACTGAGCCTAGAGTCTAAAATCACATGTAACTCTATACTAGCAGAGTCTTTAACACGTGGTTTTATTGACTCGTATTGTCAGTTAATTCTTTGCCCACTTTAACACCACGGACATGTCGCAACTGAACTTGACGAAGGTACTATAATAGATCTACAATAGCTACAACATTTTGCACCACTGACTGACCATTTAATATTTTACTAATACGACAAAATAAATTATATTCAAGTACCAACCCAGAAAAAAATTAGCTCAAAACCGTTGTAAGACTGACTAACTGACCCTTTAATTACTCGGCTAAAAACATTTCTCGTATTAATTAAAAGGTTGTAAAAGAGAGTTTAATCAAAGGCTTACCGATAATTACCTCCTAATTAATTTCATTTCCTTGCATAAATTAAAATTCTGTTTAAGGTGTTCGTGTTGGAGATTCTATTTTTATTTACGATACAACTGGCGCTAACAGGGGTTAGCAAACTTTGAGTTAATACTTAATAGATAATAAATTTGAACGTGACCCAATTTCTCAGGAAAATTGTTGCTGAAAAGCCACCGCTGAAATTCTTAAATAATAAGTTCAAATTATCATTATTAAATCTCAAAAGCTCAGCTACTTATTCAATATATAGGATAGATATGTACTTCAATCATTACAGAAAAATAGCATTAATAGCAAACGTAAATAAATAATTATGTTTTTAGAACTGCCTATATAGAATTTTCTTCCTAGTCAGATTTTTCGAAGTTCAAAATTCTACTTCTCAATGAAGTTCCCAATCTGAGTGGATCGTAGTGTTTTGAGAATGTGTACAGAATATGTGGTTAAACCTTCCTATATGCAAAGGGAAAGGTTTAAGGATTGCGTAGGAAAAGGTTGAAGCACACATCCTCAAAAGGCAGATAACGATAACGTCCTTACACCCAGCACTACCTACCTACCTATACAGTTCAACGGGACTATCCTACAAGCCTTCGACGTGTCCTAACGGCCATTACCCCCTTCCAGTCGAGACTAACGGCTAAACACGCCCCCACGAACAACCGAAAATCTCATAAAATCGAGCTGAGTTTTTATAAAGAAAATCTTCGCAGTCTTCACACTCCGAGCTCACCTCCGCCGGCGTGACATTACCGCTGGCAACTTTAATTTATTTCCTCGATAGAACCACTCAGCTTTTTAATAAACACGCATGAATTACTTTCGTCGGCGAGGTCCTGAATAAATAAATGAGGGCCGTCCCACATCGTTCCTTCATTCCCTTTGTGCTCTCATACTTCCTGGCATGCGTAATAGGATACCCTACCGAAATGGCAGTAAAGGAATCTTTTGTGCCAAATAAAAATCAGAACAATGAGAACAGGCTAAAGACCTGTGACGGCCATGTCGCTTTCTTGCGGTCTCTCCTATCACAAAGCATGTGTTTTTTATTAAGTCTGCGAACTCAGACAGTGAAAAATTATGATACCCAATTGAGCATTAAATAAAATGTTCTGCTTAGTTTACGATATAAGATAGAAATACATTTTTATTTTGGAGAATAAAGAGGTTCTGTCGGTGGCAAGAGAACATTAATTTTAGCGCTATCGATACAATAACCGTCTCTTTGATAAGTTTTTGAGATAGAAAATATATTTTGTAAGTTTCTTATGTCTCCAATTGAAACGAATGATGCGTGATGGAATAATCGTAAAGCTTTTCTTATATCTTAAATTGAAGTGAATTGGTCCATGATAGAAAATGTAAGCGTGGCTACAAGAGATAAACTCGTTTCTTAATTGAATTAAAGGACGTTGCAAATAATAGAATATAGACACAGAGGTACGATCTAGCATTTTGTGTTGTTCACATATATTTAAGAATAAAAGTTGCACATACACGCGTATAAATTAAGTTTAACTCGATTGATTGAGATAGTTTATATTATATACTTCAGATACAGAATATTTAATGGTATGCTTCAGATATCTTTATGATGGTATTTTCATATTTTTTTGCCAGTAAACAGTGTACCTACTTGTTTCACCTGGCTAGTCTACAAAGATAATATTACATTTATATATGTACGTTTGAGGTTCGTAAAGCTTTGACCTACATAACTACTACCATTATTTGCATAGTTTATCGCTTCAACCGTGCAGCCTTGTTTACTATTGTCTATTGTTATAGATATAATATTCTACGAGTATACATAATAAAAGTGTTGTTTACCTCTGCTTACTGTTAGTAGTTTCCACAAAGACTGTCCTTTTACCACCGATGACGACTTGATGATACCTTCGAATTAGGTAGGTACGTATGCGGTCGAGTCGTTTACATGTTTTCACAATAATTCATTTCTATCGCGCATACTCCCAAATTTATTTGCATTGATTTAACGGATTACGGTCTGTGAACATGTCCTTCTGGCCATGTTAATATATGATGTTCTGTGGTTTGTCGGACAGGCCGTGAATATTAGTGATTGCAACGCGGAAGCGTAGACAGTGACATCCGCGATTGCAAGCCCAGAACAGTAGCACGTTATATTGCAGTATAACAACTGTAATGGAGTAACCAAATTAACGGTTGAATATTTGACCCTTTGGTGTTTAAAATGTTGTGCCGAGGGGACTGGGAGTTCATCGTATGTATTTTCAAAAGCCTCAGAGCACGCTTGGACGACGCGATTCAACGTGTTCTAGATACTAAGACTTATTTGGCTTATTTGGGATATACGCTAGTATATCAGTATTAGAATTCAACTGGACAATGCTGCCAGCATCTTGGGTATGCTGCCTGACTGCTGGTAGTGGGCATTTGGGCTATCTCATAGACCTCATTGCTTCACCTTGTAAGTTGTGTTGTAGTTAAGTTAGATTTAGTAGTTACATAGTTTTTTAGTAGTGAAGGTTATGTTATTACTTCAACCTAGACAACAAGTTATTATACAGTAGGTATGAGTTTAGTACATGTTATGAGGTTTGACTAAATTTGAACGTTCCTGACACGGTGTTATTGGATACGGAGGACGCGTCAATGACTGCATAGGTATAGTACATACAACGTACGTATATAGTACGTACAATCATATAAGGAGTTCAAATTCTTCATTGTCGCTTTCCTATGGGTGTGTGATGGAAACTGCGACAATTCTTGCATAGGTCACTACGCTCTGAACGTGTTTTAATATAATATTCTGCCTGTAAGATACGCTGTGATGGTTTACAACTCTTAATAAAAATCCAGCGAGAGTGCATTTGAATCACGCTCAAGTCGAACGTGATATTTTTTACCCTTACTGGAATGCCAAGTGTAACTTAAACTACCAGCGCATGTTTGTCAATATACTGTGTTGGAGTCTGTGATATATCACCTGTGGCCGTGCCAAAACTGCGCTGCTGTTTACCTTGTAAAAGTTTTTAACTTGTACCCTCACGTGCTGCGAGTGCGTGTGACCGATATGAAAAGTATGTCAGCCAGTTTACAATGTTTTATTATTGTGGAATACTAAAATAGTTTGCGTAATATTATTTACACCTGGAATGAAGTGGTTCGGAGGACACGTAAAGCTATTGGTCCCGGTCGTTGGGCTAGGACAACTATCGTTAATCCAAGTAAAAAAAAAAATGTTGAAGGCCTTCGGGCGGTCTTTAACTCCGACACCATTGGCCACACACCCTCAGCACAAAAGAATATAGTGTAACAATTGACGGTCTTATCGCTCCAAGCGATCTTCTCAAACAACCGTACAGAGAGAGGAATAAAAAAAGTGGATCTTTGTGAAAATACTTGAAAAATAGCGTTGTTCGTGGCATATAAATTTATTCCAATTCATCATCGCGTACTATCACCACCAACATCGGCATTTTTAACATATTTTATTATCCTCATCATTAGCCCATAGCAGTCCCTGCTGGACATAGGTCTCTCCATGCAATGCATCGGCCAATGAGCACGATCCCCGACTTCTCTCATCTAGCTTCTATACCAGATACCTTGGGAAGATCGTCGCCCTACCTAGACCGAGTGCATCCTACACTACGCTAGCGAATCCCTGGTGTTACACTAACAAACGCGTCTACCTCAACGATTATCAGTTTTGCGGCTAATATGGCCAGCCCACTGCCCCTTCAGCTGGCTAATCCTGTGAGCTATGTCAATGACTTTGGTACTCTGTCAAATCAAATCGTTCCGGATACGATCCTAGACACTTTAAGCATAGCCCTTCCCATAACCCACTGAGTGTCTTTAAATTTTTGAAACAGTCATACCGATGTCTACGTCTCGGCTCCGTAACAGCCCAGCTGTTTTCTATGAACATTCAAATGATGCATTAGCGCATGTTTGGCGAAGTTTTTATGACATTAAAATAAAAAAAAGTTTTTGTTTTGTACGAGCAGAGTTTGATCCCGGATCTTCGATTTAAGTAATGTAGGTTAATTAATCAGTAACGTTATTTAAAATATGAAGGTTCAAACATCGTATTTCTAGAATATTTCTAATCTTTGTATATATTGGTTAACGTTTATTAAATTCATTGCAAACCGTGTTTTTATTTTAAACTACTCTTTACTGTAACAGAAAAATCTATGTGACCAACTGACCGGTTCAATCGCATAAATATCACCTACCTCGGATCGTAGGTAACATTCAACGTTCTCTCGGCTGAGCGAATGATAAACTGGTGTCGTGAATCAGTTCAGTGCATTCGCACAATCTGTGCCACCTCCGTGCCAAGTAAGACGAAGACGAAGTAAAAGTAAGACTATTTTTGCAATAAGCCTTGCCGTCAAGCGACCTAGTCGTGTTTCGGGATGATGTTCGGTGAACCATCGGGGAGACGGGTCTGAGCTGCCGCTCAACTGCCGCCTCTCTCTAGATCTATGTGCTCCATCTTAGGCCACATCATCGCTTCACATCAGGCGAGATAGTAGCCAAACATAGATCTACAAAGAGTAAAAAAAAAAAAAAAACATAATTAAAAGTACTACTCACATGTTTGAAGAAAAAAACGTGAAGTATTTGTTTTTCTATTTTTATCGTAGGTGGATCAGCTGCGTTAGTCATTTAACAAAACATCACTGTTATGTAAAACAGCTAAATTACTTTCGGCTGGTTGACATTGAGTTTTTTAGACAATAACGTTATCCACCTTTAAAGGTATAATGTAAAATACCTAGCAGCACCCCACATCTTTATAAACTGACTCGCTCTTATCCTAGAGTATTTATAAAAAGCTCGAAGCTAGAATCTTGCGTAAGAGGTCCTAATTGTGGCTACGAGGCGAGTGGAACGGTGGCGAGCGACGCGAGCCGTGCGGCGCGGCGACCGCCGCATCGGAGCGAGAATCGATGTCTATCAGTGCAGTTTTGTAAAACGACTAGCGGATTTATATAAATACGTATACCTATATAGGTTTTGTCAACGTTAATTGAATTGCATTGTGGTCAATGAATATGATAGTTGAGGTATATTACTCTTTGAATATTACTTCCTCTTATTTAAAGGAACGCTGTTACTGATCTCAAAGTGCTCAAAGAAAACTCGGCTACAGTGGTTTAAATTCAAAAGAAAGTAGTTTTAAAACCCTTTGAGGCCATGAATCGCTCACTTCGTTTACACATTGTTTACAATCGTAGATGTTTATAATTATACATAACAATGGTAAATAAGTATATATATATATAATAAACAGTAATCACGATTATTGTTATTGTGTGTATTAATTAAATAAAAAAATACGCCAAACGATCACATACATAGATCCTGGCCTCTAACTAGGATTCCCTTTATCTAGGAAACCAGGAACTACGAGGACCATGGTTCCACAACACCCAGACACGAAACAAATGCTTGCGTTTTTTTTGTGTACAAACATTTGTCCCGCCACGGGAATCGAACCCGCAACCTTAGTGTTTTACAGGTTTGAACCAACCTGTCCAACCACTACACCACAGAGGCTGACTACTGAATTGAAATATAATTGAAAACCACCCATGTATTGTTGCGCTGTTCCTCTTCCTGCTCGATCATAATCTACGCTGGTCCAGTGGTGGTACATGCTGTGGTAAGTATCCATATACAATTATTTTAAGTGTTGCCATTAATTTGGTATTTTTATAAACCTACACATTTCCTCTCCTTTATGGTTTCGGGTCGTTTATTCGTATTCGAAAATTATTTACATCAGTGATGTGATGATCGTAAATAACATTCACAATTCAGCATCATTTCGGTTAAATAAAGACCGAAAGGAGAGCTCATTTTAATATTTAAATTCCCACAGTTAATGACAGTAATGTGCATCAAAATATCATGTACATTTCGTATATTTTATTATAACTCGACACATTGTTAAATGTTATTATTTAAGTCCATGCATCTTTATTACACTCGCTCTTTAATGCACATTACAGAGCGAGTGTGGCTCAGTAGAAGCTCGTGCGACTTTCGATCCGACGCACCCGAGTTTGAATCCCGCTGGCCCCGCACCACTGACTTTCTTAAGTTATGTGAGGCATGTCCAAGAATTAATCACAAAAATTCAAGGACATGCGACATCCACCAATCCACACTGGGCCAGCGTGGTGGATTATGGCCCATACTTTCTCTATGAGATAAGGCCCGTGTCCCAGCAGTGGGAACGTGATGGGCTGATGATGATGATGATGATCTTTATTTTCTTTTTTCCTTGATTACTGTAAAATCGTAACTTTGAATGATTGTTACCTATAACCTGGAAACTGCTAAACGGATTTGAATTTGGTTTTCAAGGTTTCGTAGTATAAGTCCCAATAGATTATCTGATACATAGGTATGTTACATCAAAATCGGTTGGGTGATTGCGAAGATATAACTTAACCTCTTCGTAGTAAGCGCGATCATATAATGAGGTCTTGTTAATATGTCCTTGGAAAAATGACTACTGCTGGTTTCCTCTGTCATCTACACCGACGAAGTTGCGGGAAGAAGCTAGTAAAGAAAATTCAGTATGGTTTTGTGCTAGTTTAGTTTATCTAAAATCGCTTTAATTTGATATAGATACATAATCTTACAATAGCTACAAAATTGAATATACTTTTATAGCTCTGATTTTGAATAAGTACCCAACTCATAATTGATATAAAACGGCTAAGACTCATTGTGATTCACCCACCACCGAACTTATGAACATCGCCGAGCGGGCGCGAACTCCACCGACGCCGCCCGCCGCGTCTGCAAAGCCGCGCACGCGCCGCCAGTTACGTGCGAGCGCTCGCGACCTACGCCGCGGCTTGATCTCATAACTCCCAGAAGGACTTCTAAAATGTCCGAAACCTGGTCAGAGTAATTTTCAACGTTTACAGTGAGTCTTAGCCGTTTTATATCAATTATGAATAATAACACCCACGAAACTTTTCAAAATCCAAGTACCCAACTTCCGTTTCGACTACAAATAACTTTGATATAATTCGCCTCAAGCGTGTGCTTTAACAACTCCATTCGTTGAAGTTAACCTTTCGTAATCCATTAAGTCGTTGCTTTTAAAGCACAATAAACATGCTCCTATAGTAGAAAACTTCGTACCCTTTAATCTGTTTCAGCATGTACAATTTTGTTTGAGAGAAAGCGCAACGCTAACGACTTGCGTAATTTAATTCAACACCCAGGAGCTAAAAACTCATTTGTGAATTATGCTTCTGTAAGTGCAGTCCCTACTGTAATTTTAAGCAGTTACTTTTCTTCTGCTATTTTGCGAAAGCGCTTTAATTTGCTGCTTGAAGAACCATAAGAATGGAGGCTTCAAAACATTGCGTACAACTAAACATCTTCCATCTATATACTATGACAAAATTAAACTGAGCCAATTTAAACTGAAAATATTTTTGCAAAATTAACTGTAATCGACTATTTAAATGGCACTGAACACGAATACACAGTTATTAAACTTTTTGTGTTTGTTTGTATGTAGGTATGTTTGTTATCTATAGACTCGGAAACTGCTGAACGGATTCTAATGTAGGTTTCAGGGTTTGGTAGATTACAGGGTATTTACAGCAAAATCGGTTGAGTGACTACGCAGATACAGCAGACAGCTTGAACTATTCGTAGTACTGCTGCATATACTGGGAATTCTTGCTAAGATGGTTTTGGAAAAAATACGAATATGAGCTTCGTCTATCGTTCACGCGGACGAATTCGTCGGGAAAGCTAGTTCTTTAAAAAGTACAAAATGTCATAGGGGACATTTCTAACGTGGCGTATTGACTTTTTCCTTCCTTGTACCTGCATTACGTCTTTCCTTTCAAATAAACATGATATTCTCCGATAAACTGTAAATACATCATCCACCTCAGTGACTCGGTATGCTGCTATAAAAATCAGCGGCCGTGAAGAAGTTTGCACGCACCAGCGGGAATTACGCGACGTGAAGCTTACGAGAAACTGGTTTGGCGAGTTTTGTACCTTATCTTTCACTAGATTCATTTTCACATTTTCAAAAAACGAATTAAATTGGTAAATTACCAATGATAAATGCCATTAAGCCGACCCCGGTACCCCGGCTAGCTTTCATTCCCTTAATTGGGCAGTATGTTACCCAAAAAAGGACACAAAAACATACATAATTTAGGTAAAAGGTAGCCCTTCAATGACAGCTATACGATATTTTTTAATTTACCTTGTTCATAGTCCTACCATAAAATTCAAATTCAGTATGAAATTCTTTTTCATTATAATCGGTCATATTTAACGTGTGTGACCCACCAGTAGGTATTACACATACTCGTATATCCATATCCCTTTTATGTAGGAGACAGCTTGTTGACCATAGATATTCAGATCTCTTGACCGTCATCCAAGCGTTTAGAATTATTTTTATACAGAAAAGAACATAATGATATATATTTCAAATGCTAGTGAAAAAAATATGAAAGAAGGTGAATGACATAGCGCAAGATAAATCTATACGCAAACAAACCTCTATGGAATATGAAATGAGAATGAAATATTTTTTTATTCAAATACGCACAGAACACATTGTCATTGATAGTATAAATATTTATCCTACAATTTTGTTTGTATACCTACTTTTTAATCGGAGATAAATATAGAGATAGTACTTCTATCTCCATAAAACAGTATTTTTAAAACAAACTTATTCACTATAAACAATTATTTAATTTACCAAAAAGCCATTGCTTTATTTACTTGATAAAAACATTGAAGCTTTTCAGAGTCGCTCACTCTAAAAAGATCCTCCCGTAGGTCTAATCTGTCGGTTCTTTGACAAAATTGAGTTTTGCTTTCACTTTCAGAATAACCTTATATAGAGTATCTTAGGTAATACCTTTTTCTGAAACTTGTGTCTACTGGGAACTACATTACTACAACATTTGAAAACCCAGATAAAATACTTTTAGCCGTGCCGAATGTTTTCATTCAATACTTGATTGAACGATACTGCTTCACTCCCTTCACTGCTTTTATTTAAACCCTTAGCTGGTATCGTGGGGTCTAAATGGACCCTACCACAAACGTTTATTGTTACTATATTTATATTTTTTGACTTACGCTTGTGCGCATCTACGTAATCTCATAACATCACGTGCTGCGGCGGGTGCTAAACGAAAGGCACTTTGCCTTCACTAAAAGTGCAGGTACTAACAAACTTGGGGTCCAAGTGGACCCCCGAAACAAAGTACGTATTTTTTTAATTTATGTTTGTAAATATTGTTTTTGTTTCTTTCAGTAGTCTGAAATAAAAATGTCACGAAATCTAGACGACAATGCAACTTGAACTTCTGGACGATGAATTATTTGTTTAGAATGATGAACCTGGTAGAAGTGGATTCTGTTCCGATGAATTTATTAGCGATAGCAAAGAGGCGGAAAATGTGGGTTGCTCGGAAGATAGCGGTATTATAAATGATGATGACTCCTCCAGTACAAGTAACTCTATTGAAGAAGAAGATATGATGTAAGTTCTGGATATTTTAGAAGCAAGAACCGTTTCAAATGGTTGAAAACAATGTAATAAGCTACTTTTTTCTTTCGTAAATATTTGTACGTTACGTTTGACTTGTCATTTTTTTTAAATTTTATGGATCGCGGCATAGGTTCCTGTTTGATTTAAGTTTAGAGTATAATGAAACCTAAAAGGAAGAAATTGTTTTTGCTTTTTTGTTTTTTCATATTTTTTTAGACTTCTAAAGTATAAACCGCCAATAATTACCGTAAGTTGAAGACTATCAAGTTATTTATTGTAGTATTAATGATAGTGTTAATAAAGAGTTGATTTATATATTAGAAAAGACTATTATTTTAAAGTACAACAACATTTACCACAATGTTTGTATAAAATAGGATTTATTTGCATTTTTTTCTATTGGGGTCTCTTTGGACCCCCGATACCAATAATGTAATTTTAAATAATCTATATTATAGTTATGTAGAACTCTGCATAGAAAAGTTATAATCTCTCTTGGTAATACGAGATTAGACTTGTAGACGTATAGCTAATCCTGTTGCCAAAGTTATAAACCACCAGAAGATCTCCGACATTGCCAACTATTGTCCTAAAATATCAACCGGGACTGACAGCTTAACGTGTCCTCCGAAGCACTGTAGCATTCCGATGTAAATACCACACAAATGGTCACCCATCCAAGTGGTGACAACTGCGTTAGTCGCTCAAACGAACGGCTATATAAAACTACAAAGTTTTACTTATATTTTTTTAACGCGCGCCTACTTCAATGGTATCTTTTTAATGAAAGCTTTTGATTCCAATGGCAACTCTTTGAAGAACTACTCTTTTCAATAGCAGACATTATATTTCATTCAACAATTAAAGGAAATTTCACGTTGACGAGGACCCTTGATGCTTATTAAAACACTTCATGCGTACTGACAGAGAAAATATTTGGAAGACCCATTCCCAAATTGGGTTCTTTAAAATTATTATTAAAATGTTAACGCTTCGAGTAATGGTTTTATGTTAGCGCTTTGTTTACTCTGTGTTATTAAATTTAATACTCAATATCAAAATATTTATTTCTTGGTTAATAAGGAATTAAAATTACGCGTGAAGAATGTTTTAATGAGAAAAGCATACTGTACTGTTCATAATTATATTGAAGACAACGATGCTTAGAAAATTCCACTTCTGCAAAGTAGCCAACTGGTACATAAGACACATGACATTGTAGAATACCAAAAAAAAATTACAAAATCTCAAAAAAATGCCCCTCAGTCTCTAGCCGTATCTTCTGAGTAGTGGTTCTTTTTCTGATACCATGGTAGAGTCATGCTGAAAATTTGAGGTTCATAAGTGCGTCTGTGATGCCAAATATGAATAAAGAGATTTTGATTTGATATGAATGCAATAATAGGTAAAATTTTCACGATTTTGTGGAGTGAAGTGGCATTACCCAACGTAAATTAGACGTTATATAAGTTATACACGTTTTACCGTGGTAGAGTTATTATGATAACTTGATGTTCATAATGATGCTTCAATTGAATAATAACTTTAATTAACAAAAATAAAAGTTACAACCCGCTCCTCATAAACACGCCACTTAAGAGGATATGGCACAGCCACGGCCAGCGAGCACTAGGTATTTGAATAATGGTTTACGGTCTCGCAGAAAATGCGTAAATTAAATTAAATAAATAAACTAAATAATAATAATAATTTAACTAAATTCGTATTAACTTCAGATTTTTGTTAAAATTAGCGTTTCGGGAGAAAACGTTTCTACCACACTAAATCTCAACCAAACTTGATAATTTTGGTCTCAATTTCTTAAATGGAGAAAAAACTAGGTTTTTAGGTTTTCTTTTTTCTATGTTTATGTCTATTTTTAAAGTTAAGAGCTCCCAAACTTAAAAAGAGTAAATATCGAGATTTTTGGGTCCATTTATTCAAATTCTATAGGAATTATCGAAAAAATAAAAACCCACAAACCTCAATAATGATAACATCTATTAGATGTCCAAATTTCATCGAATTTGGTTAATGTTTAGGGGTAGAAAAACGTTTTCTCTTTTTGTATGAAAATTTCAGCGTGCCGTTCTCTCTTAAGCCATCTCTCACGAGTAGTTTCACTACGAAATACAAACAGTTTAGCAATTTTAGGCAGTACTGAAACAAGTCACCGCCCGCTGGCCGGTTACCATCAGGAGGGCCGTCTGCTTGTCTGCTGAAAAATTAAATTAAAAAAAAAGTTAATGAAAGTTCACTTAAATTATAGTCAAAATGACTTTCTCTAATAAAATTTACAAATAACTGCTATTTGCATTGTATAATTGTCGCATTTGAATTAAATAAAATACCATTACACGAGTAATATTATCCAAGTGTGCAAATTTAGTGACAGTTTAGATAAAGATTGTCTCTATTAAGTTACTTTATGAATAGAGTTAAGTCAGAATATGTCCAAATTGCGAAGCGCTCGGCCAGGCCGGCACATTACGTCTCACAAATAGACCATTACGTCCCAATCCCTTTGCTATTTCAAAAGGATGAAGGGTTAATTTACGAGCTCAAAATTTAAATCTACGACTAACTTGTTTAATAGCAACCAACGGGTCAGTTCTGTTGTTAAGCTCTGCTAAAACGAAATGTTCTAACGCACTTTTGATGTATTTCACTATCCCGTTTTTAACCCACAAATAGAAGCCTTGTTTGTCGGTGCATGCAAACTTTTGCCGCATAAATTTTAAGTTAGAAACAGAACAATGGAGCTTGGTGAAATATACGTCACGAAAGTAATCTGTTTAGTAAGCGACGCGAATATGAATCAATAAACAAAGTGGAACCGAAAGCGGTTGGAAGTTTTATTAAACTAGAAACAACGAGGGCAGCGGTAGCCAGAACGGCTCCCTCGCGTCACTTGTCCACAATTAATAATGGAGGTCCGCAAGTTGAATGCCACATGTTGTTGCATGGGCTCCTCTCGGCTTGCATGTTGAATACAGATGAGCTTATTTATGTAAATGCGCGTCGCCTCAGTGCTGTAGGATGACGCTCCGGTTTGAGTAATCCCCGGCATCGCAAGTGATTGATGTCGAAGCCGTTGACATTCTGCTTTGTAGGCTACCACGATACCTACCCTCTCATTGACCGTATTCTCCATACTTCCTCCAACACAATTTCCATTACAGTACGTTTGATCGATTGAACATTTCGTGACTTTGTGTTATAAACTCTATTTCACCTCTAAAGTAAGTACTACCACGAAGGAAACGAACCCATTTTAAAACTTCTGCTGCTATTTTCATTACTGAAAAGATTGTGAAGAAGAAAACTGTATCAAGTAATTTATTAACCTTTCTCGTCCGGAAGCACCGGACTAAAGAGGTCTCTCCCGACGCCCGACGCGGCCTCTAGATACAATGAGGCAAACGGATGTTCTTTGCAGGAAAATACAATTTACAAGTTTCTTCGTAAGGCGAATACATTAAAGCACGGATCGTTCGTCACTGTTAGTAACATGTATAAGGAGTAAGAAGAGTATTGTTCTCTTCTTAGAAATATGAATAGCACGTAGAGATCGTTCAGTAAATAAGAAAGTTTTAATCCTCTATCACAAATCAGAATGAAACGAGCATTCCAATTAGTGCAGGATTCTCATTAAGATTCAGATTCTTGGCGCAGAGTTTAATATCGGAGCTACGTGATCAAGATTCATTTCATTTCGTTCAAATATCAATTATTCCATACGTCCGGAAATGTTGATACCGCGATTTAAAAGCCAACGGATAAATGCAAAGTAATTGAGAATTTCGAAAGTGGATAGCTATCAACAAACCCATGTTTTCAGTTTTGATTTATCAGTAATACGGCCTACGTTTCATATTTTTGCAGACCGAGATAAGGTGGAACTTTTCAAAGTTAAGTCGTATTAAAAAGATTGAGTTTGGAAGTTGATCCCATTTTGCTGGAGGTTCAGGAAGTTTAAGTGTTGAAAAATTCGGTGGGGAGAAAATAGACAAATTCAGCGTGGTCCAGATGGAGCGAAGGTGTGGGAACGAGCTCATGAATAACGCAGGACCGTCGCCGCCTCTGCCGTGTTCGGTCGCAATAACGGAAATTCTTTTTTACACGTCCCTTGATTTGTGGACGCGCTGTGTCAGAGTAGTGTATGAGCTGCAATACTTCCCCCACACATGCTGAATAATTTTGTATAAAGCAATTTATAGAACACGCCAGGTGGATCTGACGTTCCAAATTGTCGAGAGATAAATCCTCCAAACATGTTATACAGCTAACAAATAAAGGAAGAACATAGGTAGATACGTTTTATTAAATAAAAAACCGAGATATTCTCATAAAATCTGGATAAAAGTCTTTATTGAAAGTGGAACAGATCCATATAAAAGACGTTTTTTTCGTTTGTCACAGCTCCTCGTATCATTTAGCTCACAAGAAACTTTATGAAACAGCGCTCGAGTATTCATCATACAAATATGAGAGGGCTAAAACATCCTCGCTTTTGCAAAGAATAAGTTCAAATTTGGCAAGAAGACGACAAATTTTCATTGCATCGCGAGGCGGCGCCGGCGTGCGCCAGGTGCGCTCAGCGTGAATAAAGAAAACCCCCTTTTGCCTTCGCATGGAATATTTTTATAAGGAAAGTGTATCGTGCATTTCCCCGTTTTAGTGTAGAATCACTGCTTACATTTTAAAGTCCTTCTGTAACGCTTAACATATCGGGTTGTGTCTTTTCGTGTCGCTGCAACGTAAACTAATATCATAAAGCGGAGCTCAAAGCGGAGAGAATCTCAGCTACTTGAATATTGCATTTTCCGCCGTTGGATTAGATTTTCCTTTTAAATACGCAAACGTCTTAGCGTCTTAAAATGTGGAGGATATTATCACACTAGTAATATATTATAACTTGTACCATTTTAGCATAATGTCTACGAAAATATGCTTATCCACAGTTTGGATAAAATGAACATTTTCAGAGCACAGTTTTCAAAACCCTCAGATAAAGTATCCAGCCTGTCTACTCGAAGTCAAAACCACATAAGCATTTGCTTATGTGTGAGTGTGATATCTACATACACCTGTCATTTAGGATTTCGTACTTGAATAGGAAAAAACCTCACGTATAGAGAAAACTGTCTAATTTGGTAGGTTTTTTTTGTTGGGCTAGATGTTTAAATTATTGTAATAAATAAAAAATGACGATATCTTTAAAGCCAAAATAAACATCAAAGAACATAACTTGCGGCCTTTAAGCTTTTTATTTAATTAATCAATGTAATTAAAATATTTGGAAGCAGTTAAGAAAACCGCCAATCAATCGACACAAGTAAAAACAATATTAAGAAGGAAAATTGACTTCCAATTTTATTAGCAGTTACTTTGTTTTGGTTTTACCTTGACCTACCTTGATGAAATTAGAGATAACCGCCGGCTACCCAATTTGGCTTTCTTATTCGCATTCGCATTCGGTTGTAAGTCACGCGTTAATTGAACGGTTACCAATCGGATCACGTATTCGGCAGCCGAACTGTAAACAACTATATTTCCCTGACAAGGAAAGTTGGTATACTCGGTGACCTATCGCATGGTACGGTACGATATCGTTGTACTCTAGTTATTTCATTGGGTTTGCCACCCATAGCATAAGCACAAAACATGCACAGAATGTATTCTCAAATAGAAGAGTTTGTGATTTACGAGTACCTACATTGTCAATTTAATGGTTTTTGTCTAAAAGTGACATAATGCAGCACCTATTGGAAGACCTATAAGGGTTTTCAACGTCATTGTGCAAATAATAAATACTATTATAACATAGCTAGCAGATTACATATATATTAGATCTGCAACAAAACATCTTGTGTCCTACTTTGTAGGCACATTGACCAATTATTTTAATATATTTTTTAATACGCCCAACGATCACATACATAGACCCTGGCCCCTAACTAAGATTTTCTGTAGATGTTTCCAGGAACTATGAGGACCTTGTTCTCACAACACCCAGACACGAAATAAATGCTTGCGCTTTTTTGACCCCCGACGCAAATGGAAGTTACAAGTTTGACCACTATGTGTCTGTCTGTGGCACCGTAGCTCTCAAACGGGTGAACCGATGTGGATGCGATTTTTTATTTGAAAGCAGGTTTTTTAATGGTGGTTCTTAGACATGTTTTATCGAAATCGGTCTAGCCATTCTTTACTTTTTATGGGTTTTCTGAGTCGAGCACTTTTTATATTTTAGTTTCTGAATTTCGTTATTTCCTGTACAAAAACATTTGCCCCATCGCGAGAATTGAACCCACAACCTCGTTGGTGTATGAGATTTGAGCCAACCTGCCCAACTATTACACCACAGAGGCTGTCAATGTTTAAATAATTCTAGTTTTAGTTTTCTAGTCTAAACTTTAGTTAGGCTTAATTAACATAATCCCCGGCTTATATCACAGGGTTTTGTGAGGGTCAAGGTTTAGAAGATTCTGTAATCACAGGCCGGGTTCAAGCGACACATCGTTAGTCTGCAGCATCTTCCTTCTTAACTAGAAATGACGACCCACGCGTACACTGCGCAAGCAAAATGAAAATACACGAGCAAACACACTACGAAAATACAGGATAATATATTTTCGGGTGGAAAGATATTGTCCTAATTCCATATTAAGGCGATATCTTGTCGTTCCGTGTAAATGTTCCCTTGAAGTTCTGAGCTTGCACAGATTGTGGCTCGCCCCAACCCCGAACAATTAAAAGCAAATGCTCACCGACATCAGTGTTTCATTGTAAGCCTTTACAAAGAACCCGGAGAACTTCTCAGGCACTGGCTTAACATTTTTCCACTTTCAATTAAAGTTGTTGCATATTCAAAATGTTTTAAAAGGATCTTAAGAGATAATTCTTGAATGGAGGGTTCTTTTATCTGATCGACTGTATTTGTACGAGTACCTTTCTTTTCAACTGATCAATTAGGCGATTAATTAATTCAAAATCAATGTTTGTATCGAAGAGTGAGTGTGGCTCAGTGGGAGCACGTGCGACTGTCGATCCGACGCACCCGACTTTCTTAAGTTATGTGCGGATTTAACACTCGATCTAAAAACGGTGAAGGAAAGCATCGTGAGGAAACCAGCATGTCCAAGAATTTATCACAAAAATTTAAGGATATGTGACATCCATCAACCCGCACTGGGTCAGCGTTGTGGATTATGGCCCTACTCTCTCTATGAGAGGGCCCGTGTCCCAGCAGTGGGAACATGATGGGATGATGATGATGATGATGGAAGGTTTTGGACTGTGCGTGTTGTGCTACAAGCTTTGAAATGTCTATCAGTATTTAGTATAAACAGCTATTGAAAGCGAATTTTCTCATACAGTAATAAAGCTTTGGGTAACAAATTTAACTTGTTGACGCATAAATCTATTGTTCTTACGTAAACAAGCGCTCGAAGGATTAAGGTGTTCTCGGAACTCTGTAAGTAATTATTAATCACTAGCTAGGTATACCTCGCAGGCTCACATGCGTGGGCAATTTAACAGGATAACTTACAACATTTCATCAAAATCTGTTTAGTATTTATTACAATTCATAGAGTAATAAACATCCACTCTCACAAATGTTAGAATAATAGAAGGAAAATACGAGTGCTGTGGTAAAATTGGGAAGACGGGATCAGGTCAAAAAGCTCTTCAGAACATCTATTTTATATCTATAATAGAATAGAAATAAACTAAAAACATACATACATTTATGTGGTGTCTGAGTTGGTTCGGCTATATAGCGTTTGCTAAAACGAAACATTTTATTCAAAAGATGATGCATTCATCATCAGCATCATCATCATCATCATCATCATCATCAGCCGGAAGACGTCCACTGCTGAACATAGGCCTCCCCCATAGATCGCCACAATGAGCGGTTGCTCGCTGTATGCATCCAGCGGCTCTCCGCGACACTTACCAGGTCGTCAGTCCACCTTGTGGGGGACCGTTCACGCTCCGCCTTCCGGTCCGTAGTCGCCACTTGAGAACCTTTTCACCCCAACGGTTATCGGTTCTACGAGCTATATGGCCGGCCCATTGCCACTTCAACTTGCTAATTTTGAGAGCTATGTCGGTTACCTTTGTCATTTTGCGGATTTCCACATTCCGGATCTTATCTCGCAAAGAAATCCCAAACACAGCTCTCTCCATAGCTCTTTGAGTGACTTTGAGCTTATGAATCAGGCCAATAGTCAGCGACCACGTTTCAGTGCCGTAAGTCATCACATCAAACACACTGGTTGTACACCCGCGTCTTTAGGCTCTGGGGAATTTTAGAGGAGAAGATATTACGTAGCTTCCCGAACGCTGCCCAGCTGAGTTGGATTCTTCGGTTGACCTCTTTCTCGAAGTTGGACCTACTTAATTGGATAATCTGTCCTAGGTAAACGTCTCCAACAATTACCGGTATAGGTGCGACGATGCATTGCATTGGGTTAATTCTTTATCATACATTTATTTTTAACTAGCTACGCCCCGCGGTTTCCTCTGCTTAGGTAAATAATATTCCGGGATAAAAAGTACTTATAAGATACTTTTTAATCACTTTGTACACCAACTAACCGCAATATTTCTTTTTATTCCTGTCCATCACCTATAAAAATACCTGTAAGAAATTGCACATAGCGATAAGGCCGCCTATTGTTGTACCACTATTATTTGTAACTGTACATTTGTTTCCTGTTTTGGTGTTCAATAAAGTACTATTGTATTGTATATACTTACCTACAATATTTTATCAAAATCCATTCAGTATTTTTAGAAAAACATCTTGTAACAAACATCCTTACACGTCCACACACCCTCAGAAACTTTCTATTTATAATATACGTAAGTAGGTAGTAGGATCCCGAAGCACGAATGTACAAGCATAATTTACCCTTAAAATGAACGCCAACATGCATTTAATCAACCATTTCAATCCATTTGATGATCGGATAATCTACTAAGCAAACAATTTGCATTACACCGGGAATAAATTATTCAGCATAAAATATCCACAAAACCATGTGTGGTTGCAGATTGCCCATTAGCCCGGGGTTACCCAGGTACCTAATACCTGCCCTGTAACTTCGCTAATTCGAATAGGCACGTGAAACGGGAATTAACCTACTGTACTTAATTACATTCTCGCATGCTTTGCTTTCGTTCCGAAGGGTCGCCTTTGTACACATTTTACCCATTACCCATCTCACTTTATACGCTCGCGTTACTGAGAGTTTTCATCTTATTTTAATTTCGCTGAATTTCAATATGGCTTCAGCTTTATTTTGAAGAGCATAAAGATGTTTTTAGAGTGGTAGGAGTAACATCTGGCGCGCGTCTATCTTTGAATGCATACCCTTCACATTTTTAATTTCGTTTAAAATTGACAGCAAGCAAATTATCTCAGCAACTTATAAGATAAAAATATAATAAAGTATAAATAGAGTGTACAAAAGAAACCTGCTAGAGCGATATTTTCTGAACACTATATTACGCCTAACGCGTAACGGCCGCATGGCGTACCTAAGTTTGTCATCAGTGGTTGGAAAATAAATGAATGTAGTTTGATTATTTATATGCCTGCTTGATGGCTAGGTACTGGTTAAAAATATTGTAGGTTACTTAAAGAGAAAAACGCTTCCAGAGAAAATAAGGCAGTTCAATCCTGTGAATCCTAATTACGCGTTTGACGACCGGATACTGGAAACGGATACCTACGTTTTTATATTGATAAATTGGCATAAGTTTGACGACATCTTGCCTGATGGGAAGCGAATATATAGCCTAGATTTAAAGAGGCAGAAGTTACAGCTGTTTGGGAACAAAGACGCTGGTAGAGCGTTCCACTCCTTATCCACTGCTTCCGCATGATGAAGGAATCTGTGAAACGCTTTATGGTATAATTCCTTATGTATTGTGTAGCGTAATAAAATATTTAGTTATTGTGTTATATTTTTGTATATATGTTAGTGTTTAAGGTATGTATTTAATGGGCCTCTATTATTTTTATTTTGTTGTACTTTAATTCTACCTGAAATAAATAAAAATACATTAGTACCTACTTATCGGTGGGATATTAACGACTTACGGGTGAATCAAATCACCCCGCCTGGAAGTCCTCTATACTATTTATAAATTTGAATATTGTTATGTTTACTCGGCTTACTAAAAACCTTTGACATGACATGACCTTGTGACACGACCGCATAAAAATTAGGTAGGTCGTCATATGAAAAAGTGCGTCGATCATTTCACCCTTTTCCATTCTACCTCACTTTTGTCAAACAAAATAACAGGGCGCGTAAGTAAATCTAACACGCCCTCGAATTTCAAAGTACATGTAAAGCTGTCACTCAAACGACTGTGTAACACATTTTAGGGGTGCCTTGAAATGGCGTTGCTCCACGTAATATCCCCGTACGACACTGAGCTCGCAGTAGGTAAGAAAAGTTAATGTTATTTCATAACGTGCGAAGGCATTAGGTCGGTGTTTGTACTGCTTATAAGTTTGGTGAGTTAGGAGTGATCTAATGTGGATGAGCGAGTGTGGCTCAGTGGCAGCACGTGCGTTTTTAGATCCAACGCAGTCAAGTTCGCATCCCGCTGGACCACCGATTTTCTTAAGTTATATGCGGATTTAACACACGCTCTAAAAACGGTGAAGGGTAACGATACTTTAACATGAATTAATTCTTAAATTCTTGGATGTTTCAGAATTAGTCACAAAAGTTCATGGACATGTGACATCATCCAACCCGCACTGTCCCAGAGGTGGATTATGACCCATACTCTCTCTATGTGAGAAGACCCGAGTCCCAGCTGTAGGAATGTAATGAGCTGATAATGATGAATGTAGATGGAAACTTAGTCATTCTCGTTTTTATGTAGCTTACTTGATTGCGGAGTTTGATGCATTAATTGATTTTCTATTTATTTAAATCGCATTGTATAGAAATTTGAATCAATTAACACCTTTCAAATAACGGTATTTAAATTATTGTTTCTGTTGTGTTATGGTTGTGCAAGTCAGCTCATATTTCATACACCGAAGAGGTTCTTGGTTCGATTCCCGCTACAGGACAAATGTTTGTGCACTGAACACAGGAAACCCTAGTTATGGCCTAGAATCTATGTATTCTTCTTCTCTCTCGTGTGAGTATGTGGCCAACCTGGTGTCGGAGATTTTTAGACCGCCCGAAGGCCTCCGACATAGCCTAACGATTGTTGTCTAAGACCACAACCGGAATGGCTTAACGTGCCCTCCGAAGCACTAGCGCTCAGATGTAAATACCACAAAAAACGTCACCCATCCAAGTTGTCACCGCTGCGAACGTTGCTTACCTTAGCAGCTGTTATAAACGGTTAGGTAAGCTACGATACGAGCGCTACAGAATGTATGTATGTGTTTTAAATCTTTTTATAGAACTGCGTGATGAGACGAGCATCTCGTTCACCTGATGGTAAGCGTTACGCCTGCCCATAGCAATTGCAGTCCTTAGTACCAGTAGTAGTAGTAGTCTAGACCTTAATACCATAAAAAGCACTGCGTAGCAGCATTGCGCTCATCACCCCCAAATATTAAGCCTCATATCGAAAACCTGCAAATTTCGCTGTACCCAGTAATTATTAAATATGTGCCCTCATTTGTGCTTACACTGAAAACTTACTATTTTGGTAGTACTAGACAAAAACTCTACGTTATGATTTATACATTTAATATAAGTGCCTCAACCAATATACATATACATATATTATATTTAACTCGAAAGCGAGTGTGGCTCAGTGGTAGCAAGTGCGACTTTCGATCCGACGCACCAGAGTTCGAATCCCACTGGCCCCGCACCACTGACTTTCTTAAGTTATGTGCGGATTTAACACTCGCTCTAATATCGGTGAAGGAAAACATCGTGAGGAAACCGACATGTCCAAGAAATTATCACAAAAATTCAAAGACATGTGACATTCACCAACCCGCACTGAGCCAGCGTGGTGGATTATGGCCCATACTCTCTCTATGAGGGAAGGCCTGAGTCCCAGCATTGGGAACATAATAGGCTGATGATGATGATGATGATGATGATGATATTTAACTCACAAAATGCGGGTTACCTCAAAAGGGAATGTGTTTTCATCATTCCAATTATCCAAAAGGGACAAGGGCAATTACAATTTTAAATGCCTTCATGAAAGTACCGCGAAACGACAAAATAATGCTCATTTTGGAGTGTTTTATTATCTTTAATCAGTGACCATCATTACACTGTCCCCGAGAGAGATCCACAAACAAACTGCCAGTTGGTACTTATTTTATATGAATACTAGCTGCGCCTCACGGTTTCACCTGCAGTTTCCCGAGATAAAAACCGTTTTCCTGGACTTAAAGTACCTGCATACCAAATTTCATCAAAATCCGTTTGGTAGTTTTTGTGCGTGATTAAGTAACTAACATCCATCCTCACAAACTTTCGCATTTATAATATTAGTATAGGATTAGTAGGGTAGGATAGGATAAGATAGGATAGGAAGTAGGATTGAGCTATACAATTTTTTGAAACGAATATACAATATCTCTAAATAGTTTTATCATCATCATCATCCACAGCCCTTTACATCCCACTGCTGGGTATAGGCCTCTCTCATGTCGTGCCATTCGCCTTGAGTCTGCGCCATTCGTGTCTAGCTTCGGCCCGCAATTCTTACAATATCGTCGACCCATCTTGCTTCCGGACACCCAACGCTACGCTTGTCCTGTCTTGGCCACCATTCAGTGAGTACCTTACTCCACCTGTCATCACTCCGCCTGATGATTATAGTTTTAATATAATTAATGATCTTTAGCCCTAACACTCTCACAATTAGTTAGGTTTTTGTATTATATTTCCTACTTTGCTTTACAATTACCAGGTATAAAAAACTTTAATAAAATAAATGTTGATAGATGATAGATAATCACTTTATTATTAAAAACTAAACACTACATATTTTACAAGCTTTCATTTAACTTGCAATGTTTGTATGTTTTTTTTTATTACCGAATAGGCTAGCATTTGACCGCAGTCTCACCTGATGGAAAGTGATGACGTGGTCGACGAAGGATCATGTACATATAATTATGTTTGTAACTATGTTTGTTCGGGTAGAGTCAAGCTGAATCAGAACAACTTCCTCTTGTCCTACGAAGTTGAAATTTTGCTTACTTGTCAAAATCCGATAACAATGCAATATTATGGTGACAGCCAGCTGATCTGATGTTGGAGTCGGAAGGTGGACAATAGAACTCCTTGACGGATAATTGTAAACTACTAGTGTTTGGGCTCATTTTAATCTGCTCGCGATTCCGATTACGAATTTGTTAAAAGCTTGTCTTGAAAAATATATTTTTCAACAAAAAACTTTTTTTTTTTTATTATGGAAGTGAGGGATGAGACGAGCAGGTCGTTTGCTTGACGATAAGCGCCAGCCTGCCCACCGTTGCACCGTTGCGTTGCAGTGCCACCAAGGAATTATCAATAACATAAAAAACATATACAAATTTAGCGTACCACTTCCGTAGACACAAACCAAATTAATTAACACACGCTGTCTGTGTTCAGGGTGTTTTGATTACACTCATAGCGGTTTCTAAGTATAAATTTCCTTGTAATATCATACATTTCCCAACAAAATAATTTCATATAAAACGTATTTTTAGTTATAGACGTTTTGTTATACCAAATATCACCAATACTGGTTCGTTTTACTGTGTTAATTGTAATAATTTTCATAGATATATAATAATTATTAATATTTTTATTCATATTATTCTTATTCCTAACTCTGCAGCCCTAACCACCGATAGTTTGGGCCCTGCCCCGATGCTTCCGGCACTAGGTTTAGGTATTTTATAATTTTTTTTTTATTATCTTGCTTCAATTTTGTTTGACCTAAAATGAATACATGGATAATAAACAAACCGTACCTTTTAATTAAATACGTAGAATACAACGCCCCGTGTTATCTACCAAACATTTTCTAAACAAGCAACGTCTGTATTCTTTGTTACGCCAAGTCTACGGCATCAATAGTATGTGTTCCGCCCTCTACTCCGTTGTTGGACCTAAAATTTATCTTCGCTAATAAATAACAGCGGGCCCAACCTTGTTAAATATACACGACGTTCGCACCGAATTTTTCATTCCAGTACACAGCTCAGACCCTCCAGCTATCTCGCACAATTGGCAAAAGCTCGTGCTGTATTTGATTACTAGAACTGATTTTCGTAATCAAATCAACAAGATTTTAATGCTACAAAACCGCTAAATAGTAATGGGAATTACTGCTATTTTTCATTAATTTCAAGAGCATGCAAAATATTTTTCGTTAGCATGATTTGTGCTATTGCGATGCTAATTGCTAATTTGATATTTGACAGTTGTGTATTTACAATATCGTACGAAATTTCAAACGTTACGTTTATAAAATTATAGAAAAATAGAAATAAACATAGATATTTCGTGTTTGCTCTCAAATGAAAAGGCTCGATGAGTTATAACATTATACAAAATAATATCAAACAAAATTGACTTAAAATATGCTGAAACGCACTAAATATATGTAGTGTAATTGCGCTGAATATTATGTAGGTATGGGGGTAGTATTAATTAGCAAATGTAAAATTAATTAAAATTAAAATATATAAATAATCCCTCCGCTTATTGTTATTTCTTTTACCTACATATATTCAGCTAATATAGTATAGTATATAATAAATTACACTACATATTTTCATTGCGTTTCAGTTTTGAGATGAACTTCCGCAACGTTAAGCCTGATTCCATTACATTAAAAATATGCCTTAATAATTGCGCTGACAAGGCGCTCGGGGGACGGGACACTCCGTCGATTCGCAATCGCAACAGCATTTGCATTAGCAGACCGCAGTTGCCGCAGTTCGAATTTGTGAGGCATGATAAGCGATTCAAAGTGGTGTGCTTAACGATGAATTTTAGCATTCATCGAATTTAGCAAGTACAATAAATTTGATTAATGCTAATATAAATTTAGCAGTTAATTTACGCTGCGGATTGCACACTGCATTGAATAACGCAAAACGTTTATATAATCCTGTGTACTTACAATTTGTAAAACGACTAGTAGTTTTGTAAAACAGCGTGTTATAAAATTTAACTTTTTTTGTATAAATATCGCCAAACAAGCATACGGCACCTCTGATGGTAAGCGGTCAACGACGCCTATGACATCTGCAACACCAGAGGCGTTTATGCTGCGTTGCCGACCCTTAAGGTCTATTAATACCTACCCCTTTTAAAGACTCCATGTTGTAGCTCAAGCAAAAGACCGAGAAAGGCAAATAAACCGGTATTACTCACCAGTAAATGAAATCAGTTGCTAGACCCCACCCTATACCGTATAATGTAACAACAGTGCAGGCATTTAATTGAAACCGCGGCTATGTATCAGGCACTCGAATATTTTCACATCTCATTCTCCAAGATGGCGATGGAGACAAACAAGTCTTTTGTGTTTGTATGAAACGTAATTAAACTGAAGCTTAAATATGAATATGATTAACGTCGTCGCGTCTCTCGTGTGTAATAGATTCATGCATAACTAAAGGGATGGTAAGGAATTAATTATGTTTTACAAAACTTGTCGTTAGAAATTTGTTTATATTATTACCTATATAGGTACCTATTTCATTTGTTTTGAGGACTCAATATGTGAGCATTGTAAATGCAAGCGCCAGGATCTCGAAGTTTGTTGTGGTTCTATAGAAATGAATAGGTACCTATATCTAACTATACGTTCAAAAATCTTGTTTCTGAATGAAAATGAAATGTGTCGTATAGTAGGTAAGCTTAGAGATAATTCTAATTAGGGCGACAGGGCCAAGGCGCTGTCTCGTATAACCGCCGTGTATTTTGATGCGTGTTTGTTAGGTAAGTGCGGAATAATATGTCAAGGACAAATTATCTCACCCTAAGTGACACCTTTCTTATATAATTCCATTGTTCGTAACTTGTACATGGAGTTTCTTTTATAGATACAAACAATTTTGGAATATGTTTCAACCAATACATCCTCGAATCGTTTTAAGAAACTCTATGTACTTCATATACACGATCCTTAAAGTTTCTAAATTCCTTTAAATTTTCTGTGTACATGAACTAGTCAGGCTACATTGATATGATACCAAGAACAAATCGCATCGCATCGTCACTTAACAGGTGAGATAGCGGTCAAACGCAAGTCTAAAAAAAATAATAAAAGAAAAATATACTTAAAAACTATTTAGAAATATATTTTATTTAAAAAGAAAATTGGTTTAGAATTTCCCATCGTTAAGGTACTCGGAATTATTCAGGCTAAAACAAAAAGATATAAGTGAAATAAGATGTCATTAAAACTTTCCGGTATTCTACTAAACTAAATAATGGGCTAACGAATTGAATAGAACTTCCGGGAGGAAGGCCTTTGTGGAAATGTTGGGATAAGTAACGACCCTGTTTGGGGGCAAATGTTACACCCTCAGGTCAGCCCCACCTGAAAGAATATTTTATTGAAAGCCGTGCGCGTAACCTTTTACATTTTCAGCCAACGTTACAGCTAAAAGTCGGTATTTAAATAAAGCTTTACCTACAATTTGCTTTCGAAATACATTTCGTTTGTATTTTGAAACATGAAAGACATTAGGGAAGTATTTGTAAAACCTAAATTACAGATTCGTTTACAGAAAATGTATGTCAAATAACGTAGTACGTAAGATATGATTATTTATATAGTTAGAATATATTATTTATTTTAGTAAGAATTTGTCGTCAATATAATGATTTTATGATAAAATACGCCTAATATGGTAATATGGTTCTATCGAGATTTTTGACAAAAAAAACTACCGAAATTTACAAGAGATGTTCTTCTATCTCTATAGAGCTATCCTTTCAAAAAATATTTAGTGCATTCAAGTTTTAATCATTTTACATAAATTTTTTACTTTATTTTTTTTTTTAATATAAGTAATAACCATACATACTATTACTGCTAAATATAACCATGATGTGTACACGTGCTTTGGACTATAGTATTGTTCGAAACAATTTATGAATTATTAACGTGATTTCTAAACTGACTGTAATATATTTTGTGCCTAAATAAATAAATAAATAAATTTAATTTATAGGTATTTCTGTCCCTCTCTCTATGGCTCTCTGTTTACTCCTTCCATTACATACTGTCCTTATATACTAACCTTATCTTATCTCGTTAGATATTATCCTTATACTATCCATAACCAACATATTATGACCTCACTTCTGGGGGCCTATTCTCGGAAATGTGATATATGAGTGATATTTTAATATCATATCCTGTCTATGAAACATATCAATCGCGCGCCAAAATACGTATTCTCGATAACAATCGATATTACGGTAATAGATAATGTTCGTCAGGATGTTCATTCAAATGCTTTACACAGATAATATAGTTTTTGTCTGTCTTCAGGCACGTTCCGTTTTTATCGACTGTGTAATTGCACAATCGATAACTTTAACCTTTTAACTTTTTTCCATAATATAAATATTTATGCTGAATATTTGGGTTATTTATGTGTTATAACTGTTGTCTTACATTTCTACTGTATAATAATACTACTGTATATTATGAAAATTAAATACATAAATGAAAAAAATAAATCATAATTTTAACATAAGCTTTTTTTTTGTGAAACGGAACGAACATCAATGACATTGACATGATCACCCGTTTTTAAAGAAATATTTTGAGTTTTTGCAATTTCTCCTTTGTCAGCATTGAGATAATAGGTACTTAATTATTTGCTCAAGGTCAAGGAAACAAAGCCTAGGTCAGGATACCTACAAATAGAAGAATAAACCATAGGGATGCATCATCATTGAGGGTAGGTTAAAAGTACTTAGATTTTAAACCCCTTAGGTATACTTAGTTTTATTAATTAGGTCTATCGTTAAATGTTTGGACAAGCGGATTTTTAAAATCCGTATCCCTCATTTCCCCTGGATTTATTCTCCTCTCCATTGGGCCCGCCGTCGTTGAGTGGCTGCTGCATGTTTTGCCTCCTCAATTACATTAGTCACAAAGGCGTAAATAAACTCATTGCCAGACATATATCTTAGTAATTTAAGCCTGCTGTATTCTTTTGTTAAGTATATTTTGAATAGCTTAAGGTTCAGTGGATTTTTTATAACATAAATTTCAGTGATCGCTCAAACAAAAACGTACAAGAAGTTTGAAGAGTAAGACATTATAATGACGTTTGCGCTTGTGTCGCATTCGATAAACTCATATCAAGTGCTCCGGACCACTCGATACATATCTGGCGGTTTTCAATCGATATTTATCTAATGTGACTTCTCGGGAATATGGAATTATCTAATCAATAGATATTTTGACAGTTCCTACGATATTTATCGAATGTGATATTATATCTCCACCTTGAGAATAGGGCCCCTGAGGCTCAAACTTTTGTTAAAGGGAAAGAATTATCCAGCACGCTGACTTAATTTATACGTGTAACATTTTATTATTGTATAAACATACTAATATTTTATTAACTGGTATGAGTTTTGCCTGAACCTTATCAATGACAAAGTCAAAAGAAAAATTGAATTACATTGACATTGACAGCAAGAAAATAAAATTGAAAATAAAATTCAATACCAAATGTTTACGGTTTTATACAGACGGTTACCGATGAAAAGAAATCCTGAATTATAGCGGATTACAAAAGCTAATCCCAGGTTGGATTGGTTTGAAACGTTTATTGATAAAAATTGGCCAACCATGAGATTATTTTGACCTAATCTTTTAATGTAAAAATTGATTCAATTGAAGATTTAGCTGATAAAAAATAGACTCCAATGTTAAGGGTGTTTTTTATAAACACCGTGAAATTGAATTTGTCATTTTTCAAAAATACTAAATCTATTCTTGTATAATTAGTATAACTTTGTATAACTAGGTCAACGTGCTACAATTTATTTAGAATAATGTGTATAGTAAGGCGAACATGTGAGCGAGTGAAGCTCAGTGGGAACTCGTGCCACTTTCAATTCGATGCACCGTAGTTTAAATCCCGCTTGTCCCGCATTGGTCCCGCACCAATGACTTTCACGTGGAAATACTTACAATCTAAACGATGAAGACAAACATCGTGAGAGAGAAATAACATGTGTCATCTACCAACTCGCACTGGGTCGGTATGGTTTATAATATTTTCTCTGTGAGAGAAGGCTCTTGTCCGAACATTGGGAAAGTAATGGGCTGATTATTATGATGAATGTGCGTCTATGTTTTATTTAAGCCAAAGTCTGGCCTTTTCTTGGAGTTAAATGTGTATAGAGGTTGCTTTAGAATTAGCCTGTTTGGTCTGTGGTTATAATAAGAGAGTTGTGACGTTTGGAGAACTTGGGAAAATATAACATGTAAAATTATAAAACTTCATTTTAATAATACAAAATGTTTCTTTGCACGAAACAAAAGTGGAACTATCAATTAATTTTTGCAGTTTCGATCATTAGGTTCTAAGAGCAAATATGGCGATTATTGTGGACGTTATATAAATTGATGAGAATCGCAATCGTTATTAGGCATTTGAAATGGCCATATATCGCTATAGTAAGCTCCTAACATGGCACACGAGGTTTATCCAGCGATATATCTCGACGCTGCACGCCATAGCCGAGCCCTTGCACGCAATAGGCAATGTACATAGTAGAATAGACATGAGGTTGAGAGTAGAACAGAATTTGCCGGATAATTATAAGCCGGAGTTCAAAAGTAATCATTTCTTCTTTAAATAGTATCAGGCCTAGCGCACTCCGCACTGTAGGTACGAAGCTACAAGTACATATGTACTTGTAGCCATATAGCCGGACACCGACGGCGGGTCGCGCGTTGTTACACGTGCCGAGTCAGAAAATATAAGAGCTATGCGATAGAAAGAGTAGAGGCACTCTGTAGGTTAATATGACTGGTAGATATGCAGCTCTACGCGAGCTGAATTGAATTTTATTGCGTCATAGCAAGAGTCGCTATTTGTTTACATTTCTTTGCGTGATGTTTCTGTCTCTTAGTATTCTGTGATAGTATAAAACAAAGCCACACAGTAAGTTACTTGTAAATGCCCGCGGCATACGTCGCAGCTTTTGATAAATTATCCAGCCTCAAAGGTCGCGGCTTGGTCTCATAACTCCCAGAAGGTCTTCTTAAATATCCGAAATCTGATCAGAGTCATTTTGACGTTTCACCCTTACGAAACTTTAAAAAATCTAAAACAAAGCCGGTCAATAAAATAGGTGTTTGCTTTAAAAAAAAATATTATAACGGTAACAAAATCTCTCGAATAAAAACTGAGGGAAGACAAATTAATGACCAAACATACCAGTAAAGAAGATGTAACAGAAGGTAACGGAGTCATGCTGAAGTTCAGAATTTGTAATGCCTTTATGGCGAATATGAAATGCTGGACCATCTCATCTCTACGTGCTGGCATACAGGCCTGGTGAGTCTGAATCAGTTCAAATACCTAACACAATTGAATTGTTGAGCCGCGGGTGTAGAGCTGAATTAGTACGACGTTGTTTAATTGACAGTAATGCCGTACGGTAGCTTGTGCCTATATTCTGAATGTATAATAAACATAACGCGAGTATGGCTCAGTGGGAGCACGTGCGACTTTTGATCCGACGCACCCGAGTTCGAATCCCGCTGGCCCCGCAACACTGAGTTTCTTAAGTTATGTGCGGGATTAACACTCACTTTAAAAACAGTGTAGGAAAACATCGAGCGGAAGCCGGTATGTCCAAGAATTTATCATAAAAATCAAGGACAAGTGACATCCACCAACTCGCACTGTGCCAGCGTGCTGGGTTATGGTTATGGCCCATACTCTCTCTACGAGGGAAGGTCCGAGTCCCAGCGGTGGGAACGGACCGAGGATGATGACCATGATAATATACATAAATAATTTAATTTTCTATATGAATTTTAGCCTTAATTCATATTTCGTTGATTGGTGTATATAGTCATTTGATGTGACCGTGTCGGGATATATTTTTTGACACATTTTGTTCACATAAAATCTATTTACATATGCGTATAGGTTTTGAACGCCTAACGATCACATACATAGATATGATGAAAAATAATTAGTAGATAGTCGATAGTCCTTCTTCATGACAGCCCCTAACTAGGATTCCTTGCATATAGAGAACCAGGAACTATGAGGACCCAGGTCCCACAATGACCAGATACGACACAAATGCTTGCGCTTTATTTCTGAGCTTAAACAGTTGACCCGTCGCGGGTATCACACCCGCAACTTCGGTGGTGTGTGAGATCGTGTGCGTTTGCTAAGTAATACGTCACACTTGTTCTAAAAAAACTCTTAGTTCAACAACTTTACAACCTGTAGGTACATTCCAGTGAATTATCAATTTACCGACGCTGCGGCACCTGCCGAAATCGTCGCGTGCCGCCGCAACATTAATCAATAACAGCCTATACTTGTTTTAAGCGATACAATCTTGGTAATAGCACCTGCTTTATACGTCGTATCGGCTTGGGGTGCTTTAAAATATGTTGCAGGGCTATTATATTGATATATAAACATGCGTGATTATGTACGTGCGTTAAAAGGTTTTTTTGTACGATACTGTGAAAAGCGCCGCGTCTGCCCATAACAGTTGCAGTGCCGCCCAGAATTTTTAACACCATAAACCGGTATATTATTATGCTTGTAATTGGTATATATTATTATATATTTAGTATAGATGTATATGTAAGTAGGTATTACATGATATTATAGTTTGTACTCTTTGTACATATGTACATGTCACTATTATTATCTTATTTATGTTGACACCCCCGTCTCTTACTGTTTCTTTAAGTCCTCTCTATCCAAAGGTTGTCTGGAAGAGATCGCTTTGAGCGATAAGACCGCCCATTGTAACACTTTTTAGTTTTTAAGTTTGTAATTTTTCTTTTGTTGTAATAATTTCTGGTGTTGCAACAACAAAGAGTTATCTAAACTAATCTAACCGACATGTCCAAGAATTTATCAGTAAAATTTAAGGACACGAGACATCCCTCCCTCTAAGAGAAAAGACCTCTATCTCAGCAGTGGGAACGTAACAGGCTGATGATGATGATGATGATGATGATGTGTTAGTGTGTTTGTTACTTCTTCACGCTGTAACGCTCTATGTAAAGCTTAATGTTTTTTTTGTACTGAATGATGAGATGAGAAAGTCGTTCGCCTGATGGTAAGTGCCACGCCGACCCATAACAATTGCAGTGCCACCAAGAACTTTAAAAAATATTTAAATGATATACTTATAGCTAAACACAAACATAGGCTTCTTTTTAGTCCGGGAAACCGCGAGTGAAACCGCGGGACGCAGATAGTATATAAAATTTTAATAGCTACACATGCTGAAATTATTAAATACACTACTTACATGGCTAAATGTAAGAGTGAATTAAAGGAGACGTTCGATTTTATTCTTTTATTTTATATCTTGCTTACACCTAAATATATTCCTTTCACACGCTTTCTACATTACTTGACACTTTCATACTTGTACTATTTCACATAAATGCGTCTCTTTCACACTTTTCATGATGTTCCATTTTTAATATACAATCCCAAAGAAAAAGTATTAAAAAAATAGAATTCAAGCAAAAAGATGAACAATTAAACATATATACACTTCTTTTTTCTCAAAAGGCCGTTTGCATGTGTTAAAAAGAGAAAGCATTATGCGCATGGCACCATCTTTAAACCCTGCGGGCCACCAGCCAACGGGTGTGACGTTTGGTGATGTTTGGTCGATACCAGCTGGTATTTTATTGTGTGTAGTGGTTTTGGTGTTTTCCAAGGAATTTTGCGGGAAAAACATTATATCAAGCAATAAACAACAAGTAAATGAACCATGGCGTGTGTTGTGGTAGGCTGCAAGAGCCACGTCAGTGATTTAAAGCATAAACCAAGGGCTATAACATTTCATCGGTAAGTCTGATTTGTGTATTTCACCTCCTAATGCGAATATTTGTATGTGCTAGCCTTCTCGTACGTTTGAAAAGTATGTAAGTTACACTAGGTGCTATTTTAGCTTCACATGACGAGCAGAAGAATTCCCATATCTAAATAAACACGGATTTTTGCATACCGATCGACGTGTTTGGCATTTCATGTACTCGTCTAGTGATGTGGTAAAATTCACAACCATAGTATGAATATAGATATGATAATAGAACAATTTTTTCAAGCGGCACACTTGAAAGTGCCACACTTGAATAAATTATGTTCTAGCTAATTTCGCAGTCTATATTTTTCATTTTTAACCGACTTTAAAAAGTTGGAGGTTATCTATTTAATTGTTTTTTTTATAATAAGTATGTTTGTTACCTCGGAACTCCGTCATTTATAAACTGATTTGGAAATTTCTTTTTGCGTTGTGTTTAGTGTGGATTAGTATAACAATGAAGTGGTTCCATATAAATTTCATAGATATATATATGACCTTGGACTTCGAAGATACATTGAAGTCGTTTTTTTTTATAAAATGTATAGTTGTAGCTAATTAATTATGTTAAATATATTTAGAATACTTAGGTTCTTGTTCTTGTTTTAGGTTCCCGGTGTTAGCAGAATTGCGAAACGCATGGATAAAAAACATGCAGAGGTCAAATTGGGAACCGACTCAATACCCTCGAATATGCAGTTTGCATTTCGACGAATCGTGTTATCTAGAAGGTTCCCAAAAAAGGCTTCTGCATTCTTATGCAGTACCAACAATGTTCTCAACTCAGCAAGTATATACGCGACAGGTAATTACATATTGAAGTCTTATTAAAAAAAAATGGCCCACGGGTAAAATTTTTCAAGTCTAAAAAAGAACAAATTACTTATTGCTAGAAAGGGAGCGGGGCTCCCCCTGTACTAACTTTTAACATTAAATATCTTTGGACTTTAAATTTTTGGAAAATGTAATTCAGCTCAATTTCAGTATGTTAAGCTGGGTGGCTTGACATAATAAATAAAATTCAATCAATTGTAAGAAATTATTTGAACATTTATTTAGTGTATTCTTTTGTATATTCTTTTTTATAAGTATATTCTTTTGTTTGCAGAAAATACCTGTGAAGCGGAGACTTATAAGATGAGCTTCGCAACCTATACCTAGTTAATACTGATAGTAGTGGTCGCTGTAATTAATAATTAAAATAATCATAAATAATAATGAAATTATTCTTCATTGTATTGTATTGTATTGCATCCAGAACCGCTCGAACTTGCGCGGTGCACAGTTGTAGTCGGTGTGGACGCGTCTTGCCTGATGCACCTCTATGTGATACCTACTGGGTGTATCACATTATATTTCTCGTCCGACGCGTGCATGATACAATGCGTTTGTATCATGCACGCGTCGGACGAGAAATCAAAAGGAAACCACGAACTAAACACCCGATCAACTAAACAAACTTTTGATCGTGGACCGGAATGTAGGTCGGCTGGTGTGAAATAGCTAAAGTATGCTTTATCTAGCGCGAACGAAAAACGAGATAGTCTAAAGTGTTAATAAAGCATACACTACTTCCAAGCATACAAACAGTTCATCGTAACACGTCCCTTCCTTCAAAACTCTACACGAGAACTTTTCACCTCCGGTCTTACAAAAAAAATTTTTAACATTTTCTTATAAGACCGGAGGTCGAAACGTTTTATCGGTATGAAAATAGGACATCGCTAATGTACAATATATGTATAATCATTTGACAAGTAAGTAAATATAGACAAAGTGGAGACAATTGGGTATTTTTTGGGTATTGAGCAACTATAGTGGTCTCTTTTATTTCAAGTAACTTTTGTGATAAGTAGAAAAGGATGCATTCTGTTTTGGAAGTATAACTTTTTTCGGTAAATCTAATACTATACTAAATCTTAGTACAATCCTTTCACTTTTTATAACCTATGCGGAACTCTTTCATTCTTTATCTTTCGCACATCTTACCATAGCATTAAACGTAATGCTAAAGATATTGTTTACATAAAGCATAAAAGCAATTTCATAATTAAACTTTCAATAGTACCTATACCTACCTCTGTAGATATATGTAACAATATTTCTGTTAGGGCAGGCTTCATCATCATGAGCCCATTACGTTCCCACTGCTAGGACTCGGGCCTTCCCTCGTAGAGAGAGTATGGGCCATAATCCATCACGCTGGCCAAGTGCAGGTTGGTGGATGTCACATATCCTTAAACTTTTGTTATAAATTCTGGGATATGCCAGTTTCCTCACGATGTTTTCCTTCACCGTTTTCAGAGCGAGTATTAAATCCGCACATAACTTAAGAAAATCAGTGGTGCGAGGCCAGCGGGATTCGAACTCGGGTGCGTCGGATCGAAAGTCGCACGTGCTCCCACGGAGCCACATTCGCACCATACCATTAGGTAAACGACCTACTTAACTCGTCTCTTCACTCCTTTATGTAATAATTAAATTTTAGAAAAAAGCAAAAACCGACTCCAATGTATCTTCGAAGTCCAAGGTCAAATTTTGATTAAATTTTTATGGGACCACTGCGTAGCCATACTGAACCCAACGCAAAAATAATTTTCCAAATAGGTTTATAAATGACAAAGTTAAAACGAAATATAAAAAAGTACATTCGAACAGAGAAACTTCTCCTTTTTTGAAGTCGATTAAAAAGCTAGCTAGCTGCGACTCGCGGCTCAATGTGATAATATCCTAAAAATTATCACAAAGTCTGTGATATTTATAATTTTGGTATTGCTGTATGGAGATAAAAATAGCGACGTTTTTGCAATGACAGTTACTGTTTGAAACTTTAATTGCGTATTGGTAACAAAAATATTATCCTCCTTCAACGGAAATCAAACGAAAAAGAAATTGCAAATTCAACCTCAAAGCATCAAACATATTTATTTACGTTCTCTAGAACTCGAACTAAAAAAGGAATCACTCCCGAGACGAAAACACAGTTGTTTGAAAAAGGAATTGGAAAACCTCGGTGCCTTTCCCTCGGGCTATCTTTAGAGTTCTACTTAGTCGAGATATCAGTTACTACCAGTTAAAACAACTTAGAGAAGGAAATGTAAAAAGCAGTTTCACTGGTAACTTTGAATTACGCTAATGAAGATGTAAAAATACACATTTTACAGTTTTAAAATTTAACATACACATGTGATGTTAGGAGATACATTTTGTTTTTATTTACCTAATGGTTGTCTGGAAGATATCGCTGTTTAGCGACAAGACCACCTATTGTGCTTATAACAAAATACCAATTACCAACTGTAATTCTTTTTTTTTAAGTGCAATAAAGTGTTTTTTGGCAAAAACAGTAATTTAAGTACTGAATTTTTATATTCTTTTAATTAAATGTAATTGTACTATTATATTGAATTATTATATTGAATGCGCATACTACGCGAATATCTTAAGATTTTAAATAATTAAGAATGAGCAAAATGATATTGCTCGGGCAGGTCAATCTATAATTATTCTCTTGATCAATGTGAACATTGACAACAGATGATGTAGAATCGTCCTCGTAAGACGATAAAAGAAGGATAGAAGAAATTTGGTTGCTCGAGCAGTTGTTTCGGTTGCTCAGGGATAAAGCCGTCGGGACGGTATTCCGAAGACGCAAGTTTGATCCCTTCCAGAGCAATATCATCTTTCTAATGTACTGCCCTTTGGGCAAAATATTTTTAATCAAATTTCACTTCCAAAAAATCTTATCGCCTAGTTTCATTTCCCAAATAAATATTTAGCAAATCATCATTTTGCATTTTATTTAAAGTCATAATTAGGTACAACGACGAACAAAGCCGCGGCAGCGGCCGGCGATGCGGCGGTAGGAAATTGTGATAAGTTGATTTGACAACAGTTTTTTTTTTCAAATGAAAATTTGCGTAAAATAGTAGTTTCATCATCATCATCATCAACAGCCCTTTATATCCCACTGCTGGGTATAGGCCTATCTCATATCATGCCATTCGCTTAGACTCTGCGCCATTCGTGTCCAGGTAATAGTAGTTTACGGTGTGATATTTTGGGAAAAGTTGTTTGCCCATACAACCCAGTAAACCCATTTTTCTTCTTCCTAATTATTTAAATTCTCAAAATTTAATTGTTGTTTTCATTTTACGAGTATACGAAAGCTCCAATTCATTCTTAATTGTAAAAGCTGACAACTCAACTCATCTCTCATTATCCCACCTTTGTATAATATGAATATATTCAAATTCTGTAATACAAGCGTAGCACGACTCGACGTAATGAATTACTCAGATTTAAGACAGGCTGCATTTCTTGTTGTTTTCCGTACGTGAGCCTCACCCTCACTTATACACCTATATAACACACATATTATAATGTCACCAGGCAGACAAGCCGCCGCTTCCACTGAATTATGCATGAGACATATGGACTAAAGCAGACTGGATTTCAGACGGGAATTTTAAAATATCTATACGGGTGCTTTAAAATTGAAAATTGTTTTATAAAGTGCAATATAACATAACGTGTCCCGCACAGGTTTATTACCTGGATGGAATTTGAATTTGTGAATGTAAATAATGTAAGAGATTCAGTTTAAGCTGAATTTTAAATTACGGGTTGTATGATATAAGGTTTTTATGTGTTAAAGCGGTGGTTTTCAATCATGACGCAGGCGTTTATCAACATAGAATACCTAGTTTACAATTTAGATTCTTCCCCAGTTTCCATTCAATCTTAGCGCCTGAACGTTGAATGTCAAAGTCAAAGTTATGATTGTTTTCAAATGTAAAATTTCTTTCGCCTAAAGTCTAAGAATTGCCTATCGTTTGCTTTTTTATAAAGTTAGGTGATTGTAGAAGTTCAAAAATGATAGTAATATTCCAATTGGCAATGCAAACCGGTAATGATGTTTCAGGCAAAAGAGGTACCTATTTATTAAATTCTCTCTCTCCTTTCTCCTTCCCCCCCTCTCTCTCTTTTTCTCTCTTTGTTTCCCTCTCTCATGAAATCTAAATAGGCATACGAGTACAGCAAAGATAAAACGATTACTAGGTTAGTACAGTTTACCGTAATGGTAAATCGTAATATGTTATTTGTACGTTATTAAGTGTGATAAATTTGGAGTTTTCCTTCTACAAATCTGTCATTATAAATGGAACTTATAGTTTTTGATATTGAATGCATTATAGCGCTTGCTAGGCGAAAATCCTAAGATTTCAAATAGTTAGGAAGAAGAAAATGATATTGCTCGGGCAGGGATCGAACCTGCGTCTTCGAAATACCGTCCCGACGCCTTAACCACTGGGCCACCGAGCCAACTGCTCGAGCAACTAAATTTCTTCTATCCTTCTTATATCGTCTTACAGGGACGATTCTACGTCATCTGTCGTCAATGCTTCCATTGATCAACCATATATCATTTTTCTTCTTCCTAATTATTGAAAATCTTAGAACTTATAGTTACAATATATGCATATGTTATAGTTACATATATGCTTCATATGTATGTAAATTCATTTTTGTCGTTAGGCTGTATTTCCCACTTGTAAGGTAACAAATAATCACATGTTACGAGTTTTTATAGGAGTATGTCGTAGTTCAATTTTTAAATCCGGGTACAAAATCGCAGCAAGACTTATGGCTTGGCTGGTTTCCAGAAAGACTGTACAAAGTTAAAAGAACGATCACTTTTTGACATATCTAATATCCTGTATACCCGTAAAGTTTTATTTGGATTTCAGGAGATTACCTACATAGACGAATGTTTTATATTTATAATATCCTACTTAATATTATAAATATAATTTTTTGTGAGAACGGATGGATGGATGGATGTTTGTTACTCAATCACGCATTAACCACTGAAAGGATGAAATTTGATATATAGGTTGTTTAGGTTCTGGAAAAGGATATAGGCTACCTTTTATCCCGGAAAACTGCGGAGGAATCCGCGGGGCGCAGCTAGTATGTCATAAATTGGCCAAGTTACTGCACAACGTAAAGTTCATGAAGATCTAATTATTTAGTCCATACTTTCTTATGATCATGTGGGATCAGTTTAAAACACAAATCTGCACAAATTCTTTTAGTATTTTCTCCCAAAATCTTATTCCAATCCTCAAATATCGTGCGTATTTTCACCCAAAATTGAATATACACAGTCAGGTCATAAGTATTGTCACACAGTAAAAACTTTTCTTTTAGAATGCTGGCCACAAAAAAGTTTATTGAATTCGAATTTCGAATTGTTCATGAATATAAAAATGTATACTTTTTAGAATATTACTCATTTTTAAATATGGAGTGGACGCTTAAAGAAGACCGTGTTGCAGTTATTGCGTTGCATCGTTGCGGTTACGCGCCAATTAAAATTTTTGACATACTGAAAAATTTGAATATAACCAAAAGATTCGTTTATCGTACCATCAAACGATACAATGAAGACTCTAGTTTAGATGACAGGTCAAGAAGTGGTCGCCCTCGGTCTGTTAGGACTCCAGCAGTGATAAAAGCTGTGAAGGCACGAATTCAAAGAAATCCCCAACGTAAGCAGAAACTGTTGGCCCTTCAGATGGGGTTAAGCAGAACCACGGTGAAAAGGGTGTTAAATGAAGACTTAGGGCTTCGGGCATATCAAAGAAAAACAGGACATTGTTTTAATGCTTGTCTAATGGACCTGAGACTGAAGAGATGCCGCGCTTTGTTGAAGCGGTACGCGGGAAAAAAATATCGGGAAATTCTTTTTTCGCATGAAAAAATTTTTACCGTAGAAGAGAGCTCCAACAAACAAAATGATAAGGTGTACGCACACAGTAGTGAAGAAGCGAGCAACCGTATTCTGCGTGTCCAACGAGGTCATTTTCCATCCTCACTCATGGTATGGTTGGGAGTTTCTTATTGGGGCTTAACAGAGGTACATTTTTGTGAGAAAGGTGTAAAAACGAATGCAGTTGTGTATCAAAATACAGTCCTGACGAACCTTGTGGAACCTGTTTCTCATACCATGTTCAATAACAGGCACTGGGTATTCCAACAAGATTCGGCGCCAGCTCATAGAGCGACGAGCACACAAGACTGGCTGGCGGCGCGTGAAATCGACTTCATCCGGCACGAAGACTGGCCCTCCTCCAGTCCAGATTTGAGTCCGTTAGATTACAAGATATGGCAACACTTGGAGGAAAGCCTCATCCCAATTTGAAGTCACTCAAGACATCCTTGATTAAGACAGCCGCCGATATTGACATGAACCTCGTTCGTGCTGCGATAGACGACTGGCCGCGCAGATTGAAGGCCTGTATTCAAAATCACGGAGGTCATTTTGAATAAACTTTATTGTCATAAGAATCTATGTTTTGTTAAGTTCATTTTGGTATATAAATGGTTACATAATGAATAAACTTGTTTCAATTATTTTATATTAAACATGTGACAGAATTTATGACCTGACTAGGTATACAATACAATACAATACAAAACTCTATATTGCATACCAATTTACAAAATATATATATATATACTTAATAATAGCACAAAATTCCTTACTATGGTAGTACAATGGGCGGTCTTATCAATTAAAGCGATCTCTTCCAGATTACTTTTAGATGGACAGTATCGAAAAAGGAGTAGACGGTGGTATACAATTAGATTTTAATAATATCTATCCTCCTCCTATCTAATGTATCCTCTTTTCCTTCTCTTTTACACGTCATCCTTTCTCTCTTTCCTCATTCGGATTTACTCCGATAATGTTTTATTCTTTTGTTCGGATATATTCTAAAATCCCACATTAATATGCACATTTAGTTATACTCATACCTGCGGTTGTAGAGCGATAAGCGCAGAATTCAATACGTGAAGAATGCAGTTAAATTAATTCCAAACCTGAATTGATGAACAAGTGTATTATTATAGTGGTTTATACTCTATCCAACCATTTATTTATCTTTTGACAGCTCGAGTAGTGATGTCCCAATTGAGTTGCTAATTCGATTTCTGAAAACAATTGACTTAATTTATGATTAAGTTTATCGATTTAACAAATTGATATTCCATTTTTGCTCAATGTTTTGTATTGTTTTATAGAAATAAATGAATGTACTGCATGTATTCATAAAAAATCATATTAATTATTTTGGTTGTTTTATTTGCTTTATTTGACATTAAGTATATCTTAATAATAGGGGCTAAAGTATGAAATTGCCGTTGTATAGTAATAGATACTTTGAATTGACATAAAACCTTCATGGTGTGAGATTTTCGTATGAAACTTTTTTCAAACGACACCAATGAGGTACTACTTTAAAAAAAAAAATACAACCGAATAGAGAACCTCCTCCTTTTTTGAAGTCGGTTAAAAAGTGCAACATTGGATTTTCGACTTTTAATTGCTTTTTTTATCAGCTTAGACGTGAAAGATGGATACTTTGAAAATCCGAGTCATTTTTGAATAAGAGTTCCGACGCGGATCTAACGCGGCAGAAATGGCTTGCAAATATTAACGCTGCGTTTGGACAGGAGACTGCTAATGAACGCCCCGTGCGTTTTTGGTTTAAACGCTTTCGTAATGGAAACTCCTACTTGAAGAACGAACCACGTGGAAGACCGCCCATGCAGGTGAACAACGCTGAATTGATGGAGATGGTGGAAGCCGATCCGAGTCAAACTACCCAGGAATTAGCGACAGGGTTTTACTTTGCCCTACCTACAATATTGACTCATTTGCATCAAATCAATAAGATAAAAAAATATGAAAAATGGGTGCCTCATCGTTTTTAAATGTATGGTACAAAACATAAATTGAAACAAAAGTTGTAGTGGAAACATAAATTGTTATTCTTAGATTTCCAAGAATCGCGTGACAAACGTTTAGCACCTTTAAATTGATATTTCTTTGTTCAAAGTAGTAAACGTGTTTAAAATAACTTATCAGTTCTTATTACTGTCTAGGAGAGCTTAAAACAATTAAAAAACTTGAAGCCAGCTAAATTACTATTTCGCTTTTCTTGCCCCCACTAAAATTATGGCTACGTTGGAAAGAATACACTTTTTAATGGTTATATTTTTAATACTTCGTAGTTAAAAGGTGAACTCTAGATTCAATTGGAAAAATGTGCCGTTTCTGGTTAGAACCAGTTGATATAAACATAGGTAATAAATTGTAGCTATACTTAAATTGCAAACAAACAATTGCATGTTATTTAATACTTAATCTTGAAATATCGACTTGCCCTTTTTAAACAATGTTAAATGTAATGCTATTTATAAATATACTGTTAAATTAAAACTTTCCAAGTATAATTTTAGAAAAGTTAGTTATTAAAATGAGTTCTAGATTCTAGAATCAGATTATTGTAACTTAATAATAACTGGCGTACTTTGAAAATGGCAATCGTATTCTGAATGATACTTTGAACTACACATTGTAAAAGTTCTAAGTATTCGACGTACTTTCACAGAATAGATATTACCCTAGTACTACGTTAAGCATACAATGGGGGATCGGACAACTTTTCAGAAAGTGTTTAAAATTAACCACAATGTATATATATATATATATATATATATATATATATGTATATATATATATATATATATGTGTGTGTATATATATATATATATATATATATATATATATATATATATATATATATATATATATATATATATATACCTTGTACAGTACAGTATGTTATAATATTGCCATAATTATTATGATTTATTGACATAATGTACTGTACAAGGTATATATATATATATATATAGCCATGAAAAAGTAATATTTTTAATTTTATAATTGATTTATTTTTTTTATAATTGAATAAAGTCCTAAAAGTACCCAAAACTATGTTTAAATGTTATGTTTCAAATATTGCCGCGCAAAAGGTCACCTCACCCGCTGGCCAACGAAACGACAAGCTCTACGAAAGTAAGCTTGCAAAGTGATTTATACGTTTTTGTGAAGTTTAAGAACTTTAGGGTAGTCATGGCATGAATCGCATATCGTTTTGATTTAGATAAAAATATAAAATATATAATAAACACAAGCTTCGCACACGGTATTTACTTTGAAATGACGTTATGCACTGTGTTAAATGTTTTTGTAAAATTATTAGATTTTATTTATTGATTTAACAATATAAATTGTTATTATTTTACAAAAACATTGATTGAATGATCTTTCGGAGACGACAAACATTCATTTTAACCAAATTTTTGATTTTATTTCGATTACTGTCCGATCCCCTATTGTGATAGTGAGGAAAGCTGTGTAGCATTTTTCGCACGTGCGTGTGAGAATTTTCTCAAAGTATCGAATAAAAAACCTACTTACATTATTGATTTGTGCTTTGGAGAAAAGGAGAGTATGTAATTATAATACTATTTCAGTGTGAGACACATACACTGGCTGTATTCCTGTTTTTCAACTTACGGCTCCATTGGCGTCTTTCCTGATTCCTCACGGAATGTTCACTTCCTGGGACATTAACTATATATAACTGGTTATATATAACTGTCATACTATTCAAGTACTATTAATTGATCAGCTTCGTTAGGACTAAACCATTAAATCCCACGCCATAAGCGTTATCGTAAGTTTGTGTTCGCGATACCAACCGGTTAACATTTAATAATAAAGTTTGTGAATCCTATGTCTATTTTATGTTAATCAACTTTTCGTGTAAGTATAAATTGCTATATTACAGAACCATGATAATCAGCAACTTGACTGGTCTGTTCTAGTCACTCCTACTGCTACTGTCATACCTACTTATATTTTATTTACACTTTTATGTTACTGATACCATGACTATGGGACATCTCACTCGCATTTCTTGTTTGACATTCTGTTAATTCTAATTAATACGCAATTGTTCATTGTTATTTTCGAGACATTTTAAAAGAGCTGTAAATAAGACATCCCCGCAGAGTTTCTTAGTGCTATCTTCTTTAGCGGGCGTATTTCTGAAACACTGGTAGAGTCAGTTTTCGCATTTCTTTTCAGCACTCAGACTTCAATTTGAGCATAGGAAAGAAATGGGTAAACATACTTACCTTTTTTTCAAAGTCATGTTAACATAAGTTAAAATTTTTAACATATTTCATTTGTATCATGTGTTTATGACCTTTAAAAGTGCACTTTTGTGCCTATTTAATAAATGATACGTCTATCATAATTTCATCTTTATGTAAACGAATCATCTGCTCATGTTAGGTTTTGACCATTAACGCGTTTTATTCTTTTATTTCGCAACGAATAAAGGAGGATAAACTTTTGAAAGTGACTTTTGTGAAAAGTACGAACATTAGGTTGGTTTCCCCAAAAAGATTTACGGAGAAATCCAGTTTTTCTTTCTCAGACTTTCCTATAAAATACAGAAGAGTTTGGGCTTTTAGTTTATAAGTGAGTTTTGCGAAATTTTAATGGTTAATAATATAAAAAGTCTACGGAACAGCCCTCGAACAAAATACGAAAGAAGTATTTACTCTAGTACGAGTTATTCTTGAATGTGTACACATATACATATATGTATACATAACATTTCATCAGAACTAGGTTTAAAAATCATAAGGTAGATTTATTAGCTGTAAACTGTACGTAAAAAAAAAAGAATAATAAAAGATTAGAAACCCGTACCGTACCAGCTTATTAAAAATCCCAAGAGTCGACATAGCTACGACTAAAAGTCAACAACCTTATTTTATAAAGGTAACGTTTTTACTTCAGGAGGTAAAAATGACGTAAAATTAAATGGAAAAACAGGAAATTCATGGAGCATTTAATTTACGGTAGTCATGTAAGCGGCTATTAGGCCTTTAATATTAAATTAAGGTGAGGCTACACTCGCTATTAAATGGCCTAAAGCACGCAACACTATAATTATTATTATTATGTTAAGAACGCCGGACTTCCCATGTTTTAATTTTAACATGATTTTCTTATTTCTGTGGTATTATTTAAATTGAGTAAACTGTATGTTTTAACATTAAATTTTAATAGCCAATTTGGTAAATTACTTATGGAAGGATAATAACATTGATGTTTGAGCATAAAGATAACACAATACATTTTATAACAATAAAAACCGTATTTAATTCTGATTTAACTTGAAGTCCAAGGTCGAATATCGATGAAATTTACGAATTTTCCAAAACAGTTTATAAATGACGGATTTCTGAGGTAACGAAGAAAAAAAATACAATTGAATTGAGAACCTCCTATTTAAAGTCGGTTAAAAATACAAAAAATATGTGGTATTCAAAAGGTGGCCTAGGTGAGAAGTTACAGTTTCGGGACCTAAACCCACTGGTAATATTACATATCATGTTCAACTTAAATTCGTTAGTAAGAACCAAGGGTATTAATAATTATATTATTGGGTATTATTAAGTAGGTACTTATAATAAGATAGGCTCAACAGAGGTCAGATACGACAAATATGTATAGGGTGTACCTATTTAGATTTGACCTAAATATTTTCAAAATCGATAAATCTTCCGGAAACATTATCTACCCTCATCGAGTTCACTTAAACAAGTTAGCTAGATGAGATTAGAGCCAACGATATAACTCGTTAATTGAAGTACCTGTAATTAGGCGAAGCACTTGAAAATTGGGTACATATTCTGAAGTGGCGACGAACTTAATGGGTGTAATGTTAGTACAAATGGGAAAAGTTTGCTCATTTAGAAGCTCTGCGTCGCCGCGATCTCAGCCAACCGGACGAGTAAGATCTTGCACTACTTTACAATCACCCCTTTTGCAAAATTACAGCTCTGACGTGACCCGACTGCGAGAGCAAAGGGGAACTCCCCCGCTCGTTTCTAATACAGTAATTTTGTTTAAATTTTATGGCACCATCAAGTTGTTGAACGGATAAGAGCTTGGAACTTTGTTGCGATACAATTTTATTTGCAGAATCAAATGTATGAGCCTGTTACGAACCGCAACGAGAACCGAGTTGAGTGGTTTGGCTGAGTAGTTTACTGGTAGATCATGCGCTGGAATAAATGTTGACATTTTTGTGGTTATTGGTACGGAAACAAGTACCATGAAAATATTTTCAAGATACAAATTGCAATTTTTTTATGTATCTACTACGTAATGAGACGAGCATGTCGTTTGCCGGATATTAAGCGCCACTCCTGCCCATAATAATTGCAGTGCCACCCAGAACTTCTAATAGAACGGCCAAGGAGTGGAACTCTCTGCCGGCATCTGTTTCCGGATAGCTATAATCTGGGTGTCTTTAAGACAAAAGTGAACAGGTTTCTTCTAGGCGAGCGTGCTACATCTTCGACCGCATCGTCACTTAACAACAGGTGAGATAGCGGTCAAACGCAAGCCTATAAATAATAAAAATAATAATAATACCATAAAAAGTACTGCGTAGCACTGCATTGCGCTCATCACCCCAAGATATGAGATATTAAGTCTCACATGCTCAGTAATTTCGCTGGCTACAATGACCTTCAAACCGGAACACAGTAATGGTTGGCAAAGCGGTGGTACCTACCCAGACGGTCTCCCGCATATTTCTGTGCAGAAACATTTGTCCCGTCGCGGAAGTCGAATCCGCAACCTCGGTGGTGTACGAGGTTTAAACCGACCTACCTAACCACTAATTACACCACAGAGGCTCTGGATTTAACAAGAATTTTCGGAAAGAAAAAGTACGACCACCGGCTGGGACTTGAACCTACATCTTAATCTTTTTTCAGCGCAAGAAGTGCTCTGCCCAATTGAGCTACGGTGGTCACCAAGTCTAGTGTTAATTTTTTTCTTCTATTATTTTAACCGTCTTAAGGACGACGTGTACGCCATCTATTGAGATAGAAGTGAACCTTTTTGTCAACGAGCAAGATCAACGTAGCAATTAAATACTGGCTCTGTGATGATGTGAACCCATATTCATTTATTTTTATATTTATATGAGGCATAAGAGGAACAAAGTTTTGTTGTTGCATAACGAGGTTTGATTTCAGCGCATACTTTGCTGTAACAAAGTACTGCTAGTATAGCTAGCAGTACTTTTTACGTCATTCGATGTATTAGGCAAGTTTTTCGCTCGGATCCAATGCGTCATTCTTACTGTCCCTGGATGTCCAAGTGCATTATGCAATTCATGCAGTCTATTGGAATTTAAATGACCACATACACGGGAAAAGGTGTCCGCAACAGTGTATGTGTATTGTGTATGTAGGAAATAACTTTTGTATTTAAGCAGTTTTCGCTTGATATTAGTTAATGCTTCATCACTATCACTATCACTACATAGTATAAAACAAAGTCGGTTTTTCTGTCCTTCTATCCCTATGTATGCTTAAATCTTTAAAACTACGCAACGGATTTTGATGCGGTTTTTTAGTAGATAGAGTGATCGAAGAGGAAGGTTTATATGTATATAACCGTGTGAAGCCGGGGCGGGTCGCTAGTATACAATATAATAAGAATTGAGTTAATTTCTTAAAAGAAACCTAATGTATCTCGAAAATAATAGTAAAGTTAAGGGAATTAAAATACAGTGTGAGGGCTCCTATGACTTAATTGGTTTAAGAACTTGCTGACTTAAGCTAGAGGTAAATTCATACTAAAATCGTAATTTATACATTCGAAATTCATTATTTGTGAAGGGTGCTTATAAGAAGCTAATAAACAAAAACAGTTACAGTAAAGTTGAGAAAGTTAGTTAAATTTCAGTTACATTGTTCTCTAATACCGATAAAGTATATAGATGCAAGTATATTAACTTACTATTATACCATACTATGTACTATAAGAACAAATTTTCAACAAGGAAATTTTATAAGCATAATAAATTCATGCTGAAAAATAAAATATATCGTTTACCGAAAAGTTCTGGGTTGAAAAATATTTGGACAAAAATCTAGGTATATACCTATCTACGACTATACCTCGATCTATATACACTTGCAATTGAATCAGAAAGTGTAGCGATCGCCTGAAAGCTAATTTCCTGTCTATCAATGCCCGTCAGCGTGATACAGTCACGATACGAGTAGTTTTTTGCTTTTATTTCAATTTCCTGAATATATTCATGGCGCTACAACTTGCTGCGAGTCACTTAACACAAAACAAAACACTGTATTCATTTGTAATTACGCGAAGCCCGCTCAGCGAGTGCTGTGAATTATAAATTTACGTAAATTTAGTTTGGTTTGTTTTATTTATGAGCGTGAAATATCCGGCTCGAATTAAATTATGAAGCGCGCCACCGGGTATGTGTGCGCACTTGACCCTGCCTACCGATGAAAATTTAACGAATGACCGCCACAAAAGGAAATTGCAACCGCGGCGCCCGAAAACGTGTGAACCCTTTACCTTGCGGCTTCTGGGAAATGAAAAACGCCGCGAGCCCACGGAAAAACCGAGCAGATAGCTCGAAACGCAGCCATTTTATTTACTAACGAAAAATACGTAACAATATTTCAGCGGGACGTTTCGTCGGTTATTATGAGTTTAACGGACGCCATTTTAGTATGGTTAAGGAAACCGCAGGAAACCGCCTACGCAAATAATAAGTTTTGCTGCTATAGTTTAACATGTCTACCTATAAATTTAATGTTCTATTATTTCTTGTTTTAAAACCGGCATAAGCATTTTTTTAATCGCTTGTGGTAATCAGATTTTACTAAAAGATATGGAACTACCCTCAATTTCATCTTTTCTTTGACTGAAATAAATAAAGGAAACAATATAGTGGCTTTTGTTGTTGTAGGCCTCTTTGCGAGTTCGCTTTAGTAAGTGCCAGAAACTACGAGCAGTAGTGTGCAAACATTACTGTGTTTCTGTAAGAGCACTATTTTAAGCCAAATCACTGAACATTATGATAGTTTAAGACTGTTTGTCTTTGGGTGACGAGCGCAGTGCAGTGCCGCATAAGATTTTGCAAAAACATATTCTCGCTGAGCGCTGTAACTGTTATGAGCAGGCGTGTTGCTTACCATAAGGTAGATGACCTGCTCGTCTTGTCAGTAATATGTATTTAACAACCCATTAATTTTTCTTCATTCACCAACATCATAAGAAAAACCAAAGTTTATTTCGGGCTAAATAGGCGTAGGATCTAAAAGGCCCGGCAGCACGTGACGCAACAAATAAAACCCCACTTAATTCACAGATCCGACTGGTAAATTTATGCCACGCAGTATCTCTTTAATGCCGAGGCCGTGACAGCGCGTACGTATAAACCTCCCTCTAGTTGGAACGAACGCGACAAGTCGTTTGAATCAACAATCGATGAGCCCCGTTTGATACTGTGATTTGTATTGCGGATAAGTGCGTTGTTTGAATTAATAGGTGCGTGTACCCTAGCATGGGAATTCCTATTAACTCTCATTGTTTTTACGTAAGCAGTGCTGTAAGGGCGGTCTTAGCGTACCCCGTAATGCCGGTCCTAAGCCGCTCTTTGTCTGAGTCTAGCCAATACATGAGTAAACGGCAGAGCGTGGAACATGTCAAGTTTATTCGTAACCGTCTACGCCTACGGGAATCTTGTTTATATTGACAGTTGGAATTTATTGCTACAGCCCCTTATGTGGATCAAAATCCACTGGGGCTAATGATAAAAATTCTGAAAAACATCGGAGTAAACAGACAGAACGAGAGCGACCTGAAATGGAATCCTCCATTTGTTTAATAGCAAAAGTTTAACAAGACATCGTGGAGACCTGATAACGTACGACATTTTGAGTTGTATCTTGTATGTAGCTTAATTGATATGATATTTATTTAAATACAAAAACATATTTCTTCGCTGTGTGCTCACGATTAATAAGAGTAGCGATTAATAGTAGAAGTTTTTGATACGGGATAAGCTTACATCATTTCTACCAGAGAAATGGAGAATAGGTTAGAATGGTGGAGTAGGCGTAGCAGACGCGCCGCGATCATACGATTGAACAATCGTATTTCTGTCAACGTAGTAGACGTATATCCGCCAGAAACCCGCACTTCAGTATCTTAAGTGCCGTAACTATGTCATAACTGATTCAGGAATGCATTTGTTTTATCTTCCATTGAGGTATATTTTTACATTTATGAGTGGCGTTTATAACTTTTCAAACTAGAAATAAATGTGATGAAATAAGTGCATTCATTTTTTGTATATATTTCGTTTACATGAGTGCGATGGTTTTCCTACAAAAATATGTTGACAACTATTCTAACCTATTCTCCTTTCCTCTGATTTCCACGATGAGTTAAGTAAGCACTTTAATACACAGTGGTTACAACAAGTAAAATTGACGTTGTTATCCAAACTGTATTATTTTCTTATGGCGTAATGTTTAAACATTAACAACGAAACGTTGATGGAAACCAAACTCCAAAGCCTACTCGTAGTACATCGACGTGAAGTCGCCAGTCTATCGGTATTCTACAGAATATACTACGGATAATCTGCTCAAGAACTGCACAATCTGATACATCACCATTTTAACATCAGACAAACAGACTATCGGCACCACGTCACTCCTACGTGGTGGAAGTTCCGCCTATCCATACTAAACGTTTCGAATCATCCTTTTTGGTGCGAACGTCGAAGGAGTGGAACGCCTTGCCGTCGTCTGTGATTCCACATAAATACCTACAATCTGGGTGTGTTCAAATCAAAAGTGAACATGTACTTACTGGGCAAACGTGCTACATCTTCGACCACATCGTCTCTTCCCATCAAGGCCCTAGTTCACTATGACAAGTTAACAATTCCTTGCTAAGAAATCACGTTGATTCCTTGATTTCACGTTGATTATTTACATCTGCGAAATTTGTATTGTCTATGACGCGTCATAGAGAATACAAATTTCGCAGATTCGTTGTTTACTAATTAAGGAATCGGCGTGATTTCGAAGCAAGGAATTGCCAAGTTGTCATAGTGAATTGGGGCCCAGGTGAGATCATGGTCAAACGCAGACACAGTCAGAGAAAAAATATGAAAAAGAATTACACTTAATAAAATGTATACCCTATTCTTAGATCTGCCTTTGTTGAAATTTTAATTCTAATTTAAAAATCTTTACCTATACATGAATCAGAATAGCTTAGCAGACTTATTCCAAAAGTTAAGCATATTTTTAACTTTGACAAAGCACAATGGAGTTTTATTGGAAAGCACTCAAGTTAAAATCGAACGGATCGAGGTGGCCTAGTTTGTTCAGAACGTTCCAAATACGCTAAATTTAAGCTTTCAATCTGAGAGCAAAGAACTAAATAAATAAAATCGACTTTATTTATCTTATAAAAATGTTAAATGTCGTAATTGTCATAGAAAAAACAAGAACCGACTTCAAGACAAAACTTATATTTTTTGTTTTTGTAATTTTTTTTTAAAAAGTTCTGTATGAATTTCGATAAAATTAATATGGGACCACCTTTGAAGTATGAACTCTACCATACAAAAAAGAATTATTCAAATAAATTCATAATTGGCGGAGAAATCGCGTAACAAACATACAAAAAAAAATACCGTTGAATTGAGAACCTCCTCCTTTTTAGAAGTCGGACAAAATGTAATAAACCAAAATACTGGAATAAAAATAAAGAAATGTTTCCTAACATTTATTTATTACTAATTTACTTTTGATTCAATAACAAACTACCAAGCGATTGCAATCTTCAACATAAATTATGCACGTACATATATAAACTGATGCTATTCCAAGCGGAAACACGTGACGGAAAAGTGAAAAAGTTGTTGCAATTAGCAATTCTAGCCGTGCTGCCGTCAGACCCAGCTTTTATAAACAGATAGGTGACCCGACGATGAACACGTCGACCTAGATGCGGAGTTCGGCAAGTCGTTATTTTTAGGTTCACGAAGTGCACATTTGTAAGGGAAACGTGATTCATATCTGTAGCAGATCTTAAAATTGAAAAATATTCAAGAGACATGGAGAGGTAAAGTTAAATCTACATGTGAAAAAAATTAAAGGCAAACTTATTGTAAAAAAAATAGAGTTTGGTAAGCTTTATTGTATAGGTATGTCTGTGTTTTATGTTGTGTCATCTTGTTTCCTATTAAATACAACTGAGTGTGTTCAAGAGTGTATTACTTACTTACACTTACTTATTAGTCAAGTGTGCTGCATCTTCGACCGCATCGTCACTTCCCATCTGGGCCCCAATTCACTATGACAACTTGGCGAAATCACGTCGGTTCTTTAATTAATAAACGACATCTCTATGACGCATTCATATATTCATATATATGATGCGTCATAGAAAATACAAATTTCGCAAATGTCGCTTATTAATGAAGGAATCGACGTTTCCTTGAAGCAAGGAATCGCCAAGTTGTCAGTGGATTAGGGCCCAGGTGAGATCGTGGTCGAACGTCGGCCTAGTAAGGTGTAATAAATTAAAAATATTATGAAATATGTACCTAAGCTCTGTTTTTCAAGAATTAATATATAAAATGAATAAATAAATTAGAGATGATTTTAACTCTGAGATAGTGAACCCACTTTTTACTTTTTCTCGTATGTTCAAATGAAATGAAATTATATATATATTTTTTAACCTATTTGATCCCACTGCCGGGCAAAGGTCCCCCATCTCCCTCCATGGATCCCTCTCCATTGCGATCTGAATATAATTAATTATCTGAATATATGAATATAATTCACAAAATCTCAGCACAAAGTGGTGTTTTCAAAATATGTTGCCCTTCTACTTTACCATTTGGTGGCATGTCAATTGATAATAATAATAAGGTAAAAGTCAATATAAAAACCATTTAAATTAAGATAATGAAATTGATAATCAAATATCAACAGAATTCATAAAAACTACAAAAGGCCTCTTGTTCACACACTTATATTGGCCGTGAATACTTACGGTTATTTAGCCGTGTCACAGAACAGATAACAGTACTACGTACAGAAGGTTCACTCCATCAAAACATTCTAATGAAAAGCTTCTCTTGCAACCCAGCAATAAGGCACAATTTAGATCGCACGTCTCTGACAAGACGTCATAAATAAATATAAATAGCTACTCTCACACTTAGCAATAAGGCACAATTAAGTTTGCAGTACTTCGAAGTATTCGAACTGAGTGAACTAGGACTGGTCGTGTGTAGACATGGCCATCATTGTCGTATGGATTCAATAACTTACACGTTTATTCTACGGCGCGCGTATCGTAACGAAACCGTACTAAGGATAAGAAGCCTAAAGTGCACAGTTCAGAAAGAAGTTAGCGATCAAATAATATTTTAACCTCTTGACGACTTTCTGCTGCCGGCCGGGTCTGGGTCCACTCGTAAAACTTCAACCATGAATAACTAATAGATATATCTCGTATTTGTAGTTAGGTATGTTAAAACAGTGCGGTTTCCTTGCTTTGTGTCCGGGCCACAGTTTCTATAAGACCTTTCACAGAATTAATAACAATAAGAAACTGCGTAGCACTGCATTGCGCTTATCACCCATCAAATATTAAGTCACATATGCCTAGTAATTTCGCTGGCTAAAATGCCCTTCAAATCGAAACACAGTTATGCTTGCGCACAGAATAACTGGCAAAACTGAGGTAGCTACCCAGATGGCCGCCCAGCATACGTGAGATCTACCAAAAACTCGACCTATAATATTATATGACCTAGATGTATGGTGTGACGTGAACCGAGTCGGGCTAAATTCAGAAGATGGCTCGTGGAAGTGTCGGACTATCGCGTAGTTCGCAACTACGAGATGCCACTCACAGTTACAGACTCTCGGATACCTATTTAGAACGTTATATTAAAGTTGCTGGACTAAAAGATATATTTAATGCTGGATAGTTACTGACCAATTAGAATGAATGACCAATTTATAAAGATAAAGATAAAGATATAGATTAAGAAAATTTATTTGAAAAAACATGTGAGATACAGAACATGCAAATGTTAAAATAGTGTGAGTACGACATTTTTTGTATAATAAACATTTATAAAAAAATTACGTTACTTTGTTTATGACTTTTTAAATCAAAATGTTGAAACGTAGAATACAGTAAAACCGCAACAAAATCATTGCTTACAGGCATTATGGGACTTGAGAGCTATTGTCTCGAGGTGACGAGCGCATTGCAATGCAGCGAAAGATTTTGCAATGCAATGTTCTGGGTGGTGCTGTACCTTCAACCAACAAAATCAAGTCAACGACCTGATCGTCTCGTCACTCAATGACATAAAAAAAAAAAATTACAAGTGACACTCACGTTTAAGATGAAGTAGTCTCTGTCACTCGCCGAGGCGCGACGCGTTCGCGAGCGTTACGCACTCGCCTTGAAAAAGACTACCGGATATAGTTGAAACTAAAGTTGGACTATTCCAACTTAAACGTGAGTGTCACCCGTAAATAGTTATTAATAACGTGTCCAAACCACGTAAGTTAATAAAATATACACACACACGACACACGACAGCCTCTTTGGTGTAGTGGTTGGGCAGGTTGGCTCAAATCTCATACACCACTAAGGTTGCGGGTTCGATTCCCGTGACGGGACAAATATGTTTGTGTCAATAAGAAAAAAAAGCGCAAGCATTTGTTTCGTGGCTGGGTATTGTGGGACCATGGTCCTCATACTTCCTGGTTCCCTAGATACAGGGAATCCTAGTTAGGGGTCAGGATCTATGTATGTGATCGTTGGGCGTATTATTATTATTATTAATAATAAAAAAAATATTTTTTTATATGACTAATAGGCAAACAAGCAGACGGCCCACCTGGATGGTAAGCGGTTTATATATTTTATTTTATTTTTTATTTTATTTATTTAGGTAATTCAACAGCGTCACATAATAATACAAACTAGAAACAAATAAACTTAAAATAAGGCCAAAACAGGATTACACAATTATTCTTAATATAAACAGTAAGCAATTTATTTTATGGCTAATATATATTATATAATAGCTATAAAATAAATAAATACAAATTGTTTTACTTGAGTTACTTCAATAGTAGTGCCTATGTTTATGAGTATTCTCAATAAAATTGTAAGCATGTAACCAGTGACTGATATAATATACTTTATGCTCTTGTATTGAGCATTTAATAGATCATTAAATTCAGGCGATTTTCAAACGATTTTCATTCGATTGTTCGTTATAAAAAGTAAATTGCTTAACACATTTATTTAGCTGCCTACTTAGTCAGCTTCAATATTTGCGTAGATTAAAACCCTGTAGGAAGTAGGTAACAAATATATTCAAAGTGTTTTTTCTATAGAGGCCGTAGCATACTTTACGGGATAATATCTCGGCCGGGACGGGGACGTGGCGTGCACGGGACGGTGACGAGAAACAAGTGTTGTACCTCATTATAACCATTAGGGCCACGTGCCGTCACTTTCATATTCTTGTCACGTGTACATATATTTGATATATTTTGTATGAAACTAAATAAAGGAATTATCCCGTTTTGTCCGGCACGAGAAAAAACACGTTACGTATGCTAGGTCCTATATTATGCCGTCGTGGAGAAGCTCCGAGAAATCGTGTGAAAATGGAAACAGACCGATAGCCGCCGTGTTGGTACTTTGACGGATGCGCAGTGCTGTTTTCGAGTCAGTATTGCCAGGTAAGGTAGTTCCCTACAAAATGGGTAAATTAGTATTACATGTAGAACACGTCGCTAAATTTAAAAACTTCGGAAAAACATAATGAATATGTCTGCAGCGTGGAAACCACTTCTTAATGCTACATCGACATAGAATGTGGTAGGTAATCTAGAGTGTGACACAGTCAGCACAGTGTGTGACGAAACTTTCGGCGACGACGCATTCAGCGATGATGAGCTCGTGCCGTCATTAGTGCGGTCTTCGTCGGCAACACGATAGCGCGCGAGAGGCGCCTGGCGCTCCCCGCAGGCACCGTTAACGCCACCTCCCCCCTCGCGTCGTGAGGAGCGGGCGGTCACCCGCGCATCTCGCCTCGACACCGCCTGTGGTTGCCGTGATCTCGCAGCGTAAACTCACCCCTGATGAAGAGCATCGGACATGCTCGAAACCTAGGTCAACTAATTCGACAAACTTCGTGGGACCTAGCAGTTTTAATAAATATTTATAATAATGAATATGTTCTAATAATTAATTTATCGTTCTTCTAATACCGTGCATATCTATGAAATTATGAAGTAATTTATATTTTCTTTGTAATGGAACTGAGTAATGAGACGAGCAAGTCGTCCAATGATAGTTAGCGCCACGCCTGCCCATAACAATTTCAGTGCCACCCAAAGCTTTTGACGTTTCTTTTATCATCATTCTGTCCCAGTCCACAGCTGGACATAAACCTCTCCAACTGCACGCCAATTGAGCACGATTTCCAGCTACTCTCATCCAGCAGCCACCCTACGAAGACGTTTATATAAATCACAAATATTAAATAATTGAGTTAAAAAAAATTGAAGTCAAAAAACAAATACCAGTAGGTATGTCAAATAAAAAATCTATGAGTAGGTAATACTTGTTACGAAAGAGATTCTAGGCATATGAGCCTTTATCTGATGTCTCAGGATCATGAGCCCAATGCAGTGCTTTATATGGTTAAAGTTCTAGGTGGCACTGCTATTGCTATGCGCAGGCGTGGCGCTTACCATCGGGATTTGCTAGTCTCATGCCAGTTTCATAAAAAAAAATCAGTGACGTCATATTGCAATCTACTGCTAAGCTACCGACTACATCTCTCGTTTTGTGACCTAAATCTTACGGAAAGTGCCGGCGGCTACACCGCTATAGATTTACAGCCTACCCAGCACCCACTACTGCAGTGATCTCAAGGCCGAAACGAAATTACGATTTTTATGATCGCAAACGTACCAATCTACGTGACCTGACCGTGAGGTGAGTGCTTACTCGTGTAGAATTGTAAGTTCTAGTAAAGTCAGTTTCACAAGCTCATTTTAAAAGCCAATTTTCAAAATCAATTTTGACTGCCTCTGTGGTGTAATGTTTGGGCTGGTTAGCTCAAATCTCATAGATTAGTGAAATTGCGGGTTCGATTCCAAACGAAATGTTTATGCATAGAAAAATGCAAGCATTTGCTTCATATCTGGATGTTTTGGGACCATGATCCTCATAGTTCCGGATACAGGAAATCCTAGTTAGGCCAGGATCAAGGTACGCGATCGTTGGGCGTTCAAAAAAAAACCCGTACGATTTTTATCCAGTATTTTAATCTAAAATAACCTTTCCTCAATCTGTACTATCTTACTGGTAATCTGTCCAATTTCCCAAAATGTTGAAAATGCGCCAAGGTCTTCCATGAAAAAAATATAGTCCAAAAGTCTAGCCAAGAAAAACAACCGTCGCTTTTAGTAACTTTTTCGTAACGGAAAACATGCGTTACTTTCCGTTTTACGTCACTTTTATGATAACAACACTATCGGAGAAAAATTGGCAGTATTAGAGAAGTAATGAGGTGAATCATACAAAAGTAGTGCTACGCATTGTCTACGCACGTAGAGGCACGTTCGTAGACACCAACTACGTGATTTCTCATTTTCACACCTACGACATTTTCTTATAGGTTTTATTTTAAAAAAATACTATGAACGTCAATAAGGTTTGTTAACAAAGGAGCAATCAATAAGTACCTGCCCATTTTATTAATTCATGTTCTCGTAAATAACAACAGCCTAATCATTCCATTCGGAAAGTTAATATTTAATTGGATCCACTTCGACCTACCACTTAATTGGTGTTCGAACTGTATATCGATAAGAAACTAGGTTACCACCTACTCACATGAAATATTAACGAAAATCTACCTATTTTAAAATCGAAATTAATATGAGAACGAGATAAAGTTAACAGGAAATATATACGCCGTTTTCAGCTTAGGCGACACAATACGAAAACGCTCCGAATAAATCAGCATACGGTATGAGATAAGCCCTTGCACGTTCACGAAAAGCCGTGTGTTCGGGTAGCGAAATCCGATTCGTCATAAAAGTATAATAATAGTGGGTCGGGGGTGCCGCAACAACGCCGGTGACCTACACAGCGCGCGCCGCCGCGGCAGTCTTGTGTCGAGCTTTCTAATGACCCCAGGCGTTTTCTGCTCCGCGCTTCGCCGCAACCACACAATAAACCGATAAAAAAAACTTTAAACGTGATCGGGACTCTTGTTTCACGCGTGGTGAACGTACTAAGGCCAGGACACGCGCACTTCGACCCTCTCGACGCAGCGAGCGATAATGGACCTTATGCCCCTCAGAATAGCGCCGTCTCCTAATTAACGATGTTAACGGTGCGACAAAGTAAAGGAAAAGCTTGGTAGGTACAAATTTTTCATTAAAACTTTGAGGTGAACTCGATGCAATATGTGTATCTATGTTCTGTATGTTCCTGTGGGAATTGATTATGTGTTCCTTTGCGCTATCAACAGTCCAGTGCAGCTAAAGTGATACGTTAATAATGCATAAGTTGTTTTACTTCGGTTGCTTTTAATTCAATTTTGCGAAAATAACCTTTTAGTTAAAATAGGCGGTCGCATTTTCCCTCTCTTAGATTGACCTCTGACCTTTACTTTTTGTTTGGTGTTTGATAAAATTGTATTGAGTTATTGTTATATACTTACGTATATACTACGTACATATGTAAGAGTGGTGTTTTAATGTGGTTTATTTAGCGCAAGTAAGGCATACATATATGCCAATAATTAGCAGAATCTTCGTGCGTATATTGATAAGCCTTGCATAGGCTATGCACACACGTGCTTCCACTAGCTGAATATAACAATATTCTATATTGTGCACTAAATTCGAAACTGTGGTCTTCGCCTAAATTCATGGATTTGCTCGCTAATTCCCTGTTTGAGTTTGCGATAAGTGCGGGCGCTGCTAATCTACAGATTACTTGGATAATGCATGCACTTTAGCGCGTCTCCTTAAGCACGCGAGAGATTGACACAACCTTTAACCTATTCATGGAAGTGCTTGTATATTAATGGCGGTTTACGCGTATGTATACAAAACAGTTTTGGCAGATTCAGTTGTCTATTCAAACTATACCCAGAAGAGATTTTTAAACTAATGTCTGGATTAGCCTAAATATAAATTTTCCTTAACAAACGCCATCCCACAAGGCCAATCCGTTTAAATATTATTGGATTAAAGCACGCTAACATTTATTTTATACAACTGAGTGATGAGACAAGCAGGTTGTTCACCTGATAATGTGCAATCTAATGGTTAACAAACACAATTGTTTTAGGTATATTTTACTGTCACTAGAATTGTTCTTTTATCGCTTACTAGCGGATACCCGGCGTGTGCTACTACGCTTAAAAAAGAAACACATATTAGTGGTCTAAAATCATCTTCGCATTATTGCCTTTCTAATGAAACGGTTTGGGGCACATCGGTTAAATGGTTTCAAAGTCTTTAACGAACATAGATAGAAATAATTTTTGTATCGATCGATCAATTGAGGACAGTCAAGAAACTGATCAGCTCGTCTCCCTGAAGCTATCTTTAGCCAGACTTGCTTCTAAGAAAGACCTCTACAACTAAGAAGTTAAATAAGATTCGTTGAAGCCTTTGCTTTCACTTGGTGTCGTCTGTATTCAATCGATAACTATACGCCATGCCGTGAGACATGCAACAAACAGTACGGGCACGGGTCTGCTGGTTTTTAACCGAAAAATCTTTATTGATTTTAATAAGCTAAAGATGAAAATCTACGTGATACAATAACTGATCTTTTTAAGCTGATTAAGTCGTAAACAAAAATTGGTATTTCTTATAATCAGGTAACATTGTAGCTAGTGTTCAATACAGACCTCCTTTGGATTTGATAGTCATCATCGTCATCAGCAGCCCATTACGTTCCCACTGCTGGGACACGGCCCTGTCTCATAGAGTGAGTATGAGTATGGGCCATAAAGCACCACGCTGGCCCAGTGTGGGGTTATGGATGTCACATGGCCTTGAATTATTTTGTGATTAATTCTTGAACATGCCTGTTTCCTCACGATGTTTTCCTACACCGTGTTTTTGAGCGACTGTTAAATCTGGATGTACCTTAAGAAAGTCAGGTGCGTGGGATCGAAGCATGTAGAAGCCCATGGTCCCACTGAGCCACCCTTTGATTTGGATTGTATTTTTAGCATATTAGACAAGCAAAATTCTAACAACCTTTTTTTGTTTCAGAAAAAATAAACAAGCGTCAAGAAAAATGTGAAATTATAAACATGATAATAATGTAACTATGAAAAGAATTGCCTGCCTCGAGACAAGGAAAAATGGCTGGAATGTTGTGCAAATTACATCTCTATTATTGCTTTTACCCTCCATTCTGCGAGCGCAAAATACCCTGGAGTGTCCCGACTTAACAGAAACTAAATGCTCGTGTCACACGATTGAGAAAGGTAAAGGCATTTATTTATGTGCGCTAGAGTATGTAGGTACAATCCGTAAAGCCTCGCTTACACCGACCACTCGTGTGGCCAAAACCCATGGCATTTGTCCGCCAAGACCCACTAGTAATATAGTAGTCAGTGGAATAAAGACTAGCCCGACCGTATTAAAGGTGAAGTAATTACTCAACCTTCGACCAAGCCACATAATACTCATGTGGATTCTATGCATAATTTTGTCCATCGATTTATTGAATAAATGTGATATACCTATACGTTATGGGAAAGAATTGTATGAGCGGCCATAATAAATAGCTATAGTTAGTTTCTAGTATGTTCTTAACACAGTCTTGACTGAGTAGTTGTTGTTGTAAACTTGGCTTTATAGATGCTACAAAGGAGTGTCCCTCCGAACTTTGACAGTTCTTTTTTTCGACATGACACTAACTTCGAAAAAATATAGTTTGACAAGTCATTGTTTCGACTGAACATAATTTAACAAGTATTAGTTCGACAGAAAATTTACAACACAAACATTAAGTTTATTTTCTAGCGCTTCCTCACCGCTGCCGCGGCACGCTCGCTTTGCTCGCTCGATGTGTAGTCACTACTCTAACATAACCTAACCTAGTCTTTGAGGCCGTTTGAGTTGTCGAAATATTTTCTGTCGAACTAATACTTGTTGAATTCTACTGTCTGTTGATGTACGGTTTCTTGATGCCGTACAGCTTGGATGATGAATAAAAGAGATGAGTAAAAATGGAAAAGATAATATTGTAGAACAGATACTCCGTGAAGACGTCTGCGTAGATCTTGATGATCCGGGCGAGCCTTGGTGCTCGCTGACGACACGTGTTTGGAATCCTTGACGATTCCGTCTAACACTGTTTCTAGATGTCACTGATAGGTACGGAACTCACACGTTGACAGATACGTCTATATGCCACTCGCGTTTCGTCCCCGCTATTCCGATAGCGTCGAAGGACCAAAAACAAAGATGTACGGTTTCTTGATGCCGTACAGCTTGGATGATGAATAAAAGAGATGAGTAAAAATGGAAAAGATTATAATGTAGAACAGACTAATTGATAATTGATGAGAATGCGTGATTGAGGAGATGGTCGGTTGCGAACTGGTGAATTTAGGCCGCGGGCGGGTAAACTGCACTTGCATCAGAACGCAGAGTTCAATGTACGGCTTGCTCCATACAGTTAAAGTTCAGAGGGACACTGGCTACAAAGGAGACTTATATAATATTTCATAAATACAAGAGAAAGTAACAGAAGGAGAATCGTAAAAGAAGCTGTTTAATCTAACATGCAATTTATTGTTACAGGGTTGTCTCTTGATTGCTATTATACTGCCTTAAAAGACATAAAAAATGCACTTAAAATTGTGCCTGATTTACATTCGCTGTTTATTTATGATCTTGACGATAAGGAAGAAGCATTGGGACCCCATTTTATACCTCAAGGCGTTTGCATAAAACGTATTCATATATCCAGTACAAACATAAAAGACATTAACGATGACACATTTATGCCCCTCAAGAAATGTCTTGAAAAATTGAGCATTATTTCAAGCAAAATAAGAAATGTGCCGCAAAAAGCTCTTTTTGAACTACAAAAGTTGACATCGATTGAATTATCATCTAACTACATAGAAGATATACCAAGCTATAGCTTTTACAATCTTCCGCTTACAAAATTAAAAATAACAAGAAATGAACTACAAAATATCTCTGAATCAGCTTTTTCCGGATTAGAATCAACACTTACTAAAATCGATCTCAGCGAAAATAAATTAACAGTGTTCCCAATAACCGCACTTGTTAACCTAAGACATGTTCGATCACTGAGCCTGTCGTGGAATAAAATGATTTCTTTCCCTATAGTTGAGAATTCTGAACTAGGATCATTAGAATTCTTAAATTTATATAAAAATAATTTTGAATTTATTTCCGAAGACTGCCTTAGATTTTGTCCGTCCCTGACAACGTTATTGTTAAGTTTTAATTTAATCAACAGTATACATTATAGGGCTTTAAATTATTTGGTCGCCTTAAAGTCAATAGATTTAAGCCACAATAGGATAAAAACTTTGAATCCCAATATTTTTCAAAAGAATCAACTTTTAGAGGTCGTCGACCTAAGTTATAATCATTTGCATCATATTCATGGCATATTTTGTAATCTGCCGTCTCTTACTGAAGTATATTTAAGTCATAATAATATTTTGGATGTGCCAATAGATTCATTTCTAAACTCTAAAAATATAAATGCAATACACCTAGACAAGAACTGTATAAGCAACATGAATAGTGAGAGCTTTAGTACCTTAGAGAATCTAGTTAAGCTGCGATTAGAGTTTAATTATCTAAATCAAGTGCCACATAATATTTTTATAAATACTAGAAATATATTGAAGATTAGCCTAGACAATAATAATTTTTCTGATATTGTAAATGACACATTAGGACCCCTCGTTAATATGAACGAAATAAGATTAAGTAATAATAAACTTAAAATCATAACAAGGCATTACTTTGCAACTTGTATAGTGTTAGAAGAAATATATTTGGACCACAATGAAATAACGTTTATAGAAGCTGGAGCTTTTGTTAAGATGAGTAAATTAAAATACCTTAGTCTTCATAACAATTATCTTGTAGATATTAATGATGTCTTACCAAAACGAAACTCTAATTTGCTAACATTACATTTAGAATCAAATTCTGTATCAATGATAGGTAATACAATGCTTCAATCTCAAGAGAAGCTCAATTACTTGAATTTAAAAAATAATCATTTGAAATTCTTAACTAAAAATACTTTTCGTAACTTGTCGCTAGTCACACAACTAGAGTTAAATGATAACGAAATTTCTATAATAGAAGATTTTTCATTACAACATTTAAACTCTATAATATACTTAGATTTACGAAACAACAAGCTATTTAACATAACAAACTTTACGTTTTATGGTCTATCTGAACTAGAAGATTTGGACATTTCACATAATAGCATACTGTTTATTTTTGATTTTGCATTTGACTCCTTGAAAAAGTTACGCAGTCTTAACTTATCATTCAATCCACTCAAAATTCTCCATAAAAACATTTTTCAGCAGGGTTTACCTTTAAGCTCATTATATTTAGACAATTGTGAGATACAAGTTATTGAGAATAATACCTTCATGGGACTAAACAATTTGAAGTCATTATCTTTAAAAAATAATTCATTAAAATCTAGTGACTTATTATCTATTAATATTCCAGGGTTACGATTATTGTCTTTGTCTTTTAATGTACTTGATTATTTACCCTTAGAGTCATTTTTTCAACTTCCTCTTTTAGAGAGTTTATATTTAGAACATTGCAACATAGAACACATTTTTGAAGGAACATTTAGATACAACAAGAATCTGTTAAGACTGAATATGGCACAGAATATTATCAGTACCATTCCATCGAAATTGTTTGATGAGTACAACTCAGTGACAGAATTTAATATAAGTAACAATTTCTTAGATTACGTGCCATACGATACATTACATAATTTTACTCAAGTTGAAAGTTTAGACCTTGCTGACAATCTTTTGCCTAAAATAGAAATAAGTGGATTTGAAAAATTAGTAAAACTGAAATATTTGAATCTTAGGAAAAACGAAATAAGGTTGATAACAATCAGAAAGAAAATTGCATTTGAAGAATTAATTTCTTTTGATATTAGCTTTAATAGACTAGAAACGTTACCTAATACTTTATTCGAGGTTTTCCCCAACTTGTTAAATATAAATGTTTCATACAATGATATCGTTCATTTTGATTTCCTTATGATTAACAAAAAAAGTGAAATGTCTCTGATTAATATAGATCTTAGTAAAAACCGAGCAATTACATGGACCACATCTAGTTCTAGACGAGACAATAACATGCTCATATCGAATCTATACGAACTTCACATTAGTGCTACTAATATGACAAACTTAGATGATAATACGTTTGATTTATTTGTAAACTTACGAAACTTGTATTTAACATTCAACAAAATTAGAAGATTGTCAATAAGTCCATTTTCAAAATTGAAATACTTAGAAACTTTAGATTTAAGCTTCAACAGAATTTCTCAACTAAAGACAAGTAATTTTCGTGGTCTAGTTAAATTGAAGTCTTTATGTTTATCTAATAACAATATTGAGTCATTGGACTATTTTCCCGAAGATTTGAGCAACCTAAAACTTTTAGACCTATCTTACAATAAGTTGCAAAACATTCTTAATGATGATTTTATCAATTTAAGAGAGCTCACGGTCTTGTATTTAAGTTACAATAATATCAAATATATCTCAGTAACTGCTTTTAACAATTTAAATAGCATTCTACAAATTGACTTGGAACACAATAAGCTTCAAACAATACCCGTAGAGTTACTGAATTCTGTTGAGAACCACGTTCACGATATCTCGATCAAAGGTGAGTTATATAATGAATTAATCAAATTGCAACTACAACAACTTTGTTATATTTCCTAACTTATGTTTTTTTTCTTTACAGGTAACGTTTTAATATGTAACTGCCAGAGAGATAACGCTTGGGTGTGGATACAAGACCATCCCAACATAGTAAAACCAAATGCGGTGTCATGTCTTAATGACCAGTACCCTAAAGAGAAATGCGATATTCCTGTGATCTCACAGCTGTCTGTCGATAGACACAAAGACAACTCTGTCTCAATGTCATGGTTCATAAGAAACCGAACGGCTGTAAAGGCTCTACAGATTATATACTATGCTGAAGATATTAATTCAGATGTGAGTATTTGACAATCGTGCAATTACTAACTTTTATCATATGAATGAAAAATAATTAAAAGTGACTGACTGAAGAAATGACTGGTAGAGTCGTTTTATTAATTGAAGTTCATTAGTGTTTCTGTGATGCCAAAATTGTAAAAAGAACTATTGAACTTATATTATTAATAGTATTTTTTTTTTCAGGTTAAATCTAAATATCTGGATAAAAACGACGTCTCTGTTAATATCAAAGACCTTGAACCTAATGCAAACTACGTGGTTTGTATCATAACGCTATCTGAAGAAATAGTAGAATACGATGATTCAAATGACAACACAACAGTGAACGGTGATGCTAATGTAACATCAAGCATAAGCCAAGATATTGCTGCGACAATTCTTATGCGATCTCCTTCTAGTGAATGTGTTTCTTTTAATACTTACAAGAAACAAATAACCATCGAATTAAAAGCAAAACCAAAGTATAAACTTTCATCTATTCTAAACCGTAGATTAGGTCTAATAGTTGGTTGTGTTCTAGGGTGCATAGTATTCTTTATAATGGTTTCTGTTTTATTATATACTAAAATTAAAGAGAGGAAGCGAATAGCCAAATCTGATCCAGCGTGGTCAGAAATGAACGATTATCATTCAATGGCTAGCAAAGATGAAATTTTGCAACACTCTACAACCGCTTCTACTGATAATATATTACTAGGAATGGCTAAAAGTCGGTAATCTCTATTTTCAATGCTTGAAGTAGCATTAGATGCTAGAACTATTTCATGACTATCTCGATTTCTTAAATTCAATGATACATAAATAGAAAAGCAGACACTATTTCAAATATAATATATTATAATAAATTACACGCAAGAAGATACGCTTTGAACAAGTACCACTAGGGTAGAATTTTACAATTACGAAGGAATCAATTATGTAGATTTAGTAGGTAGAGATAATTTGTAGAGATTTTAATATGATATCATATTCTTAGTATAGTTGTAGTGACTTATTATATTGTAGGTAAATAAATAATAATTGTTGGCATGGTTAACGGTTGTTTAATTAAAAGCAGATTCCCCACAGTCAATTAATTAATCAGTATAATTGTTCATAAACTATATTTAGGTACACCTAAAGCCTTAAACACAGGAGTAGATAGATAAACACACATAGGATCAATAGCGATGCTCCATACTACCAGTATCAACATCATTGATTTAAAATAAAAATTCACTATACCAAAAGAAAATAAACCGTTTGCACTCGCCGTGTTACCACACAGCATAATGAGATGCTTAGGAAGTGGAAAATGAGTTAATAAAAGTTCTCGAAACCCATTTTTTGTACAGAAGTTACTTTTATCTTATAGCAGTATCTCGATTATCAAAAGCTATTGAGGAAAACAGTCTGCCTTTGAAGTAAGTAGGGACGATGGAGGATGTAGCTCTTGTAAAAATCAAATTAATCTAAGTAAGTGGCTTTTCTGGTGAAATAGGTATAAGGAAATTTTCATGAACAACGCTATTTACGGAAGCTTCTTAAATTTTTGAGCTACTGAACCCACACATTTTGTGACACTTAACACATTTTGTGATGGAGAAATGTTATTTCGTAACAGGGTTTTGGAAACGCAAAGAGAAATTCTTCGAATTGCGCTTCAAAAATAACCGTCCGATTACTCGCTTGCTTCTTACATGATTTAACTAGTTATTGGTTTTTACTTGTTATACTTAACTACCCGCGCCCTCGATTTCACCCGCGGTTTCACGGGATAAAAAGTAAGGTTCCGGGATAAAATGCAGGGTATAAGCTATCTCCATTCAAAATTTTATCCAAATCCGTTTAGCCGTTGCAGCGTGAAGAGGTTACACACACACAAACACACTAAACTTACAAACTTTCGCGTTTATAATATAAGTATGATGTGATGTGATAGGTAAATCAATATAGCAATGTTGTATTGTTGAAAGCAAGAATAAGAGCACCATAAAAACAAAGACAAAACAATATCAAAATGAAAGTATTACAGGCGACGCTATCGCTAAAATCAAATACTATGGCGAAACCACAGCATAGATTTGATAATAGTCTTTATACTCTGGCGAAACAAAGAGATGAAATAGGTACTAACAAATAAAAGAACTATCATCATAAAAGGTGATGTCGTGCAAGAAACACTTTGTGGTAAAAAATGTTGACTACCGCAAATATACGAATTGGAGTAGAGGAATTCAAAAGGTTCCTTGCTTGCGAGACGAAGGTATAAAATATATTAAGGAGAAAAAGTATGTAAGGTATTTTGCCGAAGTCAGTTAAGGAGTCACTTGAGAACGGATTTAGGTTTATGTAAATAAAAAGTTGCAATACATACCTAGGTACATATATTTATAAAGAGTATATGAATATGTATGGTACGTTTTGAAACTTTTATTAACACTGGCACCCGTCTTATAAGTTTGTTTTATACATTTATATACTTTTACAGAAAATCTTATCGTGTAGGTATAGTACGGACATACGACACGTTATCCGGACATATAAATTAATTTTATCACTTACTACTCTTCCTAGATTTATTTTCTAAGCTAGATTAGGTACTATAAATGCCAATCTTGATTCAGTAACAGGTTCACGTCCGTTTGCTTCCCTATCAAGGTATCAATCAAGGCGATTATCAAGTGAGACATGCGCTGAGACCCAGCTATTATGCGGTTAGAATCGTGCATGACACTTCGACAGATTGTTGTCCTAATTGGTGTGTAAGTGACTTCCCCGGGAGAAATAAGCTAATGTACACATTCAATATTGACGATCGTGTCGGTGAAATGTTTTCCGGAGAGAGAAGGCAGTATAATTGTGCTTATTGACTAGAAAGCTAGACATTGGATGATGGGACACGTCCTTTGGCGTCCATGGAATTTAAAGATTCATATTTATTGCGTGTTTTAACTATGGCTTCTCTGTGCTTCTGGTGTGGTGGCTGCTGAAATAAGCAAAATATCTTCTTTTCTTACATACATCTGAATAAATAAATCAAAGGTGTTAAAACACGTCAAACAGGATAGTTACACCATTTATGACTCAAGAACGGCAGAACCGATTTTAATGATCTCTTATTTGTTGGATTAGTCTCCGCCCCGAATAGCAGAACAACAATTAAAATATCGGAAAATTCAAGGAAAAAAAATTCAGAAAATTATTTTTTAAAGCAATTAGAGATTAATTAAAAAGTTAACACGACATTCATTAACTGTTAGGTGGTACGAAGTTTTCCGGGAACGATACGAAACGGATACGGGTGCGAAATACATAAATGTATAATTTTAACCTACTAATATTATATGCCAAAATTTGTGAGGATGGATGGATGGATGTTTGTTACTCAATCACGCAAAAACTACTGAACAGATTTTGATAAAATTTGCTATGTACTTAGCCTTTAGGTAATGGAGAAGGCCGCGGGGCGCAACTTGTTATTTATATACTGAAGCTTTGTCCTTGTAACCCAAACGGTACAGGGTTGGTTCACGTTTTAAATAATTGAGTACGAGTCAGGAAGTATTTGTTTCTGCTAACTCCGGAGTGTTTTAACTCTAAAATTAGAACAGCTGGCATCTATTTTTAATTTTGGATGGTTCAGTTCCTTTCTTGTTACCTGTGTGGGCTGACTGTCAAATCAAGGGTTAGATTTCACAACAAAACCGACTATTTATTGTGAGTTTGTACGCACCTATCTTTGTTTTTAGGGTTTTACCCTCGTCACGACGCCTTAGATACTGATAATCCTAGTTAGGGGTAAGTAAGTAGCAGAGGTACATAAGGAAAGAAACTACCTTCATGATCGACAGGATTTTGAGGGCAGAAGTGTTTATTTGGAAGTGTGTTTAGTTGTACCTAGTAAGGGACTGCATTTACATTAGGTTTACTGTGGGATTATCAAAACTAGCCGCTTAGAGTATATATATATATATATATATATATATATATATATATATATACCTAACTAGGTACCTAGTTATATATACTCTAAGACTAGCCGACACCCGCGACTCCATACACGTAGAATTCGGTTTATAGTTGTCCCCTAAAGAATTGTTCGTTTGTTCTGGATCAAAGTATTTAAAATTTTTATTGTGCAAAATATGCCTGTGGCTCAGTTCGTTAGAGCGCCTTCTGGCCTGAAGGGAGCCTCACAGTTCAAACCTCGGCTGGAAAGAAATTTTTGCGTATCTGAAATGCGATGAAAATATTATTATTTTTTACTATTTATAGGCTTGCGTTTGACCGCTATCTCACGTGTTGTTAAGTGACGATGCGGTCGAAGATGTAGCACGCTCACCTAGAAGAAACCTGTTCACTCTTGTCTTAAAGACACCCAGATTACAGCTATCCGGAAACACAGATGCCGGCAGAGAGTTCCACTCCTTGGCCGTTCGCATTATGAAGTTCGAAGCAAAGCGCTTGGTGCGAGCAGGAGGGATGTCAACCATAAGTTAATGACGGCTTGCCGTACGTCTGGTTGTCCGGTGACAGAATGGGGATGGCGGAATAAGTTCATCTAATTCCGTCGCACACTTTTCAAAATGTACCCGGTAAAAGACCGATAGACTGGCAACTTTGCGCCGATGTTCAAGACTCTGAAGCTTAATCTTAACCAGCGCAACGTCACCAATGAGCTTTTTGACTTTTCTTTCAATGGTCTCCAAGGCTTTGAGCTGTAGTGTAATTCCGATGAATAATATGTAGGTTGTTGTTAGAATAATATAATATGTATGGGGGTAGACAGCAAATGTAAAATGAATTAAAATTTATAATATATATAACTAATAATAATCCCTCGTGTCGTAAAGAAAGGGCTTTCTTTCTTAATTTTATTTAAAAATATTATGTATATAAAATTATTTATATGTATATATTTTTAATTTTTTAGAGGCCTTGGCCCAAAACTGGGACGACTCAGGCTAACAGTAATTTTAATTCATTCATTTGCCATCTGCTCCCATACATATTATATTTTTCTAAAAACAACCTACAGAATTACACTACATATTTTCATTGCGTTTCAGATTTGAGATTATAGTTCGGAGTTTATTTATTAATAACAATGTTACATGTCAGATTATTTAAATGAATTACAATTTAATTACCAAGTCAATCATAATACTATATATAATTTATGATATTGCATAAAAATTGTCATTAAAATAAAAATTAAAAAATATAAGAAACATAATACAAAAATAATTAAATTAAAAAAATAATTATCTATCTACTAAAATAAGTAGATTTTACTGTCAGTCTTTACAGCCAATAAATTCATTATAGATGTAAAACGCTTGCTTGACGAGCCATCGCTTCAGCCTGTATTTAAATATATTTATATTGGAGGCGGATGTTACATAAAGGGGTAGCTTATTATACACAGTGGGGCCCATAACATGCGTAATCTTTGATGATTTTTCTAGTTTTCTGGTAACGGTAATCAGTTTGTTTCTGTTTCTTGTGCAGTATGAATGAACATTGCTGTGTAGTGTGTACTGCTCCAGATTTAGTCATACATAAACTGCGACTTGGTATAGCACAACCGATGGTAGGGTAAGAATACCTAGCTTTCTGAAATGTGGCCTTGCGGTTGCATCCTGTGGAATGCGAGCTATAGCTCGCACGGCGCGCTTTTTGATTAATTTCCGCAACGCCACGTTATTAGAATTTTTGCATACCCAAAATGTTTTGTTAAGTCTCCATGTGAATTCACTCAAAGTACAAGAGAACAGGTCCGTTCCAACTGCTACTAGTACTAAGTGCGCGCTTCAGAGGCGCGAAGTATATCCTCATCCACAGTACTGTCACCCACGTGACGGTAGTGTCATCATCATCAGCCCATCACGTTCCCACTGTTGGGACACGGGCCTTCTCTCATTAAGAGAAAATGGTCCATAATCCACCACGCTGGCCCAGTGCGGGTTAGGAAATGTCACATGTCCTTGAATTTTTGTGAAAAATTCTTGGACATGCCGGTTTCTTCACGATGAATTCCTTCACCATTTTTAGAGCGAGAATTAAATACGCACATAACTTAAGAGTCAGTGGTGTGGGGCCAGCAGGGTTCGAACTCGGGTGCGCCGGATCAAAAGTCGCACTGATCCACACTCGCTCTACTCGCTCGACGGTAATGTACTTAGTTAAAAGTTATATTAAAATTCAATAACGAATTAAACTAAATTTGTTGCTGCCATTTGATTTGACATTTGGCCATAGTCACACAACGAACGCCTTGAATGTATTGTTGAAGTCGTCAATAATTCTAATTGATACCTTGTTACCGGATTTTCCGAAACGATGTTTGCTTAATTAAATTTTCCGGAACCTCTAGATACTCGCTCGACGCTCATTCTCATGCTCTCAATCTATCGTGTCTGGCATTAAATTAATTGTGTTAACTCTACAATGATGCTAATAACTTTAAGAACAAATGCGTCTGTTTGTCCATTATAATTCCTAATAGCTATAATTATATTATCCTAATAATATTATAAATCTGTTAAAAATATAAACGGCTACACTCACGTTATGATTGTGTCGGAATAACTACGACCAGGTTTCGGACAATTAGGATGTCCTTCTTCCGGGAATTTACGCTTTGAGCAGACTGCCGTTTATATTTATAATAAATATTTCGACTCACGATAGTTCCCAAACCTTAATATTATAAATGCTGCTGACTACCGACTTTAGAGGATCTGAAAAAAGACATATCTGCTACTTTTTATCCCTGGAAACCGCGTGTAAAACCGCGGGGCGCAGCTCGTTTAGAAACAATATCCTTATGATATTAATGTGAGCAGATATACAACACTACTTTTGTTGAGAAGTACATAAATAATTTACTGTATTAAAAAGTAAGTAGGTCAGCACAATAATACGGTATATATAGATTATTATATTCAGCCGAAATCGTCCCACTGCAGGGCAAAGGCCTTACTTTTCTTCCACTTCTCGCGGTCGTGAGATAGAATGGGCCAATCTAACAGGAATGTATCCAGTTCGTCTCGCCATCCCAATAGCTGCATTAACATAAATAATAAATACATAAATCATTAGCTACATTAACTTCATAAATACATAGGTAGGTATAGAATTTGCCTTTCTCCGTTTCAACTGATGTAATTTCAGTAGGTAGGTACAAATACTGTTAATTCATCTGTTCTATGTAAAATTATTGAGTTAAACAAGAATTCGTAAAACATAAAAAATATCTAAAATCCACGTTTTAATGGATTTTGAATGCATTGTCCTCGAGTTGTGAGCTACACTGAAAGTTTCAGCCGGATAGCTAATCGGGAAGTACTCGAATTTTGAGTTGCAAGATTCCACCCGCAACGACAGACAGACAGACAAACAAGAAAGGACTTAATAAACACGTGGTAAAATAATACAAGATCTATGGCTGTATCTAACTAATAGAATCTACATCGTCATCATGCGGCTTTTTTAACAGACATCATGGAGTCTACAGCGGGGGCGTCGTATCGCTGCCTGGTGAAGAGCTATTGAACTTGACCTACTAACTCACTGAAAGCCGCTCTTAGTTATAAAAGTCAAGCTCGTTGTGCTGTTTTTACGACCTATTGAATGACTTGTTTCATGTCTGTTTTGAAGATTTCAATGTCAGTTTATATAAATGATGAAATTCAATTATTTTGGTCAAGAAGCAGTAAATAAATAAATACGCTCAACGATCACATATATAGATCTTGACGCCTAAGAAGGATTCCCTGTATCTAGGAAACCAGAAACTAGCAAGACCCTGGTCCCACAATACAAATTCTAATTTATTATATACCATAATGGTATATACCATAATGATGTGTTGACATGCACCGTCTAAATGATGCATGACAATTGCATATGTAGACAGATAATGGTTTTCATACCATTATTGTATTCAACTGGCAAGAAACTTGCTCCGTCTAAATGACGCATGACAGTTGCATACCATTATTGTATTCAACCGGCAAGAAACTTGCACTGTCTAAATGACGCATGACAGTTTCATACCATTATTGTATTCAACCGGCAAGAAACTTGCTCCGTCTAAATGACGCATGACAGTTTCATACCATTATTGTATTCAACCGGCAAGAAACTTGCTCCGTCTAAATGACGCATGATAGTTTCATACCATTATTGTATTCAAACGGCAAGAAACTTGTACTGTCTAAATGACGCATGACAGTTGCATACCATTATTGTATTCAACCGGCAAGAAACTTGCTCCGTCTAAATGACGCATGACAGTTGCATACCATTATTGTATTCAACCGGCAAGAAACTTGCACTGTCTAAATGACGCATGACAGTTTCATACCATTATTGTATTCAACCGGCAAGAAACTTGCTCCGTCTAAATGACGCATGACAGTTTCATACCATTATTGTATTCAAACGGCAAGAAACTTGCACCGTCTAAATGACGCATGACAGTTTCATACCATTATTGTATTCAACCGGCAAAAAACTTGCTCCGTCTAAATGACGCACCACAGTTGCATAGAAACCCTCATCGTTTAAATGTGATAATAATTTGGAGCATACAACAAAAAAACGATAGGTACGAATATTTTCTTAAAGGTTTTGTTTCTGTGTCAGTACACTGAATTCGTTAAATTGCTTTTAAACTAAGGAAATATCAAAATCATAATAAACTTTTATTTATGTAACTAAGTGATGAGGCGAACAAGTCGTTCGCCTGATGGTAAGCGCCAAGCCTGCTCATATCAATTGCAGTGCCACCTTTAATATTATAAAAGTACTGCGTAGCACTGTATTGCGCTCGTCACCTCGAGACATCAGATATTAAGTCTCAATATGCCCAGTAATTTCGCTGGCTATAATGCCCTTCGAACCAGAACACAGAAATGCTTGCGCGCTACTGCTTGGCGGCAAAATAAATCGCACAGCTGTGGTACCTACCCAGACGGCCTCCCGCACACGAGATACCTACCACGATAGTGAGTACTTAATTTCAGTAGTTACGAAGTTCACACAAGCCCACGAAGTTAATATGCGATGTCAATTATATCAAACGGAACAATGTGACTTAAGTCATGCTCCAGTACACATTCACTCAGCACATTACCAGCAAAGTTTGGAACAAACCGCAACGACGCGATGTCTGGGGGAGTTCAGTTGGTGAGATGCGATGATGTGTGATCTAAAGCGGTCACTCATATTGTACCTAGCTGTAAGATCTCTATCGATATCATGGTTTTATAAGATCGCTTAACGAAGAATCGCTTATCGAAGAAGCTTTCTATTGCAAAATCATCATACATTAGTACTAACCTTAATAATTTTTTTGGTGGCGTTGTTTAGCAACACTAAGCCATCTCAAAAATTACGAGCAAAGCTCGGTGAGCATCCAGGTACTTATTATTATTTATTTATTTAGTTTACAATATTAAGCTTACAGTCTAACACCAAAACACTAACTATATCAGGTAATAATAAAAAAACTAAAACTTTAGTTACGAGGGTACAATGGTGAAACATCAGCCTTGCTGCTTGCGCGAAGCTTTTATCCAATAAGGAAAGCCTGTCATACGTGTAGCTATTTTACCATCTTATTGCAGTATTTTTTTTATGCAACTAAACAGTAACTTGGGTAAATTGTCCGCCTGATGACAAGCGCCACGCTTGCCCATTGAAAATGCAGTGCTGAAAAATACAGAACTTTTAACACCATGCAAAGGACTGCGTAGAGGTGCATAGCATTACGCTCATCACCCCAAAACATCAGATATGTCTCATATGCCCAAAAATACAATGCCCTTCAAACAGAACACAGAAATGTTTATTTATTTATTTAGGCACACAAAACAGATTACAGTCAGTTTAGAAATCACGTTAATAATACATAAATTGTTTCGAATATGACTATGTACTATTTCGTACAAGCTCAAGTGGCTTCCCATACGTCTTCGTCGGAATGCTCATATATTCTCTCCTTTACAGTATTCTGTTCCATCCCAGTTCCCCGCGCTACCTTAAGGAACGTTTTGATTTCCTTCACACTTCAAATCCGTGGTCACTACGGTCATCACAGAACCTACTGTTGACAACGCCTGCTCATAGTACTTCCTTCTATGATTACTTCTTCACTGTCAAAGCTGATCGCCTATAGAACGCCTTACCTCTTTCAATTAAACGAGCTCCTTCTCTTGAAATCTTTAAAAATCGTGTTAAGCAGATCTATCTTGCACAATAGCTGCTACCTATGCTTCGTCTACTGTTAGTATTTATGTTCTTATTTGTAATTTTGTATTTTTTACCTATGTTTAATTTACTTGTATATTTTATGTTAAAGTATTTATTAGGTATATTTTAAGCTATTGCATAGCTTCTATCGCGGGCCTTGAGCGTGGAGACCGAATCCAGAAATTCCGTAACGAAAATAACCTAACACCCCCCACTCCGAATGCTATGCAATAGCTTTACCGCGGCAGTCTCCGAGTGCCACACGTCTTTTTTATTAATTATGTTATGTATTTTATGTAATGACTTTGGTTTATGTATGTATATTATATTATATAACAAAATTATCTTAAATTAACGCCGTCCATATATATTTTTGTCTACATTCCTTCACTTGTGGGTTGTCTGGAAGATATCGCTTTGAGCGATAAGACCGTCCATTGTGACACTATTATTAAGTTAGTTGTAATTTTAGTTTTTAATTATTTCTGTATTTTGGTGTTACAATAAAGAGTTATTCTATTCTATTCTATAGTCCAAAACATGTGTACAGATCATGGTTATATTTAGCAGTAATAGTATGTATGGTTATAAAATATACTGTAAAAAACAAAGTAATAATTTATGTAAAATGATTGAAACTTGAATGCACTAAATATTTTTTGAAAGGATAGCCAGAACATCTCATTTATATTTCGGTAGTCTTGGGTCAAAAATGTCAATAGAAATATTTGCACACTACTGCGTGGTGGAAGAATAACTCGCAGTGGTAACAACTCAGACGGCCTCTCACATACAGGAGACGTACCACCTAGCTAATTAGGTATATTACCAGTCTCTAAACCAAAGAAAACTAAATATTACTACGTAAAGAAGCGGCACCTCCAACCCTACGCTAATTTGTCGTCACCCGCAACAAACCGATGAAAAAATAGGCAATGCCGTGCTTGCGTCACTCGATTGTCACCGCTCGCTGCGAATGACTAATGAGTGAGATTCAAATGTTTATTTTATATGTGCAATCAATTGATGTTATTTGAGGTTGTTATGACCTTTTTGGATGACGACAACGACCTGCTTTACAGAGGTAGAGCAGGCCGGCTGACTATTTGACTTTGACGAAACATATTCAGAAAAAGACGGAGAACGGCTAAAGACGGTGGAGCTGACCAGGACCTGACCTGATTGACGGAGGACTGCCTATCTCTTTTAAAATGGTTTGTTATTGTTCTGTGTATGGATGCAAAGAAACCACTTACACAAATATGAATCGAAGATTTTTTAGTTTTTCGCGTCTCCCAGCCAAGCAATAGTGGGTGTGAAAGAGAAACACTTAGGTTGCTTACGTATAGCGTTGTCCTTGTCGCGCTCAATTCGTATTAGCTGATCCCTACAATAATTACGCACACACAAAACGTGTGCTGACAGGACGGTGCGCCAGTAGTAGTACTAGACAGTTAGCTCGGCGAATTTGTATGGAGTGTCGGGGGTCTGCTCTAAACCACCAGCGGCGGCGTGATTGGTTTTGACAGTACTTTGTAAGTTAAAGTCATACACAAGGCGTAAACTAATCAACAAACAATCAACTCGAGTCGCGCTCCATTCTTGAATTGTTACTCAAATTCAATTGAAATCAACAATTATGTTGATTTCAATAAAATTTAAGATCATCAATCGATTGATTGTTAATCAGAATTGAAGTTTACAGATTCAATTAGGTAAATCGCAGAGACTTACCACCCACCTTATTTATTTAAAAAATAATTATTTAGGTACGCAACCATTAGCTCGGCAAGAAATTGAGAGACCATTTTATATTCAAATAGGTACTTAATTATGGATTAAAATTAATTAGCTCTTTGAATAATTTGTTGCCTATAATAATACCTACTTAGGTGCCGGTTGGGTAAAATTAATATTATTAGCTTTGTCTTCAATATAATTACTGAGTTTAAAGTTGGTTGTCCTTTGAAACTTTATAACGATAAACTAGAAGGAGGTAGGCATTGTGTTCTTTGAGTTCGTGAGGGGGTTGTCGCTAAGCCAAATACGTTTATAGATTGTTTTTTTTTTAATTTTATTGTAGCTGCGCCACGCGGTTTCTCAGGATATGTGTTAGGATATGGCCTATGTGTTAATCCAGGGCCTAGCTATGTCCATTCAACATAATTATAGGGAATATACGACTTAATATTTGATATCTCGGGGTGATGAGCGCAATGCAGTGCTACGCAGTGCTTTTTACTGTATTTAAAGTTTAGGGTGGCACTGCAATTGTTATGGGCAGGCGTGGCGCTTACCATCAGGCGAATGACTTGCCAGTCTCATCACGCAATTTCAATAAAAAAATCACTCAAATTCGTTAAGCCATCGTGAAGAAGTAACAAACACAATTATGTACATACAAACTTTCGCATTTATAATGTTAATGTGATTATAAATATGTCGTCCCATGAACTGCAGGGTAAAGCACAGGTTACCTTCCTTCAATTTCTTCGGTTTTAAGCTGTTATAGGCCAATACCTTAACAGTCACGTTGCCTGCGTCCGTTATTTGAGACCTATTTGATTGAAACTTTGGCCCAGACTTTGGTAGATGTGGCTGAGTCCCACTTCAACCTGTGATCAGTGAAATGATTATGGCAAGTACTAAATGTTACCTTTACGAGCATGACTTTATAACCCTAAGAAATAAGAACCCTAGCTTCGTAGGAACTTTTTAGAAGAATAATACAAATAAGATATTTAGAGTTAAGCAGAGGGCAAATAAAGACTTAAATGGAATGTTTGACAGCCTCTGTGTGGTTGGAAAGGTCGGCTCAAATCTCATATACACTACTGAGGTTGCGGTTCGATTCCCGCGACGTGACAAATGATTGTGCACAGAAAAAAAAAGCGCAAGCATTATTTGTTTCGTGTCTGGGTGTTGTGGGACTATGATCCTCATAGTTTCTAATTCTCTAGATACAGGGAATCCTAGTTAGGGGCCAGGATCTATGTATGTATGTGATCGTAGCGCATAAAAAAAAAGTATGTCAAGATAATGTACAATGTGGGTCAAACACTACCCTCAATATTGACTGCGCAAACTTAACTAATAGCTTAACAGTCGTAGTAATTTTAACTAAATAAAACTGAAATACTTTCCCAAATAAAGTAGTCAGACAGTAACTCTTATGAAAATTTTCGAGAAAACTTTAATCTAAATTCAAGTTTTAAATTAAAAGTTCCGCGAGAGAATCGGTCAAAACACAGCGCCCTACATGAAATATGCATGAGGGCTTAATTTGCTAACTAAAATGGAATCCTCAGAGATTACTTGACATATCTCCGCTTCTCGTCGGCTGTGGTTATTTTGAAGTTCTGCTGCTTTTGAGTTTGTCTTTTACCCCCATCCCACATCACATTGTAGAAAAACTACGTAAGTACAGTAGGTACACGTTATTATCACGTTTTTTTTGTTTGTCTGTCGTTCCGGGTGGAATGTTGCGACTTAAATTTCGAGCACTTCCCGATTAGCTATCTGGCTGAAACTTTCAAAGTAGCTCACAACTTAATGACAATGCATTCTAAATCCGTTTAATAGCATGCAACGCTGACCTTATCTCAACAGGTGCAAATAAACGTGGATTTTATATATTTTTTAATTTGTCACTTTCTTGATTTTGTCTATATTCCATGTCTAACATGTGAATTTTAATTTTTAATTTTGTGAGGTACTGAGATAGGTAGTATTATGATAAACGCTACGTCTGCTGTTGGCCAGCTAAGATGCGGTACCACTCAGAACTATTACAAGCAAAATCCTATGGCCACTGCACTGCGCTTTTCACGCTGCGACAATGCCCGGTGACTGAGACCATTGGGTAATAAAGCTGCGGCTGGTTAAAATGACTGTCCTTCTTTTTATATTATGTCAGAAGAGATGAGGTCGTTGGGCGTTTGCGCTTACTTTCTACCTATATTACCAAGAAGAAAACACAAAAGAATAGCTACAGGTACCCATATTGTGATAGGACTCCTTAAAAATGTATGGAGTATCATATCCCTTTGCCTCCAGTTCACCGCTAGCATATGTATGTATGCACCTACCTCTACAATGTGTACCTACATATATCTAGGTTTTGTAGTTTCGGTTTATTTTATACAATGATAATATTTCACATTATATGGTATCGTAGGTATGTTTAAACATTGAATCTAGTATATTATTGCATCTCCTAACAGGTATCTAATTATTAGAATACTGAAAAGGTATACAATACCTAACTCTACTATAATATCAATAACAAAATGTTATATCTATTACGAAATGTATCTATAAAATCATTTTTGTATCTTATAGGTCTTTGCTTGACCATTATCTCGCCTGATGTTAGCGACTGTGACGCCGCAGATGGAGCTCATAGATCTAGATAAAGGGGTGTTGAGAGACTGCTCAAACCAGTCTCCCTGATGGTTTACTGAACATCATTCCTAAACAAAACTAGGTTGTTTAATGGCATGCTTATATAAGCCCCAATAACTGTATGTTATTATGTACATATTATTGAACAAGTATACCACAGGTTATAAAAAGCAAGATGCTAAAAATCTACATTGGTATTCAGTTATTTAAATACGAGTATAACTCATATATATTTCTAAAAATTATATTATACGTAGGTTCGGTAATTATATGCACTCATATCTAAACCACTTTTGTTTCGAGTTATGCTAATCACAAAATAACAGCAAACAAAAACACATCTACAAATCTTTAAGAATCAGCCAAGGCCTAGCGCAGGTCTATTACTTCTGAAATGTACCTACGTAGAAGCATATCTTTTTGCACGAAAATAAATTGATTGCGAAGCGCCGACAAAGGCTCGAGATGGTCGCTTCGAGTCTGATCAGATAAACCACTACGACATTCCGCTAACACTTGAGCTACATCAAAGAAGAAAAACCTTTAAACTCGAGCAAGTAATTCCTTTTGCGTTTCTGTAGATTTGAAAAAATACGTACGGGTAAGTCGCGTGTTATCCGTGCGTTATGAGAACTATACTTGACCTGTTTCAGTAACCTCCTGAGCCTGAGGCGCTCTAGTTATGATTAGAGGTGGGTCAACCGACCACTATTCTGTATTATATTCGTAGCTACAGCGGCATATTCGTGAGAGTATGATACCCGATCATTATCCGGCAAAGGGTTATCAGAAAACCTTTCCTTCCGGGTGTTCGGAATAATTCCAGAAAATGTAAGGTATTGTTGTTGTGTAACATCATCTGTGAAAGAAAAATATAAGTTAAAACTTACTTGTAAGGTATTTTTTACGTTTAGTAACTATTACATAAATAATAATTATACGAGGAAATAACAAGTTTTTGGGTAGTTCCCGATAGGTATATACCGCCAACGCCGTCGGGTAGGCCCGGTATATCTTGGAGTAATAATAATTTATTCCACCAACGGCCCGGCTGCCCGGATATCCGGCATACCACTAAACGTACATCTCTAATTTTGAGGGTCGTTTTGACGTCTAATTATAATTCGAGGTGAACTTTCATGTTTATTCAAACCCTGTTTACGGGTTCGTAGTTCAGTTACACCCTGAGATTAAAGGTTGTTAGAGGATTCGGCCTACATACAATTAACATGAAGGATAACTGTGTTGTCTTAGCTAAGTGCCACCGACCCTTCGAAAATACTACTAGTTGAAATACAGATATTCCAAAGAGTCGGGTCACTCCCTTCCCTATAATATGGCTGATGCCAGGAGGCCAGGTGATGGCTGGTCCACAAGTCATACTCGTGAACGGGTGCTGATTGTATGGTCTGGTCTGATCTAGTCACTCTAAGCGTTACTGTATTTTATATTCATAATTATATTATTCATATGTTTCTGTTACTGATACTGTGATTATGGGACATCTCACTCGCACTTCTAGTTTGATATTTTGTTAATTATAACTTTTACTTTATTGTCAGAACCAATTAACAATTATGTACAAATATATAGAATGATAAAAACTAAACTAACCTACAACAAAATTAAAAAATGAAATTAAATGTAAAACACAGAATTTAGGTCACCGTCCGCGGGCAGGGTGCCCAAAAAGCTGGCAACGTTACCTCGTTGAATGGCCAGACTAATTCGTATTATTGTAATTAATTATTGTTACTTATTTTTATTTTATTGTTCATTGTTATACATTGAGACATTTTAAAAGAGTTGAAAAAAGAAACATCCCCAAGAGTTCCTTGGTGCTATCTCCTCTAGCGGGTGTATTTTCGAAGCACTGGTAGACTTTACCAGTGCTGTTTACGCATTCATTTCCTAAGCCCTTCAATTCAACTTATATTTGAGTATAGGAAAGACATCCTTACCTTTTTTCAGTCATGTTAACTGAAATTAAACATTTTAACATATTTTTGATATGATTTGTTTTATATGTTTATGACATTTAAAAGTGCAATTTTGTGCCTTGTGTTTGTCAATGTTTCTTTCAAAGTGTTCATTACTACATACCTATTGCTTAATTATCTGAACACTGTCGCGACACACGCTTTATCATAAGGAAATCACACCGATGGCTTAATTTGATCAATTCTAAGCGCTCTACAAGACGCTAATATCAAGTTAACCATTTGAAAATATATAATTAGTCTAAACAGTGAATTCATTACATTTTTGGACTAGTAGGCTCAAGCCGCGTTTTTAACACCACCACATAACTCAAAAGTCCGAGCAAACCCATGTTGTCAGAAGTGCTGTCATGCTTTAGATTTATATGCTCCAACTTCGGCCACATCATCGTTTAACATCAGGCAAATTACGACCAAACATAGTAGTAGATCTAACTCTAATAACTGTTATATATATAAAAAAAAGAAACCGTTCCAAAGCTCTACACTTGGCAGTTCAACAATAAAATCAACTTCCTTGGTTTCTGGCATTAATTTAATCAAAATGGTTTCAGTAATTCACTTTAATATTCAGAAATCAAACCTTGACACGCTATTTGCTTGTTCATTTGTCAGGCTTGAATTTACCCCCGTCATATTCACAGAAATGGAGAATAGGTACGTCGTATAGGTGCGCAGTAGTTTCCAATATATAAAGATAAATTCGTTCCAGAGACTTCCATGCACCTATGATTAATACGCCGCCACACTTAGCTCACATGCTCCATCCAAACATGAATCCACTTCAAAATACAATAACTTATCTGAAACCGAACAGCATACTTTACAATCCTATTCAGCGAAATCTCCCTTGAGTAATGTGGGTCAGACCCATTTCCGCAAATAAATCCTGCTTTCAAAATAAATAACTGGTTATCCCCGGCAGGCGTGGGATGAATATACAGATATCGGATCATTGTTATCGAACATGTTAAATAATGGCGGAGCGTGCAAGTTTGATTAACATAGTTTTAGGATCCAATATAAGCAAGTTTTGATTTCGACTGCTTAAACAGAGGCAGTAACTCAGTGGCTTCATTGTCACATCAAGGCACTAAATACAAAATAACGCATAATTTATACAACCTAACCCCGTCACGATGGGTCACCTACTGGATACTTTGACCTAGTACGTACAGTGATCGGTAAGAAATGTATAAATTAATGGCATCTGCATGGCATAACACATAAATCGTGTTATCCCAACAGTTTGTGTTGTAGAGTGTTGACTTTGGTAACGTTATTGATGGTATGAAATTGAATAAGTAATTTAACTATCAAATTGTGTAACAACAATAATCATGACTAAGAGATATACGTCGAAATAGATAAAAATGTTTTTTTATGTAACTGAATGATGAGACGAGCTGGTCGTTTGCCTGATGGTAAGCAATACGCCAGCCCATAACAATAACAGCACCACCCAGAACTTTGTGTTTGTAGTTTGCCATGAGTATTTTTTTAATTTTTAATTTTAATGTATACATTTTATATTTATATTTTTAATTATTTTTCAGTCTTAACTCTCTTAATTGTAGAACGATGTAAATTTCTGAATATATTTTTAAATTGTGAATTTGTGTAACGATAAGAAATTGAATAAAATGGGAAGAAACTTACTATAAAGACACAGGCCAAACAGCCTAGTTTCTAGCTAGGGTCTAGGTAGGAAGTTGTTAGTGAGAGAAATCAATTAATTTAATTTTTTATTTTGTCTTTAGTAAACGTCGTTGAAAATCGTGTACTTGTTGATAAAAGCAGAATTAAAATGATTGTGATGAAAACACTTAAAAAATACAACTACAATATAGTGTTTCCATTTATTATTTTAAAGTGTACAGTCACAAGGTTTACAGTTTCATAGCTGAAACTTTGAAATATTATTCAGAATAATTAATACCTCACTGTTATCCCAATGCTGCAATTATAAATTTATGATTTTCTAACAGTGAAACATTTATTTGCAACTGGCTACGCCCCGCGGTTTTACTCGCGGTTTCCCGGGATAAAAAGTGCCTATGTGTTAATTCAAGGATATAAGCTATCTCCATTCCGTATTTCACCTAATTCCGTTGAGCCGTTCCAGCGTGAAAAAATTACAGAGACACTTACATACAAACTTTCGCATTTCTAATATTAGTGTAACTATGATAAGTTCAAGGTCAAAAGCCCATATAAGCCAAGGTTAAAGCCCATATTAAGTGCCCATATTAGCATTTATATATTGGTGCACTTATGTATGTATAACATCATTTATACGTCTAATTAAGTTATGTTTTAATTTATAGTAATCTATAATTTGCCTTATTTGTATAACATGTACATGTATTTCTTATGCTTGTTTCTAGCGCTGTTAATAACGCTGTTGATTGCCTCAATAAATAAATAAAAAAGTTGAAAGATGCACTTATGAACGTCAATTATTAAAATGACTCTACCACCACTCAGAAGATAGAAGAGAAACTGAGGGGCATTTTTTAAGAACTTTTGTTACAATAATTGATATTTTGTGATATTATCTCAATATAATGATATTTTATCATTCTGCAATAAGAAACAAAAAACACAGTAAGTATTTATAGCCCTATACCTACTGTTACTTTCAGGCGACTTCGTCAAACATAGGGAGCGTGTCGTGCACATGACATGACAGTTACATTAATGAGTGTGTATGAACTTGAGTTACGGCCTTTGTTTATAGAGTACTTGTACTTTTATGACTGTGTAGTGGTGTTGTAAACGTTTGGTGTGCCGCCTACTTAACTCGAGTTGAGACCGGTGTCAAACTTTAAGCAACTTTACTTTAACGTTCTATGTAACTTTGAGACCTCGTAATTTAGAGACGTGTATAACAGGCGTTCTTACGTATACCTAATTTATTGACGCAATTAAAATAGTAAGAATATAATTCCTCTTTTTAACGAATAAGTCCTTCATGGGCAATTGCGTTCGTTTTTACAATAAAATTCCAAAATGCATATCAGTTAAAGTTTGCGTAACGAAAAAATGTAAATAGTAATTTTTCATTTTAATGAAATTTAATCTCTATCAAGTAGAGGAAGGTCGGCGTCGAGCGGGATCACCCTAAGCTTTTAATGACTGCCTATAAGATAAATATAAATTTTTAAAGTTAATTTATTTGAAACTAACATAGTTTAAATATCACATTGTTATTTTAACTTAGATCAAAATATTTAATCATATTTTTAAATTTATGGCCGAAATTGGCCACTTTACCTACCCAGGTTGTGTAAAGTGGCCTACATAAACTCATGAGCTGGTAAAGTAGGATATTCTCAATAAAATGTAATTATTGTTAGATTAATTCAAGTTTTATTTTAATTTAAAACAGGAAATTATTAAATATGACAAAGGAACTCAAAGTTTCTTAATTATACAACTTTACCCGCCTGGGCCACTTTAACGAAGCTTCCCCTATAGTGACAACCTGCATAGCCACAAAGAAAACACGAGAACAGAACACGAACAGAAACGCCCGCACGGCACATTAGCAGATCGGCATACATGACGCTACGTGATATTGCGTCGATCCCACTCCGCACTTTCGGATAATGGATTCATTTGTATTCAGGTTGGAAGTGCCCACTGTAACGAACATCGGGAGCTGACGTTCAGGGTACAATTACTAGTGTTAATATTTACCAACTGACGCCGACGACTAATTGGTACTGTACTGTATTGTGCAGGCCATACTGCCAACTGCGCTTAGCTGCGTGCCGTTTACCAAGCTGCCGGGGCGCGCACACATCCCTAATTGAGGGATCGAGAAACAGAAGAAAATGCAAGTTTAAAGCTGTTCTTGAAGTTTTTTAACATATTAAATACCTAACATAGTAATTAAGAATGCTGCTGAACTCATCAGCCACCTATGTCATCATAATATTAAATGTACCTATTATATCGCAATCATAATATTAATTCGTAGTAATTTTAACAAGAATTTTTTGTAACGCTAATATTTCATAGTAAATTGTAGATAGATAGAAAATTCTTTGTTGCACAAACAAATGTATACATAGGCGAACTTAATGCTACTAAGCATTATCTTCCAGTTAACTGTGGAGTTTTATAAGGTAGTGCAAACAATATATAAAGTAAATTTATTGTGACTTAAAAATTCTCAACATCCTACAGTCTTAAAAATATCTCATAAAACTGAAACGCAATGAAAATATGTAGTGTAATCCCACTGAATATTATGTAGGTTGTTGTTAGAATAATATAATATGTATAGGGGTTGATTGCAAATGTAAAATGAATTAAAATTAAAATATATATATATATAGGTACATATATATATAGGTAATCCCTCCGCTTTTTTTTTAAATGTATGTATATTTAATAATAAATATGGTAATGAGTTTAATATTGTATATAAGAAAAGGTAAATAATGTATTAATTAAGTAAATAAATGTTAAATAAAGAAAGCCCTAACAACAACCCTCCTAATACGACACGCGTTTCGCCGTCTGCACGAGGCATCATCAGGTGTCGACTCGCCGAACGCTGAAACGAGAGTCCATTGCATTCATTAAATATCTCATAATTGATTTTAAATTGAACACAGTTATTTTCATGACAGACAACACTACTCGTAAAACTAAATTCTGTTCACCGCTTATTCTACCATTGTACCAGTGCACCAAACCCATAACGTTTTGTAAAAGACACGTCGTTACAACAGACAAAAAATTGGTCCCGCGCCAAGCCCGACCGTTAAAGGCCAGAGGCGACTGACGGGAAATATCATGCCTTCAATAGTAGCTATTGTTTTATGATCCAGACTTGCATGTGGCCCGAGCCCAACAATTACCGCAGGCACGAAATTGACTCGAAACCAAGGTTTTTTTGTTGATAAAAGCTTACAACATAATTTTTGTTTATACAGGACTATTTTACTTCTTGTTTTAGATAGAGAAAAGCTTGTTTACAATTTCAAACGTACTTTGGGTGGTAAACGAAGAGCAAAAGTTGCTCTAAATGCATTATTTTTTTTTTGTTACTGTTCATGCGGAACTATTTGCTTCTTATTTTAAATAGAGAAAGGTTTGTTTAGAATCTTAAGAGCAGAAGTTTCTCTATGAAGCCAAAATTTCTGTTTGTACGAGACTATTTGACTTCTTGTTTTAGATAGAGAAAGGTTTGTTTAGAATTTCAAACTTACTTTGGGTGAGAAGAAGAGCAAAAGTTGCTCTAAATGCATTATTAATTTTTTGTTACTGTTCACGTGGAACTATTTGCTTCTTGTTTTAAATAGAGAAATGTTTGTTTAGAATCAGTTGCTCTATGAAGCCGAAATTTCTGTGTATACGAGACTATGTGACTTCTTGTTTTAGATAGAGAAAGGTTTGTGAACTTCAAACGTACTTTGGAAGAAGAAGAGCAAAATTGCCTTATATGCATTATTAAATTTTTAGTTACTGTTCGTGCGGAACTATTTTGCTTCCTATTTTAAATCGAGAAAGGTTTGTTTAGAATCTCAAGAGCAGAAGTTGCTCTATGTACTACGAGTAGTACTATATGGCCTATACTGGCACTTTCTATTATATTTACCTACCGGAAGACCTGCGTTAATAATAATTATATCAATTCATAAAATGTATAAATGTATGAGCGAGAGCGGCTCAATAGGAGGTCTTTCGTGCAATTTTCGATCCGACGTACCCGAGTTCGAATCCCACAGGCCTCGCACCACTGATTTTCTTAAGTTATGTGCGGATTTAACACTCGCTCTAAAAGCGGTGAAGGAAAATATCGTGAGAAAACCGTATTTCAAAGAATTAATCCCAAAAAATCAAGGACATGTGACATCCACCGACCCGCACTGGGCCCGCACTGGTGGATTATGGCCCATACTCTCTCTCTCTCTCTATGAGAGAAGGCCCATGTTTCAGCAGTAAGAACGTGATGGGCTGATGATGATGATGATAAAATGTATATACTTATCTGTTAATAAAGTAATAATAAATTTAGTATTAACAAATTGCGAGCATTATTTTTTTATTAATGAAACAGGGATGGAAGTTCTCGTGCCTTCGAATATTGTTTTACTCGAGATCGAAACGTTTTCACTCGCAGTCCATAAAGACCAGCAATTACTGGGATTAATACGTAAGCTCTGAAAACGACAGGCTGTATTGACGAATAGCTCCAAGTGAACTGTCACCCGACGTGACCGTTAATGAAGACTAGCATTTGAAAGTGCCAGTGCTAAATAGGTTAGTCAGCGTCATTAAAAAGTTAATATATGTTAGCATCATGGCATAATCACTACTTTAACATGTGCTTCTTTCAAATACCTTTGTAGGGTGCGTAGTAGTGCGCGCTCCACAATCTCTGAACGTCGTCTCTCTATAAATCTTTGTGCTCCATTTAGGCCATATCATCGCTTCACGTCAGGCGAGATAGTGGTTAAACATAGATTTACTAGGCGTAAAAAAAAAAACGTTAGTTGGTAGAAGTTGAAATTTAAATAAATTCATGAGCTTGAGCAGCTCGATTTATTATAAATATATTGTAGTTATGAAGGAACTGACTACTAGGTTCTAGGTAGGTACTGACTGAGGCTAGGCAGGTACTGATGTTAAAATAGTTACGCTAAGGTAAAATGTTGACCCGCGGGACTATGAACATTATATGTGCGATTTGCACAAACCGTACAACCTTGATAGTGAAAATATTATTGCGTCATGGTACCAATTGAAATGTATAATAAAATTATTATTGGTTCTGACTATATTTTGTGGGTGTAACAAAATCTCTAAAACAAAATGTTCCTCAGTTTCTTTCCGTATCTTCTGAGTAGTGCTTCTTTTTCCGATACGGTGGTAGAGTCATTGTGATAATTTAACGTTCAAAGTGCGTCTGTGATGCCAAAAATGAATAGAGATTTTGACTTTGACTTTGACTTTGTGTGTGTGTATGTTTTTCGTTTGTAACTACAGCGAACAGCGAACAGCGCGTAGAATTTGTTGCCAAGGGAACCCTTTTCAACAAATTCTACGCGCACGGAGTCGCGGCTATCGACTAATACAGAAAATACGAGTGGGTAGAAGTAGGTACATGGGCCTCCAGTATGTAGGTACCTACTTATTAAAAGCTGTTGCCGCTCCCATGCTTCCACGTAGAAACTAACTAATACACTATATTATATCTATATGAAAAAGTAATCTAAAACTGGTTTATATTTGGGGTAGAAATAACAGGAGAGAATGGATTGCTCCTTTTTGTGACAGCTAGGATAGCTTTAAATCCAGGAATGACAAAAGGTGGGCTTAGATTAGACGAGGGTTTTTTGTCTTTGTTAGCCTGTAATTAATCATATTTCCAAAAAACTATCGTAACGAGTTTTTATTTTATGGAACTGAGTGATGAGACGAGCAAGTTGTTCGCTTGATGGTAAGTACCACGGCTGCCTATAACAATTACAGTGTCACTACGTAAGTAATAGTTAGTTTTGTTTGGTGTCGTCCAGAAGTTTTATTGCGCTCATCACCCTGACACAACAGTTTCATATGCCCAATTGAATAAGACCATAACAATGTAAGAAGTGATTTTGCTGACTACAAATGCCCTTTAAACACAGTTAATGCTTACGTACTACTGCGTAGCAGCAGAATAACTTGCTAAGCGGTAGTGCCTACCCTCACGGCCTCCTGCATGCCTCCTACATCGAGGAAGATTGCTTAGTGTAAACATAACTTTGGATAAATTAGACAAAGTCGACGCAATCATCTAATCATCATCAGCCCATCACGTTCCCACTGTTGGGACACGAGCCTTATCTCATAGAGAGAGTATGGGCCATAATCCACCACGCTGGCCCAGTGCTGGTTGGTGGATGTCACATGTCCTTGAATTTTTGTGGTTAGCTCTTGGACATGCCGGTTTTCTCACGATGTTTTCCTTCACCGTTTTAGAGCGAGTGTTAAATCCGCACATAACTTAAGAAAATCAGTGGTGCGGGGCCAGCAGGATTCGGACTCGGGTGCGTCGAATCGAAAGTCGCACATGCCACACTGAGCCACACTCGCTCTACTACTCTCTACTTGGCTCAATAAAAATCTAAATAGGTCTGAACGCGCCTGTAACCTTTACGATCAAACAAATACAACTTGCTAACATTATCCAATAAATAAGAAACGTTTATCGTATTAAATCTCGACTCGTGTAAACATAGTCGGAGTTTGTCGCCTTGAGCAGAAACTTGCCTGTTATACTCAAAACCAACGTGGAAAATATAATTTGTGTAAACAATCAAGAACGATTATCGAACAGAAAATCTCGTATTTGATTAATCGAATACGAGAGATACATAATCGAATACCAAACATAATCGAGCAGCTGATCAACTGCTGTTTGATACAAAACAAATAATAATAATACAAGCGAATTTTATTAAATTAAAATTTAAAAAAGCCTTGACGCAAATAACGTATAAAAAGTAAAAAGGCTGTATCGATTTTGTACAATAAAACATGTCTAAGAACCACCGCTAGAAAACCTGCTTTCAAAGAAATAAAACTGCGTCCAAATCGGTTCAACCATTCAGAGCTACGATGCCACAGACAGACACACAGCCAGATACACATAGTAGTCAAACTTATAACACCCCTCCTTTTTACGTCGGGGGTTAAAAACAAGTTCTTAGACGGGGTCGAAAATAGGGTGGAGACAAGTCTGAGCAGTACTCAACTGCCATCTATCTCTAGATCTATGTGCTCTATGTTTGGCCACATCATCTAATAATAAGCGATAAAAACTGCTACTTTCTCTATGTTTACAAGCTTTTATTTAACTTATAATGTATGTAACAATATTTGTTCAGGTGGAATCTTACAAGCTGAATCAGAACCTCTTGTCCTACTAAGTTGAAATTTTGCATACTTGTCAAAGTCTGATAACAATGCAATAATATGGTGACAGCCAGCTGATTTTGTCGATGGAGACGGAAGGTGGGCAATGGAACTCCTTGACGGATAATTGTCATTTTAATCTGCTCGCTGTTCCGATTACGAATACCTATGTTAAAATAAAAAAAGACGTGTGGCACTCGGAGACTGCCGCGGTAAAGCTATTGCATAGCATTCGGAGTGGGGGGTGTTAGGTTATTTTCGTTACGGAATTTCTGGATTCGGTCTCCACGCTCAAGGCCCGCGATAGAAGCTATGCAATAGCTTAAAAAATAAAAAACTGTTTAATATTTGTAAGCCTACAAAGGAAGAGACAGAATTTTGTTGGAAAAAACTACTGCTATGTCACCTTGCAATAATGTAACCAAAATTCTTACAAATAAATTTATTTCATTTTATTTAAATTGTAGGGAAGTACTTGTGGGTTAATTTCATCTCAGCTTCATATTGTTCACTGCTTACAAAAACAAAGGTCGCAAACAAAACTAGTTATGTATCCTATAAACAAATGCCTACACATATGAGTGTAAAAGTTCAGCACTTCAACTTCAGCAAACAACACTGCAAAGCATGTATTATGTTTCGCAGCTTCATTCTTTGCGATTTACTGTTTACATGTTGTAGTAGCGCCACCTAGCGTCAGCCTTGCACGGAGTTTAGAGGTAAGTTTTTTTTTTTTTTTTTTTTTTCTGTTTGCAACACTATCTTGACAGTTGACAGCTCATGACTTACCCCCACTCCTAGACTTCCTGAACGGTTACTTCGAATATTGTACTCATTCTGCGTTTCCGTGCTCAAGCCTTCGCACGTCTCCTGAATTCATCGGTTAGTGAAGTAAAAATGGATCAAGATGGAAAATAAAAGGAAACACGAGGACAATGAAGAAGAAATACGTCAGAAAATTAAAAAGCTAAAAAAAAAAAAAAAAAAAAAACAACTAGCAAAGACGACAAATCAACGTAGACATTTCTCATCCGAAGAAAGTTTAAACCGTAAGTATACTTTTATAATGATTGATCAAGTGATGCGTACTGCTAAATCTGGGCCGTTACTGTCACGAAAATTAATCATAACTTTCATTGCTAGTGATGCGAGGATACCATACCTGGGTTACCTCTGTCACTAAATAAAGTGATGCGTACTGCTAAATCTGGGCTGTTACTGTCACGAAAATTAACCAATACTTTCATTGTTTGTGATGCGAGGATACCATACCTGGGTTACCTCTGTCATTAAATGAAGTGATGCGTACTGCTATATCTGGGCTGTTACTGTCACGAAAATTGATCAAAACCTTCGTTATATGTGATGCGAGGGTACCATACCTGGGTTACCTCTGTCACTAAATAAAATGATGCGTACTGCTATTTTTTGGGCTGACACTCTCAAATTTTGAAACATATTCTTAACAAGTTTATGTTTGTCGACTATACTGCGAAATATAATAAATGCTGCGAATCACCGTTAATGAACTTAATGGACACAATGCAGTACGAAAAACAGCCGTTGGCGTCGCTGCGTTCCGCTTTACCGCATCCTGTTATACCTGGTGTCTCGACGTTACCGCAGCCGGTTCCGTCATCGCAGCCACAACCTGGCACATCGGAAGAATTGGAACTAGATGAAGATATACTTAAGTTGCTGGGCGATGCACCTAAGGAAGAGACTTGCCTAGGCCCGTCTGTACATAAAGACATTACTCGAAGATGGCAAGAAATCCTTGCAAAATGATTATCTAAGGATATAAAGGAGAACCTCTTAAAGGAATACCTCGTCCCGAGTAACTGTGGCCTCTTGATGGCTCCTGCTCTCAACCTGGGAGTAAAAGCCGCACTATCTGATGCCCTAGTCAAACCAGACACCTCACTTATATACAAACAAAAACAGCTTGGGATTGCCCTATCCGCTTTAGCCACAGTCACAGAAATAGTTATTTCTAATGAAACGTTTGAAACCTCTCAGCGATGCTTGTCGTTTTCTCTGTTATAGTCACTATGCAGAGACCAAAACTCGTAGAAATTTTATAACGCCTTCAATCAACACGCAGTTAAAGTATACTTTTATCGAATCCGGTAGAAACAAGCTTTTGTTTGGAAAAAATGTGTCCGAAAAACTGAAAACCGCAAAAACCATCCAACAGTCTGGAGATGCTTTGAAAAATGCTCCAAAGGAAAAATTTCAGCATCCAAATGCTTCGTTTAATAAATATAAAAAGAACCGCTTAAACTACGCGCTTCAGCATCGCAAGACTGAGAACAAACAGAACGACGACGGTCAGCGAGAAGTCAACCCCGCGCAGCAACAACCGCAGTCCAGTGCGCGAAAAATCCCCGAACGCTCCTTGCCAGCGAGGTCGCAGACCGCGCACCGTCGATAGCTGAGCACCAGCATTTATACGCTGGTAGGATTCAGTATTTTCTAGACTTATAGATCGATATTTCTAAATGAAGAAAACATCTTGGCATGTATAGAAATGTTAACTATTTAATTTAAATTCATTTCTTATCGCACTGACAAACCCAGTGTACATCGAAAAATCCAAATAAGAAGGTATTGATTTTGAAAACTATCTATAGTTATCATGAACCTGGTAATTTTTATCTTCTACATTTTAGTGCCTTAATGGTGCAAAATATTTATTATATAACTCAAATATAATAACTCAAATCAATAATAATCAAACTATTAAAACACGTTAGCTCGTCTAAGGAATAACTAAAATATTATTCAAACATTTGCGGTTCCTTATAAGCTTTGAAGTAAGCTTGATGTAAATACCAGTTTCTATAATTTCTATGAACTTGTGCACATACCCATAAACTTATATACTGATATGTTTTGGTGGTTAGGCTAGATTGAACATAAATGTCATCTTGGTACAGACAGATTAAAAAAAAAAAAATATATATATATATATATTACATTTCCAAAATATAGTCGTGATATGATAGTGACCAACTCAACCTTTGTTTCCTACATCTCACAAGCTAATAGACTCTAATCCTTTTTATAGTTTGACTCTGGCTTAACCTTGTTAACGTCCCCTTACGGATTAAACACAATCTACATCGAATCCTCAATTCAGTTGCCGCAAAGCCTTCAGACAAGCTTACTGAAAAAATGTCCTCCTGTACCGTAGTTAACATGTTGTCGTCCTTAACTAATTCTATATGTACCTACACAATAACTGTTATAGCTACATAAAACCATATATTGTATAATATAATAAAGGCTACTGCTTGCATTTCCAATCAGATTACTCTCGGTTTCAGTTTTCGTAGTTTTGCGTTCCATACTAATATTTTTCGCAACGGTGTAAATTAATTCAAAAGTTAGAAACTCTTGTGAAAAATATTGTGACTAAGTTGGTTTTAATAATTGCATTTTGAATCCAACTTTTTTAATTAATAAAATAAAAAGATTTTAAATACAATCATTCATAGACATAATAATCGTGGATAACAGGTTAACAAAAAACTCACATCCTAAACCAGTTTCAAAATTACCTTATTTTAATTGTCGTCTAGCTCGATGTTTAGAAAACTATTAAATAAAACAAAAAGACTTCGTAATAATGATTATTTATTTCCTATTTTCAATATACCGTACTCAAAAGTATCTTCTCAAAAACTCAGATAATGGATAAATGTCCTTTTTCATAATGGCGTACTAGATACCTCTATATTTGGTGCTCACAACCTCATTCAATTCATAGCCAACACACTTGGAGTCATTATTGACCTCATTGGCAAAACTAAATTATCGTAAAGTTTTACAATTATTCTTTAAAGTTTTACAAATATTCTTTAAAGTTTTACAATTATTAATGTTTTTGTAACTTTGCTGGTTATAACTGTTTCGTCCTTTGATTGTTACATGTAACAAAATAATTAATCATAACTATTGCTAATTAGGAACCTACTTAGCTTAATTTATAATAATATGATATGCTTACCTTGGTGTTTCTATATACACTTATTTAACTGAAAAGATGTAAAATTAATTAGATACTAAAATAAAAACATTGATCAAAGTTAAATGTTTTTTTTTCTGATTCACATTTTATCTACTCTAAACATCTACAACATGTAAACAGTAAATCGCAAAGAATGAAGCTGCGAAACATAATTGAAAATCAAACGAACTTACCAAGTGAAGTTCGATGACAATTATGTGAGCAGCTTCATTCGACGCGATTTACGCATACCCTCCCTAGTTCGTTTTGAATCCCTACCCTATAAATATAAAATGTGAATAGATGTAATACGCTCTAAACAAAATGAGTACAATATTCGAAGTAACCGTTCAGGAAGTCTAGGAGTGGGGGTAAGTCATGAGCTGTCAACTGTCAAGATAGTGTTGCAAACAGAAAAAAAAAAAAAAAAAAAACTTACCTCTAAACTCCGTGCAAGGCTGACGCTAGGTGGCGCTACTACAACATGTAAACAGTAAATCGCGTCGAATGAAGCTGCTCACATAATTGTCATCGAACTTCACTTGGTAAGTTCGTTTGATTTTCAATTATTTTCGTGTTTTGGTGTTATTTGGAATAGTTTCGCTGCGAGTTCGTCACGAGTTCGTCGGAATCCAACAATGGAGTTAAAATATCGGTAAGTACATGTTTTCAGGACACACATTATAATGAAACTTTATTCGCAAGTAGATAAGTTTACATCACACTAATATTATAAATGCGAAAGTTTGTATGTTAGTGTCTTTGTTCCCTCTTCACGCCGCAACAGCTGATCACATTTGAATGAAATTCGGTATGAATATAGCTTACACCCTGGATTACCACATACACTTTTTATCACGGGAAACCGCAGTGTGCAGCTAGTATTATCTAATTTTGTCTTTATACTGATCACTGTGGAGAAAATTCTAACCCGGGTTAAACTTTTCTATGAAACACTCAATATTGTGAAATATACCAAGAGGATGAATGCATGACAAAGGTCAATGACCACCTAAGAAATCTAAACTATAACAGCACCAAACAATTGCTTCACATAAATATATAACTTACACACACAAACAAACACCCACACCAACATACACCCTCACCACCAACAGGCATCTTCACTAACACATTACACAAACTTACCCACATACAATTTATTTTTGAACTGATTGATGAACCTTAAAGAAGAACTAGCTCTCACAAACACAAGGAATCCTACCGTGAGAGCTAGGGTCACACAGATCCAACAATCCGTACATTTTTCCAATTTTGCATGTTGCATGTTAGATTTAATTGTTAACTGGCACTTCTAATTATGTATAATGATCAAATTAATGTAACATAGATTAGGTGTGTATCTATTTTGTTCCTATATTCAAATGAAATAAATAAATTATTATTATTATTATTTTGTTAACAAAATCATGGCATTTGGTATCTATGTAAATTACATGATCGGTTTACTTATCCATACATTCGCCGGCAGCTGCCAATAATGCCGGTATTACAACAAAGGTCCGCAGCACAAGTTCCGGGAAACGGAACAGACCGGTCTGCCGGCAGTTCGACGCGATAGCCGTTCAAAACTAGGCGGTGGCTTGAACTTACACTAGTTTTCTACGTGTTATGTATATAAGTAAGATAATGGAGAAGAAAGGACGAACTCACATCCTATAAGTAGTTTTATATGAAAAAGTTTACATGCTCCAATGCTTGTTACGAGCTAAAAGAGCGAGTGTGGCTCAGTGGGAACATGTGCGACTTTCGATCCAACGCACTCGATTTTTAATCCTGCTGGCCCCGCACCACTGACTTTTTTAAGTTACTTGCGGATTTAACACTCGCTCTAAAAACAGTGAAGGGAAACATCGTGAGGAAACCGGCAAATCCAAGAATTTATCACAAAAATTCAAGGACATGTGACATCCACCAAACTGCACTGGGTCAGCGTGGTGGATTATTGCCCATACTCTCTCTTTGAGAGAAGGCTCGTGTCCCAACAGTGAAAACGTGACGGGCTGATGATGATGAATGCTTATTAATCAATTGACATAAACAACAAAAACTATTTAAATTATTTACGGAAACTGGAGCTCTCACTCGCACTTGCTCGATTAATAATTCAATATATTAATAAAGCCTATAGGTTAAAGATACAATATGAAAAAGAAAAATAAAATACATGAAACTTTAATAAGATCCCGAAAACGAGTTTATCTAAATTACCTACAATATTTTCATAAAACAAACGTCATCACTTTGAAGATTTCCTCAACACAAAGTTAAAGTTACTCGTATTTATCTTAAACAGATAACAATGATTTCGCGAAATGGCACCAGGTAAATTTTAAACAAAACACTGAAGACAGTAGCGCGTGAAGTGAACATCTCGTATTGTTGGATCCCTATCTCAAGCGGCAAATTACGGAGGCCGACGTCCCGCAAATTAGTGCGAGACAAAACGTACGAAGACAATAACTCTACATCGCCGGAGTTTTGGAGAAATTAGGGGCACACCCACCTTGGGTCGTAACGTAAACAATGCTTAACGTCGTTTACCTATATCCAAGTGATATTTTATGATAAACATTGTATTATAAACAGAACTGAATGTAAATATGATTCTTCAAAGAAGCTATTACGCTAAAGTACGCTTGGGTGGGTTCCCGCATTATGATTACAGGATTATACCAAACTAGTTTAGTCGTCGATTATAGTCATATCTACAATAATTTTAATTATTATTATTATATTTGTTACCGCCATATTAGCATTCGATGCAACTTCAATAAGATAGACTTTCCCTTTCTTACATGGTAATTAGGTAATCTGCTTTCCTTGTCCCTCACCTATCCATATCCCGCCACGCATCTTGTCACCGCAGTAATAGCAATAAATCTTATCCGCGACCAGTCATAAATCTGGGGAGTTAGACAAATCTTCCAGAGTGCAATTACATTGATTACCACAACCGTGAAGTGCATGTGAGCCATCTGCAGTGCCTAACGTGAGTGCCTACCGCGATCTCTGCCTGAAGGCAAAATTCAGGATTTCAGGATCAACGAGACGTCCCACAGGAGCGACACAAGAGAAAGAAGGTGCGTGGTGTCCAATTTCTATACCTAAGCAGATCTGCCGAAATACCACGTAGGTAACTAGTGTACCTAACGATTTTCAAATACAGTCCACTAAAATAATTATATATTTAATTGACGCCATAAGCCTTAGGGCGCCTACCGCATCCCGCAGTGGAAATATAAAAAGCCGCATCAATAATAATAAAATATAATATATAATTGACACGTTTTATGTCGCAACACAACTGCATCACCAGTATCGACTCCCCGAACGCTTGAAGACGAACTTACTTTATCTCCATCCGTAACCCATCCATATATTCCATATTTAGCATGTGCTGGGGGTGTAGGTCCGTTGTCCCCGTAATCCGTGTCCCCTTTAAACGGGGATAGCGGTACTTTAATAAGATATTTAAAAATACGTCCCGTTGTCCCCTTACTCTGTTTCAGTTGATATAGTAAAGTAAACTTTATATGGAAAAACTACTTTCTAGCCCTGTGCAGTGTGGTCACAGTTTCAATATAACCTAACCTAATGGCTGTATCTCCGTAAAGGGGACAATGGTACGAAAATTTATGGACGTCCTGTTGTCCCCGTAGCGGGGACAACGGACCTACACTGTGCTGGGTAGTTTCGAAAGGTAGGTAGATTTTGAAAAACTATACGATCAAACGGCTTAATATGCCCAAAGGTAACATAACAGTCCACTGAACATCGCCACTACACCTAATCATGCCGTATAACTCTACACTAATGCAGTAATGCAAGGACACTGTACCTCACAGATAATGTGGACTGAATCAACACGCCAGGTGTGTGAGGTGATATAGAGGCTGAATATTAATTTGTGTACCTTGCCACCTGCAGCGGATAGGACGGTATTACCTTGCATCGCAGTAGTACACAGTGACCGAGTTTGAGCGCAAAAATATTGATCCCATGCATTATCGTGCCAGTTTGATGATTTTAGCCTCTGTGGTGTAGTGGTTGAGCAGGTTGGCTCAAATCTCATACACCACTGAGGTTGCGGGTTCGATTCCAGTGACGGGACAAATGTTTGTGCACAGAAAAAAAAGCGCAAGCATTTATTTCGTGTCTGGGTGTTGTGAAACCATGGTCCTCATAGTTTCTGGTTCCCTAGGTACAGGGAATCCTAGTTAGGGGCCACGATCTATGTAGGTGCTCGTTGGGAAAAAAATATATATAGTTTAGAAAATCATCATCATTGTTTTTATCAACAAATAGCTGACTCGATAGTCGTTGTACTGTTTATACACAAAGTTGATAGAAAAAAAGAGTATTCAGTTTTTCCCAAATTTCCAAATTTTCCGGGATTTTTTTCCAATTATAATTTCCATAAACACCTAATTCGGACTATCATGAACATTGAAAAAGAACATTGAAGAAGAAGTCGTGTTTCGGGATGATGTTCGGTGAACTATCGGGGAGACGGTTCTGAGCAGCCGCTCAACTGCCGACTCTCTCTAGATCTATGTGCTCCATCTTAGGCCACATCATCGCTTCACATCAGGCGAGATAGTGGCCAAACATAGATCTATTAAGAGTAAATATATATATATATATATAATTACGGATAGCACATGAAAATTGTTGCCGTTTAATTTTACACTTTGAAAAACAGGACGGGGAACGTTCTCTCTATGTAAAGCCATCGTGGACCCATTTGTTTGTTCTATCTATAAGTACATAGGTAAAGTAAGTACATAGGTAAAATCACTTTAGTTAAGCTCAATTTTAACTGAACCTAATAATGTGGTTACAATGTCTTACAAATAGAAGACATAGGTAACATTAGCCCGTGCAAATTGTTTGTGCTTTTTTGGTTAATTTGTTGTGTTGTCTACCTCAGTGTTTGCAGCCTTTGATTTGCTGAAAGCGCCCCATATCAAGTACTGTTTTTATACCTATGGCAAAGGCCTTTGATGACCAAGTCTATAATTACACAAGCTGGTCGAGTGAACAGACATTAATAGCATTTCCACGTTACAATATTCGGATATTAGAAGGATTTCATTTTATATGGGTAAGGTAATTTAAGTGAAAATACAAGCTAAGAAAAATACATCACATGTACAAGAAGGCAGGTATTTTACTTAATTTACATTACATATTTTAATTTATACAGAGGATTTTTTTTTCGTTAAACCTTGCTGTATTTGGTATCTTTTTATTATAATAAATTTACCAATGATCTGTGGGACAAATAAAAAATCCATACCTCTATGTATATAGCAAAAGCATACAAATTGAATTAATTCTGTCGGAAGCGGTATAAAAATGATTTACAACGAGAAATTGTTTAATAAAATAAAAGAACCCTTTACTTTCATTGTTAAAACGGAAATGCTGTTAAAAATATCTTTTGTGGCAGAGACCCGGCGCAATCTATAGACAGTATGGAAAATAAAAAGTGTGCATATTTTTTTGTAATGTGAAATAATCGAACGAGATGTATACCTAATTCAAATGCGTTTTAATTCCAAGATTTGTAAAGGTACATTTTTAGATTTTATATAAGTTTGTAGAAAATAATTGGGATATATCTAAGAAAAATAATGCGTTGCTGTCAACGAAAGCTTCAATTATCAGTTTTTGAAAGGTTCCATACTGCCTCTACAATCCCTCTGCTCCAGGGGTCTCAGCTCCAATATTGCGGTAAAACATTTTTGTGACAAATTGGGGGATCCTTACAATTAGTGGCATCGTCGCGTCTCTCAAAGAAGTGTCGTATTCAACTAGACTAATGAATGTCATAAATTCCCGCTGTGAGCTCTTCAAATAATTTGGGAGAGTTATCCTGATGGGACGCCCGCGCCGCGCTGAGCGAAACCCCTGATTTATTGTTGACTCGCAGAGGATTATTTTTTTTTACCCCGAAAGATAAGCTTGATTTAAGATAAGAATGACAGCTTAATTAGATTTTATATTTTAATAAGCCATTTAAGTATGTTCATTTAATAATCTGGAACAAATTAGTAAGAATTCAGTAAATTTATTTATTTATTTAATAGCACACAAAACAGAATGCAATAATTTGCAGACTTAAGTAATTCAACTAATTAAAGTTAACTTTCATCATCATCAGCCCATCACGTTCCCACTGCTGGGACACGAACCTTTTCTCATAGAGAGAGTATGGTCCATAATCCACCACGCTGGCGTGGCTTGGTGGATGTCACATGTCCTTGAATATTTGTGATTAATTCTTGGACATGCCGGTTTCCTCACGATATTTACCTTCACCGTTTTTAGAGCGAGTGTTAAATCATCATAACTTAAGAAAGTGGTGCGAGGCCAGCGGGATTCGAACTCGGGTACGTGGGATCGAAAGTCACACGTGCTCCCACTGAGCCACACTCCCTCAAAGTTAACTTTATTTGAACTAAACTAATTAAACTTTAAAATTAACTTTTTAAATCAATCTATCCTTTTTCAGATTATTACATTTGAAACTGGATTTTTAAAGTACATCCTATAAATTGTCATAGTAATGATACATACCTATGAGTTCCGTTTTTATGAATAACGCAAAGATACATACATCAATGTATGAATGGCCAAGTCCGTTATATTATTTAAAGCACTTTTTCTTCATAAATTTCTTAAATTAGTAAAACGGAATATAAATTGCATGGTGAACACCTAAAAACATCCGGAGACCTCTGCCGCTTAGCCACAGCCGTATTAGATTTTTTAAAGTTTTTTTTACTGAAATTTATGCCACCCCGGTTAATTAGCAATGGTAACGGAGTACGCAGTATTTTAGCTAAAATGAAAAACTGGGATTAAATTTACTCACTCAACTCCGCGCGTTTTAATCGCAGCTTGGTATGATGGCTGTGCATTCCTTCGCAATGCTTCCCCTGAAACATAATCAACAATAACGTGTTTGGAAGTAATATGGGAGCATATTTGAGCGAGTAAGGCTCAAAATAATAATTTGTGTGTAACTAGTGTTGCCAATTTTGAAAAATATTTTGTGTGTCTGTGATGTCACCGGGCGGCTTCTACGGAAGATCAGCGCTGGTTGTTACAACCAGAATTTTCCTGAGTGGGGGCCGTATTGTGTCAACACGTACCTAAAAGAAATTCTTATTTTAATAATTTTAAATTTTGCGTATAGTTTAATATTTATAGTAGAAATTGTAATTTAGTGTATTTATTCATATTTCTGTTTTTATTTTTTGCCATAATAAACCTATTTTTTTCTTCTTTTCTTTCTTTCTACATGTATATGGATTTATTATATTTATGTGAGTGGCTTAAGATTAATAGTTGGTTTTCTTTGGCTTAAGTGAGGCGCGGAAATTTGAAATGATTAAATGGTAACAGAGACTCTTAAACTGATGACCACCTGTTTCAGTGCGTATTGTGCATAGGCACTTCAAACGAATATAATTCGTCTCTTTCTTTTAAGAATTATATAATTTTTATAGTTTACTTACCTTCAAACATAATTTCATCCTTATCAGCTAATACAGTTGTACTGCTGGGCCTTCAACAGAAAATAAATTAGAAAATAAAGACCATAGCTGTGGTGTATTTCAAACTCAGTGAGCAAGACATGGGAGCATGGTTACTGTCTATTTAATTATTTTGCGGTGGTAACTTCCCAACAGGCTGCTGAGAAATGCTAGTAATTGCGCCCGAGTTATGGGCCTCGTTAATTTTTAGCATAAAAACACGCTTTCATTTCTTTACTCTCAATTAAAACTAGGACATTTGAAAATAAGGCTGGGATTATTAATTTCCCCAGATTGTACAAATGACGCTGTACATGCGTCCTTCAAGCACAGCTGTTAGGTAGATACTATGGGTATGTATGGGATTTTGTCAACTCTCAAAAAATCAACGATAAAGCCTCTTTTCCACAGGGTTTTTGCTGTAAAACGGCGGGGGACGGCGCAGCCGCCGTATATGTATCGTCATCATCATCATCATCATCATCATCATCAACTGGAAGACGTCCACTGCTGATTATAGGCCTCTCCCATAGATCGCCACAACGACCAGCACCAGATATACATCCAGCGGCTCCCCGCGACTCTTACCACGTCGGTGCACCTTGTGGGGGGCCGTTCTACGCTCCGCCTTCCGGTCCGTGGTCGCCACTCGAGAACCTTTTTACCCCAACGGTTATCGGTTCTACGAGCTATATGGCCGGCCCATTGCCACTTCATCTTGCTAATTTTGAGAACTATGTCGGTTACCTTTGTTTTTTTGCGGAATTCCACATTCCGGATCTTATCTCGCAAAGAAATCCCAAGCAAAGCTCTCCCCATAAAGAGAAAAATTAAAATCAATCATTTTCTCAAAGAGTTGAGTGACTTTGAGCTTATGAATCAGGCCAATAGTCAGCGACCACGTCTGCACAGGACTAATTAACCGTAGATTAACTTTTGAGTGCCAGCATCAAATGGAAAAATTTGAAGAATTGTTCCTAACAAAACTATATACTTAAAAGAATTCGTCAATCTATATTTTATTATTGTCGTAATTAGACTACCGACGCGGACGTCAACCAATTGCCGTGAAAATATTTTAATGATAAACAATAACGATATCCATTTGATTTGTGATGAATCGAATTATTTCCTAGAAATTGTAAGATTTTGTTTTGTGAAACAATAATCTTTGATATAATAAAAGTTTATTTTATGCTATAGCATAATCATTTTATTCTTGAAGAAAAATATTAAATTTCATTTTTCTACAAATGCGTATTGCCCTTGAACTTAAAAATATTGTCATACACCATCCTAAATATCTACATTTTTGAGTAATAAATACGCTAGAATAAAGTAAAAAACGAATATTATGAAGTCTGTGTGTAACGTTTTAAAGAGATTAAACAGGTCAACGACACGGGGTACATCTATGTTATGTACCTACAATTTTTGTTTCGCCCAAAATAAAACGCAATTCCAAAGGAAGGATGTATAAACGCACAGTGCGGACGCAAAGAAATAAATTAATAATGCTCAACGATTACATTCATCGATCCTGCTTCCTAATGAGGATTTTTGTACCTGTTAGGGAACCAGCATGAATATGGTATCACAATACCCAAACTTGCAACAAATGCACTCATTTTTTGTTGCCATATGTTTGTCCTGTAGCTGAAATGCAGCATGTAACCTCCATAATATATGAGATATACACCACAAAGTTAAATGTACCATACGTCTTGCGGTAGGCTCTGGCTGTGGTTGTAATACCACCCACCGAACAAAGTCATGCCGTCAAACGACCTAGTCGTGTTTCGGGATGATGTTCGGTGAACCATCGGGGAGACGGGTCTGAGCAGCCGCTCAACTGCCGTCTCTCTCTAGATCTATGTGCTCCATCTTAGGCCACTTCATCGCTTCACATCAGGCGAGATAGTGGCCAAACATGGATCTATTAAGCGTACAAAGAAAAAAAAAGTCTTAAGTAACATCATCTTTTACAAACATCTTGAACAGTTGCTAGGAAAATCTATTAAATTCTACACACGTAGAATAGGTAATAGGTACTTTTTTTTATAATCAAAACATAACATTTATGAAGACTTTAAATAAAATAAAAACGGGTTATAATAACATAATCTAAACATACTTTATATATACATTTTAATACATTTTATAAATTAATTTTAACTAAAAATATACATACTTATATTATATTTTATATAGTTTGTATCGTAATTTAAAAAGTGTAGTTACATTTCATGTAATTTACTGATTATATGTAAAAAACATACAGAGGTTTATACGATTATCTTTAACCTAGTTGACTCAATTGACTGAGCCTGTTGAATAACTGCCATATATTTATTTATTTTAATAGGTTGGATATGGTGCCGCTTATAACAGCGAAGGGGTGTGCTGTATAGCTAATACACTTAGCTTAATTGGTGTGTAATCGCAGTAATAGGTAACATTTAGCGATCCATCCTCCACCAACGAGTCGTGCCGTGTGACGATCGCCAGATCGGAGTGCAGGATATGCACTGTTGGAGCAACGTCAACGTCACACGCCACTACTTTCTGGCCCTTGAGTACTGGACATATCTGCAACAAGTATACATTTAATTAAAAAAAACCGACTTTAATGTATCTTGGAAGTCCAAAGTCAAATATCGATCAAATTTATGTATATGGGACCACTTCGTAGCTTTACTAAACCCAACGCAAAAATATTTTTCCAATCGGTTGATAAATGACGGAGCTCTGAGGTAACAAAGATAAGAAAAAAATAAAAAATAAACAGAAATAAAAATAAAATTATAAAAACATATATATTATTAAGGTGGTCTGACAGACTTGACGTCACCTTATTATTATTATTAGAATTTATCTTTTTAAACTATAAATTATTAATATTTATTAAAAATAAACATACTTAGAATGGAATAGAGAACTTCCTCATTTATTAGAAGTCGGTTAAAAACATAAGTTACTTATTTTTTAAGAGACGTGTGTGGCTCAGCAGACACTAGTGTGACTTGTGATCGGACATACCGGAGTTGAAATCCAACTGGCCCCGCCAATACAAAGATCAATTTATTTATTTATTTATTTATTTACTAAATTGCAATTGTAAACTTACAGGCTAACCCAAAGCGTTTACATTGTCATACCAGATACTTAAATAAAATACAAGACATATAGAGATGCTAGAGATGCTACTAATGGAGTCAGCATGTATGTCAGCATTTTGGACATCGTTAAGAAAACGGTTGATGAGCTTCACAGCCCTCGCCGTGGGTGCATTATGAGCATTACACGTGCGTAACTTGGGTGGGAGCGCTAACAACTGATGCCTACGTCGCTGACCAGCACGGATGTAATTCTGTGGCACAAAGTAGCTAAGCTGACTCAGCACTGAAGGATTGTCCACCTTGTTACGCATCAGCATACAGTAGTGGACCACGAGTAATAGCTTACGCCTAAGCTCCAGAGTGTCAAGTCCGACCATTCCTGAGACAAATAACGAAGGGAAAAGAAAAGGATAATACCCGTAACTTCTTTTATAGAGGTACCTGGCGAACTTTCTCTGTACTCTCTCTACCATGAGACTGTACTTTTTAGATCTTGGGTCCCACACTATAGAACCAAATTCAAGCATACTTCGAACATATGCGTTGTAAAGCATGACTGGGATGCTAATATCTCTGAACTGAGAGGCAGTTCGAGTTATGAAACCCAGAGTTCTGTTAGCTTTTTTGCAAATGGTCGTAATATGCTCGTTAAAGTTTAGCCCACTGTCCATGATGATGACGCCCAAGTCTCGAATTGAGTCCACCCTCTCCAGAATATTTCCCTCTAAAGAATACTGATGGCTTATAGGCGCACGAGATCTAGTGTATGTAACTGTTTTGCACTTAAAGACGTTAAAATGTAGGTTGTTTATTTTAGCCCATTCAGCAACCGCTTCTATATCCCGTTGAAGGTCGACACAGTCCGAAGCATCACTAACGCCATGAAATAGCTTCATGTCATCTGCAAACATTAAACACTTGGCTGTACTCAGTACACGGGGAAGATCGTTGATCATTACGAGAAACAGCGTGGGTCCCAAAGTCGACCCCTGACTGACGCCCGATCTTGTGAAGTAGTCATCAGAAAGGTAGCTGCCGAGTTGGACATATTGTCTTCGGTTTCTCAAGTAATCGGCCACAAAAAATAGAAGACTCTGAGTAAAACCAAGACAAGAAAGCTTTGATAAAAGAATGTCGTTGTCCACAACATCAAACGCCTTTCTCAGGTCGAAATAGGCGGTGTCTACTTGGACACGACAATCCATCTGGGATGTAGCATAGTCTACAAATACGATATGATTCGTAGTAGTAGACCGCGCACGACGAAATCCGTGCTGGGAGTCGTCGATAACATGACTAATTTGGGCGGTGATACTGCGGTTAATTATAGTCTCAAATATTTTTCCAAAGACAGCGAGTACGGCAATAGGTCTGTGAGATTTAATATCAGCTGAAGAACCACCTTTCGGCACCGGAGTCACTCTGCTAACTTTTCACCTGGTAGGATATAAGCAGGTCTGTAAAGAAAGATTGTAAAGGTGCAGAACAGGTAACTCCAGTGCACGAAGACAGTCCTTCACAAGAAAACCTGGTATACCATCAGGACCGATGGCTGAAAAACCCTTGAGGTTTCTGACGGCTTGACGCAAATCAGAAACAGTAACGTGGTTTAACGTCACACTTGGCATACCCGGATATGCATGAGCTGCTTGCTCAGCAGCTCGAGCGTCTAGCTGTGGGGCAGTGTTTAAGAAAATTGAGCTAAAATATTCAGCAAAGGCGTCTGCTGCCTCTTTGCCGATGACTTTCTCGTCATTGTAGATATATTCGCGGTGTTGTGGCATGTCTTTACGTCTATTTTTAACATGAGTCCAAAAACTAGAGGGATTACGGCGTATATCGCGCTCAATAGACTGGGTATATTCATAGTAAGCAGTATTAGTTAAAGCCTTAACCTTTGTTCTGTAGTATTTGAACATTTCATGATTGAATTCCATTTTATTACTTTTAAAACGTTTCAAATGGAAGTATTTAATTTTTATATTTCTAACGATTTCCGGTGTATACCACGGTGGATAACTGTATTTTTGGGTCAAAGCATTCAAACATTTCTTAGTAGGTACATATTCACTAATAGTCGAAGTTAATTTTGAATAATACAATATCATGTTATGTGCGGATTTCACACTCGCTTTAAAAGCAGGGAAGAAAACCATCGTTAGGAAACTTAACCAACATGTCCAAAAATCACAAAGTTCAAAGACATGCGACATCCATAACCCGCACTGTACTAAGGTGGTGGATTATGAGAGAAGGCCTGCGTCCCAACAGTGGAAACTTAATAGGTTGATAATAAGTATTTTTAGAGGCATCTTGCATTAAATACAACAAAAAGCAGCCGGAGCATATTTGAACCGTTTGTGCCGTTTCGTAGAGTCTAATCAGATAAACTACAATGTATTATTGAAAATCTGTCAGAGAGACCTTTTCATAGGACACATGACCACAAAATGCTGGAAACTAAAAACAACGATGATTGGTTGTGTTTAGCCAGTTAGTATTGCATTTTATCCTGTAGACTACAGTGATAGTGGGCTAGAGCAGTTCGACTAATAACTCGAGGTCTCTAATGTTTTCTCAAATCAATAACTCAAGACGTCAAGTCTGTCAGACCGCGTTTTCATAGGACGCATGACCACAAAATGCTGGAAACTAAAAGCAACGATGATTGGTTGTGTTGAGTCCAGTTAGTGTTGCATTTTATCCTGTAGGCTACAGTGATAGTGGGCTAGAGCAGTTGGACTAATAACTCGATGTCTGTAATGTTTTCTCAAATTAATAACTCATGACGTCACATACATAGACCCTAGGCTCTAACTAAGATTCCTTGTATCTAGGGAATCAGGAACTACGAGGACATTAGTCCCATAACACATAGACATGAAACAAAAACTTGCGCTTTTTTTTCCTGTGCACAAACATTTGTCCCGTCATCGTCACGGGGATCGAAACCGCAATATTAAATTATAGATATTCTTAAAATTTTTAGTTAAGTTGGTCTTGTAGAAACATTACTGAGCAATATGAGAGAAACCCAAGGTGAAGAGCGCAGTACCGCACATTTTAAAATCAAAGTTCTGGGTGGTGCTGCAACTATTATGGGCAGGCGCGTTGCTTACCATCAGGCGAAACACCAGCTCGTCTCGCTGCTAAGATATGTAAAAATGTTAATATTTTCAGTTGGAAAACTATATTTTTACAGACTGTTAGCAAAGAAAACTAAATGTCTGTTAGTCTGATTATTTTAATGTATGTACTTACTTTATATGTAGGTATTGAAACACCAAGTGTTCGAATTCCCGCAGGTAATACAACCGGAAGTGAATATCTCTCATAGACAGTTTTATTTCCTGCAAATATACAATAATGATACATGTATATTGATTGATTGAATCATTCATTAATTGATAACGCTTTATTATACACCAATAACATAACAGAAACAAAAATATAACTTAAAAATTCATAATACAATGGGCGGTCTTATGGCTAATAAGCGATCTCTTCCAAACAACCTTTGGATGGAGAGGATTTGTGATTCGACAAAAGACGGTGGTGTACTTATATAATATAACTACTTCTGATGCCTATATACAATAAATAAACACATAAATGTCACAATAGAATAGATTTACAAAGTGTGGCAAACTGTGAAGTAGTACAAAGCTACATCTACCTCGGTTCTACTATCTCCAACACAGGAGGATATGGAGACGAAATCAGACGACGCTGCGTCATCACTAAATCTGCAGTAGAAAGGCTGGGAAAAATTTGAAAAGACAGGAGAATAACCAAAAAAAAAAGGTTCGACTAATGAAATGTCTTGTCTTTCCAATATTTCTCTATGGAGCCGAAACATGGTCACTGAGGTTACAGGATCGCCGTAAAATTGACGCTCTGGAGATGTGGTGCTGGAGACGCCTACTGAAGATCCCGTGGACGGCTTTTCGCACAATTTATTCCATTCTTAAAGACCTTCATATCAAAAATAGACTTTTGTCGACTATACAGCTACGAATACTGAAGTTCTTTGGTCACATCTCCAGAAACGAAGATTCGATGGAGATACTTGTGGTCCAGGGTCAGGTGGCAGGAAAAAGAGCACGCGGCCGATCACCTACGCGTTGAATAGACCTTATTAAGACTGCAACTCAAACCACCATAGTCCAGTGCACTCGTAATGCTACCATCCGCCAGAAATGGAGAAGCATTGCGATAGCAGCAACCCTCGCTAAGGAAAACCACGACGCTGAAGAATTAACGCATACGCCATCTTTTATACCACGGACACTCTGACAAGAGTGCCCGACTTAGGAAGCAAGATAACAATAAATAAATATAAATAATATTGTAGTGTACATAAAATTAAAGTAATGAAAAATAGCAATAAATAATTAGCTAGACAGGTAGAATTCTTGAACTTCGTTCTTGAAGACACATATCACGTATTTTGTTTATTGTTTTATAAAAATGAACCAATTACCATGAAACCATGAACCCAAAAACCATGAATGAATGTTCGGTGAATCATCGGGGAGACGGGTCTGAGCAGCCGCTCAACTGCCGTCTCTCTCTAGATCTATGTGCTCCACCTTAGGCCACATCATCGCTTCACATCAGGCGAGATAGTGGCCAAACATATCATTAAGGGAAAAAAAAACACTTATTATCCTGACCACGACCGAAAACACAAACACACACAGTCTGAAACTACACACGTATATGTATTTTTCTTGCTGCGGGGTGGCTAGCAGCAGCTGGATGGGAGTAGATTGGTTTCGTGCTGAGTGACGTACAGTTGTCTAGCAGTAGACTACGACCAGTTAATGAAGATGTTTTTGTCTTAAAGACGCTTAAAAATTTACAGTTTCATACCCCAACTATCGTTTCCGCAGGTTTGTTGAGAGTCTGTTCCCGAGAACATGTGAAACAGCGCGCAGGCTGACAGTAACAAAAAATACTTCATGGCTGCAGTTGTTAGTCTTCAAAAAATATAAATCCTTATATCCTTTTATCCTTATCACTTCGAACAACTTTTTATGAATGAATATTATATCCGAAATAATGCTTTATGTACCATAACATAAATAAACCGTATCATCAGTTAAAATAATTTTAACGCCTTTCATCTAAATCGGTGTGGTAACGTAGGTATTGGTAACAGCTACATACCTACGTTGTTCATTGTTCTATAATCTTTGCACTGAAATGTATTATATTTAAATAAAACGTCCAAGAGAGAGCAAGGGCGACAATTTAAAAGATGGGATGACGAGATTAATAAAACAGCTGGTAAAACTAAGTCCAGACTAGCACGGGAAGGAGAAGGTTGGAAGTGGTTGGAGGAGGCCTTTGCCAAAGGGCACACAGATTCAAACCCAAACAAAGAGAATCAAAGCAAAGATTAATAAATAAAACTGAATCTGACACAGGCTATAAAAAAATAAAAAAAATAAAAAGAAAATAAAATAAAACGTCCAATGCATCCAAAGGTTGTCTGTAAGAGATTGCTTTATGCGATAAGACCACCAATTGTATTACCCTAGTCAAGATTTATATTTTTCTCATGATCACATGAAAATGTGT